>OX419731.1:12437500-17237500 GCA_948477245.1 Thumatha senex | reverse complement strand
ATGTAATTAGGTATCATTACGTTTTATTTTAGTGTTTTTTGGTGTGAAATTGCTGGATGTACAGTAATTTGTAATTGTGTGAAGATTACCGGTAGTTTGACAACGGATTTGTAAGGAAAAAATACTGTATTTGGGTCTCAATTTCACGTAAAACTTAATTTATTTCTTTTTTTAATCAAAGTAACATATAGTGATTATTATATTTATCAGTTTTAAAAGTAGAACATAGCACTGGTTAATGCGGGAACATACCTAACCCGACCCCCTACCTCGATTGTCTAGTTACATGATTGTTTTAGTTTTGTTTTATATTTTAATCTAAACAATAATGGCTGGCATTACTACCCGTGGGGCCTTGGCTCGCCAAAACAGAGGAAAAGTTACAAATTGTACTGAAGGAACTACAGGCCTCCAAACAATTATGTAACCAGTACAGTAAAGAGTTGGAGGATAATGAAATAGTTTTAAATCAATCTTCAGATGAAATAAAATCTCTTAAACACCAATTGGTTATATTATATAATCAATATAGTGATGCCATTGATGAGCAGAATAGGCTGCAATCTGTGATAGATGGGTTTGACCAATGTCGCAGAGAGTATGACTTTGGGTTGCAGCAATTTTCAAGGTTAGAAAAAGAGCTTCACGAAGCAAATATTGAAATATCAAGATTAAAATCACAATTAGATACATCTGAACATAAATTAGTTGCTTCAACGAACCGGGCCCTCTATGATGAATTGTTAGTCGAGGACGCTTCTATGATTTCTGGTGCTTGTTATATGCCGACTGTAAACAAATTAAAGAAATATGTTAAAATTAATAAGTATATTAAGAAAACTCAAAAGTTAATTAAAAAAACACAAGTTTTCTTTTAAGTATGAAAAGTTTAATAGAGAGAGATTGCAACTTAGAGATAAAGTAAAGGCACATTCAATGAGGTTAAAAAATATTATTTCTAAACATACATTGGATTTGCATACTCAACAAGTTACAATCAGCCAACTCCAAGATTCACTCCATTCAATAACCAAAAAATATGAGCTTTCTGGACTACAAATCCAGCAGCACATTCTTGCTATGGATGAACTAATTCGGTTAAGTAATTATATTAATGAACGGTTTGAATCTTTATCAAACAAGCATATTTGTGAGTGTCAGCTTTAAAGCAATGAACGGTTATGTGAAAAATCCTCTTTGGAAGCTGATTCTCCGGCTATGTTGCAAAATAAATCCAGTAATAGTAAAGACTCCTTGAATGTATCACTGTCTGTAGAAATGAAGCACCTTGCTACTAAGTTATATAAAAAACTGAAAATATCAAAAGCAAGCATAATATAGTAATATTTAGTGATGAAATTGGAAAAAAATTAGGTTATTTATTAACTAAGATGGGACATTGCACAATCAACTGTTGTATACCTGGTGCCTCCCACCAGTACATATTAAAATCAGCTACTGAGTATGTATATAATAATAATAAAACCTTAATGATATTTTTGGGAAATAGGCGGAATTTGAACAAGTCCACTTTGATAAACTATTTAAATAAACTAGATTCTTTAAATGTAAAGAAAAGTATAATGTTCACACTCCCCTATAGTAACAGTTTGTCACAGGAGGAAAATATTACTAGATATAAGTTAAATATGACTTTGCATACATTATGTATGAATAATAAAAAGTTTCATTTTATTGATACTAACAACTATGTCAGAAAATCATTTTATTTGACAAAAGATAATTATTATTTTCTTTCCAATTATTCTGTAAGACAAATAGCTACTTCGCTATCATATTTATTAGATATATCAGCCAAGAACTTGGCTAAACAAGTTGCTCCTGTTGAGCAATGTTTATATAACATTCACACAATGTGTAATTTTACTACTGACAATTCAAATTTATTTAATTTAAACTGAGTAAAAAGACAACAGATAATTTTTCTCGCATAGTACCAACATATGTACCTCCCTATTTGGGGCTAAAGAAAAAAAATGTACTCGTATAACTAGGGTTTTAAATAAAAATATGAACCCATCAAACATATCTGTGAATTGTAACAGTATGAAGAAGTGTCTCAACCTGGTGCATCAAAACATTCGAGGTTTAAAAGGTAAAGAGCTAGAATTGGAGTTGTTAATGAATTGTAACAGTATTGATATTGTATGTTTAAATGAGCACTGGCTAAAAAGTCATCAATTCACTCATAGCTTCAATAATCACCAGGTTGCAAGCTCGTTCAATAGAAAGAAATATAAATGAGGTGGCTCTTTAATATTAATTAATAAAATATTTAAATATAAAGAAAGATTGGATGTTGTGAGCCTCTCTGTTGAGCAAGTTGTGGAGATTGCATGTGTTGAATTGGAGCGATTCATTGTGTTGAATCTGTACAAACCTTCATGCGCGCCAGTTAAGTCTCTTTTTGAAATAATGGAGGAAGCCTTAAGTAAAATATATAATAGCCATAAGACAATTGTTGTATGTGGAGACTTTAACATAAATGTTTTAGATAAGTCTTCAGAAAGTATAGATTTTCTGAATTTAGCAAAATCACATAATTTATATCACAATTTTATGGAACCCACTAGAATAACGGCCACTGCTGCAAGATGTATTGATAACATATTTAGTAGTCTGAAACCAATACATACATCTATAATTCATAAGGTTGACTCGGAACACACAGGGCAGTTGGTTTCCTTTTGTAATTCTCAAAGTAGTGTAAAAAGACAAATAAATGTGATACCATTCAGTGAAAACCGTATAGAAAATTTTAAATGTAATATTACAAAAAAAGTTAAATTTTTGCCCTGTCACGGAAATGTGGATCACTTATACAACTCATTAGTCAACTTGATTAATGGTGAGTTCAGCTCAATTTTTACTCTTAAGCACTTATCTAAGAGTGAAGACCTAGCTTTCAGTGACTGGGCAACTCCAGGAATCTATAAAAGTCGTAAGAAATTGTAACAACTATACGAAGAGAAGTCCTATAATCATAATTCAAATTTTCAAGAGTTTGTAAAAAAATACTCACAAACATTTAGACAAACCTGCCTGAAAGCAAAATCAATTTATTTAAAAAATAAAATCAAATATTCAAATAATGTTATTAAGGAACTTGGAATGTTATAAATATTGAAACCGGTAAATCCAAAGTGCGCAGTCATGATTTTCATTTAAAACTAAATAACGTAAATGTTATAGAAGATTTTAAAGTTGCAACTGAATTTGAAATTTTTTTCTAACATTCCTCTTTCAATTACAAGAACTCTCTCGTCTTGCTCTAACGATGCTGAACAACTTATAAAACATGGCGTGGAGGAATGTGGCACAGACTTTGAATTTTCAGCTGTTAGTCCTAGAGATATTTTAAAAACTTTTAAGGCAATTAATATGAAAAAACACTAAAGATCTGTTAAAACTGTCTCTCATATTATCACTGTAATAGCTCCACATCTGGCAGCTGTGTTCAATTGCTGTGTCAAGTCTGGGGTATTTCCTGACTTTATGAAACATAGTAAAGGTTTTTTTTTTTAATTTCTTTATTTAAAGCCGGCGATAATGCAGATCCCTCTAACTTTCGGCCTGTTTCCGTACTACCAACGCTAAGTAAAATATTTGAAAAGCTAATGCTTGGACAGTTGCTTAGTCACTTTAATATACATTTTTTACTACACAGGAAACAGTTTGGATTTACAAAGGGTTGCTCAACGGTGGATGCAGGGGTTGCTTTACTCAAAAGTATTTATGCGGCTTGGGAGGATTCGCAGGATGCATTAGGTGTTTTTTGCGATTTATCTAAAGCCTTCGATTGCGTTCATCACGAAACTCTTGTAAAGAAATTACGCCACTACGGTATCAGAAATAAAGCTCTCGACCTTATGACTTCTTATTTAAGCGTGGGGACCACATATAGAAAAATTGTCAGGCAAATTAAGTTCTGCTGCATATGCAGTAAAAATAATAAGACGGCTCACTGATCTTGAAATGGCTAGAATAGTTTATTCAGTTATTTCCATAGCGTTATGTCATATGGAATTCTTCTCTGGGGAGACTCAGCGGACATTAATACGATATTTATTTTACAGAAGAGAGCTGTGAGAGCAATATACCAGCTTGGTCCCAGGGTATCTCTAAGAGGAAGAATTAAAGAAATTAATATTCTTACCGTTATATCACAATATATATATGGGAATTTACTTTATGTGCACAAAAACATAGACACATTTCTTAAAAAAAGTGATATACATAATGTAAACACTAGGCATAAAGATAATCTTGTATTACATTCTACTCGTCTCGAAATAATCAGCAATTCTTTTATGGGGCAATGTATACGATTCTATAACAAACATCCCGATGAAATTAGAATATTGTCAATAAATATGTTTAAGACAACAGTCAAGGCCAAATTGTGTAACAAGGCATATTTTAAA
This sequence comes from Thumatha senex, assembly GCA_948477245.1. Lineage (NCBI taxonomy): Eukaryota > Metazoa > Arthropoda > Insecta > Lepidoptera > Erebidae > Thumatha > Thumatha senex. The sequence continues at coordinate 17,233,055 of OX419731.1, read as the reverse complement.
TTTCAGAGTATATAAATGATAAAAATGAATATAGAAATATAGAAATAGAATTAATAATAATAATAAATAAACATTATAAATATAATGTACATTTGTTTTTGTTTTTCATCATTTGTTCAACATAAGTGCTCTGAAACTGACATATACTATATAATATTTATATTAAGTTTAGTCGACTGTTCTCACGTAACTCCAAAGGAACAATGTAAGTTTAATATTGTAAACCATACCTGCATTTTAAAATAGCAGCCATTTAGTTTCTAGCTGGAGTCTGCCTAATAAGGGTGGGGCTACCTTTAAAACTGTGTTCTTTTGTATAGACTCATTACTATATAATTTGTTCAAATATCATGTAAGTAAAACTAATGTAATTACTGGCAGTTGGAAAAGAGTGGCCATGAGTTTTATTGCCAGGTTCTTCCTCAGGCTCTACCTATTGCGTTGCGAATCTGGCAGTAAATGTAAATGTAGAAGGAATAATCTTGACGTTTATAGGTGTTACTTTGTGACCTACATAAATAAAGATTTTTCACTTTTCACTTTCACTTTTCACGTGAGATGTTAAGTGCTTTTTGGGCAAATAAGCAGAAATAAATGAACATAATTATTTACATACTTAACTGTAGGTACGTTTAATTTTAAGGTTAAGCAAGAAAATGATCGTTCAGCCGATGCGCTACTGACTGGAATCGTAACTATTAATTTAGCTAATTTGTAAACTTCAGGAAAAACGGCTGTTAAATTGTTTGTACGTAAATTTTGTATAAGATCAAATATTCATAACGTTTTTAATTCGTCTTATTTATAAACGCATCGGAGCTCATTTCTTAGGCGATCTGCGTTAAAGTAATGTTCATGCGAATTAATGAGTTCGGTAAAATTCTGGAAAATTATTACAATAGAAAGCATAATATTCATACGAAAGTAGGTTAAAAAACTTAAGGTATTTTAAGGATTTATAACGATTACGACACTCGTTCAAGACATTGTCAATAATCTCGTAAAACACGCGCCTGTAATATTGTTGATCATTGTCAACACCGCGTTTTCTTTTCGGTCGATCGCAATTTGATTCTAATGTAGAGTTATATCAAAATTTGTTCGTTATTTTTCCATGACATTTTCGAACTCATTAATTTTTTTAGCACAATATACAATATCACTACTTTTTTTCTGTAATATTTCATACAACATGTCTGTGTCGGAAAATAATTCTGTAAATATGTTAGAAAAAAAATTCGAATTTTTAAATTATTTAAAAATCCAAAAACTAGTGTTAATGTTTCTCCGTCCCATTTTTTCGTCATTTTTCAAACATACCTATCAAATTATCAAGTGGTGTAGCAATAACGTTAATCGTTCGTGAGTGGTAACTCCACCTTGTATCGGCAACACGAGGTAATTTACGCATTTGAACATATTCGTTATATTGCGCGGTCCTTTTTGTACTACATTAAGTAAATGTGCTGAACACCAAACATACGTCGCGAGTGGGCATTTTTGTCTTATTATGCTTTGAACTCCATTAACCTCAGAAGATAAAATTGACGCCCCATCGTAAGTTTGAGCAACTACTTTATTTAGGCAATTAAATTAATCTAAAACTTTGATAATAATCCAGCTTAAAGTGACAGCTCTCCGATCAGAACTAACATCAATATATTTTATAAATCGATCTATATTTATTAGTCACGAAAATATCTTAAAACAAGAACTTACTGTTCGCGACCGCTGACATTCGGAGTTTCGTCAACAATAACAGCAACAAAATCAGATTGTGTTATTTCTTTTTTTATCTCATTATACATTACAGACGCGACGCTAGAAATCAGATCATTTTGAGTTCTATTCGACAACCCCGTAAATGAGCTACCAGATGTCGATTGTAAATGAGTTTCTAAATTACCGTCATATTTAGCTAACAGATCTACAAGTTCCAAAAAAATACCTTTATTATATGATGAAGAGTGTTCATCATGACCACGAAAAGCTAATTCTTGTTTACCGAGAAAGCAAACTACGTCTATCAATCGTTTAAAAATATTTCTATTCCTATCAAATTTTGCGTTGTGCCTACCAACGTCTAATTTGAACTGGCTATTCAAACTAGACTCTACAAGTATTCTACCTTTTCCAAAAATTTGGAACTTTAAACAAGAAGCTATATGTTTTTCCGACAAATGGTGTTTAGCAGCCGCTTTGTAAAAATTATTTAAATCTGAATACCCGATAAAAGACCAAACATTATTTTTATCTTGTTTTGAAAATAATAAACAAGGAAAACAAAATAATTTATTTGTGTGTACACAGCCTGCTAGCCAGTTATAATTTTCGTAATACTTTTTATTAAAATAACGTATGATATTACCTTTTTTTTTAATTAGATTTAAATCGCGAACAGAACGTCCTCTGACAATAATATTGTATTTTTCATCAAACGACAACGTCGAAAAAACACGAGTTTTTAATTTACATAAACACACATCACCAGCACAGATCTCACAGCTCTAATTTTCCATAATTCACAGTAATTCTAGTAAACTAAGTAATTAATTATTAATTAGATATAAAACACGGCGCTTAAAGTCTTTGTAGTGAAACAATATTCTAATTACAAAAGGCGTATTCATATTATACTACCTAAAAAAATAGATCTATATTCGAAACAACTATTCTATTTTTGACAACTACTTAAATATGTCGCTTTATACTCAGAGGCAGTGCTTCCTCCGCGACTAATAATTTCTCACACAATGGTACAATTGACACACACAAACAAATGATTTGCCCTATAAAAATATGATTACAAAAAGCAAACATCAGCTTTGCATTTATCCGAGCGCAGCGCTGTAGTCGCGCGCACAATTATTATTACGCTGGTCAGTGCCTACTAATCTCCATACATACTGCTAGGTGTTAGGTTAGTAGTTCCCTCAAATACTAATAGATGGCACATATTTCATTGTATAGGGAATTAATTATTTATACAACTTGTAGTATTGGGATTGAGCTAGGGTATGCAGTGCTTATTTGCTTCTATGGACCGCACGCGCCCGTACCTTTCCGTACACGGAAAGCTAAAGATAAAATTAGCCAAACAAAAGTTAGAACAGCCCGATCCGCAAGTTTATAAATGTCCTAAATATTGCCTAGGAAATTTATAAACTTGCGGATCTGGTTATCTTCCGGTGACATATAATTACTTATATATGTTTTAAAGGCCTTTTCTATTAAAGGTTTGGAATCAGTCAGGATTGAAGACAAAATTGATGTAAGGGACTCTGTGGCCTGATATGAGCTGATAAAAGCCACCTAGACTTTGTCGTCTTCGTATCATCGTTGCATAAGATATTTTGTCTACTAAACCTTTATTTATCAAATGACTCTTCTCAAGAGTACAAAGCTCCCCCTTCCCAAAATAGATTAGTCAGATTACACCAATCTCGCTAATAACGTTGGTGTTTTTGTACCGTTTACCGAAGCTTTCCCCTTAGCCCCTTTTCCTTCTCAATACTAAAGCCTTCTATTACACCGAACACGAATCGTAACGTTCAGTATCTACTCTTGAAACTATCATTAATATATTTTATATTCTCTTATTATATTATAATTGTATTCTTTAAACTTAGCACTATATGACTAAATTATCTTTATATTTTCTGTTAACCTGAATTTTTGAAGTTTCTTTGTTCAGAATTGGTCTAAATGAAATCTAGCAGCATAATAAATAAAACAGGACAATCCTAGTTTACCTAAATAAATAAATATTAAATAAATAAAATAAAAATATCTTTATTTTGCATAGACCATTTTAACGGCGCTTACAAAATGTCATACACTATTTAAAATATTTAAAGCGACCATCGGTTCGGAACGCGGCCCACCTGAGAAGAACCGGCAAGAAACTTAGGAAGGCTTTTTTTTTGATGGCCTATTTACAATTTAATATTATTTCATTTTGCCAGCAGATCATTTCCAGGCGTCCCTGTCCTGCAAATAGTCTGTAACGGAGTAAAAACCTTTTTCACAAAGCTTGTTTTTAATAAACTTTTTAAATTTATTTAAAGGTAAATTTCTCAGGTCACAGGGAAGCTTGTTGTAAAAGCGTATACAGTTACCCTGGAAAGAATCCTCCATATAATCCTCCTCCATAGAATCCTCCTAATAGACTAAGTTAGGTAAAATTTCTGAAATTTTAACGGAAATAATAAGCTGAAGTAAGCTTGAATTTTAAAATTCTAGGTTTCCTTTCAAATTTATAATTTTTTCTGCTCTCGGGCACAAATTTTAAATTTTTACTTTACGCTTTGTATGCCATGCTTTCATATTACTGTCAATTGAAATGTCCAACCTCATTTTGATTAGTCAACCAAGAGTTTTACCATGTTAAAACGATAAATATTCATAAGTTTACATTTAAAAGAAAGGAAAGATCACAGGTACTTAAAAGTGGATGAGAAAAGAGCGGGTCTGGGACTATAAACTTTGTTAAACTTAATTTTCATTATTATTTATTTCAATATAAATAATAATGAAAATTAAGTTTAATTTACTCAAAATATAACCATCTAACTAAACCTTGGTTTTCCGTTTCTATCGGTGATCTGTTTTGGTGTTATAAGAGGCTTTATATAGCTTTAATGCTTTGAATCCTTTTTAAGAATTTTTTTTTTCATAAAATGGACTTAGACGACTTTACTGTTCATCTTTCGGGCCTCGAATAGAAGCCGCGAAGTGTCGTAATTTTCCCCGTTTCGGAATTAGAAAATGATGTTACTGGGAAAAAATGAAAGACAGCGACTTAAATGTTTTTGTAATGTGAAATATACAATACATTTGTCTAATATGGTATGTCGATAACTTCGAAGTACTACCAGAGGGATTAGAAATAGGGAAATAGCAGCCATAGACAAACTGTAACTTTTTCTAAAGTTAGTCGTAGTCTATAGTTAGTATACCTTTACTTCTTATCCTTTTTGTAATTTGTGGAAATGTTTTTGGTGGTTAGCAGGTAAGACTTCGATTTACACCTACCTCACTGATAACTCGCGACAATGAGATGTGTAAACGTTTATGAGACCCGATTAATTTGTTTTGTAATACATGTGACGGCTGTTTCTCAGGTTGTGGGTCGAAACAAATATATCTGTGATCTGAAAATGTTTGTGTCGGAGTCGGGTATTTTCTAAATATATAGGTATTATGGCTAGATGGCGTTGCCGTTGTGTGAATATATATGACCCAACATTTCCACCATTTCTTGGAATGCCTACACTATTCATTATTAGTGCACCAAATGAATATTTACTGCTTTAAAATATGTAAGAAATGCGGATCAAACGTTAATGAAAATTTATTCTCTCCAATACAAATTAAATTAATCTTGACATTGTGTGCAATGTTTCTTATGAAATCCTCAAATCGAGAGAGCCAAAGAAAAAAAGTTTCTTGAAAACGGATACGGAAAGGAAAATTTAAAAAAATATATAGTAGAGCTCTCATCATCTATAAATTATTCTGTTTAAAGAGTTAGATGTGGGTAATGCAAAGCTGCGTGTGTGTACTGATGCATGCTCGCGCACTGAACTCGACGTAACGCGCGACAAATTGCGATAGTCGTGTGAAACGACACACTTGCTAATGCCGATCAAATGAATATACTTAATGCTTGCCCTCGTGCTGTGAATGAGGGCGGCTAGCGATAATGCGCATCATTTGGGTAGAGGGATTTGTAGCTTAAAAATAACAGCTGTGGCATTTAGCTAAAGAGCAAAAAGCTATCTTCTTACTTAGCAATGATATTAGAAGCCAACTATGAAACCCTTCCCTGTCACCGCCGGAGTACACCAATGTTCAGTTCTGAGCCCGTTTCTATTCAGCCTGATATTAGACTTACCCGACAGACAGCATCAACGCTTCACATGAGAAGCTCCCATGACTCTATATCTCATACTCGTATACTAATGATATCGCGCTGAAATATTGCTTGAAAACGGTGGTCCGAAACTTAATGTGGCGAAGACTGAGTACTTGGCGTTTTACTCTACAGATCACACATCCGCCTGCATAGGCGATGACTTGGTCAAACACACAGACCTGATTAAATACCTGGAGTATTTTACACGTTCGCGTCCGTTGATATTGATTGTGTCGTCAACTGCTGCGGCATGAGCCGTGCATGAGTAAAAGAGGAAGATCCAAAAGGTATTGATGGCTTGAAGTAGTAGGGGCTAATTTGCAATGCCAATGGTCTCATTACACAGGAAGCTCAAGATCGTGCGAAGTGGAGGAGAAAATGGGACTAACGCTCGGATGATGATGATGATGCATGATTGTAGACAGTTTGCCTTTAAACAAGCACCGTTCTGTTAATGCTGAGCGGAAATGATGTAGAGATATTTAGAAGATTGCGATAAGTCTACGTAACATGTACTACAAATGATGGTTTTGGAGTTTAGGTGGTTTCCATGTATAATATGTATGTATTTAGAAATATATAAGTATACTAGATGACCCTCACGGCTTCGCCCGTGGCATAGTTCGAACTCCCGTCGCATCTATTTTATCCCGTCGTGAATATTTGCGCGATTTGTCGAAATTTATGACTACTGCTCCGCTCTCCAGAGTAGTAGCGTGAAGATATATAACCTATCTTTCAAGTTGGATCAAACTGCACACGGTGTCCAAATTTGATTAAAATCGGTTAAGTAGTCTAGGAGTCCAGTAGTAATTTATATATATTAAGATTTATTAGTTGTAGATCCCACAAGCTTAAATTAGCTTACTTTGGGCTAGATGGTTGTATAAAAAAATGTCCCACAATAATATTTTTACTATTTAGTCTCCGTAAGACTACTTTTATTATTCAATACCATTTCTATAAAGAATGGACATGTTCGGGGCCCTAGAGCCCTTCAAGTGGTTGAACTTCTGAGTAAGACCAAAGATTCCTCTTATAATCTAACTCCCAAAATGTTTATCTACCTCCCAAAATTATTGGACAAAACCTACGTTCAGTAGTGGAAATCAATAGGCAGATTTGATTGAGGATTTCACTGAGATCATCGCTGATGGTTCGTCATAAATAACTTGTAAAAGTAGTCTTTGCTTTTTTTTTATTTTTGTGTATCTAGTACTATACTTATAATGCAGAAATCTTGATTTGGTTCAACAAGCTTTCAGTCTTTTTAAGTAATTAGCAGTAGGTAATTTCTATAAAAGTCAGTTTGTCTACTGGAATGTTTTGCAATGACTAAAAAAACACACAGCATTTAAAGGCAAAATTATGATAAATTTATGATTTTTGATACCTAATCTTCTCTCTAGAAGCGCTCGTGGCCCCGCGGTCTCAGTGTTCGGTAAACGATCACTGAGGTACGCAACTTTCACTATGGCTGGTCGTCGGATGGGTGACCACTTTGTGGCATTTACATTTGCGAGCGTTTCCGTGCTTCGGAAGGCACGTTAAGCCGTTGGTCCCGGTTGCCAGTAAAATGGCAGTCGTTAAGCCTGGTTGAAGGCCTTATAGGCGGCTTAAAAAATTTCAACAGCAGGTAGCCACAGCCTGCGTCTGTCTATTTCAACACGGCAATGGGCTCACCACCTATTACGTGGGACAGGAATCCACACGGTGAAAAGTGGGCATATAATATGCCTCTGCCACCCCTTCGGGGATAAGGCGTGATGGATATTTATTTTATTTATTTATAATCTTCTCTTCATCTTAGTGTATTGTCAGTTGCTACTAAATCTTACCTGGATTTGGAGCCTGGGATTCACTTTTATTGGCAGCTATTGGCCTTTAGTGTTTGGTATTGTTAGCAGCGACTGCGGTCTGACCTCATCGCCGTACCGACAGTTGTTAGGGCACCTACGTCTCGTTGCATTAGTCAGCAGGTTCACCGCTAACAGCTGAGTTGCCTTGGGCGCCGTAGATCTAGTTCTTCACTCCCTGACATTTAAACTATTTCTACAAAATACCTAGTAAAAGTGATAGTATGTATGACTGCTTGTCCTTCTTGTAGGAGCTGAGACGGCAGTCTCTCTCACAAATGCCAAAATTCATTAGCCAAACGAAAGTATCTCTAGCTGTCAAACAATGGACACCGTGCTCTAAATCCAGGTAGGATTTAAAAGCAATGGGAATGTACTAAGATCAAAAGAAGAAAGGGTAGCGATGTGTCTATAAATAAACGGCTGTGTGACCACCCTTGCAATGGGCCTAGTATAATGCACGTGGGTGGGCTTTCAAGAAATCGGATCTTGTTGCGTGGAATAGGAAAGCTTGAAAAGGTGAGTTAATACTAGACACAACTCGGGAAGCAACGCTTAATTTTTTAAATTGCTACCATACTACATCCTTTTATATAATTCGAATTTCTTGTCAATCTGGCTTGCCAATCCGGCGGTAATTTTCACCCAGAATCTTTGCCTTCCACCCCAGTGTGAAACTTTCAGTCGAAATTCAAATTCACCCAGTGAGAGATCTGGTGGGAACTTCTGTCTATGGACTATATCGTTTTTACGAATACATAAATTTTCTTTACTTAAGTATTTATTTAATATATAAATTGTAAATATAAATATATAAATTGTATACGTAAAAAAAAGAAATGCAAATATTAAAACAAATATAAAACAAAACTTTGTAAACCGTTTCTAAAAAAGAAGTATCTAAGTTACACAATTTATATCTATGCTATAAAAGAGCTAGATTTACCGTGGATATCGTGGAAAACTTTGCCAACCTCACAAAAAGAGTGTCATTTTACAGCAGAGAGTTCCCTAACCTTAATGAAAGACAGTAAACAGAATACATACTTAATGATCTTAAACAACGGTAATAAGTTAGGCGTTAAGTAATTAGATTAAGTTAAACGCACCCTTTGTCCCAAGAATCTGAGTGGTGCGCGTGTTACTAACAACAAGTTTTGGGCTCTTGTCCCTAAGTTACAGATGTAAGGGACGAATGGTTCCCTTGTCGCAAGAGATCTTGTGTGTCTAACTACAAACAATAGGCGGCCTAAACTTATACACAGAACAGTGTACCTAAGCTTATTAGTTAGGTAGGTATACATTAAATTAATTGTAGGATATAGATGTAAATCTAAATATTAGTATATTTTTATACAGTTTCATCAAGCCCGTATTAAACAATAAATTAGAAATCTTTAAATAACTAATGAGATTAGGCGTAACATGGCGGAAACGCATTGTAAAACTATATTTATATTTTTTTTTGCAATATTCCGCTTTTTAAAATGTCATATGATGTCGATGCGTTTTACGAGGCATTATTGCTGCCAACCAGTCTTGCAAAATAAAAAAATAGAAAACAAAAATAATTGTTGTTTTAAGAAGTCTTTTATTATTTTCTAGGAGCTACTCATGGCGCCTGGCGACAGACAAATGGTTTGAGTCAGCATCATATTCGAGGGGATTTCACACGTAAAATAAGAAATAAAATATAAGAAATTTGCGCGAACGGATAAACGTAAAATTACTTATATTTATTTATTTATTTATTATACACTTTATTGTACGCCGAGACAGTATTATGATAAAGAAATTTGATACAAAAATAGCAGTACAATGGGCGGCCTTATCGCTTAAAGCAATTTCTGCCAGGCAACCTTTGGATGGAAAAAATATATTGTTAGGAACTAACTGGTAGTTGTTGGCGTCAAGTTATATAGAAGTAATATATATAATACAATATTTAATAATCAAATCAAAATAAGTATTGAAAAATAAAATAAAATACTTATAAATATATACTACACAAATTAAATAATATAAATCTATACATACAAATATTTAAATATATAAATAATATATACAAGTAATTACCTATTATATGTGTTCCTATGTAATGTATAATATTTTTATTTATTGCTTGTTAAAGTAATAGCTTTTAACAGCTGATTTAAACTTTAGCAGTGTCTCAGTTTGTCTAATAGCCAGCGGTAATTTATTCCACAAGCGAACTGCTGTGACGCTAAAACAATCAAAAAAATTTGTGGAATGTGGTGGCATTTTTAATTCTAAGTTTTCCGATGACCTCAAACATCTGTCATGCGTATCATGTAGGAACTCAAAACGTTCCTTTAAATAGGACGGTGTCGATGGGTTAAACAAAATATTATATAACAAGGATAGAATATGAGTATTCCGGCGAAGTCGTATAGGTAACCACTTGAGCTGTGTACGAAACTGTGAAACGTGATCATACTTGCGCAAGCCAAATATGAATCGTATGCAAACATTTTGGAGACGCTCAAGTTTCTCTAATTGACTTTCGGCGAGATCTAAGTAACTGACATCTGTATAATCAAGGATTGTAAGAAGCACGGAGTTTGCAAGCGCAATTTTTGTAGCTGTAGGAAGAAAACGCTGCAGTCTCCTTATGGAACCTGCGGAAGCGAACATTTTCCTACTTACCTCCTGCAGCTGAGGACTCCATGATAAATTGGAATCAATAATAATACCCAGATTCTTGACCTTATCGCAAACAGGAATGGCTGTACCATCAAAAACAAAGTGTGGAATTTGCGACCAATTTATTTTCGGTGTTGTTTTTGGGCTGCCAATTATTATGATTTGTGTTTTTGAAGGATTGACTTGTAGCCCATATGAACTACTCCATGAAGATGTTTTTAATAAATCTTTATTTATGGCATCCACCGCCTCCGATAGCTGTTCCAGGGGTGCCTGTGTATAGATTTGGAGATCGTCTGCGTAAAGGTGGTAGGAAGAAGTAAGTTGATTTGAGATAGTATTTATAAAAATTGCGAAGAGGAGGGGAGAGAGAACGCCACCCTGGGGCACTCCGACACTAGTATTGCACCAACTGGATACGTCATTATCAATTTGTATACGTTGTCGGCGGCCACACAGGTAACTACGGAACCACTCTATTACCGTAGGAGATATGTTAAGAGAGCGGAGCATCGAAAGTAAAATGTCAAAGTCTACGGTGTTAAAAGCGTTACTGAAATCTAGTAGACAAAGAACAGTTAACTTCCTATTCTCCATACCAGTCCTAATGTCGTCTGTAATATTTACCAAAGCTGTGGTTGTACTGTGACCGGGACGAAACCCGGACTGGAATGGATTGAGAAAATTATTTTTACGGATAAATGAGCTTAATTGGATGTGGACAAGGCGTTCAAGTGATTTAGAAAGGAATGGTAGAATTGATATTGGACGGTAATCTGTTAATAACTGAGGGTTTGATTTTTTTGGTAAAGGAGTAATTAAAGCGTTTTTCCATGGCGATGGGAAAATACCAGACGTTAAGGAATAGTTAAAAATGTAACAAATGATAGGTAGGATTTCATCGAGGATTGGAAGAATCATATTTCGCCCGACACAGTCACTACCAACAGCTTTGGACGTGATCGCCATAATGCTCTTCTTAACATCACTAGCGGTAAAAAGTTCGAAGACAAAAGGAGAATGATTGGGGGTTGAAATAGTAGAAAGATTATGAATGGTCTGTGCCTTCAGAGTCCCTTCAAAATTGGACAAGGCGGTAAAATGCTGGTTTAGAACCTCAACATTTAAATCTTTTGAATTTAATTCTTGCCGCAATTTCCCAACCCCCAGTGTACGTAGAAATTTCCAGACCTTTGATGGGTCACTATTTTGAACTGATTTATGAATATGCTGGCGTTGTGCATTCCTACACGTCCTTCCACAGCGATTCCGGGCCGAAACATATTTTTCATAATTTGCATCAGTTGGATTGATTTTATAGCGGTATTTAGCAGCAGCTTTCTTTGAAATTAAACATTTAATATCATTGGTCAGCCACGGAGACGGTGGATGCTTCATTTTAATTGCCCGAACAGGTGCATGCTTGTCGTACAGCTTGATGAGATTCGATGTAAAATAATCAACTTGGTCATCAACGGATCCGGAAGTAACCAGTGATGTCCAATCAATGTTACTGGCATCTTCACGCAAGTCACCAAGATCCATGCTACAAAAATTACGCTGCAGAAGGATTTTAGGTTTGGCCTTAGGAGGCCGGACTTTGTATGAAAGATAAAGGAGGTCGTGATAAGAGAACTGGTCAGCCGAGAATTGCCCGTGCATAGCGACATGATCAGGAGAGGAGACCATGATGAGATCGATAAGTGTAGGATTACAGTTTGGGAAGTGGTGAGTTACATCTGATGGAAGAATGGAAAGGTCACAAGAAGTTGCGATATTGAGAAGAGAGGATGAACGGGAATCGTTTTTCAGCAAACATGTATTAAAATCCCCCATGACTATGCAATTACTGTAAGAAGGCATGAGATTCACTAAAAGTGCTTCGAAAGAGGAAAAGTAATTTATATTCATTGAAGGACAATAATAAACGCCGAGTAGGAGTTTTGTATGGTTGAGTTCAACTTCGAGAAACAAATGCTCACCGGCATCAGGCGGTGGAGGTTGTTGCGACATACTTATAACAGCAAAAGGTATATATGATCGTAGATATATGGCAACACCCCCAGCGCGAACCTCGCGATTTGTTCGATCATTTCTGATAAGCTGAAACCCAGGAAGGGAATATGTACTAGAAGAATGACAAGTTTTTAGCCATGATTCTGAAACAAGGATAGCATGAATACTCTTACAGTCAAACGTGGCCAGCATTTCAGGGTGATGAGCCGGAATACTTTGGGCATTGATATGAACGACATTGAAATGCCGAGAAGCATCAGAAAACTTCGTTTTTAGACTTTCCGACAACGACGGGACACTTACGAAGCTGTCCTCAGAGCTACCTACGGAATAAAAACTTTCACTATCACTAACATTTTCATACTCCAGCATTAAACCACTGTAAAAATAAATAAAATATTATAAACGTAAATATATATATAAAAAATATATCATATAAATAGTTATAATTAAATGCAATATTCATATATACAATGACGTATTATGGTATATACCAAAATATTAATACCACCTGCCAGTTGTGTCAGCATCACCTATAATAACATATTTAATATAATAATAATACTATATTACAAGATTTTTATGAGATCCGAGTATGTATCAATACAAGTATAACATTTACAATATAATTTATACAACGCCAATCTATAATACCTCCTAATACTGAAAGATTTGATAATGCTTCTAACTACCACGATTCAAGACAAAATGAAAATTTAATAATAATACAATAATAAATTAAAAAGTTAATACTAGAGGCTGTATGGACTAAGTTTCCTTTGCCTGCCCAAGATAGGCGAAGACAAATAACATACGTTAACATAACAGTGGCGCTCATAGACAGAGTACATTTTTATCATTATCGTATTTTTCTATTTAGGAGTGATGCCATGCCAGGTGCCATTAGTTATATTGGTGATTGTTTTTTACAAAAAATTACTACTTAAATTATCATTATCAGTTACCTACAAATTAAGAAAAATAAATAAGGTGAGATTACATTGTCACCCACAATGTAAACAAAAACAGACAGAAAAGTGATAACATAACGTACATACCCGGATAAAGTTTATGAAAAGAAAGCATTGCACTGAACAACGAATCACTTCTTAGAGTTCACTATTCTCCTGGATTTCGTTGTTGGTTTTATAGGCGATTGAGGCTTTTCTACGAGTACAGTAATGTTCTGAATTTTATTCAACTCGCCAATGCTGACGATTCGATGTCGAACGCCTTTACAATTTATGTGTATGAAGCCCTCCTTGGTCCAGCAGTGACTCAAACCGAATTTCTGACGTGCAGCCATGAACGTCTGGTGGCGCTCCTTTGTGAGAAACTCCGATTGTGTGATACCAGTGCCTTTGAGCTTAGTCTTCGAATACCACAAACCGTCACGTACTGCAAGATCATGAAATTTGACCACAATAGGCCTCGGCTTATGCTCAGACGAAGGTCGACCCATTCTGTGACAGCGGCGAATGTTTTCAGGGGCTATACTTGTGTTCATCTGCTCGTGGATTGTCTTGACTAGCACATTAGATGTTTGCTCCTTCTCCACTTCAGGTATGCCATGAAATATTAACATTTTTCTGCGGGACCGCATCTCCATGGCATCAATCGTACGTGACAATATAGCAACTTGTTGTTGCAGGTTGCCCATGACGTCAGTTACAAACATCTTGAACTGTGAAAATTCTGCTGCAAGATTCACCAGTGATGACGTACCCTGTGTTTTAGGGAGTTCTGCCTCAAAATCTGCCATCCGTTTCCACAACGCCTCCTTCATTGTGGTGATAGACTCTTGTAGTGACTCCATTTCAAAACAATATAAACAAAATAATTGTTGAAAATGCTGTAATGGAAAAGACACTGGCAGGTATGGTCTATTAGCAACACAATGTCACCATTTACAAATATATAAAAGAAGTTATACTATTTTAATTAAAATAAAATATACGAGCAATTCAATTTATGTGTTTACTCAACAACTACCCACTTATTTTTTTTCACTTATTTACATAACGTGCGATATTTTTTATAATATAAGGAATTTCGAATATGTAATAGGCGACTTTACCTAGTAATCTGATATCTCTACTAATATTTTTAAATAGAATATATATAATTTACCTATGATGATACGTATGGATAAGGATATATCCTTCCGAGGAGTTACCCGGTGCATCTGGCGCTAAGAAAAATACGAGAGCGACCGAGAGGTTTTAACCAGTTCACTTCGACAAAACACTTATGATAGTTACGTCTATAAAACCTTTTATGATTAAATATTAAAATTTTTTTCCAAATTTAACATCTAAAATAGACACATTTTACTAAATTTATTCGGCCCTTTAGACCCACCCCATTTCCGTACTTCGGAAGGCACGTTAAGCCGTTGGTCCCGGTTGCCAATAAAATGGCAGTCGTTAAGTCAAGTTAAAGGCCTTAGGGCGGCTTAAAAGTGGGCATATAATGTATATGCCTCTGCCACCCCTTTGGGGATAAGGTTTGATAGATAAATAAATAACAGCAACTTTAGGCTTAAATGAAGAAGAACTCTTATTGATATGAACTCTTATATGAAGAAGACTACCTCTGTGGCGCGGTGGGAGTGTATCCGACAGTAGCAAAGGTTCGATTCCCACCCAGGTTAAAACTTTGTGTGATGCGCACGATGGTTTATTCTGTGTCTGGGAGTTATTTTATCTATAATATTTGAATGTATTTAGAAATATATAAGTATGTTTATCAGTTATCTGGTTACCATAGTACAAGCTCTGTTTAATTTGGAGTCCAAAGGCGTTGTGTGAGTTGTTCCAACGATAAAAATACTATTTGAATCTCTAATCAACTATCGTTATGTACCTAAATGAAGTAAGTAAACCCGTGTTTTTGTAATTAATAAATTCATGACACTTAGTTGTCCCGACAATTCGGAGGTTTTGTTTGTAACGCGCGTGAGATAAATAATATATATAACTTTTAAACTTTCCGTTGCATAGGTACTGTATATTACTTATTACCGAGTCTAAAACAAAATGTGTAAAATATAACCGCGTTTAACTTCGGTAATAATTAATATACGTTACACCGCGAACATACATACATATTGTTACGCCTTTATCCCCGAAGGGGTAGGCAGAGGCATATTACTATACACCCACATTTTACCGTTTTTTGTCCCACGTACAAGTGGTGAGCCCATTGCCGTGTTAAAATGTACAGGTACAGGCTGTGGCGACTTGCTGTTGAAATATTTCAAGCCCATTTGGCATTCAACCAGGCTTAGCGACTGTCATTTTACTGGCAACCGGGATCAACGGCTTAACGTGCCTTCCGAAGCACGGAATCGCTCGCAAATGAAATTCCACAAAGTGGTCACCCATCCAAGGACCACCTATAGCGAATGGGGCCACGAGCGCTTCATTACACCGCGATTCCAAAAATAATATCTAACAGGGAAAGGCATTATCCCTGAGCGGATTTTTGTCATGGAAGGTCATGGAAATATGTTCCTGTAGAAAAAGGGTACGGGAAAACTTCACCAAGTAAGCGGAGTTGCGAGTTTCAGCTAAGAATATACTAATATTAAAAATGGGAAAGATTTGTAAGTTTGTTTGTAATTAATAGGCTCAGAAACTACAGGGACAATTTTAAAAATTCTTTCACCTTATAAAGCTACATTATTTTTGAGTAAAATAGGCTATAATGGATTTTCAAATAATTTAGGATTCCGTACGAAATCTCGAATAGGAAAACTTCACGACGCGGACGAAACTGCGGGCATCAGCTAGTCCTTTATAAAATATATAGTAGGTAGATTTAATAAAAATACCAGTCGTCGTATTTTTGCCTAACTTTTTTATGTAAATATAGAAGAATATAAAAACTGACAGAAGATTGTAAAATGCTGCTAACTGTAAAATTGACTCAAGTAACAAAATTTTGTTCAACATTTTTAATCATGAAGCGCTCGTTGTTCTGTAAACGATCACTGCGCGTTAAGCATCTGAAGATTTGGTATATCTAGCCTTACATCTAGTATGTGAGCAAATATCTAATCGTTGCATTAGTGTAGTATTGAGTAGATACAATTAAAACATGATCAGCTGACCTGTCCCCATCCTCCGGACTGCCACGGCTGGCGTCCGTTGTCTTTCCCAAAAGGAAGACAGCTCGACTGTTGATTCACGAACTCAAACAAAATCTACCTTAGACCATTTTTATCTACAGTCATATTTAATCAACTTCACTGTACATCTTTCCAAATAGTAAATCGCGTATCACGTTACGTATTAAAGCTCTTTTTTATCGAATACTAAATATACAAAACGAAACTTTTTCTGACTTCTTTAGGTGACTTCACCACCCAGTCGCGGCTTTCGACAGACTGCTCCGATAATTGTGATCTTTGAAGCTGCGGAGATCGCGAGTCACATCATCCCCTGATTACAACGAGACCCACCCCCTAAGTGAGAGAGTAATTCGACGAATAAATGCGAGCGAGAGAGATAGTAGTGATCCCATCTTGTGTCCCAGTCCACAGGCTACATTGTCAGGGCATCGGTGGCGGTGTATCTGACATGCGAACATAATGGATGTATTACATGATAAGGCGATGTTTACCCACGCATAGTTACTTTGAAGTATTAATGTTATATTACAATGCTAACCCAACCATTTAAGCAAGAAATTATTTTACGAATTTTCTTTACAGTTTCTCAGTTGTTTAATATACTAAATTGTAGTCTAATCTATTTACAAACTTTACATCTTATTAATCTAGCAAATTGAAGAATAGGTTAATTGAAAAGAGAGGTAGACAAGTTCAATTTAGTATTCTTTTGAACCATGGGTATAGTAAATATTAAAATGTCAAGTTACGTCGTAGGGTGAGTGTGGTAGCTTAATTGACTGGGCGGCGTCGTCAGCCAATCGCAGCGCTCCTTGACTAGGAGGGCGGCGCGTACAGCTTTTGATATCGTAACCGAGCTACGAAGCGAAATCGTCACCTCAACCGTTTGAATAGAACACTGTTGTCTAATGAGCGGCTAAGGGCCGTATTTTAGAACGTTACTCAATACTCAAGAAACACTTGAGAGTAGTATTTTAAGGCAAAAACTAGCCTCAAGCGTTTCTTGAGTATTGAGTAACGTTGTAAAATACGGCCCTTTGTTTGGTTCGTTTCGCTACTATTAGTAATCAAGTTGTACTCCTACCTACTTATCAATCTTGTGACCATCTAAAGATGTCAACAGATCATATCCTTTTCTATCTTTCGTATGTAGGTGTGACAAATTTGGTTATATTTCTAGATAAAAAATAATGTACAAGTATAGTTTACTGTAAAAACTGATGAATATCTTATTGTAGGTTATAGATATCTAAGTCTAGTAGATCATCAAGAGAACATCTACAGAATTAGATCATCAAGAGAACATCAAAAGCGCTCAGAATAATCTGAGCGCTTTTGACAGCTATTTTTCACAGAGTAAGTTTTTGTCTATTTGTTCTTCTTTCACTTGCAAGGAATGAATGAAATGCAGTCAAATGACTGGAGGACTGGAGGAGGGGAAGGACATGAATGAAGGGAGTCATAGACTTTTTTTGTCCTTGGAAAGGTTTTATTCCTAGGGAAAAAAGGCTGTTTGCTTGTCTGCCACCTCAGAGGTATAAAATAAATAAGAAAAAAAAAGTGTGACAACAAACACACATATATTCATTTATTTATTTATTTACGGAGTGTGTCTTTTTTCACATTTTTGTAAATTGTCATCACAGTCTGTGCTGTGGTCCAAAAGCGCTTTTATTATCTCAGTTGTTACAGATTCCGAATACTATTCAAGATTTTTTGATGACTTGTTACTGTAATGAGGGTAGCTGGTGAGTGACATACTACCTATAGGAATTAAAATATATGGTGGTGTTCTACACAAGGGGTCTTAGAAGGTTTTTGCAGGGTCTACAGCACGAGTGTAGCACTTCTGGGGGCCGACTCTGCTATTTCAATCGTATCGAAATAGAATCGAAATCGTCGCTCTATAGATAGCCACCGGTACAATTTTCACAGATTTCCGTAGTCTACTATTACAATCGTACATCAATAGACATCTATCGGTCGGCCGATTTAATTATACTAACACGTACCGCGCCAGTGGCCGCTAGTCAGTTGCATTTTTGATAGTCTAATAACATTTTGACAGCTAAAAACGGCGATTCTGGTTCTATTCTACGGCTTGTTGATAGTAGACTGAGCCCCCTGGTGTTGTTAACGTCCATAGGATACGGTACCTACTTTGTTGTGCCCACTGTCATACCTAATTGTTTCAAGTGGGCAATAAGTGCGCTGCCACCTTCTCTCTAAATGATGTTACTCTTTTTAGGCACAAACCTCAGAAAAGACTGAAGTTTTCTAAAAATCCATCAGCCCCGGTGGCGCTGTGGTCGTGTATGCGACTGCCACGACCGAGGTCCCGGGTCGGAAAAAATATTTGTGTGATCCACAAATGTTTGTTTTGGAGTTTTGGTGTTAAATCAGTGTCTAATAACGTATAGAAATAATTTTAAAATGATATAAAGAACAGTACCAGTACCTACACTGCTACAACCATTTTTAAACATTGACGCGATGGTCTCCTCTCAATCTAAGTATACATTTTTATAGCAATTAGTATGCTAACTTTCACATAAATTTTTATTAAAGTGAAAAAAGACAACTTAGTTCGAGACGGCGATTGAACCTGTGACCTTTGTAGTAGTAGGGTTAACTCCAGTAAATCTCGTTAAGGTCCGTTTCAGAGATTAGCCAGATCAAACAGTTTTTTTTATGTAAGTACCTTTTATATGCGTTTAGTGAAAAGATGTTAATTTTGAATTACAAACAGACACCATAGTTTTATTTACCAGAATAAATTTTAACCAATTACCAAATTAAGTCCATCGCTTACCGTAGAATCGCACCAACTTCATATTCAGACACTATACAATATTAATACACAGCTATAGTTTAACCTGTAGTTCATCCAACCGACCCCCGTATCTTGCGTAAATCCGGGCGATTATCACAAGCATGTTGTTTTTGCGCGTCCGTCGGCGGTAATCCCCCGCTCAGCGCCCGGTGCCGCGTTGTGCACGCGACCTACACACGCTCTACGTTCACACCAGCTTTTATGTCGCTATTTTTATTTTGAGGACCATTGTCATTTTTATTCGCTGAATATTTTGTATTATTATGTCTGCATGTCACAAGATGATTTTGTAGTATTTAAGTATACAATTAATGTATAAAATTTATCTATGTTAGGTACCTTGATCTCTGATTTTTTAGTACGTTTCCACTAGTAGAGTAATTTAAAAAGAAAATTCTGACATATCATTTGGCAGAATTATGATATCTACTTTGGATCAGGACGGAGGTAGATTGACAAATATGAAGTCGTTATACTTCTTAGACTTAAAAGTAGTTAGTTAAAAGTTTTTAGCAGATTTACTTATTCATCATCATCCGAGCGTCTGTCCCAGTTACGTCTCGTGACGCGCGGGATCCGCTTTCCTACTGTTCTCCTCCACTTCGCAGGGTCGTTGGCATCCCCCGTAGTGAGACCTTTGGCACTCATGTCATCCCTTACGACGTTAAGCCCAGTCTTCTTTGGTCTTCTCCTCTTACCGGGACCTGGGGCAGACATGGCCAGACATTTGTTTCCCACGTAGTCCGGCGGCAGATATACTTACTATAGTACACTAACAAAAATTTCTAATTTCAAAATATCAACATAATGATAATTCCCACAGATTTATAGATTAATTTTATTCTCAAAACACTTCAAATTCAAAACTATTTAATGTCTTTATTGAAACTATTGTTCATTTTTGAACAGAAAACATATGCGATAGTGGTTAAAAACATAAAAGGGTGACGGGGCGTCATTTAAAAATGTACTTGAAAACTAAGATTTACTTTATAAGCACGTGACCTGTCCTTTGTTATGAATTACCCTTTATAAATCCAATCTAATTGTAAGTCAAATATTTGTTAAGTTGAACATAGATTTTTTATATAAAATAATAATATATAAAATACTAACTTAAGGGCCTCAAGCTAATCTTAGTGGAACAATACCAACCTAGTCTCACTCACTGGTCTCAATAGTCAGATCTAGACTGTCCAAAAGCAGCCGTATAACGGAGGGTTATATGTATAATGTAGCTAAGAAGCAGGAAGAATGGTTTAACCTAGCATGGGATAAGGTTACGAACTCACTGTTTCTCCCATTTTAGTAGATTCCTGTACATTAAGCTATCGATCCACCCCTAACATAAACAATTGATGACAGATTTGTAGTATGGATGGACAGACATACTGAAAAGATTGACTATAAAACCCTAGTATAGTAACGTTTCTTCTTCTTCGCCATACATTCTTAGGTAGTTCTAAAAATACATTCATGAATGTATGTGTCGTAAAACCTCTTCAAGTTTCATTAAGGAATCATCACACTCCTCTTACGGCTGTGCTTACCGTCTTTGCAGATGACCTGTCAGAGATGAAACGACAACTCATTCGATATCAAGACGCGTTTCACACTTCACTAGTCGTCATTAAGGAGAACATGAAAGTACAACGTTTTGGATGCGCTTTATTAACTCAGATGTAAAAACCGTGTTCCATTAGAACACGCACATGAATTTTGGAGGAGTTTAAAACAAAATAATTTTTAACAGCAGGTCGTGACAGCCTGCTCCTTTCCATTTCAACACGGCAATGGGGTCACCTCCTGTTACGTGGGACAAAAATGCATACGGTGAAATGTGGGCGTTTATTAGGCCTCTGCCTACCCCTTCGGGGAAAAAGGCGTGACAATATGTATGTGTGTATGTAATTATGTATTAGACAGTAGGACCCCTCCACCTGGAGCGCTAGTAACTTTGGGAAGGACATTAAGAAAAAAATGTAAAATCTCTGAAACAGAGTTTTAGCTAAAGTTTTTTGTACGATGTTTGTTACGTCTTAATTAGTTAATTATTTTTTTAATCTACGTAACTTTACCTTAAGTCTGACGAGTTAATTTTGTGACACCTTACACCAATGTTCATAATCTAATCAATTTTAATATAAATTTATAATTGAATGTAATTTTTTTAACACATTGTGCATAGTGACGGATCATTTTGTGGTAAATTGCTTTACGTTGTAAGTTGTTGCTAACTTATAAAATAAATAACCACCACTATTAGATAATAATTATCTTCTCGAATATTAGAATGTAATTCATTTGGATTTAAATGTTATGTTTTTTTTTACATCTTTCAACGTTTATATTTAATAAATATTATCAAAAATTTACCATTAACCCATTGAACGTCACACAATTTTGTGGGTGTCCGATATACCACATCCAAAAAAGGGTCATTTACTTCTATGTGGTGCTTTTAGCGGTGTGATGATACGCACCTGTACAAGTTGGGTGACAAATGAGCACTACTGTTAAAAATCGTACCTATCCCGCCGCGTTTGGCTGAATTAATTCGTTTCGCGATGTCTCTCACTGTGTCACTCCTAATGACGATATTGTAAGCTATAGACGTGGCAAACATTCACACATCAAAATTCTTTTCATCAGGTACATTCCATAGTTTTAGATAATTTGGTACGTAAGCTTAGATGTGAAACGAGGGAAGGAGGGAGGGACCGAGAAATATGGCGAAAATTAGAAGATTTAGCCGTGGATTGCGATAGCCTGATTCACTGTACGCCTCCGGGCCTATATCAGCCTCTGCGACTAACAGATGAAGTTGGTTTAGATGTAAGAGATCTTCGTGGCATTATTATAGAATAAATATCTTAAGAAATACTGTTAAAATTTCAAAATAATTGGAGAAATTATTAACCATGATTTGATGCCGGAAACTAATCAATGAAATGTCGATATGGAGATTATTTGGTTGTTGTTGATGACAATGGTTGATGATAATCGACGAAAACCAAATATAAATTAATATTGCTAATTAAATAACCTTACTTATCTAGAATTTCCGTCACACTTTATAAAACTGTCCTGTCTATAGATTGCTACGGCGTAGCACACTCGTACCAGGCACTTA
Organism: Thumatha senex; assembly: GCA_948477245.1. NCBI lineage: Eukaryota > Metazoa > Arthropoda > Insecta > Lepidoptera > Erebidae > Thumatha > Thumatha senex. Next base: position 17,210,501 of record OX419731.1, on the reverse strand, counting down.
GCTGGTCGCCCGAGGCGCTGTGATTTATGTGCTCTGTGTCGCCTACACCCAGTCGCGACAATTTATTTCAATTAAAGCTCGCAGCGCCCCCAGCAGTCTGCGGTGTCATACAAAATTAATAATTATGTACTAAAACGGTACAACTGTATTATTTGAAAATAAATTGTAGATGATATGCGTTATCTAAGTTTAAAAGAAGATAAAGTACAAATAATAAAGTGCAGATTTGTATAAATACATACCTGACGGCGTAGGCTACGATAAACCATTGGTATTATTACTTATATTTTTGATCGCACACAGTGTGTGTGCAAAGTGACGCATCGCTCTCATGTACCTATTAGATATGCATGTTTTCTTTAGGAACTACACTAAAATATTGTGAATAATAAATTTGAATCGTGTACCTACATAAAATTAATATAGGCACAACCAAATCAATTGTCTTATATACGTTTGTTTACACTGTTGATAGAAGATAGATAGATAGAAGAAAAACACACTTATACTGTTCCACTTATTAATATTTAAACCTGACCGGTTTCGCCTTATGGCATTTTCAAAGGTTAGCACATATTTTATTTATTTCGGATGTTTTTGAGTACAATATGTATGTTTACATATTGTAACCTGTAAATTGTAAGGCGAAACCGGCCAGGTTTAAATAATTAATAAGTGGAACAGTACAAGTGTTTTTGTTCAAGATGTTATATACGTTTCCTTGAACAGCAGAAATACTTATAATTGATATTTTGTACTTTTCGATATATAGAGTGTGTTCTAAAAATTTACGTTTAAATGTAGAACTTTATTACGTTTTGGAACAAGTCAAAAATGTTTCCCATTTATATCCTAATAAAAAGCTGTAAAAGTCACGCAGAAAAAAAAAAGAACATTTTTTACAATTTAACAATCGAACGCTAAACGGTTTACACAGACAATCCCGATCATTGGTGGGAATTCATTTGTTCGCTAAAAGCGTGACAATTGCAAAATCCGTGGTGGGCTCGACGACAATGCGCAAACAGAAAACGTCGGCGGCTCGCGAAAAAGTCCTTTTAAAAATGTTGCGGCACGTACGGGTGGGAAGGCACCCATTACTGTGAAGTGGCTATTGTTGGTTTAAAGATTTAGCTGCAAACGAGGAAACAAAATGGTGTTTGGGGGACGCGGAATTAAGGTGTGCTGGAATAACGAAATTAACTACACTTGAAGAGTCCTTGGAATGAATTATGGAAAATATAAATATTTTTTTAATACCACTGAGGTTGCAGACAAGCATACAGCTCACCTGATGGAATGTGGTCACCGTAGCTTATGGACGTTTGCAACACCAGAAGTGCAGCACTCGCGCTGCCGACCCTTTAAAAACCTTCCAAACCCCCTTTTGAAGCAACCCTGGCAGGGAGTTCATTCCACAATCTAAGCGTGCGCGGAATAAAGACTTTATCGGATCTAACTGTATGCGAGCGCTCCGGACGCAAAGTGTAAGGGTGAACACTCTGTCTATGGCGAGCGGTGCGATAATAGAAGTTAACCGTGGGCATCATAACAAACAATTCCTCAGAGCACAGATTGTTATACAGGCAATAGAACACACATATGGAGGCGAAATCTCTCCTATCACGAAGGAGCTCAACAACGTCTGCTAGTAGAGGATCGTATTAATAAAGACCTCATGGGTGTAATGAGCCTCATCAAGATCTTGAGGGTCCAAACGACCTTACATGTTAGCGGTGCACCTGCTGACTAAAGGGCGAGGGAACGACGCAGGCGCCCGTTGGGTGGGAGTTCAGACGGTTTCACTCAATGTAACCGAAATTTTAAAACAAATGCTAGCTGCTTCTAGAAGCAAAATAAACGTGGATCCCCCCCATTCAAATCGAGGTAGATAGAATAAAATAAACTTTATTGCACACCATTATAAAAATAAATCATACAAAGAGAGAACAATTTTATAAATGGACCGAGGGCGGCCTTATGACAAAAAAGCAATCTCTTAAGGCAACCTTTAGATAGATTTTGGAAGCAACTGGGTACACACTAAAAGGAAGAGAGAAGTTTGGTAAAGACAATTTTCTTATGGTATTTTGTTCAAAACGGCGAGTGTAGTACGGCACGAGTGACATGGATTCCTTGGTCTGTGATCGGAACTTATCTAAGCACGACATGTATATGCTTCGGTGGCGCAGTGGTAGTGTATGCGACTGCCGCGCTGAGGTCCCGGTTTTGATTCCCGGGTCTGAACAAATATTTGTGTGATCCACTAATGTTGGTTTCGGAGTTTGGGTGTTTCCTATGTATAATATTTATGTATTTAGAAATATATAAGTATGTGTATCAGTTGTTTAGATCCCATAGTACAAGCTTATAACGTAGTTTGGGCTAGATAGCGCTGTGTAAAAAGTGTTTCACCATATTTATTTATTTATTTATTCATATATGAAGACCATAATTGTTTCAAACTTTTGCTTCGCTATCATATCCTTATAAAAAAGTGTGTTTGCTTTTTTTATCTATAAAGCTTTTATATCTATTTAGCTATTTTATGATAAGCTTACAGTTTAGCTGAAAATGGAAAAAGCCTATTTATGCAAAATTTGATGCTGAATATTTTTTTTCGAGCACGTCGGATCTATCGGATCTTTTGATAATTTGTAACTAGCGGACGCTTCGCGGTTTCACTTCTTATCAGAGATCTGAATTACAAACAGACAGAAATAATATAAAAAAATCTTACTTTTGTATAAGTAACTGTTAATTTGGAATTATACAGAGATACTTCAATTGTATTAATCTGTATTGATGTTGCCAACAATTTTAGCTTTGTGCGAATTAATGTAATCTTACCCCTATTTTGAAATTAACTTGACCATGTGGTATAATTGTCATGATTTGATTCTTTAGCTCTTCTAGTCTACTTTGATCTTTGGCACTCCTTTATACCTAATTGTACAGTAGCGACCTATCATAATGCCGCTGCCGCATTAAGAGATTGAGATAGCGAGCCGAGCTCCATCCACGCAATGTATATTAAGAAAATATACAAATTTTATCGTATTTTTAATGTAGAACTTTTATAGGGACTTTTCTCACGCGCACTATCATTACTGTGAGTAAACTAGGATCTGTAGCAATGACCAGACCAGAAAAGTTATACTGAGCTCAAAATTGACAAAGTCCCAGGACAAGTTAGAGTTAATTGGAACGAAATTGATCAGAAGATTAAGCGAGGAAGTCGGGAAGAAAATAACTTCAATTCCCTCCTTTGCACAGAGGGAGACCTGGAAAGCATCTGGGTACATCTTATAGTTAAGGCAAGCACCGCAGTAATATTATATAATGAGTTGAGATGATTATGATATGACTAGTTATGAAACCGTGGGGGTCCACTTACGGCTTCGTCCGTGACATACTTTGAACCCCCGTCGTACCTATTTAATCCCGTCGCTTATTTTATTCACTAGTAACTGCATATTATACAAAATGGCTTACAATATTAGTAATCTTATCGACAATTTTGACTAAATAACTGTATCAGTACCTCACCAAACTGCCTCTTCTGGGGTGCACTAACAATAAACCCATCCCAATATTTTTTATAAAAATATTTTCGCTCTATATTTATTCAAAAAACGGTGACTTCCTAAATCTACAGACCTTTATGCAGCATCTTTCATTTGATTATGATGTGATCGTGCTTTCGGTATGTGCTGGTTACCATGTTCTTCAAACTTGATTATTCATAGCATACTAAACTACACAACATTTAACACTACCAATCACCTAAACAAAAAGGAAGGTGCGGAAACTATTGGCGATTTGGGAAGTACCAGAGTTCCGTAGACAGATCAGGCCAACTTTTGCCCAAGAAGTCGGACTCAGAAGCATAAGTGATGAGTCAAGGCTAAACTTTTGACTCTTTTTTTTCGGTCGACGGAAAGTAATGTTCTGTGTATCCATATTTTTAATTTTATTGCCATATAAACCAGTATTCTATGAACTTTGTATTTAACAGCGTCATCTGTAGATGTTTGTGAGAACTAACTTGCTCGATTTTCATTTGATTCTAACCTTATCTCAGCTATCGGGCACTAGTTGCTTAAATAGTGTTACTCTTGTCCGCTGGAGGCCTTAAAGGTGCCAATGTTTTAAAAAAATTACTTAGGGTCACATGGACATATTCTTTTATTGATAGAATAGAATAGAATAGAATATTCTTTATTGTACACCAATCACAATATAATAGCAAAGGATTATACAGATATATTGATATGTACAATCGGCGGCCTTATCGCTAAAAGCAATTTCTTACAGACAACCTTTGGATGGACACATATTCAAAAAAAATCCAATAATATACCTAGTGGGTAGTCGTTGGTTTAAGAAATAATAAACAATAAATTAATAATATATAATAAGTAGACCTATATAAAAAAAAAAAGGAAAAAAAAATCATATATATACATTGAACTAAAATTTTAAGAGAATCCAAGGTACAGACAAATAAACATACCTACATCTATCCAATACACACAATATACCACAATAATAGTGCATTAGTAGAATATACATTATAAAATAAACACACAGACCTACACATCAATAAATAAACAAATTCAAACTCATTCAGGAACGAAATATTAACGTTAAATACTGACAGGAAATATTCAGTCAAGACATAAGATAAAATTCTTTGACCATATTCTTAAACACAGGCAGTGATTGCGCACGCCTAATGGACACAGGTAATGCATTCCACAATCTTACAGCTTGTACAGTAAAAGATTTATCATAAAATTTTGTGGAATGCATAGGTATTGCCAACTCCAATGAATCCGACGACCTCAAGGATCTTGTATGTGTGTCATGAAGGAACGTAAAACGTTCTTTTAAATATCTAGGGGTACAGGGATTAAAGAGAATGCCATAGAGAATAGCAAGAATATGAGTATTCCGACGAAGGCGAATTGGGAGCCACCTGAGCATGCTGCGGAATTCTGAAACGTGATCATATTTGCGCAAGCCAAATATAAATCTTATGCAAAAATTTTGAAGGCGCTCAAGTTTATCGAGTTGCTCCTCCGTGACATCAAGATAGCTGACATCGGCATAGTCGAGTAAAGGAAGAAGCAGAGACTGTGCAAGCGCAATTTTAGTGGCGGTTGGTAAAAAATTTCGCAATCTTCGCATGGAACCTGCCGATGCATACAATTTACGACTAACTTCACGTAGTTGTGGTCGCCATGATAATGTGCTATCCATTATTATACCCAAATTCTTTAGCTCAGTGCTCACAGGTAATGGCACTCCATTAAAAATAATACTTGGAAGAAGTGACCAATCAATTCTAGAAGTCATCCAGGAGCTACCCACCACCACAATCTGTGTCTTAGAGGGATTCACTTCTAATCCATGTAGCCTACTCCAGTTTGACAAACGTGTCAAATCACTGTTAATATCTGAGAATGCTTCGGATAGAGCAGACAGTGGCGCTTGCGTATAGATTTGAAGATCATCTGCATAAAGGTGGTAGGATGAAGTTAATAAGTTGGAGATAGAATTAATAAAAATCGCGAAAAGTAAAGGAGAAAGCACGCCGCCCTGCGGAACACCGACAGAAGTATTAGACCACGACGAATAGGTGTCTTCGAGATGAATACGCTGCCGGCGCCCAAACAGGTAACTACGAAACCAATCAATTACTGTCGGAGATATGTTAATAGAGCATAGAATGCTGAGAAGGAGATCGAAATCAACAGTGTTAAAGGCATTGCTAAAATCGAGTAAGCAGAGTACAGTGAGATTTCCATTCTCCATTCCCAGCCTAATATCATCAGTAATCTTGGTCAATGCAGTGACCGTGCTGTGGCCAGGACGAAAGCCTGATTGGTAAGGATTTAGTAGATCATTTCTGGTAAGATATGAGCTTATCTGAGTATGAACAAGCCGTTCTAAGATTTTGGACAAGAAAGGTAATATGGAGATGGGACGATATTCGGACAAGGAATTAGGATTAGATTTTTTAGGCAACGGTATAATATGGGCCTCTTTCCAAATTTTGGGGTACACGCTACAAGAAAGGGAATAATTCAGTAAATGACTAATTATAGGGAGGATTTGGTCCAGAATCGGCAGTATCATGTTTCGACTTATGCTATCACTGCCCACAGCATTTGAGTTTACCGACAATATACATCTCTTAACATCACAATCAGATAATTGATTAAATGAGAACGGTGGATAGTTAGGAGTTGGAAGCGTTGAAAGTGAAAGTAACGCAATATCTTTATTGGTCTGATCAAATTTAGACAAAGATGTGAAATGTTGATTTAGCAACTCAATATCAATTTGCGTATGAAAAGAATCATGTTGTGCCTTTCCAACTCCTAGGGTTTTAAGAAACTTCCATATCTTTGAAGAATCGCCGTTTTCGATTGAATTATGAATATGTTGTCGTTGTGCTTTTCTACACACCTTACTGCAGAGATTACGTATTGCGATATATTTTTCATGATTACTATTAGTAGGGCGAGTTTTGTATCTACATTTAGCTGCCGCCTTTCTCACCAGTAAAGCCTTAATATCATTTGTGAGCCATGGTTTAGGCAAATGCCTCACTCTCACAGCACGGATAGGTGCATGCCTGTCGAACAGTTGAGTAAGCTTGTTATTGAATGCACTAACCTTGCAGTCAATAGATTCCATGTCCAGAAGCGGGCCCCAATCAATATTATCGGCATCAACACGCAGTTGATCAAGATTCATACCCCTAAAATTGCGTTGCATGAGAATTTTGGATCGTTGTTTAGGAGGACGAAGTTTATAGGATAGAAAGAGTAAGTCATGGTACGAAAATACTTCAGCAGGATACTGCCCATGCTTAGCCACTAGATCGATAGATGAGACAAGTATGAGATCAAGGAGTGATGGAGCACAGTTGGGCACATGATGTGTGGTATTAGAAGGTAAGACAGATAAATTGCAAGATTCTATAGTACTAAGAAAGATAGAAGAGCGAGTATCTTGTTTCACTAGGCATGTATTAAAATCTCCCATTACGATAGTATGGCTATAATTTGGACAAAGACGTTCTAGAAGATTTTCAAATGACTGGAAAAAGTCAATAGTAAGCGATGGACAGTAGTACACACCAAGCAGTAGCTTCGTGTGCGAAAGTTCTACCTCGAGAAACAAATGCTCACCAGCGTTTGAAGGAGGAGGCTGCGATGACATGTCTATGGTATGAAAAGGAATACTATTGCGTAAATAAATAGCCACGCCCCCACATCGTCCATCCACGCGATCATTCCTGATAAGGTTAAACCCAGGAAGAGCATAAGAGGTTGACAAGAGAAAAGGCTTTAGAAATGACTCAGAAATAAGAATAGCATGTATATCTTTGCAATCAAATGTAGTCAACATATCTGGGAAATGACATGGAATACTTTGTGCATTAATATGGACTACATTAAAATTCTTGGGTACGTCGGCGAAGTGCGCTTGAAGAGTTTCCGCCAATGACGGCATACTTGTAAAACTGTCATTTAGACTGCTGATTGACCGAAAACTTTCATCACTGTCACTGTAATTTAACATTTGAATTTAAAAATTTATATAACTGAAAACTATATATATAATTGTAAGTATATATAATAATATAAGTATGTATAACAAATAGAAATGAAGGAACCAATTAGAGTCAACCCTTAATGCAAGTGTAGCTTCTAAAATTAAATATAGTGTCCACCCGCCAGCTGTGTGTTATAATAAGTAAGAATTTCATCTTATTTGATAAGAATTTAAGAAAAACAATAATTTTAATCACAGCCAGGATTATTTTCTAATAAAAAAAAAAATAAAGACTAACCTAAAACAAAAAATACACACAGTGTATAAAAATGCACATTAGGCTGTATAAAGTACAATGCAATTTGCAACAATGCTTTTCCTGCCCAACACCAAGAAACAAATAGAAAAAAAAAATACAAATTGTCACTGTCAGTGTCACACTACCAATCACCAACAAACAATGTCAACAAAACGTTCTTTTTAGTTTTATAGGGTAGCTTGGTAACTTATTATAGTTATTGTTTATAGTTTAATGTGTAGAATTAAATAATAAGAAGTATAATAAGAAAAAGTACAAAAGGTATACCTGGCCGTGATGTAACGAAGCAATGTAATTATCTAATCTACTTCTTACTCACTACTCGTCTCGACTTAGATGTAAATTTTGCAGTCGGGACCGTCTTCTGTGCATCCCAATCTAGTTGACTCAACTGGGCATGAGTAGACACACGATGCCGCAATCCATCAGGGTCAAGAACATATACATGACCCTCTCTTGTCCAGCACTTTGAGATGCCGAAACGCTCCCGTGCTAACATGAAGACTTCATGCCTTGTCCGAGTCATAAATTCGGAGAGAGTCATACCGCTGCCTTTAAGTTTTGATTTAGAGAACCACACTTTGTTTCTCACAGTCATATCATTCAGCTTAAACAATATAGGCCTAGGCCGGCCTGCACCTGAGGGTCGGCCCATCCTATGGCAACGCCGAATATCATCTACTGTGAAGTGCTCGAGCTTTAAGTGAACCTTGACAGCATTCACAAGAGCCTGCGAGGTCTCCTCAGCATTCTGTTCTGAAACACCATGAAGCAGTAGAATCTTCTGACGACTACGCTGTTCAAGATTGTCCACCTGATGGGCCAGAAGTGTCATTTGCTGGCGGAATGCAGCTAAGGTACTAACAACAAAACCCTTGAAGGAAGCGAAGTCTGATGACAAAGAAGCAATAGTTGGTGCACTGCCAGGATTTTTTACATTCTTTTGAAGCTCTGCCTCAAATTGCGCCATCCGCCCCTCAAGACCAGTCATGATGGAAGTAAACGAGTCCTTCATTGCCTCCATATTGGTGAAGTTAGATGTAGTGAGCAAGTGTGTAGTGCAATAGTTGAAAGTTTCTCACCTTGGATATAAAGAGTGGAAAATAACACCCAGCTGGTAGATAAATTAAATCAGTATGTCATTCATCTAATTCAAACTTATATAAATGTAAGTTTTATATTTTTATTTAAAAAATTAAACAGGAGCAAAAATTTTAAAATGTCACTTGATGTTTAGGATAACTTGGTAATATTAGCAATACTTATTATGTCAGTACCTGTTTTGATCCTGATAGTTTTATGTATTTGACCCACTGGAACCAATAATTTTATCCAATTGTCTTGCATTCCCGTATAGCCAGTCTGCTATATCTAAATAACTAAGTTAGTTTTAAACTATCACACTTTTCCAAGAAAACATTTGCACAGCATATTTATTATTTTAAGTCTAGTATCACGAACGGTTCATGTGGTATTACTCATTAAAACTATTTTATTAATAAATTTGTAAATTTGTAATCACTCTGACCGAGATCAATGTTTACTCGATGGTGGTGCCATCACTTACCTGTTTACATCTGTTACTAGGATATATCTACCTGTCCTATTTTTATAGCGTCTGATTCGGTTTGCCCATGCACAAACTTTCTGCTTTAGGAAGTCAATGCGCTCTGTAACTTGGGTTGCTTAATCTCAATTACGTACTCGAGTTTCGGCAAAAGCCCGAATTACATAACACATCACTCTCGGGCGAGTATTACCCGACCTAAAGCAGATAAGCTTGCCAATGAGCATCCTGGCCGTAGCAATCCGCCGCTCAATTCTGCACGGCCACAGTGGTACCTACAGCACAAATTGGTTGAGTAGTGATCTTATGATCTAGGAATTCAACACTAGCAACTCGACATGCAACAGCTTCAGAATACAGAATTGAGTGCGTACTACTGGGATTTTCACTAGTATCGAAATAATTAGACAATAGTGAATCCAGTGCACACACCGGCGCCATATTGTGGTCTTATTTTCACATCAACATTGTGATAATCTAGAAATCCAACGTATGACAACGTTGGATAGTGCCGTACTTGAGAGGGTTCTTTCTGACACTTACTTAATTCTCACGCACTTGATCCGACAGTTTGTGCCGAAACGTTGACTTGACACCTGCTGTGCAATTCACAAATCTCGGATCCAAATCCGCTACGGCGCTAATGTCATCGATATTCATATAACTCGAATATCAATAACATTTGCGCCGTAGCCGATTTGGATCCGAGATTTGTGAATTGCATAGCTGGTTTAAGATCCTGAAACAGAAGAAGCATTCGACCGCGATGCGCGATCAGGTTGGTTCCCCCCCTCTGTAGCCTCATAATATTTATTCGCCAGACGTTTTCATTCATGGAATGAGTCCATCTCATGTGGTGCACATCACCACCGGCAGCAGGAGCCCTATTCGAAGCCGATCAGCCTCGGGACCCAAAGCAAACTGGTTGCAAGCCTCTCCGCCGCCGCGCTAGGCACTGGTGATGACGGCGCCGGCGGAATAAAGACTCGCCGCTGAAGCTCGAGCTCGACGACTTAGCAGAAATCGGTGTAGCAGATGTGCTCACCGTGGGCAGCGAGGCGGAGTTATGCAGCGAATCCAGAGGATGTTAAACGCGCATTTTGATTCGCCCTGGATCTTATATGCATACCAGGGATTTTTCATGTTGTCAAAGGCGTCACTGAGCCATGTAATAAATCTTCTTGTTTTTCCCGGATTGTAGATGTAATTAAATAACAAGAAGTAACTTTATATATATACAGAAATGTGACGAAACCACATCGTGATTTAAACCGATGCTAACGGCATCTAGTTGCTTTGCTAACAATCAAAATTTACAACAAACACCATGTTTTGTTATTATCCAATATTTTAGAATATAACTTGACTTGAAACATCATCTTAAGTCTTTGAAGTGAAATTTTATTTATAAATCATAGTGATTTTCTGTAGTTATCCATGGCTAAATTTATATTTATTCTACTTAAATTCATTATTAACCCCTGACGCAAAAACGACGGAGTGTTATAAGTTAGACGTGTCTCTGTGTGTGTTTGTCTGTGTGTTGCATCATAGCTCCTGAACGGGTAAATCGATATTGATTTCCTTTTTTTTGTTTGAAGGTGAATTTAGTCGAGAGAGTTCTTAGCTGTTTCATGAAAATCGGTGGAGCCGTTTAAAAGTTGTTCTGCTCCGCTCTACTGGGTAGAAGCGTTATGATATAAAACCTATAGCCTTTCTCGATTAATGGACTATCCAACACAAACATAATTTTTCAATTAACAAACGAACTCTTCAGCTTTAATTATTAGCATAGTGAGTTTAGGATTTTTATTTAGATATTTTTAATTTGAAATGCACATGTTCGGTCATAAACTAATAGGGAAAATCCGAAATATGTATTCACTCTTTATATTCCTACAGAATCTTTCACAGGTAAAGAATTATAAATAACACTATTAGATATTTTTATTAGAATTACATTTCTACATTAATCCTAAAACTTATTTAATACTAATACACCTAATACTTTTTAGTTATTCTTCTAAATGGACTAACTAACCAACAGGCATGTTGACTAAATTTTTTATCAATTTTGTATAAATATCTATGCCTTTAAGGAATGTTTCCACATTCTGATACTCATTTTTACTGTGCAAACGTGATATTGTTCGCATTTTAGTTGCAAAGCCTATGGTAGGTATACCTAGACTTCGAAGATGGCGACCGTCTGACACTGCTGGTAGCACAACCGGTCTGATTTCAATTCCCCTGGAAGGATAGTTTATATACATACACACTTATACATAACAGACCTAAGACTTTAAGCTCGAAAAGCCTTTTTTTTTGTTAATTTTAAATAATAACATGGCTATTGTTAGTTCCTATAGAACCTAAGAATTGTCACTCACAGCTCTATTCCACAATACGAATATAAGGTCAGAAAATGTATAACAACTCAAAAAAAAAAACAATATTTTTATTCATGTAGACCATCTTAGGCACTTATAAATAGTCATGACAATAATCAAAAAGAGAGCGATTCTAGTTGCCAGTTCCAAGGGCAGCTTACCCTTCATGGAGAACAATCTGTCAAAAAAACTCCATGGATGCTCTTTTAAAATGTAGGTATGGCTTACATTAATTAATTTACATTGTTCTATGGGGTTGTGTGAGAACAATCGACTAAACTTAGTTTGCCTTAAAATTTAAATAATATTATTTGTAATACTTGATATAAATGCTATAACAGCTATGATCTGACCAATCCCAACAGACGGCACCCGTTCACGGGTACGACGCATATATCAGCCATCGCCGTACTCAGCCATATTATAGGGAATAGGGCAACCCGACGCCACCACTGACCACTTAGGCGAAAATGACATCTATTGGTATTATGTCATTTTCGCAACAACTTATTTTGCAAATAAGTTGCAAGGGTGGCGACTTCGTGTATTGGCTACGTGGATAACACTAAAAAAGCTAACTTGTCGTAGAAGATAATATGCGTGCAAACAATGCTCTCATAACAAGAGATGGGAGGTCAATACCTTGCGAAATGGAGGAGAAGAAGTAGGAAAGCAGACCTCTTCCATTTGTCTATGGCCATGTGTCCCGCGGGAGGATAGCCCCAGCAGACTTTATCCGCCAACGTCGTATCGTCTCCGGGGGGGGGGGGGTGTTTTCTTCGGGTGTTATCCCGCTTCTTTGGGGATCCAGGTGTAATTCCGCTGGGTCCAGGTGTAATTCCGCTTCTTTGGGGAAGATTCGGGTGCTGTCCTACTTTCTTGAGGGGGTGAAATGCGTACGCGTAGTTGTCACATCACGCCAACATCAAGGCCTGCTTCTGTAAGGACGGGGAGCAGCCCACGCTCCGTTCCCTGGCTGGTCATGGAGGCCGGTGGTGGTCCTGGTCTAGCTAGCTCCTTGACTAAAATATATTTTTATCAAAATTGTCACATGGCATTGGTGATACTTACATTTCATTTAGAGTATTCCGCAAAGTGACCCAGTAAGGGTTGGAATCATCCACTGCTGTTTTATTTGATACAATTTCTTTAGTGTAGTAAGTGACCTGGGTCGTATTGCCAGTGGCAATTAACCAAGAATTTATCTGTAAATCGCAATATTTATTTAGTATAGCACGCTTTAGATAATTTGGATAAACGCAAGTATGGTATGGCTACGAAATTGTATTTCGGAACCATTTTCTTAAAGTTAAAACATTGACAGTGCAATAATGTCGAAATATTTTCGAAATCGGTTTCTGATGAGGCCATCAGCACCGCACCGTCACGTGCACGTACAACAGACAAATTATTGTAAAGTCACCTAATTTCAAATCCATTTCACAATCTTGCTAGTTTTGCTGGCTACTATTCAGACACACTGAACAGCCAGGCCGACAAGAAATAACCCTGATTGACGCCAGAACAGACATCAAAGAAAGAGAGAGTAGAGCCTGTAGAGCCCTAATAGCAACAGGTTGACGGCCCAAAAAGAAAAAGCCCTACAGTGCCAAAATTAAAAAACCTAAACCAAAACTTGCTTATAGTAACCCACTAAAGTTGGACCCCAGGCTCCAAATTCAGGTAGGGTTTGAAATTAACTGGAAAAGACGATAAATATGAGGTCGGTTTATCCTGTTATCATGCGGAATTTAGTTAATGAAAAGGTACTTACAAGAGCGTCCATCTCCGCAACGTTAGCATCGGTAGCAAGACGCATATCAACAGTGAGTGACACTTTCGCAGGTATTACATTTATGCCTAGTCCACCCTGAAAAGGAGAGCGTAATTATAATATACTAGAGGATGCTAGCTACTCCGCCTGCGTGGTGAAGTTTTCGCAGTACTTTTTTCTGATAGGAACCAATGCCCAGGATATAAATTTGCCTATGTATCTGTACACACCAAAATTGTATACATATTGGTCTGCATTTTTGTCCCATGTAGTGATGTTAGTAAACTCATTGTCGTGTTGAAATGTACAGGCACAGGTTGTGGCTGCATGCTGTTGAGATTTTTCAGCCGCCCCCAAACGGAAAATAATTTATGTGCCTTCCCAAGTACGGAAACCCTCTTAAAAGAGAATGTCTCAAAGCGATCACCATCTGAGGACTCGCCATAACGAAATAAGCTTAACGGAGTGGTTGTTTAAAGAACCGCTTCTATCTAGTAGGTAATTGAGCCTGTTTATATCGAGGAGGTATTTTAGCAGTTTTTTATACCACTAAGGTCTCAGATAAGCATTGCTCGTCGGATCGAATGTGGTCACCGTAGTCGGACTACTTTAAATGGTATGCAACACTTTTACGTGGACGTTTAAAAATAATCATAAATGATGAAAATTTCGGCTGAATTTCATTAATATTGTACAATTGATATAATTAAGTGCATATATGGCGTACAATAGCAGTGCTACGGAGGTTCAAAGTAGGTATGTTGCGGCTGAAGTTTAGGGACAAAAATGGTATATTACTGACTTACATTAATAATATTGATATTGACACTGGTATGATCAGGATATAAATTATGTTGCTGTTTTAATCTTCTTATTTGTGATTCTCTGAAGGACATGACAGCGTTTATGAATCTGTGGGTCTGAAAATAAATAGTGAGTTTTAAGACACTTATTTTAATGTAATAAGTGACGACCATATTGGCCCTCACCATGGTCTCCAGACTGAGAATTTCCACGTCAAATCCCACAATGAAGTTCCGGTGCTGCAGCGCCCAATCTGAATTAAAAAATCTATCAAAAAATAATGATCTACCAATAAAATCAGCCTATATGTTGGCCCCGAGACTAGCCCCGGCAATACGAGGCACCCCTTTGCTGAGTCGCAGTAACTTAGGTCCGTATTCCAAAACGTTTCTCAATACTCAATCAACGCTTAAGGCTTGTGTTTGCCTTATAAAATCTACTCTCAAGCGTCGATTTACTATTGAGAAACGTTCTGGAATACGGCCCTTTGTTTAGTGGGTAGGACGGCTCCTCTCTCGGGCCGGGAGTCCCACACACCGTCCACGCTGTCCTCGTAGCAGGGATAATGGTGCGTAAATGCATTCCCCGCGTTACAAAAAAATCTGATTAAAAGGGTTGTCATTTGTAATAGTTTGGTTTTGAATTTTTCTTCTCTTCAGGTGAGGCTGTCTTGGGCCTCAAAGATTTCGATAGGATTTATTAAAAATGTGGTCATACCTAATTAATAATAAAGTTTTAGTTTGTTACCTTGGCCATAGCCGAGTTTTCTGGCATTGCAAAACCATGACCACCGGCTCCGTGGATATCAAACCGCATTTCTAAAAAATAAAAAGAGTCAGAAATCAGGTTAGACAGTTAACATATGATTATTTTTATGTAATTTTTAGATAAATTAATCTCAAAGCGGGATAGTTCTCACACACACTCCCTTCAGCTAAAAAATCATCAAATGAATCATCGATTACCATCGAAATTAATTAGAAATAATTAAATTCGAAATCGGTTTCGTACCCTCACTTGCTCAATGTTCTGTAAATGTTAATCATCTCAGTCCTAAGATACACATTTCAGGACTGACCGTAATACCATTTGTGGCATTCCTCCGTCGTACTTTAAGGTGCATGTCGTAGTCCACGGTGAAGTTGGACTACGACACGCAACGTGGACCTATCGTTTTATTTGTCAGCCATCTTACTGGTATGATTTTGCTTGGCTTTTGATACCGTTTGGCATAATGGTCTTATTCATAAACTACTCTTAAATAAAATCCCAATATATTTGGTCAAACTCATACCGAATTATCTTTCATCGAGAAATTTTGCTGTTCATTTAGGAGACTATACATCTTGTCGCAGACAAATTCAAGCTGGAGTGCCACAGGGTTCCATTTTAGGGCCTCTCCTCTTCCTCATATATCTTAATGATATCCCAAAACAACCTCACACTCAAGTGGCTTGCTACGCTGATGATACAGCTGTGTTCACTTCATCAAAGGAATAACACATAATCATAGGGCGACTCCAATTGGCATTGGAATTATTGCTACCATACTTTAATATGTGGAACCAGCCCCCGATGAACAAATTAAAATTGATGGCCACTGCCTTCAGTGGAATCACCATATCAAATACCTTGGGCTGCATTTAGACAACAAACTTAACTGGACTTACAATACCCATGTCTACCGCAATAAAGGAATTAAAGCTATTCATGCCTTAAGCCCAATAATAAATCGTCGAGCTAATCTTAGCCCAAGAACTAAGCTTAGAATTTACCTAACGTTACTAAGGCCATGTCTTACATACGCTGCCCCAGTATGGAGTAGCACTTGTGATAGCAACTACAACAAGCTACAAATATTACAAAATAAATGTTTAAAAATCTCTTATCTAATTTACACAACAAAATTTGTCTCCCAAATTTAAAACAATTTATTTATAAAGTTTCACAACGTATTTACCTAAATTCTCTTCCAAACCACAAGAATATTCTGATATCGAAATTAGCCAAATCAATTTGTCAGATTTAAGTTACGCTAACAAGTATAACCGTTATCGTTTGCCCCATCACTACTTCCTCACCAATAGGTGAAGTCAGAGCGCGACTACATGGCCGGTCTAGCTATGTCGGCTGTTGTGGACCGAGAAACTACCCACTTAATGGCATTTTACAAATGCCAGTAGTATTATCCATTATATTTTAATTCATTGATTATTTTTATATATTATTTTTCGCAATAGTTAACTTTCGTGTGTTATATCTGTTTAGAAAAGTTGTTTAATATTTTGATAACAGAATATTGGTGGTGTGTGTTTGTGGTGCTTTGCACAATTTTCATACCTACTGTATGTACATTATTGTATGTTCCTTTTAAATAAGTTCGCATTCATTAAATGCAACACTTAAGTAAGTACGTATTATTATGATGTTATAAATAACAATATGTTACAAAACCTTAGAGTACATTCTTCTATTGTTTTTTTTAAAGGTGTTACTAACTCGCCTATAAAAACTTGTATTTACTTTAAGTTCTAAGTTTCGTACTTAATTTCATTGTTATATTTAAATAAAGATATTTTAAAAACAAATAAAAATATCTTACTAGTATAAATAAAATAAATTAACTTCCTTTCCTTTCCTTTTTCACAGCGGGAGCCATGAAAAGATATAAATTACAATATAATATGTTATTTTTAACAATGGTAACAAAACACGGGAAATCTAGTTAATTATTAATTTAAGTAATAATCAGAAGGTGCTTACGCCAAGGTCTTCTGTCCATGTAGGACGCAGTCAGAAAGTCACCCTCATTGGTTAGCCCTTCATCGAGAGCAAACCCGATATTCATCAATTTGAATTCTTGCATCTTTATAAAGGCTTTCATTCCCTCGTAACCTGAATATTCTTCATCTATAATAAATGTATTATTAAATGTGTATGTAACTATATAATTTTCAATATTATAAAATAAAAATATTTGTATCCAGGAAGAATTCAAGGAAAATATTCGTTTTAATTGATTATTAGGTCAAAAATCTTAAAAATTTAAACGATTTTTTTTTCATGTATTTTTTTTTGTATTTATCGAAGTAATCACCCATGCAATCAATGCATCTTTGCCAACGCAGTGGCAGTTTATTGATACTTAAAGAAATCAGCTCGACGGGAGGCAACGAATTCTTCAAAGGCATTTTGTACTGCCTCTCGGGTATTGAATTTTTCCCCGCCAAAAAGTTATCTAAATTCTGGAAAAAGTAGTAGTCTGTAGGCGCAAGGTCTGGTGAGTAGGGCGGATGACGGAGAGCTTCCAACCCCAGTTCTTGCAACTTGGAGACCGTCTGCTGTGCAGTTAGAGGTCGCGCGTTGTCGTGCAGGAGCAGCGGAGACCAGCGATTGACCAATGCTGGTTGCCACCAATATTGTTTTGACGCTACCGTCGAAAGCTGCTGCTAATTCAGCCGTAGATTATGTATCATCAGCTTCGACAAACGCCTTTAATTCGTCATTGTGGACCAAAGTCTTCGGACGACAGCGAGGTTCATTTTTCAGGTCGAAATTTCCAGAACGGAAGCGAGCAAACCAATAACAGGTAGTGCGTTGGTTTGTAGTGTTAGCTTCGTAAACGTCGTTAATGTTGCGTGCCGTTTGTGCCGCGTTGCTGCCACGACGGTAGGTACTCATATTCCATAATTACTCGATTTTTTAACGTATCCATGAAAACGAAAAAGATTGAAATGCGATGAAAATGTAACACTAATCAATAAACACATGGTTACTTTTGGAAAAAGAATTTCATGTTTTTAAAATAAAATAAAATTAATTTGAAATAAGAATTCTTAGCCAAACAAAAATTATTTTGTTTTGAAATGGCCAGTACTGCAGAACGGCAATTTCATAGGTAAAGACCTATTATTTATTAAGAGGCTACTTTACTGTAGGTGTACCGTATAGTCAGCCTCCGAAGTAGATTCATATATCATTACAGAAATATTTGTGAATAAATTGCATGTTTGTTCACATATATGTCAAATTGTTTAAGAATAGTGTATATACTTGTAGAAAATAGTCAGATCTTGATAATTATAAACAATTTTCAAAAAGCAATCAAAATGCTGAAATTAAATTTAAAGTAGAAAAATTATGTCTCCCAATGTCTACGTAATTTTCTTTATTAATAATTTTTAATTAATTCCGTAATTCCGCTTTAAATTTAGATTATAGTTAGTTACAAATTGAATCCAGCTAATCGAACTCCCGTCGCACCTATTTAATCCCGTCGCTTATAAATTCCACAGTATTGCATAAACATTGCCCGATTTGTCGATATTTATGGCTACTGCTCCGCTGTCCGGGGTAGTAGCGTGATGATATAAAGCCTATAGCCTTCCTCGATAAATAGGCTTTCTAACACAATAACACTTTTTCAAATCTGAGCAGTAGTTCTTAATTGTCTAGTTTGAGTTTGTTTGACTGACGGTGACTTGCAAAATCTTGCAAGTGAGCTGGGTTCGGGAAGAACGGGGTAAAACCCCAACATATCTAATTACCTGGCATTAATGTAATATGTACAGTCCGTAACAAAGTGACATTATCTTGCTTAAGTTTTCTAATGGCTTCCAAATATTGTATTGACACGTCTTTGGCGTCTTGTGAGCCACGAGCGTAAATGTCACCGTTTTCATCCATATATGCGTCAAACGGGGGATAATTCCATTCACTCTGAAATTTAAAGTAAACTTTATTACTCATTTAAGCTTATAAGGCTTAACTTAAACTTGACTTTACGACTGCTATGCTACTGACAACCGGGACCGGACCAAGGACTTAACGTACTTTCCTAAGCACGTATTGGTCTCTTGCTATATTGTCAGTAATAACCGAAAATATTTTGAATATTATTTGCAACGATATTTTGTCCCTGACCTAGGGCAACCCGCAGCTCTCACGCTTCTACGCACACATACGCAATCTGTACACACATGCAGTCAACTTCCAACAAGTCCACATTGAAGCCTTCTCGAGATTCACGCAGTGCAGAAAGTGCCTTCAGTTCGGACACTCACACAATAAATGTACAGTAACTATACACCTTTCCGCCATCTGCGCCGACGAGAACCACCAAGCAGCCATGTGTCCCCACAAGACAAACAAACAATTCGTATGCTATAACTGTACAAAATATAACAGTAAGACAGGATCCAAGCTACCAACTAACCACGCTGCCAACAATCAAGCTGCCTGTCATAGAATACTTCTCGCAAAGGAGAAAATAGAAGAAACTATTGACTACGGAACAGTTATATCTCCACAATCAGCACCACAACGGTCATCAGGATTAGTAGATTTCCGCCAATTACCATTCAGCTTATAATTCCATTCCACAGACAGTATTTCTAGTAGGCCAGTCCATAGGCTAAGTACTTTTATTATATAGCAGGATAATTCTTATCGACTAAGTTGAAACTAATAACTTTTTTTTTTAATTTTATATTGTATTAAAATTAATCATTATTATGCATAACGTTCATCACAACAATCACAAAAACACACAAACTACTCATACACAGGGAGGCCGTAACACTCACACACAAACCCATATCAATTGTCCACCCATCGGCCGCACCACCCAGAGTAGAACCCCAAGACACAGAGACCTATCACTTACACTCACACAGGTTAATCCAGGTCGCGGACGCGCTGCAACACATGAATTGATACAACATTCTCTACAAAGCAATACTGACGTCATATTCATAAACGAACCATATATCGGGAACCAATCTACAATGAAAAATACACCAGGTTATACCACACACCAATATCCAAATAACACACACACTAAGGCTTGTATCCTAACAAAAAATAACATAGGTGCCACACTAGGCCTATCACAATATTCAACACCCAACCTGTGCTCCGTACAGCTGACAACCAAATATAGCAAAAGATTAATTCTAACAAGTGTATATATAGAACCCGACATTGACACAAACAACACACTAAACAGACTACAAGCATTACTTCATGACACAAGTGACGCTACATACATCATTGCTGGCGACTTCAATTTTTGGCACCGTATGTGGGGGTCAATCTCCAATAACCAAAGAGGTGAGGAAGTCGTCAACTTTTTCCAGTCGAATAATATTACCGTACTCAATACGGGTAAATCTTACACATACGAAAGCGTGCCCCTGGGTCAAATTAGGGGCTCAATTGTAGACCTAACCACCGTCAGTGACAATATTGCCTGCTACGTTGACGATTGGAAGATCGACCACTCCATCTGCCCCTCATCCGACCACCACGCCATAACTTTTACAGTAAATCGACCGGACAAGTTCAAACCTAACCCCAAAACAAGCACATTTAGATATAACACTAAATTCTATAAAAACTGGGACGATCTAAAGGAACACTTTAAAGGATTTTAATACTACATTCAGGCTTACATACTACCGACTTCAATACACTTAACACACAACAGGACAATCATACAAAACTCTTGCAACTTGCATTTACCACCTACGGGTCGCCGCTCGCCACGATCGCCTTGGTGGAGCGACGAACTAGATATTATGAAGCAACAGGTGATAGCAAACCACCACAAATTACAACAACTTAAGCGTCGTAACCTTCCACTCACTGAAGCTCTCGCCGAGAGGGATACCCTCAAAGCAGCATACGCCAAAGTAATTAAAACCGCATCAACTGAACACTTTCGGGATTTCTGTAATAGGCAGGGTAAAGAAAATGTGTGGTCAATCACTTACATATAACACAAAACAATATGGATTCAAGCAACGTGTGGGCCGACCTTCTGGAATCTGATTTTGAATGAACTACTGGACATGACTGATGGTGACTTACCCGGACGCAGACTTTCCGAGGGATGTCAGCTGCAGGCCTTTGCAGATGACATCACCCTAATAGCCGCACACAAAAAACTCATCAGTCTCCAAAACAATATCAACCAAAGTTTACACACGATTCTAGAATGGGGCAACAATAATAAACTTACCTTTGGACCTGAAAAAACCATTGCTCTAGCTTTCACCAATAAAACTAAACTCCTACACTTAACCATGAACAATACACACATCCCATTCAGTCAGACTGCCAGAGTATTGGGGGTGATCATCGATGACAACTTACACTTCACACAACATGTAAATTATATCACTAACAAAGCACGTATACTACATAACACACTTACCAGATTCATCAGACCCACCTGGGGTATACACTCTCAAAATATACTCACTCTCTACAGAGGAGTAATCGAACCAATAATATGCTACGCTTCTAGCGTATGGCACACTGCTCTCAATTTCAAATCCAACTGCAATAAACTATTATCGCTACAAAGAGGATTCGCACTCAAAATAATTAGAGGCTTCCGCACTATTAACACCACTAACGCCATAGCCATATCCACACTTACACCTCTTGACCTCAAAGTCAAAGAAAGAGCACAAATCGAATCAACCAGAATTTCAGGGGTCACCGATTACCTTCCACTTGATCTTACACTTGATACACCTACACAACTATCCCATTTGCTTCACCCGGCAGACAGAAAACCACCCTCTTTTGACATTATCGGTACACAGACTGAATTAGACGACACTTTAATCAATCAACAACATGCACACCACATATACACTGACGGTAGCATACACGACGACTTAGTGGGTGCTGCCTTCGTGGCTTATACTCCACAAAACACCACTATCACTAAAACATACAAATTACATTCCTCGTGCACCGTCTTTCAAGCTGAACTGGTGGCCATCGACCACGCTTGTAAGTGGTTAAACAATCAACAGGTAGCTACAGCTTTCATCATGTCGGACTCTAGGTCAGCCTTGGAAGACATTAGCAACACTAACAGCACACATCAAATCACCACTAACATACAAAATTTCTTACACACCACACAAACACAAATTAACTTTGTATGGGTTAAAGCCCATACGGGTATACATGGTAATGAGGCTGCAGACATAGCCGCTAAGTCTGTGGCCTCTGAATCCTGCTTACCCATTTTTATGCAGTTTCCGTTAAGTTACGTCACCAGAAAGGCCAAAACTCATAGCTCCAACTTAGCTTCAGACAGATACAGTAATAATGTTAAAGGAACAGCAATTAAAACCTGGTGCCCATCACTCACACAGCTACACAAACTCATCGACATAACAGGACATTTGCACTCACACAATTACTCACCAACCACAGTTACCACAAACAATACTTACATAGATTTCATATTACCGATGACGACACCTGCCCCTGCGACAACACCACCACGCAAACATTTACACACCTCATTACACAATGCCCACGATTTACTCGCACAAGACTTAACCACGAACAGCACTGTCACCATGATAATATAGACCCATACAATTTAACACTACTCGTCTCAAACACCACCGCCATCAATACCTTCATGACTCACATCACCTACATAGTTAACACACTCAAAGAATTCAACAACACATAATTCACACTTTCTACAATAAACTAAATTCGACTTATTTACGCTTACCACCGCTTATCTCGCATCATCCACTATTGAGTATAAATATAAGAATCTTATTAACCAAATATATTGTTAACTTATTACAATGTAAATGCAGACAATAACATATAATTACCATATTATATTTCTGTATCAAATTGCAGAATGAGCTATACGAGAATAAACTCCCCCTCAAGGTGGTTTAACCATGAGGTGAAACAAAAAAAAAACGCATGTAAATGCAATGTTTTCCCAGCGATATATACGATATATATATATGCCTTTATGCCTATGATAGGTGGTGAGGAAAGAACTGTGGTCATCATTGTCCATGTGTGGCGTAAGCAGCAACTTGATACGGGCACTGAAATCTCTACATGAGGGTCTTGCATAGACTTTTTCCGCCTAGAAAAAGGTGACAGACAGGGTTGTGTAGCGTCGGTTTGTAAATTACTGATCTGACCGTCAAATGTATTCTTTACGCTGATGATCAGTTGCAGTTGATGGTTAACATTATGCATGATGCGCCAAAAAGCAAAGTAGTCCAGTCATTACGTCGGAAAAATCCGGTTAGAAATGCAAATCAACAGACAAAGGCAAATTTTGGATATTACGTTGGGAGCTTAAATAAATAAATAAAATAAAAATGTCTTTATTTTGCATAGACCATTTCAACGGCGCTTACAAAATGTCATACACTAAAACTAAAGAAAAAAATTGTATTTTTAAAGTGACCACCGGTTCGGAACGCGGCCCACCTGAGAAGAACCGGCAAGAAACTTAGGAAGGCTTTTTTTTTGATGGCCTATTTACAATTTAATATATTATAACTATAATATTATATTTGCCAGCAGATCATTTCCAGGCATCCCTGTCCTGTAAATAGTCTTGAATAGAGTAATAACCTTTTTCACAAAGCTTTCTTTTAATAAACTTTTTAAATTTATTTAATGGTAAATTTCTCAGGTCACAGGGAAGCTTGTTGTAAAAGCGTATACAGTTACCCTGGAAAGAATCGCCAATCTTATGCAGCCGACTGTGGTCAACTAAAAGAATGTTTTTATGTCTAGTGTTTATATTATGTATATCACAGAGTTTAGTAAACTGTGATAGATTTTTCTGGACATACATAAGATTGGCAAAATTGGTCTCACTGCAGGGGATGCCGACGACCGTGCGAAGTGGAGGAGAAAATGTAGGAAAGCGGACCCCAGGCGTCGCGAGACGTAACTGGGACAGACGCTCGGATGATGATGATGACATAAGATTGGCAAAAATGTATTGTGATGCTACGGTTACAATATTTACTTCTTTGAATTTTTCTCGGAGGGAGACTCTGAGGCCCAAATTATATATATCGCGTACAGCCCGCTTTTGAAGAACAAAAATGTTATTTACATCTGCAGCACTCCCCCAAAGGAGAATACCGTAAGACATAATACTATGAAAATAGCTGAAGTATACCATTCTAGCCGTATCTACATCTGTTAGAGTCCTGATCTTTTTTACAGCGTATGCAGCCGAACTTAACCTAGAGGCCGTCTTTTCTATGTGCGGGCCCCACTGCAAATTGGCATCAATAGTTATACCAAGGAACACAGTTGATTCCACAAACTCTAACACTTGTCCATTAAGTTGAACATTGGCCGTAACTTGTTTTACATTTGGTAGAGTAAATTTAATACATTTAGTTTTGTTTTCATTTAGGCAAAGATTTTTTGAGCTGAACCAATGAACTACTCTCGTGATTGCATTGTTTACATCGTCATAATTATCTAATTGTCGACCAAAATAACCTGATGGGTTTTCCGCCATCTTGAAAAAAGATAAATTCAGTTTTTTCATCATAACTCGGTTCCCTGTTGAGATAAGAAAAATTTTAATTCTTTTTTTTCTATTTTTTAAAAAAAAATTTTTCTTTTTTACTTTTTTACAATTATTAAACTAAATTTTTTAATATTTTTTTCAAGATGATGGAAAACCCATCAGGTTATTTTGGTCGACAATTTGAACTTAAGCTTTTCTAGCCCCTACCCACGTAATATCCAAAATTTGGCTTTCTCGGTTCATTTGCATTTCCAAATGTATATAATGACTGGACTAAAGGAATGAAAGTTAATGTAAATAAGACGAAAGTAATAGTTTCTGAAAGAGAGGAAAACATGACGGTTTGCTCGATTTTTATGGAAGGAAAAAGAGTGCCACAGGTGAAAGAATTTGTACATTTAGGTTCAAAATTTGCGAGAGATAGAAAGTGTGATGATGACATTGAACGAAGATTTTTGGCTGGAAACCAAGTGAATGGAGCCATGTACACTTTTATCAGCAGCCAGAATGTGTCTAAGAAGACAAGATTGGCTGTACATAGAGAAGTGCTTGTCCCTACACTTACATATGGCAGTGAAAGTTGGGTATGGCAAAAGAAACAAAAGTTAAATTAATGCAGTGGAAATGA
The DNA here is from genome assembly GCA_948477245.1 of Thumatha senex. Lineage (NCBI taxonomy): Eukaryota > Metazoa > Arthropoda > Insecta > Lepidoptera > Erebidae > Thumatha > Thumatha senex. The sequence goes on along the minus strand of OX419731.1, from coordinate 17,185,096 downwards.
GAAGTCTGCGAAGTATAGCTGGAGTAAAATTGATGGACAAACAAAAACAGCGTGATAAGAGATCATTGTAGAATGACAAAAGATGTGGTGACTAAGATGATGAAGAAAAAGGGATGCTTAGACGGTTCGGACACGTGGAGAGGATGGATGAAAATAGACTAAGGAGGCAGATTATGCGGCGAGAATGAATGGGCAAATTAGTAGAGGCGACCTCGGCTTACGTATGCCCATCAAATCGAAGATGTTTTGGGAAAAGGCCAGTTGTTGTATATTACCACAATTACCGGGTGACTCGCTCGTCTATCGACGCCCAGTCAAAATCCCTTGTAATGTAGTATTTTTAAAGAGTACCCTCAACCGGCGAGCGTGTATGAAAACACTTATGAAAGTAGAAGAATCAAAAGTTGTGTGCCAGAATCGCAGCAAGTGGAAAGCCATAGTATCTGCCTACCCTGATAGGACACAGGCGTGAAGATATGTATGTGTGCAAAATATTCCCCGAGAACCACTTTATCCATTGGTGAAAACAGCATACAATTTTGGTATTTGAATTTATCGCGAACAGACGCGGCGGAGGACTTCGATTTATAATATGTCAAACAATCAATCAATCACAAAAGCATATGGCAGTCCACTGCTGGACGTAGGCCGCTCCAAATTTACGCCACAACACACGGTTTTGCTAATACGAGTACCTTTTTTTCGTGTGGAAGTCTTCATGGATGCTATGCCGGACACTTACCGACTAAAACCACACGTATCTCGGAGCCCCGGGGCTCCCGACAGACATTGTCCGCTACCGCGGCGTCGTTCCTCGTTTTATGCATTGAATACGAGTACCTATGTAGTGATTATTAATTATAATTTCTTACCGCATCAACTTTAACGACGTCCATATGTGAATTGAGCATGATACTCGGCAAAGAAGGATCGGCACCTTCTATTGTAGCCACAAATATTGGCAGGCCCACTGGTTTGTATATTGAGTACGGAATGCTCAAATTTGACATTTGACGGGCCCAAAAATCTACAGCGTATTCTGTAAAACACTAATAAATAACCTTTCATCCACATTAGTAGCTGAACTTACGTAACCAGTTACGAAATGTTTTTTTTCTTATGTATCTAATGAAAGTAGAAGAGAACTTAGGGCTATTTCTTTGCTGTGTGTAACTATACATACAGGGTCATTTGTAAACACCAGCAACCTACAAAGGCATAGCTAACATCACAAAAAGTGTTGTACGTTTTTTTCATTTTGTTTATTTATTAGATTTTTTTTATTTTTACATTATATTATGCTACTCGTGGAAATCACAGAGGATGGGGTGGGCCAGCTCTAGCTCCTTTGACATTAACCTACGTCAGTCGCATTATTGAGCGCGCGTCCATCGCTTATGTAGTAGGTATGTGACGAAACAGAATCAGGAGTTCTTTGAAGCGAATCCAACAGCGAATACCAATGACACAGCTTCACGGTTCAATGGTAACGAATTGTCACAAGTAGTAAAAAAAAAAATTCATGTTATTGGTATCTACTTTGGGGGCAGAGTCTGCTATTTCAATCGTGTCGAAATAAAATCGTAGTCTACTATCAAAATCGTCTCCAACAGACTTCGGTCGGACGTTAGAATTCTACTAACATGTATCGCGCCACTGGCCGCTAGTCAGTTGCATTTTTGATATTCTACCTACTAACATTTTGACAGCAAAAACAGGGAATCTGGTTCTGTTCTACGGTTTGTCAATAGTAGACTCGGCCTCCTGGTAGGTTACAAATGACCATGTATATGAATAACCTTTAAAGCAAAAGCTTTAAAGAAACTTAACTTAAATGAAAGCATACATTACATTCATTAAAATATAAAACGATCGAGCGACACAATCCATAAATATAACTTTGATTTGTATAAATTTTTGTGCCGTACACTGTCCCTTATAGTACAGGTTGCCCTAGTTTAAGGGACAGGGTTTCCAACGTTTGTTAACATCAATTAGTAGGTAATTGAATACTTTTATATACCTTGTTTTGTTGTACTAACTTATGTTAGCTGTACATCCTTTAATGTGATAAAGTTTATTATTATTATTAATTAGTATATTATTAACTCATTAACTTTCATATTATTTTTTATTAAAGTGACAAAAGACTATTTATTTCAGGACGGGGACTGAACCCGCGACTTTTATCTTTACTGTTTGTGAACTGAACCGAAACAAGTTGTTGTTTGTATTGTGCATTATATTGTATGTTCATATATCATGCCTTATCCCCGAGAAGGGTGGCAGAGGCATATTATATGCCAACTTTTCACCATGTGCATTCCTGTCCTACCTAACAGGTGGTGAGCCCATTGCCCTTCGGAATAAAGGCGTTACTATATGAACGTGTCTAAGATAGTTCTGTTATAAATGGAATTATGAAAATTTTCGATAATTTCATATCTTGTAGGGCTTTAGCAGGGGGTTTTACGTACCTATGTAGCGGTTGAATCCGCGGGGTATAAATTAATTATTATATTACTTAAAGGGTTTGAGACATACATATATCGACAAATTTAATTAAGAATTCAGCCCTCTAAGTCTCCGAGACAGATTGTATTGTTTTAGTTTGAGAGAGATAACTGTGAAATTGTATTATTGCATTGCTGAGTTATGTTCTAAAGCTAGGTCATACAAATCAATATCTTTTAAGTATAAGAATAAATAAATAATAATGAATAAGGATATGAAAGTGTTCGATACAAACTTATATTTTCCGCATGGCTTGTATCTATCCGAAGATATTCTCTAAATATTTTAACTGCGTGTATTTTCGAATATTCTTGGTACTTATTCCACGGAGAACCGGCATCGGCAGTGCCGAGTGTTTGAATAATAAAGCAGAAAATTATAAAGAAATATTTCCACATTTTCTATAATAATGTTATCCTGAAATTGCAAATTCGTTGTTATGAGAACTGAACTTACCTAAAGTCACCAAAATCTTTATGACCCAGGTAGAATATAGATCACTTGACGGATTTTTTTTATTTAAAAAATAGGAACTAGTTCTTATAAAGTTCATGGAGAATTTTTAAAAGTTACAAGCTAATCAAAAATTATAAAATATACGTAATGTTCTACGTATTAAAGTCTCGGTCTACCTTGATTCCTTCTACCCTCTACCTTCGTCTGGTACTTAACTATAAATAAATTCGTCTGTCTAGCCCAAAGTAAGCTAATATAAGCTATAGTATTGTGGTATGGGATCTTAGACAACTGATAAACATACCTATATATTTCTAACTAAATATATACCTACACATATTACTTAGGAAAAACCTAAACTCCGAAACAAAGATTTGCGGTTTACACAAATATTTGTTTCGACCCAGAAAACGAACCAGGGACCTCAGCGTAATAGTCGCATACATTATCGCTTACACCACTGAGGCCAAAATAAGGTCCAAAATCCATTTCAAGTTTTGGATTACTATAGTTACAACTATTATTACTTTTAAGATCTTCAGCATAGCTGATAACACTAATTCACAATCATCGTCCATAGGTACATATCTCACACGTCTTGCACACCTTTTTCTAACTATATGTATGCTTACTGACTTGTTTGAAAGAATCCACCGGTACTAACAAACCTTAAAACCACAAAATCTATCTGCATCCGTCCAAAAATTATAAAATACTGAGCACGATTGTAATTCACTCAAATATTTACTAATTAGGTAGGTATATATAATTATTATACTTGTTTATTATTATCTCATTAACTAACGTTGCAACTGTAAACAAAAATTAACCTCTTAAGACTGATAGGCACGGTCGTTGCGCAACGTAGCTAGCTATTGAAACTATCTAATAACCCAATAACCGATGTGTGTTATATTGAAACAGTGAAATAAGCTATTATTTATTCGTGAAACTTCGTTGTCCCGCTATCGGCTATTGACTGGATGGCGCAGGGACAGTGACTCACGCGATTGCGAGATGGAATATCAAAAAATATTTTGTCTCCCTTTCATACAAGGAACGTTTGTTTCGTTTGACCTATAACTTGAGATAATTTGTTTGTAACTCGTACATGAAAATGTCACACAGTGGTCACTCATCTGACGACCTGCCATAGCGAAAGATGTTTAACGCAGTGATTGTTTACAGGACTCTGAGTTAGCGACGGCTACGAGGGCTTCGTTTTTATTTACTGTGACTGTTTTTATGACTGTTTAATTGCAGTCCTAAGATTGTAAAAGGAATAAAGTAAAACTCACAATCTATCATGATATTGACAGCAAGTAACTATCGATCGGTATGTCCCAGTCAGTCTTTGTTCCGCAACCATTATGTAGTAACAGCTAATAACTGCTACTAAAATAGAGTGCTTCAATAACCGTTACTGAATCCCGATAGATAGTTTCATTACACGGAAAGCCGCAATTACACACAGCTTAATATTATTGACGCAAATAAGACACACACAATGTAGATTTATTACTTCTGACTAAAGCGACAATATCACGGAATTACATATTATAATAATAGTTACAATAGGTTTATATTCATAGATGCGACTGTTATCAGTAATTTACGTCAGTTATCTACTTGAACTTCATTGGAATAGCATAAGTTTTATAACATGAGTAAGCGTATTCAAATCAGACAAACACTTTAATGTTATTTACTTGTTTGCTCTTAAATGCGAGGAATAGATAGTTTGCTATGTAGATGATTAGAAATTAAAGAGGCATAGTAACGTATTTATTTATTAATACTCTTATCTTATAATATACTTGTAAAGATATCGTTCGTGATACATGTATACTGATTGCAATATTTAGTTTACACATGAAATAAATCAAAATTTTGATACTGACTGTAACACGAAAAACTTATTAAAGTTGGGTATCGTTAATAAAATACATAGGTACTTATTACAATTGTGTTATATTAGTAAGTAATAGTAACATAAGTAAAGCTTTTTTGAACGTAGAGTCTTAATTACAAGGTAAATTGGCTAAACTTTTTATAACTTCCCCAAATATTTTTATGCCTTTGACAAATATTTCTACGTTTAGGTACTCATCGTAGTTGTGAACTCGCGAATTAGTTCGCCTGTTAGTTGAAAAGCCAATGACAGGAATACCCTGTCTACGAACAAAGAGGCTGTCAGATATAGCTGGCGAGACGACTGGCTTGATGTCGATACCTCTGAAAGACACAAAACTCATTCATTTAACCTGACTTTATTTAATTTGATTGCCTCTGTGGCGGTGTATCCAACGGTGTATCTGGTGGGAGTGTATCCAACTGCTACGCAAGAGGTCCCGGGTTCGATTCCCGGGTCGGAACAAATATTTGTGTGATCCACAAATGTGTGTTTCGGAGTTTGTTTCCTATGTATAATATGTATGTATTTAGAAATATATAAGTATGTTTATCAGTTATCTGGATGGTCTCACTACAGGGGATGCCGATGACCGTGCGAAGTGGAGGAGAAAATGTAGGAAAGCGGACCCCGGGCGTCGCGAAACGCAACTGGGACAGACGCTCGGATGATGATGATGGTTTATCAGTTATCTGGATCCCATAACACAAGCTAATATTAGCTTACTCTGGGCTAGATGACGCTGTGTGAAAAATGTTTCAAACCATATTTATTTATTTATTTATTTTACCAGGTATTTATGAAAGTATGGCAGTTTATTATTAGGTGGAGTTACATTGCTCGCAGAACTGATAATGATAAGGCTGCAAGGTTCTGGAATAATTGACTCGTAAGGTTGACTAACGGATTTATAGAAGTCTCGGATGGCTGATGTCTGTTGAATATGGTCATCGCAAAACCGAATGTTACAGCGATATTTGGGGAACGACTGTAGCTAGCAGCGTGATTCCATCGGCTGATATGGCATAATGGTTTATTAAAGGGATGCATGAATCTATACTAATATTATAAAGCTGAAGAGTTTGTTTGTTTGGTTAAACGCACTTATCTCAAATAGTACTTTTTATTAGTGTTGGACAGTTCAATTATCTAAGGAGTATATATATCATCACGCGACTACCTAGGAGAGCGAAGTAGTAATCTTTAATGTCGACAAATTCTCGTATATTATTGTAAAATTGATAAACGACGGGATTAAATTTATCCTACGTACAATGGCCGAATCAAGCACCTAAGTGCAGAAACGACAGATAAAACAAATAATGGGTGCCACGTGGGTTCAGCCAGTCGTATTGTAATGTCACATTCCAAATTGCAATAGTTTAGTAGATGATTTCGATAGATGCGGGGCAAGAATGTCCGACTAAGTTTCCAATCGCACCGATGATGTTCGTCGTCACGTTTTCTGCCGTAGCGACCTGCGACGCTGACTGCCTTACACCCTTGAATCACATCAGTGTTGCCAACCGCGAGTTTCATACACCCTGCTTAAGGTACAATAGGTATCTCTATTTGAAATATGATCAACTAATTTATCAGGCAAACGTGTTCGGTTTCATAGGATTAGTTACGACTAAGCATCTAATAGAGGTAATAAGGTGACTAATACTATTTAGGCGGTCAAACAGTAGACTTTCTAGCAAGTGTCGTGTAGCTCCAATTAAGGCCACGACGATAGCTAGACTTGAAGTTAAGCAGCCTGCAATACTTGATGGGAAAAATTAAATTGCAAGGTTGATAGTGCAACATCACCACATCAAAACTTGTCACGGAAACAGTAGATGGTAGTCAATGAAATTAAACAAAAATATTGGGTAATAAATTTAAAATCTACTGTAAAGAATATTGTATCAAAATGTATGTTTTGTAGGAAAAGGAAACGAAACCAGAGATTCCAAAAATGGGAAACTAACTTTAACAATGCCGAAAAACAAGCTCCAAATTCCCGGTCTCTAAAATTGAGGTATTGGATGTACACAAGACTTTAGACCATTATTAACTAGCCCTAATAGTGAACCCCAACTTGTACACTACTTACATTTTCTTCAAAGTAGTTTTTATAGTGACCCAGTAAGGGTTGGAATCATCGACCGGAGTCATCCTCGACTCTAATTCTTTACGGAGGTACGTGAGCTCAGTTCCATTGCCAGCTGTCTCTACCCAAGAATTCACCTGCAAATTAGAATTATAAGATCTAATTTCTTATTTACTAAATAATAACTACGTTATGAAGTTATAAATCGATTAGTTACTAGAATTCTTGCATATTTTCCGTGTTAAAAATAAAAATAAAATAAATATCGGTGGGACAACTCACACAACGCCATCTGATTCCAAACTAAGTAGAGCTTGTACTATGGTAACCAGATAACTGATAAACATACTTATATATTTCTAAATACATACATATTTTAGATAAATAACACCCAGACACAGAATAAACCATCGTGCTCATCACACAAAAAAGTTTTAACCTGGTTAGGAATCGAACCCACGACCTCTTGCGTAGCAGTCGGATACACTGGGAGTCAGTGTTAGAGTGCCACGCCACAGAGGCAGTGTTAATTTGTAATATTCACTATTTAATCCGATTAATATATTAATTACAATTTATTATACACTTAAAGCGCTCGTTGATCTGCTGGTTTAATGTTCTGTAAACAATCAGGGCGTTAAGTACATTTCGCTATGGCAGATCCTTAGATGGGTGACTACTTTGTGGCATTTCCATTTTACGAGCATTTCCGTGCTTCAGAGCGCACGTTAAGTCGTTGGTCCCGGATGCCAATAAAATGGCAGTGGTTAAGTCAAGTTGAAGGTCTTATGGGCGCTGAAAATTTTCAACCTGCGTCTGTCCACTTCAACGCGGCAATGCAATCATAAACAAAAACGCTTACGGTGAAATGTGGGCGTGTATATACCTCTGCCACCCCTTCGGGGATAAGGCGTGATAGATAAATAATAAATAATAATAAAAAAAAGACGTTTGGCACTCAGAGACTGCCGCCGTAAAGCTTGCATAGCATACCTTTGTTTTTCTTTGATATTAATTCAAGTTACACTAAAAAATAATAAAACTCACCCTCACCCCACCCTCACCCTCATCCTCACCCTCATTCTCACCCTCACCCTCACACTCACACTCACTATCATCACGTTTCGATCCGTGCGAGCTTCGTACAATCGTACCATATTATAATATATGTATGTGCCAACGCTCGGCCGTGCTCGGTGAACTTTGTGTGACCTCGTCTCGACCCTCGTCTTAGGTTTTTTTCCTTACGGAATTTCTTGATTAAAACCCACTCAAAGCCCGCGATAAAAACTATGCAATAGCTTAAAAAATAATAGCTGTTCCTAGCAGCCAAACAAAAGTGAACCTCAAGCTCAAAGGTCAGATCCAGTCGGGGTTTGGAAGCAACTGGGAAAACACTAAGGGCCGTATTCCAGAATGTTTATTAATACTCAAGAAACACTTGAGAGTAGTATTTATAAGGCAAAAGCTAGCCTCAAGGGTCGATTGAGTTTTGAGAAACGTTCTGGAATACTGCCCCAAGAGAATACTGTCTGATAATTAAAATCACACTTACAATAGCATCGACCTCAGTAATATTAGCATCTGGGGATAGTCGCATATCAATGATGAATTTCGTTTTCAAAGCTATCACATTTGTTTGTATTCCACCCTATAAGGAATTGTAATAAATGATAACATTAATAATAAGTACTGAACAATTACATTTTACTAAAGTGTAATATAAAACTTAGTTCAGGACGGGACTTGAAAATTTGACCTTTGCCCAACCAGGGCTAGTGTGCTCATCAAATTAATAAAATGTACATACATACGAGTATGTCAATAAGTTAGCATACTAATTGCTTAAAAAATATATATTGAATGGGGTCCATCGCATCCATACTAATCTAAACTATATCTACACTAATATTATAAAGCTGAAGAGTTTGTTTGTTTGTTTGTTCGGGTGAACTGGTCAGATTTAAAAAAATCTTTTTGTGTTAGATAGCCCATTTATCGAGGAAGGCTATAGGCTATTTATCATTACGCTACTACAGTGGAGAGCAGAGCAGTAGTCATAAATGTCGACAAATCGTGTAAATTTTTATGCAACATTGTAGAATTTATAAGCGACGGGATAAAATACTCGTAGGTGCGACGGGAGGTCGAAATATTCCACGGGCGAAGCTGTGGGGGTCATCTATTATTTGTATAAAAAACCGAAGAGTTTATTTGTTCGATTGAACGCACTAATCTCAGGAACAACTGGTCGGATATAAAAATTCTTTTTGTGTTGAATAGCCCATTTAATGAGGAAGGCTATCCATATCCGTACTAATATATAAGGCTGAAGAGTTTGTTTGTTTGTTTGGTTGGTTGAACGCACTAATCTCAGAAACTACTGGTCGGATTTGTGTTGGATAGCCCATTTATCGAGGAAGGCTATATATCATCACGCTACTACCCTGGAGAGCGGAGCAGTAATCATAAATGTCAATAAATCGGGCAAATTTTATATTAGAATAGAAACGACGGGATTAAACAAGTGTGACGGGAGGTCGAATTACGTCAAGGGCGAAGCCGTGGGGAAGCACCTAGTCAATGTATAAAAATGGTTGTAAAAGTGTTAGATATCAGAGTTACTAAGTAGCTCATACTTTAAAAATAAAATATCGTTGGGACGACTTACACAACGCCTTCTAATTCCAAATTAAGCAGAGCTTGTACTATGGTATCCAGATGACTGATAAACATACTTATAAATATCTAAATACATTCATATTATACATAAATAACACCTAGACACAGAATAAACTATCGTGCTCATCACACAAAGTTTTATTCTGGGTGGGAATCGAACCCACGACCTCTTGCGTAGCAGTCGGATACACTCCCACCGCGCCACAGAGGCAGTCAAAAAAAGTTTAAATGACGATTACAATACAGTGCAGAATTTCAGCTTGTTTCGATATGATTCTGGTAGCACAGTGGCTTAGAGCATTGCCCTGGTTTGGCAAAGATTACGGGATAAGGTACGGGTTCACATTTATAATATTAGTAAGTAGGATATATTTGTGTACTAATGATGAAATGTGGGCGTACATTGTGAAAATGAAAGTGAAAAATCTTTATTCATGTAGATCACAAAGTAACACTTATAAACGTCAAGATTATTCCTTCTACATTTACATTTACTGCCAGATTCGTAACGCAATAGGTAGAACCTGGCAATAAAACTCATGGCCACTCTTTTCTTCATTATACTTCTGGCTACCCCTACAGAGAGATAAGCGGAATTGTAATTTAACTTACATTTATAATGTTGATGTTTAAACTGTTAAACCCAGTATAATCCGTGTAGTTTCGTGTTTTCATTATCCGTTTTTGCGAGTCTCTGTACGACATCACCGCGTTTATGAACCTCCTGGTCTGTAAAGCAATGTAAGTATTGATCGTTTTTTATCATATCAAAAACTCATCTAGCCCATAAAATCATACAGTTTGCTTGAAATTGTCATTATTTTCGCCCTAGTGTGCAGTGTTTGTTTGGCATGGCATACTAAGAAACACTGCAAAAGTTGGAATTAATATCGTACTAATATTATGAACGCGATAAATATGGATGGATGTTTGTTACTTTTTCACGCAAAATCTACTGAATGGATTTGATGAAACTTTACAATAGTATAGCTTACACATCAGAATAACACATAGGCTACTTTTATCCCGGGAAGAAGTTTCTGTAGGAAATGGGAACGGGAAAACTTTACCACGCGTGCAGAGCGGTAGGCGTCAACTGGTATAAAATAAATTCATCTATGAGTATTACATTATAATTGTATGCGTTACCATTTTTATGGATGTTGACCTTACAGATCAACCCTGGTCAACCACTATGGTTGACCTAGACCAAAATAATCCAAAGCATTATTATCATTTGTTTACTCAGAAATTTAATATTAGGTACCTTGCTCTACATAATTGGACCTTGATGGTTGTCTATGTAATAATTCGTTAGTAGGTTGGTTATAGAATTAAATACACTGACTCACAACACTTTCTAGATACACAATGGCATGACGCCTTTGTCGCAGAAAGTGTGTAAATGTGTGACAGTCAATCAAGTAAGTTATTTACCGTGAAGCGCTCGTTTTTTTTGACGTGTGGAAATCTCGTTAAGTCAAGTTGAAAGCCTTATGGGAGGCTCGGAAAAATTTCAATAGCAGGTAGCCACAACCTGTGTCTGTCTATTTCAACACGGCAAAACCTATTACGTGGGACAGGAATATACATAGTGAAAAGTGGGCATATAATATGTCTCTGCCACCCTTTCGGGGAAAGGGCATGATAAACAAAAAAAAGACAATTCAAAATTAGATTAATAACTACCGTATATCATTGTAGAGTTCTCTCTTCATATCCTTAAATACTACTTGGACTGTCGTTAACAGACAAAGTACAGTATTAACTTAGTAACACGGCAGAATATGTAGGTATCTACTTTACGTATCAGCGACCAGCGATTTTGCGACCGATTCGATGTTGCATCTCGTTTTAACAACTGGCAGATCAAATGGCATCGGAACGCGCATTTTAGCAACTTTACCCAAGTTTCATGATTCATCGAGGTCTCACTCAAGGCAATCCCACCCAAAGATACCACTGTGTCTTTAGTACAAAATAAAGTATTTTTGAAGTGAAACTTCTTTATCATAATGGAAACTTCTTTATCGACGTATGAGAGAAATTTTACAGCAGTAAAAAAAATGTCGTAACGAAGTATCACTTCTTACGGTTACCTGTTTACTTGGTACACATATTTTTTTTTTAGATTATACCTGTAGCAGATATATACAAACAGATATCATCCCATTAATGGGATAATCACTACACTACAATGGTTGAAGCATAGTAAGTCATTCCATAAAATTTCAGATAGAATTTTTGTAAATGTCACCCAAATGTGTATTTGAAATATTTCAATTACCTTGTCCATAGCAGTGTTATCTGGCATTGAAAAGCCATGACCGCCTTCTCCATGGATGACAAACTGCATTTCTGATGCATAAAAAATTATGAGTGAATTTTATTTTACTCGTATAAGAAATATATGTACTTATATGTACTGGTATACAAGAGCTCTACTAAAATCTTCGGAGCCCAATCTAACCTCACCTGCTAGTGGTGCACCTTCAGGCAAGGCTCTGAAGGTGCACCACTAGTACTTACTTGACTCTAGCATTGCTCAAGGTCTCCAGGCTCTATATTCAGGTAGAGTACCTGGAACGGTAGAATTTCCAGTCGAGTAACTGGAACGATGCTAAGGTATAGAAGATGTGAAATAAGTTAAATGTGGGAATCTACCACGATCTTGGAAAACAAGACTACCTCACTTATCAGCGGGGCACCTGCTCACTGATTTAAGAGGTAATCGGTGTGCGGTGTCTAGCGGTGACGGGAAATCAGGAGGCGACGTCGCGCCGGTTGTTGAAGTCGCTTCCAACGAGATTTAGCTGATTGACGCCAAGCATAGACATCTCTCAAAGAGCGCCAAAACGTTTGGTCTTACGACACCCTCACCTTGCTACTGGACTAAGTTTTCCGGGATGCGGTAGCCATTCGAAAACCTGTCAACCTCATAAGCCGTCAGTTCTTCCAGCAATGTTGTGACAAAATTAAAACCCCGCCCACTGCTTTTAAAACCAGGCAATTGTTACGGCTATGTCGATGATTCGACATAGCGCCATGCCCGGCGCTAGACTTATAAGTAGGGACCGTGTCGGTTCAAATCCGGCATAACATGTGTGGGGATTTTCACCCTTAAAAATGAGACAGGTTGTTTTGGCACCCCAAAAATTTTTGTGAACCCCTGTATCGCTCAATTGTTAGAGTAGATATACAGTACAAATAAGCTAAAGAATGCTAAAAATACGTACGCCAAGCCCTTCTGTCCTGATAAAGTCCGAACAGGAAGTCGTCTGTAGAAGTTATGCCTTCATCAAGCATAAAACCAACATTTAATGACTTGAACTCTTGCGTCTCTATAAAAGCTTTCATCCCATCCTTGCCTCCAACTTCTTCATCTAGAATAATTTTACACGTTACTTTTTTGGCAAAAAAAGAATTGATAGTAATAATTGGGGTTCAGTTGCCGATAAAAAGATAAAAAAAACGTGATTTTAGACCTCTTAACCGTAAAGTTAAGAAAAATCTTATAAAACGGCTTAGTCTGTCCGTTAATCCGTGCACAATTGTTGTTTAATTGGTCAAATTAGTGGAACGTGAAGCGGCTTTTTTTGTTATTTGCTATAATCCACATAAAGCTGCAGTAAAGTTACATCGTTTTACTGAAGTACGATTTTGCACAAACAAACCTAGCTATACATGAATAGGTTACTATCTACAAGAGAACATACCTAAATTAAAAAGATTATTTAATATTTATAGAAATAGTTATAAACAAAGAAGAATTCAATTACTTTTTACATTTGACTCTTGCATTGCTATAGCCGAAAAAGTTCAAAAAAAAAGAGAAAATAAGACATCGGTACCTCTAGGTAAGGTACTTGTGTATTGTTTTGATTTTTGTGACAAACACTAAACTATCAACTAGGATATTAGAGCTTCATTTTAATACAAACTAGCAAAGATTTCGATGTTTTCAACAAAACTGTTTGTGTTCGGGTTCATGAGATTTTAAAAATAATTACCTATACATTTATTTCCAATCAATAACATGTTGATTATTTAAACATACATTGAACTTCTATACATACACGTATATATAACTTTTTGTTAATCTACTTCCTCACAATACGTTGTTATTTTACAGACTAAAACGTTTTGCTAATGCAAACATATTATATGCTCAGTGTACTTATAAAGTCGCAACACATAACAGCTGGAATTTATATTTAAGAGATTTTTTTCCATTCTCCGACATGAGCTGGGGCTGAGTCTACTATTGACAAACAGTAGAATAAAACCAGAATCACTGTTTTTAGCTGCCAAAATGTTAGTAGACTATAAAAAATGCAGCTGACTAGTGGCCACTGGCGCGGTACGTGTTAGTAGAACTCATCGACCGACCCATAGAAGTCTATTGGAGTGTGAAAGACAACGAAACCTTTGGCTATCTATTGAGAGACGATTACAATTCTCTTTACTGACGCGATTAAAATAGTAGACTTGGCCCCCTGGTCCAGGGGTGCTGAAACCTTGTCGCAACTCGCATGTGACAACACCTACAGATTTAAACAATTAAGTTTCGTTATTACAAACTACGGTTTTACTCACGTGTGAATTTCGGGATAGCCCGACTAGTTTCGGACCTAACGGAGGACCTTTTTCAGAGATTTTAGAGGTTTTCGAGGTGTGCCAGCGCAGCTTTCGACGTAGCTTGACGCTCCTCTTGAAAAAGGACTTTCTTTAGGTCCGAAACTAGTCGGGCTATCCCGAAATTCGCACGTGAGTATAACCGTAGTTTGTAATAATGTACAACGCTCACGAAAGTTATTATTTTAATTAAGTTTCGGCTTATTCACCTTATTTCAAGCAAAAGTGAGGCGCAGCCTTTTATATTTTTTGAAACCAATTGAATTATTGTTGACGGATGATTTAATCTGACTAATTATATAAAATAATACCAACCCGGCATCAATGTCATATGTAAAGTCCTTAGCAAAGTGACATTTTCTTGCTTAAGTTTTCTAATGGCTTCCAAAATTTGTATTGACGTGTCTTTGGTGTCCTGTGTGCCTCGAGCGTAAATGTCACCGTTTACATCCATATAAGCGTCAAACGGTGGATATGTCCACAAGCTCTAAAAAATTTTAAATAAATTCGGTTATTATTTTCACTTGTATATTCAAAACCTGGCATACAATACTATACTATACTATCTTTACGCTGTATCCCTGACGGGGTAGTCAGAGAGGAGCCAGGCTTCACGATCCATGCATACTTCTTTCGCTTCTTGCAGACTCCTCAAAAACAGTGGGAAATTACCATACCGTTACACTAACAAAAATGAACGGTATTTCTATGAAAGCTTAGATGAGTGGTAGGTAGGTACCTATAGTTACCCGTTTCCAAAAAGTGAAGTGAAGTCACTTCCGGTTGACCTAGAATTGTCAATTTTGTTTAAAAGCAAGGTCTTACAAAAGTAGGCGGAAGGTACGTGTGGAACCATCGGCGCACGAGTTTAGAATTGTCAATTTTGGTTAAAAGCAAGGTCTTACAAAAGTAGGCGGAAGGTACGTATGGAACCATCGGCGCACGAGTTTAGAATTGTCAATTTTGATTAAAAGCAAGGTCTTACAAAAGTAGGCGGAAGGTACGTATGGAACCATCGGCGCACGAGTTTAGAATTGTCAATTTTGATTAAAAGCAAGGTCTTATAAAAGTAGGCGGAAGGTACGTATGGAACCATCGGCGCACGAGTTTAGAATTGTCAATTTTGGTTAATAGCAAGGTCTTACAAAAGTAGGCGGAAGGTACGTATGGAACCATCGGCGCACGAGTTTAGAATTGTCAATTTTGGTTAAAAGCAAGGTCTTACAAAAGTAGGCGGAAGGTACGTATGGAACCATCGGCGCACGAGTTTAGAATTGTCAATTTTGGTTAAAAGCAAGGTCTTACAAAAGTAGGCGGAAGGTTCGTATGGAACCATCGGCGCACGAGTTTCACTCACACTCGGTGTTTTTTTTAATTTTAGACGCTCAGCTTGTTGATTTGCTGTGAAAATTTATCGAATTAGTCCTTGCACTTAGATTAGAACTAAATTAGCACCGGGTAAAGAATAGCAACGTATTGCATCATTATCTTAACACTCCTGACTTAAAAAACTATACAATCGTACCTACTTACTTTAAATTGGCCGTTTTTTTTGTTAATTATTTAGCTAATTAGGTACCTATCTCATCTTAACAAGTCTTGCAATCTGACAGAACAATTAGAAAGAAAGAAAAAATAGAATATTTATTTTATACCCTTACTGAGTATTGTGGGACATTTTTAAACAGCGCCATCTAGCCCAAAGTAAGCTAATATTAGCTTGTGGTATGGGATTTAGACAACTGATAAACATACATATTATATTTTTAAATACATAAATATTATACATACGAATCATCCAAACTCCGAAACAACCATTTGTGAATCACCCCAATATTTGTTTCGACCCGGGAATCGAACCCGGGACCTCAGCGCGGCACTGGCCTTGATAGCTGCCTTGGCGGCGCAGTGGTAGTATACCACTGCGCCACCAAGGCAGTAATGTGTATGAATGTTGAAATTGATACAGATTTATTGGCATAGAATTTCGAATATTATATTGACATCGAATTGTTTAACACCACTCTTCGATCTTTCGTACCTATAATTACTATTTCAAAGTTCAATAGGTACGAGGATCGAGTAGACTTCAATCAAGGCGCTGCTGGGTGGACCACAACGGGATCCATGAAATAGAGGAATTCGACATAGAGTGACAGTAAATTTACTGCAGTCACTTCCTTTTGCGAGAAAAAAGGGGCGGAGAGGAAGGAAGGAGGAAATGATGTAGGATTCTTCTTACCGGATCAGCCTTTACGACATCCATATGAGAGTTGAGCATGATACTTGGCGCTGTAGGATCGGAACCTCTGATAGTAGCGACGATTATCGGTTTCCTAGCTGGTTTGTATACAGCGAATGGTATGCCTAATTCTCTGAATTCACGGGCCCAGAAGTTCACTGCACATTCTGTAAAACCAACAGACAAATGATTCAGGATTCTAGTGGTTTCTAACGATAAACTATCTACATCTACTAACTATACACATAAAAACCTTCGTATACATTGTCGTTCGAAAAGCAACTTTGAACTATTTATGACGTCACAATAATCGTTGTTAAGTTAACTGCAAGGTCATACCCGGAGAGAGTCTTACTGCACAACACCGTCTCCTTGTCATGGACCTCTGCGTGAAGCCCAAAGGCAAACGCATCGAGCGGTGCCAGCGCCGCATCAGATGGTGGCTGCTTGATGAAACTAGGTCCCAGGAGTTCGTCTCAGCTGTCGGTGACAAGTGCACCGACACTGAAGGCGGGCCAGTTCGAGATTACTGGGATAAAGTTCAGGCGGCAATCCTTGGAGCGGCGAAGGTGGTGCTCGGTGAGTCTAAGGGTGGACGCAAATGTGACAAAGAAACTTGGTGGTGGAACGACGCAGTCCAGAGGGAGACTAGGGAGAAGAAAGCCCTCTTTAAAAAGGGGCAAGCGACCGGATCTTCCGAAGACCGCGACGCGTACAGGGCTGCCAAGCGCGCCACAAAGAGAGCTGTAGACAGAGCCAGACGAGACCACTTACAACCTCTGTATGATAAGCTGGAATCGTCTGAGGGGCAGAAGCTCATCTATAAGCTGGCGCGCTCCAGGGTCAAAGCGGCACAGGATATATCCAAGTGTCGCTGTGTAAAAGACCCTGAGGGCAACCTGTTAAGCGAAGACCTCGCGGTAAAGGAGAGATGGCGCTCGTACTTCCACGAGCTGCTTAATAAACAGCACAAAGAGGTGCAGCCTCCGGACCTCCCTCCGAATCAGGGACTAGTGCCACCGGTAACGCCTGGAGAAGTTCTGACTGCGCTTCGCCGCATGAAGAATCGGAAAGCTGTCGGACCTGATGGTGTCCCCATCGAAGCCTGGAAGGCGATGCTCGCGGTGTGGGCATCTTAGTAAACCTTTTTAACCGCATACTCCTCAGCGGGCAGATCCTAAACCAATGGAGACTGAGTATTATTACTCCAGTCTTCAAAGGTAAGGGATCAGTGCAGGAGTGCGGGAGCTACCGCGGTATTAAGGTGATGTCCCACACCATGAAGATCTTTGAGAGGATTATAGACTCTCGGATCCGGCAGGAGTGTACTCTCACGGGGTGTCAATATGGATTTCGCCCTGGTCATGGGACCACGGACCCTGTTTTTGCCCTGAGGGTTGTCGCAGAGAAATACAGGTCGAAGAACACGCCTCTGCACTGTTTGTTTCTAGACATGCAGAAGGCCTTCGACTGTGTTCCTCGTGCGGTGGGCACTGCGGTCCAAAGGGGTTCCAGAGGTCTATATTGACACTATCCGGGACATGTACTGTGACTCCGATTCAATGGTTCGGACTGCTGTTGGCGACACGAAACCCTTCCCCATCACCGTCGGGGTACACCAGGGTTCGGTCCTTAGTCCGCTTCTGTTCAGTGTAATATTAGACGAATCGTCGGACAGCATTAGGAACTCGCATGAGCAGCCTCCATGGTTGCTCATGTATGCTGACGATATTGCGCTGGCAGACGCGGACAGGGGCAGATTGGTGCGAGGTGTAAAGGCGTGGAAGGAGACGCTTGAGAACGGCGGTCTGAAACTAAATGTGGCGAAGACCGAGTACTTGGCACTAAACTCGACAGATCCCACATCCGTCCGCATAGGCGGTGATTTGGTCGAGCGCACGGACCAGGTTAAATACCTGGGATCTGTTTTTCACACGTCCAGTGACATCGATTGCGATGTCAAGTCACGCATTGCTGCCGCGTGGGCCAAATGGCGGGAGATGACCGGTGTCATTTGTGACCCTAAAATGCCGATCCGGTTGAAGGGACAGGTCTACAAAACCATTATTAGACCTGTCCTTTTACATGGCAGTGAGACGTGGCTGTCTATGTGGATATCTATGGAGACTAGTATCTATGGAGATATTTGACTGTCACAACTTCGTTATCCCTATTGACGTGACGTGAAAACGTGAACAGTGCTTACGCGACACAGTAAAGATTGCACAGATGTTTTATCTCAATTTACATGAAATTTCAAATAAAGTGTAAGAGTTGTCTCCGCTTGTGCCATCTTTCGGAGACCACTCGAATAAGTGGGAATAATTCTACTAGGTCCCAACAGTAGCAGGTCGAGCAAAATGATGATCCCACTGCCACTAGTAAGAATGCTGAAAGCCTTAACATATTGAGAAAAAATGCAGGACATAAAGCATCAGGCTCTGAATACAATCATGACAGAAGCACATGACAGAAGCAATACATCACGACAGCGTAGAAGGTCGAGCAAAATGATGATCCCACTGCCACTACTAAGAATGCTGAAAACCTTAACAAATTGAGTAAAAAATGCAGGAAATAAAGCATCAGGCTCTGAATACAATCATGACAAAAGCTAAAATGATTAGTGACGTCATAAAGAGCTAACTAAAAATAACTATCTTCACGCTGTATCCCTGACGGGGTAGTCGAAGTAGACAGATCGCCAGGCTTCACGATCCATGCATACATCTTTCACTTTCTGCAGATTCGTAATCACTTCATACATGCACGTCTAGGTATCCGAGTACTTTTGACTTTTCCGTTAATGAGCAATTTGCTCTTCATATGTATGGCTCGGCCTATCCTTCTACCCTCTACTTTCGCACAATATACCTAAGGATATTCTTTGTCAATCATTTCTCACTCATTCGTAAAGAGCTAAGTTCAGTTTTTTATGGGCGGCCTGTCCCACTCATCACGGTCGGCAGATCTCTAGGGTTGCGTCAATAGGTTGCGGTGACCACCTTTAATCAAATGGGACATATACTTGTCTGCAACGATAAAAAAAAATCGCCTTAAAAATGATTGACAAGCAGATACTACACGCGATATAAGTCGCGGGAATCATTTTATTTATTTGTCATTTCCATTAATTAGTAGACATTACATTATTGTCTAAGATCCCACTATAGAACGACTATTACTATTATTATTACTGGACATATGTCTACTTACGTATATAATATACCTTATACTCTAATAAGTCTTCTAAAAATATAGACGGAAACAGCTTAACACGAATACTTTAAATTGTCCAGAGAATACATATATTTTGACTGCCTCGGTGGCGTAGTGGTAGTGTAAGCGACTGCTGCGCATGAGGGTCTGGGTTCGATTCCCGGGTTAGACCAAATATTTGTGTAATCAACAAATGTTGGTTACGGAGTTTGGATGTTTCCTATGTATGTATTTAGAAATATATAAATATGTATATCAGTTGTATGTAGATCCCATAGTACAAGCTTATAGCTTAGTTTGGGCTAGATATCTTTATGTGAAATTTGTCCCATTTATTTATTACTAGGTGACCCCAAAGGATTCGCCCGTGACATACTCCGAACACCCGTCGCACTTATTTAATCCCGTCGCTTATAAATTTTACAAAAATGTTAAAAATTTGCCCGATTCGTTGACATTTATGATTACTACTCCGCTCCCCAAGATAATAGCGTGATGATATATAGCCTTCCTCGATGAATAGACTATTCAATACAAAAATATTTTCTCAAATACGACCAGTAGTTCCTGAGATTTGCGCGTTTAACCAACCAACCAAACAAACTCTTCAGCTTTATATATTAGTATGGATTTTCTGGTTCTAAATTCAAATAAATAAAATGTTTTGTATACGAACTTAAGTTTTCCTCATTGCTCGTGTCAATTCGTAGATATTCTCGAAATATCTGCACTGAATGTAGTTCCGAATATTTCTGGTACTTATTGTGCAATGGTCCAGAGATGCTGTTATGTATTATTTGAATTACGAAATATAGAAACATGAATGACGTCCACATATTTAACAAGCAATATACTTATGAATAATATTATGGTCAAGCTGAAAATGAAATGTGTAATTGTTTAAATTAAAAGTTAAAGTCTTATGGCGGGTACAGATTTGAGAAATGTAAGTAGCATGCAATTGCAATGTAACATTCTAAGAGCATTTCAAAAGCGTGGACGCAGGGCGCGCACGAGCCGAGCATGTACATACCTACTAGTGTCTCCAAGTACACGGTAATTATCGTAGATGCACCGTAATCTGGTAGTAATGTACCGTCAAGGTAACAACCGTATTACCGTGTCGTATATCACCGTAATTACAGTTATAAACAGTTTTCGTTAATATTTTTATCATATATCTATTAGACTTACTGATTAAATAACTAATTTCACTCTACTTAACATCTTTTGTAACTGCAACACTATTTTTCGCTGTCGGGAATCCCCGCAAATCAGAAGGTCTAAGTGTATCATCAAATTCACTTAACTTTCCCATTGGTAATCTATTCTCGTCCTTATTTAAACGCGATATTCGAGATGAATTGTATAATTATTAAAATCGAAGTAAGTGTGATTGACCAATGAAGTTGCTTGTTGCATTTATTTTTAAAGTTACGCTAAGAAATGACTGAGACGCGTAGAATACTCTATGACTGTTTGATATACTTAACGATATTATGTCTAAATGAAATAATTTTCATTTACGAAAAGGCACGGAGACTTCAATTCATAATAATGTTGCTAAATTTCTCTATTTTCAATTATTAAAACAAATATATTTAATTATAAGGCCTTAATAATTTAGATTTTTCCTTTTTAAAATTGCACGGTAATTTACTCGGTACACTTATGATCGATCTACCGTAATTTTCTCTGTAAACACCGTATTTTTACTCTTGTAACACGGTAATCCTCGATTTACATATGGAGACACTGGTACCTACTTGCCTGTTACCGGCATGCGCGCGGCGATCACAGCTCAGTCTGTCGAGAACACGCGAAGATAATGTACACATAGTGATGACCAGTTGGCTAAGTTGAATATTGGTGCTTCATTGATTATCATCAAACATGTGATAAACAGACGCCGAATACCTTGACGTTGGTGCGGTACAGAGTTGTACAGTCTTCATGTTGTCAGTTCTTCTATAGTTCTCGCGCACGTGCACACTGCGCACCCCTTTTGTGTTCTGCGAAGAAACCGACAAATGGCAGATCGCGGCGCGCACGAGTTGAAATGCTGTGTTCGTGCGCACAAGCCGTCCACACTATGGGAATTCTGTTACATTGCGACAATATGGACGGCAAATTCTTTCATTGCGTTTTATATTGCATGCTACATTTCGCAGATCTGTACCCAGCATTAGGTAAATCACATCGAAGCGTTACATTAAAAACTGAAGAAATAACGTTAAGTAGGTATAGTAACTACTTACTAGGTATATGCAATGTTTTACGTTATCCTTCGATGAGATTTAGAAGATAGATTTTTACAGTACAATAAATCTTTTTCCTTATATTTATAAGATTTTTAGGGGTGCCTATAACAAGGTATAGCAAATGGTATAAGAAGCCATTCTACGATCTCTGGGACCTAAGCGACCTCACCTGCTAGCGATAGTTATACCGCTGACTAACGGACGAGGCAACAACGCAGGCGCTCTTACGCGGTTGAGAATCAGAAGTCAAACGATAGCTGCACCCAGCAGCCAAATAAAAGTGAACCTCAGGCTTCAAATCTTCAAATACCGTTTGGTAGCAACTAGCATTACAGTAAGATAACACGGTATGTTATAACAAACGACTTCAAATAACGTTAAATATAAATTTAAAAAGTAAATAACATATGAATCCGCAAGGCCGTGTTGCCCTATTGTTCTCGTTTTTGTTTATGTAGGGGTTTATTAATAAGATTTCAAAGAACACAAATGTTTGGATTACAATTCAGATCTGCACCATATGATTTAATGTTGTGTATTTATACTGTGTTTATTAAAAATAATAAAATAAACACGTTTGTCTGAACACGATAAACTTAAAAGACCCTGCAGCATTCTGTCAGGTGGAAGGATTCCAATCCTTATTACCTAATTCGCCTGGCGAAATAGTAGTTGAAACTGTGCACTTGAACGTTTCTGGAAAGGAAGGTATTAATATTTTCAAACCTCCACAGTTGCCCCAACGTCGATTCTATCATTTAATTTGTCCATAAGTATAAGAAATTAAAATAAAACGAATACTTTGTGTGTTCTGTAGAAAAAGAATTTACGTATTTGTTTTAAACATCTGTTACTTAGATAACTACTTTTAAATTAACTTGACAATTAATTGGTATTTAACATACTTACCAATTAATTTTCAAGGTAAATTAAAATGAATTATTTAGGTAGGTATATCGTTTTTTAAACTTAGCTCAGTTGTAGCTTAACGGGTTAGAGCGAGTTGGCTTGAGCTCATGGAAAACTGAAATTTCTAACGAAGAAGAGTACGAGAAGAGTACCTGGTATAGAGATTACGGAAAGAGGAGATATGATTAAGAGATGACTCACCTGTCGTGTTAGATAGTCATAGATAAAACACTTGGTGAAATAACTATTCTACCTTTATTTACTACTTATATTTCTGGTGAAAAATTATTTAATGAAAACCATTTACTAATTCTACTACACTCTGAATGTTTATAGACAATGGTTGACTAAGAAAATAAAATTTGGTTAATATATATGTTAATGGACACGTTTTATGACAACGTGCTATACGAAATACACCTTACTTAAGGCTGTGGTGTTCGAGCGTGGGAATTTGTGGTTGTACACACACGTTCAAATTTTCCATTCACACAACAGCATCACGCAGATATTTTTTGTAATTATTTTATGGCCAGATAACTAAGACCTTTTAGCCAAGTTCACGTAGTATAGTATACACAGTAGGTACACCCTGAATTCGAATAAATGGATGTACAGTGTTTCGTACAAATGTAAAGTACCTACATCGCAGTTTGTCCTTACATGATGGAATGTCACAAAAAGCAAGCAATGAATTTTATCTATTAGCTTTTTGTTTACCGATCGCTAGCTACATGGTGGTGTGCCTTGCAAAGGGTGGGGCCAAAGTATAGCTATAAAAAACAAAATACTCATGATTAAATCCACTCCGTGACCGTGGACACAAATCCACTCCATGGGCATGTCGGGAATGCATATTGTTTTTTTCTGCACTTATGATGTTTAGAGCTAAGTTTAAATTTTTGAAATATTATTATATTGTTAGAAATAAAATGAAGCTTGTACTAGCAACATAAGACAGAAGACAGCGTATATAAAGAGACCCGAGAGTCACTTCTGCCTCTATTCTCTGTGCATTTTCGTAGCGTGCGGTAGCTCTGTCGGTCATTGTCACTATAATTTGCATTGTAATTTTTAAATAGAAGTCTTAAAACTACCAATCTGCGTTATGATTTATAACAATATATATCGCAGTCATCCAGTTGTATCTGCTATTTGATTGAATGACTAGCGCGTTCATAGAATGACGAAATTTAATTGAATGACTGGGCCGGACGTTGACCGCTTTGTGGCATTTCTATTCACGAGCGTTTCCGTGCTTTGGACGGCACGTTAAACTGACATGGCAATCATAACGGCAGTTGTTAAGCCAAGTTGAAGGCCTGATGGTTCAATAGCAGGTTGCCACAACCTGCGCCTGTCTATTTCAACACGGCAATAGATTCGTCACCTGTTATATAGGACAAAATGCTTACAGTGAAATGGTGGCGTACAATATGCCTCTGTCACATTTTTGGGATAAAGGCGTGAATGATAAACTTGTTTTATGAATGCTTTAACATTTTCATACGTCTGCCAATGAAGTTTGGCAGTTTGTTGGCAGTTGTGTGTGCAGTGCAACACCATTTAAAAATATTTAAACACAATCTTAACTGACATCTGATACAGACGCAACACATGTCGCATGTTTAGTTTGTTTACTCACGATATATTCTGTAATACACCACCGATACCTTGTCGATGCTTGGATGAGGGATCAACGCTCCTTGTTGAACATTCAAACATCGAATCGACATCTATCCCAAAAGCAAATAAATCAAACACTCAGAAGAAACGTAAGGGATGGTATTGCAATCAAGACTAACGCTCAGATGACGTTGAACATTCAAACATCGAGCCCGCTCCTATTTCAAACACAAATTCATCAATTACTCAAAAAGTCGTTACAGGAACTAACGCTCGGACGACGTTGAACATTTATACGTCGAACCCGCATCTACTACAACCACATATTCATAAAAAAATACTCAATAAAGGGCGCGGGTAACGGGAGCAGTTGGGACTAACACTGATAATGATAATAAAATATATTTCTAACTTGAAGAAACTATGACAATACTTCAGGTACATACGTAGGCCCGTATTAATAAACGGATCTCAAATTCACTCTCAAGTGCGAACTCGGTTGATACACACTCAAGTTTTGGTTCGCATCTTAAGTTTATTAATAAACACATATCAGCCACATCTCAAATGATATTGCTCTCAAGAGCCGTGACTCAATTTACGTCATTTGCGCTTGCATTTGAACGACTTGAGCTTGGTTACGTCACGTTTTGTTATTACATATTATAAATGTATAATTAACAAAATGTACCTCATACTATAATGATGTTTAGTATGATCATGATCGGAGTGCCCAGCGTGGGACCTGCAGCGCCGGGACCTCGTTGTGGGTCTGGGCGTGGACATTCTCACGCTGGAGACCATGGTAAGAGCTATGGTCTCCAGCGGGAGCAAGTGGGACGCCGCTTCATCTTTTTGCGAGCATGTCATGCTTGCAAAGGAGGCGGTGGTGAGGGAGCGGGAGAGAACTCTCCCTCCCGAGTACCGCAGTCTGCGGCAAGGACGCCGCAGACTTGTCTTCGCCCACGATTACCGTCCTCCATCACCGGGGGCCTGAGGACGACGAGTGGGCTGCTCGCCGTCCTTACAGAAGCAGGCCTCGGTCGGTGACGTGGTGTGAGAGCTGCACGCACGCCCTTCACCCTCTCAAGGAAGTGGTATAAAACCTGATCCCCCCAAAGAAGCGAGATAACACTCGGACCCCCCCCCCCTCCCTGAACGAGACCGCGGAAGTGGATAAAGTCTGTCGGGAGCCCTGGGGCTATCCTTCCGAGGGCTCACCCGGGACTCCCGGCTATAGACAGATGGAAGGCATACGTGTGGTTTTAGTCGGAGTCCGGCATAGCATCAATGAGGATTACCACACTAATATTTATTATTATGTTAAAATCTCTTTGACATGCTGCCAATGAATATAGTATATCGAAAGGTAAAACTTCACAAGGTTTAAATTTTACTAATATTATAAACGCGAAAGTTTATTTGGATGTATGTATGGATTGATGGATCGATGTTTGTTACTCTTTCACTCTCTAACCCTTGAAGCAAATTGGTAGAAATTTGGATATATGCTACTTTTTATCCCGGGAACAAGTTCCTGTAGGAACCGGGAACGGAAAAACATTACCACGCAGGCGGAGCATGGTTAAGTTATCCCGTACCCGTTTCCCACGGAGAATTGATCCCGTGATAAAAAGTAATATTAATAGGTAAAATAAAAAAAAGTATGATGAAAAAAGTAATATACAATTTTTATTTTATTCACACACAATTCACAAACTTTACCTGATATTTACTTACAAATGTTGGCGTATAGTATGCCACTGAAAAAACCCCTTCGGGGTTACAGGCGTGACAATATGTTTGTATGTATGTATGTAAAATATCATCATAATAGTCTACATACATAAGCATCGTAAAATCATATAGATCAATAATATTTAGACACTCCATAATTACCAGTAAGTAGTAGTTCACGCACTTAAGTCACGAATGGTCTGCACTCACAAAACGCGATTTCAATGGAGATCTCAAGACCGCTATTGAGATCTCAGTCATCATCATCATCATCTCAGCCCGTTTGACGCCCACTGCTGGGCATAGGCCTCCCCCAATGATCGCCACAACGTTCGATCTTGTGTCTTTCGCAACCAGCAGGGTCCCGCAAACTTCACCAAATCGTCTGACCATCTTGCGGGAGGCCTACCCACTTTTCGTTTTCCAGTACGTGGCCGCCATTCGAGAACCTTTTTGCCCCATCGGCCGTCATCTCTACGAGCAATATGGCCCGCCCACTGCCACTTAGGTCGAGCGATTCTTTCGGCTATGTCGGTGACGCGGGTTCTCCTTCGAACATTGAGATCTCAGTGTTGTTTATTAATTAGTGACATCTTGAGTGATAGCTTGCACTTAAGTTATAACTCAAGTTTTGTTTATTGTATAGTACAGCATCTCAAATACGAACTTACGACCTTACTCAAGACTGAATGCGATTTATTAATACGGGCCGTAGATTATCTACTAAACATTTAAAACAATCAGTTCTTGTTGAGACTCGCAACCCATGCTAATGCAGTTCAAATTCAGAAATTGCGGAGGAATAGAAGTCAAGGCAAATTTCACGTGCACTCACCTTGAATTTCTGGACGGCACTGATATTTTAGCGAGTGATTGCGTATCGTAATCTAAAGCCTATTAAGTGGAGGCTACTCTTTCATACTAAAATGTGTTGACAGCGGAGAACAAACTACCATAAGAAAATGAGAGATATTGGGGCTTATATTGTTGCTTTTGATTTGAATCAATAATAAAACTAATTTGGTAAATGAATTATCGATACTTTTGTCTCCAATTTAAAAAAAATATATGTTGTTGTTGTTGTATGTATAACAACGATTTAGCAGACAGAGTCAAAACATGAAAGGTCAATTTTATTGATTTTTATCAATGATGTCGATTGCTTAAGTATTTAAATCGAGCGTGGTTTCGGTATACACTCCCGGACACCTAAATCGAGCCACCTTGATTTATTTGGTTTGGAGTACTGTAACTTATAAAAGATGTAATGTAGAAGGAAAATGTTTTGATGCAGTTTTGGAGCTGGTATACTCATCATTAATTTAGAGTGCCACTGTTCTAAATTTGAACAACAGTTTATTAAAAAAGTCGAGTTACGTTGAAACAAGTCCATATTTGCTTTTTTTCAAGGAAAAAAATCTAATCAATTTTTAAATAAAGACATGTTTTACATGAAAAGAAATGTTTATTTAGTAACTTGTATTGCCTCTCAGTGCATTTATGACAGCTCTCATACGGTTTGGCATAGAATTAATCAATGTCGTTATGACATGTTGAGGAATGTCCTCCCATTCTTCCAAAATTAAATGTTTGAGCTCCTGCATGGTTTGCGGGGCAGGATGATGAGCTCGAACACGCCTCTTCAGCTCATCCCATAGATGCTCTATAGGATTCATATCAGGACTTCGCGCTGGCAATCTCATAACAGTGATACCAATGTCATTTAAGTACTCCCTGACGATTCCCGCAGTATCGGGCCCTTGCATTATCATGCATTAAAACGAAATCTTGGCTAATAAATCCAGCATATGGCATCACGTGGTTCTCTAAACATTGGCGAATGTATCTATTGCCATCTAGGGGCGGCAGTCGTGGTCCCGTCACTACCTCTAGCTCAGTTTTGCCTTCCATAGAGACTCCTCCCCAGACTGTCCATGATCCTCCACCATAACTCACTTTCTCGTCAATACAGCATTACGCGAAACGCTCGTTCTGTCTTCGGTACACCTTACTCCTTCCGTCATTACCGTATAGCATTATCTCGGACTCATCTGTGAAGAGAACCTGGCTCCATTGATGTCGAGTCCAATTTAGATGTTCGCGCGCAAACTCTAGACGGGCTATTCGGTGTGCTCGTGTCAATTTGGGTCCATTGGCTGGCTTATGGGGCTTTAAAACACGTTCATTGAGTCGCCTTCTAACGGTCCGAGCACTTACAGCCACTCCGTGAAAGTCCCTGAGCTGTTCTTGTATCTGAACAGAGTTAAGGCGTCGATTTCGTAAGCTAGTAGTGACAATGTATTGATCTTGTCTCGCCGTTGTCACTCGGTAACGAGGTCCTTCTGTTCGCCGAACGAAGCCGCCAGTCTCCAGGTATCGGTGGTACACTCTTTGAACAGCGGAACGACTTATGTGAAGTTGTGAACTCACATCTCGCTGACTTAGCCCAGATTAAAGAAGTGCTACAGCTTGCGCGGCTACTTCAGGTGAAGTATCCATAATTTTATAGCCAAAAACGGTTCAAATTATAGAAAAATAACTAAACTAAACTTTGGTTAACAACAATTGCGAAAATTCCAACCAAATCGACATTAAATTGCTTCAAAAGCAACTTTCAACAGTCATTATTTTTTTCAAATCGTCGAATCAATGACCAAGCTCGTCTTTTGTTCTTTATTTTAAATTCTAAAATTCTAATTTGGAATAATACATACGGGAAAGACGATGAAATATGCCAGCATTAAAAATGCATAAAAACTTTTTTGTTATATTGTATATTTTTTGTGTATTGGGCTTTTAGGCCCGGGAATGTAAGGTGGCTCGATTCAAGAGTCCGGGAGTGTATATTAATCATTTGAGTAATTAAAAAAAATTGACAATTCATTGACGCCGGTTACTTAGCTTTTTTCAAACGCCAAGTAGTGTTCCGTGCGATTTTAAGGAATAGCCTCTTAAATAAATTAGCATACCTAGTAGGTATAGGTACCTACCGACTGATAAATACTATTGTTTGAAGGTAATAATACATAAACAAGGAGAGTAATAATCACTAAACAAGTAGAGCACATTTAACCTTAATAATTACTTAAGGTTTGGTATACTTGCCGAGGCCACGATTTTCAGTATTTTAAAACAAACTGACTCATAGAAAAAAGGGATTTTGATTCTGAGAAAGACTGATATACCTATTTATATTTTAAAGTGGAAAAATTTCACCTTGCTGTGGTGTAGTTGGTAAACGCGTCTTGTGCGTTGAACCAAAAGACGCTGGTTCGAGTCCAGCTATAGAATGAAAAAAAAAGCCATTTTAAAAGTAAGAATACTATTGCTTTTCAAAATTGTTTTGGATCTAGGCTAGTCAAAGTCGCATTCACTTACAAAATCTAATGAACTTTACTTGATAGAAAACATCCCAAAGTTGCGTCTTTTCTAAATGATTTTTCAATGCTAAGACTAAACTACTGATGTAAATTACATGAAATTTTGATACCCAACGATAGCTAAATGTTGAAATATATCTTAACATTACTAGATACGCGATGCTAAAGCCTGATCAACCGCGCGTTGACGCTTGCGAAGGAGATTTTGTCGCTGCGCTCCCCTCCATATTTCTTTACCAAGGCACGGTATATATATGAGAGCATACATACATACATACTGTCACGCCTATATCCCCCGAAGGGGTAGGCAGAGGCATATTAAACGCCCACATTTCACCGTATGCATTTTTGTCCCACGTAACAGGTGGTGAGCCTATAGCTGAAATGGACAGGCGCAAGCTGTGGTGCCTGCTGTTGATTTTTTTTAAGCCGCCCATCAGGCCATCAATCTGGCTTAACGACTGGCATTTTATTGGCAACCGGGACCAACGGCTTAACGTGCCTTCCGAAACACGGAACCGGGGTGGGTCTAAAGAGCCGAATATATTTAATAATATGTGTCTATTTTAGATGTTAAATTTGGAAGAAATTTTGAATCCGTTGCCTTTTTAGTGAGGTGGTAACAAAAAGGCTAAATGGTCTTATGTGCTAGACACTAAGTAGCACGACCATTTAAAGTCCTGGTATATTTAATTTATTGGTGAAGAGTAGAAGCGTGCACGTCGCCATCCCTGCCAGCTAAGGTTGTAATTCTACTCCAACACTCGCACCACAAGGGCGAATTAAGTTAGGTCGTACCCCCGAGGCGACGCGCACCAGTTCGTCCCCGCTGGTGCGAAAAGTGTGTGTCAGAGCGGCGTAGAGGATCACCACCCTACGCGCGGCCCGACACGGCGGAAAGTGGAGGATGGAGTGCAGGGTAGCTGTATGGAGTGTTAGAGGAGGAATGGAAGATAGATGAATGAGTTGATGGATGTTATGAATGAGAGAAACCAAGTGCTTAGTGTGCTTGACAGAGACCAAGCGCAAGGGCTGCCCTTTGAAGTCTTAGAGCTCCCGGGTGGGGTGCTTGCGCTATGGTCTGGAGTACCAGACAGCGTGCAAGGCAGTCGGGGGGTTGGAATTTTGCTGTCCCTCCGAAAGACTTAATAGTGTATAGAGACTGGAGACTGACTGGCGGACGAGTGATGTCCCAGATGACTGGCGAATAGTAGTCGTAGTAGCTACCTATTTACAAAGGGAAAGGCTCTTGACTAAACTGC
Organism: Thumatha senex; assembly: GCA_948477245.1. Taxonomy (NCBI): domain Eukaryota; kingdom Metazoa; phylum Arthropoda; class Insecta; order Lepidoptera; family Erebidae; genus Thumatha; species Thumatha senex. Next base: position 17,154,166 of record OX419731.1, on the reverse strand, counting down.
TCCAGCTACAGGGCGATCAGCTTGGTCAGCTTAGCTAGTAAGGTGTATGCATAGGTTATAACAGCAAGAATGCAAGAAAAGTCTAAAAGGCATTTGTGGGAGAAACTCTGTGCTGCCTGGATATGGTGTGGACGGCTCGCTACAGTGGGCAATACGGTCGCAGTTAGGGACTGTAAGGCTCTTTTCGACGTCTGTAAATGCGTCATACAGGGTTGTGAGTAAGGGTCTTCGCTTGAATGCAAGTACAACTAAGGTTCTAGTATTTGAAAGAGATGACGTAATAACCAAGTGCGAGATTTGGGTAAACTAGTAACGTCTAGAGCAAGTGGATGAAACTGTGTATATTTAGCGCGGACGTAAGATGTGATTCGGCTGTAGAACGAGTCGGATTACCGGCCCTTATATCGTTACATTACTAGTTTGGTACTAACAGCAACAGCGTTGAATAGTACATTATTACAAAGGCCGGGAAATAGACAATTGCCGTTCCGGCTGAGGTATATCGTCCCTGTAGAGTGAAAAGTCACAAGTCGAAAAATCAAGTTTTGAGATATTGAGGTTTAAAGTTTCTAAAAATATAAATCGTCATAACTTTAACATACTTTAACACATTTCTCCGATTTTGGTTTTATTTTGAAGGAAATTACATCAAGCTGGTATGATAATTGCTATTCCAAGGAATAAATAAGTTCTTACTGAGAAAATTAGAAAATCGTCAGTTAATTATTTATTCTCCATAGATTGTCCGATCTAGTGAATTAGTTAACTTTCGACCTTAGTTAGTGATTTTTCACTCAGTTATAAACTATGTCAAAAAAAAAATAACTCGAATTGGTAAATTTGTGTCTAACTGACACATGTACGAAATATGCATTGTAAATAATACCTATCTTTAGATTCGAAGGCTAGATGTAGTTTCTTTTTAATTTTGAAGTTTATATGAAATAAAAATATCTGCAAAGGCTGGAAATTTGAAATCGGAACTTTGAAATTTCGGAAACAGATATTTTTTGTTTTTAGTAAAGATTATCACTTAGTCATTTCATAGTTCTTGCTAGAGCGGTTTCCGCCAACTTATTCACTTGGAGCCACGATACATCCTGAAAAATAAGTGCCGTATCGTGGAGTTACTGGCAAAAATGTAGTTTGGCTCAATGGTGTGCTCATGGTTCAAAAGATAACAATACTGAACCCAAATTAATGTACGTTATCGACGTCCGGCACAGCATTCGGATACACGCCAGTAATCTTTCTACCAACGCCGGGTAGTTAGGACTATGTTAAACCGATTATTCTTAAATCTTCTTCAAAACACTAGAAATGTGAATAAATTAAGATACTTAAATATTTTATGGTGGCCCGAGATAAATTTGGAGAGCTGTAGGCGGATGCTGTATAGGTAAGAGCATGCAGCAGTACAGTCAACGCAAGTGCCGCACCTCTGGGGTTGCAAACTTCCATAGGCTACCGTGACCACTTTCCATTAGATGGGGCCTTTGTGTTGCTTGTCTGCCACCTGTGGTATAAAAAACTGCGTGGCAGTAACAGGAGCACTCCAACCGCAGCAACATTTTCACTCAACTACACATTAGAGTTTTAGAAGATAGAGAGATTAGAGTTTTAGATATAGATTTATTTATTTACCCACACAATTGTCCACGAATTAAACTGAACAATGTGAACATATAGTTTAGTAATTTTATATTGTCACAAAATAGTATTAGCTGCTTTTTTTTAATAAGTAAAATAAATAAGACTTAAGTAAAAATTTAAGTTCAAATAAAAATAAACAATAAACAAATGTGCATCCAATTAAATCTGCAATTGAAAGTTGACTAGTAGCTCAATTGCTTTCCGCTTAAATTGCAGGTTTGACAGAGAAAATATGTCCAAATCCATAAAATAGCCATTATATGTGTCGATAAGACGACGGAGAGGTACTCGTAATCCAGAGTTAGTCCTACTCACTTCTGTGTAAAAAGTCGAGGGACGCGCACTCCCCTTCTAATAACGGTCCTTGGTACTATATAGTATAAATCATTTGTTAAGCAAGTGAAGTCGTATCGATTGTTGCACGGCTGGCTGGATTCCAATCTCAAAATATTGCAACGTACCAACAACTGAGATTTAGATGCATGTAATGCCATTAACAGGCTTGGAACTGAGGATAGAACTTGACATTACGGGCATATGGCGCCTTAAGTGCAAAGTAAACAAGAAAGAGTTATAGATATGGGTCTGGACAAGATACAGACTATCTATAACATTAGAAGGGATTGAAATTCTGCAAAAGCATAGGAAAGTTCAATTATGCTATTATTTAGACGGATCGAAGCTAAAAACCGGCTCAGGTGTAAAAGTATATACAAGTCCTGTGGCTATGGGAGCGGAACCATTCACCCCCTGCTATGCGAATGTATGGCACATCGTGCAAAGAGATTGAGTTTCTTAGGGCATGCATATCCGGTGCCGGAAGATTGCAGGCTCATCCGCCTAAAGTATATACCCAAGGTTATGGAGGTGTTATAAGGCCGCTGCCTGGGGGGATTGGTGATAGGGAGAAGAACAGTATAAAAGACCAAAAGGATCGTAGTGCTAGGACAAAACTGGCCTCAAGACCGAGGCATTGGAAGACGCCAGTGCCCCAAAAGAAAATCACCACAAACTACGCTTGTAGCTCCGGTCGCGATAAAATCACTATCTCTCAAGCGATATGTACCTAAGTGCATAAAATGCACGTCGTAGTTATAATAATACTTAATAGCTAAGAGATTTAAAGTATCATTCACTATAAACTTTTATTCCATTTTTATTACAAAAGAAGTAATTAAAATGAAATGATGACTTTTGACTTTGTCAGTATTTTACAAAATCATTTAAACTAAAGACTGAATAGTCACTATTTCGATTTAGTTAATTTTCGTTTACGGGTGTTTAAGCAAACAGCTCATTTTAAAAACTCACTAAATCATTATAGTGATTTTATTTTACTAAAAGACCACCGTATGCATAGAAAATTCAATAGAAGAAGTAATTAAGGCGTTTTATTTTCAAGCTTCGTCAATTTTCAAGAAATATAAAGTTAGTTATTTTACTCATTTTTCTAAAAGGCTCAAAGGATAGGTAGGTTTACTTACTTTTCACATTTCATAAATCGGAAACTACTGGACATACAAAAATGATTGTTAGACAGATCATTAGAGAAAAGAAATTTAATTTTAGTGGCATCAATAACTCATTATGGCCATTTTTCGACTTGGTGACTTTTCGCTCTACAGGGACGATATATACTTACTTAGTGCTTTTCTCAGAAGAATGCATGGAAATAAAACATACTTTTTTAATTATACTTTTAGTTAATATTATAAGTTACATTAGCCATATTGCACAATTAACTACTAAAGGAAAATATTGTTGACTTCCCTTCAGTGAATTGTACGCAGTAAGATAGGAAATCTACTTGCCGCGCTGTTCTCTAGAGTTCGATATCCGGGTCAGAACAAATTTTTGTGACCCATAAATGTTTGTTTCGGAGTTTCGGTGTATCCTTATATTCATATATGTACCTATGTATTTAGAAAAATATTTAAGGTTCTTTATCAGTTGTCTATATCTCATAGCACAAGCTTATAGCTTACTTCGGGCTAGATTGTTGATGTGTGAAAAAGTGTCCCAGAATATTAATAAATTATTTATATTTAAGGTTCTTTATCAGTTGTCTAGATCGCATAGCACAAGCTTATAGGTTACTTTGGGCTACATAGCTTTTGTGTGAAAAAGTGCCCCACAATATTAATTACTTATTTATATTTAAGGTTCCTTATCAGTTGTCTATACCCCATAGCACAAGTTTATAGCTTAGTTTTGGCTAGATTGTGCTGTGTGAAAAAGCGTCCCTGAGTATTTATTTATTTATTTATAGCACTTTGACACAACTCGAAATTCAAAAAACACCCCAGCAATTAATTTCATTTTCTCTGTCCGTAAATGCGGTACTTCGCGTATTCTTTTTTCTAAATAATGACACTATTTTCATGCATGTTTGAGAATAGTAACATTATTCCGGGAATTAGGCAATTGCCATTCCCGCCGAGGCATATATAGTGCTTTTCTCAAAAGAATGCATGGAAATATAACATAAAATATAAATATATAATAAATATCCATCACGCCTTATCCCCGAAGGGGTGGCAGAGGCATATTATATGCCCACTTTTCACCGTGTGGATTCCTGTCCCACGTAATAGGTGGTGAGCCCATTGCCGTGTTGAAATAGACAGACGCAGGCTGTGGCTACCTGCTGTTGAAATTTTTTTAAACCGCTAATAAGGCCTTCAACCAGGCTTAACGACTGCCATTTTACTGGCAACCGGGACCAACGGCTTAACGTGCCTTCCGAAGCAGGGAAACGCTCGCAAATGTAAATGCCACAAAGTGGTCACCCATCCGACGACCAGCCATAGTGAAAGATGCGTACCTCTGTGATCGTTTACCGAACACTGAGACCGCGGGGCCACGAGCGCTAAACGAAATATAACAAAAGTAATATACCTATACATTCAATTTAATTCATATTAAAAGTTACAGTAGCCATATTGAACAATTACCTACTAGAAGAAGAAAATATTTTTGATTATCCTTTAATGGATTATACTTAGCAAGATAGAAAATCTAAAAAAAAAATGTATATGCGATTGCCGCGCTGAGCTCTAGGGTTCGATTCCCGGGATAGAATAAATTTTTGTGTGATCCATAAATGTTTGTTTCGAAGTTTGGGTGTTTCCTATGTAGATATAATACCTATAAATATATATATATGTATTTAAAAACATTTAAAGTTTCTTTATCAGTTGTCTAGATCTCATAGCACAAGCTTGTAGCTTAGTTTGGGCTAGATTGTGCTGTATAAAAAAGTGTCCCAGAATATTTATTTATTATTTATAGCACGTTCACATAACTTTTATGTCCCAAAATCCAACACTCTCACACATAAAACAAGATAAATGCACTTTTTTTTTTAAATACTATATTTACAGTAAGTCCGCTTAAGAAGAATGAGAAAAGAGATTCAATCAAAAAGTATCTAATAGATACAACATTGCTGGAGCGTTGTAATGTTCGAAATTCAAAAAACACTCCAGCAATAAATTTGATTGAATTTTATTTTCATTTTCTAGTACATTGATACTTTGTTTGTGTGTATAAATTGTACGATTGTGTGCGTAATTCTTGCAGTGTGATTGTATGGGCAGAGAGGCAATGCTTATTATGGTAAGCCGACCGATTTAAATAGTTGTCGAAAACAGAATATTTGTTGTCAAGTAGCATCATTCACCATTTTGCTGTGTAATATTGTTTCACTGTCAAATGATTTCACTTTGGTACAGTGATTAAAATTAAATGTGTGAATTATGGAAAATTATTTTTTTTTAAATAATTATTTAATGGCCTGGTTTCTAAGACCTTTTAGCCAATTCTTATTTTTTATATCATATTTCTTCAATCTTATCTTCTAATTAGTCCTGTCCAGTCGATGTCGTGTCCTCAAGCTACGTCCTGGTCCTTGCCCTCAGTATAATGGTGATTCTTATACTAAGGTTGTCAGTGGACGTTTCGCGGCAAGAGAGAAAATAGCATTTCACTGCATATATCATTGTCTTTCACTATAGCACGTTAACACAACTTTTATGTCCAAGAAACCACCACTCCCGCACATAAAACAAGATAAATGCACTAGTTTTAGAAAATAATATAAAGCAAGCGTCCGCACTTGTCACTCTTCCCGCCAAATGTCTCATGGAAAATTATAACTTGAAATCTTTGCTGGTGATGTGTGTTTATATTAATTAAAAACTCGTGTATTCTCTCGACGTCATCTTTTAAAAATTAAATAATTTTTATAGGACATTTTGTTCGCAATTTGGATCTAATTCAAAAAACGGTTTCAGAATTATTTAAAAATATAGCCGCGTTAATTTGATTTATATGTATTAATATAATATGTACAACCCAAAGTCACAGTCAAGTATGTAGGTAAGTAATTTTGTTCATTTATTTTTGCTCATTTGCACAAGAAACACTCAATACCTACCTCAACAATTATCTCAATGATATCCAGTGACCTTGAAATACCTACAATATCACTGAATATTATTTAGATGTGTTGTTCTTACCATCAGTCATTATTTTATTTGGATATTCATGGTGGCCACATACACACACAACAATCAAATGTGCCATGTCGAAAAGTCGCTGAATTGAAATTGGTAAGTTTTTTACTTATTTATTGTAGGTTTTACGTAGTTGCTGTTTCCGTGGCAATATCAGGATAAGTACCCTGTGTGTTAATCCACGTCTCCAACTATCTACCTAGGTACATACTACAAAGTTTTAGTGCAATCGGTCAAGTAGATTTTGCGTGAACGAGTAACAAACATCCATCCAAACTTTCACATTTATAATATAAGTAGTATAGACAGATTGGTAGGTACATACAAAATTATTTATCGGATGAAATGTACAAACACGAGCTTAACTCGAGTTCACTTCCTCGCGGTGGTTTAAGGTAGTATGCATACTCTTTTATTTTAACTACTACTGAAGAAGAATGATAAAAGAGATCCAATCAAAGAGTATCTACACTCCCGGACTCTTGAATCGAGGCCCTTACATTTCCGGGCCTAAAAGCCCAATACACAAAAAATATACAATATAACAAAAAAGTTTTTATGCATTTTTAATGCTGGCATATTTCATCGTCTTTCCCGTATGTATTATTCCAAATTTGAATTTTAGAATTTAAAATAAAGAACAAAACGAGCTTGGTCACTGATTTGAATAAAAATTATGACTGTTGAAAGTTGCTTTTTAAGCAATTTAATGTCGATTTGGTTTGAATTTCTTTATTGGTCAAGATTTCGTTTTAATGCATGATAATGCAAGGGCCCATACTGCGGGAATCGTCAGGGAGTACTTAAATGACATTGGTATCACTGTTATGAGATGGCCAGCGCGAAGTCCTGATATGAATCCTATAGAGCATCTATGGGATGAGCTGAAGAGGCGTGTTCGAGCTCATCATCCTGCCCCGCAAACCATTGAGGAGCTCGATATCAAAAATTTTGGAAGAATGGGAGGGAGGACATTCCTCAACATGTCATAACGACATTGATTAATTCTATGCCAAACCGTATGAGTTGTCATAAATGCACTGGGAGGCAATACAAGTTACTAAATAAACATTTCTTTTCATGTAAAACATGTCTTTATTTTAAAATCGATTAGGTTTTTTTACTTGAAAAAAGCAAATATGGACTTGTTTCAACGTAACTCGACTTTTTTTAATAAACTGTTGTTCAAATTTAGAACAGTGGCACTCTAAATGAATGATGAGTATACCAGCTCCAAAACTGCTTCAAAACATTTTCCTTCTACATACATCTTTTATAAGTTACAGTACTCCAAACCAAAAAAATCAAGGTGGCTCGATTTAGGTGTCCGGGAGTGTATTAACCAGAATAACCCAGCGCGCCGTTCCATACAACATTGCTGGAGCGTTGTAAGTTCCAAATTCAAGAAAACACTCCAGCAATGAATTTCATTTTCTCTGTCCGTAAATGCAGTACTTCGCGTATTCTTTTTTCGAAATAATGCCAACATTTCCATGCATGTTTGAGAAAAATAATTCTTTTTCAAAATCTTAAGAGGGATACATACTAGAGGATACCCGCGAGGTAATTTTTGTTTTACCATGTTCCCAACAAGAATAATGTTCCCTGGGTATCAGCTAGCCCCACACCAAATTTTATCCAAATTGGTCTTGCCGTTTTAATAAAAGGTTGATTATAACCATATTTCATAAAAACCTGTAAACTACGCAGGATCCCGGGATAAGCGGGATGTTTGCTAGATTGACTTCATACACAGATCAAAAATCTTTCAGATATATATTTCATAGGATGAAAGTAAACACCAATTAATAATATTGTAACTGATTTATTGAGACTATAATAACCTAGACTTACATAAAGATTTACCTAACTAAGGTATTTAACAATTGAACAAGACTCAGACAAAGTTACAATACTACAAGAGGTTTTATTCTCAACCATACGATTTGAAAACATAGACAGCGATACAAGAGACAAAGGACATTTCGCCAATAAATTTACGGCTACGCTTTCAAGTCGTGGGATCGGTAATTTAAACTCTGGGGCCCAATTCTCGACTATACCTACAACTTGAAAAAAAACGGAAATATTGTGGTGAAACGTCATTAGTTTCATATTTAGAAACGGCGAAACAAGAGACAAAAGATATTTTACCAATAAATTTACGGCTACGCTTTCAAGTCTCGGGATCGGGAATTGGAACTCTGGTGTTGCCAAACATCCGTATGCTACGGTGACCACTTTAGAACAGGTGTGTCAGCCCTACGCATGTCTGTCAACATAGCGAATTAAAAAAAAAACGCGTGGAGTCATATGGATGATATGAAGTCTTATAGGGTTATTTTCTATATACAAAATTCCGACACGAAAAAAAAAGTATTTTTTTTCGTGTCGGAATCCCCTCGGATGTCATGCCGGACTCGAACCTAATAAAACCACACGGTACCTACCTGTCTGTCTATCGCCGGGCACCTCGGGTAACTCCTCGGAAGGATGTACCAGGAAAATTATAGTACTATGAGTCAATATACTTATTTGGGTTCAGCAATAGCAGTAAAGGGCGACTTCACACACTTATCGTAAAACTGATGTTTTGAGAATATATTGTTTCCAAAATATTATCCTACTAATATATTCTAGCTGCGCCGCCGGCTTCGCCCGTGATATACTTCGAACTCCTGTTGCACTTCACAAGCATAACACAAGTACCTAGTAAGAATTAGATTATAATAGATTAGTTTGTTTACAATTAATGTAAAATGGAGTGTCCTCAAGCCACACAGGACTACCTAGTTCAGGCAAGTTTACGACTGAATCTATATTAAGTGTGTGCGTGTCGTTTTACCTTTTGATTAAACGAACTATGTTTGTAATCTTAAGATACTATATATGTCATTAGATAAGTAAGTAAGTAACATAGACACTGGTGCTAATTCTGTTGTTGAAACCACTAAACTAAATTTCTCTAAAATTTTCTTATTTTTATTAAGAGATTGCAAAATGCAATTCTGTTATTACGTCGAACTAAACTTGGTGATATTATAAACAGCACTAAATTTGTATCTGACATCACTAAAATTCCTTTTATGTGATAAAATTTATTTTAGTGACATCAGATACAAATTAAGTTCTATTTATGATATCAACAACTTTAACTCGATTTAATAACAGAAAAGCATTTGGAAATCTCTAAAAAAATTAGAAAATTTTAGAGAAATTAAGTTTAGTGATCTCAACAACAGAATTAGCACCACTATTGAAATTGTAGATGTGATTGATGATTATTATTATTATAACTCAAATTAGTTTTCTAATGACTATGGGCTAGGACGATTTAACCACTGGACGCGTAATGTACTCAATAAAGTATGAAATCCCGTTCAACCAACTTTCGTGCTGAAACTACACACAATGCGGAGTGTTACAGTCAACATTAAAATTTGAACTGCAAATACTGTCAGTTTCTCATTCAAAGAGTAAAATTAAATACTGTAAGGTCATTTATCGAAGTTAAATCATCCCCTTGCCCTTGTCCCAATTTACTTGGGGTCGGCGCAGTATGTCTAAATTCCATACTGCAAAATGTTTTGGCTTAGTTTTTATGGTCGGCCGCCAGCCTGACACCAACCCACCTTGGGAATGCTATCGTTTGGTGGTTTGCCCGCCACCACACGGGTGCCTTTCCAAGCCTTTCAGTACTCCCAACCTTTACAAGGGGCAGGTTGGTTTTTCACAGGGGGAGGTTCTTCTTTGGTATTAGTAGTCCTTGTCTATACAATGCGTTGACGTCAGCCATAGCTATGCAATACGGCATATTCCTGTCGTGTACCATACGGGCTACTTCTGCAGCCCGCGCTCCTTACACCATGACGTCCATCGTGCTAGGTTCTTCTTCCATATATTTATGGCTCCCATAGTATCTAACGCTTTAAGAAACTGCCTCTGACCATCTCTAGTAAATCTGATCTCCTAAACTTGGGTGTTTGGAGCAAGGTGACGATCCACTTTGACGGATTATTTTTTAACTAGACGTAAGAATATCTAATTTGTTAAAGGCATTTGTTATTTAATATAATTTTTTTATTGAAATCATGATATTTGAGTAAAAAAACTGTTTAGTTACTGAAAATTTTCATGTCAAAATGACATTGTAATCCATTGAGGATTGGCATTTTGTATTTTTATTTATCGAAGTTGAATAAAAATACAAAATGCCAATCCTCAAAGGGTAAAAAAACTAAGGTTAGAAGTGTGGGGTCAACGGTCACGGGCGAAACCGGATAGCACAACTAGTTACTCATAGAATACCTCTATTACCGTATCTGAATCTAAGTGTTCCTGTCATCCGTTTCAGAATCTGTTTTAACATTAGATCCAAATTCTTCAAGCGACATGAAACTATCTTTTTCTTCGACTATGTCAAGATCGTCATTACTTTTGTTGTTGTCATTGCGTTGGTTATTTTCTTTTTCTTTGTAGCATTCAACCTCTTCGATAGCGGAATAGATGGCTTTCTTTTCAATTTTGGCTAGAATCTTTTTGTCGTGGAAAGCGTGGTTGTGAAGATTTGCCCTGTAAGGAAGTCATTGTTTAAACTACTACCCATTATGAGATACTAGTTGACGCCCGCGGTTCCGCACGCGTGGTAAAGTTTTCCCGATCCCGTTGCCCACAGGCATTTTTTCCCGAGATAAAAAGTAGCCTGTGTTATTCTGATGTGTAAGCTATATTATTGTAAAGTTTCATCAAAATCCATTCAGTAGATTTTGCGTGAAAGAGTAACAATCATCCTTACAAACTTTCGCATTTATAATATTAGTAGGATGTACATGACTAACTCTAAAACTGACTACTCTACTACACTAAAAGTTACACCTCATTAGCTTTACTAATATTTATATTTATATTGAATATTTATATTTAGAGCCTAGCTCACCGTGAAGCGGTCATTTTGATTTCTGTTTCAAAATGGCGGCTCACGATAAACCTATAGAAATATTTTTTCAGAAAACTACGAAAATAAATTAAAACGTCTTGTTATTGTTTATGTATGTATTATTAGCCTTCCTTTCCGTGATATAGCAGACAAGCTGTAACAGAGTCAGCTTTACTGGTACGGCTACGTTTTAAAAACACAGGATACCTAGGTAACACTGGAAATGTTTAGAACTGGCCAGAAAGAAATATTGCTAATGAAAACTTTTTTTGAATTTCAATTATAGAACTCTTTGGTAACCTAATGTAATATATTGCATTCATTTGTCATTTGTTTTTGTGAATTGGCGGCAAATGTAAAACTCTTGTTAAACGTGAAAATGAACTTAATGCGAGTAAATTTTCGGTCAATGATTTATTATGACTTTCGTTGTGGGCTTACTCAACAACAAAGCTATGATAGGCTGCGATTACATTTTATAATGAAGCCCCATCTCGTGCCACTATTTACAATTGGTTTAACGAGTTTAAGCGTGGACGTAGCAATCTCAGTGATGATCCGCGTGTGGGACGTCCTTTAACAGCGACTACTGAAGAAAACATCAGTGCTGTGCGACGTATGATAGAGGAAGATAAGAGAGTGAACTATCAGCAGATACGGGCAAGCCTAGGCATTGGTATGAGCCAAGTTCAAAAAATATTACACGAACATTTAGGCGTCAGGAAGCTTTGTACCAGATGGATTCCCCATACTTTAACCGACGACCACAAACGCCTTCGCATGGACTGGTGCCGCGAAATGTTAGATAAGTTCAACGGCGGTGACTCAAATGCTGTATTTGACATCGTCACAGGTGATGAAAGCTGGATATATGGCTACGAACCCGAAACCAAAAGACAATCAGCTCAGTGGGTGTTTCCTTTTGAGGATCGGCCAACTAAGGAAAAGAAAGGAAGCAGTCAAGGAAAAAAGATGATAGCTTCGTTCTTTGGTCGGAAAGGTCATTTCGCGACAGTTATGCTAGAAGATGGAAGGACAGTTACTGCAGACTGGTACGTCAATCGCTGTTTGCCTGTTGTCTTGGAAAAAATTCGACAGCAGCGCCCTCGAAGCAGGATCCTTCTTCACCACGACAATGCTTCAGCGCACTCCGCAAAACGGACTGTTGAATATTTGACTATGGCAGGTGTCGAGTAATGAGTCATCCGCCATACAGTCCCGACCTGGCGCCCTGCGACTTTCATTTATTCCCAAGAACTAAAGATAAACTTCGAGGTATTCGCTTTACGAGCCCTGAAGATGCGGTGAAAGCGTACGAAAATGCCATAGAAGAGAACCCTAAGGAAGAATGTGCCCACGGCTTTTTTCAGTGGTTCCATCGAATGCGACGATGTGTAGAGAGGAACGGAGATTACTTGGAAAAACAATAAATGTATTAGCAACTTTCTACATTAAGCCGTTTTTTTATTTTCTAAACATTTTCAGTGTTACCCACGTATATAATATATGCTGTTCATTGATGGCACTTAGTGGAACTTGCTACACATATTAAATAACACCACTTGTACTGTTTCCACTGTTTGTATACCTAACTGGTTTTGCCTTTATGGTATTTTTTGGTGTTATTAAATATGAAACGTGAGGAATATGTATCTGGCCATGCCATGTCCTTTTCCGACATTGATTCCTTGTCCTTCAAATTCTCCTACAACAACACACAGAATATCCGTACCTACTTAAAGGTATTTTGTTTGTAAATAATAGGTCTCAGGGCCGCCATATTGATTTTCAAAATGGCGGGTTGATCGGTGAATCTCTATACTCCTTTAAAAGTATACTGACCTATTGAGTACAACGTTGCCCTTAGTAGTAACGTAAGCTGAACATTTGTTATTCCTATAGTCCACACACCGCCAGCGCCGAAGTCCAGACCGTTTTGTCGAGTGTAGGTTATAAATATATCGATTAAGAATTACTTGTAGAGACCCTCGGATTGATACGGTAAACTGTAGTTTTGTAGATGCTGTAACGAAATGTTTTGTTATACTTGATGATATGTCATCGGATATCAATAGAGCACCACACCCAATTGCTGGCAATGCAGCCATTATGGACACCTCCTCAAAAATAGAATTTGCAATACAAAATTAATATTTGCCAGAGTGTCGAAAATTAGTGCCGTACCAGCAATTGGGTGGATTTCACGGGGTAATTTTGTGCATATTTTGTATTCAAGTTATCTATCACGCCTTAACCCTGAAGGGGTTCCAGAGGCATACATATTCTATGCCCACGGTGGTGAGCCCATTATAAATATATATAATATAAATAATAAATAATTACGGTGGTGAGCCCATTGCGGTGTTTAAATACCGGCTGGGACTGAAACAGGTTGTGGCTACCTGCTATTGACATTTTTCAAGCCGCCCAAAAGGCCTTTCAACTTGACTTAACGACTGCCATGTTACTGTCAACCAGGACCAATGGCTTAACGTGCCTTACGAAGCAAGGAAACGTTCGCAAATGTAAATGCCACAAAGTGGTCACCCATCCGAGGACCAGCCACAGTGAAAGTTGCGTAACTCTGCGATCGTTTACAGAACACTTGAGTCCGCAAAAAACTTTTATCATCTTAAATCCGGCCGAAAGCACAATGGACGGGTTACCCGCTGTCCTTATCTGTAAGGCTCAAGACGACGGCTTCACGTGAGAATTTCACGTACGTAATACGTAAAATGCGCCGGGCAATACATTTGTACATTGAGTTTGTAAGCTGTGGGCTAAAGCTAAATTTTATAGACAAATATAGGAAACGTAAACCATGTCCAGAGGAAGTAGGAGTAGCAGCTGCCCCTGCTGCCATTTTCACGGATGCATGCTAACGGGTGATCCCGTCCAAGATTTTGGAGCCCAAGCGACATCACCTGCCCAGCCTCAGGTGCCCTTGGTTGAAAGGTCAGACGGCAGTTGCTTTTTAAACAATGTCGAAAATCAAAAAATGAACGATTGCTGCTCCTAGCAGCCAAAAAAAAAGAGGGTTGCCATCGTCCCAGTTAACTACTAGTACTACTCTTAACGGGGCAGATGTCACTGTAAGTTCCATTTGCCCCGGTACGGTTATGTCCACTAGGGCACACTTAAATAAAGCATGTATGTGTACTTAATTAATAAAAATAACTCTATTTTTATGAACAAACATAACATTATACGATATTTATAATGACTATTAAAACAAAACAGCTTCCAACTAATAAATATATCAAAGCAATACTGACATTACAATGTTTATTACATAGGTTTTATAGTTCTTTTAATATTTATATTATCAATGTAATTGTAATATAATAATTATACTATTATAATTATAATATTAAGTCTTTACCTATGAAATTGTCGTTTTGTATGTAAAAATTGAAACGAATTTTTTTCATGTGTATTTTTTAATAGTATTAATCGAAGTAATCAACCATGCAATCAATGCATCTTTGCCAACGCAATGCCAGTTTATTGATGCCCTTCTTAAAGAAATCAGCTGGACGAAAGGCCACAAATTCTTCAAGGCATTTTAAGTGCCTCTCGGGTATTGAAGTTTTTTCCCGCCAAGAATTATCCTAATTCTGGAAAAAGTAGTAGTCTGTCGGCGCAAGGTTTGGTGAGTAGGGCGGATGACGGAGAGCTTCCAACCCCAGTTCTTGCAACTTGGAGACCGTCTGCTGTGTAGTATGAGGTCGCGCGTTGTCGTGCAGGAGAAGCGGACACGAGCGATTGACCAATGCTGGTTGGAGATGTGCCAGCTTCTCCATCATTGTGTTCAGTTCTACACAGTACACATCTGCAGTAATGCTCACCGTTAGGTAAGCAGCTGTGATGAATTACACTGGCGATAGACCACCAAACAGTGACCATCACTTTTCTAGGGGTAAGTTTTCGTTTAGGGCATTGTTTAGGTGCTGAACCAGGATCCAACCAACTTGCTGAGCGCTTACGGTTATCAAACAGAATCAATTTTTCATCGCAGGTAACAATGCGGTTCAAAATTCCTTCATTTATGTGTCTGTTGAGCAGTGTAAGGCACGTCTCGACGCTGGCGATCTTTTTACCTTGCCAACTTGACGCAAATGGACCAATATTGTTTTGACGCTAACGTCGAAGCCGTAGATTGTGTATCATCAGCTTCCACAATAGCCTTTAATTCGTCATTGTCGACCAAAGTCTTCGGACGACCGCGAGGTTCATTTTTCGGGTCGAATTTTCCAGAAGGGAAGCGAGCAAACCAATAACAGGTGATGCGTTAGTTTGTAGTGTTAGCTCCGTAAACGTCGTTGATGTTGTGTGCCGCTTGTGCCGCGTTACTGCCACGACGGTACTCATATTCCATAATTACTCGAATTTTTAACGTATCCATTATGACGAAAAATATTGAATTGCGATGAAAATGTAACACTAATCAATAAACAAATGACTATTTTTGAAAAAAGAATTCTATGTTTTAAAATAAAATTAATTTGAAGTAAGAATTCTTAGCCAAACAATTTTTTTTTTATTTTGTCTAGTACTGCAGAACGGCAATTTCATGGATAAAGACCTATTATAATTTTATAATAAACATGGCAGGCTTGAAAGTGTCTGCGTTAAGCTGAAAAAGGGCGTGCTCCGTTGGTTTGGACACGTCCAACGAATGAGTCAGGGACAAGTGACGAAGAATATATATATTGTGCAAAAGTAGAGGGTAGAAAGAGTCAGGGTAGGCCGAGACATAAATGAAGATCACGTGAGCTGATTGCTCAAAAACGAAAAAGTCAAAATTACTCGCATACCCAGACGTGCATGTATGAAGATATTCAGCAATTGGCTCACCACCTGGTACGTGGGACAAAAATGCATACAGTGAAATGTGGGCGTATTATATGCCTCTGCCTATCCTTTCGGGGATAGAGGCGTGACAATATGTATGTATGTACGTTATTAATCCTCATCATTTGTAATACGTTATTTGGCTGCAGCATTTCATGAAGATTGTTTTGTCTTTACTTCTTGCAAATTAAATGAATATCTTAAGATATAGCAAAATCAAAATAATGCACAAATAAATTAATTTGTCGTGTAACTATAATACGACCGGGCCGTGCAGGCGTCCTGGAGAGCGGAGAGGTAATCAACTAGTTTTGAAAATGTTTATGATACATTATTTTGAAATTAATAAACAATGGAATTAAATGGGGTTCGAATTTGATGGGTACGGTAGTGTCTTATAGTGTTACATTTGTTCATAAAAATAGAGTTATTTTTATTAATTAAGTATACATACATGCTTTATTTAAGTGTGCCCTAGTGGACATAACCGTACCGGGGCGAATGGAACTTACAGTGCCATCTGCCCCGTTAAGTGTAAATATCGAGTCCACCGGGGACGATGGCACTTTTTTTCCCATCGTCCCCGTTACCGGGAATTAGCCACCGGGGCAGATGGGAGTAACTCAAAAAAGAGGACCCTAGGCTCTAAATTTGGAAGCAATTGGGCATACACTTAGTTGAACTTACGTTTATCAAGGTTACCAGTAGAACTGACTTTATTAGCACTGTCTTCCGCTTTAAATCCATCGTCAGAGTCGTGAACAGCCCAATCATCCATTAAGTCCTGGTCATCATGCGTATCGTCCTTTGGTGGGGATATGTCTGATGTGGTTCGGTTTGTCCTATACAAATAATGATGTCAATTACCATAGCGACAAAAAAGCTGCATCCCAAGATATACTTGGTTCATAAATAGCGTCATGGAGTTATGGTCAAAAATAATTTTATGCAGTACAGAAGACATCAATATCAAAAACATTATATTATATTTTGTATCGGAGGTCTTTCGTGCACGTTCTTGAATGTTCATGCGCACGTGTTTCCCTCCTTTTACAATCCTGGGTTCTCCAATAGAATCGTGAAAAAATCATACTTCTTGGTCGTCAACCTGACGGCGCTATAGGAGCCCTATTGCCTATGATAGCGGCACTCAATCGCGAATCGTCGTCGTTGCATTCCATGAAGCGTGAGGTACCATTTTTTTAACTCCTGACGTGGTAGACAAGCATTAAGCTTACCGGACCTAAAGAAGTCACCATAGCCTGTGGATTTTTGTAAGACCAGACGTGTTAAATTCGAACTGACAACTCAGGTTTAAGATGTTTGACAGGGACCCCTTAATACTAGATATTATAACATTATAATAACTTGCATGCATATTTGTATGTATGCATGGATCGCGAAGCCTGGCGATCTGTCCTCTCTGACTACCCCGTCAAGGATACAGTGTGAAGATAGTTTAGTTTATAATAACTTAGTGTAAGCAATGATTCCATTTAAGAAACTTACATAGAACTGCGCTTTAAAAAAATGTTTGTAGCATTTACTGGTAGACCAACCTGTGGAAGTGATAACAAGTCCTATAGATTTAGACATTTCCATAAATTAAAAAAGTTAGATGTAAGGGGTTTCACCTAGAACTCCGGGCCTACGCGTCCGTAACTGCTAGCTGTACAACTGCTGACCAATGGATAAGGCACCAACGCAGGTGCGATTGGGAGGTCGCTCCCAACAACGCCGAACATAAAAAGTCAAAAGTTTCTGCTCCCGGCAGTCAATAAAAGTGGAAACGAAATTCCAAAATCATGTAGAGTTTGAAAGCAACTGAGCATGCTAAGAAGACTATCTAAAGAAAATATAGTTAACTTCAGTATCTTACATCATTGAGTTTGTCCGAAGCGACTATTATTCTTTTAATACCAGTAACACTACATAGCTCGCTGTCATCTAAAGTAGGCATGCCTACCTGCGCCTTAACAGGTAAAGTATTGGCATCTTCCTGAAAATAGCAATTGGTTACTTTGTAAAGATATTTTCTGCAGAAGTACTGACGGTTTTGATCTATCTGTAAGGTTACATTCGGAAGATCTAAAATTAACCTTCTTTCAAGGAGCGTTCCATTTCATTATCAGGATAGAAACTCCCCAAAAACAGCGCGTTATGACCAGTCACGTAAGCAAGTGTAATTTAAGAAATAACCATACCGAGTCTAAAATGAACGGTATTTCTATGAAAGCTCAGATATGTGGTAGGTATATGCATATAATAAAAGCTTTGTGTGCGTTACCACCATTACGTAGAAAATATACTAAAATCTTGTATGATACAAATGCTTGCCGTCGTCGTATGAAATTTTGTGAAAAATATTAATGAGCAGCAGCACGTTTCATGGAAAAGTTTTATTTCAGATTCGGTATACATTGTTGTCTCTAAACCTTAACTATGAACCATAGAATAAAGTAATGATTTTTGTGCTCAAATTTTATTTGATCGACATTTAAAATAATGCTGGACGAGAAATGCACCACCAAATTAATACATTATCCACATTGCATCCGTAGATCTCCAGAAAGTAAACAAACTACAAATATCAGAGTAGACTATAAGATAAAAAAATTCTTATACTTTCAGATCAATTTGTACAAATTTAGTTAATAAGATGATCTGAATAAAAGGTAATTTATTATTTTTATTATTAATACACTTACAATGGTTTCAAGGCCCCTTATGCGTAATGATTTAGCTGCTTCTGCAAATGATAAGAGAAATTCCTCAGGTACAACCGCTTCTCCTGTGTATATGTACTCTAGTAACAAACACAGAACACGGTGTGACACATTCTGAAAACAGAAGTTTAATGGTTTAATTATGTTTACCTTACACTAGTGGTTACAAATATAATGCTGTCTACACACCTAAGCCATCAGTCCAGCCTGACTAGGCCTTGGCAGCCTTGCTCACCGGGGTGTGTAAACAGCCTAATGACAATGTGACATTAGTACAGAAAATATCTTATCAAACACAGAGGAGCACTGGTTTAATAATGTATTGGATCCAGTTACAAACAATCTTGCATGAATTGAATAAGATAGAAATATACTTTGTTCTACACCAATTTAACAACTGTGCAATATAACAATGCTTACATTCAAAAATATAATGGGATGTTGACATGCAGCAGAGGTAATAACATCCTTAAGGTATGGACTCGCCAAAGCAATTATCATTTGGTGAACTTTTACAAAATGCCCGTCAGCAGCTATGGTCATGTCTACGAACTCCCCATTCTGAAAATAATGTGAGAAAGCATTCTACAGTTTGCATGGAATATAGAAGTAAGAAAATAGGTACTAATTTTGCAAGTAAAATATGTGATAAATTCCTTAAACTTATAAAGATTACAAGAAGTTTTAAGGCTTTGCAGCAGGTACAGACATGTGTAGACACATAGTGTGCTAAAAAAGCATTTTTGTAGATGGTCATCCCAAGAAAAATATCAATGTTGGTGCTCTGGTATGCTGCATGGTATGTATAAAATCGCATATGTAGACTATCGCCAGAACCCTGCTAAATGTGCGAGTCACTCGATTTCCCACTTATCATGAAATAGTTAACAAGCATTATGTATGACACAGTAGAGGTGATGGTGTACGAATTTTAAATGTTTTTTATATTTTTAGTGCTTGTGGCCCCGCGGTCTCAGTTTTCTGTAAACGATCTCTGAGTTACGCAACTTTCACTAAGGCTGGTCCTCGGATGGGTGACCACTTTGTGGTATTTACATTTGCGAGCGTTTCCATGCTTCGGAAGGCATGTTAAGCCGTTGGTCCCGGTTGCCAGTAAAATGGCAGTCGTTAAGCCTGGTTGAACGCCATATGGGCGGCTTGAAAATTTCAACAGCATGTAGCCACAACCTGCGTCTGTCTATTTCAACACGGCAATAGGCCCACCACCTATTACGTGGGACGGGAATCCACCCGGTGAAAAGTGGGCATATAATATGCCTCTGCCACCCCTTCGGGGATAAGGCGTGATGGATATTTATTTATTTTTTATATTTTTAATATCCAAACTACTTATAAAGCAATCCTATGTATCCTATATATATATATATATCCATAATGCTAAGAGAACCTTTATAAACAATATATATTCAATATGTGCGTCAAATACCAACTGGGGTCAAATATTACTTGCAGTGTGGTACTGTAAGGCTAATGTACCAAATATAGCAATATTGGTAGAGCCTATATCCAGCATTTTACTATGATTAGCTGATGCTCCCCCTTTACTACCTCAATAACACCCACATTATGTCGTCATGTCACCATGCCCAGTTCTTATGTTATAGTCATTACATTGTAGTCTTCCAAAAAAAAATATTTTAGTTGGTTGACAGCATAACAGAGCTTAGCCAAATATGTTCAAATATGAGATGGTAGGGGTTAAATTATAAAATCTGATAATTTATATACCTGTTGTAGACCACAAAAACCACTGCATATAGTTGATTTATAAGAATTCCACGTTAAAGAAAATTGAGATTGTACCATTTTAACAAAATATGTTTAGATTGACAGGAAGATATTGCTGTTTAAAATAATAAGTCCTGTATTATATACACTATATGTAGGTATATATATCACTATATATCCGAATTCTAATTCATGAATAAAGAAATTCGATGAAAACTTGAAAACAACAATGTCTTATTTTTACAATTTACAAACCGTCTCTCTATTGACACCTCAAATGTATCGATACTTTTCCTTTCGACACCAATACTTTTGTACTCGATACTTTTACTCAATGAATACTTTTTGACCTAATATGAAGTTTTTCTACAGGTATCTTCTCTATTTTCGATAAACAAATCTTAGAAATTACGCATTTAAAAGTTGACCGAACGCCTTATTTTAATTGTACTAAACAAACACTGAGCTAAGCTCGAAATCGTACCGTCGGTTCACGGTTCAATTTCTATCCTATTTTAATTCACTTCACTAATAATTTACTCCATTAGTTCTACTCGATGTCGTTGTTCTAATATTAATCGATATTAATCGAAGACGTATGGAAGTCATTTAAGGAAGGACTCGTAGATGTTGCGAATGTCCGATTGAAGTGTGTGGGGTAAACAATAGAACGATGTAAGGGAAAGAGAATGAGTGTAGAAGTCCGAAAAGCATTGTCTGATAAGAAGAAAGCATGGTTGGATTGGCTGACTACAAAAGTCAATCAAAGAATGCAGAAGGCAACGGATGTGGACCTAAAAATGGCGAAAGAGGAGTAAAAAAGGTATAAGCGTGTTGCAAAGGAGGTGATGAAAAGAAAGAAAGACAATGACAGAGATGAATTTAATAAAAGATTATCTGATGACTTCCAACAGAATATGAAAAAAAAATCTTTTGGAAGTCCGTAAGAACAGTGAGTGGTCAACAGACGAAATCACATCTTAACCTTATCAGAAACGTGATGGTAGTCTTGTGAAAGGAGAAGAATGTGTGTTAAAAAGATGGAAACAATATTTTGAAAGCTTGTTTGAAAAAGAGGATATGCAAGTACATACTAGTTTTTCGAAAGTAAATGAAATTGGCAAGAAAGAAGTCATAAGTATGGAAGAAATAGTGGAAGCATTGAATAGCATGAAATTGGGAAAGGGCGTCACCACACACAGTTGCCATTTTAAGGTTCGTACTCGTGGTTCTGTAAAAAATAGTACCTTATTTGCATTAAAAGCCAATTAGGCTAGACATCCGTATTTTTGTATGATCGCCCATACAACTCAGAGGTCTATGTTAATTGGTGTTACTATACACCACTTATATTTCGTTCTTTTATATTTTGAAATTTTCCCTTTATCTGTGCTATGGGACATTGCTTTCATACCCAATTTCAAGATTCAGAGTTCACGGGACCTGTAGGTTTTGATTCCCTTGCCGTGTCAAAAATTTGCCGTATAAACGGTTGTATCTTTTTGGCTATTAAGTTTTATTTTTTACAGATCCAAGGGACAGTAGACCTAAGAATTTGATATAAATTTCAGCTTTATACCTTCACACGTTCCTATGAAAAAGAGTCTCGACAGACAGACGGACGGACACGAAGTGATCCTATAAGAATTCTGTTTTTACCTTTTAAGGTAAGGAGCCCTAATAAATTGAACCCTTATCACTTTATTATCCGTCTGTCTGTCAAAACTCATTATCTCGGAAATACGTGAGAAAATTATTTATAGTATGTACCTACCTAAGAATTTGTGACGGAACCCTCGGTGGACGAGTCAGACTCACACTTGTCCGGTTTTTTAATATAGGTAAAAATCCCAAGGCAAGTACTCAATACTTTAATGTATACGATACTTTTTTCAATTCTAGTAATAAATACAGTATCCATACTTTCCATTCGATACCGTGTCAGTCCGTGTCCCTAACCGTCAGACCTTTTTTTTTGTAGGCTATATTCAGGGCTTGATAACGTTACCAATTACCATAAAACTTAACGTTACCTAACGTTAATTTCAAATTGGTACCTAGCTAACGTTACAAAATATTTAACGTTACTAGCTAACACTATCGTATTTAACGTTAGGAATTACCGTTAGTTTTGAAGTGAATTTTAACAATATCTGCAGACGTTGCTGTTCCGCGTCCTATGATGCGCAGGCCATAGCCGCGTACCCGTACCGCCCGCATAGCCTCTTGCTTTATACCTGTTACCACTACGTGCAGACTAAGTTTGTTGCCGTGTACCTACGGGATGCGCCAGTAAACAAGTACTCATTTCGCCCTAGTCGATTGAGGTATAGCGGGCCGCTGCGAACTATTGCGTAAACTAACTCATTCCGAAAATGGGTTTTTTTTTTCGTGTGGAAATCCTCATGGATGCTATGCCGTACTCTTACCGACTAAAACCACACGGTGCACTTCCATTTGTCTATGGCCAGGAGTCCTGGGTAAGCCCTTCGGGAGGATAGCCCCAGGGCTCCCAGCAGACTTCATCCGCAATCGCGGTATCGTCTTCGGAGGGGAGGGGGTTCGGGTGTTATCCCACTAATCTAATATCTTTGGGGAGGATTCGGGTGCTGTCCTACTTTCTTGAGGGGGTGAAAGACGTACGCGAAGTTCCCACGTCACGCCTCCGTATAAGGCCTGCTTCTGTAAGGACGGCGAGCAGCCCACTCTCCGTCCTCAGGCCCCTGGTCATGGAGGCCGGTGGTCTGCGGCGGGGTCGACGCAGACTGTGGAACTCGAGAGGGAGAATTCTCTCCCGTTCCCTCTCCACCGCCTCGCCGTCCGTCTTCGTCGTAGCGGCGTCCCACTTGCTCCCGCTGGAGATCATGGCTCTTACCATGGTTTCCAGCGTGAGGACGTCCACACCCAGACCCGCAACGAGGTCCCGGCGGTGCAGCGCCCACGCTGAGCACTCCGCCAGTGTATGCAGCGCCGTATTCTCGCTGCAGTCCCCACAGTGCTGGCACTCTGGTGTTACCTCCCGGTTTATACGCCACAGAAACTTACCGAAGCACCCGTGTCCGGTAAATATCTGTGACAACCGGTAGGTGAGGCAGCCATGTTGCCTCTCCAGCCACTCCTCCATGACCGGCTTCACCACCTCAATAGTGGTGTGTCCCCACTTAGGTTGCTCAAGTCGCACCTTCCACGTTTCCATGAGCTCCTGGCGGAGCAAGGATCGCTGGGCGTCGATTTCTCGAGGCACCGGAATGTAATCCCGCTCCAGCGCCACCTTGCGCCATTGATACAACGACGCTAGGGCCCTCGCTTCCAGGTCCCACGCAGGGGTCCCGGCTAGGAGACATGCTGCCTCGACGGAGATCGTGCGGTACCCTCTAATCACCCTGACGGCCATCGTCTTCAACGGGCTATGTAAAATAGCCACGTTGGCAGCCGTCAGGTTTCCCGCCCATACGGGAGCCCCGTAAAGGGCCATGCTCCGCACGATCCCGAGGTAAAGTCTCCTGCAGGGAGCGTTGGGTCCCTTCAAATTAGGCAACAGTCGCGAGAGCGCGGCTGCGGCCCCCCTCAGCTTAGGGACCAAACTTCGGAAATAGCATCCGAAGTTTCATCGGCTATCGAGTACGAGCCCAAGATACTTTATCGAAGACTCGATGCCGATGCTAACGCCCCCTATTTGTATACTGGATCCCGTGGGGAGCCCCTTCCGAGGTCCGTGAAAGCACAGAGCCTCGGATTTGTTAAGGGCCACCTCCAGACCCAGTCGCCGTATTCGACCCACGACTTGAGCAACACCTGCTGTGGCCGTTAGGGCTGCGTCGCGGTGCGTTGCTCCCCGCGCGTTCACGAGAGTGTCGTCCGCGTAGCACGTTAGGTCAACACCTCTGAGCAACAAACCGCGCAACACCCAATCGTAGCCGATGTTCCACAGGAGCGGTCCCAGAACCGATCCCTGTGGAACACCGCACGATACTTCTCGCCGTCCCGGCCCTAGCCAGCTTGGGTAAGCTATAGCCCTCTCAGATAGGTAGGCCCTAACAATGCGTTTCGGAGGTAGAGAGGCACTCTGTGATAGATGAGCGCCTCCCTAACGCAGCTCCAGGGCAAGGTATTGAAGGCGTTGGCGATGTTAAGAGACACCGCCATCACCACCTCACCCCGCGATATTGCTCTCTCCGTCAAGGCTCTAACACGCATAATCGCGTCCACTGTGGAGCGTCCTCGACGGAAACCAAACTGGTTATCCGCAAGGTCTGGCCCCACGTGTGTAAGATGCCCGACGAGGCGCTCTGCAATGATGCGCTCAAAGAGCTTGCACACCTCGTCAAGCAACACGATTGGCCGGTATCCGGATGGTGAGTCCGCCGACCGCCCCGCTTTTCGGATCAGAACCAGTTTCCCCGTTTTCCACACGATACACAATTGCACCATGCATTATTTTGTTATATCTCAAAGGGATTAGGCAGCGTTTTTGTTGAAAGCCCAGACGGCTTATTTTTTTCCGACATCTCCAAGAAATATCGTAATAGTTTGGTCAATGTATACAAAAACTTAACAAATTATACATAAGAACCTTTTATAAGAATCACACTAACTATTAAAAAAAACCGAATCGTAATTCGTTTCGTAGTTTTAAAGATCTAAGCATACATAGGGACAGACAGCGAAAAGCGACTTTGTTTTATAATATGTAGTGATGTACATACACGTTAAGCCAACGCTCGGCCGTGCTCGGTGAACTTCGTGTGACCTCGGGTCTTAGGTTTTTTGTGTTACGGAATTTCTTGATTAAAGCCCGCGATAAAACGCTCGGCCGTGCTCGGTGAACTTCGTGTGACCTCGGGTCTTAGGTTTTGTTGTGTTACGGAATTTCTTGATTAAAGCCCGCGATAAAAACTATGCAATTGCTTAAAAATAACTTTGCCCCCGGCTCTGCTTGTGTGTGTTCACAAGCACATTTGACCCATGCCATTCCCCTTATAAGTATTAAAATACTTACATAAACTTGAACCCCTAGTTCATCCTTAAGGGTAGAATATTTGGAATACTTGAACACATGTTTATTTATTTTTAATCACAAGCTGAGCAGATATACGAAATAAAATAAGTACAATAAATGAATTTATTAGTTTAATGGGTATGTACCCTACCGAAGAGCCCCAGCTTATGTTTGTAAGTATGGACTGTTCCAAATATATACTTCTGTATTATAATGCCTCTGTATGAGAACAAAATAATGATATACTTCCTGTGTAACCCTCACTACCTTCCCCCTTGGCCTTTTTAACACTTGCACCTAATTAATACCCGTGGAGGTGGCTTTGCTTCACTTCAGATTATGTTGCTGAGGTGGGTGGGTATGGAATGTTATATTCCTCATCGCTGGATTTCGGCAGGGGCCAAAAAGCGACCGTGGTTTAATCAGCTTTGCAGAGAATCTAAAATTCTAAAGGACTATGTTACTAAAGCGTGGACCACGGCTCGAGCCAATAATGACATTAACATCTCTGAAGTGAAACGCAAACTGAATGCCGCCTCGAGGGCCAGCAAAAAAGCAAATACCAGAGCTAAATATAATTTCATCGGCAGAATTGGTAAACCACTAGCAGGCTACCCAACTAGGAGTCGTGAATTCCGTTGGCTTGCTAAAGCTGCCGAGGGAAACTTTTGTCAGTCTAGTTTACCAACCCACTAAGGTGAGAGAGCGTGTAATCAATACACAGCTCCTGAGGTACCTGGAAGAACACGACCTGCTCAGTGACTGGCAGTACGGCTTCCGTCACGGTCGCTCGACTGGCGATGTTCTTGTGTACCTCACACACCGCTGGGTGACGGCTATCGAGAGTAAGGGAGAGACTCTATCAGTGACCCTGACATCTCTAAGGCCTTTGACCGGGTCTGGTACCGTGGTCTTCTATCGAAATTGCGCTCCTATGAACTGCCCGGGGGACTTTGCGAATGGGTATCCAGCTTTTATATTATTTAGCTATTATAAGGTACGGGCGCCCCCATGGGTCCTGCTCCAAAGCTCTTCACGGGCCAACATTTTGGGCCGCTTTATGGCCTCCAGGAGGGTCCTCTTGGCCTCCTTGTAACTCTCGTGTAGCTCCGTCTCTAGGGCCGTCGCATCATCTGGGCGGAGACCCTGGTGTATCGATATTGTATAAAAATTTGCCCGATTTGTCTACACTTATGATTACTGCTTCGCTCTCCAGGGTAGTAGCATGATAGTATATAGCTTTCCTCGATAAATGGACTATCGAACGCAATAATATTTCTTTAAATCCGATCAGTAGTTCTATAGATTAATGCGTTCAATCAAAAAAATATACAAATTCGTCAGAGAAGACAACCTCTATTTTACCTCTGAATACCTAGTTAAAATTTCGCATAACAAATTTTGCTCAACTTGTTATTATTAGCGGCAGCGAACCAAAGCAATGATTGATTATCCAACGCAACTGTATTCCCACTACCTAACGATACCAAATTGACATTGAACTAACGATAGTTTTAGTTAGTTTACCATGAACGTTAGTAAAGACTTCCGGTATGACCTAATGGTATGACCTAATAACATTAAATTTAATAACGATACTTTTGTATTAATAAAGTATAATTAAAGGAGTGCAACAACCGTCCTGGCAGCTGGAATATTTAGATTTGAAAGACAGAAGGTAATGTTGATATACCCTATCCTAGCCCCTCTCCTTTCTCGTCCTTGTCCTAACCCTAAATCCTTTTCCTACCTCATCCTCTTCCAATCCTCCTTCCGCCAAGCCAATGGTTGCCGTGCCTATGTGCTGCGTGGCTAGGGACGAGCCTAGTCTGAACGTGCCTTATTGCCCTGTGACCGGGCGACCCCAGAACAAGGCTAGCCTTACCTAGATAAGCGGGGCTCTGTTTAGATGGACGTGATATTTCCCTAGCAAATCGTGGGAACGCAATGGTTTTCAAAAATAAAATCCAGAATGGCGGCGACGTGGTTCACCACCCGTCACGTCTCGTTTCCCATCGAGGCGAAAAGTGGACTTGCGATAGCCACTTTGTTACTTTGAATGTTAGTTAGAGGAGGAATGGAAGACAAAATTGAAGAGGTATGCGAGATGATGCGAGAGAGACGAATTGAGGTTCTGTGCGTGAATGAGACAAAACGAAAAGGGTGTGACACCACCACACATGGAACCCTCACGGCATACTGGTCAGGTGTCACTACTACCAGTCCAGCGTGCCAGGGTGTCGGTGTACTACTGTCTGCTAGAATGAATGAATGTGTGACTGAATATGAATGTGTAAGCCCAAGACTCCTTTGGTTGAGGTTGAAGGTTGGACTCACCGGCATCTTTGTTGTAGGTGTTTATGCTCCGCAAGATGCGCGGTGGCGTCGATCACCAAAAGACCAAAGTGAGAGACGAAATGAAATTGGCAAGGAAGAAGTCATAAGTATGGAAGAAATAGTGGAAGCATTGAATAGCATGAAATTGGGAAAGGTCGCGGGACTTGATAGGATCTCTGTCGAGATGCTGAAAGCGGGACAAAGCGTGGTAGCTTGCCAGCTATACTGCCTTTTCAACCTTTGTTGGAGGTATGGCAGCGTACCAAGAGATTGGTGTAAGGCTGTCATCGTGCCGCTTTATAAGGGAAAAGGGTCACAGCAAGAGTGCAAAAACTACCGCGGCATAAGCTTGCTCAGCATCGTCGGCAAATTGTATGCAAAAATTTTAATAAAAAGAGTGATGAATGAAACTGAAGAAAAAATGTGGGATGTACAAGCAGGATTTATGAAAGGAAGGGGATGCACGGATCAGGTCTTTTCCTTACGATGCGTAGTAGAAAAGCTTTTGGCGAAAAGTCAAAAAGTCTATTGCGTATTTGTAGACTTGGAAAAGGCCTATGATAGAGTGGTGAGGAATGAACAGTGGTCAACACTGGCCAGGTATGGAGTAAACAGCCACTTGATACGAGCACTGAAATCTCTCTATGAGGGCTCCAGTGCTTGTGTCAGGATCAACGGAGCTTGCACAGACTTGTTTCACATTGTAAAAGGTGTGAGACAGGGTTGTGTAGCGTCGCCCTTGCTGTTTAGCCTATACATGGACAGCTGCCTGAAAGAACTACAAGAGAGTACGTATGGTATAAAAATGGATGAACTGACCGTCATGTGCCTCCTATACGCCGATGATCAGGTAATACTAGCATCATCGGTGCAGGAGTTGCAGTTGATGTTAAACATTATGCATGATTCGTTAATAAACAAAGGAATGAAAGTGAATGTAAACAAGTCGAAAGTAATGGTTTTTGAAAGAGAGGTAAGTACGACGGATTGCTCAATTCTTGTGGAAGGAGAAAGAGTAGAACAAGTGAAAGAGTTTGTATATCTGGGTACAAAATTTACGAGAGATGGAAAGTGTGACTATGACATTGAGCGAAGAGTTTTGGCAGGAAATAAAGTGAATGGAGCCATGTACGACTTTATGAGCAGTCAGAACGTTACGAAGAAGGCAAGACTGGCTGTACATAGAGGAGTGCTGGTCCCCACACTTATGTATGGCAGTGAAAGCCGGGTATGGCAGAAGACGCATAAAAGTAAAATTAATGCTGTGGAAATGAGAAGTCTGCAAAGTATAGCTGGAGTGAAGTTGATGGATAAAGAAAGGAACAGCGTGATAAGGGAACATTGCGGTATGACAGAAGATGTAGTGACTAAGATAGAAAAGGGGTGCTTAGATGGTTCGGACACGTGGAGAGGATGGATGAAAATAGACTGACGAAGCAGATATATGTGGCGAGAGTGAATGGGCAAACTGGTAGGGGTCGACCTCGGCGCACGTATGTCAATCAAATCTACGATCTTTTGAAAAAAGGCCAGGTCAAGAGTACCCTTAACCAGCGAGCGAGCGTGTATGAAAACACTCATAAAAGTAGAAGACGCGAAAGCTGTATGTCAGGATCGTAGCAAGTGGAAAGCCATAGTCTCTGCCTACCCCGATGGGAAACAGGTATAATAATATGTATGTATGTATTTGTTATCAACAGTCCTGAGAAGGTCACGTTACTTTTTTAACCGTTTTTATAAGGCTTTTAAGGCATTTTTTTTAAATTATTTAAAGGCCTGGTTACGAAGTCCTTTTAGCCAAATCTTGTTTTTTATATCATATTTCTTCAATCTTATATTCTAATTTAGTCCTGTCCAGTCTTTGTCGATGTCGAGTCCTCAGTCCTAGGTCGTGTAAAAACTTGCCCTCAGTATAATGGTGGTTCTTATACTGAGGTTTTCAGTGGACTTTTCGCGGCAAGAGAGAAAATAGTTTTTCATTGCACGTTAACACAAATTTTATGTCCAAGAATGCACTAGTTTTAGAAAATAAAATACAGCAAGCGTCCGCACTTGTCACTGTTCCCGCGAAAAGCCTCATCAGAGCGATTGTTATTGTTAATTGTTTTCGCCCATATTGGGCAGGCAAAGTAAACTCGCCCGTATGGGCTATTATATTATTATATATTGGTATTGGGCTGTATAGCCTTGTCTTTGTGCAAATCTAAATGGTATTTAGTTTTTGTCATGTCCAGTCAGTCCTTTGTAGATGTCAAGTCCGTCCGTTGTAGATGTCAAGTCCGTCCTTTGTAAATGTCAAGTCCTGTCCTTACCCCAGTAAAGCAATTGAACCTTTATTCAGGCTTTCTATGGAGATTTAGTACTAATACAAAGAACACCGCTGTTCACTGCAACATAGGTGTCACTTTTCCTTCACTCATGCACATTTTCGAACACTTTACAATACAATACAATATGCTTTATTGTATACTATAAACTTAATAGTAGAAAATTACAGAATATTTAAATTATGAACTTCAGATTACAGGGTACAATCGGCGGTCTTATCGCAAGGCGCGATTTCTTCCAGACTACCTAAAATGGACATCGTTCAATGAATTTGTGTCTATAGGTAGTTCATTGGTGCACAAAATTAGTATGATAAGTACACACGACTGAACTTAATTCTTATAATACCTACACATAGGTAATAAATAAATAGGTATAAATATCTTCATAATTTTATACATACATAGATACATACATACCGCTTAATATATACAATACACATACATACATAGGTAAACACATACATACTCCGACATTATAATCTACTTAATACACTCTCAATAAATAAATAGGTCAAATAAACTAACCGACAAACCGCTTATAAAGTCAGAAGTATTAAGTGAGTAAGGTAAGAAGTATTAGAGGAGTTACAGTGATAGATAGTAATTTATAACCAATGTTTTGAAATTACAAAGAGTTTGTGCACGTCGGCAGTTACAGGTAAAGCATTCCACAAGTGAATTGCCTGTACTGTAAAAGATTTATCTAGAAATCTTGTAGAAAGCATTGGCATTTTAAGGCGCAAGTTTTCCGATGATCTCAGGAACCTCGAATGCGTTTCACCTAAAAACGTGAAGCGTTCTTTAAGATAAGTGGGAGAACAAGGATTAAACAAGATATTATATAAAAGAAAAACGATATGCGCATTACGGCGAAGTCTATAAAGAAGCCACTTGAGTTTTGTGCGAAATTCAGAAATATGATCATATTTGCGCAAACCAAATATGAATCTAATGCAGAAATTCTGGAGACGCTCAAGTTTATTAAGTTGTTTCTCCGTTAGATTTAGATAGCTGGCATCGGCGTAGTCGAGGATTGGCAGCAGTAGAGATTGAGCCAGTGCAGTTTTTGTGGCAATGGGCAAAATATTACGTAATCTCCTTAGGGCACCACCGGAAGCGAAAATCTTACGACTAACATCCCGGAGCTGCGGATACCAAGACATTGTTTTATCGAAGTACACGCCCAAGTTCCGTACCTTGTCACTAAATGGAATAACGGTACCATTGAAAACAATTTCACGTAGTTTTGTGCAGTTAAGTTTTACAATAATAACTTATTATCTTTCCAATTATTCTATAAGACAAATAGCTACTTCGCTATCATATTTATTAGATATATCAGCCAAGAACTTGGCTAAACAAGTTGCTCCTATTGAGCAATGTTTATATGACATTCACAATGTCAGTAATTTTACTACTGACAATTCAAATGTATTTAATTTAAACTGAGTGATAAGACAACAGATAATTTTTCTTGCATAGTACCAACATATGTACCTCCCTATTCTGGGGCTAAAGAAAAAAAATGTATAATTAGGGTTTCAAGTAAAAATATGAACCCATCAAACATATCTGTGAATTGTAACAGTATGAAGAAATGTCTCGACCTGGTGCATCAAAACATTCGAGGTTTAAAAGGTAAAGAGCTAGAATTGGAGTTGTTAATAAATTGTAATAGTATTGATACTGTATGTTTAAATGAGCACTGGCTAAAAAGTCATCAATTTACTCATAGCTTCAATAATCACCAGGTTGCAAGCTCGTTCAATAGAAAGAACTATAAACGAGGTGGCTCTTTAATATTAATTAATAAAATATTTAAATTTAAAGAAAGATTGGATGTTGTGAGCCTCTCTGTTGAGCGAGTTGTGGAGATTTCATGTGTTGAATTGGAGCGATTCATTGTGTTGAATCTGTACAAACCTCCATGCGCGCCAGTTAAGTCTCTTTTTGAAATAATGGAGGAAGCCTTAAGTAAAATATATATAATTAACATAAATGTTTTAGATAAGTCTTCAGAAAGTATAGATTTTCTGAATTTAGCAAAATCATTTAATTTATATCACAATTTTATGGAACCCACTAGAATAACGGCCACTACTGCAAGATGTATTGATAACATATTTAGTAGTGTGAAACCAATACATACATCTATAATTCATAAGGTTGACTCGGACCACACAGGGCAGTTGGTTTCCTTTTGTAATTCTCAAAGTAATGTAAAAAGACAAATAAATGTGATACCATTCAGTGAGAACCGTATAGAAAATTTTAAATGTAATATTACAAAAAAAGTTTAATTTTTGCCCTGTCACGGAAAAGTGGATCACTTATACAACTCATTAGTCAACATGATTAATGGTGAGTTCAGCTCAATTTTTACTCCTAAGCACTTATCTAAGAGTGAAGGCCTAAATTTCAGTGACTGGGCAACTCCAGGAATCTATAAAAGTCGTAAGAAATTGTATCAACTATACGAAGAGAAGTCCTATAATCATAATCCAAATTTTCAAGAGTTTGTAAAAAAATACTCAATAACATTTAGACAAACCTGCCTGAAAGCAAAATCAATTTATTTAAAAAATAAAATCAAATATTCAAATAATGTTATTAAGGAAACTTGGAATGTTATAAATATTGAAACCGGTAAATCCAAAGTGCGCAGTCATGATTTTCATTTAAAAAAACCTAACCTAACCACTCCGGGAGAGCCGACAGAAGTGAAAACTCAATTTATCAATAATTTATTTATCTAGACGCGTTGGTACATGCATATATGCACACACTATAGCTGCGTATCGTAACGGGGAGTCCAGAGATTTATCTCATCTAAAAAATTGCGTACCGCGCTAAAAGAAGTTTTTCCTTCAAAAATTGACCGGGATCGACGTTAATGATGATGATGATGAAAAATAAATCTACACTGAAAGACTCCTAATTGATTACACAGCATTATTTAATAAGACCTGTAGATGACCGGAATCAACGTTAGATGATGATGATGATAATGGTCGCGAGTCCAGAGATTATATCTCATCTAAAAATAAGCGTACCGCGCTAAAAGAATATTCACTTCAAAAATTGACCGGGATGGACGTTAATGATGATGATGAAAAAAAAATTCTACTCTGAAAGAGTCTTAATTGATTACACAATATTATTTAATAAGACCTGTAGATGACCGGGTTCAACATTAGATGATGATGATGATTATAGTCGCAAATCCAGAGATTTTATCTCCTCTAAAAATATGTGTACCACGCTAAGAGGCGTTTTCACTTAAAAACTCCATTTGTCTTACGCTTTTTCGATCAGGTCACGTGTCCTGACGCGAGTTTAAGATTTTATACCCATTACAGAAAAAGTGCTCAACGCCGCTAAAGAAGTTTTCACTTCAAAAATAATTCTACACTGAAAGAGTCCTAATTGATTACACAGCATTATTTAATAAGACCTGTAGATGACCGGAATCAACGTTTGATGATGATGATGATTATGGTCGCGAGTCCAGAGATTTTATCTCATCTAAAAATATGCGAACCGCGCTAAAAGAAGTTTTTCCTTCAAAAATTGACCGGGATCGACGTAAAGATGATGATGATAAAAAATAATTCTACACTGAAAGAGTCCTAATTGATTACACAGCATTATTTAATAAGACCTGTAGATGACCGGAATCAACGTTAGATGATGATGATGATTATGGTCGCGAGTCCAGAGATTTTATCTCATCTAAAAATATGCGTACCGCGCTAAAAGAAGTTTTTCCTTCAAAAATTGACCGGGATCGACGTAAAGATGATGATGATAAAAAATAATTCTACACTGAAAGAGTCCTAATTGATTACACAGCATTATTTAATAAGACCTGTAGATGACTGGAATCAACGTTTGATGATGATGATGATAATGGTCGCGAGTCCAGAGATTTTATCTCATCTAAAAATAAGCGTACCGCGCTAAAAGAATATTCACTTCAAAAATTGACCGGGATGGACGTTAATGATGATGATGATAAAAATCTTACGCTTTTTCGATCAGGTCACGTGTCCTGACGCGAGTTTAAGATTTTATACCCATTACAGAAAAAGTGCTCAACGCCGCTAAAGAAGTTTTCACTTCAAAAATAAATAACCTAAATATTATAGAAGGCGTGGAAGGAGACGCTTGAGAACGGCGGTCTGAAACTAAATGTGGCGAAGACCGAGTACTTGGCACTAAACTCGACAGATCCCATATCCGTCCGCATAGGCTGTGATTTGGTCGAGCGCACGGACCAGGTTAAATACCTGGGATCAGTTTTTCACACGTCCAGTGACATCGATTGTGATGTCAAGTCACGCATTGCTGCCGCG
This sequence comes from Thumatha senex, assembly GCA_948477245.1. Taxonomy (NCBI): domain Eukaryota; kingdom Metazoa; phylum Arthropoda; class Insecta; order Lepidoptera; family Erebidae; genus Thumatha; species Thumatha senex. The sequence goes on along the minus strand of OX419731.1, from coordinate 17,119,710 downwards.
TGGGCCAAATGGCGGGAGATGCCCGGTGTCATTTGTGACCCTAAAATGCCGATCCGGTTGAAGGGACAGGTCTACAAAACCATTATTAGACCTGTCCTTTTACATGGCAGTGAGACGTGGCCGATATTGGAGCGACACAAGCAGGAGCTGCGTGTCACGGAAATGAAGATGCTGCGGTTTATGTGTGGAGTCACGCGGATGGACCGCGTGACAGCGCGCAGACAAGTTGCAAGAGTGTCGCCTTCGTTGGTATGGTCACGTCTTGCGGCAACCGCCGGGCTACGTAGGTAACAAATGTCTGGCCATGTCAGCCCCGCCGGGTCCCGGTAAGAGGGGAATACCCAAGAAGTGCTGGCTTGACGTCGTAAGGGATGACATGCGTGCCAATGGTCTCACTACAGGGGATGCCGACGACCGTGCGAAGTGGAGGAGAAAATGTAGGAAAGCGGACCCCGGGCGTCGCGAGACGCAACTGGGACAGACGCTCGGATGATGATGGAACGTAAATATTATAGAAGATTTTAAAGTAGCAACTGAATTTGAAAAATATTTTTCTAACATTCCTCTTTCAAATACAAGAACTCTCTCATCTTGCTCTAACGATGCTGAACAACTTTTAAAACATGGCGTGGAGGAATGTGGCACAGACTTTGAATTTTCAGCTGTTAGTCCTAGAGATATTTTAAAAACTTTTAAGGCAAAAATTATAAAAAAACACTAAAGATTTGTTAAAACTTTTTTTGTAATATTACATTATTAATTTATTATTATATGTCTGTGAATCAATATGGAATTTCATCAGTAACTAAGTAAGCTCAAATATAATAATTTAAGAATTTAAATTTTAACACAAAATCAGTATTGGTGGATTATTACATGTAAAGTGAAAACTATCATAGTTATCACTAGGGGTTGGAAAAGCACGAGCAGAAACCATTTCCAAAAATATTAATCTTGATTTGTTAAATAACCATTTCACAGCCTCGTCCAACTTAAATGGGACAACTAAAACAAGTACTTTAGTCCATTTATCATCGCTTCCAACTCCTGATTATGTCCCATTTATGTTTAATGAAGTCACTGCTTGTGATATTAAGAAGAGCATACTGTCAATCACATCCAACGCAACTGATTGTGTGAGCCGCAATATGGTAATTCCCATACTAGATGAGATCCTCGCAATCTTATGTCATATTTTAAATTTTTCGCTATCCAGTGGTGTCTTCCCGACATCCTGGAAAGACGCTTAAATTATTCCCTTACCTAAAAATTCAAACCCCTCATCCTTCTCCGTATATCGCCCCATTGCTATACTCCCATTCCTTTCCAAAGTTATGGAGCGTCAAGTCCGTAACCAAATTAGCTCCATCTTTAATAAAAATAACCTCCTCAATAGCTATCATTCAGGCTTTCGTCCTGGGCACAGTACCACGACAGCTCTTATCAAAGTCACAGATGACATGAGAATGGGTATGGAAAATGGGAAACTTACGGTGCTTTTTTTGCTGGATTTCAGCAATGCTTTTAACACCGTGGATTTTGAAGTATTGCTGGCCATCCTCCGCTCTCTTAATATACCTCCAACAGTGATAAATTGGTTTCACAGTTACCTGTCTGGCCGCCGACAGCGTATTCAAATAGAAGATACGACGTCTTCTTGGAGTAATGTATCAGCTGGGGTGCCGCAGGGTGGCGTTTTATCTCCCTTACTTTTCGCAGCATTCATTAACCTTATCTCCTCTAAACTTCTTTCGTCCTACCACCTTTATGCAGACGATTTACAAATTTACACACAAGCTCCACTTGCTCAGATTTCTGATACTATTAATTTTATAAATAGAGACCTGGCTCATATAGCTGACTGGAGCCTTAAGTATGGACTCACAGTAAATCCATCAAAGAGTCAAGTGAAAGTGAAAAATCTTTATTCATGTAGGTCACAAAGTAACACTTATAAACGTCAAGATTATTGCTTCTACATTTACTGCCAGATTCGCAACGCAATAGGTAGAGCCTGTGGAAGAACCTGGCAATAAAACTCATGGCCACTCTTTTCTAACTGCCAGTTACATTAGTTTTATTTACATGATATTTGAACAAATTATATAGTAATGAGTATATACAAAAGAAACAAAATCAAATCAAAATGAAAGTGTTTCCAGTTGCCAGTTTTAAAGCCCACCCTGATGAGGTAGACTCCGGCAAGAAACTAAATAGCTGTTATTTTAAAATGCAGGTATTGCTTACAATATTAAACTTACATTGCTCCCTTGGAGTTACGTGAGAACTGTCGACCAAACCCAATTTGCCCCAAATATAAATAGTATTATTTGTAATAATTGCTATAACAGCTAGGAGCTGACCAGTCCCAACAGACGGCACCCGTTCACGGGTACGACGCATATATCAGCCATCGCCCTACTCAACCGTATTATAGGGAATAAGGCGACCCGATACATGCACCACCACTGCACCACGGCACACTGCCACTTAGGCGAGCATGACATACTCAAACTGCACAGCAACCATCATATCAATTTCAAAAATTATAAAAAGCTATGTGGACGATGCTCACACACTAACAAACTCAAATTACATATAATTATATTAGTGAACCTGACGTTTCAGTTCACATATGTTGAACAAATGTACATTATATTTATAATGTTTCTTTATTATTATTAATTCTATTTGTATATTTATGTGTGTTGACTTTGAGCGACTTACTCCCATGCATTTTTATCAATTATATAGTCTGAAATTTTATAATATGCCTTGTTACACAATTTGTCTAAAACATATTTATTGACAATATTCTAATTTTGTCGGGGAAGTTTGTTATAGAATCGTATACATTGCCCCATAAAAGAATTGCTGATTATTTCGAGACGAGTAGAATGTAATACAAGATTATCTTTATGCCTAGTGTTTACATTATGTATATCACTTTTTTTAAGAAATGTGTCTATGTTTTTGTGCACATAAAGTAAATTCTCATATATATATTGTGATATAACGGTAAGAATATTAATTTCTTTGAATCTTTCTCTTAGAGATACCCTGGGACCAAGCTGGTATAATGCTCTCACAGCTCTCTTCTGTAAAATAAATATCGTATTAATGTCCGCTGAGTCTCCCGACAGAATAATTCCATATGACATAACGCTATGGAAATAACTGAAATAAACTATTCTAGCCATTTCAACATCAGTGAGCCGTCTTATTGTTTTTACTGCATATGCAGCAGAGCTCAATTTGCCTGACAATTTTTCTATATGTGGTCCCCACTGCAACTTTGAATAGTTATACCCAAAAACACAGAAGCCCCAACAGTATCCAACCCTGATCCATTAAGTTGCACATTGGTCGCCACCTGTCTCACATTAGGTGTCGAAAACTTAATTACTTTAGTTTTTTTATCATTTAAAAGAAGATTATTAACGTTAAACCAATGAACAACTTTTGAGAGTGCACTGTTAACATCGTCATAATTAATCAATTGTCTATTAATTTTAAATGTCAAAGAGGTATCATCCGCAAACAGCACAATCTCATGTTTATCCCCAACATAGTAAGGTAAGTCATTAATGTATATAAAAAAAAAAGAAATGGACCAAGGATTGATCCCTGTGGAACACCCATTACAACTGGAGATCCTGCTGATCGTTTACTTCAACCCTCTGAATTCTATTGCTTAAATAAGAAGTCATAAGGTCGAAAGCCTTATTTCTGATACCGTAGTGGCGTAATTTCTTTACAAGAGTTTCGTGATGAACGCAATCGAAGGCTTTAGATAAATCGCAAAAAACACCCAATGTATCCTGCGAATCCTCCCAAGCCGCATAAATACTTTTGAGTAAAGCAACCCCTGCATCCACCGTTGAGCAACCCTTTGTAAATCCAAACTGTTTCCTGTGTAGTAAATTATGTATATTAAAGTGACTAAGCAACTGTCCAAGCATTAGCTTTTCGAATATTTTACTTAGTGTTGGTAGTACGGAAACAGGCCTCAAGTTAGAGGGATCTGCATTATCGCCGACTTTAAATAAAGGAACTACTTTACTATTTTTCATTAAGTCAGGAAATACCCCAGACTTGACACAGCAATTGAACACAGCTGCCAGATGTGGAGCTATTACAGTGATAATATGAGAGACAGTTTTAACAGATCAACAAGATTGGGTTTGGTCGACAGTTCTCACGTAACTCCAAGGGAGCAATGTAAGTTTAATATTGTAAGCAATACCTGCATTTTAAAATAACAGCTATTTAGTTTCTTGCCGGAGTCTTCCTCATCAGGGTGGGCTTTAAAACTGGCAACTGGAAACGCTTTCATTTTGATTTGATTTTGTTTCTTTTGTATATACTCATTACTATATAATTTGTTCAAATATCATGTAAATAAAACTAATGTAACTGGCAGTTAGAAAAGAGTGGCCATGAGTTTTATTGCCAGGTTCTTCCACAGGCTCTACCTATTGCGTTGCGAATCTGGCAGTAAATGTAGAAGCAATAATCTTGACGTTTATAAGTGTTACTTTGTGACCTACATGAATAAAGATTTTTCACTTTCACTTGACTCTTTGATGGATTTACTGTGAGTCCATACTTAAGGCTCCAGTCAGCTATATGAGCCAGGTCTCTATTTATAAAATTAATAGTATCAGAAATCTGAGCAAGTGGAGCTTGTGTGTAAATTTGTAAATCGTCTGCATAAAGGTGGTAGGACGAAAGAAGTTTAGAGGAGATAAGGTTAATGAATGCTGCGAAAAGTAAGGGAGATAAAACGCCACCCTGCGGCACCCCAGCTGATACATTACTCCAAGAAGACGTCGTATCTTCTATTTGAATACGCTGTCGGCGGCCAGACAGGTAACTGTGAAACCAATTTATCACTGTTGGAGGTATATTAAGAGAGCGGAGGATGGCCAGCAATACTTCAAAATCCACGGTGTTAAAAGCATTGCTGAAATCCAGCAAAAAAAGCACCGTAAGTTTCCCATTTTCCATACCCATTCTCATGTCATCTGTGACTTTGATAAGAGCTGTCGTGGTACTGTGCCCAGGACGAAAGCCCGAATGATAGCTATTGAGGAGGTTATTTTTATTAAAGATGGAGCTAATTTGGTTACGGACTTGACGCTCCATAACTTTGGAAAGGAATGGGAGTATAGCAATGGGGCGATATACGGAGAAGGATGAGGGGTTTGAATTTTTAGGTAAGGGAATAATTTGAGCGTCTTTCCAGGATGTCGGGAAGACACCACTGCGAAAAATTTAAAATATGACATAAGATTGCGAGGATCTCATCTAGTATGGGAATTACCATATTGCGGCTCACACAATCAGTTGCGTTGGATGTGATTGACAGTATGCTCTTCTTAATATCACAAGCAGTGACTTCATTAAACATAAATGGGACATAATCAGGAGTTGGAAGCGATGATAAATGGACTAAAGTACTTGTTTTAGTTGTCCCATTTAAGTTGGACGAGGCTGTGAAATGGTTATTTAACAAATCAAGATTAATATTTTTGGAAATGGTTTCTGCTCGTGCTTTTCCAACCCCTAGTGATAACTATGATAGTTTTCACTTTACATGTAATAATCCACCAATACTGATTTTAATTGTGTTAAAATTTTAAATTCTTAAATTATTATATTTGAGCTTACTTAGTTACTGATGAAATTCCATATTGATTCACAGACATATAATAAATTAATAAATTAAATTTATTTGTCTCTTCACAATCAGTGCCTTAAAATCTAATACATATATCTTGCTGATTTATTACTAAAACAAAGCATGATTTGTGAGAGACAGGTGCCTGAAGTAGGTTTGGGATGAAACCTGTATCACAGGTCAACTGATCTCCCTCGCGGCTGAGCAGAGTTTAGTGACAATTTTGACTGGTTATTTGTACAGATACATACTGATGAAAATAAGTAATCAAGTAAAATTAAGTGAAAATTATTATAATACCTAGTAAAAATGGTTATACAATTAAGATTATATATTTATATGATATGTGTATATTATTAATGTTTTTGGTGGGAGTGATGCGTTTAGATGGATAGTGTACATACTGGTATTTAATTATAAAGGGAGTGTGCAAAGTTATGTGTGTTGAGTATGTATTTGTATGCGAGTTTATACAGTAGAAATGTTGTGCCCTGTAGGAGAGATTCTCTTAACATGGTTCAGCGGCTGCCAGGAGCGTAGCAAGTGGAATGCTACAGTCTCCACCTACCACATATAAAGACTAGCCTGCTTTCATCTATACATGTATGCAGCAGTGCTTGTTCCACAGATGCCAAAGATATTTATGAAAGGGGAGTCATAAAGTTCTCAGTAGCATCATAATCAAGCGTTTTTAAAAATTCTGACACTAGTAATGTACAACTAACTTTACGTTTTGGATACAAGTTTAGGTTGAAATTCCATTTGTTATACAGAAATGGACCCAGAAAACAGAAGAATCGATGAGTTAGTTCTGTATTGAAGACTTGGGTTTCACACACTTTGTATTTACGGCGCTTATTTTTATGGAGGTTCTGGTTATACAGCAGCTGAAAGTGTTTCCTCAAGACAGTGTGAAGAATGAAACTTTGTCTTACAGTTAGAACATCCCACCTCCAATACAAGTCAACTGTCGGAAAACGAAAGGGAAGGGCTGCACTAACTTTGAGTATGGCGTGTTGAGCTCTTTCAGCTTCAATTAGGTGGGTCTTTGCCGCTCCTCCCTATGCAGAAATAATAATAATAAATAATCTACCAAAGACTGACATAAAGCAATGTATACCATCAAATCCTTATTACTCCATTGTCCACCGATGATCTTATGTTTTTAAAAACATAAATTAGTTTACACAACCTGTTCGCTAGTTGGTCTGCCTGGTGTTCAAAGATAAGTCTCTTATCGACAATAATGCCAAGATATTTTATACTTTCAGTCCTTTGCAAAGCAGGACAAGTACATGAAGAAAGATTATGGGAACAACAGTGGACCGTAAGGTTCAGATGAATAGGTGGAAGTAGGTTGCACCTATGAGCAAAGGCAATATATTTGGTTTAGGATATATTTAGGGTCAGAATATTGTCCAACAGCCATGCAGCTACCCTATCAAGACCCTTCTGGGCGTTTTCAAAGACTTCCTCCCAGCTATCACCTTGAAAGAAGATCGCAGTATCACGTATGTAATTATATTACCACCCTGCAATTGGAGTTTACAGAGATCATTAATAAAGACTAAAAATAAGGTAGGACCGAGAATACTTCCCTGGGGAACACCATATTTTGGGATCAATTCGTCGCTCAGTCTGTCACCAATTTTTACGCGTTGTCTTCTATCAGTCAGATAGTCCTGAATCAATTCCAGAGGCTTCCTCCAATCGAATAGAACTTATTTAAAAGCAGCGAAAACAGAAATGTGTCTAAAGCTTTTGCGATGTCTAAAAACACCACTAGGCACTTCTTTTTCTTATCTATATTGGTTACAATTAGATTTAACAAGTCATGAACTGCATCAGCCGTAGTTCTAGCACGACGGAAACCGTATTGGAAAGAAGCAATTAAGTTATTAGCTTCTAGAAAACCAATAAGACGACCATTTATCACTCGCGCTAGGATCTTGGAGAAAGAAGGTAATAATGATATAGGCCGATAGTTATTGACACAGTCACGAGCACCATCCTTATGTACAGGTTTCATGAGAGCAGTTTTAAAAGCTCTGGGGAAAACTCCTGTAGACAAAGCTTCGTTGCAGATATGTGTCAAAGGAGAAGTCAGAATACCAGCATATCTTTTTATTATTTTACTAGAAATATGATCGTAGCCAACCGCACTCCTATCCTTTAAACCCTGAATCAAAATAAATATTTCATCTTCGTCGGTAGCAAATAGAATAAGCGAAAATGGAGGGGACGTTGAAGAACGAGGGTAAGTCATTCCTGAAGACATAGGAACTGAACCAATTTTTTCCGCAAGATTCTGTCCCAACGTGACAAAGAACCTATTAACATTATTAATGCTCTATTGGGGATTTTCTGGTGCTATAAGACCCTCGGAGTGATCTGTCACCACTTTTTGGTCCCCAATTCTCTTAACAGCCTCCCATAGTTATTTTGTGTTCCGACCAGCCTCCTGAATGATTTTTTTGTTGTAGGTTTGCTTTGCCTTTTTGAGAATAGACGTAAAAAAATTTCGGTAACGTTTGTAAGTTAACTGCAAAGTCATATTTTTAGGCTCACATTTTAGTTTCTTAAATAAATTATCCCTATTTCTCATACACCGTAATAATCCTGAGGTAATCCACGGCTTTCGGACACGTTTTCTCTTAGGGATATTGATTAAAGTTGTATTATGATTAATCGAGGAGGACACTAACGACACTAGGTAATCAGTGGCAGAATTAACATTAGGACTGCCGACGATAAGTAGGAAGTCGGCTCACAACATATCCCTATCCAACTGATCATAATCGATCTTGACTTTAGGTTTACTGTAACATTCCAACCGGGCATCCATATTCATGCTAACAGCTATACACTCGTGGTCTGTAATAGAAGCCTGAATTACAAAACAGGATGCCGAAGTGACAGTTTTCAAGATTATGTGATCAAGACAAGTGCGTCCGTGGGTGGGTACGGTATATCCCGTAAGCATACCGTGGCCAGCAAGAAGGTTTAGGTATTCAAATGATCGAGTATCCGGGCTATTGTTCACTATATCGATATTTATGTCGCCGCAAAGGATATTGTTTTTAAAATGTGACAGCCTTGAAAGCAGTCGATCCAAGGAGTTTATAAAATTAGCAGTTTGCCGTTGAGCGGGGGGGACGATAAATTCCTATAATGCAAAAATCCTGTTTTATAGTAAGGATCATACAGTTCGCGGCGTCAATTTGGGCCTCCTCGCAGGTTACTCCTGTGAGATTTTTATGATAATAAATAACCACTCCTTCATTTTGCGTGTAGTTCAGGGCTGTAGATGCATGAATATAAATTTCCAAATTAAGAATACGTACAACTGAGGAAAGACGACATTCTGTAAGTGCTATAATGTGCCAGAATACTTCCGATCTATGGAGAAGGGTCTCGAAGTTATCTAAGCTGCAGTTGATACTACGGATGTTTTGTGATATCAGATTGAGTGAGGTCTCATTTGGGGGTATGTAATTCTTTACATCATGTATGTCACAAACATATGACTCCGCCGTCCGAAGGCTGTCCAGACCCAAATTGAGGGTTTCAATATGCTCCATTTAGCTAAGTGATTACAATATAAAATATTATTATCACGATGTATACGTGGGATAATTTAAAAAGTTGAATTTGCGGATCTGGTACAGCGTGTAAATGAGAAACATCAAAATTATAAATGGTTGCATGAAATGCAGTGTAAACACTACCAAAAACAATCCTACATGTATAGGATACTCGCATACTTGTGGTGTAGGTAATGTGTTAATGTGTAGAATGAAAACTTATTAATGATAGCTATAGTAAAATTAATTAAAGAAATATAAAAAATATAAAAAAGGTACTTTAGAGTGTAAAGATTATGCTTATAACTAGTTTTTTGTATATAAATAAAATGGATTGTTTGGTCTCCTCGTTTGGCAGTAGCCATAGAATAGTTTGCCACTAGTCACATGGTGATCTCATTTAATGTAGACTCATTATCGATACTTAGTGGAGTAGAACTTTCTTCTTAACATAGACTTTCCCAAAGAAACCCAAGCGGCAGTCAGCTTTTTTTCTTTAACGTATTGTCGAGCCTTGAAGAATAATCTCCTCGCCGAAGTAGTTAAACTTTCAGACATATTATGCATGAGTCACCAGACAGGTCAATATGTTTGGTACTCAGTTGCGGTTCTTGGCGTTGACGTTTCAAGCTATAATACGATTTAAATGCTGAAATAATTGATTCCTTTCTCGGCACGGTAGTAAAATCGACTATTACTAAATCCCGTCCAGTACGGTAGATATTTCTAATTTCACAGTCTTGAATCGGTTGTTCTAGTTCTACTTACTGTGGAACCAATTTTCTGTATGATATTCGTTAGAATCGACTTGGTTTCCTTATTTTATTTAGGCAGGTTGCGAACCTCAATTGTGGTGGACCGGGTGTATTGTTCGAGGACATTCACTTGTTGTTCTAGAGTTGAGATTCTATTTTTATACTCGCTATTTTCTTTTTGAAGGTTATCAACTTTCTGAAAAAGATTCTGGTGCTGAAGTGTTAGGATAGTTACCGAGTTCTGTATTTCCAAGTTCTGAGCCATTATGGCGGACAATGTGCCATTAAAATTTTCAAACTTTTGATCCTGGGTACTTTTTAGCTCAGAAAACATATATTTCATTTCGTCAATTAAAGACATTGATGGGTTTGGAAGAGCATCAAATGTTCGTTTTTGGCGTTTGGTTATATCAAAATAGTTATTTTCGGAGTCAGGCCTATTTGAAGTATTAATATTGGAGTCCGAGTTATAATGCACAATCGTATTAGAAGTTGTTAATTCATTAGACGACCCAGGAGGTGAGCGTTGTACCGACATTATTGATACTTATTTTTATAGTAATTAAGACTAGACTGGTCTGCCTTGCACTGAACGTTATTGAAGTGGGTGGAGCTTGCGTGCGCGCAGCGGTGGTGGCGGGTGTGGAAGGTGTGTCCTTAGGTGCGTGTGGGAAAGTGTCCTTGCACGAGTTAGAATATTATGTGATGTTAGAACACGTAGTATCCCCTAGTTAGTCTGTGGTTAGGAATCACTGAAATATGTTCCGCTTCCTTGCACCACTACCGTTCTCACTCACTCGTCGGTGCACTTCTACGTTGTTATACACTCCTGGTAGCTAGTTTTAAAATACAATGAATTTTGTAAATATTTAATTTTTATTTTTACTAACAAAATGCGTTGCGATATACACGTCTGCACTGCGCAGGATCCGCGAGGGAAGGGGATATAAGACAGTAAGTATTGATTACAATATGCACAATATAGTATTTATATTAAAATCCTTGTAACTTATGAAACGTGGTAGTAAACTAACGAATGAAGATTATATAACTCTTACACCCTAAAACACATGTGTTTTACACTCGTAGGTATCAGCTTTTGTTGATATAAAGTTTTAGTACCTAATTAATCTTACATTCGCACTAATAGCCTTTTAATTTTAGATATCATTTCGAGTAAGGCTGATTGCTGAGGATTTTTAAGACAGGGACCTGTCCCGATTCAAAAATAGCCCACGATAAGATAATAATTATGGCGATGGACTATATATAATATAGACTACTATTTATATATTCTTTAATAACTTTAAAATCTTAGACGATACCACAGATAATATAATATAATTCTTAGATACCGTCCGTTATGCCTCCATTAATTATTAGCACTCGTAACTAAATAAATCATGGTACTTAAGCTGACTCTTTTCACAAAGACCGGCTTTAATCGGTGTTGTTTTTTTCCTGTCCTGCTAACCAATAGGGTTGGATTGCGAAGGTCATAGAAACGTATAATTTGCTAGATATAGGTACAAGACATCCTTATCAGAAGGAACAGACTAAGGCACGGCAATTATGCAGGCACGCTTTCGTTTGATACGGGATTCTTCCAAGACTCTTGAAGCGCTCGTGGCCTAGCGGTCTCAGTGTTCTGTAAACGATCACTGAGTTACGCAACTTTCACTATGGCTGGTCCTCGGATGGGTGACCACTTTGTGGCATTTACATTTGCGAGCGTTTCCGTGCTTCGGAAGGCACGTTAAGCCGTTGGTCCCGGTTGCCAGTAAAATGGCAGTCGTTAAGCCTGGTTGAAGGCCTTATGGGCGGCTTGAAAACTTCAACAGCAGGTAGCCACAACTTGCGTCTGTCTATTTCAACACGGCAATGGGCTCACCACCTATTACGTGGGACAGGAATCCACACGGTGAAAAGTGGGCATATAATATGCCTCTGCCACCCCTTCGGGGATAAGGCGTGATGGATATTTATTTATTTATTCTTCCAAGACGCTGCGCTGGTTAACCACCACATCTTCAACTATAAAATGGTCCATAACTTGAAACTCACTGCCAGATAACGTTGATTCAGCGACTTCTATTAACTCATTTATAAATAGACTCGATAACTGATAACTCGATAAAATGTTATTTTGATTTTTTATTAAGTGAAACTTCTTTATCGACGTTGAGGGAAATTTTATAGCTGTAAAAATAAATCCTCACGTTATTCGGTTAAGTACGCGCCATGTTATTTTGAAGTGAAATTTCTTTAATGATCTCTAATCTTCTTTAATGATTTGTAATCTTCTCTAATAATATCTAAACTTCTTTATTGATCTCATACGTCGATAAAAAAGTATCACTTCAATATGTGTGTGTACCAGACAGGTAAGAAGTGAAACTTCTATATCGACGTATGAGAGATATTTTATAGCTAACTTTTAAACTTTTTTAAACAGAAATGAAGTAGAAAAATATTTACTCCATCTTAATTCCATTCAGACGAAGATTCGGCACACTTTGTGTACGCTAAGCCTACTCACACGGATAGGTACTTACACGGTACTTCTCATTATCATCCCCGACACCTGCAATCCGTTATGACATCTCTTAAGAACAGAGCGTACGATCTGTGTGACCCTGAACATTTAGAGCGAGAACTGGACCATGTTCAGGAGGTACTGAACAGTAACGGATATCAGGTAAAAGGTCGACTGAAGCAGTTGACGAGGAGACACAAATATCCAGAGGTGAACCGTCAGCCTACATGCCCTATGTCAAACGGGTAACGGTTATGATCGGCTCCATCTTAAATATATAGGTACTCCATTAAGACAATATACACACTTGTAAGAAATCCCCAGGTGTTTATAAAATAGATTGCAGCTGCGGTAGATCTTTTATAGGCCAGACAAAGCTTACGATAACTAAAGGGTCAAGGAACAAATAGCTGCTATAAAGAAATGCCAGACAAGCAAATCGGCCATCGCATAGCACATACTTGATGCGGGCACTAATCACTGGATTGAATTTCATCATACGCAAGTCCTCTCCACTGAACGGCACTACTAGCTACTCAAGAGTTGTATTTGAAGCGATTGAGATCAAAAAAATACATGAAACTTTCAATCAAAAAGATGGGATTGCATTAAAAAAAAAAAATCTTTATTTTGCATAGACCATTTTAACGGCGCTTACAAAATGTCATACACTATTTAAAATATTTAAAGCGACCACCGCCACCGGTTCGGAACGCGGCCCACCTGAGAAGAACCGGCAAGAAACTTAGGAAGGCTTTTTTTTTGATGGCCTATTTACAATTTAATATTATTTCACTTTGCCAGCAGATCATTTCCAGGCGTCCCTGTCCTGCAAATAGTCTGTAACGGAGTAAAAACCTTTTTCACAAAGCTTGTTTTTATTATACTTTTTAAATTTATTTAATGGTAAATTTCTCAGGTCACAGGGAAGCTTGTTGTGAAAGCGTATACAGTTACCCTGGAAAGAATCGCCAATCTTATGTAGTCGACTGTGGTGGACTGAAAGATTATTTTTATTTCTAGTGTTTATATTATGTTTATCACAGAGTTTAGAAAACTGTGATAGATTTTTCTGGACATACATAGGATTGGCAAAAATGTATTGTGATTGTACGGTTAGAATATTTACTTCTTTGAAATTTTCTCGGAGAGAAACTCTGGGGCCCAAATTATAAATAGAGCGTACAGCCCGCTTTTGTAGAACAAAAATAATATTTAAATCTGCAGCACTCCCCCAAAGGAGAATACCGTAAGACATAATACTATGAAAATAGCTGAAGTAAACCATTCTAGCCGTATCCACATCTGTTAGAGTCCTGATCTTTTTTACAGCGTATGCAGCCGAACTTAATCTAGAGACTGTCTTTTCTATGTGTGGGCCCCACTGCAAATTGGCATCAATAGTTATACCGAGGAACACAGTTGATTCTACAAACTCTAACACTTGTCCATTCAGTTGAACATTGGCCGCAACTTGTTTTACATTTGGTAGAGTAAATTTTATACATTTAGTTTTATTTTCATTAAGGCAAAGATTATTTGAGCTGAACCAATGAACTGCTCTTGCAATTGCATTGTTTACATCGTCATAGTTATCTAATTGTCTTTTAATTTTAAAAATTAATGAGGTGTCATCTGCAAACAAAACAATCCTATTCCTGTCCCCTACATAAAATGGTAAATCATTAATATAAATGAGGAACAAGAATGGCCCAAGTATCGAGCCTTGCGGCACACCCATTGTAACCATGGATCCTACAGAACGTGTACCATTAATATCGACCCTCTGTATTCTATTGTTCAAATATGGAGACAGAAGGTCGAGAGCTTTGCCTTTTATTCCATAGTGGTGTAATTTTTTGCACAGCGTTTCATGTTGAACGCAATCAAAAGCCTTTGATAGATCGCAAAATATACCTAATGCATCGTGCTTGTCTTCCCAAGCTTCATGAATACATTTTAATAACTCAACACCAGCATCGGAAGTTGAGCGCCCTTTCGTAAACCCAAATTGATTCGCATGAAGTATTTTATGACTATTAAAATGGGATAGCATTTGATTCAAGATTATTTTTTCAAATACTTTGCTCAAAGTTGGCAGCACTGACACTGGTCGGAAATTAGACGGCTCTGTAGCGCTGCCAGCCTTGAACAATGGAACGACTTTGCTGTGTTTCATTAAATCAGGAAATGTACCACTAGAATCACAGTCATTAAACACAGTTGCTAGATGGGGCGCAATTACCTCAATTATACATGATGCAGTTTTGACCGATAATCCCCAAAGGACCGCGGTTTTCTTAATTTCGATACATTTAAATGTTTTTACAATGTCCTGAGCACAAATATCTGTGAATACAAATGCATCCCTGCAACAAAGAAAAGATTCTTCTAATAAAAGTTCAGCGGAACTGGAAGATGCTTGGAGAGATTTTGTTGTCAATATAGGTACATTTATGAAAAAAGGTTCAAACTCCGTCGCCACTTCCAGGTCCCCTGTAACATGGCAACCATTTACTTTTAAGTGGAAATCCCTTTCAGTCACTAAAGATCTACTGCATTCAGAGTTAATGATGTTCCAAGTCATTTTTATTTTATTTACAGAATTAGAAATTTTATTTTTAATGAAGTTTGACTTAGCTAGATGACACGTTTGTTTAAATATCTTTGAATAATTTTTAACATATTCCTGAAAGGTTTGCCTAAAATTATATGATTTTTCTGAATATAATTCAAATAATTTATTTCTACTTTTAAAGATACCTGGTGTTGCCCAGTTACTGAAAACAGGACGACCACCAATCTGTAGTGTTTTTGAGGTAAAAAAACACTACAGATTTTGCCAAACTCATCATTAATCAAATTAAATAAGTGTTTATATGACTGGTCTACACAAGTGAAGTTAGGTAGATATGGTAATCTCTTTAATACATTTTCTTTAAAATTATTCAAACGACTTTGGTTAATTGGTACATATTTAATTTGTTTTTTGCTGACTTTGTTACTACTTTTAGGAAATTTTATCCATTGGCCACGATGATCTGACTCCACAGGATCCACAATACCTTTATCTATAGGTTTAATATCAGTAAAAATATTATCAATACATTTTGCACTGGTGGATGTAATACGAGTGGGTTCTAAGAATGTACTATGCAGATTCGAGGATTTAAATAAATTTTTCATTTTATTTCTCTCTGATGGAGTTAATGATGTATCTAATATATCAACATTAAAATCTCCACAAACTATTTTAGATTTCTTAGAACATTGGCATTTGAACAGTGCTTCTTCAAGCTTTTCTTCAAATTTAATGTACGGAGCTTTAGGGGGACTGTATACGCTTAACAAGATGAAATGCTCAAATTCAATACTGGCAATCTCAATAACTCGCTCAATGGAGAGGGCTACTAAGTCTTTACGTTCTTTAAATTTTAAGTTTTTATTAATTAATATTAAAGTTTAGAATGTTTTCTATTGAACGAGCTAGCAACCTGGTGATTTACGAAGTTTAACAATGTGATTTAATGCTCTTTTAACCAGTGCTCTGTAGCACAAAAAATATTTATAGAATTTGCATTAATGTATAGCTCTAACTCTAAATCTTTACCATTTATTAAACCTCTAACATTATGGTGCACCAGGTTTATAAAAACAATATTTTTACTAAGATTATTCTCAGGGGCCAAAGTCAACTGGCCAGATTTATTATCTGTTGTCCTATAAACTAGTTTTTTGGAATTTTATTTTCCAAATGTGAAGTATCAAAACTATCCTGCTCAATAAAAGCAGTTGTACTTGCCAATAATTTGGCTTGAAAAATTAAAAAATTAGATAGCAACAGAGCTACCTTTCGTTGTAAAAATTTTGATAGAAAATATCTATCTAATGTCAACAAACTATTATTATTGAAAATTATGTTCCAATCGAACAATTCAATTTTTTTGGAATATGATACCATGGTATGTAGTTTCATATTTAATTTGTATCTTAAGTAATTTTCCTTGTGGCTCATAGCAGTGCTGTATGGCAAGGTGGACAAAATTACTTGTTTTACTTGCAGACTTGATAACTTATCTAAAAGTTTGTCACTATTAATATTGCCTCTTCTGCCAACCAGCACCACTATAGTAGACTGCATGCAGTGTGTACCAGTCAATATAAAATCTATAATTTGAGAGTATGAAGCTCCTGGATATGTATGATTTATTACAGAATGATTTAACTGTGATAAATAATGTCCAAAATTTTTACCTATTTCATCGCAATAGACTCCATAGTCTATTGCGATGAAATAGGTAAAAAAGTGATGCAAAGACCATTCTTTGCATCACTTTTTATTTGCAACTTTTCTATTATAGATGCCTCGCAATTACTACTTGAACTTAATATACTATTATCCACACTGCACACAGTTTTAATTGGTGAAAATTCATCATTGCATCTAATTCTTTCACAACTCAAGGGTGAGGAGGGAACATGGCCTGCGGATATCAATTTCAGGAGTCAAAATTTCAAATTATCAGGAGTGTGTAATCCAGTGGTTAGCAACATTAAACCTCGCCTTTATGCAGTCGGGTAAACACCACAATGGGACGTATTAGTTAGATTACAGAAAAAATATAGAGAAAGAATATAGGTTACGGTGACCACATTCCATCAGGTGGGCCTAAGGCTTGTCTGCCACCTCAATGGTATAAAAAAACATCTAAAACACCGAGAATGTGCTGTTTGATGAAGAACCTTTTACTACACGTACTCGGCGGCGGAGGGCGTGCATCGCTGAGCCAGTCAGCCTGTGACCACGGCCGGTGCAACCTGGTCGAAACCTTAGGCAACAAAAGGTATGAAAAATAACCGCGTTTAGTCCCGGTAATAACAAATACACCTATATTTTATAGCTGTAAAAAAAAAATCGTAAAGTTTCACTTCTTACCCGTGTACTCTGGTACACACACATATTTATTTGTAACTAAATATTTTGTCAATATTTAAAAGCGTCTACTAGTGATGGAAATTAATGCTATTTTTTATTAATTTCAATAGCGTGCTAATTTTTATCTCTTAGCATGCGACGTACTATTGCTATGCTAAATGATAATATGAACATCAATGAAGTAAACATCAACATGCTAGATCCTCCCGTTCCTGAGAAAATCGATGATGACACATGGATAGACAGACGGACTGACGTCCAGACGGACATAATAAAAAAAATTAAGGGTTGTACTCTGCAAATTTATTAATAATTTATTTATCTAACCTCGTTCGCGGATTTCTCTTCAAAAATTGACCGGGATCGACGTTAATGATGATGATGATGATGATGAAAAAAAAAATCTACACCGAAAGAGTCTTAATTGATTACACAACATTATTTAATAAGACCTGTTGACCGGGATTAACGTTAGATGATAATGATGATGATTCTATTATTTAGTAGCAAGATATTGAATCTAGGTACCAATTAACTATCAAGACAAAATATTTATCTAGACGCGTTCGCGGTCTGCTATATGTACATAAATATGCATAACGGTGTCGCGGGTCCAGAGATTTATCTCATCTAAAAATATGCGTACCGCTCTAAAATAAATTTTCAATTCAATAAAAAAAATAAAACTAGTTCCGTCGTTTTCCTTCCGAGAGACGGAACCCAAAAAATACAGTTTGTATTACATTAATTATTCCACAATAAAGTACAATCACACGAGTTTAGGATTTATATATTCACAATAAAAGAATAATACAAAAAAAAACCAAAGTATCTTAAACTCGTAAAAAGTACGTACGAATTTCGACTTCTTACTCAACTCAATCGCTTTGACAGATTGTCAACAAAAAATATACCATAATGGAATAAATAACCCCAAACACAAGCATTTAATAGTTAAAAATAATGGGCTGAATATCAACCATGCACTTTTTCATTCAAACACTCCCTATTTCGCAATAGCACAATGACACGATCCATTCATGAATTAGACGTGAAAATGAATTTTAGCAATCGCAGCTCACCTGCCTCATGATTTAGTCGTCCCAGCGACGCAGCGTTCACAGCTCGCTTGCGATATGAATTTGTCGTGAATTATAATTATGAGTTTTGGCAATTTAATTTAGCCAGTCGATGCGCTTAGTCATGTATTGGAGGGAGATTGTGGGTTCGTGACGAATTAACAATTGTTACGTAATCGATGTCTCAGCAATAATTAATTTTAGCAAGTATTGTTCATTAAATTAATGCGAATGGAGTCTTAGCAATTAAATATGATTGCTAACGCTAATATTTCTTACACTAGCGTCTACCTGTTGCCGTTATCCATATAGAGCAAAAAAATAGGCATTAGTAAAAATCGGAAATGAGTGAGTCGGACTTGTGCACGAAGGGTTCCGTACCATCTATACTAATATTATAAAGCTCAAGAGTTGTTTGTTTGGTTGAACGCGCTAATCTCACGAAATGTTGGTTGGATTTGAAAAATTCTTTTTGTGATGGATATAGGCTAATAATCATCACGCTACTACCATGGGCAGCGGAGCAGTAATCATAAACGTCGACAAACCGCGTCAATATTTGTACGTTATTGTAGAAATTATACGAGAAAACGACAGGATTAAAGTGCGACGGAAGCTCGAAATATGCAAAGGGCAAAGCCGTGGGGGTCAACAAGTTATCTATAAAAACTAGCTGGTATCTATCTTCACGCTCTATGCCTGACGGGATAGTCAGAGAGGACCACATCACATACACCCCTTAAATATTAATTTTAATCTGTTTTTTTAGTATTTATTGTTATAGGGGCAACAGAAATTCATTATCTGTAAAAAATCTAATGTTAGGTTTACACTTCATGTGATACAACCTGGGGGCTAAGTCTACTAATTCAATCGCGTCAGAAAAGAATAGAAATCGTCGTTCAATAAAAATCCGACATAAAAAATTTACTGTTTTTGTAGTCTACTATTACAATTGCGCTCCAATAGAATTCCATCGGCCGGCCGATAGAATGTTATTTACACGTGTAGCGCCTGTATGCTCTTAATTTGCATTTAAGGTAGTCTATATTAATATTTTAATAGCTAAAAACAGCTATTTTGTCTTTATTCTGCACCTTGAGAGAATATCCGCAATAGAACGGCTTTCTATTGGAAAATAGCAGACTCCCCCCTGGTGACAGACGGATAGCGGAGCCTTATTAATATGGTCCCGTTTTACCCTTTGGGTACGAAACCCTAAAAATAGTAAACATACTTTGGATGTAACAAAAACAAAAAAAAACCCTGTCCCAAAAACAAAAGTTATTAGCTGTTGATCAAGCTTTCGATTCTCGTTGGGTGCCATGAAATAAAAATTACAACGGTTGTGTTTTATGAAAATCAAATTTTATTTTAATTTTAAAATGATTGTAATGGTTTTTATAGTAATGCCATTCCTGGTCGTACTCGTACATACAATACTGGACTGCTTTATCCAAAATTTCCAATAGCAAATTGAAGACAGTCTGCAAATTGTTTAGTTGATTATGTATTTCATTATGGTGTGTCTCTATTGCAATTTCTTTAGCTACCTTCCTCCTTCAAATATTTACCAAGTGTATTTACTGCGTTCGACTGTGATGTAAAAACTAACCTATTACTTATCTTCTTCCTTATTTGTATATCGTGATTGGAATGACAATGGTCTACCTCCCTGAAATAAAATTAAAGAAATATTACCTTATTGTATCTTACCAAGTAAATAGTCAAGTAGCTTCAAGTAATATTCTTTTTATATAGGAAAAATGTTAAGTCGGAATCATTTGCGTTTGATACTGTTGATGTTTTTTTAATGTATTTTATTTTTATACCACTGAGGTGGCAGACATGCCTATGGACGTTAGCTTTTTTGCCACATGAAAGAGGAAGAAGAATCAGAGAAAAATATAAAGGTTGTTTGTAGAGACGTTGAGAAGACTTACATACGAAGACCATTTTTTACCACCTTGGGCTACAGGCGGCTTAAGCGATGCATTTATTGAAAATGTATTGACGATTTATTAACTATACTAGGTGACCCCCCCGGCTTCGCCCGTAATATTATATTTAATCCCCTCGCTTATAAATTCTACAATAATGCATTAAAATTTGCCCGATTATTTGCACGATTTGTCGACATTTATGACTACTGCTCCGCTCACCAGGAAAGTAGCGTGATGATATGTAGCCTTCCTCGATAAATGGGGTATCTAAGACAAATTTTTTTTTTTCAAATCCGACCAGTTATTCCTGAGATTCACGCGTTCAACCAAAAAATCAAACAAACTCTTCAGCTTTATAATATAATAGATGACACACCCGGCTTCACCCGTGACACACTTCGAACCCCGTGGCACCCATTTAATCCCGTCGTTTATTAATTTCACAATAATGTATGAACATTTTCCAAATTACTTTATTACTTCTCCGCTCTCAAGTACCTACCTGCGAATTAATATCTTTGCGCATTTTGTTTGATTTTGCCATATCTCCTAAGATATTCATTTAATTTGCAAGGTGTAAAGGACCAAAATAATCTACATAAAATGCTGAAGCTAACTAACATATTAAAAATGATAAGGATTAATAATGTATTTGTGTAAATAGCCTTCAAATTACCGCTTTATAATTGTTGTTTTTTTTTAAATGTATATAGTATGTTATCCTTAAGAGAAAGAGATATACCGTCACGTAGACTTTTTTGTAGACTTATATTAGATACACAATTCCACGATAAATTATTTTGTTATATCTCAAAGGGTTTAGGTAGCGTTTTCGTTAAAAGCTCCCAGACAACTAATTTTTCCGACGCTCTCAATATATATCGTTATAATTAAGTTAATGTATTCAAAAACTAAACAAATTATACATAAAAACCTTCCCTATGAATCACTCTATCTATTAAAAAAAACTGGATCGAAATTAGTTGCGTAGTTTTAAAGATCTAAGCCAACATAGGGACAGACAGCTAAAAACTACTTTTTTTATATAATATGTAATGATTAGTATACATTCTACTTACATAGCTGTAATATCGTCGTTATGTGTGTCAATATAAGCTGGACAGTGCATTTTACGGTAGTCGACGCATCGCCATCTTCGTTTACGGCCCTCCTTCGCATGATGATGTGAATTATAAAGGTAACGATTCAGTATTAGTTGTAGTGAACCTCTGCTCGATATAGAGTAATGAGCAGTTTTATCTGAAATTGATTAATATTTATTTATTTATTAATATTTTCCGACCGAATACGTAACGAAGTGATACGCAATATAGTAGGTTTGAATGAAAGTGTCAGCGTTAAGCTGGAAAAAAGCTTCTAAGTAAAAAAAACCGGTATGACTCCTGAACTTCCCTTGACATTAAGAACTGTCAGCGGAACCTCTTTCGTGAATCGGTGGGTTTAACTTGTCGATTATGATCTCTGGAGAGAATAGTTTAAAAGAGACTAAATAGAAATGGAACAAGGTCGGAAAAAGTGTAGGTGAAAGCGTAACATAACATGCACCACTCCTATGCCGTACAGGCGTCCTTTGTCGCCACGGTGTACATTCGTGAACCATGTTTACCATAATTATTGTCAATGTCGGTAAATAAAAGCTCCCAAAATTCATAATTAAGCGTACTATAAACAGCTTTATTAATTTGGAAATGAATAGGAAACAATAGTTAATACTAGCAACTGATGATTTTTATTGGGACTAATCCCACCCACATTCCCATTACTGTGACTCCTGTAAACCAGGATCTACAGCAATGACCAAAACACCAGAAAAGTTACACCGAGCTCGATCTCGGTGATGTCCCAGGAGAAGTTAGCATGTCTTGGAACCCGCAACGAAATTAATCAGAAGATAATGTGAGGAAGTAAGAAAAGAACGTAATGCCTCTTCCCTCCTTTGCAAAGCGGGAGACCTGGAAAGCAACTAGGTGTAAATCCTATAGAAATAGGGAAGCACCACGGTAATAGTATATTACGGGTCCTATGTGAGCTATGTTTGATTCCAGTAATATGTATGGCAGAAACGTTTAAAAGCACGAAAATTTACCCTCGATGCCACGAGATCTGCATAGTAAACTACTCCCGACGTTACTTGTAAACAATTAAGCATATTATATCGCTCATTTTGCCAAATGCTACACTCCCAAAGTATATGACGGGCGGTCTGATCATATTTGGCGTCAGCAGTTGAACAGTGACAGAACGGTGACTCAACCAGATTAAACGAATGTAATTTGCTCCTAAAGTTATCATGTCCCTTAAATGTAAGAAATTGAGCAACACAGTGATGAACCTTCAGCCAGGACATTCCCAGGCGTTCACGAACGTCTGGGAAAAACTGGTAGAGGTGGCGCCTTTTGATGGAAGTGTTCCAACGCAGCTGCCATTCGTCTAAAAGTTCTTCACGTACATTATCACGATACAGTCTGGCAATTCTATGGCGATCTCTTTCTAACAAAAACCTATCATCCATGCCATCCTTAGCCGAATAGTATAAAGCCGCGCGTCTCTGAATTTCGAGATCAACCGGGAGGACCCCTGCTATCACCGGCAGAGCCTCCGTGCTAACATATGCTACTGATGATGTCAAGTTTGCTTTTTTATGGAAATCGAGACATTTACCGTTTAGATATTTCGTAACAAAAAGCTCATTTGAAAAAGAAACCGTTGACCAAGAAAGTGTTATAATTAATTATCAAGATTTACAATTTACAATCACATGGTGAAAAATGGGCAAATATATAATATGCCTCTGCCACCCCTTGGGGGATAAAGCGTGACACTTAAATAAAACTTATTTACACACCAAGACAGTTTCATATCCCCATAAAGTTTGTCCCAGTTCTAAACAAAATAATAATCACTTACCCATTTCAATTCTTTGTAACTTATTTAATGTTAGTTTTGGTCGATTCTCCGTTCGATTAACCTCCTTTGATATCAAAGCAAGTCTTCTTAATTTCTTTGTCAACTTATTTTTATTTCCTCCTCCTTTTTCACTTCCACCCCTATCGCTTTTTGAACGACTTAATATGGAGTTGTCCTGTATTTTAGAATGGCTTAGATTAGGTTTTGATGTACAGTTGTTCATCAATACAACATTTGGTACATTCGAAACCAGGTTAGTACTTAATTCTTCAGTTGAGGGTTTCTCAATGGGATGTATTTGCCAGCCACTGTTACTAAAGTTAATTTCACATTCATTATTCCACGTTTCTCTCTTATCGCTATTCAAATCACATATTGATTCTAAGTTTTTAGCGATTATAACTTCATCACTCAGTATTTCGATTTTGTTGATCGTTGATGATGACTTGCCTCGAGTTTGCTCTATATTATTGGCATTGCTACATGCAGTTTTAGACTTTAATATTACAAATTGATCAATACCGTCGATATCAACTTCATTTTCACAAACAGGTTGATAATTATGAATAGCATAATCTTCTACCTCACTAATGGGTTCTACAATATCCAGTAATACACTATTATTAGGATTTTCATTATTATGAGCAATTACGTTTTGTTTATTAGGCATTACTTCTAAATCATAGTTGTTGTCATGGTCATTACCATTTATAAGAATACGCGCTGCAAAATTATTGTCTGCTGGTTTATCAATACTGAAAACAAAGGCGTATAGTTAGTCGGAATTTTATCACTTCTGATGGTATTGGGAGTAGCACTGTGATCATGACATATTGATAATAAGTAATATGCTCCGAACGGGCATAATCATAATGCCAGGAGAACGCAACTTAATCCGAAAATTTGATTTGATGAGGCTGTTTTTGCATGGATATAAGATGCATTTTCAGAACAAGAAATAGCATAATGCATACTCAAGCTCTAAAACTATAGCCATAACATGCTCCGAAGGGTAAAAAATCATGTCAATACCTATATTACTTACTTGCGACGCGAAGTCGAAGTAAAAAACGAGAACTAATTGACCTTGAATTGCCAAATAACTGGATCACACTAGCGCCCTAATCTCTATCTCACACATTGGCAACAGAAAAAAGACTTGGGCTAAATACAACTGTATCTTGAACTCCCCCTTTTTGTTATTAGATTTAATATTTAATTAATTTCTTACCGCTCCACTTGGCACTCTAAGTCCAGCTCTGGTGTTATCTAAAAGAGGAAAGATGTCCTACAATAACATATTCATTACACCATAAATGTTCACAAGACATACTGAACAGTAGGGTAAGTTCGCCTGTTCGCATCCACTTAGTGGAGATGGTAGGTTTGAGCAAAAAAAAAATGTTAGAGTAGTGATTTCGAATGATAAATGGATTTCACATATTCTGTATATAGTCTTGTTAAATTTACTACACAGTTTTGAACAAACTGTTTGATATATTAATAAATAAATAGACTTAAAGCCAAAACACATGATTTTCCCATTTTGCGTCCATTAAAATCCAGATTGCGACCACCTGTGGACCAGATTGCGTCCACCAACTAAGAAGAGATAAATATAAGAGAAAACTATATTAATCTTTAAAAAAAATTAGAGATTTTAGGTGTAGTATTGTTGACAGAGACTAAGCGCAAAAACGACGATGTCTTACTGCTCCCGGGTGGAGTAAAACAGATCCACAAGAGCACAGTAAATCTGTGCTCTTGTGAATCTTGAGAAGGCACTTTTTGTGTGTGACTAAACTGTGGACACAATCTTTTCTTAGGTCTCACCTACAGGTACAGTTTGCGTCCAATGGTTATTTACCACTGTTTTTGAGGAGTGCCCCATCTTTTGGACGCGAACTGGGCAGTGGACGCGAACAGGCGACATTACCCTATTCTTTCATAGATTTTAGAAATAATCATTGGACACAATTATGACACAGACTAATAAGCTAATAGTTTTATAATTTTTTTATTGGGGTAATATTTATATAAATGTTAAATTTATAAGAGCTTTGGAGCAAAAGATTTTGTTTTCGGGATAGTATATATACATTATTATTTTCTTGTTGGGGATGGCCAAACGCATGTCTTGGCACCCACTTCGCTCATTTGCCCTAGTATATATACATTATAAGTATTCATCTAAAAACAAACATATATTGTTTTTTTTTAATTAATAATATTAATTGATTCTATTATTGTTATGGAATGCACAATATTTTGCACCAAACAACTAAAAAAAATAAAAAAAATAAAAAATATCTTTATTTTGCATAGACCATTTTAACGGCGCTTACAAAATGTCATACACTATTTAAAATATTTAAAGCGACCACCGGTTCGGAACTAGCTAAAAATTTATATAAGAAATGTGTTACAATAACATGCAATAGCAAAATAATCTACTCTGCAGTTGATCTTCAACTTAATTGATTTCTCTAAAATACAATTTTTCAGTCAACATCTTGTTGGCTATTAACATTATAATTATAGTTACCGTAGGTGCTGTAATACCTTCAACTCCTCCTATGCATAATGCTTTACAGGCTTCAATAAATTTATCTGTTAAATCTGGGGGTATCCTCACTTCACCAGTATAAATGTATTCCAATATATAACTCAGTACTTTCTGACTAATATTCTGTAAAACATAATAAATTATCTAATTTGCACATTAATTAAGAATGGTACATTAATTGCACTTTGCCTTTTTTTGTCTTTGGACTCAATCCAACCCCAGCTACGACAAGTAATTAATGATTGGCATTTTAACTCAGTATTATATTTCTATGTATCTTCACTCTGACTACCGGTCAGAGAGGACAGACCACCAGGCTTTGTGGTCCATGCATAGTTCTTTTGCTTCCTGGAAATTCATTGTTATTGTAATTCAAGAAATATGTTTTATTGCTGTCTAATAGCACTTGTTATGGGATCTAGAGAACTGAAAACAACCCTACCTCTCCTTTTCAAAATAGTGATAAATATTTATCAATACTATAACAAAACCAATATTGTAACATATTCAATAGGGGTATGGAAATACTTCTTAGTTCAAAACATGCAAATGCAACTAAGTTTAATTTAAGAACTTACATTTAAAAATATAACTGGGTGCTGACAAGGAGTTGATTGTAACATGGCTCTAAGATATGGACTAGCAATTGCTACTAAATTTCGGTGTACTTTAACCAGGTGACCCTCGGCAGCCAACGTCATATCTACAAACTCCGCATTCTGAAATTATATATGATTATGAAGCATGCGAAGAAAATATAAAATATAGTTAATAAGCAAATAACACAAACCGCACCTTTTGTAAAGAAGTGAATCCTTTAGACACATTATTCAAATACGACTCCCAATTAATACAGATTTGAGTTTGACTCATAGTTTAAAGGAAATTTAAAACGGTGGACCAAAAGATAATCCAAAACCACTGATTGTATATATAATATTTAATGTTGTACAGCTTTAACTTTTTTTTTTTTTTTTTCTTGTGGCGATACTATTGCTCCGCCAATGACTCAGTGTGGATTTGGTAGGGGTTTAGTAAGTCGGTCCACACTTAGGTACGATCCAAGTTTTGTGAGTGTACAAGGTAAATGATAAAAATTTTGGTAACGAAGGCCGAAATGTTCAACAGTCAAGTTTTGTGTTGAAGTACATGTAACAAGGAAAAAAAAAGACAACATTAAAGCACACGAGTTATGTTAGTTATTTAGAGCAAACACACTATGTTCTAGAGCTTTATATTATTGGTATCAATGTAGTCACATATAAGGTATATATGAGGAGAATCAACATAGGTCAGGAGGGAGTTAAAATTAATAGGACGGGGGAAATGTTCTATAGGCAGAGAGTCATATAAGGATCCACTCCTTCTCAGGCATTCAAAGAAAATATGGTTTGTAGTATGTTCGTCCAAACCGCATTCACACAAAGAATTATCCCTAAGCCTTATTTTTGTTAAAAAAACGTTAGTGCAAACATGACCTAACCGCAAACGACAAATAATTGATGTTGCTAGCTTCTCGAAATTTAAAAAACCAAGGCTTAGCTGGGATATCACCCTGAAGGGAAGCATAATGTAAGCCCTTAACTTTACTGGATATAGTCCAGAGGTCCATCCATTTTGAAAATAGACTGGATTTAGAGAGAGAGGTAAGATCTTGAGGATAGGCTCTGTATTGTTCAAGAGAGCCATTAGTAATAGCATCTTTGGCCAATGAGTCAACCATTGTATTGCCAACAATTCCACTATGCCCAGGAATCCAGACCAGACAGACTAATAGTCCCTTAGATTGGCATCTAAAAAGGGAGTTCTTTATTTGGAGGATTAAAGGAGATCTAACTTTACCGGCGAAATGATTAGCCAGAATAGCCATTAAACAGCTCTTAGAGTCAGTAAAAATTACTGACTTACTTATGTTATGTGACTCTATATATAAAATGGCTTCAAGTATGGCAATCGCTTCACCTGTGAAGATAGAGTTCACAGAAGGAGACTTAAAGGGGAGGATAATTTTGTATCGGGGTATCCAAACTGCAGACCCAACACATAAGGAGCCTGTCAATTTAGAGGCATCTGTAAAAAAGACCAATCGATCTTGCCACTTTTGATGAATTAAGGCAAGTAGGTGTTTATTAGCCTCTATAGAACCTTTACTGATACCAGAATTTAGAATTATGTCTGGAGAATGTATAATGGCTTCGAATGGGGATTCAAATAGGGGGTTGATTTTGGACTGTGAGCAAGGGAACGGGAAGCGTAGAAAGTTAAGAAAGCTATTAAATAAGCAGGGATGAACTTTATTTGACCAGTAACCACCAGATGATATAAATTCCGAAAGAGTATGTAGTTTAGGGATAAGAGGATGGAGGGCAAGTTGGGAAGTTTTGTAAAAATACCTGTCAGCCAGGTACTGTCGCCTTAGAAAGAGGGGAGGTTCCACACATTCTACCTGCAAGGCGTTTATAGGCGAGGATTTCATTGCACCAATCACAGCGCGCAGGCATTTAGCCTGGAGCTTATCCAGAGATTTAAGGGGCTCTTTGTTACATGGTTCTAGAAGGAAGCTACCATAATCCAGGTGACTGCGGATAATTGCATTATATAATAACTTTTGGCAATAAGGGTGGGCTCCCCACCAGGTACCAGATAAGGACCTTAGAATATTAATATTTTTTTCACATTTAGAGACTATCTGATTTATATGAGGAATACCAGATAATTTCCTATCCAAAATCATACCTAGAAATTTAACAGACTCTCTTACTGGGAATACTTGATTTTCGTACGAAATTTGGCAATCACTTATGGATCTGTGACGGGAGAAAACCACAACTGAGCTCTTGGGAACTGACAAAGATAATCCGTGATCTGCAAGCCATGTTTGGAGGTAGTAGACAGCAGACGTAAGTCTAGATACAGCATCCGATATGTCATCCACAGTTACATAAAGTGCAATGTCATCTGCATACTGCAAGATATTGCAAAAGGAGATTACCGAGAGCTCTAAGTCGGACGTATTTATACTGTACAGAAGGGGACTAAGCACAGAGCCCTGTGGTAAGCCCCTCCACACAGTTCTGGGGGATAGAATAGAATTTTGTAATTTTATTGAAATTTTTCTACCAGAAAAAATATTGGATATGAAATTGATTATCTTCTCTGGAACACTCAGCTTAAGCAGTTTTTGCTTGAGCACAGGAAGAAGAACATTATCAGCTTTAACTTAGCTTCTAGCGTTTGTCACGAAGTATGTATTTTATTGTGTTTCTCTAAAAGCTATCAGTAGAAAACTAGTTTTTTTTTAGTTGTCTTCGCCCATCTTGGGCAGGCAAAGGAAACATAGGCCATACAGCCTAGTCATTAGTATTTATTATTTTCTTGTTTTAGTCCTGTCTAGTCGTTTGTCGATGTCAAGTCCTCAGTCCTAGGTCCTAGTCCGTGCCCCAATAAGGCAGTGGATCCCTTATTGCAGCTCTCTTTGGAAATTTGGCACTAACACAAACAACACCGCTATTCTTTGCAATATATCACTTTCGTTCACTAATGCACTTTTCCGAACTCTTTATGTATAATATTCCACCATTATTAAACACAAAAACACGAATTTTACACTAGTTTTTGAAAATAATATACGACAAACGTGCGTCACTGCTCATCTTCGTGCCAAAAAGTCTCGTAGAAAA
This sequence comes from Thumatha senex, assembly GCA_948477245.1. Lineage (NCBI taxonomy): Eukaryota > Metazoa > Arthropoda > Insecta > Lepidoptera > Erebidae > Thumatha > Thumatha senex. The sequence continues at coordinate 17,090,020 of OX419731.1, read as the reverse complement.
CTAGAAAACAATACGATAGCTTTTTTTTTTAGTTGTCTTCGCCCATCTTGGGCAGGCAAAGGAAACTTAGTCCATACAGCCTAGTCTTCAGTATTTATAATTTTCTTATAATTTTGTTTTAGTCCTGTCTAGTCGTTTGTCGATGTCAAGTCCTCAGTCCTAGGTCCTAGTCCGTACCCCAATAAGGCAGTATATCCTTTATTGAGGCTATCTATGGAAATTTGGCACTAACACAAACAACACCGCTATTCTTTGCAATATATCACTTTCGTTCACTAATGCACTTTTCCGAACTCTTTATGTATAATATTCCACCGTTATTTAACACAAAAACATGAATTTTACACTAGTTTTTGAAAATAATATACGACAAACGTGCGTCACCGCTCGCGGTGGCGCCAAAAGTCCATAAGCCGAAATTCATGTTTTTTTTTAATTACTTTATGGCCTGGTTACAAAGATCTATTAGCCAAATCTTATTTTTTTATATCATATTTCTTCAATCCAATCTTCTAATTAGTCCTCTCCAGTCTTTGTCGATGTCGTGTCCTCAGTCCTAGGTCCTGGTCCTTACCCTCAGTATAATGGTGATTCTTATACGGAAACTTTGAGTGGACTTTTCGCGACAAGAGAGAAAATAGCATTTCACTACATATATCTCATTGTCTTTCACTATAGCACGTTAACACAACTTTTATGTCCAAGAAACCACCACTCCCGCACATAAAACAAGATAAATGCACTAGTTTTAGAAAATAATATATAGCAAGCGTCCGCACTTGTCACTGTTCTCTTCAAAAGTCCCCGAAATCCATGAAATAACAGAATCACAAATAAATCTACGAATAGTACGTATTCTAATCTATGTCTACGAAGTTCCAAAAATTTTCGTATGGATGAAGTTAGTTTGCCCAAATCCACAGCCACAAAGATTTCTTAAATTGTATTCATACAGCCGTATGTCTCGTTTATTACTCGTATTGTCTCAGTTTAAAATGTTTGTCTTTTTATTGCCTAATTTAGGTACTATCTGCGTCATTAAAAGTCAGTCTTACTCTAGTAACGTGATGGAAGCTACCCTTTCAGTGGAGTTTGCGGGATTTACATGAAAACTTTTATATCACGTCACACAAATTTAATGTCTATTTTACACATACAAAACAAAATTAATGTACAATATAATACATAATAAGAATTTGTTAGAATATAATACATAATAAGCGTTCTCCAATGGTAACATTTCCAACGCAGGCCCCTTAGCCACATGTCAATCAAAAATCCATTTACTACAGGGAACAAGTTTTTATTTTTAAACTTTATTTTACACCAAGAATACATAAATACAGATTTAGGTTGGGTGCGTTGAGGCCCTACTAAATCTTCGGTGCCCAAGCCAGCATACCCTGCGAGTGGTGCACCTGCTGATTAACGGACCAGGTCATGGCTATAAGAAGGAAAACTCGAGATAAAACCAACCCGTATGGCCAGCGTGATACAGTAAGGCTAAAAAACCTCCAAAAATGAAGGCACGTTTAAAGAAACGGCCCCCGGTTCCCGGCACTTCCGCTGTTTCCGATTACGGTAGCAGTTGTGATGACGGTGGAAGAGGGGGTTCGAAAAAATCACCGGGATATGGAAGACTGCCACACGACTGCTTAACTGGCATATATTGGGCTTTTGTGAGGTCCAAAGAAAGGGGGAGAACACGCTAAGCCTTGCGTCCCGTGATCTGTTCTACTTTCGGGAAGGCGACGAAAGTTATTCTTCTGAGGACAGTAGCGGTTTTATGGTGAAAATGGACCTAGTTAGCGGTGTTGTAGAAGTCAGCTGTGTGTCGGCTCGGGTAGGATATTTAATATTGAAGTTCACCGACAGGTACTCCCTGAAGGTGATTCAAGTGTATGGCCCGACCTCACGAAGTTCTGACGAGGCAGTTGAGACCGTGTGCGAGGACATAGCAACAGCATTACACGGTACTGCCACGGCTCACTTTAACGTTGTCATGGGGTGGATATTTATACATAAATTATTTATATATATTTATACATTTATGTTCAGGCAACAAAAGATTTGCAAAATAACCGCGTTTAGTCCCAGAAAAAATAAATATACCTAAAATACGCGTTGTGTCCCTTTTTAAATAAGTGACCATGACCAATTAGAACACAGAATAAATTCCTTGAACGATTGATCGAATCTACTGAATTAATTGTAAGTAAAAAATATTAAAGGGAATGTATATAATATAAAAATTGGTTGAGCGGGCGAGATAAATAAATTCAAAATGGACTGTATTTGCGGGGAAAGACAAAAAATTAAATTTACACGCGATTGTCGACGGAAAAAGAAATGGAAAAACAGGAATGGGCACACTACCTTGCTGCTTGCTGTGAGATGCTGAGGTGGAGGCTGCCGGGGGCGTCCCTGGACTTGAATTCGTGGTTTCCTTGCACGAAAACACTATTTATCCATGGAAAATACAATTATTGCGATAGTTGGTTCGATGCAGCCGCGCGCGCGATTATTGAAGGACAGACTGCCAGCCCTCAATCGTGGCCGCTGCCCGTGAGGGTAGCGGCGCGAGCGCAGGTACTTGCGCGCGTAATACAGCTGTCTCGCTCCTCCTTTATGCGAGACAAGGTAGGTGCGAAAGAGAAATGGAATAAAGGGGAGCGGGGGGAGTGTCGACAACTAATTAATTAAAACCAAATGCAGATCAGAGATGCAACATAGAAAAAATAACGCGGCTACTCTTTTATCATATACCGGCGCAACCATTTCCCCCCCGGCTTGAAGGGTTACCTTCGAAAAAGCTTTAGCTGCTAACTAAACAAAATGCTATCGAACTAAACTAAACCTAATCGAACAAAATAAATTTGTTATTGAAGTTACTGTTGATTAGGCAAAGGACAAAGACGAATAACTGGTCGCAAGTACGAACCAGTTGCGGTTTTAACGCGAACTATACGGGTGATCCCATTTGACCCAGGGAAAACTTCTACTACCCCAAGAGGCCAATGTAATGGAGGCATATTTTCAGTTAAAATAACTACGACAGTACCGACAGTAATAGGGTTCGATGGAGTATTCCATTTCTGACGTGACTGTAGCGTATGCAAATAGTCTGTCCTCCAACGCTTCCAAAACGATTAAACGAGTTTATCCAATAATGCATGACGCGAGAGAAGATGAAGTCGATCTTCCTCTATTTCAAAAGTGGGTAAGTATTTTAACGGTGTAACGTTCAAAAAGTGCTCTGGAGTCAGTGCAAGCGGCTCCGAGAGATCACTAGACAAGGTTCTGCAAAGAGGACGCGTATTCATTACGGCTTCGACTTGAGTGAGCACGGTGCTCAGCTCTTCAAACGTAAAGTGTTTGGAACGCAAAAAATTATGCAGTTCGGAAAGGTTACGACGAGCTCCGACGTAATTCGTACCGTTGTCCGAATACATTCGAGATACGGAACCCCGACGCGACAAAAATCTTTTAAATGCAGCCATGAAGCATGGCGTGCTCAAATCACCAGCTAACTCTATATGAACGGCGCGAGTCGTCATACAAACAAAAAGACGAACATAAGCTTTCGTGGAGCGTAGACTACGACCACGAGAAACTGTTACCCTGAAGGGGCCAGCTTAATCTGTACCCGTGTGTACGAACGGTTTAGCAGCCTGAACAACACGACAAGGATGATGATCGGCCATTTCGGGCGCGATTGACTTTGGGCGAAGTTTGAAACACGGAATACATCTATGAACTATCCATATAAATATACGTATCAACCCTGTGGTATATATGTATGATATATACCTGTGGTATATATCATACATATATACCACAGGGTTGTCCGTAAATGAGACGTGATAAAAGTTTTGCGGCGCCAATTCCGACTGAATTTTTGCCACCCTATTTGCGACAAGCGACGGTCGAGTCCGAGAATGCGAAAATTCTATCTATATTAATGCGTTGAAATCGGCGATCTGATCACCCATACAAAGAAACATTTGTCTAATGTCGGCTGAAAGAGCGACAGCGAATAAGCGAAAGTTAACTATAATTTCGAACAAATTACCTAGGAGATTATGACCACTGTGCAAAATATCGTTCACCGAAACATTCCAACTAGTTTTGTTTCGTTTGGATAAGGCGTGATGGATATTTATTTTTATTTATTTATTTAGGTACAGAACTTTCCAATTTTCATCGTTTTTTTTATTATGCCTTATGGCAATAGTAATATAATAATCGCAAAAGACAGGCGTAAGAAAGGTGACTTGGTCGTAGACAAAAAGTAACCAACTTGGTTTTATCATTATTTGAAATACTAGATTAAATTAAATTAAATTAAGAAAAAAAATTAAAAACGTCCAATTTCTATCCTTTTTATCTTTTAATTAGTAGTGAAGGAGGTATTTGGGGCTTACAAAGGGGACCAAAAATCTCATTATTTTCAAGCTCAGACGCACCGTTATGGAGATATGGCAAAAAATGTGTAAAAGTTGGTTAGGTAAGTATGGACCTGCTTGTGTAAGATAAACCATAGGTTAAATTAGTATTGCCATCACCAACAACGCAAGAGTACTTTAACCAATACTACTGGGTCCTAATCGCGAAATATTTACATGTCTCGATAAACCTACATAACCGCCCAAAATTATGCTAAGTTTCAACTTTATATAAAATCAATCAAAAATTGCCCAAGTATCGTTTCTATACAAAAGCGTTAATTTTTGACCAAGTCCTAGCTCCTAATAATATTGTTACGAACAGGAGTGGATTTAATAAAGAAATATACTCACAAACAACTTAATTATTTATTTTACAGCTTTTAATTAATTATTTAATTATGTCTAAAAGTTATTACTAAAATTGGAACAAATCTCCAGCATTTTAGCAACGATACAACTCACGCGAATTCACTTAATCACACGTACAAATGATCACAAAAGGAATGGCTCACGTATCTTTGGTTTTGATGTCTCGGCGACCAGCAAGCAAAGAGGGCTTTGCTCGAATTGGCGCGCCTTTATATAGGGCGCACCGCCATACACAGTAAATAGTGGGTATACAGCTAATACGGCCTCTCCTGACATCGGACCGTCCCCGACCCGGAAACTCGTGGTGTTGCTGGGAGCAGCAACAGCATCCGTCAATGGCCCACGCTCGGGATCGAGCTGTGGCACAGAGCGCTGCGCACCTGATGCTTGTGGCACAAGGTGCGGCGCACCTTACGTCTGGTTTGTCAAATTCGTTATCTGGAAAATACAGTTACCAATATTAATACAGGCGATCGCTGTCACACAAATAATCCGTTTTGCAGTTAAGCATCCCCCTTTCATTATATCACTTTTATTTAATTCATATAACTTGTACTCGTACGTCATCTAAAATCCGATCTCAAGCTCACATACTTCTCTCTAGAGACGTCTCAAAATAATAAAGAAATAGGCCCTTTTACGATTTGTAATTCATGAGGTATCTTGAGACTTCAGCGGCGGTGTCAGCGTCACCTTCAGCAGCTCACCTCGGCTCACGATATCAGCGGCTTGGATTTCGGGTAAACACACTCTCAGAGGTTTCCCCACAGACGGTCTCACCATCTACCTACGCAGTGATATTCACTCCAGTGGCACTCACGCAGTGACAATCACTCCAGTAGTATCATCGGTCGTGTAAAACATGACCTCCAAGCCAGATCCCACAGGGCCAAATCCCACAGAGCCGGATCCCACATGGTTAGATCCCACAGGGCCGGATCTCACGTGTCAAGGACACATTAATTACCCACAATTGGTGGCATTAATTAAAAGAACGAAAGGGTAAATTATTGCTAAAACTTGTTCATAAGTTTGGTGACATATGATATCTGACAGGCGCTTTCTTGTTCATCGCCTCATTTTAATCTGTACACTTTAATTCGTGCAAATTGCGTAATAATTTCTAAATTAACACGTCGTAATAACAAGCGCTCGGTCAAACCTGACAAGAAGCGCTCGTGGCCCCGCGGTCTCAGTGTTCTGTAAACGATCACTGAGTTACGCAACTTTCACTATGGCTGGTCCTTGGATGGGTGACCACTTTGTGGCATTTATATTTGCGAGCGTTTCCGTGCTTCGGAAGGCACGTTAAGCTGTTGGTCCTGGTTGCCAGTAAAATGGCAGTCGTAAAGCCTGGTTGAAGGCCTTATGGGCGGCTTGAAATCCTTCAACAGCAGGTCGCCACAACCTGCGTCTGTCTATTTCAACACGGCAATGGGCTCACCACCTATTACGTGGGACAGGAATCCACACGGTGAAAAGTGGGCATATAATATGCCTCTGCCACCCCTTCGGGGATAAGGCGTGATGGATATTTATTTATTTTTCTATAACATGGCACCGAGTGTCAATCATGAGACAGAATATTGGTTGGATCTGACCTGAGTACGACTTAAGGCGGTTCATAAAGGCTGTGTAGCGCCGGTAACCAAGTCATCGGATTTCGTTGCTTCCTCGTTGCAAGGAGCGCGGCGGCTCCACGAGCGAAGCCTGCGCGCTGCTACGAGCGCACCAGCGACCTGCCATTAGCAAGGAGCGCGGCGGCTCCAAGAGCGACGCCTGCGCGCTGATACGAGCGCGGCGGCTCCACGGACGACGCCTGCGCGCTGCGACTAGCGCGCCGTAGACTTGCCATCAGCAAGGAGCGTGGCGGCAGCGCGCTGCGACTAGCGCGCCGTAGACTTGCCATTAGCAAGGAACGTGGCGGCAGCGCGCTACGACTAGCACGCCGTAGACTTGCCATCAGCAAGGAGCGTGGCGGCAGCGCGCTGCGATTAGCGCGCCGTAGACTTGCCAACGGCAAGGAGCGCGGCGGTTTCTTGAACGACGGCAGCGCGCTGCAGTTTATTTTAATTGATAGGCTACCTGTATTAACTGTGGAGGTAGCTGTAACAGTAATAAAAAAAAACAGTAAATTCTTTAATCAATTCAAGGAGTCTTCTCAGGACCTTGTTCAACTCATGTTACTATTGCAGACATTAACTCGTCACATAAACCTCTAACTATGCGTAATCTTAATAAAGACCGGTAAGCATAATCTGCGTATGCTCACTATTGGTACTCATGACTTCATATACAATCTGCAATACCCGGTTTTCAAGGGGACAAACGTTTAAATTCTTTCTTAAAATTGGTCCAACTACGATCATTGGTAATTTGAGCGACGAAAATTGATCGTTGAGCCAAGATTTAGCATCACCCTTTAAACAACTCAATGAGACACTGACCACTCCAATTGTTTATTCTTAGTACTGTCTACCTCTTCGCACCCATTAAAACTTGGATCATAATTCGAAACATAGTAAGGTTGGTTAGATCTCACCGTGGTATTGATGTATCGTATGTCGTCAATAATACGATCAGTCGTGCTATATAGCATCGCGGTTCGCGACTGCTCTTACGGAACATCCCGGCGAGGATGGTTTTGTCGAGCCTTTCGCGGCCGCGGTAACGTGACCACGTCAGATGATGTTGCGGAAGCTGACGCAGTTGGTTGCAACAGCATGGCAGTCGTCACGGCGATGCCACAGCTAAGCACCGTGCCGTGTAACTTCCGATGTAGCACGTGTTCGCAGATGCACAGGAACTAGAACTAAAGATAAAATTAACTAGTCCTCACAAATGCGCAGCTTCCTCAGCATCACCACTATAGGAGTTGGTCCACAACGAGTAACAAGGCATTTCCTTTGTTAACCGTTAAAAAGAATTGCGCAGTTATACACCGTTCGAATTTTACATTTCTAAGTACCGACATTATTTTGATAAATCAACGTTTTCTTTACAAAACCAGAATGACCTTCGGGGCTTATCAGCCTTCGAATCCCACTTCTGATGTTACGAACAGGAGTGGATTTAATAAAGAAATCTACTCACAAATAACTTAATTATTTATTTTACAGCTTTTAATTAATTATTTAATTATGTCTAATAGTTATTACTAAAATTGGAACAAATCTCCAGCACTTTAGAAACGATACAACTCACGCGAATTCACTTAATCACACGTACAAATGATCACAAAATGAATGGCTCACGTATCTTTGGTTTTGATGTCTCGGCGACCAGCAAGCAAAGGGGGCTTTGCTCTAATTGGCGCGCCTTTATATAGGGCGCACCGCCATACACAGTAAATAGTGGGTATACAACTAATAATATATATATATTAATATAGGTACTTACCTACTCTCCCAACTTTCTTCCTCGGCAAATCCCAAAATATGGCACGAGCTACCTTATAGTTATAAGTTTATTGGTCCCGCAGATCCCCGAAGGCAATGGCATATTATAAATAAAAAATAAAAATAAAATAAAAATATCTTTATTTTGCATAGACCATTTTAACGGCGCTTACAAAATGTCATACACTATTTAAAATATTTAAAGCGACCACCGGTTCGGAACGCGGCCCACCTGAGAAGAACCGGCAAGAAACTTAGGAAGGCTTTTTTTTTTGATGGCCTATTTACAATTTAATATTATTTCATTTTGCCAGCAGATCATTTCCAGGCGTCCCTGTCCTGCAAATAGTCTGTAACGGAGTAAAAACCTTTTTCACAAAGCTTGTTTTTAATAAACTTTTTAAATTTATTTAAAGGTAAATTTCTCAGGTCACAGGGAAGCTTGTTGTAAAAGCGTATACAGTTACCCTGGAAAGAATCGCCAATCTTATGTAGTCGACTGTGGTGGACTGAAAGATTATTTTTATTTCTAGTGTTTATATTATGTTTATCACAGAGTTTAGAAAACTGTGATAGATTTTTCTGGACATACATAAGATTGGCAAAAATGTATTGTGATGGTACGGTTAGAATATTCACTTCTTTGAATTTTTCTCGGAGAGAAACTCTGGGGCCCAAATTATAAATAGCGCGTACAGCCCGCTTTTGTAGAACAAAAATAATATTTAAATCTGCAGCACTCCCCCAAAGGAGAACACCGTAAGACATAATACTATGAAAATAGCTGAAGTAAACCATTCTAGCCGTATCCACATCTGTTAGAGTCCTGATCTTTTTTACAGCGTATGCAGCCGAACTTAATCTAGAGGCTGTCTTTTCTATGTGTGGGCCCCACTGCAAATTGGCATCAATAGTTATACCTAGGAACACAGTTGATTCTACAAACTCTAACACTTGTCCATTCAGTTTAACATTGGTCGCAACTTGTTTTACATTTGGTAGAGTAAATTTTATACATTTAGTTTTATTTTCATTAAGGCAAAGATTATTTGAGCTGAACCAATGAACTACTCTTGCCATTGCATTGTTTACATCGTCATAGTTATCTAATTGTCTTTTAATTTTAAAAATTAATGAGGTGTCATCTGCAAACAAAACAATCCTATTCCTGTCCCCTACATAAAATGGTAAATCATTAATATAAATGAGGAACAAGAATGGCCCAAGTATCGAGCCTTGCGGCACACCCATTGTAACCATGGATCCTACAGAACGTGTACCATTAATATCGACCCTCTGTATTCTATTGTTCAAATATGAAGACAGAAGGTCGAGAGCTTTGCCTCTTATTCCATAGTGGTGTAATTTTTTGCACAGCGTTTCATGTTGAACGCAATCAAAAGCCTTTGATAGATCGCAAAATATACCTAATGCATCGTGCTTGTCTTCCCATGCTTCATGAATACATTTTAATAACTCAACACCAGCATCGGAAGTTGAGCGCCCTTTCGTAAACCCAAATTGATTCGCATGGAGTATTTTATGACTATTAAAATGGGATAGCATTTGATTCAAGATTATTTTTTCAAATACTTTGCTCAAAGTTGGCAGCACTGACACTGGTCGGAAATTAGACGGCTCTGTAGCGCTGCCAGCCTTGAACAAGGGAACGACTTTGCTGTGTTTCATTAAATCAGGAAATGTACCACTAGAAACACAGTCATTAAACACAGTTGCTAGATGGGGCGCAATTACCTCAATTATACATGATGCAGTTTTGACCGATAACCCCCAAATGTCCGCGGTTTTCTTAATTTCGATACATTTAAATGTTTTTACAATGTCCTGAGCACAAATATCTGTGAATACAAATGCATCCCTGCAACAAAGAACAGATTCTTCTAATAAAAATTCAGCGGAACTGGAAGATGCTTGGAGAGATTTTGTTGTCAAAATAGGTATATTTTTGAAAAAGTGTTCAAACTCCGTAGCCACTTCCAGGTCCCCTGTAACATGGCAACCATTTACTTTTAAGTGTAAGTTTTTGAGGTAAAAACTTTGCCAAACTCATCATTAATCAAATTAAATAAGTGTTTATATGACTGGTCTACACAAGTGAAGTTAGGTAGATATGGTAATCTCTTTAATACATTTTCTTTAAAATTATTCAAACGACTTTGGTTAATTGGTACATATTTAATTTGTTTTTTGCTGACTTTGTTACTACTTTTAGGAAATTTTATCCATTGGCCACGATGATCTGACTCCACAGGATCCACAATACCTTTATCTATAGGTTTAATATCAGTAAAAATATTATCAATACATTTTGCACTGGTGGCTGTAATACGAGTGGGTTCTAAGAATGTACTATGCAGATTAAAGGATTTAAATAAATTTTTCATTTTATTTCTCTCTGATGGAGTTAATGATGTATCTAATATATCAACATTAAAATCTCCACAAACTATTATAGATTTCTTAGAACAATTTTTACACCCACAAATTTATACACCCACATTTCCCTATATGCATTGGTAGTGAGCCCATTGCCTTATTGAAATCTAAATAAAACGTAGATTTGCAGTTATCACACTTGTAAATCTCTGAAGCCACAACGACAAAGCGTGTAAGGATATTATCCCATCAAATTACAAGTACATCAATATTTATTAGTTTTTTAGGCTATTGTCAATTTTTAAATCAACCGCATAATAGTTGCTTTTCATCAAAACTTCATATACCTATGCATCTCTTTAGCAACCGCTTTCGGAAAAGTCACCGAATTGCTTTGAAAACGATTTTAGTTATAAATTTGAAGTCCATTATGCTTAGATAATATCAATTTTACGCGTTTATAGGACTATCGATACGAAAGTAGCTGTCAAATTTGAATCATAATGGATATCGCATCTATGACGTAATTTCAGTTGCCCACTGAACTTAGGTAGTACCAAAATTGAATTTTGACAGCAGATTGGCGCCAATCGCAATCAAACTGATATCCATTCTAGTTACATAATACACCTGCAGGACTTTAATTGGTCGTGCTAATTAATGTCTAGCACAAAGGTTCCCAAACTTATTTTGTCTACTGCCTATTTTGAGACTAAATAAATTTTTAGTACCCCCATTTTTCACCTACTTAAAAACCACTATAACTTCTAATTAAATTAATTAATTGTTGTGAGCTATATTAGCGGAGATTAAACATTTATTCTAAAATAGACTTTTACTATAATTCGCAAGAGTTAACTTGAGACCTGAGCACAGTAGGTAGTAAAAAAAAATATATTTTGCATAGACCATTTTAACGGCGCTTACAAAATGTCATACACTAAAACTAAAGAAAAAATAATATATTTAAAGTGACCACCGGTTCGGAACGCGGTCCACCTGAGAAGAACCGGCAAGAAACTTAGGAAGACTTTTTTTTGATGGCCTATTTACAATTTAATATTTTAATTATGTATTTTATTATGACTATAATATTTTATTTGCCAGCATATCATTTCCAGGCATCCATGTCCTGTAAATAGTCTTTAATGGAGTAATAACCTTTTTCACAAAGCTTTCTTTTAATATACTTTTTAAATTTATTTAATGGTAAATTTCTCAGGTCACAGGGAAGCTTGTTGTAAAAGCGTATACAGTTACCCTGGAAAGAATCGCCAATCTTATGCAGCCGACTGTGGTAAACTGAAAGATTGTTTTTATGTCTAGTATTTATATTATATCACAGAGTTTAGTAAACTGTGATAGATTTTTCTGAACATACATAAGATTGGCAAAAATGTATTGTGATGCTTCGGTTAGAATATTTATTTCTTTGAATTTTTCTCGGAGGGAGACTCTGGGGCCCAAATTATAAATTGCGCGTACAGCCCGCTTTTGAAGAACAAAAATGTTATTTACATCTGCAGCACACCCCCAAAGGAGAATACCGTAAGACATAATACTATGAAAATAGCTGAAGTAAACCATTCTAGCCGTATCCACATCTGTTAGAGTCCTGATCTTTTTTACAGCGTATGCAGCCGAACTTAACCTAGATGCCGTCTTTTCTTTGTGTGGGCCCCACTGCAAATTGGCATCAATAGTTATACCAAGGAACACAGTTGATTCCACAAACTCTAACACTTGTCCATTCAGTTGAACATTGGCCGTAACTTGTTTTACATTTGGTAGAGTAAATTTAATACATTTAGTTTTGTTTTCATTTAGGCAAAGATTATTTGAGCTGAACCAATGAACTACTCTCGTGATTGCATTGTTTACATCGTCATAGTTACCTATTGACTTCTAATTTTAAAAATCAATGAGGTATCGTCTGCAAACAAAACAATTCTATTCCTGTCCCCTACATAAAATGGTAAATCATTAATATATATGAGGAACAAGAATGGCCCAAGTATCGAGCCTTGTGGCACATCCACTATAACCATGGATCCTACAGAACGTGTACCATTAATATCGACCCTTTGTATTCTATTGTTTAAATATGAAGACAGAAGGTCGAGAGCTTTGCCTCTTATTCCATAGTGATGTAATTTTTTGCACAGCGTTTCATGTTGAACGCAATCAAAAGCCTTAGATAGATCGCAGAATATACCTAATGCACCTTGCTTGTCTTCCCAGGCTTCATGAATAAATTTTAATAACTCAACACCAGCATCGGAAGTTGAGCGCCCTTTCGTAAAACCAAACTGTTTCGTATGAAATATTTTATGAACATTAAAATGGGATAGCATTTGATTCAAGATAATTTTTTCAAATACTTTGCTCAAAGTTGGCAGCACTGACACTGGTCGGAAATTAGACGGGTCTGTAGCGCTGCCAGCCTTTAACAAGGGTATGACTTTGCTGTGTTTCATTAAATCAGGAAATATACCACTAGAAACACAGTCATTAAACACAGTTGCTAGATGGGGCGCAATGACCTCAATTATACATGATGCAGTTTTGAATGATAATCCCCAAAGGTCCGCGGTTTTCTTAATTTCAATACATTTAAAAGTTTTTATAATTTCCTGAGCGCAAATATCTGTGAATACAAATGCATCCCGGCAATAAGGAACAGATTCTTCTAATAAATGTCCAGAGAAACTGGAAGACGCTTGGAGAGATTTAGTCGTCAAAATAGGTACATTTTTGAAGAAATGTTCAAACTCCGTCGCCACTTCCAGGTCCCCTGTAACATGGCAACCATTTACTTTAAAGTAGAAATTCCTTTCTATCACCATAGATCTACCGCATTCCGAGTTAATGATATTCCAAGTCATTTTTATTTTATTAACAGAATTAGAAATTTTATTTTTAATGAAGTTTGACTTTGCAAAATAACATGTTTGTTTAAATATCTTAGAATAATTTTTAACATATTCCTGAAAGGTTTGGTTAAAATTATATGATTTTTCTGAATATAATTCAAATAATTTGTTTCTACTTTTAAAGATACCTGGTGTAGCCCAGTCACTAAAAACAGGACGACCGCCAATCTGTAGAGTTTTTGAGGTAAAAACTTTGCCAAACTCATCATTAAGCAAATTAAATAAGTGTGTATATGACTGGTCTACACAAGTGAAGTCAGGTAGATATGGCAATCTCTTTACTATATTTTCTTTAAAAATATTCAAACGACTTTGGTTAATTGGTACATATTTAAATTGTTTTTTGCAAACTTTATTACTAGTTTTAGGAAACTTTATCCATTGGCCACGATGATCTGACTCTACAGGATCCACAATACCTTTATTTATAGGTTTAATATCAGTAAAAATATTATCAATACATTTTGCACTGGTGGCTGTAATACGAGTAGGTTCTAAGAATGTACTATGCAGATTAAAGGATTTAAATAAATTTTTCATTTAATTTCTCTCTGATGGCGTTAATGATGTATCTAGTATATCAACATTAAAATCTCCACAAACTATTATAGATTTCTTAGAACATTGATAAATTTTTAAAGCAATTATTTGCTAAATTCCTCATAAATTTTTTATAAAGTGGAAAAGACAATTTGATTCGAGACAGGGATTGAATCTGTGACCTTTGCCTAACCAGGGCAATGTTCTAGCCACCTGAACTACCCGAACCGTATCGAATCAAGTTGAAATTCTCAACCATAATTATATCGTCATTTTAAGAGTATGACCAGAGCCATCTATCGGGCTAATGAACAACTCGATGCCAATAAACAGTGTTACAACTATTTTTAAACATTGATGCAATGGACTCTCAGTATATTGATAAATTTTTAAAGCAATTATTTGCTAAATTTCTCATATTTTTTTTTTTCTTAGAACATTGGCATTTGAAAAGTGCTTCTTCAAGCTTTTCTTCAAATTTAATGTAAGGAGCATCAGGGGGACTGTATACACTTGACAAGGTGAAATGCTCAAACTCAATACTGGCAATTTCAATAACTCGCTCAATGGAGAGGCTACTAAATCCTTACGTTCTTTAAATTTTAAGTTTTTATTAATTAATATTAAAGAGCCTCCACGTTTAGAATGTTTTCTATTGAACGAGCTAGCAACCTGGTGATTTATGAAGTTCAACAATGTGATTTCATGATCTTTTAACCAGTGCTCTGTAGCACAAAAAATATTAATAGAATTTGCATTAATCATCATCATCCGAGCGTCTGTCCCAGTTGCGTCTCGCGACACCCGGGGTCCGCTTTCCTCCATTTTCTCCTCCACTTCGCACGGTATTCGGCATCCCCTGCAGTGAGACCATTGGCACGCATGTCATCCCTTACGACGTCAAGCCAGCATTTCTTGGGTCTTCCCCTCTTACCGGGACCCGGCGGGGCTGACATGGCCAGACATTTGTTACCTACGTAGCCCGGCGGTTGCCGCAAGACGTGACCATACCAACGAAGGCGACACTCTTGCAACTTGTCTGCAATGTCACGGACGTGAAGGCTGCCGCGGATGCGAGAGTTTCTCACGCGGTCCATCCGCGTGACCCCACACATCCATCGCAGCATCTTCATTTCCGTGACACGCAGCTCCTGCTTGTGTCGCTTCAATATCGGCCACGTCTCACTGCCATGTAAAAGGACAGGTCTAATAATGGTTTTGTAGACCTGTCCCTTCAACCGGATCGGCATTTTAGGGTCACAAATGACACCGGTCATCTCCCGCCATTTGGCCCACGCAGCAGCAATGCGTGACTTGACATCGCAATCGATTTTGCATTAATGTATAGCTCCAACTCTAAATCTTTACCATTTATTAAACCTCTAACATTATGGTGCACCAGGTTTATAAAAACAATATTTATTGAGGTGAAGAAAAAGTAAACAATTTTGCTCTGTACAAAAATATATTTTAATTATAAAAGTTAATTAATTCCATATTCTTTTTGGATTAATAGTTGTAAATTGGATAAAATAACTACATGTTACATTTGGGAAAGTTGATGTGAACTTTTTTTAAAATTACACCACCTGCCAGCATATCAATAAACTACACTTCACTATGTCTCAACTGAGTAACATTGAATCGGCACAGAAATCCTTAGAAGAGAGTTTTACAAAGCGGATGGAGGCTTTGGAGGCTCAGCTTCAGAGTGGTGGTCCAGCTAAGGATACAGTGGCAAGAGTTGCTGAGGAATTCCGGACATTCAGAGAGCTTATGTATAGCATGCTTGGTCTTCTACGTAAGCAAATTGGTGAATGTGCCAGGTCAATTGACTTAATAGAAACAAGGCACCGGCGTAAGGCACTCTTATTCCTGGGCATTGCAGAGGCTGATGATGAAAACTGTTTAGAGGTAGTTGTGAATGTTATAAACAATAAGTTGGCCATTAAGGACTGCTCTCCTGCTTCTTTTGCTACTTGTCATAGGTTGGGAGTGGCCAGCAATGATCACCATAGGCCAATCCTGGTATGGTTCTCTAGTCTTCAGTTAAGATCTGCAGTATGGAGGGCAAAAACATCACTGAGAGGTTCATCTGTCTCAATCAGAGAATTTCTGACTAAGGATAGGCAGACAGTGTTTCACAAAGCCCGTATGCACTTCGGTACTCGTAGCTGTTGGACGCAGGATGGTGTGATTGTTGTTCGAGCTATGGATGGGAGTAGGCACAAACTGACCACTGAGGAAGACTTTCATATTCTAGTAAAGGCATTTCCAAAGCCTATTGTTGCTTCGTTAACTAGTACAAAAGCAAGGGGAGCGCGAAAGTAGTAGTATCAATTGTTTTAGTGAAGAAAACATTCGTTTTGTACTCCTAGTTAGTTTCGGTAATTCTCGCAACCCGATGATGTACAAACGTTGTACGTTGTTAAGTTATTGCGGGACACATAGTGTGTTGCCGGTCACTATTGATGATCTCGTAAGTAATTTACTGTTCTTTCGCAATCTTCGCAATCGTAAGACTTTAAATGTCAACAAATTTGATGTATATTCTTGTAGTTTACTTTCAAAGGAGATATATTCAGTAATACTAATTGTCTGCTACTTTTTTTCTTGTTAGTTTTGAAATAACTTATGCATTTTGCTTTAAGTACATTATATTAATCTTGATTCTATGTGCTCTCAGCAGTATAACTCATGAATGTTCTATTTTGACTTCAATTTATTTCCTTTGTATTACACACTCAATTGATAATACTCTATGTAGGTAAACATGAATAAGCTACAAATATTCCAATGTACTTCAATCAGATTCAATTTTGTAAACAAATTTGTAAATGTTGATTGGTATTGACAACATGTCAATGTCACCCTACTGACAGCTACCAACATTAAAATTAAAATCATTGGGTTGCGTTCCGAGTTACGATCAACTGATACAAATTCGGCTTGTAATAATATGTTGTCCCGACTATGATATATTGTGTACAACTTTTGTTTTTTTTTGTAGATAAGGCCCAGCCGCTTTTGTTTTATATATATTTTTCTATCTGACTATGTGATGTTTGCTGGCGGGTGGTGCAGGGGTGAGTCAACTTATCAAGTTTTGAAAAGGTATTTTGCACATTATACTTGCTCTTATATTTATTATATCTATAACTTATTTATTATTGTGTATACTTACTAAATATATATAATATATATTTTATAAATATTTCACTATACATATACTATTTATAAAATGTCATCTGATGATGATGGACCATATCACTCTGCCTACGAATCTTCTACAGTGTTGAATGATGACAGCTTCAGCTCGTCTACCGGAACTCTGGGTGACTGCTTGCGTAAAACTTTTGAGATGAAGAGAGGTAACCTACTAAATGTATGTCATTTAAATGCACAAAGCATACCCTGCCACTACAGTGAATTGGAGGAGGCTTTTGCCGACACGAACGTGCATGCCATCTTAATATCGGAGAGTATGCTTAAGCCTGAATTGCAGTCTACATCGTATTCTCTTCCCGGTTTTATACTAGTGCGTAATGATCGTATCAGTTTTAGAGGTAAGCGATCAGGTGGGGTAGCGATCTATATCCGTAGTTCCTTCCCGTTTAAAATTCTTGCCTCATCTGATCCTGAATACACTGCTGATGCAGAATTTCTATTCCTAGAGGTTGTTGTCGGGGGAACCAAGCTGGTTCTTGGGGTAATCTATTGTCCTCCTTCAATTGACTACTTCTCCAGCCTGGAAACTGTGCTGGACTCCTTGGGGTCATCGTACACACACTATATCATCATGGGAGATCTAAATACTAATCTATTAGAACCTGAAACATCTCGTGCCCGTAAGCTGCTCCATATTGTGGAATCTGCTAGTCTTCATATATTACCATTACAAGCTACCCATCACAACATTTTGGTTGATGATACTTGGCTTGATCTGATACTTACCTCTTCCACCTCTCTTGTTTCCTTTCATGGGCAATCACCTGCACCCGCTTTTTCCCATCATGACCTCTTATTCCTCTCTTACACCCTGAAACCTCCTAAGTCCCCTCCTAAGATATTGCATATGCGTAGTTTTGGGCGTATGAATATTGAGCAGTTGGGCAGGGATGCTGCGTTGTTACAATGGGATGACTTAGAGTCGGCATCTACCATCGATGATAAAGTTGAAAAATTTAATAACGCTGTGCTTAATCTCTACGATCTTCACGCTCCAATAAGGAAAGTGAAGCTTAAACGTCCACCGGCTCCATGGATGACTGAAGAGGTACGAGTGGTAATGAGACGTAGGGATCGTGCATTTTGTAAATTCCGAGCAAATCGTACAGAGGAGAGGTGGAACTTTTTTTAAGGCAGCAAGAAATCGTTGTAACCAGATGATACGTAATGCTAAACGCCGACATATTCTCGAAAATGTTAATTCTTCTTCACCTGCCAGCGCTTGGAAATTTCTTGGTACGCTGGGTATAGGAAAACAGCAGCGTGTGGATCATCGAATTACGGTTGGTTTGGATGAATTGAACCAACATTTCTCCTCTACTACCTCTTTTGATCACCAAACCAAACTTTGTACTTTGAGTTACATAGCTGGCCTTGATATACCTAGTATAGACGCTTTTAAATTTTCTCTGGTTGCTACTGAAGACGTTAAAAAGGTAATTTTATCTATTAAGTCGAATGCAGTTGGTTGTGATATGATAAGTCGACGTATGATTGTCACAATTATCGACCATCTGCTTCCCGCTATTACCCACATTATTAACTTTTCCATCTTTTCTAGAACATTTCCATCTAAATGGCGTAAGGCATACATTATCCCCCTACCTAAAATATCCAATCCTTCACTACCTAATCACTTTCGTCCCATTTCTATTCTTCCTTTCTTATCCAAGGTGCTTGAGTCATGTGTGCACAAACAACTCACACTTTTCATTTATAAAAACCACCTATTAAGCCCATTGCAATCAGGTTTCAGACCCGGTCACAGTACTTCATCCGCACTTTTAAAAGTAACTGGTGACATCAGGGCTGGTATGGAGGACACTAAGGCTACAGTGCTAGTCTTGGTGGATTTTTCAAATGCATTTAACAATGTTAATCATGAAATCCTACTAGCTATACTTTCTCACCTTAATATGTCTTCAGAAGCAGTGGATTTTTTCTCAACTTATCTTCAGGGACGCCAGCAATCGGTTCGCATTGATGACTCTTTATCGAGTTGGTGCGATATTGGTTCTGGGGTTCCTCAAGGCGCTATTCTCTCTCCCTTATTATTTTCTATTTTTATTAATCTCGTCACCTATAATTTTCAATGTTCGTATCATCTCTACGCTGATGACTTGCAGCTTTACACTCATGCTCCAGCAGGTGATATAACCACAGCAATTCGTCGTGTAAATGCAGATTTGGACTATCTGAGTGATTGGTCGTATAGGTTCGGTTTGACGGTAAACCCATCCAAGTGTCAGGCCATTATTGTGGGGAGTAGATGGGTGTCAAGCAAGTTGGATACTGCCACCTTACCACCTGTAATATACAATGGTACAAACATACCATTCAGCACTTCAGTTAAAGACCTTGGTCTTATAATTGATTCTAGCCTCGACTGGCAAGCACAGGCTGCACACGTCAGCCAGAAAGTTACTGGAACACTTCGTGCCCTGTATCGATTTAAGAACTTCCTTCCTATTAATACAAAGGTCACCTTGGCCCAAACCTTAATCTTTCCTCTGATCGACTATGGTGATGTGTGTTACTACGACCTGAATGCAGACCTTCTCAATAAATATGACCGCCTCCTTAATAACTGCATTCGATTCGTTTTTAATCTTCGAAAATATGATCATGTCTCTTCATTCCGTTCCAAACTTAAGTGGTTGCAAATCCGTCATCGCCGTAAGTTACGCTCACTTACTACTCTTTATAACATTCTTAATTCTCCAACTTCTCCTACTTACTTGACTTCTTCTTTCCAATTCTTGTCGTCGAACCATGAAAGAAGTCTTCGTTCTTCAAATAATCAGCTCCTCCTATGTCCTTCACATACTACTACTTTCTTGGGTTCGTCTTTTATGTCCAATCTGTTCTCCTTTGGAACGCGCTTCCCGCCGAGGTCAGACTGTTAAATAGTCGCAATATATTTAAGGCTAGAGTGCGGCAATCACGCCTGTACAGACATCAAAAAGAGGTGACACATCCCCCCCTACTCGCACGCAAGCCTTACAGTCCCTATAGAGCGACTGTATTGCCCGCAGTAGCGAGCCGTCCACACCATATCCTGGCAGCAAGTCCCACAGCGTTTCTCTCACAACATTATCAAATGCTTTCTCTAGATCCACAAAAGCGCAGAAAACCTTCTGGCTAAGAGCCAGAAACTTTTCCGCGATCATGCGGAGAGAAAACACTTGATCCATGCAACCTCTTCCACGTCGGAATCCGCATTGAGCCTCCCATAAATACCTTTCAGACTTTTCTTGCATTCGTGCCGTTATAACCTTTTAGGATATAATATTTTTCAAGGGAATCTCTTTCTCATCACAAAACTTGTCCAATTTATTGAATGTGGTTTCGCCTTTTGTATCGGTCTCTAAATTTCTAGCAAACAATAGTTGTTTACATAGTTTCTCATGTTTAATAAACCTCACGTAAGACAGCAACAATGCTTCATTAGTAGGTAAAGTGGACTCATCGAGCTGAATTGAGAATTGACTAGTCTTCAGATGATTGCACAATGATCCTTCAATGTTTTCAGCCATTTCATCAATTCGTCTTTGCACAGAATTATTACTCAAAGGAATTTTTCGGATAATATCTGCGACCGGTTTATGAAGCACAGTAGTTATTACTTCCTTTATTGCTGGCAAAATTAACTCTTCTCCGATGTTGTGTGGTTTGTCTTTTTGAGCAATTAACAAAGAGATATTGTACGAAGCTCGAAGTCCGTCGTCATCTTGCTTAGCAGCTGTCGAAAATAGTTTTGCTACACTTGGCTGAGTATTATGCTTCATCTCTAGGTCTTGAAAATATGCTACATTCTTGTCTTTCTTATCTGGATGCATTTTATTCAAATGATCTTGCAGTCTTGAAGGCTTCATTGCTTCATTCGAAAATGTTTTTAGACATAGAAGGCACTGAGGCGACGATGGGTTTGTGGGATTTTCAATGAATCCGATTTTAATATATTCCACAGAGTATTGCAGTCTCTTCTCTTTTACTTCCAACAATGTTTTGTTTTAAGAAATGCGTAATTAAATGTTGAACTTAAGTACTGCTTATCTATTACCCGCGAAACCGCAAATGAAAATAAAATAAATATTCCGTTGTTTCTATAGGATTGCATAAGCAAGCTAGGCAAATCTAAAAGGAAAATCTAAAAGGTTTTATTTGAAAATTTACACAAACGCAATCAAAGCACGAGCATCCAGTGACCTTCTAACGGTACATCTCCAATTTAAAACAATCGGTACGTAAGTATCTACCTACCTACTATTATGAGATTGTAAAAATATTTGATCAATAAAATGTATGGTGACCCTAAACTTTAACCAAGATGGTGGGTCCAGTCGGGTCTTGCATTTAGTATTACCAAACCCAAACATTTAAGTACTACTCTTACTAAATATTAATGAGTATTTTTTTATTACTATGAAGTTATAATTAATAATTATAGGAACTGTAGAAATATTTAAATAGGTTCCAAAGTTTATGAATAATTAATTTTACTAAATCATAATCAAAGAAAAATATAACATTTTCTACCATATTTACCAATTCCAATTGTTATTTGAGCTGGCAGCGCGTTAGACTAGGACACAGTACCGTTTACAGCTCTCTCTAGTGTAGGAAATATTAGCGTTAGCAATCATATTTAATTGCTAAGACTCCATTCGTATTAATTTAATGAACAGTACATGGTAAAATTAATTATTGCTAAGAGACATCGATTACGCAATAATTAATTCAATAGACAATTCGTCACGAACCCACAATCTCCCTCCAAAACATGACTAAGCGCATCGACGTTCGCGCCGCTACTGAGTGGCGAGTTGTGAATGCTAAATTAAATTGCCAAAACTCATAATTATAATTCACGACAAATTCATATCGCAGGCGAGCTGCGAATGATGCGTCGCTGCGATTGCTAAAATGAATTTTCACGTCTAATTCATGAATGGATCGTGTCATTGTGCTATTGCGAAATACGGAGTGTGTGAATGAAAAAGTGCACGGTTGATATTTAGCCCATTACTTTTAACTATTAAATGCTTGTGTTTGGGGTTATTTATTCCATTTTAGTATAATTTTTTTCACATTCTGTGAATGCCATTGAGTTGAGTAAGAAGTCGAAATTCGTACGTACTTTTTACGAGTTGTAGATACTTTGGTTTTTATGTATTATTCTTTTATTTTGAATAATAAAATCTAAATCTAAAATCGTGTGATTGTACTTTATTGTGGAATAAATAATGTAATACAAAATGTATTTTTTGGCTTCCATCTCTCGAAAGGAAAACAACGGAACTAAAGTTTTTTTTATTTTTATTGAATTGAAAACTTCTTTTAGAGCGGTACGCTTATTTTTAGATGATATAAATATCTGGACCCACGACACCGTTAGGCATATGCATGTATATATAGCAGACCACGAACGCGTCTAGAAAAATATTTATTCTTGACAGTTAATTTGTAGATTCAATATCTTGCTACTAAATAATAGAATCATTATCATCTAACGTTAATCCCGGTCATCTTCAGTTCTTATTAAATAATATTGTGTAATCAATTAAGACTCTTTCGGTGTAGAATTTTTTTTCATCATCATCATCATTAACGTCGATCCCGGTAAATTTTTAGTTTTTTGGTAATTATTAAATTTTCTCAGGAACGGAAGGACCTAGCAAGTTGATGTTTACTTCATTGATGTTCATATTAGCATAGCAATAGTACGTCGCATGCTAAGAGATAAAAATTAGCACGCTAGTGAAATTATCAAAAAATAGCATTAATTTCCATCACTAGCTCTCTCGCCAGGACCGTTTTTAGATAGCTACCGCTTATAAGGAAATAGCTACCCTTCTGATAAGCAAATAGATGTCATTTTAGCTCAACGAAATTTTTTGGCAATCAGTCTAGTTATAAGACTCTGTCTTTGTTTAAGTCTTTGGTTTCTACACGTTGGTATTAATTTTTAGCACAAAGTAGATTTTAATGGAATCGAAGACCCGATAAGTTACTCTTTGGTCCTTGAGTACCGTCACCCACAATTGACTGACACTGCCATTGACTTTGATAATTTTAGCGCTATCAGTTACATACAGTTTGTAATAATATTATTTGGAATAAAAATCAAAAAATAAGTAAAGTAACAAACTATAGCACTTCATTAAATGTAACAACTCTGGTCGAACCTACTGTTCTGTTTCATCATAGCCATAGCACAATGTTTTGAGTGTCAGAAGAAGTATAAACAAGGTCGCAAGTGTTTAAAAAATTGTAATTGTGTATTTACATACAAATAAACACCAATAATAAAATGAAACTAACTAAGATATCTTGCGCAGTCCGAGCAAAGCCTCTGCTACCTGTTGCAATAAACGGAGT
This sequence comes from Thumatha senex, assembly GCA_948477245.1. Classification (NCBI taxonomy): domain Eukaryota; kingdom Metazoa; phylum Arthropoda; class Insecta; order Lepidoptera; family Erebidae; genus Thumatha; species Thumatha senex. Next base: position 17,066,326 of record OX419731.1, on the reverse strand, counting down.
TTTAACTCATTACAGGTAACGTAATATCACAATGATCTTTATGCCTGTACTGTATTATTGATACAGACATTATCCAATAGGTGGTGACAAATTTATTATACTCTATTGATAATCTGTGACATATTAATTTAGGTGGATCGTAGTCAATGTTCTGTAAACGATCACTATTAAGCATTTAACGCTAATCAAATCGAATCGTCAATCAAATCGAAGACCTATTGGAAAAAGGCCAGGTCAAGAGTACCCTTACCTGCGAGCATGTATGAAAACACTCATGAAAGTAGAATAAGCAAAAGTTGTATGTCAGGATTGTAGCAAGTGGAAAGCCATAGTCTCTACCTACTCCGATGGGAAACAGGCGTGATAATATGTATTTATGTATGCATGTAACGCTACTGTCAGTACTGAGATGGGTGACCATTTGTAGCATTTCCATTTACGAGTGCTTTTGTGCTTCTAAAGGCATTTTAAGTCATTGATCCTGGTTGCCACCAAAATGTCATTTTAGTGAAATTGAAGGCCATAATTGAACAGCTTGATTAATTTAAACACCAGTGGGTCAATTCCCCTAACAATTTTAACTCATTCCAGTCTATTTTACTGACATAGTATAAAAATACAGTCCATAAAGGACAGTGACCGAATCTGGCCTGAGCGCGGACAGCAGCTTTGGAAAGATATAAAACTTGTAATAATTTTTATTTATTATACAATAAATATTAATGACAATTTGGTTGTAGCCACTTATCTGATATTCAAAACGAATTTAAAAATATTTGTCTTGGCTTACAAAGGGATATTATTATAATTGTCACCCTTGTGTTGTATAAAATAAAAGTAATGACAAGAGTAGGGAGAAATAAGTCGAAACTCCTTCCTTATTAGTCACTAATATTTCATTTAATAACTGAAACTGTGCTAAATGTTTTGTGTAATTATTTTATTGGTATTTTAAAATACTTCTATATTTTTTTAAATACTAAATATGTTTAAATATATGTTCAAAAGTAGAGGGTAGAAGGAGTCAGGGTAGGCCGAGACTTACATATGAAGACCACGTGAGCAGATTGCTCAAAAACGGAAAGGTCAAAAGTACTCGGATACCCAGACGTGCGTGTATGAAGCGATTGATGAATCTCGAAGAAGCGAAAGAAGTATGCATGGATCGCGAAGCCTGGCGATCTGTCCTCTCTGACTACCCCGTCAGGGATACAGCGTGAAGATAGTTAGTTAGTTAGTTTTTTTAAATATATGCAAATTTTTATAAAAGATAAAACGTATTGGGTATTTTAGTTTTCATCTTCTAGCAACACTGATTAAAACTGTCATCAAAGTCCTTTAACACAAATAAACAAAACAACACAGTGTCATAATATTATATTAAAAAAAAAAAAAATATTTAAAATATTATCACAGCCGAAAGACATAGGTTTACTCTTAGTAGGTTTACTCTTTATACTGTGATATTATATAGTTCGCGTTTGTATTTATCGAGTGTTTTGTATCATAATAAATAATTCAATTTCTCACGACCACCATGGCTTTTTGGGTCCTGTAATAAAGACAATGGCATTTTTTGTCTGTTGAATCTGTTGTGGTATTGGTATTACACACAGAAGTCGTCATAACTCTTGACCTGACGGAAGTACCGCATGTAATTCTTCAGTGGATTCTACCGTAAGCAGTAAGTTTTTTTTTAATTTCAACAAGTTGTTAAAAGCGGTTGCTTACTTACTTTAGTACTTGGATACCCAAATGTACATGTATGAGACGACTAATGAATCTGTAAAAATATTGTCTAAAAACCTGGCAGATAGTGTGTAGATAAACAATGAAAAGTATTATCTCACTTGAGGTACTTTTTTCCTTTTGATTTTTATTGATTTTGAAGGATTTACTTTATCATGTATTATTAAAGTGACCAATATACAATGAAATATACATAGACTAGCTGTGCCTCACTCCTGACTTCCCATTTATAATAATTTATTGAATATAATGTATTCAACATATTAATGTTTTAAACTCTGCCCGATTTTTGATATTTATAATTACTCTGTATTACTTTTACACAACATAGCTTTCAATTGTAAAATAATTGTTTTTAATCAGTTCAGTGGGCTAACCAGTAGCTGCATTACCTGAAGGTGATATGGCCCTAGATTATTTTGGAGCCTCTTAAATCAACTTCTACCAACAGGTTTGTTACATATACCTATTCAAGTACTTTTCATTGCCTTTTTTGTTTCAGTTAAGAACATCCAATAGAACCTGTCATACTTGTTGGATTTGCCCTATGGGCAAGTTAAGTCACATAACAGAATCCAGAACGAACCATTTTTCTGCCAGATTTGAAGAGAGCCGCTGATACTCTATTACATTGTTTTTTCTCCTAAACTGTAACTATGAAGAGAGATATTAAGTTTCTAGGTGACTCAGAGTACATATATATATATAAACAAAGTATATATGATATATACTACAGCAATGTCTGATTTGCCAATTCCATTTATAATTTCCTTATACTTGACAAACCATAATGCTTTTATTTTCTATATAATATTGATGTAGTATTAAAGGCTAAGTTATACTAAATAAAACAACCAGGATCATAATATGGTAACCACATAAGAAATAATGGTACATATTTATTGTGAAATGTGCACAGATAGAACTAGCAACATTTTGGGCATGATTCCTTTTAGCCGTCAACTGCAGATTATTAAGAGGTAAAATACAAAACAAACAAAAATGGTTTTTTGTTTATATATGCCATATAAACAAACATGTTTTGTTTATATATATGAAAATAACATTGGCAACCTAGACACCATAAAACTTTATTATTGTTACAGCATTGTCGGCCAATCACCTATTGGTTGTTTGCTCATGTCATGTTTGTGATGTGGTACTTAAGTTGGGCAAGGTATGGTGAAAATATTACTCCTCCAGCTCAATCCTAGACATTGTTTTACAAATATATGAAGATGATAATGATCACATTTGAAAATTAAATTGAGAATAAAACCGGCAGTTTCATTTTATTTTTATTTATTTTTTAAACTACCTGGCTACAACAAAATCTATATCATAGTCTTAGCTATGTAATAGCAGTATTTTTAAGGCGCTACAAAATTGTCCGCATCGAGGCCAAAACCCCCATAGAGAGTGGTCACTGTCCTTTGTGGCTTCAACACTTTGTTTATTTTTCTAATAATGTATATTGTTATGGAAATAGGATGGTTGAGGATCCTGGCTTCCAGGCAACCAGGCCACAATTTAAAGAAACAAATAAAGTAGTGCATTTATGACCATAATCATAGCCGGGCATAAACTCGTTAATCCGTTATACGTTAATTAACGTAATTACATTTTGATTAATGAATTAACTTCAAAGTTAATTTTGAAAAATTTTATCGAACATGTTAACTTTCGTTAGTATTGACTGTGTGACAGTCCGTTAATCGTTAATCCAATGCCTAATAGTTAACGCACGGCACCAACAACTTCCGACAAGTGCCGGGCGGCGCGTGGCAGCAAGTGAAACAAAAACAATACTAGATATATTTTGCCAGTTTGTGCGAGTGAGAAAGAAAACTGCGTAGAGATTTGTTTCGTTTGATCATTTCATTACTTAGCGCCGGAGCTTTGAGTGACTCGGGTAACAGATATTTTTAAATCTATTCATTAAATACAATACTGCTATACCCTCAAGCGCTGCAGTTGAACGTCTTTTTTTCCATGGGTAACGACATTTTATTACCAATATGAGCCTCACTTTCAAACGAGAACTTTTACATGGTAATGTTCATAAAGGGATGCACCTTATGCCAGACGATTAAATTACACATTTGAATTATACAAAAAATAAATAATTAAATAAATATACATCACGCCTTATCCCCGAAGGGGTGGCAGAGGCATATTATATGCCCACTTTTCACCGTGTGTATTCCTGTCCCACGTAATAGGTGGTGAGCCTATTGCCGTGTTGAAATAGACGGACGCAGGTTGTGGCTACCTGCTGTTGAAATTTTCAAGCCACCCATAAGGCCTTCAACCAGGCTTAACGACTGCCATTTTACTGGCAACCGGGACCAACGGCTTAACGTGCCTTCCGAAGCACGGAAACGCTCGCAAATGTAAATGGCACAAAGTGGTCACCCATCCGAGGACCAGCCATAGTGAAAGTTGCGTAACTCAGTGATCGTTTACAGAACACTGAGACCGCGTGGCCACGAGTGCTTCGAATTATACAAGTATTTCGTTTTGTCCCTAACCTGTTATCTTCCAGAACCTAAACCAACAGGTTTTATAAGTTGTGACAAACTAAATACGCCTAAATTTCACTGTATGCATTTTTATCCCACCTATCATGTGGTGAGGGCATTGCCGTGTTGAAATCTACAGATACAGGCTGTGGCGACCTAATATTGAAATATTTCAAGCTGGCCTTCAACTGGGCTTAATGACAGCCGATTTTACTGGCAACCGGGACCAACGGCTTAACGTGCCTTCCGAGGCACGGAAATGCTTGCAAATCTAAAAGCCACAAAATGGACACCCACCCATCCAGAGATTAGCCATAGCGAAAGTTGCTTAACGCAGTGATCGTTTACAGAACACTTAGTCAGCAGAGCTACGAGCGCTTCAAAGAATGCAAAAGAATAAATGTTTCAAAGAATGAAAAGATGTAATGGCACAAAAAAATATAGCCATGTCTTTAGCTCTATACTAGAGGACTCATAGTACCTGTTCCTGTGTATACATACTTGTTGTATGTGTGTGTTGTAGGTCTGTTTATAAATATGAGGATACAATGTAGCCTACTACGAGTTACTGAACATATGTTACTCTTCTTAACATAAACTAGTTATTTGAAAAATAAAAATATTTTTTGTACATTACATTCCACCTGACTGAAACTGGTTGCTTAATTGTAATTAAACTTAAACTTATCTTTTAACTAATGTTTTGTCATAATTGGTGGTAAGCCCATTGCCTTATTGAAGGAAAGAGCGCTCGTGGCTCTGCGGTCTCAGTGTTCTGTAAACGATCACTGAGTTACGCAACTTTCGCTATGGCTGGTACTCGGATGGGTGGCCACTTTGTGGCATTTACATTTGCGAGCGTTTCCGTGCTTCGGAAGGCACGTTAAGCCGTTGGTCCCGGTTGCCAGTAAAATGGCAGTCGTTAAGCCTGGTTAAAGGCCTTATGGGCGGCTTGAAAATTTTCAACAGCAGGTAGCCACAACCTGCATCTGTCTATTTCAACACGGCAATGGGCTCACCACCTATTACGTGGGACAGAAATCCACACGGTGAAAAGTGGGCATTTAATATGCCTCTGCCACCCCTTCGGGGATAAGGCGTGATGGATATTTATTTATTTATTTATTTTATAAGTTTACTAACGCCACGATATAAAGATGCAATTTTAGACATATTAACAGATTAACGTTAACTTGCTTACATTTATCCGAAATATAACGCTTTAACGTTTAATGAAGCTAACTTATTTTGTAGCGGATTAACGATTAACGCAGTTTGATTAACGGTGCCCAGCTATGACCATAATATGTAAGAAAATTAGATCAACTTAAGACTGAAGGAAAAATATTAGGAGAATTGACCTTCTGGTAGACATAGGCTGAACTTATCCATTTCAACATAGCTATAGAGTTGGTCATCATGACTATTATATCGATACTTTTCTGTTGCACATACACTACAACAACCACTTTTAATCAGGTGTAATTGGGTACTACAGTAGTTTAAAAAATACAAGTTATTTGTATATCAAAAGGTCCTTAATGTGTTACTGAACCCATTCCTGCCCTCGCTTCTGCATTATGTTGTCCATGTCCATTCTATTAATATTTATCATAATACAAATCTTAATCACTTCTGTGCTTCATAAGGCATGTTAAGCTGTTGGTCTCGGTTTCTAATATTATGGCAGTCAATCAATCAAATCAGCGTATGTCAGTCCACTGCTGGACACTATTTCACAGTCTTGCGCCTTCCGCATCCAGTTTCTCACTGGGACCTTTTCTAGATAGTTCATCTATCTCGTTGTTCTATAATGGCAGTCATTAAGCTAAATTAAATAGACCTTATGGGTTGTTTAAATAATAACAATAGCAGGACACAAACAAGCTGCGCTTGTCTATTTCAATAAGGCAATGGGCTTACCGCCAATTATGACAAAACTTTAGTTAAAAGATTAGTTTAAGTTAAATTACAAATTAAGCAACCAGTTTCAGTCAGGTGGAATGTAATGCACAAAAAATATTTTTATTTTTCAAATAACTAGTTTATGTTAAGAAGAGTAACATATGTTCAGTAACTCGTAGTAGGCTACATTGTATCCTCATATTTATAAACAGACCTACAACACACACATACAACAAGTATGTATTCACAGGAACAGGTACTATGAGTGCTCTAGTATAGAGCTAAAGACATGGCAATATTTTTTTGTGCCATTACATCTTTTCATTCTTTGAAACATTTATTCTTTTGCATTCTTTGAAGCGCTCGTAGCTCTGCTGACTAAGTGTTCTGTAAACGATCACTGCGTTAAGCAACTTTCGCTATGGCTAATCTCTGGATGGGTGGGTGTCCATTATGTGGCTTTTAGATTTGCAAGCATTTTCGTGCTTTGGAAGGCACGTTAAGCCGTTGGTCCCGGTTGCCAGTAAAATCGGCTGTCATTAAGCCCAGGTGAAGGCCAGCTTGAAATATTTCAATATTAGGTCGCCACAGCCTGTATCTGTCGATTTCAACACGGCAATGCCCTCACCACATGATAGGTGGGATAAAAATGCATACAGTGAAATTTGGGCGTATTTAGTTTGTCACTGCCTACCCCTTTTGGGATAAAGGCGTGGCATATGTATGTATATGTATTATCTTTAGTGTAATGTTCAGAAAGGTGTACCTTTTTTAAGTCCAGGGATTTCAGCCATGGAGACAATAGGATTCTATTCTAGATTCTATTTTAGATCCATTTTATTTTAATGCTACCGAGGTAGAAACCTGCATACTATACACCTGATCGAAAATGGTTGATGTAGCCTATGGTATACTACAGGTGTTACATTCGCGCTGCCTACCCCATTTCTGTTTTGAAGATAGGGACAGACTGGTAATTAGGTCTTCAACTTGACATTATCACTACTATGTTACTGGCACTCAATAGCATGCCTTCCTACTCACGCAAATGCTTGTAAATGGAAATTCCACAATTGGTCGCCCAATTTAGAAACAACTGTAATACTCGTATAAGATTCATATTGCAGTAATTTTGTACAGAACAGTGACCTAACGGTGCAATGTGTGCTTCTAAAGTAAGGTTTCTGCTAATGTTTCGTAATTTTTATTGTACTTCAGGTCAAAGTCAGCATCCCCTAATTCATATGATGTAGCTGTTATTGGTGGAGGAATAGTTGGATCAGCTGCAGCCAGAGAATTGCTTGTCAGACATCCAAATCTGAAATTAGCAATTGTTGAAAAAGAAGGTATTTTTGCTGGGCATCAAACTGGAAATAACAGTGGTGTGATACACGCAGGCATCTACTATAAACCTGGTTCATTGAAAGCCAAATTATGTGTAAAAGGCTTGGACCTTATGTATAAATTTTGTGATGAGAAAAAAATACGTTATCATAAAAGTGGCAAGTTGATTGTCGCTACTACTAAACATCAAATACCCATGTTACTAGAATTATACGATCGTGGTCAACAAAATGGTGCAAAGGATTTAAAATTACTTGACAGTAAAGGATTGAAGGAAATTGAACCGAATGCCAAGGGCATAAAAGCCATTTGGTCTCCTCATACAGGAATTATTGATTATGCAGAAGTAACACAGCATCTAGTGAAAGATTTTGTTGCGCGCGGAGGAACACCACATTTAAACTTCGAAGCTACGAAGTTTTCCGAGTCTGAAAATCCAGATTATCCAGTCCAAATATCAGATGCAAAAAGTGATTCTATTAATGCCAAGTATGTACTCACATGTTGTGGGTTACATTCGGACACGGTAGCTGTACTCAGTGGATGTTCTCCTTATCCTATGATAATACCTTTTAGAGGAGAATATTTGTATCTAAAAAAGAGTAAAAGTAGTCTTTCCAAAACCAATATATACCCTGTACCAGATCCAAGATTTCCTTTCTTGGGGGTGCATGTAACCCCCACAATTAATGGAAGAATTATTTTGGGACCTAATGCTGTTTTGGCATTATGTAGAGAAGGTTATAGGTATGTTTATTTTTGTATATTAAATTGATATGTCTTGTGTTGACCTACTATATTATTTTACTACAATGTTTATCAATTTGATTTCATTTATAGAGGTTGCATACATATCATATATATAATACAATGTAGGTAAAGATGAATTCTCTCGCATTAGCGGCCGTGACATTGCAGATAAGTTGCAGGAGTGTCGCCTTCACTGGTATGGTCTTGTCTTGCGGCAACCGCCGCGCTACGTGGGTAAAGTGAACCCTGGCGCCGTGAGACGCAACTGGGACAGACGCTCGGATGATGATTGGAACGCTGGATTACAAAAATACCTATTTTACTTAATTCATGATGAATCTGACTATCTTGTTTGATTTTACAGCTGGACTGACATAAATTTCAAAGAATTATTTGCGATACTTAAATATTCGGGTTTTCAAAAGTTAGCCGCAAAGTATTCACTCTTTGGATTGCAAGAGACGGTGAAATCACTCATTACTCCTCTTCAAATTAGAGGCATACGAAAACTAATTAAAAATGTTAATTACAATGATATTGAGAAAGGACCAGCAGGAGTACGGGCTCAAGCAATGGCAGAAGATGGTTTGATATTTTATTCTTCAATATCCTCACATATTATAAAACAAAAGTCTCAATTGAACGAATATTCACACGGTTTGCTTAAAAGGAATGAGTGGAAGGGAAGTTTGAGAGTGTGTGAAACTGGAGCAGGATGGTGAATGCAGCGCCGCGCAACAGTTATCACAAGTTTTAAGAAATTGGATTATAATTACCTATGTATAATTACTATTATTTATATTGCTATTCGCATGGAATTTAGTGTGAATAAATATTGTGGGAAAGTAAAGGGTAGAAGGAGTCAGGGTAGACAGAGACCTCATGAGCAGATTGTTAAAAAACGGAACGGCTAAATTACTCGAATACCCAGACGTGTATGTATGAAGCGATTTATTAATCTGCAGGAAGCGATAGAAGTTAGTACGGATCGCGACGCCTTGCGATCTGACCTCTCTGACTATCCCGTCAAAGATACAGCGTGGAGATGTTAGTTTTTGAATCCTATGCGTATAGATTGAAAGAGTTTGCCATTGAATAGTCATAGCTCAAGCTATGCTCATCACTCGTCGTAGCTCAAGGTTTTTGGTTATCTCAGCCAATAATGCAAATGGCAATTAATTAGGTACCTACTATGCGTAATCAACCCGAAAAATGAACAGTATTCAACGCATGGGTGAATCTATTAACTATTTCCTATGTATATTAAGTTTGTATTTAGAAATGTATATGTATTAGCTGACGACCGCGTGGTTAAGTTTTCTCGTTTCCGTTTCCCACAGGAACTTGTTCCCGGCATAAAAAGAAGCCTGTTTGATTCTGATGTGTAAGCTATATTATTGTAGTTTCATTTAAATCCATTCAGTAGATTTTGTGTGAAACAGTAACAAACATCCATACTTACAAAATTTCGCATTTATCATATCAGTAGGATGTTTTGTCAGTCGTCTAGATCCCATAGCACAAAGTTAAAGCTTAGTTTGGGCTAGATGGCGCTGCGTGAAGTCTCTCACAATATATATTTATTTAATCTACGCCTTACCTTATTCAAGACTCCTAATTTCCGCGAGACTAGCCTAATACAAGCCTCATTTTTATGAAAACTTAGAAACAAAATATTTTTTTTACAATTTTGGCGTAGGTACCCGCCAACATTGTAAAAAATATTATGTACCTAAGTAGTGTAATAATTAATACCTTAAATTGTTTAATATCTGTGTTCTAGGAACCCTAATAGAAGATTTTGTCTTTGACTCTCAACCTGGCTCTGGTGTTGTTGGGAGCAGAGTTCTGCATGTTAGAAATGCACCATCTCCAGGTGCTACCTCGTCACTAGCTATTGCAATGATGATAGCTGACAAAATGGAAAATCTGTTTAAGTTAAGAGGTGTATAAAGATATTTATCTGTTTTAGAATATTTACAATTACTTATTACTTGTTAATTAATTGTTGTTAGCTTAAGAAATAATTAATTTACGAACTTATAATATAATCAAGCTTTTATGTATTTTGTATATGTAAAAGCAATTTTCTTGTTACATATTTATAATTATGTTATGTAAGCGTGGTCTTCATCGCTGTACATGGATACAATATATCAATCATAATGATTTAAATATATAGTACAAAATGTCCCACAATATATGAAAAGCAGACCAGACACAGTAACAATGATATTTATAGAAGTTGCTCATTATTGATACTATACTTATTTTGTATTAGTTGTCGTAAGCAAATAGTATATAAGCAAAAGATCCCACAATATTTATTTGATATATATTTTTTTTACGTTAAATATACATATTGAAGTTATTATGTTCATATTGTTATATAATTGTTTGCAAATATTTTTATCTTCCTAAACATATACTCTAGAGCAGAGTTTATCTGAAAGATAATACTGTGATACAAATAATGTTGTATATATGTTATTTTTAGAGGTATATGGGATAGTATGAATAAATCATTCGAATAGATGTAAAACTTTACTGGTCATTCCGTTTTTACTGATGGTGTATAGAAGCAGATTGTTAGTAAACAGTTATAAGACGTATTTATACAGTTTTCAAGTACAGAATTTCCTAAAAATATAGGTAATTAATGTCTTCCTGGTAGAAAAAACAAACAGATTTTCTATCATAAGAAGGTTGATTAAGAATTTTTATACCATTGTACAAATCATGGTAGAAATTGTATCATCTGATTTGAATAGATTGATACAAAAATTCATCCGAAAGCCATGAATTTTGCAGGTATAAAAGTACCTAAAATAAGTGTATGACTGATTGATAAAATATTGAACTTCAATCTTTTTTATCAAGAGTATTAAACAGTTATAAGACGTATTTATACAGTTTTCAAGTACAGAATTTCCTAAAAATATAGGTAATTAATGTCTTCCTGGTAGAAAAAACAAACAGATTTTCTATCATAAGAAGGATGATTAAGAATTTTTATACCATTGTACAAATCATGGTAGAAATTGTATCATCTGATTTGAATAGATTGATACAAAAATTCATCCGAAAGCCATGAATTTTGCAGGTATAAAAGTACCTAAAATAAGTGTATGACTGATTGATAAAATATTGAACTTCAATCTTTTTTATCAAGAGTATTATTTTTATCATGTCATTTTATCAGAATATCTCGCTATTTGTTATACTTGTTATACGTTTATGTACAGAAATATCGCCATTTTTTTTTTTAGTCCCTGAGAAAGTAAATCAATTTGTATTTCAAATGTTGTACCTATCTTTAAAAATGTACTTTTGATATAAACGTGTTTTTGCTCTTCTGAACCATAGGAATCCCATGTTAGGTTGACTATTATCGTTACTGTCCCTTCAAAAATGTTTCATGCTTTAAGATACACCTAGAATATACATCCGTATAATAAGTATACTCTAAATGTAGGTACTTACACATGTATTGTACCCATAGGTATTCTTTGGAAGATACATTAACGTCGCGTACCTACAGTCATATTGGAAACTAATTCCAAGAAAAAGCATACTTCTCTTAGAATTAATTTCTTTAGTTCAAGATACGGATGTATCTTTAGTTTTGAATTTCTATAGTGTGTCAATTGCTAACATAACGGCCAAATTATTGAAATTCATTTAATGTTAAAACCATGGTATGTAACCATTGTAAAGTGTTAAATATTATATAATTCGATGAAGTATATGCACTATTAGTTATAGTTTATGCATCGGGTAACATGTAATTTCAAGTTTATAGCACAGATAATATAATTCTTATACAGATGCACGAAAATGAACAAAAAATTGTCACGGCCGTAACATGGAAAGCAGGCATGCACTACGGGACTTTGTATATAGATGGCGACAATGTTTTGGCAATCTATAATTATTATCTACTACACTAGATGTCACTATAAACAAAAAATGTACCGAATGCTTTGTCTAGCTAAACAATATTGTCGTATCAATATTCTGTACTTTCGGATGTCAAGGTCATGTTATAAAGCGGTAAATGGGGTTTCACTTGTTTATATACTAATTGACGTCCGCGGCTTCGCCTGCGTAAAGAAGTTTTCCCGTTAATGTTTCGTCATAATATTACATTTATAATTCATAAAATTATTTGTTATAAGTTATAGAAAAAGTACATACTGTATAAATTTTACTTATTTAAATCCAGCAGTAATCTAGGCCTACGTCTAGCAGTGAACTGTGCCAGGCTAATTCGATTGATTGAGTGAAATAAAAATTATGTGTCCATAGCTCCAAATATTTATTATAATATTTCTGATAAAAGTTTTTTAATAATGTATTTTACTTATATAAGAAAAAAAACAAAAAGATACAAAAAAAAAACTGTACATAAAAATACAAAATACATTTTGGTCAACTGGAGCCACAATTCATTTAGTTAGAAGTTAAAATTTTAACAAATAAAATTTCTAATTTATTGTAACTGTATCTTTGTCTACTGTGCTATATATGTTATTTAATTTCATAAATTAAATACTATGTTTTAATGATAGTCTATTTATTATTTATTTATTTATAAATAGACTACGATTAAAATAAAGACATCAGTATTCATTAACAATAATATAGTCAGTCTATCCATTTTTTTTGACAACCCACACTCAAGAGTGATTTTTATTACAAATATAGCAAGTTGAATTTTTAAGTCAGAAGTGCAGTCTTTCAATTTTACTGTGTTCATTTTTATATGTAAACTTTAGTACAGATCAGGCAGCAAGTCGAAACTTTCACAATCAGTAAAATCACCTTATTTAATAAAAATGTTATAAAATGGCAGGACTTGTTCATGTATTTAATATTAAGTGCACTCTACCCTTTCATTTAATATCTATAATTATGTGCGAGAGTCTAAATCATTTCAATGATTACTTTTACATAAAGAATTACAAAAAATTAATCACAACCGACACCATGCTAAAGATAGTTTTTGTTAGAGTTACCTAAAACGCAAGATGCTATTGAAGACGTTATACCTAAACATAAAAGCCTGAAAAGATGTTCACTCTAAATGAGAGATGCCAATCAAGTAAAATGCCTGGAATGTGAAATTGACTAAGAAGCTGATTGCCTAAGTTGATGCCTACAAAGCAAATTGTCTCAGTGGTTAAATGCTTACAAAGCAATATGCTTAATGGTCCTCCATTATCTAGACACTACTTTTTATATTTTAGTTGCTTCCAAGCCATACCTGGATTTGGAGATCAGGGTCCACGTTTATTTGGCAGCAATCATTTAGCTTTTAGGCATTAGTGGGCACGACTGCCGCATGACCTTCTAACCCTGCCAGGGCACATGCGTCGTTGCTTCGTCCGCTAGTCAGAGTAGACTCCAAAGATCTAGGTGAGATCCCTTGAACCCAACCCGACACTACTATGTAAATATAATTTTTTAAGCATAGGTCACTTAAAATTATAGATTTCATTAAACCAACTCTTAAGTTTGTCTATGCACATTTTAATTTATAGCTTCTCAGTCATCTTGTATTTCAGTCAAATTGATTTCTAGGTAATTAAATTTAGGCAATCTGCTTCTTAGTCAATTTCACATTTCAGGCATACTGCTCCATCAGCGTCTCTCATTTAGGGGCCTTTAGGGCAAAGCTTTTTAGGGTAACATCATGTATATGACGTTAAATATCATCTTGAGGTTAAGGTAACTCAATCAAAACTGCTAAAGATGTTGTTTTCTGAATATGTTCATTCCACTATTAATCCTTTATTAGTTAAACATATAAAATTAAACTGGAGATCATATGCCGTTGTTAAATGAAATAGTATGTTGCTGATGACTACTATGTACTCTGATAAACCAAACAGTGAATAAACTGAAAAGAAAATAAACATTGTTAATTAATTACATGTATTATTTCAAAACACTGAAACTGAAGTAATATTTTTAGCTCACCTAAATGACGCCGCCACGCGACATCCTGATTGAAATCTATAGCAACTTCCAGAGATTGAAGGCCAAGTTTAGACAAAATTATTATTGAAATTAACCCTCAAATTGAGGGCTCTAAGATATGCCTATTAATTTTCAGTGTGTAGAAACAAGGATTGAAGAAGAAGGAAAATGTGAAGTTCAGGGTTGAAAAGGAGTAAATTTTGTATAAGATAATTAAGAGGGTTTAATTTATAATTAAATAGATTTCTTGCCAAGAGTTTCCAATGTGGAAGTTGTTCAAGGTCTCCTCTCACATTATGTCAGGACAAATTATAATATGACATGTCTCTGCATAGCATCTAGTGTCTAGTAGGTAAATCTATTGTGAAGTCATCACTCTTAAAAGAGTGAAGTAGTCAAATGCAGGGGTAATTGGCATATTATAGCTGACACCTCTGGTGTAGCATGCATGAAGAATCACATACCATAACCCTTATGTTAGTGTTGAAACAGATTTTAATCAAAATATATTAATATTTTTTTTATCTAGCTCTAGAAACTACTAGGTCCAGATCTACTGCAGTACTGTATTGCCAGAACCAAAAGTCAAATCCCGAATAGACTAGCTTCAAGATCTTTAAATATGCTCTAGTTACTGGTTTTCTTTTTTCCTAAACCTTATCCATTATGCGAAATCTGCGAATATCATTTAAACTTTCCAGTTTGTTTTTAAATAAATTTTTGAGGTAGTACTCAGTCTGAAAACATTTTGGACTAGTTTTTAGATTTTTTTTTTTAGCAAATTGCAAAGAAAACTGTATTGTATATATTTTAATTATTGCACATAGTAAGTATGAAATATATTTTAGTTTTTCTCTTGACTGAGATTTTTATACAAATTCTATATCTATAGCTAAACCAGTCTCTGATTTTGCAGAGGAATAAACTTGTTATTTCATTCATTTATTTAAGCTAACAAGCAATTCTAGATACATAAATATTATCACACATTTAATCCCTGAAGGATTATTATGTTGTAGATATTTTAGGTACTTACCATAAGGTTCACACAGACTATTATGTCTTAGAAAGAAAAAGGCAGCGAATGCAAACGATGTCACATTTGTTATAAATGCTCTCCATTTTAATTTAACAGAGCGTTTCTCTCTGTATGTTAAATTAGGTCTCCGTCTATATCTAGACAGCAATACGCATATAAATAGCATGTAGAATACTGATGTACCAATGAATGTTTTGAAGCACAGCTCATGATACTCTGCAAAAAATACATGGGTACATTAGTATTTATAAATATTAGAACAAAATTTTATGTGATTATCCTTTCTAATACTTACTATAATTATGAGAGGAAGTCCAATGAGTCAGTCCTAATAAAGTTATGTTCTCTATCACGTTAAGGAATACTGCTAATTTCACAATAATGATACAATTCTCTTGAATTACACTAGTATAATATATCCACCTTAGATGCACTATATACAATCGTATAGGCGCATGAAAGTATATTGCCGTTTTCCATATTGTTCGTTGTGGTTCATAATTTCCTATAGATGCTGAAATTGATGGGAAGATATTCGGAACTTTACAATGTGTATTATTGGCACTCTCAAAATCTTTGTACATTGTAATCATCACGCAAATAATAAAAGCAAATAGTGGTATTGATACAGCTGAGAAACATATTTTAAAGGGTATTCTGACGTAATATTTCCTTTCGGGCACATTGTAAAGGGGCAGGTACATTTAAACTATTTAATTATTATTTTGATATCCAGTGCAAATTTACATCTATCAGCTGACACAATACTACATTATATTAAACTGATCAAATGTCAAATTAATTCGACACAATTTTTAGGGTTCTGTGCTGAAAGAACCATAGATTTGTTTCCTGTGTCTTTGATTCCTGCATCCGTTTGCCTGCAATTTAGTTCAAACCCTATCACAAGAAAACTTAAATTTTATCAAAATAGTGTAGTTTTGAGTGTTTATGACTTAACTTTTATCTAGAATTAAAATGGTGGATTCCAATTTAAGTCATAAACATCAATTCAAGAATAAAGTGTTTCTTATTAATGAAAAAGAGCCATAGCGTCAACTAAAGCTTAACACACAATTTAAGTCTTGACTCTGGAAAGTTCCTCAGGCCGAGAAATTCCAAGAAGATAACGTCACCAAACTAAGAAATATAATTTTCGAAATCAAAAATATTTTAGTAATAATTTCATGGGTACAAATAAAGCAGCTACAGAAACATGCGACTTAGCCCGACACGCACTTGCCAGTTTAAATTGACAATGTCACTGATTGACAGTAACGTTTCGTGTATTCTACGATTCTACGCGTTGCTTTTCTTATTTATCGCAGTATTATAAGACTAGGTTTAAAATTTAACCTTGATCAGATACGAATTTATTGAATACCGTTTTACATTTTGAAAGGCATATTTTCATGAAATGAGTCATCCATATTATGAGCTATAAATCGAAGAATATTTTATAAATTTCGACATAATATACGAACATATTGCTTAGCGTTGCCTAGAAAGGAATGTTTAATACGTTTCGTTCTCCAACTATTTCTTTATTTTATCAATAATTTTATCCATAGCAACTTTAGGTTTATTGATTTCAGTACTTTCTTAGCTAATTATTATGACTAATATAAATAATAAAATTTGTCTGATTGCCATTATGTAAGCATGGAGAATCTTCTTAAACAAAATATATTTCTTGATAATGACCTTAAGAAACTGTCTCCTGATTATACACCTAATAATTTGGTGTTACGAATGCAGATGAGGAGAACATTGGTAAGCATCTTCTCATTATTCAGCCTCGTGTCAGGTCAAAATTTTGCAATACTGCTTTCCTACCTACTCTACGCTCGATCTTCTGCATTCCTCGCACCACGCTTGTCATACTCTACCACGTAAAACCACAACTTTTTGGGTCTATTCCTGTTGAGTTGGCGCAAAGTGTGGGGGCATTATTAAACGTTTGATCCCCTAATGATCTGGGTGGTGGTCTACAAACGTGGCTATATCAGCGATAGTACCTATCAGTGATACGTTGTTTTGTCCGCAATAGCACTGAATGCATACTACCGCTGATGCAAGTAGGGTGACGTCCCATACCTACTGCAGCATATTCGTATCCTATCTTGTAGTTGGTGAATGCTGACATCCATACTAAAAAAGATCCCCTGAGTCGAAATGCCACGAAATACCACCTTGAGTTGAATTCAACCGGCATCCCTTGAAGTGTGCCCATAGGCACTTTTTAGATGGGGAGTCGCCCCATTCAGATGGACCCTCAATCTACTTTCCTAGTTCCGCAGTTTGTGGCGTGGGCGCAGCCAGTTGTCTTCGCCCCAAAACTACCGGCGTCCATGACCGGCGGGCGAAATCCTAGCCGTTTTTAAGGAAGCAGGCCCTAGAAAGTGATGTGCCGCTAGTGCTATGCTTTGGATATACGCACTTCTTTCACCGCCACCAAAATGGAATAACAATCATTGCTCTCCAAAGAAGTGAAATAAAAACCGAACCAATGAGGCGAGATGGGATCAAGAATAGTCGGAAGCTCTGGGGTATCCTTCTGAGAGCTTACTCTCGGCCATAGATAGAAGGGCACCAAGTAGCAGTCAGTATAGCATTTATGATGATTTCCACACTTAAAAAACACTCACATCTATGAATTTATCGCTGTCTTTTAAGTTTGACGACTATAGTGTCGTCACATCAGAAGAACAATCCTATATAAATATTTAGGGACAATCACAAGAAATATCCATCCAACTTACAATCGCGCTCAAATCCCCGAAGTGGTAGACTGATTAACACACTTTGCCTACAGTTTTGTTGGTCTCATGTAGTAGCGGCAAGCCCTTTGCCGTCACTGGACACTCAGATTCAGGATAAAATTTATAGCTATTCTGTAATCCGAAATTTAATAAACGCGCGCAGCTGCGATATACCGCGAGACACGAAAGTGACCCTTATAGTACCTACCATACCATATTTTAATTTTTTGAATTATTTATTCCAGGTGAAAGATGCACATAACCACTCCAAAGATAAGAGTACTACATGGACAAGGTAGATACCTATACATTGTTTAATGTCACGTAGAATATACTCCGTTCTGTTCAGGTACACACAGATGTTTAATTTAAACAGAAATATATATTTCGTGGCCCGAAGTCTATAAAGGTTTTTAAACAGATTAACTAAATAATACAGACGTGCATAACATACCTAACTTACCCGTAATAAAATTGTAGTTTAGATGGAATACTGATGTTTCTTTATTCGTGGTCAATCACAAATATAACATCTCGTAGTTTATCTTGGTGGAATTCGCAGGTGGACCAGGGACATAGGGATACAGGGGCCTTAAAAATATTTAAGATACAAACGGTCGTGTTGATCGTATTTATCAGATTTTCAGGATACGAAGTGTTAAAATACTGTACTTTTCTTACGCATGTAACAAATGTAAACATATCCTTTTATTTTAGAAAATCGATTAAGAAACCTAAAGACAGTACTAATATTAATAAGGAAATTGTAAAATTACGTTATGATTTTAATAATATCAATCTAAAGAATCGTTTAGCACTAAAGAGCTTTAAAAAATTAGACAATAAATTTCAAGTACACTATGAGGAGGCATTGTTTCCCGATAACATAATTGCAGATTTAAATGACGTCGGAGACATTCTATTACCCGTTGAAAATGATCTTGAAATACGGAATGATAATGGCTTCAAATTAAATACGAAACTGAATACTTTGAAACTAAGTAAGATTAATAAATGCATTTCTAAAGACAATAAAATAAAACTTGCTAAAGGTCAGTTAATGGACTTGAATAAAGATATAAACGAAAATAATGAAGATATTTTCCGAATATCGTGTATTAATAAAGTTGAAAATTCTAATGAGTATTATGAAAATAAAGAAGCGACAGATAAAAGCGATCACGTAAACCAGGATATTGTTTCTGTATCACCTAAGCCGGTTAGTGATTTACAGAAACTATTGGTAATGATGGCCCTCACTACTAAGCCCATTAACAATGATGAAGACGACAAAGATGAGTGTTGTAACACCGAATCTTCTGTAAATGACTACTATTGTGATAATTTTGGTAATAAAAATATATTGCCAAATGATACGGTCGAAGATTGTGGAATGGACAATATTTTAAGTGTTACACCTTTAAGAGTAAGAATTAAAGATAAGGAAAAATGGATTGTAGAGAAATATGTACGCAAATGGAGGAATTATGTAAATAATAGGAAAAAATACATAGAAGAACAAAGGCAATCTACACTAAATAAATTCTTTGATAAAATCGCCAAAAAGAAAATGTATGTTAATCAATCACATGACTTTGAAATCAAAACTAAGCAGAACTTAAAAGATTACAATACTTATCAAAACAGGTGAGACTTGCTTATTCATTTAATTTACTGATATTGTGGTATATAAATTAAAACAAAATTATTTTTGTAAGAATTGTGGCGCTTGTCAATTTTACATTGTTTATTAAGTATGAGGAAAATTACGATGATGGTCCTCTCGTGCGCTAAAATAAACTTAAAAATCGGGGACTTCAATTGTAATTAGATGCTTTGGTAGATAATTAATTAAGTGCAAAAGACAACCACTGCCTTTCATACCTCTATTGCCACTAGTTCAGTTGTTGAGAAACAACCGAAATATTTTTATAATTTATTTAAAATAAAAATGTATAATATCAACGACAAATAAATTGTACTTATTCAATTGTTTGGCAAACATTTTAGATATAAAGTTCAAAGACACATCATTGCCCTCCAAAAAGCAAAGCTTGAGGAACAGAACCGCCTAATAGAAGAATTAAAGTACAATAAGATTGTAGAAGCCTCGCGTCAGTCTGTCGATGATATGAGAGAAGAAGTGAGGAAAACGTACTACGAAATAGACCGTCAGTTAAAACCTAAGATAAAAACATTGACCAAAGAATTGAAGATTCCTGACATTGAAGGTAAGTAAATTAATTATGAAAAGCAATAAGAATCCAAAAGAATAAATACCTAATTAAATTGTGTTTTTTATTTTAGAGCCCGCGCTGGTGTTGCATTGTCTCAAAATGCCGCAATTTCTACAGAGAATGGAGAAGAGAGCTCGAGAACGGGAAGAAAAGCATGCCTTGATACGCGAAAGAAGGCGACAGATGGAAGAGGAGCGCATAAAAATAAAACAACAAGTGAACACATTTCCTGCATACATATTTTTTTGAAGCGCTCGTGGCGTCGCGGTCTCAGTGTTCTGTAAACGATCACTGAGTTAAGCAACTTTCACTATGGCTGGTCCTCGGATGGGTGACCACTTTGTGGCATTTACATTTGCGAGCGTTTCCGTGCTTCGGAAGGCACGTTAAGCCGTTGGTCCCGGTTGCCAGTAAAATGGCAGTCGTTAAGCCTGGTTGAAGGCCTTATTGGCGGCTTGAAAATTTCAACAGCAGGTAGCCACAACCTGCGTCTGTCTATTTCAACACGGCAATGGGCTCACCACCTATTACGTGGGACAGGAATCCTCACGGTGAAAAGTGGGCATATAATATGCCTCTGCCACCCCTTCGGGGATAAGGCGTGATGGATATTTATTTAATATTTTTTTAGAAATCATAGCAGTATTGACGGTTATTGTATTTCAGATGGAATTAGCAAAAGCAGAAATGGACAAAGAAGAAAAAAATACACGAATGAAAGAGTTGAAAGAAAAGAGGAAAAGAGAAAGAATTGAGAACATACGAAAGAAACAGTGGGCTGAACGATTGCGAGGACTTATTGTAATGGCAGATTTACATTACGAGAAGACTTTGGTGTTCAAATATGGTATAGCTCCTTTACGTAAGTTGATAGAAATCAAAAGAGATAATATAGAAAAAGCAAGAGCAAATTACAGATTTCAGGTAATGAACAATGTATTTTTACACTGGATGTGGTATACAGAGGACATGTGGTTCGAAAGAAATTTCAAGGCGGAAGATTTTTACCGAAAAACACTGTTGAGAAAAACCTTTAAAGCATTTCGAATGGTTAGTATATTGCCTGCCATACTATTGTGTTCCATAAATCCAGTACGAACGGCGAACTATTGGAGTTACTTGTTTAATAGTCGTTGACATTTATGTAGATATTGGACTATTCAAACACTAGCTATTTATTTTTTTTATATTCAGATTCACCAGAGCGTCATTGTAAGAAAGCAAGTAGCTGATGATTACTACGATTTGTACGTTACGCAGCTGGGATTTAGAATGTTACGTGAAGGCCTAAATATTATCAGAAAAGAACACGAAGCTAAATGGGAGAAAGCAGTTCTGTATCACAGCAGGTATCTGTTACATAATGACATAAATTCGAGTTTTCATTTAATTGCAGAATTCTCTTAGGTATAGGTACAAAAACTCTATAAATTTTCATTTTAAAAAGTTTTAAGTTCAGGCATAAATTTTCAGTTTTTATACAATTCATTACGAGTGGAAAACAGAATGCTGAATTTTCAAATTTAGGTACCTATTAGACATATAAGACCATTAAAATTTTTTCAACACAGCCTGCCTGAAAATGGCCATTGGCGAAACCGGTTAGGTTGTGGCCAATTAAATAAAAATGGTGGAATATTAGTACTAGTAAGTTCAGTTTTTGTGACGTATTAAATTCCATCAAGAAACTGTATCTTTTTAATTGTGAATACATTTTTATTTTTATAGCAATCTACTCTTCAAAGCCTTTACATGCTGGAGGACTTTGCCAGCACTTAACGCATTGAAAAGGGAACAGGATGCCAGAAAAGCACGGTGGAGAGAAAAGGTTTTGCAAGTTGTTCCTGATTACACACCGCCTGATGATTAGTTGAAGTAAACAATAAAATGGTCTACGATGAGTGTTAAGGAACAACTTTTATGAGCAACATTTTTTCATTAAGTCAATAGCTAAGGTTTTACAGCGCTCCGAAGTATTATTTTTAAAAAAGGATTACCAAAAAATTACGTTGAGCTAAAATGACATCTATTTTATTATAAATAGGGCAGCTATTTCCATAAAAGCGGTAGCTAGGTCCTGGCGAGAGGGCTCCGAACGGTAGTGTGTCTTTGTCTGACGATTTAAATTGCACATGTGCCGCGTGAAAGTCCATGGTCTCCAAGATTATAATAATAATTCTTTATTTGTCAGAAAGGTGATACAATTTTAGTTTACTCTTATTTAAAAAAAAATGTCGACGGCTTCTTCACCTGCAATTATGTGGAGACACACATGGCGTACCCACTGGATAGGTATACGGTATTGTACCAACGGTAGGGCAATAATTAAAGCAATTTGTCATGTGTTCTGTGTGGTCATGGTCACTTATTTAGAAAGGGACACACAACCACCGAGAGCCATCTCACGCGGTCCGATATTTTCACCGTAGTGCACAGTCCAGTTATAAGTTTAAGGTCTTTGGCTTCGGATACAATGCAAGAGAAAGGGAAAAAGCTAGGCAAATATACTTATATATATTTATATACATTGACACCTGTAAATGTGCACCTTATAAATTGTGAGAACTTTTGA
Organism: Thumatha senex; assembly: GCA_948477245.1. NCBI lineage: Eukaryota > Metazoa > Arthropoda > Insecta > Lepidoptera > Erebidae > Thumatha > Thumatha senex. The sequence continues at coordinate 17,043,464 of OX419731.1, read as the reverse complement.
ACACATCTGCCTAATATTTCAAAATTAGTTTACCGTTTAAATGCCATTGTAGAGCAATCTTCTTGAAAATCTCAAGGAAAGGATTGGTTGGGGACCAATATATTTATAGGTACCACTAACTGAGATTCCTAGTCTACCTTATGCTTTGAGCTGAGCATCTTGTCACAGCTAGGTACGTCATTATTAAAATATATAATAAGTACTTTCACTATCACTGGCTTCGTTAGTTTTAACTCTCCATAACTTTAGGTAGGTGCATGACTGATAACTTTGACTGCGTATTTAGCCAAATATTTGACAAATTGTTTTTTGGCCAAACTTTTGAAACCTTTGTGGAAAATAGGGGGTGGTTTTATACTACATCGAGTGTTTTAAAAAATAGTTTCATAGTAGATGTCTACGTCATACAGCTAACAATCTATTCAGCGAATTTTAAGCAAAGTATTTATAGTCAGTCACCGTTATCTTAAATATATCTTATATTTTATTATTCCTGAATTATGTAAATAATACTACGGTTCACAACAAACTATTGAATTGCCGAAAGTTAATGGTCCATGCTTTATAATCTACAATAAATAATTCAATAAAGTCTAGAATTAATGATATGTTATGTATATTTCAAAAATAATAAAACATCTTACTCTAGAGTGTAACATTATTGTGCGTAGATAATTTGAACATAAAACAAAAGTTATACAGTGATAAAATAATATTATCTATATTAATAAAATGATGGGGGACTCACTCACCTATCACACAGCCCAGCCACAATCTTCACTATAAAGGGATTTTTTAAATATCCACCCCATACAACCCCATAAATGGTTGTACGACAATTTTTCATTTTCAAAGTTAAGAGAAAAAATAATATGAATTTCTGAAGTTACAAATAAATGTACTCGTGTATAGCTGTTGTGCCCAATTTTACCTATAAGGGGGTAAAATGGGGGTTGCAAGTTTATATGCGACATTCTTCTTTTTTAAAGTTAGCTATACAAAATTTCATATACCTGCTTCTGATTAAAAATAAATAAGATGTGTTCCTTTTATTTCTCAACTTTAATACCATTTACATATACATTGCAATTGTCGCAAAGTAATATCATTTACTTAATACCTAATATTTTACAACGTGGCCCTTTAGGGTGTAAAATAGGGGATCAAAGTTTGTACGAAAGTATTTGAAAACTGATACAGGGCATGGGTTAAACGTGTGAGGTACAACGGGTGTTCGATGTATGTCACGGTACATCTTTTAAAGTCTATATTTATGAGGTGATACCGACCCGCATTCTGTATTTATAAAATCAATTACATTTTTCATCGTTTTCCCTAATCTTTGATATTGGATGGGCTTTCCTATCTCGGCCAATTTTAGCCATTTACTACTTAAACAGTTATATTTCTTTTTTATAAAAAAGAGATTTAAAATATTTATAATAAAGAGGTATTATTATAAATATTTTTATTTCTTCATTGCGAACGGTTACAAAAGTTGAAGGCTAAGAGACCGTGGTTTATTCATCATAGTTAGAAATTTACCTAAAATGTAGTGTTGTATTCAATTCTTAATCTACAGCCTCTACATGTCTAATGAATTATAAAACTTTAAACATATTCAAGTGCAAACTCATTTTCAGACGACTTAATTAGAATTTTTGTCTGTCTAAATTATTCTAATTAAAATAAATAGAAAAAAAAAGTTTTAATAATATATACATGACCCGGTAAATGGACGCCCTGAAATAGGGTTCTACTTGGGGTTACCGATGGGTGACCCCCAAGTTCCATTAGGAGCAACTCTTGCCCGTGTCCTATTGTTTCCGAAAGCCCCTCTAAAAACAGAGGGGTCATTTCATGAACGTCCACAATGGCAAGTCTGGTTAGGTGAGGGGAGCATACGCAATGCAAAAACTCAACAACCAAAATAATTATTATAAATGTGATCGATGGTTTATAGAATTTTATTTGTACCAAAAATAGTTTAAACAATTTTGAGACCTATGGTTTATAAGATTAGCCAGTACTCCTTGATATCTAAAAAACACCAAACCCACCTGGCTCATTATGGGTAACATTAAAAATTGACGTAGGATTTTTAAGGATAGCCTTTTAATATATAAGATTGTATTCATGAATGTTTAAGACCAAATGCGAGTCAGTTAAAAAAACTATAAGTTGAAAGCAATAAGTTCTCAGTGAAGTACTTACTGGTCGCTGACTAGAAATTCGGTAGGTAGAAATCACTATTCCCTTTAGTAAAAATACTCTAGCTTAGTTAAAGTAAAATAGGTACCTATTGTAGACAGAGAATACTATAGACGATTTGATAGCATTTATTTCACTTATACAGGAAAGAAAGCAACTTATACTTAGACTAGTGCGAAGAAAAGAAACATAATGTTTCGACTTTTTGTGACTTTTTTCGCCGAGCTTTTCGGTTTTTCCAGCAAAATGTTGTGGTGTAGCTGAACAAAGTTTGAAAGCTCGCTTGAAGTTCATTGTTTTAATTGTAAATAAATAGTTTAAAGGTACAAAACGGTGACCAATTTCATTGTGGACTATATACGTAAGATTAATAACGGAAACTTTATATCTATAAAAAATGGTGCGATGTAGTGTTTTAGGGTGTAAGAGTGAATTTGAAAGAAACTGTCGAATATACCTCTACATTCCTTAGTACACTACCAAGTTTTATCAGTTACTAGGTTTTTACAAAAGTATTTCGCGCATATTATATTCAATATGGAATTTCATAAGTAAATAAGCCCAATTATTACTTTTAGAAGTCAAACTTCTAACATGATAAAGATGAGGGTTGCCATATCATGATGCTATATTAACTGGTATCAACTCTGAAACGTAGCACTTTGTTAACTAAAATAAGTTTCGCGACTGGCAACCTTATTTTTCACAGCAGGGAAGTCATACTTTATACAAAAATCTTCAAACACGTTTCCATTATAAAATTTTAACCGAAAATCAGCTATAAACTAGAAAACTAAATAATAAATATAATTGAAAAATAAAATACTAACTATTTACTCATGAAAACAACAACCTATCATGACTCTGTGGCGCAGTTGGTAGTGTGTGCATCTGTCGCAACAATATTTGTTTGATACGCAAATAATTGTTAAGGAGTTCGGGTGTTTCCTATGTGAACGTAAGGTGGGCTTACCAAGATCTCCGGGCCCCACACGCTCTCATCTGCGGTGTAACTGCTGACTAACAGACGAGACAACTACACACGGGCCTTTACGGGGTTGGGAGATCAGACTGCATTCACTCCCAACTATCCGAAAATCAAAAGCCAAACGATAGTTGCACTTCGCATTGAAATAAATGTGAACCACAGAATCCAAATCGAGGTAGGGTTTGGAAGCAACTAGGAATACGCTAAGATAAAAGAGGTGTTTCGTATATTTGTAAATTGAATTTAGAAGTAAACATGTATGTTTATCAGATGTCTAAATTCCATCACAAGCTTGTATTAAGCTTAATTTGAGTAAGACAGCGTCATGTACCTAATAATGTCTTTTTATCTAAAGCACTGAGTGTAGGTATTTAGAATTTTAATAATACAAATTATAGGGAAAATTTCTTTAACAGGGAACTCAGTTATAATACTACCTGTTTATTTCTGAGGCACACTGGCTATGTGTCTAAGTATTCTCTGTGTACGGTACCAATACCACGAAAAAAAAAAGACAGCCAGCCTCGACATCTTTTTATCTACATCGATAGTTGACATTTTTTTATTATTATTTAGGTGCGGACGCAATAATTATTAGTAGATTTCACAAAACGAATGCCCGACATCTTTAAATGTCTTTCATTTGTAAACAACATTTTATATAAAATTTTAAAATATTAATACATGTTCCTAATGGAACTAATAATAGTCTATCACATTCTTTATACATTTAATACATTCACTAATTTCCTCCATTGCGGTTCTGAAACAAAAAAGACAGACAGTTAACGCGTTTATGTTTACTAAGTGACTGATAAAAACGCAATAATAATAGAAAACCGTAATAAATAGTTTGTTAACATTATTTTAGATATGTGGGTAGGTACTAGTGATGGAAATTAATGCTATTTTTTGTTAATTTCATTAGCGTGCTAATTTTTATCTCTTAGCATGCGACGTACTATTGCTATGCTAATATGAACATCAATGAAGTAAACATCAACTTGCTAGGTCCTCCCGTTCCTGAGAAAATCGATGATGACACATAGATAGACAGACGAACTGACGTCCAGGCGGACATTATGAAAAAAAAATAAGGGTTTCACTCTGTAAATTTATTAATAATTACCAAAAAACGAAAAATTTACCGGGATCGACGTTAATGATGATGACGATGAAAAAAAATTCTACACCGAAAGAGTCTTAATTGATTACACAATATTTTTTAATAAGACCTGATGATGACCGGGATTAACGTTAGATGATAATGATGATGATTCTATTATTTAGTAGCAAGATATTGAATCTACAAACTAACTATCAAGAATAAATATTTTTCTAGACGCGTTCGCGGTCTGCTATATGTACATGCATATGCCTAACGGTGTCGTGGGTCCAGATATTAATCTCATCTTAAAATAAGCGTACCGCTCTAAAAGAAGTTTTCAATTCAATAAAAATAAAAAAAATACTTTAGTTCCGTTGTTTTCCTTTCGAGAGACGGAACCCAAAAAATACATTTTGTATAACATTATTTATTCCACAATAAAGTACAATCACACGATTTTAGGGTTTATATTTTCAAAATAAAAGAATAATACATAAAAACCAAAGTATCTACAACTCGTAAAAAGTACGTACGAATTTCGACTTCTTACTCAACTCAATGGCATTAACAGAATGTCAAAAAAAATTATACTAAAATGGAATAAATAACCCCAAACACAAGCATTTAATAGTTATAAATAATGGGCTAAATATCAACCATGCACTTTTTCAATCACACACTCCGTATTTCGCAATAGCACAATGACACGATCCATTCATGAATTAGACGTGAAAATTCATTTTAGCAATCGCAGCGACGCATCATTCGCAGCTCGCCTGCCTCATGATTTAGTCGTCGCAGCGACGCAGCGTTCACAGCTCGCATGCGATATGAATTTGTCGTGAATTATAATTATGAGTTTTGGCAATTTAATTTAGCATTCACAACTCGCCACTCAGTAGCGGCGCGAACGTCGATGCGCTTAGTCATGTATTGGAGGGAGATTGTGGATTCGTGACGAATTGTCAATTATTGCGTAATCGATGTCTCTTAGCAATAATTAATTTTAACAAGTACTGTTCATTAAATTAATACGAATGGAGTCTTAGCAATTAAATATGATTGCTAACGCTAAAATTTCCTACACTAGTAGGTACTGATAACAGTAAAAATATCAGCTTAGTAGGTAGTAATTACAAAATTTTACATTTCCATTTCATTTCGTTACAAGTTTTACCAATTGATTATGCTGTGAACTGCTTGAATTTGTACGAACCGGGCCTTAATATATATATATATATATATATATATATTATACAAACTATTTTACTTACCACTATATTTAGGTAAGTAGATGAAAAGTTGCCGAATTAAAACCAAGGCGATAACAAACAAATACCCCACTGCATAGACACAGGCGACAAAGCATATTGTACTTCTGAAAAGAAAAGCGAGTTACGTTTTCTGTATGTACAGTTTATTTATTTAGCTGCAATCTATGTCTCTTCTTCGCATTTTACCATACCCACAACCATAATGTAGAGACCAGTTACTGGTCAGCGACGCTAGAATTGGAAGTGACATGGAGACGCCACTTCGCTATAACTTGGTGAGGATGTGGATAAGATAGCTAATATAATTCTTTCATTTATTGTACATTCATTTCGTTACGGGGTTGGGAGGTCAGAGTCCCAACTATTCCGAAAATCAAAAACCAAACGAAAGCTGCACTTTGAATTGAAATAAATGTGGACCACAGACTCTAAATCGAGGTAGGGTCCAACATGACCTATTTATAACAGAGCTTCGTCCATAAACCATCATGTGAGGTAGCGAGGAGTTGAGGTAAGACATAATTACAGTGTGTGTTACATTCTGTTATGACAATCACTCCTTATTCCTGAGTGGTGGCAGAAGCATATTATATGCAGACATTGCCGTGTTGAAATAGACAGACACCAGATGTGGCTACCTGCTGTTGAACTTTTTCAAGTCGGCGTTTATAAGGCCTTCAACTTGCCTTAACGACTGCCATGTTACTGGCAGCCAGGACCAACGGCTAACGTACATTCCGAAGCATAGAAACGCTCGCAAATGTAAATGCTACAAAGTGGGCACCCATCGGTGACCAGCCACAGCGAAAGTTGCTTAACCCAGTCATCGTTTATAGAACACTACGTTAACGGGGCCACAAGCGCTTTATTTTCATTTATAAAGAGGTCATATCATTAAATCATACTTACTCATAATCATAATATACATAATCACAATTTTGAGGCACAAGAATAAAACCCAAGAGCTCTGGTTGACAAACTGTTGTTAGAGATAAGTTCGCTCCAAAAAGAATTGTGAAGAACGCAAATATTTGACCTGCTAGAAAGTAGATGTAGTTAGGCCTTAATATACAGGAATCCCACCTGAAAGACAAAATTACATAGTCTCAGGAATCGTACCAAATTTTATTATATATGTATCTTAAGGTGATATCGTCCGTTTGATGTCAACTCGCCGTAGCAATTTTTTAATGTGTTGTTATTCATTCAGAGTTCACTATCTTGTTGCTAAAGCAGTAAGTAAAGAGGGTTTATGTGAGACTCTCACTGGCCCTATTACGGCACCGAAATAAGGCTCTCTTCGGGGTGCCATATGGACGACCCCTAAGCCGAGCTCGCGGCTACTGGACAGTCTCCTTTGAGGAAGCGAACAGTGTGAATCGAAACTAAATAGTGCGATAGCGTTTCAGTGCGAATATCTAAACAAATAGTTTGTGTTTAAATGTAAATAGTAGCTGTTGTAATTGTAATTGTAGTGTTGTAAATATTTGTGTTGTTGTTTTTTTATAGTAATTAAAGTGTTTCTTTTTAATTTGTGGTGACATGACAGTGCAATTCCTATTAGTACCCACACGTAACAGTATTAGTTCATTGGGGAATTTCAGATATGTAGTAAAGACTTAAGCGCAGGGCAATAGATAGAATCAATGATCATTGTTTCTACCCGCAGCATTTAATGAATCACTAGGAATGGAATGCACATTAGTCACTTAGTCAAGTCACTCCTAGTCTGCCGTCAAGTAGTACTACAATCACATATAGCAACCGAAGTGAACTATGTCGAGTCAGCAGGAGGACCAGTAAAGTGAGCAGTGAAATTTAACCACTAGCCTTACTTACTTCATACTATGTAAATAATCAAAGAAACTTATGCAGGGATATAATTTCCATTTACAAGCATTTCTGTGGTTTAGAGTGCAGGTGAAGCTAATGATTCCAGCTGCCAGTGACAGTGTAAAGTTTAAGGCTTTACACAAAACCCTAAAAGTTTAATCAACTAGTAGCCGCAACTTGCGTTTGTTTCCACATGTAATAAGCTCACTACGAGGGCAGTTTGGCAATTCAGTGACTTTAGGATGAATAAAAACTTTTTTAATAATTCTTTTTTTTTTAATCTAGATTAGGAACTTAATACGAAGCACACTGTTCTTTTTTCAAATTTGGCGTCGAAATTAACGTTTCAGTAACAAAAAAGTGAGACGACTGCTAAGTATTCGTTGAAAATGGAGAAAAGTGAGTTTCGAGTGTTATAACTAATTGAATCGGGCGTTACATGGCGGAAAACCATCGTAGAACGATACTAAAGTAGAGGAGCAGGATCCCACCACACACCCTCGATTCGTCAATCCTAACGAACAATGGTCAAGGTAGTGGGGAGATAGTGTTATAAAAAGGTGGAGCGGAACGCGCTGAACATACTTGCTTTCAAGCAGTCTTGAGGATGCCTCGTGTGTAGGCGAAACACGTGTCGACTTGTCGACTAAGTGCCACCTTGTAAAGCGGAATATTGCAAAAGTTTTGACAATCTGGAGGGTAAGGTTTTCTTTTACCTATTCTACATCCCTTTCCTTGACGAGTTCGGTTCGTCATTGCTCCGTTACAATTAGTAGAGGTTATCCTTGACAATTGTGTGTTAGGATTGACTGATCGAGGGTGTGTGGTGGGATCCTACTCCCCTCCTTTAGTATCGTTTCGAGTTTAATTAAACACTATATTTTACGTGGTAAAACTATAAAACAGACCGAAGAGAAATTGAAAAAATATTATGGTGATTCTACTCCTTCTCATTGGATGGTACAGAAGTAGTTCACTGAGTTTCGTTGTGGACGTACTACCACCAATGACGCCGAGCGCCCAGTAAGGCCGATTGAAGTCACCACTGATGGTATGGTTAACAAAATCCACGATATTGTTTTGGCAGACCGTCGAGTGAAGATACGCGAAATAGCTGATGCTGTGCACATCTCGACTGAACGAGTTTTATTATATTTTGCATAAAATTCTGGGCATGAAAAAGCTTTCAGCAAGATGGGTGCCGCGTTTACTGACAGTCGACCAAAAACGGAACCGTCTAACCGCTTCTGAGGAGTGCCTGAATTTATGCGTCGGTACGTAACAGTTGACGAAACGTGGATCCATCGTTATACACCAAAGACTAAGTAACAGTCTAAGCAGTGGACTTCTACCAGGGGAACGTGCCACAAAGAAGGCAAAAACGGTAAATTCGGCTGGTAAAGTAATGGCCACAGTCATTTGGGACAGCCAAGGGGTCATTCATATCCTTTTTTTTTTTTGGAGAAAGGCATGTCAATAACCGAGGCTTACTATGCTGAATTGTTAGACAGATTCAATGAAGAGTTAGTCAAGAAATGAACGCATCTTGCAAAGAAAAAAGTTCTGTTTCATCAGTCACTCGTCTGCAATCGCGACATCAAAACTTGTCGAATTGGGATTTGGTATCCCAATTCGACAAGTATTGCCACACCCTCCGTATTCGCCAGATTTAGCCCCCTGTGACTTCTTTCTCTTCCCTAACATGAAGAAATGGCTTGAAAGATTTTCATCAGACAAAGAGGTGGTAGTTGAAACTGAGGCCTATTTTTCAGGGTTTGACAAAAAATATTTTGTTGATGGGTTGAAGAGGTTGGAACATCGCTGGACTAAGTGTGTAGAGTTGAAAGGAGATTATGTAGAAAAATAATAAAAAAAATTAGAAAAAAATGCGCTTCTTCTTTCCATAGTCACGGACTTAAATAAATAAATAAATATCCATCACGCCTTATCCCCGAAGGGGTGGCAGAGGTATATTATATGCCCACTTTTCACCGTGTGGATTCCTGTCCCACGTAATAGGTGGTGAGCCCATTGCCGTGTTGAAATAGACAGACGCAGGTTGTGGCTACCTGCTGTTGAAATTTTTTAAGCCGCCTATAAGGCCTTCAACCAGGCTTAACGACCGCCATTTTACTGGCAACCGGGACCAACGGCTCAACGTGCCTTCCGAAGCACGGAAACGCTCGCAAATGTAAATGCCACAAAGTGGTCACCCATCCGACGACCAGCCATAGTGAAAGTTGCGTACCTCAGTGATCGTTTACCGAACACTGAGACCGCGGGGCCACGAGCGCTTTTGAGTAGTCTCGGACTTATCAAACCAATCTCGTACCAATTTATGTGGGACCCAAATTAAGCTGGTGAATTTAGTAAGTAATGTATGAATGACCATACACATGTCTGTAATGAGTGAAAACAATGACATAAACGACTTACCATATTGAGTGAAAGAATCTCTCATTAACTTCAATTTGACATATTTGGCAATAATGTGAATCGGAGGTCAGGACTGGACTGGAACAAATTGATAGGTATACTGTTGGAACACATTGCTACTTTATTTATTCTTTAGCTGACCCCCAAGGCGCTTTACTCGTGACATATTTTGAACTCCCGTCGCATCAAATTAATCACGTCGCTTTTTTTCTTTTACATAAATGTATGGAAATTTGCCCATTTTTTTTTCGTCATTTTTTATTACTGCTCCGCTCTCCTGGGCAGTAGCGTGATAATATATAGTCTATAGTCATCTTTGATACATTGGCTATCTAACACAGAAAAACTTTTTCAAATCCAAACAGTAGTTTTTTTTAATAAATTTTTAAAGCAATTATTTGCTAAATTTCTCATTAATTTTTATTAAAGTGGAAAAAGACAATTTGATTCGAGACAGGGATTGAACCTGTGACCTTTGCCTAACCAGGGCAATGTTCTAGCCACCTGAACTACCCGAACCGTATCGAATCAAGTTGAAATTCTCCACCTTATTTATATCGTCATTTTAAGAGTATGACCAGAGCCATCTATCGAGCTAATGAACAACTCGATACCAATGAACAGTGTTACAACTATTTTTAAACATTGATGCAATGGACTCCACTCAGTATATTGATAAATTTTTAAAGCAATTATTTGCTAAATTTCTCATTAATTTTTATTAAAGTGGAAAAAGACAATTTGATTCGAGACAGGGATTGAACCTGTGACCTTTGCCTAACCAGGGCAATGTTCTAGCCACCTGAACTACCCGAACCGTATCGAATCAAGTTGAAATTCTCCACCTTATTTATATCGTCATTTTAAGAGTATGACCAGAGCCATCTATCGAGCTAATGAACAACTCGATACCAATGAACAGTGTTACAACTATTTTTAAACATTGATGCAATGGACTCCACTCAGTATATTGATAAATTTTTAAAGCAATTATTTGCTAAATTTCTCATTGATTCGATACGGTTCGGGTAGTTCAGGTGGCTAGAACATTGCCCTGGTTAGGCAAAGGTCACAGGTTCAATCCCTGTCTCGAATCAAATTGTCTTTTTCCACTTTAATAAAAATTAATGAGAAATTTAGCAAATAATTGCTTTAAAAATTTATCAATATACTGAGTGGAGTCCATTGCATCAATGTTTAAAAATAGTTGTAACACTGTTCATTGGTATCGAGTTGTTCATTAGCTCGATAGATGGCTCTGGTCATACTCTTAAAATGACGATATAAATAAGGTGGAGAATTTCAACTTGATTCGATACGGTTCGGGTAGTTCAGGTGGCTAGAACATTGCCCTGGTTAGGCAAAGGTCACAGGTTCAATCCCTGTCTCGAATCAAATTGTCTTTTTCCAAACAGTAGTTCCTGAGATTAGTGCATTTAACCAAACAATCTAACAAACTCTTCAGCTTTATAACATTAATATAGATTCTTATTAATAGTTTCAATGGTCAGCCTATAAACATAAACTGCTTGCAGTAAAACCAAACATTATGTATCAACAAGCACAGGAATGACACAATTTGTAAAAAATTTGTTCACATTTTCTGTAGTTTTATTACAATTAAATTATTTTCAACAATGTCAGTGTATTTGTTACCTGTACTCCTTCCCCTTTGAAGAACCAGTAGCCAATTCAAAGTCAGCCACTGCCTTCATTTTATAGAAGAAATAACATGTGCAGGCTAGCAGCAGCAAGAAGATTAAATGCTCACTTTGTGTTATTTGGAAAAAACCCAGCACACCAATCTCAAATACCAGAAACATAACAACACCAGATGATACCGTCCATGAATAGAAAAATGATGACCTGAAATGATTAAAAACAATAACGTAAGAACCTTTTAATTTAACCTATTATTTCCTAATACTCTTGAGTGTTATTGATGAGTGTAAGGGCCACTATAATATCTCTGGGGTCCAAGAGACCGCCTGTTATGTAAAGGAGACATGGACACGTAAATCAAACTTTGTAACCAACTCATTTATTGTATTAAAATCTTCATGAAATTGTGATGCCACTTCCCGGCATTTCTCACCAATAACGTGTAATAATATGTTGATCTGCGTTTTTTTGCTTTTGTTTGACAACTCACAAGCCTCATAATAGATATTGAACGCACTCTTCCATTTTTGCCATTCTGTACTTAGATTACCGGACGTAATATTGCACAAACTATTTTCAAATTCAAACGGTTTAGGAGGCTGTAGCACAGATTCCATTTTATTTCTTTTACTTACGAGATTTCACTATAAACTACTAAAATTTATTTTCTTTTCAACCCATGTACTTTTATATACATTTTACGAATATTTATATATATTTTAGGCCGGCTGCGCCATGTTATGTAAAGGAGACATGGACACCTCCACTGCTAGTAATGCACCTGCCAATCAATTGAGGACTCAGGCCTATATAGGGTTGAGAGGCCGTCGCTCTGAACAAGGCCAAAAATAAAAAAGCCAAACCATAACTTCTCCTTGGCGCCAATAAAGGTAGACACTATGAATCAAATCCAGTTAGGAGGTGAAAGTAACTGGTTTGAAAGTAAATGCAGAGAATAAGAAGATGACTCTGGGTATTACAGCTACAGAAGAATTACATACATACATAAATATAGTCAGTCTAATCATGCTTAGCATCCAAATTTCACCAGTAATAGTTTTTGTCTATGTAATAGATTGCTATATGCTTTAACAGTTTACCTTTCTCAGTGACACAAGTAACTCCTATCACCGGTTTTATTACGTTACTGGGTTAGGACAAATATTGAATTATCCACAAATTATTGATTCAGGTTTGAGTGTATGTATGTACTTCCATAAAAATAAGGTAAGGTGTCGCTTTGTAATGGAATATATGAACTAAGAAATATATTTAATAAATTATCTCATAAAAGTATGGCAAGATGTAGCTGTGCAAAAATGTATTGAATATATATACCTATATTTTTAAGATATATTTAAAAAAAAATAGTTAGGTAGTTCATAAGTTAGAATCTCACCTGTTTTTCTGCCTTGGCCTGGAATATACGTAAAGCGCCCCCATGGTAATGACTACCATAACAATAATAGTAACTGTGAGGGAAATAGTAGCTATTAATAATAAGCCGGGTAGAATTATGAAAGGTAAAATTGCATCCATGTCCACTTTTTTGGAGCTAGATTTACTCCCATACGATATTATATCTTGAAGCGTCAATGTGGAATTACCCATTTCTAAATTATTTGTAACTCACAGTCCTACTTTTTTCCTTTGTATAAATAAATAAATTTCATTACAATGGTTTGTTTCACAATTCATTCAATAATCAAATATTTTGATAAGTTTTGTTAATTATTTATTTATATATTTTTTTTACTTCATTTGACAATGACAGTGATGACAACCCAACCCACTCTGCGAAATTGTTGTTCTTTCTCTTCGCCCGTCATGGACATGCAAAGGAAACTCATTCCATACAGACTTGTATTTAGTATTTAAATCTTAGTATTTGATCATGTCTAGTCTTTTGTCGATGTCAAGTCCAGTCCTAAGTCATTTGCCCTTGTCCCAGTAAAGCAATGAAACCTTTATATAAGCTTTCTATGGAGAATCTGGCACTAATCAAAGACCTTATACTTACAACTAGACTGAGGACTAAAAATGTCGTTGAGTTAAAATGACATCTATGTTCTTACTTCTAGGGTAGCTATATTCTTATAAGCAGTAGCTAAATAAAAGCGGTCCTAGTGAGAGGGCTTCCAATGGTAGTGTGTCCTTGTCTGACGCATTGCCTGCTCTACTAACCATTGGATTTGGTAGAAATTGTAGAAAATTTTATATATCTCTTTTTTATGATTTAGTATAATTAATCATTTAAAGACTTTGGAACTTATCTATATATAGTACCTTTATTAATATAATAATTTTATAGTTTATAGCCCGTCATGGACATATATGGACAGATAAAATATTTGACCAAATTTTCTAAATTCTGTAAAAGTGTAAAAATAAAGCAAATTTCACGGGTTTTATAGTATTAATAAATAACTCATTAATACTTAGTAAGAGTAGTACTTAAATGTTTGGGCTTGGTAATGCAAGATCGACAATTTTGCTAGCTTGGTGTCACTATGAATTTTGTGGATCAAATATTTTTATCTAGTTTTCCAATCTCTTAATAGTAGGTAGGTAGACAATTACGTATCGACTGTTAAAGCGCAGGATCTCCAATTTAAATTGGAGATCCTGCGCTTTTTCCGCGTGAAAGTCGGTGTCCAAGAATGTCCACGGCTTCTCTACAACGGTAATGATGACACATGGCGCACCCACTCGATACGTAGGTACACGGTATTGTATCAACGATAGGTCAGATGATACTTATTATAATAGCAGAAACAAAAGTACTTCCAACCCGTATCCCACGTGTAGGATATATATAGTAGATAAAAAAAAAGCGCTCGTGGCCCCGCGGTCTCAGTGTTCTGTAAACGATCACTGAGTTACGCATCTTTAACTATGGCTGGTCCTCGGATGGGTGACCACTTTGTGGCATTTACATTTGCGAGCGTTTCCGTGCTTCGGAAGGCACGTTAAGCCGTTGGTCCCGGTTGCCAGTAAAATGGCAGTCGTTAAGCTTGGTTGAATGCCTTATGGGCGGCATGAAAAATTTCAACAGCAGGTAGCCACAACCAGCGTCTGTCTATTTCAACACGGCAATGGGCTCACCACCTATTACGTGGGACAGGAATCCACACGGTGAAAAGTGGGCATATAATATGCCTCTGCCACCCCTTCGGGGATAAGGCGTGATGGATATTTATTTATTTATTTAATTTTATAAAAAAAAATAAGAATGAAGCGCTCGTGGCCCTGCGGTCTCAGTGTTCTGTAAACGATCACTGAGTTACGCAACTTTCACTATGGCTGGTCCTCGGATGGGTGACCACTTAGTGGTATTTACATTTTGCGAGCGTTTCCGTGCTTCGGAAGGCACGTTAAGCCGTTGGTCCCGGTTGCCAGTAAAATGGCAGTCGTTAAGCCTGGTTGAAGGCCTTATGGACGGCTTGAAAATTTCAACAGCAGGTAGCCACAACCTGCGTCTGTCTATTTCAACGGCAATAGGCTCACCACCTATTACGTGGGACAGGAATCCACACGGTGAAAAGTGGGCATATAATATGCCTCTGCCACCCCTTCGGGGATAAGGCGTGTTGGATATTTATTTTATTTATTTATTTATTGAAAAATAAAATGCATACGATGTTTTTGTATAATTTTTCATTTTTACTTACATTAAAAAGTAGATTCAATCAATCGTTCAAGCAATTTGTTCTGTGTTCTGTTTGGTCATTGTCACTTATTAGAAAGGGACACACTACCACCTAGAGCCCTCTCACGCGGACCGGTATTTTCGCCATAGTGCACAGCCTACTTATAAGTATAAGGTCTTTGGCACTAACACAAAGAATAATCTCTCAATCAACATCTAATACCAAGAATCATGGACAAGGTTTTAAATAATGTAGCGTTTCTGTTTTACGTTGGTTGGTGTGCAGCTTTCGACAATAATTGCTTAATATATATACATATACATATACATACATATCATCACGCCTGTCTCCCACCGGGGTAGGCAGAGACTATGGCTTTCCACTTGCTACGATTCTGGCATACAACTTTCGCTTCGTCAACTTTCATAATTGTTTTCATACACGCTCGCCGATTAAGGGTACTCTTGACCTGGCCTTTTGTCAAAAAATCTTCAATATGATCGGTATATGTACGTCGAGGTCGACCCTTACCAGTTTGCCCATTTACTCTCACTGCATAAATTTTCTTGGTCAGTCTGTTTTCATCCATCCTCTCCACGTGTCCATACCATCTAAGCATCCCTTTTTCTATCTTAGTCACTACGTCTTCTGTCATACCGCAATGTTCCTTTATCACGCTGTTCCTTTCTTTATCTATCAATTTCACTCCAGCTATACTTCGCAGACTCCTCATTTCTACTGCATTAATTTTACTTCTATGCTTCTTCTGCCATACCCAACTTTCACTGCCATATGTTAGTGTAGGGACAAGCACTCCTCTATGCACAGCCAGTCTTGCCTTTTTAGACACGTTCTGGGTGCCCATAAAGGTGTACATTGCTCCATTCACTTGATTGCCAGCCAAAACCCTTCTTGCAATGTCATCATCACACTTTCCATCTCTCGCAAATTTTGAGCCTAGGTATATAAATTCTTTCACTTGTTCTACTCTTTTTCCTTCCACAAAAATCGAGCAATCTGTCATGTTTTTCTCTCTTTCAAAAACCATTACTTTCGTCTTATTTACATTCACTTTCATTCCTTTGCCTTTCAGCGCATCATGCATAATATTAACCATCAACTGCAACTCGTCCGCTGATGATGCAAGTATTACCTGATCATCAGCGTAAAGAAGACATTTGATAGTCAGATCAGTCATTTTTAAACCATACGCACTTTCTTGCAGTTCTTTCAAGCAACTGTCAATGTATAGGTTAAACAGCCACGGTGACTCTACACAACCCTGTTTCACACCCTTTTCGATGTGAAAAAAGTCTGTGCAAGCTCCGTTGATTCTGACACAAACACTGGATCCCTCATATAGAGATTTCAGTGCTCGTATCAAGTTGCTGCTTACTCCATACATGGACAATGTTGACCACAGTTCATTCCTCACCACTCTATCATAGGCCTTTTCCAAGTCTACGAATGCGCAATAAACTTTTTGACTCTTCGCCAAAAGTTTTTCAATTACGCATCGTAAGGAAAAGACCTGATCCGTGCATCCTCTTCCTTTCATAAATCCTGCTTGCACATCCCACATTTTCCCTTCAGTTTCATTCATCACTCTTTTTATCAAAACTTTCGCATACAATTTGCCGACGATGCTGAGCAAGCTTATGCCGCGGTAGTTTTTGCACTCTTGCTGCGACCCTTTTCCTTTATACAGCGGTACGATGACAGCTTTACACCAATCTTCTGGTACGCTGCCACCCCTCCAGCAAAGGTTAAAAAGGTTAAGATTGCTTAATATATACCAACATTATAAAGAGGAAAGATTTGTAAGTTTGTTTGTAACGAATAGGCTCAGAAATTCTTTCACCATTATAAAGCTACATTCTTTGTGAGTAACATAGGCTATAGTATTTTTAAAAAGAAATAAAAGTTTAGGGTTCCGTACGAAATCTCGAGTAGGAAAACTTCACCACTTGAGCGAAGCTGCGGGCATCAGCTAGTATGTTTAGTACATACTCTTCCCAAATTAAAAAAAAAACAAATCGATACGACAACCAAAACGATACATTGTAAGATTTGGGCGTGGGTTCAATAACTTCACCAAAATCACTGGGTCTAAGTCCTAAGTCGACCTGCATTTAATGAGAAAACCTAGTGAAGATAAGACACCCAAGTGTAGGTGTGCGGTCCTCCACGAAGCTGAAAACTGGTTTCGTGGAAGACCGCACGTGGACATGAAAATTTAAGAAGACGTTTTAGCTCCGGATACAACTCGGAAGCTTTGAAATGTCATGCTCGTGCCTTAAGTGTGAATGGCGCACTGCACCCTGAAGCCTGTTTCTGTTCAATTGAAAGGTAGCTCGTTTAACTGTCAGCCTAGCATGAGAACTGCCAATTGTGACGGTAGGTTGTCCGTAGGGACAAAGTTAATAATCAAACAACCCTAGCAATGCACCTTCTATGGAATCTGCAATCACCCAACAGGATAACCTAAATATTGAGTGTGCTAGTGTTGTACAGCTTAAAACAAAATAGATACAGTGCAGTATTATGAATTAAAATATACAAAATTGTTGGCGACCTTATCACAGTACCTAGTGTTTTTATTCCAGACAATCAAGGCATGGATATTAGTAGAACAATATAAAACTTATAGTTGGCACCGATGCAAATTTAACAAAATAATGATTGCAATTTAGGTAGGTAATACTCGTATCGATTGATATAAATATAAAAAACTTATTTTAAAATTATACAATTTATTTAACTTATAAGAAGTAATTAACTTCCCCCCCACAACACCTTGAGTATTTTAATGTCATGTTACGGATTTGGTACCTATTTAAATTAATAGTTAGGTACTTTACGTATAGATTTGTAACGCACTTCGGACCTGTGTAGAAAGAAGCCTTTAAAAATAGTCTAAAGTTAAAAAAAATAGTGGTAGAATGAAACCTGTTGGGAAATTATTATTTATTATTATTATACTTATTTGTTGTTTTAATAAGTGCCTGCGCAGTTCAGATTTAAATCTTGGCCAATTTCATTTTCTAGAACGAAAGAAAATATTTAATCTGGTCCTGTTGACAGTTGGACCGGATTTATATTTTTTTATATTCTTTTGTATTATATCTATAAGCTCGTACTTTCGTAATTATATTAATACATATATACATATTGTCACTCCGTTATCCCCGAAGAGGTAGACAGAGGCATACTATGCGCCCACATTTCATAGTGCACACACACATAAATGCATTTTTTGTCCCACGTAACAGGTGGTCAGCCCATTGCCGTGTTGAAATGGACAGGCGCAGGTTGTGGCGACCTGCCGTTGAATTTTTCAAGCCGTTCATAAGGCCATCAACTGGGCTTAACAACTGCCATGTTAATGGCAACCATGTTACTTGGAGCAACGGCTCAATTTGCCTTCCGAAGCACGGAAACGCTCGCAAACGGCGAATTTAAATGCCACAAATCGCCATTTAAAGGCGAATTTAAGTGAATTTAAATCCACTTTATTAAAAGTTTATATTAAAAGGCTTTGCCCAACCCCACATTGAGGATAAACGGTTGACGGGTCGCTTTAAATCGGTATAAATGTTTGGATTATCTACAACTTCTTATTTCATTTCATAGTTTAAGGGCCATCTTGCTTTTATTATACCTAATATCTGGACGCACTCGCGAGTTAGTTTTAGGACTATATTTATAGGAATATAGAAAATCCATCCTAAGGTTGCCTGGAAGAAATTGCTGTTTAGCGATAAGGCCGCCCTTTGTACAATATTATATGAAATGTATTGTTAATTAACTTTAACTTGGTGTACAATAAAGTTTATTCTATTCTATTCTATTCTATTCTATATAGACCTTTTATCAAAAGCCTATTGATACATGAAGCGTTCGTGGCGGACTCAATATTCCGTAAACGATCACTGAGTCACGCAACTTTCACTATGGCTGTTCCTCAGATGGGTGTAAAATGACGATATAAATATGGTGGAGAATTTCAATTTGGTTCGATAGAGTTCGGGTAGTTCAGGTGGCTAGAACATTGCCCTGGTTAGGCAAAGGGCACAGGTTCAATCCCTGTCTCGAGTCGGATTGTCTTTTTCCACTTTATTAAAAGTTTATAACAAATTTAGCAAATAATTGCTTTAAAAATTTATCAATATACTGAGTGGAGTCCATTGCATCAATGTTTAAAAATAGTTGTAACACTGTTCATTGGTATCGAGTTGTTCATTAGCTCGATAGATGGCTCTGGTCATACTCTTAAAATGACGATATAAATATGGTGGAGAATTTCAATTTGGTTCGATACGGTTCGGGTAGTTCAGGTGGCTAGAACATTGCCCTGGTTAGGCAAAGGTCACAGTTTCAATCCCTGTCTCGAGTCGGATTGTCTTTTTCCACTTTATTAAAAGTTTATAAGAAATTTAGCAAATAATTGCTTTAAAAATTTATCAATATACTGAGTGGAGTCCATTGCATCAATGTTTAAAAATAGTTGTAACACTGTTCATTGGTATCGAGTTGTTCATTAGCCCGATAGATGGCTCTGGTCATACTCTTAAAATGACGATATAAATATGGTGGAGAATTTCAATTTGGTTCGATACGGTTCGGGTAGTTCAGGTGGCTAGAACATTGCCCTGGTTAGGCAAAGGTCACAGGTTCAATCCCTGTCTCGAGTCGGATTGTCTTTTTCCACTTTATTAAAATTTTATAAGAAATTTAGCAAATCATTGCTTTAAAAATTTATCAATATACTGAGTGGAGTCCATTGCATCAATGTTTAAAAATAGTTGTAACACTGTTCATTGGTATCGAGTTGTTCATTAGCTCTATAGATGGCTCTGGTCATACTCTTAAAATGACGATATAAATATGGTTTAGAATTTCAATTTGGTTCGATACGGTTCGGGTAGTTCAGGTGGCTAGAACATTGCCCTGGTTAGGCAAAGGTCACAGGTTCAATCCCTGTCTCGAGTCGGATTGTCTTTTTCCACTTTATTAAAAGTTTATAAGAAATTTAGCAAATAATTGCTTTAAAAATTTATCAATATACTGAGTGGAGTCCATTGCATCAATGTTTAAACATAGTTGTAACACTGTTCATTGGTATCGAGTTGTTCATTAGCTCGATAGATGGCTCTGGTCATACTCTTAAAATGACGATATAAATATGGTGGAGAATTTCAATTTGGTTCGATACGGTTCGGGTAGTTCAGGTGGCTAGAACATTGCCCTGGTTAGGCAAAGGTCACAGGTTCAATCCCTGTCTCGAGTCGGATTGTCTTTTTCCACTTTATTAAAAGTTTATAAGAAATTTAGCAAATAATTGCTTTAAAAATTTATCAACCTTTTAATATAATCCCGACAGCGACGCGAGCGCGACCCTTTGAACTTCGCTGTCTACTTACTGGAATTGACCCATTGCTTGCAAGGTGGTAGTGTTTTAGTAAGATCGGAGGTCAGGTATGGATGCATCAGTGATGCAGCATCAGGTGGGATTGTAGTATAGTCTTGAGCCTGAGGTCAGTCTAGTGTCGTTTCAGAAGAACATGTTAGAGTAGAAACTCTGTTCTATTTCGATTTTCGATTTCTAACGCGTCTTGTTAGTACCTGGGAGAAATGAATTGGTATTTGATCAACCAAGGCTTACCCTGATCGATTACCTATTGCCACCGAAACATTACTGACCGTGTTATCTTGTACAAAACACTCAAAACTTAACTATAGATTTGTTAGAGTCCGCTATCGCTGTACGTGATTACTGTACGATTACATCTGTTGATAATGACCTATCTCTAGAAATTATTGCATTACCATCGAAGCATGTCTCCTTGTAGTTGGGCAGGGGTCGGGCACTCGACACACATGCGCCATGTCAGTCAACAACAGATTGCGCGCGCACGCGTAACCAACATTGTGTTTTTTACCTTATCCGCCGGTAAAGAGAACGACAAACCGACCGACCCGACAGTATTGATCGGGTCTCCGCTACGAAACGGCGGCGCCATGAAAATGCGACACGTACATTTTCGCGCTTAACCAGTGCTCGATGCTAGTAATTGTATAAGGCTAAACCATAGAAACGATGGAAATGAAAAAGTGAAAACATATGTTCAGTGATAATTTCTCAACTTGACGAAATGTCCAAGGTAAGCGTTATCGCTAATAAATTGCTGTAAAACTTGATTAAGTCTGACGAGCAGGTAGTTGCGAAAATCATTGTCAAGGGTATTGTTAATTTGGGTAAAGTACATAGAATTGGTGTGAGAAGACCGTATTAATATTTTCTTAGGTATTAGAAAATGAATTTCACCAAGATTTGCTCCTCCCAGAAGGTATTTTCGGAATCAATATGTTAGCATTAGACTATTTATTATTTATAGTCTTCTGTACAATATCTACAATCTGGTAATTTGGTTCCACATTAGTATTTACCAGGCAGAAACCTAGTTTTCGACGATAATATAACGCTATACTGCTGAAATATAAGATGAAACCGCACTGCCCTGTTGCCCTATCTTATACAGTGGCAATGCCAACCCTTTGTATTCGATACATGATATGGAGCTGTAAATCTTGTTGATGCGTGTATTCAATAATGCTAAGTTTTATTTATTTATTGTAGCTATGTTATAACTTGACAATTTTTTAGGAGTTATACCTTGAGTGTATGTGTAAAGATAGTTGTGAAATCCTTGACAGTTTGTTGCTTTTAGTGGAAAAATAAATATTAAATGAATACCCTTGTACATAATTTATTTCAAATTAAAGGGGGTGAACTACCCACCTCTCATCCTTTGTCTTGCTTGCCCTAGTGGAAGTAGTGGTCAGTGACGGAATTTGGTCTAAGTAATTTGTATTCCATTATCAATTAATCACTTATACCTATAGCTCGATATCAAGTTAGACATCCCAGTTGAATGGGGACAGATAACACACAAACTGAAGCCATTCATTATACCTCTGCAGATAAAATTAGTAGTAGGTGTTAGGTACCTATGTTGTTTGCGTGCAGCCAAATAAAGTGAACACTACTTTAAATCCAGGCAGGATTTGGAAGCAACTAGGAAATATGATGTAGGTATGCATTCTAAACAGTTCTTCAAATTACGGCCCTCTTCTTCTATTCAATCTCGAACAACGCTTGCTGGGCAAAGGTGCCGCTCCCATACAATGGAGAGGGTCTTCGCAAGAGCTGAGCGGTTCAAAGGTCGTTACTCTGTTAAATAGAAACATGGAATGCTCTGCCAGCGTAGGTAAGTGGGAATTATGCGCGCTGGCAGAGCGTTCCTCTTACAACCCGGTGTTCTTCAAGTAGGGTGTCAAGAGGCACATCATTAGGCCGCTGTCTCTTGTGGTCTGTGATAGTGACCCTCGTTTCTCGATATCGCCTTGACTTTCATTGTCATTTTGGCGAGCTAAGTTTTTTTTAAAGTACTTATTTCAACATTTTTATACACACTTACAACTTAATAGGTAGGTACCTGCTAGGTGTACTGGTCTTAGGTAAACTTAATGACGGTGTGTTTCATTATATTATGATCGAACTATGAAAACGAAGATGAGGAGTTCACTGAGTGTACCTACGTAATTTTTTTTATTAAAAGCTTGTTAGAACAATTCTAAACAAAATTGCGCAATGGCAGCTTGATCTTCGTGGACGCATGTGATAAGTTTGTTAATCATGATTTATTCATTTCATGACGCCCATATCAACAATGGTTTTAATAAAAACAGGTCACATTATCCGTGGTGTTGGCGGCTCAGTAGAATAGTAGAAATTTATCAAAGTCAGAGAACTAATTTTCATTATTTAATAACTTTTAAGAAAATAATTGGGACTTTAAAATAGCCTACCAATTTTTTTTTCTTAAAGTGATATGACTATGGCATGCTATGATTTTAGTAGATTGGTGGAGGAGGATCTTCCTAGAGATTTTGCATAGGCAACGTGTGATCTATAGGTGTGATAGGCTAGGAAAATGCAGAGAGAAGAGTAAAATAGTCAATAGAATTTTTTTTTGTTGTTATACCTAGGTACCCACTTTATTTTGACGAATTTCAAAGCTATCGTCCATTTATGGGGGTTTGTCCGATTTTGATTAAACTCAAATTTTCAATCACTTTGTTACCAATTTGAAACCCTGCAAATTATGTATCCTAAATGGAATATATACCTACATAGGTACTAAGTAGTAGTGAGCAATCAGACAAACCAAAGTCAAGACGTCTATGATTACAATCAATCATGTGCAGGGCTGTCAACTAAATTAGTTTGGCTAGGTATTTAGTAATTAACAATATTATACCTAATATTCACGTCCTAATCCCCGAAGAGGTGGCAGAGGCATGTTATACGCCCATATTTTATCGTAAGTGTCTATTTAGTGGAATAAGTGTGGTCCTATGCTATGCTAACAATGCTTCAAGACATAACGATGCGGTGACTAGGTACATAGTGAGATCAATACTTTGGCAGCTACTTATTTTTTTTTATGTAGGCACGATGACGAGGTAGACGAATTATTCTGTCGATAACTGAAATAGCCAACGACCCTTTCCCTATAAAAATATAAATACGAAAGTTTGGTGGGATCAGTGATGTTTGTTAATGTTAGATAAGTATATGCTCCATTGTACCTTCATGGTCTGCTAATAACTGCTTAGCTACCCCCTAACTGTTATTAGGGGGTACTTATCGAGTACGATTACAACAGTTATTTAAATATACTAAAATACTTGTAAAATAATGTAATTAAATAGATTTTCGTTTATTATCTATACTAATATTATACAGAGCTAATATTTGTAAGTGTGATTGCAATGAATGGGCTCGGAAACTACAGGGCCGATTTTGAAAATTTTTCATCATCAGAAAGCTACGTAAGTAACATAGGATATATTAGATTTTCACAAAGTTTAGGGTTCCGTACGAAATCGCGAATAGGAAAACTTTACCACGCGGGCGAACCTGCGGGCATCAGCTAGTTTTATATTATATACTAAGTAGTTAACTATCTTTGGTGGTAAATGTGTGTACATCGAACCTGAATCGATTTATTTTTGGTACTCGCAGAAGCCGGTTTTTGGAGCTGGTTTTTATCACCTTTATCAAACATTGTAGCATCCTCTTGCCATATTCGGTGTGAAAAAAGACTGATAAATAAATTTACAGAATAAATAATAGTAGTAAGTTATTTTTTTTTATATTAAGCTCGCTAAAGTGACGCCGCCCGAAAGATGAAAAGCGATGGCGACATTTAGTGAATTGAGAGCCATTGTCACAGTTCACAAGACTATTGACCCTCAAGTTGGTATCCCAATATGGTTCTTAACCGTCTGCTTGGAGAACCCATGGTTGTAAGGGGATGGAAACACGTGCGGTGGCAGAGCATTACAAGTTTCTATTGTTTGACAGAAAAACGATCGTACCGAATTAGGTACTCAGTTCTGGAGAAAATTGTCTCCACAGTATGAGAGTGGCACCTCTGCCTGGCACACGTTGTTGGAGATCGAAAAGAAGAGGACAGGTTTAGGCTGAAAACACTTATACAATAACCTTTATAAGTTACAAGTAACTGAGGTCAATCAGTTTTGAAAAGCAATTCAACGTTTTCAAGAATAGATTGAACACATATTAGGACGCTCAAATAAACTTTAAAAAATACATTATTATTCAGAATATTAAATAAGTCAATCTAAAATCCAATCAAAATATCTAGATTTGAATTCTTAATGTGTACCTATCTCACATTCTTCTACGTCTCAGACTAGTCTCTATACATATATTATCTAACTAGTTCAAGCCCGCGGCTCCGCACGCGTAATGAAGTTTTCCCGTTTTCCACAGGAACTTGTTCCCGAGATATAAAGTAGCCTATGTGTTATTCTCATGTGTAAGCTTTATTATTGTAAAGTTTCATCAACATTCATTCTCTAGATTTTGCGTGAAAGAGTAACAAACATCCATCCATACTTACAAACTTTCGCGTTTAAAATATTAGTAGGATTCTTTCTGGTTCTTTTATGACGGCTAAAAAACATAAATAAATAAATAAATATCAATCACGCCTTATCCCCGAAGGGGTGGCAGGGGCATATTATATGCCCACTTTTCACCGTGTGGATTCCTGTCCCACGTGATAGGTGGTGAGCCCATTGCCGTTTTACGACTGCCATTTTACTGGCAAGCGGGACCAACGGCTAAGTTAAGAGTTTAGTTTAGTTTAAGTGCCTTCCGAAGCACGGAAACGCTCGCAAATGTAAATACCACAAAGTGGTCACCCATCCGAGGACCAGCCATATTGAAAGTTGCGTAACTCAGTGATCGTTTACAGAACACTGAGACCGCAGGGCCACGAGCGCTTCTAAAACGCTAAAAAACATAGTTAAGTTAACATTGATATTTGCGTTGCAATGCGTGCCGGAATCGGAATTGAAATAATTGCAATATCATTGCTTCCGTAATCATTCTTAGTAGGTAGGTATTATCGATTCACGGCTTATACTGGTACACTACAGTACAGTGAGATATAATCCATACTAATACACAAAGCTGAAGAGTTTGTTTGGTTGAACGCGCTAATCTCAGAAACCACTGGTCGGATTTGCTATAGGTTATAATATCATCACGCCTAGAGCGGAGCAGTAATCATAAATGTCAAAAAATCGGGCAAATTTTTATGCATTATTGTAGAATTTGTAAGCGACGGGATTAAATAGGTGCGACGGGAGTTCGAAAAATGTCACGGGCGAAGCCATCATCATCATATTGTATGTAATGTAGTATATCAATAGGTCATCTAGTATATAATGTAGACGAACGTTGTCGTTGTCGTTGACGTATTAGGTTCTAACTTTGTGGAGGATTATTATTCTAGAATGTAGTAGTACATATTACCTTTTTCTTATGTGGAAATCCTTTGAGATGTTGAACTCCTACCGAATAAAACATTATATCTATACATGAAAAAATATCTAGAATTTCAGAACAATCTAGGCACCTGAGAGGAACGCAACGCATAAATATTTAATATCGATATGCATGTTTATGTAATGCTTTTATAAGTACGACTCACGCTTTATATTTATAAAGCCTGAGCCGTGTGACCATCAGCATCATTATCCGACCGATGAACCTGGATATATCCTACCATTCTCTCTCTATTTATCACCTTTCTATCCCATATTTTACCATCAGAAAAGATTATTACGTTTTGTTTACAATAAGTAAGTATTGAATATTGTTAGATAATTATATTTATATTTTTACAAACGTAGGGAAAAAGTAGATTGTAACAAATGGCACTCCTTCAATCTCGGGAGTCAAACGAACTCTTTACAATAGGTAATTTTATCACCTTGTTAAAAAATATACCATAGATAAAAAAATATTGCTAGTACCCATTTCATGGAAAAAGCACTACAGCATAACCCTAATATCGACATTGGGTTACGTCATTGCAAAAAGTGCAGGTCATTGACTGTGCTTGGCGTATTTTGCGATTGTGATAAACGCGTGAGTGCTGTGTTTGTGAAGATTTTTTTTTATTTAAAGGCAATAACACAGCTGAGTGTAGTTAATTGGTAAAGGAAATAAAGATTTATATTTCTACAAAACGGTGCGGATAGGACCACAAAGAGAAACCAGTAAACTTCATCGACAGGAACTTTGCTTCAGCGCTTCCTGAAATAAAGAGACAATATGAGATGACATGTAATGTAATATGTATTTAAAATATATAAATATACTACTTCTAAATACATATAGGTACATATGTTATAGATAGGGAACACCTAAACCTCAAAACAAACATTTGTCGATCACACAAATATTGATTCCGACCCTTGATTCGCATTCTACTGCGCCACCGAGTCCGCAACGCAGGAAAAGAATGATAATATTAAATAAAATAAATAAATATCCATCACGCCTTATCCCCGAAGGGGAGGCAGAGGCATATTATATGCCCACTTTTCACCGTGTGGATTCCTGTCCCACGTAATAGGTGGTGAGCCCATTGCCGTGTTGAAATAAACAAACGCAGGTTGTGGCTACCTGCTGTTGAAATTTTCAAGCAGCCAATAAGGCCTTCAACCAAGCTTAACGACTGCCACTTTACTGGCAACCGGGACCAACGGTTTAACGTGCCTTCCGAAGCACAGAAACGCTCGCAAATGTAAATGCCACAAAGTGGTCACCCATCCGGGGACCAGCCATAGTGAAAATTACGTAACTCAGTGATCGTTTACAGAACACTGAGACCGCGAGGCCACGAGCGCTTCTTGAAAATATTAGATACATGTAAAGTTAGGAACGAAGATACGAGCAGGTATAAACGCAAGTCTGTCAAACCGGTATGATTAGGATAAGTAAGTAAAATTATCTTATCAAATTCAAAATTACAGAACCTATATTAGTTTTAAAGTAGTTCGTTAAAAATATATCAATAAACATTACATTAATAAGATGGGTTATATTTTTTTACTACTGCCGTACTGTTTCGGTACATTTTCTACTTATACTAATATTACAAATGTGAATGTACGTTTGTTTGTTACGCTTTCATGCGAAAACTACTTAACCGATCATCATGAAACGTACACATATTCTTGGAGGTATTAGAAGTAACATAGGATACTTTTCATTGAAAAAAATTAAGAAAAATGTCTGTTTCTCTCATGTGGCGCTAACGAAGTGCGCGGGTCAGCTAGTTGGTGTATAAAGTGCAAGTATTATGTCTTAAGAGCTAAGACCTTAAATACCTGTCCATTTCCACTCCCTTAAAATGCAAATGTGAAATGAAATGAAAATGACCTTCATGTATTTCGGTGTACATACGTTAGTACTATTAATTAAACTAACTAACTAACTATCTTCACGCTGTATCCCTGACGGGGTAGTCAGAGAGGACAGATCGCCAGGCTTTGCGATCCATGCATACTTCTTTCGCTTCTTCGAGATTCATCAATCGCTTCATACACGCACGTCTGGGTATCCGAGTACTTTTGACTATTATTAGTTTTTTTGTACTATTAGTTATTCTGTGATAATGATAGTATTCAGTCGTGATCGTGTGTACCAAACGATATTTACTGCCCCATAACCATGTGAGTTATTGTTAATTTTACTGAGTAGGTATTTGATGTTTTTTCAGATCTTAGACTTCAAAACCCCATTGAAGTATTTCGGCATAATAACAATAGATTTAAATGTACCCTACATTAAAACTATTGTTATTAATGATCTAGTATCTCGACAAGCGGCTCCGTACCTTAAATAAAATTATGTTCCAACGATGTTCCTTCTAATTGATAGAATTCACAATACTTATATTATAGCGCTCGTGGCCCCGCGGTCTGTGTTCTGTAAACGATCACTGAGTTACGCAACTTTCACTATGGCTGGTCCTCGGATGGGTGACCACTTTGTGGCATTTACATTTGCGAGCGTTTCCGTGTTTTGGAAGGCACGTTAAGCCGTTGGTCCCGGTTGCCAGTAAAATGGCTGTCGTTAAGCCTGATTGAAGGCCTTATGGGCGGCTTGAAAAATATCAACAGCAGGTAGCCACAACTGCGTCTGTCTATTTTAACACGGCAATGGGCTCACCACCTATTACGTGGGACAGGAATCCACACGGTGAAATGTGGGCATATAATATGCCTCTGCCACCTCTTCGGGGATAAGGCGTGAAGGATATTTATTTCTTCTTTTATTTATATTATGTTCGTCTCATGGGTTTTACTCTTATAAGTAGCCAATCGGTTAATCTTCAACGTGGCCATACAAACGAAGGTATGCGGTCAGTATGCCTCTCCCGTAGTTTGTTATGCAATGTTACGTACATGAAGGTTATACTAATATCTTCGAGGCAATATTTGTTTCTATAATACACAACTCTTGGTGGTTTAGCTGATGAACCAAACGCGCTATAAAGTCAAGGTGGATTTTTAGACTTGACCATTCAATTTAACCGGTTTTGTGAATTAAGAAATAAGATAAGTCAGTTGAATTAGAATCAGACTCAACGAACTGATACTGTTATTGATAATATTATAAATTCTTTATTTTCACTGTTCAAAGATTCTCACTAAGGTCTCTGGGGCATCTGTTGACTGACCGGTGCTTTGATGGTCGCTTCTGACAATGCCAAAATTAAACCAAATCCTATCTGCCCTTCTCTCTGGTTTGAAGGTGGAGACAGTAACAGATAAACTGACTAGTGAAGAATTCAATTGGATATCGTAAATTTAGTCTCATCTAGTCGTGGTATTGATAGCAGCTGTATGAATACCGTAAAAATAATATAGGTACCTACTATAATTAAAAGTGCTCATTGTATCAATAGAGGCAATCAAATCCAATGTGCGGCTGTATTCGTATTTGAAATTTCGACATAAAATTGTGATGCGTAAGATTCTTGGAGGACGTTTCAATTTATTGCAAATATACGTCTTACCTAATGTTTACAGGTACTAAATGTAATTGCATTACCTAATTTATGTGCCGCACCAGTCAGTAAACTTCCTTGCAGGAAATATAAATGGTAGTGCATTAGAAAATTCGTTTCGTTTATCAAATACTTTTATGCGTTTAGTTGATATGACCTGGATTCATTTTGACAATCAGACCGTTAATAAAGCTTATATACATTATCATTAAACTGTCATAATTTCATATACTTAATTTTAAAATTTCTTGTATGTTTTACTAAGAAGGGCAATACCTACTGCAAAGAGCATTGTTGTAAGTTTTCAGACGATAAATCTCTTTCTTCGGGCATACCAAAGGGAATCATATATGAATTTTGAGACTTGTTTGTTTTCGAAAATTCGAATCCCATCACTTCAAAGACTATGTAAAAAGTTTACGAATATTTTTTTTAGAGTGAATATAGTAAACCCGCAAAGTTCACCTTACGAATGTTAGTTAAAATCTAGAATTAACATTCGTAAGGTAAACCACACTTTGTTTTTGATTATTGAACTAATTTTGTAACCTGGAAGGGGTGGCATACGCCCACTTTTGGTCACGTAACAAGTGGTGAGCCAATTGCCGTGTTGAAATAGACTGACGCAAGTTGTGTTGTTGATAATTTTCAAGCTGCCCAAAATGCCTTCAACTTGGCTTAACGTCTGCCATGTTATTGGCAACCAGGGCCAACGGCTTAACGTGCCTTCCAAAGCAGGCAAACGCTCGCAAATGTAAATGCCACAAAGTGGTCACCCAAAGAAAAAGTTTTGACCACAAGACGAACATTGATTCTTAATTTTAATGAGCCATGTCATTGATACCTGTTCTGAACTAATTGCTATTTGGTTTAGCTGTCCCTCAAAGGGTAATTTGGAAAAATCCATACGAGTTGAAACATATCTAATGTAAAAGTCTATGAATTTTTTAGACTGAGCACAATACTTTGTTATAGTGTTAGAAATATATTGAATTTCTCTAACTGCATGCAAATAAATTTCCCATCAATACAAATGTTACTTTAATCGTGTTATATAATAAAACTCACGTGTAACAGTTGAGTGCGTGTGAGCAAATAACTAAAAATACATTAGATAAATATGTGCACAATCAAGAACTGGCCTTTAAACCGGTATAATAATTATTTTTCTCTTGTTGAACATACAACGTGTCGCATATCAAGCAAAATGTCGGATTGGCTAATATAGATTGCACGTTTCAGCAATTGCGTTGTCCGATGTTCGCAATCGTCAATAATTTATTAACGTTTTTACCTACTTCGTTAACAGTGATACGAGGGAAAGTGTAACACTACCGCATTAGTGCTATACACTTTCCTATTCCGAAAGTACAAATACAACTCTACAATACGAAATATCATAGCATAGAACTATAGAGCAATGTTGAAAATTCTATCTTTGATTTCAATCAATATAAGTTTTAGGCCAAGAGAAGAATACTTTGAAAATTAGATTTAGTCATTGAGAGTTTGTTTACAATCAAGATATTATTCGTACTGCCAAGATGTAATTTGATACTAAATGGAGTTAAAGATGAAATTTCGTACGAATGGTAGGTACCTATATATCCGGTGGCATTGACTTAAGCATTAATCGGTCGACCAAAATCTTCAATGAGTTCAATTATTTCATAGAAACTGTGAAATAGTTGTGTCCGTCCCTCATATCTATAAATTGATCAGGTCAGTCCAGAAGTTTATTTTGTAGTTATTTTATTCGTCCAAAGGACAGGCGAGTGTATGAAAATGTGACTCTTTTACTGGGGCTTTCTATGGAGATTTGGAAGTAACTATCAAAAAAAGTAGTTTTTGATTACAGCATAATTATCATTTTCCTATTGAACTTTTTCGAACTCTTTATGTCTAAAAAATCACTTTTTTTTCTCACAAAAGTACTAATTATACACTAGCAGTGAACTATTAAACACTATCACTACAAATTATAATCGTAATTACCTATGCAAATGTGCCAGTTCCCAATTTGCAATTAAATTGCATTAGCTTGTTTAATTGTACCGAAATTTCAATGAAAATTAATACGCTAATGTGTGAATTTTGTAAAAACAACTTCAATGGGTAAAAAGTATGAGTTCTCGTTTAAAAATGAAATTAGCATACTTGCACCATGTTGCTTGACTTCAAAAGTTATAGTCAAAAAGTTTTTAGGACATTATTTTAAGGTTGTGATAGTAAGACTAGAACCATCCGCGTTACTGAAGTTTTCCCATGCGTGATTGCCACAAAAACCTGGTCCCAGAATAAAAAGTTACTGATGTGTTGTTTCTCCACTCTAAATTTCATCCAAATTGTTTCAATATTTTCAGAGTGTAGTGCAGAAAATCAAATGATGACCGTGTAGTCTCACAAACTTTAGTCTTTTTATAATATTATCGTATTAGTACCGCTTTATCAATAAGTAGATATGGTTCACACATTATGTATCTGGCTTATTTTTTTGTCATTGATTAACTGTGCTATGTTGTAATTTGGTATTTAAACAATGTCATAAAGCCACAATTACTGGTTATATTGGATACGTTGACGAAAAAATTTAAACAGCCTTGCTGATATTTGCATACAAAGTATTTGTTAAGGACAATAAGGCTGTACAGTAAGCCTAATAATTACAAAATCTCAGTAAAATTGTCCAAAGTCGAAACGTTTTTAATTTAAAACGACGGTTTCTTCAACCGAAACATTTGTGTTGGGAAATAAATTCTTAAAGATAAATAAACTTTGAATTCGTTCAGACTAATTTCATCAGTAAACCGATCCTTATTGGTTTAACGTTTACTTTCATTATTAACTAGGTGCCCACAGATGCCCACAGCTTCCCGTACCCGTTATCCACTTATCCCAGTGTTATAGTAAGCTAGAATGTTATTCTTTAGACATAGACATGTGCCATCGCGGACTTTTCTGTAGACCTACTTATCTAAGATACACAATTTCACGATACACTATTTTGTTATATTTATCTCTAAGGGTTTAGACAGCGTTTTTGTTTAAAGATCCCAGATTGTATATTTTTTATCGACACCTTCAACATATATTGTTATATTTTATCCAATATATTCAAAAACTTAACAAATTATACATAAAAACATTCCTAGAAAACCACTCTAACCATTGGTGCAGTAGTTTTTGAGAGTTTATCGCGAACAGAGAGTACTTTACTATACTCGAAATACGGTGATACTATTGTAGCGCTCGTGGCCCGGCTAACTCAGTGTACCGTAAACGATCACTGCATCACAGATAATATAATATAATATTAAGCTATTTTCACTATGGCTGGTTAGGGATGGGAGTCCGCTTTGGTATTTCCATTTACGAGTCGTTGGTCCGGGTTATCAGTAACATGGCATTTTTCAAGCCAAGTGGAAGGCCTTAGGTACCCACAACCTGCGTCTGTCTATAAAAAGGGACACGGTGAAATGTGCATCTATTTACTTTTTTAAGTCATTCGCGTTCGTAACTCGTCTAACTGTAATTTTATAAAAAAATCAAAACTTAACTATATTCACGCTGTATCCCTGACGGGGTAGCCAGAGAGCCCGCCAGGATCGCCAGGCTTCGCGATCCATGCATACTTCTTTCTTTTTCTGTAGATTCATTAATCGCTTCATACATGCACGCCTGGGTATCCGAGTACTTATGACTAGTCCATTTTGAGCAATCTGCTCACATGGTCTGCATATGTAATTCTCGGCCTACCCTGACTCCTTCTGCCCTCTACTTTCGCACAATATATATTCTTCGTCAATCGTTCCTGACTCATTCGTTGAACGTGTCCAAACCAACAGAGCACTCCTTTTTCCAGCTTAACGCTGTCATTCACACCTGCCATAATGCGTATCACTTCGTTACGTATTCGGACGGCCAAGGTTACGCCGCAAAATTTTCGAAGTGATCGCTTCTCCACAGCATTCAACTTATTTTCATGCATGAGTCAGAACATGCATGAAATAAGTTTCAGGTTTCGCTGCCGAAAAGCAACGTTGGCACTTGCACTGCGTTATGAATAGCGAGTCATAATTTTATAAACTAACTTTAAAGTACCTTTTGTCTAACTAAACGCTAGCCTCAAATCTTAATCACGTTTCAGATTGCCCAAGTCCTTGATGAGGCACGGTCGACCTCATTTTTAACCGTGATCAAAAAACTGCGGAACTTGTTGCGGAAGAGCTTGACTGGTAATACATACTCTAGTCAGATAAAAAAAACGCAATTAATGTATTAAACTTAATTTAAGTACTCAATTCAAGGTATCGTGAAGCCGAATTATTACTTGATAATTGCGATTATTCTAATTATCACTGTAGCATTATTGAAGCAGCAGTATTGAACTGCCAGATGTTCTAGCCTATTGCAACATTTCTTCCGAATTTAATGACTCTTTTCCTCTATTAATGCATGCTGTGAACACAGCACCTCGTTTAATTCAAAACTGTATTTTAAAACGGAATAAATAAATATAAATATAATTTAATAAATAGCTTGTATCATTAAAAATTGTATCTACGAGTATACTAGTATATAAAGCTAAAGGTTTTTTTTTGTTTTAAAACGGAATGGTCAAAAGTATTCGGATACCCAGACGTGCGTGTATGACGCGATTGATGAATCTCGAAGAAGCGAAAGAAGTATGCATGGATCGCGAAGCCTGGCGATATGTCCTCTCTGACTACCCCGTCAGGGATACAGCGTGAAGATAGTTAGTTAGTTATTTTAAAACATGTAACATTTCTATGTTTTATGTTCTGTTTTGTGAACCATAAATATTATTATTATTATTATTTAAATAGAGGCTATGTCAGGCTGTTCCTAGAGGGTCTAGGAACGTCCTGTAACACTTCGACCTGAAGAGGTCTATTGTGCTCGCCCAAATGGTTAGAGTTCGCTGCTTATTCCTATAAGTGTAAGGAATTTTAGGATATTTTTGGCAGCGAGGAACTGTACCTCCTGTGGTAGAAGTAGGTGTTTGCCAAAGGAGGCGCACCGTTTGTGTATGAGGGGGCCGCAGTTGCAGAGAAAATGCTGAGGTGTTTCCTCGTCTTCGTGGCAAAATCTGCAAAGCCTGGTTGGGCTGAGGCCAAGGTTGGCCATGTGCTTGTTCAGTCTTCAGTGGCCAGTAAGTGCCCTCGTCATGACACAAAGGCTATCTTTGCTCAGTTTCATGAGCTTGCTGGAGTAACTATGCGAGTAACCCTTGATGAGGGCTTTTGAGTGTCGCATGCCTGGCTGATGCTGCCAGCTCTCTCTCGCATCGCTGGCGGTCTGGCTCTTGAGATGTTCAATTTTAAGAGAGCGGGACACGCCACAAGATGGTTCTGGCCCCAATTGGATTGAGGCAGATCCCTCCCTTGCCAGGTGGTCAGCAATTTCATTGCCCTCTATGTTTGAGTGGCCGGGAACCCATCTTAGGTACACATTGTTTCTTTTTCCCAGGTCATTTAGTAGTCCTGTACAGTTCCTAACAAGGTTGGATTTAATTTCGTATGAGTTAAGTGCTTTGAGAGCAGCTTGACTGTCCGAATAAATGTAGATATTTTGGTTGGAGTGATTGTAGCTCAAGTTCACCTCCAGACATCTAACTATGGCGAATGTTTCCGCCTGAAAGATTGAGGCGTGTTTACCCAGATGATGTGATAATCGCTGCTCAGGCTTACGTCCGTAAATTTCACATCCAGTGCCATTCGTCATCTTAGATCCATCTGTAAACCAGATGAGGTCAGTTTCTGTGTGGGACTTTAGGAATGTTTCTTTCCAGTCGTCTCTGTTAGAAATTTTCGTTTTGTAGAATTTAACAAAGTTAAGTTCTGGGATAATATCGTCTTCCGGCATGCCCAGAATATGATCGTTCATCATAGAGTTAAGTGATGACATAAATTTGTTAGAGGCGAATTTTGTTTCTACCTGAGAATTTATCCAGGGGGAAGCTAACCCTCGCTTTTTGCTGTATGTATAGGGGTAGTGGGGGGAGGTTCAAGAGTGCGTCAAGCGCTGCCCCCGGTGTCGTAGACATAGCTCCAGAGACGATTAGACAGGCGGTTCTCTGTAAGCCATTAAGTTGCGCAGCAGTGGCCGACTGGAGTGATTTTGAACCCCAAGCCACGCAGGCGTAAGTGATCATCGGCCTCACTATAGCGGTGTACAGGCCACATGGCCACTTTGGGGTTTATGCCCCATCTGTAGCTCACAAGGCGGCGGCTGATCCCCATCGACATTTTTGCTTTTTGAGTAACGTTTTTTATATGAGAGTTCCACGTCAATTTTTGGTCGATGATTACACCCAGGTATTTGACTTCTCTGGATAAGGTTATTATCTTCCCATTGATCTTAGGCAGTTTAAGCTTATCCAGCTTTGTCTTCCTGGTAAATGGGACGACTATGGTTTTTTCCGCATTAATTGACAATTGGTTTTCTTGACACCATCGCGTAGTGATGTTGAGAGCTCCTTGGATTCGGTTCGATATTGTCATTTGACAGAACTCTCTCACCGTGATTACAAGGTCATCGGTGTAGCCTTGCACCTCATAGAGATTTTTTGAGAGTCTTTCCAGGAGTTGTTCTAACGTAATTGACCACAGCAGTGGCGATAGAACGACCCCCGGTGGGCAGCCCTTGGTAGCGGGGCTTACATGCGTTTCTCCATGAAGGGAAGTTTTGATGGTGCGAGTTGCAAGCATGGCTTTAATCCATCGTACAGTTGTTTGATCAACACGCTGGCGTGAAAGGCCGCTTACAATGGATTCAATTGGGGTGTTGTCAAAAGCACCCTGAATGTCGAGAAAATTACAAGAGCTATCTGCTTGTCCTCAAGGGTTTTTTCTATTTTATCCGTAAGTTCAAGCAGGGCACTCTCAGTCGAGCGTCCTTTGCGGTAGGCGTGCTGACACCTATGCAGAGGCGAATGACTTAAGGTTGTAACTCTGATGTGCTGATCTATGAGTTTTTCCATCGTTTTGATGAGAAAAGAGGTGAGGCTAATGGGTCTGTAGGACTTCGGTTGCGAGAATTCCTTTCGACCGGCTTTTGGTATAAAAGTTACCTTAACATTAGTCAAAAGTTCTGTTATAATACCTCAGGCATAGCTGGCTCTGAAAATTTTTACCAGATACGGCGACAGGATATCCAGATATTCCAGAATTCAGTGAGAGCTGTGCGGTACCGGTTCCATCCTGCCGGTTCCTTAGCCTTGTTGAATAGTTTGCGCGTGTTGTTCCTCAGTTTGGACAAGTGGCTGTTCCACCAAAGAGATTGGCGTTTAGCCTTGACTGTTCTTAGCGGGCTGCAGTTCTCGTAGGCCTCGGTTATGCCTGCTACGAGAAGTTCTACGGCTAGGTCTATTGACTGAGGAGAGTTTATGCTCTTCGGAAGAGTATCAGCTAGTGCCTCGAGTTGGGCCCTCCAGTTTGTGCGTCGTGGGTTCCTGATGAGCGTTGGGCTTATGTCTGATGAAGTCTCTATATCAAATCTGATATGTTTGTGATCAGACATAGAGTTCTCGCTATTGACATGCCAATTGGTTATGGTGCTGGCAAGGTTGTCTGTTGCGAGGGTGACATCTAAGACTTCCTGTCTTATTACTGTAACAAAAGTGGGTACACATCCTCGATTAACAATTTGTAGGCAGTTGGTTAAGATAAAATCATCAAGAAGCTTACCTCTGTTGTTGACGTTGGAGCTTCCCCAGTTTGTGTGATGAGTGTTGGCATCGCACCCTATAAGCAGCTCGGCCTTGTTCTTGCGGGCGTAGTCCACCACAGTGAGAAGGCCGGTGGCTGGATCACTTATGGGTTGGTTCTTTCCATCTTGTCCTGGTACCAGGGGTGGGTTACCAGGTCGTCCGTGCAAAGTTCTGGTACTGGAAGAAAGTCTAATTTTTTGTTAAAAAAATACAAGCCCTGGGTTTAGTACCACAGGTATTGTATAAGAGGTTACCTGCAGCATTAAGGCCTTGAATTTTGTTGCCTGATAGCCAGGGTTCTTGGAGTAAGGCTATGTCCAGGTCACTTTCGCGAAATATTTTTTCCATTGTGGCTGACGCCGCTAGGGCGTGATGGAGATTGGCCTGGATAGCCTTGGCCTTATAGCGCGTTGTGGTGCTGGTGAGCAGATCATGACTGTTGGGGCCCCTCGGCCCGCCCGTCCCGGCGAGGACGCCCTTCGGGCTTCCTGTTGGGGCAAGTGGCACTGACGGATGATAGATGGTCGTGACTGTTTAGAGCGGGGGACGCCAGCACGTTTGGCCCCCCTTTAGAGGGGAAAGCTACCCCTGGAGGAATTGGCGTGTGCACCTCTGCCCCCCATCGGTTGAGTGGACGACTGCACCGAGACGGCGACTGCATCTGTTTCACCCGATGATGATGACTGTGGTGCCGCGTTACCCCTAATTCTAAACAGCACCTTGCTAAAGCCCAGATTCATTTTGAAGTCATGGGCTTTAATCGCGTTGGCTGATTTGTCGTCTATGGCCATTGTAAGGACCATGCCGCTTTCCTCAGCTTTCCGGTTGAGGATCTTCCAGAGGTCGGTGTTCAGCTCGTCGTTTTGGGCCTTAAGCATTCTTAGTGCCTCTTTAATTGAGCTGGTTTCCGACCCCGGGACAAACACCGTGCCAACCGCCGGTTTGGGCAATTACTTCTCGTCTATCAACGAGAGGTTTGCACCTTCCCAGGGCTTTAAGTTTGGCATTTGGCGCTCCAACCATTTAAGGCTGGCTTCGTCCTCACACGTTATAAGTAGCCATCCAGGCTTGAATGTGCAACCCACAAATCTGGGACCCCCCGCAGCCTCCGTAATTTTTCCAATTTCACGGAGGATTGCGGAGCGCACCAGGCCCAGCATCTCATCCGTCATAGGGTCCGTATGTCGGATCCCTACCCGGAGAGACTTCAGGGCCTCTCCGTAGGTCGCAGTCCTCACGTTGCCCTCCACAACCGTCTCAGCCCCCACATCCACCTGCATTGCAGAGGATGTGGACGGCAGCGGTGACGCGGACGTGCTGGGCGGGATTAGATCCGTCCCAGCAGCCACGGACAACGCCGCCGTTGCGTTGAGGGCTGTGGCGGTCTTGGCATGGCGGGTATAGCCTGGTTGCTGGCTGATGATGTGTTAGGCTAACTGGGCGCCTTGTTCTTCAGCCGCTTCGTTTCACCCAGGGATAGGAGGCTAGGAGCTCCACTCATCGCCATCTTAGGCGTTTTAGGCGCTTGCTCTCTGGGTGAGGTTTCCTCTGAACGGACCCGTTTGATGGGCCTTAGTTCAGGCGGAAGCTCTTTCATAGGCTTTTGGCACAGTACGAAAGCTTCTTCCAGCTTAACGTTCTGTGCCAGCAGGAGCTTCAGGCGTTTCCTCGCCGCTCCGCACATTCTTCTCTTTGGGGTTGTACGTGGTTTGGGCAAGTTTTGGGACGATGAGGTTTGAGCCCTCGTCCCGGATATGTCCTCAGCCGCGTCCACAGAGGTTCCGGGGTTTCCCTCGGAGACAGGGTTTAGGCGGTTATGTTCGCCCAAGGAGCTTTCCACCAACAACCATAAATAAAAAAAATCTGTTTTTAAACTCTCGCGATTTTACTCATATTTATGATATTACGGGCCTTTTTGCAACTCATATTATTAGGTATAAAGCCTACCTTATAGTTCCCGACGTGTCGACCGCATTACACAAGCCTTGGTCACGGGTTGACTGATGATCAAAAAGCCGTCTACCCGTGACCACGGCTTTGTACCAAATAAAATGTTACCACGTCGCGAATAAGACACGAAATCTTGTAATGGTAAACCTTCATCATTGATATCATTAGCAATATCGCACCGTACCTACCGGTCAATTGTGGTTTTATTTTCAACATAAGCTTATATCATTAAAAATTGTATCTACGACTATACATACTAGTGTATAAAGCTAAAGGTTTTTTTGTTTGGTTGAACGCGCTATTCTCAGGAACTACTGGTCGGATTTGAAAAACCCTTTTATGTTGGATAGCCCATTTATCGAGGAAGGCTAGAGGCTATATATCATCACGCTACTACCCTGGAGAGCGGAGCAGTAATCATAAATGTCGACAAATTGGTAGAATTTATAAGCGACGGGATTAAATAGGTGCGACGGGAGTTTAAAGCATTTCGGGTCACCTAGTATTATAAAAGCCTTTTGGCTGAGGGCACTCCATAGCCAATACGTTAAGACTTGAAAGATTGACTAAAGAGTCACCACGATTGAATTGTCTACCGACTCACGCCAGTACTCACCAGCATATGTTTCAGTTGCCTGGGCCTGAGGCTAGCTTTCTTCTTAGCAGAGTCAGGCTCGAGATGGCCTCAGGTGGCCTCCAATTCTATTTATCCTCTTAAGTCACCTTGAGAGAATTGGTATTAACGAAAACGCGATAGCCTTTAAAATGCAGATAATAATAGCTGTCTTACTCAACAATATCCGAATAGTCCATTGGTTGCTCTCTTAATTGATGTTTGAGGTTTCGGCCGATTGATGCGAACCTTACTGAGGCGTGTTTGCAGTTTCTCCCTAATTTAGGGGGAGAGATAGCTGCATTATAATAATATTCTTGACTAAAGGGCACAGGAGGCTCCACCCGCGTCGCTTAGAAATTTGATCAGTCCAAAAGGAAAAAAAGAGGTTGTTCCATACAAGCTGTGCAAACCCTTTTCACTCCCTTAAGGATTAAATTTTCAAAAATCTCTTTTCAGTGCACACCTACGTCACTTTATGTTTTTTTTATTTTTTTAAGTGTGGATATCCTCATGGATGCTATTACCAACTAAAACCACACGGTGCCCTTCCATTTGTCTATGGCCAGCAGTCCCGGCAGACACTACAAAATTTCTTGGTTTTAGCTGCCAGTTGATCGATCAGTCATTCAGTTTCTGCTTTTTTGTATTTAGATTGTAAACCTTGAAATAGTAAACATAATGAATATATAAATATAAAAAGTACATAATATACTAATTAGCGGGGTTCCAGGTATAACTGTTTGCCTTGACTTTGTTAAAATTTACCTAAATATTATAGCAAACACTGTGCACTGCTAAAAATTGCTTTCATTCAGCGAATTCTAAACATAAATGAATACGAGTAGTAGCAAGGTTATGTGCCCTCAGTTATTGTATTTAAGGTTTAATGAACCTTACATAGGTACTTATAGAGTTTTACATTTGGCATATCACCGATTTTGTATAGGGCCATATATTTCAATTCAATTATTTTTATGTTTTTATTTTATTATTTCTATGGGCTTCGTTCTAATGACATATTTCTAATGGTTTACAAATTATTGATCAAACATACATACATATTGTCACGCCTTTATCCCCGAAAGGGTAGGCAGAGGCATATTAAACGCCAACATTTCACCTTATGCATTTTTGTCCCACGTAACAGGTGGTAAGCCCATTGCCGTAAAGTGCCGACAAATTACTGATATACAGAGCAAAACGAGAGGAATGGCCAGATAGAAAGAAATATAGAAAGAAAGGTAGGCAAAGAGGCAGGACAGCCTGTAGCCTGTAGAAAGAGAGCCTAGACGCCTAGTCGAGGACACAGTCCATAGAAATCGGAAAGCTCTCTTCCAATATCTATGACACAGACCCTAGGCCGGATAGTTAGCATGAAGAGATGCGTTTTGCTTGCTTTCGTGATCAACCAATGACAGGCTATGCTGGTTGCCCAACTATGCCCAACTATCCCCAACGGCTATTAACTATAATCGCTGTCTAGTTCAGGTGTATCAATTATTCACTGGATATATACCGACATGTACAGTCAGCGTCAAAAATATAAAGGCTATTATGTTCAAAGTGATCCTAGTAAATATGAAAATCAAACCGTATTTGAATTTATTATTCTGAATAAATAAATATTTATTATTTATTTATTATTTTATATTTAGATTGTGATCACATGAGGATGATAGCTGTTGTACCCATATTATTTATTGCGAATTTCATTATTTCATTCAGTAGGCATTTAACTTTTATGATTGCAACGATAATTTTGAACTCTTCTAAATTATTGATGCTGACTGTACACAAAGTGGCTTTCGTGCATTTTAAGTAATTAGAATCACGAATATACAAATGTAATAAAACGTACCTATGTAAAAGTATTAGAATTCAATTCTTTCCAGTTTTGTCGGTTTTCAAGTTTTACACCCTTACAGTCAACTATTCAATCAATAGACCTATATTGTAGCTATTGTAGCGTATTTTACTAAGACAACTTTTTGACAATTAGCTAAGGTTTTAAAGGAGGGCAAAGAGGTGTGGAAACGAAACAGATAGTGTAATAATTTTTTTTTTACAAGCTATTGATGTTAAGTGTCTACACGATTTCGCTCGCTGCTCACAATCACAGATGACAAAACGAAGTCTTAAGTTGTGTGATGCCTATAAAATGGTCAATTTACTTACAAACCTTGTCAAGGACTATGTACTCTGCCAACTGATAGAGCTCAGGCTGCTTTTTATTATAATAGTTATTGTAATAGGTATTGGGGCGATTGCCGAGCTGAATATTCTCTAGGAGTTTATTGATCTCAATAAAATGATATAGTTCTAGCAAATAAAATATATTTTTTAACATTTTTCGTATTATAAAGTCTCCGGATTTCTACCTTACATTAGAATTAGGTACTACAGATTTCAAGGCTAATGCAGGATATATCAGATCAGACGTTTTGTTCTTAACAAAAATTCAAGGATGTCTATTTCATTTTGCAAGGGCATAAAAAATCTCAAAATAAATAACCTTATTATTTTTATGTTTGCATATGTGGAAAATGGGTGGTTATCCAATTTAGGAGATACGATTATCTACTTTGAAAAGATTTGGCTGAGAAAATCCGCACTTTTTAAGAATATAAATGATTTTTTATCACAGACAAATAATGCAATTGAAGCGTGGAAAATAAAATGAAACGTAGTTGTTCTTCTAACAATGCTACAGAAATAATCTAATTATTACTTTGGCAAATTGAAAAAGGACTGTTATAATAATAATTAAATCCCTCGAGGACAGTCGTTATCTTTTATAGGATTAACGCAATCCTAAGGTAGATTCGCTTTTTGAGTTATCCACTTTATGATACCAACAAAGAATGTATCAGTAAGTTATTGAAAAGCTTACATCCGCAGGGCAGCTTGTGGCGAGCTGAATGTGCGTGGCTACACATCGGTCCCGATTCCTCAGAGTTTTGTGGCCCTTCTGCACCGATTAGGATTTAATGGCCTAACGGGAGAGCAGTGAGAGTGCTACTCCCGGGAGTGCAGCAAATCTCAACTCTGGCTTGCCTTAATTGGCCGGTCAGAGGGAGGGAGCCAGAGCTATATGCTCGGGGGTGGAAGTGTCATTTTCAAGGGCTAATAACTACGGGGAAGCCCGCTCCGGGCCTGACCCGCGAAGGTGAAACCGGCGCCGCACCGCTCGACACCCCAAGCCGCTCACACCGGTGTTGCCCTCTGTCGCCTTAAAGGCTTATCATGCCTACGGTGATTGTGTAGGGGGCCCATCTAGTGAGTTGGCAAGTCACCGTCTGCCAGTATTTTGATTATAATA
Organism: Thumatha senex; assembly: GCA_948477245.1. NCBI lineage: Eukaryota > Metazoa > Arthropoda > Insecta > Lepidoptera > Erebidae > Thumatha > Thumatha senex. Next base: position 17,000,220 of record OX419731.1, on the reverse strand, counting down.
TATTAAAAAGGCAGACGCTGTCTTCATCCATAGTTCTAATCACTCAGTTCATTTAACCTCCAACTCAATAGCCCAATAGTACAATACAATAGTTTAACTCCCATTGGAGATAGTCCATTACCGTTCTTCTACATAAGGCGGACGTGGATTGTCTGCAGTGGGAGTCCCATTCCCTGTTACATTAAAATTCTCAAAAGGCCTCTGCGTGTTGGACCTCTATGTCCCCATGTAAGCCTCCCAAAAGACCGGGTATCTTCGTAAGAAAAAAATTCGTATCAAAAAACTTTGTTGAATGTATATGCAGTCGCAATTCTCTGACGACCTGAGGAACCTCGAATGCGTGTCACCTAGGAACTCAAAGCGTTCCTTGAGATAGGAGGGAGCTAGTGGGTTAAATAAAATATTATATAATAAGGAAAGGATATGAGTATTCCGTCGAAGGCGAATCGGGAGTCACTTGAGTTGGTTGCGGTATTCAGAAACGTGATCATATTTGCGTAAACCAAATATAAACCTTAAGGCGCTCAAGTTTATTTAGTTGCTCCTCCGTGAGATCAAGATAGCTGGCATCAGCATAGTCTAATATTGGAAGAAGTAGTGATTGTGCAAGCGAGATCTTCGTCGGAATCGGGAGAAGGCCACGCAATCTTCGTAAAGAACTTGCCGAAGCAAATAATTTACGATTGACTTCTTGTAATTGAGGCCCCCAGGACATAGTTTTATCGATATATATCCCTAGGTTTTTAACCATATCACTTACCGGTATCGGTATGGCATTAAATGTTATTTGTGGCAACTGAGCCCAGTCAACTCTAGAGATCATCCAGGTACTGCCTATAAGGATTATCTGAGTTTTTGTGGGGTTTACTTGCAAAACATAGTTTTTACTCCATGCACATATCTGTTCCAAATCGCAATTAGTTACCCTAAAAACCTCATGTATATCATTGAGTGGAGCTTGTGAGTATATTTGTAAATCATCTGCGTAAAGGTGGTAGGATGTAACTAGATGCTTTGTAATGGAATTAATAAATATTGCAAACAATAAGGGAGATAGAACGCCACCCTGCGGTACACCAACCGAAATATTGCTCCAAGAAGAAAACGACTCATCAATGCAAATACGTTGGCGGCGACCAGACAGGTAACTACGAAACCAATCAATTACTGCTGGAGTTATGTTAATAGAGCGTAGAATCTCAAGCAAAATACGGAAATCTACAGTGTTAAAAGCATTACTGAAGTCAAGTAGCGTCAGTAATGTAAGCTTTCCGTTCTCCATGCCCATTCTGATGTCATCTGTAATGTTAATAAGGGCTGTAACTGTACTATGCCCCAAGCGGAAACCAGATTGATAGGAGTTTAAAAGAATGTTTTTGCTGAGAAAGGAGTTTAGTTGGGTGTGAACGAGACGTTCAAGGATTTTAGACAGAAAGGGTAAGATAGAGATAGGACGGTAATGAGAGAAACTGAAGGGCTAGATTTTTTAGGTAAGGGAATGATTTGTGCTTCCTTCCACGTCGATGGGAAAATGCCCCTGGAAATAGAGTGATTCAGAATATTACAGATAACTGATAGTACCTCATCAAGAACAGGAACTATCATATTGCGGCTAATATAGTCATTGCCGACAGCATTAGACGCTATAGATGTTACGCTCTTCTTAACACCACTAGCCGTGAATTGAATAAAAGCAAATGATTGATATTCAGGAGTTGGTAGCTGTGAAAGACGATTAAGTGTATTAGTTTTGGTAGTGTCGTCAAAACCTGAAGTAGTTGAGAAATGCTTATTCAAAGCGTCGAGATCAATATTCTTTGGATTTACTTCTTGCTTTGACTTACCAATTCCCAGGGTTTTTAGAAATTTCCAGATTTTTACTGGACTTTCGTTTTCGGACGTTTGAATATGCTGGGGTTGTGCATTCCTACACACCTTATTGCAGAGATTTCGCAGTCTCACATATCTCTCACGATTGTATTCGTTCGGTTGATATTTAAATTTTGTTTTAGCCCGCTCTTTTTTATTTATTAAATCTTTGATGTCTTTAGTGAGCCACGGTGACGGAGTATGCTTAATTTTTACTGCGCGGATTGGTGCATGAATATCATAAAGGCTGACCAATTCGCGAGTAAGAATGCGAACCTTATCGTCAACTGACACAGAATTGTACAATGAAGTCCAATCAATTTTATTTGCGTCCTCTCTAAGTTTGTCAACATTCATCCGACTGAAGTTACGCTGCATTAACAATTTAGACGTCGCCCCGGGCGGACGAACTTTGTAAGAAAGAAAGATAAGGTCGTGAAAAGAAAAGATATCAGCTGTGCATTGGCCGTGTTTGGCCACATGATCAGCCGACGAAACAATAACAAGGTCAAGAAGGGATGGAACACAGTTAGGAAAATGATGAGTAGTATTCAAAGGAAGAATAGAAAGATTACACGATTCTAAAACATTGCAAAGCTTGGCAGATCGGGAGTCATTCAGCACAAGACACGTATTAAAGTCACCCAGTATAATGGTATGTCGGTAGGATGGTACCAAGTTTTCCAGCATGTTTTCAAACGAAGAGAAATAGTCAACCCTTAGGGAAGGGCTATAGTAAACCCCAAGAGGTACTTTAATGTGATGGAGCTCCACTTCAATAAAAATGTATTCCCCCGAGTTTGACGGCGGTGGCTGCGCTGATACCTGTATAATATTGCAAGGAATATGTGATTTTAAATAAATAGCAACACCACCACCACGGCCAACCGAGCGATTATTTCTTATTAAGCGGTACCCTGGTAGAGTGACAGGAACAGAGGACATATATGGTTTTAACAAAGTCTCTGATACGAGAATTGCGTGGATATGTTTGTCGTTTAAGTTAGCCAGCATATCAGGAAAATGGGTGGGAATACTCTGGGCAATATGCACAACATTGAAGTTCGAGGGTACATCAGAGAAATGCGATTCAAGCGCCTCTGCAAGTGAAGGAGTGCTCACCAAGCTATCATTCTCGCTACATGTAAAATAATCATCAATAGAAATATCGTCGACTTCAGAGGATGACATTATATAAAAATATATATATATAAGTAACAATACTATATAATACTAAAGTATCAATATGTAAATAACACAACAATGAAATTAATAAATAAATAAATGAAAAATAAATAAAATATAAATTAAACGTCAAAATAAGTGGTGCGTAAATCACAGTCCTGTTCACCCACCAGTTGAGTGTTAATAACAATTATAATAAAAGCAAAATAGAACATTTCCTTAACCAAACACAAAAAAATAAACAGAAGAAAGTAAGCAGTCAAATAGTCACCATCTTACAATTTCACCACTATTCACCCTCCTCACCATAAAAAAAAAATAATAAAAAAAAAGTAAATAATATAATAGTTTTATAAATTATTATAAATTAATTTATAATATTTTGTTATAATTCTAAATAAAACCTCGGTAAAAATAAAAAAATCTCGATCTTTTAAGTCTTTATGGTCAAAGACTTATAAAAGATGGATTCTTTTTTTTTTATTTAAACCTTTGTGCTATTTATTAAACAAAGTTTACTATTAATTTGTTTTGTTACAAATGATTAAATAAAACATAAGACCAACTGACCATAAATTATGTTTTACTTCCCTTTGCTAGAACCATATTACTTTATCAAGACCAATAATAAACCCCTAGAGAATATTCAGTTCGGCAATCGCCTCAATACCTAAACTAATGTGGGTCCAGCTGACTTTTATAAAATATCAGAGGGTGAATTTCGTCTCAGGTCCCAATTTTGACCTGGGACAATTTGTCCCCAACCCAAAATACTTTAAAAATAGCTCGACCTTTCACAAAAACCGAAAATTAATCGAGCTGTGGATTTAACTGTGCTGTGTGATATTTTTTTTTACTAATACTATAAAGCTGAAGTGCTTGTTTGTTTGGTTGAACGCGCTAATCTTAGAACCTACTGATCGGTTTTAAAAATTTGTTGGTTAGGTTGGGTCCCCTAGCGAGTAAAGAAAGCTCACAATTATACCTCATTCACACAGTACTTCAAGTCATCATTGCGCAGTTACGTACCTAGGTTGTCACGAAGAAGAAATTAGGTACAAAATAAGAAAAAAGCATACCAATTTAGTTTTGTATGTACACACACGTTTATAAGGATATTTTTTTTAAAGTAATTAGTATGCTAAATTTCTAGAATGGCTAGAACATTGCACTGGTTAGGCAAAGGTCACGGGTTCAATCCCCGTTTCGGGCCAAGTTGTCTTTTTTCACTTTAATAAAATATTCATATGTTTATAAATTTTACTTGCTTAAAATAAGTGTTATATTATTTTGAACATACAGAAAGATAACAGCAATTTTCACTCATTATGCTTGCATGTATTTAGTATGCGAAGTAGATTTTAATATGATGTAGTGCTTTCCCAGTTTTCGTCACAACCTCAGAACAAATAATAATAGGTAGTGTTCTGTGGTCACAACACACGGTCCTGTGATGCAAATAACATGTAAATTGTGCTATTGTTAAATGTTGTAGTTTAGGGAATGGATTTAGTAATTCTTTCAAAATTATTTCATTTCGAAAAAATTCTATTGTCCCGGAAACAAACTTGTAAAAATAATATGGATGTCGAGAAAGTGTTGGCAAACTGCCTTTTTAGTTTCGTTTCGTCTGTCTTGCATCGCTTATTCTTGAAGCAAGCTTTTACGTGAATTGGACAGTCCTACCAATAGATTAAACATTTAGGGATGGATAGGATACCTACATTGGAATATATTGACTATAAATTGTAAAATTGTTATGTATAGCACTTAATTGTAGCGTACCTAGTTCTCTATGGGTAAAACCTTAAGCTGTTCTTGAGAGTGCAGTGTCATTTTGTAATGCATTTTAATTTAAATTAGATTTTAATCTTTAATCCATTCTTATCTTGAGAATCATTCTATGTTTATCTGATGGTTGTTTTATTAGCATGTACCTAAGCATTTGTAGATATTGCTTACTTAGATCGCTTCTAAAGAAAATAAAATTACAATGAAAAGTTATTTGCTGGATTGAAACCAAATAAAAACGGACAGTAGAATAATTACCCATAAATCTTATGTAATAAAGGTGTTCTAGTTTCAACCATGAGTTTACCATGTTAATGTTCTTCTGTTCGGTTTACGTGCCTAAAATATGTTATGGTTATTGGCAATTATTATTGTTATGAGTGTAATTGGTATAAACCGGAAAACTATTATGTACTTGAACAAAACATTAAAGTGACCTTCATTCATCTCTTCTAAGAATTCAAAATATTACAGTCCATGTAAATTCACTTTTGAAGACATTTCTCATTTGCAAGTAAATAGTATTAAGAGCAATAATGCTCTTTAGAAATTTATGTCTCATCTATGCAAACATTTAGCAATACAATTTTAGTGCAAAGAAGTGCTAACACAAATATCTAGTATCTACGTACATGATTTTTACAGAAATAATATTAATTGATGTTCTTTCAAATATTACTTTATACTTAATTAAGTCATTGAACAATTTCCGGATTACATTGAATTTGTTAGTAAAATTTAAGTTCAAAGGGTCCCAACAACAAAGTTCTATTTATAATTTAAAACAATACAAGTAATTAACATAATATGAATAAGGAATTCTTTGTAAGCAACTTAATTCTTCGTTTAAACACGTTTCTGTAACGAGGTAATAGCTTGTTTGCTTTTATTACCTACTTCAAGTTGGCTGACTTCAACGTGCTCTTGCTCAGTTATAGCTGGCTGGAGGCTCGTGGGTACAGAGGAAGCAAAGGCTATCATTCTTTCTCTTTTTATCCAAGTCCGGAAAGCATAGGAAGAGGTTGTTTTAAATTTTTCCTTAAAAATGATATACACGGGACGTTATATTGCAGACTTGGTGGTTAGAAGCGTGGATTTGTAGCTGCTGGTTGTAGTGCAAGTGATGACCAGCATCCAGCGGTATTGGACCACTTTCAAATCGTTCGCCAGCGAGATGACGGTGATTTGATAGACACGATACAATTTTGGTGCAACATTTTGCTTATTTACTACTTATCAGATGACTTGAGAAACTTATAGGTTTGTTCGTATTGATATACATTGCAAAACATTACCTTCGTAGGCTTTGAACGCTTCATTCACATAATTACATAGTGAATGTCACTTAATAAATCCGTATGAGGAAAAAGAACAAGTTGTTTTCTATCAATGTCTGTAGTTGAAGGCATCGCGCTATTATGTGACTAGTTCATGATATTTTTATTAGTTTATATTCAGACAAAGATGAAGCTAGCTTCATTATCATTTATTATTACAGTATTTTATCATAATGCTAAAATGCTGTAAAGTTTCAATTATACCGTTCGACAATCATAATTAAATTCTTAAAATGAATATGTAACACGAACACAAAAAGGTGGCAATGGCTATTAAGGGTCATGAATACCACTGTTAGTGTAGTCACGCGCTATAAAAATGCAATGGTGAGAGTGTCAATCATTATCATAGTGTCAGTCAATTGACGCCCACAGAACGAACGCCTTCCTTGAAGATAGCATTTTTAGATTTTTTGTTTTCGATGTTTGGTAGTCTTTATCTAGCAGGTCCTTCTTTTTGAAAGTCCTTACCTTTTACTTGGTAATGACATCCAATCTTTCACTTTGCTGAAGGTTGTTTAAATAACCTTCAACAGCAGGTAGCCACAACCTGCTTCTGTCTATTTCAACACGGCAATGGGCTCACCACCTATTACGTGGGACAGAAATCCACACGGTGAAAAGTGGGCATATAATATGCCTCTGCCACCCCTTAGGGGATAAGGCGTGATGGATATTTATTTTATTTAAAAAAATAAAAGGTCTTTGTATATAGACAAACGATTAAAGTTGATTTACAGTTGCACAAGCTTAAAGGTGACAACAGTACTTCATATGTGTTAGCATTTACAACTAATAAATTAAAAAAAATAAATAATAAATATTGTGGGATACTTTTCACACAGCGCCATCTAGCCCAAAGTAAGCTAATATTAGCTTGTGTTATGGGATCTAGATAACTGATAAACATACATATAGATAACTTAAATTTTAAAATTGTTCAAATAATTTTGTTTTAACGTAAATGTTGAAAACAGTCAATACCTTTTCCAAACTTATCAAGACCACATTTAACCGTATCTTTAGTTGATAGACCAAAAACATAAAAATTACAACAATATTTACAAATAGAACTTGTTTAGTTAAATAATTTCTAACTTATGCAAGAGGAGTTGCGTATGATGACTAGCGGTAACGAGGTTATAACAATGTTTGGCATTATAACGAACCTAGTCATTCATCTCTTCACGCGTAGACAAACTTTCTATTATTCACATTACATATTACTTTCCTGCAATCCTGACATACTCAATGCGAAATATTTACTTCTATCTATCCATGGAAAGCTTGTTTAATCGAGGTGTGATGAATGTTGAAGCGCTCGTGGCCCCGCGGTCTCAGTGTTCGGTAAACGATCACAGAGGTACGCAACTTTCACTATGGCTGGTCGTCGGATGGGTGACCACTTTGTGGCATTTACATTTGCGAGCGTTTCCGTGCTTCGGAAGGCACGTTAAGCCGTTGGTCCCGGTTGCCAGTAAAATGGCAGTCGTTAAGCCTGGTTGAAGGCCTTATAGGCGGCTTAAAAAATTTCAACAGCAGGTGGCCACAGCCTGCGTCTGTCTATTTCAACACGGCAATGGGCTCACCACCTATTACGTGGGACAGGAATCCACACGGTGAAAAGTGGGCATATAATATGCCTCTGCCACCCCTTCGGGGATAAGGCGTGATGGATATTTATTGTTATTTATGAATGTGAATAAAGTTATTACTTGCATCATTTCAGATGCTATGATTCAGATTAAATAATTTATTTTGTAAAAAAACCGATATATTTGACTAATTGTCCCTATTTTACTGTTACTGAGGTCATTGGTTCGTTTCCAGAGTCAGAATAAATGTTGTGTTGTTTTCTATGTATAATGTGTATTATTAACGTCATATCAGTGAATCATTTGGATAGAGCGATAAAGACAATTGATAGCATTATCCAATATAAGCTCATAAAATACAGATCCCAGACGTAACTTCGATATCAGTTCGTAATTAAAACATGATTTTCATTGACAATAACTGATATCCGTAGTTTGCTATTTCCGTTGGTATATATCTTTAATATAATACTTACACTACTTTTGGTAACGACTGTTTTTGCACATATAAAATACTTACATGTTAAAGATATTATGTTTTTAAAAACAATGAAGTCGGTTTTATGCTTGATGTTGTAGTTTCACTAAAAATACATTGTTTTGATGAATTCTAAATTGGAAATAAAATATCCTTAATAATTCAGAATTGAAAAAGACTAGAAGTGCGTGGTAATAAAATATAATTCGTTTAATTGTTCATATTTTAATTAATAGATTATTAAATTAATGCCAAGTGTTAAGCATCTTTATAATAAAAGTAACCTTATAGCTTTACGTAATTGAATAACCATAATAGTCAGTTGAAACCAGCCAGCGGCGATAATAAGGTAGATTTGATACGCACCAGAAGAAATGCAGATTCCTTTAATACTTACGTATCTGTTATAATAGTATTTTAATTAAAGACGAATGAAAGTAGAAATCACTTGGTTTCATCTCGGTAACAGACGCGTTGGAAATTCAGCTCGGTACTTTTATTATGAGTTTGTAAATTACCGAATCGAAAACAGAAATTAAATTTTGCTATTGCAACACATACAATTGAGCCTATAGAAAAATTAGATTAGAAGTTTCCATTTGACAGGACAATCCTAAATCAGCTCTGATACCTCATGAATTTCTTAAACTGAACATACAAAGGAGGTCCACGACCAAACCGGCATTTTTTATTTACTCAAGATAAAATAATCCAGTCGTTTCCAATACACAATAGACCTGAGAGACAGGGAGCGTGTGGTTTTAGCCGGTTTGAGTCCGGCATGACATCCGAGGGGATTTCCACAAGAAAAAAACCATTATCAATACCACCCCTTTTATGCTGCTAAAGTAGATTCCACCTCAGCGAGTGAAATCAGCTGGTGTTTAATAAATTATTCAGATTGGCATCATGACAGATATGGTAATGAGAAATCACGAGAATGAACTACGTGAGAATCTTTAAAATTCTGGAGACTTCTTCACTGGTCACGTTTTATGACGAGTACACGGCTACAAGGCAAATAAATATCCATGATTAGAGGCAAGCATGGCAAAATTTCTAGTTTCACCAGGTCTGTTAGTAGTAGTAGTTGATAAAATTTCATCAATGAAATATTAGGAGTGAAGAACACAAAAGATAAATCGGAAACCAGCACTCAGTTAATGATAATAGTTGTATTGCATTGTAAAATAATCAAACATACCATTCGTCCGACGTTTCTCTAATACAATGTTTAAGTGAAGACCCTTTAACTTTCAGACAGGTTGTATCGCCAAATGAATGAAACTTGTCTCTATAGAAAGTAGCATGTATACCTACATGTATACCTAGTAGTGAAGCGATTTACATATGACTTTTGTTTATGTACATAAAAACTATGGTTGGGCTATAATACAGAGTCTTTAAAACATCTAAAATCATTCCGACCTGGTGTGACGCATCTTTTATTATCTTTTGAAAAGGGATCGCTGTTAGGTTCGAAAGTAGTTTACACGTGAGTAAAACCTTTTAGTACGTAATATTCTAAAATTATTGTATAAATATTAATTTGAAAAGTTTAATTTAAAATAAAAAGTATTTTAAAATTAGGTAAACTATTTGAAATGCAAACATAACTTTTTTAGTAGATACTGTCCTGCATTGACATCGTCAGTTGTCCTCGCTTCGGAGCTCGATATCTAGTATATCTTACATTTCTACAGCATTTTCCAAGGTCTTTAGCATCCTCAATAGTGGCACTATCGATATCGCTATTGCTTCTAACTCGATATTTTTCGATATATCTCTTCCATCGAGAATCGATGGAGGGGTTTCACATATTTTTTTGAATCATAACTTGCAAATGATAACGTTTTAAATATGTTTACATAATCGTAAAATATAGGTAAGAGAGTAAAAAATAAAATAAACATCCATCACGCAGAGGCATATTATATGCCCACTTTTCACCGTGTGGATTCCTGTCCCACGTAATAGGTGGTGAGTCCATTGCCGTGTTGAAATAGACAGACGCAGGTTGTGGCTACCTGCTGTTGAAAATTTTCACGCCGCCCATAAGGCCTTCAACCAGGCTTAACGACTGCCATTTTACTGGCAACCGGGACCAACGGCTTAACGTGCCTTCCGAAGCACGGAAACGCTCGCAAATATAAATGCCACAAAGTGGTCACCCGTCCGAGGACCAGCCATAGTGAAAGTTTCTTAACGCATTGATCGTTTACAGAACGAGCCACGAGCGCTTCGGTAAGAGGTAATATATATTATATTCATATTATATATACATATTATATATACATATTATATAATAATATGTTGTTTGTTTGTATATCTTGTTTTGGTGCAGAATATACTGTGATACACGTGTTATGAATATTTAAGAAGATTCGGTTCAACGAAGCCATAAATGATTCTATATACAAGGTCAAAACCAGTTGTCATGTTAAATTGAAGTAGTTTATTTATCTCTAAGTTATTTAAATAATTACATGGTTATTAACAAATTAAAATTTAACATATTTACAGAAAACAATACAAAAAGAAGGGGGCGGGTGGTGGGAATTATTACAAGACTGACAATGATGCCCCGACTAGGTGTCGAAGAATTCCTCCCCATCAAAATCAACCGGTAAGGTTCCCATAAGGCTGGCCGCATTGCCACGTTGTATGGCAATGCTTATTCTCTGAGCGAGAAACAGGGCAGCCCTATGGTCACGAGAAGAATCGACCAGTCGCTTTGCGATATCACTATACAGTGAACGAGCACTTGGGCCCCACGAGCCCAGTGTCTCGACCCCAAACGGCTCAAAAATATAATTACCTATTAAATTATTATATTTGCGCCGCTTGAGAGCCTCGGCGGATGCAGCAGCAGCACAAGCGCAACTCGCCGTGCTAAGAAGATGAGAAGGAGCCAGGGTGTCAACACAAGTTGCATCCCAAACTAAAGGCTTTCCCATCTTCCATGGCACCAATGACATACCGTCCGGCCTCTTGCCATCGTCACGCGCCAATCCATTAGGTTCTAGAACGGCTGGAACACCGGCGGTGACAAGAGCCCGACGGATAATGTCATTAAGGTATGCATGACGTGACCTGCGACCTGCACTCCTGCTGCATGAGAGACCGTGATGCCCAAGGCTGTCGACTACTTCACCACATTGACAGCAATGCGGAGAAACGCAGGGAGCACCTAAACGAAGACAGACAGCAATTCTGAATGTAGTGTCGTCCAACATAGTACCTATGTTGGGCGACGGAAGAGCCTGAATCCAAACACCTGACTCCCATTCTCCCACAGCCAATAGGCGAGCACGTTCTGCAACATTCGAACACGTGTTCAATAAAATTTTTCTAACCTCGTTGCAGGGCGGCCTATCCCACTGCCTCTGGGAGCACGGGTTGGTCGGTAAAACAGTATCTGGGCACTTGAGTTTCCAAACATTTATGGCTTCAATCTTGCCTGGCACTTCAGAATTGACCAGTGTAGGAATTAAAATTTTCCTGGTCAATTCATCAGTGCCGTGTACTGAAAAAAAAAATGCAGGTAAACTTTTAGCGAGATGTTACGAACACCGAGGCCGCCCCAGCGTATTGGTAAAGACGCTTGGAGCCACGCTCGGTCGTCCAAATCTGCATTCAAAATTTTGGAAAGCGTGGTATGAATAATTTTGTCCATATTTTCCAAAAGGGTCGGATGTTTAAAAAATTGAGATGAGCGAAGGGCATGAGTTAATTTTGGGACGAAAAGACAATACCGAATAATTGTAAAGGCCGATTGTATATTTATTTGAAGGAGTCGATCAGAAACTTCACTAAAATTATTGATCTTTTCCTCAATGAAAGATTCATAGGCATCTTCTAGAATGGGAGACCCTAGGAGGCGTAGAGAACAATTCTGAAGGATTTTCAAATTTGGAGCCAAAACATTGAATTTTGAAATAGTAGAAACACTATCAATATTGTCATTTAGAAAAATTTCACACTTTGAAGGATTCAGATCCAAACCAATTAATTTAAATTTATCTTTTATCAATGCCAAATCTTTAAAAACTGTGTGTCCTCCTAGAGTGCCGTCATCTAAATACCAGACGTTAAATTTGGAATTTAGCTGGCTAATTATTGGGTGTATTGATAAGCTGAAAATGAGTGGCCCGAGAGGGTCACCTTGTTGACAACCCACTGCAGAATCTAAAATATTTTCCTTATACATTAATTTTGATGGGTTTCTGTAGCACTGCCAAAGAAAATTAAAAATTTTGGGTGTTTCCAATTTGGCTTGTGTCAACAAAGTGTCCCTGTTTACTGAATTAAAGGCATTCTTCAAGTCAACTTTAAGAATGACCCCTCCTTTCCAGTAGCCAAGGTAAGTAGACAGGGCATGTATGGCAGCTTCACAACCCCCTTTTGATCCAAAACCGAGCTGTATGGGTTGGAATTTGCCAGACAGTTCTTCCTTATAAAACTGACAGCAAATTTTGGCTACCATACGCCTGAAAGTACATCCCACGGCAATGGGACGAATTCCACCCTCCTTCTTGCGAAGAGCACACAGATTGGCACCATAAAGGATGTCGATGATGCCTTCGTCCACATTGCCGGATAATATAAGGTTAGCCAAACCTGTTAGCTCCTTCAAGAGTGCTTCGCCGGCCTCCCCAGCGGCCGGACCCAATAGGTCCTTTAAATGTTGTGGAGTCAAACCATCAAGGCCACCAGCAGAACCACTACGGAAGGAGTTAACAGCTGTCAGAACTTCCTTGGCTGAAACAATCAAAAAGTCAGATTCGGAATTTGGAGGATCGGGAAAGGACAAGTCATCTATTGGCGCAGGATGCTTGCTCCTCAGATCAGCAAGAGTATCTGGAGAGCAAGGCGCCACCCAGTCGCTACTAAATAATAACCTGGATGCTCCTCTTATGTCACCTTCTCTTAATTTAGATTCTACATAATGATAAATGGAATTCTTATGGAAGGTTGTTAATTTGGGGTCAAATTTAAAAAAAAATTAAATTAATTAATTAATTTTTTTTTTTAATTTTAATTTTTTATTTCTAATTTTTTATCTCTATATCTAGTTACACGAGGTCATGTATAATGATAAAATGTATATCAATCAGAGTTTGAGTTGAACCTAACAAGACTCTTTTGAAGACAGTAATTCTTTGTCACGCTCATGTTAACAGATAAACATCAAAACAGATGTTTACATTGTTGATAAAGATGTTATTGAAATACTAAAATTATTGATGCACAAGAACTGTAACTCGATGAACTGGTAAAAGTAACAAACATAAACAAATTCTGAAATGATATTAACCAAGTTATCAATCCATCAATCATATTAGCCTATTGGCTACTGTTGGAAAGGCCTCTTCCAATTCCTGCCTTGAATATGAATTATTATCGATATATCACAATATTGAAAGTATGGGATAGTGAGGTACCTATTTAATGTTAGTTATATTAACTCATTTATCATAGATAGACTGTACATATTTTAGTCCAGGAAGTAAATTATTACAAAAATATTCATGAAATCATTGATGCTGTTAACTTTTCAGTTCGTTCTGCATGGGAAAGGAGAGGGTATAAGTCGGAAAGTCACATTATGTGTGTGGATTTTCCTGAGAACTTTCTATTGTGTATTCTATAATTGCAAAAAAATATTCGCACGATCCTCAATTCTGATTACCTCCATCCATTACTATCGGGTGCCTAACAGGTTTTGTTCTTCATAAAGTAATTGAACGTTCACACGAAAGATGCACATAAATTTGATTGTATAATTCATATTTTTTTATTTGATGCTCTAGTCTAGACCAATCTTGAATATTTTAATAGCTTTAATTGCACAATCACAAGCGAAGGTACTCTATGTAATGCTAGTACAAAATTATTTGTATATCAATAAACAAGAATAAGTTCTTAAATGAGATTTGGTGGTAAATCCTCAAAGGTATTTTTAACAATAAACTTACAAATTTAGACAGAAATCTTAAAAGAAACGATAGATAGGGATTTAAATAGGGAACATTAAGACACATGATGTAGCTAATAAAAGTTCGAATCAAGCTATCAACAATAGTGGAAATCAGCCAATCAAGCTCCTTGTCTCGGAAATACTTTTTAGCTTGTATTGCAACGCTGTTACAGTCACTCTTCATCCTGTGGTAGGGTCTGTGACTTCAGTCCTAACAGCTATACTCACAAATAAAGAAAGTTACACCTCCGGAGCCTCCTATTCTGGATATCAATATTTAATGATTCAATAATTGGCATAAAAATATTGATTGGATACTTTGAAATTCCAAAGAAATAATATTTGTTTCAAAGCGATAGACATTTTTATGAAGTTTAATATAAATTGTTTCTGATCAATAAATCAAGTCACAAAAGGACCTATCAACAAATCGTTACTTTTTATATTTTGTGATTTTTTTTTATTCCAATAGATTGAATTTTACGTAAGATAAGAACGTGAGCAACTCTATAATATACTCATTTTGGAGCGTGCAGCTTCTTATAGATGCTGGCCTTGATTATATCTTCATTGACATTGTGACATTCGAACCCAGAACCGCAATCGTGTAATTAAATTACGTAGGTACATATTTATTAGCCGTATGTACATAGTTATAACTACCAGTGATGCCAGATTTATACTTTTACTTAAGTAAGTACTTAAACTGGAACTCCCATCCATAGTTCTGTGTTTATACATCCAAGGGTACTAATAGGTTGAAAGGAGTTATGGATTGTGCAGTGCATGGTCACCTGCGTTGAGTTTTAGTGCTTTCGACTCGAGCCCGAAGTTTGGGATTCCCGAAAGAACCATATGAGGGGCAGAGCGGTGTAGCTATTTCTTTCCATCAGGGTTCCGTTGCCACATCCGTGTGGTTAAAAGGGCAGCTTCATTTTGAGCCCTGCGAATGCATCTCGTAACGTTTCTAAGACGGTAGTATAGTACTTATTTAATAACGCGATATTTCGGTCGCTTTTCGTCATTTCTTCATTCTAACTACCAAAAACGAAATTCCGTGTTAGTCCACTATTCATTAATTATCTGTACGTCTTAAAATAAAGTTTGAACTTAATAGTAAATACAATCGCTTTTCTAGTCTACAGGAGAAAATCAGTATTGATGCATTTATTCACATATTTACCTCTTGTAATTTTACTGATAGAAAATCAGTATTGATGCATTTATTCACATATTTACCTCTTGTAATTTTATCCTGTAGACTAGAAAAGCGATTGTATTTACTATTAAGTTTAAACTTTATTCTAAGACGTACAGATAACATAATAAGAAGTATTTCAATAAAATATCACAACACTGAATAATTTGATAGTAAATTATTTGTTATTACTAACTAAACGGTTTTACTGACGTTTAAATTTTGGGATAGCTACGTCGGAAGCCGTCCCGAAATTAACATGACGCTCACGAAAGTTATTATTCTAAATTATTTGTGTTTTTGAAACTTGATGTAATAATTATTTATATAACATATAAGTATACGTAGAAATGCACAATATAATGTTCAAGAAATACTTAGTAGACCGACGGAACAAGCAGTTAACTGAAATCGAAAATAGAAATACCCACTTAGCACGTGAAAGTCGAAAGTCGTACGTATTTTGGTGAGATTCTGCACACAATCTCAAAAAGTGCGCATCACGAAATAAAAGCGTTTACTTTTAATTTCTACTTTGTACATGACAACTGCCAATGCAATTTCTATATTGCATTAGGTAGTAGCTGCACCAGGCTGTTACCAATTCGTAACGTCTCCCACAATGGTTTCTCTTCATATAAAGCCTATAATTAAAGTAAATTTATTTAAAAAAAAATGTCTTAGTGGACACATTACTACTCTTAGGTTTCAATTTTATCTGTATTTTCAAGGAAACTCATAATCTACCTATTTTATACAAACCACGCGATGTTGAATTATCTAAAGAGTAATTAACACCTGAAAATAAAACAGTATGTTGCAAAAATTTAGTCACTTTCACAATTATAACATTGTTATCCACATTATTATCTACGAAATTATAAAACAGAAACTGCGTATTCGATAACTAAACAACAATAGCCACACAATATTTTAACCGAATTCAGAATGGAAGTTTTAATTTTGTGTTGATGTTAATCGGATTTTATTTTACTTTATATATAGACTTATTTATAAAATTAGTAGGCTGTAGACTTTTTAAAGTCAGTTCTGGTATTATACAGAAAATAATAACGCTACATAAAGAAAAGAACAGACAAAATATTGCTGACAAAAATAAAGAAAAAATAATTCTTGACACAAAGAAACTATAAATTTAACCTCTCTTGTCGCATTGTATATTTCAAAATCTGTATTTCATAAACGTATTAATATTAGTTGCTGTAAAATAAAGTATATTTATATTCTATCTCTTGATTTTGTAAAACAAAAAAATTGTTTTTCCGTCAAAATCAAACTTTGTAATTAAAGTATTTAGGCAGTTTAGGTGTTTAGTCGGTTAGGTGACTAATCTCAAAACAAAATACGTAGGTATTCTTTTCAGTGCGATGTTTGATCAAATGATCACACAGTAACCAAGTAAATGTTATTATTGATTGTTCATTGTAAACCATTTGTATTTCTAAACCATTCATTATTTGCTTTGTAACTAAATCACAAATGTCGAATGTTGTCAAGTTTGTAATTTAGTCAGGATATCTGAGGACCAGGATTGTCTGGGAGTCTCTCATACGTTTCTGTAATTTACATTTCTCACATTGAGAGGGAATGTTTGAAAATAATAGGACTTATTTTTCACAGTCAAAAAATAAATAGATTCCTCTTCTGTGATACACCTTAGCCAAAATATCTTGAAACAGAACTAAAATTTTACATATTGACTACATTTTCAAAACGCGGTCAAAAAAACTGCGGGTTGAACACACAGTAGACAATAAAAATGGCTTACTATTTTTTCCACTTAAATTAACCTTTCTGTTACCAGTTTTTGTTTATACTCGTGTCTACGCCTGACGTTATTCACTTTGTTTACGATATTCTTTGAGGGAATCTTGTCATCAAGATTGTTACTTATTCAATTAGATTCATTGGCTTCATCCGCTGTTATTTGATCATCTTCTTAAGGTCATATAGAGTTATGTAAATGGCACAATTTCGACTGATTTAAATGGTCATATTTGAGTTGGCTGGTTATTCGCTAAGGCATTTTAAGGGGATCAGTCTTACCTACATAGCCATCTTCCATACATCAAAATTAGCAGCCACCATTTATGACTGTTAAGGCTTTATCCATAGCTTAAGTCACCAAGTACATTTCATCAACCCAATAGCCCATTTTGTAGTTACCATATTTCACCACAGTAAAACTCTCGTTGCAGGCGGTCCATTACCGTTCTTCTATACAAGGCGAGCGTGATTGGTAGTATGCAATGGAAATCCCATTTCCTATAAGATTATAATTCTCTAAGGATGCCGCGTGTTTAATCTGTATGCCTCCATGTAAGCATTCCAAAAGACACGGTATCTTCGTAAGGAAAAAGAAGAAGATACCTGAGACGAAGTGAATTTAAATAAATAATATTGCAATTAAATGCACATCGATGTCAACGCATGCATAATTATGTTTTATTTATAAGACTAGCATTATCAATTGGTTACAATCGTGAATACATTGAATTGTGTAATACTCGGTGAATATTTTACAGACGGCTATCTGTATCTAATCTAAGCGGGCGGCGTTAGTGTTGATTCAGTACAAATTAAAGGGTTCACGATAAAACATTGGGAAATGAAGTTGTAACTGATAGTGTGAAATTAATGTATATAAAGCTTTATTAATGTTTATATTTTTAAAAATTGTTTTTATGTTGTGTAAACAGATACAAAAGATAAAAAAAAAAAATGTACGTCAAAGTTCGTGCCTCGGCTCATTGCTGTCTTAGGAAACGACCAAGGCATATATTACATTGACGTAAAGTTGAAATTACTAGTGCGGCACATCTTGGGAACAAGTGCTTATTTCTTTGAGAATTCCTTACTATTACCATATTTAACAGGGTTTTTTTTAAATTACCCACGCAGCAAACTGTATTGTCAATATGATTTCTTAAGAACCATCTAAGAGTTAGTTGACTAGTCAACCTCATTCATCAGTTATACACATCATACAGTGCAAAAACGTCTAATTCTTCGAGACATTATTAGACCGCAAAGTCACGAATGAATACAATGATTCCGAGAATCTTTGACAACGATCTAGATCTCTCCTACTGGAACAGGCATGGTTCTATACGACACACAGTCATGCTATTATAATCGACCTTTTATCACATGACACGCAAATTATACGTAGTTACAGTAACCTACACAGAACTGAAGAAAGGCACCTCTTTGTTCTTTTCTGTGGTAACCTGATTTCATTTTAAATATCGAATACGTACCGCACCTACTGGTAAATTTGGCACTACTTATAAACTGCTCTAAATACCAATTTAGCCGGTGTTAGTGAAATGTTTATAGGTATAAGTGGAATCTCCGGGGACCAAACAACCTCACCTGATTAACGAACGTGGCATCTCCGAAGGCTCTACGATACTTTACGGGTTAAAGTTTGGATAAACTGAAACCAAGTTCTACCAATAATGTCGAAAATTAAGAGGTTATATAGGTATTATGATCGAATGATGGAAGTTACTGGGAAGATGCTAAAAAGAAGAAAAGTACAAAGTGTACTAGTGAACAACAATGTATACCTTTGCAAAATAAGTTTTACGATGCCCACATGGAAAGAAGGAAATATGCATCTGTATTGAAGTTCTCGCAAATTATGCAATGTGTCAGTGTTCTCGCTATTGGGGTTGCTGAAATGGTGCGAATTAGAAATACCTAACTGATGGAAAGCTGTTTCGAAATCAGGAATTGGGGAAACAACCTGGATAAACGTTTAGTGATGATGAATGTACCAAATGACCTTACTATTTGTTGCAACGCAATATTAATGCACGTGTCCCTATCTAAACTGGAAAGCATCATGCGTGACTGTTCTCTGAACCGTGATAAACGTATACACAATTATGAGGGGGAACATGCATCATACTGTACTGCTAACTAACTACTAAACAAACTGCTATTTTTTTTATTTCTCTTATAATATGTATGTCATGGAGTCTTGCAATAAATATTTAAATTCCTTCTAGGTATCTCGTTGAATCTAACAAAATTTTAGCAGATTTATGAAATTTTGCTCATTGTTCAATAATTTGGTAGTAAAATCTTTGATATTTTAGCACATAAAGATGACATTTTGAATACTTATCGAAATTCGGTGATAGTACACTAGTTATTGATTTTCGGCATATTTACCATGCACATTTTCACGCGCGAGCATCCGATATTTCGTCACTGTTGCAAGCGCCATGATCACCGAGTAACAGTTACTCCGTTGCTCCGTGATCATGGCACTTGCGACAGTGCCGAAATATAAGATGCTCGCGCGTGAAAGCCTGCATGGTAAATATCCCGAAAATCAATATTTTACTTTTGTGAATAATATATTCGTGACTATGATAGTTTAAACTCTTATATAGTACAATAGTTATGTTCTCATATTGAAATTTTGGTGATACGGCCAATAACATCTCGGTAGATCAGGTAGACACTGCAACGATTAATGGTTCCGTGTTTTTTAGGATGTTATAGATGAAGGTCTCAACGGGGTGCGGCGAAAATTTGTAAATGGAGTAACATACTTTATCTGTTACCCCTTTTACATATTTACAACTGTCTCTTACCATACGAGTACAATAGAATAGAGTAACTCAGGTTAATGTGATGTATCCTTGTAACTATATTTGTGTAAAACGCTGCTTACGAGATCTAGCTATTTTTGTTCGATCAATATTAAATTACGAAACGACAAACAAACATGTAAGAGGCTAAAACGATACAAAAAATATAAAAATCTGATTTATACATAGTACGGTAGAAGCAAGAGTTAGCGTTGTATTCCATCCCATCTACCTGTTTTTGGTCACAGACATTATGATTTAGTTTACATTTAGGAGTTATAAATACGTTACTGTGATATTAATTTTGTTTTTATTTCATTTCAGATACCAGTCGATAAGAATGCCAAATTAAGAACATTAGAACTGCGAGGAATTTATACCACCACAAAAGTTAAAAATGGAGATACTATCAACTCTTATGATGTATCAAGACCTTTAGATCTCACGGGTAAAATCTCAAATACGGACACAAAAATTAAAAACGAAGTTAAAGAAGGAGTATATTGTAAAAATTACGCATCGTTAATACCTAAAATGAGTTTAAATTTAGAAAAGGTGATAGAGCAAAATCCTCGTATATTGGATTTACGCGAAAAACTAAATCAAATTTCAAAAAAGCATGATTGTAACGTTGATAAAGAGACAAAGGGACTACTCAATGATTTTACACAACAGTTCGTTGAGAAGAAGTCAGAGGATGAGTCTGGACCTTATAGTCTGTTGTTTGATTTGCAATCAGATGCTTCTACATCTTACAACGAGAATAAAGACGTTAAAATTTGGAACCGACCAAAATCTGAAATCATTGGCGACGCAACTTCATTAAAGTTTAAGAAAAACAGTACATCTGCCAATAAAAGTGCAGAACTTTTACCAAATGTCTTAAATTTTGAAGAGAAGCCTTTGAGGGAATTTGAATACTCTTGTGAAAACGAATATAATTTCCCAGGTAAAAAGATATTTAATACACATTCCAGGTCTGATTTATGTCTACAATTAAAATCGCATCACGTTACACGTTTATTTGATTCTAATTTAAGTCCTAATGAAAACTCACTGAGTAGGACTAACGAGGAAAATTCCTTGGACGACAGTTTAGGTATTTTGACTCCAGATCAAATGGATGACATATGCTATTTAGAAAATGCATTTTCTCCTACAGTAGAGGGACTCCCTATTTTTTGTAGTAATAACGAAAGTAAAATATCGCCGGATAGTGGTGATACTCCATCAACTGATAAGACTGAAAGTAATTCTGCAGCATCAACTATACAGAACGATGGATTTGATAGTTTAGGCATGGATATTAAAAAGAGTAATTTTGATGACAAGAAACTAGCTCCAATTGTGAGTGTAGAAACACTCTTAACAAACGAGGAAAACAATTTTCAAATTTCTTCAAATTCGCACGTTGACAAAAACAGTGAAACGTTTTGTTGTGATGAGCCTTTGTTGAACGTTTTGAAAACTCTAGATTCAATGTCTTTACATGATAATACAATGGGTAAGGATGAAATATCATCAAATATGATAGACGAGGAGTTCATGCCATCTATTCACAGCAGCATTTTAGAACCTGTTAGCTCAATTGCTGAACACATAGGAAACTTAGAAATAGCACTGGATTGTAAACATGAGAACATATTGATTACAAATAGGATAGAACAAACGCCTTCACCCGAAGACCTACCACTAGATAGCTCTGAAATAATTGGAGAAATCAGTACATATTCTCAGTTTTCTGCATCAACATTACACGATTCACAAACTTATTCAGATCCAAAAAATGATTATCCAAAATCAATGGAAACTTCTAAAGTTTCTAACAGTTTTATTACAAGTATCACAAGTATTACTAGTTTAGACGGCTATCAAGGTGACGGTGAAATGTCAAGGCCAGTAAGCAGGGGTGCAGATCATTCAATTGAACACCGTGAAGATGTCATGGAAATGGATTGGCAAAATGTTCCTGTGGCAAGGAGAGCTGATCCTATGACTGATTCAGACTTTTTCACGGAAAGTGACGCTGATGGTCTTGATGATCACATGCAAAGGGGTGATCGAAGAGCACAAGTTATTGATGGAGCTCTTTATGGTGGAAAGAATCTAAGTGGCAATCCTCCTCTCATAGTGAATAGGAACGAAGATTCTTGCATGGAATCAAGTGGGGTATATACAGATTTTGAAAATCATCGAACATCACCCGTATTTTTGAACGTTATTGACGATATGTCTCCCGATGGGTCAACACCTTCTACACGTTCAGAATGTAGTCAAAAAAATGCAAGCACAGGAAATCTTTGTACCTATATTTTGCCACTGCAAGATCCTTCAGAGGAACACAAATCAGAAACATCTCATGTTATTGACGATGAAGAAACACCTAAAAATACAAGTAAAAGAAATTCTTTAAATAGTGTTAAGGATATTAAGGGAGGGGATAAAAATAAAGAAGAGAAAAGGAGCTTTACGTTAAAAAAGTACAAAATGCCGAAGCGTGATGTGCCTAGCAAGCTTAAGAGTATGCTTACGAACAGAAAAACTGATGTTGACAATAGTGCCCAAAGTAGCCCGAAGATTTTAAAGAAGACGGATAGGAGAGAAAATCTTGCCAAAAAGAACTTACTGGACCCAAAGAATGACTACAAAAAGTCATTTAAGGATATTAAATCAAAGGTGGACTGTTCATTTTCCTTACAACGATCTCAAACATCCTGTAGCGTCAGCAGAATGCTAAGTTCAAAGTCAACCAACATCAATGTAAAACCGAAAAGGTAAGTGTGATTTTAATTTATACCTTTCATTTCGTACAAAATATTACTATTTGAACGTGTGCATACATAAATAACGTAGTCGTAGAGTCATAGTTCTATTAAATTAGTGTTGTGATGAAAATCTTATGAGCCAAGGCTATCCGATATATATATGTATAATCGTTCTTTATTGGATCTAGCTAAATGACCTTGTTCGCTAATTTGTTACTCACGGTAATTAAAAAAGTAAACCTAACTAAAACAGATATGATACCTATAAAGAGCTAAATGGAGTTCAAAGTTGTTTGTTACATTTATTTTGAGTTTCTACTAGTATGCATCTCTTTCGTAATATTATTATTGTTCTGTGCGTATGAATTTAAAGAAACTACCGCAATGAATGTAGAAGTACCCAAATGTGCAAGGTCATATGAAGCGCAATAATAATTTTTGTGTATTATTTAAATAAATATAAATATTCGTAAGCTGTAAATTGTATGAATTCTAATTAAATAAATAAAATTGCCTTATAGCTAAAACTAAAGGAAATATAGATTCACAACAAATTTGCCTATCCCTCTAGGGGCAATTTAGTCTTACGGAGTAGTATTCCCGATTTCGTTCCCGAGTCAGCATAGTCAAACGTCAAGACGACAGCGGCTTATCGTCCTGATTATATCATAGCTATGACAAACCAATTCAATTCTTATTATGGCTTTCTTTGCTCTTTGCAGCAACTTGCCAGATAGCTATGACAACCCAGTAGCAATATTCAGAATCTTTTGACTACACAGCAAGACTTTACTGACACTTTGAGACCAGATGTACTCGCAACTTTGTATTAATTATGAAACCTCTTTCATGTTTATAAGTTTATTAAACTCTAACAGCTCGATTATAACCGCTGTCATAATGTCTTGATGATTCTTATTTAATGTTTTTTTTCTTAGTCGGCACATGCGTATGCGAATAGACCTCGGTTCAGCTGCTGGTAGCGGGAAGAGCAGTCTGCACAGTTCCCAGAGCGACATCAGTGCTAGCAGTACACCTCTCGGCAAACACGCCACTAGCCGTTTTCCTCTGATGAGTAAGTACCTACTCCTAAACCTTATCATTCTGTAGAGACTGTATTAAACGCAGGTCTGTTTTAGGCAATCTTATGGTCACAAAATTTATTACCACAAACGATTTTCTGTCTGGAAAATGAATAAAGAATAGACTACCTTTTGGTTCAATGATGTACTACCATATTACTCCAATGGTTTCGTCTGCATACAACATTGGATACTTATTCTCTCTCTCTCTCTCTTCTAAACTTAGGTACATATGTATTGTATTTTGACTTCGCTACCTTAAACACTGCATATCAAATAACAAACACAAACACTCTGGCCATTGTATTTTCTCAGAGTTGTGCATTGAGTTAGGTATACTCGTAGTTTATTTTGAAAACCTCGAACCAACACGTCTCAGTTTGCAATCAAACAAGGATTCACTAGTAATTCAATCAATTCTCTTGCAAATCCAGGTTTCTTTAAACTTCTTCTTCGTCCAGAGTCGAGCCTGTCGTGGGCAACGCTGGTTGAGTTGTAAAGTTAAACTCTTGCCTCTCCTTTGATCAAATACTAGAAACAAGAAGGCACACGGTTTTAGTGGGTATACCATTTTAAAGAACCCATATAGCCCCTATACACAAGATGGTATCGAGATACCATCTTGTGTATAGGGGCTATATGGGTTGGCTCGAGAGCTATTCTAGTATCATCCTAATGTAATCAAATACTTGTCAATGCTCTTAACCAGTTCTATGTATGATTTTAATCAATCATCAAAACACGAAACGAAATATAGTTTCGTAGAGGGCAGTAATGAAACTACGGTAGTATCATAGACTGTTGTAGATGACATTGGTTATGTATATTATAGTTGTGTAGTTAGTTATAGTTATAATTATAGAGTTCAATCTATGATCTATGTCCGCCATAACTAAGGCTACTATTACTTATATAAGGGTAAGGGCTGCATCAAGATCTCCAGGTCCTAACGCACCTGCTAGCGGTGCACCTGCTGACTAACGGACGAGGCAACGACGCAGACACCCTTGTGGGGTTTGTGAGGTCTGACTGCAGTCGCTCTCAACAATTACGAAAATTAAAAGCCAAATGGCTATCATTTGGCTTTTAATGCATGCTGCTCCTAGCAGCCAAATACATAAATACATATTATCACGCCTGTTTCCCATCGGGGTAGGCAGAGACTATGGTTTTCCACTTGCTACGGTCCTGACATACCACTTTCGCTTCTTTTACTTTCATGGGTGTTTTCATACACGCTCGCCGTTTAAGGGTACTCTTGAACTGGCCTTTTTCCAAAAGGTCTTCGATTTTATTGAGGTAAGCAGCCAAATAAACGTGGACACCGGGCTCCAAATCCAGATAAGGTTTGGAAGCAACAGCGAAAACACTTAAGATGAGAGAACTTAGGCTACCATTGCATACAGTATGAGGTTCTTCAAAAGGGGTCTTAGAAGATTCGGCAGCGGGAGTGCTGCACCTCTAGTGTTGCAAGCGTCCATAGGCTACGGTGACCACTTTCCATCAGGTGGGTCGTATGCTTGTCTGCCACTACAATGGTATAGAAAAAAAACTAACATCCATCAATATAAGCACAACTAACCAGAATAAGTATAGTTTTTGCCTCTTGACTCAGTTTCGGAGACTAGCCACTTACGTTATATCAAATGTAGACGTGACGTCAAGTTTTATCAACATCAAACACAGCTAGGCATAGACGAGTGAATACTATAAAACTCGCATATATTCACCTTAGAACAAGGCGATAACATAACTCAATTCTAGTAGGTATTTTGAGATACCACTTTAAACCAAGGTTACATAGTGCTAGTTCATGTGATTCTATAGGATGACGCAGGTGTAGGTAGAATCACGTAGATGATAATGGGTAATACTAATGTATTGTAGTTTTTACGATTTTTAAATCATCCTGCACATTCTTTTAGGTACGAAATGATGCAATAAGGGTCATTATTTTTCCATTAAACTCATGTATTCTAAGGGTTCTTCAAGCTCGGGTGCTTAGAAGACAGAAAGGTATATATTAAATGAAGGCGTCTTTAAACTATTTGAGTGTTACCCAGTTCTTAAGCACGGCATTTTATAATGTGTTGTTGTGTTGAACTAATGAAAAATATATTCCAAACCAACCTCTACCTATTGCTTTGCGAATCTGGCAGTAAATGTAGAAGCAAAAATCTTGACGATCATAAGCGTTACTTTGTGACCTATACGAATAAAGATATTTCCATTTTAATTTTTCATTTTCAATAAAAAAAAAACCAACTAACAAGAAAAAAAATGAGTGTGATTCTTGTTTTTCTTTCATACAGCTATTATTAAAATTCCAATAAAGTTTTTATGTGAAATTTGCTGAATTTTTGAAATATACTGTAGGTACATTCTTATCCTTATTTTTTATTCTTACATTCTTATTCTCATTCTTATTCTTATCATTCTTATTCTTAGTTTATTCTTATCCTGTCTTGTGACTGTCATTATCATGTGTTGTATTTTTTTATTTAAGCCTATTGACTAGAAAAAACATCTTTTAGCCTTAAGCTGAACTTATTTATCTACTTTGGCTGAAGGCTGGGATTAAATACCTAAACATTTTATATTATTCGGGTCTTTTTCGCGTAATATTTATAATAATAATAATTATATCGCGTAATAATAGCCGTGGTCAAGAGTAGACTCTACTCGTGACCACGGCTATTGCAATATAGCCGAAACGTCGAGAGGTGAGAAAAAGTTAAAATATTACGCGAAAAAGACCCGAATAACATAAAATGAATAGTATAAGTCGTGTGAGTTTAAAAACATTAAATACTAAACGTTTATAGTTAACCAAAAGTTTATAGATTACCATTTACACGTTCTAATTAAATAAAATAAAATAAATATCTATCACGCCTTATCCCCGAAGGGGTGGCAGAGGCATATTATATGCCCACTTTTCACCGTGTGGATTCCTGTCCCACGTAATAGGTGGTGAGCCCACGTTCTAATTACTTTTCATTTAATTAATACTATACACTTTATTGAACTTTATAGAAATGATGCAATCTTTAGATCATTCCTACCACCACAACCTGCACTGTCATTAAGAATCATATTACTTGTTTGTTATTTACGAGTATGAAAATTTCACCAACATCCGCTTGATCAAGGACTTTTATAGATTTTTTAAACGCTCATTATTATTTTGCGTTATAATTTAGGCGGGACTTTGTCTATTTTTTATAATTATTTTATATGTCAAAATGGCACTGCCCGTCTGATGAAAAGCAGTGATGACGACCTATATATTGAGGGCTGCTATGATAGCTAGCACGGCTTCGAAAGTGGCTCTCATTTTGTCGGCCCTGAAATATGCGTTTACACATTATTATTTTAAACTTTTTTTTTTAATTAGCTGACTTGTGTTTATAAACTGCAGCTGCTAGATAAAAAGTAGACATATCCTTTCTTTTACGCAGACTTTTTTGACATGACAGTTGCAGCATACTGGAATGCATGAAAATAATTCGTAAATTAATGTTTATTATTTATTACTTATAAATCCATTGAACCAGACTCATCTGACCTTAGGTTATACTTATTGTTCGTGTTTCTTGCCATAAATATCGTAGCAATTACCATAGCTAATAAATGCCATTACGATTATATTGGAATGTTAATGATGTCTGATGTTAAATGTAGTATATTTAATTCACTTCACTTTCACACACACACACAGCAGAAGCTCAAATTACTTAATAATATTGTGTCACAAATTTATATTTCGTAATTTCAGTGTATTAAGTAAATGCTCGTATAAGGATATGTTTGTTGTTTTCCAGATTATGAACAGTTTTGTACTTTTGAACCGCTGCATTACTCTAGTTATAATATTAAAAAGATGTTTAATATTTGTTCCTTTGAGCAGAGACAAGCGATACTATATAATGAGATCCATTGCTTATTATTATAAGCCTAGTTGCTTATAAGTAACAACATTTAATTTTGGTTGTGATGGTCAATCGTTGCGCCTGCACAAAATGGTTCAGGCATAATGGAATATTGCTCAAGAAATTTTATAAGGCGCGGCTTTATAGTTTGTTCAATGGTAATGTTCGTTCTTACAGTTGTTGCCTATAACTAAATAAAATAGATAAATAATAATATTTTTTTATTATAATATTTTAAAAACAATTTTGAAAAGCAATTAGTATACTAACTTTTTCGAAATTTTAATTTTAACGTGCAAAAGTATACAAAGACTCGAAACAGAAAACGCCGGTTCGAGTCCAGCTCGAGACTAAAAAAAAAACCACTAATATTTAAATTTTTAGTATTTATGTTGGTTTTGAAAATTGAAAATTAAACAAATAATTAAGTACTATCTATTGTTATATAATTGTCACCATCAAGGTTTTATTGCGGGGGTTTCAAATTTACTAGATTTTTTAATTTTAAAGTCCCTAAATAGATTTTATATATTCTCTTTATCTCTGAAACTAGGACTACAAAGTATTTAGAAAAAGCTTAATTAGTTCATTAGTTTTAGATTACAGAAATTAGTCAAATTTATAGTTAATGAATTTTATATTCCAAAAAATTTGTACGTTAGTATATAACGTTCCTTGTAAGTTCACTTCGCACTTGCCCAGAGTTTTATTTACACAAGTAAATATTACTTTAACTACACGTTCAACGCGTAATAGTCTCAGTTTAAAAAAATACACTACCGCAAATCATTGATTGACTCCAGAATCAAAGATTAGATTCGATTAGACTGAGTCATACTTGCAGGTAATATAAATTACAATAATTGGTTTAATTCAATTTCACTGAAAAAAAAATTGTGTAGCATCACTCGCATGAAATGTTATTGCTATTCTAAAAATAAAAGGCGTTTGTGCTTCATATACTACAATTACTACATTATAGTCTTACTTAGTTTCACTTGTTATCTATTATTCGTTTGTATGTACGAAATTTCACTAATAAAAAAGACCAGAGACCAATGGTAATATTATATATTTTTAAACTTCTTCCATTATTATGAGGAAAAATATAAAAAAATTGCCATGACACCCAGCAAAAAAAATATTAGTTCATTTTATTTTATTTATTTCAATTTAATGTACCTATCCATAACATGTATATTATTTTGTTACATATAGAAAATAATATAAATTTGATATTTATATTCCTATTGCGTATTTTTTCAATTTGAGGTTGTTATAGATATTATTGATTAGATGTTTCAATATTTTTTACTTATTATACAGAGTGGAATTTCATAATGCCACCTGAAGGGAAAGTACTCTTAATACTGCAGATAGAAAATTTTACTCAAAGGAAACATTACGTTATTTTTGAAAAGAAAGAAAAATGCTTTCAAAAGTTTTCGAAAATTCGCTTGCCACACCCGGGAGTCGAACCAACTAAAATCTGTAAAAATTGCATCCTGTACTTTTATTGCATCGATCGTTAGGGTAAATTATTAAGACGAAATCTCTGTATTAAACTTGATAAATTAAATGAAAGGAAAGCCATGAAATCCTTAGTTATTTTATTTATTTACATAAAATGGTAAACTAACTAATTAGATGCTCGAAATGGGCTCCATTCTCTTGAATACACAAATTTATTCTTCTAACAAATTCATTTCTAGTAACCTTTAATAACGTGTTGTGGTGAATATTATGAATCGTATTCTGAACTTCAACCCTCAACTCATTTACATTAGCATAAGATTTAAGGTAAATTTGATTTTTTACATATCCCCATAAAAAAAAATCTAAAGAGGTGATATCTGGTGATCTCGCAGGCCATCTGATTGTGCCGTTTGTACCTATACAGGTATTAAAATGGTTATTTATGTAGGCAGTAGTGATTCTGCTGATATGAGCTGGAGCACCATCTTGCTGTAGAATAATTTGGTTTCGCTCTTCCTCGGGGAAACCATTTAACTCATTTCTTAAGAGATCCAGTATTTTGTAGATACTTGACAGTGTTTAAATGTCCTTCTTACACGTAGACTAACACAACCATATTTCTCATGATTCCGCACCAAACGTTAAAAGAAAATCTTACTTGATTGTTAGTTTCATGAACCCGAACCAGATTCACTCGAGACCAATAATGGTTATTGCGGCGATTGTACATGCCGTTATTGCTGAAGTTGGTTTCAACAGACCATACAATGTTACTCAAAAAATTATGGTTAAGGTTAATTTCTCTCAGCACTTTTGACAAAATTGTAGTCGTCTCTCACAATCCCCAGGATGCAATTTTTGGCACTAACCGAACATCACGATAACATTTGTACTTATAATTTTCAGCACTTTTAGTACGCGAGTGTGGGTTGTCCCAATTACTTCTGCAGCAACTCTGCTAGAAGCCTTTGGAAATGCTTCGAAATATGTTAAAATATCTAGATCAAAATCGAAATGGTTCAGCTGAAGAGTTTGCCGTCGCTTATCGAAACTACACATATTCTTTAAATTTTCCACCATTCTTTTCAATACGAACCGAGTTGGTGCCTGTCGGTCTCGATACCTCTCTCCATACCACCGCAGAGCTTGATTCACATTTTTGTTATTTAAAAAATAAGCTTCCATTAAATCAAATTGTTCTTGATAAGCCATTTTTACAAATATGAAATGATTTGTAATTATTAAACAATCAAATGTGAATAACAAATGTAACATTCCAAATTTAAACCACCTCATACACGCAGTTATGTCGTATCTAAGAAAGGAGTCTGCATTACAAACACTAACAAATTGCAATCGTGTTATCTAAATAATACCTGATTTAAAATTTTGAATGCAGTTTTCTTTCTTTTCAAAAATAAAGGATAGTTTCCTTTGAGTAAAATTTTCTGTCTACAGTATTAAGAATACTTTCCCTTCAGGTGGCATTACAAAATTCCACCCTGTATATACCTAGTCAGGTCATAAATTCTGTCACATGTTTAATATAAAATAATTGAAACAAGTTTATTCATTATGTAACCATTTATATACCAAAATAAATTAAACAAAACATAGATTCTTATGACAATACAGTTTATTCAAAATGAACTCCGTGATTTTGAATACAGGCCTTCAATCTGCGCGGCCA
The DNA here is from genome assembly GCA_948477245.1 of Thumatha senex. Classification (NCBI taxonomy): domain Eukaryota; kingdom Metazoa; phylum Arthropoda; class Insecta; order Lepidoptera; family Erebidae; genus Thumatha; species Thumatha senex. Next base: position 16,969,214 of record OX419731.1, on the reverse strand, counting down.
GTCGTCTATCGCAGCACGAACGAGGTCCATGTCAATATCGGCGGCTGCCTTAATCAACGATGTCTTGAGTGAATCCAAATTGGGATGAGGCTTTGAGCACGCCTTTTCCTCCAAGTGTTGCCATATCTTGTAATCTAACGGACTCAAATCTGGAGTGGAGGAGGGCCAGTCTTCGTGCCGGATGAAGTCGATTTCACGCGCCGCCAGCCAGTCTTGTGTGCTCTTCGCTCTATGAGCTGGCGCCGAATCTTGTTGGAATACCCAGTGCCTGTTATTGAACATGGTATGAGAAACAGGTTCCACAAGGTTCGTCAGGACTGTATGTTGATACACAACTGCATTCGTTTTTACACCTTCATCACAAAAATGTACCTCTGTTAAGCCCCAATAAGAAACTCCCAACCATACCATGAGCGAGGGTGGAAAATGACCTCGTTGGACACGCGGAATACGGTTGCTCGCTTCTTCACTACTGTGTGCTGTAGCTTGTTTGTTGTAGCTCTCTTCTACGGTAAAAATATTTTCATCCAAAAAAAGGATTTCCCGATATTTTTTTCCCGCGTACCGCTTCAACAAAGCGCGGCATCTCTTCAGTCTCAGGTCCATTAGACGAGCATTTAAACGATATCCTGTTTTTCTTTGATATGACCGAAGCCCTAAGTCTTCATTTAACACTCTTTTTACCGTGGTTCTGCTTAACCCCATCTGAAGGGCCAACAGTTTCTGCTTACGTTTGGGATTTCTTTGAATTCGCGCCTTCACAGCTTTTATCACTGCTGGAGTCCTAACAGACCGAGGGCTACCACTTCTTGACCTGTCATCTACACTAGAGTCTTCATTGTATCATTTGATGGTACGATAAACGAATCTTTTGGTTAAATTCAAATTTTTCAGTATTTCAAAAATTTGAATAGGCGCGTAATCGCAACGATGCAACGCAATAACTGCAACACGGTCTTCTTTAAGCGTCCACTCCATATTTAAAAATGAGTATAATTCTAAAAAGTATACATTTTTATTTTCATGAACAATTCGAAATTCGAATTCAATAAACTTTTTTGTGGCCAGCTTTCTAAAAGAAAAGTTTTTACTGTGTGACAATACTTATGACCTGACTAGGTATATTTATCTATCAGTCCTTATCCCGAAGGGGTGGCAGCGTCATATTATATGCCCACTTTTCACCATATGTATTCCTCTCCCACGGAATAGGTGGCGAGCCTATTGCGGTGTTGAAATAGACAGTCTATACTTTTTCAAGCCGCGTATAAGGCCTTGAACGTGACTTAACGACTGCCGACCAGGCAACCAGGACCAACGGCTTAACGTGCCTCCCGAAGCACGGAAACTCTCGCAAATGTAAATGCCACAAAGTGGTCACCCATCCGTGATTTAAAAATGAGTATAATTCTAAAAAGTATACATTTTTATTTTCATGAACAATTCGAAATTCGAATTCAATAAACTTTTTTGTGGCCAGCTTTCTAAAAGAAAAGTTTTTACTGTGTGACAATACTTATGACCTGACTAGGTATATTTATCTATCAGTCCTTATCCCGAAGGGGTGGCAGCGTCATATTATATGCCCACTTTTCACCATATGTATTCCTCTCCCACGGAATAGGTGGCGAGCCTATTGCGGTGTTGAAATAGACAGTCTATACTTTTTCAAGCCGCGTATAAGGCCTTGAACGTGACTTAACGACTGCCGACCAGGCAACCAGGACCAACGGCTTAACGTGCCTCCCGAAGCACGGAAACTCTCGCAAATGTAAATGCCACAAAGTGGTCACCCATCCGTGACCAGCCATAGCGAAAGTTGCTTAACGCAGTGTTCTTTTACAGAACTCCGAGTCCGCGGGACCACGGACGCTTCATTTTTTACTTATCTGTACTATTTCTTAAATATTAGGAAAACACATCAATCAATTAAAAAAAGCAGGTGATCATGGTACACCGCTGAACGTAGTTCTCCAAATTTACTTAACACATGTAACAATCTCTGGTGTTGCAAACGTCCATAGGCTACGGTGACCACTTTCCATCAGGTGGGCCGTATGCTTGTCTGCCTCCTCAGTGGTATAAAAAATATATTTTATATATTTTAATTTTTAAGAAGTATAATCATGTCGCTATTTAAGTAATTATTGTCTTTAAAAGTCAATATAATTTACTTTTTCCGATTTTCACATTGGGTGAGTCATCGAAAGAGAATGTGCGTTGCCGCAGGGAAAGCCCCAAATATAAAATAAGGGCTTGTCTTGACTGCGCCATCGTACCTAGTTTGCTAACGTGGAATTTATGTGTAGTGCCTAGTGCCAACGTTGATTTTTTTTTGTGAAACCTGGCTATGTCAAAAGATGCTTATGTCTATTATTCTCTATTCTCTTTCTTAATCTTAGCGTATTTACCAGTTGCTTTGAAACCTTACTTGGATTTGAAGTCTGCGGTAAAACTTTTGTTGTTGTAGTTCCTTCCTTTTCTTATAAGTAATGTGTGATTATACATAGTGTGCTACAACTTACAACTCAAGTGTCCATGAGTGAGCCTTGCTAATATATTTACGTACAAGCAAGGGTCGTGTGTCCTGCCAGTCATGTCCTTATTTACAACCTTGTTCGTAACAAAATTTAACGAAAAAATCACAGTGGTTACGAATGGTTTCCAATTTAAATAATATGCAATTGCACGTACCTTTCTTAGGTAACTATAGCATCAAAACAAATTAGCGTACAAGTCTATCAAAGCGTTAAGTGCATTTTCTGAAGTTTCACCTTCAGACTGTACATAATTGAATCGAAGTTGCACCTGATTAAAAGACAGCTGTGACTGTAAGACAGGAACAAATCGATGCGGAAGGTCAACTTACCATAGCTGTTGGCTGTCGAACTGGTAAAGGCGCTAGGGAGCAAAACTCGTCAAGTAGAGACCGCATGGCAACTATCGTTTCCTCTCGGAATAGTCAGTTTGCCAGTTGCCGGTGAGACGCGAGCCGGCGCGCGCCGCTAGCTTGTCGTAATCGTGACGTCAACTTGCACCGCGAAAAATCAATGGATTCCCGTCTGTCACTAAGGTTACCCGCATACCGCATTTTCTAAATGAAAATGTGCCATATGTCAGTGAAGTGTTGACAATATTCTCACCTGGAATGTTTTTCATTGATAATGATAAAGACAAAACGTTGTAAAATGCAACGCGTCACGTGAACGGTTTACTTTCAAGTTTTGTTTTGTGTGGTGTCACATTTTAAGTTATTATTTTCTTTTAACTTTTAACGTTTGCTTATTCATCATATAATGTTACTTTGTCATTTATTTTGGTCTACCATTCCAAAGTGGTTTTCTATAAGCATTTTCATTTAGAACTTGAATGAATTTCTGTTTACGCATAGAGGATCTGCAACATGAAACTATTTAAATCCAAATGGGTTTTCTCGAAGTGTAAGTGAGAGGATTTTTGCAATGCACTTAAAATCACTCGCCTGTCCTTCACCAAGTTTATGTCTGCCGCCAACTGGTTAAACATCTATACCTATCGTATTCATTATTAAGTAAACAAGTTTATATCTACGACGTTACTATATTAAAACTATTCATTTTATTTTACTTTATTTTCATTACTAATTAGAATATATTACATAATTTTTAGTTTTGGTATAGGTATATCGTTAATGTCATCTTCAATATTAACAATTAACAAAATTAATATCCATTATAAGTAATTATAAGTCAATCAACTAATAATACGTTGTTAAAGTACTTGATTGATATAATCATAAATAACTTATAAAGTTTTGTCGTAATCATTTAAGAGACATAGGTAGTTTAGCTGACAAAGAAGTTGAAAGTTATTTTAATACTGACCAATAAAATTGATAGATGATACGATCTTCACATATGGCTAATTAGAAATCGATTATTTAATACATTGTAGGTATTACATAAATCATTGATACTAAAATGTTGGCATCAGACACAACTGAAATAATGGGGCAAATAGAAAGTACAATAACGCATGCTCGGTTCACATGCAACGAAGCACCAACAATATAATCAAAAAATGATTTACGCATAAGCAAATAGGTAACTTGTATTGTCTCTGCTGCTAAGACTAGTATTTGTAATTTGCACATGAATTGCACGGCTTTTGAACTTTACAATCACGAACTGGTTGATGGGGTCGACGTCAGTACATAGCTAAGGAATATATGTACAATTAATGCACCATTGTACATACCTGACAAAAACAATATACGGCTTAAAATTTGAAAACATTTTTATGAATATTGCATTGTTCGTCTATTCTTTCTTGTTACAATCATATCATGATGAGAAAGAGAGAAAAATGATAAAATTATTATTTTGATTTTAATTATTTTCTTAGATAAGGCTATGGTTCTTTAACGCTGGTGCCACTACTCGCTTAGCATTACCAGCAGCAAAAACAGGATTTCCATCTCTAAATGTGCCATGGGTAAAGTAGTATATCCCTACTTCGAGGTCAGCAGTCCCATTCTATTTTTTTGATGCAATGTGTTTAGCTGTTTCAGTACGAAGGAGTTTATTATCATACACAAAAACTTTACATTACGAAGTATTCTTGAATAAAAAGAAGAAGAACATAAAATATCTTTTACCGTGGGTGTGTATTGAGTAATGTTATAAATAGTACGTAATCGATATATAATCTGTTTCACCTTTCACTTGGTATATTGTCATTTTCCGAAAATACTTGGCGATATCTATATTCGACATGCAAAAAGTAATTGTATGAAATCTTTAATTGACAGTACTAACTCGATTCGAAAGCATGAAATTGGAGAACCCGCCATGATCATGATATAGGCGTCTAGATAATCTTTTATTTTTCACTTCAGATCGATGTAGAGCGTCGGTTTTCGATAAATTTCATCGTATTTACGTCGTTGATCAGCTAGTTCTTCTATATAAACGTCTTCTCATGATTCATAATGATATTTGGCAACTCTTCGTCACATTGAAAGCAAAATAATCTATTGTACAATATAAACTTACCAATACGAGTGAGTACATCAACAAAAATGTCATTGAGTCTCAAATAAATAAACATTGTTTGCTTAACACTTGATTGCTGCTTAATTGTTGAATTTTGTCGACAGCTTATACTATAGACTTCCTACTCGTTATAGTTACTTTTATCAATATCATTTAATATTTACTCTACCAGGTATTTAGGATGGAAGACGATGATACAATATCCTTTTAACAGGTACAATCGTTTTTTTTAAATCTCTCGTCTCCAAAATCAAAATATAGATTCTTGAGAAACAAATGTAAAGGTATCCTCCGTCAGGGAAGTAATTTTTTCTAACTTTTAAAGGTTTACTATAGCGGCTTTGGCTACGCAGTTTGAAAATTATAAATCTGTCAGTTATGGAGGTAGCGTTTATATTGAGTAGGTATACATTTCCAATGTTTCCTTGTAACACTTAACGTCTGTTAACCAAATAAGTAGGTATACCTAATATGAATATTAAAAAAATACTGAAAATTCTAATCCTATTCCTCCATCTACATAAATCAGTATTCAACGATTTGCATAACTTGTACCACGAATGGTAAAGCTATTATCCAATTGGATATAACAGGCGCCATGCGAGATATTAGGTATTTGACAGATAAAAGAATAGGTACTCAGATAAATTCATGATGATAATGTCTAATATAATCTCGTTGTGATATCTGGGATGTTATATTCTTGTTTGAAGATCAGATTTACTTACATCAACTATAAAAACAAGTAGGTCCTGATAAGCAGATACAATTTTAAAAAGAAATTTAGTCGTAATGTCAAATGGGCTAGATTCTAATGCCTTTACGAGGTTGGAAGGTCAGACAGTAGTCGCTTCCAATAATGTCGAAGGTAAAAAAATGGATCTTGAGCACCAAATTCAGGTAGATTTTGAAAGACCCTAAGAAGAAGAAAGGGTAAAACTAGTCTTAAGCATTCAACATTAAAGGAGGTTACGCGTAAAGCATTACACCATTAAATTTAACATTAACAAGTAAGAAATTATAAATATATCAGTTATGAAATATTTCAAATGTAACTGAAGCGCTCGTGGCCCCGCGGTTTCAGTGTTCTGTAAACGATCACTAAGTTACGCAACTTTCACAATGGCCGGTCCTCGGATGGGTGACCACTTTGTGGCATTAACATTTGCGAGCGTTTCCGTGCTTCCGAAGGCACTTTAAGCCGTTGGTCCCGGTTGCCAGTAAAATGGCAGTCGTTAAGCCTGGTTGAAGGCCTTATGGGCGGCTTAAAAAAATTTCAATGAAGCGCTCGTGGCCCCGCGGTATCAGTGTTCTGTAAACGATCACTGAGTTACGCAACTTTCACTATGGCTGGTACTCGGATGGGTGACCACATTGTAACATTTACATTTGCGAGCGTTTCCGTGCTTCGGAAGGCACGTTAAGCCGTTGGTCCCGTTTGCCAGTAAAATGGTAGTCGTTAAGCCTGGTTGAAGGCCTTATGGGCGGCTTAAAAATTTCAACAGCAGGTAGCCACAACCTGCGTCTGTCTATTTCAACACGGCAATGGGCTCACCACCTATTACGTGGGACAGGAATCCACACGGTGAAAAGTGGGCATATAATATGCCTCTGCCACCCCTTCGGGGATAAGGCGTGATGGATATATATATATATATTGAAAAATTTCAACAGCAGGTAGCCACGCCACAACCTGCGTCTGTCTATTTCAACACGGCAATGGGCTCACCACCTATTACGAGAGACAGGAATCCACACGGTGAAAAGTGGGCATATAATATGCCTCTGCCACCCCTTCGGGGAGAAGGCGTGATGGATATTTATTTTATTTTTATCAATTGTAACTAGTTTTTTTATTATGTTCATAATATATCATTATAATAACCTATTTGGATACCAATGCCTACAACCTACCAGAAATACCTAATTTAAGTTTAAATAAAAATTAATCCGTGCAAAAACATAAATCCTAAATAGCGAATAACTTTACGCGTACAAAGTCGTGGGCATCAGCTCATAAAACAAAAACGCGCAACGATCCTTATGCAATTAGAATTTTCACCATTAACATGTTTTTGTAAGTCTACTGTAACAATTCTTAGATTTTATTAACATTGAGTGTTGTAGATTGTAGACATGTTTTGTGGGACACTTGACATGGAATAAAAATAGCATATTGTTACTATAAGATCGATAAACAGCTGTCTTCTAATAAGAGACGATGATTTGGCGTGTCTCTCTAAAGGGAGTAATTATTGCCAAGGTGGTTGTTCAGGAAACTGGTTGACGTCCGAGAGATTTTATTCATATACCGAGCTTGTGTCAATGTTTGTGCGCTTTTCTATTAACAGTAGGTACTTATACGTATACAGCACTTTAACAACCTAGTATTGTTAGAATCGACGTAATCAATCCTATATGACAATGATGGTAGGTAAATACTAATAAACATACAAATACTAGTAAACATGCAATTTTATTAAAATACTTACCTACTTATATTACCTAATTAAAAATATTCTAATTCATCAAAAGTAACTCCGCTTATGTATATTCAACTGCACAAATATAAATTTTGTGCACGGTTTCATAATAGGTACCTATAAATAATTACATTTTCTATGAGAGTACATATTCCTTCTGTCTATAGAAGAAAATAAAACAGTCAATGTTGAGCACAGTAATGAAAACAAAAGATAACATTAGATATTTGTTGAAATTATACTCGAAAAACAAATGTGTAAAATTAACTTCGTTCACATTATTATTTTGAGGTTAAAGTTTCATTAACCTCTTATTTTCTCTACACTCAGCTATGTTATTAAATTAGGAATGTTATAAAATGGCTAAGAATTACTCAAAAGTATTTATGTTAATCTTAATCTATAAAATTAGTTGTACTATAAATGCTTTTAGAAACGAAGCTTAAGAAACAATTTGAACTAAGCTATGCTATAGTTTAAATCGTTTCCAAAACCACGTTTCTAAAAAACAACTGTGTGTGTACTTTTGTACACGCGCAAGAACTTGTTCTTTTTTAGCTAACCAGATTCTATCACGTATAGTTACCACAACTCTTTGTTTGAAAAGGGAATATTAGGTTAATTATAAAGTATTAACCAAAATTACTGTGAATGTAGTAAAATTTGAGTTGTCTCGGAAACTACTATCAGCTAACTTCACCATGTAACAGTTATCTTCTGACTTCTGGGTGTCGGTTATGGGTGTTAATGTGCGTGCGCATATAAAAGTTCTCTATATTATATTTTCCCTAACGTGCCAAAAAATAATAACTTAAAAAATTCTGTTTCTCGATTAAGAAATAACTTTATAGGTCACTTTATTAAAATACATACATAACGGGAATAAGTATGACCGACTATCTATGAAACCTACACATCTGTTATTTAGCTCACACTTGTTTGCAGATACAGGTTTCTGTAAATAGACTGTAAAGTTAACCCTAAAATGCATTGTTTAAAATTGGAGACAGTATATAAATAATGATCTAGGCGATACTTGGGAGTGAAATCTGCTGGAAGTCGATGCAGTGTAACGGTTATTCTCGTCGATGGATTTGTTGACGAGTCGAGAATCGTTGACCCCGTCGGTGAAGGCGAAACTGAGTGCGAACTGTTTCATCTATGTGAAGTCAAAGTTACTGTTCACATTTGGCAGCACAGTCAGTAGATATTTTTATTACTAAAATTAGGTATCGCCTACTTTTTTATTAGAAGATCGATAACTTTACACTATACAAACAGAATTAAGCGGTCTATTTGTAATGTCAAAATAACAGCTTTTTCCAAACTTGTGAACTAACACCAGCAAAGCAATTTCAAAACTTTTGTCTGCCTGTCTTTTTGTTTGTTCCGGGTAATCTCTCAAACGGTTGAACCGATTATGATGAGATATCACTGTAGAATTTAGTGAGGGAGGAAGCAATATAATCTTCTTTTACTTTAGAAAGGATTAGAGTGCGGCGAAAAAATATAGTCTAATTAAAAGCCGGTAATTATACGCGTACGCATTAATTTAAAATTAAATGTTAAAAGTAACCGGTATTTTACGGTTAAATGAAGAAGAAAATATTTTTTTAAAAGCGAGTGTTAGTTGGTAACCTAGTTTTACTTGTAAATACTATCTGATGCAAACAGCAAACAAATGATCGTATCCAATGGTCCATTTAATATGAAAATTATTGTCGTTCCAATTTTTATAGAATCGATTTTTTTAACCATTTGTAGTTGCTATGGAGGTATTATGTTATGTCTGACCTAGATTCGAGACATTCAACTATGGGCTACAGCTAAGGCTAAAGCCCTATGTGACATGGCGTAGCTAGACATTTAGTCCTCTTTACCTATAAACACGAAAAACAACTTTTAGATATCATATTCAGGATCTTCAAGGACCTGATTATTAAATTTTTGTCATTTATAATTTGTCTCGTAGCGTGGCTTAGGCTTAATGATTCCACGCGACTGCAATAGATAATTATTTAGTTATTCTTTACTAGCCGTCGTCGCCCAGCGGTTCAATCAGCATAGTGGCCGTTCCCGTAGAAATACCAAGATAAAATGTAATCTAAGTTATTCCTTATATCATCAGCTATCTGCCAGTGAAAGTTCCGTTAACATCGGTCCAATCATTTCAGTAATAAGTCGGAACAAACAGACTGATGGAGAGAGAAAAATAAAAAAAAAGGTTGTTTTTATGTAAGTGCCTATATTGTACTACTTTTATTTGATGAAAAGCTTAAGTCATTAAGGCATTAAGTCCATCTCTGTACATATTTTGCGCATAAAGTTTTTAAATAAAATAAATAAAAGCTGTTAATTTAAATTGTAAACAGGCACTCCAATTTTATTTAGCTGTATATTGTAACACTAAGAATACATTTCATCTTCGGTCTTAGGTCCGTATTCCAGAACATTTCTCAATACTCAATCGACACTTGAGAGTAGATTGTATAAGGCAAAAACTAGCCTCAAGCGTTGATTGAGTATTGAGAAACATTCTGGAATACGGACCTAAGACTCTTAACGTACAAAGGTAATTTCTTGAAAGCAACTCTTATTGGATGGAGACTACGGTTATCATCAGTTATACTTTCTGGAACGATTGCTTCATTACTGTCAATTATTATGTCAGTATGAGTAACATAAAAAGCGCAATCTTTATCTGTATAAGGACTACCACCCACAGGATTAAGTCTTCGTATTTCTTCTACTAGCCATAAAATGCTATCTCTATGCCATCAGATTTCTCTTTTGAAATTAATGAAATATTTATGCGAAATGACAATTAAAACCTTAAATACGGTATAATAGTGTCTTACTTAATCAATTAACCATATCTAGCAATTATTGCAATTTTCTGGTTTATTTTTGATGTACTTACAACAGATTATTTTTTTATTTCATACGATATAATAATATACACAAATAGTGCATATTTCTTGTAAGTATCTGCTTGTATAGTTTCAAGGTCCCAATTAAAACCGAACTGACTACCTCGGTGGCGCTGTGGTAGTGTATGCGACTACCGTGACTGAGGTCCCGAGTTCGATTTCCGGGTCGGAAAAAATATTTGTGTGATCCACAAATGTTTGTTTCGGAGTTTGGGTGTTTCCTGTGTATAACATGTATGTAGAAATATATATGTATGGTTATCAGTCATCTCGATCCCATAACGAAAGCTTTTAGCTTACTTTGGGATAGACGGCGCAGAGCAAAAAAAAAAAAAATGTAGACGTAAATGTCAGATGTACTGCTACTAAAAGGTAAACATTTTGATGCTTACCAGTTACCACTTTACAGTTCCCAGTAAGGTATTCCGTTGATTGTTTGGTGCTAAGTAAGCTCCAGCCTCCCATGAGCTGTTTGTTTCATTTGTAAACTGTTGAGTTTCTCAGAAGTTACATTACAATCGTGCATATGATGGACGTCTTCTTTATAGTTATTTTATAACAGCAATATTGGATAATGTTTTGTGACTAAACTTTTGTGTATCTAAATCACAGAACATAACATTTAAAGATACTACGAGTATGCGGCGAAACGTAACGGTTACCTTCTGTGACCTTTATATAGTAACTAGCTAATGCCAGCGGTTCCGCCTGTGAGGCTAAGAAAGTTGGTCAGACGAAGAAAACACGTTATTTTATACACACTTTGAAACCCCTATTCACAACCTTAGGGGTTAATTTTTCGGATATCCTTTCTTAGTGCACACTTGCCAGCTGTGCGTTAATCGATTAGTCGTTTCTGCTATTTTAAATAGGCCCTAATCCAGTTAGTTATACAAACAAAAAAGTCCAAACCTATTTGAATCGTTACTAATCCAGTTAGTTATACAAACAAAAAAGTCCAAACCTATTTGAATCGTTACTGTTTCTCAACGATTACGTATTTGGAACTTAATGTGTTATCGCACGTGTTCGCATGTAAGCACCTTGTTTCTGGACAATCAACATTTTATGTTCTCTAATAAATGATTATTCCTCGGCTGCATTTATTACCTTACCAATGAACACATGTTCAAGTAAAACAGGAATTTATCCCGATATAGCATAGTTCTTATTCTTCCTAGCACATAAATATGCCCGACCGCAATTTTTGTGGCTGTCGTACACCAAACCAGTTCTTAATGTACAAGATAATGTTACAGGTGATTCTTGAGAACAGGTTCTTTTGGTTGTTTTTCTGTAAACCCACAGCCAATATGTTTGTTGTGCGACTACTTTTACTTGCTGAATAACTATATTTATAAGTATTGGTGAGACCCGCCGTTCTCCAATTGAAGGTGGAGTAAATTTTGTTTAATTCTGTAATATAAATAAGCGAAGAGTTCAGATTTCATTAAAAATGATTGATATAAAATTGCTGACTAGGAATCAAAAATCAAATAGAATTAAATACATTACTAAAATGTTTAAAGTAGATAAAATAATAATAATTATATTAGTACCCAAATCGGATCATTGATGTGCAATTTAACAAAATGTATATTAATTAAATTCTGGGCGCTGGGCGCTAAGCTAAAATAAAGATTAAAATTTGAATTATTATTAAAATAACAGGAAGTGAAAAAAAAATCAAATAGATTCTGTTAAATATAAATTATGTAGCCTAAGCTCTCGACATCTTTTCTGAACAGACACAGAACACCAAAGTGGCTCAACCTTTCTTCTTTAGTATATTCGGCTCGGCAAGAGGCCATTTTTATAACTTCTTGTCATATAAGATGTTTTTTTGCTACAATTATTGTCAGGTGTTTATTACTGTAGCTACTTGCACTTAGCTTACCCTAAAAATTTCTAGTTTCTAGATGTAAGGCTTTGCATTGGGCGTTGATAGGTGAATGAGTCACGTTAATTTTTATTAGGATAGATAATATCTCTAATATTCTCTCCTTTCTAGACTAACTAGATATGCTGCGTCAGTTCTTAGTTCAAAATGGTTGAAAGTATTACTCGAAAGCAACGTAATTGCTACCTGCGTGTTGTTGTTACTCACTGCAACATGCTTGGCGTTGTCTATTGAATATATTCTCACCTATTGATACACCTGTCACACAAAAGCGATAAGTAGACGAACACGTATTACCTACCTACGCTACATACATTCAAATTGTTCTCTATAGAAATGTGCTTCAAAAGAAACTTTTTAATATTACATTTATTACTACTACTGGTAGCTATACAGCTGTCATTTCAAGCTTGTTAACAAGGTATTACAGATTATGTTTAAATATTTTTTAATGACAAATTAAGTATGCCCATTAGATTGATGTTATGGAAAGTAATCGTTATAAATTATCGGAAATTTCTATACAAAGTAGTTTAAGATGCCTCGGACGTTGAAGGAGTTGTGCTGTATGCTTGTTAACGAATAGTCCTTAATAGATACTTACTTATTCAAAACCAACAATTGGGGTACTGGCTGGTTCTGTTCTAAGAATCAGTGTGTACTTACACCAATTAATTATAAAAAAAAAACAAACTAACTACCTTCCTTCTCGCTGTAGCTTTGACGGCGTACCTCAGTTTTATCATTAAAATGCCATTTCATAAGTATAGTTAATTTAGCTCTGGAAAATTACTCGTATGTTCCAAAGAATCATACAGTGGACAAGAAATAGGAAATTAATAGAAAGAAAATAAAAGTAAATGAAGGAAAAATTAAGTAATAATAAATTGCTAAAATATGTATCTAGCGCACGTAACAAACGTATGTAATTAGGCAAATATTAATAAGGAAAAGGTTACACACTTAAATACGTTCATTAAATAAAATACGTAATAAGATATGCGTTGTGCTAAAAAAAATGGTCAGTTCGACCGTTTTGCAAAGATTTCGTAATATACCTACAAAATAGCGGGTTAATTATTTTATCAATATGATACTACTAATCGAATACTTAACGCACTGCGGGTTTACAAAAAGAGAGTCTATTCTAGCCGTGATTTAGCTTATACTCAGAACTCCCCCGGCTCCACTCGCGCTTCGCATAATTTTTCGTACTCTTTTCCCACATTATTGTGGAACATGACTAATTTTGTCAAAATTTGCAAAATTGGTCATTTTGACAAAATTTACTTTTCATGCTGAAACGGCTCGACTAATTTATCAGTATCAATATTTTAGCACAGTATTTTTTTTACTTTTTTACAGACAGTGACGACTTACTGACAATTCATACTACGAGTATATTAAAAAAAAATGACCACAGTAAAAAAGTTTACACTAGTGGTTCTGTGAACCGTAGATTTCAAAGTACTTTTTTTTTTATAACAATTTAAAAAAATATCAACTTTTCGTTTTGAGCGCCCTTGCCAACCACTACGGGACCATTTCCCCTGCCCTGCCTCCATTTCCCCCCCGATCGAAAAACCCCCTCGCTAAAAGTTGTTGTCTACAATCTTGAAGTCTTACCATTTCAATCGTGTCAGAATAAAAACAAAATCGTCACTCAATAGAAAGCCACCGGTACAATTTTGACTTATGATGTTCGTAGTCTACTATCACAATCGTACTGCAATAGACTTCTATCTGTTGGCCGATTAGTTCTACTAAGAATTTGGTGACCGCATGCTTGTATGTGCGTAGTGTTGCTTGAGCTCGGCAACACTCGCGTAACTAATGAAAACGCGCTCTGACTGCATGATACGATGTTACGTGACATTAATATATAAGTTGCTTTCGTTCGTCCGATCGATTCCAGGCTGAGTGATGGGACATGAAAACCAATACTTTATGGGTCCCATGCAAATAGTGGTATTTTCACACGCTTGGTGTACGTCACTGAATTCCTTTTAGTCCTCTGTGCATCTTGGTAACACAGTAGCAGAAGCTAAGCCAATTAAAATGCTTATGGGAGGCTTAATTTCAAAAGTTTGTCCGTGTCCATTTCAACGCGGCTATAGAGTCGCCAGCGCAAGTGTCTCTGTCCTCTGCAGCTCTGGTGCTTCTTAGGCTACAGTGCCTATCAATCCGGAGCCATATACTCGTACCTACTTGTTTGCCATTTAGGTATTTACATTTTTTTATTGTTTTTAAAAAATGTCCCGCAATGTATATAAATGTATTATCCATCAACAAAAACCCTTCAATATTAGAGATTTTTCTCCAATTTGCGCACATTAGCAGCATTTCCTTTCACTGAGGAAGAAGACCAAAAATGGTGTTCTTCCTTAGTGAAAGGAAAGTTTGTTTTTAATAATGTTTACATGCGTAAGTGAAACAAATTACCGGAAATTTGGTTTCTATAAAATGTTTGCAGTATATATAGACATAAACTTTGATTTGATTTGATTTGAAGTCAATCAATCAAATCAAAAATCACAGTCAACTGTAGGATTTAGACAACTTTGAATGAACAGAGAAAGGGCTAATTGTACCACGCTGGCCAGGCAGGATAGTACAGGGTATTTCGAATTTTCTCTCATGTCATACAAAGCCTATGTCCTTTAGTCAGCACCACCGACAAATGGGGTTGGCTTGGATTCCATAGATCTCGGTAGGTACCCCAAGTTAGTCACACCTGCAAGTAACAGTACGCTCACTTACAAGCAAGAATGACTTGGATGTGTTTTGACTTTTAGTATTTATTTGTGAAATTTAATGAATAAAGTCGAATCGTCACTTAAAAAAGAAAAATAAAAAGGAATAAATTCCAATGTTGATCACTTTGCGAGCCATTTGTCTGCCTCAACGTATAAGCCGATAATTTTACTAATTAGAAACGAAATAAATACAACACAGTGCTTTTGCGTTCGTACGCATTGTTTCTGTAAATGCAGATTGAAAAAACGTCCCAGCTCGTAATTTAAAAATGTAATCAAGTTTTCCTATTGCAGTACTTCTTTTTGCAGAACATAGTCAATTTAGACCAACACGTCAGTCAATGAATTCAATCACACACAGGATGTTAATCTGTGCATATGTCCTCCTGACGCAGTGATTTAATCTTGACGTATGCTGGGTGTTAGGAACCAATTTGCTGTTTAAAACGCAATACATGCTTCAAGTAAATTACTTTCTGCGGTTCTGGACGAGTATACTAACTCGTATGTATTGGAACTAACGGGCTTGACGTTAGTGTCTTCTGAGTTGAACGTACACATACTGACGAAGAATATTTATAGTACGTACCTATGCAGATGGTAGAAGGAGTCAGTGTAGACCGTGGCCAAGGAAAATCCGAAAAAAAATTACAAAAATATTCTTTGTCATTTTGGCATTTACTGAGGTCTTTGGTGGTGCCTATGGATTGTGCAATAAATAAGTATGACCAGTATTTTTCTGTAAAAAATACTAGTACTTATAGTTGCTTGCCTTGCTACAAAAACCATGAATAATTGTTATAATATATATATAATAATCCAGCAATTATTATTGTTAAGATGATTTCAAAATGGTTAAACTTTTTGTATATGATCATATATGACGTACATTGTAAAATAAGAAAAACTGCATCAAATTATATATTACTTTTTATTGTGAGTTAAGTATAGTCCTTGAGTGCAAAGTATTACGGATTTGCGGTGATTTAATCCAGTTTAATCTAATTCCACCATCTTCAACTATATACCTACTTAATTTCCGCGTCGCGAATAAGGACTTTGATCGAAATTCGATAGGTTGATTTGAAATATGTCTAACTTCAGTCTATTTGGGTATTCAATTATTATTGTAAGTATGGTGAATGATAGTTTGATAATACTTAGTCCGGAATCTTTAGCTACATCAGTGTAAAACGCATCTTTGACTTAAGATTTCTATTCTGGTTGAATGTTGTATTTTAAAACGATGAAAATTTAACGCGGTTAAAAAGACGGTTAACCATCCACAGTAAAGTTCCTTTAGAGTCGCCTGCAGTTGGCAGTTTGCCAGGAGTGGTCGCAGCGGTGGTTTGTGTTTTACGAAATTCCGCCAAAACTGTTGCAGTAAGCAGAGATGACCCCATTTTCACAAGCCATTATGATATGGATGAGGTTAAAATTCACGTACATTAATTTATAATCTGTTGGATGCATTAAAATATATATACAATGAGGTTTGAGGATCCTATAGCCGAGTATAGCACACAAATTCCTGATAATATGCCTGATTTTACGAAAAAACAAAACACACACATATGCCTCATTAGAACATACGCTCGATTGGAAGTATTACAAACATAATAACAAATTAAACAGTACCAAATAACAACCAACTAATTCTTCCTTGGAGAAGAACATTAATTAAAAAAGACATTGTAAAAATTAATATCACAACGACAAAAGTCAAACAAACGCGATAAGTTATTTAGATTAACTGATTTAAATCTAGATAGAAATTACTAACAGTACTTGATTAACTCCACGCTAGTGGTAGCCCTACTATATTTCAGCAATACTCGGCCAATGCCCCAAATTACTTGCATGTAAAATAAGTATTCAATTTTATAGCAAACTATTTAACATACTTAACGGTATTTATCAAATTTCATTACATTATAGTTTGTTGAAACCGAGGTTAGTGGACTCAAGTATTGTAATGCAATCAATATGATGTCCATCATTTTAATCCTCGCTCATCTGTCTGTAATATTATTAGACTCATTCGATGTTTTGCATGACTTGATTTTCTGATCCAATAACCAAATGTGCTCCTGAAGTAGTTACTTGAACTATTGTTTAGTTCCTCTGTAACGTTACATATAGCATTCATTTTAAAGTCAGTCGCTCGTATTTCTTTTATGGGTGAGTTCACATCACTAGCAGATTTTATATAGAGCAGATCTATTTTTAAAATTATAGAGACATGGATTGTAGGATGAATGTGAGAATGTGTGTTTGACAGGTTACGTGTTTGTTTTATTTCTTACGGAATCGTGTGTTGTGTAATCAGTATTCGGATTATAAACAAGGCTCAAGTGACTGCATTGTGATATTATGCAACTAGCCTCAGACGTCTTCGTCCAGGTCAGTTATTTAGTACGAGTATGTTCAGTGAACAGTCTGTAGTTATTTTACTCTAAAGATTCTCACATCAGGGCTGCTCACCGTTATTACAGAAGCAGGCTCAAGACGGTGGCGTGGCGTGAGAGCTACACGCGCGCCCTTCACTTAGCGTCTTGAAGTGCTATTTCGCTGATCTAGCTATGGTAGCAAAGTGACAAGTGAATAATCATTGAAAATATATATAAATCTTTTACTTATGACAATTTCATGAGACATAAGTTACAGAACCAATTTCTAACAGCTTCATAATGTAAGACATCATATTAAAATTTATTGGTCGACTTGTTTGAGAGTCGTGCGTAACTGCATTAGCTTATCTATATCTGGCGGGTCTAAATAGTGGTTACGAGTCAGTCATAACTGTGTCGACATTTGAATAGTTTATTGAGCAAATACTTATCTAGTTATTTTCGTTAGCTTTACTTTTTTTGTCATTTATTTAGGCCAGTCCTATAATACCATAAATTCATTATAACCCACAAATCTTCGTAATACAAAAGACGAAAAAATAATTGAAGAATTTTGTTGGAGATAGATATTAGAAGACTTTATTATAATAAATATCCCCATATTGGCTTTGTTTTAAAATTTTCACCCAGCTAACTACGGGTGAAATCTCGTTCGCTTCGTATGTGATTTTGTAAGGTCAACATGTAAATCTACAGACACAGCGTTTTAAAGAGTCCATTACAAACAAGTAAACAAGCACTTATATAAATCTTTTGTATGTATTTAAATTGTGTCGATTAAACTTTTCTTTCTATACTTGTAAAAAAATTATACCAGTACATGAATTTTATGTGATTACATACAAAATACAAATACTTTGATTTAGTAAAAAAAAAAATTTTTTTTTCGTCGTGCATGATGTTGAGATACAATTTTACAAATACTTGAGGTTAAGTGAAGTACATTTTCCGATTTTAGCAGTTTGTAAAATAAATTTCAAACTTACTTCGCTCGGTTGCTCGGTTATTTTGTGCACCGTGGGGTTTACTAGTTCCCAGGTAAATCACGAGTTAAAAACAATCTATACCTTTCTTATCTATCTAAATTAGTTAAACTACCTGTTCAACTTGATCTAACACACCTAGTTAAAAATGAAACAGAGCCTATAAAAATCCTGTCAAACATGTTTTATGTATATTTTAGAGATGTTTTGCGAAAATACCAGTTTACACAGAATGCTAGCAACCAGCTATTTGCTATTTTGTTAATATTAATATAGTAGTGCAACTGATTTGCTAGAAGCGTTTGACCTTTTATACCACCGTTGAAATAAAGTACCCATTGTTATAGCACCTACATATTTCTCAAGAGTATTATAGCAATCAATTGTGACATTTATATTATAAATATATATACAATTTATTTCAAAAACGTCTTTATACCAATCTTGAAGCATAAAGATGCAAACCTTCTATAGCTGGAGTGGAACCGTCTCGTGCCCTTTCTTTGTAAAAATGTAATCATTTCCAATGACCTTGTTGTAATGGTTGACGAACGTCCCCGCATTTTTATTGTTCATTGAAATTACGAAGCGTGCGTTGGTTTGCGATTTATAGATTTTCGGTAGGGACGTCAACTTAAGTACCTGCTGATATTACTAATCAGTTTGAACAAAAGTGATATTCTAGGATTACTAAATTAGGTTATACCTATTATTAGATGGAAGCAAACACTCGATATAGGGAATATAAAATGGCAGGTATTACACATGCGTGGCACAACAAAAATGCCAAAGTAAACTACTTAGGATAGGACACTCTATCGGTAAATTGGCATAATGGTATTGTAACAAATATTTGAGGGCTCCGCATATGTCAGTTTCAGCGTCTAGTTGTTTTCGATTGTATCTATAATATAGAAGTATTTCCATACATTAACACATACTTGTATATTTTTCAATTAAAATTCAATACTTATATTAACTTAATTAGGCAAAGCGGACCCCGGGCGTCGCGAGACGCAACTAGGACAGACGCTCGGATGATCATGATTAACTTAATTTGGGCTAGATGATTGTGTAAACATGCCCTAAATTATTTATTTTATTGAGACTTACAAGTAACTTTAGCAACTTTAGCAAGATGTAAAACCCATAACAACTCAACATATGGTGGTTACTAGCAATTAGCGCAGCTGAAGGCAAATTGTACCTACGTGTAATTGCAACGTAATTAAATGTTTAAAGAACCACTCTACGCTCATTATATGCTCTTAGGAGACAAACATCGGAACGAAGTAGCCATTGTTACACACCTAGTCAATAATCATACCTGTGTTTGTTGTTTTAATGGCATCATCTGAAGGCTATTTTTGTCGATGTTGTTATTACTGTGGTACAAGGTGACTAGATATCTCATATCACGTTTTCGTATTGAATCAAGTAATTAACAGATCAGCTTCTGCTTGCAATATAGCTTAAATTGGTAACATTTTTTATGTATTATCGTTTATGTGATCCTCTTACATGAAGTCTCGTCCATTTTCAATCAAATTATTTACAGACTAGCTTCTGCTTGTGATCTCACTTTAATTGGTAGTACCGACTAATTATGTTTTTGATTATATGTATGTATATATTTTCTCCCACAGGAAAACCCTTTTTACTATAATCATTATTCGGAGCTATTTATTAAAATGAAGATGCAAATCTGGCTGAACAATGACATTTTCACATTAATTCAAGGATTTAGTTACATTTTTCTACAAAAGTAGGATAAAAGAATATGCATTTATATACCTATATGAATGTAAAATTCTTAATAAAAAATGTGTTATATTAATTTTCACAGCATTATCGAGGCTTATGATTTTATTGAACTAATCGATAAATGTCAGTAAATATACAGTTAATCAAACGGTTATTGAAATTCTCTAAGCAATCCATTATAACTTTTCCGATAATAAGCTCATAGAGTACAGTAAATTGCGATGCAAAACCGGGAGGGATTTCTCAAACGACGAGGCGTCTAATTGAAGATATACATGAACTGTGGATAGACTTTTCTAATTATTCCGATAGATAGTAGTGTAGTAAGAAGCTAATATAGATCTAATAAAATTAAAGAAATGTAATATTTTATACTTAATATAATGTAATAATTTATACTTTGTAAAAATATCGAGTACTGTGAAAAAAATCTCGTATGTACACGTCCAAAACAATATATTTCTTTGAATTTCAATTATAAACAATGTAAATGTTAAATTTATAGCAGTTTGATCTAAAATAAAATAGTACAAATAGTATTTTTGACCTGAATTTACAGACAAACAAATAGGCTATTCATACACACTTTGTAATGTAAACGATAATTGTATTTTATTAGTCAGCTACATAAAGCTATCCATATCCTGAAATTTGATAGTTTCCTTTTGAAATGTTTACGTTTAATGTAATAATATAATTCTTGGAATATAAAAAAAAAAACTTATTGTGCATTGCATGCGTCTATTACGTTATTGGATGCCATTACACGCGGCTACAAATAAGTTGTACTATCACTACTATCGAGTGTGTAATTTTGCATATGGCTACGTTATTACTTTTTACAATTTGGTCTAAATACTTAAGCGGCACGAGACTGTATAATTATGTTATAAAAGCAAATTTGAAAGTAGGTGTTTGGCCTACTACTGATATTTTTGTGGTTAAACAGTCCGGCTATGTCACATATACCTATAGGTTTATTTACCAGTGCAGCTATTGGTTGGAGAAAAATTAGATTAGTTTAATGAGTTCTATATAAATGTCGCTATGTAGAAGTCGCAAGATTTTTATCCTATTATTTTATTTGACAAGTGGGTTGTAAGGAAGTTTAAATCTATATATAAATATAAAAATGAATCCCTATTTCCCTTGGTCACGCCTTCACGCGTGAACGCTTGGCCCAATTTGAAAAAATCTTTTTGTATTGGATAGCCCATTTATTGAGGAAGGTTCTAAGCTACATATCATCACGCCACTAAACAGGAGAGCGGAGCAGTAATCATAAATGTAAATATTCGGGGAAATTTTCATATATTTATGGAAAAGTAATAAGCGACGTGATTAAACGGGTGCCACGGGAGTTCGCAGTATGTCACGGGCGAAGCCGCGCGGGTCAGCTAGTACTTTATAATTTCTACAATTTCGTAATTATGTAACCATCGAATTGTAGGTTTTCTAATTTATTATTAATTAAATTGTTGTAATAATTATTGTAATTCAGTTGGTTTGTAAAGAGTTCTTTTGGATCATTGTTTAATAATTTAGAATAATAGATTTACATGCAAATTTTTAGCTAGCATATTATTTAAGCGTGTCGTAGTCTTGTAGAGTGTGAATTTTGAATGCTAACAGACTACGTAGTTAGCATATTTCTGGAGCTATGTACTTAGTTGATATTGTCAATTTTGTGTGATCTTTGACTCACGACGTGTCACTACACAAAGGTTATAAGAAACTAGAGATGGTGCTGTTTACAATTTGTTTACAATATCTTTGGTAGGTTTAATAAAGTTTTATATTTCTTGATTTAGGGTCGTATTATAGAATCTTACTCAAGCCTCAAGTATTACTTAGAACTAGTTTTAAGCTGAGCTTTTATTATAGAACCTTACTCGATTCGTGAAACGTCAATCTAGAATCACCTGAGAGCTGTCACAGTGAAATGACGTTTGATTCATATTATAGAACAGTGCTAAAGTGTCATTTCAGTAATCCTTTATTTTTAAACCTTATTCAGCTCAGATTCGCTACTTGATTCGAGATTTGCGAGCAGTTTTCGTAAGTTTAGTCGACACCACGCTCAAGCAGAGATTTTAGTTAACAAAAATAAAAGATGGCCTCCTTTATCTTTCTAAAATTGATATTTTTGAAGATAAATAGACCATTACTTACTTATCATTAATGTGTTTATCCCCGAAAGGGTGGCAGAGTCATATTTACGCCCCTATTTCAGTGCCAGCACATTCTACCAAACAGCAGACCCGTACCAATCAATAACAATTACTTTACAAAGATATTAATTCAGTATTATATTAATACCGAAGACAGTGTGATCTTGTATTGTGTGGCAGTGTGGATCGTATTGCTTCATTCATTTATTTCAACTACCACACTTTTAATAGAAATGTGATAATAAAATAATACCTATGATAATAATGAGATATGTGGATATTAAAAAATAATGTCATTATTATGGTTGTGTTGTAGAGTCAATGTCGCTTACGAGTAGTGTAGCTATGTACCATCAAACACATAACATTAAACACAAGATAATACCTTAAATGATGGAACATTTGTTAAAGCAATACCAGCGTGGACATCCTTTTTATGCCACAGCATCCTTTCAGGATAGTACTGTAGCTTGTGCTGTACTGCACTATTGTGCCTATTATATTAATATCCCTATTGACTTCCAATACACTTTACCCCCTAAGAGAGTACTCCATATAATAAGAACATGATCATTCAATATGTAGGAGGAATAGGAATAGATAAAGGAGAGGTTTGGATACAAAGCGATTTGTAGATGCTGACTTTCATATAATTTTTATTAAAGTGAAAAACATGACTTGGTTTAGGATGGGGTTTGACCCGTAACCTATGTCTAACCAGGGCAATGTTCTATGCCACTGAGGTATCATAACCATACCAAAATAAGTTGAAATTATTTACTGTATTTTCATTGTCACTCATTCAAGCCCCATCTTGAACCGAGTTATCTTTATCACTGTAATAACATTTATTTGAATGAGAGGTGTGTACACTACAACTTATAACAACCATCATCAATAGATAAAATATTTATTTTAATGATTTTTTTATACTATATTAATTAAATATTCATATTAAACAAAACAATTATATTTTATTTTATTTAAATAAAGAACCTAAAAATAATTAATTATTAATATTATTATTTCTTAAGATAATGATTTCATGACAGATTCTTTGGTACTTTCTTGTGGTGAATATTGTGCACGACAGGCTCGGCAAATTTTTGGACGCTTGTGTCACAGTCGACTATCTCATTAATAACAAAAGGACAAGAGTTTCAACTTCTGTTCTCTGAGATACTATTATTTCCACAGTATCTGTTTCAGCTTACAATATCACTGTAACAAAAAAAAAATCTTCAGGTATCTTACTGGCTCGGTGGTGTAGGTGATAGTGTATGTGACTGCTACTTTACCAGATTGGAATAAATATTTGTGAGATCCCCAAATGTTTGTTTAGAAGTTTGGGTGTTTGCTCTATAACAATGTATATATTTAGATATACATAAGTATGTTTTTCAGGTGAGTAGTTCCCATAACCCAAGCTTAAAGGGTTAGATGGCGCTGTGTGAAAAGTGTCCTACAATGTTTATTTATAAACTCATTACCTACATACAACTTTGATTCACGGTGTTAAAGCTTCTGTTCTACATGTGACTTTAAGCTCTATCTTTCTATCCTCTCAAGGTTGTTTATGACAGAGCCCCGAACCCTATGCAACCAATGTTACAAAGTGTACAAAACTCTATAATATTTACAACAAATAATAGGTAATTACCCGGTATGTGTCAATAGTCTCTGGAATTTAAATTCAGTGCATATGTTACATTAGATATCTGGATCCATATCGGCATCAGGATAAAGACCTCCACAGACAGTGGCAATATGGTACTGCCTTTCACACGTAAGTTCATCACGCTGTCTTGCTCTGAAATTTTACCACAAAGCGGCTCAACTGCTCTCCGGATGCCTAGAACAAAAATAGAATGAATCTTAATAAACAGTTATCATGAATTACTAGATGGTGTATATCTGCACAAATATATAAGACCATAAACCTCCAACACTTACTGTTTCGATAGTTTTTGTAGTAAATATACTTTTCTGAAATATTGGCCCAAGACGTTGTATGGCATCGTTTTTATTTTGTATACCTAATATTCTTGAAAGATTTCAATATTTCTAGTAATAGTTTCTTTGGACGATCGTAAAATTCTTCTTTTTTCAGATACGTACAGAATTAGAAGAATTTCAATTAATTTACAATGTAAACATAACACTGGCACCATAATATCAAATGTCAGTCAAGCAAAGTTTATTAAACTCGCGATCCATTTAACGCAGAGAAAAGGTTCATTTTATGAGTCCGGGACTTCCTCTACAGCAGTTTTTTGTTTAGTATTTTGAAGTAAGGATACTTTAAAGCAATCACAGAGGTTATTAAATCAATTCAATGAAAAAAGTAAATAAAAAATAAGCTTTTGAAACAAAAATATCAAAAAGTAAGCTGCGTGGAATATGTAAGGAATAAAAATGTAATAGAAAACAGACTGTTTTTAGGCTTGCAACATTCCAATGCGTATTCTGGCGATTGGAGATTTGGATATTTACTCAAGGTTACTTTTCACCGATCTGAGCATGGAGATAGTTCTATAATAAACCACATGCTTATGTCTAGATTTAGCACTCAAGTGTCAATCTGCTAAATTCCGTTTATGTGTGACTTGAGTTAGTTTCTGTAATACGACCCTTAGTTTAAGTTTTTGAACAGTCTGAAAATAATTGTCGTTATAATAACTAACTATATGGTTTGAACACGTCCAACGAATGAATGAGGATCATTTGGAGATGAATATATATTGTGCGAAAGTAGAGTGTAGAAGCAGTCACTCACCACCTATTACGTAAGACAGGAATATCCACGGTAAAAAGTGAGCCTATAATATGCGTCTGCCACCCTTTTGGGGATATGGCGTAATTGATAAACATAATAAAAAATCTCATTAAACATTTATAAAGCTAAATATAAATAACCCCCAACTAGTTTATCTTCATTAGCAGTTAAAATACACAATAAAATATCTTCAAGTTATTTAACCCAGAAGGCGTTGCTTGCTAAAATAGTAACAATTCTGAGAGCATTTGTAATACTTTATTTAATTTTAATGAACTAATTAATATCTTAAGGTTTCAGTTTAAAACTTTATAAAGTATAGCCTTTATTTATTGTTTTTTTATCCTTTTACCCAGATGTCTTTGTAAGGATAAGGAATAAGGATCGATTTCTTTAGTTCGTATTTTATTCTCTGTTTATTGGACATTTTAAATGATTAAATGAAGAAAAAATAAAACTTTTATCTATTATAAATTCAAAAAGGTTATATAACTTCATAAATTTATTTCATGATAAGCCATGTGGCACGGCAGTGAAGCCCTAACATCACACTTTAGGCACTTAGTACTTATTTTATCGTATCGATTGGTAATTTAGAACATACCAATAATCTGATTTACCATCGTACCTCAGTGAGGGAGTCCCGACTTCCGTGGAGACGTTAGTAAGTTTGTTGCTTTAAAACGTCAGTTTTTACCTACATACTTTGAAGCACAAAATACTTCCTAAATGATATAAATTTTATTTTTCAATCAAACAGTTACTATTTTTGTCGGTACATAAGTATAACGTTTATTATTTTTTCTAGATAAGTTTTAGGATCATGGTAATATTGTAAAATTTTTATGCACCGGAAAATCATGAAGTAATCGCTGTGGCAAGGACAGATTTATATTACGGTTCCAACAACAAAAAAAAAATGAATCTTATATCATAAGAAAATCTAGGGACTGTATAAATATGTTTAAAAACTTCAGGCAAACCAAAAGCGCCTGGACTCAAATCCAGCCGCGACCACGGGCGCTGCAACGCGCTCGAAACGTCGGTGAGTGTAAGTACAAAATTGTTTCGCGTGAAGTCCCGAGTAGTATATAAAATATGAGTATAAACGTCCAAAGTTTAAAAATAACAAAACCAAAAGACAAATTAATTATCCTATGGTCATACTCTTAAATGACGGTTATAGTAAATAATTTCAAAATATTCCGCTACTGTTCGGGTAGTTCAGTGGCTAGAACATTGCGCTGGTTAGGCAAAGGTCACGGTTTCAGTCCACCTCCTGAACCAAATTGTCTGTATTTAACTTTAATAACAATAATTTATCCTAATTACAAAATGATATTTATTAGCAGACATTCTCACACAACGCCATCTAGCATAAATTAAACTAATATATAAACCGGTGGTATGCAAATCTAAGTAAATACTAAACGTACTTATTCTAAATACATAAATATATTAAATATTATACATAGAAAACATCCACGCCGATTTTCAAAATTACATAAAAAAATTGTTACCAACTGAACAAAGTTTCCGAACAATGTTTTCATTAATTTGATGAATTATGTTCGAACGCCAGCTACTAAATTGGGACCAATTAGCTGAGAGTTAATTATAAATTATTTGAAGTTAAGAAAAGAATACTCGTATCGGACTAGCAAGTGTTGAGTAATTCATTTAAGTATATTAGTTTAAGCATTTAACTATTATTAGATGATGCTACATTTAGATCAGGCACACTTATGTTTACTGTGAAGTGTTTATTTTTATTTGTAGATATACAAATAAACAGAAACATAGCTGCTGACAGGAAAGGTATTCGCAAATAAAATTTTCCGTCATCGCCCGTCTTTCTTTAAACAATTTAAAAATACCGTATTTGTAGCGGCATTGCCATAATCACCGTCAGAGCAGAGATGCTCTGTTGTTGATGTCTTTACGCTCTATCGTAGCTTTCTGTAGTCTTTCTCCATAATAACTTTTATTATGGCCATTCCTGCAATATTCTTAAATGTGTTAGAGTTTTCATTTACACTGTGGCTCCTTTCATACCATTATGCGCAATAAACTTGCAATAATGTAATGTGGAATGACAAATAACCTGAGCTTTAGAGAAAATCCTTTTAAGACAGTACGAGAAATTACCATTTCACAAAGAGCTCCCAGATTTAACTTATTTTAACCTCAATAGATGCCTATAAAAGAACTAAGAACAACAGACAAGGCTCGACTTACACTGGTACGTAAGTAGTGAGTCGTCCACAGAAATAGAATAAAGCATGCAATAATTATATCAGCGAATGAGCTTTGTTGACCACCGTACGCTGAACATGTGTGTTTTAGGGTTCTCAGTCAGTGACTCAAACAGTAGTAGGAACGACTGCGACTGTACATTTACACCAAAATTGTAATTAATATTCTGAAAAAAAAAATGAAAATAAGAAAACATTTATTTTATAATAAAAAAATCTTTATTAATCAAGTAAAAATGTAAAAAGTTTATTTATAAAGAAAAAAAAAAGAAAAACCTAAACCTAAACCCTTTCTATTGACGCATGAGCAATGGCTTCAAATACTCGCACAGCTGACACAGGCTATCCTCTTTTAACAACTGGCGTTGCGCGCTTACTCTCTTTCACTTTAACTCGAATACCTCGAGTGTTCCCAACCCTAATTTGCGGCCATTTGTTCACAGGCAGCGATATATCATCATATTTCAAAAAAAAAAAATATAGCTGTAAATAATAGCTTTAATTTAATATAAAAAACATGCGTATACGACATGAACACACCAAACTATTACCTGTTTACACCTGGCTGCGAAGTAGTTGCGGCTGAGTGTGCAAGGGCACCCATCGATTTTCGAATTCTTTACAAACATAGCTATGATGTGGACGGTATTTTAAAAAAAAATAAGTGAACGAAATGTTTTTTTGGAAAATTAATTAACATTTAAAATTACTTGCGGCCACTTATTGACTGGCACCCTGTTATCAATGTATTCTCCTTATCATAAATATATGTAAAAATGTGAATTTGATTAACTACGCGATGAACGTAGAGATTTTCCAGCCGGATCTTAGACTATATTTAGAATGGCATTAAAATAGGTTTTTTCTTTTATTTATGTCACAAATAACAGGGATGTTTTCTTTATCTTTTGAAATAGTATGATAAGATTTATAGTAAAACAACTACTAGGTTAAAATGTGACACGAAATACACACTTTCTTTACTTGAAAATAAAGTTGCTAATCTGGTTTAATATTATAGAAATGCAATTATACACAGGTGACGAGCAATTGACATAGACATTTTATGGAAATAAAATAAAGTAGGTATAATGTGACTTAAAGTGATAAAAAGAATCTGACGAAGTTCCTAAAAGTGGCTTAGTTAATGAAATGGATAAATAATAAAATGTTGTGACTATTAATGAAGAATTTGAAGATGGGGGCACACGGGTCTAAAGAGAAGTTATATAGAAGTAACTCCGAGAAGTATCCATCAAAATTGCCTGTACCGAACGACAAAAAGTATAAGATAGCGGTAAACCGTGAGAGATTTGGATCTTTTGGAACAAGAGGTGAGTAAATTTCATGGGAAATTACCAAACTATTATATTATTATTCGACAATTAACAAAACTTCGTCGTTTCCAATGAAATTACTAACCTTTCCCTTCGCCATATATTTGGTAGGCAAAATGGTACCAACTTTTTAATTCGCTTGGTCATATGTTCTTAGCCGAAACATAACTGAAACACTAAAAAGTAAATTTTTTGATTACAATCTAAGCACAGCACAAATGAGTCATGTTTCGATGAAATTGTTGTATAGCTGACTTGTTCTGTTTTATCGTAGTGATTTATGACTTCCAAGCACTGTGCTTCATCAACTACGAATACAGAGGTGAAATACTTTTAACCTTGAGTTAATAGTACTAAACATATAAGTTAAAAGAGCTCAATGACGAGGTTCAGGCAATGTCCTATGTTCTTTCACTAGTTTTAACAATACTTATTTGTATGTCCCTAATTATTTTAACAAAAGTTTGTTGCTGCTTGGCATGTTAAAGGTAGGTATCAAATTAACGATGAGCAAAAGTACTTGTACAAAATAAGGGATTGCCGTTTGTATACAAATGCACTGCACTACTGAAGGAGCCCTTATGGGATCTAATAAAAGTTGAATTACTCCAATATGTATAACATAGCTTTTACCTTAATATGCAAGACTAGATAATCCAATGAATACGGCCGCCAAAGTAGTCTATGCACTAATGCAGTCTTTGTAGGTCAGCAGGCTAGCTGTAGCAATCCAAGGTTATCTCGTACATTGCGAGAATTCGCATAGTGCTATTCCCATCAGTAATGCATATAACTATGAAACAATTTAGATTATATGTATATCCCCCCACCCCACTCACAGCTGTGAGTTTACACTGCGTATCGAAGCTTGAATTTCACTGGCGCTTAAATTGTATAAATTAGAATAAAACAGGCTATCTTAAATATTTGTGGTCTAGTTATATTAAAACTAACAGCCGTGAACTTTTAACGTGTTGATACTTTATCAGATTTGTGCTATTTAAAAAAGAAATATTCTCAGAATTACACCTCAATTAACCTAAAACCTTTTAAACACACGAAATTCTAATATTCCAAATATTTCTCTGCCTGTAGTTTTTAACTACTTACATGTATCTATTCCACTATGATTGAAGCAAAGGTATTCAAGTTCTTTATCTGCGCTTCTTCACATGTCTTTTATCATTTTCTCTTTATATGCGGCATCCCTCTGCTTTCCTTTCTTCTCATCTTGGGTGTTTTCCATTTCACAAGTCGAATTCCAATTAATTTTGTTTATGATTTTTCTCTGGGACTTAATACTTTTTATACAAGCATACGGCCCCACCTTATGTAAAGTGGTCACCGTAGCCTATGGACGTTTGCAACACCAGAGGTGCAGCACTCGCGCTGCCGACCCTTTAAAAACTTTCTAAGACCTCTTTTGAAGAACCCCATACCGTCCCCCGTAACGTCTACGCGTTCGGGAAAACCCAGGCAGGGAGTTTATTCCACAATCTAAGCGTACGCGGAATAAAGCCTCTATCGCGTATGCGAGCGCTCCAGACGCAAAGTTTGAGGGTGGACACCCTGTCTATGGCGAGCGGTACGATGATAGAAGGTAGCCGTGGATTAAACAACTCTTCAGAGCACAGACATTGTTCAGGCCATAGAACAAGCTATATCTAAATGCTATCTTGCGATTTATCATTCCCTTTCTATAGATAGCGTAGGTAAACACCATTGGCAGCGGTTACTGTTAAAATGCTACGATTTATTTTATGAGTATGGATTTTGAATTTGCGTTCTTGTAGTTTTATTAGGGTCGGTAAGTCGTAAAAGACATAGTCGCAATAAATCGGTTAAACATCACGCTATGTATAATAGATTTCTACATTATCCTGATTTCATAACTAACCTGCACGCGTTTAGAGTGACGGAGGCCTTGAAAAAGTATAATACGTACCATTAGTTGCACACCGCCGCAGTTTCGTCCGCGTGTAAATACATAGATATTTAACGATTGCCAATAGAACTTTAACCCCTCCGTAACGCCTGTGTAAAGAGAGAATGTTCACTATCCATTGCTTGGTGAATGTCTACGTCATGACAGCTTTGACTTAGGTCCTTTCAGCATTTCATCAGAATGTTGATGTAGCCTATGGCAGTCCACTACTGATTGTAGACCTCTACTAATTCTTTCAGTTAGTAGACTATCAAAAATGCAACTGACTAGCGGCCACTGGTACGTGTTACTAGAATTTTATCGGCCGACCGATATAAGTCTTTTGGAGTATGATTGTAATAGTAGACTACGAAAAACTGTCAAAATTATACCGGTGACTTTCTATTGAGCGACGATTTCGATTCTCTTCTGACGTGATTGAATTAGTAGACTTGGCCCTCAGAACGGTCATTGCTTCTTCTGCAATTTAGTATTCGTTATACAAATTATAAATTAAGAATAAATTGGTGTGTGAGTTTTGGGAAAAGGAATGATTTTTTGATGATTTGACTTTGTCTGACTTTGAGAAGCGCTCGTGGCCCCGCGGTCTCAGTGTTCGGTAAACGATCACTGAGGTACGCAACTTTCACTATGGCTGGTCGTCGGATGGGTGACCACTTTGTGGCATTTACATTTGCGAGCGTTTCCGTGCTTCGGAAGGCACGTTAAGCCGTTGGTCCCGGTTGCCAGTAAAATGGCGGTCGTTAAGCCTGGTTGAAGGCCTTATAGGCGGCTTAAAAAAAATTTCAACAGCAGGTAGCCACAACCTGCGTCTGTCTATTTCAACACGGCAATGGGCTCACCACCTATTACGTGGGACAGGAATCCACACGGTGAAAAGTGGGCATATAATATGCCTCTGCCACCCCTTCGGGGATAAGGCGTGATGGATATTTATTTTATTTTATTTTATTTGACTTTGTCGAGATGCTATCTGTCTAAACATAGAATTTGAGGTGATATAATATTAATCTGACATAGTTTATAGTGTTCATTGTAATAGTCGAAATTGATATTACTTTGCCAGAATGCATAAGATACACTAGAAGCTACAATAAAACGTTAGTCACGTATATAGCGAGCGGCACACCGGTTCAATAAAATGTTATTTGCACAGGAACAGACCACAAACACGATTTAATTGCACCTAAAACAGTACATGCGTGCTAGGTCGTTTGCGAAGGTAATGATGTAAACTTACTAGTATTGTAAAAAAAACCTAACGACTTAGATACCAACATAACTAGTAAAAAAACTTACATTAGGTAACAAACTTGTTTCAGGCAAGGTAGCTCGTCTTTACTCAACATTGAATTATGCGTAAATAGATATCGCTATTTATGTAAACGGTAATAAAACTAATACTTAATGCTAAAATATAATTGCTTTCGTTCTGGCTGCCATTGCACTTGGTTTCAATATATTTTTTAATGTTTGTAAAGAATAAATACTAAAATATATATGTAAATTAACGTCTTTGTCTTTCAGTTTTCATGTTAGGTATTCTTTTTTGACCAAACGAACACTATAGCATGTATTCATGATTTAGCAGAAATTTTACATCTCCTAAATTTCAAATCGATAAGATATAGGTTGAGCATAAAATCTGCAAATAAATCAAGTGCGCATTTACATGTGCGCCCAGGTGAAACCATATTTTATAATCCCTCTCGTACCTACTATCACGTGTGCAGTATACGAGTATACCTAATACTTTTAGCAGTATCTATTTTAATACACATCTATTAAAATTCTACTTTGATAATATAGTCTTTAAAATATTATATTTAAGTAAAACAAATATTTTAATATTATTTTCAATATCAGCTCGAATTTTTGCAGAACACTCTCACAATTTCACATAGCCATAAATTTTCAAGCATTCTAATCGACTTTAAAAAAGGAATAGATTTGTGCAGTTATAAATGCAGTGTCTGAAAAGATTGATGATCTTTGAACAATAAATTAATGGTTTTTTAAATATTGTGTCTTCTTTGAGCAAATTACAATAGTTAGTTTAAATTCAATATTTATCTACTAATTAATTTATAGTTTATGTGAATAACGGATACTTTATGTACGTCTTATTAACACATTGTGTGCCGAAAATTCTGATGCCTATCTCTTTCTAACATTTCCTGTCTTGTACTGATCTTATCTGTGGCCATTATAATCTTCAACATAAATTGTTCGTTTAATGGCCCCTAATGATCTTGTGAATAGAAGAAGACCCATTGTTCTAGTACACAATGTCATGTTCTATTTGTCAATACAAATCATCTTCTATTCTTTATTTTGGCATCTTCCGTGCTACTTCCAATCCCTAATTTGATTTCGAGCCCGGGGCCCGCTATAATTGACTGTAAACAGCTGATACGGCTTATTGCTTTGGCTTATTACTGGCCTTTGTTGAGAGCGACTACCATATCACCTCCCAACCGTGTCGTAGTTTAGTCCGTTAGTCAGCAGGTACAACTTGCGGGTGAGGTCAGTTGAACCCAAAGATATTGGTCCATATACCTTTTACATCACACTATGCCAGTGAACAGGAAAGTAGTCCGTTTTGTACAGGTGATCCAATGCTAACTCGTATGATGTCTAAACAAATTATTATTATTAATTATCTTCTAAATATAGCTAGCTATATTCTTTGATGCGTTTCTCTGTATCTTAATCTTTTACTATCTAATTCATAGTATTTGGATTGAGCTCTGTGCCACGCTTATCCCAGCAACATTTAGGGTTTATCAAAATGGTTCTTTTCTATTTTTCATGGTACAAAACAAATCATGAAACTAGAAAATCACAACCATCAAAATAATCTTTGCGTGTTCTGAAAGTGAGTGGTAGTAAATATGTGCCTAAAGTTAAATTGAGTCCAGTTTTAGAGATTTTTAATGGTCTTTAACACGAAAATGGTTGACTGTTCAAAAAGGTGATTGCGCAATCGATTTGAAGTCACCGAATATGAGTAGAATAAGTTGTTTTTGGTACAAGTGTACAATTCAATTTTCTCATTTGTAGTATTATTTAAATAATACAGATCAAAAGAATCAAATGATCAATCAAAGATATTTACATAGACTAACAAAGATATTCACTTCACTTGAAGCATCTTACCTTGCTCTTAGCTTGTATTGTGTGGGTGCGTACAAACAAGCACCTACGCCATTCTTCGGACTGACTCTAGTTGCATAACCTATAAGCTAGCTAGAAACTAACTTGGGCGATATCAAACAATGCCATGGACTGCAGTTTTTGAAACCGTCAAGGTACGTTCAACTTCAGATTGCCAAATGAAATTAATTTGCAACCAATGTTAATTTAATTCATTAATTCAAGGCGCAACACTCTAAAAGCATTGAGTCGAATTTAACTAAATAGATATACAAATAGTAATATTTAGTTATCAGATACCCATAGCATATGTTAAAATTGGTGCCGACAAATGTTTCGTTCGCCACAGCTGTTTCGGTTTAAATATGTCATCAGAATCCGAACGCTATTCCTGGTTGATTTAAAGATTTTATATTGATGCCCAGAGTTCAGCTATATACTCTATTAATTTTGCTACTGCTTTATTCTACTATGTCAACGTCGTAAAGAGTTTGTGAGGTTCATCTGGGGCATCACAGTGGAGATAACATGATCAAACATTTGTTTCTCTTATAGCCGTCACAGCAGAATATGCCTCCACAAGTAAACCTGTAGATTACTTAGAATGTCATGAATACCAAAACCGACAAAATTCGCTTGCATATCCATTGCAGTATCTTCCTTTGCATAATACGCCACTCCTGCGAGTGCAGAGTTCTAAGTTTCGATTAAGAGCCAAATGATTATATTTACTTTAGTCAAACCATTATATTACTATTATATTTCTCGGTTGTATTGTCCGTAGGTTGTATTATTATTGTCGTAGATACACCTACATATCTATGTAAATTAATAACGGTTGTATTTGTAAACATCTACAACGTAAACAGTGTCTGATAGTATTACGAGATTTATTTGTATACGGTTAGTTTCATCCTGCTCGACGATAATATATGTTCATATTTAGATGGTACTTGACATTTTAAATGCGAATTATCTATTGTAAATGCAACATTGTTGTTCTGAAGAATAAAATAGGTTGTATTTTTTTTTATAACTACTGATTAATATAAATATAGATAGAATCACAAACCTTCCCATCCCCGCTTTGCACTCCTGATGTCAATATCTCTAAAGAGTTTAAAGGTAATTTATTAAAGAATAAAGTATTTAGAATCGTAGATTATAATTAGAAATGGCATTGGTTTTATGAAATGTTTAAGGTGTAGTAATATGAAACTACTAATACTCGAAACAGTTCCAGTATTCGGAAAATTATACGCTATTACTTACTACTTCTGTGATGCATGATACGTTTTTGACAATGTTTGGTCACTCATTTTAACCAAGAATTAAAAAGCTGCCGACAGCATCGACAACACTATCTGTAATATAATTAATATTTTGAACACGGTATTATTTAATTTTCCTTATTAAATAACTGGACCGAAAAAGAAACTCAAATTCCTAGAAAAGTTACGAAAGGATTGAGAACAGAGCGTTCGTTCTTAGGCATTGTAGATGTGTGTATAATTATATCTTACTTAAGTACTAAACTAGAAATGACTTTATTGTAATTTTTGAAGTTCTGTACATCAAAAGAAAAAAAAAGGAACCCTTATAAAATTACTTTCTTGTCCGTTTTCTCAGGAACGGGTGGAGTAAGCATGTTGAAATTTATACCAAACACTGAGGTCTATGTTCCCTATTAGGTGTATAAAAATTAAGTTTCTGAGTTAATATGATAAAAAGATATGGACAAACTTAGATATTCGCAAAAACTTGTAAGTAAACTTGTAAGTAACCTACCAAAAATTACCTTAATTTTAAACTTTTTTAATTTCGGAGCTATTCCTTTAGTTCTGTTATAAATCTTTGCTTACCACCAAAATTGTCATTTCTAGGTCAACCGGAAGTACACTATAATTTTAGGTTAAAAATCTATATGGTAGTAACCGTTGACCTTGAATCACGAAATTTGGCAAAAAGCAAGGTGTTATAGCACAACTAAAGGAAAAATTCCAAAAAGTAAAAAAAGCGGTGTGAAAGTAAAGAGGTGTCCCCATAATTATGAAAAACAAAACCAATTAACGTAGACCTCTGATACAATTTGGAGGCTTAGTTTGATTAGCCTTTTCTCATAGGAAACAAATTAATAGATAGGTAAAAATTAAATTTACGGAACCCGTTCATTGTCGAACACGAGTTCGACTCGTGCTTGACCGGTTTCTTGTTGAAACTGTCGACATAATTTAAGTATTGCATGTCTAACGATAAGCTGATAAAAGATTTCACTTCGTTTATATTATCTTAGTTTTTATTTGGTTCTGTTCTTCCCACGACATCTTCTAGATATTTGAGATTTTTTACTTAGATGAACCATTATGTAATGATATACAGACTTGTTTGTATCTTTTGCTTCATGTATATTCAGTTCCTTGTCACAGTATTGAAAGCTTAAGGCAAATTTTGGTCCCATGCCAAGATGAGTAAAGCTTACGACCGTTGTAGATTTGGCTTGAATACGAGAAAGATTAATGTCAAAAAATATCACTTGCTTCGCGAGTGTTGCAATGTCTGGATTGGTTTTAAGTAATCAATAATCAAATACTTTTTACTACTCAAACTTGATAGTCAAGTCGATGATAAATAGTTATTTGCATCAGTATCAAAACCCCAAATTTGCTTAGCAATCATGTGTACTACACATATTCTACTGACATATCACTTGTGTAATTGTACTGTCACATCACTTGTGTGCATATTCTACTGGCATATTACTCTATACAAGGACCTTTAAAAATATTTTTTTCACTTCTTCTTTTTTGTACCTTGTGTGGGTTGGTTTACGAGTAGCTATTTTGACCAATGTTAGATCTGTATTGACACTGAATTTTGGAACTACCAAATCTTCCGATTTTTCAATCCGATTAGGCCAACACCAGAATCTTGCCCATCGTCTGTACCAGCTAACTTTTGAAGTAGACACCAGCCCTGAAGTTTGCCCGGCCACGAATTGCCGTATTGTTGCTTATACTCTTGTTGGCCTTACACCTTTGTCCTTTTTGATGACGCCTATGAGATGAAATAAATACTTACTATACTAAACAATGCTTTGTTATTCTTTTCAGGGAACGGGAAGAAAAGGGAAAGTGCTCCTACACCAACGACTCCCGCGCGACCCCCACCTACACCACCTACACCACATATAGCTCAAGGTATGTTTTATAAACCTTTAAAAGATAATTTGCAGGATCATAAAACTATTTTATAACTATCTTCACGCTGTATCCCTGACGGGGTAGTCAGAGAGGACAGATCGCCAGGCTTCGCGATCCATGCATACATCTTTCGCTTCTTCGAGATTCATCAATCGCTTCATACACGCACGTCTGGGTATCCGAGTACTTTTGACCTTTCCGTTTTTGAGCAATCTGCTCACGTGGTCTTCATATGTAAGTCTCGGCCTTCCCTGACTCCTTCTACCCTCTACTTTTGAACTATATATATTCTTCGTCAATCGTTTCTCACTCATTCGTTGGACGTGTCCAAACCAACGGAGCACGCCCTTTTCCAGCTTAACGCTGACACTTTCATTCAAACCTGCCATATTGCGTATCACTTCGTTACGTATTCGGTCGGCCAAGGTAACGCCGCACAATTTTCGAAGTGATCGCATCTCCACAGCATTCAATTTACTTTCATGCATCTGCTGACATACCCAGGTTTCACTACCGTAAAGCAAAGTTGGCACTAGCACTGCGTTATGAATCGCCATTCGTGCTTCTTTTACGATGCTTTGTCGCTTTACTAACTGGGACAAAGCACCGTTAACTTTGTTTCCGGCAGCTACTCGCCGTTCTACATCCGAATCACATCTTCCATCCGCGCTAAACATACTTCCTAAATACACAATTTCATTCACTTGCTCTAGACGTTCTAACTATTTTATGATCATGTTATTGTGAATTATCTGCATGTAGTGTGATTGTACAAGTAATTAATAGTCGACTAATATTTTATAGATATAGTCTATTCCAAGGGGAAGCTCAAAAAATTAATGTTATATGGAGTTTTCACTCCAATCACCTATTCTGAATACTTTATGTAGTTCCATCATCTTATGAAACAGGAAGTGTTGAATAAAATTATTATCCAACCGCTGAAGGGGGATAATTTATGTTTAAATCTCTGGCATGCTCTACAGCTGAAACCGTTGACTGAATTCACCATGTGAGGCACCATTAGTTTTGCCTCATTTATGAGAGTGGCGTAAGCTTTATATTTTTTCAATTTGGTGTTCAAACAATACTTTTTATAGTTTATTTAAATAATATTTTGAACGGAGTTGAATTTTTATTTATTGTAATAAAATTTGTCGTCTTTAAAGTTATATTTGGTTCTACTAATAAATCATGAAGACAGACAAATAAAAACCTTGCTTCAATTCATCAAACCAATGATCTAAATACTTGGAAAACACTCACCAATGTTGACAGACGTATCTCGTTAGGACTACCGCTCACTTAAGCATATCATGTTGCATTCTAACGAGGATACAGAAATATTTACATTAGGCCGTTGAAAAAGATTGATGATACTGTATCGTTAATGCTAAAGAAACATACAAACAAGTAAAGTGTAATATATTTTTATTCGGCCTACTTAAGACATGTTTATGTTACTTACAAGCTATGTTGGTTATCGGAAGTAAAATCAATCAGCATGACAATGATTGCTCAAGCGTTAAAGTAAGGATTGGTCGAGTTTAAAACACTTTGTAAAATAATGCAATACGAAGTTAAGTCCATATGAATCAAAAGAACAGACAGTTGGTGTAAAATTACTTTTCGACTCCAGAATGGTGATGAATTATTCTCAGAAATTTTTAATATGGCAGTGGAAAATTTGAAAGCAGGAAGTTAATTTTTTAACAGACTGTGTGATGAACACGTGTTTGTTGTTTTTACCAAATATTATATACGTGTTATAAATGTACTTATGTCAATGAGACTTACGAAAATTTCAGTTTAATCTGACGATCATAAATTGTAAAAAGATTAAAAAAAAAATAATTGGGGTATTGTTGAATAGGTCCTTAAAATTTAATACAATATTTTTCTGTTTTAAATAGTCCAACATTAGTGACGAATTAGACAAATTGCCCCTATTTTCAGTTCACACAAAAAACACATTCAGGCATCTTTCCATCTCTGAAACAAAATTAAATTGAAAAGTTGGCCTGATAGCGTATCAAACATAATTAGATTATCCAACTAAACATGTTTTAAGTATCTATTATACCCAATAAGGTTTTGATCTTTTGTTATATAAAAGAGCATGTCACTAATTAACAAAATCCAATTAAGTATTTAAATACTTACATATTTCGCAACAGTATCAATGGTATTAGGAAAAACTGATTAGGTACACAGAGCTTAATTGGTTTACTGTCGATGAAGATCCCTTCACAACTTCTTATACATATAGAATTACAAGGTAGAAGCTGATATTATTTCACGTTATATAAACAGCTTTCAATATGGTAGTCTAATAGGTACGAATTCAGTAGAGCGTATAAGTTAGAAGACTACGAAATCCTGTAATTATGTCACCAATTGGAAAACTTTAGGAAATAGATGTCTTTTACCGTATTGTGTAATAGATAAACGTTATTTGTACGTGTGTTACTTTACTTGGTTTAGGAAAAGCATTTGATCAGTAGCCAAATCTTCATTGAAATACTAATTGGTACCTATATAGCAATGTATCAATAAGATTGTTTACACTGTTGATTGATGGCACTTGGTGGAACTTGCTA
Source organism: Thumatha senex (assembly GCA_948477245.1). Lineage (NCBI taxonomy): Eukaryota > Metazoa > Arthropoda > Insecta > Lepidoptera > Erebidae > Thumatha > Thumatha senex. Next base: position 16,929,514 of record OX419731.1, on the reverse strand, counting down.
CACATCTTGAATAAAAACACATGTACTGTTCCACTTATTTATTATTTAAACCTGACCGGTTTCGCCTTACGGCATTTTCAATACAAAACAATTAGCACTTATTTTCAAAAAAAAAATGTGCTAACCTTACCTTACATACATACATATCGTCACGCCTGTCTCCCATCGGGGTAGGCAGAGACTATCTTCCACTTGCTACGATCCTGGCATAAAATTTTCGCTTCTTCCACTTTCATAAGTGTTTTCATACACACACGCCGGTTAAGGGTACTCTTGACCTGACCTTTTTCCAAAATGTCTTCTATTTGATTGACATATGTACGTCGAGGTCGCCCCTTACCAGTTTGCCCATTCACTCTCTTCTGATAAATCTGTTTCGTTAGTCTACTTTCATCCATCCTCTCCACGTGTCCGAACCATCTAAGCATACCTTTTTCTATCTTAGTCACTACTTCTACTTCCTTACCTTAAGTGTTTTTTATTCATAATATCAAAGAGATGATTAACAAATAATTGTGTACTTTACTATGATCTTCGACCCCAGCCCACCTCATAATATTCACAGGGTTGAAAGGTCAGACGGCGGTGGCCTACCACTAGTGGCAGGCACTATAAGCAGATCACAGGTTCGAAATCCAAGTAGGATTTAGAAGCAACTAGGAAGATACAAAAATATGTACATATACATACCATTTCATCGCACCACCACCAAGTAATCGATGTTGTTAGACAAGTTGAGCGAAATTTATGTAAATTTATGAATCCCGGGTTGGAACAAATATTTGTGTAATTTGCAAAAGTTTGGAGCATGGATGTTTTGTATGCATATTATACGAGTATTTATTTTCAGAACTATCTATCTTTCTTAATCAGTTGCCTATCTCACTGCACATTCTAAGGTATTATTAGCTAAATTATCGCTAGATGTGTTGTATAAGACTGTGCCAATAATATTTAAAAATATTTAATAGGGCATGAAATAACAATAAAAGAAAGTAAAGCTAAAGGATATTTCTTCGTTAATAACATTTCAACCTGAGAACACCGGAACATAACTTTTGCTAATTCATGTCTAAAAACATGAACATTGCACATTATAATTTACGCTTATGCTATATTTGCCATGCTAATTATATGTGATAGACAGTCAGGCTTCAACAAAAACCTAACACAGAGTGATTTAAACACACATTAAAGTGTTTAGCATAAATTTCGTAACATTTTGCAAGTCACCTTTTAAGAATAAACAATAGTGCCTTAGCTATTAGCCATCCTTTCAAAAGTATGTCAGAGAAGAACTGGTTTGAATGGTTCGCTATTTCAAACTATATTAAGATCTTCTTTAGCAGGGTGTAAAGACCCGATTACTTTTTATTCATGAACTTGGGAGTTCTCAGTTCGCTTTGATTGCTGTCAAAGTGCAACTGTGATTGGTATATTTCTTTTCGGCTTTGTAGCTAGCGACTGCCGTCTGACCTCCCAATCCCTATATGGAAGCTTATGACATATCCGTTTCCATCAGTCAATAGGTGCTTATCTTGTCATTGAGATTGGAAGTGACCCCGTTTAAATTAACACCCCTTACACCCTATTTTGCCTATTTCGTTACCAACTTATTTGTTTCTGTTTTGGAGCTACTTTTCTGTCTTTGATCCCTCACACTAATTCATCTGCATTACTTGTCCATTTCTAAAAAAAAAAATAACAATACGCTTGGCAGAGTCAATACTCTGCCAAGCGTATTGTCATTTTTATTGGAACGAAGTTCCTTATCGCGCGTTGTGAAAGGGGGCTAGACGGAAAAAAATCTTACGAAAAGTTGTCACGACACTAAAATTCTTACGTAAAGTTGTCACGACACTAAAATTCTTACGAAAAGTTGTCACGACACTTTTTGCTATTTGCTTTTTTCATTTTATATTTTTATTAATTATTTATTAATACATTAACATCATCTTTTTAAATTCTTACGAAAAGTTGTCACGACACTTTTTGCTTTTTTTATTTTATATTGTTATTAATTATTTATTAATACATTAACATCATCTTTTTACATATGTTGTTAGTTACATATTATATTATCTATATAAAAAAAACTTTTTAAACTTGTTTTTTTATTAGATTTTTTTTTTTTTAACTTCGTTCCATCCCGGTGTCCCTGGACACCTCTCAAGTTTTTTCTAAATATCTTTATATGTCAATATATATAAAGATATTTTAAGCACTTGCTGTCATCTGTGCATAGTATCCAAACAGTTAATATTCAATCCTTCGTTTACAGTAAAGAAAAATGGCGTGGTGCAGAAATTATCATCTTCGCCAGTGGCGGTGCGCGCACGTACGTCTCTCGCTCCACCTAGCTCGCCAAGGAAACCGGCGCCCCACCGCGTGCCTGCTACAAGGCCTTCCACCCTGCCGACTAATAAAGGTCAGTTTGATCATTAGTCTTCTGTAGACAGTAAGCTAAAACATACAGCGATACATATACTTACTTGTATATTATCTACTTCATAGTGTATTTGCGATGCAAGTATTTGTAAGATCATACCTACGAAGCATGCTAGCCTATCAGGATTTTAAATATAGAGTAAGAAAATACTCGTAATATGAAATCATTTTTTTTTCTACCTGTCAATTAGACTTGGTCCCCTTAAGATTATAGAATCTGTTTAATGCGAGCAGTACTGTACAGTGCTGTCATCTGTTATCGCCTTGATAAATGAAGTTTGCGTCTGCGCTGAGGTTTTTATAAGTCGCGCTTGGATCTTAAACTTCAGTAAACTCACGCAAGGTGGCACTGTTACAACTTCTTGATATTCCCTTGTTCTTTGTTCGTTTGAAATATTTATTTTAATCAATTATATTAACCTCACTCCAATGGATTATATGTAAATTTTCTTTTCAAAAAAGACCTAATTTTTAATGTAGAAAAGGTAATAAACTGTATAAATTTTAACAAGTAGCGCTAGTGCTGCTATCTGTTGTCATATTGATAAATTAAGTAATGTGATAGTTTACGTCGACCGCTCTTTGAAGAGCTTCGATCTGGATACTTAGTAAAACTGCCGTAAGATAGCGTATTTTAGTATCTTCTAAACGTATTGTTTAATTATATGACATCTAATTCATCAATCACTCAGTTAAAATAATAATATTATTGGTACAAAACGTAAATATTACATTACCACGTTATAGATATCTACAAAAACTTTAAATTTCAGTTTTATGCTCTTATTTATTCACCATTTGATGTATCTTCAGTTGATATACTGGTTAGTTGTCGTCATCTTCCGCTCTTTTGCGACCAAGCTAAACGAGGCTTTATGTCTGTCGAGATGTTTTAAAGCAGTCATCGCAGACACTGGGTCAAGTCCTTTGATCAAGACTTAAGTGTAAATTTTTAATACTACATTTCATATTTGCAAATGTTTAAAATAAAGGTCAATAATGATATTCATTACACCGCAGTTTGAGTGTATGTGTGTGTCATAAAAACTACGTCCAAGAGTAGAAGTAGGTATTTACAGATCTGGAGCCAGATGCTTCACAGTAGTAGGTGCAGATCAGGAGCTGAAGCAGCTACGGCGGAGCTTTTGCTGCAGCTTGAATAAAATTTGCACAATAGATGTTTAACATGAAACAAACCTGATAGATGCTTAGCTTCAACTATCTAGATTTGTATAATAACTTAGGTATGGTACCGTAATTATTCTAAGAGACATACAACGTTTTTATAAGACTGATCTGTTATTAACTTTGGCCGACCGAATACGTAACGAAGTGATACGCAATATGGCAGGTTTGAATGAAAGTGTCAGCGTTAAGCTGGAAAAGGGCGTGCTCCGTTGGTTTGGACACGTCCAACGAACGAGTTAGGAACGATTGACAGAGAATATATATTGTGCGAAAGTAGAAGGAAGAAGGAGTCAGGGTAGGCCAAGACTTACATATGAAGACCATGTGAGCAGATTGCTCAAAAACGGTAAAGTCAAAAATTCTCGGATACCCAGACGTGCGTGTATGAAGCGATTGATGAATCTTGAAGAAGCGAAAGAAGTATGCATAGCATTTTAGTATTTTTTCTGTTAGTAATTGATGTTACCCATTAACCCCTATAAATGCACCTAATAAGAATAAACCTAATTGCAATCTATTGTTTTGTTATCTAGAGCAATCTTCCATTCTACTGCAGTTTAAAATCAGCAAAGAACGTGTCTTTAATACGCAGCACCTTCTTTAGGATTCAGGCTAGTAAGAACAAAAATAGAAAACAAAGCATAAGGTGCGTAGACAGTAGATAGAGTACAATACTAAAACGTAGGTAACGGTTTTTAATTACTTTCAATATAACAGTCTCATAAAATGTACAGTAGCCGCTCTAAAAAGGAGTTTATTTTTTGGTTTGGAGTTCAGGGATACTTAATGTCAGACATTTGTTTATCTATAAACCTGCTGTGATAAATTTAATGCAGTATTTATTTGCGTACTTACTACATTTATGTGCCTTTCGTCAAATCACTAGCAAATGTTTTGTTAGTATGTGTATTGGTGTAAACTTAATTTGTTTGTGTTTCCCATAGTTACTTTTTAAAGAGCAATGACCTTTTCCTTGACCCTTATCCTAAGGTAGCAGGTCAAATTTCTTCAATAATGTCGATGGCTTACTAGATAATAAATTATAAATAATAAATATTGTGGGACATTAGATACTTCATCCCTCTTGTTAAAATGACGAAGTATGTCTAAATTTCAAGAATAAGTTCAAGATGTATCTCTAAATATCTTTACATGCTTATTTCTTTCATAAAAATGAAAAATATCAAGGTCCTTCTATTATTTCAGATGCTATATTATTTAGAGAACTGTTGGACTTCTTGATCGATATTGTAAAACTACGATTGTTTTTTTGGGTACTTCTACTTGGGGATTTCCGATTTAGATTTAATGTACTTTAATTGCTTTTAATAAACTTAAAATAAACTTTTTTTTGCAACATTTCCGATCTATAGTGTAGATGCTTGCCATTTCAATGATACTGGTATGGAACGCCGCCCTGTATAATTAACAGTTTTAGAAAACTTTTGGATTTAATCAAAGATAATGTAATAATTAATGCGTACACGCTGCTAGTGATATATTATTGCCACAATTACATCATCTTAGAATTCAACTTCACAATTATACTGTGGACTTTATAATTGTGTAACATTCATTATCAAGAGAATGAGAATATAATTTTGGCATCTTCACGTCTGGGTGAAAATATAGCAATAAAATTGCGTAGATTAAATGTATAAGAATACATTGTATTCTGCCTAATACTGAGTACCAGGGTTTGAAATGTAACTACGTCATTTTATAGTAATAATGTTCATTTTTATTATACGTAATTAATAAAAAGCAATTACAGTTGAAACAAAATCTCCACATTATGTGTTGTTACCACGTATTACATAACGCGTGTCATAGTTTTGAAATGGTATGTTACAATGAATGAAGTTCTCACGATTTGACATAGTTATAAAATGTACCCTATTCCAACAATAAAAAAAAAACTATGTAGACAGTCTTCGTGAATTATCCATTATGTCATATGGAATAATTCTGTCTATACTATATAAAAATACGTGAATAGGTACGTAACATACGTACATACATTCACCTGGACTTAACGACTGCCATGTTACTGGCAACCGGGACCAACTGCTTAACGTGCCTTCCGAAGCACGGAAACGCTCGCAAATGTAAATGCCACAAAGTGGTAACCGATCCGAAGACCAGCCATAGTGAAAGTTGCTTAACACAGTGATCGTTTACAGAACACTGAGTCCGCGGGGCCACGAGCGCATTGTCTACTTATTCATATATCAATAAGTCGACAATGTTTTGATAAATATCATCTTTGAAGATAATTTTATTAAGCTTTTTCTTATATATGTGCATTACTGCTTGAAGAACTGATCACTAATAAAATGATTGTTCAGTTAAGCACTCTTTATTGCGATAGTATGAAACTCTTAACTACTTATCTTCAGGAAAATTTAAATAACTAATTTATTTAAGCGTTTTAAAAGCATAAAAATAAATTACATAAACCAATAAATTACAGAACTCAAAGCGTGGCAGACTACCTAAAAACATAGAGGTTAAACGAATCCTAACGAAAGTCCCTGAGACGAAAGTGCGCACAAAGCAGTGGCATTAGGTAGAAGAACGACTGCGACACTGTCGCATGCGCATTCTAGGAGTGTCGACAAAAAACTTAACTGTGCCGAGCTCACAGTTCCACACCAGAGCTCTTCCGCGCTGTGCTCATAATGTGCAATTAGTGCTAACTTAATAAATAATTTTAATAATTTTGAAAGTAGCATTTCTTAGCCAGTGGTATTTTTGGTGTTTAAACTGTCATGGTAATAACTATAAGATTCCTCTTCAATGGACTTAGTTATGGACTTGAACAAAATATAAAATGACTCCTCTGCACAAATTCGTGTCTTTATTTCAAACTGAACCTAAGAACAGCAACAAAAGTTTGATAAATCAGAAAATATTTTCGAGTGAATTGAATATCTGCAGCGGAAGTCAGAGTTCCAAAAAGAACCAATTGGCTATACATCATGGATACCGGAAATACAGAGGTATTTTAATTCTTTAATTATTATTTATACTTTTATTATTGTATGTCACCTTTAGAGAAACAGTTTGTTAATTTTGTAAGAGAACTTCGTCGGCAATATATCATTGACAGAACTTTATATAAGATCTTTATAGTATTAATTATTCAATGATATTTTCTAATTTCGGTATATATAACTGACTGTTATTCATATAATTAAAACGAAATATTACGAAATTTACACATTATAACTTCATGTAATACAAAATTATAGGCGCCGCCATTTCACCATTTTGTATTTTACCCCACGTAACAAGTGGTAAGCAATTTTTGAAACCGTCTATAAAGTCTTCAGCTTGGCTCAACGACTGCATGTTACTGGCAACAGGGACTACTACCACTTGCTTTTGACTTCCCAAAAACCTTCTCAAAGACCTTATAAATAATCATAATCCAATACAAATTATTATATTTATTTTGTGGTGTAATTTACTCGTATGCGCAAGTGCTACCCTATGGTGTTGCAAACGTTCATAGGCTACGGTGATAACTTTCCATCAGGTATGCTTGTCTGCCACCTCAGTGGTATAAAATAAATATATTAAAACGCACATTCTTATAACACTTGTATTACGGATGGGAGCGACACAGGATCAATTAAATCACTGTAGTGACCCACAAACAAGGCAGTCTAGGGGAATTGACCTTTCTCATTAAATATAAATCTTTAACAATTTAACGATGTTTAAAATCTAGCGATATTGTTGGCCTGTTTTTAAACTGTTTATTAAACAAACCTTAAGATAACTTGACCGCAAAACTTATTGTTTATAGAATCCTGAAATTAAGGCTATTACTAACATATCATAAAGGGAATCTAAGACAAGTAGACATTTAAATACGAGTGTTATAGACATAAATGCATTAAAGTGTCTGACTTACAACGGACGCGCATTGCCATTTATAAACGATAGCTCACCGCTGTGGGTGGCATCACCTCTTTCACTATATTCGTTTTATTCCCTCTTTGTATTGGATTATGTATATTCATAAGGTCAATTAACTGAATATTGAATAATTGCACACCCAGATGTGGACTGCGATAGGATGATTTGATTGATTTGATCGTATCATGCTGATCAGATGGGTTTTACAGTGTTTGGATTCGTTTTCATTTTCTTTACGATCACCTCGTTTGTTACTCAGAAGGTGCACCACTGACAGATGAAGCTGATCTCGAAAATATCAATAACACCCCGTTATACCCCACATAGGAGTTTTAAATCGACTGAATCATTTTCTTTTAATTGACCAGATAAATGATTTATATTGTCACTCTTCCACATAGTAACTGCTATATCTATATATTTGGTAAAGAAATTGTGTTACGCATTTCCTACCCGTTTGATATACTTAACAAAATTATGACGTCTTTACTACTTCCTAACATTAATAATGATGTTATAATGACGTTTAGCAGTTAGTGTGGAATAATTATATTTTACAACAATTAAGAACCGATCTCTTTGTCTCTTGTCTTTGTATATGGTATATATTTTCTGTACATATATACATATAAAAAGAAACCGTGTCTGACTGATATTTCAAAGCACAGATCGAACCGCTATGTCGGTATTGATATTTATCATGATAAGGACTGATGATTCGGTGCTTGTTTTTCTTTATGAGCAACAAATATTAAAGTAAAAAAATAATTGTTGTGTAGGGCAAAAGCACTACTTTTAACGTCTATTTTTACATTATCATTTAACGGTAACGAGCAACTGTAACACGTAGTAATTGAGTCACTTGGTAAAACAGCAATGATCGTGAAAGCGCCGGCTCCGTAGATAGTTATTTTGCGGAAACTTTCTATAGCAGTTAAGATCCGTAGAATAATACACGTTGGCTACCAGTTTCATTATATATTATTATTGTCACATTTAGACGCCATTTTATATAATAAAAAGCATATTATGGTCAATTACATTATACTGGCACATGGTTATGGATATAAATATATACAGTATTTTTACTTTCGTCAAAAATCTTAGTAGTATATTTTTACGGGGATAAACATAGTTTCGAAAATTTTGGTTGCCTGAAGTTTCGTCCAGCTTTCGTTGCTTTAAAAATAAATATACACAAAGTATGGAAAGCGATGTTTTAAAAACAATCATGGCAGTTACTCGTATATCGCGTTCAAGTTGCAAGTCATCTATTCTGTCATAATCAACAATTTTTTTTAATATCACCTGTGCTCAGAGGTGAGATCCTTTTATCAATAGTTGTTAATTGCTACGATTTAAATATCTTTAGATCAATCTCTCAACCAATTGGGTCACTAGTGCAATTTCTGTTAAAAAATAACTTATACCTAGCTGTTTCCTCGTATTATTTTCCCAAAGTAATTTGGACAAACAATTCGTCAGAGTGTTATCTGTTTGTGTACTAAATTTCAGCCAAAATGGTGCATAGGTTAGATCATGATTGAGTAACAAACATCTTCACAACCTTTCACATTTATAATATTTTTACAAAATTTTCGACAGGGACTTATTACGGATTGTTACGAATACATAACAGTCAGAGCATGATATGGAATAGCTTTAGAATTCTTTTTTTTTTCAATACATGTTGTGCAACAAAATCAATATATTTATCACTGATGACGTGATAATATTATTAATTTTAAATGTGGCAGTTGATCTGATCTGTGATTCTAACTTGTATCTTATTTTCTCGTATTAGTATTTAAAATTATTAACTAAAAAAAAATGTATAAATAAAATATATTTATAATAAATACATATCCATTACGCCTTATCCCCGAAGGTGTGGCAGAGGCATATTATATTATATATAAATAATTTATAAGTTATTTGATTTCGACAGTTTGATCATATTAAGGTATTTTGAGATTATCGGCCATTTTACCGATACGATTAAAGTCCATATCTTGCCAAAAATATAATCATCCGGATTTGAAATTCATTGCATATTACTAGTGTAGTACTTTATTGCTCCATGGTGAAATATACTCTTTTTGACTTAAAATTTATAGCATAAGTACTTATATCACCAAATCCACCATCAAGCTTTTTGGTTGCACGACACTCTTAGGCCCTGTTTGCTCTTCTTGAGAGTTATAAATAAGAGTATAATATTGATCGAGTACTTTATTACCGATTCTAGTAGTATAAATTCATCCTTATATTTTATTTGACATTATTGCATTCATATGTAACGTAACTTAATTAACATTAACACATTATGTATTTAGGATACATTCGCAACGTGATATAACGAATCAAAAACCGAAGTTTCCGTCTACCATTATGAAACCGGTATGAATTGTGCCAATATACTGTGTAGGCGGTCCATTTTTTCAATGGAAGAAAGTACTTTAGGTGTGGGAGAGCGTTCTTTAAATTGGCCAATTTGCATCCTTCGCTTTTTATTATCAAGCGTGGGTTATAAAATGAGATTCACAAATTTTCGATTCATTTTCGCTAAGTTTTTTTTTAGTAGGAATCTGTCATCTTTACCAGACGCTACATTTTTTATATTACTTAAATGGCATTGTGATAAACAAATGGTAGAATCACCAGATGAGAAACAAAATACTCGAAAGAAATAAGAATGTTAAAAAATAATTTCAATAAATAATTAAAGTTTTATTGTTTCAAAATGTTTGCCATTATCATTAGCATAATGTATGCAAACGATTTTCAAAATCCAAAGCGCTCTTTTTACTTTTTGTATTTTCCTACTGGCTTACATAAGTATTTTTGTTCATATTATACGTTAAACAAGGCTAACTGGTTGTCACCGAGTCCTCTATCTTTCTTTTATAAGATTATTTTCAACCATATCTCCTGGAACCGCTTCATTGAAGATCCTTCTGAATATTTATCACTTCCTTCATCTTTATATTGTTCTTCGAAATTAAGTTACTAATTGGCCTTTCGTCTCGTTAGTCAGTTTCATTCACAGTTAACAGTTACAAGCTATCATTACTCGGTTTTTGCCAGTTGATTCGTGGTGTGTAATTTATCTGTATACTATTACTTATTATATAATATACAATTTAGTTGTGCAATGTGTGCTTTCTTGGACAAACCGAAATTTACCCTATAATGCAGAACTTCAATCATATCGTCGGCATCATCAAAATAAATGTTACTTAATTACTGGAAGTTCTTATAAGTACATAAATATTCGGGTTCGCCCATTAGCACTTCTGTTTCGCTTTGAACTTCGTGTTAGTTTACATCCATTTTGGGCCTTCTTATATTAGACGCGTCACCAATTAATGCATTTTTTACCAAGACGAGCTTTGATTCTTTTTTAATTTTCGATACTTCCTTTGTTCCGCCCTATTTTAATGAGGTTTAATGTTTTTTATTTGTCACGTGACGTCTAAAGTTATTATTTCATCCAGAAAATGAAAGTGTAACCGTACATTTCAGATATTTGTGGCCATCAGTTCCGGATGTATTTGCCCTGAGATTAGCGTTCATCATAGCCATATTATTATTTAAGGTATCCTTTCATTTAACAAGTAGATTTCGGCTAAAAATTACAGCAGTTTACATTGTACATGTAAATCGCTGTAATAGTTGTCTGGAAATGTATAATTTCAATGAAAAAAAAATTATAGCATTTATGTCTGAAGTTTGATATGTTATCCATTTTACATATTAGGTATATGACAAGTAAGTTTCTTAGCCGTTACGTGGTACTAGTTATGCTACAAGTATAATGAATGAGCAATTTGATTGTTAGTTTGTTATTTAATCACGCTCAGAGCTAAGTATGACCTTCCTACATGTTAAGGCTAAGATTCAGCTTCAATTTCATTTGATGACATGCTAATAAAATGCTATAATAGCACCACGCTGAGCAAATAGGCAGGTCATGAAACCGGTAGCATTTATCCGGAAAAAATCTATCATTGAAATGTAAGTATGTCATCAAAATGAGCGATAATGCAATTTTAGTTATATACATGATCATGGCACTCCTCACTGCTTCGTCCTCGATAAACATTAAACCTTCGTTACTCCCCGGAGATATCCAATAAGAAAGAAGTTTCTTTGTCCTAATACCTATGCCAAATTCGATTTAAATTATTTGAGCTGTGAGTTGATATATAAATTAGTCATTCGATATTACTTCGACATACTATCAACAAATAGACATGAAAATACCACAAGTATAAGACGTTTATTGCTAGTAAACTTAAGCGTTAGGGATAGTAATTAAGATACTATATTATTAATTTCTTATTTACTCGTTAATAATGTGACTGGTTCATTAAAATGAACGTGTATTAAACAAGATAATTTTATGTTAGGTCTTGCAATACGGTACATCTATTTAAAACTTTGTGTACGATAACCAACATGCCAAACAGTTCAAGTATAGTTTGGATTTGGAAAGCTGTAAACCACTACATGCTTAATATCTGTTAATATTCCATTGTTTTTATGTTTCTGCTTTGTTTCATTTTCACAGCAACTTAACATATTGCAAGTGAAATCGAGTTAAATTAGTGAAGTGATGCGTACTGAATTTTGTAATAAAATACTTGAATCTAGATCAAAAACGTTGAAAGAACAATTATTGTCTTACTGGTGTTTTCTCACCACAATTCAAGATACTATGTCATTGGTCAATGGCACAGAATAGTTATTAATATTAGCTGTTGAAAATACAGATGATAATTTATTAGCATTAAAAACGTATATTTATTACTCTTAAACATAGTTGAAAGTTTATTGTAATTCCACAGGAACGCTCATAGAATAACTACCTCAATACTTAAAGATTACTTTCATACGACATTGTGAAAGAATCAGCAATATCTTTGATTGGATCACGTAAAGAAACCCTTTAAAAGGTATTAACTTAAATAATTTTCTTCAGGAATTAGTATTACCTGGTCCCACTGTAACGTCCGCTCAACGTTCGCGCTGCCAGAGTAGCCCGTTTTTCGTAATTAACCTATGACCTAATTAACTAAAATCGTGATATCTTGGAAACTATAATATCTAGACAAAAAATTTAAATTACTGAAAAATCGTAAAAGATAAAACTTACAGCTATAATAATTTGGCATTTTAATCATAATTAACTGATATAAACACGAAAAACTCTGCAAAAAAATAAATAACTGTTATTTTTAAGAAATTCGCCACTTACACGAAAAACTAATATGAAACACTATTTTTTTTTTAAATAAATAAAATATTTGTTATAAATATAATAAATATATTTTTTTTTTTTACATAATTAAATTCCTGGAATTATAACGATTAAAACGATATATGACACTAATAACTTATAATTATTCTAACTAAAACTAAAAAAATGTTAACCCATTTAATATTAATCAAAACTACAAAAAAGGCGGGAAAATGGCCCCCGGCAATGTTTATATCGCGTTTACTTTGATTTTTGATATTGTGACATGTAGATATTAAACCTCTAATACACGGGCTTTTTATCCACGATTCTAATGGTATAAAATTCATTCATTCAAACCAAAGACAACATTGTTTAAAAAGGTTTTGAAAGGAGCTCAGAACAAAAAAGAAAAAACAAAAAAGTCCAGCTGCTTTAGCAGCTGACTTTTTTTGAACTTGAACGTAAAGTGTATTGTATTTGGAGCAATAAAAATGAAAATTGGGATATTCAGCAGAATGTTTTCGTGAAAACATTGACGATGTTTGAAAGAAAAAAGTATTTAAAGCTTTGATTCAAGCAATATCCGCCCTGAAATTCTGAATTTAACAGTAACTCTAATTTAGCTAAAAAATACGAGTTCGTTACCTTAACTCGCTACCAAATATTACACATATTTTAGAATTTCATCACACTTAAATTAAACTTCATCACTTAAATTTCAACACTAGTTTTAAATTGCTATAACAATGTAAACATCAAAATTTGATTAATTTATTCAACAAAGGCATCGTTTATTAATAATAACTGAATAGTTTGTAGCATAAAAATGAATTTTCGTCATTTTGGTGACAAATGGAGGAATACTTAGGAGGTTCAATTTTTGAACCTCCTAAGTAATCCGTAAATGCCTCAATCAGGTAAGGACTCGAACATAAATAATACCGTTATCGCAAATCATATTTAGTCACAGTAAAGCGTTTGATATCAAACTACATTGAGACGTGAAGTAGCATGTGAAGTAAAAAAAATAAATAAAGCCATTAAAACTAGGCATAACTGCCAGAATTAAAACAGATCCTCCATTTAAACGGCTTTAAACAATGATTAATTTATAAAAAAAAAACGATTTCATGAAGAGGAAAAAACTTGTGCCAAAACTATACTTTTATATAAACAAATATTTAAGTTTAATAGAAAAGTATTATAATTTAAGTATTATAATAGAAAAGCCAAACTATTTGGAAGAAGAGTTTGAGATTGGATGTTAATTTATACCAGACCACCAACTAAGTGATCATCAGTAAGAGAGTAGTCGTATTAATGGAGTCATTCTTTTTTTTTGGTATCGCGGTGAATGCCTTTACGTCATCCCTTCTGCGGGGGCAGCAGGGACGGTGTGTGAGGCTCCCGGCCCGTGGGAGAAGGGCCGTCCTACCCACTAAACCCCGCGGTGTTCCGCCTCACCTTAAAACCGGCTCGCAGGGTAGGCCTGAGGTTAAATAACTGCGAGCCGGTTAATGGAGTCATAGAGAATTCTATAAAATATAGGAAACACTATCCTAATTATGTGACTATCGACTATCGTTATTGTTACAAGCCAATAAAATTATATCGAATTATTCCAAGAACTCGGAAGGCATCAGTTAAATTTTGACTCAAAATTTAAACATTAAAGTGTGGCAATATATCAATATGGACGCGGTTAAGAAGCCAGATGCGCATTTTATCGTTTCTGGCTAGTTTTCAAGTGCCGAAATCCCATTAGAGGTATATTAGTAACGGGAATAACAGTCAGATAAAGTAGCTTTGTAGATTGTTGTTTTGGCTTAATATTGTTATTGTATTTTGATTGGGCAAATATTTAAAGACTTACAATGTACTCTCCTTGTCTTATCGTACGTAATCTTTAAGTTTGTTGTGAAGAAGAACTGGTTCTGAGCTAGAAAGATAATAAATGTTTACACAGTTCAGTGGACTCCGAAATTAGCATTTAATTGTCAATTACGTTATGTTATCGTTCTATTTACAAATTTCAAACTGCTTACAAACAAGCTGATGTTTTATTTAAGTAGAAATATTTTTCTGCATATTCGTATTGTTCGAAAAATACAAATACATAACTTGTTGTGTCTACTATCTTATCAACATTTAGACTATCGAGGTCCATACTATATTTATTTTTACGGAGATACATGTGGTTATTTTAATTTATTTTGATTGGTTAAGTGATCAATCAGTGACCATGGCCTTACGCTACAGACCTGTGTCGTGTGTTTGACACAGTAAAAACACCGACTTTTCAAGAACCTTAAATACGCATTGTTATCTTCGGTGTGCGATGCCATGCCATGCCTTTACTAGAAGTGTGCCAAGAAACCTAGAAATCTAATATATTAAGGTTAATAACTTTAAAGAATGGTGGCATGAAAATTTTCCGGCCTCTGTCCATTTTAATACGGTAATAGAGTGTGCAGCGTAACACATCAGGTTTTGCTAACGTCCATAGACTGCTGTAACCACTCTCTATCAGGCAGGCCATATTCCCATATCAGGTGTTATTACAAAAATAACATTAATAATATAATCATTATTATATAATGCCAAGTATCAAGAATGTTCATTAGGTACGTTCAGTTCCTGTTTAACCGGCATTTATCTATACCTAGACAACTTGTTTTGGAAGTTATTTTATCTGTGGTAATTGAAACATACATTAACCGACTTGTTCTTAATTGATTTTCAATACCTGCTACTGTCGAATTGCTAAACAGGTTTAAAAAGAACATTTTATTTGGAACCTAACTACTACTTCTAATTATTTTCGTTTCGAAAAATCGTGAAAACATTGTGCACCAAGTGCAACTTGGTATTTTATGAAATTTGTCGATGGTCCAGTTCAAACTATTATTCGTTTTTAATTATTTAATTTATTTATCTATCACGCCTTATCGCCGAAGGCTTTTTTTAATTGTATACGAGTATTAACATACATACATATTGTCATGCCTTTATCCCGAAGGGGTAAGCAGAGGCATACTATAACGCCCACATTTCACCGTATTCATTTTTGTCCCACGTATATTAACATATACTATCAATAAATAAAGTGACAAGATTATTGTATTACAGACGTCACTGAAAACCGTCTTAGTATTAAATCTGTTAACGTTCGACCTAACTTTAGCTTATTTGACTCATCACGCTGAAGTAAACAGTGGTTGAGTAATACTACAGTTCCTTGTTTTTCTCTGCTTTCTTAGCGCATTATGCATTAATTTAAATGCGAATAATCGTGCATCGTGCTAATACTAATTGACATAGATGGATGACAATGTTATAGTTAGTAACGTTATTAAACTGTGTAACAAAGTTAAGTTTCTACCTATTTCCTTAATAATTTGTTCGAATATAATTTTTGAAGCGGAAAAAGTGAAATAATTATAGCACCAAAATCTAGATATTATTGAAATTATCATAAAAATAGTGCTCACAGCCCCGCTTGCTCAGTGGTCTATAAACGATCAGTGGGTTAAGCATCTAAGCTATTGTGAGTTAGGTTTCAAACTTCAAAAGTTTTCACTAAGCTGTTGATTTCGATTACCAGAAACATGGCAGTCGTTAAGTCAAGG
Organism: Thumatha senex; assembly: GCA_948477245.1. Lineage (NCBI taxonomy): Eukaryota > Metazoa > Arthropoda > Insecta > Lepidoptera > Erebidae > Thumatha > Thumatha senex. The sequence continues at coordinate 16,913,077 of OX419731.1, read as the reverse complement.
TCAAGGGGCTTGAAGAAGTCATCAAAAAGTAGCCACAAACGGCACTCCGTTTCATCACGGCAATTGCGTCACCACCTATTAAATGGCAGTGAATACAACTAAAGTATGACTCTGTGAAAAAAAGGTGTGGATATATGTAAATGTGATAAAATTGAGGTTGCTTATTGCATAATTTGATTGATAGAGTCAACTATACTCCATTCTAAACTACTAACGTATTATACAAAAATGCTTACCTCTAAACTGTGTTATGACTTACGAGTATTTAAGAAATACTACTGCTAACCTCCTTACGACATACTCGACAACTTTCTGTTGTTGTTTTTTTTTTGTCTTGTATGTGTAAACTATTGTAATAATGAGTATATAATATATATTGTGCGAAAGTAGAGGGTAGAAGGAGTAAGGGTAGGTCGAGACTCACTGAAGACTATATAAATATACTATACTTGTATGAAGACCACGTGAGCAGATTGCTCAAAAACGGAAAAGTCAAAAGTACTCGGAGAGCCAGACGTGCATGTATGAAGCGATTGATAAATCTGCAAGAAGCGAAAGAAGTATGCGGGGACCGTGAAGCCTGGCGATCTGTTCTCTCTAAATACCCAGTCAGGGGTACAGCTTGAAGATAGTTAGTTAGTAATATATTATCGAAGAGCAACTGCGGGTTTGTATGTTTAATGTGGAAATTTAAATTGACGGTTACAATAATTAGTAGGTATTATATATAATTACTACCTGAGCCCCGCGGCTTCGCCCGTGACATACATCGAACACCCGTCGCACCCATTTAATCCCGTCGTTTATTACTTTTACAATCATGTATGAACATTCGCCCGATTTGTCGACATTTATGACTACTGCTCTGCTCTCCAGGGTAGTAGCGTGATGATATATAGCCTTCATTGATAAATGGGCTTTTCAACTCAAAAATATTTTTTTAAATCTGACCAGTTCTTTGTTAGATTTGCGCGTTCAAACAAAAAAACAGATATTCAAACAAACAAACTCATCAGCTTGGTATATTAAAGTATCGATGACATTTATTACTACTGCTCTGCTCTACAGGGTACTAGCATGCTGATAATTAGCCTCCTTTCTTGATAAATGGGCTGTCCAACACAAAAATATTTTATTAAATCTGACCTGAGATTTACGCGTTCAAGCAAACAAACTCTTCAGCTTTACATAATAAGTATAGATTTATATTCTCAGGCAGGGTTGTCAACATTACTTGATGCAGTGTTTTTTTTTTAAAGAATTTCCTATTATAAAGTAAACGGATATCCTTTATTGGCTTCTATCGGCATTTTCAATGTCACCCCAATCAATCATTACTCCATCTTACAGTGCATTTGGGCGGCGACGCGCGGTTCCGTCCGTCGATGGACTATTTACGTACCTTTCATTAGTTCCGAGAAGCAAACCGGTGTGGAAGTGACGAGCTTTTTGTATCGGAAGTCGCCATTTTTGTTTCTTCTATACTCGTCTCGCTTGCAATGCCGTTTTCATTGAGTCAAGGTGCATCTGTTTAAAACGGCGGCGCCTATATGGTTTGTTACTTGTAACTTATGTGTATATGTATTACTTACCTTTTTAATACTACTTAGGTGGCAGATAAGCATACGATCCTCCTGACGGAATCCAATTGATGCAACAAGCCACAGTTAAGCCACAGGGGCTTAACCTTTTGTTGAGATTATTCAAGTCGACCATATGGCATATAAGTTTGATCTAGCAACTATGACTTTACTGGCATCTTGACCAGACGGCTCAAAATTCCTTTCGAAGCACCAACCATATGTTATGAAGTGCCATAAACGGTTATCCATCTCAGGACTGAGTAGAGTAAGATGCTTAACGCAGTGATTGTTTATAATTTCTGAATCGTCTGGACCGATTTTATCGGGACTTTCACTGGCAGATAGCTGGTGTTTTAAGGAGTAACTTAAGCTACATCTTATTCCCATATTCTCATGGGAACGCTTACTTGCGGGTGAAAACCGTTGTCCGCTCGTAAAACATAATAAATGCCTTTGTTTCTTGGATACAAATGGTTTAGTTTAGGTATAAATGCATCAAAACATTCACAGATTTACGTGACGTGTAGCTTCAATAAAAATAACGTAAGAGATTTTGTTTGTAAACCTCCTTACAACCATTCATAAAACTTCTTGGTCTTTGTGATGTGGTCGCATAAAAGTGGTATCAGCCATAGCTTTAATGTTGCTTTACCCAGAACGTAAACCAAGTGTTCCTTTGATCTCGTACCTTTGGACAAAGGCGCATACCTTTTATTGCATCGCTAAGTGTTTAACATTCCATTATCAATAAATTATTTTCATTTAAACTTATTGCAAATAACTTTGCATGTATGTTTTTTTCAGACAAATTAATATTCAGCTTTCTCTTTGTATATTAAATTAGCGTTTGTTATATAAAAGGTGGCTTTCGAACAAAAAAAAAGACAATTTTCAATCTCTGATTATTTTTAGACGATATAAAACTATTTTTAAGTTGTACCTGAGTTTTGTACGTGGTGTTAGAAATCAAAGTTTCAGCGATGTTTAGACTTGCCAGTTCCTTTATTCGATTTTCAGTGAGAATTGTTCTGAGTTATGGTGCGTGTTAGGCCAATTCTGTTAGGCATTCGTATACATCCGTTGAGAGACGTGCGTTGATCTTAAATTATATTGTGTTGACTATATACTTCTCTACTTTATAGATTCTTATTTGATCCTGAAGGATCATAAAAATAGAAGTCTAAAAATAATAGTATATGAAATGAACATAAATATGTGTCGGGCATGCGTTTGCTGTTGTGTGATAACTTATCACGGGTTACTTTTTTTCAAACGGTCTTTAAAAGCTTTCATGAAATATAATATAGTGTAAAATAAATATAAATATTTATATTATGTTACAGGTATGGTTATACTCACGAGAAAAGCTCAACCTCGACTTACTCTTGTACAGAACTTTGTTTTTATTGTTTTGATTAATGGGATGTCGGTATAGAGCAAACTGGCACGTTCCCGAAGACGCTTAAGTTTATTGAGAATAACATCTAGGTAACCCACTGCAATTATTGAGAGCTATAACACCTTATTACTCAGAAGTTCCTACAATAACTTTACAAGCAATCTATTCACATTGTAGAAACATAATATGACATCATGAGACGTTAAAAGAAAAGAAGTACAAAGGTTAGTTTACAGAATGTGTATAAATTTTTGTGTGTATGGTTTCAGTTGTACTATTTCTCTGTACAAACTGACTGCTAGGTTTAGTAAAATTACTATTAGTTGTTTATTGTCTTCACACTATATTATTAACGACCCATATTCGCCTGTATTCCAAGAAGCATGTCTGAGAACGATGCCAATAGCGAACGATGTGTGTAATAAATAAGCCTAGCAGTTTGATTTTGTAACAATAGAACATGACTATTAAAGACTAGGTGACCCCCCCGGCTTCGCCCGTTACTTACTTCGAACTCCCGTCGCACCTATCTTATCCCGTCGCTTATAAATTTTACAATATTGCATAAAAAATTGCCCGAATTGTCGACACTTATGGCTAATGCTGCGCTCTCAATAAAAGTAGCGTGATGATGTATAGCCTAAAGCCTTCCTCAATAAATGGGATATCTAACACAAAAAGCATTTTACAAATCCGACCATTAGTTCCTGAGATTAGCGCGTTCAACCAAACAGACAAACAAACCCTTCAATTTTATAATATTAGTATAGATGTCATCTTTACGTTGGTGTTTTAGCAATAGAAATGTTGACTATAATCTTTTTTACCTAGGTATTGCAATTTTGCTCCTTGGTCTTCAATGGGGAAAATGAGGATGTGGGTCAACTTCCGATTTCCCGTTTTGGTGTAGGCCATCTAGGAATGCAGTTGCAGTCTTTGGGAGTTCTCTCTATACTGCCCCATTAATAGAGTTTATTAATAGAGCACAGTGGGACTTGCATAAATCCGGGTGGCACAGCTGCACTCTCTTTCATTAGGCCTCTGGCCGAACTGGATGCATTTTCATGGGATCATTTGCATTACAACAGGGCGCTTCGAGGCGCATTTATAATCTTTTAAATGGATTGGCCCTATCCCGATCATACTCGGACGATGATGGATACTCTATTCGCCAAGTAAGCAAATGTCTCTACATCTTTCGTTCCCAGTATCATAGAAAGATAATTAATAGTGGTCATTAACGATTTTCGAGGCGAATTTATAATCTTTGAATGGATTGGCCCTATTTCGATCATACTAGGACGATGATGGTTACTCTATTTGCCAACTAAGCAAAAGTCTCTACATTTTTCTTTCTTAGTATCATAGAGAGATAATTATTCGTAGCCATTAACGATTTTCGAGGCAAATTTATAATCTTTGAATGGATTGGTCCTATCCCGATCATACTCGGACGATGATGGAAACTCTTTTTGCCAAGTAAGCAAAGGTCTCTTCATCTTTCGTTCCCAGTATCATAGAGAAATAATTATTCGTAGTCATTAACAACAGATGCAGTATCTAGTGGCGTAGCGAGGTCACCTGCATTGTCTGGTTGTTGATTAAAATGTGATAAACTGTGGGAAATCGTGACGCGCATAGTTGAGAAAAATATAATTCTATTTTAATTTTCGATGCTATTATGGGATAGTCACACGCTAGTTGCGAAGCTCTTACTTCAGTTATTTTTAAATGTATATATTCTCGGCCTAGTGCACATATTGTTGAGACACGCAGATAACAGCCAGGAGCCTCAGAATGTATCAGTTTTATATTAAACCCCTGCTGTGTAGAGTGTGAAGCGCTCGTGGCCCCGCGGTCTCAGTGTTCGGTAAAACGATCACTGAGGTACGCAACTTTCACTATGGCTGGTCGTCGGATGGGTGACCACTTTGTGGCATTTACATTTGCGAGCGTTTCCGTGCTTCGGAAGGCACGTTGGTCTCGATTGCCAGTAAAATAGCAGTCGTTAAGCCTGGTTGAAGGCCTTATAGGCGGCTTAAAAATAAATTTCAACAGCAGGTAGCCACAACCTGCGTCTGTCTATTTCAACACGGCAATGGGCTCACCACCTATTACGTGGGACAGGAATCCACACGGTGAAAAGTGGGCATATAATATGCCTCTGCCACCCCTTCGGGGATAAGGCGTGATGGATATTTATTTTATTTATTTTGTGTCGAGTAACAATGATACATCATTTGAAATTAATGATATTTTCTCAGACTAATCTTCAGCATTAAATATTTGTACGTTTTTAGGCGTGGTTGTTTAGCAAAAAGTACGCATGTATATTCTGGATGACATATAACTTTCATTAACCGACTTCCAAAAACTTGAAGGTCATGTGTTCGATAAGTATTTTTTTCGTGTTTTATATATGTTTATGGTTATGATTGGTATATGTTTTCATTTATTACTCAGACAGACAGTCTGTCAACGAATCATTCTAACAAGCTTCTTTTTATTGTAACCATCATTCTCAACTTGGGACATAACACTTTAAACTCTGCTCTGGTACCAGTAAACTTGCATAAAAAAAAATGTGGTGTCGTGGGACACCAGGTAGGAATGAAGTTAAAAAAAAAAAAAAAAAGAACCACCCTCACCCTCACGCCCACCCTCACCCTCGCCCTCACTCTCACCCTCACCCCACCCTCACTGAAAGAGGGAGAAAGAGAAAGGTATTATACACTACTCGCTTGTGTATACGACTGTCGCGCCTGCGCACGTCTCATTTAACGTTTTTATTCTTACGGTTTTAATTCTTACGGACTTTTTCTTACGGTTTTTTTCTTATGGTTTTACTATCACATATTTTTCAATTCGGTCGCGCAGCAAAATCCCTATCTCCTCCAAGCCTGCCGTAAGGAACTTCGTTCCAATATGAAAATTCGATTTTAGTTACTTATACCTTAGATACAAACCTGTAAACGTAAAATGAAAGTACATATCTCATATTTCAATAAGATTAATAGGTTGTAGCGCTTATATTTCCGTATATTGCAGTGGCTTATATGCTGACCCTGGAATCAGAGGTAATCAAAAGTCCGCAGTGGTATATATCTTCTTGGGCTGTTCATACAAGACTTCAGTTTAAAAGTTACAATTAAAACGCCTCCCTATCTCATACTCGTGTAAAAAAATATACAATATCATCAAGCAGCAATATGTACTAGAGCTCTGTTCTTGTACTTAAGAGCGCAAACTAATTATAGCTAATATAAAACTAATTATAATAATATAGGTAATTATAGGAATTACGAGTACATTATAGTAATGTTTGCTGTCGATTTTCTACTGCGTTACCTAACTTTTTAATAAATAAAAATAATAGTAATAATAGTAGTAACAGTGGGCATATAATATGCCTCTGCCACCCCTTCGGGGATAAGGCGTGATGGATATTTATTTTTATTTATTCAACTTTTTAATAAATATTGTTATTCTCTTGTCATGATTTGTCTTCAACTTTACACACAAACTGGATGACAAAATAATCAAGCAAGATTATGACTATAATAATTATAGACAAAAAAGTCGAGTATCACAATAGAGAACCGACCTGTATACTTAATTCCTCGGCGCTCTATACGTATACACTTAATATTATTTTATTGACTGTAGGCAAGGATTTATGTCGATTTATAGGGCATAAAAACATTTCTCATATGTTCACATGTTTGCATCAAATGACCGGCAATTGCAAAGTCCAGTTGCAGAAAACGGGACGGTTACGCCACATCAGTTCTGCAGCTTGTCCGGTAGTACCAGTGAGAACCGTCAATGGGATGTAATTAAGCAGTTAATCAATGTTGTTGCTACACTTTTACGCCATGTCAACGTACAGTAAAACTCGATCTAAGCTCAGGTTTAAGTTGATGATGAGAAAGCTGTAATGTAAAAATGTATGGTATGTAAGGTATGTTCGGGAATAATGTATTATCTAATTTTTAAAAACCTAAAATTTTCGAGACTGTAATCTACTGATTTCATTCTCTTTGACTTTAAATAAATTGTAAAGAGAAGAAATATGAGAATTTAAAAGAAACTTTTGTAAAATTCGCAAATATTTATTTCAAACTTTAGTTTTCGATGTATAGATAGATGGATTTTATTAGGCATTTCTGAAAAAAGTACACACTCTCTGAACACACCGTCAGGATACAGCATGAAGATATTATAAAGAGACTTTGATTTGATTTGGGAAGTCAATATTCTTCAATAACCTTATGTTTTGTTACCTGAATTAGTATTGATAGTATGAACTGTCGATTTTAGAGCAACAAGTACAAGGACTAGTTGTTATTTTTATAAAGGTTATCAGTGCCAAAAAGACTTATAGGAAATTATATATGTAGAGAGTGATGATGGCACAAAGCCATTACGTCTGTAAAAATAATCGTGATTCAGTAGCTCTATATATATGGTACCATTTAACCGTTTTTCGATGTATTGGTTTTCAAAACAAATACATTATATACTATATTGGTTTTCAGACAGTTTAAATAATATATAATACCAATTTTGGATGCAATTCAAGTCCTTTTAACTGTAATAAATATTATTCTCTATATATATATATATATTATATTATTATTATTTATTTATCTAGATAAATAAATAATAATCCCCGAAACCAAACAGACAAATCTTAATTATTCTTTGTAACTATATGTTGAAGACCATATGGACGACTTGAAAAATTTCAATATCAGATACTCTCAGTCTGCCCCTGTCCATTTTAACAGGGGTCTATAGTATGGGGTTCTTCAAAAGGGGTCTTAGAAGGTTTTTAAAGTGTAGGCAGCGCGAGTGCTGTACTTCTGGTGTTGCAAACGTCCATAGGCTACGGTGACCATTTACATCATGTTTGTCTGCCACAAAAAACCTTGTTTAATTTACTCCATGTACATATATCAGATTTTCTCGACCTAAAATTAAAACTGGTCTCTCAGTGCTGGCACTCTACACTGTGATGAGTGCCCTGGAAATATATTTCCGTGGGCTCACCCGGGACTCCTAGCTATGGGCTGATGGAAGGGCATCGTATAGTTTTAGTCCATCCATGAAGATATCTACTCGTAAAAAAGGGCCCATTTACAGTGACACAATCATTTACACGCTTCTTATCTCTTCGTTAAAAATATCTGCAACCTTTGTTTGCAGTATGTGAAAACCTAGATAATATAAGGCAGAACAAACACGAACTATTATCAAGTATATCTTATCAAGCATGGGAACGACTATCAGAAGCCACGTTTAACATACAATGACCCATTACCTTGATTAGTTTCCAAACAATTTGCATATAACGATGTCAGCCTCATTCACTTGCACGTTCGTATGTGCACTACGTAACTACCTATATTAAGTTGGCTAAATAGGAGTTGCTTTCCTCACGAATAGGATTGTTTATTAATTATTAGTTTGTTCACCTTCCTGCTTGGTAGCTACTTTCATTAAGCGATAAGTACATTTTCGGTCAACTTATGTGTATATCTATGCTAATATTATAAAGCTCATAAAGTTTTTTTTTGTTAGGAATCTCAAAAGGAACTGAAAAAAGAATTGAAAAAATATGTTTATATAAATTTGATCAAAGTGGAATAAAATAGACTAATTGATTTAAAAACTTATCTTGATCTTTTTGTGTGCGATAGCCGATTACCAAGGATAGTTATAGAATAATATCAACACGCTACAACCACAGAGAGCGGAGCAGTAATCATAAGTGTAAACAAATTGACAAATTTTCATTAAATTAATAAAAGAAGCGACGGGTTACATAGGGGTTCGAAATATATCACAGGTAAAGCCACAAGGCTAAAGCACCCTATGTTACTGCTTTTACTGTTATTTGCATACGAGCTATATATACTGTTATATACATAAATCGCACCTTAGTGCATACAAAGACAGTAAACATGGTTTTTAGCGAGAAGCTTTATAACGCATCGATGGCCAGCTTAAGGCCAAAAATGTTGCCTAATCAGTATTAGGTACTCTATCAACGTATGAAGAGTTATTAGCCTCTTCTCATATCATTTTAGACATTTTAAACCCCAATCTGCGGAATAATTCCTATTGAGCTGAATTTTGGTACACACCTTTATTATGGCGTTGTAATGAAGATGTGAAAAATCGACATTAATATCGTGCCGGCTAAAAAAGTTGTGAAGGTCAAAAGGTCGCGAAAATCAGTTTCTTGCAAATATCTCGCGACTTATTGCTCCGAGGTCAATACGAGTCATCATAAAATTGTTTGTCGTGAAATTATCTACAAAAAATGCATTGTGCATTTTTCTGTACAATTAACTGTTTTTGGAGTAGAGTGCTGAGAAAGCGACTAGAATGCACTCACATACGGTATTGTATACAGTCTTATTCCGTACACCAAGGCGTAAACTCTATGGCTTTGTATTTATGTTTTTAAGTGTTTTAAAAACTTCTATCTGATATTTAGGCATTTTGTGCCTATTTATCGAGCAAGGCTATAGGCTATATATCATCACGCTACTTTCCTGGAGAGCGGAGCAGTAGTCATAAATGTCGACGAAACGGGCAAATCGTAATGCATTATTGTAGAGTTTACGAGTATAAGCGACGGGATTAAATAGGTGCGACGGGAGTTCGAATTATCTCACGGGCGAAGCTGGGAGGTTATGTAGTATAGTATATATGACTTGGGAATGGACATTTCGATTTTATTCCAATTATAAATGCATCAGTGTTCAAGGTTATTTGCATTGTGACTGCTACAATGATTTTTTAAATTGGATTTAGATATACCTTGATATGGTTGACCGTATTGCACCCATACCTTTCAAAGAATGGGTGCAATACGGTTAACATTTTCAAGGTAATTTTTAAACTTATCAATCTTGTCTGTCTGCTTGGGGCTTTAGGGGCCCTAAATAAAGTCTCCGGGGCCCAAATGACCTTGTGTGCTAACAGTGCACCAGCTGACTAACGGACGAGGTAACAATAACAACCTAAACCTCTCGCGAGTTGGGCAGGGAGGTGAAAGTGAAGATAAAGTTTTATCAATCTTCTCTATCATGTCTGTAGAACTACTAGATGCACTCGCCGTCCCCGGGAAGTCAAAATGGAGCGGAGCGTTTTGCCGTCACCATTTCTGAACACGAACTTTCGGTGATTATTCCTCCATGGTATGTCTGAGATTCGATTTTATTTTTTCTAAACCATCTATGGCTAGATGTCGTATTAAGGGTCAAATTTGATGAAAAAGTGTTGAGTGGTTTGGGAGAAGTTCGAGGACAAAGCGAAAATCAGAATCGGGGAAGAATGGAGCTACAACAAGATTATACTTAACGATGCAGAATCTTAATTCCTTTGTAGTCCCGTTCCGGTAGGAAAGTGGGGATAAAATGTAGGCTTAGTTACTCTGCCAGTGAAAGTCTCGTTAAAATTGAACCAGCCATTTCAGAAATTAGCCAGAACAAACAGACAGAGACGACAGAAAAAAATTAATACTTATGTTTTATGTAAATACCTACTGTATATACACATTCTTATGCATATAGTGAAAAGTTAATTTGGAATAACAAACAGACACTTCGATTTTATTTATCGGTATAAATGTATCGGTTACTAAACCTTCCGCTCGAAGTTCATTGCCGTCAATTGCGTTCACTCATTAATGAACGTATTTCAAGTTTTAATGAAACTTCAATATATTGCATACATAACACGCATGGGTGCGTATATATAAAGAGATTGCATCTGCGAAATACTAATAAACATTCTGAGTGTAAAGAAAGTCTGTTTTTCAAACCATGCATATGCATGGTAGACGTAGGCGAGGGCGGCGGACCGAGACTCGACATTTGTTAAGTTTTACTTAGGGTGTTAAGTACCGTTCAACTATAGAAAGTTTCTGTTCTAAAAAGGTTTAATAACAACGATCGTGATTGACCTTCACTTTTAATGAAGGAAATAGAATAATACTACAATAGTAATAGCGTCGCGAACTAATAAGTGATTTACATATTTCATTTATTTTTTATGAAATATATTGAACACTTCTAAGAAAATAATGAGAATTGTGGGACTTTTTTTTTACACAGCGCCGTCTAGGCCAAAGTAAGCTAATATAAGCTTGTGTTATGGGATGTACATGACTGATAAACATATTTATATACTTCTAAATACATACATATTATACACTAGATGACCCCCGCAGCTTCTCCCGTGACATATTTCGACCTCCTGTCGCTTATAAATTCTACAATGATGCATAATAATTTGCCCGATTTGTCGACATTTATGACTACTGCTCTGCTCCCCAGTGTAGTAGCGTAATGTTATATGGCCTATAGCCTTCCTCGATAAATGGGCTCAAACACAAAAAGAAATAACACAAGAAGGCATTGTGGCCCAAGGAGCAGATTCCTTTCACATCAGCCTATGGGTATACGTCACTAATACTCATAGACTTGCTCCTACCAAAAGATAATTCAATTATTCGAGCTGTCCCCAAAGAAACATCGAGTTGTCCGTTTTGCAATTCCTACTCAAACGTTGGAGTTGCTAAGTAACGGCATATGTTTATAAATCATACGCTAATTGCGATAAAGCTATCCGTTCTGAGTTTAGTTGAGTAACTGTTCATAGAATTCATCTACATTTCTTAATGGAAGACGTTGAATTAAGAATGAAGAAAGTTTGGTGTATGAATAGTTTTTGTCGTTACACAGTGTGTATACATACATAATCCATAATCATACCTTAGCCATCTTTGGGGAAAGTCATGACCAGCTGTGTGCTTCAATTGGCTGAGATGATGATGATAACGCACTCAAGGTAATCTTTATCCCGACAACTAACAAAGTGATTTAAAATGGGATGCTACTATACCGTGATTACATTGATATTATATTACAACTATACTGCTATTCTTCTAGTCTTTATAATTTAACGTCTGTTAATAATGCAATGTGCTCGCATTGAATGCATATACGGAACTAACGGATGCACAATTCAAACTATTCATTCACTACGCGCCATACATAATTTCCGCTACAATTGTCAATGTACCAGGGTACGTTTAATTGTTATTCATAAGTATAATTATGGATATTAGTGACACGCGATTATTGTGTTGTTTGATGTTTGAGTATACCTATAATGTTTGCTCTTGTCACTCGGTCACATAGTGGAACTTCTTGAGAAAGTCGGTTAAATCTGCTCTAAATCGTAGATTGACCATGACTCTACCAACTTACTGTCGTCATTCAAAAGGCGTTATCCTATGTTGACGCGAGTGCGCGATCACTCAAAGTTTGTGCGAATTATACTCGTGCGAGTTGGCGATCAAACTTAGTAAATACTCAAGATATGTGAATTTGAATTCCCACCTATTGACGATCAATACATATATTTGATCGCCAGTTCGTACGTGTAAAAGTGTTTGCGCAAATTTGCAACCACTAAATCGCGTTTAATTAGGACACTCAGGTATTTTATTCACGGGATGATCGCAAAGTGTCGTTCAATTATTACAGCGCCGAAGAACATGAACAAGAAGAAGAAATAAAGGAGACAAACGATTAAATCAGCTGTTCATCTTCTTAAGTAGTAGTACCCGAAACCTTGATTACGATTGACGGGTGTTATAATTAATACCTGCATAAGTATATACGTAAGTGTGATTTGTTAGCATCAATTAGTAAGGTCTGCATTTAAAAACGTCTGTAAGCGTATGTTTCGTTCAGCCATGATGCGGTGATGGTTACTCTGTTAAGTTCAAACGTTTTAGTCGTAGATACTATCTTTTTGTGAATCGGTTGCGTCAGTTTTTGTAGGTAGTAGTACCTACTAATGATGCAGTAGGTATTGCCAAATAAGGCCCTACATAGTTAACAAGCAGATCCTACGTTTTGGCCGGCACAGCATACTAATCCTGATTTCATGTACTTACCAATTCTATTACCGAAATTAACAGTAACATTGCATCAGTTCCGTTTATAAGTTTTTTTTCCGGTTATATATAAATCCCGAATGGATTTGGTATTACCTACTGAATAAATCATCTATTCTTCCAAACCTTCTTAATAATGTCATTCATTAGATTATTACACCTTGACCATCATGAATTGAAAAAAAGCTATTACAATAAAATGAACAAGTTTATGTTTGTGCTAATGTCGAAGGCTTATCTCGTGCCTCAACTTTCCTCTGGCTGAGACAGGTGCGTTGAACTGTCATTTCAAAAGGAAAAGTTTCACATATGCATGAACGCGGTATAAATAATGATGGTGCCGACTTCTTAATGCACTTACTGTGTTCTACTTGTATTATTCTGTAGCTATGCCACGTTAGCAAGGAAACTAATTTCCAAAAACAATTTAATTATGATAGTGTAAATAACTATGGAAACTTCAGAAATATTATCAAACATACAAAATGTTAAATTAACTTTCTTTAAAATAAAAATTCACAACGGCACCTTGTAAATTATTGAAAATGCTCGCGAGATCTATACCGCTCTCTTAAAGCCACTTTACATAAACCATTTCAAATGCGCATTCAAAACTTAAAGAACAACAAAAAATGTCACAGGGAATCATTTTATAAGCCTAGTATTTATATTATTTGTATTGCACGTAAAGTGATATTACGTATAGGTTTGAGCATTTGTCCGCTAAGAAACGTTATGAATGAACGAACCAACCTAGAAATAACGCTTTAAAATTGTGCTATACGTACTTTTAAAACTTCTTCGGGTGACGTTTCTATAAGTAATCTACACGTTTTACGATTTTTTTAAAATAGGGTGTCTATTTTATTGTTGTACAACAATGATAATAGTTAATAATTACTACCGCGACCAAATTATAGTTTAGAATCTTAGTACTTGTTGCATCTCCCAATTTCGTTGCCATTTTTGCGAAGTGAATGCTTGTTAGATTTAGATTAGCTATTTAACGACACTCCATTCTGTTTCTCATACTGAGTTTCCTTTTTATTACTTAGATGTACCGATAACATGGTTGTCTTAATTTGATGATCAACTTGGTCTCTACTTTAATATGATTGCTATTTCCGTTGAATACTGAGTTTCTTTCATATTTCGTCTCATAAGTTTGAAGTATTTCCGCAATCGTAGTGTTCTCTACTGCTTGATCGTAGTTAATGAAGAAGACCGTACGAATACCGCAACGAGCGCGAAACGTCAGTCCAACACATAGCGTGAATCAGAACGCACGTTTGTAGCGGCCCTTGTTACGTTTATTTACGTTGTTCGCGCCTTGGTGAACGTTTGATCCAATATTTGCTCAGGATGGATGCACATATCAGTGAAGTGTGGAAGTGTAGTGATTTAAGTTCAAATACATTATGAGTTAGTTGTAAGTGTAACTTCGCAAATGTTTGTGGACGGACGAGGTTAGTACACTATACACTTGGCAGTCAAATTGCCGCTATACGGTAGGATTAAAGCATTTAATTAATGCTCATTAAGCGGTTCTTCGCTTAATGCGTACGGTTTGTAAAAAAATCTTATATCGTTGCGTGTGCAAGTTAAGTGCTATTTAGAAATGTAGGTTGTTAAGTTCATTTGTGCAGATAATGCACATCATACATAAACCATTATAAACGTTTTTACGCACTGGTATTATTACACAAGATAAACGGTTTTTTTATACCACTGAGGTGGCATACAAGCGTACGGCTTACCTGATGGAAAGTGGTTACCGTAGCCCATGGACGTTTGCAACACTAGATTTGCAGCACTCGCGCTGCCGGCCCTAAAAACGGTAATATTAATTGTGACAGGTAAAAAGAAGTAATAAATGTCGTCTCACGTCTCTGCAGTGATCAAAATAAGGCATTTTTTAAAGAAAAAAAAAACAAAAATAGAGGCAATTTTTAATAGCCATTTATATCTGCTTTTATAAGCGCTCCAAGCCATTTATAAGCGCTCGTGGCCCCGCGATCTCAGTGTTCTGTAAACGATCACTGAGTTACGCAACTTTCACTATGGCTGGTACTCGGATGGGTGACCACTTTGTGGCATTTACATTTGCGAGCGTTTCCGTGCTTCGGAAGGCACGTTAAGCCGTTGGTCCCGGTTGCCAGAAAATGGTAGTCGTTAAGCCTAGTTGACGGCCTTATGGGCGGCTTAAAAATTTCAACAGCAGGTAGCCATAACCTGCGTCTGTCTATTTCAACACGGCAATGGGCTCACCACCTATTACGTGGGACAGGAATCCACACGGTGAAAAGTGGGCATATAATATGCCTCTGCCACCCCTTCGGGGATAAGGCGTGATGGATATTTATTTATATCTGCTTTTGAGTCCGAAAATTATTACCAAGTATTAGATCGCAATGTTTTTAAATAGCACTACCTACAAAACTTCTCTTATATCACATCTTAATTTTACCTAACCGCTCCCGCCAACTCAGTGTTCTGCAAACGGATTATACTGTTTGGGCATCTTTTGCTGTGGATGGTCTAAGATGGGTGAGGATTTTGTGGCAATTCCAGATGTTTTCGTGCTTCGAAAAGCACATTAACCGTTGGTCTCGGGTGCCAGTAACATGGCAGTCATTGGGCTAAATTGAATGCCTAATAGGCGGCTTGAAAAATTTCAACTGCAGGTAGCCACAACCTTTTCCTGTCCATTTCAATACGGTAATGGGCTTGCCACCTGTTATGTCGGACAGAAATGTATACGGTGAAATGTGATTGTATAGTACGAATGTGTTCTTCGGGGATAAAGGACATATAAGACTATATGTACACCTTTGGTGTTGCAAACGTCAGTAGGCTACACTGATCACTTTCCATCAGGTGGGCTATATGATTGGCATAAACAAATCAATCGATTTTTATAATCATGTAGATACTTAGGTACACTACATCAGTAATAGTAGTAGTACTATAGCAAAAATTTAAGTAAAATTTGACTGCAAATTCTGCCATGCTGATTTAAAAGGTCATTGTCTAGTGACCTTGAATGCCTGAGCCTTTAACTACCTGAGGGCTTGAAACATGAAAGTTCCGTATAACCTTGTCCTCAGCAAGGTCGCTTTTCCATGAATACTTTTAACCGCATTGCACACTCGTCAATACAGCCATCCATTGTTTACAGAATGGAATGAATTTGCGGATGTGCGGTTAGCAATAGACGGCTGTAAAAAAATATTGCTCCAAAATATCGCCGCTTGCCTAATGGAGGGTCATGGCGTCGTCGTCCATAGATAAAGAGTCATTATCATAGCCTTTGGTTGATGGAAAAGAACTATCAATATGAAAGTTGATCGATAGAGAGTCAGAGGGAGGCAAAATAATAAATGGATGGACTGTGTAGGGAGTGATATGAATATGAAAGGAGTGAATGATGATGACAAATAACTGGGATTAATGGAAGAAGAAGCCATACTGCGCCGACCCCAAGTAAATTGGGACAAGGGCAAGAGGATGATGATGATCATAGCTTTTGGTTGCCCTAAGATATATTATGTATTTTGGCACTTAAGTAGTAGTTTGAAATCCTAAAGGAGTAAGGAATACGTGTTCTAAAAAATAATCGAAATCATCTTAGTTTTTAAGGAAATTACTATTCCTTCGAAGATATTAAAATTTTACTTAAACTTGTAAACACTCCAACATTTATAAATTCACTTGGAACTGCTCTTATTCACTTTTGATATCTTTTATTTCTTTGACAGAGTTTATTACAAAATTGTTTTATAGTTACTAATTTAAGTGAAATGATCTCTAGAATTTTCAATGATGATACCCAGAAAAAAATACATACATACATATTGTCACACCTTTAACCCCGAAAGGGTAGACAGAGGAATACTATACCCCCACATTTCAGCGTATGAATTTTTGTCCCACGAGACAGATGGTGACCCCAACGCCTTGTTGAAATGGACAGGTGCCACCTGCTGTTGAAAATTTTCAAGCCACCCATAAGGCCTTCTGACCTAAACGACTGCCATGTTACTGGCAACCGGGACCAATGGCTTAAAGTGCCTTCCGAAGCACGGAAACGCTCGCAAATGTAAATGCCACAAAGTCGTCACCCATCCGAGGACCAGCCATAGTGAAAGTTGCTTTAACGCAGTGATCGTTTACAGAACACTGAGTCCGCGGGGCTACGAGCGCTTCTTCTAGAAAAGGATATTTTCAGATAGTGCCATTTATCACAATTTATATATCTGTCAGTCATATAAAGTTCTGCATTTTTATTAAAAAATATTTTTTTTATTACCAACATAGACTTTTAGATTACTACTTGTCTTGAATCTGCATATATATATATTGTATTTTTACATTTCTGCATATTGAATAATTTGAAACGTCTGACAACTAAAGGTTTCTAAATTGACTGCGTTTAGTCCCAGTAATAACTAATATAAAAATATGTAATTTGAGTTTGTGTGAGCACCAAGAATGCTTATTTATTATTTTGAAATTGACATGATAGTTGCTGTGCAGTTTTTGGGTATGTCATGCTCGCCTAAGAGTCCCGGCAGTGGTGGCGTATGTATCGGGTCGCCGTATTCCCTATAATACGGTTGAGTAGGGCGATGGCTGATATATACGTCATACCCGTGAACGGGTGCCGTCTGTTGGGACTGGTCAGCTTATAGCTGTTATTGCAATTGTTCCAAATAAAATTATTTAAATTTAAGGCAAACTAAGTTTAGTCGACCGTTCTCACATAAATCCAAAGGAACAATGTAAGTGTGATTTTAATGTTGTAAGCCACATTAAAATCACACTTACAATGTTCCTACATATTTGAAAAGAGCATACATTGACTTTCTTGCTAGATTCTTTTTCTTAAAGTGTAGGCTGCTCTTAGAACTGGCAACTAGAATAGCTCTAATTTTGATATGATTTTAAACACAGCATTGATTTTGTTTTGTAAATTCATTTTACACACAACATTGATTTTGTTTTGTATAAATTCATTACTATATAATTGGTCAAACATCATGTAACTCAAACTAATATAATTACTGGCGGTTAGAAAAGAGTGGCCATGAGTTTTATTGCCAGGTTCTTCCTCAGGCTCTACCTATTGCTTTACGAATCTGGCAGTAAATGTAAATGTAGAAGCAATAATCTTGACGTTCATAAGTGTTACTTTGTGACCTACATGAATAAAGATTTTTCATTTCATTTCCGAAAAAAACCCTACCAAACACTTGATATATGAATTTCACGGTCAAGGAGTATTTTTCTTGTACTTACAATGACAAAGCCTTTCAGAAGCTATGTAGTGGATGAAAGAAACTCTATGTAGAGAACGTAGTACAACATAAATCCACGTTAACTGTAAATGGTATTTTGGATAATGCTCGATGATTGTAACAATATCGAATAATCATAATGTTTAACACTGTTTCCACAGTAAATTATCGAGTTTGGGTAAATTCCAGTAAATTGGTTGAATAACAAAATCTGAAGATTTTTTGTAATTGGTCGTAAAATATATACTGTGCTATTGTCACTTATCGTATTTTAACGTGCATAATTATCTTGTTCCTTTGTGTTATGTTGATTTAAGTTATACATACTAAAATCATAGTTTATTCTATTATATATTTGGTCGCTATTGAAAGAGGGTCACCTTCATTGTTGTAATAATGATAAATTCAATGTGGTAATAATGAGCATTATTTTTTAGTAAAAATATCGTTACCTTATATATTTGCCTATTGCAGCCTATTCTTTGGCGAGGACCTCACATTCATCATTCTACACCTGACTATTGAGTCTTGTTATGGTCTAATTCTTGATAATAGAGTTGAGCTCTTCTCTTCGTCTCTTTCTAGCCAGCCTAGTATTTTATTATATAGCTATGGCTTATAATAAGCTAGGACAACGATTTATATTTACTATAAAACCTTACAGAGAAGCCGCAAAACTACATACAGAATGGATAAGGAGTTTAAAGGAAATTATGTACATAGTAAATTTAAATTAAGTAGCAAATAAATTAGTAATGCTTTATTGTACCCCAATAATACAGTTAAAAAAATTTAAACAGTAGTAGTTAGATTAAAGGTTAAAAGTACTCGACATAAATGTATGAAACGAAAAATGAATCTGCAGGAAATAAAAGAAGTATGCATGGATCGCGAAGCCTGGCGATCTTTTCTTTCTGACTACGCCGTTCGGGATACAGCGTAAAGATATTTAGATAGATACTAGATTAGCAAACTAAGTAACAAAGAGAATTATAACTTACTGATATTAACACGAATATTCCTAATTTGACTGCAATTAGGAATATCCATGAATATCAAATCTAAGTGTGGCCGAAAACCAGTATTATACGCAAAAACTCAATACTATATATATTATTTTTTAATTGTTACTTGCTTGCTTGACGATTAGATGGTTAGGACACGTGGAGAGGATGGATGAAAATAGACTGAAGAAGCAGATTTATGTGGCGGGAGTGTATGGGCAAACTGGTAGGGGTCGACCTAGGCGTAAGTATTTCAATCAAATCGAAGACCTTTTGGGAAAAGACAGGTCAAGAGTACCCTTAATTAGCGAGCGTATATGAAAACAAACATGAAAGTAAAGAAGCGAAAGTTGTTGTCAGGGTCGTAGCAAGGGGGAAGCCATAGTCTCTGCGTACCCTGATGGGAGACAGGCGTGATAATATGTATCTATATATATGTATGTATGGATGTAAGATTTGTTAGTCATGTCGATATTGCAGAGTCCAAGATCTGGCTGGTTATTAAAGTTGTTCCGTTTTCTTTATGTAGCTTGTATCATGTCTTCCACTTTTATACCGTCATGGCTGGTTTCCTACATCTATTGTGAACGTAAAATTTGACGGACACTGCGAATTGAGTATTCTGTTATTGCGAAACTTCACAGTAGTTTCAACTCCTTTGTAGCAAGAGGCCGTTCAAAACATAAAGACTATTTGGCGGTTTGTCGTTGTACATTTTTACACGTAACATTGGACATATGCCAAGTTTATATACACTACCTGGTTTTCGTCGCTGGTTACGAAGTTGGCTTATAATAATGAATTCATGATTGGAATAAATACGATGAGATTATTGATGTTATTACGTTTATTGCATAACAATTTTTCTATGAAGATAGTGTTTAAATTTGTTTTTACAATGCCAAATAAAAGGCAAATCCACGGTTCCGTCGTGCAACTGAGACTTATTTTTTAGATGATACAAAAATATGGCTAATTAAAGTGAAATGATACGCTGGTCACATAAGCAGGTTCATTAAATTTTATGAGGATGTGATGTCAATTAAAACATTTTAAAACTGTTCGTTAAACTTTCACCAATTAAACATAAATATTATCAGAAAATACGTAATATCTTCAGTGTCAATATATCTATTACCATTGATCGCATAGACGTAGGCACATAGTCGTTCTTTATCTTCTCGAAAAGGTGGTGGCTATATGTTTGTATTTAATTGTGAAGCGCTCGTGGCCCCGCGGTCTCAGTGTTCTGTAAACGAACACTGAGTTACGCAACTTTCGCTATGGCTGGTCCTCGGATGGGTGACCACTTTGTGGCATTTACATTTGCGAGCGTTTCCGTGCTTCGGAAGGCACGTTAAGCCGTTGGTCCCGGTTGCCAGTAAAATGGCAGTCGTTAAGCCTGGTTGAAGGCCTTATGGGCGGCTTGAAAAATTTCAACAGCAGGTCTCAGCAACCTGCGTCTGTCTATTTCAACACGGCAATGGGCTCACCACCTATTACGTGGGACAGGAATACAAATGGTGAAAAGTGGGCATATAATATGCCTCTGCCACCCCTTCGGGGATAAGGCGTGATGGATAAATAAATAAATAATTGTTAATTTACCCTATATGTCGAATTGAAAAACTAAATTTGACTTAATTTAGTTTTTCAATGTATTTGATTTTGAAGTAAAAAGATGATTTGTTGAAAGCCTTTTGGTAGGCATTCACTGAACGGCTAATCGAGAGGAATTAATACGAGCAATGCAAATACAGTAATTACCATCTAATAGTTTAGATAACAAAACAGCCAAATGTACATTTATTTATAAAACATCAATTAAGTACTATTATCATTAAAACAAACGAAGATAATCGTAATTAAATAAATTACCTATCAATTGCAATTTAACAATACATTTTTTTATATTATAACTTTTAATTGTCCTACTTTTACATCAAAAAGTCTGATTTTAAAGGTAGTTATTTTGAGGGAGAAGGCGAATCTGTAACTTAAAGTAGCTTATGTAAGCTACTTTTAATTTTATAAGAAAATCACAAGAAAAAAGGTAGTCAATATAAAATAAAATTTTCCCACTGAAGCTGTGCAACATGTCTAGTTGCATGGACGTGTCTAATATAATTGTCATGCTGCTCATAAAGAATACAATAGAAGGTTACCCTTTGACGTCATTTGGCTTTCCATATTTAATTGGATATCAATGAGTGAATTCCTATGTTGACGTAAAGAAATGCTTCCCATTATTTAATATTCCTACAAAAAAAACAATTTGTAACGTTCGGTGCAGAAAGTTGTAAAAACTGTTAAAATATTATGTTTATCTAGTAGTCCCGGCAAACCTTGCACCGCAATTTAGCTTCCTAAACACGTATGAATATATTTTCCAATGGATGAAATTTATGAATTTTAAAAAGCATATACTATTGCCGCTATTGCGTATGCTGACATTCTGAATATAATTATTATTATGAAAGTGAAAAAAGGCTACTTGGTTCAGGACGGGGCTTAAACTCGTGACTTTTGCCTAACCAGAGCAATGCTCTACGCTACTGTGCTACCAAACCGGTACCGAAACAAGTTGAAATTCTTCATCGTATTTAAATCCTCTCTTAATTTTATTTTTGATAAACTGCTTTTGTATTTTTTTTTATTTTCTACAGATAAATTCAACAAATCAGCTTCATGAAAATCAGCATAACCGTTTCTGACTTATAAATGTATTTACTGACTATAGTCATGCTCTATCCCTGACGGAGTAGTCAGATGACAGATCGCCAGTATCCATGAACCTTATATTCCTACTTCTTTCGATTACTGCAGATTCATGGTGCCAATCATGCCCTTCTGGGTTTTCGAGTACTTTTGACCTTTCCGTTTTTGAGTATAAGAGTTATAAAATATAAATTCCGTTGAAATTAATTATTATATTAAAATAAAATAAATGTATTTAGATGTAGGTAACATCTTAGTTTTCTTACCACAGTGCACTGTTACTTAGCCCAGATACTCGTTTATGCTCTGTGACTCTACCGAAATTATAATTTTATCAGATTCGCCAAATCGTTATAATAAGTATTTTTCGATGAAACTGCTTATTCATTTGAATAATATTAGTTTATACCTATTTTCTTTCTATTAATCGAACATATATGAAACAGATGCACGAATGCATGATGAACTGCAGAAAAAAAAGTTTTTAACGAAATTTTTACTCTTGCAACGATTTGTTGAATGTACCCGATTTTTGATCGTATCATTGTAAAGCTGAAGAGTTTGTTTGTTTGGTTGAACTACTGGTTCGAATTGTTTTATTTTTTTTGGATTTTTGTCCGATAGCTTGTTTATTGAGGAAGGCTAATATGTATTATTACGTTTTACACAGGAGATCGTAATGATAAATGTGAAATAATCGCGCACATTGTCATACTTTATGTAAAATTAATAAACGACTGGATTAAATGGGTGCCACAGGGGTTCGAAGAATGTCAAAGTTCATTATAACGAGAAAGAATGAAAACTGATTAAAACAAACGAAAATAAAAATCCAATGATTGGTTCCAGAAATGTAATCAATGTTTTTAAAATAAATTTGATACACAAGGAACAGATTTTTTTTATATTGCAAAACGGCTATTTTATAGGTAAAGACCTAACGTTATACGACCAACCTATGTTTAAATCTCTTTGTACAGGCTCACCTGTATAAATGTACAATAGCCTTTTATATCTATTGTTTTAGGATTTCATAAATTTATTGTTGTATGTAACGGATATTACGAAAATGTTATCGTACTTATGCAGACGATGCACCATGCTATTACAAATGTTATACAAGATGATGTTTTACATTTATTTAATGACCTACAACACTACTATCTACGTTCAACAAACCTAAATAGTCAAACCTCCTACCAAAATCTCCGGGCACAAGCGACCTCACCTACTAGTAGTGTACCTACTGATTAACAGACGAGACAACGACGTAGGCGCCTTTACGTGGTTGAAAGATCAGACGGCAGTCGCTCCCTGAATGCCAAAAATGAAAAGCCTAACGTTAGTTGCTCCCAGTCAGATAAAAGTGGACCGCAGGCTCAATTCCAGGTAGGGTTCGGTACTAATGGGGACTATACCAAAATAAAGAAGAGGAAAAAATGTTATACCATTTTAAATTAACTATAAATGGTCAACAACACAAATTCAGTTTTTAAACAGGTGCATAACCCCAACAACTATTAGTAAAGTACTCGTTTAGAAATTTCATCTATTAAAAGTTAATTAGTGGGAGCACATACAGGAAGCATCCGCAGCATTATCGTAAAACAAGTTACTAAACATAAACGTAGTTTATTTCATGTTTAAGTAGGATTATATTAAGTCGACGAGAGGGAGGGCTGTTTGATGACAAGTCTGTTCTGTCATCACTAACAGATGTAAATATAACTTGACAGATGACAAATTTAATAGACAGTTGTGGGGAAAATTCAGCTCAATGACTAATTGTGTTATATTATTGTCAGCATTTTTCCCTTTATGGAAGCGAAAGATGGATTAGTTAGGTATAGATGTTCCATGTTGTCATGAATTACGCTAATTATGACTATTGCTATTATTAATATAAAATATCTATGATTCTGGTCGACGTTTCAAGTAATTCACATTTAATTACAATTTGCGTTAGATTCAAATTAAAAAATAATAGATTATAATTACCTTACGTCAGCATGCCGTGTTTGGGTTCAATTTTTAGTCATAATATAAATTGATTTGTAGTTCACAAATTTGGTATTAAAGTAAGTGACATAACTGAAATCCGCTATGAAATGGTTTCCTGTCAATTATCTTGAACAATTTTATGTAAATATGAATATAACGATCATATAATCGTGACCGAAATTGCGATATAAATTAAGGACATTGACAGGTCTTATATGTTAACTTCCATGTAGTAAGTCCTTTTTAAATTCAACGAAATGAACAAAGGTACCGAAGCATAAGCGATATTTACGTAGCACGCACAGGTCTGAAGACTTAAAAAGTCCACAATGCCAGATTTACATTGCGAACCAGTATATTTGCCGAACCATTGTTTGAGTATTTACTCCATCAGCGACAACAGTTTCGTGCCCGTATATGATGGTAAGAATTTTTAAGTGTTATAGCAGTTCTTGTAACCACCATTTCTTGATTTTAATTTACTATCATTTCAATTATCCTCCTAGACATGTCGCAAAAGTCTAAAGAGTCTTAGGTAAGAGTAAATATATTATACACAGTATTAGGTTTTTATTAAACCAAAATCACATATACATAATTTGAAGGAAAACGACATATCTCTTTTTGTACTATGTGGAATGTGTATTACACTAAGATACAGTGCTATCCTTTTTTTCTGCAATTTAGACAATAGACTGTAACAGTATTGCATACGCTAGCGTGATATCTACCCTTTGATGTAAATTTTACAACTGGTCATACTTTTATCATCGCGAAGTTTTTGACAGCAGAAATTTTAATAATCACCTACTAGTGATGACGTGGGACCAAAAACAGATGTAAACACACTAGATTGATAACTTATGTTATGCCTTTACGTTGCCTAACTTATATAATGTTCTTTGAATTTTAGTGAGGTTTGGACTAATTTATTTGCTTTTTGTAGTACTTAAATAATGTTGACCCTGTCCCTCAACACGTTGTAGATGTTTGCTAGTGTTGATGTAAGCCTCACCTACGACGGATATTGCATCCTTGAATGGTTAGGTATGCTACTAGCTTCACTTACCGGGAATGTTGGAATTATTAGTACGTAGATGTTTATGTGTATCCACTATGGATATTTGTTCCACAATCATAATTAATATGCTAGTAAAATACGAGGCTAAATAGATTATTTGCAAACATTATTTGCATTATTTTAAAACTTTACGATGCAAAATCTATTCTGAATTGTGTAATTTCATGAACTGGATAAACACTTAATAAAATGACGGTCCATATTACTCGAAACGTGTATCTATATACCGAAGGGAGTGATTATGTTTGTGACCATTTTTGACTATGATTTTATTCTATCCACACCTTGTATAACCTCGTATCTCTTATTAGCAACTCCGTAATAAGACACAATATTTGTTTTGAAACAGTCTAAGGTCTTGTAAACGCCAATAACTTCTGATTTAAAATATAAATTGACTTTTTCATTTGTTACAAATTGTAGAAAAACACCATATTGTGTTCAATATTTATTATTATTTTTCTTTTATATTTATCAATAGCTACATTGAAATTCTGAAAAAGTGGGCTAAATCTATATGATACGCTTTCCGAAACTATGGCAGGTTCTCATATAGGTGACCATTTTATGCCTTTCCATTTACGTAGCGAATACTAACTTTATTAATTTATATTATTATCATTCATTCATTTATATTATATAGAACTTTATAAAGCATACTAATTTAATCTCAAAAGATTACTGTCAAATAACCAGTGACATTAATACTACTAAAGTAGATTAAAAATCTAAAAAATATAGTGTAAATTACAAGAAAAGCCCGACACACGTGTGCACAATGTCATCTGGCATTACAGGCTGCCAACATTTAAATAAACCCCAAATGTGCGGTTGTTTAAAATGACATGCGCGTACGCAATGCATGTGAAATTGTAATTAGGTAAGGCAAATATCGGTCGAATCTCCGTTACACAGGACCAGACCCGGATTTGGCATTTGTAATGCGATTGGTATCAGTTTTGGTTTACTTTCTTGCACCTATGACGCACCGTGACACCTGCAGGTTCTGTGAAAGCATTAAATTACAAAAAGTTTACTCCTTTTCTGTATTTATACGATGCTTCACCTAACCTAGGTGTAACTTAAAATTTTCTGTCACGACTAGAGTCACACACACATTCAATAATTACTAATTAGACGTTGTGTTTGAGAAATGTGTGATATTTTTTTATGAATATTGAACCAACAAAATAACGGCCATGTGTTTCCCGTTCTGATAAAAGTTTTCCTACAGAATGAACATTAAGGCTAAACGTTTTTAAATTCAAATCCAAGGGTTCAAGGTAAATGTCGCTCTGAAACGTATAAAGAAAAATTTTTTATTTCATATTTTATTCTAGACTTGTAAAACGTTACTGCGTGTATGAGCTACTATTTAAATATCTTAACACAACAGGTTAAATTCATAACGTGAAGTTAAATTCATAATAAGAATGAGTTATAATTGGATGAAGAAGTATAAAGATGGCTTGGCATTAATTAATGAGAGAAGGTCCCCAGCCGTCGTCATTAAAATATAAACGATCTTACCGTTTTAAAATGCATTAACTACAATTAACACCTTATTCTCGTCACTTACACCAAATATAAAGTACCTACCTAAGCGGGCGAGAATTTATTTTTTAACTAACTAACTAACTATCTTCACGCTGTATCCCTGACGGGGTAGACAGAGAGGACAGATCGCCAGGCTTCGCGATCCATGCATACTTCTTTCGCTTCTTCGAGATTCATCAATCGCTTCATACACGCACGTCTGGGTATCCGAGTACTTTTGACCGTTCCGTTTTTGAGCAATCTGCTCACGTGGTCTTCATATGTATAATTTTTAAATGTGACCGTTATTAATTTTTCCTGTACACTATTGTAATTAATGTTGTAATCACCTCAAAAATGTAAATAATAAACAATAAAATAAATGCTAAAACAAACAACATACCAAATAAGACACATTGGTAACATAAAAAATATATCTGATGCCTTTGCAGTCTGTTCTCAGTTACAAGGGATGTCTATAAATCTATAATTTTAAAACAAAGTCGTAGTGTTGACTACTACTATAATCCACGAACGGGATTTGTCACAACCCTAAATAGCAGACTAAGTTTAAACCAGAAAAAAATACGAAAAGTACTGTTACTATTTTATTTTCTATGAGACTGGATTCAAATGCGGTAAAAAGTTCCGCCAGTACAACTATTGGAATATTTTTTTTTTTTATATATAAGCACCTTTTTTCGTAGACGTTGTTGTACGGTTGGACGGTGTTGTGTAGTTGTTGTCTTTATCTTAACCAGATACTACGCAGGTATTTTAGCTTTTTCATCATAAAAAAACGCCGAAACTTGGTACATATTCATTCAGTATTTATAAATTTAATGGTATTGTTTTCGATGGAATTCCATTAAATCAGTGATTACTGAATAAATTCACGGTCAGTTTAGAAATGCCCTATGTATAGGAGAACAAAACATACACTCAAAAGAATTTTAATATGATGCCGAATTTTGTCTGAACGACTGAACTGAAATAAATTACTCCACATCTATACACATTTTTGCGTTGATAATAGAAATTAGTAGACTATTTCCTAGTAGTACTCAATTATAACACATCGATTGTTATTATTCTGTAAACCGTGATAAGATCCAAAAAGACACCCTGAATTGCTGTAAAATCACAACAAAGTAATATATTATTTTAAAAATACAAATTTTTTTGGAAGAAGTTTGTCCAAATAGTTTAAGTGTGTTCATATAATATCAAGCGATTCGCGATTTCACTTAGATTATCATCTTTGTAGTATCACACACAATAGCGGTCGCACGGCACTGTTTCTTGGTAGCATTTCTAAAACAGAACATGTTGGCAATATGTAATTTTTTTTTTTACTTTTGCGGTTTATACACATATTTTATATACTAGTCGGGACTTCACGCAAAAGAGTTTTGTACTTACATTCACAGACGTTTCGGGCGCGTAGCAGTGATACTGTTTTAAATAGATTTTATTTATTTAATTATTGAAAGAATTATGTTTTATATAAATTGTTTACAAACGTAAGAAATATTCATTTATAAGGAGATTTTAGATTTTTTTAAAATTTTATAGTAAATGTATGCGTCATCGCACTGAGCTGTTGCTATCGCTCCAGTCAGCAGCTGTCGCTTGATCCAGGACGTGATCTGAGAGATCGGTGGTATTGCCACAGATTAGATAAAATGTGACGTTAAATAGTACCTTATATCAATGCCTTGAGTAAAGAGTCAAGTAAATTGTAAAACTACTAAAAAGTAGCAAAGAGAGCATCATAAATGCTAAATGTTTTAAAATACGTATAATTATATTTTATTACTAATTTTGTTATGCTTAGAAAACGTAAAGACGCAAGGCAGGTTGACTAACAACCTTTCAATCCTCCAAGGCACTAAAGGCATATCTTCATTACACGAGGTTGTGGCAAAGACCAGCTGAGAAACATCGATTATTCTATAGTTTCGAGGCCCAAACAAAAAGAAAGTAAGTCTATAAATCAAGAACCGAAAGTTTGAGAGACCGTGTTACGAGTATGAAGGACTTTTGCAATAATGTCAAGACACATGGCGGTCTCATCGTTAGACATATGACCCTTCTAGGGCGGGCGGACAACGCGCCGCGGCCCCCTGACACACATACAAACAAACTAAAATTAGATTTGTGATGCTCTCACTACTACGTACTAGACGTAAGTAATGGATTATAGTATTATTAGAGTAGGTACGATTAAAATAACAATGTAAATGAACTATGCCAGTAGACTTGTTGCCATCCGGAACAAAAAGAAAGATTATAACGTATTAATGTCAGTTCTTGATTACTGTGACGTAAGATGAATTGAATTCGTATTCGTGTGTAGGCGTTGCTCAGATGCTCTCCAGGCTAATGTGTTTTAGCAGGTGTATCTTGAATCTCCAATATTCTACACGTGGTAAGATAAAATGGATCGGTGTTTATAATCTATTACATTATTTCCAATTCCAGAAAATCTTGGTACTAAAGCTAAAAAAAAAGTAGTTGCTAATTCAAACGTCTGCCTTTAAACTACGAACTTGAACTCGATACGTGATCTATTAGAGTCAGCTTGAGGTGTAATTAAAATACTTACTATTAATTTCATAAAGTTAAAATAAAACATTTTTAAATTAGTACGGGTAGAAATTTTTTCGACAGCAATGTAATTTTTCAATTCCGCTTAGAGATTCTGTGGAGAAAATAGTCGTGTGAAGTGCGAATATAATAGCAGTTCGCAAAACATGTCTTACGATTTCTCCATCCAACCGTTTTACGGAAGTAGTTCAAACACAAACAATAAAAAAATCTTCGCTTGTACTTTAAACCGATTATGATATTCACATATATAATGGCGCTTTTAAAAATTAAGGATCTTAATATTTAAATTATGTCGTTCTGCCAGACTACAAGCTGCAACTGTTATATTTTTGATGGATTTGTTATTCTTATGACATAAACCCCTACAATAAGGTTCCTTTAAAAATATGTTTAAATAATAGTAAAGTAAAATTTTTGGAGTGAAAAGTTTATACTGAATGTATCACTTAACCGTTAGTACACATTTCAAGATTTCTTTAATTAACACTATTCATCGATAATTATATAGGGAGGTAGTAAGTAGGTACTTTTTGTTATGGTGCAATACAAAATATGACAATAAATTTATCTACTGTCATATTTTGCATTGGTGCAAATAATTAATAATGTATGATTGCCAGTTCAATGTATTATTTGTTGGTTTCTGTTATAAATTCATTGATTCTTTATTGACTAAATTATCCAACTTTCACTTTTATGTAAACTAATTTATGTCTACTCCATTGCATTTGCAGATTTTGCTAGACTCGATAGGACTTCCTAATTCAAAAGTAATCTAAATAGCAAACTTTCGAAAGTTTGCTATTTCGATACATTTGAATTATAAAGAAGAACTTATATCATTGTCATACTTGTACTTTCATGTCTTGAAGAGGTGACAATTAATAAATACACAAATTGGTTTTTTAGTAACAGTAGGTATAAAATTTACCAATATGAGTGTAACTCCGACATGATATTCGAAGCCCAAAAGAACTCATCTGATACTTGTGTACTAGGTAATCTGAGAGCTATTTGAATTTCTAATGAACCTCGTTTCGGAACTAATTACTCAAAGAAAATTCAAGTGTAGATCACTGTGCAACTTTCAGAGAAGACTAGCCCCACTGTAAGTGTCGAAGTCTCAGCACTTTAGGCAAAAAGCTGATAGAACTGATGATATGATTGTCTTCAGGAATTTAAATAAAACGATTAAAATAAACAAACTACCTCGCAATCTGCCTCAGTGTTTATGCTAGAAAACACTAGCTAGTATAACTAACTAAAAACTAACTATCTTCACGCTGTATCCCTGACGGGGTAGTCAGAGAGGACAGATCGCCAGGCTTCGCGATCCATGCATACTTCTTTCGCTTCTTCGAGATTCATCAATCGCTTCATACACGCACGTCTGGGTATCCGAGTACTTTTGACCTTTCCGTTTTTGAGCAATCTGCTCACGTGGTCTTCATATGTAAGTCTCGGCCTTCCCTGACTCCTTCTACCCTCTACTTTTGAACAATATATATATTGTTCGTCAATCGTTCCTCACTCATTCGTTGGACGTGTCCAAACCAACGGAGCACGCCCTTTTCCAGCTTAACGCTGACACTTTCATTTAAACCTGCCATATTGCGTATCACTTCGTTACGTATTCGGTCGGCCAAGGTAACGCCGCACAATTTTCGAAGTGATCGCATCTCCACAGCATTCAATTTACTTTCATGCATCTGCTGACATACCCAGGTTTCACTACCGTAAAGCAAAGTTGGCACTAGCACTGCGTTATGAATCGCCATTCGTGCTTCTTTTACGATGCTTTGTCGCTTTACTAGCTAGTATAGTTGTAGATTTATCTAAACATACATTACACATACATAAATATAAAAATTTAACTCCAATACAATATGCATACCTGAAAGGTTCTCAGTTCATGTTGCACTAACAGTATACAATGTTAGACAGCGCTGATTTTCAGGTGAAGTCATTATGGAACATCACGTATGTGTTAATATCACATATAGGTAAATACCTTCGGACGCTTTTTCTTTTTTTTTAAGGTAAGGTCGAGGTCAAAAATAGAACATATAATGTTCGTGCCCATCACAACAAATCTAAATTGAAACGGCCATCACTACTTCAGGGTACTTTAAGATTTCCAGATAATACGTGGCACATATCCTGCTGAAACTGTCAAATCCATAGAAAATCGCTCGACCTTTCACGATAAATGAAAGATCAATCGAGCGGTTTGGTATGACAGTTCCCAGCGCATCGGTATCGGCAAAGCTATATGCTATCAAGATTTAACTCTGAATGAAATAAATCTAAGCGACCAATGAACTCCCTAAAAATATAAAAACATTTTCTAGAAACAAATTGATCAATTGACGAAAAGTTTTAATTAATTTATTTTTCTCTTAAAAGGAAATGAACGTTATTCTATCCATCAATACGTGATTCGAATAATGCTATATTTACTTAAACGTTTGATGATGACTTCGGTTGCATAAAATGTAGGTCGAACAAACATTTAAACTCTTTTATGTTGGTTTAATCAAGGCATATTCATTTGATCTTCAGTAAAAGAATCGTTCAAGTGCGCTTTGAAAAGTTCAGTAAGACCATTTCATAATCTCTACATGAACTATTGCGCTGATATTGCGAATTTTAGATTACATCCCAAATTCGGCCGGCAAAATTTTAAAATTTTCTTAGAACTGCGTTACTGGGCAGGTGTTGTGGATTTTCGTAACGATTTAGTTAGATAATATACTTATAGCAACTATATACGCGTCACAATACTCGCCATTTAAAACAGATTAAAATAGTTTGCGCGAGATTCTAATTATTTTCCTAAAATGAAAATAAAAAGGGAAACATAAAGAAAGTTTTTTGTTTATAGTTAAAAATGCAAGTCGTATTGAATTCATTTATTGTTTACATTCTACACGACCGGAACTGAAAACAAATAATATTTATATAATTTTTACATTGGTCTCTAGCCTAATACAGTATTCAAGTTGCGGTCGCCTCGAAACCCGTTACCCTACTCTGTAAGTAGAATACTGATACAAAACAGTCAATTGATCTATCATTGTAATCGTTTGTCACTATGAGACTGTAAATAGGTAACTGACCGAGTAAAGGTATAACAATACTGTCCAATACGTATACTTCTACGGCGCTAAATGTGGTTATTTTTGAAATTGTATTCCATACTTAAAAACCGATCCAGTGCAATCGTGTAAACATGCAAACGGCTAGATAATACGGATACTTTTAAACTTGGAGAAATTGTCAAAGATGTCATGCTGGACTTGAATCAACTAAAACTACACTGCGTAACTCCTCGGAAGGTTATCTCATGGTTTCCGGCAGACCTGAGGTCAGATGTCCTACTTCTATGGGGGCTAGTTCAGATGATATCCCACTTCTTGCGGCATGAGATCTCCATGTAAACTCACGTCACACGACGTCTTGGGCCTACTTCTGTAAGGACGGTGAGCAGCCTATAACCTCAGGGCACCGGACACTCTCAATGTAGGGTCTCAGTAGGTTGAGAAAAATATCCTTTTAGATTTGGACTTAAAAATATATTATATATTTGATACCTACACGGCACTCTTATAATCTACCCACCATAACCGATCCAGTAAACAGCTCTACTTATATCGGTAACAACACTATTAGACGAATAAACCTCGACTGTACCCTGACGCTCTTATGTGTCATCATTACATAACAGACATTTAGTAAAGAGCCATATATATTTCTTTACCCTGAGGCGATCTTTTAATTAATACTAATGACATAACCTACTTACTATCCAAGCTACTAAAACCCAATTTATATTATACAATAATAATCAAACCAAACACTAGTAATTCTAGTTATTATTATATTGCTTTACTTGTCCATTTACGATTATGCTGCGTTTTCACTATTGGGATATACAGGTGAACTTTTCAAATTAGCATTGATGGACATAGTGAAAATGCAGGCTTACAGAAAGCACATAATAGTTCTTAGATACCATCAAAACTAATGAAACCAAATGCGATTACATTTTACAAGCAAAGAAAAATGATAGTTTGAAATCTCCTGACCAATAACATGTTATGCACAAAGTGCGTAGGTGCAGTTTCACTTGTACTACGTCTCATATCACAGTATTTTAATATTCAGGGTTGTTAAACATTATTATGTAGAAGGTTGCTGATTTGTAGGGGAAAGTGTTATTAGTTTAAGCAGAGACTAAACAAATAAAAGTAAACCGTAGATAAATTTTGATATCTGTGTTTGAACTACTAAGCATTTGCAGAACGAAATTAAAAAGGCTAATATCAAATACTGAACAAATTTTAAAAAGACATCCTAACAAATATACAAAAGTAATTCTCTTTATTCGTTTTTCTATTACGTCGTAATGGAAAGGCGAATGAAGACAGTTGGAGGGCTCGTCACAGGCTACTTTTATCCCGGAATAGTATCTGATCTTAAAAAAAAACATTTTCATAACTTAAAGTTAGAATGTTTGCGCGATAGTCAATTCTCACACGGAACCGCGGCGTCAACTAGATTGATTGAAATTATTAAAATTATAAAAAATACAGATGGTGCCACATTTTTGCAAGTTTTATATACGAGGAAGATGTTCTCACGCAACGTGGCTACTTTGAGCACATTGTTGCACAAGTTACCAGTACAATTACTTTTTAGTGAAATAATACCGATACCCTAATGGGTATCGGTATTATTTCTGATAACTGAAATAAAGTGGAATAACAAATCATTGTTCTACTTTTATGTTTTAATATTTCTTCATTTAATTCTTTGATTAGCATCGGAACAATGCAGTCATAAATTAATGATATTTAGAATTTTGTGACAGCCCTACTATATGTTAATTTGACGTTTCAACGGTCCCAATTGAAACCCACGCAATAGCTTGACCCTCTCTAACCGGCTGTTCACAAAATTACTATTGAGCCATCATCCGCAATAATTATGTTTTATGAGCACAATGAGTAGCCACATTTCCTATATGTAGTAGATTCAATAAGTTCTATTAATAGTTTTATTTTTGTTTCTGTAATAGTAAAAATTAATCGTGCTAATTGCCCACATTTAAGTGGCTGCTGATGGGGTAAGATTGATTCTTATACCACAAAATGTTTAACAGAAAACTGTTTATACATACCTAGTTTTTATCCTCAAAAATCTTGTTAAAGGTTATTTTCTTAACTATAGTGAGATAAGAATAGGATAAAAGTGATAGCAACCTACTTTTAAATTTAGATCCAACCAAGACAAACAAGGACTATGAAGGTCATAATATAATTTGAATTACATCACTACCGTCTCCATGTATGTCAATATAGTTAGGTCACTCTGTTTGAAGTGCTGGATTACAACCGTGTGGATGCTTAATACTTTGATGTTAGTATTCCTTTATTAGTTGTTTTGTCTTATCGTCTATTGTTGTATTGATATTTTTTTTACTTTATCCTCTTCGGCCTTTAATGGTCTTCGGTTGATTCGGTACCTAGTTTTAATGTCACCCGTAGGCCTAAATCTATGGCTATAGATTATAGAGTCATCGCAAGGCTACCTACAAATTATATTACAAGCACTAGTAAAAATTTCCTATGTAACAAATCGAGATAAAATTATACAGTTAGTAAAAACACGTGGCGGAAATGGGCGCTGCCCGTAGCTTCAGCGCCAATGACGCGTGAACACTGTCGGATAGGCAATGGACCGCGTGGGAACAGTTACGAATAAAAAACAACTTTTTTCATCTGCTTCATTGCCTTTCATTTTTTAATTTGTATTTCTAATATTTTTACTGTTATCTTTAAGATACCTATTTTTCGTTATTTTTGTTCACTTTTTCTCAATGTTTAAGCTATGTGCTATTCTGAGGATCACCTTTGACTTGATCATTGGAAAATAACTTTAATCCTTAGACTATGTAGAAAAATTAACTGTCCGGTATATTCAGCTTCAGTGTTGTTGCAAAGCTTTTAATAGAATTTGGCTTGTCAATTCGATCATTGAACTAGGTCGCCAGCTTCCTGCATTCCAGTTTGTGAAGGTCGCATATCAGAATTTTATTGTAGAAGGTTCAAACTGTCTTACCACCGGCATCCTGCAAATCTGTTTCCTTCATACATTTTATTTATTTGAGAAGCTCGTCCATACTCTCTTGTCGGTAGCATATTGCGTTAACAGGAATACTAGTTATTTTGGTTACAGTAGTTTTTTTTTTTATAAATGTTATTCATCTAACAGTGGCATACACGAAGACCGTAGCAAGCGCATAAAGATAAAATCACTGCCCGCAAGGAATACGTTATTGAATATATTTTATTTATATTCACAGGAAAACGGATTTACGGATTATTTCATCGATACATTAGAGAGCAACACGATTCAAACTCGTAGAAATGCAATAGATATTTTGTTTCCGACTACAAATAACTCGAACCTTATTGATTCCTTTCAACATCAATCAATTAACATCATCAGCCTGTAAGAGTCACAGTCTGTATTGTATAGGCCTCTCCCAATTTGATTTTGGGGAGGTGATTGACCTTACTAAGCCTGGTCTGACAAGTTGGTTTAGGGTGATGTTTCGAGATTTCTTTCTCTTCCCTATGATCTTGTCGTGATTCAGCAGGTACGCCACTTACAAGTGATATTGGCATGACTTGAGCCCGAAATATAACTTGATAACAATAAAACTGAACAATAAACAATACATACCACTAACAATAAAAATAGTATTCAGTATATCAATTTGACGTGCGTGCAATAACAATACCGCTTGAATTTTTTTATTTATGTAATCAAAGAGGCCTCGTTAGTACGTGATCGGTACATCGAAAGTTTTCACTTTTTATTCGTATTTGCTAAGGGTTCATTAGCGAAATTTTGAAAGTATGTAAAATAATTTATATTACACTGAACTATTTGCAGGAACTCCATAATAAAGATATGTCTGATAAGGTAATTCATATTTGATGCACCTCGCTCTGTTAATTTTATGTCAGTTATTTGCCAACTTAATTTTTATTTTACACCATTTGGCAAAGTAGTTTTGTAGTAAGTTTGTGGAAAATGGTGTCAATTGTGTGAAAGCTCGACATAAAACATTGATATTTACCCTAAGGTTGACTGGAAGAAAATGTCTACGGCATTAAGTCCACCTCTGTACATATTTTGTGCATAAAGTTTTTAAATAAAATAAATAAATATTTGGTTTTAGCATCGAATGAGCCTAACAAGTACTGTCTTATGTTTGGTTAACTAGTTATTGTACTAGCAAGCCTTGTCAAATAGAAATCACACAAATAGTACAAAAATCCACTAGAAACATAAAGGAAAAGAGGCTGTATCGTAAATTGCTCATACTGAGGATACTGATATAATTTCTAATGTTCAAGTAGGTGGCATTACAAATCGAATGATTATAGGTGCAATTTTATATATTCATACCGTATAACTTTACTTAATGCCGTTGGATGTCTACGTGAAGAAGAGGATAAAATTATTAGTTTCAAGTGTCCCCGGTAACTTAGTTGGATAAGCGTCTCACGCGGCACGTGAGAAGTCGCGGGTTTGAGTCCCACTCGAGGCTGAAGTTTACGACTTAAAATTTAATGTTCTTAATATTGTATTTTCATTTGAGCTTGCCAACTAATTGTTTTTATTTTAAAATACGAACCATAAATATATTGCGTAATAATATTGAACTTTGACATTATGTGAGGTTTAATTACAAAACCATCGTTAAATTGAAGGTTTCATCTGCGTGATTGTTATACCTCTCAACAGCAATTATGTCAAGATTATTTAGATGTGCATTCTTTAAAAACACTAACATGCTTGGTTATATAATAAAATTTTTTAGTACAATGTGAAAATTACCACAGAATTTTAAATTATCTCTCTTAACTTGCTAAACTTCATTGTCAGGCTCTTAGTCTTTGTGAGAACTATAATAATATCGTGTAAAGGTTGAACAAATGAGGAAGCATCACTGTGCAATTGCCTAAGAAATAATCGTTACTAAAGACAACTATACCTAGTTGACAGTAAGTAGTACTGCTATTAAGGTTGTCTACCACGAAAGACCACTAACGTGTCTTTCATAAAACACTTTTTACTAATCAAAATTTTTAAATAGCACCAAGATGGTATATCCTGATATTCGGAGGCTCTTCATTACTCTTGTCAGTCTTCTGATTTCAAGCAGTAGAACGCGTATAAGATAAATTACAATCTAAAACTTAACCTTTTGATGACTACTGCCGGACATAATTAAGCTTCTCCCAAGGATAAAAATCAATTTTTCGGTCTTACTATACCAACATGGCTGGTTGGTTTTTCTTTTCTTTATCTTTTTTAAAAGTGTTCTTTTGGATACTATATAGTCTACTTTTAGATTGTTGACATTTGATAACTTTGTGTATCCCATAATTTGTCACTTGTACAATTATTACGCTGAATGTGAAATCATCAGGATAATAGAGGATTGATACGAGTATCTAAATAAGACGATAATAGTAAGTGTTATGTACATAAGTAATATAATGGATTGCACTTTATAGATTAGCATCGTTACACATGAGAGTACATTTTAAATTAGGTCAATTAACTGATTTGCCGAGTCGTGAAAGAGATTTGATCTCGTGTACGCATAGGAATAATATACTGTTAACCGTGTATAAGTACAATTCGTTATTTTCATAATATTCTGTAATGCATTAGACATATTTTATTAATAATCTTAATTTTAGTCCTACTTTAACTATCTGTTACTGCCTTTGTAAAAAATTTTTAGTATTTTATGATTCTACATATATATTTATCTTTGTCCCGATAATGTGAAGTCTATCTTTTGATATTTTAATTTATGTTTTAGACTGTTTTCTGTAGTTGGTAGTTAAACGGCACAATGCTTTGTTCTTATAGCAGATTTCTTTATAATAACATAGCAGAGAACAATTTCACACTCAGAATAGTCAACGATAGTAGTAATCAATGAATGTCAATTATGTAAGCTAGAGAAATAGTTCGCGATTTACTACGTGCAGTGCAGTCAATAGAAATGAAGAGCGTGCTTGATTTAAAGTGAGGAAATTTTATAGGATAGTAGGTAGGTTAAATAAGAAGACAATGTAGCTCTTCTGGAATGTATTGAGTTGCACTAAGCATTTAATTTTCACATTCTGGTCCAGATATAAGCTTCTCACTGACACAGTACTGG
Source organism: Thumatha senex (assembly GCA_948477245.1). Lineage (NCBI taxonomy): Eukaryota > Metazoa > Arthropoda > Insecta > Lepidoptera > Erebidae > Thumatha > Thumatha senex. The sequence goes on along the minus strand of OX419731.1, from coordinate 16,874,607 downwards.
TTATCATAAATAAATATTTTAAAGTGACTTGGAAAGGAAACGGGTTATTGTAAAATCGTAGGCGATAGCGATGGTCTAACTACCTGTCAAAACCCACGTAGAGACGCACATACTGATGTGCTGCGGTCGTGCGTGACTGTGAATGGTGTCGATTTTACTGCTGACACACTTACCGCTTTCATAACTGCTCGTAATGTACTACGAATAGGTCTCGCCCTTTATGACATAACGAATGTATGTCATGTACTGAGGAGCTAATTCAAATCGCAGAGTACCACTGTGCACAATTGCTGGCTGTAACAGCAAATTTTAATAACTAACATAACTTTAGTCTACGTTTTTGCGATGTACAGGTTTCAGAACGTATTGTAATACTCGCGAATTGCCGCGGTGCAGCACAAAAAAAACGGCTTCCATTAAATGATAAATGAAAAAAAAAAACTCAAGTGACATATTTTCATTGACAGAGTCGAGTCCAAAGTAAATATAAATCCCCAAATGACAATACGACTGTTCATACAGAACAGCTGTTGAGAGTAAACTCTATATTTCTAAATCTATGTATGGTCAAAACATTATATATTTACAAAAATACCTTTCTTTTGCAGAACCACCACGTGTCACAGCGGCGGTGGGGCCACGAAGCAAGCGGGTGCAGACGCCTCAGCCTGCTCGTACGCCGCCGGTAGCGGTTGTCGCGCCGCCCGCACAGCCGCGAGAACACACTGCTGCACTCGCTCACGCTGCCAAGGGCGTAGAAGCTCTGGGCGTTTTAGTCCAGTATTTAGTGTTTCGAGTAAGTAATATATTATTAAATGCTGGTAATATATTATTAAAATAAATAGTACTTGCTAAATGAATACTTGACAAAAGTAAGGTAAAAGTTTTAGTCAATCAGTTGTTTATAACACAAATGGAGACAATATATCGTTTTCGTTTTAGATTTAAAGACAGAACGATGTAAAAATAATAATATCAGAAAACCGATACTGAAGTAAATCTTATTTTCCGTGGTTTTATTAGCTGGTGACATTGTTAGAACATCAATTTAACAAAGATAATACTTTGCAGTTTCTTTCATCGCTTCCAATTCCTGAGCATTCCCCGTTCAATTTTGATCAATTATCTACGTGTGATGTTAAGAAGAGTATTATGTCGATAGGATCCAATGCGATTGGCTGTGACAACATTAGCCGTAAGATGGTGGAGCCTGTCATTGACGAAATCCTCCCCATTATTTGTCACATTTTAAACTACTCCCTTATCTGTGCCGAGTTTCCAAAAGCCTGGAAAGATGCAGAAATAATTCCTTTACCTAAAAAGTCTAACCCAACATCCTTATCCGAATATCGTCCCATTTCCATTTTACCGTTCCTATCCAAAGTCCTAGAAAGGCTTGTTCACTCCCAACTATACACATATCTCAATAAAAATAACCTCTTAAACCCTTTACAATCAGGCTTTCGGCCAGGTCACAGTACGACCAGCGCATTGATAAAGGTCACTGACGATATTCGTCTAGGCATGGAAAGTGGGAATCTCACGGTGCTTACATTGCTGGATTTCAGCAATGCTTTTAACACTGTGGATTTTCGCATCCTGCTAGACATATTACGCTCAATTAACATATCTCCACTAGTGATTGATTGGTTTCGTAGTTACCTTTTTGGACGCCGACAGCGTGTTCGAGTAGAGGATTCCTTTTCCACATGGTGTAGTACTTCTGTCGGTGTTCCACAGGGTGGCGTGCTTTCTCCCATGCTCTTTACAATTTTTATTAATTCTATATCTAAGTATTTATTTTCTTCTTACCACCTTTATGCAGATGATCTTCAAATTTACAATCAAGCTCCATTATCTGAGTTGTCGACAGCTTTTACAATAATAAATACAGACCTGGCGCATATCTGTCAATGGAGCAAGCAATATGGCTTGGAGGTCAATCCCTCTAAGACTAAAGTCATTGTGGTGGGCAGCTCTCGAATGCTAAGTCAAGTTCAATGGTTAACCCTTCCAGATATCAAATTTGATGGAGTTGCCCTGCAAATTAACAGTGAAGTAAAGGATTTGGGTATCATAATCGACAGCACACTATCTTGGCGTCCACAAATGAGGGAAGTCAGCCGCATTATATATTTGCTTCTGCAGGCTCTTTGCGTAGATTGCGAAACTTTCTTCCAACAGCCACTAAAAGGGCGCTTGCAGAATCCCTTCTCCTTCCTATACTCGATTATGCAGATGTCAGCTATCTTGATGTCACCGAGGAGCAGCTAGACAAGCTTGAGCGACTTCAAAATTTTTGCATTAGATTTATATTTAGGTTACACAAATATGATCACGTATCACAATTTCGCAAATTGCTCAGATGGCTCCCGATTCGCCTTCGACGGAACGCTCATATTCTGTCTTTGCTTTACAGCACCCTTTTCAATCCCACTACTCCCATTTATTTAAAAGAACGATTTATGTTTCTTAATGACACACATTTAAGATCCTTACGGTCATCAGTATCACTGGAATTAGAGGTTCCTAGACATTCCACATCGTTTTACGACAAATCCTTCACTGTACAGGCTGTACGGTTGTGGAATGGGCTACCTTTAAACTTAAGGCGAGCGCAGTCGTTGACTATTTTTAAGAAACGAATAAAAGAGCACTACTTGGCGTCGTAGTATCTGTGTATGTACGCATAATATTTGTGTGGATGTGAATTTATTTATGTTTGTGTATGAATTTATGTATGTGTATGTATTTATGTATGTGTTTGTATTTATGTATGTATATGTATTTATGTATGTATATTTATTTTTGTGTATGTATGTGATGTAAGTTCTTAGTAAGTTTTTAGGTAAACTACATTATAATTATTAGTTAATCGTCTTTCTTTATTAAAAACACCAATTGCTACCCATTTCCCTTAAGGTCCTTGACAACTTCTCCATCCAAAGGTTGCCTGTAAGAGATTGCTCTTTAGCGATAAGGCCGCCCTTTGTACATTTATGAAACTGTAATCTCTTTATGTGAGTGTTTTATATTTGTGTGCAAAAAGTTTATTCTATTCTATTCTATTCTATCAATTGCACCACACACGTGTAACCCATGCTTTTTATTATTTTTCTTATATATTTTGCACCGTTAACGGTAGAATTTTGTATAATCCTGAAACACATGTTTACTTATTTTTAATCAGATGTAGGTATTTTAAATTCAATGTTGCTATCTTTCAAAATGAAGGATCTCCCATATAAACGTTGAACCCCTATTTTAACCCATTATGAAAACATGTGTTTATTTATTTATAACCAGAAACACGTGTACGTATGTAATTTCATGTTTACAACTTAAATATTACGAACCTCCATACAATCGTTTATGCCTTATTTTACCCCCTTAGGATTAAAATTTCGGATATCCCTTTCTTAATGGGTGCTTACTATATAAATGTAGTCTATCCTAAAAAAAATAAGCTTGTAGATCCAAGAACTTAGGCTGTACTTTGACCATAAGAATGAGTCATGCAATAATTTTATCAATAAAAGACAACCTCCATTTTACCACTTTACAGATAAAGTTTTGCAAAACCGCAATATACATGTTCATTTATTTGTAATTAGGAATACGTAATTTCATGACTCCAAAATTGAAAACCTTCATACAAACGTTTATACCTTATTTTACCCCCTTGGACGTAGAATTATAAAAAATCCTTTCTTAGTGGGTGCCTACATTATAAGGGTAGCTTATCCTCAAAATATCAAGATTAGGTGTAAGGGTTTCGGGTGGGCGTTCATAGATTTTTAAATTATATTTTCTGTCGGCCCACCAACGGGACATCCAATGGAACCACTGAAAAGAAGATTTTAGGTTATTTCTGTATACTTACTTATAAAATTGTAATTTACGAACACTGGCCCCATCGTTTGTGGTCACGATGAGGCCATACTCCATGTATTCATTTAAAATGCACTGTCAATTATTACTACAAATATTATTAATAGAAACGAAATAAGTTGTTTAATATACAGGGTGGCCCATTTAAAACGGTTAGTATGGGCAACTCTGAAACTATAAGACATAGAAAGATCTTTTCTAAGAAACCATGTCACCGATTTTGATAAAAACAAAAACTGCATTCAAATATTTCAAATAATACTTGTACTCGAGTCGGGAATCGAACCCGGAATTAGAGAAAAATAAAACTTGCATTATTTTTAATTCAATATCGATTTAGTAGATCTTAAGCAGTAAATATTACTATGAAACATAATATCTAAAATGAATAAAAGTCATCGTTCTTCAGATCATTTAATTTAATTTAGTAGGTGTTCATATTGGCCATCTTTTTTTCAGTATAACAATCATCTGATTTAGGCGCGTAAAATTGTATCTATGGTCGGTGTTGCGACTTGTAATATACAATGCTTTCACATTTTCAAAAAGTTCGAGCACCGGCTCACAATAGTCAAATGCCTAGAGACTTTTTGAATCATAACTTTCCCCAATAATGGATTGGTACAAATGACTCCTTCAAACGGCCCGCGCGCGACGTCACTTATTTAACCCCACTAGACGTCACATTTTGGACAACTACTAAATAAAATAAAATAATATGAAGAAAGATGACTTTTATTCATTTTCGATATCACGTTTCATAGTAATATTTACTGCTTAAGATCTACTAAATCGATATTTATTTAAAAATAATCCAAATTTCATCTTTCGATAATTCCGGGTTTGATTCCCGACTCGAGTACAAGCATTATTTTAAATCTTTGAATGCAGTTTTTGTTTTTATCAAAATCGGTGACATGGTTCCTTAGAAAAGATCATTCTATGTCTTATAGTTTCAGAGTTGCCCATACTGACCGTTTTAAATGGGCCATCCTCTATTTACAAATAAAAATAATAAAAACTTATTTCATTACTCTTATGGCATACGATTCCGCCTGCAACATCTTAAATCATTATATCTGATTGATAACAATGCATGTATTAAAAAAATTCCAGTTAGACGCTCTAAATGGCAGCTCTTGGCGGGTGGAAGCAGAACGGTGGCGTGGAGTGGCAGCAGCAGAGCGGAGCAGCGCCGCGCGCGCCGACCGCGACCGGCAACAACGTGCTCAAAAAGATCTCGATACCAGTGAGTGTATATAAATGTAATCTACATTATTTCAACAACTTAGTAAATGAAAGCTCACTCGTATGAGCTTTGTGAGTCCATGTCACACCTTAATCAGAGCAACAAAATTCATCACCACGACACGAATCCATTAGTGCAACAACAACGCACCACGCTATCACTAATGTATAAATTCACTCACATTCTTGCTGTCATCAGAAACCTTCACTTAAGAATGTAAGCTTTACCGTACAATTATCAAATTTCCAGTTCTCCCAAGTGTACAATAAAATATATTTGTCTATTTCCAGTCGCAGAATGCCTGAGCAAGATCTCAGAGCTGGAGATGGAGCTCTCGTCGAAAGAAGAGATAAACGCGCGTCTCCAAGCTAAACACATTGAGGAGGTCGCTGCCCTTGCCAATGACATCAAGGGGCTCAAGGTAAAATTTGCCAAATGACTATAATAAAGACGGCAAGCGTAGATTTCAATTGGATTCGGCTAGTAAAAATAAAGTTAGAAACGTTGACATTAAATATTTCCAAACGCACGCTATTGTGCAAAACCCTATAATTACCACCTTGGTTGTACATACTAAACAGTTCATGCAAAACTGATCGCATGCAATTTCTAATGGGCTTACTAATTTCTGTTATTACAGGATACAATCGAGACCTTGAAACACGAAGTTGCCGAGAGTAGGGTACGTCTACATGCGCATAGCGAAATAGAACGCACCCTTCGCGCTCAACTAGAAGCCGCGCGAGTAGAAATAGAGCACTCCAAGATGTACAACTCGTCATTCAATAGTTCTATCGACACGTCGTACAACACGTGCGACGCGGCCTGCGACCCCGTGTGTTGTGAGGCGGAAGATTGCGAACTCCGATTAGCTGCGAATGAAGAATTGAGCACAGATGCTAACGAATTGGCAGCTGAGGTTAGTTGACATTGGCAAAATAGTTCGGTTTGTAGGCTACACTAATATAATATAGTCTGCATAAGCAAATATATTATTATTATATAGCAGATCATTGATCTGATGTGTGCATATCACTACACTTGTGTTTTAATTAATTATTTTTTAAATATTCATCAAGTTTGTTTGTAAAACTGTTAACTGTTTACGCACTAATCACAGTCTCTCGTAAACTGTTCCACATATCAACCACGCGATTTGGCAAAAAGTGTCGTCTAGGGTTACTAGCAGAAGGAGACCTGTCGAGTTTCATTGAGTGTGCCGGCCTTAAATGACAATTAGAGTTCATGGAATAGAGATTGCCGATATAAATAGTTTCAATTAGTAAAATCACGATGCACTTAAAAATATCAGTTGTTATTATTATGTTCATAAGTTCAATTCATCAGTTCAGAAATTTCATTCAGTTAATGTTCATGTTATTGATTGAAAAAATGAACCGTTTTGTTGAGTGTATCTGACGCTTAATAATAAATGAGTAATTTTTGTACATTCAAATGATATTTTGTAATTTGTGCCAATTTAAATTTTATTTTATTTCTTCGTAACCGTTATCGTCTCCATTATCAGGGATGTGAATCTTTTTTTATTTTCTAATGCTTGATGCATTTATTGGTACTACTGAAATATTAAACATTTTAGGTGCGATCACTTCGAGCAGTCATCGAACTAAAACAGGCTGAGGTCGCCTCTTTACGCGACGCGCGTTCTGAATTGTCCCTCGAGCGGGAGAGACGCGCGGCTGCCGAGCGAGATGCGCGAGCGGCGCGACATGCGGCCGAAGAGTTGCGGGAACGTGCCGCCGCGCGACAACGCGATACCGACCGCCTGAGAGACGATAACCGACGTCTACGGGATGCCGCGGCTAGAGACCGCGATCATGCTTCGCGAATCGCTGCGCTCAACGAAGAACTCCGCTACAAACTACGGCAGAAGTCACAGGTATACAATTTCATTTTATAAATATCTTAGATTTTCACCTTCCTGATATTTCTCACATCATCAACTTCTCCCTCGATTCTGTCCAAGCCTACAGTGATCTACCAGGAAACTGTGAACCCATTTGAAGATCTCAACTGACAGGTTACAACTTTTTTGTTATTTTTTCGTTTAGTGAGCATCACCAAAACTCGCATCGTTTTTATTTTGTCTAATAGTGCAATTATATCTGGCAGTAATATAGTCAAAATAATACGGGCAATCTAGCAGAGCCCATTGACAGCTTAGGAAGCAGAATTATACCCTACCTAGTCCGATGGAAACTACATTTATTGCCTGGAAATGAACTGCTGACATAGTGAAATAATATAAAATTGTAAATAGGCCATCAAAAGAAAGCCTTCCTAAGTTTCTTGCCGGTTCTTCTCAGATGGGCCGCATTCCGAACCGGTGATCGCTTTAAAAATATTAAATGTATTCTTAGTTCTAGTGTATGACATTTTGTAAACGCCGTTAAAATGGTCTATGCAAAATAAAGACATTTTTTTTGTGTCCGACTAAAGCGCTATGAAAAAATGCCATAGTTTAAAAGCTTTTAACATTTACGTGTCAGGAATTTGTCGTATCGGAAAGTTAATTTTATAAGTTGGCCATTTGGAAAAATCACGTGTATGCACTGTCGGACAGGTTTGGGCAGCGTTATAAAAGTGGAGGCTTACAATCAGTAATGGATGATAGTCCATATACAGAATGAATTTTTCTAGTGGGCCTACAAGGCCAAATCCTAAACTATAAGGAATATCTAAAAATGCTAAAAGGGGTCGCCAGCCCGAATTTGATGAATATAAAAACTGCATCATTAGATTTTTGAAAAAATCATTACTTAGGCAGGAATCGAACACAATGATTTTGTAAAAAATAAACACAGCCTGTATTATTACACTATTTGAAAGTGTTGTTAATATGGATCGATTTCTGGGAAATAATGATATACGGGAACCATATGGAAAGAGCGGAAAAAGTTTTACAAAATGTCGAAGCATCGAAGCTTACATGCTGTGACTAAGCTCTTCTTACTCATTCTATTGTGGTTTCCTTTTTATTTGCATAAAATTCCATAATTTATGCCACAATTTAAATGATATACTTTAACTTCTACGCACGCAAGTTACGCACAATATTAAATTGGTATATCAATTTAGGCATATTTTTTTAAGCACAATTATCAAACAGTTGCCCTCTTTTAATCTTTTCTGTCCTACATATAAGTCTGTCTGTCCTACATACAATACTCTTTTGTATTTCACGCAAATACGCTTCCTCTCAGCATCAAGTACACCTAAAAAACATTTATTGAATTGATTTACAATGTATGCTCTAAAAGAATTGTTTTTGGAGAATTAAGTTTTGACTGCCTCTGTGGCACGGTAAGAGTGTATCCGACAGCTACGCAAGAGGTCGTGGGTTTGATTCCCACCCAGGACAAAACTATGTGTGATATTTATCTATAATATGTATGTATTTAGAAATATATAAGTATGTTTTTCAGTTATCTAGTTACAAGCTCTGCTTAGTTTGGAATCAGATGGCGTTGTGTGAGTAGCCCAAGGATATTAAAAAAAAAACTATATGAACTACTTTCGATGTTATCGAACTCCAGGTAGTATCTCTACTAGCGGGCGGCGGCTACATAGAGCGGCCACCGATCCGCACTCGCACGTCGTCCGCGGACTCGGGCCGCTCCGCGTCGCCCGCGCCTGACTCGCCGCCGTCGCCGGCGTCCTCGCCCGCGCCCGACACGCCGCCACTGCCCGCGGTCAAGGGCGTCGTGGAGAAACACGATTCCGTCAGCTGGGTGCTCGAGATCGAAGAGACTCCTGAGGAGGTGGCTTCGAGGTAAATACACATTATTCAGGAGATGATAAATACTTATTAATTTTGCTCATGGAACACTTAAAGCTAGGTAAAGAGAATAACGCTAGTATAATGACTAAAACACATTGACAAAACATCGTTTGTATACTTAAATATATATGTACAAATACAACTCGTGGCACTTACGAATATTGAAATCCATATCTGTACCTCTTTCAATATTATTCTAATACTGGGACATACTGGCTTAGTTATGAAGGTGAAAAAAAGGTCTTGTTAAATAACTGGTCCGTATCATAGACCAGAGGTGGATCTTAACGTACTCCCTGAGTGCTGTTTGATCCACTGGTGGAGCATATTAAGAGTTGAAAGTATCACAGGATACACCCAAAACAGTCGTGGAGCACAGTGAACTTCTGCGTGCTACTCGATCTACTTTTTTTATACCACTAAGGTGGCAGACAAGGTACTGACTCGTAGTCCCACCAATTTTGACCCACCAGCATACGGCCCACCTGATGGAAAGTGATCATCGTAGCCTATGGACGTTTGCAACACCAGAGGTGCAGCATTCGTGCTGCCGACCCTTAAACTACTTACTACTTACTAGTGGATAAGTAAATCTACAGTTTAACGCTTTGGTTGAACGGTACGTTACCCGGCAGTTTGTTAGCAAACTTCAAATGTTTTATTAAATACACTACAATTCGGCAGGCTGGCCCGCCGCTCGTCGTTCCGCACGGCGGCGTCCCCTAGCGGAGTGAAGCGGCGCGGAGGCGGCTCCCCCGGCAGCGGCTCGCCCGCGCCCGCGTCCCCGGCGCCCAACGCCTCCAAGCTGTTCCGGCCCGGCGACCTCGACTTCCCACCGCCGCCACCCCCGCTGAAGGAATCCGCCGGGGAGGCCATCTACATTTACGACGACCGCCAGTATTGAACGCGAGGACCGAAACGCTCGTGATCGACTAGTCTTATATTTGAAAAGTGCGCGGATCCACCCGCGATGTTCCTCGGGTCCGCTCGCGTCACACCGCGGTCTCGGCCGCGTCTTTCCGCGGGTCTCGGGGCCCACCCCGATATGATGTTCTTGCCGGATTATATTTTACTGTACGAGTTGCAGGCGTAGATTTAGTAAACACATGGGACCCGACCGGAGTGCTTGTCTGTAATTCGAGTATTATATAATTGAATACGTACGTACCTTAGGCATGGTGATCGAAGAAAATATTGCTCGATGTATTTAAGCTCGTCTCTGACGATCGCCGTTGGACTTTGCAAGAAAATAATTTATGAGCTTGGATATAATTTTACGTAGATTTAATACGAGTTTGCTCTTTCTCAATAGAATTTAGCTTGAAGTGATAATTATATGTTATTCTCGTAAACGACATAAGAATACATTAGATGTTTCGTGAGTATTGAATATCTTAGTTGAACGAATACCTAACCTTATCTTATTTCAATTTTGTCGACTTCCTACCAATTGAAATACAAAACCTTAAAGGGTTAACATGAATGAAATAAGGTAAGATGTAGTTCGAAAGTCTCATAACTATAAGAATTGCTTTTCCCTACAATCTGGTCTTGAAAAGTTAGAATGGGCTGCATCTGATGAAAGTGTTTATATGTACCTGTAGGTTGCACTAATGAACTATAAAGCTTTTTTATCCACTGTTTTGTAACTATAACTTATTTACTTAATACCTTAGTCTCTCTACTACATGTCTCTTCTTTATGACTTACTTGTAGACTATTTTTCAGGGGGTTTGTTTGCAGGGGTCAACCCAACTTGCAATTGACTACGCTTAGTGATCTGGGTAGGAACTCTGTGTATACTGTTTGAAACTATTCTCCTATTGCTGTCACTCTTGTATTTATTTATTTTGTTTGTTGGTGCAATCTTTTATGTTTCTGAATGTTTATAAAAAGTGCTTGAAAGTGTTGTTGTGCTCAGTTCTGTTAGTTCAAGCAGGTTGTTATACACATTACTTAGCAATATATTGAATGTAATTAGGTATTTATATTGTTTTGTATGGTACTTTTAACTTAATTATTATATTTTATCACACTCGTTGAATTATTTTGTACAAATAACAATTTTAATTATAAAAGAAATAACATAGTTTTAAGCGAAAGTGTAATAATGACGTTTTTGTTCTGTCTGCTAAGGATTTAGACGCTTTCATTGTTTGAGCTGATAAACTTCTCTACTATTTTGAATGTTGTATTTCGAATTAATTTTCAAGTTTCCTTTTTAGTGTAAAATAGTTTATTAAAAAAAAACTATTAAACCAAAGAGTCGCGTTCATCTGCTCTTTGCCACGTTCCTTGATATCAACAACGGTGTTGCATGATGGATAACGTTGTATATTCAGTTTAAATGATTTTTATTTATTTTTAAGCTTATCGTTATATTACATTAAATACCATTCCAAAATTAAACTGTAATCATAAATATTATAACGTGATTGCGAAGGATATTAATATAAAAAATAAAATAGTATGTTAAATATACCGTATTTTTATTTTTATTGTAAGTAATTTGTAACAATAAATGGTGGTGTGACCCTAGTAAGGCCAATCTAGCAGTTTACAGCCTCTCACCTCTCACCACATGGTGTAATAAGTACCTACTACACTTTTTCTTTTTAAATTTAGATTACCTACTACCACACCGGTACGTAGGTACATCCCACGACTACATGACCGTATATTTTTATTTTATTAAATATATGGAAATCTGGTCGATATTTTGACAGTTAAGATTAGTGCTCCATTTTTTTTGTGCAGTAATGTTCATCGCGTTGCATTCAGATTAGAAAATCTCAATATGACGATTAGTATCTGAGATCGATTCCCCGTGAATTCCCACAATGTTGATTCCCAATGATCGCTCGAATTTCTGCATCTATTAGCTCCACAACAGTCTATTAGTAAAAAAGACACATTCTGAAGATCAGAGGGAGAGCTTTTACGTACCTCAGATATTTCATATCATACTAGGGCCCTCGACCAAGACATCGCCAATACGGACGCAGGGTAAGCATGTTGGCAATAGGCTAGCCGATAAAAAGAACCGGTGGTTGATGGAGCGGAATGGGAGACCCTGCAAACGTAAAAGACACCCTCAAGCCAAATGATTATGGTATTGGCCCTACCTTTTATGGTTAAAACTGGAAGAGGTTTACATCCAGCAGGGTAGTCCGATGGAACGAATGGAATGGAAACGAATGAAACCAAATCAATGTAATGTTTCCAGACTTGCACTATTGGCCTTAATTGATTTTGGCATCGTTTAATCCAATGCTACGTCGAAACTCTTATGAAGATAGCTCAAACCCTTAGCTCATCAAACGAGAGGGGGCCGAATCTACTAACAGCGATTCTAGTTCTACTCGTATTTTGAAGTACGATTGTGATATACCAATATGATGGTCTTAGTAGTTGTGCGTGCGTGTGTGTGTTAGTGTATGTATGTGTTAGTGTATGTATGTATGTGTGTGTGTGTGTTGTTGAGTGAAATACGTAGGCTCCAGCCGAAGGACTTAAAAAAACGAAATAAAATTAATTATTTATTTAAAAGAAAAAATTACAAAAATTATATACTAAGTAAACTAGTGCCTTAGTTCGATGTGAGAACAAAAGTGAACTTAAAACTATGCAGTTCTTGCGCGTGGCGACGACAGGTCACGTTGCAGCTGGCCGTTTCACGTTGTGCTGACGATGCGACGCTACGCTGTCGGACACGAGGCGGTTGCTAAGCGCATCAACTGGTTCGTACGATTATATTGATGATTCGGCGAGTTATGCGATCGTAATTCCTCCACCCTTAGAGAAGCAATTATTTTCCTACTTTTAGGGAAAAAATTGCTGGTGTAGCTGGTTTCGCATATATGTGTCTTTCAGGTCCTTCAGAGGTTCTTGCTGGGAGCTGGGATTATTTTCTATAGTTTCAGAATGTTCGCGTCTGCGTTGGTGATATCGACGAGCCAGTACAGCCAAGGTAAGTATAGTTACACAGGATAATGTTATATAGAATGGTATGGTGGTGTGGTATACCATTCCAGAGGAGTTCTTCTGAAGTTGCAATGGAGGCTGGGATATAATGTTATCCCGGATCAAGTGTAGTGATTTCAGGTTTATTGAACTCAAATTGAGGTGCGGTAAATCTACATTCTTCGGTTCTTCAGGGTAGGTAATTTTCATGATTTTCAGGGGCTGGCCTTGCACGACGTCATTTGTATTAGTTAAGGTAAGTTCAGACGAGCTTGTTCGGACTGCTGTTGGCGACACGAAACCCTTCCCCATCACCGTCGGGGTACACCAGGGTTCTGTCCTTAGTCTGCTTCTGTTCAGTGTAATATTAGACGAATTGTCGGACAGCATCAGAAACCCGCATGAGCAGCCTCCATGGTTGCTCATGTATGCTGACGATATTGCGCTGGCAGACGCGGACAGGGGCAGATTGGTGCGACGTGTAAAGGCGTGGAAGGAGACGCTTGAGAACGGCGGTCTGAAACTAAATGTGGCGAAGACCGAGTACTTGGCACTAAACTCGACAGATTCCACATCCGTCCGCATAGGCGGTGATTTGGTCGAGCGCACGGACCAGGTTAAATACTTGGGATCTGTTTTTCACACGTCCAGTGACATCGATTGCGATGTCAAGTCACGAATTGCTGCCGCGTGGGCCAAATGGCGGGAGATGACCGGTGTCATTTGTGACCCTAAAATGCCGATCCGGTTGAAGGGACAGGTCTACAAAACCATTATTAGACCTGTCCTTTTACATGGCAGTGAGACGTGGCCGATATTGGAGCGACACAAGCAGGAGCTGCGTGTCACGGAAATGAAGATGCTGCGGTGGATGTGTGGAGTCACGCGGATGGACCGCGTGAGGAACTCTCGCATCCGCGGCAGCCTTCACGTCCGTGACATTGCAGACAAGTTGCAAGAGTGTCGCCTTCGTTGGTATGGTCACGTCTTGCGGCAACCGCCGGGCTACGTAGGTAACAAATGTCTGGCCATGTCAGCCCCGCCGGGTCCCGGTAAGAGGGGAAGACCCAAGAAGTGCTGGCTTGACGTCGTAAGGGATGACATGCGTGCCAATGGTCTCACCACAGGGGATGCCGACGACCGTGCGAAGTGGAGGAGAAAATGTAGGAAAGCGGACCCCGGGCGTCGCGAGACGCAACTGGGACAGACGCTCGGATGATGATGATGAAGTTCAGACGAGCTTAGTGAGCACTGGTTTGGTATTGTTGCCAAGAAAGTCCCATTCAATATGTAAGCTTCAGTACCGCAGTTGAGGTGAATCGTCGTTGGTTCTGGAAAGGTTATCACGTAGCTTCGGTCATCCAATTGTTCTACAGCTTCCGTTGAGAGATGTATAGTCGAGAAACTGCATGTTGAATCGATGATTTGGTTTGAAATTACTTGTTAAATACAGTCATGTTTGGGTGCGAAGTCTTTTGTGAGAGCTTTCATCACAGAGAAACAGATTTCTAAACTTCGGGCATTCAGCCTCTATGTACACGAATTCGTTTCTATTAGTTGCTATGTAGGGATGAGGGGGAATTAGGACTTGGTGAAATTTATTCGGTGCTAAGGATAGTTTGTAGAGATCATAGATATTGGTAGAGACTATTGGAAAATTAAAAATTATAACAATTAGTTTTTTAACAAAGTACGATCCTGATCTTATTATACTATAGTATTCTCGAAAATCCAAATCTATTACCTGATTTTTCCCATAAAGCGTCTCTAATTTATCTAACATGGTTTTAAGTACGTTAATACTAAGCATGGAGTGATGGGTGGTTGTGGATCTAGTAAAAGCTATAATATTTTGTATCCTTTTTAGTTCGTCAAATAAGTCTTCAATATTTTCTGTAATAATCGCTAATAACTGAGCAAACTTACCGTATTTAATTAGACCGCAACTTTTGTAAGCATTTTCGTTCAAAATTTGATTAAGTGTGTAATTAATTCTACTCTGGTTATCGACTAATTGGTTAACTATTCTATCGTGTTCTTTAATCCATTCGTTGTTTAAACTAGAACGACTATTGAACTCTAATGATATTTTATCCTGATTTTCTTTGAGATTTACTAACGCTTCGTTGTACCTAATGGCATCCTGATAATCTAGGTTACCGGTAATGCTTTTAATTATGGTACCTAAGCCGTCTATTAGACCTCTTTTTGTCCTGCTAGGTTCTAAAGATTTTAAGTGGTTAACAATGGTGTTTATCTTGTTATTTAAATATTCTAATTGTAGTTCGTATAACATGTAAGTTTCGTTATTAAGTCTGTTTCTGTAGTCCTGTAATTCGTCCCTAAAGGTAAGTATTCCTTGTTCTATTTTGTCGAGCTCTATATACTGTAAAAATGTATGGTAATGTGTAGTTAGACTAGTTTGTCCTAATTTAAACGGTAGAAGTCCAGGTCCGTCATCCAGGTTGTCAAGTCTTATCTCTTGAAGTTGTACCAGGAGGGCGGTCAGCACCAGGATCAATACTCGTATCCTGCAACAATTGTATATTCTTTGGTGGTCGTTTTAGACGAGATTTCGCTACTGGGCCGCGTTTCTTTGATGTGTAATTGTGAATTGGGAGGTCAGCTAGAACTTTGTCTAGGGTATAGCGGGGAGCCACTTTCTGTATATCAGCTAGTGGGTTTTTAATGAAAACCTGTTGTTGAGGTTGGTATTCAATTTCAGGTTCTCTTGTCTTATTGCGTGATTCTATAAGGGCGGTCCTATCCGCTAACGCGGATTCGTTTATCATGTCATAGACAGTCTTCATTTGTTCCCTGTGAGTAATTATATACTGTTGGAGTAGTTTTTCGTCAACGTCAATGTCAATGGGATCTCTGGGGTCAAAGTGTCCCTTTATTATGTCGTACGGTCTGCATTTCGTGAAATTGTGTATGGAACTGTTGTAAGCAATTAAGGCATACGGCATTAGGTTAATTATGGGTTCATTTTTATTTTTCAGGTTCAATACACGAAGGTGCTCTATAAGTGTAGAATGGAAACGTTCTATGTTACCATTGTCATTAGGGGAGTGAGGTAAGGTTCTATGATGGGTAATTTTGTGAAGTCGTAGGAATTCTGCAAACAACTGGTTTGTGAACTCAGCTCCGTTATCTGTCACAATTGTCAGAGGGAGTTCATGGTGAGTACAGAATAAGAGGAGGGCCTGCACTATACTTATTGCAGTGCCGTCTCTTAAGTGGTATGCTTGTCCATATTTCGAGAAAACGTCGATGAAGGTGATGTATTTTTCGGAATGCGCTGTAAATAAATCAGCGTGGACAATTTCTAAGGGCTTAGAAGCTGGTGTCACGATATTAAATTGCTGTTTAATAGGGTTCCTATCGTATTTACTTTGACCACAAATGCTACACTCGTTTATGTACTTGGTTATGTGTTCTCACATTTTCGGCCAGTAATACTTTCTAGATAAAGCCAAATACGAGTAACACTCGTTAATTCCTCTCTGGTTAGTCTTTCCGTCGTGGTAATGTTTTATTATGTCCTGTTGTCTTAAATACTCCTTTACATTTTCTAACTCTGATTTAGTTAACACAAGATTCATTGAAGAGCTCTTAAATTTATCCTGAATTATAGGTATAATTTTATACATAGCTAAAGGGGGAGTTATTAGTAGACTGGTCTTAACTTTAGGATTAACGTATTGTTTCACAGTGTCTATTACGTCGGTCTCGAGGTTACTTTCAGTAATTTGGACTGTCACTCTGGTGTGCGTTTCGAAGGGTTTAGTAACAATAGGTCGTCGTTTTATGTCGTTAACTATGGTCATGACTATCTGTCGGTGAAACATGTTGAGGGGTTCGTCAGTGATTGGTACTTCTAAGATTGGGTGTTCTTGGCTAGTGTGAGCTGTACTTGTAGCTGAGTTATCTAGGTTGGGTTGCTAATCTGAGGCGTTAGCGATTATTGAACTGATTTCTTCGTTGTAAATTTCTATTCTAGATAACGCGTCGGCATTGGTGTTGCTTTTACCTTTTTTATATACGACGGTGAAGTCGTATTCACTGAACAACAACTCTTTTTCAATAGTGCTGTAATTTGTTTCACTCTCGTTGAGAGTACGAGAGGCATATGAAATGGGCTTGTCCGATCCTATCGGCCCTTGCGATAAAACTGCTTCTATTGCAAAGTTAGAGGCGTCGGTGGTTAAGATACATTCTCTGGTGAAGTCTGGGTATTGGAGTATTGGGTCATTCATAAGTAGATTTTTACATTTTTCGAAACAGTCTGTATAGTCTTTGTCAAAGGTTATCTTTTTGTTCTTTTTCAAGCATTGGGTCATGGGCTTAGTGATTTTCGCGAAGTCGGGGATAAATTTCCTATAGTAACCTAGTAATCCTAAAAATTGTTTGATTTCTTTAGCTGTTTTCGGTAGTGGGTATTTTTGTATAGCCGATATCTCATCGGGGTTGGGTTTTACGCCTTCCCTCGTAATAACGTGTCCTAAATAAGCTGTTTCCGTCTTAAGGAACTCCGACTTGTCCATTTGGATTTTAAAGTTGGACTCTCGAAGTCTATGGAAGACTTTTTCGAGGTTGGTCATATGTTCTTGGAGGCTAGTACTAAATACAACGATATCGTCTAGGTACACTAAGCATATTTCGTTTTGTTGTCCCTTAAGCACGTTATCAATGTCATTGTCCGTGGGGTTGGATACTTCTAGTATACCGCGACTACTGCTAACAGTAGTTAAGCATTTGGTTAAGACACAGTTGCAAATGACTTGCTCTGGGATACTGACATCACCATCAGGGGCATCTATTGACAATCTAACTAACTTGGAGCTTTTCGCTGGGATAATGTCTTCGTATAAGTTAACGTTACGAGAATTGTACATCCTGATAGGGTTTACCACAGAATGGGTTGTTAAAGTCTGGTCTTTAAGATCTATTTTAGCCTCCCATTTAGTCAGTAAGTCAAGTCCTATTAGGCCATCAAAGTAGTCGTGAAAATTATAGACAAAGAGGCGAATGTCGTCCGGATCGTTAAATTCAGGGAAACAAGGTAATGTAATAGAATACTTGTTTCTAATCGCGTGTACGTTAGTCACTTCGAAAGGATCAAAATTAAGAGGTACACCGGAAAAATAATTTTGAACGGGTTGTGGACTTAAGAAAGACTGATTGGCTCCGGTGTCAATTAAAAGTTTCAACGGTGGGTTTAGTATTTGAATAAATGGTAACTGTCTCTGTGTCTGTAGGTTTATTTCTATTTTGGCTTTTTTGATTCCTGGTCCGTCTGAAAATTTGCTTTTTCGACGGTCGGGCTGTCAGTCGTGTCAACGTTTGGGTGACCTGTCGGGTGATCATGGTAAGGCGAGTACGACGAGTCGTATTCGTTGTAGTAAGTATAGTCGTACACTTCGTCTTGTGAAAATTGACCGTAGTCAAAGTCGTAATTATAGTCATAGTAATAACTGTCGTCATAGCATTCATTAAAGTTCATCTCGCGGGTTTTAAAGTAGTTATTAGTCGGCGGGTTGCCTTGGGTACGCCAATCATGATTACGGAATCCACCTGCCGGTGGCAATGGCTTTGGGTTAAAATGCTGTACGCCACTCATCGGTTTGGGGGCATGCAGCTGATTCGTTTGGGGTCTAGGTTGCAATCGGAACATATTACTTTGGGGGTTATAATTTTGAGGTCTAGCACTAAATATGTGTTGTGTATGTGTGGGCATACGTACCTGAGGTGAATGTTGATTCTGCATTTGGCCTGCTCTAAAGCCGCTTTGTTGGGGCGGCGGCGCAAACTTAAAAGGTTGCGTCCCCTGCATGTGAGGCGGTTGTGGCCTCTGCACGAAAGGTGCGTGCCAAGGCGCATGCCAAGGTGCTGTGGTTGGAGTATTCGGAAGCTTTGGAAGGTGTGCAGGAGCCAGATGCGTGACCTTAGGGGTCTGGTGTGGCTTAGTAACGGAATCGTTACGTTGTTGTAGATACATTTTATTCATCTCCTCTTGGACATATTCCAAAGTCTTCTCTAAAGTATCGGGTCTCATACATCGTATGCGTGAACCTAGAGGTTCTTGTAAACCTCGAACAAACGCTTGCAACGCGAGTTTCCTATACAATACACGTTTAGCTTCTATCGTGGTAGATTTACTTTCGTGGAGGGTTACATATGTCATAATCGTGCTAAATAGGGTTTGACAGTGATTGTAAAATTCTTGAGCCGATTGTCGACCCCGAGTGGCCAAAGAGAGGTCGTTGTACAGGGCAGTTTCATCCCTTTGGTCGGCAAAATTATTAATTAGTGTATTTCTAATATCTAACCAGTTATCAGGTATACCATTAGCGTTTATTATACTAGCGGCGGGCCCTGTGATTTTGTTCAGGATACCGTTTAGCAAGTAGAGGTTGGGTAATTCGCTGCCAGGCTGAGAACCGAGGTTCGTGCAAACTATCTGGTCACATAGTTTAATAAAACGTGTAAGCACGTTTGGGTTGCCATCGAACTCCGGGACGTGGTGTATAGCCTTAAAAATAATTTCTAGGGTATAGGTTGCCATTTGGCTAGTTTCGAATAAAGTATTTAAATCTAAATTAGAATTAACTAACTCTATGTCTCTATTATTATCTAGATCTCTTTGCCGGCGAGTCTGTCTCTGTGCAGACTCGCTGGTGCGCGAAGTACTTGGGTGAAAAATGTTGGAATAAAAGGAAACTATATACTAAGGAAATAGCAACACAAGAAAGAATGTGTGCAACTCACAATATCATCTTGTTCTTTGCGTATCGATGTCTGGATACTCTTCCTTCCACGTGGCTGCAGCACTCGTAAGTTCGGATACTCTTGATGGGCTTGATAGCCGCCCGGGCGACTCGCGATCCTGAATTTCGATTTTTTGAAAAACTATTCTCGTGAACCGGCCCGCGAGTATCCTACCGACTGCGCCAAATACGTAGGCTCCAGCCGAAGGACTTACAAAAAACGAAATAAAATTAATTATTTAATTAAAAGAAAAAATTACAAAAATTATATACTAAGTAAACTAGTGCCTTAGTTCGATGTGAGTACAAAAGTGAACTTAAAACTATGCAGTTCTTGCGCGTGGCGACGACGGGTCACGTTGCAGCTGGCCGTTGCACGTTGTGCTGACGATGCGACGCTACGCTGTCGGACACGAGGCGGTTGTTAAGCGCATCAACTGGGTCGTACGATTATATTGATGATTCGGCGAGTTATGCGATAGTAATTAGTGTGTACGTGTGTTGTTGTGTGTGTGTGTTATGAGTGTGTATGTGTGATCCGATCTTAGAGATCAGTCCTTTTTAATATTTTATTATCTCTATATTTTATGCTTTAACAATTACATTTTTAAATAATTTAGAAAATAATTTGTGTACAAAGGCGAGCTCAACTCAATAAGTGAGAAAAATTTGGATGGACAAACAGCAAAAATTAGTAATATGGGGGTTTAAAGTTACATTATACATGCCACTTTAAATACATAACATTATTTAGCTTCTTTAAATTACATAAATACAATTATATACTTAAATAAATACACACATTTATATAAACGAAATACATTTTCTGTGGTTTAATTATAGTATATTGACATGTTATCTTATTCTTTAATCCTATCCTAATCTTTGATCTTAATTTATATTAATAAGTTAGTAATACTTAATGTAATCATCAATTAGTATAGTTTTAGTATCTGCCACTCTGGTTTCACTTTGAAATTTCTAATACTCATAAGTATTCAATAACAATAAAACGTTTCTAAATTAGATTATTTTTAAAGGTGTCTAGAGAACAGGGAACTTACGAGGCGAAAGAGTATCCATGTGAGCGTTGACTATCGGTATTTGTAATCCTTGGTTCAATAATGATAGGCTAGAGGCACCTAAGGACAGGACAGAAATATCCGAAGCTGAGTGAGTTGTCATAGCACAGATAAATAAAAAAAAAAGATGTGGTGTCGTGGGACACCAGAAAAAGGAGGAAACGTGGGAAAGAAGTTAAAAAAAAACCAAATACCCCCTCACCCTCACCCTCACTCTCACCCCACCCTCACTGAAAGAGGGAGTAAGAGAAAGGTATTATACACTACTCGCTTGTGTATACGACTGTCGCGCCTGCGAACGTCTCATTTAACGGTTTTATTCCACGGACTTTTTCTTACGGTTTTACTATCACATTTTTTTCAGTTCGGTCGGTCAGCAAAATCCCTATCTCCTCCAAGCCTGCCGTAAGGAACTTCGTTCCAATAACTTGAAACATTTTTAACACATCTAGCCCAAATTAATATTAGCTTGTGTAATGAGACCTATACAATTAATAAATGTACTACTAAACCAACCAGATTCATATTAAGTGATATCCAGTCAACAAACAAATCGATGTGCTCATCTCACAAAACGATTATCCCCACCCAAGATAAATCTGCATTACAGTGCCAAGTGGGTACTGATAAACCCACGAAATCTGGTTTCGTAGTCAGATGTCAGTACCTGACTACGGAACTGCATGACACCTGACATTTTTTTACCTTGCCTAAAAAGCACACGAAATATTTCAGGGAGTGACAGCCAGCTCAAATAAATAAATAAATATCCATCACGCCTTATCCCCGAAGGGGTGGTAGAGGCATATTATATGCCCACTTTTCACCGTGTGGATTCCTGTCCCACGTAATAGGTGGTGAACCCATTGCCGTGTTGAAATAGACAAACGCAGGTTGTGGCTACCTGCTGTTGAAATTTTTAAGCCGCCCATAAGGCCTTCAACCAGGCTTAACGACTGCCATTTTACTGGCAACCGGGACCAACGGCTTAACGTGCCTTCCGAAGCACGGAAACGCTCGCAAATGTAAATGCCACAAAGTGGTCACCCATCCGAGTACCAGCCATAGTGAAAGTTGCGTAACTCAGTGATCGTTTACAGAACACTGAGACCGCGGGGCCACGAGCGCTTCAAAAGCTCAAACTGTTATTTTAGTAAAAGTTTCTTAAGCGTTTATAATTTCTATGGAATGAAGGTTTTATAGGTACGAGTTATAACATTACACCGCTCATACTGAGTACCTACATGCGGTGTAAGGAGATTCGTTTCTATAGGGCAGCACAATCTCCTAAGTTAAGAAAAAATGCATAAAATTCGAATTAACAGACACAAATACAAATCAGAGATTCAGAATCGGAATTCCGTTAATAGTTGATGACTGTTTTTTCAATTGTCCCGTGTCACGCCTTTATCCCCGAAGAAGTGGCAAAGACATATAATACGTTCATTGCCGTTTAAAAATGTACAGGCGCAGGTAGTATCGCCCATAAGCCATCAAATTGGCTTAACATCTGCCATGTTACTTAAAACCGGTACCAATGGCTTCATGAACCTTACGAGGCACTGAAACGCTCGTAAAGAGAAATGCCATATAGCGGAAACCAATCTGAGGACCAACCATAGCGAAAAATGTATAACGCAGTGATCGTTTAAAGAACACTGAGTTAGCAGAGCTTCGAGCGCTTCAAGCATACACAATTTTAGAATTGTGTAATACAAAATATTGTAGTACCTACAATAGAAGACAGAAACCTAGTTAAATAAAGATGAATGTCGTTTTCGTAAAATGTTGCAGAAGATATATGTCACTGCTATCGTTGTTGTTTTATCAATCTCCATCAACAATTGTGTGTAGGCATCACACACTCATTTAAATAATTGTTTTGGTACCATTACCACCTGTACCTACAAAAAAAATGAAATTGCTTGATTCGCTTTCTGACTTGCATGCACTGGCATGCAAGTCAGAAAGCGAATCAAGCAATGTCATTTTTTTTACATTCCAAATACCAAGGGTGGGCAAATAATCAATCGTGATTATTAGTCAAGTCGATCGGGTAAGGTAAAGAGTATAAATTTGAGCCTAATTTTTGTTCAGAATTAATCTAACGTTAGATGTCAGCGTCACAAGCCCTCAAAAAAGGGGATGAGGAAAGCTGGCGAGCATATAGGGAAGAAAGAAATTCGTTCAAAAAAGAATGCAGAAAGGAAAGTAGGAACTGTTGGAGAGCGTTTTGTGAGGGGGTCGAAAAGCAACCAGATGCTGCACGACTGATGAAAACGCTCTCCAAGGTCAACTCCTGCAAACTAGGCAGCATAAAGAACGGGGAAGAATTAGTGACTGATCCCGAAAAGATTCTGGAGATCATGCTGAAAACTCACTTCCCCGAATGCAAGAGACACACAGATAACACAACGCCAGTCGACTCAGTTAACATCGAGAGCGTAATGCTGGATAGTTGTATAACAGAGGAACATCTGAGATGGAGTGTCAAATCGTTCCAGCCTTATAAGGCTGCTGGACCAGATGGGATACTTCCGAAGATGCTGCAGACGGTAATAAACCACATAAGCGAAGACCTACTTGCTCTGTACAACAGCAGCATTAAGTCAAGATACATCCCAAAGAAATGGAGAGAGGTCAGAGCAGTCTTCATACCGAAACCTGGTAAATCATCTTACCAGGAGGCAAAGGCCTTTAGGTGTATCAGTCTCTCCTCTTTCCTACTCAAGACATTGGAAAAAATACTAGACAGGATAATAAGAGAACAAATAGATAAAAGTGAATCACCTCTGCACCTAAATCAACATGCGTACATGGAGGGCAGATCAACGGATACAGCCCTCCACAACCTGGTGAACAGGGTGCAGAGATCGATAGAAAATAAGGAATATGCACTAGGATGCTTCTTTGACGTCGAGGGAGCCTTCGACATGGCCACTCCCGAATCGATAGAAGCTACCCTCGACCGCGAAGGAATAGATAAAGACATATCAGAATGGGTGAAACTAATGCTGAGGCACCGACTGATACAGGCAGAGATGGCAGGCGTGACCCTAAAAGTAGAGGCAAGCAGAGGCTTTCCACAGGGAGGATGCCTATCGCCTGTACTATGGTGCCTGCTAATAGATGAACTTATCAAGAAAATTAACAGCTTGCACATATACACACAGGCATATTCCGACGACGGCGTGCTACTGGTCACCGGCAAGGTGCCAAGTGTTATGTGCGACATCATGAATAGAGGACTGAAGGTAGCTCTAACATGGTGCAAAAGCAAAGGGTTAAACTTGAATCCCGACAAGACAAAGGTAGTGACATTTACGAATAAAAGGAAGAAAGACAATTTTGGACCGGTGAGACTAAACAACCACACCCTGGAGGTGGTTGAGAATATCAGATACCTGGGAGTCACACTGGACAGCAAATTGACTTTTAAGACTCACATAAAGAACACATGCACTAAAGCCAAAATGGCGTTGATGCAATGTAAAAGTGCAATAGGAAGAACCTGGGGAACGAAACCAGCAACAGTCATATGGATATATAAATCAATTATCCTACCCAGAATACTGCACGGGGCCATAGTATGGTGGCACAAGGCAGCGAACAAGACAAACAAAATAGAATTAGACAAGGTACAGAGGCTGGCAGCCCTGATGACAACAGGTGCTATGAGGACAACTCCCACAGCTGCGCTAGAGATCGTATTGGGACTCCATCCTCTGGATCTAGAAATTAAAAAGAAAGCAATTGAACAATGGTTTAAATTGAAAAGCGTGGGCCTGTGGAGAGGTAATCCTCAAGATGGCGGACATGCTAGTATCAATAAGAAATACGAAGACAAATTGTCAATGATTCTCTCTAACAATGACCTAATCAAGAAGGAGAGGGTTTTTGACAAAAAGTATAGAATACATATAGGACAAAGAGAGAGCTGGCAGACGGAAGACACCGGAGGCGTCATCTGCTACACTGACGGCTCTAGAAAGGAATCTACTAAGCTCTCCGGCTCCGGAGTGCACATACAATGTGCAAATGGAACGGAGATTAATAGATCAATACGGTTAGGCAAATTCGCAAGTGTCTTTCAGGCGGAAATATGCGCCATCACAGAGTGTGCGCAAACTATACATCGCCATACAGACATAAAAAAGGTGACTATCTACAGTGACAGTCAAGCAGCATTGAAAGCCCTAAATAAAGTAGAGACAATGTCAGCAACAGTCAAGGAGTGCAAAAAATCACTCGAAAAGCTGGCGGAAAGAACTGAAGTCCACGTTGCCTGGGTCCCCGGACATGAGGGAGTCCCGGGCAATGAACTAGCGGACAAACTAGCCCGGGAAGGGGCTGACGAATGCGTGATCGGACCGGAGCCATGGCTTCCGATCGCTCATAAGATCACGAAAGGAGTAATTACCAGAAGCATAACAGTAGAAACCAACCTCAGATGGAGGTCCTCGATAGGCATGAGACAGTCGAAGATCTTCATCAGGGGAATGGATGCGAAAAGGACAAGCCGACTGGTCAAACTTACCAGAGCAAACATGAGGCTTGTCATAGAGATCATCACAGGACACTGTCGCCTCAACAGGCACCTAACAGTGATAGGAGTAATGGATGACCCATTATGCCCAGAATGCATGGAGGAAGAAGAAACCAGCTTCCACCTACTAGCTGAGTGCCCCATGTATTCGTTAACAAGATGGGAAATTATGGGCACCGACAGACTAGAAGAAGAAGACATAGAACATCTGAATGTGGATCAGATAGTAAGCTTCTGCAAGGAAACAAGAAGGTTCGACGGGGCGCCGTGAAGACTGCTGGGATACCCAATCCAAACCGCAAGGAGAAGTTTTTCGGGGAAATGAGCGAAGTGGGCGGCAAAAGATGCGGTCGGATCGTTCGCTCGGCGGTGCCGGCGTCCCCAACAAGAAAATAATAATAATAATAGATGTCAGCGTCAAACACACTAACATGAAGTAGTTACAAAGCGATTTATTTTTATTATTTTTTCAATTCAATTCAATTTATTTATTTTTGGACCATAGGTTAGTTTACAGGTCTTAAATCTATTAAAATTATTTAAATAAAATTTCGTAAATTTAATTATATTTTTAATAGACAATAAAAAATACTGTATCATAGTGTTATATTAAAATTTAAAGAAATAGGTATGTAATTGGTTAATCGCACAGCACAGGGTCTCACAAGTAAGGAGTTGGTACCTACTCGTATTTATTGGGTCTCGATTTATGTCAGTCGATGTTAATCGAATACAGTTTTCAAGTATAGTTACTACAATTTTATGCCAGTTTCGAATGCTATTCAAAATTAAATAACATAAATTTTTTTTTCATTACTTTAACACGCTTGAATTCAATGAGGTTATCTTTGTAGCGACTAATTTCATAAATCATGGCATCCCACTCAAAGCTATGGATATAAACATCAGACCTGTTGGCTGTTTGACAGTGCGCTTACTTACCTCATCAAATAAGCAAGTAGGTATTCAACACCTCATCTCCACGTTTTGTCCAGGTACTGGGTAAACATGGAGTTTATACATTACCAACATTGAGTTTTAATACTATAGAGTCACAATCATAAACAGACAACACTCAAAAAATGTCCGAGCGCCGTTCTACATACCTATACATTTAATATAACAAAGTTCAAAATGACATTTGCTCGAATTTAGGCGTTAGGCCGATTACATAATGTTCAAAATCACTCGTATGCATTGTCATCATCATTCACTATGGGCTTGCGTACGAATAGGGAACAAGTCAGCAGTGGAGACGTTATTGATACGCAAATTATTATATTTTTTTTATATCAAATTAGGCAAGGGCTTGACCACAAGTTGCCTGATGGTAAGCAATGCAGTGTTCCTAGATGTAGTGCACTTGCCTAGAAGGAGTGTATAATGTAAAATGTAAAGAGTAATATATAACAAAATTAGACTGTATAAAAGAGTGAGTTAAAATATACCTAGAAGAACTCCGAAACTACCATCTGATTTAAAAAAAGGTTTTAGTATTTTTATTTCATCTACCTATCATATTATTGCACTAGTAAATTAAGTAGTGGTTATGCGTGGAGCAGAGAGCAGAATAAAACAAAATTAATATGAGGAATAAAGGTTTTATGTATTAGAACTTAGAAACTCAAATTGAATCGAAATCGTCAGTTAAATATAATAAATTCATTTAAAAGGATAAATTCTTACTTGTAAACTAGGTTTTGCATTTTTGTTAAGCCTGCTAAAACCTTTCGTTGTTGTATAAATGTCTGAAAGAGGAAAGTGATTGGAGCATACAACCGTCCCTTTATATGGCTTGAAGTTTAATTCATTTCGGGCTTTTGCTATAATAACTGTCCATTCTGAGCATCTTATGGGGTTTCGAGGAAAACTAAAAACAAAATTATTGTATTAATTATTTATACCTTAAAATAGTAAAACGCAATCGACCTATTTTTAGTACGAAAAACTAAAAAATAAAACATTCAGCAACATGGTAATACATAAGAATAAATATTTAGTTCATAAACTCAAAAAATATTTAGTGTCAATCCGCTCCATAGCTTTCCGTTAGAACACAATTTGCAAGTCACTCTCGGACGCGACACTATTTGTTTCTCTTTTACTCTTACATATTTATCTAAAGTGTGAAAGAGATACACTTCAGACGCGATGCGCGGTCGGGCGGTCATCATTTTATTTTTGCTAAGAAAATGATTTTTTTTGAAATTTAATTGTAAACACGCACTGTGGATACATAAATACGTAAATTCGTTTTGATACTTACCTAAAATATGAGACACCATCCTTTTTTGTCACGTATCTGCTGTTATTTGGGCAGGAAACAACCGACCACTGGCATCACGGACGTTGTACGAGGATTGCGGTCGCCTTACAACTAAACAAAAACTCTGCGCACTTCGCAGCGTGCGCCGAGTTTCGGCGCGGACATTTTATTTGTCTGATTGTGACTCTATAGTATTATAACTCAATGATTACCAATTAATAAAATTTTAATATTGTTACAAAGTCTGAGACAAGTTTACTATTACAAAGAATGTAATAAACTAACCACTACAAATTAGTAAAATCATTATCATCATCATAATCTCAGCGAGTTGACACCCAATAACAGACACATACATTAAAAAATACCACAACAATATTGAATCTTACAGCAGTTTGTACAAGATTTATGAAGTCCTCCGTCAAGTAAATTTCATCAAGAACGATGGCAAGATAATAATTCCGTGATGGGCAAATATCATTTAAGAATGTTACTCTAAATTTATCTCCTTGGTACTAGTTATATGGCAAATTAAACAGATAATCTACCGTTGCGACAATAAAACTCGACTCACATGTCCAAACAATACATACCTAAATTCCCCCATAACCGTTTAATCGCAAACATCAAAATTATGTACAAAGAAAGATAAACGAGACGTAGAACGGGACAATGTCACAAAATGATTTACCAGCATATGGGTTTCCGCGCTTCAATTGTAATCAGCTGTGATGATGTCAAGGAAAGCACTAAATGGTGTAATGTTGTGATACCGGCCCGTATATAAAATGATTGCGACACTGGAAGCGGACATTCGTGAAAAATTTTCAAAATGTTCACCTGTGTTTGCGCTTTTTTCTTTATAATTGCCACTGGTAAGGATCACTTTAAAATATTTTTAACACGACACTCCTACACATTTGACATAAATATTTAAACACCAAGCATTATATTACGTAGAAACTTGTTTTTATTTATATTATAATTTTGCATTTCACCATAAAATTATTGTGGATTTTTGCGGGCTAAAGAGAAAGGAATCGATTTATTTTTAAATTGAAATTTAGGTACAATATAAGTCTTGCTTGCAGTTAGTGAAAGTAATATCGTTTTACCTCCTGTAAACCGGATATATTGACATTGCCAAAGTTTGGTTAATATTTTGTACATGTCCTTCTGATGTGTAATCTGATTAGCAAGACATGTATTCGTGATTTTTTTAAAGCCTATAGTTGGCGAACTCGTATTAAGAGACTGGTTTGCCATTACTTGACAAGTTGCTTGAGAATTTCTCTTTATATAGCTCAGAAAGTACGGTGATATCTAAGGAATTATGTTTTAATATAGGTATTTAAAAAAAAAATCTTGGTTAACTTTTTCTTGGTTTAAATTTCACGCTTAAGTTTTAGGTATAGTAGTACATACCTAAAACTTACCAAGAAAGCGTAATAGTATGCAGGTAAAGTCTGTCTAAAAGACGTTTTTTTTCTCTTTTTTTATCCTCTGGTCATTCAAGCAAAGCAAAGCCATCAAGTAGCGGACTGACAATAAGCCCTGTGATAAACGCCTTCGATTTTTTCATGTCACCGTGACGTTTAGTTAGCTTTTTAAATTTATTTAGTTTAGCGTATAAACAAACAACTCTCAATGAGAACAGTTTTCAGGAAAGCAAAGTAAAAATCCGAAAAATAAAAAAAAATTGAAAATTAAGGTAAATTTTGGTACTTACAAGTTTTCTTAAGAATGTAAATTTGCCCATATTTATTAACGTGTTGACTCAGAATCTTGATTTTTATACACCTAATTATTACCTATTATATCAGTATTTGATATAAATTTCAATTTGCCTAATCCACCCGTTCCTGGGAAAATCGATGGTGACACACGGACAGACGGACAAGAATTTGATCTTATAAAGGTTCCTTTTTTTCCCCTTTTGAGGTACGGAACCCTTAAAAGTACTTCAATACTATAGAACACATTAGTCAATATCTACAAAAATGTCCAAACGATGGAATATTGTATCCCCACTATTATAGTTCGGTACCTACGTCATTTTAAGTACCTTTATTCGTACAAAAGTAAATAAAAATGCTGTCCTACTTTAGACTTATTCTTAAGCTATTTTATATTGTTATTCAAATAAATGTCTTCGTATTTAAAACTATTTCTATAGGCTACTTTTTGAATAATTGCACTTAGACATTTCAGTCAAGAATAAAAAATATCTATATCATAAATTAAAAAATAAACATTGCGAAGCACAAATGGTCAGAGGAAATAATAGAGACAAATATGCTGCGTAGGGTGTGAGGAGTCAGACTGAGGAACCGCTAGAGCAATACCCATGACGGCTCTCACGAATGCCATGGTAATAGTAGCCTTTATGTTCGTGATAGTGTAGATGAACTGTGAGAAAAATCATCTTTGCTCACGTTTTGCAAACACACTTGAATACGTGAAAATGAACTGTGCAAACCTCCACCTCCAGGGGAGGAGACCAAAAAAAACATGGTTGCACATAAATGTTTACCAGGCGCTAAGATTCGCTAAAGAACTAATTTTGATATGGCAGAAGTTTTAGAATCCTTCATTTACATATCAAGTTTTGAAAAATTAGTAGACTTTACGAGAAATCATCAAATTATTCGCTTAGAACGAGTT
Organism: Thumatha senex; assembly: GCA_948477245.1. NCBI lineage: Eukaryota > Metazoa > Arthropoda > Insecta > Lepidoptera > Erebidae > Thumatha > Thumatha senex. Next base: position 16,844,374 of record OX419731.1, on the reverse strand, counting down.
TTAAAATCAGAACATTTCTCACATTTCTCAATCATATTTTAAATCGTCTCACAAACATACGACAAGAATTGGATGTGAGTTTATTGACTCGATTTATTTGTTTAATATTAAAATGGGTTTTACTATATGAGTATCACAATAGCCGATATAATTATGACTGATGTCAGATGAGTCATGGTTTACACAAAATTATTGGGAATACATTAATGAATTATCAGGATATTTCAAACCAGACAGATAAAATTATTATGTCCCTATGGAAAGTAAAATATTATGTCCCTATCAAAATACACGAGGTCTTCACGAAATTCTTCAAGAAGCTAATTTTTTGGGGATATAAACAGGTGCCACGAGGTTCAAACTATCCCACGGGCAAGCTGGGAGGAGTTAGCTAGTGAATAATAATACTTAAAAAAGAATATTTTTCACTTCTAAACATTTATAATTTAATTATTTCACTCTTTTAGCGAATAATATTTTTAAACTCAATACTTATACTAATAAACTAATAATAACTACTTTTTTAAATTAATGCTTTTAATGGATGCTATTATTTATAATAATCTAATCTTTCTGTCCATAACGGCTATAATTTCAAGCTTTAAAGTCAAGTCCATATAAGAACTCGGAGGTCATCAGCGTTGTCTATATCTTATTCTAATCTATACTTACTAAAGTGCTTGTTAAGAGTTCGATAGCCCATTTATCGTGGAAGTCTATATATACAAATAGGCTAATCACGCATCATCAGGCATCACGCTATGACAAAAAGAAACGGAGCAGCAATGAAAATATTCTTACAAAACCGTATGAAAATATTCTCTCTCAGATGTTTGTTGCCAATGGAACTGTATGGGTCAGCTATTTATTTATCACTATTTTTTAATATTATTCTCCTGTTACCAGAGACTTTCACGAACGGATATTCTAACATCCGTTATCATCTTCAGAATGCTGCACTATTATATACTAACACTGGCATTTACATTTGCGAACAATCTGTAGTTCGGAAGGCTCGTTAAGCTGTTGGTCACCGTTGCCAGTAACATGGCAATCGTTAAGCCAAGTAGAAGGCCTAATGGGCGGCTTGAAAAATTTCAACAGCAGGCACAACTTGTGTCTGTCTACATCAACTCGGCATCACCGCGACAGGAATTCACAGTGACATGTGAGGGTAAAATGTGCCTCTGCCACCCCATCGGGGATAAGGCGTGATTGATAAACAAGAAATGGTGTCGTCGCAAACTATAGTTTGACCACGACCGCTGCACCGTTCACTGCGTACATTTTGTACGCAGTGAGCGGTACATCGGTCGTGGTTAGAATTAAATCGATTTCGCTATGTGATAAGTGCTATAAGTACAGTACTAGGTTAACGTAAACATCCTTAAAAGAAAATACATTAAGTTTGTCATTACTTCTATTTTTCAGTCTTTGGCGGTGATCAGAAGCAAGCGAGGCTCAGATATTATTACGAGTAAGTGTCAATATTTACTATATTCAAAATTTAACTTTAGGATTGGGTACGATTCGAACTTTATTTTTTTGATCTGCTATCTGATCAATTCTTAGAGATCCCAATTGAATTTTTGGTTTTCGATTTTGATTGTTAGCGAGATGCCTTAAATAGGTCTAAAGGGGTTAAGGAAAGATAGGTATCACTTGAATAGGTATTTAATATTTCTAATGCTACGGCTAATCTTACGTACCTACCGAATAAATATTTATGGTAGGAAATACCGCATGTGCACTTTGTTGAATAAGGTTTGGGTGAAATGGGCCCACCCCATTAAGATCAAATGACCCCACCTGCTAGAGGGGCATCTGCTGGGGCACAGGGCACATTACGAGGTTGTGAGACTAGATGGTAGCACTACCAAATGAAAGTGAACCCTAGCGACAAGTTCAGGTAGAGTTTGGAAGCAACTGGTAATAAATGCTATGCCGGACACCTACCGACTATAACTAAATGGTGCCCTACCATCTGTCTATGGCCAAGAGACCCGGGTGAGCCCTCAGCAGGATAGCCCCAAAACTCCCGACTGATTTTATATGCCAACGCGGCTTCGTCTTCGGGGGTGTGGGTGTTATCCCGCTTCTATGGTGGTTTAGGAGTTATTCCGCTTCTTTGGGGAGGGCTCTGGTGCTGTCCCAGTTCGGGTGAAGGATATGAATGTTATTATGACGCCACGCCACTGTCTAGAGCCTGCTTCTATAACGTCGAGCAGCCCACCCGCCGTCCTCAGGCCACTGGCTGGAGGCTGGTAGCCTTGGGCGAAGCAGTCACGGTGCCCTCACCCCAGACTACGAAACTCGGGAGGTCCAAGTCTCTCCAGCTGCCTCTTTCCCGAGTATGATCTGCCGGCAAAAAGACGCAGCGGCATCCACTTCATCCACACCAAGACCCGCAATGTCCTCGAGTTTTGCAGCAACGTATCCTCCCCACAGTCCCCGCAGTGCTGACACTCTGGTGATACCTCCCGGTATATACGCCACAGTAACTTACCACTTACTTACTTATTTATATATATTTACATATGTACGATATTATAAATCGACATTTATCTTTGTTAAATTACTTTTAGAAGTCTCTATAGCCTAGGATGCAATATTCCATATGATGTCTCATACCAACCATGCACATACACAGATAATTTATAAAATTCCTTAAACCCCAAACAACTCACAACATCCTTACACATCATCTACCCATAATAACACAACCCAAAACCATTGAACGCACATTGTCGGACGTATAAAATCGCGTTACTTTGTACCTTTCAAAGTAAAATTAAAAAAAAAAGTAACTTACCAAGCACCCATGTCCGGCAAGTATCTGTGACATCCATCCTCCATGATCGGCTTTACCGCCTCAATAGTGGTGAGTCCCCACTTAGGTTGCTCAAGTCGCATCTTCCATGAACCCATGAGCTCTTGGCAGAGCAGGTATCGCTGGGCTTCGATTTCTCGGGGCACTGGTCTGTAGTCCCACTCCAGCGCCTTCATGCGCCATTGAAACTGGGAAGGCAATGAAAGAAGGAGAGACACATTGTTAAATTTTTGTTTAACCATTAGTTATTATAATAGTAACATAACGTAGGTTATTCAATTGCCCCGGTGACGTAAGTGGTAGTGTATGCCACTTCCACGCCGTTGAGGTCTCGGGTACAAAAACTCGGTGGAACATATAATTTATATGATTCACAAATGTTTGTTTTAGAGTTTGCACGTTTATTATGTATAAATAATATGTAAATATTTAGAAGTAAATGTGCATGTTAATCGTTGTCAATTTAGGCTAGACGGCGTTGTGTGAGAATGACATTTATTTATTTATGTAAATCCATGTCAAAACGTAAATGAGACAGTCAATTTATCCTGCTGAATAATTATTATATATGTAGTATGCCAGAAGAAATACTTTTACTTTATAAACACTTGACACTTTATAGAACTTTTGATAATACACCACTAAAATAAAATCACTTGTACTTATGTTCCACTATTATTCCAAAACAGTGGAACATACTTATGTTCACTTGTGATTACAACTGACTTTGTTTTAGTGATGGATCCTTCTTCATTAGTTTATAACATAATAGTTTGTTATTTTTTACAGGTCATTCGACAATTTCACTGAATTTCCTTTTGAGAATGCAACGGATATCTTTACCACTTCTTGGTACAACTCTAGTAGAGTAACAAAAGTGTTCTGCCACGGATTTACAGGTAATTATTCATTAGTGTCAAATGTCTTTATAAATAAAATTACTCAAGAATAACAAAATGATATTTGATGCTCGATTGGTAGCATTGAATAGACTATACACGGCACTACAAATATAACATCAGCCAATAAAGAAACAAATGGAACCATTTAAAATGAATGAATACCTTGTAAGTTTTGCTAAGCCATTTTATAATTAATTATAACTCATAAGAATCGCTACAAATAAACGAACAATTAAAAATTGGTACATATCTCCAGGAGTCTTTTCACATTTAACCTAGGGGCCTCACCAAAATCTTCGGGGCCCAATTCACCTCATTTGCTAGCGATGCACTTGCTAACCAACGGATGAGGTAATAATGACGCAGGCGCCCTTACTGGGTTGGCAGATCAGACGACAGTCGCTGTCAATAATGCCGGGAATTAAAACGCAAATCATAGCTGCTTCTAGCAAATAAACAACCTCATTTACCAAACCCAGGTTGGGTATGGAAGCAATTGGAAAAACACTAAGTTGGAGAAGAAAGAAGCATTACGAGCCAATTGTATATGGTCGTAAGGAATGAAATTTAGCATAAAATCTTCTTTTTCAGGACATCCTAATGGTCCCGCAGTAACTGCCGTAACTAAGAAATATATAGAAGATGGGAAATATAACGTGATACTGCTAAACTGGGAGCATCTTGCCGCTCCAATAGACAATGTTATTGCGAATTCGTATTTAAACTGGGCTCTTCCGAACGCCAAAAAGGTCTGTACTTCCCACTTACTCCTACGGGGTGTTATAAAGATCATTAAAAATGAATGAAATTTAAAAATATCAAAGATCATTTATGACTGACTTTTTCTCAATTCAATTCGTTTATTTTCAAGAATCTCGATTGATTACAGATCTTAACTAAATAGTTTTAAATGATGTTATTTAGTATTTATCTCAATTTAATTACATGCATTCGATCGTGGCCCCGCGGTCTCAGTGTTCAGTAAACGATCACTGAGTTACGCAACTTTCACTATGGCTGGTCCTCGGATGGGTGACCACTTTGTGGCATTTACATTTGCGAGCGTTTCGTGCTTCGGAAGGCACGTTAAATCGTTGGTCCCGGTTGCCAGTAAAATGGCAGACGTTAAGCCTGGTTGAAGGCCTTATGGGAGGCTTGAAAAATTTCAACAGCAGGTAGCCACAGCCTGCGTCTGTCTATTTCAACACGGCAATGGGTTCACCCACCACCTATTACGTGGGACAAGAATCCACACGATGAAAAGTGGGCATATAATATGCCTCTGCCACCCCTTAAGGCGTGATGGATATTTATTTATTTATTTACATGCAGTCGTCATTACAGTATTGTTATAAAAAAATTTAAATATTATTATTAAAAATATGTTACTGGCTACCGTGGAGAACCACGCGTGGTTCTCTTTCCCGTGGGAACACGGGGATAAAATGCAGCTTTAGTTACTACTTAAAACGTTTATAATGAAGAATTGTTTCAGTACGGTTTTGATAGCCCAGTTGGCTTAGAGCATTGGTTAGGGAAAGGTCACGGGTTCAAGTCCCGTTCTGAACTGCGTTATCCTTTTTCACTTTGATAATATGTATATGAAAACCTTCATCTTTACTAGTTTTTTATACACCTTAGAGGTGGTAGACAAGCATACAGCCCACCTGATAGAAAGTGGTCACCGTAGCCTATGAAAATTTGCAACATTAGACGTGCGCCACTTATTGACACCCGACGCCAAAGGAGGTCTGTTATAAGATTGATCTTTGTGACTGAGAATAGACTTAGAGAATAGGCATTGCGCTTTTTTAATGATATCTGCTCTGATCAAAATGGTTGATCATTATTCATCATTAAGTATTACAAAATCGCTATAAAATATTATGTTTATGCCAGGTAGCTGCTGCCTTTGCAACAGTTCTACTGAGTCTATCTGAATTAGGCTTTGATTTGGATAAAACTCACTTAATAGGACATTCACTCGGGGCTCATATCATGGGCTTAGCCGGCTACGCTTTGGCTAAGAAAGACGTCTTGTTACCGTGGTGAGTATCCTTCCATACAATTTATATTTATAGAATCAGACTTCATTTTAAAATTCTATCTTAAAATTGTTGTTTTGACGTTATCATCTGAGTATTATTCCCGTGAGTCCATCCGAACAGAGAGGAAAAAATCTATTGTTCCTATTTTTACATCTCCTTCCGCTTACCTTTGAAGAAAATGGGATCAGGTGGAAAAGAGAGCAACAGGTCTCGTTTTTCTATAGAATTTAGTACCGCGAGCGAGCAAGAGGCATAGCTCAGATTTTTGATATTGGAATTTATCATTTTGATATTGAAATATATTGTAAATTGTAAAAAAATATTTATTTACAAGATTTTTATTATTTACAGGGTTACAGGCTTAGACCCTGCAGGTATTGGCTTTGATTCCAAGTCTCCACAGGAGAGAATAAATCCGAAATCTGCTATTTTTGTCGATATCATACACACGGATCCTAACAAGTACGGCAGTAGGAAGACTTTGGGAACTGTTGATTTTTGGCCCAACTACAGGGCTATCGGAAGAGTTATGCAACCTGGTTGCACTCGCCAGATCGGTCCTCCATTTAAACCAGAAGGTATATTCTTCCACACTCACTTAAATATTCGTTCATATTACTATTCATAAAAAGCCACTTCAGAAATGAATGAAGCCTTGAGACAATCTCCAGTTATGGACTCGGTCTGAATTGGCAGTTTTGATTTAGTTTATTTGTTATGATCAAAAAATAGACACTTTTTATCAAATTTATTTGGCCCTTTAGACCCACCCCAGTAACCGTGTTTCGGAAGGAATTAATATGCCTCTGCCTACCCCTTCGGGGATAAAGGCGTGACAATATGTATGTATGTATGTTATTTGTTATGATCTGGAAATCCCGTCCGGTTACGTACACCTCTAAAAATGCAGTTTTAAAGTTCAAGTGCAGTAATTTGGCACCAATAAATTATGTAGACAATGTTAAAGAACACGGCAACCTGTTACGTGGGACAAAAGATGCATACGGTAAAATGTGGTACTATGCACATAGTATGCCTCTGCCTACCCCTTCGGGGATAAAGTTGTGACAATATGTTTGTATGTATGTGTCGGACAAAATAAGCCGTTTGGGAGCTTTTAACGAAAACGAATAAAATAAATCAATAATAATAATAATAATCAATCTTGTGAGATATAATAAAATAATGTATCGTGGAATTATGTATCTAATATATGTCTACAAAAAAGTCCGCATCAAAATTCGTTGCGTAGATTTAAAGATCTAAGCATACATAGGGACAGACAGCGAAAAACGACTGTGTTTTATAATATATAGTGATTATTTGTCTTCAGATCTGTGTGACCATAATCGAAGCTGGGAATACCTTCTTGACGCTTTAAAATATCCAGGGAGCTTCTTGGGGAGTCATGCGAAAAATTACAGAGCTTGGAAAAAATATTCAAATAAAGAAAAACACGCTAGGGTGCTGGAAATGGGAAAGTTTGAACCAAACGCGTAAGTTAACCTACAAGTTTTATTTTAACCTATCTCTTGTCGTGACATGACTTCGTACGGGTTCGTAAATAGGCCGAATCACTGACCGATTATTTCTCTGTCAATAGTTTTGAAGGTAGCGATGTACCGTCTTCAGGGTGATTCCATTTACTCACAGTTCATTTGTAAATTTTTAAAGCAAATATGCACTTCTCGTATTACATGTGATTTTTTGTTTTTCTCATCGCGCTGATTCGTAAGTAATTTCTGGATGGTTTGGATTTATAGTACCTTTGTTTAGGCATAGTATTTGCGAGTTTGTTTCGCTTAAATAGTACTTCTAAAAAAAAGTACAATACGGCTGTCATTACGTTCGTTGATCAAGTTTAGCAGCGAGGCAATGAGCAAGATCAAGGATTAAAATTGACATGCCTACGTATATTTTCAAACTCTTAGTTAACCGACCTTCGCTTTATCTTATTTTGACCGAGATATAACGAATTACTGTATGTGGAAACATGAATAAACAGACTGCAGTTTATCCGGATTTGACATCGATGGAAAATGTATCATGTGGACCAAAAGATAGTCTGGTAGGATTCTTTTTATTCTTTTCCTTGCTGTCAGCCTGAGGGACGTTGGTTATGATAGGTTTTTTACTTTATGTAGCTATCTACAGGGTTATTATTGTAAAGCTTCAGCAACCTGCCAGGACTATATTGCTTACAACATATAAATGTGTTCAACAAAATATATTCTATTTGATTAAAATTTTAAAGTTATACTTCTATCAGCGCGTTAGGGAAAAAAATGATGTGAGTAAATTTTTACGACGCGCGCGTAGACAGTAACGATAAACCGACACCATGAAGTTAGCTGATAAGTGTTACCATGACAGCTTATAAGTACATTCAACGTAGTTTTTATTCTTTTGATGTCTTTTTGTTACTAATATATAACTTCTAACGCGTGTACATATGTTGTCTGCCTCGGTGGCGCAGTGGTAGTGTATGTGACTGTCGTGCAAATATTTGTGTGACCCATAAAGGTTTGTTTCGAAGTTTGCGTGTTCCCTATGTATAATATGTATATATTTAAAAATATAAAAGTATGTTTATCAGACGTCTAGATCCCATAACACAAGCTTATGTTAGCTTACTGTGGGCTAGACGGCGCTGTGTAAAAAAAAGTCCCACAAAATTTAATTATTTTTTAGTAAATACTAACGTTTTTTTTTTCAAACAAGTTTAGTGTATAATGTACCTATAATCAAAAATAATTAAAAATGTGGTTGGCTTTGAACTTGATCTATGTCAGCCGCATTGATGCGCGAGCGTCCACCGTTCATTGAGGCATGCAGTACGTGACGAGTCCCAGGAGTTCTTGAAACGCATCTAACTGCGACAACCTAAATCGCAACTCTACGGTTCCATGTTTGGCAGTACTTTGTTTCTTAACGCACTGTCAAAAGTCGTAGAATGAACTTTGTTGGTTATGACTTTAGCTATCTACTCCTGGCAGTTTGCTGGAATTTTACGAATGACCCTGTTTCTACAAACGCTTTATTTCATTTAAAAAAACTTAAAATATTGTTAGATAAAACATGTGTCTGCACATGAAACCGAAGGTAAAAGTCAGGCTGAAAATAAACGGCCCACTAACTTAATGGACGTGGTTACATTGCATTGGTAACGTGTTATATTTTATACTGGCTATAAAATAGCGCTGCATCAGACACTAAACGTAAAACACTAGTCCTGGCTCTTGTGACATTGCATTTGATACGGGTATAAACTATTTTTAAATTTGATTATAATTTCCGAAGTAATCGCATCTTTACAGCATTCCATTTACTTTCATACATCTTCTGACATACCTGGGTTTCACAACCAAAAAAGCAACATTGTCACTAGCACTGCGTTGTGTCTCTGTCTCTACTATATACCGCATATGACTGAATGTCTTTTACATAACCATATTTTACAAAGGTGATATTTTATCAACTATTGTTTGCTGCCTTGAATGCCGGTTAGTTTTTTTTTAAATGTAATGCATAAGTGGTTATAAACGGTACCTCATTTCATTTTCCTGTGATCTTAGATCTTAAACCTATTAGTAAAAATACTTTGAATACATCCACGGCAATGGGCTCACCACTTGTTACGTGGGACAAAAGTGCATACGGTGAAATGTGGGCGTATAGTGTGCCTCCGCCTACCCCTTCGGGGATAAAGGTGTGACAATATGTATGTATATAAACATGCAAGCTCAAAAGCCAACATTTACGAAAAAAAAAACCTATTTGTTCCAAACTTAAAGTTTAGCAAAGGCAGTCGTATACACTACTAATACACCACCGAGATATTCCATTGAATGTTTTCTAACTCGGAGCGCTTATTTGGTGATCAGGCATAAAACCCACACTGATTGCAGAACAGGGAGTGTTATCTACAATTATGTTGTTGACCCTGAAAATTATAATCATTTTGTGTTTATTAATTCTAGGGTCCCTGGAAATTATTATTTGTCGACTGCTGCTGCGTCACCATATGGACTTGGCAAGGAAGGTTTATAAGTGCCAAAATATATTTATGTAATTTATTATTTATTTTTGATGCTGTGATTTTTTGTACTTAAATGCTAGTAATGACTCTGCTACTAGTTAAGTGTATGTGTTTTATGTGTAATAATATTTTAGAGGTATTGTAACTTATTTCTAGAAGATATGATTAAATACTAAAATCCTAAGTACGTTTTTTTTACTTGTAATTAATTATTAAACACATACACATATGAAGACCACGTGAGCAGATTGCTCAAAAACGGAAAGGTCAAAAGTACTCGGATACCGTGAGACGTGCGAAGATAGTTAGTTAGTTTATTAAACACAATTCCACATAGCGATTTAGAAGCGATAAAAACACATAACAAGGCAAATTCTATGTTTAAAAAAGGATGAAACAGCAGTAAAATCTAACATAAAGAAGCTATAAAGCAAAATGATAATTCCAAAATCGTTATGGTATACGAGTATACCTACAGACAGGCATTTACAACACTTGGCAGTAGTCGCTGCTGAGACAACATTTAGTTACAGACATTGTTTTATTTGGCTTCTACTTTTGATTTGAGATACAATTGGCATACATTGACACTGTCCGAGAGCTTTCCAGTCTTAGGCAGAGTGTGGTCTCTGACGATGTTGGAGGCCAATACACTCGTGCATTTAATCACGTATTTTATAATCGTTATGGGGGCGCCGGTTTGTGTTAGCTGACTGAGGGACGCCAACAGGTCGATTCTAACTGCGAAGGTTAAAGTGGAAGTTGCTTGAAGAGATGGTGGTTGCCCCCTTTAGAAAAAAAGGAAGTTGATCTCCAAAAAACAAGCAAGCACCGCAGACTAAGACTGACCAGGTTTGCAGGGAATTCTTTTTAAGGGGCCCCGGATCTCTGGCCACAAAATGAAGGAGTACTACGTGGTCTTGGTCGGTTCGAATCCAACTTCCCTTAAATCCTTTAGTTCGGGTAATGATGTCCTCAAGGAGTTCCACATTTAAATAAAGGTCACATTTAAAATGCACATATAGCTGAGAGTTTCAATGGTTGTCTGAGAGGATGAACTGTAATCGATAGTACGTGTGACCCTTACTGCAATATTTTCAATAAGGCAACGTTATACGCCTCGCTGATTGTGGATTTGAAGAGCTCGTAGCTTTAATAAGTACCTATTATAAGAAAACTTAGATATATATAATCCGTCTATAAAATTATGAGTAAAACTTCTAAATGAAGTCCTTAATTCTCGATAATTGCAGCTACTCGAGATAATGATTCGTCAAATGTTAGTAAATTAATGACCGTAGACCAGAAATTTTTGCACAAATCATTAAAGCACTTAAGAGGCAAATGGATTCTTTGAAGCGAATGCCAAATGGATTCTTAACATTTTTATAGCTGGGTCACCATTAGGCTACCTGCTCTATTGTTCTCTATGTTATAAATCTTTGGCGTAACTTGTCTTAATATCATAACTAGTACATCAATATACTAGTATCACCATATCTTAACGTTATCCATGCTCTCAGCTATAAATTATTTGTATCTTCACTACAAATAATTAAATAAAGTCGCTTTTCGCTGTCTGTCCCTATGTATGCTTAGATCTTTAGAAGTACGCAACGAAATACGATGCAGTTTTTTTAATAGTTAGAGTGATTCATAAGGAAGTATTTTATTTATAATTTGTTAAGTTTTTGTATACATCGACTAAGTTATAACGATATTTGTTGGGGATGTCGGAAAAAATAATTCTTCTGGGAGCTTTCAACGAAAACGCTGCCTAAACCCTATGAGATATGTACGGTGCAATTGTGTATCTAATGTAGGTCTACAAAAAAAATTGCGAAGGTATATGTCTATCTTTTAAGAATAACATAATATTGGGTATATTATGTTGTTCTTGTGAAATTATTAAACGACGGGATTAAATAGGTGCCACGGGGTTCGAAGAATGTCACGGGCGAAGCCCGGCGGGACAGCTAGTTAGTCTATAATACTGAGCTAGCATCCTTGATTGCCTAAAGAAAATGTGTGAAAAATGGAAACGTAATAAGTACAGTGAAGTAGAAAGGAAAAGTGAAGAATAGGGGCGTAACAAAACGGTTACGGCGGTTATGACAAAAAATGAATATTAGAAATAATGTTGAAAAACAATTAGTATGAGTAATTATGAAAGCACGTTAAGCCGTTGGTCTCAGTTGCCAGTAAAATGGCTGTCGTTAAGCCTTCGGGGAAAAAGGCGTGACAATTATGTATGTATGATTAATAATATCACTTGCCACTGTTATAGCTAAGGTCTTTGATGGTTTGCTTGAGAGACAATTAAATAGACACGTAACATTGCATGATAACCAGTTAGGGCTTTGACCTCGGCTGTCTACTGAAAGTGCAATACTGTCTCTCAAGCATACCATCAAATACTATACAAATAGTAAAACTCCCGTTTATGTGTGCTTCCTCGACTTGTCGCGGGCTTTTGATCTGGTGTCCTATGATCTGTTGTGGGAGAAGCTACAGGACATTGACTAACCACCAGAACTGGTCTGGGTGTTACAGTATTGGTATACACATCAGACCAACAGTGTCAGGTGGGCGGTCTGTCGGATTTGGTCGGATTCATATCGGCGCGATTGTGGTGTCAGACAGGGAGGCTTGACCTCTCCTATTTTATTCGACCTACATATGAATGGACTGATAGAGGCACTCAGCAAGCAGCATGTCGGTTGCCATATGTGTCAATAATCTGAGCTATGCTGACGACATGGTGTTGTTGAGTGCGTCTGTATGTGGCCTTAGAAGATAGATACGAATTTGTGAAGAGTTTGCCCATGGTCACGGATTACGATACAATGTAATTAAATGCCAATAGATGGTTTTTGAGGCGGGAGGCGAATCCCTTCAGGATATACCTTCGACTGTGCTAGCCATATTACCACTTACGATCTTAGGGACAATGAGGACATTGAGCGGGAGCAGAGGGCATTATCAATTAGAGCCAATATGATAGCGCATAGGTTTGTACGCTGTTCTTTACCTGTGAAAATCATTTTGTTGCGAGCTTACTATGCAACATTGTTCACGTGCAGTTTGTGGGCAGATTACAATAGAAAGAAATACAGTGACCTGCATGTCCTGTATAACAATGCCTTCAGAATGTTGTTGGGACTGTCCCGCTTCTGTAGTGCTTCGGGCATGTTCGCAGAGGCGCGTATTGGTTGTTTTCACGCGACAATGCGGTCGCGTGCAGCTTCTTTAGTACGTCGAGTGCGGGCCAGCTCTAACAGCATCCTGAAGATTATTGAAGACAGGTTGGACTGCCCTTTTCTCCGGCATTGTTGCAAAAGACACATCTCAGTGCCAGTTCCTGAAAGGCAATATTAATTTATAAATGAAATTTTGGATTATATAATGTTTGTGCGTGTGAATTTTATTAATTTATTTTTTATTTATTTATGACATGATGTAATGTAATTTGGCTTTTATCTATTGTGATTTACTTATTATTTTATTAATGGTTTTTTACCTGAAATAAATGAGTTGAATAAATAGATGAGTTAAAATAATATTCATATTTTGAAAATGCCAAATTTTCAATTGATTAAGCACACTATCTCTAGATTGTATATGATATCTGTTGCGAACTCGAACTATGGACGACATCACCGTTTCGAACCTTTTTATTGTTTGCTAAATTCTAGTGTTTCTGTCATATTTTCTACTCTTTTTATTGTCACTTTTTGATAGACATAATAAAACAAAAATGCTTGCGGAACCAGCGTTTTATTTCGATCGTTATTAATATCCTTTAATCAATTACCTTTAAATAGATTACTGAAACTAATAAACTCTGGATCAGATTTTGTAACCTCTATTTTTTAAAACTTTCTAAAAGCATATTGTTTTAACCAACTTTGAAATAGAAGTGGGCCCTGTGCGGTATTGTTACATTCGTAGCGTATGGGTACATTTTTTTATTCGAGGTGATTCCGCTTATAGACTACCCACTGCTGGCTAGCAATTGGCTTGTGTGGGCGTCTCCTAGCACCTGATCGTTGTGGTACTGGGAATACCCACTAAAACTCCTCAGCTATCTTTCTGCTCTCATAGAGGTGTTTTAGACTAAATTTACCAAAAGACCTCTGAGCTGCCCGGCCTTGCTGGGGTAAGTGTTTGGAGACTTACAGGATGGACTGATACCACAAACTAGAAGATACACTATAATTTACTATAAACTAAAACAATAACCTTACTATTAACAATCGGTACTAAACACACTAAACATAAACTCTTCGCTTGGATATTCGCACTGAAACAGTTTCGCACTATTTAGTTTTGATTCGCACTGATCGCTTCCTAAAAGAAGACGGGCGCCGGCCCTTTATATACGGCCATTAGTGTTCTGGAACATTCGGGAGAATTCCTTTCATACCTACACTCGGGTATATTGTCTAGAATGTTCCATACGACACTCGTTGCGCCTTCGGTATGCGCTAGAAAGTTCCCGAACTATTGCTGTCTTCTTCTAATAGTGTTGTCTCTGTCAATTAGTTCTCAAACATTATCTGTGTAGCTGTCTTCTTCTAACGTGCTATCTCTTTTACTACTTCTTGAAATTTCGCCATATACTGAAGTGGACTTCAAAGGCTTTTAAGGGATCCTGAAAACGCCTGTTTAAGGGTTTTCAGGTTACGGTGGCATGTGATAGGGGATAGCCTAAAACAAGCTGAAAACATGTTTCAGGTGCTTGAAAACAACGGCAACTGGGGTGAAATTTTGATAATTTAGTATGTGATAGAGACTCCTCGGAAAGGGCCTGAAATCGCTTTACAGCCTGCCTTAATAAACGCTTCTAATGCACAGAAAATGAAATTTGAAGTTGTGCACTAGTCCAAGACGTAACAGTATATTCATTTCATTATGCTCTAGCATATTTTTCATAGAACTTTTCATAAGTACCAAAGTCATTGTTTTTGAGTCACTTCTATTGTTTAGGCTAGCAGCGTATATTAGATACTATTTGAAGCTCTAAAAGATCTCAAGATTCACCCTTTAGCAATGTAGTTGCCTTATTAGTATAAGATAACTTTCAAATTCTATCAGTAGGATCGAAGAAGTTCGCCCCTTCCATATAAATTCACTTACATCTTGTGGAAGGCTAAGGGCCATGTGTTGTTTTCTTTTTATAATTTTGGTAGTGATGTATAAATAAATATTTATTTATATATCTGTATAAATATAATCTGTATAATAAATAAATATTTATTTATACAGATTTGTGGCAAACAGAAATCTTTTACACGTATTAAAAAAAATAACACAATATAAAAAAAGGTTATGGTAACCTTTTTTGTATTTTACAGCAATTTCTATCATCTATCCATATCATGGATAACTTTTAAAATAATTTATTTCCTAATGGAAAGGGAGCAAAATATCTTTTTTATGTCGACATACTTCCAGATTGTAATCTAGGGCGGGAAGCACAGACGGAAACATATCCGACAAATGTCAACATCCCGTAATACCCTCGGTATTACATCCCGATGTGATAAGGGTACTTGCACTCGTACACAACAGGACCTTAACATATATTGTATATTATTGGAATACCAGCTAGGTACATCAGCTTGAAAGAATAAGGGACTTACAATTTTAAATTATTTTTGAATTAGAATAAATTTTTGAGCGATAAAACTAAGAACGAACGGTATGAAAATGACTAGTATTACCCCTTACTTCGAAGGAATAGGCAAAACCTACTAAACGCCCACATTTCACCAGTAATATTTTTGTCCTACTTAAATAAATGTGGTGAGCCTGATGTCATGTTAAAATAAATAGGGAAACGTTGTAGCTTCCTGCTGTTAAATATTCTCAAGCCGTTCATAAGACCTCCGACTTGACTTAAAGACTTGGTGGCCGGGACTAACGGATTAGCGTGCCTCCGAAGCAAAATATGTTTTAAATTTTATTGCTGATATTTATTAAGACACCTTGAGTAAGTGGCTGGAGAGATTACATGTGTCGAGACGTTAAAATATTCTTGCTCTAATACTGCGTTCTAAGCTATATTGTACAGAAAAGAACTAATGCTACGCTACGCGTAAATTAAGCAAAGTGTTTACATATTCATTCTGAGAAGTTGAATCTATTGTTCAAAGTTCCTCAGGTGTCTTTGTGCCAAGTTTAGCTAAGTTAGTGAATTCATTTGTTCTCAAAATTACTAGATTGCACAAAATTCATGAAGAACGATGTATATAATTAGGCTACCGCATGCTCTGCGGCTTCACCCGTAATATTTCAAAC
Organism: Thumatha senex; assembly: GCA_948477245.1. Classification (NCBI taxonomy): domain Eukaryota; kingdom Metazoa; phylum Arthropoda; class Insecta; order Lepidoptera; family Erebidae; genus Thumatha; species Thumatha senex. Next base: position 16,828,252 of record OX419731.1, on the reverse strand, counting down.
AAACTTAGTGCAAGCTTACGTCGGTATTACAATCTACGGTGACAAAATAATCTACCCACAGGTTACATTTTCGTAACGTTTCAAATGTTGTATATACGAGTATATTAACTAATCTCGACACAAAATAGTTTTTTTGCAAAATAAAGCCAAGTGAAGCGAACTGTGTTTTGGTCTCATAAGTTACAGTCCTATTAAAAGAGGCATAAGATTAAAACAGGCCAGTCCATCACAGAAACTCGTACACTAAAATTCCCCTGGGCAGAGTCAGTCTGCGAGCAAAGCTATGTTCCACTGGACTGTTTAAACACTGCACTGAATCAGTTACTATTTGACGTGTTTTTTAGTAGGTATATATTGAAATACATATTTGATTTCAATATATATAACGTTCATATCATGAAGCAAACATAGACTCGATGTTTACTACTTAGATCATAACATAAGTACATGGACATGTTTAAAGGAATGGAAATAAAATTGATTACCAAAGTAAAAAGGTTTCACAAAAGAGAAGCTTTGTTTATCTCTACAATACATGCATTTACTAAAACAGACTATAAAACAGAAAATAAAAGATGACTAATATTTTCGTTTTCTTCAAGTTGCAGATGATGATATACCTATAGGTGATCAAAGCGTAAAGAGATGAAGATGAAGCCTTTTTTAAGTTCCTCGTGTTTGTATTTATATGAAGGTACAAACATTAAAATAATCACCTTCTAGCCAAATCTGTCCGGTTAAAAAGTAAATAATGTGGAATAGTAAAAGTGTTTTAATTCAAGATGGTTAATATAAAATACCCACACACGCATTATTCTAAACTCTTCAAATCCTTCAACAGTACCAATACAGATAGTAACTACGTTCAAAATAAGTTATAATAACCTTGTTAGGGTTGTTTATGACAGTAAATTACGATATTTTAGGGCCGTATTCATAAACGTTTATCCATACTCAAGAAACACTTGAGAGTAGTATTTAAAAAGCAAAAACTAGACTCGAGCATCGATTGAATATTGAGAAACGTTCTGGAATACGGCCTTTAGACCCAGATCCCAGTATTCACAATGAGGCCAGAAGCCACTACTTCACAATGACCTCGTTGGAACATTAACAAACCGTTCCTGTTGTGACTGTGCAAATTTCTTCATGACCATTGTATTGACTCAGCAATTAAAACGATAAACATTTTGTTATATTTGTTGGGTTATTCCGGGTTAGGGTTAAATACTTACATAGCCAGAATACAGAGAGAACGCGCCATGTCTAATTGCTTAATTTGAATAAAGTTGCTGTAGGCATTTTCGTCAGTTACAGTTGCTTTGAAATTATTTTTAGATTTGCTTTATTTAAATTTGTTGAATCCGTTGATATAAGTTATACAAGACGGAGATTTAAGTAAGGTTTTTTTTGTATAGGTCAGTATTTTTGACCGATTATTTTTTGAACAGTACACGAAAATTGTTATTTTACCAGTAACCAGTAAACCGCCAGCAACCTACCAGGAGTGGATACTCGTAGTTAATAGTCATAGCCACCAACGTTTGTTCTAGGTATTTTTCTGATTGGCAAGTGTTTATTTCAGAGTTTCTGTGTTTGCTATGTATAATATTATGTATGTTGTATTTAGTAGTAGTATGTATGTGTTTAACAGTTAGTTAGTTAGGCATATTAGTTTACATATTACAGCATACTTTGGGCCAGATGGCGTTATTTAAAAAAAATAACCTAATTGCTGTTAGAATCCCCTCAAAGATCTCTTGGTGTAGCGTTATGTATGTTTAAATATGATTTCAATATATATAACGTTCATATCATGAAGCAAACATAGACTCGATGTTTACTACTTAGATCATAACATAAGTACATGGACATGTTTAAAGGAATGGAAAAAAAAATTGATTACCAAAGTAAAAAGGTTTCACAAAAGAGAAGCTTTGTTTATCTCTACAATACATGCATTTACTAAAACAGACTATAAAACAGAAAATAAAAGATGACTAATATTTTCGTTTTCTTCAAGTTGCAGATGATGATATACCTATAGGTGATCAAAGCGTAAAGAGATGAAGATGAAGCCTTTTTTAAGTTCCTCGTGTTTGTATTTATATGAAGGTACAAACATTAAAATAATCACCTTCTAGCCAAATCTGTCCGGTTAAAAAGTAAATAATGTGGAATAGTAAAAGTGTTTTAATTCAAGATGGTTAATATAAAATACCCACACACGCATTATTCTAAACTCTTCAAATCCTTCAACAGTACCAATACAGATAGTAACTACGTTCAAAATAAGTTATAATAACCTTGTTAGGGTTGTTTATGACAGTAAATTACGATATTTTAGGGCCGTATTCATAAAAGTTTATCCATACTCAAGAAACACTTGAGAGTAGTATTTAAAAAGCAAAAACTAGACTCAAGCATCGATTGAATATTGAGAAACGTTCTGGAATACGGCCTTTAGACCCAGATCCCAGTATTCACAATGAGGCCAGAAGCCACTACTTCACAATGACCTCGTTGGAACATTAACAAACCGTTCCTGTTGTGACTGTGCAAATTTCTTCATGACCATTGTATTGACTCAGCAATTAAAACGATAAACATTTTGTTATATTTGTTGGGTTATTCCGGGTTAGGGTTAAATACTTACATAGCCAGAATACAGAGAGAACGCGCCATGTCTAATTGCTTAATTTGAATAAAGTTGCTGTAGGCATTTTCGTCAGTTACAGTTGCTTTGAAATTATTTTTAGATTTGCTTTATTTAAATTTGTTGAATCCGTTGATATAAGTTATACAAGACGGATATTTAAGTAAGGTTTTTTTTGTATAGGTCAGTATTTTTGACCGATTATTTTTTGAACAGTACACGAAAATTGTTATTTTACCAGTAACCAGTAAACCGCCAGCAACCTACCAGGAGTGGATACTCGTAGTTAATAGTCATAGCCACCAACGTTTGTTCTAGGTATTTTTCTGATTGGCAAGTGTTTATTTCAGAGTTTCTGTGTTTGCTATGTATAATATTATGTATGTTGTATTTAGTAGTAGTATGTATGTGTTTAACAGTTAGTTAGTTAGGCATATTAGTTTACATATTACAGCATACTTTGGGCCAGATGGCGTTATTTAAAAAAAATAACCTAATTGCTGTTAGAATCCCCTCAAAGATCTCTTGGTGTAGCGTTATGTATGTTTAAAAATTCAAGCCTTACATGGAACGCCTCAGAGCTAGGTAACGCCGCATGAGTCATGTTTTTTCGTGCGTGCAGCCGGCTCTATCGAATTATAAGACGTTGTCACGTCAAAAAGAATAATAACAAATGATTTTTATCTTTTTTCACTTCTTGGATTTTAGGAAATTCAGAAAATAATTAATACTATTAATTATATTAATAATATAATTGTAAAAAAATCTACTAAGGTATTTCGATTATATGTCACAACCACGTGACCTAAAATTAAAATAAAAATACATTTGATAATTCATGGCATTTATTTATTCACAAAATTGCTCTTTGCGTTTGCGCATTATTGTAGTTTTCAGTTCCATATTTGTATATTTTCATACGTGAAACCCTCCAGTAAGTGCGTTGAATCGAGCCTTGTGTTCTTCCGCCTTGCTGTTGAGAATTCATTCTGAAAATTCTGCTTCTTTGTGTATTTATACTGAATGTGATATTGACACTTAGTGAAACTTTGAATTTTTGTACTGTGATAGAGACACTTTGTAATTTTTACTTGTTTATTACCTAGCGGTGAGTGACATTCAGTAATTGTCATAATATCGTGTGTCTATCATCTGGAAGAGGTCGCTTCCGGTATTGTTTTGAAATAAATTTGCAAAAGACCCAAAACTGGACTATATTCAGTTAATAGATTTTCTCGCTAAACCTTAATTAGGGCAACTCTGTGACTCGGTCGATATAAAACCTTGAGTGAGTCACTTTTAACGATCACATTGAGAATTTGAGAGATCATATCGACATATTGTAGCGAATTAAATGCTGAAATTTGATTTGAATTAAAATTTATTATCAAGGATATCTGTAATTTGGTATGTTGTCCTTAATTTACTATAGTATCTATTAAGTGTATTGCATAGAATTTTGATAATACTGTGTAAACTTAAATATGAAGCTGCACCTCGAGGATTTGACTGAGCGACTATTCTGTAATTTATCAGGTCTGCCGTCCTGAAATCCAGAGAGGGCTTTCCATTCCTGTTGTGGAGAATATAGGGATATAGTATATTTGTGATGATAGTTACAGATTATTCCCCGCAGAATTTACCGCTAAATTTACCGAAAAATTACCGCGTCTTTACGCTTTATAAAGTTTCCACTGATTGCAAGCTTGATGCAAGAACTTACTAGGCGGGTAGCTCTTAAAGTAAGATACATCTTATATTATATGTAATTGAGGTCCACCCGACGTATCGTTGATGGTTGATTGCTGCTGGAGAGGTAGCTACCATTCCGGCAGCAATCAAACGCGTCCTTAGTGTCACAGCTCGGACCCATGATCAGCTGATTGGTTGAAGGTAAATTATTTAAGAGTCGTAGTGTTCTTTTTTTAACTGTATTATACCAAATTAATATTGATTAGTTGCTACATTCTACTGAATTGAACTATATGTATACATGTGTGTTTTTAGTACGAGTATTGTGACACTGGGTCTCTTCTTCGTCTCGTAGTGGATGTTTCAATAGATGCGCGCATTAATGTGCTTGAAAATCTCTGCCCCGTGAAAAAGCACTTTAGTGACTGACTCAGTGTTCTGTAAACGATCACTGCGTTAAGCATCTTTCGCTATAATTGGTTACGGATGGGTGACTGCTTTGTGGTATTTCCATTAATAAGCGTTTCCTTGAAGGCACGTTTAAAAAAGAACGTAATTTTGATGAATAACAGGTATTATAACCTATTATTCATCAAAATTACGTTCTTTTCAAATTCGGAAGTGGAAAATGCTTCAAAAACGCATATGCAAAATGTACATGGTATCTGAATCGAATACCGCAAATCATGTGTCTCTATCTCTTATGGTTCCTGAGAAATAAATGCGCACAGACGGCCGGATGCCCTGACGGATAGGCTGAGCCTTTTTATAAGGCTTTTCTAAAATACAGGGTTTTGAAGTCTACAACTGAAAAATAAATGAAAAACAAACAATCATAAAGATAGACACGAAGAAGCGCTCGTGGCCCTGCTGAATCAGTGGTCTGTAAACAGTCACTGCGTTAAGCAAAGTTCGCTATGATTGGTTACGGATGGGTGACTGCTTTGTGGCATTTTCAGTTACAAGCGTTTCCGTGCTTCGGAAGGTACTTAAAGCCGTTGGTCCCGGTGGCCAGTAATATAGCAGTCATTAAGCTAAATTGAAGACCTTGAAAAATTTCAACAGCAGGTAGCCACAGCCTAGTTTTGTCTATTTCAACACGGCAATGGACTCACTACCTATTACGTGGGACAGAATTACACGGTGAAATGTGGGCGTGTTATATGCTTCTGCCCCCCTTCGGAACGTGTTGATAAACATGAATATAATAAAATTGTGATTAGGTACTTACATAACAATACAGGGTAGTTAGGTATAGTAAAACGATAAATAATCTACATATACTTACAATCGGTCAACAAAGCTACATAAATTGGCAAAGGGCTAAACCGAGCACGATAATTTTCATAGCGTTTTAACACTGGCGGGACGCAACCAAAGTCGTTCGCTACATCTGTTTGACAATTTACGCTTTTAATAATAGCCGACATTGCCTTTGAATCGGTCGCGCACGAATTAACAACTGGCAAAATTAAGGCCTTCAAACTTTTTGCAGAACCAGCAGACCGACAGAGCGCGTTCATTTTGCCCTTATTTAGCTGCGGAGGGATATTCTCAAATTTAGAAATGTCCTAAATAGGCTTCATTACTTGGTACGTAGCGGTTATAGAACTCTCGGGGAAATTGTTCGCTTTTAAGATTTTGTTACTTTTGTATGAAGTTTTAACTATAGTTATGTAAATGTAGATAGACAATTTGCGAATTTTTAAAGGATTTATACAAGTAAAGTTTAAATAAAGTGGAAAAAACAATTCGATTCGAGATAGGGATAGAACCCGTGACCTTTGCCTAACCAGAGCAATGTTCTAGCCACCTGAACTACCCGAACCGTATCGAATCAAGTTAAAATTCTCCACCATATTTATATCGTCATTTTAAGAGTATGACCAGAGGATTTTTCAAATAAACTTCTAATAACTTAGCATTCTATAATAATCTACATATACTATATATATACTTTTAATAACTTAGCATTCTATAATATTCTAAATATTTTTTCTTACCTTCATTATTTTTTTACTATTCAAAAGGAGTCGTTTGTGAATTGAAGACTGTTCCTGTGGCGAAGGCCGACTACTTGACTTGTAATAATCTATTGAGTCCTTAAGAAGGCGACAAGTACCTAAGACACGTATTTCATGGCTTTTGGCATCTCTTGCTGTGCAAAGTTACGCGTCCATCTCAAGTGGACTGTTGCGGCTGCTTTGATGGCGCATTGGTATGCCATGTGACTCTTCTTGCTTGTTCTATTCTCATGGTGGAAAAAAACTTTGACTGTGTGAAATGAAAATGTTTGATGCGGAGTTTAGGAATTATCTATGTAAGTGTCATAAGAGAAGAACCATTTTTTTGTGTGAAAGCTCCCACAGCCTGCACCTCACTAGCAATAATGTGCAAGAACGGCAAAATAGATCTAACTAGATATATTTATTATTCTCTGCCTCATGATCAAGGAGCATAGAACTAAAGGAAATTCCGTGTTCTCAGTTAGAATTGGCCACAACATGAGTGTCCCGACAGCACCCCAGTGCGATATTTGGAAAATAATTCCATCCTTAGAGAGGTGCGTGTAAATATAACACGCTGCCACCCCAACCCTTTGAAATATTAATAATATTAACATTAAGAATTCTTCAGAATACGAAACTATTACTTGTTTTGGTTATAAATTCTATTATTTATTACAGCCTTAAGCGTAATGATAGTTCAGCACCGAGTTTGCTCACTATAATTGTAGCTTAAGACCTACAGAATTATCCACTGTGACTAGTATTTTCATAATTTATGCATATCAAAGTGTAGGGGTGAAATGGTAGTACACAGTACCTATTGATCTTTTACATTTTAATAGAATTTAATGCTGGCATAATGTATTTTATAAGGTAAATTTATATGGTTTACTGTATTTTAAATATAAAATTAATAAAATATTGGATGTGGCCAATCCAAAAACATAAGTATTGACTCACCTAAAAAAAGGATAGATGTAACCTTAACATGGATGAAAAAATTTAAAGCATATACATGGCGTCAAATACCTACCAACATATCATTTATCATATCAACATTGGATCCAGGCTACGCTTTGATTGGGTGCTATAAACTGATGTGATTAGGCATTTTTATTTGGAAGTATTCAGAATGGTACAGTTTGCCCGAATGACAGATAGAGAAACCAGAGATTTTCTAAGCAACCCTAATATGAAGGAAGTGTATTAACATACAAAGTAAAAATTGCCTATAGATTTAATCTGACAGGAGCTTTGCTCGTTTTCTTATTTTTTGGGTGGGCACTAATCGGGCAATAATACATCAGGCAAGGTGAACGTATAGGTAGTTGAAATGTACTACAGTAAAAACAAATTGCTAAATTTCCTTAGGTAAATTGATAAAATTATTAGAAACAGTTATATGTTTTAAAATGAGTTATAAATTATGTTCGTAAACCATATATTTCTTAGCTTATTCTTGCTAAGAAAAAAGAATGGGATATCCCATTCTTTTTTTTACACATTTGGATTTCTTACACATTTAGTAGTACCTATATTGCTAGAATTTTATTTTTTTATACATGAACAAATACCTACCCCTATCATCAAAATAACAATTAAAGCTTCATCTTTTTTCTTGTTTCGTATTTCTCTTCATTCCCCTCGATAGCAGGAAAATATACAGTGAAATAAGGCATCGCCCGCCTAAAGACGTTTTCATTTAATTACAGTCGTAGTTCTATAAGTCCGATTGGCAGGTAAATGAATAAGGACTGAGACTTCCTAGAACATAGAACTAATGCAACATGTTCAAACTTATTGACCAACGTTAGTCATTTTAATGCGGACATAAATTGCGGATTCAGAGACGCTTTATACAGCTACCATTCGTACTGCATTTCATTATTAAAAGAGTAAACTTATGAAAGGCGTCAGGGCTGTCTGTAACAAACTATGACTTAGAGTAATATTATTACATTACATTATTAATAATTTTCTTTAAAGCCTTCGTCTAATGTATAATAATACATTTCACAATGAGTTAATAAAAAAAAGAATAAAAAATGTGTGTGTACCAGAGTACACAAGTAAAAAGTGAAACTTCTTTACGACAATTTTTTTACAAGTAATAAATTTCTATCTTAATTATGTCGATAAAGAAGTTTCACTTATGATAAAGAAGATTCACTTTAAAACAACATGGCGCGTAACCGAAATACATGAAGATATTTTTTTACAGCTATAAAATTTCTCTCAACGTCGATCAAGATGTTTTAATTATAAAAACAAGAGGTATAAACTATGTGCAAGATTTGGGTAAACCAGTAACGTCTAGAGCAAGCGAATGGAATTGTGTATTTAGGGAGTATGTTTAGCGTGGACAAAAGATGTGATTCGGATGTAGAACTGCAAGTAGCTGCAGGTCCAATTGTTAGGGCAACAAAGCATCGTAAAAGTAGCACGGCTTGCGATTTATAACGCTGTGCTAGTGCCCATTTTGGTTTTCGGTAGTGAAACCTAGGTATGTCAGAAGATGCATGAAAATAAACTGAATAATGTGGAGATGCCATCACTTAATGAGTTAATGAGAATATAATGGGCGACATTATTGTTAATAGCGCTGTCGTCCAGACAAACTGGGTATGGAACGAGGAGATCAGGAAAGAACGGGTAGTTGATGGCGGATTTACATAAAATATAATAGCAAATTGTTACATAGCAGTAATAGTCAAACGACATCCGACTGCTACGCAAGAGGCCGTGGGTTCGATTCCCACCCAGGATAAAACTTTGTGTGATGAGCACGATGGTTTATTCTGTGTCTGGGTGCTATTTATCTATAATATGTATGTATTTAGAAATATATAAGTATGTTTATCAGTTATCTAGATCCCATAACACAAGCTAATATTAGCTTACTTTGGGCTAGATGGCGCTGTGTGAAAAGTGTCGCACAATATTTATGTGGCATAAGTTTTAAAATTACGTATTGAAATTGATAACGTTTATGGTTACAGCACCGCCCTATTTAATAAAAACAAAATTTCTAAAATCGGCACTAAGTAGCAAGTTGAAATAACAAATCGAACCCTGCATCTTTAATATTAGTAAAAAATGTAAGACTATAAATCACAAAAACAACCTCTGACGCAAAAAAATTGCTTTAATTAATTTTGTCCATCAATAACATGCTTATTTTCGCATTTTTAAATTGTTTTTAACTGTAAAATTCCCATAAACACATGTAGGAAATAACAAAAAACAAACATTCCCTACACTGTTCTAATATTTACTCCTGATAACATATTTAAATGGTAATTATGTAACAAAAATGCGTGTGGGGCTGTTACCATGCATTTTCATTTCAAACTAGATAACGGACGCCCTACGGTTTCACCCGCGTGATGCCTGTTGCTCTGGGAATAAAGGTATAAAATATACCCTAGGTTACTTCTGATATTATCCGTTTCAGAGATTATCGGAAACAAACAGACAGACAGACAGACAGAAAGAGAAAACAATATTCATCATCCCCTTGCCCTTGTCCCAATTAACTTGGGGTCGGTGCAGTATGTCTAAATTCGATACTGCTACATGTTTTGGCTTGGTTTTTATGGTCGGCCGCCAGCCTGACACCGACCCTCCTTGGGAATACTATCGTTTGGTGGTTTGCCCGCCACCACACGGGTGCCTTTCCAAGCCTTTCAGATCTCCGAACCTTTACAAGGGGCATGTTGCTTTTTCACAGGAGGAGGTTCTTCTTTGGTATTAGTAGTCCTTGTCTATACAATGCGTTGACGTCAGCCATAGCTATGCAATACGGCATATCCCTGTCGTTTACCATACGGTCTAGTTGTGCAGCCCGAGCTCCTTATACCACGACATCCCTCGTGCTAGGTTCTTTTTCCATATATTTACGGCTACTATAGTATCTTACGCTTTAAGAAACTGCCTCTGACCATCTCTAGTAAATCTGATCTCCCAATCTTGGGTGTTTGGAGCAAGGTGACGATCCACTTTGACGGATTATTTCTTAACTAGACGTAAGAATATCTAATTTGTTAAAGGCATTTGTTATTTAATATAAATTTTATATAGAAATCATGATATTTGAGTAAAAAATTCTGTCTACATCTAGAACATGCGGTACAAAATTGTGAATTTTTTTTACTTTATTTTTAATGTCGCCATGGTACAATTGTTAACTTTATTTTAAATGTCACCATGGTACTTAGCTTACATACTTTTTAGGTCCTTCTTATTATCTCGAAATACGAGTAGTTGCTCATACATTTAAAGTATGTTGAGAAAAATATACATGTTGAGGAAATATATGTTGGAGGGCCTCTCGTTTATAAAGGGATGGTAATGAAATAGTAATGTGTGATATATATACATAAATCTAATGCATATAAATATAATAAATGAATATCGTTGGGACAACTCACACAATGCCATCTGATTCCAAACTAAGCAGTGCTTGTACTATGGTAACCAGATAACTGATAAACAAAATATTTACATATTATAGGTAAATAACACCCAAAAACAGAATAAACCTTCGTGCTCATCCTAGGACGATTTAACCATTGGACGCGCTATCTTACCGTTTGCGCATATACCCCGCCTGCCACTTGCTAAGCATTTTTAGCTAAGTCGCTGCTCCGCGGGCTCAGTCTATCGTACACGTTCGGAGGGTAATTGTGCTGTGAAATGGTGTAAAATTTATAGTGGTCGAACAATTAATGTTTGTTTTCACTCGTAAGTAAAAATTTATTTCATTTACATAACTATTTTTAACAAAAAACATTAATTATTGAAACATACCAACAACTTAATCGGCCTATATCACTACTCACTACATATTATAAAAACAGCAATAATAAAGCGGTAATTTAAAGGCTATTTACACATAAACATTATTAATGCTTATAATTTTTAATATGTTAGTTGGCTTCAGCATTTTATGAAGATTATTTTACACTTTGCAAATTAAATTAATAATTTAGGCTTAAAATTAATTTCGTGTAAAAATAATTCCACCGGGCCGTGCTTGAGAAACAAAGTCGTTTCTTGGTCTGTCTGTCCCTATATATACTTAGATCTTTAAAACTATGCAACGAATTTCGATGCAGTATTTTTTAAATAGAATGAGTGATTAATGAGAAGTTTTTTATGTATATTATGTAAAGTTTTTGTAAACTTTAACTTAACTATAACGATATATGTTGGCGGTGTCGGAAAAAATAATCCGTCTGGGAGCTTTTAACGAAAACGCTGCCTAAACACTTTAAGATATAACAAAATAATGTATTGTGGAATTATGTATCTAATATAGGTCTACAAAAAAGTTCCCAACGGTATATGTCTATCTCTTAAGGATAACGTACTATATCCATTATAATACTTTAAAAAAACAGCAATAATAAAGCATTAATTTAAAGGCTATTTACACAAATACATTATTAATCCTTATAATTTTTTATATGTTAGTTGGTTTCAGCATTTTATGAAGATTATTTTATCCCTTTACACTTTGCAAATTAAATGAATATCTTAGGCGATATGGCAATATCAAAAAAATGCGCAATGAAATTAATTTCATGTAACAAAAATTCGACCGGGCCTTGCGTTAGTTTTTGAGAGCGGAAAAGTAATCAAGTAATTTGGAAAATATTCATACATTATCGTGAAATTAATAAACGACGGGATTAAATGGGTGCCACTGGGTTCGAATTATGTCACGGGCGAAGCCGGGCGGGTCAGCTAGTTCAATATACTTTCATTCTCTATAAACATTATACAAAGAGTTACCATCTCAAATTAATCGAATAATGTTGTGTCAAATTCGTATTGCATACCTAAATTTTTATTGGTTGTTAGACCGTGACAACAGTAAGTAACACTGACAGTAAGAAAACAATATGTGTGTAGTTTCCTCACCGCACGAATGTTGGTTGAACGTGATTTCGTACTTTACTGAGTACATTACGCGCCCATTGGTTAAATAAATCGTCCTAGTGCTTATCACAAATAGTTTTATCCTGGGTGGGAATCGAATCCACGACCTCTTGCGTAGCAGTCGGATACACTCTCACCGCGCCACAGAGGCAGTCAATATCTTTATGATGTGGAGACAAGGTTAAGTTATTGAATCAATTTACCTACTTTCAGTAAGAGAAAACAATATTAAGTTCTTTTAGTCCGGTATATACTTCATACGCAGTTAATGAAAAGCTAGTCATTTGGAGTTACAAACAGACACTTCAATGTTATTTATCTGTATGTATGTATAAATACGTCAAGTTGTGTCAACCCTACGCATGACCACGGGTCAGCAACGGTCCGGTCCATCGAACCTCGTCTAATATTAATAAGAGGACTGAATCGACTTTCAACTTTCTCATGAACATTAATATGCGTATTGCTATATGACATATATATACAGTAATTATGTATGCACGCTATGTAAATAGAAATATAATATACTAGCTGATGGCGGGCATTTTGGTCCGAGCTTTAGCCGCATGGTGCAGTTTTCTCATTTCGAGATGTTGATTCTCAAAATGTTGATTTCGGAGGTTTGCTGTTTCCTATGTGTAATATGTGTGTATTTAGAAAATATAAGTATGTACATCAGTCATAGATCCCATAGTACAAGCTTATGGCTTAGTTTGGGCTAGATGGCGTTGTGTAAGAAGTGTTCCACAATATATGTTTTATTATTTATTTATTTTGATCTTCTACCTATAAACCTATACCTGTGTCTTATACCTATGTTTAGATAATGTTTTTCAATTCAGGTAATGTGTTACAGACAAAAAGTCTATTCTTTTTGTTTCGTGTTGAGATATCAAGTTTCAGCCGTAGTCCTTGTATGATGCCCTTTCACGTCCCGCTTAAAGACTTTTTTTTGAATTTTTTTGAAGCACATTTTACAAAACGGGATACGTTATTGTAAAATTCGAAAACTTTACGGTAGGGGGAAACAAAAGAGGACAGTTCTATTCTAAATGTGACAGATACACTGTACAAGAGACAGATGGGTGAGGTGTAGTAGAAAGAGCGAAAGAATTTACCAATTACTCTAGAGACAAAGGCGAAATTCGCCGACAAAAGAATGTAAGGTTCTTGTAAATCCAGATATCCTAATAATGTAGAGCGAATTTAGTTGCGATCCTAAGAAGATATTTGATACGCAGCCCGAAAAAAATCCGTGAGACCTTTAGTTAGTAATTAGTATCTGAAATATTTGAGCTACGTAATGTAGTAAGACCTATTATTACCAAGAGTCTGGTTGAACTGCTTTGTTTCAAGGTGTTTTGTAAATTCAGGAAGCCCAATAATGTAATGTGAGCTTCACTGCGACAGTAACTATTAAACTCTAAGTACATACTTATTACTTTATTATATCTTTATGTAAGAAGAAAAAGGACATAGATAGCAGAATACTAACTAACCACTGACAGTCCTTGCGATACAGAAGTATATTAAAGGAGTGCTGTTTGGTATGCTTTTGCACTATTTGACTACACTTCAGTCCAACCAGATTTAGTAGAAGTTTCAATAAAGACTCTTAGGATATTCGATACAAAAAACCACAGATGGAAGGTCTTCTCTACCGAAAGTCACAAACTATTTAGCTCCACCATTGGAGCTGCAGTTTAGTAGCTATATATGGACTCAGAGACAACTCTCTTTCTCTCTTATCTTATTGTACCTTCAGTTATTTCTAACCTCCTCCTGGATTTGGAGTCTAAGGTTCTCTTTTATTTGATTATTTAAATCAGGCGTCACATGGCGGAAATGCATTTTAAAAAAACTATAATAATTATTTATTTAAAACAAAAATTATGTGGTGTCGTGGGACACCAGGTAGGAACGATGTTAAAAAGTTCACGATTCAATTAATCATACAAAAAGTCGCCGTTTGGATACGGCTAGGATTTGAACTCGGGACTCTTGCGTCTCAGCCGAGCAGGATACCACACAGCTACGTTACCTACTACAATTTCCAAATTAGTGTTCACTTCACTGAGGTAAATAGACAGTTTGTTGATTTTCAGCGACACAATTTGCAAAACAAACGACTGTCGCGCCTGCGCACGTCTCATTTAACGCTTTTATTCCACGGAATTTTTCTTACCGTTTTTTTCTTACGGTTTTACTATCACATATTTTACAGTTCGGTCGCGCATCAAAATCCCTATCTCATCCAAGCCTGCCGTAAGGAACTTCGTTCCAAAAAATATAGTTATTGCAATATTCCGCTTTTTAAATTGTCGTATGTTGTCGACACGTGTTTCGCCTACACACAAGGCATAATCAAGACTGTTTGGCAGCCAAAGAGCTTGCGCATTCACCTCAACCTTTTGTAGTTCGAACGCAACCAAACGATAGCGCGATTCAGACTTCTAATTGTTTTGTCTATTTGCGAATAAACTAAGCAAAGTCGAAGTGTGGAAGTCTGTTTGACTTTAGAAGCAGCTATCGTTCTGCATTTGCCTTGTCAGTTATTTGCCAGGTGTATATATAGCTGGTGAAGTTGCTTGGTCCCAAAGACCTTGGTGTCTTCTTATCCCACAGGGAAACTTATAATGATTTAAAAGTACTTTGCAAAACGTTTCTGCTACTTTCGCACACTATACCGTACACTATACTTCCATACGTCGTTCAGTAATACAAGTTATCGTCATTAGATACCTGAGAACGAGAAGAAGTACCTATTCTCACTCAATATGACTCCCTCATTTACTTGAAGGCACAAAATTACCACATAAAACGTAACGTACTTAAGTCAGTTCATAACAAAGTTATTCGAAGCGTGGTGAAACTTTTCATTCCTTCTTGGAATGTGTTTATAATTCAGAGTTTCATGTATTATTAATATAATTAAAAACCTGAATCTCCTGAAATTATGAGGTAAGATAGAAGGTATAACTTCTAATGATAAAAGTATGTAGTAAGGGAGAATTTATTTGTTTTATATTTTAATTAGCTTTTCGTCTTCCACGCATTTCAAACCCCTGTCATATACGTTAAGGAGAGAGCTATCAAAAATATTTTCTTTGTGGACGTCTATGTCGTCATGACAAATTTCAGTTAGATTAGTTGAGTCAGTTGTGAATGAGTTAACTTTTTTGCTATGAGAATATAAAAGTTCATAATATGGCAGTATCCGTCTTGTTGTTTCCGTGCAGACCTTTTTATCAATGAGAGAGAAGGCGTGAGCTAGTTATATCGTCCTAAAATCATAAGAGTTGACTAAGAGCAATTTCATAGTAAGGTAGTGCCACCAACACCTGTTACCCTTCCTTACTGATATCTCCTACTCCTGGGATATCAGTCAGTTAAGGATTAAGTGTTATGGCAATTTTATCACTACTATAGTACCAATTTTCTATATATTTCGTGAAAACAATTTGGCAAAGTGTCGGATTAAGCTCACTCCTTTAGAGAAAAGGAAAAGGCACAGTTACAAATAATTACAGTTTAATAAAAAAAGTGTTAAAAAGGTATCAAATATTTATAGATTATTCAGAAAATATACTGGGATTGTGAATCTAGCCTTTCTGAAGTCGATTCATAAATATATACCGACTCATGTTTGTTAACTGTGTACGTCTGTCTGAAGCCGAAAAAGAATGTTTTAAACATCTCTCGTTTCTTATTTTGCTACGTAAGTAGTCCTAAATATTGAGGTTTATATCAATTTATTTCCTGAATAGGTATTACAATTGGCAGGCTACCAAATGGAGGACTTCCGAATTGTAATGCCAAGAAAAAATGCTTGTTTTGTCTCGCTTCATTGAAGTTATACGACTTAAATTTTTCAACTGCATTCTGTATTTCCGCAATTTGAGTTTAATAGCTATGTTTATTTTATACTTTGTGTGATTTAATGGATTCTTTGTTATATTTTATTTTTTTATATAATGCTATTGAGTGGCAAGTTTATTGATAGAATATATAACTTTGGTTTCTGTCAGTTTATTAGTCTGGGCAAGAAGATAAAATAAGCTTTTGCCTTTGTCCCAATTTACTTGAAGTCGGAGCAGTAAGACTTCTTCTTCTAGTCATCCCCGTTATTCGTCATCTGATCATTCACTTCTTATATATTTATATCACTCTTTACACAAACCATTCCTCTTATATCTTCATCCATTAACGAATGAACGACGAATAATGAATTCGTCGTTCTTTTAGTTACACGCCTTTCATCCCTTATCATCACATACCCATACCAATACAGATAATTTCCTTGCATTTTTCTAATAACTGGTGTCACTCTCAGACTCTTGCTGATAAATATGTTCTATTTATAAATGTTTTAATCTTTGCACGACTTATGTCTAAAAACAAAAACGTCCATCACTTTAACATTACATACATACATATTGTCACGCCTTTATCCACGAAGGGTAGGCAGAGGCATACCAGCTATAAAAAATTTCAGCCATAAAAATTTCTAGTATAAATCTATAAGTAATAACATTATTGGGTGACTTACTCATTTACTTAGCACAGTCCAGCCGAAACTACTACACAAATTTTAATCTACTAAGAAAGAGTTCTTTAAATTTTACCCCCAAGCATTGATAATTGAAAATTGTAGCTTCGGGACGATCATTAAGTCTTCTAAAAAGTGTCTTCAGTCATTTTCATGTAATTAATAAATGAAATTGAAACAACAGTGTGCCATAGACCACGACCAATTATTATTATAATCGAAACACAATTTTTATCTCTCAAACATTAGTTAGCAGTATATCTAGTATGCCCACGTCGTTGGTGTTTTAATATTATCCTTGTATGAATGGGTTTTGTAAGGAATTAGACCTACGATTTAGAGAAAATAAATCTAGAATAATGATAGGCTTTTAAAATTAAACACTGTGTAAGTCTAAGGGGCCCCATCAAGATTTCCGGGGCCCAAGCAACCTCACATGCTAGCGGCTTCCCTGCCAACCAAACGGACAAGACACCAGGTTGGGAAGTCAGACGGCTTCTAGCAATATCGCATATCACAAGTCTTACGGTAGCTGCTTCTAGCAGTCAAATAAAGGACACCAGGCTTGAAATCCAGGTTGGGTTTGGCAGCAATTTTTGTTTTAACCACGCTCTAACCAACATTTTTTTTTAAAGTTTTCCATGAATAACTCTGATTTATATTCTATTAATTTTTATCTTGCTGTCTTTCTTTGACACGCAGCGAAATGTCACAATAAGATATTTTGCTATTTCATGATAGTTTTATTACAAGACTTCACGAGAAAGGATGTTCTCCATTTTATGTTACATATTTTACAGTGACAACAATACGGTGTCTGCTAACATATGGTTTACTTTCTATAAATGTTAGACAGTATACAATTATTAAGACGAGCAATATTTTGAGGTAATACCCTGTATAAACCTTATAAGACTCCTTTTGAAGATCCCCATAGTATAGACGCTTGGGAAAATTCAGGCAGTATGATCTAAAGTTTGGTTATTATAAGAGTAGCCAATATAGTAAAGAAGAATATAGTAGAGAAGGTCACTAGGGATACCCCTAGTGACCTTCTCTGACATTTTTAACCTATACAGGTTACACATACATTAAGATACCTATTTATAGTTGATGTTTACACAGCAATAATGCTGTGAAAATCTGATACTCAGCCATACATGATTAAATAGCTTCCTACACTGACTTATGTGTAAAATTATACTTAACCATAATATTATTAAGTGTATGTAAAACTATTACAAATTTTGTTTGGTACTATGAGAACTTCAAAAGTTATTCAACAGGCAGACAAGACGCATGCGCTCTGTTGCCAAATCTGCTTCATATTTGAAAGTTTTCAGTGGGCGGGCTACCATTGTATCGGGCGGCAGTCGCCAGGGTTGACCTTTTACCCATTCCGCGTTCGAGTCAAACTCACGAACAAATAAAAGTGTCAGTAGACTATGAACTATTCCATACATTTCGTGCTCCTGATTTTATGCTCAAGTTGGTATACTTGTTTACTTTTTAAACTATGGTGATTTAAATTTATTCTAACAGTTTTCCGTTGCGTGATGAAAGTTTAGCGCGTGTGTAATTTTCCCGTCATCCTGCTTTCTGATTGGTAATTGTTGCGCCATTTTTTGAATAACAATGGTGCTTTATATATTCATCTACTTCTTGGGTAGGCAAAATACGTTTCTACTTCTTGACTACTTATTGACTGCGTTTGGGTACAGAATCGTGATCGTAATTGAGGTAGCGATTCGACCTCACCATTAAAAATCATTATTAATATGCAAAGGCGTTTGGTACTTCTACACGCTCAAACCCCTAGAAAAAATTTGATAAGTTTTGGAATGGAGCTAGCTGATACTCTGGATAACCATATAGGCTACATTATAGCCCGGGAACAGGTTACTGTGGGAAATGGGTCCAGAAAAACTATACGAAAAATTATGGCATTGTTGGTGTTCTCTAGTATAAAAGTGTCTGAAACTTTATCAGTAACTCTTATATTATGTGAAAGGAAATGAGTAAATAAACTCATTATATGTAAGGAGATTATGATCACTAACCAGGTGACGCCCACGGCTTCGCCCGTGACATAGTTCGAACTCCCGTCGCTTATAAATTCTACAATAATGTATAAAAAATTGCCCGATTTATCGACATTTATTCTTCTTCTCTCCAGTAGCGTAATGATATACAACTTATAGCCTTTCTAGATAAGTAGGCTATCCAACACAAGAAGTTTTTTTTTAAATCTGACCAGTAATTCCTGAGATTAGCGCGTTCAACCAAACAAACAAACTCTTCAGCTTTATATTTTAGGTTGTAGATAAAATTGAGGATGCAAGGTTTAAGTAATTGATGTAAATTGAAATGAATTGCATATAAAAGTGGTTCCGATCCTTTAAATTTCATTTCATAAAGACTAATGCCATTTCTGATAGTGTCTTTTTTAGGTTCAAGAATAACTCTTAATTTAAAAAAAGAAGTAAGTGAAAACTTATCTAACGGTTAGGAAGTTATACTTAAGTCTAATAAGATTTCATCCTATATAAATAAAAATTAGTAAGAAAAAAAACGTTAATAGAATGAAAACTACTTTGAATGTTGTTATAAGTTGTCATGGAAACACTTATCAGCTAACTCCATGGTGTCGGTTTTTCATGACGGACTGTGCGCGCATCGTAAAAATTTACTCTCATAATTTTTCCTAACGCGTCAAAAGAAGTAAAACATAAAAAAGTGTATGTGTACTTAAAGTTATACTGCTTTAGTCTAATAAGATTTCATTACATATACCACAAACCTTTTTGTAGCAGTACCAATCCGTCCCTTGCCTTGGTGATGTGTCTGATTTATGTATGTTTTATTTTTTGTATCTTTTTTAAATTCATCATACTGCGCTCTATTCCTCTTTGGCATGAAATTATTTTGTCTTTGGTTTTCCTGTTGAATTTCCACGTTTGACACCCATACGTTAGGCACGGAATAAGACTCGAGTTTAATACTTTTGTTTTAATTTTTATTGGCATGCTGCTTTTAAATATATCATTTAGTGACCTTAAAAAAAAAAAAAACTAACTATCTTCACGCTGTATCCCTGACGGGGTAGTCAGAGAGGACAGATCGCCAGGCTTCGCGATCCATGCATACTTCTTTCGCTTCTTCGAGATTCATCAATCGCTTCATACACGCACGTCTGGGTATCCGAGTACTTTTGACCTTTCCGTTTTTGAGCAATCTGCTCACGTGATCTTCATATGTAAGTCTCGGCCTACCCTGACTCCTTCTACCCTCTACTTTTGAACAATTTATATTCTTCGTCAATCGTTCCTCACTCATTCGTTGGACGTGTCCAAACCAACGGAGCACGCCCTTTTCCAGCTTAACGCTAACACTTTCATTCAAACCTGCCATATTGCGTATCACTTCGTTACGTATTCGGTCAGCCAAGGTAACGCCGCACAATTTTCGAAGTGATCGCATCTCCACAGCATTCAATTTACTTTCATGCATCTGCTGACATACCCAGGTTTCACTACCGTAAAGCAAAGTTGGCACTAGCACTGCGTTATGAATCGCCAGTCGTGCTTCTTTTACGATGCTTTGTCGCTTTACTAACTGGGACAAAGCACCGTTAACTTTGTTTCCGGCAGCTACTCGCCGTTCCACATCCGAATCACATCTTCCATCCGCGCTAAACATACTTCCTAAATACACAATTTCATTCACTTGCTCTAGACGTTCCTGGTTTACCCTAATCTCGCATTTAGTTCTTACGTCACCTCTTTCAAATACTAGAACCTTAGTTTTACTTGCATTCAAGCGGAGACCCTTACTTTCACAACCCTCTTTCATATTAGTGACTAATGCCTGAAGGTCGGCTTCTGATGCAGCCATGAGCACCGCATCATCAGCGTACAGCAGACAGTTTACTGTAAAGTCACCCAAATTCACACCCATATTAAAATCTTTCAACTTCTGCAGGCAACTGTCCAGATACACTATGAACAGCCAGGCGGACATGACACATCCCTGTTTGACGCCTGTACAGACATCAAAAAGAGGTGACACATCCCCCCCTACTCGCACGCAAGCCTTACAGTACCTATAAAGCGACTGTATTTTGCCGCAGTAGCGAGCCGTTATTTGTTTCACGTTAATTGTATCCTGCGCTCTACTTCTTTGTCATTATTATTCTGGTCGAAGCTAATTTGTTTACCCAGGTATATGTAGTTGTCTGTATATTTGAGAGGTTCGTTGCCAACATGTAGTGTTTTCTTGGTACTGTTAGTCATTAGCATTGTTTTGGACAGATTCATCTCTAAGCCTACAAGTTTACTGGCGTCGTTTAGTGACTCTATCATACCTCATCCTTAAACTATATAATTTAAGCTCCTTAATATAACACGAAGAAGAATAACTTCAAAAATCTTCATAGATTCATGGCAAGGCATGTTTTATGACTTGATAACGTCGCACAGGGTCTGTATTGGGTTGCATAAATTTTAGAGGCATAACTTAAAACTGCATAACGTTTTTTGGCATACTCTTCGTTTCGCATAACGTTCAAACAGAATAAATCATTAGGCACTTATTTTCTAATGACTTTTTTTATAATAATGATATTTTACACTAACGATTACTAATCGTAACATTTATTGGCATCTCACTCACTCTCGCATAAAGATTACAAGCCATACATATAGAATACCATTATGTTAACGAGTACATATTTTTATAGATAGATAAGATTGAAATTTTTAGTGTAACTTGAAAAAGAAAAACAAAGGTATGCTATGCAATAGCTTTACCGCGGCAGTCTCCGAGTGCCACACGTCTTTTTTTATATCTGAGCTTGAACTGTCTAAGATTGAAATGCCCACTGATTAAAAATGTCGATAGTCACTTTACTGAAGTTCAAAATTTAAGCACTTATATATAGAATATATAAATAAAATACAAAAAGAAAGTAGGTAGATTAAAACGAGCGATTCTATTCTGGCGCATCGCCGGCCGTTACCGCGGCCCGCTCGCTTCGCTCGCTCGGCTTGCGCGTTGTGGTCACAAGTGACCTAACACTCCTCCTCGCTTCGCTCGTCGTCGTACCTATTTACGAATTTGCTCAAGACTAGTCTAAAAAAAATAACACTTAAAATATCGTTTTATAAGGTACAGCTTAAAAACTTGGCTATGAGTGAGATGATTATTTACAATGGTGTCTTATCATTTCTTAAATATTCTTAGTCTAATTATTATTCATTTATGATTTAAACTGTTATCCATACCTCCATTATGCGTTTTGTATTTTATGTTAAATTATCTTTAGGCGTATAACATTTATACCCTTTACATTTATGCTGATTAAAATTATGATAAAAACAATTAGAGTAAGTTAATGTTAAGCCAATAAAACCATTATGCGTTTATAACACTCTGCTTATCATAATTTATGCGAGAAAACTTTATGCTGAAACTGTTATGCCAAACTACATTATGCTGAAAAAAAAATGCGATCGAAAGGGTACCCGTCGCAAATAGGTACCTAAATTAAATTTTAACATACACTTTATATTATTGAGACTGGATATTAATGACAGGTATCGTTACAGGTACACGATTCTAAGAGACAATCAATAACTTTTAACATGTTCTGAACTAAATGCTGTTCAGATGTTAAAAAGTTATAGATGTTTAGACGGCAGTAGTGGAAAAAGTCACAGCAAAAATTGCAAAATTTCCCACAAAAAAAATAATGCTTATAAATCGATCCAATTTCATGTAGGGATCAATGAAGTCTGTTGGACCATTTCAGGTATGAGTTCTTAAAAACACCGTAACCTCCAAAGCTAATTTTAGAAACAAACTTTTATTTAATGGCGCTAAAAGAATTATTCTTAGAATTTTCTTTCATTTAGTCTTAGGTCCGTATTCCAGAACGTTTCTTAATACTCAATCGACGCTTGAGGCTAGATTTTGCCTTATAAAATCTACTCTCAAGTGTTTCTTGGGTATTGATATATGTTCTGGAATACGGCCCTTAGTCTAATCTTTAGTAAGAAATCTAATCTTTAGTAGTTTGCCATAATGAACTTAAGAGTGACGCGTCTTTCTTTCAAGTTATTCTATGTAATCCCATTTATTAGATACGCATATTCGAGCTGTCATTTTGGGTGTTCAACCATCTTGGATTTAGAATGACGTCGCAAAGCTAACCATGCATTATTATCCAAACTAAACGTGTATACAGAATTTCAGCTCCATCGGTTGAAGATATCTGCATCAAAATTGAGTTGCAAGATTCCTCCCGAACAAACATTCATACAGGACAAGTTAATAGATAGGTGTGTAATAAGGACAGATTCTCACACTTATTAATTGCCAAATTGCGCAACTTATTTTATTGAAAAACCATGCTTTTTTTTGTAAAGTGCCTACTAACTTAGTTAGGTTCACTTTAAATTGTTACAATCTAGCTTATGGGCTAATGAGTAATTTTACTTTGACCTAAACTTCTAAAATACTTATCTTAAGAAGAGAATCCATTGATTTTTCTTAGAGCCTGATAACTTTATACACTTTGTTCTTGTGATCTAAACTTAAAGCACTAATTCACTTATTGTTTTCACTTGGCACTACACTAACTCAAAGTGTTTAGCTTTTTATCTCTGTCCAATCGAGGAGTTTAAAAACCATGTGACGTTTGCTTAGGATAAAGATTGACCTTGAAATTTTCTGCAAGGCAAAGATTTTATCTGAAGTATTTTCCAATCGGTTGACTCCAATTTAAGCAGCCCTGTGCTACTTCATCCGAGTAAACTCTCACTCACACAATTTCATGCAAATGTACGCATGTTTGAAGACCTTAAATATTACACATTTTTTCCTATTTGTAAACAAGATAGTAAATCAAATTCATTGTTGACATTCCTTTGAGCTCGATAGACTCGAGAAAAAATATGTTCGGTACAGCAAGCAATCGGAACAAATATGGATACCTACTACAAATAATTTCCTGTGTTTTGGTTACGTTAGCATCGAAAGTTTCGTTTCAACGATATAGAGCAGTGATTTCCAGAATGGATTCAATGCAATTTTGCTTTATAAACCACAAAGATGTTGTTTAAGGAGAGATAAGAAAAAGAAAGAGAAACATAATTTTAGTACTACTCATTCATTAGTGAAGACTATTCCAAAAATGAAAGGTTTTGAAACAGAGTGTGGGCAATGTAATATCGGTAATGGACTCACCACCTTTTACGTGGAACAGGAATGCACACGGTGAAATGTGGGCGTGTAATATGCCTCAGCCACTTCTTCGTTCGGAGATATGGCGTGATTGATACCGCCGATGCCATCAATGTCTAGAAAATTTAGTACAGTTGCCAGAAAATTTAATAGTTTGAGGTCTAGTTATGAGACAAATTCCCGATAATATAATAACTTGTTGATTTTGAATTCTGAAAGAAGTTGGGACAAATGCTACTATAAGCATACCGAACTCTTGATTGAACCAAAAGCGATGTTAAAGTTCACTGAAAGTTATGATCCGTTAATAGGTATAGATTCATAAACAAAGGTGCTCTCTTTGTTTATGAATCTATACCATCACCAACATCACCAACATTGTACCTGCTGCCCAATTGTGTATACAAAGGAATTGATATGTATCGGGATAAAATTACCGACAGTTCTGTGAGTTGTATTGACATTTGCTACATATATTGGGTAAATTTTAGCTAAGAATTATTTGTTTAGAAGAACCAAAGGAGCAAGCAAATAGATGGATATACATATTGTTACGAACAGGAGTGGATTTAATAAAGAAATATACTCACAAACAACTTAATTATTTATATTAAAGCCTTTAATTAATTATTAAAATATGTCTAAAATTTATTACTAAAATCGGAACAGATCTCCAGCACTTTAGCAACGATACAACTCACTCGAATTCACTAAATCACTCGTACAAATGATCATAAATGGAATGGCTCACGTATCCTTAAACACAGTAGCTCCGTTACATCCGTAAACACAGTAGCTGGCCATACAGTCCCAGAGTGGTGGTGGATGGCATTGAGGTTTGAATAGAATTCACAAATGTTGGTGACCTCCACCTCAAATTGTGAATTTGCGAGGTGTCGGTCGACGCTAGGAATTCCTTTCTTCTACATAAATTTTTGGATTAACTTTTAAGCAATAAGTATTCTAACTTTCAAATATTTGTATTAAAGTGTCAAAAGACAACTTGTTATAAGACGGGAATTGAACCCGTGACATTTGTCTAACCAGGGCAATTCCTTTTTTCTCTTGTCAGTTGCCTTAATTATTAGGATCGGCAGGCAGGAAAGAAAATCGTAATGATAGGATAAATTTTACTTCAGCAGCGAGTGACAAAAAGCTAGTTAGGCAGATGTTAACCATCTGGATGTAAAGGCCTCCATACTCCTCCAAGAATGCCGCCGGAACTAGTCACCTTATGGGGCTATGATCTACCTCGAATTTATGCCGGATCTGGGGAAGCAGTCTCTGGGTCCATATGCTGCGCCACTTATCTACAGGTCGTCTTCATAAGTCATCCCTATGCAAATCAGCCGGAGCTAGGTTACGTCGGAGATCTATGCATAGCAACTCAATGGTACCTCAACGTACTATACCACTTGGCGAATGGAAGAGATCATAGAAGTCACTTTCTTACTTATTACGTTTCTACCTTTTAAGAATAGTACATACATACATACATATTGTCACGCTTTTATCCCCGAAGGTGCAGGCAGAGGCATATTAAACGCCCACCGTATGCACTCTCGTCCCACGTAACAGGTGGTGAGCCCATTGCCGTGTTGATATGGACAGGCGCAGGCTGCATCGACCTGCTGTTGAAATTTTTTAAGCCGCTCATAAGGCCTTCAACTTGGCTTAACGACTGCCATTTTATTAGCAACCGGGAGCAACGGCTTAACGTGCCTTCCGAAGCACGGAACTAGGGTGGTTCTAAAGGGCCGAATAAATTTAATAAATTAAAATGTGTCTATTTTAGATATTTTCGGAAGAAATTTTGAACCGTTGCCTTTTTAGTGGTGTGGTAACAAAAAGGCTAAAAGGTCTTATGTGCTAGACACTAATTAACACGGAAGAATAGTGCCTTACAAAAATCTTCAATCGATAAATCTAGAAGTTCATTAGAGTCAAATTTAGTAACTACTCATAAAAAAAATTGAAGAGGTAAGTATCTACGTAAAAACATGTTTTTTATCTTGAAACAAATAGACGTGATTAACTGTTTTTATGATTATGTAGGTGCATATTGATTCAATAAAGGATAAAAGCCTGTTTTGAAAGGTTTGAAATGACGCCCACAGTTGCTTTTAGCTCGCCTATTCCGTTATGTTAAACTGGGAAGTCAAGAAAAAAGTGACTACAACAGGGCAATGATATGCTGCCCCTATGATGCCTGTATGTATTGTAGTCACCTTTTTTTTTTGACTGTGAGTACAAACATTTCAAGAAATTACGACGGGTCGAACCATGGACTGTAAAAAAAATGTCGGACGGACCCCGCTTATTTTTTTTTTATCGTGTGTAAATCACCTCGGATGTCATGCCGGACTCGAACCGGCTAAAACTACACAGTCCCCGCCTAACTGTCTATTGCCGGACGCCCCGGGTAACTCCTCGGAAAGATGTCCCAGAGCTCCCGGCAGACTTTGGCTACCACCGCGGCCTCACCTGGGGTTCGGGTGTTATCCCGCTCCTTTGGGGGGTTGGTTCGGGTACTATCCCGCTTCTTGGGGCATGAGGCGTGCGTGACATTTTCACGTCATGCCGACGTCTTGGGCCTGCTTCTGTAAGGACGGCGAGCAGCCCACACGCCGTCTTCAGGCCCCCGGTCATGGAGGCCGGTAGTCTTGGGCGAAGACAAGTTTGCTGTATGGATGGCCATACATCCATCAATGTTTATTACTCTTTCCGCAAAATCTACCAAATGGATTTTGATGAAACTTTACAATAATATAGCCTACACATCAGAATGACACATAGGCTACTTTTTATCCCGGTAACAATTTCCTGTGGGAAACGGGAACAGGAAAACTTAACCATGCGGGCGGAGCCGCGGGCTTCAACTAGTTTTTGCTAATCAGTGGCGCAATTCACAAATCTCGGATCCAAATCCTCTACTGCGCAAATGTCATCGAAATTCGAGTTCTATGAACATCGATGACATTTGCGCAGTAGAGGATTTGGATCCGAGATTTGTGAATTGCGCTACTGGTCACCTTTATGTTATTTATGCGAAATGTACGAATGGCCTATGCCCGTATGCATAATGTTCACACAATAGCGAGCCAGTACCATCGCTGACTAAAAATATGTTATAAATATCCATCACGCCTTATCCCCGAAGGGGTGGCAGAGGCATATTATATGCCCACTTTTCACCGTGTCACCTGTCCCACGTGTCAATGGTGTGATCCCACGTGTCCCACGTGTCAATGATGAATGTCAATGGTGGTGAGCCCATTGCCGTGTTGAAATAGACCCTAATATAAATATTTTCTATATTTTTTTTTGTATTCTTTGTTATTTTTTTTTTGTAATCGCTAAAAGCCTTTGTTAAATTTAGGTACAAAGTAGGTAGTACTCTTACTTTGTAGTTGACCAAAGTCGAAGCGGTACTAAACACCGAAGTTTAGAATTTGTAAAAGATTAAATATAATACACTCTTGCATTTCAACTTCTGTTTTAGTTTTCAATTTGTTTATAATAAAACAATATATTAGGAACTCCTGTGTTTCGGCCACTGAGGTTTATTTCCCTGTACCCGTTTTTTAAGCTGACGCTGCCGAGAATTTGTGCGACGTCTTTTAGGGGCAACGTTAAGCTCTACACTTGGTACCCATTGCTCCAGGGTGCATTAACACTCCCACTTCCGCTGACCCTAAGCAAGCCCGTAAGCAGTAAGAAACGTGGAGGTCTCCCGATACCTCGTTTTTCAGAAGTTGACTTGGCTAGAATTTACAACGTTTAGAGCTTTGTACGGCCCTAATATAAATAATTTCTATATTTTTTTTGTATTCTTTGTTATTTTTTTACTTAATTTGATATAGAATGTTAATAAACGATAGAAATGTACTCCTGTCACAACGAGAAGAACGGCTGGCATCTTTCTATTGCAACTACTAGCTGTAAGTTTACCTACATTTAAAAATATTTATTTATCTATCACGCTTTATCCCCGAAGGGGTGGCAGAGGCATATTATATGCCCACTTTTTACCATGTGTATTCCTGTCTCACGTAATAGGTGGTGAGCCCATTGCCGTGTTAAAATAGACGCAGGTTGTGGCTACCTAAATTTTTCAAGCCAAATGGCCTACAACTTGACTTAACGACTGCCATATTACTGGCAACCGGAACCAACTGCATAACCTGCCTTCCGAAGCAGGCACATTTATTGACTGAGGAAGCGAGCGAAGCAAGCCGACGAAAGTCTCCGTTTTAAATCCACTGGCACGGTAAAAATGCTTTTGATGTCCGACCGTCCGCGCGTCCGTCCAATTAGTCTACAGGTCACATTTTTCATCGGCATGGACAATTCTTGATGTCTACATCAAGAATTGTCCATGCCGCTGCCTCCATTTTGTTGTCTACAACGAAATGGAGGCAGGGGAGGGGAAATGGTCCCGTAGTGGTTGGCAACAGCGCTCAAAAGGAAAAAAAGCATTATTGAATTATTTTATTAAATTAATAAAAAAAAAATCTCGGAAGTCTACGGTTCACAGAACCATTAGTTTTAATTTGATTCATTTACTTTTAAATTTGAATGTAGGACGAGGCAGTCCTAGAGTCGAAATTAGCATTTTTCTTAATTCCTATGTATACCTACACAGTATTATTTCTATAACACTATCTTTGATTGAATGACAAAATCTATATACCTTATTAAGTATATATTGTTTGTTGAACAAACAAGGTGTAAAAGCAAGTATGGGCTTTGGTGTGAGTGTATTATACAATTACAAGGGTGAGGTTTCAATTCACTTGAAAGCCTATAACAGGCTTACGAACCAATACGATAAATATCACGATTAACGTATAATATTATTATACCAGCAATGCAATATTCATGGACTATTTAAGAATGACAAACGACGAAAACAATATCTACTAACCGTTATGGGAAACGATGTATTACATTTTTATAAGCGAGGGTTAGTCTGTTTTTGTACAAGATTATTTGTTCAACATAAAATCGGTAGACATGTTTCATAAAATAACTTTGCATATTGATATTAATGTGGTTATGTTTCAATAATGAGAGATTTTCAAATATTCACAACATCGTAAATATCAATATCCTAGTAAGAGTTTGAGAAAATATGTTTCGAAAGCTGGGTGTAAAATTTTAGCAGTATGCTTTCTATTTTTACTTTGTATGTTGATTCGAATGGATTGTTACAACTATATTATTTAACCGTTTCAGTAGAAATTTTGTATACACTTTTAGTTAGGATAACAATGTATGGTTAACTGTCACCTTTTATTCTCTACTCCGTGGCTGTCACACAGTGAACCATACATTATACCAAGTATAGTACCCAAGAGAGCAAACTAATTATTTTTAATGCACTACCACAATATGACTATAAAATTTAAGAGAGACTGAGAGTCAGAGACTGAGAATAACGTGATAAACGAAGTGTCCGTCACTCTTAATTGGATTACTAAAGATGCATAAGTTTTTACGCCGTGTTAGGCTATATGGGGATAAAATGAAAGGAGTTGCTGACAATTATTCATTTTATTTCACCAAAATAAAAGCTCGTTTTAAAATAAGGACTTTAATTAATACTTTTTTAATGAAACTAGTCTCTCTCTGACTATTTAATTTTCTATTATTGTAGAACTTTCTATTATTGTTGGACTTCACCTTATTAGAGCAAATTTCACATCGCCGCGAGCAATCTGCGAGGTGTGCTTGTTCAAACTTTGTGCACTCACAAACCCGGGTACTACGTGGGGAATGTGTCAAGGACTCCGAAGGCGCAGCCACTGGACGGTCCAGGAATCTTGACTATGCATACCACTGCTACAGCAAGTTTGGACCAGAAAGATGTGCCCTGGGTGGAGAACTGGAGTCTGTGGGTTTTTACTGTGTCTAACCTTTTTATATCCTTTCCTATCTGCTTTGTAAGTGAATGACAAGCATAATTTCGCAAGCATTGGTTCTTTAAACTATACTATGATATAATCACTAAGGTAATTCATCTTCATAAAACGGAGACATGATGAAAAGAAAATTATTATCTTATACAAATTAAATGATTTCTCCAGCACGACCCAGTTTTGTATAGTAAGTATAAGTCTACGGAAAATAAGTTCTAAAATTGGACAAAACTAGGTTGAAATCTGCTTTTCCGAAAAATTTACACGGAAAGGACGTTTTGCTCGCTTTTGCTATCTTAACTCCGATCAATTTTGTAATGATTAACCCCGTGTTTGTTATCCAGTAAGGGGGAAAGCTTGTATAATAAATTGAATTAAGTTTACAAGCGAAAATACCTTTTATAATAAGTCGGAATAATTGCTATACAAAGTAACCACGTACCCTCGCAATGTAAGCCCCCGTAATGGTTTGATCCAGGTACACATTTTACAAGAGAAAAGGTTCTTGAAGATATTTTGTACTGAGAAAATCAAAGCAGAGATTATAAGGGTCAGGTTGAGCTATAATACATTTCATTCATTCTCAACACAAACAATACCTATTCAACTAGACATTTTAATGATTACTAAAATAATCTTATGCGGGATAGAGTATTATTTTACTTAAGGTTCTATAAATAGTAACTAAATAGTTTTATAATAGTCATGTTTTTATAAACTCGGTTTTATGGGTGGAGGTTTGTAATTGATTTTAAAGTAACTTCCCGATGAGCTAGGCATAAATTTAGAGCATTGTTTAGATGTGGATAATGATAATGCAAGAAAATGTGAAAAACAAATAATATTCTTGAAAAGGAGAAAAGAAGGGTGAAGAAAACGTATTACACTAAAACAAAACAAAATACAAAACGGGAGAAATATAAAAAAAACTATGAAGAAGAAGAAAAATTATATTCACTACATATATTTTATATTTTATTTTCAGCCTGATATTTAAAAAAATAAACACCAACATTAAATTCAGGAGCAGTCATGTTACGTAGGGGAGACGGAGACTTTCGATTAAGCATGTTGTCATTTCTTGAATAAAAACATAGTGCATCACAAAAAAAGTATAAAAAGTATTTTGTGGAAACCAAACAAATTAAAAAATAATCAATTGTTTCATGAATTTTGAATTACAAAGTGTATCGCATTTCAGTAAAATCGATTTATAGGGATTTTAACCTGTTAAAAATCCCCACGAATGTTATAATATAATTTTCATATCATTAAATTGTAGCACTGTGTATTGAAAGGATAGTGTTTATTCCAAACCAATGAGACCATCTTAATAAGCAAATTTTACCTGAAATGTTTTTCGATACAATCAACATGTGGGCAACTAAAGGGATTTAAAAGATTTGAAAGTTCTTGAAACGTGGAGCCACCGTTTTAATTATTATTCTACTAGCTGAATTAGGCGATCGGAATATATATATATCTTCGGAGTGTTGTGCATAGTGATGAAGTTTCATTATCAAGAAGTCTAGCTAAGCTTCCTGTCTATGTGTGTGTAATAGGCTACGCTATTTTTCATAAACGTTGGGTCTGCTTACTGTTTCAATATGTCTTTGGGTTCACTTTTATTAGCTAGGAGTAGGTAGCTATCTTTTGACTTAAGGCATTGTAGACAGCATCTCCATAAGAGCGGGCGCCTCTGTCGTTAATCAGTAGGTGCACCGCTGGTGGGTCAGGTCACAAGACCTATGTTAAATACAATACTCATTATGAATGTGATGAAGTGATTTTATAAATAAGTACAGATGTTAATAATATTATAAATGTGAAAGTTTGTATGGATGTTTGTTACTATTTCACGTAAAAACTATTGAACGGATTTTAATGAAACCTTACAACAATGTAGCTTATACATCAACATAACACATAGGCTACTTTTTATCTCGGGAACTTGTCCTGTGGGAAACGGGAACGGTCAAAACTCCCTACGCGGGCGAAGCCGGCGTCAACTAGTATATAATAAACAAGGGTCTTTTGTAGGAAATATATTGATTGAGTGCACAGGCAACGGCACCAATAGCAAACGGGAATATCGTAAAAAATAATATTTTTTAAATTAGTTCTCAGGTCACCAATATATTTTATCATACAAATTAACATATATATAACTATATTATAGAATTAATACGCTTTTAAGTCATGTAATGAAAATTTACTGTCAGTTGTTTAGAGTTACTGTTTAACCATTCTTAACAAATTGTCGAGAATACCTTTTCGTTTTTAATGTTGTAAAATCTGATATTTAGCGATCAAGGGGCGATATTGAAAGCGAATGCTTCGAATACATCAATCAATATCCTTATTTAGATGAAGTAGAAAAACAATTTTGTAAGTTAATTTAAATTTATGGCTCTAAACTAGAGTTTCTCTCTGTTCGATTAATGGAGTGAAAGCCTAACATCATTAATCGGATACCCTTGTCACGTGGAGACCTGGTAGTTCACAAATTGCTTTAAGCGATTATCTCCGCACGTCTTGAACGTAGAACAAAGTTGAAACTTGTATCAGAATTTTTCTTTGAACGTTCAACGAGATCGATAAGCTTTTCTATATATTTGACTTGAAATCTATGCAGACGAATAAAAAAATTACTGTCTGTCTATCAGTCTGTCTGTCTGTTTCTGTTTTTGTGAAATATATATTTGGAACTATATTTTGAATGTAAATAGCGGTCATCATTATTATTCATTCGTTTAACTGAAGAAGATTGTAACAATAGATTATAGTTCATACTATAATCTATTGATGGGTTTTGGGATTGAGTATGAAGGTATTGTATTGTGCTATATTAACTCGGTGCGGCTTTATTACGATATTTTTGGCATAATTTGAATATCATCAAATATAATAGACGAAAGTGTAGGTATAAAAAGCGCAATAATATTACTTATAAATATTTAGATGGATACAAAATAAGTGGAAACTACTGTCATTGGATTTGTCAACTCCCATAAAGACGATTATGCTAGAGACAAGTGGCAGATTAGGTCAGTTTCAGCATCGGAAGCAACATAGTGCCAAGTATGCGTTTAACAGTGGAAGCATCAGAGACTTGCAGGACAAAAACTATCTGTAACCAAACGCCAATCCGTTAAAAATATTGTTGTAAGTGATGTAGCGTGTCATCAACGTTTATGTAAGGCGGTCATAAATATAAAAATACCCATACGCCAAAAAATACTTATAGTTTAAGGAACAACCCTTAAAATTTATGAGTTTTCGGAGAGTCAGGTTTCCTGGAGACCATCCTGCGGTTGCAGCATCAGGGCAACGTGACCGTATTGCAAAATCATAAGCCTGCATGGTACCTACTCATCGAAACTAATGTATAGAAACTATTTTCATTATACCAGCACGCGTTATGCGTCATGTTAATCGAGTAATGTTACGCCAAAAATCCTTACATCATTTTCGAAAAGAACTGATACTCTTACACTGCTGGACCGATTTTAACCCAACAAAGCTAAAAACCACAGCAAGAAAACTTGCTTTCAAATGAAAAAAAAAACGGCATTGAAATCGGTCTATCAATTTCAGAGCTACACACACACACACTGACATCGATGTCAAGTTTGATATCGATGACGGTGTGTGTGTGTATAAGTTTATGACATCCCTCTTTTTGCGTCGGGGGTTAATAATGAAGACAACATGGATACTCTTGAGGTTTCAAACGTTGTGTATCTACGGTGGTTTTGCTAACGGTACATTAGATATGGGGAAATGCGTCTCATATGTTAAATAGTTCAACACGGCAATGGGCTCACCACCTATTACGTGGGACAGGAATCCATACGGTGAAAAGTGGGCATATAATATGCCTCTGCCACCCCTTCGGGGATAAGGCGTGATGGATATTGATTGATATGTTAAATAGTTACAACTCAATTGATGAGGTTCGTTTGTTCCATACATAATAAAAAGTTCAGTTTTTACATTTATATCAAACTATAGGACACCCACGGCTTCACCCACGTTTTCTCGTACCTACGCGTTTTCCACAGGATACTGTTCCCGATATAAAAAAAGCAGCCTATATGTTGCGGCACCTTTTTTTTACACAGCGCCATTTAGACCAAAGTAAGCTGATATAAGCTGGTGGTAACTGATCTAGATAACTGATAAACATACTTATATATTTCTAAATACATACATATTAAACTTAGGAAACATCCAAACCCCGAAATAAACACTGTGCAATGTTGCTTAAATTTGCAGATCACACAAATATTTGTTCCAACCCAAGAATCGACTCGCAGTCGTTTACTCTACCACTTAGGCAGTCATTTAGTTAATCAAGACATGTATTACAATAACTTAAACATTATGGCAATAGAAAAAAAATGCTAACACCAGCTTGCTACCTACGTACCTACTGAATGAATACCAGCTTGCTACCTACGTACCTACTGAATGAACACCAGCTTGCTACCTACGTACCTATAGAATGAACACCAGCTTGCTACCTTCGTACCTACTGAATGAACTACGAGAGACAATAATCCAACCTCTATTCATGAATATTATATCTGCTGCGACATTTTCCGGTATGTTTTCAAAGTCAATATATCTGCGGATTATTGCTCAACGATCTGGCTTATAAGTTATAACTTACGATGAAATATGGAAAGTTGTTAAGATTTATTTTATACTGTGCCATCTTTAATATTATTATATGTTAAGATATCTTTTTAAGTAAATAAAATAAATAAATATCCATCACGCCTTATCCCCGAAGGGGGTGGCAGAGGCATATTATATGCCCACTTTCCACCGTCTGGATTCCTGTCCCACGTAATAGGTGCTGAGCCCATTGCCGTGTTGAAATAGACAGATGCAGGTTGTGGCTACCTGCTGTTGAAATTTTTCAAGCCTTCAATAAGGCCTTCAATAAGGCTTAACGACTGCCATTTTACTTGTAACCGGGACCAAGCACGGAAACGCTCGCAAATGTAAATGCCACAAAGTGGTCACCCATCCGAGGACCAGCCATAGTGAAAGTTGCGTAACTCAGTGATATAAACTGTGTAAGTATATTAGCAGTTATTTACAAACACTTTCTTGAACACACTGATACCACAGTATAAAAAGAGAAACCTACGATCTATGATCTTTTGGCTGTGCTTACACTCTTCAACACTACTATTATACTGTACTAGAACTTTCTGTACTAAGCGAGCAATAGCAAAACCTATGTAAATCAATAAGTAATCGGACTTATTATTTCAGCGTTGTATTAAACTTTAAAAAGTAATTAATGCCAATCATTACAATGATGAATACTTTGTATTTCTTGTACATCGTAATTTCTGCTACAAGCTATTAGCGTAGGCTTGAGATCGTGATTATTTTTAAGGAAAAAATACGTTTCAATTCTGTAAAAAATGAAAAGTTATGCCGTCGAGCCAAGATCACGACGACTTTACGACTTAATACTATAATATACTGGGAATAAAGCTTTTCTGAACTCATCAGTTTTAGTTTGGATTTTTTAAAATAAAAATATCGTTGGTACAACGGAAACTTTTTTAAAGTACCTACAATCGTTTAAAAAAACTAAGAAATATGAATAATGTTCTTTATAGATGCGAAAACTACAGAAAATAATGCGGTTTACTTATATAAAACTAACTTTGTTTGATTATGAGAAATTTTAGGTGAATGAGAGTTTGTTAACGTGTTTCGTCATCAATGTTTAAGGAATAGACGTTATTTATTCAACAGAACTGCGAGAGGTACTTACTTGTTTGGTACTGACAAAATTTGATGGACTAGTCATTGAACGTCTTCACTAATTAAAAAAAATCAAGCTAAAAATAGACGTTGTGAGGAAAGAAACACAATAAACAACACGAGTAAAACAACAGACGCTGGTCTTGAGCTGGAGAACAGGTCATGTTAATTAATTAGCAGTGTCACAAAGAAACGTATTCAGTTTTTGATCATTCAGCTAAAAAGCTAAAAAGGGGAGTAATATTTCCGGAGGAAAATAATTACCGCTCGCAAACAAAGAGATTAACTTATTCTGTGTTGCCGGCTACTGAAATACGAATGTTATTCCACAAAAGCAACCGTGAATCAGATTCTCTTTTATTAGCCTAGCGTTGTTCTCTCCATCAATTTGTGTCCTTACTCTCATCAATATTAATATTTTATTCATTAATACTGCTAGTTAATTTGCTTAGCAATATATTTGTCTTCTATGTTTTTAATAAAAAACAATGTATGTAGATTATTCGATGAATGTAATCTGGTAGGTACCAAAACTTATTTTATTTGGAAATGTTGGTGGCACTTTTTCACTCAGATGCCTTTTTTTGCCATCTTACTGGTATAAGAATTAAAACCTTTTTTATTTCAAAACTTTCATGGTGTAACTACTTTTTATAGCTTTTGCGACTTTTCGCTATGTTGAATGTAGTTTTGAACGAGTTGAAACAAACACCCGTGGTCAGAGTTCAGCAATGGTCGTTCAAAGCATCGCGTCGATACAAGTAAGTGTTATGTGTAATTTTAACTAACTAATTAACTATCTTCACGCTGTATCCCTGACGGGGTAGTCAGAGAGGACAGATCGCCAGGCTTCGCGATCCATGCATACTTCTTTCGCTTCTTCGAGATTCATCAATCGCTTCATACACGCACGTCTGGGTATCCGAGTACTTTTGACCTTTCCGTTTTTGAGCAATCTGCTCACGTGGTCTTCATATGTAAGTCTCGGCCTACCCTGACTCCTTCTACCCTCCACTTTTGAACAATATATATTCTTCGTCAATCGTTCCTCACTCATTCGTTGGACGTGTCCAAACCAACGGAGCACGCCCTTTTCCAGCTTAACGCTGACACTTTCATTCAAACCTGCCATATTGCGTATCACTTCGTTACGTATTCGGTCGGCCAAGGTAACGCCGCACAATTTTCGAAGTGATCATGCGATCACTTCGAAAATTGTGCGGCGCTCCACATCATTCAATTTACTTTCATGAATCTGCTGACATACCCAGGTTTCCCTAACGTAAAGCAAAGTTGGCACTAGCACTGCGTTATGAATCGCCATTCGTGCTTCTTTTACGATGCTTTGTCGCTTTACTAACTGGGACAAAGCACCGTTAACTTTGTTTCCAGCAGCTACTCGCCGTTCTACATCCGAATCACATCTTCAATCCGCGCTAAACATACTTCCTAAATACACAATTTCATTCACTTGCTCTAGACGTTCCTGGTTTACCCTAATCTCGCATTTAGTTCTTACGTCACCTCTTTCAAATACTAGAACCTTAGTTTTACTTGCATTCATGCGAAGACCCTTACTTTCACACTCCTCTTTCATATTAGTGACTAATGCCTGAAGGTCGGCTTCTGATGAGGCCATGAGCACCGCATCATCAGCGTACAGCAGACAGTTTACTGTAAAGTCACCCAAATTCACACCCATATTAAAATCTTTCAACTTCTGCAGGCAACTGTCCAGATATAATATGAACAGCCAGGCGGACATGACACATCCCTGTTTGACGCCTGTACAGACATCAAAAAGAGGTGACACATCCCCCCTACTCGCACGCAGTCCCTATAAAGCGACTGTATTGCCCGCAGTAGCGAGCCGTCTACACCATATCCGGGCAGCAAGTCCCACAGCGTTTCTCTCACAACGTTATCAAATGCTTTCTCTAGATCCACAAAAGCGCATAAAACCTTCTGGCTAACAGCCAGAAACTTTTCCGCGATCATGCGGAGAGAAAACACCATGCAACCTCTTCCACGTCGGAATCCGCATTGAGCCTCCCATAAATACCTTTCAGACTTTTCTTGCATTCGTGCCGTTATAACCTTTGCATACACCTTACTAGCTAAGCTGACCAAGCTGATCGCCCTGTAGCTGGAGCAGTTTAGGCGCGAGCCTTTCCCTTTGTAAATAGGTACTACAACTGCTACTCGCCAGTCATCCGGGACCTCACCCGTCCGCCAGCACAAGTTGCATAAAAGACATAGTGTGTCCCAGACACGAGACCCACCGTACTTGATCATCTCAGCAGTAACTCTGTCTTTTCCCGCAGCCTTACCACATTTCATACTTCTTATCGCTTGTTCTATTTCTTTCATACTAATGACTTCAATGACCTCGGGATCCGGAGCATCGAAGTGAGCTCCACTTCCCGATGTGGCATCTCTGTCTTTTTTTGCATACATCTTTCCATAATATTCACTCCATCTCTGCAGGACGTCAGTTTGGTCTGTTAGGACGTCATTGTTAACACTTAGTGCACTTTATTCATACTGCAGATTGCCGAACAACTCCGGGTCTTGCCTACCTCTTTCCAGAAGAGCTTGGCATTATCCCGGAAATTGGACGACAACCTTTCATCCGCTTTCATTCTGCACCTTTCACGAGCTTCTTCTATCAGTGCCTTCGTGTTAACTTTCTGCAGCTTGTATCTCTCTTTCATATTAAAATCATTCCGCGAGGCTGAGTAGTCTAGCCATGCTTTCTTCTTCATTCGAACTGCTTCTTTCACCATGCATCACGCTTATTACTACTGCCTCTTTTCGTTTCTCCACACACTTCCACAGCGGCATTTATCATACTATCCCTAAGGTTCTGCCATACACTTTCCACATTCTCACTGCTTACATTGACGTCGCCAAGCTTTTCGGCTACCCTTTCATTATATTTATCCCTAATGGATGCATCCTGCAGCTTCCAGCTTTTGATGCTATAAGTCGGCTCAAGCTCAGGACACTCGGTACGATGACGCCAACCCGTGAACAGACCCCTAAGCCTAGTTATGACTAGGTAGTGGTCTGATCCCAGCTCAGCGCCTCGATAAACCCTTGTGTCCATCACCTGTTTACGGAGCCGACTATCCATTAGGAATAGATCTATCATGCTTCTCTTTGACTTACATCTCCTCGTATACATATGAAATTGTTTGTGGTTGAACATTGTATTCGCCACAAACAAATCCTTTTCCTTACAAAATGCCAGTATTAGCTTGCCAGCGTCGTTCAGCCTTTTATCCCCATACTTCCCGAGTACCGACTCAAAACCATCGCTAGCGGTACCCACCCATCCATTCAAGTCTCCGCATACTATAAGTCTTTCATTTCCTTCTATCACATTTAAAGCTTCTCTCATACTCTCCCAGAAGTCCTCTAGCTCACTCGCGTTCGACGAAGATACTGGCGCGTAAGCAGCTACCAGGAAAATCTTCTTCAAATCAAGTTTTACACGGATCCAGAGGATTCTAGGACCTACCAGTTTGTACTCATACATACCTGAGGCCAATCGCGAGGACACCAAAATTCCAACCCCCCGACTGCCATGCTCGCTGTCTGGTACTCCAGAACAAAGCGCGAGCATCCCACCCGGGAGCTCCAAGACTTCGCTGCCCTTGCGCTTGGTCTCTGTCAAGCACACTGCATCTAACTTTCTCTCATTCATAACATCCATTAACTCATTCATTTTATCTGTCATTCCTCCCCTAACATTCCACGCAGCTACCCTGCACAGCCGTCCTCCACTTCCCGCCGTGTCGGGCCGCGCGTGTAGGGTGGCGGTCCCCTACGCCGCTCTGGCACACACTTTTCGCACCAGCGGGGACGAACTGGTGCGCCTCGCCTCGGGGGCACGCCCTAGCAGTATTCGCCCTGGTGGCACTCGTGTTGGAGTAGAATTGCAGCCGTAGCTGGCAGGGATGGCGACGTGCACGCTTCTACTCTTCATCCCCTAAATTTGTATAATTTTATATCTCCAAATATCACATAAAGGATTTAAAGAACACACTAATTTGTTTAATTAAAAGCTAACATACATTTTATAAATTTTAATCAATATTTTGCTAGGGCGTTTCTCCATAACATAATCTAAACATTTCCCAATCTAAACATTGAACATGGCCATTACGAGTGCAATATGAATGCAGTACGTACTAACAAATAGAGCATCTGGAGTGATTGAACCTCCAACTGTGCAGCACACAAAGGAAACGATATCGTTCGAAATTTACCGTATATTCAGTAGCACTGTTATAGGCAGAAACGTGATTAATAGGAAGTAAGATGGATTTCCTGATATTAAACCGTATCGAACATATCCACATTATATGCCATGTATTACTTTCTGTTACATAAAAGCTGCTGGAGCAGACGACTTGGATCAAAGGCATTATACCTAATAACATACTTTTAATCTCTTTGATCCGAATGGAAATGCGTATTTGATGTAAGGTTAATATAAGATCATTGTTTACATTGGTGTACAATGATATTCGTAACGTAATTACTAATGATCAGCTGGTTTTAAAAAAGGAGATTCTCATTT
Source organism: Thumatha senex (assembly GCA_948477245.1). Lineage (NCBI taxonomy): Eukaryota > Metazoa > Arthropoda > Insecta > Lepidoptera > Erebidae > Thumatha > Thumatha senex. Next base: position 16,787,859 of record OX419731.1, on the reverse strand, counting down.
AACTGTATGTTCAATGCACATGTATTACATACTTCACCGTATGCATTTTTGTCCCACGTAACAGGTGGTGAGCCCATTGCCGTGTCGATATAATGTATTACCTGTTTTAAATAGTTTAACTTTATTCATGTAAAGGTATAACTCTGAGTAATGATTCTAACGAATCGCACACATTCAGTACTTGTATAATCAAATCAACTGTTACGAAGACTGAAGCAACATAAAGACCGACAATCTTATTATTGTGTTCCCTTTACAGTGCGATATTCTCTCTGTAATTCGAAGTAATTTGAATTACATAGGCTAATAAAGCGGAGTGAGGGCGGGTGAGGTCGTCAACTCGTTGGAAAAGCTTCGTTTGTTTGTTTACATTAGGATCCGTAGCCTCTTCGAAGATTAGACAATTCAAAAACCCAACTATCTACACATTAAGGTTTAGGTTTAAAGGAGCTTTTAGCACATTTTAGCTTTTAGACAAGGACGCCTAAAAATGATCTGCTGGCAAAGTGACATATTTGTAAATAGGCCATAGGCCAAATAATAATTGAAAATAGGCCATCAAAAAAATGCCTTCGTAAGTTTCTTGCCGGTTCTTCTCAGGTGGGCCGCGTTCCGAACCGGTGGTCACTTGAAATATATTTAGTGTATGACATTTTGTAAGCGCCGTTAAAATGGTCTATGCAAAATAAAGATATAATTTCTATTTTTTATTTACATGACTTTGAATTGGATTTTTTCACTCGTATACAGTTATTCAATTGATCATAAACGTAAACATGAAACCACTCAGAGGAGAATCATCGAATGTTCTTATAACAACAATAAGAGAGTTTGTTTCTATATTTTGCACAGGATGGTAAATATTTTTGTACTTACTTTAAGAATACAAGCAATGATAAACCTACCAATTTTAAAGATTTGACAGTTGTGAGGATGTGTTGAATACTTTTACGAAAATCTTTGGATAGATAATTTTATTTTACAATATTATAAATTTAGCTTTTGTGTAAATTTAGCATTATTTAACAAATATACTCGTAGTCGTATCAAATAAGTACATTTTTTGCAAAACTATTTTGGGTGGACATACTGAAAAAACCGTAATTGGATGTTGTTGCATGAGTTTTTTTATGGCGGAAAACATTTTATATCCACGGTACAACACATTTGTCAGCTAAAAATTCATAAGGTGGTAGCAGTTAGCGTCCTCCAGTTCTTACTTTTCCTACTAATCTCTACAACAATTACACGATTGTTCCTATTCTTTTACTCATTGCCTCGTTATTGCCTAAAATATTTCGATTTGTACCTATGGTTTTTTTAAATATTGCGAGATATTTTTTTTAAACACCGCCTTCTATCCCAAAGTAAGCTAATAAGCTTGTGTTATGGGATCTAGACTACTGCTAAACATAATATATTTCTAAATACTAATATATTATACATAGGAATCACCCAAACTCCGAAACAAACATTTGTGGTTCACACCAATATTTTTTTCTGACCAGGGAATCGAACCCGTGACCTCAACCGCGGCAGTTGCATACACTACCACTGCGCCACCGAGCCAATGAAATAAACCATTAAAACCATTAGTACACCTTCTTCTAAGTTGGTGGCTGTGGGACAAAGGTTGTTACCTCACAAACTAGGATTAAGCCTTACACCAACCGCTCCTTGATAAAAAATATTCGCACACCTATTTAATCAAGTCGATTGTCGACATTTTTGAATACTGATCCGCTGATGTGATGATGTGATGATATATAGCCTGTAGTCTTTCTCGATAAATGGGCTATCCAACAAAAAAATATATTTTCAAATTCGAACAGTAGTTCCTGAGATTAGCGAGTTCAACCAAACAATCTCCTCAGCTTTATAACATTAGTATTAGATTTGGTAGAGTAATAACAAATTACACGTTACATTATAAACACGTTACTTGTTTTACATTATCATAGCAAAGAAATCAGGTGACTTCTAAACTGAAACCAGTTTCTAAGCCTAAAGTGGTAGAAACTTCAAAAACGCCTATGCACTTATTCGCGGTGTCCAAATATAACTTTTCAATGAACTAATTAGTTAGTCAAAGTGCATCACTATTAGTATACATGAAATTGTGTGTTAACTTTGTACACCTATTTCATGGATATACTTAATAAACTGATTGACCTAGAAATCCTGTATTGTATTGTAATGGTGTCAATTATACCCGTTATTAACCTAATTGGTAATTTAATTATACATCATTGAAATGCAGCAACATAACTGCAAGAGAATGAGTATGAATACCAAAATATACAGTTAGTGCAATTATGACTAAAATTTATTTCAAAAAACATTAGACTTACAGTATCTAAGGTTTTACGTTTAATTATGATGTATTGCTCTGTATACGAAGCTGAAACATTTGGTTTGATAGTTTCTATCCTTTCTTTATACCCATCCAAACTGAAATCATAAAGCAATAACGTTTGTTTCTTTGGTTTGGTTCTAAACCAATGTAATTCGAATTGAAAAAATAATTTTGTATTTATAGATAAAGACTATGTATAATCATGCTAGCTTAGCCAGAAGATTGGAGTAATAATCATAAATGTCAATACTAAACCACAATTTTTTAAACATTAAATGTCGACAAATTTGCGACCACTTTTTAATAACTAACTAGAGAGCACTTTTCAGAAGAGAAGGTGAGGTGATGGCTATTTCTAATAAACATTCTAAAAATAACTATCATTTTGAAAGAAATTCAGGGCGCGCTTAATAAAATGTCAATGTGTTGCAATTTGAATAATTCTGAAGGGTGTTAAAATATGGAAGTGAAAAATGTTTCCAAAGAAATATGACTCCCAGGGATACGGTTGTAAAAATTCTGTGAATATTTCAAATTTCTTTTTACGTTAAAGGTTCTATCTTTCTGTGTGTTTAATTGCAAGCAAAAATGTTTGCGCATTTTGTTTTTAGTTAGGCAATTATTCTAGTAATCAGGGTTGGGAATTGTAAAATAACGATCTTGGGACATTTTTACACAGTATTGTGTTTTGAAAAAAATATCTTGAATCAAATGCTATCCCATTTTAATAGTCATAAAATATTTCAAGCGAATCAATTTGGGTTTATAAAAGGGCGCTCAACTTCCGATGCTGGTGTTGAGTTATTAAAATGTATTCATGAAGCCTGGGAAGACAAGCACGATGCATTAGGCATATTTTGAGATCTATCCAAGGCTTTTGATTGCGTTCAACATGAAACGCTGTGCAAAAAATTACACCACTATGGAATAAGAGGCAAAGCTCTTGACCTTCTGTCTTCATATTTGAACAATAGAATACAGAGGGTTGACATTAATGGTACACGTTCTGTAGGATCCATGGTTGCAATGGGTGTGCCGTGCCGCAAGGCTCGATACTTGGGCCATTGTTGTTCGTCATTTATATGAACGATTTACCATTTTATGTAGGAGACAGGAATAGGACTCATTCTCCATTCCATTTCTCCATCCACTCATTCAGGAATCCTCATTGATTTTTAAAATTAAAAGAAAATTAGATAACTACGAGTATGACGATGTTAACAATGCAATTGCAAGAGTTGTTTATTGGTTCAGCTCAAATAATCTTTGCCTTGATTTTTAGGTGCAAGGGGTCCCGCCAAGATCTTTGGGGCCCAAGCGACCTCACCTGCAAGCGGCGCACCTGCTGACCAACGGACGAGGCTACGACGCATAAAGGTACTCACGTGGTGATATGACTCCCATGTGGGTGCCAGGAGGTACAATGAGTTGGTCCGGGGGGGGGGGGTACCACCGTGCAGCTATGACAAGCCCCTCAAGTAACCCAGCCCCGGTTGGGTTGCGTTAGGGGTTCAGCAGCTGCATAGCCGGGCCCGGGGCGATGCTCGATGCAGCAGGCGAGGGACCAGCAAGTGTTTAGTGGAGTCTAGTGTGGGAGACGTGGGTCGACCCGCCGGCCAGGGAGACCTGTAGAAACGGAGGTGCCGCTGGCCGCCCGCGGCATAGTACAGGGGCCCAACTGGGACTATCCACCTCAGGAGGCTGCTCCACCAGGTCACGCATAATCCCGATGTGGATCGTCATGCCAGATGGTGACCGGCGCGGGTCCTGGCGACCACACTCGGTTGGGTACGGGGGCCCTTCCGTCCGGCGGGTCGGCTTCCGTCATATCCACACAGCTCAAGACAAAGCTAGCTCCTGCGCTTTGTCACTCACTGCTGCAACGAATGTCGCCTCGTCTTCATGCTTTCCCCTTCTTCCAAATCATGGCAGCGCATAAAATATGAAAGAGAGTCACAGCGGCCGTCCAAAACCCCGCAAAATCTACATTCGAGGTTGATCTGGTGTTTCTGGGGGACTTCAATGGCCACCATACTGAGTGGTTGGAGTCCCTCAAGACCGATCACGCAGGTCGAGCTGCCCAAACATTCGCTGTCTCTCATGGTCTGACCCAGATGGTACGTGAGATCACGCGGATACCAGACCGGTCAGATCACACTCCCGCTCTGTTGGACCTACTGCTGACGAGTCGCCCAGCCCTGTATAGTGTTTCGGTGGGCACCCCACGGGGTACCTTCGATAACTGTATGGTACATGCCAACATGCAGGTGCCACCTCCTGCACGTGCAGTAGAAGTGACACGACGACTATGGCATTACTCGTCGGCAGACTGGGATGGGCTTCGCAACTATTTTTCGTCCGTCCCATGGAGCCAGCGCTGCTTTGCAGATAAGGCTCCTTCGGACAGCGCTTCTGCCATTGTTGGCGAGATCAGTTTAGGTATGAAATACCACACTCCTTACACTAATGTCGCCAACATCCGCAAAGCTCGCCCCAGGTTTGGACTTGAGTGCGCTGAGGCTGTTCAACAGAAACAGTTGGCGTATCGCGCCTGGATCAGGGCGCGGGCTGTGCGCAGTCCGAACGTGCGCCACTTCAAGGTAGTATACAATAAAGCCACCAGGGCCAGCAAGAGCGCCTTCAAGAGATCGGATGCCCGGTGCGTCGCACAGCTTGGCCAGGAGCTTACGTCACATCCAACGGGTAGCCGTAGATACTGCCAACTTCTGCCAACCGTCGCTGCCACCGCTGCGTTACTCAGATGGGTCACTAGCTCACAAAGCCCAAGAGAAAGCGGATTTGCTTGGCTAATTCCCAGGTCGACGACTGTGGCACACAGCCTCCTACTATCACCAACTGTGGTAACACTATGCCTGACATAGTTGTCAGGCAATGTGATGTTCGGGCAATGCTACGGTCACTCGACACGTGGAAAGCTAGTGGCCCTGACGGCATTCCGGCGGTGGTGCTGAAAAAATGTGCAGCTGAACTGTCTTCAGCGCTAACGCGTCTGTACCGTCCGTCGTACTCATCGGGGGACGTGCCGGAGGCTTGGAAGGAGGCGAACGTGCAACCCATCCCCAAGAAAGGGGATCGGTCAGATCCAGCCAACTATCGCCCCATAGCCATCACTTCAGTTATATGCAAGGTGTTTGAGCTCATCATCATCAAGCAGCTCATGCGTTACCTAGAGGATCACTCGCTAATCAATGATCGGCAATATGGCTTTAGGCCGAAACGATCTACTGGTGATCTTTAAGCGTACGTAACACATGTTTGGGGTAAGGCTATGAAAGCGCACGGCGAGGCCGATGTCCTTGGCCTGGATATTGCCAAAGCGTTCGATAGAGTTTGGCATGCGTCGCTTCTTTCCAAGCTCCCGGCATACGGTCTACCGCCTCAATTGTGCAGCTGGATGGCCAGGGGCGACGTATACGGGTCCTCTGTGATGGCCGGGCTTCGAGCTTTTTGCAGGGTAATGCCGGAGTACCACAGGGGTCTGTGTTGTCGCCAACTCTCTTTCTTCTGCATATCAATGATATGCTGGCCCTCGGACAATCTTATGTATGTCCAGAAAAATCTATCACAGTTTTCTAAACTCTGTGATAAACATAATATAAACACTAGATATAAAAATAATCTTTCAGTCCACCACAGTCGACTACATAAGATTGGCGATTCTTTCCAGGGTAACTGTATACGCTTTTACAACAAGCTTCCCTGTGACCTGAGAAATTTACCATTAAATAAATTTAAAAAGTTAATAAAAAAAAGCTTTGTGTAAAAGGTTATTACTCCGTTAAAGACTATTTGCAGGACAGGGACGCCTGGAAATGATCTGCTGGCAAAGTGAAATAATATTAAATTGTAAATAGGCCATCAAAAAAAGCCTTCCTAAGTTTCTTGCCGGTTCTTCTCAGGTGGGCCGCGTTCCGAACCGGTGGTCACTTTCAATATTTTAAATAGTGTATGACATTTTGTAAGCGCCGTTAAAATAGTCTATGCAAAATAAATATAGTTTTATTTTATTTTATTTATTTATTTTTATGACGTCTAGCCCAAATTTAGATCGAGACGATAGATAAACATGCCTAACAATATTATAAAGTGAATGTTAATTTGTTTGTGGCGCTTTCACGTGAAAACTACTTAACCGAGCATCATGGAACTTTGTTCACATATTCTTGAAGAACATATTATTAGAAGTACAGCAATTCTGGTTCTATTCTACTCATTGTCAATAGAAAACTCGGCCCCGGAGATATTGGTGGGGTCCCTTATACCCTTTAAGTTTATTTAGAAATCGTGTTTTTTGTTCACAGAATGTATTGCAGTCAATATCAAACGTATAGAAGTTCCATCGCTAGTGGAATTAGGCACAGAATCTGTTATTCTGGACTGCGACTACAGTACAGAGGTGAAACTAGGTCCTGGATTAGTAATCAAGTGGTTTTTCAACGGCTCTACCGGCCTAGTATATCAATGGATACCGCCAAGGCAACCTCAAGTTATAGGACTCCTGAAAGGAAAAGTCGATATGAGTTTCAAAATTTCTGGTAAGTTGATCCCACGAGTACCTACTATGAATACTGAAATAAAAGTTATCAAAAAGGTGATTGTGAGTCCATAATTTCGTATAACAAACACATTTGTATGTGTAACAATTTGTATTCGTATACAAACGAAAACATTTATTCAGGAGGCACATTAGTCTAAAAGAAAATAGCACCCAACACAAATAAAATACAAAAATAAAAACTAATAACAATAATCATAAAACATAGAGGATATTTACTTAAATTATACAATTATTTAAAACTAAATAATTTACACCCACGGCTTCGCCTGCGTAGAGACAGACGTTTTCCCGTTCCAGTTTCCCACAGGAACTTGTTCCCGGGATAAAAAGTAGCCTATGTGTATTCTGATGTATAAGCTATATTATTGTAAAGTTTCATTAAATAATAATAAGAATAATAAATATAATTGGGACAACTCACACAACGCCATCTGATTCCAAACTAAGCAGAGCTTGTACTATTGTAACCAGATAACTGATAAACATACTTATATATTTCTAAATACATACATATTTTAGATAAAAAACACCCAGACACACACTTGCGTAGCAGTGGGGTACACTCCCATTGCGCCACAGAGGCAGTCACTAAAGTCATTAAAATCTATTCAGTAGTTCTTACTTGAAAGAGTAACAAACATCCATTCAAACTTCCGCATTTATAATATTATAAAGATAAGGATTAAGGTAGAGGCTTATTCGGTAAATCGGATAGAAAAAACCTGGTCGAGATTCCTACTTTAAAATTTTAATGTAGACTTCAATTTCTGTCCCCGAGATTACATTGTTTACGAATTGAAGTAGTAAATTCGGACAGTAGTTTATTGTTTAGAGATATAACCCAAAAACATTTTAATTCTCGATATTATTTAGGTATTTGAAATGATTTATCAAATAGATGTTTGCTGATAGTAATCTAGAAATGTTTTCCTGACAATTAGCTATCCATCATTCATCTTTAATAAACAGAATTGTAAAATATAAATATTTATTAATTTTTAATTTTCTTGCAATAGTCTCAAAAATTGTGTTTTACAAAAAAGTTATATATTCTGTGATAAAGAATCTTTATTTTGTTTTTTTTTTGTAACTTGGGCTCCGAAGATCTCGGTATAGAGCCCTCTTGGTCTCGATATTTCATATTGTATTTTATATTACAGTTGGGACCATATTGTTCACATCTGTATGTACCAGCTATTCTTCCTTTTACTTTTATTAAGGTTTTAATACCAAGACCACCGGTTTATTTATTGTCAAGATCTACACGATAATAAAATAGCCATACGTTTAAGTTACACCTACAATCACTAAACTAGGAATAAGTACTTACACACACACACACTGTTGAGGCAAATTGTATTGTCTTATATATAAAAATTAATTGATGTGCGTTATTCTCGCTAAAACTCGACAATGGCCGGACCGATTTGGCTGATTTTCATATTGAAAGGTTTGTAAATGTTCAGAGTAGGTTTAAACGGTTAGAAACCAACATAATAATTAAAGCATAAACTAAAAATTACGATTAAATTTTACTAAAAAATTTTTTCCTGACTGTGAAATTTAGATGTTCTTTGAGTCTCTTTGTTTTTTGTTTAGAAATTTAAAAATAGAGCTAGGGTAGTTTAGACGGTTTTCGGCCATTTAAGCAAAATTTCGTATTCAGAGCGATTTTTTACCATGACAGAGTAAACGTGAACAAAAAAAAAATTTTCGAATCTAGGAACTAAAACAATTTACATATTTCTAGACATTGTCTAAGAAAAAAATAATAATTAAAAAAAAATATTAAATTATAAAAAAATAAAATCTCGAGAAGTGTCGATATTGCCTGTTCTCGGCCACCTATCTTAGATTACGGCCGTTTTTTTTGTTATTTTCGGCCAGTATTTTTTTCGTTGATTTTAACACACATACACACTCCTCCACTTTCACGGGTAAGCTGTCGAAACAAATGAAATGCTACAAAAGTTCTTAGTTATGTAGGCATAGAAGTCATTAGAATCTATGCGGTGATGGTGGATTTTTTACTTGGGCATGTTTTATTTTCTTATTATTTGGTAAAAATTGTGTGATGGCCAAAAACTGAAGGTAAACCAGCTAAATTACCCTATATGTCCTATATATGTTGTCCTCTCTGACTACCCCGTCAGGGATACAGCGTGAAGATAGTTAGTTTTTTAGTTTTGGTTGTCAAATATTTATTGATGTGTTTCATAGTATGAGGTCCTGATCTCTTTGGTGTGATTGGTTGGAACACAAAAATAAAAAATAAAGTGTCAGTTGGTTGCCGAAAAAATAAAATCTTAATTTAATATACTATACGTGTGTTTGTTACATAGCTCCCATACGACAGGACCTATTTAAATGAAATTTTGTGAATATATTTTAATGGGTTACTGGATTGATTGAAAATACAATTGGACCCGATAGAGTGCGCTGCTGTCGGTATGTCACCTAATTTGCTGTACAAGAGAAACATACATATTTTTAAACACCAACTGTAGATTCGTTGCAAGATTTTTTTTTATATCACAACTGCACTCCCGCTACAGACCCGGTAAAAGCCTTTCAAGACTCCTTTTAAAGAACTCATGTGAAGATTTTTGTATACCACTGAGCTGGCATACAAGATGGCCCACCTGATGGAAAAAGGTCACCGTAGCCTATGGACGTTTACAACACCAGAGGTGCAGCACTCGCGCTGATGACCCTATAGAAACCTTCTAAGGCCTTTTGAAGAACCCCATATTGCCGATTTCGGGAAAACCGGGAGCTCATTCTAGAATCTAAGCGTACGCGGATGCAACCCCCTATCGGAGCTAACCGTAAGCAAGCGCTCCGGAAGCAAGCCTCAACCTGCGTATGTCTATTTCAACACGGCAATGGGTTTACCACCTACATAGGACAGGAATACACATGGTGAAAAGTGGGCATGTAATATACCTCTCTCACCTTTTCGGGGATAAGATAGATAAAGAAAATCAACATTTTAAAGTTTATCACCTTAAAAGTAAAATGTATAGCTAAAAGCTGTATGTAAATATAACAACAACTGTCAACGATGTACCAAAAGCTGAATTAAGCGAAAAGGTGAATTTATCATGCGGAATAACTCAGGTAAGTGAATTGTGAAATCGTGTGACTGTTGCCGTAGATACCGTAAATAACATAGTATATAACAGCGGCCATTACGAGGTTGATTCTTACAGAACTTTCCTGTTACCCTGCCTTGCTATGTGGTAATATTGTTGAATTCGTAAATATGTTGTCAGCCAACATTCGTAATTGGAGCTATATTTATCGAACAGAATTTAAACTCAATGTGGTTTTATTTTTGGGAAAATTGGATTAAAATCTATCGAAGTAATCTAACCACTTGGGTTAATTTAGTCGGAGAATTTAATAGGAGCACAAGACCGAAACCCATCTAACGTTGCTTTTAGATTAGCAGATGTTCAAACAGAAGTTGGTCCATGGTAGAGCGCTACTTGTTCCAGCATGCACTGTCTATAAAAAGTATGAAGTACTGCTGTCACTTTTAGGCTAGTGAACCTGAATACCAGCTTCGACCTTTCGATTCGGACGATCGAACGATCCCCTACTTGCGGACGGTTTCGAACCCCTTCGCGACAGGAGAGACTTTGCCTCCTTATGCGTATTCTATCACCTGTACAATGGTCAGTGCTCAGAGGAGATGTTTGATATGATGCCCACGGCTACCTTCTATCATAGCACTGCACGCCATAGACAGGGTGTTCACCCGCACACTTTGCGTCCGAAGCGCACGCATACTATTAGATTCGATAGAGGCTTTATTCCGCGTATGCTTAGATTGTGGAATGAACTCCCTGCCTGGGTTTTCCCAAACGTCTACAGTATGGGGTTCTTCAAAAGGGGTCTTGAAGTTTTATAAAGGGTCGGCAGCGCGAGTGGCTGCACAACTGGTGTTGCAAACGTCCATAGGCTACGATGACCACTTTCCATCAGGTGGGCCGTATGCTAGTGGTGGCAGACCTCAGTGGTAAAAAAAAAAGTATTGGCTGTCCCTCAAACAAGAGGCAGAAGTTGCCAAGGTTGCCATCTAAGACTGTCACATCAGAATTCCAAGGATTTCTCCACAGGAGTGTAACCGGTTATCTGAAAATATACAGCCGTGAAGATTCAGCGTGATTTTTTATTCAGTTCGAGTCTGAGATGCCTGTCTCACCGCCAGCTTCGAAAGGTTGAAAGTCTTCTAGTTCTAGTTAAAAGTTAGAGTGATTTATAAGGAAGGTTTTATGTTAAAAAAACCATCAATATTAAGCGGCAATTTGAGGGTTATTTACACAAAAATATGCTATTAATCCTTATCATTTTTAGAACGTTAGTTGGCTTCAGCATTTTATGAAGATTATTTTGTCCCTTTACACCTTGCAAATTAAATTAATATCTTACGAGTTATAGCAAATTCAAAATTATGTGCAAAGAAATTAATTTCGTGTAACCATAATTTAACCGTGCGGTCGTAGGTACTGGAGAGCGGAGAAGTAATCAACGAATTAGGAAAATGTTCAAACATTATTGTGAAATTAATAAACGACGGGATTAAATGGGTGCCACGAGGTTCAAAGTATGTCACGGGCGAAGCCGGGCGGGACAGCTAGTTAGATATAAAACTGTCAGAAATAATTAATAAAATTTTTAAATAAATAAAAATAAATAAATTTTAAACTGCTGAATTAAATATCATCAACTGCTAGTAATAGCTGTCCCAATTATATTTCAATATTTGACCTTATATTTGACCTTTAAATAATATTTAAAGGTCAAATATTGAAATATAATTGGGACATCTATTATTATTTATTGTGTGAGTGTTGTATAAATGGTGGACAATTCAACTACATCAGAGTTTATTTCACTTGATTTAAGAATTCCTCCCTAAGCCGGGTAATATTTATCTAATGCGCTTAAACTTTTTAAATGTTGTGGTCAAATGTCCTTACATTGGACCTTTCAACACAAAAGGACGTAAAGCACTATCATACATGCATAAATATTATCACGCTATCCCCGAAGTGGTAGTCAGAGGCATACAATAACAAACAAAGATAAATTTATTCACAAAATTTTATATATATTTATGACACTTACTATGTTGAACCGCTCGTGGATCCGCTGACTCAGTGTTCTATAAACGATCACTGCTATAAACAACATTTGCCATTAGATGGGTGACCACATTGTGGAATTTATTTTTGCAAGTGTTTCCGTGATTCGAAAGGCACGTTAAGCCGTTGGTTCTGGTTGCCAGTAAAATGGCAGTCGTTAAGCCTGGTTGAAGGCCTTATGGTTATAGGCTTGAAAAATTTCAACAGCAGGTTGCCACAGCCTGCTCCTGTCCATTTCAACACGGCATTGGAATCACCACATGTTAGGTGGGAAAAAAAAGCATACAGTAAAATGTGGGCGTGTAGTATGCCTTTGTCTACCCCTTCGTGGATAAAAGCGTGACAATACGTATGTATGTATGTATTTACTATGATGTTTAAAGATTGTTATAGTGTAACCATACAAAACCTCATACAACTATATATACTTTAAAAAAAAATCTTTAAGAGGCGGTCTTATATACTAACTTATCTTTTTTGCCCACTATACGTCCATCTATTTTGTCTTTTCCGTCCAATGTATGGGCATCGCTCAGCAATATTATTCAGCTACTTGCATTTCTTATATACTATGCCGATATGATGAACACATTTTTTTTTAAGATTAAAACATACCAGTGTATCTTTTTCAGAAGAACCGCTACAAGCATACAGAGCAATAAAGATATTAAAACCAAGCACGCATTTAAGCGGTAACTACACATGTGTGGTATCAACATTCTTAGAAGAAGATAGACAAACCAGATCGATGTTAGTGTATAGTAAGTAAAGTATCTTTATTAATGCAAGAAATTTGCAAAAAATAGTCTACAATACTATATGTATAAACATCTAGACATTATAACTTACTAGAGGGTACACTAACCGAAAGGATATATATATATATATAGGATACCTACTTTTTATCTCGGTCATGTCTGTTAGATACAGAATTAGATATCGACATTTGAGGAATCACAATTGACTTGTCGTTATGGAAATTTAACTGTTTCTGACAACAGCCGTAGCAAGCGACTTTGGCTGGTCAAGTACCGCCATTCCTTACGTTGTGGTTAATTACTCAATACTTACGTTACTCTGAAATTATGGGGATATTTTTTTTTCATATACTATATGACATGATATAATCAGTATAGATTAATATTGTACAGTATAATTTTTTACATTTAAAACAAGAATTTATACCTACAACAATAAATTAATCTGAGTAAAACAATTAAACTATACCTAAATTAGATCATCATCATCATCATCCGAGCGTCCGTCCCAGTTGCGTCTCGCGACGCCCGGGGTCCGCTTTCCTACATTTTCTCCTCCATTTCGCACGGTCTTCGGCATCCCCTGCAGTGAGACCATTGGCACGCATGTCATCCCTTACGACGTCAAGCCAGCACTTCTTGGGTCTTCCCCTCTTACACGGACTCGGCGGGGCTGACATTGCCTAGACATTTGTTACCTACGTAGCCCGGCGGTTGCCGCAAGACGTGACCATACCAACGAAGGCGACACTCTTGCAACTTGTCTGCAATGTCACGGACGTGAAGGCTGCCGCGGATGCGAGAGTTTCTCACGCGGTCCATCCGCGTGACCCCACACATCCACCTCAGCATCTTCATTTCCGTGATCGCTCCAATATCGGCCACGTCTCACTGCCATGTAAAAGGACAGGTCTAATAATGGTTTTGTAGACCTGTCCCTTCAACCGGATCGGCATTTTAGGGTCACAAATGACACCGGTCATCTCCCGCCATTTGGCCCACACGGCAGGAATGCCTGACTTGACATCGCAATCGATGTCACTGGACGTGTGAAAAACAGATCCCAGGTATTTAACCTGGTCCGTGCGCTCGACTAAATCACCGCCTATGCGGACGGATGTGGGATCTGTCGAGTTAAGTGTACCTAATACCTAAATTTGATCAACATAAAATAATAATGGATAGATTTGCTGCTTTTATCCTGAAATGCCTAGGATAAACGTTACAAATAAAAAAAAGGGTTTTGTTGAAATACTTTTAAATTAAAATATAAGAAAAACAGTCGTTTATTGTTCTTAAATAAGAGAAAATACACATGGCAAAAATTTAAATTAATTTAAATTTCAATGCGGACATTCAAAATAAATATTTATACAGAGGGGTATTCGAGAATATTTGCCGAACCCTTTAATTTCTTGGAAATATTTTTAAGAAAAGGTTGTGGTTTCATATTAAAATGCTCATCTCACTGTCATTTCTGGTGTGAATACAAAGCATTATTGCTTTCTTATAATCTACCAGATTTTATCTATTTCAAAAAAAGACGTGTGGCACTCGGAGACTGCCGCGGTAAAGCTATTGCATAGCATACCTTTGTTTTTCTTTGATATTAATTAAAGTTAACTAACTATCTTCACGCTGTATCCCTGACAGGGTAGTCAGAGAGGACCGATCGCCAGGCTTCGCGATCCATGCATACTTCTTTCGCTTCTTCGAGATTCATCAATCGCTTCATACACGCACGTCTGGGTATCCGAGTACTTTTGACCTTTCCGTTTTTGAGTAATCTACTCACGTGGTCTTCATATGTAAGTCTCGGCCTACCCTGACTCCTTCTACCCTCTACTTTTAAACAATATATATTTTTCGTCAATCGTTCCTCACTCATTCGTTGGACGTGTCCAAACCAACGGTTCACGCCCTTTTCCAGCTTAACGCTGACACTTTCATTTAAACCTGCCATATTGCGTATCACTTCGTTACGCATTCGGTCGGCCAAAGTTACGCGGCACAATTTTCGAAGTGATCGCATCTCCACAGCATTAAATTTACTTTCATGCATCTGCTGAACTACCCAGGTTTCACTACCGTAAAGCAAAGCTGGCACTAGCACTGCGTTATAAATTGCCATTCGTGCTTCTTTTACCATGCTTTGTCGCTTTACTAACTGGGACAAAGCACCGTTAACTTTGTTTCCGGCAGCTACTCGCCGTTCTACATCCGAATCACATCTTCCATCCGCGCTAAACATACTTCCTAAATACACAATTTCATTCACTTGCTCTAGACGTTCCTGGTTTACCCTGATCTCGCATTTAGTTCTTACGTCACCTCTTTCAAATACTAGAACCTTAGTTTTACTTGCATTCAAGCGAAGACCCTTAGATTCACACTCCTCTTTCATATTAGTGACTAATGCCTGAAGGTCAGCTTCTGATGAGGCCATGAGCACTGCATCATCAGCGTACAGCAGACAGTTTACTGTAAAGTCACCCAAATTCACACCTATATTAAAATCTTTCAACTTCTGCAGGCAACTGTCCAGATACACTATGAACAGCCAGGCGGACATGACACATCCCTGTTTGACGCCTGTACAGACATCAAAAAGAGGTGACACATCCCCCCTACTGGCACGCAAGCCTTACAGTCCCTATAAAGCGACTGTATTGCCCGCAGTAGCGAGCCGTCCACACCATATCCGGGCAGCAAGTCCCACAGCGTTTCTCTCACAACGTTATCAAATGCTTTCTCTAGATCCACAAAAGCGCAGAAAACCTTCTGGCTAACAGCCAGAAACTTTTCCGCGATCATGCGGAGAGAAAACACTTGATCCATGCAACCTCTTCCACGTCGGAATCCGCATTGAGCCTCCCATAAATACCTTTCAGACTTTTCTTGCATTCGTGCCGTTATAACCTTTGCATACACCTTACTAGCTAAGCTGACCAAGCTGATCGCCCTGTTTAGTCGCGAGCCTTACCCTTTGTAAATAGGTACTACAACTGCTACTCGCCAGTCATCTGGGACCTCACCCGTCCGCCAGCACAAGTTGCATAAAAGACATAGTGTGTCCCAGACACGCGACCCACCGTACTTGATCATCTCAGAAGTAACTCTATCTTTTCCCGCAGCCTTACCACATTTCATACTTCTCATGGCTTGTTCAATTTCTTTCATACTAATGACTTCAATGACATCGGGATCCGGAGCATCGAAGTGAGCTCCACTTCCCGATGTGGCATCTCTGTCTTTTCTTAAATACATCTTTCCATAATATTCACTCCAACTCTGCAGGACGTCAGTTTGGTTTGTTAGAACGTCATTGTTAACACTAAGCACTTTATTCATACTGCAGATTGCCGAATAACTCCGGGTCTTGCCTACCTCTTTCCAGAAGAGCTTGGCATTATCCCGGAAATTGGACGACAACCTTTCATCCGCTTTCATTCTGCACCTTTCACGAGCTTCTTCTATCAGTGCCTTCGTGTTAACTTTCTGCAGCTTGTATCTCTCTTTCATATTAAAATCATTCCGCGAGGCTGAGTAGTCTAGCCATGCTTTCTTCTTCATTCGAACTGCTTCTTTCACTTCTTCATTCCACCATGCATCACGCTTATTACTACTGCCTCTTTTCGTTTCTCCACACACTTCCACAGCGGCATTTATCATACTATCCCTAAGGTTCTGCCATACACTTTCCACATTCTCACTACTTACATTGACGTCGCCAAGCTTTTCGGCTACTCTTTCATTATATTTATCCCTAATGGATGCATCCTGCAGCTTCCAGCTTTTGATGCTATAAGTCGGCTCAGGTTCAGGACACTCGGTACGATGACGCCAACCCGCGAATAGACCCCTAATCTTAGTTATGACTAGGTAGTGGTCTGATCCCAGCTCAGCGCCTCGATAAACCCTTGTGTCCATCACCTGTTTACGGAGCCGACTATCCATTAGGAATAGATCTATCATGCTTCTCTTTGACTTACATCTCCTCGTATACATTTGAATTTGTTTGTGGTTGAACATTGTGTTTGCCACAAACAAATCCTTTTCCTTACAAAATGCCAGTATTAGCTTGCCAGCGTCGTTAACCCTTTTATCCCCATACTTCCCAAGTACCGACTCAAAACCATCGCGAGCGGTACCCACCCATCCATTCAAGTCTCCACATACTATAAGTCTTTCATTTCCTTCTATCACATTTAGAGCTTCTCTCATACTCTCCCAGAAGTCCTCTAGCTCACTCGAGGTCGACGAAGATACTGGCGCGTAAGCAGCTACCAGGAAAATTTTCGTCAAACCAAGTTTTACACGGATCCAGAGGATTCTAGGACCTACCAGTTTGTACTCATACATACCGGAGGCCAATCACGAGGACAGCAAAATTCCAACCCCCCGACTGCCATGCTCGCTCTCTGGTACTCCAGACCAAAGTGCGAGCATCCCACCCGGGAGCTCCAAGACTTCGCTGCCCTTGCGCTTGGTCTCTGTCAAGCACACTGCATCTAACTTTCTCTCATTCATAACATTCATCAACTCAATCATCTTGCCTGTCAATCCTCCCCTAACATTCCACGCAGTTACCCTGCACTCCATCCTCCACTGCCCGCCGTGTCGGGCCGCGCGTGTAGGATGGCGGTCCCCTACGCCTCTCTGGCACACACTTTTCGCACCAGCGGGACGAACCGGTGCGCGTCGCCTCGGGGGCACGTCTTAGCATTATTCGCCCTAGTGGCACTCGTGTTGGAGTAGAATTGCAGCCGTAGCTGGCAGGGATGGCGACGTGCACGCTTCTACTCTTCATCCCCTCACAGTTACACTAAAAAAATAATAAAAAAAAAACATAAAAAAACAATCAATAAAAAAACACCCTCACCGCCACCCTCAACCTCACCCTCACCCTCACCCTCACCCTCACCCTCACCCTCACCCTCACCCTTACTCTCACCCTCACTCCTCACCCCTCACCCTCACTCTCACCCTCACTCTCACAATCATCCTCATCCTCACACACACTATCATCACGTCTCGATCCGTGCGAGCTTCGTACAATCGTACCATATAATATACATATGTACATACACTTTAAGCCAACGCTAGGCCGTGCTCGGTGAACTTCGTGTGACCTCGGATCTTAGGTTTTTTGCGTTACGGAATTTCTTGAGTAAAGCCCGCTCATAGCTCGCGATAAAAACTATGCAATAGCTTAAAAATTGTATTACGAGTATATTTCAAATGCCTTTTAATTTTACAGGTCCGGGAAGGAGTTATCATTTCATTCAGGAAAAAAATTATGTGTTCCTAGTAACATTGATTTGCTTTGCCGAAGAATTGTATCCAAGGCCTTTAATGAAGATATTGTCAAAAGGGTGAGCGTACTTTTAATTACATCTTTTTTTTCTCTCCAATATTTAACGTAAAGCTTTTATAGAGCACTTGGCTGTCGTAGAATGTTGATTTAATTTATTCTAAGAATTTTAGTACAAATTTTTCTCCTTCAAACTTTATTATCTCCTTAAGTTGTTAATAGTTTGTTATTTCTACAAAATAGCTGAACAGTCTTAACTTATGTAAACAAGAGGACAGACTCCGCTCCGCTAGGGGGCAATTTGAAGTAGACGTCTTTATTTCTCGCTTCTCTATTCCATGTAGATACCACGTAAAATTTTATAACTATAAAACCTTCTTTGATGGCGTAAACTTTTTGTACAGTCAAATTATGTTACGATTACGTAAGTAAACTTGTATAGATTAATAATACAATAAATACGATAAAAAAAATATGACAAACAAAATATTTATAAAAAGACCGTTTTCTTTTTATAGATATTTTTTTGTTTGTCAGATTTTATTAAATTTCCGAATCTGATTTCGATTAAACATGTTTAAATATCATTTTAAGTTTAAATACTATGTGTGCTGTCTACAGATGAAAACATAGTGGTTAATCTTACCGCATCCCTTGTTTTTGCGTCGCGTGTAAAAATTTTAGTAATTAGGTATTAATGTTTTATTATGGGCTTTGTAGCTTGCGGTCAAGACAATGGGGCTATGAGAGTGGTTCTATCGTAACCTTGTTTGGTAATTCTCAGCATTCATAGCAGTATCCAATTAAAGTATCTATTTTTATAATTGGAAATAATGCCAGACGAAAACTCATAAAACATTTAACAATTAAATTTCACTCTATGCTACGCTAGATTATTGTTAAAGGTACTTAAATTAAATCCTATTCTATTTGTGTTCATCTGAGTGTAAAGTCTAATATCAATGACAACTACACCTAACAATGACTGCCTCTGTGGCGCAGTGGGAGATTCCCACCCAGGATAAAACTTTGTGTGATGAGCACGATGGTTTATTCTGTGTCTGGGTGTTATTTATCTATACTATGTATGTATTTAGAAATATTTAAGTATGTTTATCAGTTATCTAGATCCCATAACACAAGCTAATATTAGCTTACTTTGGGCTAGATGGCGCTGTGTGAAAAGTGTCCCACAATATTTATAATATTAAAAAAAAAAAAAATCAAGCGTATTCGCCCTGACACTCAGAGTCCACTTATACTGACTGCTATGAATTGTGATTTAATTTCTTTTTTGGTATTGTTGCAAGTTATTTCCGTTTACTAACTTTTAATCTATCACGCTGCATAATATAAATCGCTGAGCCAGTCAGCCTGTGACCACGGCCGGTGTAACCTGGTTGAAACGTCAGGCAACAAAAGGTATGAAAATTAACCGCGTTTAGTCCCGGTAATAACTAATACATTTAATTCTGTTTGACCTCTCAACCCTGTTTGTTATAAAATAAAACAATATCTTATAAAATCATCTTTCTGTTAAGTAGTAATTTCTGAATGATTTTGGTATGAGATAAATCACATTTCTTAAGGCTTTTGAAATTGCTTTGAATAAAAATACTATCTATTCTTTGGCTTTAGTTGCTGAAACTACAATATTAAGCTGCGTAGCAAGATTGAGCCCTAGGGAGTGATTTTTCGTCAGCATCGTCGGTATATTATATGTAACACTTATAAATCTTCTCTTTGTGTAATCTAATTATTATTTGGATAGGTACGTGAATGATCGAAAAATGCGAAAGTATCTACGATTTAACTCTGTACAAATATGCAGTACCAACTACCAACTGCAAATCTGCTAATAGTGTAGGTTCACAATAGCTTCATCGTTCTGGTCACCCATTCAGGCGCGTGTTCCAATTATATTTAAAATATATTGTCAGCTCTTTAAAAAGAAACTTCCGGAGTGACAGAGAGTAATATTTAATATTGTTATAGCCAACATGAAGTACAAAAAGTGAAGCGCTTGTGGCCCCGCGGACTCAGTGTTCTGTAAACGATTACTGCGTTAAGCAACTTTCACTATGGCTGGTCCTCGGATGGGTGACCACTTTGTGGCATTTACATTTGCGAGCGTTTCTGTGCTTCGGAAGGCACGTTAAGCCGTTGGTCCCGGTTGCCAGTAACATGGCAGTCGTTAACCCCAGTTGAAGGCCTTATAGGCGGCTTGAAAAATTTCAGCAGCAGGTTGCCACAACCTGCGCCTGTCCATTTCAACACGTCAATGGGCTCACCACCTGTTACGTGGAACCAAAGTGCATACGGTGAAATGTGGGCGTATAGTATGCCTCTGCCTACCCCTTCGGGGATAAAGGCGTGACAATATGTATGTAAGTAATATGAAGTACAATGTAAATAAGTACAATGTTATTCCTAAGAATTCAATTCAATTTTATATTCTCAATTCAATAATATATTTAAAACCTGTGTGCTCTTAGCAGCACGCCAACCTCTACTGGTAGAGCTAGTAACGAAGGAAATAAGTCAGTGTATCAGAAATTGACCATAGTATCCAACACAACTATTCCTATGAAGTCCATCAAACCAATATCAGCCAGCTTAGACCACAGAGCAAGGGCTGTTGCTCGCTCCCGTTGGCTCGTGCCCTCAATTGATATTGATTCCTAATCCTGCTTAGTGTGACTTAGACGAATTTGTACTAATCATAGTTAGATATTAGGAACAACATAAGTACTAGGAATATCTATGCTATGTAGAGAGTGGCAAAGGGAAATGGAAGAATGAGATAGGACGACATCAAACCACAAAAACTTTACATTTCTAATTTGAATTTGGAATAACTTTTTAAATTAGGAATTTGAATATCTCATATTCCATTAAAAGAGACTAAAATAATAAACGAGTCAGTTTATTATTTTAGTCTCTTTTAATGGAATATGATTTAATTTCTAATAAATTACTTTGAAGTGCTCGTGGCCACGCTAACTTAGTGAATCTCAGAACCACTGCGTTAATCAAACTTCGCTATTTCTGGTCCTTGGATGGGTGACCGCTTTGTGGTATTCCCATTTACAGGCGTTTCTGTGCTTCGAAAGGCACGTTAAGCCGTTGGTCCCAGTTGCCAGTAAAATGGCAGTCGTTAAGCCTAGTTGAAGACAATAAATATACAGCCCGGTTTGAAAAATTTCACCAATTGGTCGCCACAACCAGCGCCTGTCCATTTCATCATCATTATCATCCGTGCGTGTTGCGTCTCGCGACGCCCGGGGTCCGCTTTCCTACTTTTTCTCCTTCACTTTGCACGGTCGTCGGCATCCCCTATAGTGAGAACTTTGGCACGCATGTGTGTATTAGCACGCATTCTTTACGACGTCAAGCGCCTGTCCATTTCAACAACAAATTATTAATAATAATAATTTGTTAAACCATTTAAATACACTGGTCCATTGAGTTGCTGTCTTCTCAACTAAGTTTTAACCTGTATATTAGAAGAGGTACTTTTGATATTTAAGGTTTGTTAACATGATACAAAAATCATTTTTAAAAAAAAGCTAATGTCTTACCACCTGTCAGTATGACAAAAATTCTGACGGTGAAGTGTGGGCGTATAGTATTCTTCTGCCACCCCGTCAGGGATCAAGGCGTAATTGATAAGTATGTTTATAAAGACTCCACACATTTACCTTGCGAGGTATTTCTTTTTACTGACAGCTTGATTGAAATATGGGTACCGGTCATGATCACGGGTAGACCGCTCATCAATCGTTTATGGATATTTTGAATGACGGATTCATTCTTCTAACATAGCCTCCAATTCTTTTTGATCGATTTATAACAAAACAAAAAACAATACAGGCCTTACGTACATATCATGTATTCATTACTTATGCAATACTACGAGTATATTAAAGATGCCAATCATTCGTGAATTAATACAACCGGCCTAACATCATTTCTGTCTATCTATCTATCAACCACGCCTTATCGCCAAAAGGGTGGCAGAGGCATATTACACGCCCACTTTTTACCTTGTGTATTACTGTCCAACGCAATAGGTGGTGAGCCCATTGCCGTGTTGAAATAGACAGACGCAAGTTATAGCTACCTGTTGTTAAAAATTTTCAAGCCACCCATAAAGTCTTAAACTGGGCTTAACGACTGCCATTTTATTGGCAACCGGGTCCAACGGCTTAATATGCCTTCTGAAGCACGTAAACGCTCGCAAATGTAAATGCCACTAAGTAGTCATCCATCCAAGGACCAGTTATAGCGAAAGTTGCTTAACGCAGTGATCGTTTACAGAACACTGAGTTAGGGGGCCCCGAGCGCTTCTAATATAAAAATAAAAAAAAAAATCATACATGGACTAGTCTAGTCTAAATAAAGCTAATGTACGCTTATGCTATAGAATCAAGTGATAAAGATATTATATAATATTAGTTTTCATGTAAAACTAGTACAAATATCAATAGGCCCAGTTCATATACTTGCTTTCGTAAAGGGTGACTAAGGAAACACTTGTTACGTTCGTAGGGTGGGTACTAATAGGTATTGCACTAATACCACAAATTAAAAAGAACACACTTTGATTACTCTAAATAAAAACAATAACACCACAATTAATAGTCGCTACTAAACACATTAAACACAAACTCTTCGCTTAGATAATCGCACTGTAACAGTATCGCACTATTTAGCTTCGATTCGCTTTGATTCGCACTGTTCGCTTTCTTAAAGGAGACTGTCTCGTAGCCGCGAGTTCGGCCCCTTTAATTACGGCTATTAATGTTCTGGAACGTTTGAGAGAATTCCTTCCGTACCTATACTTGGGTACATTCTTTAGAATGTTCCACACGATACTACTCGTAGTTGCTCCTTCGGTATGTGCCGGAGAGTTCTCGTTGCTGTCCCTTCTGGTGCTATCTCTATCACATAGTACTAGAATGTTCTTAGTGTAGCTATCTTTTTAATTGTGCTATCCCTGTCCAATAGCTCTGGAATGTTCTGAGTGTAGCTCTATTTTTTTTTTAAACTGCTATCCTTGGCCCTCCTTCTTTAAATTTCGCTATATACTGAAGTGGGCTTCAAAGGCCCATAAGGGGTCCTGGAAACGCCTGAAAAAGGGTTATCAGGTAATGATGACATGTAATAGGGGGTGGCCAGAAACGGACTGAAAACATGTTTCAGGCGCCTGAAAATAACGGCAACTGGGGTGAAATTTAGATAATTCAGTACATCTAGTTTCTACAAACAATAATATCGTCACAATATATTGTAATTTTACCTAGTGTATAATATAATTTTATTGCTTTTAGGAAACCTATAGTCCAAGCAGTAACTACTCTCAATATGGACTCATGGGGCATGTACACAGTAGAAACAAGAGCAGAAGTGCACGACGATGACGTTACGCTTCCCTTTGAAGAGTTTGTGTGTGTGCTAAGTTTACCTCTCGCCAACTACACTGTCAACAGAACAACTATATACTATCCTGGTAAGAAAAATACAAATTTTTACTATTACAATGAATGTGAAGTTACACCACCACTTGACTGATGCTCGTCGTCGATATCTGTCTGATCACTTCAAGACAGTTCACATAACTATAAGCCCGCGTTCAAGAACAAAACACTTTGAAGCAACCTTAGATAGGTCGCTTCAAAGTATTTTGTTCTTAAATCATCTTTATAAATATAATTGCTAGATGTTTTACGTGATACGAGTACTAAAGAACATCGTAAGTCGTTGCTCATAAAAGTTAATGAACTATTGCATGCACTTACAGGTCTTATGCCAACAGCGCATATTGCTGCCATCGAGGTGGAGCGGCCTCAGGAACATCAAGCAAGCGGTATGAATTCTATTATTTAAAAAGAAAATAGACTATAGTGTGACTGTGTAAAAAATTTAATATAAAAACTTCTCTATCTTACGTATGGTTCCTAACGACCTTTTTAGAGAAATTGCTGGTATAGCTTGGCAAAATAGTCTTGAAACGGTAATTTTGTTGATACTGGCTACATGGTTCTTCGTCACATTAGAAGTTGATACTGTCAAAAACAATCTGTCGTACTCTGGTAAAAGAACGGCAAAAAAAATGATCTCCACGCAGAACTCGCAAGATAACAAAAGTATTGACACGGTAGAAAAAACTACTTTTTTTTCTAATACTTTACTGTTTACTTAATTTTTGACCATTATGTTGACAAATTCGATCGATTATAAATTACACAGCATATCTAGTTCATCAATCTTGAAATTATTAAAAGTTATTCAGCGTTCTACCAGAGAAGTCTGGAAGAAGTGAAGGAGAATTGGTTAGTGAGGCATCGGATGCAACCAGGATTCCTCCTCGGATATTTAGGATCAGACTTAATTTAAACGATGAAATTCATAATACGAGTGCGATGGGAATCTTTCGAGTTCTGGAGAAACGCCTGCTTATTACCGTGCGAGGTCATGGCAAATAGAAGGAAAACTGTAAGCAATGATGGTGCTACCTTGTCTGTCAACTACCTTTTCTTCTCAATCACCTCTCATTATAGTGAAGATTGAAAGAGGCCTACATATAGTGAGACTACATCTAGTGGATTGCAATAGGCTGATTTGATTGATTGATCACAATATTTTAATTTACATTAGCCTTACTGAACCAATCTCTTATCTGCAGTTGTCAATCTGCAAAAACAAATTGCCTCTGTGCAAAATGAATAGGTTTGTGTCCATTTATTTGTGTTCAAACTCACACTAGAGTTATTTTTATTTTCAGATTACGCGGGCCGGACGTGTTTGACCTCGTTTATTATAATAATTAGTGTTATTTGTAATTTTTAATACTTTCCTTTCAAGTCATATTCTTTATGTACATACTTCATACAAAAACAAAAATAAAGAATGCTTCTGCAACACATTTCTAGATTTTTTTCTCGAAATCCCTCTTTTAGTCACCAGTAAAAAGTACTGGCTGAAACCATACTCAGGTACGTATTATGGGAGCGAAAACCCACAGCAAGCACGAGTGTAACACAATCTAAGCATACCCTTTATTCTCTTCCGTCTAAGCTGTACATCAGATGCTCCCGTGTGGTGACCCAGACGGCTTCATGGAGTAATCAAAATAGTATGTTTATAAGTGGAAAATACACTTAGGTAAAAGGAGCACTATTCTATTCGATTAATATTAATTTATTCCAAATCATTTCATCTTAAGTCAAATATGTAAGCATAAGTTTGATTAACTTTTTTCGAAGGAAAGTACATAGTAATCAGTTGTGTACCCATACACATCACTGGTTAGTAGAAAATGTATTTTCTTTTGCAAATATACGTACTTCTGCAGAAAAGCTACCGTAAACACGTCCTCAAGAGAAAACATCACTCGTTGAAATTTTATAGATATTTATAGCGCAGCGGCAATATATTACAAAAAGCTTTTCATATAGCATTATAGCGTTGTATCAGTTATATGGTTATTTATATAGTTTTAAACGATATTGTAAACTTCAACGTATTTTTTGAAAGTGACTTTGCACCGCCTTTGAATTCAAGCATGCAAACGTTTTGAAATGAAACTTCTATATAGACGTTGAGAGATATTTTATAGCTATAAAAAATCGTCACGTTTTTCGGTTACGAGTCATGTTGTTTTAAAGTGAAATTTCATTATAATAAGTGAAACTTCTTTATCATAAGTGATAATTCTTTATCGACGTATGAGAGAAATTTTGTAGCTGTAAAAAATGTCGTATAGAAGTTTAACTTCTTACCTGTGTACTCTGGTACACAAACATATTTTTTAACTTGTTCTGCTTTTCAAATTACAGATTAATCCAACAAAGTAAAGATCATAAAAATCGGCACACCTGATTGTAAGTAATAAAGTGCAACTAACCCGTCATTGTTTTAAGATGTGACTATAAGTATATAGTACATTTATGAAGATGGGAACGTGGCTGCAAGCATCGCTAATCATTTATGTACATTGTAGTTGTAAGCGCTCGTGGCCCCTCTGACTTAGTCTCCTGTAAACGATAACTGCGTTAAGCAACTTTTATTATGGTTGGTAACGGATGGGTGACCACTATGTGGCATTTACATTTGCAAGCGTTTTTGTGCTACGGAAGAAACGTTAAATAGACAGACACATAGGTTGTGAATACCTGTTGTTAAAATTTTTGAAATTGCGCATATGACCTTCAACTTGGCTTAACGACTGTCATGTTACTGGCAACCGGGACCAACGGCTTAATATGCCTTCCGAAGCACGGAAACGCTCCCAAAATGTAAATGCCACAAAGTGGTGGACGAGCTATAGCGAAAGTTGTTTAACCCAGTGATCGTTTACAGAACACTGAGTCAGCGGGGACAATTTTAATTGGCTGCTAGAAACAATTATCGTTTGGCTTTTCATTTTCAATATTGTTGGGAGCAACTGACGTCTGACCTCCGTTAATCAGCAAGTGTACCGCTAGCTGGTGGTCGATTTGGCCGAGAAATCTTGGCTGGGTTACACCTACCCGCCTTGATTCCTGGATTATGGGCTCAAAATCTAACTGGCAATAATAATGTTAGGATTATAAACTATAAAATGTCAGAATTTGATACATATGCCTTTGTACAGAATATATACAGAATAAAACTAGAGATATCCAGCGTATGTAATAAAATTACCCTTAGGAGTTTAAAGTCTGAACGGGAGCCGTTCAATTTGGACAGATCACTTTAGAATACAACGGCTGCGTATGTGATGTCTCTCATTTTTTTATTGAGCTTAGATAAGTCTTAAAAAACGGCTTAGTCTATCCATAAGTCCGTCTGTCTGCAACTATTTCTCAGAAAAAATAAAGTTAGAGATAAACGGTCCGCGGCATTCGATTCTGGACACCTGAATATGTGGATGAGCGATTTGGAAATTTGAAACTGATTTCAATTTAGTAATCTTCTGATTCTTTCACTACGATAGTGAAGGTCGCGTTACTGGTGTAAATATAGTATGACGAAACTGTATAACGGCAGTAATGAAAATGAACTCATAACATAACAACAGCAGTAAGTAGATAGTACGGGTACGCCTAAGAGGACATTCTCTGCTACTGCAAATTTGAAAGAATTCCTTCGAGACTGCCCTCGTTACCCTAATGTAAAGCTAAATGTGTGAAACTCTTTAAAATATTTAACTAGGTAATGGCATACTGTACTTAAGTATAACTAGTACCCTCGAGAAAGCCATAAATAAAAATATACGACTAATAACAATTATAAAAAAACTAAAATAAATTAACAAATTAAAGCACATACAAACGATCATCGGCTGTCATTTATATTGAATAAGACGACCATAATTTAAACTACATGTTTGTGATGTAAATGATGCAGTAAAATATATAACTTATGTACAATATCTTTATGATAGCCTGATCCTTTTAAGTTAGTCTGATCTTTTAAAAAAGACAGTTTAAACTGTAGTTCTACAGTATTACTGAAATTTAGAATGGCTGTTCTAGAGACCTTAAAGTAATTAAGTACAAAAAGCTCTTCTGGTAATACACAACTCTATGGTCGTAAGTGCTAAGTTGCTTCTGTATCTCTGACGATAAGTTCCTAATTGTACTTTTGTGCGGAAATAGGGTAACGCGGGCAATAGAGGGCGCACACGTACTGCGCGTACGTGTTCTGAAAAGTACTAAGGTTTAATGCGTACGACAAGCGGCTTGATGTTATGTCTAGTACTTCGATTTTATGTTTTTCAATCCACGATGCCTATTGATGCTCGAAGAAATAAAAGCAAATAGTTTTATGATGATTTCTGTAACGAGTGCATTACGTCTCCGCAGCTACGGCGACTATGATCATACATTCTTTAAACAAACTGATCGCGCAAAAAAAAAAACCCCCAAGGCAAAAATGTAAATCGTAGATGCAAATGCTATTATCACTATTATATGCTCATCGGTCATGCCTTTTTATTCCCGAAGGGGTGAGGGAGAGGCATACTATACATCCAACTTTAACCAGATATGCATTATTGTCTCACGTAAGAGGTCGTGATTTAATGAAATCGTGTTGAACAGGCGCAGATTGTGGAGACCTGCTATTTGCTATTTCAAGCCCCCCATAAGGGTATGCTTAACGACTGCCGACCAAAGGCTTAAAGTACTTTTTTAATCAGGAATCCCTCGTAAATAGAAATGTCGCAAACCAGTGAGTCATCTGCGGACCAACCATAGCCAAAGACCCTTATCACAAATGATCGTTTACAGGACACTGACTTAGCAGGGCGCTTTTCACGATTATACTTTATTTTTATTTTTTTTAACGTGTGGAAATCCCCTCGGATGTCATGCCGGACTCGAACCGGCTAAAACCACACAGTCCCCGCCTAACTGTCTATTGCCGGACGCCCCGGGTAACTCCTCGGAAAGATGTCCCAGATTCACGATTATACTAACTTTGATATTACTACAATTTGTATTTTTATGTTCTAAGAAAATCTTTTATGAAGATTATTTTACTACCTAATATTGCGAGAATGCTAATAATTTATTAAAACCGTCCTGTACAATTTTCCAGCGAGAAAGAATGGTTCTAAAAATAATAACATACGTACAGTTTTTATTTTTAGAGCTTTTCTTAGTACAAGGATCAGAGAATTTCCCTAAACATTGCCCTGTCTGCTTTTATATATCTTTTTTTTTTCAATGGGAATATCAAGTTTTTATCCGTGTCAAGTTATGTCTTTGTGCACTGATTATGGAAGTCGAGATGGTCACAAGTCTCATTTTGTAAATACATATCTATGTATAAATACATATCTATGTTAGATACAAAAGATATCTCAACTAAGTTAAGATATCTACGTTAGATAGGTAGATATAAATTAGGCTATTAAATCTGAAAGTAGTAGAGTTGAGGAATTAAACAACGAATTATTTTGCTTACAATTTAGTTGAACCACCATTCAAGATTCTATATATGCATTCAAATTACATTATAAAGCAAATACGCATATAAGCTTCTTAAATTGTCTTGTTCAATTTTATTATTCAACGATTCAAGATGTTGGATATCCATTGATTCTTTACGACGCGAAAGAAGGACACTTATGGAATTATGATGGATAAGGATGTACCTGTTCGCTATGGGGATGAAGTATTTTCTAACTAAACTAAAAAACTAACTATCTTCACGCTGTATCCCTGACGGGGTAGTCAGAGAGGACAGATCGCCAGGCTTCGCGATCCATGCATACTTCTTTCGCTTCTTCGAGATTCATCAATCGCTTCATACACGCACGTCTGGGTATCCGAGTACTTTTGACCTTTCCGTTTTTGAGCAATCTGCTCACGTGGTCTTCATATGTAAGTCTCGGCCTTCCCTGACTCCTTCTACCCTCTACTTTTGAACAATATATATTCTTCGTCAATCGTTCCTCACTCATTCGTTGGACGTGTCCAAACCAACGGAGCACGCCCTTTTCCAGCTTAACGCTGACACTTTCATTCAAACCTGCCATATTGCGTATCACTTCGTTACGTATTCGATCGGCCAAGGTAACGCCGCACAATTTTCGAAGTGATCGCATCTCCACAGCATTCAATTTACTTTCATGCATCTGCTGACATACCCAGGTTTCACTACCGTAAAGCAAAGTTGGCACTAGCACTGCGTTATGAATCGCCATTCGTGCTTCTTTTACGATGCTTTGTCGCTTTACTAACTGGGACAAAGCACCGTTAACTTTGTTTCCGGCAGCTACTTGCCGTTCTACATCCGAATCACATCTTCCATCCGCGCTAAACATACTTCCTAAATACACAATTTCATTCACTTGCTCTAGACGTTCCTGGTTTACCCTAATCTCGCATTTAGTTCTTACGTCACCTCTTTCAAATACTAGAACCTTAGTTTTACTTGCATTCATGCGGAGACCCTTACTTTCACACCCCTCTTTCATATTAGTGACTAATGCCTGTAGGTCGGCTTCTGATGAGGCCATGAGCACCGCATCATCAGCGTACAGCAGACAGTTTACTGTAAAGTCACCCAAATTCACACCCATATTAAAATCTTTCAACTTCTGCAGGCAACTGTCCAGATACACTATGAACAGCCAGGCGGACATGACACATCCCTGTTTGACGCCTGTACAGACATCAAAAAGAGGTGACACATCCCCCCCCTACTCGCACGCAAGCCTTACAGTCCCTATAAAGCGACTGTATTGCCCGCAGTAGCGAGCCGTCCACACCATATCCTGGCAGCAAGTCCCACAGCGTTTCTCTCACAACGTTATCAAATGCTTTCTCTAGATCCACAAAAGCGCAGAAAACCTTCTGGCTAAGAGCCAGAAACTTTTCCGCGATCATGCGGAGAGAAAACACTTGATCCATGCAACCTCTTCCACGTCGGAATCCGCATTGAGCCTCCCATAAATACCTTTCAGACTTTTCTTGCATTCGTGCCGTTATAACCTTTGCATACACCTTACTAGCTAAGCTGACCAAGCTGATCGCCCTGTAGCTGGAGCAGTTTAGGCGCGAGCCTTTCCCTTTGTAAAGAGGTACTACAACTGCTACTCGCCAGTCATCTGGGACCTCACCCGTCCGCCAGCACAAGTTGCATATCAGACAAAGTGTGTCCCAGACACGCGACCCACCGTACTTGATCATCTCAGCAGTAACTCTGTCTTTTCCCGCAGCCTTACCACATTTCATACTTCTTATCGCTTGTTCAATTTCTTTCATACTAATGACTTCAATGACATCGGGATCCGGAGCATCGAAGTGAGCTCCACTTCCCGATGTGGCATCTCTGTCTTTTCTTGCATACATCTTTCCATAATATTCACTCCATCTCTGCAGGACGTCACTTTGGTCTGTTAGGACGTCATTGTTAACACTAAGCACTTTATTCATACTGCAGATTGCCGAACAACTCCGGGTCTTGCCTACCTCTTTCCAGAAGAGCTTGGCATTATCCCGGAAATTGGACGACAACCTTTCATCCGCTTTCATTCTGCACCTTTCACGAGCTTCTTCTATCAGTGCCTTCGTGTTAACTTTCTGCAGCTTGTATCTCTCTTTCAAATTAAAATCATTCCGCGAGGCTAAGTAGTCTAGCCATGCTTTCTTCTTCATTCGAACTGCTTCTTTCACTTCCTCATTCCACCATGCATCACGCTTATTACTACTGCCTCTTTTCGTTTCTCCACACACTTCCACAGCGGCATTTATCATACTGTCCCTAAGGTTCTGCCATACACTTTCCACATTCTCACTGCTTACATTGACGTCGCCAAGCTTTTCGGCTACCCTTTCATTATATTTATCCCTAATGGATGCATCCTGCAGCTTCCAGCTTTTGATGCTATAAGTCGGCCCAGGTTCAGGACACTCGGTACGATGACGCCAACCCGCGAACAGACCCCTAATCCTAGTTATGACTAGGTAGTGGTCTGATCCCAGCTCAGCGCCTCGATAAACCCTCGTGTCCATCACCTGTTTACGGAGCCGACTATCCATTAGGAATAGATCTATCATGCTTCTCTTTGACTTACATCTCCTCGTATACATATGAATTTGTTTGTGGTTGAACATTGTGTTCGCCACAAACAAATCCTTCTCCTTACAATATGCCAGTATTAGCTTGCCAGCGTCGTTCACCCTTTTATCCCCATACTTCCCGAGTACCGACTCAAAACCATTGCGAGCGGTACCCACCCATCCATTCAAGTCTCCACATACTATAAGTCTTTCATTTCCTTCTATCACATTTAGAGCTTCTCTCATACTCTCCCAGAAGTCCTCTAGCTCACTCGCGTTCGACGAAGATACTGGCGCGTAAACAGCTACCAGGAAAATCTTCGTCAAACCAAGTTTTACACGGATCCAGAGGATTCTAGGACCTACCAGTTTGTACTCATACATACCGGAGGCCAATCGCGAGGACAGCAAAATTCCAACCCCCCGACTGCCATGCTCGCTCTCTGGTACTCCAGACCAAAGCGCGAGCATCCCACCCGGGAGTTCCAAGACTTCGCTGCCCTTGCGCTTGGTCTCTGTCAAGCACACTGCATCTAACTTTCTCTCATTCATAACATCCATCAACTCATTCATCTTATCTTGCATTCCTCCCCTAACATTCCACGCAGCTACCCTGCACTCCATCCTCCACTTCCCGCCGTGTCGGGCCGCGCGTGTAGGGTGGCGGTCCCCTACGCCGCTCTGGCTCACACTTTTCGCACCAGCGGGGACGAACTGGTGCGCGTCGCCTCGGGGGCACGCCCTAGCATAGTTCGCCCTGGTGGCACTCGTGTTGGAGTAGAATTGCAGCCGTAGCTGGCAGGGATGGCGACGTGCACGCTTCTACTCTTCATCCCCAAATATTCTCCAAGTATTTTCTAAATATGTTAATTTGTTTAAGTCATTTCGCCTTATCCAAAAAAACTCTAATATGAAAATTAGATACCCTTTTTTCCACGAAGGTAATACGGAACAATCTGATTGTTCGTAGATATCACTGGCTCGTCTTTTGCAAACATGTAAAAAAGCTGCCGCAAACACGTCCTCACGAGAAAACATCAAGATTATATTTATAGCAAAATACGATACAACAGTTATATTTACTATAACAGTCACATTTATTAAAGTGAAACTTCTTTATCGACGTTAAGAGAAATTTTATTGCTGTAAAAAATCGTCACGTTTTTCGGTTATGCGCCATGTCGTCTTGAAGTGCAACTTCTTTATCATAAGCAAAACTTCATTATCGAAGTATGAAAGAAATTTTATTGCTGTAAAAAATGTCGTAAAGAAGTTTCCCATCTTGCCTGTGTACTCTGGTACAAAAATATTTTTTTTTGAAAAACAAAAGCCAACTCCGGATTTTCGAAGAGAGGAAAATTTATAGAAAAAGCATAATCCAATTATTTGTAGAAAAATCTATGGACTCGTTTACACCAAGCCACAGCAAGCGCACTGTATTGCACAATTGCGACGAAGAACTATAAAATGTGACTAGTGCGGTGACTTCGTTGCTTTGAAGGC
Organism: Thumatha senex; assembly: GCA_948477245.1. Lineage (NCBI taxonomy): Eukaryota > Metazoa > Arthropoda > Insecta > Lepidoptera > Erebidae > Thumatha > Thumatha senex. Next base: position 16,754,637 of record OX419731.1, on the reverse strand, counting down.
GGGACTTTTGTCTTTTGTGTTGGTGTCCACCATTAGGTGTAGCCCCTATATTTCTTACTTTGCAAATTAAATAATAATAAATATTGTGCGACACTTTTCACACAGCGCCATCTAGCCCAAAGTAAGCTAATATTAGCTTGTGTTTTGGGATCTAGATAACTGATAAACATACTTATATATTTCTAAATACATACATATTATAGATAAATAACACCCAGACACAGAATAAACCATCGTGCTCATCACACAAGATCCTGGGTGGGAATCGAACCCACGACCTCTTGCGTAGCAGTCGGATGCACTCTCACCGCGCCACAGAGGCAGTCAAGTCAAAATTAGATATTTTCTTTATTTCATATTTTGGCATTGTCTTGGTAAATAAATGTAGGGACATATTTATTTTAAAGCCTCTCGAACTATTTACTTTTAAGAGAGGTTGGATCGGGTCTCAGAAATCTTGTCGAGACCCTTCTAAAAGTAATCGATCATAGTCTAGAAGAAAATATTAATATTTCTTAAAAATAGATTCTTGTCCTAAAACAAAGACAACTAAATCGAACTCAACAAACAGCCACTGTAATATAATCTTGCCTCGGGTGATGAAATTGTCCCTTGCCAGTTGCCAGTTAATACCTACATCGGATCTTACACGCTTCATACACGCACGTCTGGGTATCCGAGTACTTTTGACCTTTCCGTTTTTGAGCAATCTGCTCACGTGGTCTTCATATGTAAGTCTCGGCCTTCCCTGACTCCTTCTACCCTCTACTTTTGAACAATATATATTCTTCGTCAATCGTTCCTCACTCATTCGTTGGACGTGTCCAAACCAACGGAGCACGCCCTTTTCCAGCTTAACGCTGACACTTTCATTCAAACCTGCCATATTGCGTATCACTTCGTTACGTATTCGATCGGCCAAGGTAACGCCGCACAATTTTCGAAGTGATCGCATCTCCACAGCATTCAATTTACTTTCATGCATCTGCTGACATACCCAGGTTTCACTACCGTAAAGCAAAGTTGGCAGTAGCACTGCGTTATGAATCGCCATTCGTGCTTCTTTTACGATGCTTTGTCGCTTTACTAACTGGGACAAAGCACCGTTAACTTTGTTTCCGGCAGCTACTCGCCGTTCTACATCCGAATCACATCTTCCATCCGCGCTAAACATACTTCCTAAATACACAATTTCATTCACTTGCTCTAGACGTTCCTGGTTTACCCTAATCTCGCATTTAGTTCTTACGTCACCTCTTTCAAATACTAGAACCTTAGTTTTACTTGCATTCATGCGGAGACCCTTACTTTCACACCCCTCTTTCATATTAGTGACTAATGCCTGTAGGTCGGCTTCTGATGAGGCCATGAGCACCGCATCATCAGCGTACAGCAGACAGTTTACTGTAAAGTCACCCAAATTCACACCCATATTAAAATCTTTCAACTTCTGCAGGCAACTGTCCAGATACACTATGAACAGCCAGGCGGACATGACACATCCCTGTTTGACGCCTGTACAGACATCAAAAAGAGGTGACACATCCCCCCCCTACTCGCACGCAAGCCTTACAGTCCCTATAAAGCGACTGTATTGCCCGCAGTAGCGAGCCGTCCACACCATATCCTGGCAGCAAGTCCCACAGCGTTTCTCTCACAACGTTATCAAATGCTTTCTCTAGATCCACAAAAGCGCAGAAAACCTTCTGGCTAAGAGCCAGAAACTTTTCCGCGATCATGCGGAGAGCAAACACTTGATCCATGCAACCTCTTCCACGTCGGAATCCGCATTGAGCCTCCCATAAATACCTTTCAGACTTTTCTTGCATTCGTGCCGTTATAACCTTTGCATACACCTTACTAGCTAAGCTGACCAAGCTGATCGCCCTGTAGCTGGAGCAGTTTAGGCGCGAGCCTTTCCCTTTGTAAAGAGGTACTACAACTGCTACTCGCCAGTCATCTGGGACCTCACCCGTCCGCCAGCACAAGTTGCATATCAGACAAAGTGTGTCCCAGACACGCGACCCACCGTACTTGATCATCTCAGCAGTAACTCTGTCTTTTCCCGCAGCCTTACCACATTTCATACTTCTTATCGCTTGTTCAATTTCTTTCATACTAATGACTTCAATGACATCGGGATCCGGAGCATCGAAGTGAGCTCCACTTCCCGATGTGGCATCTCTGTCTTTTCTTGCATACATCTTTCCATAATATTCACTCCATCTCTGCAGGACGTCACTTTGGTCTGTTAGGACGTCATTGTTAACACTAAGCACTTTATTCATACTGCAGATTGCCGAACAACTCCGGGTCTTGCCTACCTCTTTCCAGAAGAGCTTGGCATTATCCCGGAAATTGGACGACAACCTTTCATCCGCTTTCATTCTGCACCTTTCACGAGCTTCTTCTATCAGTGCCTTCGTGTTAACTTTCTGCAGCTTGTATCTCTCTTTCAAATTAAAATCATTCCGCGAGGCTAAGTAGTCTAGCCATGCTTTCTTCTTCATTCGAACTGCTTCTTTCACTTCCTCATTCCACCATGCATCACGCTTATTACTACTGCCTCTTTTCGTTTCTCCACACACTTCCACAGCGGCATTTATCATACTGTCCCTAAGGTTCTGCCATACACTTTCCACATTCTCACTGCTTACATTGACGTCGCCAAGCTTTTCGGCTACCCTTTCATTATATTTATCCCTAATGGATGCATCCTGCAGCTTCCAGCTTTTGATGCTATAAGTCGGCCCAGGTTCAGGACACTCGGTACGATGACGCCAACCCGCGAACAGACCCCTAATCCTAGTTATGACTAGGTAGTGGTCTGATCCCAGCTCAGCGCCTCGATAAACCCTCGTGTCCATCACCTGTTTACGGAGCCGACTATCCATTAGGAATAGATCTATCATGCTTCTCTTTGACTTACATCTCCTCGTATACATATGAATTTGTTTGTGGTTGAACATTGTGTTCGCCACAAACAAATCCTTCTCCTTACAATATGCCAGTATTAGCTTGCCAGCGTCGTTCACCCTTTTATCCCCATACTTCCCGAGTACCGACTCAAAACCATTGCGAGCGGTACCCACCCATCCATTCAAGTCTCCACTTACTATAAGTCTTTCATTTCCTTCTATCACATTTAGAGCTTCTCTCATACTCTCCCAGAAGTCCTCTAGCTCACTCGCGTTCGACGAAGACACTGGCGCGTAAGCAGCTACCAGGAAAATCTTCGTCAAACCAAGTTTTACACGGATCCAGAGGATTCTAGGACCTACCAGTTTGTACTCATACATACCGGAGGCCAATCGCGAGGACAGCAAAATTCCAACCCCCCGACTGCCATGCTCGCTCTCTGGTACTCCAGACCAAAGCGCGAGCATCCCACCCGGGAGTTCCAAGACTTCGCTGCCCTTGCGCTTGGTCTCTGTCAAGCACACTGCATCTAACTTTCTCTCATTCATAACATCCATCAACTCATTCATCTTATCTTGCATTCCTCCCCTAACATTCCACGCAGCTACCCTGCACTCCATCCTCCACTTCCCGCCGTGTCGGGCCGCGCGTGTAGGGTGGCGGTCCCCTACGCCGCTCTGGCTCACACTTTTCGCACCAGCGGGGACAAACTGGTGCGCGTCGCCTCGGGGGCACGCCCTAGCATAGTTCGCCCTGGTGGCACTCGTGTTGGAGTAGAATTGCAGCCGTAGCTGGCAGGGATGGCGACGTGCACGCTTCTACTCTTCATCCCCAAATATTCTCCAAGTATTTTCTAAATATGTTAATTTGTTTAAGTCATTTCGCCTTATCCAAAAAAACTCTAATATGAAAATTAGATACCCTTTTTTCCACGAAGGTAATACGGAACAATCTGATTGTTCGTAGATATCACTGGCTCGTCTTTTGCAAACATGTAAAAAAGCTGCCGCAAACACGTCCTCACGAGAAAAGATCAAGATTATATTTATAGCAAAATACGATACAACAGTTATATTTACTATAACAGTCACATTTATTAAAGTGAAACTTCTTTATCGACGTTAAGAGAAATTTTATTGCTGTAAAAAATCGTCACGTTTTTCGGTTATGCGCCATGTCGTCTTGAAGTGCAACTTCTTTATCATAAGCAAAACTTCATTATCGAAGTATGAAAGAAATTTTATTGCTGTAAAAAATGTCGTAAAGAAGTTTCCCATCTTGCCTGTGTACTCTGGTACAAAAATATTTTTTTTTGAAAAACAAAAGCCAACTCCGGATTTTCGAAGAGAGGAAAATTTATAGAAAAAGCATAATCCAATTATTTGTAGAAAAATCTATGGACTCGTTTACACCAAGCCACAGCAAGCGCACTGTATTGCACAATTGCGACGAAGAACTATAAAATGTGACTAGTGCGGTGACTTCGTTGCTTTGAAGGCGGGACTTTTGTCTTTTGTGTTGGTGTCCACCATTAGGTGTAGCCCCTATATTTCTTACTTTGCAAATTAAATAATAATAAATATTGTGCGACACTTTTCACACAGCGCCATCTAGCCCAAAGTAAGCTAATATTAGCTTGTGTTTTGGGATCTAGATAACTGATAAACATACTTATATATTTCTAAATACATACATATTATAGATAAATAACACCCAGACACAGAATAAACCATCGTGCTCATCACACAAGATCCTGGGTGGGAATCGAACCCACGACCTCTTGCGTAGCAGTCGGATGCACTCTCACCGCGCCACAGAGGCAGTCAAGTCAAAATTAGATATTTTCTTTATTTCATATTTTGGCATTGTCTTGGTAAATAAATGTAGGGACATATTTATTTTAAAGCCTCTCGAACTATTTACTTTTAAGAGAGGTTGGATCGGGTCTCAGAAATCTTGTCGAGACCCTTCTAAAAGTAATCGATCATAGTCTAGAAGAAAATATTAATATTTCTTAAAAATAGATTCTTGTCCTAAAACAAAGACAACTAAATCGAACTCAACAAACAGCCACTGTAATATAATCTTGCCTCGGGTGATGAAATTGTCCCTTGCCAGTTGCCAGTTAATACCTACATCGGATCTGCAAAATTTATTGATTAAATTTTACTCATTGTAAACGAAACTTATCGAGATGGGAGACAGAAAGGTTAAACTATTTTAGATTTTTAGAGCATTTTCTAATAAAAGGTTTGAATTTCCGTAATAGTCAGTCTTGGGAATAAATATATGGCTCACCACCTATTACGTGGGACAGGAATCCACACGGTGAAAAGTGGGCATATAGTATGCCTCTGCCACCCCTTCGGGGATAAGGCGTGATGGATATTTATTTATTTTATTTTAATAAATAAAGTACCTAAGAAATTTTCCATTACTTAAATAAGTATTTTCTTACTATTGTATGAGAAAAAGAAATAAAAGATCGGCGATCGTCACCCTTCTTTTAAAGTATTCAAAAGTTTGACTAGCAATACCACCTATTTCTTACCTTGCATATTTCCGAAAACTATAATAACATTATAGTAATATTATAGATTATATTGGCCGACACATTTCTTTATTTTCTTATAGTATAAGAAAATAAAGAAATATAAAGAAAATAAAAATATAATCTAAATATTATAAAGCTAAAAAGTATGTTTGATTGGTTCGTTGGTTGAACGCGTCAATCTTAAGAACTACTGGTGCCAAATGTTTTTTTTAGTGGTGCATGGTTTATTTATCAAGAAAAGTTATATACTATATTTAATTACGCTACTACCCAAGAGAGAAATTTCCATACATTATTGTAAAACTCAAGGGCTGTACGGGTGAAATGAGTGCCATGCGGACTCGAACACAAACAAAGCCGCGAGACACAGCTAGCAAACTTATATAAGTAATCTAATTAAGTTAACTTACAACACAAATATTACAGTAGTAGAGAAAGAGGAAAATGGGAATGCGTAAATATAGGCATTCTTTCGCTGCAGTAATTTGAGTGAATTCCTTCGAGACCAGCTTCGGTACATGTACTTGTAAAGCTTGCTTCGTCAAAGCTGTATTGTATCTGTCCTGGATAAAAACGCAGACCTATTTATTAACTTCGATTCCCGGGTCGGAATATATATTTGTGTGATCTGCAAACGTTTGTTTCAGAGTTTGGGTGTTTACTATGTTATAGTATGTTTAATATGTATGTATTAAAAAATATATAAGTATGTTTATCAATGGTCTAGATTCCATACTACAAGCTTATATTAGTTTACTTTTGGCTAGATGGCAATATGTAAAAATATTACCATTTGTACTTTTTGATATAACTACTGTATAATTGGCGTGGCGGAAAAGCCTATTTGTCTTATATATTTCTTTAAGGAGTGTATTTCTCTTCATTTTAGTGAATGCCCAGCTACTTCCAGAACGTATTTGGAGACCAGCGCCACATAGCATAAAGCTATCCAACTACATCGATACTAAGAATCCTGCATCGCGTCATAAGAGTTCTCGCCCTGAAAAATTAAATATGCATTAGCCCAACATCAACCGTTGGGCCGCGGCCTGCCAGGCCTGATCACCTTGCCTGGTCCTTGTCTTTCTTTTTTGTCGGAGGAACATCTCCATCCGTTTCTCTACAACGTATCTGGATTAGAAGTCTAGTACGAGAGACGTTAGTCTAGTGTAAGGCGCCTGAGTCTACCTCATCCGCAGTCAGCAGATGCACCACTACGCGAAGTTCGCGAAACTTGTCGTGAAAAAAATGTTAATTTATGAGAGGCCTGAGGCAGTATCAATCGCAGAAACATTCACAATGCTTACGAGTGGTATACATACCCGATTATTGATAACCTATTGTAGTAATACACGCATCGTGAAACAAAGATAACTAGTTTGATTCAATAAGCAGCCATAGTAACATAGTCTTGCCTACAAACAATGATGTTGTCCTTTATCAATTAAGACATTGTATATACCAAAGTCTGCCAAAGTTGTTGATTAAATATCACTCATACTATACAAACAATGCTCTACATAATAAAACTTATTATTTAAGTTTTTATAATTAGATATTTATTATCGGCATTATGGAAATCACTTTGATCTATCGCCCTGACCTCACAAAGCGCCTTGCACTATAGGCTTGCTCGTTGGTCAATAGTTGCACTATTAGCAGGTAAGGTTGGCTTTCAAATTCGCATAAGTACTTATAATAATAATATCTTTTTATTTCAGGTTAAACAAAACATAATTCTCAATTGTACATTTGCAATTCATAAATACATTTATACAAATAACCCAAATAAGATAGTGACATTTAAACCCCTTATAAATAAATTTGTCATAGGTACTTCGAACGTAACAATGGCGAAAATAACGATGCAAATCATAGCTACTCGTGGCGTATAATAAAAGCGTAAACCCAGAATCCAAATCAAGTAGATTATTGTAAGCAATTGCGAGAAGACGCTATAGATGAAGAGGAAGATACTTTGAATCTAACCTAACTTAATGATAATTTACCTATAAGTGTCAGGTGTGTAAAAATATTATAAGTGGTATATATTTTAAATTTTATAAGTTTCAAAATAAGACTAAATAAATGATGTTGTCCGTTGATCGTTTATGAACACTGAGTCCGCGGGGCCACGAGCGCCTAAAATTGATAAGTAAAGTAAATATTAAGTAAGCTTTCCTTCCGCGATGTAAGTAAACGATCACTTTGTCAAATATTTATGCTGCTGTCGGTCTTGATACGTGACCGTTTATGGTATTTTCCATTTAAAAGTGTTTCCATGATTCGGTTATTTACGTTATGCTGTTGGTTCCGATTATCAGCAAAATGGTAGCTGATAAGACAAATTGAAGGCATTATGGGCGGCTTGAAAAATAAAATTTCAACAATAAGTAGCTACAACCTGCACCTGTTCATTTCAACACTACAATAAGGCTACTCCTATTACGTGGAAATAAGTAAAACTGGTGAAACGTAGGAGTAGAGTTGCTTTCCTACCGACTATCCTTCAAGAAAAAAATCGTAACTGTGTTAAGTATAGTTACTAATTTATATTTAGAAGCAATACAGGTCATTTGTATAACACCTCCAAGCTGCTAAGACTGGATAGCCAAGATCATAACCAACGTTTGTTCTACCACTTTTGGCAATTCGTTACAAAATGGGTAGTGTTATACATTGAACCTTCAAGCTGAGTCATGGGTTCTCGCTCTTGGATTCGCTTAAGTGAACTTCTGGGTATTTTTTTCGTCACATATTACGAATGATGAACGATGGACGTGTGCGCATAATTGTGATTGACAAACGTCAAGGGCAAATGAGATATTGCCGACCCACCCTCATCTCGTGTACTTTTCACGAGTTGCGTAGTACTATAAGTCAATTAGTACATGAAATAAAAGTGACATATAAAAAAAATAAATTTCAGTTTTTTAATTAAAAGGAATGGAACCTTTTTTATGATATTAGCTACCTAGTCCTAGCATGTTGCTGGTGTTTTACAAATGACCTTGTATAGTTACATAGTTTCGGGCACATAATGTACGGTTATTGTCGAAAACATAGGTATTCCACGTATTTATTTTGACCTTTCTATTCGTATGTTATATCGTATTAATGACAAATCAACACACGATTTTCCTAGAAATCAACACAATCACGGATATGTTTACGATTTTTTTTTTTTTTTTTACTATATTATTATTAAAATTTATTTATTATTATTTATTTATTATTTATTTTATTATTTATTTATTTTTTTTATTTTGTTTACGATTGCGTAACCGTATCGAGTAAATACAGCTATCGTACCTTAGGGACGAGATTATTTAATGTTCATCAATCTGATATACTTACATATCTACCAATATACTATAAAAGGGACTATTATTATACCCATCATCCATGATGTTAAATCATTTGTATTGACCCAGGTGAATTAACTTTACGGAGCCCAAACCACAGATAACGACAAGACTTAACATGGGTTAAGCATGAAAATGACGGCCAGTTTCTAAGTATGCGTGGATTAAAAAAGATTTCGTGTCTCTAGTACTTTCATATGATAGTTACTTAATGGCACCAATTTGACACGAATGTGTTATCAGAGCGATTGTAGTTCTTTATAACTTATGAGACAAATTAAATTGTGACACAGTTACAGACTTAAAAGGTTTTACCTGATAAACTGATATGCCCATAAAATTTAAATGCATTAATCAATTTGCTTCTTACTTTAAGCCGCTTTTCTTTTTTTCAATTCCTGCAATTGTTGAATATCACATAATACTCTACCGATTGATGTGGTTTCAACACAAGTGCCCATAAAGATTTTTCCCCCCAATGCATAAAAAAGAAAGTTAAAATTTGAAGCGCTCGTGGCCCCGCGGTCTCAGTGTTCTGTAAACGATCACTGAGTTACGCAACTTTCACTATGGCTGGTCCTCGGATGGGTGACCACTTTGTGGCATTTACATTTGCGAGCGTTTCCGTGCTTCGGAAGGCACGTTAAGCCGTTGGTCCCGGTTGCCAGTAAAATGGCAGTCGTTAAGCCTGGTTGAATGCCTTATGGGCGGCATGAAAAATTTCAACAGCAGGTAGCCACAACCTGCGTCTGTCTATTTCAACACGGCAATGGGCTCACCACCTATTACGTGGGACAGAAATCCACACGGTGAAAAGTGGGCATATAATATGCCTCTGCCACCCCTTCGGTTTATTAGAAAGTTAAAATTAAAAAAGCAGACTTTATATACAGCGGGTAATTAAACACAAAGATGGACAGCGGCTAATAGGTGTGAATTATGATATTACCTTAAAATCTGGATCTATTCATAGCATATTAAAAATAAACAAGAACTTCTACTAAGGATTTTTATTTCATGACTTAATACATTATCTGTGTAGCTTTGAGCTCTTTCGTTCAAGGCACCGTGAAATTGCATGGTGACTGCCGTACTCTTCGCGAAATAACGAAAAAAAAATCGGAAATGCGAATAATGAGTTCTTCTGATAAAATGAAATTGGATGCTTTTGTTGACAATTCCCAAATATGTATTATATATTATTTTTAAGCCATTTATTTGGTACAAGTATAATTTGGATTTAGTTATGAATTTATAATATATTTTCTACTATATGGAATTAAACTCATAACTCATATTTCAAAATGCGATGATTCTTTTTAAGAAAAAAGAAAATTTTCATTGTGTTGACTATCATTTTCTTCAAGTGAGACCTTGTAGAGATGTATATCAGTCACTCCTTAATCCTCGAAAGGCTGGCAGAGGTATATTATACCATTATACGCCCACATTTTACTGTGTGCATGTTGTCTCATATAACAGGTAGTTAGTGGACCATAGCCGTGTTGTAATGGATAGGAATGGAATTTTAAAGAAGGGTAGGTATCTATAAAACAATGTATTTTTATACATTTAGGCCCGTATTCCAGAACGTTTATCAACACTCAAGAAACACTTGAGAGTAGATTTTATAAGGCAAAATCTAGTCTCAAGCGTTGATCGAGTATTGAGAAACATTCTGGAATACGGACCTTAGCTCGTGATGAAATGAAGCCGCCTAATGGAAAATCATGTTATGTCATGCATGTTTGACTACCTCTGTGGCGAGGTGGGAGTGTATTCCACTGCTTCGCAAGAGTTCGTGGGTTCCATTTCCACCCAGTATAAAACTTTGTGTGATGAGCACGATGGTGTATTCAGTGTCTGGGTGTAATTTATCAATAATATGTATGTTTTAGAAACATATAAATATGTTTCTCAGCTATCTGGTTACCATGGTACAAACTCAGTTTTGTTTATAAATAGATGGCGTTGTGTGAGTTGTCCCAATGATATATTTGAATGATGTCGATATCCAAATATTGGGGCCGCTGTCACAATTCATTAATAGCGGCCCATAGTTGACTGCGTGATAATATGCTTTTTAAACTTTTACCGCTTTGCTTGAAGAAATAAATTTACAAGAAACAACTCAGGGTTTCCGTTATTCACCAGTACACGAGGTATACAAGAGTTACAAGTGGCAGGACACGTGTGATGGTGAATAATTCCAAGTTTCCATGGTACGCCAGAGAGAAGACTTGCCTGGTCGATTATTTCTGCCGGTCACGTGTTTTACGGTAGGGAAAACGAGAGCAGAAAGAAGAGTTCTTCAGAATACTCGCCGTGTTAGCGGCCATTGTAGCAATAATCTTACGCTGCGCTAATGTGGCTCGATCCTTCTAGCCGATTCACTGCTGTCAGCACCTTGAAAGTATTTTACAGAAGCTTAATATTTTTATTAATTATCTTAATGAAATGCATCATATTCCACACAGAATATCGAATTTCTAACCACAATGTAGAGGACCCCTATTCGACTAGGTTTTGAGAACCCTATTTACAAACGTATAACAGCATTTACTAGCAAAAAGCGGGAAACCTGAGGACACGGTTCATGAGACAAGAACATTTTCACTTGATACTTATTAAATTAACTTTTTGTCGTCTTAAGGTATCAACTTAATTAGATAATGTTGGACTCTCTATTTTGCCGAATTAAGGTCAACTGGAGACAACAAATAAGATAAAGCAAACAAAGGATTTTACTTCAATTATATTTAATTAAATTTTACAATACTTTAGTCCAATTTTGGGTTCGGTAAGAATTGTTGGGTACTTATTGTGACCTGGCTTCATTACTAGGTACTATTTTTTCATAACACTTAATTCTACCACAGATAATAATAGGTATAATATAATTCGTATAGTACTACATAGCATTCAAGAACAACAAATGTTGACACTAATGAACAGAGTTTGGTTTTCCAATAGATTGACTCTACTATATGAAGTCCTAACTAAGTGGATACCCGTCTTTCGTACATACTTACAAACAGTAACGCCACTTTTCCGAAGGGGTAGACAGAGGCATACACCCATTTTTATCCAGTTGTAAATTGTCCCACATCATTCCAAAATTGTGTTTAAATGCATTCTAAATACTGTTGAAAATTATCAAGCCGCTCATAAGACTTTCAACTACTGTACAACAGATGACCGAGATCAATGGTTTAACATGTCTTCCGAAGTACAGAACTGTCGTAAATGAAAATGCCACAAATCTGTCGTAAAACTCTGGACTAACTGTTTCGTAAAACGCTTAACGCTATGATCGTAGTACCAAGCAATTGAGGCTCCTGCTGGTATGTCAGACTCACATCGTCCAAAGTTACTCTTTTACGGCGATAATGATCACTGTTCCCCTTGAAAGGGGATCTCTACAGAGAGGGTGGTGCTAACCCTAACAAGTATGAGCAAAGGCAAATTATATGCCCTACTTTTCACCATGTGTATTTCTGTCCCACGTAATAGGTGGTAAGGCCATTGCCGTGTTGAAATAGACAGACGCAGGTTGTGGCTATCTGCTGTAATATTAATATACTATTTAAGTAAATCATTTTTATATGAAGCGATCGTGGACCGATGACTCAGTGTTCTGTAAACGATCACTGCGTTATGCAACTATCACTATGGCTCATCCTCGGATGGTTGACCACTTTGTGGCATTTACATTTGCGAGCATTTCCGTGCTTCGGAAGGCACGTTAAGCCGTTGATTCTGGTTGCCAGTCCAAGGCCTTATGGTGCCCTAGGGTGGCTTGAAAAATTTCAACAGCAGGTTGCCACAACCTGCGCTTGTTCATTTCAACACGGCAATGGACTCACCACCTGTTGCGTGGGACAAAAATGACTACGGCGAAATGTGGGCGCATTGTATCTCTGCCTACCCCTTCGGGGATAAAGGCGTGACAATATGTATGTATGTATGTATTTTTATATGTGGAATCGTGTCCTTTTTGGTGCCTTTATACCTTGAATCTATATATCTACCTACCTTCACGCTGTTTCCCTGATGGGGTAGTCAGAGAACTCAGAGAAATCAGATCGCCGGTTCATGCTTACTACTTTCTCTTTAGGTCAAAATCTTTTATCGTATCATACATGCATGACTGCTGACTGGGTATCTGAGTATTTTTGACCTTACCGTTTTTGAACAAACTGCTCACGTGTTTTTGGAATTCTTTGCGTACCATTCAACGTTAAAAAAAAACATTTAACGATTACTTTCATATATTTACGTTTAGAACAAGTTATGATTGTATTTGTTTTGTACCTACATTACGTATAGTAAGGAGGTTTTCCATACTAAGGTCCGTATTCCAGAACGTTTCTCAATACTCAATCAACGCTTGAGAGTAGTATTTATAAGGCAAAAACTAGCCTCAAGCTTTGATTGAGTATTGAGAAACGTTCTGGAATACGGACCTAAGTATTTGTTATTTTCACCTCACAAGTTCACATTCACGCTCACAGAACAGTGACATCTATCGTTAAATAAAAACACTTTGAACACCTATTAATTCACCTCCGTATCACTGAAATGGCCCTGCCTTCACGGTATTTCGCCAAACACTGATTCAAGAACAAAATTAATTCTTACATAATCCGCTAGATGGCAGTAAGCTATACTTTAACGCAAAATAATCCCTAACTAATATTATAAATGTAAAAGTTTGTAAGAATAGCGAATGGATTTTGATGAAACTTTGGGTGTATGTGTATAAAGTAGCCTATGTCTTTTTCTAGTGTGTAAGTTACACATCAGAATAATACATAGGCTACTTTTTATCCAGGGATCAAGTTTTTGTGCGAAACGGGAACGGGAAAACTTGAGAACGGAAAGCCGCGGACGTCAATTAGTATCTCGTATTTAGTTCTATGGATGTTCTAAATGCGTTGGATAAAATAGAGGAAAAGCCTTGAAAAGAAGACTAAGAAACCCCTTCCCGACTAGGAATCAAATGGGGTAGCACCTTCATGAGTTTGTGATGCTAAGATGCCCAGTAGTTATACTCTCGAAAAGATATCCTCGGTATCCTGATCTCCCTTGGTCTCAAACCCTATCAAACCCCAGCCTAGAGTGGTCAATTTACATTTCTCTATTCAGATGCCACGATGTGTTAAATATTGACGCTTTTCATATCTGCATTAACCAAAATATTAATGAGAAGATATTTAATAATGAATATTCAATCATCACCAATCACTAATAAAAGGTGAAAGCAAGTTCCTATTTTAAAAAAATGTGTATTGAAAGATGTGTTGGTATTTAACATAATAAAAGCCTAGATTAGCGAAATAACGGGATTTTTTACGATCAAAACATTTACACAAAGTATGAGGTTAATATACCTGATATTTAGAGATTCACCGTTATTTGATCATTCGCCATAATGAGACATACATGAAACACTTGTTCCGTTTCCCATTTTTTGGGTATCCCTTGGTGTAAGGAGCCCTACCAAGATCTACGGGACCCAAGCGACGTCATCTGCTACCAATACACCTACTAACTTAGGAGGCAACGATGCAGGGGCTCTTGCGGGGTAAGGAGGTCAGACGGCAGTCGCTTCCAGTAGTAATGGCAAAAATTAGAGTCCAAACGATAGCCAAAATACATATAAATGAACTTAAAAAAAACTTAAGGTAAAAAAAAGTATGTGTGTACCAGAGTACACAGATAAAAAGTGAAACTTCTTTACGACATATCATTTTTCTACATTTATAACTTCACATAAAATGGGTAGATAAGGCTTACGCATATGTCGATAAAGTTTCACTTACGTCGATTTATTAAGAAGTTTCACTTCAAAACAACATGGCGCGTCATACGTCGATAAAGAAGTTTCATTTATGACAAAGAAGTTTCACTTTAAACAACATGGCACGTAACTGAAAAACGTGACTTTTTATGTACAACTATAAAATTTCTTACAACGTCGATAAAGAAGTTTCACTTCAAAAAGACATCTGAAACACTTTATATGCTTCCCAATTTTTCTACGGCAACCCAAAGTAGCATGAAAAATATGCTTGTTATTCTTTCACATCTATCTTCAACTTCTTATGTAGTCTCATTCCCTCCATATCGTTTCTCAAGAAGAAGAACACAAGATCTCAACAAGAAAGTGCTTATCCCTACGTAGCTAGGTGGTATTTGAAAAACATGACCAGTATTGGACTCTCCTGCAGCTTTATCATTATTTGTGTTATTCATAATTCTGATTCAGTTAGGTGTGCATCATTGATCAGCAATTTCTTTTTCTATGTGTACGACTTATCGACAAAAAAATTAAAGTCGACATCAATATTCTTCTTTTAAAAACATACAGACCTGATGATAAATATGATGCTAGTTAATTAAATAAGGGACCATTTTTTATCTCATGTGTTGAAGAATGATTGTTAACTTTAGTATTATTGTGATGCATAGATGAAAACATACTTATAACAAAGTCGTGATAGCTACACCTTTTATAATTTTATAACTTAAGAACGAGTAGATCCCCCCTGCACTCATGCGCCTACTCTACCTCTATAAAGAAGAGTGGCCGCATGAGCCTCTTCTGATTTCGAAGGGGGTCCGTCAAGCCACCCAAAGAGAGCCACATTTCAGGGCGCCTTTTTTTAGACGCATTGCGAGGTGAGGTGGAACAACGTGGTAGTTTTCTTACTGGTTCTTAACAGTTAGTGTGGCCCCTGTCTATACCGGGAATTCGACACAAACCCGCTTTGCTGCCCCAGGATAGGTAGAGTGCCCAAATGCATTACTTGACGTTCAAAACACAAAAAAATATCACAACTGATTCATGTCGGTGGTACGATTACACATCCTTGACCAGTCCTGCAAAACGGAGACTCATTTGCTGCGCGTAACTACTCGGTCAATTAGAATATTATGTAGATGTTTATCAATCGTTAACAAATATAAATTCTCAAGGTATTAAAAAAAAACATATTTTATTTAATTTTGTAACGTGTTTGTAGGTTGCATTATAAAACCTATTTTTGGATTGTAAATTATGCAAGAGGACATTGACCTCCGACGTGAAAGGATTCGGTTCTTTGCTTACTGCAAGGGCTAACGTTCGGATCATAACACTTATAGCTAGCTGCGCTGGCATGACACGGTCAAGGTCTTTATTTGCATATCAATAATTTTCAATCTTATTTAAGTTTTATGAAAGTACTTAGTTAATATTATTTGATACAATATACTCATGGCATGGTCAAAGTTGCAAACGCTGATGGTGTTAGTATCAGGCCTCGGTCAGTAGAGTGGACGCTGCCGGTCTTGGTGGTAGTCTTAGAAGCGACGTGAGTGGATTTGTTGACCGCAGTCCAATACTGTTGGCTGCCAACCATAGCTTGGCTTGCGACGCATTTTTGGACTGCTATCGACGCCGACGAAATGATGGTGGCAAAGAGAGGTTCACCTCACCTCGTTCAAATCACCAGAAGGGTTCATTTGGGCTAGGCAGCGTTTAGCGAACTATGTCGGATATATGCAAGGCCTTCATAAAAGTCTACAATCAGATCGTTCCGCGCTATCATGTTCAAACCACGCCACTATATTTTTTTGCTGTGGTGTTTAGACTACTGATAAAAATACTTACAAAAAACATTTGCAGGTCACAGTAATATTTGATTCTACCCGAAATTCAAACCCAAAACTAACATAGCGCATTAACATTAGTTATTATTAATATTACAGACGAAATATTAAATATCTTTTCCATAAGCTTATAAACGATTTTACTGCTTAATCTACTTTATTAATATACTTGTTAATATTACTTCATGACGGTTTGTAAGTAAGATTAACGGAAACAATTAGCAACAAATTAAAAAAATTCAAAATCACTAAAGAAGTTAAGGTAATAAAAATATAAATAGGAAATGTACACTCAAAACAAAAAATTCCTCCTTTTAATTAGAACTTTTTTTTATTATTTTTTGTAAGTCTGTTAAAACAACACTACTATACACAAGGTTAATTTATGATTATAGAAATGAAGAAGGGTTAACGTCCTTTTCGGAATTTCTTTGCGCATCTTGTGCAGTGTAATTTACTTTCTTGTAAAACTTGTTACGAAGATATCAGCACTAGTCGTGCAGAGAGTGTCCTTCAAGCTGGTACTTATTTCTTCAAGTCATTGGACATTTCTTTTTCATTTTAATCGATGAACATTTCTTTTTCAGCGCCATAGAGCCTAAATTAAATTATGCTGGCTATCCACAATCGGCTAAGCAATGATAGACAGTGGTCACCGTAGCCTATGGACGTTTGCACACCAGAGGTGCAGCGCTCGCCCTTTTTAAACGTTCTATTTTATATACATATATACGTATTATTCATTATGTCGCAAAATTTTCGATATGTGAGCCTCCGTGCAGCCCTATGCAGGGCAGTAAGCCTGAATACAACATGACCCTATAATTACAAAGTATTGCTAAGTATTTCTTTTATAATCATGATTTTATTAACTCGTTTTATTATATGTCTGACTGACTGGAATATTGTTATTGCTTTTAAACTAACTGTCCGATAAACTAAACATTAAAATTTTGATTTGTGTAATAATGATAGTGGAATACAGTTCATTATTATTTATCTATCACGCCTTATCCCCGAAGGGGTGGCAGAGGCATATATATTATATATCCACTTTTCACCATGTGTATTCCTGTCCCACGAAATAGGTGGTGAGCCCATTGCCGTTTTGAAATAGACAGACGCAGGTTGTATCTACCTGCTGTTGAAATTTTTAAGCCGCCCATAAGGCCTTCAACTTGGGTTAACGACTGCCATTTTATTGGCAACCGGGACCAACGGCTTAACGTGCCTTCCGAAGCACGGAACTGGGGTGGGTCTAAAGGGGCGGATAAATTGAGTAAAATGAAATAAAGGCCGAATAAAGTTCATGAAAGTATTGAAAAATAAATATTTATGAGTCCGTAAAAACTGCATCATACATTTTTTTATATTACCCTTCTATACTCATAATTTAAAGGTGAAGAGTTTGTTTGTTTGGTTGTACGCGCTTAACTATCTTCACGCTGTATCCCTGACGGGGTAGTCAGAGAGGACAGATCGCCAGGCTTCGCGATCCATGCATACTTCTTTCGCTTCTTCGAGATTCATCAATCGCTTCATACACGCACGTCTGGGTATCCGAGTACTTTTGACCTTTCCGTTTTTGAGCAATCTGCTCACGTGGTCTTCATATGTAAGTATCGGCCTTCCCTGACTCCTTCTACCCTCTACTTTTGAACAATATATATTCTTCGTCAATCGTTCCTCACTCATTCGTTGGACGTATCCAAACCAACGGAGCACGCCTTTTTCCAGCTTAACGCTGACACTTTCATTCAAATCTGCCATATTGCGTATCACTTCGTTACGTATTCGGTCGGCCAAGGTAACGCCGCACAATTTTCGAAGTGATCGCATCTCCACAGCATTCAATTTACTTTCATGCATCTGCTGACATACCCAGGTTTCGCTACCGTAAAGCAAAGTTGGCACTAGCACTGCGTTATGAATCGCCAGTCGTGCTTCTTTTACGATGCTTTGTCGCTTTACTAACTGGGACAAAGCACCGTTAACTTTGTTTCCGGCAGCTACTCGCCGTTCTACATCCGAATCACATCTTCCATCCGCGCTAAACATACTTCCTAAATACACAATTTTATTCACTTGCTCTAGACGTTCCTGGTTTACTCTAATCTCGCATTTAGTTCTTACGTCACCTCTTTCAAATACTAGAACCTTAGTTTTACTTGCATTCAAGCGGAGACCCTTACTTTCACACCCCTCTTTCATATTAGTGACTAATGCCTGTAGGTCGGCTTCTGACGAGGCCATGAGCACCGCATCATCAGCGTACAGCAGACAGTTTACTGTAAAGTCACCCAAATTCACACCCATATTAAAATCTTTCAACTTCTGCAGGCAACTGTCCAGATACACTATGAACAGCCAGGCGGACATGACACATCCCTGTTTGACGCCTGTACAGACATCAAAAAGAGGTGACACATCCCCCCCTACTCGCACGCAAGCCTTACAGTCCCTATAAAGCGACTGTATTGCCCGCAGTAGCGAGCCGTCCACACCATATCCTGGCAGCAAGTCCCACAGCGTTTCTCTCACAACATTATCAAATGCTTTCTCTAGATCCACAAAAGCGCAGAAAACCTTTTGGCTAAGAGCCAGAAACTTTTCCGCGATCATGCGGAGAGAAAACACTTGATCCATGCAACCTCTTCCACGTCGGAATCCGCATTGAGCCTCCCATAAATACCTTTCAGACTTTTCTTGCATTCGTGCCGTTATAACCTTTGCATACCTCTTTGGTTGTACGCGCTAATCTCAGAAACTACATGTCGGATTTGAAAAATGTCGTTTGTGTTCTATAGCCCATTTATCGAGGAAGGCTATATGCTATATATCATCTGCCTCTGTGGCACGGTGGGAGTGTATCCAACTGCTACGCAAGAGGTCGTGGGTTCGATTCCCACCCAGGATAAAACTTTGTGTGATGAGCACGATGGTTTATTCTGTGTCTGGGTGTTATTTATCTATAATATGCATATATTTAGAAATATATAAGTATGTTTATCAGTTATCTGGTTACCATATATTATATATTATATATATATATATATATATATATATATATATATATATATATATATATATTAGCTCTGCTTAGTTTGGAATCAGATGGCGTTGTGTAATTTATAGGCGACGGGTTTAAATAGGTGCGACGGGAGTTCGAAGTATGTCACGGGTGAACCCGGGGTTATAATATAAAGCTCGCTCAAATGACGCTGCCTGTGTGAAGGAGAAAACCAGGGCGACATTTATCGAACTGACGATTACTATAACAGTCCAGAATTATGTATCTCTGCATCTCAAGTATCTTATTTTTTTACGAATTATACCCGGCCTTTCAATGACCTTTTGAGATTTTTTTAATTCCTTAGGATTGGAACACACCGCAGACAAACCACGACCGCGTGCAATGTGTACTAAACAATGTTTAAATACGCTGCTGGTAAAAGTTACTGAGTGATTTGAGCTACGTATAAGTGAGCATTTTCATATGGTATTTTCAAAATAATATTACTATTATTTTGAAATAATTACTATTATATTATTTATATTATTTGTGAAACTAGGATACGTTACGATCTTGCGTCATTCTTGTATAAAAAATGTTCACTATTTAACAGAAGTTTATTTTTATTTTTGTAAGAAATAATGAATCAAGTGGGAATTAATTTCGCACTGAAATTACTTTACTACTTTACTTTTACGCCACAGCCTACGCCTGTTCATTTCAACACAGCAATGGAATTACCATGTGTTACGTGAAACAGAAATGCAAATAGTGAAATGTGGGCGTATAGTATGCTTCTGCCTACCCCTTCGTAGTAAATATATAAAAATGTTGTTTGTTTTGTCTAATCTAATAATAATAGGGTGCGTTGGGTGTAAAGTGCCCCAACAAGATTTTCGGGGTTTAAGTGATCTCACCTGTTAGCGGTGCACCTGTTGACTAACGGAGCTGCTGGCGCCCATAGAGAGTTGACTCAGCTCCCAACAGAAGTCAAATTAGGATATGGTTTAAAAATATGTGTGTGTACCTGATTACACAGGTAATAAGTGAAACTTCTTTCGGACTTTTTTTACAGCTATAAAAATTTTCTCATACGTCTATAAAGAAGTTACACTTATGAGAAAGAAGTTTCACTTCACAAAAACAAAGCGCGGAATCAAAAAACGTGACTTTTTTTTACAGCTATAAAATTTCTCACAACTTCGATAAAGAAGTTTCACTTCAATTACTAACCAGTTATTGAAGTGAAACTTCTTTATCGACGTTGAGAGAAATTTTCAACCGACTTAAATGAAGAAAAAGTAAGAGCACTGCGTACGGTAGAAGCCTAACGAGATTTACGGGGGGCAGCTTCACCTACAAGTGTTGCAGCTGTAGGTACAATAACGGACGAAGACATGGCGAAGAGAAGGAAATCTCGAAAAAAAAAACACAGAATGAAACTCGGACCGAAAGAGAGTAAGAAAAGAGTGACAAAAATTTGGCAGTAAACTACTAACCGGTATTTTCAACTTTATTCTTAAACTTTATTCTTAACATTTTAAAGTTATAGTTCATCTTAAATCTTGTATGTTTCACGTAGGCTTACAAACGCTAACAAACATATAATCATGTCTTTTATTTCATATTTATATTGGACATTATCACTATAATACTTCACCTATATGTTTTTCAGTCGCAAAATCGCCGGCTATTGGTAGATACTAAAAGTAACTAGTCTGCGGTGTCCCATATTAGTT
Organism: Thumatha senex; assembly: GCA_948477245.1. NCBI lineage: Eukaryota > Metazoa > Arthropoda > Insecta > Lepidoptera > Erebidae > Thumatha > Thumatha senex. The sequence goes on along the minus strand of OX419731.1, from coordinate 16,733,391 downwards.
TGTCCTATATAAAGGGACAAACTAATATGTGAAACTAGTTTTTTTTTTAATTATTGGAACGATTAATGAAATTAGAAATATTTTCACATAAATATTTTATTAAAGTGAAAAAAGACAACCTGGCTCGAGACGGGGATAGAACCCGTGACCTTTGCCTAACCAGGGCAATGTTCTAGCCACTGAACTACCCGACCCGTACTGAAACAAGTTGACATTCTTCACCTTACTATAATCGTAGTACGTTTAAGAGTAAGAAAAGTCATTTTTTTAAGATTATATAATGACAATTAAAATATAGTTATGAATTTCAACTTGTTTCGGTACGGTTCGGGTAGTTCAGTGGCTAGAACATTGCCCTGTTTAGGCAAAGGCCATAAGTTTAATCCCCGCCTCGAGTCAGGTTGTCTTTTTCACTTTAATAAAATATTTATGTCAAAGTTTGCATACCAATTGCTTTAAAAAATTCTCCATAGAAATATTTTCTTGACCAAGCAGGTTGTAATTTAAATGTTAATAATAACAATATTTAAATTACAGAAATAATTTATAAAGCCGATGATGTTTGTATTTACATAATCATTTATCTTAAGCATATCCGTTACTTGTACCACAATGCAAACTCACTCGACAAAAGCGTGGTTTCCTTAAAGAATGTATACAAAGCCCTAGATGGTATCATTAGCCATCAAACAAACATACTTAGTGATATACTCGTACCTACGTGCAATGCTCTGTAACGGCATATCTTAGTAAATGGGTTGACTTACCTTTAAGAATTTTCTATATTGAGTACATGCGTATTCACTTAGCTTTGTTAGCTATTAACGGAATAATCTTCTTTCTATGACTCTTATGATAATTATAGTAATTATTTACATTTAAGGAACACAAAAATCCTTTCGTGTAATAAATATGATGTTGGTGACTTTGAAATAATGTTAATTCTTTGTCTCTCACCGATTTTATGTAAGATTCACACACATTTTTAAATAAATATATCTCTGTTTTTGATGTTTTATAAAAAACATATTTCCTTATTTGAGAAATATGTAGCTATATTTATTGTAAATTATTTTCAAATAGTATAGAATTTATACAAAATAAAATTATCCAGGTATATAGAATCGACATATTTGAATTTCGGTAATTAAAAGATCTTATTTTTTTCGAGTGGAAATTCAAAACTACGCGGTGCCCTTCCATATGCCAATACCTAGGAGAACCGGGTGAGCCCTCCGAAGGATAAATAAAACATGATAAAGTAATAATATACATGTTCAAAATACCAAAATTTTAACTATACTTTTCTTCTTAGTCGGTCACTTTTGTCAGAGTGGTCGTGGCTGTTGATGAGCAGGGCTGCGGTTCGCCGTCACCACTTGCTTTCATGGCTGATGCATGCTGCGCTATCTGCCTCCACTTTTGGCGGTTTTCGGCACTGCGAGAACATTGTACCGCGGTCGACTGTGTAGCAGTTTTAATGAGATCCATCCAACGGGTAGGGGATCGACCCCGTGACCTCGTTCCCTCCACACGGCTTTGTACCACTAGTTTTTCTATTGAACTCTCGTTTCTGGAGATGTGTCCATAAAACTTCAGTATTCGTAGCTGCACGATCGACGATAATCTATCCTTTATATGAAGTTCTTTGAGGATAGAATTGTTGGTGCGGAAGGCCGTTTAAGGTATTTTTAAGAGACGTCTCCAGCACCACATCTCCAGGGTATCAATTTTCCGGCGATCCTGTAGTTTGAGTGACCAGGTTTCGGCTCCGTAAAGAAAAATTGGAAACACCAGGCACTTCATTAGGCGATCTTTTGCGTTCTTCGTTATTCTTTTGTCCTTCCAAATCTTTCCCAATCGCTCCACCGCCGATCTAGTGATGGCACATCGTCGCCTGATCTCATCCTCGCATCCACCAGCGTTCGAGATAGTGGAACCTAGGTAGATATATTGTTGTACCACCTCACAGTTGGCTATGCGTATATCCGTAGGATATTGTTGACCTCGATCCACCACCTTTACCTTTGTCTTGTCTCTATTTAAGGCAAGATCAAATTGGAGACTAGTATTTTCTAAACGAGTCAAGAGTTCCTCCAAATCCTCTTTTGATGTAGCCAGAAGAGTGGTATCATCAGCGTATCGCAAATTATTTATCACGCGACCACCGACTGAAACACCCATCCAAGACAATGCGCATTATATACTTAGTGTAGATGTTGAATAAAAGGGGCGATAATATACACCCCTGGCGAACACCAGACTCTGTCTTGAAGGTATCCGAAGATACATCGTCCACTCGTACTACTGCCGTACCGTCTTCGTAGAGTCGCTGAAGCAACGATATTAAATGTTGTGGTACTCCCATCTCTAGCAGGACTCTCCAGAGACGCTCCCAAATAACCGTGTCGAACGCCTTTCGGAAGTCGACGAAGCAGATGAAGAGCGATATGTTAAATTCTCTGGCTTTCTCGATAATTTGCCGCAGTACGAGTATCTGTTCCCTTGTACCTCTTCCCCTTACGAAACCAGCTTGTTCTTGTGCATTTTGGTTTGACAGGTATGCTTGTAGTCTTGTGTTAATAACATGAAGCAACACTTTACTTGCATGCGATTTGAGCGAGATGAGACGGAAATTATTGCATTTCTTGGTGGAGCCTTTTTTGTGCAGGGGGATAAATATTGATCGGGACCAGTCCTCTGGCCACCTTCCAGTCTCCCATATCCTGCAGCACCTGTATAAAAAGTCAACTCCCACCTCACTTAAAAATATATTTTATTATAATAAAAATTTCGATTGGGATCTCATCTACGCCCACAGCTTTATTGCTTTTCAAATGTCGTATAGCTGCTCGAATCTCATCTCGCAATATATCAGGTTCTCGGTCGCCAGTGTAACTTACCGAGCACAGATTACCCGATGTAGAGTTGCTAGTGAAGAGGGATCTGCAATATTTTATTATTTCCTTCCAAACATTGACTATGTCCTCAATCTCAGTGACAGTTACTCCCGATGCGTTCTCTATAGCCCATGTCCTTGCTTTAAATTGGTGAGTAATCAATCGAACCTTATCATGGAGGTCTCCAGTCTGCAGTTTGTCAAAATGTCGCTCAAGCTCCTCGCATATCATACCCAAGGCATGATTGCGGTCTCTTCTTGCAGAAGCTTGTATGGCGGCATTTTTGGCACCAATTTCGGCTCCAGTAACGCCTCTAGTTTTAGTGCTCTTCTCTCTTCTACCATTAGGCAGGTATCCATTGACATCCAATGTTGGCGCTTTGGTGATAATTTACCCGGCTGCGATTCTGTCACTGCATCGACAACACATACCTTAGCCGATTTCCACAAAGAATTAGGATACGTGGTACCGATATTTGCTCTCCAGGCAGAGAGTCTACTCTCAATTGAGGTTTTGAAAGATTTCTCGTCCATTATCTTCATACGTCCAGGCATTTTTGTCGATTTAACCCTCTGCAACTTGAGCCTTAGTTTCCCGACGAGCAGCTGGTGATCAGATCCACAATCTGCCCCCGGATACGTGTGTGCGTTGGTAATGCAGCTCCTCCATCTCGATCTAATCAGAATGTAATCAATCTGGTTACGACATCGTTCACCAGGAGACACCCAAGTATACGCCTCGGGTTGTGTTTGAAGGTAGTGTTCATTTTGGTCAGGTTGTTATTAGCTGCAAATTCTATTAGATGCTCTCCTCTTTGGTTTCTAACCCCTTCTCTTTGGAAGGTATGGTACCTTCCAACGATGTTACGAATTCCATCATCCATAGTTGTTTCGCCGACCTTAGCATTGAAATCGCCAATAATTAGCAATAGCTCTCTCCTAGGGACCGCAGCTACAGAAGATTCAAGATCCCGATAAAAATCCTCTATCAACTCATCACTAGACGTAGATGTGGGCGCATATACCTGCAGGACATTAAGTGGGGTTGGTGATGCGCTGAGTCTTATTGAAATGAGCCGATCACTGATTGGATTGTAGCCCAACACAGCTCCTTTCCACATCTTTGGTATTGCGACTGCTACTCCAGTAAAACTGCTCTTATCATTGCCGGAAAAGTAGATAGTATGCCTCTCACAGTCAAAATGGCCGCTTCCTTTCCAATGTGTTTCGCTGATTCCGGTAAGTGATAGTTTACATCGTTCCACTTCCTTTTCCAAAACAGGAAGCTTGTGCTTTTCCAATAGACCTCTAGCATTCCATGTTCCGAAGAGATGTTGTCTCCTTAATCTGAAGCTTCTTCCAGTAGCATGTTTTCCATGGGACGCCTGGTTGCCTGCATCTCCATGGCCGGTAGCCAATTTCACACCCCTAGCCCCGGAAAGCCCAGGGCGCCGGTCGCTACGCGACGCTTTCTAACTATACTTTTAATATAGCTTATAATAAAAATAAATATTAAAATAAATACATCATGGCCTATCTACACCACCGGTTACGGGGCACAAAAATATATATGGTGGAATGTGGGCGTAATGTATGCCCGTGAGGGTACCAGTTTGTATACAATTAAACATAGATATATGATTGTATACAATTTGGCAGTATCCTTAACATATTAAATATTCGCATTATTTCGTCTATTTAGAGCAATGATGAAATTTTTAAATGCCAAATTTCTTATAAATTATTAATAAAGTGAAAAAAGACAATTTGATTGCCCTGGTTAGGCAAAGGTCACGGGTTCAATCCCCGTCTCGAATCGAAATGTCTTTTTAAAAAAGGATTATTTTATTCGGTTTTTTCCCGTTCAGTTGCACTCAGTTTCGTGACAGTGTAACTCATTAGGAATCAAAATCCTATTGAGTAACACGTCACACTAAATTACAATAATGTGTCAAACTCATAGTTACAATGTGACACCGACACTTATTATTTGCCATTGAGTAACATCGTTGTTAAAAAATACTACATTTTTTTTAATCCAAAGGTATGGTTTAAATAAGTCTTATCTAAAAGAATCATGTATTGAATTATTATAAACTCCCAGTTATAGATAGAAACACTCTAAGTTTATTGAACAAATATATAAGTATATGCTACGGGACAACATCGCAGATACTACAAACATAGTAAAGAATGTTTTCATTAAAGATAATTTAAAATGAGAGACGCAGTTAGAACTAATTGCAAGGTTTTATCACAGTTGGGCATCTCTTAGAATAGTTAGAATTAAAGATTATAGAAGTTTATTTTGAATTTATGTTAGTATGAAATGATTCCCCGTAACATCAAACCATTATGGACAATAAGACTGCTCTTTTTTTTACTTCTGGGGTGGTAAACAAGAATACGGAAAAAAATTACCTGTGTTTTATAGGTTTTGGGTCTCATTCCCGACATATACCTACTATTACCTATCTACTTACCTTGTTCTTCTTAACGTTTCGACCGGGTTACACCAGTCGCATTGTTTTTGTTTAAAAACATTAATAAAATTGTGATCGAAATGGTTACCGTTTGCTCATGTAGGTTGTATACGAGACCCGTTACATTCGCACCCGTTTACACCGCTTCGACCCAATTGCCGCGTTGAATCCGAAAGGCCTGTGGCTACCTGCTGCTGAAAGTTTTCATACAATCTATAATACCTTCAACTTGACATAACGTCTAACGTAACTATAAGGTGCTTAATGCTGTAAAGCTTTAACAAAACACTGAGCTAGCGGTACTATGACCGTTTCGATGTCCAGGATTTCTTGTTACAATCTATCTACTGATACCAATATTTTATTGCAAAATATATCTCACCCTTTCTCTCTCGTACTATCTTTGATTTCACAGATTTATGTAGATATAGCTATGTTCACACAGACATAGAAATAGTTGTTTTGCAGAAATGAGCAAAAGAAAACTTCATTCTTCATTCAGTTCAAAGCATCATAATTTCAGTTAAACATAATATGTATATATATCTAGTATGTATATATATCATATATATATATCATACGTATATAGTCACTAAAAACTCACACGCAAACAAATTTTGTTAAGCAGTACAAATAAGAGATACTTACATAGATTTCTAAATTAATTTCTGATAAATTTTGTTTCTACTCCTTGAGTGACCTACCATAGGAGGCATAGCATATCCACAGCTATTTATCACGAACCCTAGTGGTTACTGCAACACGTAATCATATCTACTAGCAAGAGTAACTCTAAGTTGACTGGCTCCTGGCTTATGCTAACTTATGCTTATGCCGTTTTACAAGTTCAAAGGATGCATCTGTAGAAAAGGGCGCCGACGCGACGCAATATTTGGGCCAATCTCTTATCACCTTTTGAGAATGATTGGCCCCAAGTTGGAGTTAATATTGGTCATTATGTCAATGTAGCGGTAAAATTCAAGTGCGCGGTCAAGGCTCGTTATGCGTACCACATATTGGAATTAAACGCGAGCATTCTTCGCCCACAAGTTGCAGCGTAGGGACGTGCTGAACATAACTATATAAAAGAGATATTTTGATAAGATAATAATTATTTTACTTTAAATTAAAAGGTGAGTACATTATTGTCATAGTTATGAAAACATCCGCATGTTTAATTACCAATTTATTACACATAATTATCTTTTTAGATATGAATCTCGAAAAATACTTATTTTATATTTATATACTTTAAAATTTTATTATATTTATAAAGTATATAGATGTAAGAGGTATATAGTATAATAACCTGACCCAGATTGAGTCATGCACAGATCCCGTTGTAGTGCGTTATAATTATATATTATTATATATTATTTGGTTTCGAAATATAAGTACATACTTACTCCAAGTTTATAATGTTTAATCATTAATTTCATTTTCTACTTAATTTATAAATTACGATTATTAACTTCCTTTAACTGTAACTAAACCAAGGTAAAAATAACTGTTTAACTTATAATTTGTTAAATCATGTTTTATAATAAATTACACTTATAGCAATAATTGAGATTTTCACTAATTAAAAGGTAGATGATATTCATAAGCTTGAACAATCGTTCACAAATTCGAGCGGTCGAATATTTTTTTATTTATTTATCTATCACGCCTTATTCTCGTAGGGGTGGATAAGACATACAAATTGTATACCCACTTTTCACCATGTGTATTCCTGTCCCACGTAATCTGTGGTAAGCCCATTGCCGTGCTGTAATAGACAGACGCAGGTTGTGGCTACCTGCTGCTGATTTTTTTTTAAATTGTTTGAATTTAATCCATTATTCATAAAATTTGTAATTATGACGAACATTTTATCTATACTTATATTTATAAAGAGGTAATGTTTGCGAATTTATTATAAGATATGAGGTTGTAGGTAACCTCTAGATCTACTGAACCGACTTTGAAAATTCTTTCACTGTAAGCAATGAGTGTTAAACCTTTACTCCCGCAAACATGTTCCTGTGGGATAAGATAACGGGATACCTTCACGTAATTTTCTTATAAAGGTTAACAAATTTTTCGCTTCAAGCATTAATATAATGATTTAACGTCATCTCGAGATTAAACGCCATCTCGAATTTATTGGTTTTTAAAGAAATTACAATTGATTCTCGTTGATTCAATCAATCAAACAAATCAGTATTGCTGACACTCGTTTGACAGTTTGAAGTTTTGTCAGCTAAAATGCAACTGACTAGCGGCCACTGGCACGGTACTTGTTAGTAGAATTCTATCAGCTGACCGATAGAAGTCTATTGAAGTACGACTGTAATAGTAGACTACAAAAAACTGACAAAATTGTACCGGTAGCTTTCCATTGAGCGAGAATTTCGATTCTATTTCGACACGATTGAAATAGCAGACTTGAAGTGCAGCAAATTCGAAGCCTGAGCCTGACACTTGACCACAACAGTGGTTAAGTGTCATTTTGAAATATTAGTTATCAATTTTAAATATATTAAAAATTATAGTAATTTTACAATTCACTTTAAAACAAAATAGTATTAAATTAGACTGTAATTTACAAAACTTCGTAATAAAGAAGCCTTTTGTGTGTTTGGTGGAGGTTGTGTCGACCTTCTGAAAATTTTTTTTAAACCGCCCTTATTACGTTCAACTTGACTTAAGGCCCTCATGCGCTAGAAGGCACCCCCAACACGGGGCTGCCTGCCGCTAGACAGCTATTGTGGGCGAGCATATGACAGCCGTGTTACGGCGCCGCTAGGGCAGTGACGGCACATGGAGTCGGGCTTTAGACACACTACCTCATACAGGCACTTGGTAAAGCAACTGTGCCCTGTGACAAGCTGAGTGAGTTGGTACATCAAAGTACATTGCACCTTCTCTACACATTGTTGTAGACCCGGGCCGGACGGCCCAACGAGCCGCGCACTCGCTGGTGATCCTCTAGCCTTTCAGTCCACTTCCTGTGGAGATAGCCACGGGCCACCAACCTCAAGCGATCGCTTTTCTCAGGAAGCGGCCGTCCTACTGTTTTTTACACCAGATCGACCTTAGCGTACACCCGCTGTAGGACTCCAGCGTCGAGATCCGTTATGTACAGAAGTGCTGTTAGAGGTTTTTTTCTTTCTTATCATTTCGTGTCATGACTCTTGAGGGTCGTCCTCAAAACATTTTGTATTAAATAAATTATTATCACTTCATCCAATCATTGACATATGAGTTACATATTCTTTTGCTTAGAAATTAATCATATTTTACAGTTATGCCTTTCGTTCAGAACAATTATATTGTTGTATCAAAAAATATATAACGATATACATAAAATAAGTAGGTTCAATGACTGTTTTGGAGATTGCGCATAGCTATTCGCTTTTTTATTTACAATAAGTGGTCGAAAACAGTACTTAAATAGGTACTTAAGATGATGCCAGGTACATAAATTATGATGAATTCAGACCAAGTAGATAAATTAAAAGACGCATTAGTATAATATAGAAGCAATGATAACAAAACTATTTACTAGTTGGATGGAACAACATTACTCGCAAAGCTTCCTAAAGTTACTTATAAGACATGATTACAAAGTGAAACTTTATTAAAATAAATAATATGAAATTTTCAGATATCATGAGGCTGAAAAACACGGCCTTTCTAATCTTGACAGCAGCTATAGTGACTGGTGCTCTAGAAGATAGTTACGAAGATGATGAATATGTTATGATCGAAGATGATCCTGATGATCACACATACCATGGAGAAGGAAGAATATTGTGGCCTTATCCAGTAAATAAAGAAACTAAGATTGTCAAACACTCCGAACCTCTAATTGCTAGTACAGAACAAGTACGAAGAAAAGATGAAACAAGACAAAAGCGTTATCTTGGCTATGTGTCGTATCGTCAGAGCCCTATAGTGGACATGATGTTACAAAGTCTACCTCAGAAGTATGTTCCAAACAATCCCAATGATCCGTTTGATTTTCTACGAGATTCGTATCCACTTCCTAAGGGTAAGCATCTTTAAATGTTTCATTTTTTTTATGAATCATTTCATTCATTTACGTTTATATCAAGAACTAAATGAACTATCTAATAAATTTTTCACGATACAATCTATACATAAAGTAGTTATGCAGGTGATCACCTGCATAGGAAGACGATTCTCTCTGCAATGAAATTTGACATGAAGTTTACAGATTGTGGCTACCTGCAGTTGAAATTTTTCAAACCACCCATAAGGCCTTCAACATAACTTAACGAATGCCATGTTACTGGCAACCGGAACCAACGGCTTAACATGCCTTCCGAAGCACGGTAACGCTCGCAAATGTAAATGCCACAAAGTGGTCACCCATCCGAGGACCAGCCATAATGAAAGTTGCGTAACTCAGTGATCGTTTACAGAACACTGAGTTCGCAGGGCCACGAGCGCTTCTGTAGTACCGTAATTGTTAAATAAATTTTGTGGGACATTTTGTTTACAAAGCTCCGTCTAGCCCAACGTAAGCAAATATAAGCTTCTGGTTTGGGATATTTAGACAACTGATAGACAGAAATATATAAATATTTCTAAATACATCATACTATACATAGGAAACACCAAAACTCCGAAACAAACATTTGTGGATCACACAATAATTTGTTGTTTCCGGGACCTCAGAGTGGCAGTCGTATACATTACCACTGCGCCACTACGGCAGTTAACGGATATAATATAGATTTGAGATACGCGGAAGGCTTGAGTCTACTTACAACAGTGACCGCTCTATTACCTTCCAACTCCTCTACTAAAGCCAAACCAGACAGAGTCAGTAGAAAATTAAAATAAGTAGACTTGGCGTACGAGCTTACTGACACGTGGAAAGCTGAGTTCATAAAAATAATCTTTTGAAAATAAAAATGAAAATATCTTTATTCATGTAGGTCACAAAGTAACACTTATGAACGTCAAGATTATTGCTTCTACATTTACATTTACTGCCAGATTCGCAAAGCAATAGGTAGAGCCTGAGGAAGAACCTGGCAATAAAACTCATGGCCACTCTTTTCTAATCGCCAGCAATTTTATTAGATTTCGTTTACACTGTTTTATTTTCACTGTTCATGATTTGATCACAAAGAGCCTCTCAGTTCGGGATTAGTGGAGTTGCGGTGACGACTATGACACAAACGATTTTCTTAATCGACAATGGCCGAATATTCTGTCGATAACAATCGCCAAAACAATTCTGCCGACTGTTGCTGTCTGAAAAATGAGTGAATTCTAAAATTAACTATTCGATTTAATACAGGGCCCGTGGTCCCAGTAAATGTTGTAATTCTGTTCTTTTATTTAATTTCTTTGATATTATATACGTCTAAACAAAGCTTGCTTGGTCAGTTTGTATAATTTACATAACAAACTGTATATTCAGATTAGGGATATCCAATTAAGTGGGAAGAGTAACTAGGTATTAGAGATTTGTGATTCATTCTAATTTTACACGTTCCTTAAAAATATTTGACGGCACATAGGAAGTGATAAAGAAACGTACACAATTGTAATGTTAATAATGTATCTATTTAGTACTATAGTAATCATGTACATATCTACTGTTCTATTCACATTATCTTCACACAGACATAATTAGTACATTGTTTTGTTTGTAACTGCAACACTTCTGTAGATTGGTGGTTTCGATACAGCCCACACCTTGAAAATAACCATTTTATCAACTGAACTTTTAAAACGAATATGGAATTGGACGTACAATATAATTGTTTGTATCCTAGTATCACGAAGCCTTTACTTTGCAACCATGCAGCATATTTTGTCGTTCATAATAATACGAAATGAAATGAAAATATCTTTATTCATGCCTAAATGAATAAAGATATTTTCATTTCATTTCGTATATTATTATCGTAATTTTCATACTTTGGGACCTATCCCAAAGTAACACTTATGAACGTCAAGATTATTGCTCCTACATTTAAATTTACTGCCATTTTCGCAAAGTAATATGTTGAGCCTGAGAATGAACCTGGCAATAAAACTCATGGCCACTCTTTTTTAATCGCCAGCAATTACATAAGATTTCGTTTACATAGCTCCTCCAACGATTTCAAACTCCTTTTTGTCCTGGTATCTTTCCTAAAAATACACCTTTTTCTTTCTTAGCCCAATCTCCTCACGAGAGTATCAGTCAACTAGTATCTTCAATTACTGCGATGAATAGTTGAAATTAATTGCTGAAGTCTGGATGCAATAGATATATAGGGATGACAATTTCTTCGCATTACATCGGCCATGTCTAGTTTATGAAATAATCCTAAAAATAAAACTTTTAAGTTTCTCCCCAAACTTGATAAACTTTTTACGAGCTATACCTTTTTTTTCCACATCTTCTCTGCGGGGTGTATGGGGTCCCACCTAGGGATCTTGATACATACGATAGACGAAGCACGACGTAGGCGTATCGACGGGGTTAGGATCAGACGGCAGTCATTTCCAACAATATCCAAAACGAAAAGTCAAACAAAAGTCAAGTCAAATAAATGGTCACACTCAAAATTCAGGTTTTAGAAATACACCAAAAAAAAAAAGGTTATTAATTCCTCATCTAACACTATAATAATTAAATTTCGGCATTTATAACTTTTCAGGATACATTCAACCCCTAGATGAATACGACTACATCATTGTTGGGGGTGGTACCGCAGGGTCAGTGTTAGCTGCTCGCTTGACAGAAGATAAGCCACGAGCCATGGTACTTGTCATTGAAGCAGGGAAACCAGAGTGTTTATTAAACGACGTACCTGCTTTGCTCTCGTATATGATACTCACTGACTACGTTTGGCCATATGTTATGGAAAAACAAGATGGAGTATGTATGGGTAAGAACGTTTTTAACTAATGCAATATAGTGTATACCTTTCTAACCCTTGTCCTGTTGTGTTACTTACGTAAACAATAAAAAAAACTAATAATAAAGTGTGAGTTCTGACACAGTAAGAGTGAAACTTCCGATACATTCGATAGTTAGGTTCTGAATCAAGTTATGGTTTTGGCTTCTAAACTAAACAATGAAAAAACATCAAACAGAAGGCGGTAAAGAATAATACAATCTATTGTCTCGTTAGTTAGTCTTCAATGTCTTTTTTACGTTATTTCGTTTTATAAAACCCATTTCACACCGAGCCAAAACAAGTTAAACCACAAAATAATTTAAAAAAAAGTTCAAGTTAAGTTTGAAGTTAAACCTCCTAAAGTTGGTTTTACTTCAAATACTTTATATCATTTGGAAGTACATAATTATCTTACATTACTTAATTTCTTTTTTTATTTTATATTTTGTAAAATATCGAGATCTTCGGGTTTCATTCAAGTGGTGCACCTGATGACTAGCGCACAAGGTCATGACGAAGAGAAGAAATAAAAAGGAAAATTTAAACAAAACTATGTACCAACCGCGTTCGTGTACTGTACTGAAAGGCCAGGCCTAACACCCTCTGAAGATATTAAGACAGACCTACATCTATTATTGGATGTGATAGTCGGATCCTACCTAATCGCAAATAAAATGTATTTCCCACGGCGCCGGCGATATATCGTATCTAAACTTATAAAATAATCAAATGAAAAAAAGGATGTCAGATATTAGGGAGAGCTTTGGGGAGTCAAGAATTTAATTCAATTAGATCTCTGAAAGTTGGTAAGATCCCTTCGTCATCTAGGAAAAGTTGGTGATCTTCGAACGTCTCTATAGACGTTCAAGAACAAAATCAAGAAATGAACGTGGTCTGATCGCGTCAGCTGTCAAATAAAGAAAATCTAAGTAATAGTCCATTTACGAAAATTTTAGTTTAACTCCGAGAACCCTGTGTAGCGCTCATGTGGTTTTAATCGGTTTGAGTCTGGCATGGTATCCTGTATGATTACCACACATATTTTCATGGGTTGGAGTATAAGAACAATAATAATATTTTGGGACATCCTCACTCAACATAGTCTAGTCCAAATTATGCTTATATAAGCTTGTGCTATGGAATGGAGACAACTGATTTATTTATTTTTTATACCACTGAGGTGGCAGACAAGCGTACGGCCCACCTGATGGAAAGTGGTCACCGTAGCCTATGGACGTTTGCAACACCAGAGGTGCAGCACTCGTGCTGTCGACCCTTTTTAAACCTTCTAAGACCCCTCTTGAAGAACCCAATACTGTAGTCGTTCGGGAAATCCCAGGCAGGGAGTTCATTTCACAATCTAAGCGTACGCGGAATAAAGCCTCTATCGGACCTAACCGTGTGCGTGCGCTCCGAACGCAAAGTGTGAGTAATGATAAAAGGTAGCCGTGGGCATCATATCAAATAACTCCTCAGAGCACAGACCGTTGTACAGGCGATAGAACACGCATAAGGAGGCAAAGACTCTCTTGTCGCGAAGAATTTTCGACACCGCCCGCTAGTAGAGGATCGTTGACAATCCTCATAGCACGCCCTTCTACCGATTCAAAAGGTCGAAGCTGGTATTCAGATGTACCAGCCCAAAGGTGACAGCAGTACGCCATGTGCGGCCGCACTTGCGACTTATAGAGGAGCAGTAAAGTACTACAGCGCCCTGTTGAGCACTCCGAGCTTTTTGGACGCAAGCTTCGCCTTGTCCTCTAAATGACTACGGTATTGGTCACTAGAGATCTCAATACCAAGGATCGCAATACTATTAGAGATAGAAAGAGGTGTGCCCTGAAATTGCAGCGCTATAGTAAATGGGGCATTTTTAGCGGTGAATACACAAACTTGAGTCTTGGTGAGGGTTAAATTGGACAAGATTTTGTCTACCCCGATTGGACACTCTAGCAAGAGTAGCCTCGATTTTAGGCACAAGTTGTTCACGACTTTCTTCCACTGCAAACATACTTACATTCCTACATCCAAATTCGGAAACAAACTTCTACAGATCACACAAATATTTGTACCGACCCAGATTCTAACGCGAGACCTCAGTGCGGCCGTCCCAGAAATTCATTTAAAAAGATCATTCAGTATTTAAAATTCTAATAATATTTGTAATTGCTAATTTTAATACAAGCCGTATATTTCAAAACATTGTGAATTGAATTGGCACTCATTTATAGAGGTCAAGTGATAGTTGATTTTTTCTAGAGTAAGTTTGTGTCACATGTTTGTATGCTAAAGTAATCCTGTTATGTGGCAGAGAAAGTAATATTCACCCGAATGCCGAATGATGTTTCTTTGTTGATTATTTGACTACTTTATAGTGTAAACTAGTTATAGTGTTCTACTTAAGGTGCTATTCAGGGCAACTGACCTTGATAAACCGTTTACTATTAGCTACTACTTAATACCCGTGACTTCACTCGCGTGGTGAAATTTTCCCGTTTCTGTTTCCTACAGAAACCAGTTCTGGGATAAAAAGTAGCATAGGCCCTATTCTAATGTAAGTATAACCTACATTACTATAAATTTTCATTAAAATCCATACAGTAAGTATTGCGCGAAAGAGTAACAAACGAAAAAAGCAAAAGAATATATAATCTAGGTACTCATTAGTTTAAAAATAATTTACTACTAGCTATTCTCACTTCTACGTATAAGTTCCCAATATTTTAAAATCTCCTAGTAAACATTTTTATAATTCTCGCAATAACAACATTTTTAACAATGTCATGCTTGGTGAAACATTAATAAGCAGTTATGAGTGTTACTCTGTTTCCGTGAGAAATGGGTTCTCACAGGATATTGTAAGATATTGAACATTTTATGCCGCCGCAGTCTTTTCTGAAGATCTCTAAAAAGCACGAGTCAAACTTCTGCGCAGAGGGTTCCGTATAAAATTAGTACCTTATTTGAGTTAAAAGCCAATTAAGCTACACCTCCGAATTGTATGAGCGACCATACAACTCAGAGGTCTATGTTAATTGTAGATAGTATATAAGGTCGCCCTTAATTTTCAACATATTTTATATTTTTCTTTATTTGTGCTATAATTCGTTGCTTCGTACCAAATTTCAAGATTGTGAGTTCACAGGAAGTTGCTGTAGATTTTGATTTCCTTGCGAGTATCAAAAATTTGCAGAAATTTGCGGCATAAACGACTGTATCTTTTGATTGCGTTGGCTTAGAAGTTTTTTTTTTTACAGCTCCAATAGACAGTAGACTTGAGTATTTGATATAAATTTCAGCTTAATATCTCCATTCGTTCTTGAGAAAAAGGGTCTTGACAGGCAGGCAGACGGACGGACAACAAAGTGATCCTATAAGGGTTCCGTTTTTTCCTTTTGAGGTACGGAACCCTAAAAAGGAAGAATATCGTTTAAGTTTTGTTTTATGTCTCGAAATTAGGTAGCGTTTTCCCCAACATCTCGAAAAATATTTATTTTACAGAATACTTTGACAAATTAAATACGTACCTAAATCTTCATTATGAATCACACATGTATGATAATACTTTTAGTAGTTTTAATGTTTACCGCTTTTGTTTTATAATATCACACAATGTGATATTGATTGGATAATAAAGTTTGATGAGGCCCTTCTCGCCTACAAACTTGAATCCTCGTAGGGCCCTTTAAACTGAAAATTTCCAAAAAAAAATTTTTTATTAAGAATTTCTAAAACATGTACCTAAATAAAAAAAAAATATAAATTATATATTGAATAATCATTAAGACAAGAAAAACTGACCTGCACTCTAGTACTTCTTCTTCTAACAGGCAAGGTGAAAATGGGTCCGTATTGGGTTGCATAAATTTTAGAGGCACAACTTAAAACTGCATAACGTTTTTTGGCATACTCTTCGTTTCGCATAACGTTCAAACAGAATAAAACATTAGGCATACTTTATTTTCCCATAACTTTTTTATAATAATGATATACCTGCATAAAATGTTTACGCATAATTTTTTTTACAATAACGATTACTAATCCTAACATTTATTGGCATATCACTCACTCTCGCATAAAGATTACAAGCCATAGATATAGAATACCATAATGTTAACCAGTACATATTTTTATTTTTATGTCTAAGCTTGAACTGTCTAAGATTAAAATGCCCACAGATTAAAAATGTCGATAGATAGAGATCGAACTATACTGAAGTTCAAAATTTCAACACTTATATATAGAATATATAAATAAAATAGATTCTATTCTGGCGCATCGCCGCTGGAGTTGTGGTCACAAGTGACCTAACACTCCTCCTCGCTTCGCTCGTCGTCGTACCTATTTACGACCTATTACGACTTTGCTCAAGACTAGTCTAAAAAATAGCACTTAAAATATCGTTTTATATGTTATAGCTTAAAATAATAATAATTCATTTTATTTCAGACTACAATGTCCAAATTGTTAGTAAAATTATGCCCTAGATCTAAGTTAGTTACATTTACATGTATTTCATAAAATAACAATAATAATAATAACAACAACACATTAATAATAAAGAATAGAGAGTTAGTTAAAAATCATAATAATATTGCATGTGTATAACGATGTACAATACGCTCTAAAGAGTGTTATCTTAACTTCTGCCGAACAGCGGGTGAACCTGCGGGCTATCATGTTCGCTCTGATCGAAAGCTACCTCCGCTCCCTGTCGATGTCCTAGATATCCTTTAGGTCAAAACTTTTCACCCTGTCTAGAGGCACACCGTTTAACATAATAGAGGGTACCTCCTGCGGACAGTTACCGCCTGCCTGAAACACCATCCTCTGACTTTTCTTCGCATTGTACTGCAAGCCGTGACCACACGCATACTCCTCGCACGTCCGCAGCAACGTTCTAAGACCACAGACTGAAGCGCTCAGCAGCATCATATCTTCCGCGTAACTTAGGTTATTGACGCAAACATCATCAATATGACAACCGACATGCTGACTGCTGAGCATCTCAATTAAGCCATTTATATATAAATTAAACAGAGTGGTCGATGTGATCCAACCCTGTCTGACTCCGCACTTAAGTCGGTATGGATCTGACATAGCCCCCGCCCATTTGACGCTGTTGACATGGTTTACATACCAGTACTGTAAAATACGGACCAGTTCGTAAGGTATATATTTATTTCGCCATAGAAGGTCATATGAAACCAGGTCAAATGATAGGTCGAGGAAGCAGGCGTACTTGGCTATGAGTGAGATGATTATTTACAATGGTGTCTTATCATTTCTTAAATATTCTTAGTCAAATTATTATTCATTTATGATTTAAACGGTTATCCATACCTCCATTATGCGTTTTGTATTTTATGATAAATTATCTTTAGGCGTATAACAATTATACCCTTTACATTTATAAAAAAAACTAACTAACTAACTATCTTCACGCTGTATCCCTGACATACATACATTACATTTACATTTATGCTGATTAAAATTATGATAAAAAAATTAGAGTAACTTAATGTTATGCCAATAAAACCATTATGCGTTTATAACACTCTGCTAATCATAATTTATGCGAGAAAACTTTATGCTGAAACTGTTATGCCAAACTACATTATGCTGAAAAAAATTATGCGATCGAAAGGGCACCCGGTGAAAATGCCCTTGTCCAGTAATTACTCTCGCAATTGCCTTATAAATACTTATGTGTTCTTTCTGCAATTTCAGGTAGCGAGAATCAGCGATGTTTTTGGCCAAGAGGCAAGGCTCTTGGTGGCACTAGCGTTATTAACTACATGCTGTATACCAGAGGGCGGCCACAAGACTGGGACAGAATTGCAGCAGATGGAAACTATGGATGGTAATCTCTCTTCCTCTTTATTTTCTTAGAGTCCATACTAGATGCAACTAAATTTTCAACCCACCTGAAACTTTCCTTAAGAATTTAATTTAATTTAATAAATTTAATTTAATAAGTATATTGTTCTCGCAGGAATCACGACGAAGTACTAAAATATTACATAAAATCTGAAAATGCAGAACTTAAGAATTACAGAAACGCTTCATACCGCGGTCGCGACGGCGATTTGACAGTGTCGCATGTTCCGTTTAAGTAAGTTCTTGACATATATAACTCTTCATATACTTCAAACGACAACCTCTGAAAAATTTTATAACTAACATTTCGGAAATATTCTTATTTCAGGACAGGACTTGTAGAGGCGTTTCTGAAAGCTGAGAGGAACTTTGGTAATCCCACCGTTGACTATAATTCACCATATGAACTAGGATTTGGATACATACAAGCAATGATACAAAATGGTCATAGGGTCAGCAGTGCTAAAGCATTTCTCCATAAGCATAAGCGGCGACGTAATCTACACATAGTCACAGATGCCAGAGTAACTAAAGTTCTAATAGAGCCTCAATATAAACGGGCTTATGCAGTCAAATATGTAAGAAATGGAATAGAACACACAGTACGGTGCCGCAGGGAAATAATTCTATCTGCGGGACCTATAGCGTCTCCTCAGTTACTTATGCTCTCAGGAATAGGGCCGGAAGAACATTTAAGGTCATTGGGCATTCCAGTCCTCGTTAATTTACAAGTTGGAAGGATTCTTTATGATCATATCTGTTTCCCTGGTGTTGTTTTCAAATTAAATACAACAAACGCCAGTTTATTGGAACCTAAGGTTGCCACTTTGGATAACGTAATACAATGGATGCACTATGGTGATGGGTTATTAACGACCCCCGGTGGAGTTGAAGCTCTAGGTTATTTAAAAACTTCCGTATCTCAAGATCCAGAAAATGTTCCAGATATTGAATTGTTAAGTCTTGGTGGGTCGCTCATTTTAGATTCTGGTGGCGCACTTCGACAAAGTTGGAGATTAGATGAAAATGTTTTCCGAAAAGCGTACAGTCCTTTATATGGAATGGACACATGGTCAGCTACAATCATGTTAACACAACCAAAATCTAGAGGATACCTTGAACTTAAAGATGCTAATCCATTCTCTCATCCAAAAATGTATGGAAATTATTTAACAGATCCCCAAGATATGGCTGCTATGTTAGAAGCAGTTAAACATATCATTCAAATCGGAAATTCAGAGGCATTTAGAAAGTATAATCCACAACTACACTTAGCCGATTTCAAGATGTGTAGAAATTACATACCTGGATCCGATCAATATTGGGAATGTGCCATAAGAACGCAATTAATAACACTTCATCATCAAATTGCGACATGCAGAATGGGTCCCCTAACTGACCCTTATGCAGTGGTAGATCCTGAGTTAAGAGTTTATGGAGTAGAGGGGTTAAGAGTAGTAGATAGTAGTGTTATTCCTCGACCAATAAATGCACATACTGCTGCACCTGCCATAATGATTGGTGAAAAAGGAGCGGATCTAATTAAGAAAACCTGGTCAAATCTTAGCTAATAAAATAAAAATTAGATTTATCGACGTAATTGTATTTTTAGGTCTAAGCCCGATAGAAGTAAAGAATGAATATATAAATTTGAGCTGTGATGTGGGTTACGTAGCTGACTTTTTCATTTATGATATTATTCTTTCAGTGTCAATCACTATTTACAATATTGTAACTTGATATTAGAACTGAACAATCTGCATTTTTTATACACAGAGACGGAAAACGCGTCCGGAAGCTTACAACCATTATATGCAAACATGTGTATGGATTCTTGATACGTATACTCGTTTTATATAAGAAACGTCCATAGCGGTCTTCACTAATAATATGACACGCAAAGGAACACATTGCGGCACATCCGACCATGGGCCTGACTGTATATGCATAGGCAAGCCCATGGTAGGGCGTATAGTGGAGGTCTAAGGGGTCAAACTTAGCCCAAACTCTCGCGTCCATGCTTCCGCCTCGAATCTTTGGCCGTTGGGCCTTCTGCAGCTAGTAAAGACACCTTTTCCGCTGGCTCTGTCACCATTACGTATCACATCTTTACAAATCATAGCTCACTTGTTGGTCATTAATATGTATTCGGGTATCGCCGTTGCGTTAACTTGTTTTTGTCGGATTTTTCTCATTAGAAGATGTAAAGGTTACTCATTTGGATCTCTCATAATGTTCGACAATACATGTAAAGCTACGCTGAATAAAAACAGACCCATAACTAAGTCTAAAGAGATGAACTGTAAAGAATATAACTAAAAATATATCACACTCTTGCTCGGATCCCTGACCGTCGTTGACGTTGGATGTGTTGTTAATCGCCAAAATGATGACGCCTTAAATTTGTGACTAGGAATGGCTACGACTTGGCTTATTGTTTGACATTATTGAGAAGGGCCTGAAAAAACGCCCACCCCCATAACTACAAGAATGTTAATCCTCGCACCTGTACCCTCAGCTGAAAACTACTCTAATTTTATTTTCTGCTAGTAGCGGCTACGACTTGGCTTGTTGTTCTTATCATTTTCGGGAGTGCCTACCTGTTTGATACCCCAAACAAATAAATTGGACAGCAAATGCATTATTTGCAGATGCGTTTAACTTAGTATCTAAAAGTATTGGTGGGGCCCTCACACAAGTGCTAGCTGCCTAAGACTAACAAATTCTTGGAAACAATACATTAGTTTACCGAAATTCAAAGATGAATTATAATCCTTACATTCCTTACTAATATTATAAATGCGAAAGTAACTCTGTCAGTCTATCTGTCGCGCTTTCGACAATGTCTCCAACAATTTAAAAAAAAAAAACAATTTATTTAAAGACATACGTATAATAAAATTCAATAGTCAGGGGACTTTGCAAAAAATCCGTTTTTAAATAAAATGAACCTGTAACGTTTGATTTCACTAAATTAATAGGACACTGTCGGGAAAAGGGGTTTGTGGCGAGTCATGCTTCCCTTAATAATAAAATTAATGATTGCTCTATACAGGGATCCATTAACAGCAGGTATTCAGTATTTGCATAAATATTACCCTTTCGGAAACGAAAAGACTTATTTTTATACATAAATACATACATATTGTCACGCCTTTATCCCCGAAGTGGTAGGCAGAAGCATATTAAACGCCCGCGTTTCACCGTATGCATTTTTGTCCCACGTAACAGGTGGTGAGACCGTGTTGAAATGGACAGGCGCAGGCGGTATCGACCTGCTGTTGAAATTTTTTAAGCCGCCCATAAGGCCTTCATGTTGGTTTAACGACTGCCATTTTATTGGCAACCAGGACCAACGGCTTAACGTGCCTTCCGAAGAACGGAACTGGAGTGGGTCTGAAGGGGCCGAATAAATTTAATAAAGTGTGTCTACTCGTATTTTAGATGTTAAATTTTTAGAAAAATTAAAAAACAAAATTAAAAGTAAGGTGGTAGCAAAAAGGTTAAAAGGTCTTATATGCTAGACACTAATTAGCAAGAAAAAATTAAGAATTTAAGTCCTGGTAGTTTGGTAGTCTGGTTTTTATAGACTTTGAAAAATATACTAGTACTGGATTCTCTTTTTTAATCGTGTAGAAATATTCATGGACGCGGTGCCGAACTTCTACTGATTATAGCCACAAGGTGAACCCTATGATGGATAACCTCAAAGACGGTGGTTTAATTCTCATGCATAAAATAAATCTGGGATGTGTGACCATTTGTGGAGTAATTATTTAAGGTTGCACTAGTCGCGAGCATAAAACGCTTGGTTGGTGAGGATAAATTAGTGCTATCTCACTCGGCATGGTATGAGAACGTGGTAGTTCAAGTAATTAGCAGTAAAAAGATAGTCCGCAGTATTAAATGAGATGCAAGATGTTATTTAGTTTAAAACAAGCGTTGCAATTTGCGTTGTTATTATGGACTTTTGGCTTTTGGTAGATTATAAATATAAGTAGTTGTGGGTAAAAAGCGACTAGTATTATGGGCACCTTTGGACCGGGAGCGGTCAGGGGAGGTTATTGAAATTTGACATGTGTATATTTATTGAATTGACATTTTGTTTTGTTGGCAACACTGTTGCCTTTGGAATATCGTCGAGCAAGCGGCATCTTGTTTTTGGGACAAATACGGCGATTCGTGGCGTGCTCGGCACTTGGCTAAAAACCGTAGGACGGATAAGTTGTTGATAGGCTCCTTGTCTTCAAAAAGCGAATGTTAATGCAATATATATGATTGATTAAAGCATGATAAGGAAAAGGGCCAAGTTTAATTGCTAACATCAGAAGTGGGATCCACCAGGACCAACGGCTTAACGTGCCTTCCGAAGAACGGAACTGGAGTGGGTCTGAAGGGGCCGAATAAATTTAATAAAGTGTGTCTACTCGTATTTTAGATGTTAAATTTTTAGAAAAATTAAAAATCAAAATTAAAAGTAAGGTGGTAGCAAAAAGGTTAAAAGGTCTTATATGCTAGACACTAATTAGCAAGAAAAAATTAAGAATTTAAGTCCTGGTAGTTTGGTAGTCTGGTTTTTATAGACTTTGAAAAATATACTAGTACTGGATTCTCTTTTTTAATCGTGTAGAAATATTCATGGACGCGGTGCCGAACTTCTACTGATTATAGCCACAAGGTGAACCCTATGATGGATAACCTCAAAGACGGTGGTTTAATTCTCATGCATAAAATAAATCTGGGATGTGTGACCATTTGTGGAGTAATTATTTAAGGTTGCACTAGTCGCGAGCATAAAACGCTTGGTTGGTGAGGATAAATTAGTGCTATCTCACTCGGCATGGTATGAGAACGTGGTAGTTCAAGTAATTAGCAGTAAAAAGATAGTCCGCAGTATTAAATGAGATGCAAGATGTTATTTAGTTTAAAACAAGCGTTGCCATTTGCGTTGTTATTATGGACTTTTGGCTTTTGGTAGATTATAAATATAAGTAGTTGTGGGTAAAAAGCGACTAGTATTATGGGCTTTCCAATTAATATAAGTGTCCAACGTTATGCCTAAGAATTTTGTGTACCCAACCTTTTCAATTTCAATATCTTTTAAATTTTTAATAAAGTGGAAAAAGACAATTTGATTCGAGACAGAGATTGAACCTGTGACCTTTGCCTAACCAGGGCAATGTTCTAGCCACCTGAACTACCCGAACCGTATCGAATCAAGTTGAAATTCTCCACCTTATTTATATCGTCATTTTTAAGAGTATGACCAGAGCCATCTATCGAGCTAATGAACAACTCGATACCAATGAACAGTGTTACAACTATTTTTAAACATTGATGCAATGGACTCCACTCAGTATATTGATAAATTTTTAAGCAATTATTTGCTAATTTTCTCATAAATTTTTAATAAAGTGGAAAAGACAATTTGATTCGAGACAGGGATTGAACCTGTGACCTTTGCCTAACCAGGGCAATGTTCTAGCCACCTGAACTACCCGAACCGTATCGAATCAAGTTGAAATTCTCCACCTTATTTATATCGTCATTTTTAAGAGTATGACCATAGCCATCAATCGAGCTAATGAACAACTCGATACCAATGAACAGTGTTACAACTATTTTTAAACATTGATGCAATGGACTCCACTCAGTATATTGATAAATTTTTAAGCAATTATTTGCTAAATTTCTCATAAATTTTTAATAAAGTGGAAAAAGATAATTTGATTCGAGACAGGGATTGAACCTATGACCTTTGCCTAACCAGGGCAATGTTCTAGCCACCTGAACTACCCGAACCGTATCGAATCAAGTTGAAATTCTCCACCTTATTTATATCGTCATTTTTAAGAGTATGACCAGAGCCATCTATCGAGCTAATGAACAACTCTATACCAATGAACAGTGTTACAACTATTTTTAAACATTGATGCAATGGACTCCACTCAGTATATTGATAAATTTTTACAGCAATTATTTTGCCTTTACACATGCCTTAACTATTTCGGTAGCTATGTCATCATAGCCCGTAGATTTAGTATTTTTTAAAGACATTACTATTTTATGAATATCATAATAATCATAAGGTTTTAGAAAAATGCTATTGCAATTGTTTTCAACCACAGTTCCACTTGTACCTATATTAATACTATGGTTAATAAAATAATCATTGAAGTTGTCTGCTATTTCTTTTGGTTTGGATACAGCTTTCCCATCACTTATTATACGCTTTATTGTATTTGTTTTACGAATATTGCCTCATTCTGCTTTTATTAGTTGCCACGATGATTTGCATTTATTTTTACTATTTTTAATTTGCTTTTCATTATATAATTGAATAGATCTATTTATGCAATGTCTTAAAACATTAGAATATTGTACATATTTATTTTTGTTAGTTGTTGAACTGTCACTATAATATTTAAAACGCAGCATTCTTTTCGTTTTGCAGCATTTTCGTAACCCTTTTGTTATTCAGCCAGTATTACGACTCTTATTCCGTACTTTACTTTTTGACTTGGAAAGCAAAGTTTATAGAACAACAAAAGCGCGTCGTGAAACTGTTGAAATGCCTCATTCATATCCAAGCTATGGTAAAGCTCTTGAAAGGACAGACTCATAATGCACTCCTAAAATTTTAATACATTAGTCTTACTATAATCTCTAACCATGATATAATGCAGTAATTCGGGGACATTTCCCTTGTTTTGCGCAATCGGTATGCTAACCATTTGCGCCGTATTGTGGTCCGACAAACCCCAATGTAAAAGTTCGCCAGTTGCTGCATTAAAACTACTTAGAATGTGGTCAATACAATTTTTTTACCTAGTAGGATCGTGTGTATGTTGTGTCAGATTATAGTTTTTCTGTAGATTCAAGAACTTCAATATGGTTTTACTGGACTTCAACGTGTTTATATTTAAGTCCCCAGCGAGAACAAGTTTTTGTCAGATTTATATACAAGGTTTTGCAGTAAGGTATTTAATTTGTTAAAGAAACATTCCAAATTACCCTTTGGGATTCTGTAAAGACAAATAATCACTATATTCTGGCAATATAGATAAGGCACACTTTTTAGAATACTTCACCAAAATATGGCCGGATTTGAGAACAAAAGACATCTTCTGGAGATTAACCTATTCGAACTTGCTAAAGTCAATAGGGGTCCAGAGGTGCTTTGTTTAAAAGAAACTTTTGTGGAGTTTGATTCTGAACGTTTACATAATGTTGATGGTTACATGCTAGCTTCTTCATACTGCAGGCAAAACCATAAAAAGAGGGGGGGACTATGTGTGTTCTTAAAAAATTAGTTATACAGAAGTTAAACTAGCTAGGGACTTAGCAGTAGATAATGACTTCGAGTGCTGTGGTGTTATTCTTAATAGTCAGAATATAGTGATTATTTGTCTCTACAGAATCCCAAAGGGTAATTTGGAATGTTTCTTTAACAAATTAAATACCTTACTGCAAAACCTTGTATATAAATCTGACAAAAACTTGTTCTCGCTGGGGACTTAAATATAAACACGTTGAAGTCCAGTAAAACCATATTGGAGTTCTTGAATCTACAGAAAAACTATAATCTGACACAACATACACACGATCCTACTAGGAAAAAAAATTGTATTGACCACATTCTAAGTAGTTTTAAGCAGCAACTGGCGAACTTTTACATTGGGGTTTGTCGGACCACAATACGGCGCAAATGGTTAGCATACCGATTGCGCAAAACAAGGGAAATGTCCCCGAATTACTGCATTATATCATGGTTAGAGATTATAGTAAGAGTAATGTATTAAAATTTAAGAGCTTTACCATAGCTTGGATATGAATGAGGCATTTCAACAGTTTCACGACGCGTTTTTGTTGTTCTATAAACTTTGCTTTCCAAGTCAAAAAGTAAAGTACGGAATAAGAGTCGTAATACTGGCTGGATAACAAAAGGGTTACGAAAATGCTGCAAAACGAATAGAATGCTGCGTTTTAAATATTATAGTGACAATAATAATAATAATAATAAATCTTTATTCATTTAGGTCACAAAGTAACACTTATGAACGTCAAGAATATTGCTTCTACATTTACATTTACTGCCAGATTCGCAAAGCAATAGGTAGAGCCTGAGGAAGAACCTGGCAATAAAACTCATGGCCACTCTTTTCTAAACGCCAGTAATTACATTAGTTTGATTAACATGATATTTGACCAATTATATAATAATGAATTTACACAAACAAAAGAAAAAAAAATCAAT
Source organism: Thumatha senex (assembly GCA_948477245.1). Lineage (NCBI taxonomy): Eukaryota > Metazoa > Arthropoda > Insecta > Lepidoptera > Erebidae > Thumatha > Thumatha senex. Next base: position 16,706,958 of record OX419731.1, on the reverse strand, counting down.
GTTGTGTTTAAATCATATCAAAATTAGAGCGATTATAGTTGCCGGTTCTAAGGGCAGCCTACCCTTGAAGAAGAAGAATCTGGCAAGAAAGTTAATGGATGCCATTTTAAAATGTAGGAATGGCTTACAACATTAAAATTACACTTACATTGTTCCTTTGGATTTATGTGAGAACAGTCGACTAAACTTAAGTTTACCTTAAATATAAATAAGATTATTTTTAATAATTGCTATAACAGCTATGAGCTGACCAGTCCCAACAGACGGCACCCGTTCACGGGTATGACGCATTATATCAGCCATCGCCCTACTCAACCGTATTATAGGGAATAAGGCGACCCGATACATACGCCACCACTGCCAGGACACTTAGGCGAGCATGACATACTCAAAAACTGCACAGCAACTATCATGTCAATTTCAAAGAAATAAATAAGTCTACATGGTGCTCACACAATAACAAACTCAAATTACATTGTATACCGGGACTAAACGCAGCCAATTTAGAAACCTTTAGTTGTCAGATGTTTCAAATTATTAATAATGTAGAGATGTGAAAATACAACATATATATGCAGATTCAAGGCTTATCACAAGATTCATTCGAATCCTAAATAGCTCAAGCGAAGAGCAAGCAACTCATTACCATTTATTTTTATCGTTCAAATAATCATTAGTTGTGTAATAGGCCCTTTTCAAGAGGTGCCTCTTAATTTCCGCCTTAAATTTATGTAACGGCAGGTTCATAATGTTTAAAGGAATTTTATTATATAGTCGTACGCCAATTCCTGCAAAAGAGTCGTGAACCTTTTGTAAACGATGATGCGTTCCAATTAATTTAGGCTTATTTCTAGTATTTATCGAATGTATGTCACTGTGTCTATTGTATAAATGTATGTTCTGTTTAACTAACATAATATTTGCAAATATATACTGTGATGCAACCGTTAAAATGCCAATTTCTTTAATTTTTTCTCTAAGAGACACTCTAGCACTCAATTTATATATTGCACGTATAGCTCTCTTCTGGAGTACAAAAATTACTTGTAGATCAGCTGCTTTGCCCCACAGCAAAATGCCGTAAGACATGACACTATGAAAATAACTAAAGTATACCAGCCTGGCAGTTGCCACATCAGTAAGCTGCCTGACTTTACTAACGGCAAAGGCTGCCGAGCTGAGTTTACCTGCAAGACACGTTATTTGGGCATTCCACTGCAGTTTGCTATCTAAAGTGATAGACACGACAGTTCAACAACTAACAAAAATAAATATGTACAATATTCTAAACTTTTAAGACATTGCATAAATAGATCTATTCAATTATATAATGAAAAGCAAATTAAAAATAGTAAAAATAAATGCAAATCATCGTGGCAACTAATAAAAGCAGAATGAGGCAATATTCGTAAAACAAATACAATAAAGCGTATAATAAGTGATGGGAAAGCTGTATCCAAACCAAAAGAAATAGCAGACAACTTCAATGATTATTTTATTAACTGTAACCATAGTATTAATATAGGTACAAGTGGAACTGTGGTTGAAAACAATTGCAATAGCATTTTTCTAAAACCTTATGATTATTATGATATTCATAAAATAGTAATGTCTTTAAAAAATACTAATTCTACGGGCTATGATGACATAGCTACCGAAATAGTTAAGGCATGTGCAAACGAAATAGTTCCTATTTTAACTTACTTGGTAAATTTATCTTTCACTACTGGCAGTTTCCCAGATTTGCTGAAACTATCTATAGTTAAACCTTTGCACAAAAAAGGAGACAAAGCAATACTCTCAAATTATAGACCTATAACTCTGGTTTCTGTGATTTCTAAGATTTTTGAAACTGCCATGCACAAACGTATGATATAATTCCTGACTAAAAATAACATTATTAGAAAGGAACAATTCGGTTTTCAGAGAGGTAAATCAACAACATTAGCTTGTTTCAACCTAATGACTCAAGTAATTGAGAATGTTGATAACGGCAACGCTACAACTGTCATATTTTTTGATATGACAAAAGCTTATGATTTAGTGACACATAAAATATTATTAAATAAATAAGAGCGATATGGTATACGTGGGAATGCATTAACATGGTTAAAAACATATCTAGAACATAGGAACCAATGTGTCCAAATAAGTGCCATAAATGAAAAAAAAAAGAATTAGAAACATTTCAGTCAAATTATAATACTAATTTATCTGGTATCCCCAAGGTAGTGTGCTGGGTCCTCTTCTATTTCTTCTTTATATTAATGACCTTCCCGATTGTACAGAGTATCCATGTATATTATTTGCAGATGACATTTCATTGATAATATCGAAACCTAAAGACGTTCAAATATATGAGAATGATAAACATGACATTGACATTAGTAAAGTTCGGGTAGTTCAGGTGGCTAGAACATTGCCCTGGTTCGGCAAAGGTCACAGGTTCAATCCCTGTCTCGAATCAAATTGTCTTTTTCCACTTTGTTAAAAATTTATGAGAAAATTAGCAAATAATTGCTTTAAAAATTTATCAATATACTGAGTGGAGTCCATTGCATAAATGTTTAAAAATAGTTGTAACACTGTTCATTGGTATCGAGTTGTTCATTAGCTCGATAGATGGCTCTGGTCATACTCTTAAAAATGACGATATAAATAAGATGGAGAATTTCAACTTGATTCGATACGATTCGGGTAGTTCAGGTGGCTAGAACATTGCCCTGGTTAGGCAAAGGTCACAGGTTCAATCCCTGTCTCGAATCAAATTGTCTTTTTCCACTTTATTAAAAATTTATGAAAAATTTAGCAAATAATTGCTTAAAAATTTATCAATATACTGAGTGGAGTCCATTGCATCAATGTTTAAAAATAGTTGTAACACTGTTCATTGGTATCGAGTTGTTCATTAGCTCGATAGATGGCTCTGGTCATACTCTTAAAAACGACGATATAAATAAGGTGGTAATAATATTTATTATTCCTTTATTAATTATTAATCTTCGTCTATAAAGTCGTTTATAACTAATATTTGCTAAACAAAATATTCCTGATGAACATAATCCATGACCAATTATTAAAATATATGAACCTATAAATCCTCAACAATTTTTAACTATAATTCCTCTAATAACTAATCTTATATGAGCGACAGATGAGTAAGCAATTATAGACTTAATATCAATTTGACAAAAACATTTTAAGCTAATATAAAATCCCCCAACTAATCTAATAACAATACTTAAATAATTTAACTTTAAATTAATTTCTTGTAAAAAAATTATTAAACGTAATATTCCATAACCTCCTAATTTTAATATAATTCCAGCTAAAATTATAGAACCGGAAATAGGGGCTTCAACATGAGCCTTGGAGATTATACAAATAACAATACTTAAATAATTTAACTTTAAATTAATTTCTTGTAAAAAAATTATTAAACGTTATATTCCATAACCTCCTAATTTTAATATAATTCCAGCTAAAATTATAGAACCAGAAATAGGGTCTTAAACATGAGCCTTGGGTATAAATAAATGAAATAAATGAAAATAAATGAACAAAATATATAGGTATTTTAACTAAAAAAGCTATAATTATTGAAAAATATAATAAATATATATTAAAAAATATAAATTTTAAAAAATAAGTTATTATTCTTCCTATTTCATTATATAAATAAAAAATACCCATTAATAAAGGTAAAGAAACAAATAAAGTATAAAATAATAAACATATACCTGCTTTAATACGTTCAGGTTGATACCCTCAACCAATAATTAAAATTAAAGTAGGAATTAATCGTCCCTCAAAAAATAAATAAAATATAAATATATTTATGACTCTAAAAGTTAAATATAATATAATTAATAAAAAAATAATATTAAATAAAAAAAAATATAAAAATTCAAATTTAATAAATTTTCTCTAGCTATAAGTATTAAAATTAAAGTAGGAATTAATCTTCCCTCAAAAAATAAATAAAATATAAATATATTTATGACTCTAAAAGTTAAATATAATATAATTAATAAAGAAATAATATTAAATATAAAAAAAATAATATAAAAATTCAATTTTAATAAATTTTCTCTAGCTATAAGTATTAAAATAGTAATTCAAATTCTTAATAAAATTAATCCGTATGACAAAATATCACATGATAAAAATAACTTAAATTACAAAATAAATTATATTCTAAAATTATATTTATAAATATAAATATTATAAAAAATAAAACTATTTGAACCATTCAAAATATATTCTTTATAAAACAAAAAGGTATTAAAAATTAGAAGATTTTAGAAGCGCTCGTGGCCCCGCGGTCTCAGTGTTCTGTTAACGATCACTGAGTTACGCAACTTTCACTATGGCTGGTACTCGGATGGGTGACCACTTTGTGGCATTTACATTTGCGAGCGTTTCCGTGCTTCGGAAGGCACGTTAAGCCGTTGGTCCCGGTTGCCAGTAAAATGGCAGTCGTTAAGCCTGGTTGAAGGCCTTATGGGCGGCTTAAAAAATTTCAACAGCAGGTAGCCACAACCTGCGTCTGTCTATTTCAACACGGCAATGGGCTCACCACCTATTACGTGGGACAGGAATCCACACGGTGAAAAGTGGGCATATAATATGCCTCTGCCACCCCTTCGGGGATAAGGCGTGATGGATATTTATTTATTAAAAATGTTATTATTATTAAACATTTTATCATTTATAAAATATTAAAACTTTGAAAATAATCATTTACATGAGTTCGAATTATAGAAACTAAAATAGATAGTCCTAAAGCCCCTTCACAAACAGAAAAGACTAAAAATAACATTAATATATATATATCATATTCAATATATCTTAAATACACTAATAAAAAAAAATTCTTAAAACAATAAACTCTAAACTTAATAAAATCACTATTAATTGTTTATGCTTTAAAACAAAAATTAAATTACCAATAATAAATATTAAAATAAAAATAAACCACATATAAATTATCATTTTTAGTTTATATAGTTTAAGTAAAACATTGGTCTTGTAAACCAAAATTATGTATATACTTTATAAACTTCAAAAAAAAAGAAATTACTTTATCTATAATCTCCAAAATTATTATTTTTATTAAACTTCTTTGATATGTTATTACAAAAATCTTCTTATCTTTTATTATTATTATTACTTCCTTATTTATACTATTTTTAAATAATCCTTTAACTATAGGACTTATAATTTTAATTCAAACTTTATTAATTTGTTTAATTTCAGGGATAATAATTAAAACATATTGATTTTCATACATTTTATTTTTAACTTTTATAGGAGGATTGTTAGTTATATTTATTAATGTTTCAAGAATTGCTTCAAATGAATTATTTAAGCCGTCATTAAACTTAAAAATATTAATAATAATAATATTTAATTTATTAATAATATTATTCCATTTTTTTTTATTTTATAAATTTATTTTGACTAAATTTTTCATTAAATTCAGATATAAATAATTTTTTTTTAGAGTTAATTTTTAAAAATGAAAATAAAATTAATTCAACAAAATTATATAGTAATCAAACTTTTATAATTATAATAATATTAGTAATTTACCTTTTTATTACATTAATTACAGTAGTTAATGCGAGATTAGGGTAAACCAGGAACGTCTAGAGCAAGTGAATGAAATTGTGTATTTAGGAAGTATGTTTAGCGCGGATGGAAGATGTGATTCGGATGTGGAACGGCGAGTAGCTGCCGGAAACAAAGTTAACGGTGCTTTGTCCCAGTTAGTAAAGCGACAAAGCATCGTAAAAGAAGCACGACTGGCGATTCATAACGCAGTGCTAGTGCCAACTTTGCTTTACGGTAGTGAAACCTGGGTATGTCAGCAGATGCATGAAAGTAAATTGAATGCTGTGGAGATGCGATCACTTCGAAAGTTGTGCGGCGTTACCTTGGCTGGCCGAATACGTAACGAAGTGATACGCAATTTGGCAGGTTTGAATGAAAGTGTCAGCGTTAAGCTGGAAAAGGGCGTGCTCCGTTGGTTTGGACACGTCCAACGAATGAGTGAGGAACGATTGACGAAGAATATATATTGTTCAAAAGTAGAGGGTAGAAGGAGTCAGGGTAGGCCGAGACTTACATATGAAGACCACGTGAGCAGCTTATATTTCATCCAATCTTTCATACAAGTCATAATTTAAATGACTATTGATTATGCTACCTTTGTACAGTCAAAATACTGCAGCCCTTTAATATAATATAATATCAGTGGGCAGATTAGACTTTAAATTATTTTCAAAAAGATATGTTTTTGATAAACAAGTGAATATATTTTTTTTTATTTTTTTTTGCCGAATTCCTTAAAAATAATTTAATATCAAAAATTAATTAATAAATTATTTAATCATATTTTTTAATAAATAAATATACTAATTTTATCATTATAACTAATATTATTAAATTTAAAAAAAAATTATAAAAAAAAAATATATATATTAAATTTTTTATTAATTAAAATTATTTATAATTTTAATTAATAAAAAATTCAATCATTGAAATGTTATTTCGGTATTATAGTACATCTGATCCCGTTTTGAAATTAATTTTATAACAAAGATTAAATCTTTGTGGAGATTTGGTTTCAATTAAATGACTGTTTTTATTCTGTGTACATATAAGTTTCAACATATGATTTAGTTTGAGTTCATTTAAATGTATGTTTCTATGCACACTGAGAATAAGAACTGGACATGTTATACTCTTTAGATGTATACTCATATTACACAATATATTATGCGGGTTTGAGTCGTGTTCACCGACTGACAAAATAATTCGGTCATTCCCTGATATATCGTACAGTTTAACACATGACAATATTTCCTCAGTAGAGGCAAACGGTTTAACAAATGAAATCAATTTGTATTGTTCATAAGGACTTTTATACCTCGATTTTGAAAGTTTCTTTGCTAGGCCTACACATTGTCGACCTCCAAAGATGAAAACACGTTTTCTGCAGACACTATTTGCACTAGTCTTCAACTGATGGTTTTAATCATTGGTTGGTTTATTCTAATACCATGTGAAATCGATGCTTTTTGTACGGATGTTGCGTACGGATAGTCGGTGGCCTACATGGAAATGGAACGATTGGCATCAACGCTTGTCTAATAGTTTTCAAATACGACGTAATATGTTCGAGCTCTTACAATTAATAACTTAAAAAAAAAACAGTAGAAAATCAATCGTTGTACGAATGCTATTTCAATTTTTCGGAACAAGATATAATATCTTTAATTATCGGAAGTATAGGTAACAGTAATATTGGAGCATCTATCGAAGCCAGCAATTTCAGATCTTGTCATGATTTGGCCAGTTACCTACACGGTCACACTTATAGAGGTAAAAACAGTGAACAAACCACCTCGAGTAGTACACGTGAAAACAAGCAAAAAAACAGTCGATCAAACACATCACTCACCAGCCCGCTACGAACGTAATCTCAAATAGTAACGTAAATTCGAATAATAATGCACAAGATAGTAATCAAATAAGTAGGTACGGCACGAATTAGAAAACCTATTAAATGTTACTCATGTGGTGGTAATCACAAAAGGAACCAGTGTAATCTCAATAAATGTAGCTTTTGTGAGAAAAAGGGGTATGTTGAGGCCATTTGCCATTATAAAAGAAATACATGATTAAAAAAAGAAATAGAGGAGACTAAATTGATGTCTACCTGCAATTTACAAAATAAATTTGTAAAAACTGTCAGCATTAATAATTTTGTTCATGAAGCATTTATCGATATGGGTAGTAACTGTTCCTTAATTGCCGAATTCGTAATAAAAACGTATTTGATGTAATCGTCTGTGTCGTGATGCTAAACGTCACCACTTCTATCAATCTCTTGACATCCGTAACTCTTTCGATGTCTGGAAATTTCTTAAAGCTAACGGTATCGGCAAATCTCCCCAAATTGATTGTCACAATATCAACTTGAGTACCCTTAACAATCATTTCTCACTTCCACCTATTAGTCTGGACCCACGTGTTAAGTCAAGCACTCTGCTAGATCTCTCTCTTATGCCTATTCCACAATGTTCAGCATTCAACTTGAATGCTGTTGACGAGCAAGAAAAAAAATCTCTTTTGTCGATCACTTCTTCTGCGGTTGGTAACGATCAGTTATGTTCTAGAATGTTTACTCTCATACTCCCCAGCGTGATCTCTATCCTCACTCATCTATTCAATTTCTCGATGAACTCAGGCTGTTTTCCAAGTGCTTGGAAACATGCACTTATAATTCCATTGCCTAAGACCACGAATCCTACACTTCTGTCCCATTTTCGCCCAATATCCATTCTTCCTTTTCTCTCCAAAGTTCTTGAGCATTTAGGACATCGACAAATAACTAGTTACCTAACCCAGAATAATCTTCTTAACCCTCTACAATCTGGCTTTCGACCAGGTCACAGTACCGTGACAGCCCTTTTAAAGTTGACTGACGATATCAGTTTAGCCATGGAGAATAAATTTCTTACCGTCCTAGTGCTGCTTGACTTTAGCAGCGCATTCAACTCCGTGGATCTAGATGTTCTTCTAGGTATTCTTAAAACGCTTAATTTCTGCTCGGAGGCTGTGACCTGGTTCGACTCTTATCTTCGGGGGCGCTCTCAATGTGTTCGCCTTAACGAGTCTTACTCCGAATGGCGCAATCTCATTGCTGGCGTACCTCAGGGTGGTGTACTTTCTCCTTTACTCTTTTCCATTTTCATCAACTCTACTGTTCCAGTCATATCTTCCAACTTCCATCTCTATGCAGAAGATTTGCAGCTGTACCGCCATTTTACTTTAAACGAATATATAAGCGCCATTGCTAATATGAATCGTGACCTGTGAAATTAATCCCAAAAAGTCTCAGGCGATGGTTATCGGTAGTAGGTAAATGCGATCCGGACTAGATATGGCTTTGCTTCCACCTCTCCTACTTGATGCTGTCCCAATTTCTTACACTGATACATAAATTTTTTTTTTAGCAAATAATTGCTTTAAAAAAAAAAAAAATATCTTTACACTGATACAGCCAAGGATCTTGGCATTATCCTAGATTGCAATTTGGCCTGGGAAGCTCATGTCGGAGAGGTCAGCAAAAAGGTTCACTACACATTCCATACACTCAAATGTCTCCAGTCGTTTTTACCCGTAGATATCAAAATCTCACTTTCTCAAACTTTAATACAACTTATAATTGACTATGCGGACTGCTGCTACTTGTATGCTACTGAGGAGCTTTTAAATAAACTTGAGCGATTGCAAAATTTATGTATACGATTTATTTTCAATCTTCGCAAATATGACCATGTCTCGGAATTTCGTAAGAAACTCAAGTGGCTTCCAATCCGACTTCGTAGGAATACTCGAATATTGTGTGTTCTATTTAATGTCCTCCACAATCCTTTATGTCCTTCCTACCTACGGGAGCGTTTCTCTTATATGCATACACCCGATGCTCCTTGTAGATCGCACCTAGATAGTAGAGAAGTGTCTCTACTATCTAGGTGCGATCTACAAGGAGCATCGGGTGTATGCATATAAGAGAAACGCTAGAGAGTACTATCAGACTTTCACTATCTGAGTTATCATTCAACGAAGTTTGTATGGAAAAATAACTGACTAGATTACCCTTAAATTTGGCGTTTTCATTCTTCAAAAAGCATGTTAAGTGATTAAGGTTGCCAGTAATATGGTAGTCGTTAAGCCTTATGCGGCTTAAAAAGTTTCAACAGCAGACAACTTGTTGGTATCCATTTTAACACGACAACCAAGGCCGGCAATCAACGCGCAACGTGGTTGTAGACGGTATTAATAAAAGCTGCTTTCAAAATAAAAAAATACATTTCAGTACTTGACTGGCTATCTGCTGTTGGAATTTTTCAAGCGCCCATAGGTAAGTTGAAACAGCTCAGTAGTTACAGGACTAGGAAATAGGACGTCAGTCACTTTCAACAATCAAAAATTAAACAATAGGTGCCTTTAGTAGCCAAATAGTAGTGAGCACTAAGCAATTGAAGAAGTTGGAAACTGCCATGCCGTTTTCTTGACCATTTTTAGATCGTTTTCTATCATTCATTTTCATCACACACACATTGTGTTATCGTCATTATACCTACTCGTAGTTAATACTGATAGCGTTTGCTCGACTTTATGAGATTCGATATGGATCTATACAAGAATACTCACTAAGGATCATAAATAACGGGAACCGTTTTGAAATAAAGATGGCGTATTTAAAATATCTTCTTACTCTGTGTTGGTAATTATATTAGCATAAAATCCTTTATTTTTCAGAGAAGAAACTTCATTATATCATTTAAATTCCAGCTATAAATTATACGACTGCTATTCTGAACTTTTTTTCCAAATTCATAACAGGGAATAGAATTCTGTTTTTAGTTATGGAATATTTATTGTTGGTCTTCAGTATGTTATTTAGTAAAAGTCAGGCAATTATCAATCTTTTGAGGCAAAGGTCAAAGGTTATTCTAGAACCTGTTACAGGCGTTCTGTTACATACAAAAACAACTTATAAGGAAAAATTGTATACTATTACTCCAATTATAATAAATAAAACATCCAGAATTAAGAAAAAAATTTACAAGAAGCTTTTTTGGAGTAATTTCCAAAAAGAAGCGCTCATAGTCCCGCTAACCCTGCAACTTTCACTATGGCTGGTCCTCGGATGGGTGACCACTTCAATTGCGTGCGTTTCCGTGCTTCGGAAGGCATGTTAAGTCGTAAGTAACAAATCAGTCGTTAAGCCTAGTTGAAGGCCTTATGAGCGGCTTGGAAAATTTCAAAAGCAGGTCGCCACAGTCTTCGCCTGTAAATTCAACACGGCAATGGGCTCGCCACCTGTTACGTGGGACAAAAATGGATACGGTCAAATGTGGGCGTTAGTAGCCTGCCCCTTCGGGGATAAAGGCGTGATAATACTCGTATGTAATAAGGATGTATTAGTACAATGCGTGCGTGGAATACTGTTCAAATCCCAGAGATGTGAACAGTAGTCCACGCATGGACCAATCTGACACTTGTATAGTAAGCATCTCTGATCCGACGCAAAAACTGTCTAAGCCACAGAAGAAACTAAGAAACAGACAGTCACATACATGTTTTATTCACAAAATAAATGGTACTTTTAGACTTAGAGTTCCATAGTTTTATAAATACGGTATATAACAATAGTAGGTATAGGTAGGTATCAACGTATCAGTTTAAAAGAGCATACAGTCAAGCATCAGTTGAAAATAATCATTACAATGCAATAACAATACAAAGAAACATAATCCTTTAAATAGTTATTTTAAGAGTTCTTTTCGTAATTCCAATTTATAAGTAGCCAAATTATTGTTAAATATATCAAGGTGAATAAATTTATCATTGTATGTGTCAACACTTCGTCGGAAGAAGTTATTACCAGCATAAATTGTTGTATAAAAAGGCACTGAAAGTAAATTCATTAAACGAGAACCAGGTCTGGGCACTCTAAAAGCTATCTTTTCCAGTATGTGAGGGGAGTCCACATAATTATTTAATATTTTAAAAAGAAAGACTTGGTCAAACATTATCCGTCGATTAGTAAGGGTGGTCAGGGAATGGCGACTAAGTGAGTCTTTATATGTAATGTATTCGTAATTACTGCGATAATCCAAAGATTTTACAAACTTTTTCTGAATTTTTTCAATGCGATTGATATGACAAGCATAATATGGATTCCAAATAATGCAAACGAAATCCAAGAGCGACAGAACAACGCTAAAGTATAGTATTTTTAAAGTCTGAGCTTTCTTGAAGGGTTTAGAGATCCTTAGTATAAATCCAAGTTGACGAAAAGCTTTATTAACAATATAATCTATTATGTAAATTAAAAGACAATTCACAATCCATCACTATACCTAAATCCCGCACTGATGTAACCCTGTTTAAAATGTTATTATTGATGTGGTAATCAAAGTTAAGTGGGTTAAGTTTACGAGTATGTGAGATAATAAAACATTTGTGTACATTTAAATACAGTTGATTTAAGGAGCAATATTCAACCAGGCGTTCCAAATCTGATTGCAAAAGTGAGCAATCATCAGGATTTGCTATTATTTTAAAAATTTTAGCGTCGCCAGCATACATCAAAAATTTTGAATTATGTAAAAAATTACATATGTCATTAATATACAAAATATAAAATAATGGCCCGGCATGGGATCCCTGAGGAATTCCTGAAGGAATTTCCAGGAACCTAGAGACATACCCCTCTACAGATACTGCTTGGGATCGGTTCCGAACATAAGAATTTATCCATCGCAATAGATCTTCATGTATTCCAATAGCCCACAACTTCCCTATAAGTAGATCGTAATTTATTTTATCAAAAGCTTTAGAAAAGTCGGTATACACGACGTCCACCTGAAGCTAAAGCGAATACGTTAACCAAAGCGCAGGTTACAATTTTTTCAAAAACCTTTCCGAATAAGTTAGTTTTCGATACGTCGATACTGAGAAACATCGTTCCTTTTTTCATTCTTTGGAATAGGAGAATAGGATAGCCTGTTTCCAGATCGATGGAAATATACCCGTTGCCAATGACTTATTATAAATAATATGTAATGGTAATGTTAATTGATCAGCGCAGTTACGAATAAATATAGGATGTATACCATCAAATCCAGCTCCTTTTTTTTATGTCAATATTTTTTAATTCTTTATGAATAGTGTCCTTGGTGATGGCTATAGAATTAAGAGTTACAGGAGAGTTTAAAGGTGGGCAGTAGAGGTCGTAAGTAATTGGACGTGGAACGCTTTGAACGAAAACTGAGTTCAAATATTCATTAAAAAAATTACAGCTGTCTTTTCCACTGTTAGAAAAACGGTTATTAAATTTCATCTTCTGAGGAATATGACAAGATGGTAATTTTGACTTTACATATCGCCAGAACAGTTTGGGACATTTATTAATGTTTTTTACTCGCTATATGTAATATAATTTTGATACTCGACTTTTTGAAGGTCTCTTTAACGCAGTGTCGAAAACGTTTGGTAGTCTAAAGGGTTTCCGTATCGTTTCCATCTAGTATGATATTTTCTTTTTTCTTTACCTAATTTAATAAGCGGGATTGTATACCAAGACTGATAGCGATTTGTATTTAATACTTTACGTTTGGGAACATGGGTATCAATAATGTAATTAAGAGTATCATAAAAAACTTGTACCATAGAATCCAAGCCATCAACACTAGAATTCGATAGAAATTCTAAGAATAGGAAATTCCAAGTTTTCGAGATGCCAGACGAGATGTTACTACACAATTGTAATATTTAATTAATAAAATATGTATGCTATTACTCTGCGACTAATACAATTGTACTTTAATAAAAATTTGTTTCTAATCTATGAATGCAATGTATCATATTCAAATGTTATTACTTAACTGTTGGGTAGAACAGCCATCATAAAAAGTGAATATGCATGTGTAGTGAGGTCGTGAGCCGCATTGTGTTTTCTTTGCTGATAATAATTCATTGTTCGCTGTATTCTATTAGGGGTTGGCGTTTTACAACCCAAGTTTATTGTTATCAATCGTGGTGATTCGCTAACAGTTTAGAGGCACGCATAAATGAAATTCTGTTTAGATCGAGGTCGCCATTAAACTTATGCCTATTTTTAATTTAATAAAACTGCTAGATTGTCGTGTACTTACATGTGATATTTGTAATACAAACTTTATAGGTTTCGTGATTATTTTTTATGCATATTTTTAGATAAAAAATAAATGAAACAGACTTCAAATTGAACTACTTTTTAATCACCTACCTACCAGTATTGAAGAGCAAAGTTTAATCTGAAAGCTTCATCTGTAAAATACCAATATCAGGATTCTTTACAATTATTTTCATATATATAAATAAATCGTGGGACACTTTTCACACAGCTTCGTCTAGCACTCTAGCCTAAACTAAGCTTTAAGCTTGTATAATAGGATCTAGACAAACTGATAAACATATTTCTAAATATATACATATCCCGGCCCGGGAATCGAACCCGGTACCCCATATAAACTATCCGTTTTGACGACTGTCGCTGCTGGGACGTTTTTTAGTTTTTTATTATACTGAAGTGGTAGACGAGCTAACGGCTCACCTAATGGAAAGCGGTTCCCGTAGCCCATGGACGTTTATAACACCGGAGGTGCAGTACTTGCGCTGCCGAACCTGTAAACACCTTCTAAGATCTCTTTTGAAGAATGCTGTAAACCAAGGCAGGGGTTTATTCCACAATCCAAGCGTACGCCGAAGAAAGTTCCTTTCGGACCTTGCCGTATGCGAGAGCTCCGGATGCGTTTAAATCATTTCAAGGTTAAATAATTCCATGCACTCTCGCTGCTGAGCGGAAATGCCACGGGAGGCACCATTGTCTCACGTGTATCACCCGCCCAAAATGAAGTTAGGAGAGTTATACTCCCAGCAGTAGACTTGATTTCATTAACTAACTAACTATTTTAACGCTGTGTCTCTGACGAGGTAGTCACAGAAGTCAGATCGCCAGGCTTTACTATCCATGCATACTAATTTCGCTTCCTGCTGATTCATTTATTGCTTCATACATGCACGTTTGGGTATCAGAGTACTTTGACTTTTCCTTGTTTGAGCAATCTACTCACGTTTTCTTCATATATAAGCCTCGGCCTACCCTGACTCCTTCTACCCTCTACTTTCGTAGAATATAATATTCTTCTTCAATCGTTCCTCACTCATTCGTTGGACGTATCCGAACCAACGGAGCACGCCCTTTTCCAACTTAACGCTGACACTTCCATTCAAACCTGCCATATTGCGTATTACTTCGTTACGTATTCGGTCGACCAAGGTTACGCCGCACAATTTTCGAAGTGATCGCATCTCCACAGCATTCAACTTACTTTCATGCATCTTCTAACATACCCAGGTTTCGCTACCGAAAAGCAACATTGGCACTAGCACTGCGTTATAAATCGCGAGTGCTGCTTCTTTTACGATGCTTTGTCGCTTTACAAATTGAGACAAAACACCATTCTCTCTGTTCTACATCCGAAAAATATCTTCCATCCGCGCTAAACATACTCCCTAAATACACAATTACATTCACTTGCTCTAGACGTTCCTTGTTTACCCAAATCTCGCACATAGTTCTTATTTCATCTCTTTCAAATATATAACCTTCAGTTTTACTTGATTCAAGCGAGGACCCTTACTTTCACACCCCTCTTTTATATTAGTTACTAATGCCTGAAGGTCAGCTTCTGATGTGGCTATGAGCACCGCATCATCATCGTACAACAGATAATTTACTGTTAAGTCACCAAATTTCACACCCAAATCACAATCTTTCAAATTCTGCAGGTAACTGTCCAAATACACTATGAACAGTCATGTATTTAATTTTTACACGTTTCGATTAGTCTTAAACCTAAAAACTACTAAACCTATTTTGATGAAATTCACAATTCCCAGACCTTTCCTAAAGAATAAATATACATACTGTTAAAAGTTACTTCATTTTCTGTTAGTTTTGTCCCCCTTTGTCGCCTTATCCCCGAAGGAATGGCAGAGGCATATTATATACCCTCTTTTCACCATGTGTTTTCCTGTCCCACGTAATAGGTGGTGAGCCCATTGCCGTGTTGAAATAGACAGAAGCAGGTTGTGGCTACCTGCTGTTGATATTTTTTAAGCCGCCCATAAGGCCTTCAACTTGACTTAAAGATGGGCCAACGGCTTAACCTGCCTTCCGAAGCTCGGAAACGCTTGCAAATGAAAATGCCACAAAGTGGTCACCCATCCGTGACCAGCCATAGCGACTAGTTGCTTAACGCAGTAATCGTTTACAGAACACTGAGTCCGCGGGGCCACGAGCGCTTCTTCACTTTCACAGTTGTTCACTTTAAGTCGTTTCAATTAATCTAGTTTATTTGGTTCTGTAAACATAACATAATCATTGTTTATGACGCAATTTTAAGGCTTAGTCATCATCAGTATGCTATAATTAAAGCAGTTTATTCATCGTTGACATTTTATCGTTGCGCCTAACATGAAATTGTTCTCTGGCATTTGCATATTTAATTACAATTCTAAACAAAAGCATAAAACTATTTTGGTATTCACTTAACCAGGACACGCTATTTAGCGTTGACTTGTGATTGGAAAGTTAAATAAAAAACAAATGATCCCTTGTGGGGTCCTAGCGCTATAAGGCTTTTTAAGAAAATTGCGAAAAGGTTAGTCGACATCACAGGAGACCGAAGAGCTGGCAGCTACCTCGGACAAAGAATGAGTCTAGCTATTCAAAGGGGGAACGCTGCCAGTATCTTCGGAACCTTGCCTAATGGGACCTCTATTAATAATATATTTTAGTTATGTATCATATTTTTAAGGTTATATTTAATGTTGATATTAAGTTAAGTTAAGTTGATATGTAATAATTAAACATAATATTAATCCCAATAATTGAAGTCAAAATTATCCAAATAATCCACCTAGTACTCACAGCACAGCACATGCTGTATTAGTAGGCTGGAAAATTTATGGTGTACATCATCCAGCTGTTAGAAGCCTAATGGACCTAATGGAGCCGCCAAAGGGCTCCTGACAGACTTTGTCCGCTACCGCAGGCTCGCTCGTTCAGGGGGGGTTCGGTTTTTAACCTGCCTCTTTGGGGGGTTCGAGTGTTATCTCGCTTCTTTGGAGGGTGTGGGTGTTATATCGAATTACTCGAAAGGGTGAAGGGCGTGCGTGTAACCCTCACGCTGCGCCACTTTCCATTGCCAGATTCTCAGGTCCCCGGTCACGGAGACCAGACAATTAGGTACTACAATTGAAAGATTTGATACACAACCAAGATTTAACGCTAAAAAGTAAGAATAATATTCAACAGTCCGTTTTGCGGAGTGCGCTGAAGCATTGTCGCGGTGAAGAAGGATCCTGCTTCGAGGGCGCTGCTGTCGAATTTTTTCCAAGACAACAGGCAAACAGCGATTGCCGTACCAGTCTGCAGTAACTGTCTTTCCATTTTCTAGCATAATTGTCGCGAAATGACCTTTCCGACCAATGAACTAGGCTATCATCTTTTTCCTTGACTTCTTCCTTTCTTTACCTTAGTTGGTCGATCCTTAAAAGGAAACACTCACTGAGCTGATTGTCTTTTAGTTTCGGGTTCGTAGCAATATATCCAGCTTTCATCACCTGTGACGATGTCAAATACAGCATTTGAGTCACCGCCGTTGAACTTATCTAACATTTCGCGAAACCAGTCCATGCGAAGGCGTTTCTGGTCGTCGGTTAAAGTATGGGAAATCTATCTGGTACAAAGCTTCCTGATGCCTAAATGTTCGAGTAAACTTGACTCATACCAATGCCTAGGCTCTGATGAACGTCGCACAGCACTGATGTTATCTTCAGTAGTCGCTGTTAAAGGACGTCCCTCACGCGGATCATCACTGAGATTGCTACGTCTACGCTTAAACTCGTTAAACCAATTGTAAATAGTGGCACGAGATGGGGCTTCATTATGAAATGCTAATCGCAGCCTATCAAAGCTTTGTTGTTCAGTAAGCCCACAATAAATCATTTATCGAAAATTTTCTCGCGTTAAGTTCATTTTCACGTTTAACAAGAGTTTTACATTTGCCGCCAATTCACAAAAACAAATGACAAATGAATGCAATATATTACATTAGGTTACCAAAGAGTTCAATAATTGAAATTCAAAACAAGTTTTCATTAGCAATATTTCTTTCTGGCCAGTTCTTAACATTTTCAGTGTTACCTAGGTATTCAATTAAGGCTATATCTAAGTAAGGCTATAACTAGCTTAAAAGTTCTGACTTTTAAGTTGACTAGATCTTTATAGCTTCCTTAACAAAACCGTTTCCTGGGGGCCGAGTCTACTATTGACAAGCCTTAGAATAGAATCAGAATCGCTGTTTTTAATTTCAAAATGTTAGTAGACTATCAAAAATGCAACTGATTAGCGGCCACTTGCGCGGTACGTATTAGTAGAATTGGCCGACCGATAGAAGTCTATTGGAGTACGATTGTAATGGTAGACTACGAAAAGCTGTCAAAATTGTACCAGTGGCTTTCTATTGAGCGACGATTTTTATTATTTTCTGATGCCATTGAATTAGTAGACTTGGCCCCAAGATATCTAAACACAGAGTCATTTTTACAGGAACTTTTGTTACATTACATGATTTCTATACATATTCATACTAATTAAATAAGTTTGTTTTAAAAATGAGATAATGGAAAGTGACATCGGCTACTTCAAAGCCCAAAAACATTTTATTCCCACAGGAACATGTTTGTTAGATCGCAGGTCAATTCAAAATATTTACAAAAAGAGTTAAATTGTTAGTCACTTCTATAAGAGTGTAAGGGACCGGAACCCACTACGGTAGTCACTTCCATTAATTTCGAATATCAAAAGTGTCCAGGTAGGAATTCAATTTTTTTTTTATCCATTTGCCTAGAGTTATAATAGAGTTATAATTTTATTTGACTACGAGCAGCTATCGTTTGGCTTTTAGTTTTCGGCATCGTTGGAAGCGTCTGCCGTCTGATCTCCTAACCTCTGCATGATACCTCGTGGTCAGGTATATCAGTCTCGCTTGAGAGCCGGAGATCTCGGTTTCCACCGACTTTCCGGGGCGTTTACCAAATAAAACTAACTTTACGCTGTATCCCTGGCGGAATAGTGAGAGAGAATAGATCGCAAGGCTTCACGAGCCATGCATACTTCTTTCGCTTCTTGCAGATTTATCAATCGCTTCATACATGCACGTCTGGGTATCTGAGTACTTTTGCAATTCACCCAACTAAAAATAAAATATATTTAGATAATGCTAAGTTTCGTCTCCAACTTACAGCATCTAGAGAAGAGATTGGGTACACTGATGTACCCAATCTCTTCTTTGTAATCTTCGCGTTATATGTATGAAAGACATTATGTACATAGATATTTTTATTCTTATTGTTCTTAAAGTTATATGTATGGTTGTACATAGAAACATATAATTAAATTGTAAATTACATTTAAAATGTAACACTAGTAAACTGTATAATAAAGATTACTAAATTACAGCAACTTTTATTGATTGGTTTACGTAAGCAAGTTCAAAGTACCGACATAAATATATTCGAAACCAACTTTATGATACGTCATAGCAGTTTGATAAAGAACTTATCAACTTTTTGTGCATAGTTAAAGAAGATAATAAGTAGTTACATATTTTCTATATATTTAAGCACTTGTAATGTAACGTTGAGGGGATATGCTGGAGGTGAATTTAGGGTAACTTACGCACAGAGATCAAGGAAAGATGCATTTGCAAGTACATGAGCATTTATTTAGCAAATCAAACGTTATATTATACAAAGCAATAAGAAGAAGGTGAGAATTTAGAAAATAAGCAAGTAAGTTGATAATAGAGAGGGGTGGGTTCGGATGGCGAGATCGTTGAGACGTGTCTCAATATAAAGTGGGAGACGTCACCTTGTGTGCAGCTACAGTAGAAGAAGGGTTCCGATAACTCTGCGTTCTGTAAACGATCACTGCGTTACGCATCTTTCGCTGTGTTGTGATCCTCATATGGGAGACTGCTTTGTGACATTTTCATTAACGAGCATTTTCGTGCTTCAGAAGACACGTTAAGCCGTTGGTCCCAGTTGCCAGTTACATGGCAGTCGTTAAGCGAAGTTGAAGGCCTTACAACCTGCGCCTGTAAATTTCAACATGGTTATGGAATTGTTACGTGAGACAAAAATGAGTGCGGTGAAATATGAGCGTACAGTATGCCACTGCCACCTCTTTGGGGATAAAGACGTGACTGTATATATATGTACGTATTTAGAAATATACAAGTATGTTTATCAGTTGTACAGATCTTCTAGCGCAAGCTTATTCTGGGCTAGATAGCACTGTATTTTTATTTATTTATATATTTATTACACTAATATTTAATTATTGTATACTTACTAATATAAAACATTCATATTAATATTAAATTACAGTTTGATTACAGGGCAATGGGCTCACCACCTGTTACGTGGGCCAAAAATGTTATGGGGAAATGTGGGCGCATAGTATGCCTCTGCCTACCCCTTCGGGGATAAGGGCGTGACAATATGTATGTATGTATATTTATTAATGAATAGATGGCGTAATTACCACAATAAAAATAATATAGGGATGAAATTCTACGTCATTAGAAAAAAAAAAGCCAGGCCAGCCAGTCAGGCGATTTGTACTCTCTGACTACCCCGTCAGGGATACGTGAAGATAGTAATTAGACAATTTGAAATACTCACATATGTTTCAGGGTAGTCAGACAGGACAAATTCTCAGGCATTGCGTTCCATGCCATATTTACGATTCATGCATATTGCTTCCTGCGGATGCACGTCTCGGTATTCGAGTACTTTTGAACTTGCCATTTTTCAGCAATTTTATCTAAACAAATTTATTTAAATTAAAAAATGTATGTCTCCCTGAAATTCCATCATTGAAATTCTGTTATTACAGTATTGACGACAAACTACAAGTGACTCGAGATCGACTCGAGTGTTCGTGGTTCTTTATGGGCAGTTCATTGAATGGGCTGGAAGCGCAGTCGCCCACGCTCCGTCGAGCGCGCGAACGTTGATACCGGTCCGCGGTGCTCACCTCAACAAGTGGAGTATTATCGGTTGCAACTTCACTATCGATAAAAAAATTGTGTGAAAGAAGTATCAGTGCCATAATTTAAAAAAAAAGAAGTGCTTGGGTATGCTAATTTTATTACAAGTGCAAAACTTCGTGTTCGTTTTTCAAATTTTAGAGTAAGAATAATTTAGACGACAGTCGTTTAAATTATGCCATTTTATTCGCAAGCGCTGAAACTTTATGAAATTAATAATTTTATTTCTTTGACATTAATTAGTTGAAAAGCACCCGTTCACGACTTATTAAATATATGTATATTAATTTGATACTAACAAACTCAAAGTTCTTTTTTTGTTACATCTTAGTTTTATACAAAATTTTTCTTACATTTTATATAAAAAAGTCAACACATACTTAGTTTTTAAATTATTTGTCTAATATGCGTTTCTACATTATCAAAGTGAAACAATGAAGCTTTGGAAAGTTCTAGATAAAATGAAATAAAAAAATTATCGCTGTGGAACATTGTAAAAGAATTGGTTCTTTTTATTGAAGTGAAACTTCTTTATCGACACTGGGAGAAATTTTATAGCTGTAAAAAAAACGTCACGTTTTCGGTTACGCGCCATGTTGTTTTGAAGTTAACCTTCTTAATCATGAGTGAAACTTATTTATCGACGTATGAGCGAAATTTTATAGCTGTTAAAAATTTCGTTAAGAAGTTTCACTTTTTACCCGTGTACTCTTGTACTCGTATACACACATTTTTTTTATCAACTCATTTCAAATCCAATAATGTTTTTCTTTCTTACTTCATTCATTATGATAGCTTTCAAAGAATATGTTATTTATGTGATATGAAAGAAACAACTAGAAGTTACTAATGTGAGCCGTTTTTTACACAAAGCCTTTTTTGTCTTTAAGTACCTCTTCATTATTGAAGGTTGGCCGCTACTTTCCGAACTCCTCTTAGGCGAGGCAAAACAATTGCTCGACAAAATGGATTCCGTCCAATCCCTGATATTTCGCAGCCAGGACTTCTTCCTGCGTCAAACGCGCCTTGTACCCTCAACCTTGTCCATCATTATCAGTTAGAGCAGCATGTACCTGACGTGACTAAACACGTAAGCGAGGTCTTTTCTATTTGTCGCTTCAACCCCATCAAGCCCTTATTCTGCTTTTCTAAGCTTGTGCTATGACAATTAGTGATAAACTAATTTAAATCATCACAACAGCTCGTGCTTGTGTCGCTCTAGTAGTGGCCACGCCTCACTGCCCAATGATGATTTTATAGACCTGTCCCTTCAATCTGACCGGCATTTTTGTGACCTCTCCCGCCACTTGGACCACGCGGCAGCATTGCGTGTGTTGACGTCGCAATCGATGTCACTGAAATCATCGCACCAGTAAATTACTGTAATTGTACTTCTGCGTGATGCGTTATAAATAAAAGCTAAGTACGTGGTGTCTAAAAAAAAATCTCAGCAAGTAGTCCAAACTGAAAATAATTTTAGTCATCAGAAAGGTAATAAATCATAAAATTATGTTTTCTGCGCTTACAAAATCAAGCCGAAAAATCTATTTCTTCTTCATTAGTTAAATACTAACTCGATGGATTTTCGCAGCGCTGCGAGATTTGAAGCGATTAATATTAATTAACAGCAAGTGACTGATCATTTTCTTTTCAATTAATACAAATTATGTGAAAAATATTTGTAAGTGCCTTGGGAGTTTGATTTATTAATACAAAGAAATTGTAGGTAGTGTATATTCTCTCGGAAAATAAAATGGACTAAGGAAATGACCTAACAAATGATCTGAAGGGATTTTCGTAAGTAGGAAGTTAGAAAATGCAAATGCCCTAAATTTGAATAATGTTATTAGTGTAAATTTAGGTCATAAGCGGCCCCGCCAAGATCTCAAGGGACCAAACGATAGTAACAATGAAAATTTGAAATTTGAAGTGCTCGTGGCCCCGCGGACCTAGTGTTTTGTAAACGATCACTGAGTTACGTAACTTTCACTATGGCTGGTCCTCGGATGGGTGACCACTTTGTGGCATTTACATTTGCGAGCGTTTTTGTGCTTCGGAAGGCACGTTAAACCGTTGGTCCTGGTTGCCAGTAACGTGGCAGTCGTTAAGTCAAGATGAAGGCCCAACGGGCGACGGCTTAAAAAATTTCAACAGCAGGTAGCCACAACCTGCGTCTGTCTATTTCAACACGGCAATGGGCTCACCACCTATTACGTGGGACAGGCATACACATGGTGAAAAGTGGGCATATTATGTGCCACGCCACCCCTTCGAGGATAAGACGTGAAAGTTAAATAAATTCTCAGGTCGAATCAAATATTTGTGTGATCCGTAACTATTTGTTTCGGAGTTTGGGTGTGTCCTTAATGTATAATTTTGTTTACCATTTGTCTAGATCCTATACCACAAGCTTACTTTGGGTTAGATGGATAAAAATGTCACATTAATATTTATTGAAGTTAAATCTCTTTATCGACGTATGAGAGAAATTGTATAGCTGTAAAAAAATGTCTTATTGAAGTTTCACTTTTTACCTTTGTACTCTGGTACACATATTTATTAGTTACATCCAAACCCTGTCTGTATTTGGAGCCTAGGGTCCACTTTTATTAGGCTGCTAGGATCAGCTAGCTTTTTTGGGAGTGTCACTTCACCTCCGAACCCCGTCAGGATGCCTGCCTCGTTGACTACTCAGTTAGTCAGCAGGTGCACGGCTAACTGCGGTGAGATCACTGGGGCTCGGGGATCTCCGAGACCCTTATACATTAGCAAATCCTATCTGAATCATCATCAAATAAAAATTAAAACTTTATGTAAAATATTGTGAATGTTATATTTATGTTGTGAATTTTATATCAATGGGCTCACCACCTATTACGTGGGACAGGAATACCCAAGGTGAAAAGTTAATTTTATATCTGCGTTCTGGGTTGTAAGTGTGGATGGATGCTTGTTTCTCTTTCACGCAAAATTTTAATGGATTTTGATGAAACTTTACAATAATCTAACTTACACATTAGAATAACACATACCTGTGCTACGGTAACGGGAACGGGAAATCTTCACCACGCGTGCGGAGCCGCGGGCGTCAACTAGTAATGCATATATTTCAAATATGTAAATAATGGGATCAGAGGTGACAAGGCGAAAATCCATCGTACACTGATATTACAGCTGAGTATTTCACACCGAGTTTTACACAAACTGGAGGGTAAAGTTACCTATTACCTGTTTTAAATCTCTGTACCTTCTTGGGGAGGTCGGTTCGCCATTTCATTTTCTCTGTTACAATTATACTAGAGGCACGCTATGTTGGCCGTTGTGACATTACAATAATGATGATATTTTACTTGTTTTACATATGTTCTCTGTTTTCTACCGTAGTATAAAAACCCTCTATTGTGGTATTCACGTATTTCTACAAATAAAATGTCATTAAAATCAATACGAATCTTCATGAAACGACTAACGTCAAAACTATGAGATTCTCCTTCACCATTGTGCGTTAGGATTGACGAATATAGGGTGTGTGGTGGGTTCCTCCTCATCTTTCTAATAAAGTTATTAGAACCAAATTATCTTACTGAATAAAAAAATCGTTACACGTCCCTGTTGCTTTCATGTTGTTATATGTGTTAGTGATTTTTTGTAATATAAATAAATTTGTGACATATTTACCACACTGTATCGGTGGCAACTCTTTGAAAATTAAACTATTATCTTACTTGAATCAAAAGTTGAATTGCATATTATTGCAGTTTCTTTTTGGAAGTTGAAATACTACATCATAATGCAGCATATATTTCAAATAAAGGTACTTTTCAAAACTACTTTAGTGCCTTTATAGAAAGCGCTAATGCCCTAAATTAGGAAAATGTTTTATGTATAAAATTTATACTAATTTAATGCATAAGAGGCCTCGCCAAGATCTCAAGGACCCAAACGAAAGTAACGACAGTTACGTAAAATATTAAAAAATGAAATTCATGGTTTGATGAGGTGTAAAACCACTATATTAATGGCTCCCAGAAGTCCTTATGATTTATATCGTTATCCGGGAAATTCCACCGTTCTCAGTGCAGTGCTACGGTGAAAATTCTTAACATTCTCTCTTATATTCCCATTTTTTTTATCCTTTTTTATTGATATTCTTTTGCTCAGCTACGTGTTTAATAAATAACTGTATCACAAAATTATATGAAAATGAAACGTAACCATTTAATATGCCTCTGCCTAACCCTTCGGGGATAAAGGCGTGACAATATGTATGTATGTATGAAACTTAACCATACAAATTCTCCTAAAAAAATCAATTAAGGTATATCCCATATAGGTTGACCTGTATCGTGTCTGTCGTTGACAAATCGGCATCGTCGCTGGTTCAACGCAAAATTTTCGAAAATTGAAATATTCATGCGTATTTCTTTTCTCCCTTATATTATATAAATACGTACTTTTTTTTAACCGTGGAAACTATGGGATGTTGGGGATCTGAGGCGCGAAATCTTATTGGGTGTTAGGGCATAAGATTAAGGAAAATCTGGTGACTTCTGCTCTAGATCGTTTCTGGTGCAGAGGTTGACAATTGCCGGTCAATGTGGTAACGCGGCTATTAGTATCATAGGCACCGTTTTTTTTTTTTTTTTTTGTTTTCGCGGGGAATGCATTTACGCACCGTCATCCCTGCTGCGGGGGCAGCAGGGACGGTGTGTGGGGCTCCCGGCCCGAGAGAGAGGGCCGTCCTACCCACTAAACCCCGCGGTGTTCCGCCTCACCTTAAAACCGACTCGCAGGGTAGGCCTGAGGTTAAATCACTGCGAGCCGGCAAGGGGCACCCCAGAACGGAACAGAACTAGCCCGCACCTCCACCGCTCTCGAGCGCTCCTCTGTAAGCAGAGGAGGTGAGAGCGGCCGGTACGGGCGTGCGCAAAAAAGTGGGCACCCCCTGGAACACAGAAAGGGTGCCCGTCGCCAAGTGGCCAGTTGGGCGGGGTCCCCCGACCTTCCGCCCACGGCCAGACACTATTCGGGGGCGCGCATGTAATTAGCACGTCTGCGCCCCCGAACCGGACGGCGGGGCGGGAGTGTCTGTCCCGTACGCTCCCGCACCCGCAACTCCTCTCGTTTCGCCGCCATCACCTCGCTAGCAAACGAGGCGACGGCGGCCCAACACTGTTGGCTGCCGACCATGGCTTGCACCACAGCCGGCAGCGACAAATTTACACCGACAAGGCCCGTAAGGGCGATACGCGGCCCGTCCCACGCCGGGCACACGGCGAGTGTGTGCTCCGCCGTGTCCACGACGCCACTTGAGCAGTGACGACACACGGGGTCCGGCTCCACCCCAGCCACCTCCCACAGGTACTTGGCGAATACGCCATGCCCTGTGAGGAGCTGACTGAGGTGAAATGTCGGCGCTCCGTGTGCCCTCTCTACCCAAGCACGTAGGACGGGCCGGACAGCCCCCACGAGCCGGGGGCTAACTGAGGGGCCTACCAACCTCTCGGCCCACTTCCGGAAGAGATCGTCGCGAGCCGACTGTCTCCAGCGGTCGATCTCGTCCGGAAGGGGCCGTCCACCGTTACTTCGCACCAGGGCGCTCTCCTCGTATACACTTTTGAGGACTCCAGCCTCGGTCATAGGCACCGTTGGACCGGGAGCGGTCAGTGGCTGGTTATATCACTAATAACTTTTAATTTTAGTAGAAATTTACATTTTACATTACATTTTATTTAAAAATTAAAATGTTATACACAGTGTTATTACGACTTATAAATAAATATTCAATTAAAATTAAAAAAAGTTATAAAAACACATCAAATGACGTCATTACACATATCACTTTTATTGATTTTGGATTTTGACTTATATATTAAAAATTTAAATTCATGGGAAACGGGAACGGGAAATCTTCACCTTTAGTGAAGCGGTGGTAGTGAATTCGACCGCCGTTGCTGACGTCTCGTTTTCGAAACCGTGGGTGTTTTCTATATATTATAGGTATGTGTGTATGTATTTATAAATATGTATTGTTTTTGTTGTCTAAATCCCACACAACATTATCTATTAGTTAAGCTTTGCTTAGGTAATTGAAATAGTACTCCAAGGACTCAACCATTAATAAACGCTGCAACTGAGACTTGCAAATGAGAAAGTTGTGTGCACTATGTCGCAACCATAAGTATAGTTACCTAAAGTTATGATGCGATGATAAAATAGGTAATAGGTAATTGTCAATAACCAATTATGTACGTCACAAAATAAACACAAATAAATTGAATTTAGATGTATTAAAAAAACATATAATATAAAGCAAGATATCAATTAGGTCAAAGCATCAAAATTTCAGTATGTCAAAACAGTATGTCAATACAGTTTGTCAAAACAGTTTCTCTTCAAACAAAATAACTTCTGAGAACAATCCCTAAGACTTTGGGCGCGTACTTAAATTTGAAACTGCTGACAACTGCAGCATTTCCGGGTTACCGACGTAATGTTGGTAAGCTACATATAATAAGACCCGTTACAATTAAAATAGAATCATATTAAGCAGAATTCCTAGAATCATGAGACACTTACAAATAAAAACAAATTAAAAATAAGAACGGTCTACTGCCGTTCACATAACTGTATTGCTTTCCTTTTAAAAAGAAAAGAACATGCTTATATCATTCTCTGGACTGATCTGATTAATTATGTGCCATAACCTCAATGCTGATAACCCACTTTCGACATATCGAGAGAACAAGACGTGGACACAAATAATTCATAATCGGCTTGCCTTCTGCAAGCATTACAAAAATTCAAAAGCTTATTAAGCTTTCTGTGTTTTTTTTTAATTAGGACTAATCCCACCCGCATTCCCATTACTGTGACTCCTATAAACCAGGATCTACAGCAATGACCAAAACACCAGAAAAGTTACAGCGAACTCGATCTAGGTTCTATGTTCCCAGAAGAAGTCATTTTACACCGTATCTAAATTATCTGAAGCTGCTGAAAATGACAGCTAGGCGGAGGTTGCATCCGGCCAGCCTGATGTTTGGTATAGTATCCACTCAGAGACCCACCTACCTCTATGAGAAACAAAACTGGAGGTGTGACAAACTGCGGTACAGTAAAAGATCAAAGGTGCCACCTCTTAGTCTCCCTAAGTACCGAACAGAAGCCTTTAGCGGTAGCTTCAAGCATGCTGCAACACACTGCTGGAATGTCTCTCTCCACCATTCCGTAGTTTGAAAACGAAACAGAAATTCATTCGTCGTTTGAGGAGTATTTATTTTATGCAACAAGTAAATGTTAAATAATCCCTTGTTTTTTCTTTTTATTATAATTTTAATTATCATTCGTTCAATTGTCTTATTCAATACTCCTTATAATTACTACATAATTTATTTGGCCGAATGCATTACAATTTGTAATAAAAATGTTGCGTACCTATGTTTTAAATATATTGAGTATATATTTTGTACTGCAAATAAAAACATCCCCATTGTAGTTATGTTGCTATTTATTAAAGTAATAGGTTATATTCTTTCTTAATGGCTGCAGTCCCCTGACCTTATTTACTTTTTTTCATTAAACAAGTGAATACATATGGTACTCCCATTACTCTGACTCCGGCACTTCGAGATTAAAAGTTGTAATACACAAAACCGCTGAGAGAAGTATATAAGAAAGTTAAACTGTCTACAAAACCGCTGTAAATTAACTCAGAAGCAAGCAAATTGAAGAAGTTGGTAATTTAATAAATTCAGTGTTTCGTTAAGGGTGAGTAAAACAAAATTTATTTATATACATTCTGAATATAGTATGCCTCTACCACCCATTTGGAGATAAAGGTCTGACATGAACAACTTCAAAAGGCAAAAATGAACTGTTTCTTTAATATCGTAAGTAATTGTTCTATCTTTAACTGTCTTCTATTAAAATTCGTGTGATTTAATTTTAAATATTCTAATGTTTATAAAATTTATAATTCCGCGGTTTTATTAATAGTTCGTTTCTGGGATTGTTCAAACTGTAGACATTTTATTTGAGGATGTGGAACATCTATCTTGGCTGTTGGTTTGAATAACATAATGGTTATACATTTTCTCCTGTTTATAATGCCCGGTCACCGCCATAGACAATGTCCCTCATCATGTAGGACCAACAAAACTACAATGATTCGTTTGTTAATTCTTTTTAGCCCATCCCATTCAGCAAATTAGGTATGATTACATTTTGTATGTTGACCCGTATGTAATTTTGTAATATAGTAAGTATTGTCCAAAAAAAAGTATAAAATGTGGAGAGGGTCAGCCCTTATCACCAAAGGATATTAAAAATGTACCATATATACACAAAAAAAAGACTATTAATATTCGGTCCATAGTTATTGGAGGACCTTGATAATGAACTCGGTGACACGAGATCTTTATTTAATAGTTAACTATTGGTTCAAATGACTTCAATATTACGTACAGAAAATGAACTTACTCGTGCTAAGAGTACTGACGTTGTACGTGTGCTATAACCACGTAGCTCGTGAAATACGACATAAATGTAAGAGTTACGACTCAGGTCGTTTCTTCTGCCCATATAATGCGCCCTACTCGCGATAAATTGAAATTGGCACATTTATCATCACCCCGCTGTGATTGTATTTTTTATTGTATCACCGTCCCCACACACGCAGTTGATTAGAGTCAACGCTTCAGTGCCCGACAGTTCACTTCAACCATAATTATGGTCAGACTCTCTTCGAAGTGATAAAGTTACTATCTAATAACTTAATACTTATTGCCCAATTCGGTTTATGGGTAGCTTCGAAAACTTTTATCTAAAAACGTGGAATGGTATATTTAGATAAATGAAAATAATCCCCTCAATAGCATTGAGCTTTTCAAGGTTATTTTTACGGAATTCCCATAGACGCGTTCAGCCTCTGTTATTTTGTATTTATAGGACCTCGAGGTAATAAGTGGGGATACTTTAACTTACTTTTACTTTTAATTTAAACTTTTCTAATTTTTAGCTTTCATTAAAATTGGACTTTAGGTCGGTTCGCTACCAATGCCTCTACTCAATTCATCTTAGTGTATTCCCTTAATAGCTTTCAAAATCTTACTGGATTGGGAGCCCGGGATCCACTTCTTTTGGTTGCTAGTAGCAGCTTTTGATTGGCTTCTAATTTTCGGTATTGTTGGGAGTGACTTATGTTTGATCTCTCAAACCGTATGAGAGTCTTGAGCCTCAGTGTGGTGAGATCACTAACGATGCTTATGAATGGGATTCAAAATTGTCATTGTTAGTTTAGTAATTTTCTTTACTTTGTAGTGAATTCCAAGCCCGTTCCATATTTAACGGACGGTAGGTAGCATGCAAATAAAATAAATCTGTAGGTTTGCAATTGTTATCGAAAATCTCACTATTCTGAAAATAATCTAAACTACACCATGTTTATGTACTCCGTTTACATCCAATAATGTTCAGATATTTACACGTATCTTCCTACTCAGAGCCTGTTTATTTACTGAGGAGGTGAGCGAAGTAAGCCGACGAAAGTCTCCTTTTTAACTCCACTGGTACGGGAAAAATGCTATTGATGTCCGACCGTCCGTCCGTCCGTCCATTCAGTCTACAGGTATGGACAATCTTTGATGTAGGCAACAACTTTTAGAAAGGGGGGTTTTCAATCGGGGGGAAATGGTCCCGTAGTGGTTGGCAAGGGCACTCAAAATGAAAAAAAAATGTTATTTTTTTTATTGATAAAAAAATAGTCCGGAGTCTACGGTTTACAGAACCACTAGTAATATACAGTTGATAACCAGGTCATCTATCGACTTAACTAAAAAGTAGTTTTGCATAAATGCGTCGCAATATTACTTCTATGAAGAAATTATGTAATATTAAAATAATAGCGTTATGATGAACACACATGACATTTGATTTATGACAGGATGTGCGTGACAAAGTTAGAATATCAACTATATAGTAGATAGTGATATTTTTGATATGTGTATCTATGTTTTATTTCATTCTGTTTTTTTATTATTTTGCTCTAAGATATTTGCTTGTTCTTCTTTAATCATCATGTTAGAATTTTGAATATAAAATAGTTCGTTCATTTAAAAATGATATTACTAGCCCGTCTAGAAAGAAATCGATTTAATTTTTTACATATTAAAGTGACAGACAGTACATGTAGATATGTAGCAAAAATTCCTCATTAGAATTTACGTAATTGAGAACACAAAAGGGTCAAAATATCGCTGTCAGGAAATGAAATTATAGCTGTAGGTATGTACATTACTGTTATGTAGCTAATACATACATACATATTGTCACGCCTTTATCCCCGAAGGGGTAGGCAGAGGCATATTAAACGCCCACATTTCACCGTATGCATTTTTGTCCTAAGTAACAGGTGGTGAGCCCATTGCCGTGTTTAAATGGTAAGGCGCAGGCTGCGGCGAAGGCCTTCAACTTGGCTTAACGACTGCCATTTTATTGGCAACCAGGACCAACGGTTTAACGTGCCTTCCGAAGCACGGAACTGGGGTGGGTCTAAAAGGCCGAATAAATTTGATAAAATGTGTCTATTTTAGATGTGAAATTTGGAAGAAATTTTGAACCCGTTGCCCTTTTTAGTAAGGTGGTAACAAAAAGGCTTAAAGGTCTTATGTGCTAGACACTAATTAGCACGACCAATTAGAGTCCTGGTAGTCTCGGACTAATGTATCGGAATGTAGCTAATGTACATTACATTAGTTTTTAATTTCAGTTCAATACATGCAGTATTTTCAAAGTTATAACAACGAGAAGTTTTAGTCCTTTTTTGAATTTCCGAGATGAGACGCGCCCATTATGACATCACAGCCTCGCACAGACTGCGACAAGGCGCGGCGCGGCGTTCGGGTGCGAAGGAGAGCGCGACTGTTAAATGAGCAGGGTTGTGATATATTAAATAAGTAAAAACACCGTTTTTCTCGTATTCTTTTGTAGATTTATTTGCCATTTAAAGTATAAAACGTTAGTCAGACCCATTCAAGCAATGTGATAAACTTTGAAAGCAAGATTGTAGGTAAATTTCTACTAATCTCGTTTGTTGTGTGTTTTTTTTCTGTTATTCATTTACGTCGTAACTTTTGAGCGTAGGCCTCAAACCTCACTCAATATTCAACGCCCACAATGTTCAGTTTTGTATCGCCTACATCAAAGCAGTTTCCTGCAACCTTTATGATGCCATCAGTCTACCCAGTGGGAGGCTACCCACGCTACATCATCCGGTCCGCGATCACTTCTATAAACAATGTACCTTTCCTGAAACCTTTGCTTTAAAACCGTCATTTTGTAAGTTATATCGCTTAAACGTTTCTTCCTTCGGATCTCTGAATTCTACATAAAAGATATATAGCTATCTTATACTAGTTGAAGCCCGCGGCTCCGCACGCGTATTAAAATTTCCCGTTTCCCACAGGAACTTGTTGCCGGGATAATAAGTAGCCTATGTGTTATTTTGATGTATAAGCTATATTACTGTAAAGTTTCATTAAAATCCATTCAGCACTTTTTACGTAAAAGAGTAGCAAAAAATCCATACTTAGACTTTCGCGTTTATAATTTTAGTAGGATGTAGATTTTAAACTCTATATATCTTCTATTTTAAATGGGCTAACATTTATGTCAGTTCTAATTACATTGTCGAGTAAATTGAAGGATATCCTACAGTTTTGATGTTCCCATTTTAGTGACACTTCGATTGAGTATTGATTGATAAAAAATAGATTATATCTGTATTCGCGAACAGAGTAACTAACCGAAAACTGTTTGTTATTTGATCGTATATTATTTTGATTATAAATATCTAATATCAGGAGGATCGACAAATCAACCCGATCTGAAGTCATTTTTACTTTTTTTTTTCAACTTGAACTTTTTAAATAAAATAAATCAATAAATAAACATTGTGGGCCACTTTTCACACAGCGCCATCTAGCCCAAAGTAAGCTAATATTAGTTTGTGTTATGCGACTAGCTAACTTTTTATTATGAAAGGTATTGAAATTCATTCCAAATCTTTCATATTAATAAGTTCATAACTCCATGTGACTGACAGTAAAATATTGTTTACCTAGTCATCAGAAGCACTAGTAGCCCCGTTAACTAAGGGCCGTATTATAGAACCTTACTCAAGCCTCAAGTATTACTTAGAACTAGTTTTAAGCTGAGCTTTTATTATAGAACCTTACTCGATTCGTGAAACGTCAATCTAGAATCACCTGAGAGCTGTCACAGTGAAATGACGTTTGATTCATATTATAGATCAGTGCTCAAGTGTCATTTCAGTAATCCTTTATTTTTAAACCATATTCATCTCAGATTCGCTACTTGATTCGAGATTTGCGAGCAGTTTTCGTAAGTTTAGTCGACACCACGCTCAAGCAGAGATTTTAGTTAACAAAAATAAAAGATGGCCTCCTTTATCTTTCTAAAATTGATATTTTTGAAGATAAATAGACTATTATTACTTATCATTCACGTGTTTATCCCCGAAAGGGTGGCAGAGTCATATTTACGCCTCTATTTCAGTGCCAGCACATTCTACCAAACAGCAGACCCGTACCAATCAATAACAATTACTTTACAAAGATATTAATTCAGTATTAGATTAATACCGAAGACAGTGTGATCTTGTATTGTGTGGCAGTGTGGATCGTATTGCTTCATTATTTTATTTCAACTACCACACTTTTAATAGAAATGTGATAATAAAATAATACCTATGATAATAATGAGATATGTGGATATTAAAAAATAATGTCATTATATGGTTGTGTTAGAGTCAATGTCGCTTACGAGTAGTGTAGCTATGTACCATCAAACACATATCATTAAACACAAGATAATACCTTAAATGATGGAACATTTGCTAAAGCAATACCAGCGTGGACATCCTTTTTATGCCACAGCATCCTTTCAGGATAGTACTGTAGCTTGTGCTGTACTGCACTATTGTGCCTATTATATTAATATCCCTATTGACTTCCAATATACTTTACCCCCTAAGAGAGTACTCCATATAATAAGAACATGATCATTCAATATGTAGGAGGAATAGGAATAGATAAGGGATAGGTTTGGATAAATTTTCAAAGCGATTTGTAGATGCTGACTTTCATATAATTTTTATTAAAGTGAAAAACATGACTTGGTTTAGGATGGGGTTTGACCCGTAACCTATGTCTAACAAGGGCAATGCTCTATGCCACTGAGGTACCATAACCATACCAAAATAAGATGAAATTATTCACTATATTTTCATTGTCACTCGTTCAAGCCCCATCTTGAACCAAGTTATCTTTATCACTGTAATAACATTTATTTGAATGAGAGGTGTGTACACTACAACTTATAACAACCATCATCAATAGATAAAATATTTATTTTAATGATTATTTTATACTATATTAATTAAATATTCATATTAAACAATACAATTATATTTTATTTTATTTTTTTTAAATAAAGAACCTAAAAATCATTATTATATCTTATAATAAATAATTAATCATTATTATTATTATTTCTTAAGATAATGATTTGATGACAGATTCTTTGGTACTTTCTTGTGGTGAATATTGTGCACGACAGGCTCGGCAAGTTTTTGGATGCTTGTGTCACAGTCGACTATCTCATTAATAACAAAAGGACAAGAGTTTCAAATTCTGTTCTCTGAGATACTATTATTTCCAGAGTATCTGTTTCAGCTTACAATATCACTGTAACAAAAAACAATCTTCAGGTATGCATATATTACTGGTTCGGTGGTGTAGGTGATAGTGTATGTGACTGCTACTCATGTGAAGGTCCCAGATCGGAATAAATATTTGTGAGATCCCCAAATGTTTGTTTAGAAGTTTGGGTGTTTACTCTATAACAATGTATATATTTAGATATACATAAGTATGTTTATCAGTTGAGTAGTTCCCATAACCCAAGCTAATTACAAATTAAAATAAGCAAATAACACAGCGCCATCTAACCCTTTAGGTTAGATGGCGCTGATGTTTCCTACAAACTTTGATTCACGGTGTTAAAACTTCTGTTCTACATGTGACTTTAAGCTCTATCTTTCTATCCTCTCAAGGTTGTTTATGACAGAGCCCCGAACCCTATGCAACCAATGTTACAAAGTGTACCCTATAATATTTTCAACAAATAATAGGTAATTACCCGGTATGTGTCAATAGTCTCTGGTATTTAAATTCAGTGCATATGTTAAATTAGATATCTGGATCCATATCGGCATCAGGACAATGACCTCCACAGACAGTGGCTATATGGTACTGCCTTTCACGCGTAAGTGCATCACGCTGTCTTGCTCTGAAATTTTACCACAAAGCGGCTCAACAGCTCTCCGGATGCCTAGAACAAAAATAGAATGAATCTTATTAAACAGTTATCATGAATTACTAGATGGTGTATATCTGCACAAATATATAAGACCATAAACCTCCAACACTTACCGTTTCGATAGTTTTTGTAGTAAATATACTTTTCTGAAATATTGGCCCAAGCAATGTATGACATCGTTTTTTATTTTGTATACCTAATATTCTTGAAAGATTTTAATATTTCTAGTAATAGATTCCTTTAGACGATCGTAAAATTCTTCTTTTCTTCAGATATGTACAGAATTAGAATAATTTCAATTAATTTAGAATGTAAACATAACACTGGTACGATAATATCAAATGTCAGTCAAGCAAAGTTTATTCTAAACTCGCGATCCATTTAACGCAGACAAAAGGTTCATTTTATGAATCCGGGACTTCCAATACAGCAGATTTTTGTATAGTATTTTGAAGTAAGGATACTTTAAAGCAATCACAGAGGTGATTAAATCATTTCAATGAAAAAAGTAAATTAAAATTAGCTTTTGAAACATAAATATCAAATAGTAAGCTGCGTGGAATGAAAACAAAATATGTAAGGAATAAAAATGTAATAGAAAACAGACTGTTTTTAAGCTTGCAACATTCCAATGCGTATTCTGGCGATTGGAGATTTGGATATTTACTCAAGGTTACTTTTCACCGATCTGAGCATGGGGATAGTTCTATAATAAACCACATGCTTATGTCTAGATTTAGCACTCAAGTGTCAATCTGCTAAATTCCGTTTATGTGTGACTTGAGTTAGTTTCTGTAATACGACCCTAAGTTTTCTGTAAACAATCACTCTGACTGTGACTGTGACTCTGAGATGGGTGACTTAGTGGTTTCGCTTTTACATACTTCGCATAGCGAGTTAATTCATTGGTCTTGGTGGCCAGTGACATAGCAGTCATTAAAGCAAGTTTAAGGGTGGTTTAAAAAATACACAACAGTAGGTCGCCACTAACTGCACCTGCACATTTCAACATGCTAATAGGCTCACAACCTATTTCGTGTGACAAAATATAAATTGTGAAATACGAGCGTACAGTATGCCCCTGCCTACCTCTTCGGGTTTAAAGGAGATATATGTATGTATCTAGTCATATTATTCAGATCAATCTAGCCATTTATCCACAGAACCATTGTAGGTTTTGTGGTAATTTATTTCACGAACGAGCTGAAAGAAAAAAAGAACATGATATAATGTTATTAGCCAGAGCAAAATTACTTTTATTGTGAATGATCACCGTGCCTAAAATGTAATGTATCATCGTACACATCAACATACATCTGTTGTTATCATCAGTTAATTTTATTATTTTGTCGTACCAGTTACAAACTTAAACACTTTCTTTAATAAAATAATGTGTATTTTTATAATTCTATTTTCAAAAAAGTATGTAGAAAGTACGTATTATTGTACCTACTTTAATAATCCCTTTAGTTTCTTCTTAAGCAGCAAGGTATGTTGGCGATGTAGTAGCTTACAAGCAGCAGCAAGCAGAAAGCAGAAGAAGTAGCAGAACAGGTAAGTGAAGATGGTGGATGAAGAATGAAGTGAAGAAACACGAAAGCAAATGAATATGTTATTTTAGATTAACGAGTATAGTTTATTATGTTACGAAATACTAATATTATTCGAACACTGATTACATTAACTGTATTATTACTACGATAGCACATATCTTAGCAAGCAAAACCGAGAGCGCGTAATAGATGTGTTGCGAGCGAGTAGTAACCTAACACTGTCGATGAAGCTGCGCGCCCGCAAGTACTTTAATGTGTCGTGAAGCTGTGGTACAATCTTCATAAGCGGAGCGGTTTTGTAGTGGCGAGTGTATCGCCACATTACTCCCCCGGCCAGACCTTAACTACGGTCGATAAAAGTCTGGTAGCTTTACTCTTCTGCCGCACCGAATCCTCTTCTCTTCATCGCGTTTCTCAGTCCCGGTAGCATTTGGAGTTGAAGTAGGAATATAAACTTCTTTCGTCACGTAGGCTGGCTTCAATCTATCGACCGAGATGTTAGTTGATCTGCCTTTAATATCTATTGTAAAGAACTTGGCTTGTCTCTTTAAGACCTTGTATGGGCCAGCGTAAGGGGGTTCGAGTGCACCACGTACATGATCTTGATGGAGTAAAATGTGAGAGGTTGAGTTAAGATCACGTGGTATATAAAATGGCATTGTGGTATGCCAAGAAGTAGGCTTAGGTGATAACTTCGCCATGTAGTTTCGGAGACGGGTCACGTACTGAGTGATGTCTTCAGTAGTGTAGTCGTTTTTGGGAGCAAGAAACTCGCCAGGCAGTTGTAGTTGCTCACCATAGACCAACTCACTTCCGTTTGCTGCTGGGTGGTATGCTGTTGTTCGGAGGTGACGCGCGCCGATCATGCTAGTGAGTGCTTTGAAGAGGTGGCTCTCGAACTGGCGACCACGGTCGGTAGTTACACGTGCGGGACAGCCGAATCTGGCTATCCAGCCAGACACGAGGGCAGTTGCGCACGTATCAGCCGTGATGTCCTGCAGTGGAAAAGCCTCAGGCCATCTCGTGAATCTGTCGATGACAGTGAGGTAGTATCTGTAACCACAAGACAATGGTAAAGGCCCCACGAGGGCAATGTGGATATGAGAGAACCTCGCAGAAGGGGTAAGGAAAGAGGATAGTGTGTGTGTCGGGAAATTTTGCTTTTCTGGCATTTTAAGCATTGCCTAGACCACTCTCTACAATCACTACGTATCCCTGGCCACACAAATTTTTGTGCTACCAGTCGCGCTGTAGCTGAACTTCCAGGATGATTCCAGTTATGTACTGAGTCAAAAGCTTGCTGTCTGAATCTTGGAGTGATGTACGGCCGCGGGGGCTCCACAGAAGTATCGCAGTAGATAGGTATGTCGCTGTGTATCGTTCGCATTTCCATTAGTTTCAGAGAGGAACCATTACGAAGAAGATCTTGCAGTTCAGGATCGTCCTCCTGAGATTCTGCGAGCTCCTTATAGTCCATAGCCATGGAGATTTCGTGAACGCGAGAGAGGGCATCGGCAACAATATTTTCAGGTATATATCGTATGTCCGTGGTAAATTGCGATATGAAGTCTAAGTACCTGAATTGCCTTGGAGAGCAGTCGTGCTTGCTGGAAGAAAACGCGAACGTCAACGGTTTATGATCCGTGTAAATGGCGAAGGTGGCAGTTTCAACCATATGTCTGAAATATTTTATGGCTTCGTAGATTGCCAAAAGCTCTCTGTCGTAGGGACTGTACTTATTTTGGCTCGTCGAAAGCTTGTGCGAGAAGAATGCCAAAGGTTGCCAAACGTTGTCTTTGCGCTGCTGAAGTACTGCGCCAATTGCAGTGTCCGAAGCGTCAGTAACAATTGCCAGTTCTGCCGAGTAGTCCGGGTGAGCTAGAAGTGTGGCTTCTGACAACGATGTCTTGCAGGCCTCGAATGACTGAACTAACTCTGGAGTCATATCCACAGGGTGAGAACCTTTGATTTTGGGTCCCCGCAGCAAGGAGTTTAGCGGTGCTTGAAGTTTGGCGGCCTGAGGGATGAATCTTCGATAAAAGTTAAGCATCCCCAAGAACCGCCGAAGCTCTTTAATAGTTTTTGGAACAGGAAACTCTTTGACAGCTTGAATCTTGTCATCTAAGGGTTTAGATCCAGCGGCAGACACTTTGTACCCTAAGAAATTAACGGCATCTTGTCCAAATACGCACTTAGTAGTGTTTATGAGTACGCCGTACTGCTTGAGCCGCTCGAAGAGTTGTCGTAGGTGCATTTTGTGCTCAATCTTACTACGAGAAAAAATCATAATGTCATCAATATACCCGTAGCAGAACTCGAGCCCTGAGAGCACCCCATCAATGAACCTTTGGAAGGTCTGAGCTGAGTTTCGCAATCCGAAGGTCATGAAAGGAAACTCAAACATCCCAAAGCACGTCGTGATAGCAGTCTTTGGTATATCCTGTGGGTTAACGGCTATCTGGTTGTAGGCCTTCACTAGGTCAACCGTAGAAAGAATTAAGCATCCAGACAGTTGGTGAGAAAAATCTTGAATATGTCGTATAGGGTAGCG
The DNA here is from genome assembly GCA_948477245.1 of Thumatha senex. NCBI lineage: Eukaryota > Metazoa > Arthropoda > Insecta > Lepidoptera > Erebidae > Thumatha > Thumatha senex. Next base: position 16,667,701 of record OX419731.1, on the reverse strand, counting down.
ATCAGGAATTGTTCTCGCATTGAGTGCTCTGTAGTCACCACATGATCTACAGCTGTCATCTTTTTTCTTGACTAGGTGAAGAGCTGAAGACCAAGGACTGTCGGAGCGTCAAGCTGTACCTGATGCCAGCATATCTTCAAATTCCTTTTTAGCTGCTTGTGCACGGACTGGATCGAGTCGACGTGGTTTACAGGAGACTGGTTGACCAGGTGTGGTTTTAATGTAGTGCAACGTGGAGTGCATAGAAGGTAAACGTGTACCTGCAGGCCTTGTGATCTCTGGGTATTCACGTAGAATCTCGTGACACTCGGTTTCACTAGTGACTGCCTTAACTGAAGCGATGTCGTCTGACATTCCTGCTATCTCTGCCACAGCTGCTACGTGTAGCGTTGTAGTACCGTCGACTAAACGTTGGCTTCTGCAATCTACCAACATATTATAGTGACTAAGTAGATCCACACCTATAATGGGCTTCGAGACATCAGCTATGGTGAAATTCCACGAAAAGCCTAAAAACGCCTAAGGCCAAGGTTGAGATGTAACTGTTTAGGTCCGTAGGTGTGAATCACGCTGCCATTCGCTGCGATGAGATCGTACTTGGATCGAGTACAGGGCGTCCTAACTGCTGATCGTGGGAAAACGCATAAGTCAGAACCAGTGTCCACCAGAAACTGCATTTTCGAAACACAGTCGGTAACAAAAAAACGGCCTGTAGTTTTTGGGCAGTCGTTGGCCGCTATTTCCGACCGCCCTGAGCGTTTCCCGCCTCGAATGTAAAAGGCTGCCTGCACTTATTCGCCTTCGCTCCAAAGGTGTAATGGTAAAAACAGTGTGGGTGATCTGGCGGCGGTTGTGTTTTTTTTTTTTTTAACGTGTGGAAATCTCCTCGGATGTCATGCCGGACTCGAACCGGCTAAAACCACACAGTCCCCGCCTAACTGTCTATTACCGGACGCTCCGGGTAACTCCTCGGAGGCGGCGGTTGTCTAGTTCTAGAGCGACTGCGAGAGTGGCTATTTCTCCGGAACATGGGCTTGGCACGTGAGCGACCTCTGCCATACATATTACCACTAAGGGTTGCTACTTGTTTAGTAAGTTCGCTTACCTGCCTTGCAAGGTCATCCAAGGTCGAGGTGTTCGAGACGGAGGCTCTTACCATGGCTACTTGAGGTGTTACAGGGGCAATTTCATGCACCTTATCAGCCAACTCTCCCAGCTTATCTAATGGAAGGTCCATCTGCGAAGCAATAACAGTTTGAATATTTTGAGGTAGACGACTCGTCCATATAGTTGCCAAAAAATCTTTAGGTACTGATGGGCCCGCTAGACCCTCTAGATGCCGCAAAAATTGCGAGGGCTTCCTGTCACCAAGCTCCTCATGAATCAACAGCTGCTTAACGCGCTTTTCTTGTGACGCGGACAGACGCCTAAACAACTCAGTTTTTAATTTATTATATTTGTCCCTTTCTGGAGGTCTTGTGATTATGTCTTTTACTTCGATAGCATACTGATGATCAAGCTGTGCTACTAGATAATTAAATTTGGTGGCATCAGCAGTTATTCTCGAGAGCTCAAACTGACACTCTAATTGCGCAAACCATAAAATCGATTCTTCTGGCCAAAATGGAGGTACCCGTACGCCTACACGTAGCACTTCGTCAAGTTTGATAGCTCTTTCTGGTTCACTCATAATGACAAGAAATACAGGAAAAAATAAATCGCTTACCGCTTGTAAGTTGGACCACAACTTTTTACTTTTATAATAAAGTGGGTATAGGAATCTTCTTGTGAAAAATTTTCAATAGATGTACTAATATATTTTAGCACTATTTTTAGATGCTGTAACTTCACAATTACTTAGAAGGTGCGATGATGAATGGTCTTCTTTGTTCTAACTCGGGGTCACCAATGTAGAAAGTACGTATTATTGTACCTACTTTAATAATCCTCTTAGTTTCTTCTTAAGCAGCAAGGTATGTTGGCGATGTAGTAGCTTACAAGCAGCAGCAAGCAGAAAGCAGAAGAAGTAGCAGAACAGGTAAGTGAAGATGGTGGATGAAGAATGAAGTGAAGAAACACGAAAGCAAATGAATATGTTATTTTAGATTAACGAGTATAGTTTATTACGAAATACTAATATTATTCGAACACTGATTACATTAACTGTATTATTACTACGATAGCACATATCTTAGCAAGCAAAACCGAGAGCGCGTAATAGATGTGTTGCGAGCGAGTAGTAACCGAACACTGTCGATGAATCTGCGCGCCCGCAAGTACTTTTATGCGTCGTGAAGCTGTGGTACAATCTTCATAAGCGGAGCGGTTTTGTAGTGGCGAGTGTATCGCCACAAGTACATTCTATTTTAAAATTACAATGATGGTCACTCAAGCATGGATTATTATTAATCTGACATGCTTGAGTGACATTTTTATGTTTGACATACTCTACGAGTACAATGTTTGAAAAATAGTTTTAGGTTCTTTTTTTTTCAAATCTATCCAATCTCGAAGCTCTCGTGGCCCCACTAACTCAGTGTTCTGTAAACGATCACTATGTTAAGCAACATTCGCTATAGCTGGCCCTGGGATAGGTAACCACTCTGTGACATTTATATTTGCGAGCGTTTTTGTGCTTCGAAAAGCACGCTAAGCTGTTGGTCCCGGTTGCCAGTAAAATGCGAGTCGTTAAGCCTGGCTGAAGGCCTTATGGGCCTTGAAAATTTTCAACAGCAGGTCACCACAGCCTGCAGCTGTTCATTTTAACACAGCAATGGGCTCACCACCTGTTATGTGGGATAAAAATGCATACGGTGAAATGTGGGCGTATAGTATGCATCTGCCTACCCCTGACAATATGTATGTATGTACATTTCAAATATCTCAAATTTAAAGACATCCTCTCTAGAGCACACCCAAGCTCCCTGACTTAAGCCAAAAGAGTATTGTGTAGTTTTATAAGAGACCACCTGACATATCCACCCGTCAAGTCTTGACGGGGTGAAGTTCAAAAAGATTTCCACCTTACTTATAAAAAAAAAGATCTGAAAAGTTGTCACATCAGACTAATATACCAGCTTCTAAATCGCTTTTGAAATGTTTTATTGAACATAACCTTTACAGACACCACAAGTTTTGAATGTTCACCATTAAACTATAGCTATGCAAAGTTTTGCTGTGCCAGAACAAAGTTTTATTACCTTTCGCTAACTTCTGCAGACTAAATTCAACTAGATGGATACGGCTGCAATGTTTCCCAGCTTTGTGTTGTTTCAAAGTTGCTGTTATATTTCATATTATTTGGTGCAGACTTCGGTTTTGGTACACACATGAAATTATAATATAGGTATTTGAATACTATATTTATAAGTTTTAAAAGTATTTATAAATATTTTACGTCAAGATTTGTAGTAGAAATGGTTTTACTACAGGCTTACTCGCATTTTTTTTAGTTGGTTCTACAAAAGTAGCCCATGTGCCTCATATTAATCAAAATGTACTATAGCCTCCAAAATTGCTTGGATGTTTGAAAATGAAACAAATGCTATGGGGTAGCAAGCTCAGACGGTAGTCGCTCCTATCAATGGCAAAAAGTCTAACTACAGCTGCTCATCAGAAGACCAAAAATAGTAATACCCCATACTCCAAATCCAGGTTTGAAAGCAACAAGAACATTAAACTAAGGAGAGGGAAAGGTCATAGAACTCGAGCAATGAAATAGCTGTACACTGTATTGTGAAAACTTTTACTGCGTTAAGCATTTTAGGTTAAGGTCGGTCCTGAGATGGGTGACCGTTTCTGGTATTTGCATTTTCAAGCATTTTTGTGCTTTGGATTTGAAACGTCCCCAATTTTTTTCTTCTCTTTGGACTCTATAGCTTTATGGGCGGTTTATAAAATATCAGCAGCTGGTATTCACAGCCGGTCGCTGTCAGAAGAAATTGCAAAACCGCCTATGGGTCGGCAGTGCGAGTGTAACACTTCTTGTATTGTAATGGACCGGTGAGCCGGTGCGCTTGTCGGCAACCTCAGTAGTATAAAATCCGCAAAAATTATGAAATCGAACTTGTGACATCAAACTTACTTAGATAGGAAACATTGCAAGAATTATTGCTCCAAAAGTTTTGCAATGCGGGTAAATTTAATTTAATAAAATTACAGGCAGTGCTCTTGAAACACGCAAATAATTATGTTACTGCTTCTTTCTGTCCTGAGTTAGTCGTAATAAGTGTGCTTTTTATGTACTAGATTTATTCCGCAGCTTCGGATGTATAATTATTTCAAAAAAGTTTACGTCAGTATATAACTGACAAAAGTAAAGTTGATCTTATTGACTGAGGAAACGAGCGAAGCGAGCCGATGAAAGGCTCCACTTTAAGTCCACTGGTACGTGAAAAATACTATCGATGTCCGACCGTTCGTCCGTTCGTCCGTCCATTCAGTCAAAAGGTCGCATTTTTCATCGCATTTGCATGCAACTTGGCAAGGACAATCCTTGAAATAGCCAAAAACATTTAGCGAGGCGTTTTTTTGATCAGGAGGTAAAAGGAGGAAGGGGAGGGGAAATGGTCCCGTAGTGGTTGGCAAGAGCGCTAATTAATTAAATAATTTAAAAGAAAACATGTTAAAATTGCATTTATTATTAAATTACTCATGAATGATACTCAAAAAAATGTTTAGCCTTTTTCCTCAATTTACTCCGAAGTCTACGGTTCACAGAATTACTAGTATAATATTTGTCTTTTTACACATAATGCGAAATACTTAAATGACAAGAAAAAAAATTACAGACTACGATTTTAATGTTGAGTTTTGTGTAAAAGGGCTTTATTATGTCCAGGTTCACATCTGGGTTTTATCAAAATTAATCTCGGCGGTGTAGGGGTATTTATTGTTATGGTGTAGGGGTGATTACCGTGTATTTCTGAGATCCGCAAATGCTTGATTCAGTTCTCATGTTTTCTAAAAATATTGTATTTTTAAAAGTAACCAAGCGTACAATTGTAGAGACGAAGACTTCTTCGGGGCAAAAAATAGTGTAATCCAGTTAGTGACGTGTCATTGGCAAGAAATCCTGATTTATACTAAGTAAAAAATAAAAAAAGTTTGGAAAATCCAAAAGTGCACGGGCTTTTATTATGGTCCCGTTTTAATTTAAATTTCGACCAAAGACTTGAAAATTTTAAAAATTTTTTACACATCGCAATCTAACCAAAAAAAAATTATGGATTAGTTAGCTTAAATTGCGCTAGAAGGCGTTGTGCTGAAATGGTTTATTTAATATTTAATAACAATTAAACCACATCGAATCAGACCGTGAAAATTGAAAGGGTAAAAAAAAGACTCGATTAGTAATGTATTTCGGTCGTTATCGTGTTAACAAGAAAATAATCCGTAACATACAGACACACGGACGTCCGAGACGGAACTTTTTTAAACAGTATTTTAACTAGTTTAAATTACAAAAATGGCATCAAAAATATCATGAGTGTTAAAAATAGTGTTTTTTCTTAATATGTGTGTATATATATTATTTTACAAGTGCAATATATGATAATTAGATACATTTTAAGTTAGAAAATCAGATGTTTTGCGGGAAGTGACAGTAGTACCCACCTCAACGCTTCGCTTATGAGGCGTGCAATTAAGAGAGAGAGCTCAAGAAAGTTAGCGGCAGCAAATACCTGACGAATGAAACATTGATCTTACAATCTTCTAAAGAACATGCAACACTTAGTATTCGGCTAATCTTCCTCTAAAATCTATTCAGCCTTTTCATAAATATTGAATATAAGAATCTTTATGACGAAGTGTTTATATAAAAGTACCAACTCCCAAAATAGTACTGCTTAAATTTTAACCTATAGCAGAATATATTTTAACCTATAACTTATAGCAGAAAAACAATGAGTGTAAGCCCAATGAATTAAGTCAAAATGAATATCGATAAATAATGGTGATCACTGTTTATCAACACACTTTAATTATTCCGATCATAGTTCATCGGAATGTTTTAAATAGTGAAACACTTTTGATTCTCACTTAGGGTATTCTACAACTTATATTTTTACCAGCTGTGAACTGATTTTGTACATAAGTATGTCTTAAAGATAATTGATAAATTCCAATAAAACATCAATAAAATTATAACTATTTTTAGTTATTTTCTACGTATAATATGTATAAATTTAGAAATATACAAGTATGTTCATCAGTTATCTAGATCCCATAACACAAGCTAATTTTTTTTTAATTTACTGTTACAAAGTTCTCGTGAAAAGAAGCGCTCGTGGCCCCGCGGTCTCGGTGTTCTGTAAACGATCACTGAGTTACGCAACTTTCACTATGGCTGGTCCTCGGATGGGTGACCACTTTGTGGCATTTACATTTGCGAGCGTTTCCGTGCTTCGGAAGGCACGTTAAGCCGTTGGTCCCGGTTGCCAGTAAAATGGCAGTCGTTAAGCCTGGTTGAATGCCTTATGGGCGGCTTGAAAAATTTCAACAGCAGGTAGTCACATCCTGCGTCTGTCCATTTCAACACGGCAATGGGCTCACCACCTATTACGTGGGACAGGAATCCACACGGTGAAAAGTGGGCATATAATATTGCTTCTGCCACCCCTTCGGCGATTAGGCGTGATGGGTATTTATTTACAAAGTATGTTAATAAAAAAAACAGTACTTAAATAGCATCTAAAAACCACAAAGGTTTAATATGTGCTATCAAGAGTCTATACAGTGCCAGCAGTTAATAAAAAATAAGTTTAAATAAAATTAAAATTTAAAAATAGGTTTAAATAAAATATTAGCTTACTTTGGGCTAGATAGCGTTGTGTGAAAAGTGTCCCACAATATTTATTTATTTATTTATAATAGCCATTCTCTTTCTATTATTTATAGAAAGAAAATGGCTATTTTTGCAAAACACACAAACAAAAAAACTGCATTAAACAATATTACATCTTCTACTACTATCTTCTACTACTATCTTCTACTACTATCTTCTACTACTATCTTCTATTAGATTAGCCTTATTTCATTTTAATATTTGCCTTATTTTTGGAATTATAATGCGCCAGATTACATCAAGAAAGCGCTCGTGGCCCCGCGGTCTCAGTGTTCTGTAAACGATCACTGAGTTACGCAACTTTCACTATGGCTGGTCCTCGGATGGGTGACCACTTTGTGGTATTTACATTTGCGAGCGTTTCCGTGCTTCGGAAGGCACGTTAAGCCGTTGGTCCCGGTTGCCAGTAAAATGGCAGTCGTTAAGCCTTAAGTCGCCGTTAAGTCTGAAAATTTCAACAGCAGGTAGCCACAACCGGCGTCTGTCTAATTCAACACGGCAATGGGCTCACCACCTATTACGTGGGACAGGAATCCACACGGTGAAAAGTGGGCATATAATATGCCTCTGCCACCCCTTCGGGGATAAGGCGTGATGGAGATTACATCAAAATAAGACGGCTTCAAGTAACGAGAACGTTAGCCATAAGATTTAAAGTAATAACGCTAAATTAGCGTTGTCAGCTTTATGTTATCAAACATTCGGGAGACGGCGAAGAGAGATTACTTTCTAGAGATACAATTCTGAAATGAATGGAGCTGGCAGTTTACTTAGATTTGGTTATAAACTGTGTGATTTGGATTTATTTAATGTTCGTTTGTAAATGATACCTAGTGAAGAGCGCTTCCTGCTTTGGATTGTAAAACAGGCTAAATATAGACTATTTAAAAAAAGCTTTTTATTTCAAATAGTTATTAGAAATATTTATTTGTATTTTGCAATAAGATTACTGATAAGAATCTTATCAATCAATTCTAGACATCGTGAGACCGTTAAGCGTTTCCTCAGGGGGCTACGGACCTCTAAAAGATTCTGTAACTTGAGACAACATTAGAAATTATTTTGGAAAACAATTACCGTACTATGTTATAAACCCGCGAGTTCTCACTTGCTGACTGAGCTGCTAAACCATGTAAGCTACCGAGAACACTTAAAACTGACGAATCCTATCTCTTCGTCATAAGGCGAAGAAGGCGCTATCTACCGGCTCTTAGTTAATTTACACGGTATAATTGTGAAAAATTCCTCCTATAACCATTCGATTTGTGATGACTCTGGTGTCTGGTTAAGAAGCTCTCTCGGCAACTTAAAATATACTGCTTCGAGTTCCGCTCGAATCTGAATTATTCCCCTTTGATGAAGCAATATTTTTATCAACCTAATTTTCCAAGAAAAGGATTTATTGGTCAACTAGTTTTTTTTTGTTGAATGAATATAACAAGTTACGCGCCTTTCACTACCGTAGCGAAGGAATCAGACAACTTCTAAACTGAAACCAGTTTCTAAACAGGAAGTGGTAGAAACTTCAAAATCGCTTATACTTAAATATATATATTCCTGGTCTCCTGGATGATTTGCCGCAAACCGTGTGTCTGTATATTTTATGGTTCCAGAGAAATAGGTGCATACAGATAGATGGACAGACTGAGCCGTTTTATAAGACTTTTCTAAACTTAAGGGTTTAGAAGTCTACAACGGATATTTTATATCTTTTCATGATTGAGCTGTTTCTGAATTCGAAATGCAAAAATCGACGGTTGCGTAATACTGAAACTTTTTGTGTCAACGATGTCGTTAGACGCCGACGCTTGTAAAAGTAGTACTTTTCTCTAATTTGCAAGAGAATAATAAGGAAAAATAACTCGAAATTGTAATACCCGTGAAGAAAAAATCAATTTTGCAATAAGAACAATGTTCGCTTGTTTGCGGTTGTTATTTATTTTTTCATTTTACTTTTAGTAAGAAATACACATAGCATAAAAATGAATATGAAACATACATTTTGAATAAAACACTTGTACTTTCCTACAAAATTTACTTTAACCTGACCGATTTCACATTACGGCATTTTCAAAGGTTGATGATGATCTATATATATATAAAAATCAATGCCACTTTTCGTTGAAATTTTATAACTCAAGAACGGGCTCACCTATCCAAACCAAATATTTAGGGTTTGGTTGGACTATTTAGTAGATAGTTTATGTGAAGTTTGCACAAAATCGGTCAAGCGGTTTTTCATTTATCACATTTTAAGTGGCGTTAACGAAGTTCAGTATGATATATATTGTGTCATACAGCATGCTGTGCATCAATGAGTGTTTGTTGAATCTAATGTTTTCTCTATATAAAAAGAAGTATTTATTGTGTAGTGAAGTAATGAAGCGGTAGCGTATACGACTGCCGCTGCGAGGTTTCAGGTTCAAATTCCGGGTCGGAACTAATATTTGTATGATCGGCCAATGAAATTAATAATTTCGGATTATGCTTTGTTTTCTGTATATATATGTATGTATTAGAAATATATATTATATGTTTATCAGTTGTCTAGATTGCATGGCGCAAGCTTATATTAGCATAGTTTGGGGGAGAATGGCGGAATGTGGAATAAGTTTTTCACAATATATAAGCAATGTCGGATTTTTTTGATGCTGTGCAAGCAATAGACCGCTGTCTATACAGCCGGTATGTTTTGAATTTTTTATACCTTGTTTACATTGGCCCTAGTGCCATTAAATTACTAGGAATCTGTATGTGTGGCGCCATGCTCTATATATTTATGTAAAGTACATTGTGCTATTGACATAAATAAGTTATGGGTACTTTGAAATATTTTATAACTGTGGCCCCGCGGTCTCAGTGTTCTGTAAATGATCACCGAGTTACGCAACTTTCACTATGGCTGGTCCTCGGATGGGTGACCACTTTGTGGCATTTACATTTGCGAGCGTTTCCGTGTTTCGGAAGCCATTGGTCCCGGTTGCTAGTAAAATGGCAGTCGTTAAGCCTGGCTGGAAGGCCTTATGGGCGGCTTGAAAAATTTCAACAGCAGGTAGCCACAACCTGAGTCTGTCTATTTCAACACGGCAATGGGCTCACCTCACCACCTATTACGTGGGACAGGAATCCACACGGTGAAAAATGGGCATATAATAAGAGTCTGCCCCCCCCCCCCCCCTTCGGGGATAAGGCGTAATGGATATTTATTTATTTATTTGATTTATAATTATAATATGTAAGCTTAGTTTGGGCTAGATTGGGCTGTGTGAAAAGTTCCCCATAATATTTTATTTTTATTTATATAAAGTACGGTGTTGCAATCAATTCTTTTTCTTTGTTTCTTTTTCATCTTTTTTTTCTTCTTTCCAAGCAAATAACACGAGGGTTTAATTATAAAATGATGTTTAGGACTTTAAAAGTTTGGACGCATGTCAATTATTCAAATCTGCAAAAAATTATTAGAACACTATGTTACAAACATATAGTGTACAGTCTCATAATACTGTACATGTTTGGCTGACGTAGCGAAATGGCCCGAGTCTGCGTCACTTTTACATTAATATGAAAATTAATAAATCATTAATAGTACGTACAAGTGCATCACTGCAACGCGGTTAACAACATTAGAGAAAGTAAAACACCATCCACCGTCAACAACAAGTGCATCACCAAGACCAAGTTTGTGTGTGTGTGTGTGTGTGTGTGTTTTTGTGTGCGTGAGTGTGTGAGTGTGTGTGTGTGTGTGTGTGTGTATGTGAGTTTGTGTGTGTATGTGAGTTTGTGTGTGTAAGTGTGTGTGTTTATGTGTGTGTAAATGAGCAGAACAAGTGTACAAAACTGTACAGATTCATAAATATATGAATAGATACAACATATGCGGCTCGAGGAATAAATAATATCACAATAATTACTAAAGTTAATAATTCTTTTTTTTTTTTTTGTTTTGGCGATGTCCGGCTTGGACTTAGCCACGACGCAGTAAAAGGTTAGGAAGCGGTTAATATATAAAAAGGATTACGGAATTTCGGGAAAGGATCAAAATGGTTTGAAACAAGATTCTTAAAGTAATATTTAGATTTTTAAATGATTAACAGTTATAAATAAAGATATGGTTTTATAAATATTAATATCAAGATTATGTAATAGGGTGTTAATACAAGATGGAAGAGGAACATGGAGGGATATTAAGGATTCGAAAAATTCTGTATGGTTAAATAGAGGGCAAGCGAATTAATAATTCTTACTGTGACAACCTTGTTGAAGCCTTGTGGCTTGATGTACAGTTTAAAAAATTGAACTTTTTACTGGCTTGTGTTTACCGATCATCATCGCGTAAATTTCAAGAGTCCGACAGGATTCTCTTAAACATGATTGATAAGGCTTCTACAGAGAAAACTGTAATCATTGTTGGTGACTTTATTTTCCCAAAATTAAGTGGCCTCTAGACCAAGACTATAGCCACGACCCACTAACTGAAAATTTTGTTAATATATATACAAATAGCAACTTGAATCAACTCGTATCACAAATCACTAGAATACGAAGCGATGAAGAATCTTTACTTGACCTTATATTATGTAATGATGAAAATTTGATGAGTGAAATTAAATACCATCCACCAATAGGAAAAAGTGATCATATTGTGATCACTGCCTCTTATTATTATACACAAGTATTTCATAAAAATGGGAATGATGAAAAATTTTTGCGCTATGATTTCTTTAGCACTGATTATGATGCTTTGAATGAATATCTTTTGAAGAACTTAAGTGTAACCGGTTGTTCGCCTAATGAGATGTGGAACGGCTTTAAAAATCAAATAGATATAGCTGTAGAAAAATTTGCACCAATGAAACAAAGAATAGAGAACATGAAATTTTATAAACCCTGGATTAATAAAGAAATATTGAAGTTGACAGAGAGATAAAATCGATCAAAGTAGTGAGTCATACAATAAATATAGAATTATAAATAATAGAATTATCAGGCTAAAAAGATCTAGACGAACAAATTTTGAATCAACTGTTATAAATACGGGATCTAAGTCCTTTTACGGCTATATCAGAAAATAGCTATGCTCCAAAGTGAGCGTCCCATCAGTCTTGAAGAATAGCTATGATGAAGTTGTAACTGATCCACTACACATTTCTGAATTATTCGCAGATCAGTTTGAACTTAGCTTTGTCAGGGAAACGGATGAACAAATGCCGACAATTAACATGCCTAGAATCAGGAACTCAATAGAGGATATTAACATCACTGCCGATATGGTACGTAAAACATTACATACTTTCAATGATGATACAGCTACAGGACCTGATGGCATCCCATCCATACTTCTGAAAAAGTGTTCATCTGCATTAGTGGATGAAATAACCAATATAATGGTGCAGTCTTTGAAATCTGGTTCATTACCCTCAGATTGGAAGGTTGCTACTGTTATGCCGATATATAAAAAAAGCAACAAATTATTGCCAGCTAACTATAGACCCATAAGTCTGACTAGCATACTGTGCAAGTGCATGGAAAAGATCATAGCTGACAAAAGTAGTAACAATAACACATCATCATGGATGAACAGCATGGCTTTGTGTCTAAACGTTCTGTAAATACAAATCTGTTGAAATGTGCAAATGAGTGGATCAATAAGTTTAATGACCGGCGACCTACAGATGTGATCTACCTCGACTATGAGAAGGCATTTGACCGCGTACCTATACGACGCCTAATACACAAGCTGAACCACCTTGGAATCCGCGGCAAAATTTTGAAATGGATCAGTGATTCCCTTATTGATAGAACACTTAAAGTACGCATTGATGATAAGTTATCTTCTGCACGTTCAGTACTTAGTGGAGTACCTCAAGGATCAGTGCTGGGGCCATTACTTTTTATCCTCTATTTATCAGATCTGAAGAATACCTTACAACTACCCTTCTCGCTATTTGCGGATGATACCAAGTTTTTTGGAAACCCACTTATCCAAGGACAAGATATTCAAGGCGACTTGGATGCAATTTTTGACTGGACCAAGCGATGGTTGTTATCGCTTAATGTAGCAAAATGCACTGTTCTACACATAGGAAAAAATAATCCTCATAAACTGTACTACTTGAATAACCAGCAATTAAGATCAGTTGATTCACAGAAAGATTTGGGTGTAATCATAAGTAATGACTTGAAGTGGGAAATGCATATCACACATATTGTCAAGAGAGCAAATTCGAAGCTTTACCTTATAAGAAAAGCATTTAAATGTCTCACACCAATAACATTTACAAAATTGTACAAAACATATATCGGACCACTGTTAGAGTATGCAAAGGTGGTATGGAACCCCTATTTTAAAAAAGATAAAGCACTGTTAGAGAATGTTCAGAGGAGGGCTACCAGGATGGTTGGAGTATTGAGAAATAGGCCTTATGATCAACGCCTGATAGCACTTGGTCTTAGTTCCCTTGAAAGACGCAGACAGCGAGGAAGTCTTATAGAGACATATAAAATACTTAATGATTACTACAATGTGCCTGAAATAAGGAACATGTTCACAGAAAATGAGAATAAGCATCTCCGTTGTCATTCATTAAAACTGTGGAAAACGCCATTCAATGGAAATCCCCTTAAACATTTTCTATCAAATCGTGTGGTCAATGAATGGAATAATTTACCTGAGCATGTTGTAGAGGCACCGACAGTTAATGCATTCAAAAACCGACTGGACAATGTTTACAGACTCACACAGATCAGTTTACAGACAGATACACACGCATCAGCTCAGTGAGCTGCTAGTGTGGTTATAATATAATAATAATATTTTTATTCCTGTCACATAATTTATTGTACATCACGCGACCTTCATATCTATGTTCCACGAGGGTGTTGTTAGAAAACGTAATTAGCGAATTTAGCTTTTCAATTAATTAATTACTAGAAACGCCCACGGTACCATCTTTACAATTTGGTTATATCACATAAATGATTTCCCGTGGGAATAAGATGACTTTCTTTTAAGATAAAATGTGTCCAAACCCACAACTATGTCCTCAAAAATCGAGGTAATATCTTCCTTATTTTAGTCAGCTTACTCAATATAGTATAACAAGGTATAATTTAAAAAAATAAATGTACCATGTTTTTATAACGGTGTAATAAGTACTTCTGTATTCATATTTTTAATCTATGTTCTCACTTCTAACATATGTTCTAAATTTTAAGTATTTATCACATCGGAAAGTTACTATAGGATCTATTACAATATAGGATTTATATATAAGAAAACGAATGAGTAAAAGTAAGATGCTCCTTGGTTATCTTCGATTGGAACCATATAATACTATAGAGCTTAACATTTAAAATTTAATTCAAGGCTTTTAGTTTTAATGGTAACCTTTCAGCTCTGTTATGAACTGTTCTTGACTAAATAATCTGTAACAGTTTAACGCATTGGCTGTGACAAAGAAAATGCGCCATAGTATCTAAAGAGCTATGTTTCAGAATCTCTTGGGAGGCTTTTAGAAGGAATGTAGATAAGACATTAATGGAGCACAGTAAGAAAATTAAGTAAAATAACAAAGTTATCATTGTTCTCCTTAACTTCGCCGGAAAATTAGTCCTCTGAGAAATAAACGACTATTGCGACATCTTGACTACTTTTTCGAAGTAAATATATTACAATGGTATAACATTTAAAAAAAATCTCATTCATTTTATGGTTAAATTTATTATAATAAATAAATAAATAAATATTCATCACGCCTTATCCCCGAATAGATGGCAGAGGCATATTATATGCCCACTTTTCACCGTGTGGATAATTATCAATTTACTATTTTTTTATTAATATGCGAAAAAATATTTATGTGTGTGTGTTTGTATTTAAGTTTATTTCAATTTCAATTTTCTATTTATTTATTTGTGGAGCATAGGTTAGTTTACAGGTCTTAAATATATATATACCACACAATATGGTGTACAAATAAAAAAAAAACTAAATTATAATAATATTAATTAATAACTTAAGTAATATAAAATTATTAAAAATGTCGAGTAGGTACAGCATTATTCAAATTCAACTTTTCATTAAAATTTATACGTACGTAAGAACTTTTCTAGCCTATCCTAACAAATATAGCTTTGCCACAACACTTTGTTTGTAAAAGGAATGATAAATTAATTGAAAAAAACACCATAAGAAAAAAAAACTACTCTGAATGTAGTTATGAGTTTTCATGGAAAAAGTTATTAGCCAACTTTATTATTTAACTATTATCAGATAACTTCATCGTGTCGCTTTTGGGCTGTCGATGTCGGTACGCGCACCAAATAAATTATAACTTCAAAAATATAACCGTAACTCAACCATACGATTTGAAATTTACTGGTTAAAAGAATTTTATTGATTGAGTTTTTGATTTTAAACAATTGCAAAATATGAGATAAAATACCTAAAATCGATTTGGCGCAAATTGGCATGGAGATAGTTATTATTTTATTTATCTATCACGCCTTATACCCGAAGGGGTGTCATTGCCAAATTATATCCCACTTTTCACCATGCATATTCCAGTCCCACGTAATAGGTGGCGAGCCCATTGCCGTGTTATTTAGTTATTGTAACATAAGATCTACATTGAAATAGAAAAAACCTGTAGAAAAAATAGAAAAAGTACTGCCCTGGGGATTAAACCTGGGTTTAGAGAATCCATTAGGTAGGCTAAGCGGTGGGGCATAAGATAAGTTTCACATATTTTGAAACATCTAATACCTGTTTTAGAACCAGAAGTTCTATAAATGAGATATAGTAATATAGATAGAAAAATTTCAACAGCGGGTAGCCACAACCTGCGTCTATCTATTTCAACACGGCACTGGACTCACCACCTATTATACTATATTATACTATAATACGTCAGACAGGAATACACATAGTGAAAAGTGGGCTTATAATATGCCCCGGCCACCCCTTCGGGGATAAGGCGTAATAGATAAATCGTAAAGACATAATCAACCCGTGTTGATTCTATTGTAGACTACACTATGGCACGTAATACAGTATATACTCATACCCTGTATATAAGTCGAGCGAATTAAAACTCCAAACAATTTAGTACTAACGCGTAATCCTACTAATATTATAAACGCGAATGTTTGTCAGTATGGATGTTTGTTACTCTTTCACGCAAAATCTTCTGAATGGATTTTGATGAAACTTTACAATAATATAGCTTACACATCAGAATAACACATAGGCTACTTTTTATCCCAGGAACAAGTTCCTGTGGGAAACGGGAATGGGAAAACTTCACCACGTGTGCGGAGCCGCGGGCATCAACTAGTACAGTATATAATAATCATCATACCAAGACGTATTTTATTAGTCTATTAGTGGACTGAAATAGATTACTATTTTAAATTTCATGTTATCTAAAAAACTAACGTTACATAAACAATTTCATACACCATAACTTCGAGCTAAATAAGTTCTACATGTTGTCTAATTTTACGTAACAAAACTATTTCTAGCAACAAGCTTTTAATTAAGTTGCTAACAGACGAACGTTTCTCCAACATTATAAAGACGGTTGACAGAGAGAACTTCTTCGTATAATTTACCCCTTTAGAACCATGTAGTGGAATTATCAGTGGGTAAAACATAGGATCTAAAGCGACGGTGTGCGTGTCCCATCGCCTCCACACATTTTGGCAACGCCTAGTTGCTGAGTCACGCAACGTGTCAGTCCAATTTTGTAAATGACCACCGTACAATGTTATGTACAAATACAACATTAAACTTCTCTAATTTGTATACAACCTTGACAGCTTTTGTAAATATTCCACATATAGGTAGGATTTTTTTTCATTGTCTTCTATCCATATGATTAAATATTTATTTCAGAGAAAAGTGGTACATGTATAATGAACGTTTTGATTTATGACGTATATACCAGAAGACTGCTTCGCCCACGTGAAATGTCGTTATTGTAAGTATGACTATAAGATATTTTTTTCCGGAATAGAAAGCATTGCTTGATAACAGTTCTGTAAAAAATATTCTTTAAGCATTTTATAGCATGCGACCATGAATAGATTTTAAATCAGTTTAAGTTATTGGTCCCGGTTGTCAGTAATATGTGGTAATATGGTAGTCATTAAGTCAAGTTTATGTCAAGTTTGACAACTCTCTCTCTCTCTCTATTAGAACTTCAACAGCAGACAGCCATAATCTATAAATACATGGCAATACACTCACCACCTAATAAATGGATCTATATCAGATCACCAGGTTTCGCAATCCAAATAACCTAGCGCGATCTGTCTTCTCTGACTACACCATCAGGGAAATAGCGTAAAGATAGTATAGTAAAGCGTATCATCTATTCTTTCCTTACGATGTAAAAGAAAGACAAACAAACAGACACGCATATGTATTAATATGAATACGGATTTAGGTTTCCTTGTAAGTTATATACGGTATTGAGGCATATTTGAATATTTTTGACATTAGACTAAGGTAAAAAAATGTGTAAAAGGAGCTCAGCCAACATGTTTGAAGACAAAGTTAATTTTATGCAGAAGAGATTCTGCTACTGAAATCCTTATAGAGTAGGGAGATCAGACAGCAATCGTTTTCTTTAAATACTTTTATCTTTTTTATTTGGGACATATATACTTACCTGCACAACACCATCTAGCCTACAGTAAGCTTATGCTGTAGACATATAAATATGTAAAAATACATGCATATAGTATAGAGAAAACATCCAAGCCTCATTTGTTCCAATAGCATAGATAGTCCTAGAACTATCTATGCTGTCATATGCATACAAGAAGATACCTAGCTGCTGTGGTGCTAAAATTAAAAATACCTCTTTTTTAAACCCTTTTAATATTCTAAAAGCGATCATAAGTTTCTTTACCAAATACATAACGGATTACCATTTTGGCTCTACTCCCCCGGGACACAGAAATCGTGTTCTGAATACAATGTTCCACTCATTGTTGTAACTAGGTGTTGCTACAAAATGTTTATTGTTTAAATGTTCAGCCAAATTCTTTACACACAATAGAGCTGGAATACAATAACAGGGTCACATAAAATTTTCCCACAATGTCTGTTGCACTACGGAACCATTTAAATGGTTAGTCAATACAATAATCAGTAGATATCCGCATAGTAAGCTTGAAGCGGATCTTGTGTCTTCTCGGGTGATTTTTTTGACTTTTAGATGTTTCTAACTTATCTTAAGACATACCCGAACATACCTCAGTTAAGACCTGTATTATACTATTACCGTGGTGCTTCCCTTTTTATATTAGATGTTCACCGAGTTGTCATCCAGTTTTCCTGCTTTTAAAAGGAGGGAAGAGGTATAACGTTCTTTTTTCCATGCGAGTTCCATCCAAGACATTCTAACTTCTCCGGGGACTTAACCGATATCGAGCTCAATGTAACTTTTCTGGTCTTTTCAAGTCATTTGTTGTAGATCCTGGTTTACAAGAGTCAATGTAACGCAATTCGGGTTAGAAAAATCACATAAAAAAAAATGAAAAAATAGTTAGCAACCAAATAGGACAAAACTTTTGAACAAAAACATATAAGCACAATAAGTTGCTCTAGGTTAAACATACCAATTTCAAACAGTATAAGAATATTGATACTTTGAACAAGTCCACCGGGAGCCATGTATCATACGTTGCGCTTCCATCTGTAAATATATATCTAACATATGTATACATACGTTTAAGTTATTTTCACTTGGAAGAGCGAAATACAGAAAATGAATTCAATGGATAAACCCGTGTGTTATTACATTTTTGTACAAATTTTCCAACTATTTTCCAAAAGCCCAAAAAATCAAAAGACTAACTCTGTTTTGAGTAAACGGTTTAATGTAGCTAAAGTAATGTGTTTGCTCATGGCAATAACTTATTTATGTACACTTGGCGGAGTAGTCAGAGAGGAATAGCCAGGCTTCGTGATCCTTGCATACTTCTTTCGCTTCCTGCAGACATATTGCCGCCTGACCTCCAGGTATCAGTGACATAACCTCTTCTGCATAACATTTAGTTATTTCTCAAAGATCTTGGCAGAATACCTTTACTTTCAGGATTTTAAATTTTGTGTAATGTTTATAACTTATAAGTGTACAATCCATATCCATACGGGTTGTGCTCTGAGGAATCGTTTGATATGATGCCCACGTCTACCTTCTATCATCGCACCGCTCACCATAGACAGGGTGTTCACCCTCACACTTTGCGTTCGGAGCGCTCACATATTTTTAGATGGGTTTAGGTTAGATCTGACAGAGGCTTTATTCCGCTTACGTTTAGATTGTGGAATGAACTTCTTGCCAGTGTTTTCCCAAACATCTACAGTATGGGGTGGGGTACAGTACAGCGCGAGTGCTGAACCTCTGGTGTAGCAAACGACCATAGGCTACGGTGACCAGTTTCCATCAGGTGGCCCGTATGCTTGTCTGCCACCTCAGTGGTATAAAAAAATGCACACAGTCAGACACTCGCTTTATAAAAAGTACGGTAATGGACCAACAGTAATGGGAGTTAATCTATTAAAATATGCTAACTGTGAAATCGTCTACATGGGATATGGATAAATGTTATGTCTACCATTTTAAAATCATATTATCAGAGAAAAATATAGAATCGGTTACAATTTGAGATGTATTGCAGGTATTCTTTTTTATTTCTAATCACGCTGTCTCCTTTATAAAGGTAAATGAAAAATTGCGTCAGGGGCTAATGTTGTCACAGTCATAACGAGCTTAAGTAACAGAAGTTGCTCGTGATTCATTCACTTTTACCTGCTATTTTTTATCTTAAAGACTAACGGGTGATTAGATTCATAGCGGAAGATAGGTTCTATGAAATTTCTTTACAAACTTTTGACACTTCTGAAACTTTGCATTACCAGGGAGTAAAGAAAAGGTTTATTTGTAAACTTTTTTTTCACGAGCGCAATATATATTCATGCCTATTAAAAATAAAAGAAAGGATTTTATGATTTGAAGGAGGATAATTTTTATAAAATAAATACATAAATAAATTTCCATCACGCCTTATCCCCGAAGGGGTGGCAGAGGCATATTATAAGCCCACTTTTCACCGTGTGGATTCCTGTCCCACGTAATAGGTGGTGAGCCCATTGCCGTGTTGAAATAGACAGACGCAGGCTGTGGCTACCTGCTGTTGAAATTTTTTAAGCCGCCTATAAGGCCTTCAACCAGGTTTAACGACTGCCATTTTACTGGCAACCGGGGCCAACGGCTTAACGTGCCTTCCAAAGCACGAAATTTGTGAGTGGCAAATAGAAACGCCACAAAGGGTTTACCCATCTGAAGATGAGACATATTGAAAAATGCTTAACGCAATATTCATTTACAGAGCACTGAGCTAGCGAGGTTACGAGCGCTTCTAATTTATTAATTAATTACTTTTGCAGAAGGCTTTGAGACTAAAATAGTTATATACTAATAATAATAATAATATAATATTGTTGGGACAACTCACACAACGCCATCTGATTCCACACTAAGCAGAGCTTGTACTATGGCAACCAGTTAACTGATAAACATACTTACATATTTCAAAATACATACATATTATAGATAAATAACAACCAGACACAGAATAAACCATCGTGCTCATCACACAAAGTTTTATCCTGGGTGGTAATCGAACCCACGACCTCTTACGTAGCAGTCGGATGCACTCCCACTATATTACTCAATTAACAAATATTTCAACTTAAAAAAGCTTGTAGCATAAACATGCCAATAAGATATGATTTTTTTCTGACGTATAGTTAGTAGTTCTAACGATAGTTTCAAGATTGTGTTTCATTATTAACTAATTCTTTTCTATTCAACGTTTACTAACGATGTCTTCCTTACATTTATTACAAAGATATATCTAATAACTTGATATCCATTTAGTAAATGCTCGCTTCTAAATCCATTTTGGGGTTGGTCGTTGATGATGCAGTGGCAGCCAAGACATTTGGACATAGATTGATGCTTAGCCGCCAACTAAGACAATCATGGTTAGAGTTATTGATCTACGTCACGACCCCGGTACACACTGGACGTGATTGTGGTAAATGACTCAGTTAAGGGACAATTACGATTTATGATGTAGGTGAATCGTAACAAGAGAGACACTCGTAGCTCTGCTTATTAGCATCATACAATATGGTAAAATGGGTTATTATTTCCATTTAATTACGAGCGTTTAAAGCTTCGTAAGACACGTAAAGCCGTTGTAGGGCTAAAAAAGGCTTAAAAAAAATTAATTGGGGGTCGCCACAACTTAGAGCTGTCCATTTCAACTAGGCGAGAAGTTCGATCAAATCCCACTCGTGAAATGTGAGCATGTCGTATTCCTCTGCTTGCCTCTCGGGTGAAAAGGGTGACAAATGTAGATCTACCTGAAATTCCTAAAATTACATACTTGTATAGAAACGATAAGCATACATTCACATATATTGCTTTGTCATTTTTGCCTTTATATGTCTATTTTAATACGTGTATAATGATTAAATTTGTGTATTTATCGAATTCACTTTGCAGAAAATATGCTATATTAGCATGCTATCAATAGCTCCTGAATTTACAAGTATTTTAGTGATGAAAGTTAATAGAGCTGGTAAACACGCTAATGTATAAATTAGCTCCATCGCACATTAAATTAAAACTATTATAAATTGAGCTCTGAAGCTCCCACACTCCTGTGTTAAACTGAGGTCAAGTTAGTTACATAACGGTAACTAGAATAGATTATTATAGTTAACCCAGTTTTATGCCTTCTACACTATAAATATTCAATAAAATTGTAGTATAGGATGTCAGGTTTATAGTGAAGGCACTTTATTTTTTCTTATTTGATAGCTAATGTGATTATGCAGGATTTATATATTGACAAGCGTTCTATGTTTTAATAGACATTAACAGGACTTGCAGCAAATTTATAAAATTTATTCTAAAATAACATTCGGAAGCTTTGAAATACGCTGGAATATTTTCAACCGTAATTTCTTACATTCATATTATCCTGACGTATTAGCGGAACGGAATCCATTATCATCCTCCATTCATATTTTTCAATGTCTTTCAATTCTTGTTTTCTTATTATTTCCGCCTTAAGCTTGCAAGAATGGGTGTGTTCGAGAATGAGAAAAAATAATTCAAATTGTTTCTTTGCTATCATAGTGGTCAAACCAATCTGTTTGTAATATTAAAAATACTCACGCAAATGAGAAAGACCCTTTTAATACTATATAAAATTTAAGATACCTTGCTTAACACAAACTTTATTTAGAGTAGCTTTTACATTCCTTGTGGACTTGGTCCCAGCTTAAAAATCGGACGAATTCTGTTCAAACATTATTAGTACCTTGTTGAAAACTCACTAAGCTAGCAATTCCACAAATTCTAAAGATTTTTCATCCCCTCTACTTAATTGAAGTCACAAAAAGGCGTTCCGGGAATACAATTGGAATTTACTGTGATTCAAATTACAAAAATTAGAATTTAAAAAATGAACGCACTTCGTCGAATGTTGCTCATTTTGGGAATTACGAATGGAATTACATTGTATTCGATTTTCAAAATTAGAATAAATAAACTAACTGTTTTAGTACTTAAAAATTGTTTGTAGTGAGTATCTCACTCAAGTATTGACTTGAGTGAAATACTCACTACAAGAACACTACGCTACCAATATAGGTCTTCTAGAAGCAGGAGTTCTTTAAGTATACGTAAACTACAGCAATTTAAGCATGCAGGTAATTACGGTGGTCTGTTTGTAAAATTCTGCTACCTTAAAGATATTAAACAACATATAAGGCACGCTTGCATGAGGTTAATAAATAGGCTGTGTGTTGTGTTCCTAGTAAGTCTAGGATGAGTGTAATTAAGTCACCCTACTACGACCGCAACTTTTCTAAATAAAAACTGCAAAATAAAACTGAATTAAATATTTTTATATATTTATGTGGTTCGTTTGTCCTAAACAATATTGGACAATGGGCTCAACACCTTTTACGTGGTACAAAATGGTGAAGCGTGGGCGTATAATATGCCTCTGCCACCCGTTCGGGAACAAAGGTGAGACTGACAAGCAATTCTGTTAACTAGTTACCATTAGGCCATAATTTCCAAATTCGTTTAGATATGAATTTGAGTTATGTAACTCAAATTCATATCTAAACTAATTTGGAAATTTAATTAGTTTGCTGGCTTATAGTAATTTAAATGTTCTGCAGCTGCTAATGTGAAAGCTCAGGCAGGATCCGATATCTCTCGGTAAGGAGAGCATTTTGCACATTAAAATATTGATATAGTCAGTTCTAAATATATATTAATAAATATACTATCTGTCGCTTATTAGTCTAAGTTCGATAATAATTCATTTTATTTAAAATGTAAACTTTACAATTTTTTATTTGTGTCTGATTCGTCGACAGGTTCATTCATTCGCACTATTGTCTTAAAAACGACTACAAGTTTTCGGTTGCAGTATAATATATTTACTTATTTAGCCGATTACGTTCGGTAAGAATTGCTTTTATTGCAATAAGGTATATGTATAAACGCATATGGGGCACAAAACAATATGAATTTAACGTTTGATTTTATTTGATTTTAAAAATATTCTTTTAATTACCCTACAGCATCAGCTAAACATTTACGTAAAGATACGTAGCATAGCTATTAAATTCGTAGCCTAAGTCGTAGAGCTATTCGTAGACCCTCGGATTATTAACGCTACGGTACGTAGTAGGTTCATAAATTTCCTCACACTACATAAACGAGACGTGAAATACGAACCCTAACCATTTCATTGCTCATAATCCAACTCTCTAAAGCATCTGCTAATTATACACCCGTAATTTGGTTCTCAATGCAAAAAATTATTACGAGGCAGTATTCAAAATTTTATATAACAATTTAGTAGGTAAGTTTGATATGTAAATCGCTACTTTAAATTCGATAAAATGAGGGCAGTATTTAAACTGACACCTACGCTATAAATATCAACAGTAAAAAGAATAAATTACTATAAATACTTTATACCAACCTACTGTAATTTCAGGTTCAAAAACGCCCGCGGTTTCGCCTACGTGAAATCCGGTAATAGTACAAAATGTATTTCCCGTGGGTATAAGACATTTACAGTTTAACGGTATACAGAGTATCACTCTCCAGCCCTACAACTAGGTATATGAAATTCAATTCACGTAATCCATAACAGTGCTTGGGAAAATAATTATTTTTCTATTAATAATAATAATACAATGAAATAATGCTTTTCATCCAGAACCTCATTAAAATATCACCTAAACATAAAATGCATGTAACAAAATAAACTGTTGACGTCAAAATATAACGAACCAGTTTCAGTGTGTGAACATATGAGAACCATGAGTGTATGATACCATAGTGTGATAGAGTGTGACTCGAATAGTGTCCAATGATGATCAGTTGATATTGGTAGAATCTCCAAGGTGTGCAAGATGGTGGTGCGAGCCAGAGGTCGGATGCTTTCCATCCTCTTCAGTGCTTTGTTGCTGGGACGAGCAATCGCAGGTAAGTTATATTGTTATGTACTTACTGCTTAAACTTGATAATATTTTGGTTGTCATTAATTATTGAACAGTGTCTACATTTTATGTGTGCTGTGACTAGTTTATAGCGAGTAGTGTGAAAATCAACATTTTATTTAAATTATAAATAATTGATTTAATAAACAAAAAACATCATCATCATCCTCTTGCCCTTGTCCCAATTTACTTGGGGTCGGCGCAGTATGACTAAATTCCATACTGCAAAATGTTTTGGCTTGGTTTTTATGGTCGGCTGCCAGCCTGACACCAACCCTCCTTGGGAATGCTATCGTTTGGTGGTTTGCCCGCCACCACACGGGTGCCTTTCCAAGCCTTTCAGTACTCCAAACCTTTACAAGGGGCAGGTTGCTTTTTCACAGGGGGAGGTTCTTCTTTGGTATTAGTAGTCCTTGTCTATACAATGCGTTGACGTCAGCCATAGCTATGCAATACGGCATATCCCTGTCTTGTACCATACGGGCTCTTTATACCATGACACCTGACCATCCCCCTCAACTGATAGAATTTGTTCATAGATTGAGAGTCACTTTCTCAACCTGTAAGACTTTTGATAGTGTCTCAAGTTTACACTACGGTGTGCCTCTTCACGCTGCGAAGAACCCGGGGCAGTAAAAGGGTTATGAGTTTCTCTGGTACCACAGGGAAATCATTTTTTAATCATTCTATTCTGGAGAAAATTCTATCTAATGTATAAAAGGTATACCTCTGCCCTGCAAAGGAGAAGGTGTGTGGTGTTCAATAACTTATTCACTCTCTGCTTTAAGTAAGGTCTGTAAACCTAGTTCTATTTGAAATGAAATGAACATCTTTCTTTAATCATATAGTTCACAAAGGTACACTTATAACAACAACATATTCGACAAGATCACGTTGCATTTACGTTTACTTACATTTACTGCCAGATGCCCAAAGCAATAGGTAAAGCCTGAGGAAGAAAGTGGCAATAAAACTCAAAGCCACTCCTTTCTAACCGCCGATAATTACATTAGTTTTATTTATATGATATTTGAACAACATTTATCATAAAGAGTTATACAAAAACCACAAAATCAAATCAAAATGAGAGCGATTCTTCCGTTGCCAGTTCCAAGGACAGCTTATCCTATATGGCGAGTAGTCAGTCAAGAAAAATACATGGATGCTCTTTTAAAATATAAATAGCTTACAATAATAAAGTTACTACTTAACTAAGTTCATATCCATCTAATAATTTTTAGATCAGATTTTTATATTCAGCTACAGAGGGTTTAATTTTGCCACAATTTATCTAACAAAGTAGTTGATAGAATAGTCTGAAATAACCTACAAATTTCCAAACTGTTAAAATATTTATATGGCTGCGATAAAACAGAAAATCCGAAACGTGTTACCGAAGCAAATGCGGGCGAACTGAACCCGGTTTGATAGTTGCATAAGCCGAACTCTTGTATCGATGGACTCCGAGCTATCAATTTAAAATATTAGCATAAGAAGAGGATTTATTTGAACAAGGCCAAACCTTTTACAGTGCTATTTTTATTATTCCATTCAATGTTTTGATTACCATTCCAGTGTACCATTACTCATTATTCCAGCGATATTCGTCGTAGCATCCAAATCCCTCACTTCAAAGATCGAAGTCCGAAATTTTGCATTTATTGTTTGATTCTACAATCTTCAGCATATTCGATTAAGAGACCATTGTGCCTGATTCAAAATAAATATGTTTTATAAAAATTTGTCACGGTCACATCACAGGTCACATCTCCAGAGGAACTCTCGCAACCGACTCTTTAGATATCTAACCTTACGTACTTTCATTTTGTTAGCATTCTTAAATCTTTTGTAGTTCCAGAAACGAATCTTTTTAATCCAGAGGTATTACTGGATGATTTTGAAGGTTCATGATTTGGCTGGGTAAATTAATTTATTTGCTTAAGAGGCAGATGGTGTAGTGACTACGACCAATTTTGGTTAGAGTTATCTTTGCTCTTTTGATAAAACTATGACTTGTGCGACATCTAACGCGACATTTAAAGCGTGTTTGACTTGTGGTATTTTGTCAGTTAACGTTTTGGTAAAATGGTATATTTAGGAAAGTTAAGTAGTTATTTTGAGTTTTTTAAGGGTGTAAGGGTAGGGGACCATTAATATCTCTGGGGCCCATATCGACCTTACCAGAACGTGGTGTATCTGGTAATATCAAACGAGGTAACTGCGAAGGCCCTAAGAATGAGCTAGGTGGCACATATTCATGGAACGGGGCAATACCATTATCCTGCAGCGAAAAAACCACCTCAAGTAACCTGGTTATGTTTCATGAACAAGTCTACCTGATATACTATTTACTATATATATACTGATATACTACCTGGCGATGATAGCGGATATGAATCAAAAGTCTTTACCCTCTGCTTTCCATCAGACGTGCCAAACAGAAAAAAGTAAATAGTCATTATATGGGAAAACAGTACCATGTGCCCTGAAGGCATTTTAAATTATTCAATAGTTTTTACATACTTAAAAATTGCCACGTCTTTATCCCCAAAGGGATAAGTAGAGGCATATTATACGCCTACATTTCACCATATGCATTTTTGTACGACACAGGAGGTGATCCCATTGTCGTGTTGAAATGAACAGGCGCAGGCTGTGGCGACCAGCTGTTGAAATTTTTCAAGCTGCCCATCAGGCCTTTAACTAGGTTTAACGACTGCTATTTTACTGGCAACAGGCAACGGCTTCACGTGCCTACCGAAGCACGCAAATTCCAAATTCCGCTCGCAAACGCCAATTCCACAAAGTGGTCACCCATCCCAGGACCACCTATAGCGAATATTGCTTAACACAGGGATCGTTTACAGAACACTGGGTCAGCGGGGCCTTGAGCGCTTCTTCTTCAATCGTTATTATCTTACAAAAGTTAGTCTAGTTAAATTCAGTTAGTCTTTCGTTGAAATTAGCACATAGCTGTACCATGCAGCTCGCAGCTAACAAAGGATTAACACAAACGTTGAAACAAAGTTGCATTAATAGTCACTAATTGGCCGCTGACAGCAGATCAAAATTATTCTCCTAAATATTCGGCTTTTTGTTTATCGTGCAATATTTTTTATAGTTTTAGAACTTAAAGCAAAGTTTAAAATACTGGAGAAATCAAGAATTTACTCTACTGGGTGGATTTTGAGATGGGTAAGTTGAGTAAGGACAGGTACCTCAATCAAAAAAAGTACATGAAATTGTTCCTGACACCAACCATATTTTTAAAAGTAAAAGTTATAAAAGCATAAGTCTAAAACTAACTGCATTCACAGATTTTTAAAAAGTTACCTTTGGCAAAAAATAATGCTAAATCACCTTTCTTTTTGTACCAGTGGATTCTATTTATGTGAGGATCAAATAAATCAATTGAAATATTTATATATAATGATTTAATTGTGATAAACTGTAACGTTGTAGTCTCATGTTGTACTCTAATGTTGTAGAGGATTTATCTAGGTCTGAAGTCATCGTTATGTCATACCATAAATGAAAAATGAAAATGATAATCTTAATTCTTGTAGGTCACAAAGTTGAGTAGAACGTCAAGATTATTGCTTCTACATAAAATTTACATTTACTGCCAGATTCGCAAAGCAATAGGTAGAGCCTGAGGAAGAACCCGGCAATAAAACTCATGGCTACTCTTTTCTATGCGCCAGTAATTACATTAGTTTGATTAACATGATATTTGACCAATTATATAGTAATGAAATTTTTACAAAAAAAAACAAAATCGATGTTGTGTTTAAAATCATAACAAAATTAGAGCGATTCTAGTTGCCTGTATAAACGGCAGCCTACTCTTAAAGAAGAATCTGGCAAGAAAGGCATTGGATGCTCTTTTAAAATGTAGGTATGGCTTACAACATTAAAATTACACTTACATTGTTCCATTGGATTTATGTGAGAACAGTCGACTAAACTTAGATTGCCTTAAATTTAAATAATATTATTTGTAACAATCGCTATAACAGCTATGACCTGACCAGTTTCAACAGACTGCACCCATTCACGGGTATGACGCATATATCAACCATCGCCTTACTCAACTGATACATACGCCACAACTGCCAGGACACTCAGGCGAGCATGACATACCCAAAACCTGCACTGTAACTATAGTGTCAATTTCAAAATAGTTAATAACTCTACATGGTGCTCACACAATAACAAACTCAAATTATATATGCGTATATTAGTTACCGGGACTAAACGCAGTCAATTTAGAATCTTTTAGTTGTCTGACGTTTCAAATTATTTATACTGTAGAAATGTAAAAATACAACGTATATATGCAGATTCAAGACAAGTAGAATACAACACCAGATTCATTTAAATCCTAAATAGCTCGAGCGAAGAGCAAGCAACTCATTTCCATTTATTTTTTTCATTCTAATAATCATTAATTGTGAAATACGCCCTTTTCAAGAGGTGCGTCTTAATTTCCGCCTTAAATTTTCGTAGTTTCCGTACTAAAATTTCAGTTGACCATAATGCGTTGAAGAGAGCCGGCGAGTGTTTTCAACGATAGAGATAAATTTAGATGTGACAAACAACATTATATATTACTCAGTTAACGCATCTATTGCGAATAAAGGTATAAAATTTAGCTTAAATAACTCCTTGTAACATCAGCTGTCTGCCAGTGCAAGCCCCGTGAAAATCCGTGCATATGAAAATTTATACGGTAAATTATTTTAAAAAGTAAAAAAAAAACCTTGTCTGTCCATCTGTCTGCCTGTCTGTATATTCCGTCTAATCAGAAATCTCTGAAACTTTCAGAGATTTCTATCGTTGAAAGCACTCGCCGGCTCTCTTCAACTCTGTTTAATGATTCATTTCGGCCGAGTCTAAAATTTATTAGATAGGTAACAATAGCTGTCTTGAAATAAACCAAAATTTATTAGGTATACACGTTTTGTTATTTTGCGTTGATGTTTAGATATAATATTATTGTGCTCATTCATGACTTGCATTCAACACTCACCTTTGTCACGCTCGTTTGTCGCTGTTTTGAACAAAGGTTTAAGTCTATAATTTGTTAGCGGCTTTTTAACCGACTTCCGAAAACGAGGAGGTTATGTATTTGATTGGTATTTTTTTTTGAAGTTAAACTTCCTTATCGACATATAGTAGACATTTTATAGCTGTAAAAAAACCGTCACGTTTTCGCTTAGGTGCCATTTGGTTTGAAGTTAAACTTCTTTATCGACGTATGCGTATGGCCCTATCTACCTAATTTTCGTGAAGTTGTAAATAGTAGCAAAATTATAAGTCTTACCTGTGTACTCTGGTACACACACATATTTTTGAAGTGAAAACTTCTTTAGCGGCGTTGAGCACTTTAAATATAATATTCTGTAATGGGTATAAAATCTTAAACTCGCGTCAGGACACTTGGCGTCAGGACACGTGGCGTCAGGACACGTGTCCTGATCGAAAAAGCGTAAGATTTTCATCATCATCTTTACGTCGATCCCGGTCAATTTTTGAAGGAAAAACTTCTTTTAGCGCGGTACGCATATTTTTAGATGAGATAAAATCTCTGGACTCGCTACCATAATCATCATCATCATCTAACGTTGATTCCGGTCATCTACAGGTCTTATTAAATAATGCTGTGTAATCAATTAGGACTCTTTCAGTGTAGATTTATTTTTCATCATCATCATCTTTACGTCGATCCCGGTCAATTTTTGAAGGAAAAACTTCTTTTAGCGCGGTACGCAATTTTTTAGATGAGATAAATTTGGACTCGCTACTCCCCGTTACGATACGCAGCTATAGTGTGTGCATATATGCATGTACCAACGCGACTAGATAAATAAATTATTAATAAATTGAGTTTTTTAAGTGAAAACGCCTCTTAGCGTGGTACACATATTTTTAGAGGAGATAAAATCTCTGGATTTGCGACTATAATCATCATCATCATCTAATGTTGAATCCGGTCATCTACAGGTCTTATTAAATAATATTGTGTAATCAATTAAGACCCTTTCAGAGTAGAATTTTTTTTTCATCATCATCATTAACGTCCATCCCGGTCAATTTTTGAAGTGAATATTCTTTTAGCGCGGTACGCTTATTTTTAGATGAGATAAAATCTCTGGACTCGCGACCATTATCATCATCATCATCTAACGTTGATTCCGGTCATCTACAGGTCTTATTAAATAATGCTGTGTAATCAATTAGGAGTCTTTCAGTGTAGATTTATTTTTCATCATCATCATCATTAACGTCGATCCCGGTCAATTTTTGAAGGAAAAACTTCTTTTAGCGCGGTACGCAATTTTTTAGATGAGATAAATCTCTGGACTCGCTACACCCCGTTACGATACGCAGCTATAGTGTGTGCATATATGCATGTACCAACGCGTCTAGATAAATAAATTATTAATAAATTGAGTTTTCACTTCTGTCGGCACTCCCGGAGTGGTTAGGTTTTTATTATTTATGTATGTACATGGATTACGCTGAGATTTATGATCCGATTTACGTGATTAGTCTTTAGTTGGATTCGTAATAGTTGCAATTTGATCCCATAAAAAATTAACAGAGTTTAGCTTAGTAGTTATCATTTTATGAATATTTTTTTAAATTTATTACCATTGTTGTTTACGTGGACGAAGTAGTTTTAGTTTGTGTAAGGCTAGTTTAGGAGTTTTTATATAGGTAAATTATTAAGGATGATTTTATATTATTACTAGCCGACCCCGGCGGACTTCGTATCGCTTTAAAATTAATTAACTTTCTGTTAAACTTATAACTTTTGTTGCAAAGTAAAACATAAGTCTTTATAGTGACTAATTCCTGGAAAAGTACAAAAATCATTTTTTTTAATTTTGCGTTTCCATAACTTCTCTTTGCTGCAGTTCCAGGCCACGTCGCTCTCCATCTCTTCTTCTTTATTTTAGTTAGCGTTCCCGGTTACTTGCAATCCCTGATTGAAATTCGCGACAGGGGAGACAGCGCCATGCATGTTGTATCGCCTTTAGCCACTTTCAATCATCGCACCACTTGGCATAGACAGAGTAATCATCCTTACAATTTACGTCCGAAACTCTAAAATACGAAAGTCTAAAGTTGGGATTGTACAAAAGAGGTATTAGAAGGATTTTGCCATTTCAGTAGCGCGAGTGCAGCACCTCTGGTTTTACAAACGTTCGCAGGGTATAGTAACCACTTTTAATCATGTGCCACCTCAAAACTTCTATCCAATCTGCGGTCGGGGAAAAAATTATGTGCTACCAACTTACATTTTATTTTTAAGTTTTTATTTCTGAAACAGAACTCTTTGTATTCCAACAAAACAAACCAAGAAGATCAAAACTCATAAGACAAATTTCTCAACGCACCTTTAAATATTTGACAACCGAGTGACTCTATTTTTAAATTTCTAAGCAAAAAACAAAAGAGACTCAAAGAAGGCAGGAACATTTTGTATTGAAAAAATTAATGGTCATTACTAAAATATATCCAAAAAATAACGGGATATTTACCATGTCTACTTGCATTCGCGAGTATCCGTCGGAGAATGAAAGTAGACATGGTAAATATCCCGTCAATCCATATTTTAGTAATTTTTATGACCATGAAAGTTTAAATTCATAAATTTAATGGTCATATTTAGTTTCTGCTTTATTTATCATGTTTATTTCTAACCGTTTAAACCTACCCTGAACATTACAAACCTTTCAATAAGAAAATCAGTCTAATCGGTCCGGCCATTGTCGAGTTTTCATAAACATCAATTCATTTTTAGAAAAAAGAAGATTAACCATTGTCGCGATAAGTGAGTTTTAGGCTACCTGTCATTGTAGTGGAGCGAACGTGCGGATTGGAGTAACTGAAAAATATTATAACCAATATGACTGCATAAAATCACGGAAGGAGCACTCGTATTCCTACTAACTCAGTATTCTGTAAACGATCACTGTGTTAAGCAACTTTCGAAGTGGCTGGTCGTCAGACGGGTGACCGCTTTATGGCATTTCTATTCACGAGCGTTTTCGTGCTTCGGCTCATTAAGCCGTTGGTTCCCGTTGCCATTGACCATGTATTGTATTGAATTTAATAAAAAACAATTTACATTTTTTATGATATATTACCATAATTGACCTTATGGGCAGCTTGAACAATTTCAACAGCAGATTACCACGACCTGCGCCTGAAAGTATTAGGTTTGCATAAGTATTAAGCTAGATCTTTATGTTATTTAATATAGTTTAGTTTTTGAAGCCGGTTTTTAAAAGTAGTTTTTTATTATGTCATTTACGTTTTACATAAAACATATTATTTTTCATTGTTGAAATTGAAGTTATTTGACTGAAATATAATTATTATCCTATTTCGCATGATCCGAACGTTTGTCACAGTTGCGTCTCATAACGCCCGGGGTCTACCATCCTACTTCTTTCCTTTATTTTGCCCGTTTTTTAATATCCCTTATAGTGAGACTATTGGCACGCATCTCATTAATTAGGACATCAAGCCAGCACTTTTTAAGTCTTCCCTTTCTATCGGAACCCGGTGGGAACGGCGTGGTCAAATGTTTTTGTTCCCCGCGTAGCCCGGCAGTTGCTTCAAAAAATAACCATACCAACGAAGGCGATACTCTTACAATTCTTATAAAATACAATATCGAAGTAAATTACTATAATTGCAACCAATTAGATTAGCCGGAGGACCTTCTGCACTGAGGTACTTTTTAAATAATAATAAAGACAATTTATGCCAGTAACGCGATACGACGATTTAATGTATTTAACGGACAGTCCTGAGTATATAAGTGGGTACTTTGGATTCATGATGCCATCGAAATAGCAGGTTTAGCCAAACTCGGTCAACTTAAAACGTGCTCTCGTCTTATGACACCAAAATAGAAAGAATAAATAGAATTGCTTTTGAAGTAGCCTTTACTGAAGTTTTTTGCGACTAAGGCCGCGTTTTCGGCAAAAGAGGTGAGTCAGATAAGAGTTGAAGAGAATTGAAGAGTCTGTTTGTAATTCCAAGTTTACAACTTGTACCTACATAAAAATATAGAACTTTTCTGTCTTTGTGTTTGTACCGGTTATTCTCTAAAACGACTAGGCCTTTTTTAACGTAACTTACACTGGCAGATAGCCGAAGTTATAAGGAGTAACTAAAGTTAAATTTTATACCCATATTCCCACAGGAACTACGCGAGTAAAACCGTAGGGCATCAGAGGTTATAAAAATAAATATTCATTTATGAGAGCTTATCTTTCGCAATTCTAATCTGCAACTCTTTTGCCCTTCTTTAACCAATGACTGTGCCAGGTTTTATAAAAATGGTTTGATAGTTAAGTTAAAATATAAAATAAATATTAGCACTTTATAATTGGCGTACAGGTAACTGTCATAATAATAAAAACTGATCATTTTACTCGAATGGCGAATTTTTTTGGATCTATTTTAAATATAATACGAATTATAATACAAATAAAAGACAAAAATATATAAACCAAAATACAAAATAAGGTTAAAATGTTACCAACTTTGTAAATCTTTAAAATTATAAATTTAAAATGGGGTATTTTAAATTTGAACCTTATTTTGTATTTTGGTTTTTATATTTTTGTTTTTTATTTGTATAATAATTCGTGCGTAGTAGTAGTACGCCAAAAAATACTTATAGTTAAAGAACAACCCTTAAAATATAGAATTTTCGAAGAGTCGGGTTTTCTCGAGACTATTCTGGTTGCAGCACCTGGTCAACTTGATCATATTGCAAGATCAACCTGCAAGGTACTTACTAGAAAACTAACGTTATTATAACACATTATACATAAGTAAACGGGATTAATCACGTTTAACGATCAGTTATAGACCGACCGGTTTCAGCTGTATTTAGACAGCCTTTTTTAGAGGTGCGAACCAGTCGCCAAGGGCTCTTCACGCGCACTGCGCGCATTAGCTCTCGCCGCTCGCGCGCTGCGCGCTTCCTGTTGTGGGGGTATCCGATGGACGTAGGGTTGCGCCGAGGCACACAGGAGATCCGCTTCACTATCGCTCCCATCCTGACTATTCCGAGCGTCTCTGCATGCATAGCTCACTGTGTCTTTAACAGAATCGCTTTCCACACCACAACGAGCACCACGAAGGCATGGCTTCCATGTAGGAGGTAAACTCCAGCCCCCATCTCTATTGAAATTCGGCCGCCTTCCTATCTCTATGGCTTCTCGAATTTTTACGAGGCACAAAGTGCTTCTCCCGCGACAAGACCTTCACCTTATCAAAACGGATGAAATGACGCGTATCAGAGCTCAGTGCATGCTCCACCACCGCGGATCCGTTGATATCGTGATTCTTCATGGAACGTATGTGCTCGCTTAGTCTCGTGGAAACGTTCCGTTTTGTCTCCCCGAAGTAACTTTTTCCGCAATCGCAGGGAATCTCATAAACACCGGGGACACCAAGAGGGTCTCCTCTGTCCTTCGGAGAGCGCAGTAGATGTCGAAGTTGTGAAAAGGGACGGAAGATCGTCTTGATGCTGTATCTTCGGCGTAGCAAGTGTTTTACTACAACCGTCACCCCTTTGACATATGGAAGGAAAGCTACCGTGCACACGTATTTGCCACCCGCCAACTCTGTTTCCAGTTATATCCGTTGCCGCACAACACATCGCCCTGCATCGGTGGAGAGAGCGGTAGCTTCCTTCCATATGTCAAAGGGGTGACGGATGTGGTAGGACACTTGCTACGGACGATCAAGACGATCTTCCAAACGGTTCGCACCTCTGAAAAAGGCTGTCTAAATACAGCTGAAACCGGTCGGTCTATAACTGGTCGTTAAACGTGAGTAATCCCGTTTACTTATGTATAAAGGTACTTACTCGTTAAAACTAATCTATTGAACCCAAATATGCTATGTCTGCTGTGAGTTTTCGAAGAATCGGGATCTCTGGAGACCATTCTAGTTACAGGATCAGGTCGAAACTGTCAATCAATTGTCAGATTGTCAGGTTATACTGGCACGCGTTTAGCAATTATTCGAGAAATCATACGCCCAAAATGCCAAAAACTTTCTGAAATACCTAAAGTTACTGAACCTTATTGTTTAATTCACAAATACGTAAACTATTGATATAATCTGCAATTAACTTACTGGTATGGAGGCACATACTAGCTCAGATTTATTTTATTTGTACAAAAACTACAGAAAGAAATGGCGTTTCATAGTTTTCGAGGGAGCATAACTTCTGAAATAAGTTTTGCGCCGCTCGGCTCGAGATTCGAGCTCCCGCAAGAGCGCTTAAGGAAAATGGCGTGAATGTATTTCACTTGAATATATTCGACGATTCTGTGAACTACATAATCGCAAAATGCTATTACATTATATAGGTTTTGAATTTTTTTATTAGTTATATAGTAACGTCAAAATGTTTAAAACTTTTTAAGGGTATTTCAGTGGCTAGAACATTGCCCTGGTTAGGTAAAGGTAAGGTTCAATCCCCGTCTCGAATCGAATTTTCTTTTTCCAATTTATTTGAAAAAAAAATGTAAATTGAATAGGATTGATTTATTATATTTTCTGTAAATTATGTACTTATTTTTTCTTAAACAATTGCTTATGCCTTAAATCTTAAAGTTCGGGAACAGCAATGTATCCATTTACCACCCGCTCTTCCAATGTAAAATTCTAAGCGATAATAATACTGCAAGACTGATTGATCGCTAATTCAACAAAAAAAATGTAATTTCTTAGTTTTTTCACAGTTATATACGCTGTTCTCGTTACTTTTGACTACATTTTACGACTGGTAGGTACAAGCATTTACTGTCTTCTCGTGAATGGAACAATGGAGCGAAATACGACGGACGCAATTAACTGTCGAGCGAAATTCTGTCTTGAGTTTCATTTCTATTCACTTCTTTTGCGTGTAATTGACACTTCATTCGGGTACAAAATTGACATTATATCATTAAAGATACTTTTTTATTCGGTATAAAGTATTCCTGAATCTGATGAATGTGGATTGAATTTTTGGATGACATAACATAACCTTTTTGCTAATTAACAATTATTAATGGACTTTAACGTGGCTATGCTGTATTCCTTTTTTGTTATCTGAGATTTCAACCAGCTTACGACAGGTGTAGATACCGGCTGACTTAAGATAAAATAAATATAATTGTAGCATATAACGCAATGTAGCATATGGTATCTATAAATATAAATATTTTGGGGATATTTTAAACAGCACTTAAATTAATCTAATGTTAGCTTGTGCTGTCCGATGTTGACAATTGATAGACATAATATTATACTCGCTAACCATGAAGCTAGTCATTGCTGCAACCTTACTTTAAATGATAATATCTACTCTGTCTCTCTATTACGTTACTACTTTGAAAACAATCAGTATTCTACAAGCAAATCCTAATACTTATATGTACGTACAACAACTGACATACAGTAGCATTTTGTTATCTACCACTGCATTAAGTCAAGTCTTGTAGCAATAACCAGCTTTATCTACTTGATTTGATTGGTATGATTACTTGAAATGCTTAAATGCATTCCACCATATACAAATTAAACACACATACACACAGCGCCATCAAGCGCAAAGTAAATATGGCATCTACATATCTTATTAACATACTTATATATTTCTAAATATATAAATATTATACATATAAAACATCAGAGACAAACATTTGCAAATCAAAAAAAATTGTTCCGATGGAAATTCGAACTCGAGACCTCGTCGTGTCAGTTTCATACACTACCACTTACTCCAGCGAGGCAGCACTACAACTTCGAATATGTTTCATTAGTATACATATTATAAGTATGCCGTAAATTCAAATCATATGTTTGTGGCAATTGTTCTGTATATTTACAAAATCAATCATTCTCAGACACATTTTCGATTTGATAAATCGGTGTCGATAGCATGTCACGTATTTGGTGGTATTTCACGATCTCGTTTGATTCCCGGAGTAAATAATTTATAACGTAACTACTTATTTTAGTTTTCTTGAAGCTTATACATGAAATTTTTACCAATTTATGTGATGAACCAATGTGAGTTATTCCATGTTTTTTTTTTGTTAACTCACTGTCTTGTTTACCTGTCCGGATGGAATTTTGATTTTTAGATTTTAAACTATCTTCCCGATGAGCTAGATATTTAAAATTTGGACCATAATAGCCCAGCAGTGAACGACAATATGCAAAAAAATAAGTACTTCTAGCCCGTTATAAAATTGTGGAACATTATATTTTTTTAATTAGGTATATGCTTGATACATTTTCTTCGCAAAGAAGTACTAGGTATGATTTGAAGAGGCTTAGAGTAACTTTTGTCTAAGTGTTAGAAGGTCTAACTGTAATAACAGTTATAAAATGATGTAAAAACTTCAAAAGTTTTGTTAAAACTATTAAGTGAAAAAATATTCAAGTGGCTTAAAGTAAAAATGTTTCCAAATATACCAGTTAAATTGTCTTGTTACGTTATTGGTTGTTACGTTAGCATAAGTACATAAAGTTAAACGTTTAAGCCGTTGGAGCTTTCTCCAAGTCCAAACCACAGAG
Organism: Thumatha senex; assembly: GCA_948477245.1. NCBI lineage: Eukaryota > Metazoa > Arthropoda > Insecta > Lepidoptera > Erebidae > Thumatha > Thumatha senex. The sequence goes on along the minus strand of OX419731.1, from coordinate 16,629,620 downwards.
ACCCTTAACAGTCGCCCTGAGAACGTTCATTGTAATCTATGACTCCATAAATTTCAGTGTCCTATAGTGTTCATCAGGCCTGCCAAAAATTTAAGTATGGCGTCCCCTGGCACAATTGAAAGACTCTCAACTGACTCCAGATACAAGTGGGCCAGTTTAAACTTAATACTAGCAAAAAGTGCCCACTTTACCCTGCTTTCAGAACAGCCCTTAAAATCAAAATCAAAAATATTTTTATTCATGTAGACCATTTTAAGCACTTATAAATAGTCATGACAATAAGTAAAATGAGATTCAAGGACTAGTGCCACCGGTAACGCCTGGAGAAGTCCTGACTGCGCTTCGCCGCATGAAGAATCGGAAAGCTGTCGGACCCGATGGAGTCCCCATCGAAGCCTGGAAGGCGATGGGTCCTCGCGGTGTGGGCATCTTAGTAAACCTTTTTAACCGCATACTCCTCAGCGGGCAGATCCCAAACCAATGGAGACTAAGTATTATTACTCCAGTCTTCAAAGGTAAGGGGTCAGTGCAGGAGTGCGGGAGCTACCGCGGTATTAAGGTGATGTCCCACACCATGAAGATCTTTGAGAGGATTATAGACTCTCGGATCCGGCAGGAGTGTACTCTCTCGGAGTGTCAATATGGGTTTCGCCCTGGTCATGGGACCACGGACCCTGTTTTTGCCCTGAGGGTTGTCGCAGGGAAATACAGGTCGAAGAACACGCCTCTGCACTGTTTGTTTCTAGATATGCAGAAGGCCTTCGACTGTGTTCCTCGTGCGATGATCTGGTGGGCACTGCGGTCCAAAGGGGTTCCAGAGGTCTATATTGACACTATCCGGGACATGTACTGTGACTCCGACTCAATGGTTCGGACTGCTGTTGGCGACACGAAACCCTTCCCCATCACCGTCGGGGTACACCAGGGTTCTGTCCTTAGTCCGCTTCTGTTCAGTGTAATATTAGACGAATTGTCGGACAGCATCAGAAACCCGCATGAGCAGCCTCCATGGTTGCTCATGTATGCTGACGATATTGCGCTGGCAGACGCGGACAGGGGCAGATTGGTGCGACGTGTAAAGGCGTGGAAGGAGACGCTTGAGAACGGCGGTCTGAAACTAAATGTGGCGAAGACCGAGTACTTGGCACTAAACTCGACAGATCCCACATCCGTCCGCATAGGCGGTGATTTGGTCGAGCGCACGGACCAGGTTAAATACTTGGGATCTGTTTTTCACACGTCCAGTGACATCGATTGCGATGTCAAGTCACGCATTGCTGCCGCGTGGGCCAAATGGCGGGAGATGACCGGTGTCATTTGTGACCCTAAAATGCCGATCCGGTTGAAGGGACAGGTCTACAAAACCATTATTAGACCTGTCCTTTTACATGGCAGTGAGACGTGGCCGATATTGGAGCGACACAAGCAGGAGCTGCGTGTCACGGAAATGAAGATGCTGCGGTGGATGTGTGGAGTCACGCGGATGGACCGCGTGAGGAACTCTCGCATCCGCGGCAGCCTTCACGTCCGTGACATTGCAGACAAGTTGCAAGAGTGTCGCCTTCGTTGGTATGGTCACGTCTTGCGGCAACCGCCGGGCTACGTAGGTAACAAATGTCTGGCCATGTCAGCCCCGCCGGGTCCCGGTAAGAGGGGAAGACCCAAGAAGTGCTGGCTTGACGTCGTAAGGGATGACATGCGTGCCAATGGTCTCACCACAGGGGATGCCGACGACCGTGCGAAGTGGAGGAGAAAATGTAGGAAAGCGGACCCCGGGCGTCGCGAGACGCAACTGGGACAGACGCTCGGATGATGATGATGAATAAGTAAAATGAGAGCGATTCTAGGTGCCAATTCCAAGGGCAGCCCCCCCTTCATAGAGAAGAATCTAGTAAGAAACTACTTGGATGCTCTATTAAAATGTGGGCTCATTACTGAAGAGTGGGACATGGGTAGAAATGCTCCTCAAAAAATTGTTGGAGGCCTACTATCTGGCCCTAACAAAGATCTGGCATATCCTACGACACTGATAGGTAAACAAATCAGGTACAATATTGAAATTGAAGTGTAATTTGTAGAAAGGCAACTGACACTTAAATCAACAATTTTATAATGACTATATTTTTGTAAATATTAAAGCAAATTTGAATATGTGACTGCGAGCACTACAGAATATTTAAAGCGTGATGCGAAAGCAAACTCGATTCCGAACCGGCTCGATAGTTGCATAAGCCGATCTCAATTGATCCTGTAGCATCATGTATTTTTTATATTAGCATAGAAAGTAGATTTTAATTTATTTTGTTTTTTTTTGGATTTTGCCAATCCTGTGAATATTAACACCATCTGTGGCGAGCGGTGCGATAATAGAAAGCGGCCAAGGACATCGCTTCAAACAATTCCTCAGAGCACAAACCATTATAAATGTGGTAAAATCCATATTACGAGCACAAAGTATCTCCGATCACGAAAGGGTTTAATACCGCTTGCAAGTAGATCTATTATATATAGGTATAGGTAGGATCATTGATAACCCTCGTAGCTCGTCTTTGTAACTAAAAGAATGGTCGAAGTTGGAAGGTATTTAGGCGCATCAGCTCAAACTGTTTGAAAGGCCGTACTTGAAACTTACCGATAAGCGATTTTGCTCTGCCTTTACTTGACGAGCACTACGATAATTTTGGAGACCATTTTAACCGCATCTTCTGTACGTCTACTGTTCTGGACGTCGCTAGAGATTTCAACACCAAATATCTCAAAACTATTCGAGATCGTGAGCGGTATATCATAGTTATGAGGCATCATAGAAAATAAATAAATAAATATCGTTGGGACAACTCACACAACGCCATCTGATCCAAACTAAGCAGAGCTTGTACTATGTTTTTTTAGCTGAGAATGCACCATAAAACACTTTGCCAAATCCGATGAAAAGCTTAAGCTAGAGTAATTCCATGAAAGTAGCTTTTAGAAGCTACTATCGTCTGATCAACACATTATGACTCGACCCGAGTGTAACACTAATCATCACGATTAACATTAACTTATTTACAAGTAAATAAAATTTGCCGCGCTCTAAAATAAAATATTAATATCTTTTTTTATTCATGTAAGGGTTTTTATTTTTACACTATTTTTGGTGCCTGCCAGTTCGAAATTTTAATATAAGTTGTAAACTTTTTAGTGATAAGATGATGCGGTTAAATAAATGTAAAGGGCCCATTCATTAATTCAAAACTACTAAACACTTTTTAGCCTACTATTAGTCCATTGAAAAGTTACATTTGGGGTTGCGTTTTTTAGAGGACACAATTTTATTTTTTTGATGTGTAGGGGGGTCAGTGTAAAGCTAAAACCAAATTTGTGGGGTCGCCACCCTTGTCCCACGGCCGCCATCTTGAAAATAGGGGTTGAAATGGTTTTTACGATATATCCTATGTGTAGTAATACCTCTGTGGCGCGGTGGGAGTGTATCCGACTTCTACGCAAGAGGTCGTGGGTTCGATTCCCACCCAGGATAAAACTTTGTGTGATGAGCACGATGGTTTATTCTGTGTCTGGGTGTTGTTTATATATAATATGTATGTATTTAGAAATATATAAGTATGTTTATCAGTTATCTGGTTACCATAGTACAAGCTCTGCTTAGTTTGGAATCGGATGGCGTTGTGTGAGTTGTCTCAACGATATATATATTATTTAACGATAATCATATCTCTATAACTATTTATCTGATACAAAAAAATCTTAACATTTTTGTTGCAAATTAAATTCTTTACAACTTTGGTCCAGTAACTTTTGTCGTAGAACTATAAATGAAAAAGTTATAAGCATAAATGTTCAGAAATTCATGAAAAAAATATTTCTTTCCATATTAATTATATCTTTCCATAAAACTTTTTTAAGGTAAGGCCTACAAAATGTCACATTTCAATAGACTATATTGTACGATTTATCTCAAAAAGGGTGGTGCAAGAATATCCATAATAACGATAAAATATTAAATAAGTCTGTTTTATAGCACTCAGTCAACCACAACTAAATATGAAGCTAATATTATTTACTATTATTAGTAAGCACTTATCTACATGTGGTTCATACAAAATAATATATTTTTCAGTGTAGTTAATACAGTGTTACCACTGAATATTAAGGTTATGAATAGTCGGCAGTTGGTACTTCAGAACCATTTGACACGACAGTTTATTTCGACATCTATATTCGTTAGGTTTTTAGTAGATTTGGAGCAAATAATTTGAATTCGATATCAATAATACATACATACATATTGTCACGCCCTTATTCCTTAAGGAGTAGGCAGAAGCATACTATACGCCTCCATTTCACCGTATGCATTTATGTCCCACGTGACAGGTGGTGAGCCCATTGCCATGTTGAAATGGACAGGCGCAGGCTGTGGCGACCTGCTGTTGAACTTTTTCAAACCGCCCATAAGGCCTTCAACCAGGCTTAACGACTGCCATTTTACTGGCAACCGGGACCAACGGCTTAACGTGCCTTCCTAAGCACGGAAATACTTGCAAATGAAAATTCCAATTTCATCCAAGGACCACCTATAGCGAATGTTCGTTCGATTGTTTACAGAACACCGAGTCAGCGGGTCACGAGCCCTTCTCGGTATCAATTCTTCGGTATCAATAATAGAATCGAATAATAATATTAATTTGAAAAATATAATTAATCCGTTAACATCTGTAAACCCGATTTCGAGATTGACGGAACATCACACGGACACAACTATTCAAAGTCTGCTAGCCTTCTGCAAGCAACAACAATATTACAACAATATTCTCGACTGTTTATTTCAAAGTCCCACAACATTAATAATCTACTGTCAATATTTCTGTATGAAACGAAGTATTTCATTACTGACGTATGTAATCTATGGAAATTATTTATTTATGAATTGTTCCATATTTAAACCTTTCGGCAGCCATAGAAACATTTTCAATTTGATAAATAGGTGTCGATTGTGTGTGCGTGTATGTATTGTGTGTTGGTTATTACTTGGTATCTCTCGGGACACTTAACTCATAACTTGTTATATTGGTAAGTGCTAAGGCATGGCAGGGTCCTCATTAGGGTTCCGAACCTCAAACAGACAATAACAGAAACCTTATAGTACCCTCTTTCGTATTTTTGTGGTTTTCACAGCCAATTTGATACGCATATTTTCGAGACCCTCAATTCCAATCGAACAATCGTTCAGTCGATTTATCGCTAATCGAACACAAGAATCTCGAAATAACATTTACGAACCCCAAATCAAAAACGAAAATAAATAAATATTGAATACGTAGTCCATTTTTGAGGGAAAATTAATAAGATTTTAAAATCTGTCTCGAAATAAATAAAGAATTTTAATATAACTTGAAGATTGTATCTACTAAGTGTATCAAAGGAAAGAGTCTTTAAGAAGGGCCTCAATTATATTTTAGAATAAGTTAATGTGGGGTACCTTACCGTGCTTCGTAAGGCATGTATCCCGGTTGCTTAACACGGCAGTCGTTAACCCAAGTTGAACCCCTTGAAAATTTTCTTCTTCTTCTTCTTCGCGACTTGAAAAATTTCAACACCAAATCACCACAACATACGTTTCTCCATCGTCAACACCCTTCGGGGATAATCAATAAACTCATGATACTGTTTTACTAATAACTATCTTCCTAATCTCTATTTTTTTATTTCTAGCTCTTTCAATGTCTTTAAACTCACACGACTTATGCATTTTATGTTATTCGGGTCTTTTTCGCGTAATATTTTTATCTTTTTCTCACCTCTCGACATTTCGGCTATATTGCAATAGCCGTGGTCACGACTAGACTGGGGAAAGCGGCGGGCGTCATCATCTTGTACGTTCGTCAGGTACCCACATTTCATTCATAAACAGTCATTAGGGCCGCGACACACTTCACTAACGACATCCGAAAGTCCATTAGGCGGTTTGTCCCGACACTTGCGCTTTTTAACTACCGGATTCCAAGTGGAGGAAAGTTTGTATCCACCTTCGCGGTTGAAATTGTGATGCTTTTTAATTTCAACAGCCTCACGAACAATCCGAGGGTAGTATCGGCGTTCAGTGGATAGAACTTCTGGTGCATGTAACTCCATCCAGTGATTTGAACCCGATAGCAACAGATGCTCCGCGATCGCAGATTTCTCTGTTCGGTGGGTTTTGACCGCTGCTATGTGCTCCTTCACACGGTCTGCGATTGTTCGCTTTGTTTGACCGATTTAGGTATATATAAATCAGATATACACAACAATTAAAACTGGCACATTATAACTTGTTTGTGATATTTGTGATAATTTGAGAACAGTGGAAAACTTTTGACGGTAACAGTACATCAAATACCAAACAGAGTTTACTAATCATTCAAGTATAGTTTAATCCCTTGTTACAGAATTTTTAATGTTGTTAACTGAACGATGCAGCCTCCCAAGATAATGAACGATTAACACAGAGAAGGAAAGTGCTGGAACAAAGTTGCGTTGCGTTAATTTTTGCTAATTAGGCGCTGATGGTTGGCCAAAGTCGTAATCCCGAATATTTAACTAATTTTTAATTATGTTCTCAAGAAAGTACAGTCAGTTGCAATTTTCAGTAGTCTGGTTTATTAATGATTTAGATAGCAATTTATTCAGTGGAGGTATTTTTATTGAAATATTTAAGCTCCATAATCTGGAAAGTATTTTTTTTACCAAATACTGTTCACTTCATTCCAAATTATAAAGTACGTGACGATCTTATTAGGTCATCAAAAAAAAATTCTCTATTTGAAAAGAAAAGGTTTTCTCTGGCTTTGAGTACCTATAATATATATATATATATATATATATATAGGGCTATTTTATATAGGTCGCACCAAAATTCTTGGTCTCTCTAAAGTTGACAGTACTTTAGACGTTACTTTACTAGGTTTTTTTCTAAACTAAACTAACTTCACGCCTGTATCCTTAACTAGGTAGCCAGAGACTCGCCAGGCGCAACGATCTATGCATAATCGTCACATATATTAGTTTCTGGTCAATACAGTGCCTAGTATGTTTTTACATTTCACTTGGAAAAATGCATTTTGTCCGCTAATTGTGAGCTGTGTACCTCTGTCGGCTAAACAGTTGCTACTGGGAACATGGAAAAATACAATAAATAATGAAAAAAAAAGGAAAACTATTTCAAAAATTTTACAATTTTTTTTATACCACCAACGTGGCAAATTATGCACATCTGCAACACCAGTGTTCCACTTACGCTGCTTACCCTATAAAAATCTTTTAAGACACTTTTTGCAGAATCCCATACTATAGATATTCGGAAAAACTGTGGCAATAAGTTCATTCGTCAAAGCCCCTATCGTACTTTACTTTCTTAGTAAAGAAATAAAAAAGTGTAAGTATTACTATTTCATTTTTCTTTTGAGGTGGACTTAGACTAGCGTTCGTCATGACAACTACCTACCATTATGTTATAGGTCATTACACTAATCATAATTTAAAAATCTAATTTAGGAAAGATAATCAAAGACAACCTTAATGTTTAGATTTCAAAGATCAATTTACGATAAACACTTTGACGTTGAAGGACACCTAGCATGGTGCATTACTATTCATGCACTATAGTATTCAATTTATAATCAAACGCAGAACGTATCGTAAACCTAGGTAACACTAAAAATGTTTAGTACTGGCCAGAAAGAAATATTGCTAATGAAAACTTTTTTTGAATTTCAATTATAGAACTCTTTGGTAACCTAATGTAATATATTGCATTTATTTGTCATTTGTTTTTGTAAATTGGCGGCAAATGTAAAACGCTAAAATTAATTTAACTCGAGAAAATTTTGCAGACTGGTACGTCAATCGCTGATTGCCTGTTGTCTTAGAAAAAAATCGACAGCAGCGCCCTCGAAGCAGGATCCTTCTTCACCACGACAATGCTTCAGCGCACTCCGCAAAACGCACTGTTGAACATTTGACTATGGCAGGTGTCGAGATAATGAGTCATCCGCCATACAGTCCCGACCTGGCGCCCTGCGACTTTCATTTATTCCCAAGAACTAAAGATAAACTTCGAGGTATTCGCTTTACGAGCCCTGAAGATGCGGTGAAAGCGTACGAAAATGCCATAGAATAGACCCCTAAGGAAGAATGTGTGCACAGCTTTTCTCAGTGGTTCCATCGATTGCGACGATGTGTAGAGAGGAACGGAGATTACTTCGAAAAACAATAATTTTCAGTGTTACCAACGGATCGTATCGTATCGTATATCGTATCGCGACAACTCACACAACGCCATCTGATTCCAAACTAAGCAGTGCCTGTACTATGGTGACCAGATAAACTGATAAACATACTTATATATTTCAAAATACATACATATTATAGATAAATAACACCCAGACACAGAATAAACTATCGTGCTCATCACACAAAGTTTTATCCTGGGTGGGGATCAAACCCACGACCTCTTGCGTAGCAGTCGGATACGCTCCCACCGCGCCACAGAGGCAGTCAATATTTCTGATCTAAGATTTTTATTTCACACTGCCTGACGATTTTGAATCTGTACGCTATACTAATATATAAAGCTGAAGAGTTTGTTTGTTTGGTTAAACGTGTTAATCTCAGGAACTACTGGTCCGAATTTAAAAATTATTTTTGTGTTAGATAGTCCATTTATCGAGGAAGGCTATATATCATCACGCCGAGAGCGAAATTATAATCATAAATGTCAATAAATACGGGGTAACGACGGGGTGTTCGAAGTATGGCACGGTCAAGGCCGCGGGGGTCACTGAGTATTTAATAATGGAATGGTATTTTGATCCCGATGCCTTTTTTAGCGTCACATATTTAGGAAAGCATTATACCGATATAATTAGCGTATAGCATACTCGTTTAAAAAAAACATCACTTACACACCTTTTCAGCCGCCCCAAATATAACCATAACGTTTAGCCTTATGTCATCACTCTACCTTGTTGGAGGCCTGGCCTACTCACGCATAGCATTTAATATACACACTCACCACTACATATAGTTTCATTCCCAACAGCCGTCAGTTCAACAGACAATGTACTCCGCCCACTGTCACTTAGGCCGGGCAAAAGTATAGAAAGAAGTATAATACTTGTAATTATGAAATAATATTTTTATGTTTTCCAGGTGTGAATCGTTAAATTTTATTTCGAAGCATCGCTCGTAAAGTACGACCTCGATTAGCCCGCCGCGAACCTCATTTAAGTGTACTTAATTATCGTGCTGGCGATGAACTTTCTAATGGATTTTGTGTTTTCAGGCTCTATGGAGTTTACCAAGTGTTAGAAACGAAGATAATTGACGTATCGTTGTTAAAAAGGTTATACTTTGCTTACCACAAGCATGGGTAAGTAGTAGTAGTACGGTAGTAAAATATTATTTGTATATTGTAACTTTTATTATTTTTAATTATCTATCACGCCTTATCCCCGAAGGGGTGGCAGAGGCATATATATATTATATGCCCACTTCACCATGTGTATTCCTGTCCCAAGTTATAGGTGGTGAGCCCATCGCCGTGTTGAAATAGACAGACGCAGGTTGTCGCTACCTGCTGTTGAAATTTTTAAGCCTTCGACTTGGCTTAACGACTGCCATTTTATTGGCAACCGGCGGCTTAACGTGCCTTCCGAAGCACGGAACTGGGGTGGGTCTAAAGGGCCGAATAAATTTTATAAAATGTGTCTATTTTAGATGTTAAATTTGGAAGATATTTTGAACGATATTATGATAAGTTGCCTTTTTAGTGAGGTGGTAACAAAAGGCTAAAATGTCTTATTTGCAACCATTTTTAAGGCTAAAATATCTTAAGGCTAAAAATGGTTGATAGAATTTCTTTAGGTTTTGTACTCCACGCACGTCCCTCTGACGACTAACTGTATTAAGAAAGAGCACGCCCCTAACTTTATTCAGAATTTGTAAGGAGAGGGTAGTTAACCCCTGAAACCAAGGCGCATTATTTGCCGTTTGTAATAAATAATAATTTTTATTATATAATACGGGTACGTTACTATCTTGTCTACATTACAAGGAGCACATTATACAAAAGAAATTGTTATAAAGTTATTTAAAACTGCTCTGTGGGCACCACACGGCACACCAGTTCCCAAACCTTGATACTGTATATACTTACTTAGAACAAAGTAACTATGTTAGCATGGTGTCCCATATTGAATTGACACTTGGACAAGCCCAACATAGCGCTTGCAATTCGATTTATTCTATTCACCTAATACTCTCATGATAAGTGTGTTGAAAAAAGCTACATAATAACTGTATAAGGCGCTGTTTATAACGAAAGCGGCGGGCGGTGTGAGAGCGGAGCGATGATTACATTATGTATGCGTTTACTTGATTCTGCATGCATGCAAGGCAACGAGAGCGAAGCAAAGGCAAAACGACGCACGAATGACGAGTGTCAGTCGAGCGGCATTGTTCCATTCGTAGTGAGGTATCAAATTTCGAACATTGTATTTGTCCTAGATAAATTCTTATATTTTTAATATTGTAAAACAATTTTGGACACATTGCCATCTAGCCCCAAAGTAAACTTATATAAACTTATTGTATGGTATCTAGACAACTGATGGACAAACTTATATATTTCTAAATACATTTATTATACAATTATGAAATACCCAAACTTAGAAACAAACATTTGTGGGTCACACAAATATTTGTTACAACCCGGGAATCGAACCCAGGACCTCAGAGCGGCAGTCGCATACACTATCACTGTGCAACCGAGGCAGTCTATTTATAATCCAGTAGACTTTGTTTTGAGTTTTCTGTCCAGCTGGCCGCTGCTATCATCGTAAACGTGGTTACTTTTATAACTACAATCTTTATTAGAATATGTTGAAAAATTTGTTCGTATGTGTTAGATACTGTATTTTGTTAATATCTACTTTGATTTCGAGGATTGCGTACATTAAGGCTTGGTATTCCTGCCGAAGCCACGCTTTTGAGTTTTTTAAAACAATGCGAATCGTAGAAGAAAGGGTTTTTGATTCTGAAAAAGAGATATATGTTAGTTAAGGATTTAAGCTAGTCAAAATGACTTTCTGTTACAAAATCTAATAAACTTCACTTGATAGAAAAACATCCCCCCCCTAGTGAAATGTTTTTTCAATGCCAAATCTAAACCACAGATAATTTTAATGAAATTTTTATACACAACTATAGCTACTAAATATTTATAGACATAATGGATTACTTTGACTATATATAGTGATTTTTATAGAATGTTTAAATAATATCAGATTCGCGACGCTGAGGCCTGATCAGTCGCGCGCTGGCGCTTACTGAGGTAGGACCTGTGTTAGGTTTTTTTGTTGCGCTCCCCTTGCTATTTTTTCGCAATGGCACAGTATATTTATTAGAGCAGTAAGCATTCCATCATCATCCGAGCGTCTGTCCCAGTTGCATCTCGCGACGCCCGGAGTTGGCTTTATATAGTGTATATATATGAGAGTTATATACGGCAATGGACTCACCACCCATTACGTGAGACAGGAATACACATGGTGAAAAGTGGGCATATATAATAATATGCCTCTGCCACCCTTTCGGGGATAAGGCGTGATAGATAAATAAAATATATGAGAGTTTTAATAAAAAATAAAGTACCTACACTTCACAGAAGCATTAGAATTATCCCTGTAAGTAGTATAAAATCGAACCCGGTATCGGTATCTGTGGGAGATTAGAAGACAGTTATATAACCAACTGAGCCAGTGGGCCGGTCAATGTATGTTTACCTATAAACAAATTTGATCAATAGATTCTGAAGCCTAAACATTCCGACAGCCACTTGCTGAAGTAATCAGTGCAGTTTTTATATTGAAGGTTCGCTTCGCATACATTATTAAAATTGTATCCAAGACCTTTGTTTTATGCTTTCAGTATTAATTATTTAAGTATATTTATAAATTTATTAGCCATGACTTTATCCCCGAAGGTGTGGCAGAGGCATATTGTGGTGAGCCCAATGCCTGTGTTCAAATGGACAGGCTCAGATTGTAGCGACCCGCTGTTGTAATTTTTAAGTCGCTCAAAAGTTATTCACTTGACTTAACGAATGTCGATTGCAACGTTAACGTGTCCTTCGAAGCACGAAAACGCTGGTAAATGAAAATGCTACAAAGCGGTCATCCATCCAAAATCCGAGAGAGTTTCTTAAATCAGTGATCTTTTACAGAAACCGAGTTAGTAGGGCTACGAGCGCTTTTTATATATGTTTTTACTTTATGTTAGTAGCCTTAAACAATGTATGACATTACATGGGACTAATAATTAATTCATTAATAATAATATAGCAATTATTACAAATAATATAATTTAAATTTAAGGCAAACTAAGTTTAGTCGACTGTTCTCACATCCAAAGGAACAATATAAGTGTAATTCTAATATTGTAAGCCATACCTACATTTTAAAAGAGCATCCATTGACTTTCTTACTGGATTCTTCTTCTTAAAGTGTAGGCTGCCCTTAGAACTGGCAACTAGAATAACTCTAATTTTGATATGATTTTAAACACAACATTGATTTTGTTTTTTGGTTTTGTATAAATTCATTACTATATAATTGGTCAAACATCATGTAACTCAAACTAATGTAATTATTGGCGGTTAGAAAAGAGTGGCCATGAGTTTTATTGCCAGGGTCTTCCTCAGCCTATACCTATTGCTTTGCGAATCTGGCATTAATGTAAATGTAGAAGCATAGCAAACATTGTGACCTACATGAATAAAGATTTTTCATTCATTCATTCAATTAATAATCCCAACATTTTTACGCGAAGGTTTTTAGCCCTTTAGTGGATCTGGAGAAAGTATTTGATAAAGTTGTGAGAGAAAAGCGGTACTCGTCCGTGTTGCCTGGCTGGCCGTATACACCACATCCGGGCAGAATATGGTGTGGACGGCCAGCTGCTGCTGGCTATACAGTCTCTTTACCCGGACTGTAAAGCTGCGTGCGACCAAGGGGGAGATTCACCTGGCGCCTCTTTTTGACTTCTGTTCGGGCGTCAAACGGGCAGTGGACGGTCCGCCTGGCTTTTCATAGTGTATCTGGATAGTTGTGCAAAAGTGTGGCTGCAAAAGTTAAAAATTTATGATGTGTTGTACGCTGATGATGCGGTAGTGATGGTCTCATCAGAAGCCGACCTTCAGGCATTAGTCACTAATATAAAAGTAAAGGTCTTCGCTGCATGTTAAACTAAGAATCGGGTATTTGAAAAAGAAAAAGCAATTGAATGAAATTGTGTACTTAAGGAGAATGTTTAGCGCGGACGGAAGATATGTTTTGAAGAACCACGGTGACTAGCTGCTGAAGACAGGAACATACCTTTATGATTTTTAGATTTTAATATTATTAAAAAAAGAGTATAATGAGTACGGGACATTTTATTTGGTACTTGTACATAAAGCCTAAATTTGTTATTAAATATATCATCACAAACTCCCACTACGATTATAAACGCGAAAGTTTGTAAGTATGGATGTTTGTTAGTTGCACGTAAAACTACAGAATGGAATTTAAATAAACTTTACCTTTTTTTTCTGTGGTCTGTTATCTGCAATCAGTTCTACTATAAGCAGATTGTATGAGGGTAATTAGGTGAGTGAGTGTGCTCTCCAGTGGGCACATCTCCTCGTTTATTTCCAATGGGCTCAGTCGTTACTGATTATGTCTTTCCTTTTTAATCTTTTGCTATAACCTCGATGCGTTAGTTGTGAGGCCAGGGGATTGGGATGATGTCGCAATTTCGTCCTTCTATCTAATCTATCAGAATAACACATAGGCTACTTTTTATCTCGGGAACAAGTTCATTCGAAAACGGGAACGGAAAATCTACATCACGCGGGCGGAGCCGCTGGCGTCAACTAGTATATCATAAACCTAAAATAAAATGGAAGCGCTCGTGGCCTCGCGGTCTCAGTGTTCTGTAAACGATCACTGAGTTACGCAACTTTCACTATGGCTGGTCCTCGGATGGGTGACCACTTTGTGGCATTTACATTTGCGAGCATTTCCGTGCTTCGGAAGGCACGTTAAGCCGTTGGTCCCGGTTGCCAGTAAAATGGCAGTCGTTAAGCCTGTTTGAAAGCCTTATGGGCGGCTTGACAAAATTCAACAGCAGGTACCCACAACCTGCGTCTGTACATTTCAACACGGCAATGAGCTCACCACCTATTTCGTGGTACAGGAATCCACACGGTGAAAAGTGGGCATATAATATGCCTCTGCCACCCCTTCGGGGATAAGGCGTGATGGATATTTATTTATTTATTTAAAATAAAATCCAACACAATAACAGAGATGTTCCATTTCAATTGCTACTGCCAATAATTTTTACTGTGGCGTGCCAGCAGAAAATACATCGTCGATTTATCTTGGCGGGGGATGAGGAAGCGTTGTGGTGCCTACGCGAGTTGGCCTACCGGCCCTTAACTACGAGCACTGTAACAGAATGTTTTATCACTAAAAAATGTTACAATTAGGAGAACAGGAGTTCTAATTCTCTACATTCCTGTGTGGCGTATCTTTAAAATTAACTACCACATACCAGATACTCCTTCACATGATAAATATACGTGCTCATAAGAGTTACAACAGAATGTAAAGTATTTTAAACCATGCATGATAGTTGTTTGCCAATATAATCCCAACTAAACGTAATTTCTTCACCATTTCAACATGACCAATTAACAATATCACAAGTAGATTTCTCCAAAAACGTAAAAATAGGAAGGATGATCGTTACTTTCTGAGGGAGCATGTTTTCATGATGTATTCGCTCGTAACTTGTAAGTTTGATGTTATACTGAAATAAGTTTTGCGCCGCGCGAGATTTAAGCTCCCGTAAGAGCGCTTAAGGAAAGTGGCGCGCCTGTATTTCACTTGGATATATTTGAGGGGTTCCGTCGACTTCATCTGCATAATGTTATTACATCTACTTACGTATTGAGATTTTGTTAATCATATTGTAATGGAATATGAAAAGTTTAATAAGACTTATAAACTTTACAAATTCTTAAAAGAAAACAGTATTTAAAAGAGCTGATATTACGGAAATTTGTATCATACCAAACGTGTTCTTTAAACACTGTTATTTTTTCTAACGAAATCAAGAGTATACAATACTTTGAAAAGAGTTATATAATGCATGGTTATATGATATAATTTTCTAAATACTTCTTAATATTTGCTGAAATTATATATTGTGGGAAATTTGTGGGACATTTTTACACAGTTTCATCCACAAAGTAACCTAATATAAGCTTGTGGTGTGGATTATAACCAAATTATATTAATATATATTATATATAATTATATATTATAAATAAATATTAATATATCTACTATTTTCCAACAGAAAGCCGTGCTAGTTCCATTCTATAGCGGCAATCCCAACATAATATTTACACCTATTTGGTGATGACATGAAACCCTTGCAAACGGAATTTAATTTGTTAATATACAAATACGTAGGTACAACAATGTCTTCGTCTTCGATACGCATCGTGTATCCGTCTCACGTTCCTAAAGAAAACAGAAACGAAACTCCCTAAGGAAAAAAAGGGAATTGTTGTCAATCTTTTCGCTACTTATAAGAAGTGTGCCATTAAGAGTACAGAACTTTGTTGCTGCTTATTGTTCTCGTAAGTAAGTCGGGATAGTGTTGTACCTACGAAAATCTATACTATTATAAGTATTATTACTACTTCCACTACAGGCTTGTACTTTGGTATTATATATATACTGTTATGTTGTTATTTTGATAATACGCCAACAACTACCTCTTTACTCCTACCAATTTATTTTTCCATCCAAATGTTGCCTGGCAGAAATTGCTTTTAGCGATAAGGCCGCCCATTGTACTGCTATTTAGTATCATTTTTTTAAATTGTTATACTATCTCTGCGTACAATTAAGTATATAATAATAATAAATTACTGAATTTGCACTCGTAGCCTCACTTGTTCAGCGTTCTGTAAACGATCTTCTATGCACGCTATGTCTTGGTGTCAGATCAGTCTTGGCATGACTGATTGTTTGTAATATTTTCATTACGAGACAGTAATAGCAGCTGATAATACTAGCAGCTAGCTAGTATTATCAGTCTTCAGCTTAGTCGCTAATTAAAGTTTTTAACCATATGAGTAGCTTGAAAAATTTAACAAGTAAATAGCTATAACAAATTTCCGTGAGTTTCAACACAGCAATGAGCTACCCGCCTATTAGGTGGGTTAAAACAACTAATGAAGTATAAGTGTATGGTTAACCTCGGTCAACCCCTTCGGGAAGATGTGGTATGTACGTACATTATAGACTGAGGAGGCGAGCGCAGCGAGCCGACGAAAGTCTCCGTTTTAACTCTACTGGTACGGGAAAAATGCTATTGATGTCCGTCCGTCCAGTCTACAGGTCGCATTTTTCATCGGATTTGCATGCAACTTGGCATGGACAATCCTTGATGTAGACAACAACTTTTCGTTCTATAAGGAAGCAGGGGAGGGAAATGGTCCCGTAGTGGTTGGTAAGAGCGCTCAAAACGAAAAAAGCAAAGTTGAATTTCATTTTTAATCGAAAAAAAGGGAAAAAATTTAAAAAAATATTCTTTGATGTCTACGGTTCACAGAACCACTAGTGTATAACTAAGTGATGCCCGCGGTTACGCTCCCGTGCAATTGGTTACAGCACAAAAAGCGTTGCCCGTGGGAATAATAAGTTTTTCCCGGGATAAAAGTGTGTCCTATATCCAAGAAATGTTCTATCTATATGCCGATTTTCATTCAAATGTCAAATTTGAGCAAACATCCATGTACAAATCAAATTAAATAAATAAAATTAAATAAAAATAGGTTAACCAATTTTTAGGTATCTATGTATAATAGTGTAGTGTGTGTGGTTTCGCCCGCTTAGTTACCGTTCCTGTGGGAATACCGGAAAATCCATTCTTAGTGCTCATCAAAGCCCTAAAGAACATATTCACTAAATTTATGTTTGTATATTTAATAGTTTAGGCTGTTAGTGGTTTCACCCGGAAAGTTAATTTTGCCGTGGGAATTTTTATTTTCTTAATTTCTTTCTTAGTGCTCATCTACCTAACCAATACTTTCACGAAATTTTACGTTAGGCTGTCTGGTCTCATCCGTGTGCTAATCTGCGGTATCTAAAGAATACTTCCACTAGTTTTCATTTGGTTTCCCCGTGTACCTTTCATAGTATTCCTTTGTTTGGTAAAATAATATTTAGTATTAGCACCTTCTTCACTGATGTTTAATATAAACTTTAAACAATAAACTTCAACATCAATCATCCTATGGCCCAACAAGGAACACAAAAATCATAAAACGAAGGACTCTTACTAATTAATTTTGGCTATGAGTCTCTCAAACTCCATTCATATTTTCGATTTTCAAATTAGTCCATTGAATGTTACATTTTTTAGGCTTACCTTGCCTTTTTTAGAGGACGCAATTAAAATTTTTTGATGTGTCAGTGTTTTAAAAATGATTAAAAGAAAAATATTATTCTCGAATTTCTAAACATTTTCGCTTATAACTTTTTATTTATAGTTCTACCACAATAAGTTACTAAACCAAAGTAGTAGAGAATTTAATTTGCAACAAAAAATGTTTACAACTGTTTTTTTTATCAGATAAATAGTTTAAGAGATATATTGTAAAAACCATTTCAACCTCTATTTTCAAGATGGTGGCCTTCGGACAAGGGTGGCGACCCCACAAACTTTGTTTTAGCTTTACACTGAACTAACCCTACACATCAAAAAAATAAAATTGCGTCCTCTAAAAAAACGCAACCCCAAATGTAACTTTTCAATGGACTAAATGTAACTTATTTATAGGACGTTTAGTTGGACATTTGTGGTCTAGCTTAGGTTAGTTAAAGATTCACGTAAGTAATTAATGCAAATAAAATTTCAAAGTAATAATAACTTTAAAGTATGTTAATTACTAGCCGTAACCCGCATTTTAAGTAACTGCGACAAACTGAACTTCCTTCAAACTATTTTAAAAGCAGTATTTATAAAACCCATGCTTCTGAAGGCAAGCCAAGCCGTGGGTCCTGTCTGCCAGTAACGTGGCAGTCGGTAAGCCATGTTGAAGTATGGGCGCCATGTATGGGCGGCTTGGAAAATTTTAGCAGCAGATTACCACAGCATGTGTTTGTCCATTTCATAACCACAGTAGGCTCATCACCGATTAATTGTGACAAAATACAAATGATAAAATGTGGGTGTATAGCATCCCTCAGCCTACTCCTTCAGGGATAAAGGCGTGAAATGTATTTTTAAAAATCCCTTTTTAGTGAATGCTGCCAATTTCGAGCTAAATCACGGGTTCAATCCCCGTCTTGAACTAAGTTGTCGGTGGTCAGCACTCGGTGACGATGAGGCGACAAAACTGCTGACGCGAAGCTCACGTTGAGGTCAGCTCCGCGACTCGTGTTTATATTCGCATTAGGTGGTGACCAAGATACCGCTGTAGTATCACGTAAAGCAACGAGTTCTTTACGCAAATTTACAACTACATCCTCGGTTTTTGCCAACTTTGTTTGTACGTCCGCCAAGCTTGCTTTTAAGGACACTTAAAAGTCACACTTAAATGTCCTTTAAGAGGCAGGTAACGTCGACGTGGTCGAAAGTGACGGGAGGAAGCTTGTGCAAGTCCTTCGTCACAAACGTAGGCACGTCATCCGGATCGGTCTCCTTAAGCAGCGTGATGATGTCCTGTATACTCTTCCTTGCCCCGTCACGCCGTCGGGACACCATCTGGTCGGTCTTGTTGAGAGCACCGTATAGTAGCCGCTTGGATGCAGCTATATCCTTCTGACTAAAGCTTGAATCACAGTTATGGATAGCGTACAGCTCGTCCATCACATCCAGCTTCTGCTGCAGGAACGCCAGTAGTTCATTTGGGACAAGTTCCGAAATCATCGCGATACGTGCAACGGCTCTCGCCGCGCTACACTATTATAACTATAGTCAGCACACACGTCCGCATCAGTACGCGGCCCAAACAAGACTCTGATCTTATCCCCGAAGGGGTGGCAGAGGCATATTATATGCCCACTTGGATTCCTGTCTCACGTAATAGGTGGTGAGCCCATTGCCGTGTTGAAATAGACAGACGTAGGTTGTGGCCACCTGCAGTTGAAATTTTTCAAGCCGCCCATAAGGCCTTCAGCCAGGCTTAACGACTGCCATTTTACTGGCAACCGGGACCAACGGCTTAACGTGCCTTCCGAAGCACGTAAATGTAAATGCCACAAAGTGGTCACCCATCCGAGGACCAGCCATAGTGAAAGTTGCATAACTTAGTGATCGTTTACAGAACACTGAGACCGCGGGGCCACGAGCACTTCTAATAAAATAAAACCTATGAAGTTAGGTAATTGTAGAACAAGAAACACTTTTAAAAGTGAATTGTATAGGAAGTAGGCTTGAAACACACATTGAATAGAAATTAAAAGAACTTATATATAAGGCATTGTTTGATGCAATTTACTCATCCAAAACTTTTTTAATAAGTTTATCAGCAAGTTCGTCGTACTTTGAATTTCAAATTGAGTTCTTTGTAGGTTAACCTCATACTTTTTAAGAGTTTTCTTTCAATTGACCTCGAGCAAAGTTCGTTCCACTCACTGTGTGGCTGAAGTTTACTAACCTACTGTAAGTATAAGTATAGTTCTGTGCATACTTCGTCCAAAAGACTGCGTTCTTTTATGGACTACACTATATTTGAGAGTAATAAGTAGTAAGATTGAATAAAATCAATAAATTTTAAAAACAAGAGAAATGGCGTGCGAGAACATTCGTGTGTCGCCATGACATGCTCAACAATTGTACGATTAAAATCTTCGGTAGTCCTGGAATCGCGTATCCGTATAGATATTATCCATTCTTTTTTTTATATTTGCCACGTCAAAATGGCATCGTCCGCCTGATGGTAAGCAAAGACGACGACTCGTGATTTTGGGCCGTTATCTCAACCCACAGGGCACCGATAGCGACCCTCAACTTGACCAGAGATATACCTTTTCACGCTTCTCTTAAAGGACCCAAGATTGTAAGAGAGTGCGCCGGCAGAGAGTTCCATGTTTTTATGGTGCGACATAAGCAGGACCTACGGAATCTTTCCGTTCTAGGCTAGATCTAGCTTGTCTAGGGGTCCACAGTGTAAGGATGACATCTCTGCCCCGCCCGTGTTGTTCGGGAACGGAAGGGGAAGGGTGGGACTAGTTTTAAGAGCTTTTCAGAACACTCACCGTGGTAGATGCGGTAAAATGCAGCTAAGCTGGTGACCGTTCTGCGCATCTCCAACGGCTCAAGATTGCCAGTAACATCTGGACAATCTATGATGCGGATGGCATGTCGCTGCAACGCGTCGAGTGCTTCAAGCAGGTAAAATTTGCAAGGGTTTTTAATGAAAATACATTTAAGCAAACTTTGCGGTGGGTATCAAAAGATCACTCTTTGTCCGACGCGCCGTTTGCGAATAATCTTGAGCACATTGAGCATGTCACGGCTACTCACGAATGTTCCCGCATTCCATTTCTCCTATTTTTTACGATTTCTGTTGTCTCTCCGAAAAAATACTTCTTTAAATACTTTCACTTTTATTTCGTCTGTAGATACACAACATAAACACCTTACTTTTATGCGCAATACCATAATATTACTATATTTCTATTTTTATCACAATACGTGATGCTCACTCTATGGTTGCCAGAACAAGAAGGCCGAACCAGGCTCGTGCAATACCTTTTATAACTTTATCAGCAAGTGGGGGTAAAATGTTGCCAGCCTAAGTTCGATACTTCTAGTTTGTCAGACTATATATTAACTAAATTATTATAACTAGATTACATTGATTATACAGCCATATTTACTATATTTATTAAAGGGATGCTAACACTGATAAAAATCAAATTTAAACTGTAAAATGAAGTAGCCCAGTTGTCTGCGCTACTCAAACTTTCCTAGGAGTTTTACTACTGAAATAAATTTACAGCAAATGACCTTTAAAAATGATAATGAAACTCTTCTTCTTTATCATCCTAGTGTACTCCCAATTGATTCCGAATAATATCTAGATTTGGAGCCTGGGCTTCACTTTTATTTGGCTACTAGGAGACTTTTGATTTATTCGTTTGACTTTTAATTTTCGGCATTGATGTGGGCGACTGCCGTCTGACCACGACCCGTAAGGTGAAGGTGTTGCCTCGTCAAACAATGTTAATGTAAAAATAAAAGAGAAGTTAATACAAAAGCAATATTTAATCGAATATTATAGTTTAATTTTGACTATCTCGCTGGCGCATTAGTGGTGTGTCGAGCTGAGGTTCCGGTATCGATTCCCGGGTCGGAACAAATATTTGTGTGATCCGCAAATGCTTGTCTAGGAGTTTTTGCCAATGTATAATATGTATGTATTAATAAATACATAAGTATGATATTCAGTTAAATAAATCTCATAGTAGTAGCCCAAACTAAACGACAAGCTTGTACTATGAGATTTATATAACTTAATTTCATATTTTTTTTTTTATTTATTTATAATTTAAGTATGATATTAAGTTATATAAATCTCATAGTACAAGCTTGTCGTTTAGTTTGGGCTAAATGGTGCTGTGTAAAAAATGTCCCACAATAATTAATTATTTATTTAATTATGTAGGTAGTATCTGTATCTTCATAATGAAGATATAATGGAATTGCTAGGTTTAATATTTATTATCTACGTTTTTTTTATAGTAGCACATTAGCCTTTGTTGGTTAGTTAGGTTAGGTTAGACTATTTGTAATTAAATTGTTAGGTTTGGAGCGGTCCCCCATCGTGACATATTTTTTATGAATTATTAATACATACTTAGGTAATTTCGGATTGAGTTTAAAGAGTAAAAAATAATAGAATATTTTTTACTCTTTTTAAAGGCAACTTAGGTTTTAACGCTGGAAGTTCTTTTTAATTTTTGATTATTTTATTTTATTTTATACTTTTTATAGGTACATTCTTATTATAATATAGATTTTGTTAAGTTGTAAATATATAGCTTCTTTTTGAAAATTTTTAGTATTTTCCCCACTTTTACCCCTAGAACTTTTTCACAGCTCAACCAATTTTTATTGAACATATTATTTTTTAATGTGCACGTGATGCGCTTTCATTTAAGGCCCCACTCGAGTATATTTTGCAGATATTTGGTTATTCTTTCCCACTTTCACCCCACAACTTTGAAATGGCTCTACCAATTTTCATCAAACATAGCTAAGAACACTCCTTAATAATTCACCTTTCAAACAAAAAATCTAAATTGGTTTACCCGTTCGGGAGCTACAATGCTACAGACAAACAAACACACAGTCACGTCAAACTTATAACACCTCGTCGTTTTTGTGTCGGGGTTTTATAAGTTTGACGTGAGAAAAGTTCGCGATGGGTTAAAAACATAACCCATCGCGAACTTTTCTGTAGACCTATATAAGATACACAATTCCACCGTACATTATTTTGTTATATCCCAAAAGGTTTGGGCAGCATTTTCTTTGAAAGCTCCCAGACGGACATTTTTTGCCGACATCTTCAACAAATATTGTTATATTTTAGCTAATATATACTAAAACTTAACAAAATATATACTAAAACATTCAGTCAAACAGTTAGACACGACAGTCAGACAGACAGACGCGACAAAGAATTTTTTTTTATAATAGGAGTATGTAGTTATACATTATTAACCCAATACCAACCTTTACAGCTCGGTTACTAGTTTAGAATTAGAATTACATAATATTGTCACGCCTTTATCTCCGAAGGGGTAGGCAGAGGCATACTATACGCCCACATTTCACCGTATGCATTTTGTCCCACGTAACAGATGTTGGTCCCATTGCCGTGTTGAAATGGATAGGCGCTGGCTGTCGAGCCTGCTGTTGAAATTTATCAAGCCGCCCAAGCTTCAAGGCCTTCAACCAGGCTTAACGACTGCCATTTTACTGGCAACCGGGACCAACAGCTTAAAGTGCCTTCCGAAACACGGAAACGCTGGCAAATGTAAATTCAACAAAGTGGTCACCCATCCAAGGACCTCCTATAGTGAATGTTGCTTAACGCAGTGATCGTTTACAGAATACTGAGTCAGCAGGGCCACGAGCGCTTCTACTTCTAAACTTAGAATTAGGTTGGTAGTAAATTATAAAATTATGAGATTTATGTTTAAATTCCTACGATTAATCATTGAAAGAAAGGCTATGCAAGCAAAATACAGCTTATCATCGTATCCAAATGGTAAGATTCGTTGAAATTCAGTTCGATATACTCTGTGACTGCAAAAGGTATGTGAAATCTCTGGGGACAAAAGAAAACGTTATCCGTACGTTCTATAACATGCGCAGGTGCAATGAATAAACTAGCATTTATATTGCTATTTATTTTCTTTTTACTTAGTCATGTTTAACAAAAAGTTCACAGACGCTAATGTACTATATTCAGCTCTTTTCATAATCTACAATGTAAATATAAATATTCTATATTATTTTACGTATATCTATCCCAGAGAGAAGCGCTCGTGGCCCCGCGGGCTTAATGTCCTGTAAACGATCACTGCGCTAAGCAACTTTCACTATGGCTGGTGCTCAGATGGGTGACCACTTTGTGGCATTTACATTTGCGAGCGTTTCCGTGCTTAGGAAGGCACGTTAATCCGTTGGTCCCGGTTGTCAGTAACATGGCAGTCGTTAAGCCCAGTGTAAGGCCATATGGGCGGCTTAAAAAATTAAGGTCTGAAAAAACCTGCGTCTGTCCATTTCAACACGGCAATGGGTTCTCCACCTGTTACGTGGGACAAAAGTGCATCCGGTGAAATAAAGGCGTATAGTATGCCTCTGCCTACCCCTTCGCGAATAAAGGCGTGACAATATATGACAATATGTCATAATTATCTATCCCAAATTAAGAGAATATAAACTTATTCTATGGGATCCAAACAACTAATCAACATACATATTTTATACACGAAACATCCAAACCCTGAAAGAAACATCTGTGAATTACCATAACATATATGTGTTCTGTATTGTTATATTAAAAAAGTTTCAGTTTCTTAAAGCGTTAGATACTATAGGAGCCGTAAATATATATGGAAGAAGAACCTAGCACGATGGACGCCATGGTATAAGGAGCGCGAGCTGCACAAGTAGCCCGCACGACAGGGATATGCCGTATTGCATAGCTATGGCTGACGTTAACGCATTGTATAGACAAGGACTACTAATACCAAAGAAGAACCTCCCCCTGTGAAAAAGCAACCTGCCCCTTGTAAAGGTTCGGAGTACTAAAAGGTTTGGAAAGGCACCACCTGGCGGGCAAACCACCAAACGATAGCATTCCCAAGGAGGGTTGGTGTCAAGCTGGCGGCCGACCATAAAAACCAAGCCAAAACTTTTTGCAGTATGGAATTTAGACATACTGCGCCGACCCCAAGTAAATTGGGACAATGGCACGATGATGATGATTGTTATATTAAAGAAATATATTTATAACTATAAATATTGTAGGACACTTTTCACTCAAAGCCAATTAGCTCAAACTAAGTTCAAAGCTTGTGCTATGGGATCTAGACTATCAGATTGAAATCCCTAAAAAAATACTTATATATTTCTAAATACATGCATTATAATAAATAGCAAACACCCATACTCCAAAACAAACATTTGTAGATCACACAAATATTTTTTCCCGACCCGGAAATCGAACCCACTACCACTTACGCCACCGAGGCAGTCCATCGAAATTACATTTATTTTTATTTTCCGTATTCTAAACACACTCTTCGCTTACAAGTAAATTAAATAAGAGCCTCTAACTTAACTGAACTTATCTTGCACCAGGTTAACCTAGATACTTAGTATTTTCTACATTGATACCACAGAATAAGTAATAGTACTTCGTGCCGATACTAAAAAAAAATTAACAAGGTTTCCGTTTCAAATAATCAAACCACCATTGTAAGCAAAATTAAATGTAGTGTTGCAACTATATGACTGCCTCTGTGGCGCGGTGGGAGTGCATCGGACTGCTACGCAAGAGGTCGTGGGTTCGATTCCCACCCAGAATAAAACTTAGTGTGATGAGCACGATGGTTTATTCTGTGTCTGGGTGTTTTTTATCTATAATATGTATGTATTTAGAAATATATAAGTATGTTTATCAGTTATCTAGATCCCTAACACAAGCTAATATTAGCTTACTTTGGGCTAGATGACGCTGTGTGACAAGTGTCCCACAATATTTATTTATTTATTTATTTTATAAACTTTGTCTAAAATGTTGGTGTCTTTTTCATAGAATGCTTGCAATGACGTGAGGTGAATTAACAAGATGTGTAAATTATGCAGTATACGTAAATGAGTACCGATATAGCACCTGTAACATACTGAATAAACTTATATAAATAAATAAATATTGTGTGACACTATTTACGCAGCGGCATCTAGCCAAACTAAGCTTTAGCTTGTACAATGGGATCTATACAAATGATACCTCTACATATATTTTTAATCATAGGTACATATTATACATTTGAAACACCCAAACTTCGAAACCAACATTTATGGATCACACAAATATTTGTTTCGAGCCTGGAATCGAACCCTGGACCTCAGCGCGACAGTCGCATACACTACCACTGTGCCACCGAGGCAGTTATCAAATACTAGCCGATCTAAACGTTGCAAATAAACACGTTATATCTCTGACGGCATAGTCAGAGAAGGCAAACCGCGAAGCTTGGCGATTCATGCATACGTCTTTCGTGCAGTTTATTAAGTTTACCTTCACGTCTGGGTATCTAAGTACTTTTTACCTTTCCGTTTGTAAGCAATCTGCTCTCGTGGTCTTCGTATATAACTCTTGGTCTACTCTGACTTCTTCTACCCTCTATAAATATAAATATTTACAGAGGAGATTCTTCGTCATTTGTTCCTCACTCATACGTTGGACGCGGTCAAACGAACGGAGCACGCCATTTTCTAGTTTAATGCTGACATTTTATACAAATATTGCGTATCATTTCGTCAGGATCTTGGTACAAAAATAATAGAGTTGCAATTAACAAAAGAAAAATAAAAAATACTTTACGACGAATTCATAGCTAAAAATACACATTAAAAAAATCTTTAATATATATTAGTAAATTCCTTTCACCCGGAAGAAATTTGAGCACAAACACGAGATTTTTATATATTACATTAGAATATAAGCTTTAATATCAAGTAATACTGTCTTAGTAATCTGCATTTTATACGCTCGTAGCACAGTAATTGGTTACCATGCCAGATTAGCAATCAATTTGTCACGACACGAAGTCCCGCGGGTTTGTCAACAAACGGTTTGCTATCATTTTCAATCCAATTTACGGAATAAAACACAGTGCACTGAAATAAAATACAGAAACGAAGAGATGGAACAGTGTTGCAACACCTAAATCGTTCTCGGAGACAGTTCTGCTTCAATTTGTTGAAAATGTCGTACAAAATTGTGTTATGCTAGATATAACAAGTGCTTCAAAGTTTCATCGTAGACGGTAACATTTTACTTCGTGAGTGGTAATGGGCTATATAGTTTTAAAACATTCATGAGATGTTTTCGTCTAAATTGAATTCAACAACAGACATAGGTATCATAGTGGTTACCCGCGATTGTTACTTGATCGTCCAACTAGGTATTTAATGTGTGCATATGCGCATTTGCGGGTGTGCGTTTATACTGAGCGAGTGCATACATTCTGCGTGTGGGCGTGCATGCGTATGTGTGTAAGCAGAATTCAATATGCGTGTGGGCATGCATGCGTATGTGTCTAAGCTGAATTCAATATTTTTACGCCTGAATATCATCATGGATATTAAGCCGGTTTATCTGCCTATAACCTATACCTTGGTGTGCCCTTGCAAGGATAACCCTGGGATTTAAGTTTTAGTTACTACAGTTAAGCTTTATTCTAGTCCGCAGTTCCCTTCGATTGGAAATTCGTGTAACGTTGTTCAGCTTATATTATAATGAATTAAATAGAATTGAAATACTTAAATTACTTGACCAGCAGACGCCCCACGGTTTCACCTGCGTTCCTTTCCCGAGAGAATACAGGGCGGTAAAATGTAGCCTTAGTTACTCTATTAAAGTTATGAAATGGATCCAGCCATTTCACAGATTAGCCGGTACAAACAGAAAGACTTTTTTAATATAAGTAACGTATATATTTTCATTTGCATTTATTGAATATATATTTATCAATATGGTTTCCATTCCATCACAAAATTACAAACTGAAATGTGTGCATTACTTACCAAATTCATAACACGCAAACTATATGCAGAGTGTATGAGAAATTGCCACCGCCTTACGGGAAATTCGAGTACCCTAGTTTCCTGCCGCCTTAGGCACCGGATCTCGGCTTGATATAGTACAGTGCAACTAGACCGGTCGATTTATCAAATTAACGAAGATGTCAATGGCTTCCGAATTAAAACACGTAAGATATACGGGGTGTTATTTGAAAGGTATGTAGAGTAACAAATAACAAAAATTTGTGTGTACGGAATAAATGTAACTTAAAGGTTTTAGATGAACAGTGATCGTAGATAAAATATATCCTAAATTACTTCTTACAATATCAGCTATCTCCCAGTGGAAGTCTCGTTATAATCGGTCAAGCCGTTTTAGAGATAAGCCGAAACAAATGGACAGACTGAGTAAAATCTTTTTTATGTAAGTACTGTGTATTATTTCATATACATTTAGTCAAACACTGTTAGTTTGAAATTACAAACATACACTTGAATCTTATGTAATATTTTGCCGCCCCGTATTCCTACGGGAATGGAACGCGGGTGAAAACGTAGGGCGTCAAAGAAATTGGACGACTTCATCAAACGTATTAATGTAAATGTTATAGTAGTAGGTATATATATAAGGTACTTATACAAAAAAATCTATTTATTTTTCAGTTTGTCTGACAGACTGGCTAATCTGCTAATCTGGGGAATGGCTGGACCAATTTCATCTGAATTTTCACTGTAAGATTGCTGATGTTATGAAGAGTAACTCAGGCTACATTTTACCTACCTGTATTCCCACGGGAACAGGGATAAGTGTAATAACCACCCTTAGCTAGCTTTCGAATTCAAACGCGCAGATTTATTAAAAATAAATAAAATAAATATCCATCACGCCTTATCCCCGAAGGGGTGGCAGAGGCATATTATATGCCCACTTTTCACCGTGTGGATTCCTGTCCCACGTAATAGGTGGTGAGCCCATTGCTGTGTTGAAATAGACAGACGCAGGCTGTGGCTACCTGCTGTTGAAATTTTTTAAGCCGCCCTTAAGGCCTTCAACCGGGCTTAACGACTGCCATTTTACTGGCAACCGGGACCAACGGCTTAACGTGCCTTCCGAAGCACGGAAACGCTCGCAAATGTAAATGCCACAAAGTGGTCACCCATCCGACGACCAGCCATAGTGAAAGATGCGTACCTCTGTGATCGTTTACCGAACACTGAGACCGCGGGGCCACGTGCGCTTCTATAGCGCTTCATTATATATTCAGCTTCGCAAGTAGACGTAGCTACGCTGCGTTGTTTCCTAGATAACCACAAAATGCAAGCACCTCCCAAAATTAAGGCATACCCCGAATAAGACTTCCTGTTTATAAGGCAGTTACCCCAGTCTGCAACCCTCAACGCACTTTCCAGTTTTCTTATAGAACAGACCATACTCGAGTGATGCCTTAAGGTATCGTAAAATCCTCTTTGACGCCTTCCAATGACAAGCCTCGGGACAGTCAGCATACTGAGCCAACTTAGCTACGGAATTCGCTATATCAGGCCTCGTACCAACACTCAAATAGATCAATGACCCGATAATTTCCCGATATGGCCATTTTACTTCATTCTTTCCGGTGGTATCCTTCTTAATTGTGGCTGAATTAATTTCCATAGGCGTCATACAATCGTTACATTTTTCCATGAAAAACTTCTTCAAAATTTCTTTAAAATAAGCATGGTGTCGATACCCAAAATTTTATATGTTTATATGTTTTTGTTTCTTTGCAGATTTATTCACAGTGTAATTGCGTACAAAAATTTGCCTCTGATTGATATAAAAAATATTTCAACCTGGCATAACTTAAAATACCACCTTTCATATGACATGATGTGTATAGAGGATTATAAACTGTGCGGTCGGATCCATCCATCTTCATACGAAAATTAATCCCAAATAATAAGCGGTAGATGACTAACAACAGGAGCCCCTGTACCCAACGTTGTGCGCTTTAAAGCAACACATAACACCCTTTTAACAGGGTAATAATTTGAACATTGAACCTTTCAACAAAAGATAAAATCTAGAGACTTGTAATTAACTGGTTCATGTTTTGTCAACATGTTGTGTTATTCATTCTTTTTTTTTTCAGATAGTTGTCTCGTATTATTGGTATTAAATGCAATAATATATCTAACTAGCTTACTTTCTTCACTCTGTATTCCTGACGGGATAGTCAGAGATACAGTGTGTCATTCTTTCGTTTCCTTCACATTAAGCTTACAATTCATTCTTGTATTAGTATAAACTGCTTTAGTCAGGGTTTTAAAGACTTTAATATAGGTAAATGCATACCAAAATATTCAACCGGGTGACCGAAACCGGGTGACCGAATTTCACTAGTAATGTTGCACCGGTTAACATTTCATGCATGCACGCTTCTCGTAGCCTGCAATTTCATGCTAGTGCAGGCTACGAGATGTAGTTGTTATTGTTTTTTAAATTAAACACATACACGTAAATGGGGTTCTTCAAAAGGGGTCTTAGAAGGTTTTTAAAGGGTCGGTAGCGCGAGTGCTGCACCTCTGGTATTGCAAACGTCCATGGGCTACGGTAACCACTTTCCATCAGGTGGACCGCATGCTTGTCTGCCACCTAAGTGGTAGAAAAAAATATATAAATATATGTATATATATAATTTACATTCATAAAATTGATATTATGCCATGTTCAAAATTCTTTTTCAAGGATAAGACAACGAATTGGCTCGGTTTCTTTATTGGACACTTAGATACAAATAACAACTCAAATCAATGTTCTCCTGTTTGATATTCTGTAGAAGTTCAGCTACCAATGGTTTTAAAATTTCATTTTAGAAATTGTTTAGGATTCTGACAGTTTAGTAGCTTTTATATAATTCGCAGCTAGGCTAGAAGGGCAGCAAATAGTTCTTGGGAAAATATCGGGCTATATCCATTGCTTTTCACCAATAAGTTATGACAGATAGGTAGGACATATATTTTCAAATCACATTGTTAAATAAGAATCTTAATTAATCTATTTAGACTAATAAAATTACCGGACGACTCACTTGAAGAAAAAGCCACCACAACCTTTTGATCTACAAAAATCAAAATCAAAATAGACTAATCCACTTGCATGAAGAAAATATTTTTCAGCAAGTTACATGACTAAATTATGACCTACGTAGAAAAAATGTTGCTATTCATAATTTATGTAGGTCCAACAGCATAATCAACTAACAATATACAGCAGGTATATTGTGCTACATTGGATAAGCCCATTACAAGTGTCAAGTTTAGCGTTTAGAAGTTTATCAGAAGCTGTTAATTTGTACTGTACTTAATATGAGAATGAGACTTGTAAGTTCTAAATGCTAAGTTCAAACTAGCGATATCGTGATATAAACTACAGATTATATACAAGCTTAGATATTTATTCTAAAACATGGCAGTATTTAGTTACCTAATATACAGCTTAATGAGCCTAGTATACATTAAAAAGTTATTGTTTTTTAACTAAATAAACCAAATTGTTTTTGTAGTTACGCCATGTTCACGCACATTAAACCAATAGGTACAACATTATGTCCCACGTAGTAGGTCCTACGTCAATTTGTGTTATTCAAAATAATTCTGGTTTTGTTTGGTCTGATATAGCTTCTTTAAAAAAATTATAGTCAGTAATAATGTTCATAATAGGCTTGGTCACAATGACTGTATGTTTATCAATCAAGCCTTTATCCCTGAAGGAGTAGCAGAGGCATTTTATACGCCCACATTTTATCGTGTGCCATTTTTGTCCTATGTAACCGGTGGTGAGTACATTGTTGAAATGTGAATTTGTGTGTGCATTTTATTCTATCTCGATTTCTAACTCACTTTGACCTTTACATCATCAAGTTATCCTGCCGCTGGACTAGTGGCAATAATTTTAATTGTAGAAATGAGAAATACAGTTCTTTTCTTCTTCTCCTTCATATTTGTAATTTATACATGAGTGTAATTATATAAACGTGTAGAAACTATACATGAGATGTATAGGACATAGAGTATTTTATGGACGCTTTAAGTCACCTTAAGGTCGATCACAAGTAGGTAAAAGCAGACGGAGATAATTGACTGTGTGTATGTAACACAACTCGGTGTATATGTTACGATGCGGCACCGCTTGCGTGACCGACTGTCGATCGGAAAATCTTATCAGAAAGCGGAACCCCCAACCGCTTACCATCACCTACATAACTTGTTTACAACACGAACATTTATAACCATCAAAATGAATATACGTAAATAAAGAAATATTTCGTATCATTTTTATTAACCCATAACACAAGAAATATGTTATGCTTTGGACCTCTGTCTGTGAGTTTGTCTGAGTCACAGCAGCATTTGACTCACTTGTTTTTATTTGAAAGTAAAGTAAAGTAAAAAACTATCTATCGTACCTACACCAGGAAACATACAAACGCACATAACGAACATATTAATATTAAACTTGTTGGTATAACAATTGGCGACCTCATCTCGTAAGGCA
This sequence comes from Thumatha senex, assembly GCA_948477245.1. Lineage (NCBI taxonomy): Eukaryota > Metazoa > Arthropoda > Insecta > Lepidoptera > Erebidae > Thumatha > Thumatha senex. The sequence goes on along the minus strand of OX419731.1, from coordinate 16,597,648 downwards.
ATGTTTTGCATGCTTCAAATTCAAATGCTGAAAAAATAAGTATGTCTCTATCGACGGCTCGTTTTTTTTTATTTTGTGTTTTTGACGACAATCATTGTAAAAGGTTTAGGGTTTTCTCAAGGGATTTTGGTAGATCTAAAGTAATATAATATTGTTGTGTATTCTAACAGAATAACTTTAAAATATCAGACGAGTTCTACGTTGAATATTGAAACGAGGTGATTAATTTTCTATGAGTAAGAATTGTTTGTTTATTATAAAAATTAAGCAAATCTCTTAAGAATTTAAAGTAAAAATGATTAAATTTGAAAAGGAGTATAACAATAAAAATTACGAAGAAAGAATTTTCTGACAATCCAGTCGAAACGTATAAAACGAAATATCCTTGACAAACGTAAAGTAATGCTTTTTCTAACATAAATACATATCCCCTTACCTTACCCTTGCCTTATCCCTGAAGGGGTAGGCAAAGGCATACTATGCTCAAGCTCACAATTCACCATTTGCATTTGATCCAACATGTCGCATGTTGGGGGCAATCTTTTGAAACCACCTATAAGGATTTCAATAATATTTAGCGACTGCCATGTTACTGGCAACCTGAGCCAATTCCTTAACGTGCCTTCAGAAGGATAGCACGTTAGGAATCGCTCATAATTCGATTAAACAAAGCGGTCACCCTCCCGATAAGTTGTCAAAGCGTGAGATGCTTAACGCAATAATCGTTTACAAAACACTGATCTGGAGGAGCTACTTCCTAAATCCGCTTTTTCTAAATTCATCGCAGAGAGTGCACTTACATATCTATGGGACTTCAAGTCGCTTTCCTAAGGTCAAAAGTTATAGTGGGTGGCTTGCTTACTAAAAATAACTTGATACAAGCATCGGAAATATAAAGGATGGCTTCTGTTTGATATTTATCAATATTCAGCAAACAACCTTATTCAGTAAATCTGCACTCGAGATTAGAAATATTAGAGTTAATGCCTTTCAAATTAATTCCAAATATTTATTGGATTTCCAAATTCTCCGGTTCACTATAACGAATACTAATTTTGTTACAAAATCCAATCAATTTATCTTTTATAAAATAAGAATTTCGATTGAAAGACGGAGTCCTTACACGGACTCCATTTTATAAATCAAATTAAACAGCCATACAAGTTTTAATTCGATTTTGAGTGACATGTCAAGTGGGAGTCAAAATGTAAAGAGGCAAATGAAGGTGAGAGTTTTAGAGAAGTGGCCTCAGTGTTGAGAACATCGAACCATAGACTTGCAAGAGTAAGCAAACCAAACAGATTACTTTACCTTTTATATAAGGTGATGGAGCGTGTAATCAATACACAGCTCCTGAGGTATCTGGAAGAACACGACCTGCTCACGGTTTCCGTCACGGACGCTCGACCGGCGATCTTCTTGTGTACCTCACACACAGCTGGGCGACGGCTATCGGGAGTAATAGATAGGCTCTTCCAGTAAGTTTCGATATCTCTGGCACCGTGGTCTTCTATCTAAATTGCCCTTTAATGGACTGCCCGGGGGACTTTGCGAATGAGTATCCAGCTTTTTGGCCGGTAGAACTATCAGAGCCGTTGTTGACGGCTGCTGTTCGGACTATATGGTCATAAATGCTGGGGTCCCGCAGGGCTCAGTGTTGTCACCCACTATGTTTTTGCTGGATATCAATGACATGCTGTCCATTGACGGCATTAATTGCCATGCAGATGATGGTTCGGATGACCCTTTTTACACGGGTCGCTTCAATATCTGCAGTGGAAGAAAGTCGTGAACAAGTTGTGCCTGAATTCGAGGCTACTTTTGCAAGAGTGTTCGATTGAGGTAGACAAAATCTTGTCCAATTTAACCCTACCAACACGGAAGAAACCACTCCTCTATAAGTCGCAAGTGCGGCCACACATAGATTACTGCTGTCACTTTGGGCAGCTTCGATCTTTTGACACGGTAAAAGGGCGTACGATGAGAATTTTCAATGATACTTTACTAGCAGGCGGTGTTGAGCGCCTTCGTGATAGGAGAGACTTCGTCTCCTTATGTGTGTTCTATCGCCTGTATAACGGCCTTTGCTCTGAGGAATTGTTTGATATGATGCCCACGGCTACCTTCTACCAGCGCACCACTCTCCATAGACAGGGTGTTCACCCTTACACAATCCGCCCGGAGAGCTCACATACGGTTAGGTCAGATAGAGGCCTTTTTCCGCGTACGCTTAGGTTGTGGAATGAGCTCCCTGTCTGGGTATTCCCGAATGTCTACAGTATGGGGTTTTTCAAAAGGGGTCTTTGAATGTTTTTAAAGGGTGAGCAGCGCGAGTGATGCACCTCTGGTGTTGCAATCTTTCATAGGCTACGGTGACACTTTCCATCAGGTGGGCCGTATGCTGGTCTCCCACCTCAGTGGTATAAAAAAAATACAAGAAGGGGTTGTGCATAGTGATGAAGTTTCATTATTAAGAAATAACTAAGCTAAGCTACCTGTCTATGTGTGTGTGTAATAGGCTAGGCTAGTGTGTGTGTACGCTATTTTTCGCTAACGTTGGGTCTGCTTACTGTTATGTATGTGCAACGTACTAGGAAACGATAGAAATATGCATGGATCGCGAAGTCTGGCGTTCTGTCCTCTGTGACCGACGACACGTCAGAATACAGCGTGAAGATAGTTAGTTAATTACAATCCTATAGCATACATACCCTATATCCTCTAAGGTATAGGCAGAGATAAATTACACCTGCACTTGCCTTTAACTTTGTTGGTGATATATAATACACAAGCCTATTGCAGACTTATCCAGACCAGAAATCCAACAGCCTGATCAGGTCATACATGGCGCAGAATGTCCAAAATATGTACATCCACAAATGTAACCTTTGCAGTCCGAGAAAGAAAATTCCAAATACAAGAAATAGAATACCGTAATAAAATTCCAAGTTTTCTGTTTCAACTTGTAATGTAGGCATTACACGTTAAAATCCACAGAAAGGCTGAATTTTTTATGCTTTCGCATACGTGTTCGGTTAAAAGTACCTAGAACCCGTGCTGAATACTAAAATCAACAATACTCGCTCGCTCTTATCTTTGTTTTCCACTTAGATACCGTAAATGTCAGTGGAAGACGATATTTTTGCAGCCTGTCTTTTTTACAAACTTTTTACTAGCTTGCCATGTATAGATCTTTGATAGGGTGGAATTTTGTATCTCAATTTTGAAGCAGGTGTAACTGATTGAGCTAAAACTGTATATATACGTTAAGTTGACAGTGCATGGTAAGCTGTGTGACGTCATTTAAAACCCAACATGATCGAACACCGAGACTAGTAATTTTTAATATACTACTGTTCGGAAAAAGGTCAGGTCAAGAGTACTCTTAACCGGCGGGCGTGTATGAAAACACTTATGAAAGTAGGAGAAGCGAAAGTAGTATGCAAGGATCGTAGTAAGTGGAAATCCATAGTTTCTGCCTACCCCAATGGGAAACAGGCGTGATGATATGTATGTATGTATGTAATATGGCTATCTATTAAAAAGATTTACTGAGGAAAATCTTAAAATACTAGTAAAGTCCAATATGTAGTTTTCTATTCTTTAAGGTGATCAGCATCGATCTACATCGTTTTAACGTACGCTACTTTCCAGCAGTTACCTGATGCGCCCGGTGCTAACCATATAAGTAGGTACCATATGGTTTTAGTCGGTTGGAGTCCGGAATAAAATCCGTGCGGATTTCCACATGTTCAAAAACAAATAGAGAATCCGAGCAAAAACACATGAAGCACTTTATACTTAACACAAAGAAATCTTTCATTCATCACAGTGAACATCAAGTAAAATGAGTTACAGTTTACAACAAGATTGCAGCATGAAGTCAAAAGACATTCACGATATAACTTGGTCGTTGTTCGAACGATGTAATAACTCCTTGAATTACCACAAGAGACTTGGATTTACAACTGAGCGATATTTGCTAAACGTGTCGCGGGATAAAGCGATTAAACTTGAGCAATTTACTGGATATATTTGGGTTTTAGAATATTTGTGTGGTGTTATGAAGAGGGTATATTGGCCATATGTAGACTTAAGTTTATTGTAATTTTGACTAAACATTTTTAAAACTATCGTGAAATATTTTTTAAAGTTATACTTCTTGGCGCGATAGGGAAAAATGATGATAGTAATTTTTTTCGATGCGCCCGTAGACCGGTTCAAAAAACAGACACTACGAACTTAACTGATAAGTGTTTCCATGACAACTTATAACTACATTCAAAGTAGTTTTCATACACTCTTGCTCGGCTGTCGGACGTAGAATCGGAAGGACGCGTGTCGCTTGTCCTCTAATATTTTTTACTGTACTTTTTTGTGATTGGTTGAGTTAAGTAATTGAGATTCCTTGTACTAGTGTCTTACAAGTGATTCACACCCACTGGGCGGACTTAGAGTGAGATGTAAGTAATTTTGTCTTTAAGTGATCGAATTGCATCTCAAAAAGTGAAGGTGATTGGGTGGGGTTCGAACCTACGACATCTCAAACTGAATGTGGGAGGGCCGCTCGCTACAGCAACGCGCCACTGTCCAAGTGCTCACATTTGCCAAATAGTAGTCCGCTACACGTACCTGACGTCATCGCTACACAGCGCTACGACCGGCTACAGTCAACGTAATGGATAATTATACCGCTACGAATTGCTATAAACAACTGCCGTACAATTATAAACTTTAACTCGACTCAGCTTAAGTTATCGTTCTAACGTTCTCTAAATCGTCATGTCAAGTGTACAGCGAACTCCGACGAAAACGCCACGAACCGCAAAAGAAAACATGTCGCAAACACAATCAGAACCAGATATCAATTCTGCGATTATTATGAGCGACTTTGTTAATACCAGCAGAAACAAACGTCCTCGTCAAGAAAATTCGCCCCAGAGCCCTCTTGATGTTAACGTTTCGAAGATGCTCGCAGACCAAACACCTATAATGTCAAAGCTGGTGTCCGATATTTCAGATATTAAAAAGCAAAATTCAATTATTCAATCTTCTAATATGGAAATACGAAAATCCAATGAAGAAATAGTTAAATCTATGTCTTTTATAAATTGTCAATTTCAAGACCTGAAAAGGGAGGTGGAGGAGTTGAAAAGAGAGCGCCATGAACAAAAGCAATACATCGAAACGCTGGAAAAAAGGGTCCACGACCTTCAGCTTAGATCAAGATCATCCGGGATAGAAATAAGAAACATCCCTATTTCGAACAATGAATCTACATCGACCCTTATCAACACCGTGTGCAAGATTGGTGAAACTATTGGAGTGCAACTCTGTGGTACTGAAATTCGGGATGTCTATCGCTTACCTCCGAAATCTTCCATTGTCTCTGCTACCCCGCGCCCTATTATCGCAGAATTCACAATAGTCCATAAGAAAATAATGACCCTGTCTGCTATTCGAGCCTACAACAGGGACAAGAACAGAGAAGAAAAAATAAACACCTTAGCCATAGGTTTATCAGGTATAAGAAAACCAATTTATGTCACCGAACAACTACCCCCTAGCTCTAAAAAACTATTCCATCAGACTAGAGAGTTTGCCAAGAACAATAATTATAAATTCTGTTGGATCGCAAATGGAAATATATTCCTGCGGAAGGTAGAGGGTGACAAACAAATTCTTATTAACACCGAAAAATGTCTTCAGGTGCTTGTATCTGGCAACAAATGACTGATAAGTGTAAATGGTTGTGGGGCCCCAAGTTCTTTCATCTTCTCAATGCTGTCAGGGCATGTTAATCTGTTGTTTATTATTTTAGTACTATTATTTACATGTAAGCTTATTTTTAACCTCAACCAATATATTATTTTAACACACACACATACACAAACATACACACCAACATATAACCTCCACGAACCACAGATGTCATTAAATATACATAACACGCTCCCTTCACTTCTTTCTAACGTTTACTTGGAACTACTATGTACAACCTACACACACATATTTGAATCACTTTTAATTGTCCTACGAACAAGAACTTGTTTTGCTTACTTTAATTATATAAATGGCTAATTTAAACAATCTATACAGCGAACTCGATACCATAAATATAGGATACTCTTCCACATGTAGCCCTGATGATTGTTGCAAATTATTGAATCCTACAAATAGCGACCTAACCATCTTCCATCTAAATATACGTAGCATCAACAAAAATTTTGACCAATTTCAAGTGTTATTATATTCTATGCAAATAGATGTTGATTTCCTAGTTTTAACTGAATGTTGGTTAAATACAGTTACAAACCTACCGGTTCTAAATGGGTTTCAATCGTATCTCACTGTGATAAATTCTAATCAAAATGACGGTATTGTCATCTATGCAAAGTCAGATATTCATTTAACAGTGAGCGAACCAAATTTTATGGGTGGAAATTGTCTAACTTGCACGACTGACGATAAAAAATTAGCCATAGTATCGATCTTACAAAACCAGGGAAACTTTTGATATGTTCTTAAACAGCCTAAACCAAACTTTGACAAATTTTTCTCTTGGCAAAATATTATTTTGATTGGAGATATGAACATAGATATACAACAAAATAGTACTGATGAACGTAAGGTGGAATACCGGACGCTAAACATATCTCATGAACTTCTACTTACACACCTTTACCCCACACGACTTGATCGATGCATAGACCATACACTCGTCAAAACGAAACACTCAAACTTCACTCGTATTAGAGTCTCATATCACGGACCATAAACCGTTGCTCTTAAATATCCCTTACACCAATAGCGAACCAAAAACACTAAGCCGTTTCTCTACTCATGTAAACTACGCCGCATTAAAGGCGGAAATAGATATCACAGATTTGACGTACCTGTATAAAATTGATGATCCTAACATACTAATGAACACCTTTGTATCTAACATAATCACAATAATAAACAAACATACAACACAGTTGATAAAAACAAGACGGAAAAGAAATATTAAGCCCTGGATAACACCAGGCCTCTTAAAATGTATTAAAAACCGTGACTACTTACACACTCGAGCCAGAAAAGATCCAGAAAATTATGTTCGAAAACTAACATACACGCGCTATCGCAATTTTTGCAATTCGCTATTGCGTAAACTAAAAACCACATTCGAAAAAAACCAACTTGAGAAAGCGAAAAATAATCCAAAAGAATTATGGAAGACTATAAAGGATATCACGAACACTCAAAAAGTTAAGCCTAGTGCGCTTGAATTATTAAAACTCCGTGACAACCCTAACTCATCAATAAACGAGGTTTGTAAAACACTAAGTGGAGTGGGTAAAAATCTTGCCAACTGCCCAAACCCAAGCCCATATACTAACTGCAATCAAAGAAAATCGTCCCGATCTCCCTCCTTGTAACTCCCTTGTCTTATTGGATGTTGATGAATCAGAAGTGGAGTCACTTATACTTCAACTACGCGTCAACTCTGCGATAGGCTGGGATGAAATTTCACCACAAATTCTAAAACAGTGTTCATCAACATTTTTAATCGCTGTTTAAAATTCGGTGTTTTCCCGGATGCGTTAAAAAAGGCAATAATTCATCCAATCTATAAGGGGGGGAACAGAAGCATTGTGGATAACTACAGAACCATCTCGGTCTTAAGTACTCTCTCTAAGGTATTCGAGAGAGTTCTTAGCAACCGCCTTAAGGGCTTTTTGGAAAATAACAAAATTATATCTAGCAATCAATATGGTTTTCGCACAGGAGTTTCTACCGAGGACACAATTATGGACTTAACGCAGTCAATTGCTAGATTCTTAGATAGTCAAACGAAGTGCCTGGGTATCTTTTTAGACCTTACAAAGGCATTTGACACAGTTTTTGTTTCTTTACTTACATCCAAATTGGAACGTGTAGGAGTGAAAGGCATCGCCTTAGATATCTTTAAAAGTTACCTTAGTAATCGTACGCAACGCGTGAAAATCGACAAACATCTTAGTCAGGAAGAAACTATATCATATGGCGTCCCTCAGGGAAGTATTCTGGGCCCAATTTTGTTTCAAATATATATGAATGAACTGTGCAATTTGCCGCTCTCAAATGCAAGAATCACACATGGGAGAGTGTTAAAAGTACCTCAGAATTAGTCTTAAACAAAATAACAACTTGGCTTAGTAGTAATCTCCTCACTTTAAATCTTAAGAAAACTTGTTATGTTCCCTTCGCATTACGACAAAACACGCTACCAAATCACTCCTACTCGATAATAGTACACACATGTTCTCAGAACGCCGCATCATGTCAATGTCCATCTCTCTCAAGATCTGATGATGTGCGATACCTTGGAATCCAAATCGACTCAGGTTTGAATTGGGATAAACACCTGGACACACTATCAAATAGAACCATGAGACTGATGCATGTATTCAAAACACTTAGAGGCTCAGCCAACTCTGACACTTTGAAAATGGTGTTCACTACCCTATGTCAATCTGTTATAGGTTATTGTATTACCGTTTGGGGGGGTGCAAATAAAACCAGCATTCTTCGAGTCGAGAGAGCACAGAGAGGAATATTAAAGATCATGACCCATAAGCCGTTCCGTTACCCCACAAGCCAGTTGTACTCAGACTGTAAGATTCTGACGGTACGCCAGCTATACGTGCTCCGTTCTATCCTAAGAAAACACTCTAGCGTGCCCCTCTCCGACCCCACTTAACGCACAAATTATCCTGCAATAAATCGTCACAGGACTACCTTCGCTAAACACCATTTTTATATATTAAGTATCCATATCTATAAACAGGTACACAAAAAGCTACAAATAATAAACCTCAATAAAAATACACTTAAAAGGATTGTGACTACTTGGCTTCTATAGCAAGACTACGCACAAACGGAAGCCCTGCTAACATACATATCATAATAATATTGATATATAAAAATATATATGACAAAATCAATTACACTTACAAACACACTCTCTCTAGAAGGACACATACACAGTTCACACACCAATTCACACACCACACCACACACACACACACACACACACACAGGTGGACAAACTTATGATTACAACACAAATTACTAAATACTTACAGACTAGTTTAGAGAAATAAAGTCCAAAGCGACTCGTTATCCACCCGATCCTAGTATCTTTAAACCCTCTCTAGCCGAACACTGTCTCTTGTGATACAGGTTATCCTAGTACAAGAGACAGGGTAATCACTATCGTAACAAAAATATTGTATCGTAAGATTATTATCTTATATCATAAAGTTATTAATTTACCACCTATATTACTAGTAAATGTCATTCTGTACGTATTATTGTACTACTGTGTTAACACTGTTATTGTGGAAATAAACAATTATTATTATTATTATTATTATTACTCTGAAGTTAGATAGCTAACTTCAGGGTGTTTGAAAACTACTTTGAATGTATAAAATCCTATAATTTTGACACTGAAGTTTTTTTATAAAGGTAGGAAAAAGCGAAAGATGAAAATTTTAAAAAGATTTTAATCTTGGTAGAGTAAAGAAGTAAAAATTCACTATCATCATTTTTCCGTATCGCGAATAGAGTGACTTAAATAGGTACTTGCTTAACTAAAAGCGTCGTGATTGTAGTACAGTGCAAAATGAAATACTTCTGAAAAGAGTTGAAATGCAGTTCATTCCAAAGGCATCAAAACGCACATACTCAACAACATCTTTAGCACCACTTTTAAAGAGCCTTTGTTGCATTTAAAACTCCTACTGCATTTATAATTCCTACTTTTGAACCCAAACTTATAATAGACTGGATAAATTGCAGTTATTGGTAGTCATTGGCAACGATAATTTACAACACCATATGTGTCCCTGCTATAGATTCTACTCTCATCTCTAAAGATATTTGTATCTATATTTACGAACAAATTTAGAGGGTAAACGTAGAGGGTCCTCTTATCCGATCGAGTAAATTTAAGTAAGAAATTTCAACATATCCGAAGTTTCAAGACTCGTATATATACGAAATATTATTATTATAGTATTAGTTTCACATAGAAGTTGTTGTTTATACTAAAACTGGCCTGTATCTGATGCACACTGGTCAATACATAGAGTATATTATACTCATATACTGCATAGATAATAGTGATTATGGCTAGGAACTTTACTTAATACTTGCTTTGAAATATCACATCCCAGTTTAATTGTTGTGATAGTAGTTCAGACAGGCTGAAGGCTTGAAAAAGGAGGTCAATCGACATATGTTTGTTTAATAACTGCAATGGGCAATATAGGCATACCACCTCTTGAAACTAAATAGATCTGGTGAAGTGTGGGCGTATATTATAAACATGCATACCTTACCGTCTTACTCCTTTTGTCAAAAATATGGCAGTATACCTGGGGATTTTGTTTCCTTTAGATATGTCATTACCGGATCGAGCTGTCTAGTTTAAAAAGGACTCAGGGACTAAAATATTCCAAAGTCCAAATTCACGTAAAATTTAAATAGCTTGTGTCTACAGGTGCTCAGCTTTCACTAGTTAGAGACGATAGTAACGACTGCAAACTTGTTTACGCCCTACATGACCGGATACCAGAGGACGGTGGGAAGGCTACTCGCTATCCTTACAGAAACAGACCAAGAAGTGGAATCGAGTACCCACACGGTGAAGATGAGGTCCCAGTGATGGTCAAAGTCTGCCGGGAATCCTGAGGTAGTCCATTCGAGGGCTTACCTGGTTCGCTGAGCTCTACACAGCTGGGTCAGTCTCGTTTGATTTAGTCGGTTCGAGTCCAACATGAATTCCACACGTATAAATAACAATTAATGCGTCCTTCACTATCGTAGGAAAGGAATCAGACGACTTTTAAACCGAAACCAGTTTTAAAATCGGCTGTGGTAGAAACTTCAAAGTCGCCTGTGCACGTAGTCTTAGTATACTGAATCGAATGCCGCAAACTATTTTTCTTTACCTCTTAAACTATATAGATACCGTCATCAAAGATGATTATTACCAAAAATAGACTATAATAAATTACCTATTTCCCCATTAGCCGGTGACGTAACACCTGATAGTCAAACGCCTTTAGTTAAAAGTTTATATTAGTTGCAAAGCAAGTGACATTTCAGTTCACTAGCTTTGATATAAAATGTCATGGAAGTAGGTCAACTGAGGTGTAAATGGGAGCGAAGGACAGTTTTATTAGTTGAATATTCTATTTTATATTATTATGGAAGTTATTTTGTTTGTCACGTTGAACATTGCAGTATGACAGAAGATGTAGTGACTAAGATAGAAAAATAAATGCTTAGATGGTTCGAACACGTGGAGAGGATGGAAGAAAATAGACTGACGAAGCAGATTTATGTGGCGAGAGTGTATAGGCAAACTGGTAGGGGTCAACCTCGGCGTACGCATATCAACTAATTTTAATATATTTTAAAAATGGACAGGTCAAGAGTAACCTTAACTGGCGAGAGTGCATGAAAACACTCATGAAAGTAGAAAAAGCGAAAGTTGTATGTCAGGATCAGCAAGTGGAAAGCCATAGTCTCTGCCTGCCCCGATTGGAGACAGGCATGATAATATGTATATGTATGTATGTTGTTTGTCAGTCACGCCTTTATCCCCGAACGAGTGGCAGAGTGTGTCAGTGGCAGAGAGTGGCATACTTTACGCCCATATTTGACCGAATGCATATTTGTATCACGTACCAGGTGGTGAGCATATTGCAGTGTTGAAATTTCCTGTAAATGAAATTTTTCGAGTCGCCTATAAGTCCTTTAACTTCGCTTAACGACTGACATGTTACTGGCAACCAGAACTAACGTCTTAACGTGCCTTCAGATGCACGGAATCGCTCGTAAATAAAAATGCCACATAGCTGTTATCCATCTGACCGAGGACCAACCATAATGAAGAATGAATGAAGAAAGAATAATAATAATTAACTGTTAATAAGAATAATATTAATTGTAAGAATATGAAGAATATGAAGCGATTGATGAATCCTCTCTGACTACCCCGTCAGGGATACAGCGTGAAGATAGTATATAGAATAATAATAAGCGCTCTTGTAAGAGCGCTTCAACAATTTAGGTTCATTCTTTAATTTACTTAACTATCTTCCCGCTATATCACGGACAGGGTAGTCAAAGAGGATATATCGCCAGGCTTCGCTATCAAATTACATTTTATATTTAACCCATTTCCTACATTGACATATTATTATCCTACTAATATTATAAACGCGAAAGTTTGTAAGTATGGATGGATGTTTGCTCTTTCACGCAAAATCTATTGAATGGATTCTGATAAAACTAAAATAATATAGCTTACACGTCAAAATAACAGGGCTACTTTTTATACCGGGAACAAGTTCATGTGGGAAACGGGAACGGGAAATCTTTTCTACGCGTGCGGAGCCGCGGGCGTTAACATGTTTTTATTATTAAGTTGTGGTTGAGTAATTAAAGGCCTTATGGGGTATTATTTGATTAAAGGATTAGTTAACCAGTGTTTCTTATTTTGTTTAACAATTCTAAGCAGAATAACACAGGTACTTTACTAAGCAATCAGTGTGCTATTTAAAGAACAACTGTACACCTGCCAATTCCAACATGATAAATTAAATAAATAAATAAATATCCATCACGCCTTATCCCCGAAGGGGTGGCAGAGGCATATTATATGCCCACTTTTCACCGTGTGGATTCCTGTCCCACGTAATAGGTGGTGAGCCCATTGCCGTGTTGAAATAGACAGACGTAGGTTGTGGCTACCTGCTGTTGAACTTTTTCAAGCCGCCCATAAGGCCTTCAACCAGGCTTAACGACTGCCATTTTACTGGCAACCAGGACCAACGGCTTAACGTGCCTTCCGAAGCACGGAAACGCTCGCAAATGTAAATGCCACAAAGTGGTCACCCATCCGAGGACCAGCCATAGTGACATTATCTAGTAACGTTATCTTTATGACCCCCCACACACTCTGAGGTCAACTCGGTACCTAAATATAGAAACATATGTATTTTTCCGTGCTTGATTCAATATTACAGTGTAGGCCAAGATGAGCATTCACTCCAACTCCCGGCCAGAATAAAATACAGCTCCCTCGAGAATGTCGTATCGTGTATCTTCCCCTTTATGTGAGGTGTATTCACTTGAAAGTACAGTCTGTGCAACCATGTATAAACATAGTAACCACTGATCTAGAAATTTCTTTATTGCTAACCTCCATGTTTAAAATAGATGACGATATAGTACAAATAACAAAGACATTAAACCAACATCAGACTAAAATGAGACAGAGACTGGGTGACACCAAGAGTTTTATTCGAAACTGTTATCATTGCTCTAAAAAATGAAGAGAGTTTAAATGGAACTGGGAATTGAAGGAATACATTATTAAAGCAAATCCATAGAATTTGTTTTTTAAAGCGAAATATGTATTGTATGTATTGTGGGACAGTTTTTTTTTTACACAACGACGTCTAGCCCAAAGTAAGCTAATATAAGCTTATGTTATAGGATCTAGACAACTGATAAACACACTTATATATTTCTCAATAATATATATATATATATATACATAGGAAACACCTAAAACAAACATTTGTGGATCGCACAAGTATTTTTCCGACCCGGGAATCAAACCCTGGACCTCAGTCGCGGCAGTCGCATACACTACCAGTGCGTCACCGAGGCAGTCATATAACGAACAATGAATCACTGAAATAAACACTAAATCCGCATGTCAGTGAGCAGATTGCTCAAAAACAGACAGTTCAAAAGTATTAGGGCCCCAGCCGTGCATGTATGAAGCGATTATTGAACCTGCAGAAACCGAAAGTTGTATCTATGGATTGCGATGCCTGGCGAACTCTACTTTCTGACTACCCCGGCAGGGATACAGTGTGATGTATCAGAAATTTGATCAATATATTTTATATATTTATATTGATGAAATTAATACCACTTTTCGTTGTAATTTTAAAACTCAAGTACGGGCTAACCTATCCAAATCAAATGTTTCGGTTTTGTTCGGACTATTTAGTAGATGGTTTATGTGAAGTTTGCACAAAATCAGTCGAGCGGTTATTCATTTATAACGAAGTTGCGCGGGTCAGCTGGTAATTTATATACAACAAGCAACACGCCCTTAACTATCGTAGCGACGGAATCAGACTATTTCTAAACAGAAACCAGTTTCAAAACCGAAAGTGGTAAAAAGGGTGTTCTGAATTGAATGCCGTAAACCGTTTGTCTCTATATTTTATGGTTCCTGAGAAATAAATACGTACAGACTGATTTCTTTAAACATTAGTGTTTAGAAGTCTAAAAATGAGCTTATTATTACAAAAACAAAGAGTCTATATTTGCTATGTCAGGTGAAAATGAACAGAGCTTAAATAATTCAAGTCAAACAAGTCAGTGTTGCTAAATTAACGGTGACATCGCAGTTTGACCCTCTTCGGACTACGGATCGTTTCAATTGTGACGGATTGGTAATTGTACCTTTGTGTGAGAAGGCCGTGTATAAATAAGTCGTAATTATATGATTGAACTTGCATGAATTTATATTTAACTTGAATGAACTTGAAGAGCTTTTGCCTGCCAGTCTTTCATTATATTGGCTTTTGATGGGTGACATTTTCCGAAATCCACTCTCAATTTTAACTATTAGTTTTTGGAATTTGTGGAAAGGTTTCTATTCGGAATTTAAGAATTAACTATCTATACATTTGACTGTCTCAGTAGCGCAAGTGGAGGTGTATACAACTGATACACTAAGACTAAGGTCTCTATCTCTGAAGCAGGATTCGACCCAGGCGTCGCGTCGGAACAAATATTTGTATGATCCTACGAGTAAAATGTCTATTTCGAAGTTTGGATGTTTCTTATAAATATATTTATCAGTTGTATAGATCCCATAGTGTTATTAGGTTAATTTGAGATAGGTGGCCCAAATAAAAAAGTGAGCCACACTATTTATTTGTTTATTTCGTAAATTTATCTGTATTTCTCAAAGTAAATGCAATTTTTAGAGTGGCATTGCGTATAGTGTCTTACGTTAACAAACGTAGAATTGAAACCCTTGAAAATCTACAACAGACGTGATGAAAGTTGAAGTGAAAATAAATACCAGCAACATTAAAGCAAGTGAAAAGTCAAAATCTCTGCCTACCCTGATAAGAAACTATATAAGATTATAATAGACTTTTTTATAAATCATGTCATGGCTGCTAACAGAGGTATATTTTCTGTTTCTCCAATATTCATTCATTCCTTTCGTTCAATATCATTTCATTCTTTTCATTTAAACTTGGAACTAGATTGACAATTTGAGTACATCTCGCTAGTGGACGGCTAACGAGATCGTCTAGATGACTTCTATATTTTTCTGTATCTAGACAAAATATGAATAATTTATGTGCAGAACTAGTGAACTAAATATGAAAATATTTACGAACAACTTGATTTCCTATACATTCATTTCACTACCAGCATTTTGTGTACCTGTTTTATTTTACCATTTTGTAACCTTAGAGTAATTAGCTCAGTGAAAAGACTTAAATTTAGTAGTCCTAAATTTATTTTTTAACTTTAAACCTATAGTCTAAAAAAATTACTATATAAAAAATAATATAATCTGTAACAAACATGTTATAACACTAGTGTGTTATAACATGTTTCTTAACAATTATTTACGTTACAGTAATAAAGTACGTTACAGTTTGGCCAATGTGGGAACTGGCGTACGTTTATTTGTAGATGCATTCATTACATGTAATAATTTTGTCCCGGTGGGAAAGCCACAAATATATTTTTTGGGAAATTTCATAAAATAACAATTACAGAGTAGTTAAATGTACATTTCATTACTTTTCCACTTATTACGTGATAAAGACATATCATACCTATTTAGGTATACCTACATTGATTTGTTAAGCTTAGCTGCAGTTGTACCGACTTCTTGTCAACTGTTGATAACCTACGCAAAACGAAAAATTATATTCAAAAGCTTGGCCTTTTACGCTACATTCGTTATTTATGGGCATGCACGCTCGCTCCACTTTACGGATGAATTTTCAAATGAAAGTCTCTTCAGAAAAATATTTTACGTTCTAAGAAATTATTCAAACTATGAAAATATTATTTATTTTTGCATGATTTCGACAATGCTGTAATGACCGAAGTTGAGTAGAGTATTCAACCTCTATGACCCGGAAACTTTTCCCATGCATTTCATGTCTTTTCCAAACTTAAGATGTATAATTATATATATAAATATACCGACTGCCTCAGTGGCGCGATGGGAGTGTATCCGGATGCTAAGCAAGAGGTCCCGGGTTCGATTCCCGGGTCGAACCAAATATTTGTGTAATTCACTAATGTGTGTTTCGGAGTTTGGGTGTTTGAAATATATAAGTATGTTTATCAGTTATCTAGATCCCATAACACAAGCTAATATTAGCTTACTTTAGGCTACATGGCGCTGTGTGAAAAAGTGTCCTACAATATTTTTTTTGTGTCCCACAATTAATATGCTTCGTATGTATCGCTCCTTATTTCTAACACTTAGATCTTCAACGGATTTTGATATTGACTGTGGTTGTCAGCATCAAAATCCATTTCTTAGAACAATATTATTTTAATACGTATTACATTAACTTTGACAGTGTGAATGGAACAGCCTGCGTCCATCATCATAAACACGATCCGAATCACATTGTGCTATAACACAATTTAGTTTTAAGAGAGGGTGGTGCCACCCCATAACAAACGTATAATTTTAAAAAATGTAGTCTTTAAACCGAACTACAAAACACCTCTTATTTCACATTTTCGTCCATTCTCATTCATTTATCAAAATCAATTACAAAATTCCACCCGGTTAGACGTACAATAAAGCGAATCGATAAAAAAATGGTAATACGAGTTGCTAGTTCATAATCATACTAATATTATAAACGCGAAAGTTTCTAAGAATGTTTGAATGTAGGTTTGTTACTCTTTGACGCAAAAAGGATTTTGATGAAACTTTGCCTTAATATTGCTTACACTTCAGAATAACAAATACACTACTTGTAATTTCAGTAACAAGTTCCTGTGGGAAACGGGAACAGGAAAACGTCACCACGTAGGCGTAGCCGCCAGCCTCATCTAGTATTAGTTTAATTTATTAACACACTAGTTGATGCCCGTAGCTCCGCACGCGTAGTGAAGCTTTCCCGTTCCCGTTTCCCACTGGATCTTGTTTCCGGGATAAAAAGTAGCTTATGTGTTATTGTGATGTGTAAGCTACATTATTGTAAAGTTTCATCAAAATCCATTCGGTAGATTTTGAGTGAAAGAGAACAAACATCAATATTCACGAACTTTCGGGTTTATAATATTAGTAGGATGACTTCGACTTATTTGCTACACTAAGCATATTAATGGCTCGTGGCTCCGCGGACTCGGTGTTTTGGAAACGATCACTGCGTTAAGCAACTTTCACTATGGCTGGTCCTCAGATGTATGATCACTTAGTGGCATTTACATTTGCGAGCGTTGCCGTGCTTCGAAAGGCACGTTAAGCCGTTCTTCCCGGTTGCCAGTAACATGGCAGTCGTTAAGCCCAGTTGAAGGCCTTACAGGTGACTTGAAAAATTTTAAATACAGGTCCTTACAACCTGCGCCTGTCCATTTCAACTCGACAATGGGCTCACCACCTATTACGTGGGCCAGGAACACACATGGTGAAAAGTGGGCATATAATATGCCTCTGCCACCCCTTCAGGGATAAGGCGTGATAGATAAATAAAAGCATGTTAATAACGAGAAGGAAATACAGTCGATGACAGAAACTAGATTGAGTTACCTCCATCTACGGCTCTGTGAAGTTCACAATCGTAGACAGTAACAATTTTATTAAGTTGTGCTTCACTTTCTAGCGGCAATATTATTGTTTAGCATCCAGAGATACGCAACGGTTTATTTTTACTTTTTATTATTGTGTATTATATGCTTTCCTGTCTTTTTCACATTTTAACCTTTTCTCCAAACTTTATACATTTTTCTTTAACTCGAAAAAGACCCGAAAACATAAAATGCATAGTAAAAGCTGTGTGACTTTAAAAACTTTAGAGTATATAGGACTTAATATGAGATTGTTTTCTCTTTGCCATTACTTCCTCCGTTAGCAGGTACCTACACCATTTGCAGCTAAAGCTGGTTTATTGCCTATTGCACGCGTCATAAGTATGGTATTTTTTATTAGTATGAAAGTAAATACTTGCTGTATACAATTCTCCTAAATTCAAAGCCTACAAGTAACCAGTACACTTCGCAAATGCTTGTCAATCTCAGCGGATTATGACTGCTTTTATGACGTCGGGCTTCACACATGATCGAGTCGCGTTGAATCAATTCAACAATTCGACCAAGTGTCAACCCAGAGTCGGCTAACTCTCAAGTGACATAAATCATTATTATATGCTCCCAATAGAAAATGAAGAGCAAAATGATGCTACTTTTAGCAGTCAAATAAAAGTGGATTACAAATCCAGGTAGGTTTGAAAGCTAACGCGAATACAATAAGCACTAGCTAGTGGCACTTTCGATGTTACAACCGTCTATACGCTACAGTGACTACTATATATATATATAATACTCTTTATTGTATACCATAAACTTACAATAGGAATTTACAATATTTATAACTTAAACTATAGGGTACAATCGGCTGTCTTATCGCAAGGCGCGATTTCTTCCAGACAACCTAAAATGGACATGGTGCCATGGATTTGCTTCTATAGGCAGTTCATTGGTGCACTGAATTTGGAAGATATTAATATTATTATTTTTGTATATAATTATGCATAACGATACTCACAGTTGGTACACATAAATACATAAATATACACTACGTAATACCTACATATAGGTACAAATATTTATATAATTTTATACATACACAGATACATACATATAATACGTTTCTCTTTTTTTACTTTTTACGTAAATCTTAGTGTGTACATAAATAAATAAATAAATATACATACATACATAACGAAATATACAAACATACTTTCACATATAATTTATATAACATAGATAGCTCAGATAAACTACAAATAATCCAAAGGGAAGTAAGTGTTAGTAGTTATAGTGTTAGGTAGTAATTAGTAAGTAATTTTTTAAAGCAATTTAGAGATTGCGCACGACACACAGACACAGGCAATGCATTCTACAAACGAGTTGTGTACAAGTCCCAGAAACCTCAATGTAAATAAAAACAGAGACAAGGTCAATCTCATTTAATGCAATACAAACTTACATAATAAAACAGCATCTTAAACAACCGATAGCGTGATTTAAATTGATACAACGCCATCTATCGAATGATCTCAAAAACCGTAATGAAAACAATCAAGTTCCAACTAGGTGCCTTAACATTCCGGCCACCATGGACCGAGTCCATCAACTGGACATGTTATCTACACATAAATTAACCATCACTCTATTTAATAAAAAATCAACAACTTTAGATCCTAATAAATGTACTTAATAAGAGTGAGTCGTTCAACTTCACAAACTAAAACAAAACTTATAATAAAGAAGACATTTGACAAAACAAAAATACTAAAATACACTATTTATAACCAACAGGTAGGATGATCAGTTTGGACACTGGTCGTTTGACATTACCCTTATATCTAAGGCTTACGACTCGCGTTAAATTGTCCAATCCGGGATGTTTATCAGTTACAATACCAAAAAGCCATTTTGCAGGGGGTTTTCCATTTGTACCTATGTTGTAATTGTGTGAGGTACTCTTGTGACCACCTTCGCCACAAATCTTGTAACATGCGTTGTGTCAATTGCCATCTTCTCAGTGTACCGATATGTGATTTCACGTAATTGACATCTGGTACTAGTACTAAGGGTTCTCCGATCAAGAAGTGCCCAGGTGTCAACGGTGTCGGATCATCAGGATTGTTGGAGGATTGACAAATAGGTCTTGAATTTAGACACGCTTCTATTTGAGACAAAGTTGTCATCAATTCTTCGAAGGTAAGTGTGCTGTTACCTATAACCTTTTTTAAATGTCCTTTTGTGGACTTAATACCCGCTTCCCACAGTTCTCCAAAATTTGGAGAATGGGGAGGGATAAAGTGCCAATTTCTCCCATTACTGGTAAGCCAATCTGCTATTTCTGTTGCTACACTTGACTTTTCAGAAGCAAACGTACCACGTAGTTCCCTAGCACTTCCTACAAAATTAGAGCCATTATCACTCCACAGTTGGGCTACATGACCGCGTCTGGCTACAAACCGTTTGAAAGCTCCTAAAAATCCTTGAGCAGTATTATCACTGACAATTTCTAAATGGATTGCGCGAGTAGCCATACATATAAATAAGCATATGTACCCTTTTGTGGACTGACGACCACGGCCTTTAGAAGGTCTGACGTTAATGTGACCAGCGTAGTCAACTCCACTCCTTGAGAAAGGTCGGTGTGCAGAGACTCTAGAGACAGGAAACTGACCCATCATTTGCTGGTGAGTCTGAGCTGAGTAACGGACACACGTTACACATTTGTTAACGTACTGACGCACTAGGGATTTCGCACCTAAAATCCAGTATTTACTCCTCAGGTAATTTAACATTAGTTGCGGTCCACCGTGCATCGTCTTGGTGTGAGCTTCAGCAACTATTAAGTATGATAAGTGTGTCTTGTGAGGGAGAATTATAGGGTGCTTCATATCATCACTGATCTGAGCATTGTGTATCCTTCCACCTACTCTT
Organism: Thumatha senex; assembly: GCA_948477245.1. Lineage (NCBI taxonomy): Eukaryota > Metazoa > Arthropoda > Insecta > Lepidoptera > Erebidae > Thumatha > Thumatha senex. The sequence goes on along the minus strand of OX419731.1, from coordinate 16,576,843 downwards.
AATAAATCGTCTTAATCTATAAAGGGATTCAGAGAAGTAAGTTTACTTTTCTTACTTATCTTCCCGGTTGTCTGTAGGGATTCAATTTCTTCACCAAAAACTTGCTTTTGGCACCACTTAATACATGTAAGTAATGACTTGTTCAATTCCTCAACTGTTAACCATTTAGTAATTGTTTCTTTATCCCTTTCAGGTTTCTTCCAGTGTAGGACTCGACGGCAATACGAAAGAACACGGAGAAGTTTGTGCAAAGATGAAAATCGAGACATCAATTCGTCAGCATTGTGAGAACCTGTGTGACAAACTAAAGTAACCTTCTTTTCTTCTAGGCTTGTATCCTTTATATTTCCACTTTCATAATTAATTTCTTTCTGTTGCAGCCATACAGGACCTGTTCTCCAAAGGTGGTTTTCAACGAGCTGTGACGGCATGATGCCACGTGATGCAGAGTCCGCAGGGTTATCCTTCGAAACGACGTGAGACCACTGATTTCTTTCTAAAGAAGATAGTATTTCTGAGACCCTATTGGCTATGAAAGTCTTCCACCTTCTTGGACGACTACTTAACCATGCTAAGACAATTGTGGAATCCGTCCAAGCATGTAGCCTTTCTTTTGAAACTTTGAGGATCTCAGCTACTTCATTCAGAAGTTTCGCTAGTAACACAGCACCGCACACTTCTAGTCGTGGGATAGATATTTGTTTGATCGGGGCTACCCGGGTCATGGAAGTAAGAAGGTTCACATGCACCTCTCCATTGTGGTCGATAATTCGTGCATTCGTGCATACACTATACAATGCAGCGTAAGCAACGTTTGAAGCGTCTGAAAACCCGTGTAGTTCCAAGCATTGATCGCTCCGATTAGACCTAATCCAACGAGGAATGCAAATCTGCGTAAGTTTAACTGATCCAATCCTTAAGTAGTACAGGTGGAAGCTCACTATCCCATTCTATACCAGACAACCAAATTCTTTGGATGAATACTTTAGCCGTCGTAACAGCGGGTGCCATCCAACCCAAGGGATCGAACAGGCGCGCTATGTCCGAGATAACTCTCCTTTTAGTGACTGGAGTTTGAAGGACCGGAAGATCCACTGTACACTGAAATTCATCAGTTTCTCTATTCCATTTCACGCCTAATATCTTCATGACATCTTCTGTTTTCAGGTTAATGTCATGCGCAGACTCTTTAGTACCTTCTCTTATTTGATCCAATAACTGCCTGCAGTTACTCGACCATTTCTGGAGTGGAAAACCACCACGGTACAGCAACGAAGTCAATTCTTCGTAAAGCTGTAATCCTTCAGGTACTGAATGACATTCGGACATTAGATCATCCATATAGAATTCATTAAGAACTCTAGACTTTGCTAAGGGATATGCTTCACCTTCATCGAGGGCCAACTGTTGCAAACATCGTATAGCAAGATAAGGTGCGGAAGAAGTACCAAAGGTAACTCGTAAGAATTTAAGGTGCTGTAATTCTTCGTCAGGATTCTCACGCCATAGTATACGTTGATAATCGAGATCTTCTTCGGCTATCTTAATCTGTCTGTACATTTTGATGATATCAGCCACAAGTGCGATTGGGTAGCATCGCCATCGCATGATTAGATGTCGCAGCTCGAGTTGAAGGGCTGGACCCACCATCAGATCTCTATTTAAGGATATACCGTTGATACCGGTTTATGAAGCATCCACTACCATGCGAACCTTGGTAGTGGTCTTATCTTGACGCAGAACAGGATGATGTGGTAGGTAAACGGCATCGCTTTTCTCTATTTCGACTGAAGTTATCACCTCCATGTGTCCTGAACTGAGATATTCTTGAAAGACTTTAGAATATTGTATCTTTAGGTCAGGATTCTTCAGTAAACGTCTTTCCAACATAAGAAAGCGTTTATGTGCTACGCTCTTAAGATCACTCGTTTTACAAAGTGGATTCTGTGATTTGAACGGTAACCTGACCACGTATCTACCAGTATTATCTCTTCTGGTAGTTCGAGTGAAAAACTCTTCGCATTGAACCTCTTCTTCTGTTAAGTGCTTAGCGTTAGAAATCGGTTCTGATTCTAACTCCCAGAATTTCCGCAGAAGATCATTTTCACTTGCCATTAGAACACATATCGTTTTGGTTGTTATCTTCGCCTTTGTTGTGTACTTTGCCAGAGAGAACCCAACCAAGTTTTGTATGTTGCGCTATTACAGAACCTGGTGGACCTCTGATCTGCCAAGACCATAGACGATAGTGTTGGAACCATACTTACTACAACCTTTTTGTTTGAAAGAAAGGTTGTGAGTTTATTTAAAACATGTGCTTTAACCTTTATTGTAAAGCTGGGGTCTAGACGAGACTGAATTTTTATCAATACTGATGACTTTGAAGTTAAAGTCGATTGGTCACCGCCTAAACCTGATATTGAACTTTTTTCAGACAGTTTTTTGAGTCCGAGAATCTGCACAGCTGATTCTGTGATGAAGGACGCTTGGGACCCTTGATCTAGAAGTGATCGCAAGACGACTGAAGACCCGGCTCTGGGTGATTCTACTTTAACCAAGGCAGTAGCCAATAGCACCTGGGAAATGCTATTTGAAAAACAAGTAGTAATCACTGAATTTGTAGATTGCTCCTGAGTTTGTGATGGAGTTGCGACACCAACCGCGGTGGTCACAACTTCTGTACCTACAGACGAATTTACCATCTCATCAGAGGTTGATTTTTGGGTACTGGGATGAAGTAAAGTGTGGTGCTTTTTCTTGCAAAGACGACATTTGGTGGGCATTGTGCATTGATAAACAGAGTGACTAGAGTTTAAACAATTATAGCATAAATGATTGGTTTGGACAAAATTACGCCTGTCTGTAACTGATTGTTTACTAAATGTTTACAGTTAAACAGTTTATGATTATCATGACAATATGTACATGCAGTGGATGCCGCTGTGACATGAGAGCAATGTGCTTTTTCAACCTTTTGAGTTTTAGGATCAAGAAATTCTAATGTTCTAAATCGCTGTTCTAAAAATTTTTCAAATTTATTGAATTCCGGTAAATCATTGACGGAAGTACTGACTTCTGATTCCCACAGTTTGCGGGACTCAGAATCCAGTTTTTGGCTTATCAAATATATTACAATAACATCCCAGGAACTTACATCTACACCGATATTCTTTAAGGCTTGTAAACATTCCCGAGTTGTATCCAATAAATGTTTTATAGAACTAGCAGATTCGGTTTGCAAAACCTTTTGACCAGTAAATTTCTTCAATATACAATTTGCTAAATATCTTTTGTTATAATATCGGTTTTGTAATTGCAACCAACAATTCGCATAGTTATCTGCAGTAATAGGTATGTGTCGCAATAATTGCTCTGCTTCGCCTGACACGGAGCTCTTAAGGTAATGCAATTTTTGCACATCATCAATGGACTGATTGTTATGAATCAACGAAATGAAAAGGTCCCGAAAACTAACCCACTCAGAATAAGAACCCGAAAATCTTGGAACCGAAATTTTAGGTAATTTTACAACACCTTTGTCGTTGGATTTAGTAGTTTCAACTTTACTAGGATTCCGGGATTTTAACTCTGAGAGAGTATGCTTCAAAAGTGATCTGTATTCCATATACAACTCTTCCGTTTCTTCATATACATTATTACTATTATATTCCGATTTCAAAAAATCTTCTTTTTTTAATTCAAACACTAATTTACGGTGATTACTAACAAATGCATTCCAATTACTTTCCAAAGTCTCCAATCTTGTTTCTAAATATGAAAGAGTTATACGATCCTTCGGAGATTTTTTGAAATTTAATTTGGCCTTACCAATTTTTAAGTTAATATCCTCTTGTAAATTATAATATTTCTCCGCCATTATTATTTATTTAACTATATAAAACAAAATCCATCAGAAAAGGTTCATAAAGAATATTAAAGAAAATTTAAAACTATTTTTTTATCTTTTTGAACTTGTCCGATAATGTAAACAAACAGAAATTATTAACTAATTAAAAGTATTTTCAAATGTTAAAGTCCATAATCCAATACACAGCACAGTCGAAATTTACAAGTCCTAAATGTTCCAAAGTTTTTTAAGTGTATACTCGTTGTCGAAAATTTTACAAGTCCATAAAAAGTAAAAATTTTCTAAGTCTTTCAGACTTAGCAAATCGCTGCAAAATCCGGCGTTTTTAAGGAAACTATTCTAAGTCCAAAACACTTTAACTTTTTAACACTTCACTATTCTTGAAATTTTAAAGTTTTGAATTCCTAAGATATAAGGTTGAAAATTGTACTTACAGTTTTTTTTGAGAACTCACTTCACCATTAGTTAGTAAAGTAAAATACTGCTTATCCTTTGACGTCATCAAGGGAATGCTTTCCCTGCTGGTACTCCAGAAGTTGCTCCACCAGGCTTCGCTGCTGATCTCCAAATCCGCACCAGGTTTCTTCCGCCACCTGCTGCTGCCTCACCAGCAGCACTAACACCATAGGCAGCAATCCACTACCTCTTCGGTGCGTTTTCAAAAAAAAAGGTACCACCCAACAAAGTGCCGTTTTACACCGGCTTAATTACGAAGGACCATGTACAAGTCCCAGAAACCTCAATGTAAATAAAATACAGAGCCAAGGTCAATCACATTTAATGCAATACAAACTTACATAATAAAACAGCATCTTAAACAACAGATAGCGTGATTTAAATTGATACAACGCCATCTATCGAATGATCTCAAAAATCGTAATAAAAACAATCAAGTTCCTACTAGGTGCCTTAACAAGTTGCCTGAACTGTAAAAGATTTATCAAAAAATCTTGTGTAATGCATTGGCATTTTAAGTCGCAAATTTTCCGATGAGCTCAAGAATCTCGAATGCGCATCACTCAAGAAATCAAAACGTTCTTTAAGATAAGTGGGAGTACAGGGGTTAAACAAGATATTGAATAAAAGAAATAGAATATGGGCATTCCGGCGAAGTCTAATGGGAAGCCACTTGAGCTTCGTGCGAAATTCAGAAATGTGATCATATTTGCGCAAACAAAATATGAATCTAATGCAAAAATTCTGAAGACGCTCAAGTTAATGAGTTCTTCCTCGGTGAGATCTAGATAGCTGGCATCAGCATAGTCGAGGATTGGCAGAAGAAGAGATTGAGCCAGCGCAGTTTTAGTGGCAATGGGCAAAAAGTTACGCAATCTTCTAAGGGCACTGCCAGAGGCGAAAATCTTACGACTTACCTCCCGAATCTGCGGATCCCAAGACATCGTTTTATCGAAGTACACCCCTAAGTTCCTCACTTTGTCACTGAACTCAATAACAGTACCATTGATAACAATTTCAGGAAGTTGTGTACAGTCAAGTTTTGGAATAAGCCCGGGGCTACCAATAATTATAACCTGGCTCTTCGATGGATTTACTGTGAGTCCATAGTTCATGCTCCAGGCAGCTATATGTGTCAGGTCTCTATTTATCAGGTTAACAGCGTCAGAACGCTGAGCAAGAGGAGCAAGTGTATAAATCTGCAAATCATCAGCATAAAGGTAGTAGGATGAAAGAAGTTTAGACGAGATAAGATTGATAAATACTGCGAAAAGTAAAGGAGATAAAACGCCACCCTGCGGTACACCAGCTGATACATTACTCCAATATGAAATAATGTCATCTATTTGAATACGCTGTCGGCGGCCAGACAGGTAACTTTGAAACCAATTAATCACTGTTGGAGATATATTAAGAGAGCGAAGAATGGCCAGCAATATATCGAAATCCACGGTATTAAAAGCATTGCTGAAATCCAGCAGAGACAGCACCGTGAGTTTCCCATTCTCCATACCTATTCTTATGTCATCTGTGACATTGACAAGGGCTGACGTCGTGCTATGCCCAGGACGAAAACCTGATTGGTAGCTGTTTAGGAGATTTTTTTTATTAAGGAAGGAGTTGATTTGGTTATGAACTTGACGTTCCATTACTTTGGACAGGAATGGGAGTATAGCAATTGGACGATATTCTCGACGAGGGATTAGGTTTTTTAGGTAGGGTATAATTTGGGCGTCTTTCCAGGATCTATATAGGACTTTAACGTTGACAATCCTGTCTACCGCCACTTTAGTGGTAGGTATATCAATTAATCAATCAAATCAGCCTATATCAGTCCACTGCTGGACGTAGGCCTCTCCCAATTTACGCCACAAAACACTGTCCTGCGCCTTCCACATCCAGTCCATCCCTGCGACCTTTTCCAGGCCGTCGGTCCATCTGGCAGGGGATCGTCCTACCATACGTTTGCCAAGTCGCGGTCTCCACTCCAGAACTCGTTTGCTCCATCGGCCATCGATTCTTCTACAAATGGTGGTAGGTATATAAAATTTAAAAATAAATTGCGGTCAATATTTTTACTTAGCTCCTTAGCTATATTATTATCTTAATTTGAGTTAGATGCCGCTATGTGCTGTACGTAGACAACTGATAAACATTATACATAGAAATCATCCAAACGTTTGCCGATCACCTACATTTTTGTTCAAACCCGGCACTTCAGCAATGGTAGTCGCGTACACTACACACGACATCGAGTATAAAAATACCAAACCACTTGGGCCATCATCCTTACTGCTGTGAAACCTATCCACTTATGTTAGGCCATCGCCACAGACAACATATACTGTCAAAACACTTAATGAGGAGTAAATTTAAATTCAATCAACTAAAAAGGTAGCACTCCTAGATGTCTAAAGGGAAATTGTATTGAAATTGGGTCAAGATTTAATGAACTCTAAAACTAACTTTGTTCCTAGTAGATATATACCTAGTCAACCTACTGTTCAACTAAATCAGGACTATATAACAACCTGCGTCTGTCTATTTTAACACGGCAATGGGCTCACCACCTATTACGTGGGACAGGAATACACATGGTGAAAAGTGGGCATATAATATATATGCCTCTGCCACCCCTTCGGGGATAAGGCGTGATAGATAAATAATAAATAATAATAATATATCAACTTAAACTGTTATGTTCGTTTACAGTATTATAATAATTATTGGGATAAAAAACTATAATTATTTTGTTTTAAGTGTTATTTTTGCAATATTCCTTACTGCCAAACAGTCTTTATAATACCTCGTGTGTAGGCGAAACACGTGTTGACATCATACGACAATTTTTAAAAAGCGGAATATTGCAAAACTAACATTTAAAACAAAATAATTATAGTTATTTTAAAATGGATTTCCGCTACTAACGCCTGATTCAATTAGTTATTATTGGGATAAATATCGAAGCAAATGGACTTGGTAAATAAATTAATTTTTTTAATTTTGGACCTTTTAAGTTTCGCGGATATTAAAAACTGAAAACCTTATAAACTGTTAAAGTGATATAGCTAGATAATAAAATCGTTATAAGAACTGTTTGAAAGCAAAGAAAACTAATGTAGTAGTTGATAAAAACATGTCGCCATTTTTCACAATCTCTGTTCTTTGTCACAACTCACTATAATCTTATAAACAAAAAATAATGGAATTGTCTATTGCCTATATGCATTATGCATTTGGGCACAATCGGTGCAAGGTGTGACAATGATAGATGTTGAAAGCTTTGAGAAATCATGGCGCTACAATTTGTAAAGAGGTTCGGTACATCCTACTCGTATCTGTTTACCAAAATAACAGTACTTAAAATACCCCAAAAAAGACCCGTAACGCGTAAAAAATGGTTATTTAGTTCATTATTATTAACAACTTTGACTGAAAACTTTTTCCTTATCACTATCGAGGTGGCAATTATGTGTAGGGTGTGAGTATGAGTATAATTACTTCTTACACCCTATACTTACATATCTGATGAACTACATAAAGGTATTCCTAAATTATAGTATACCTAAATTTAAATTTAAGTAAAGTAGTTAAGCCTGGTTGAAAGCCTTATAGGCGGCTTAAAAAAATTTCAACAGCAGGTAGCCACAACCTGCGTCTGTCTATTTCAACACGGCAATGGGCTCACCACCTATTACGTGGGATAGGAATCCACACGGTGAAAAGTGGGCATATAATATGCCTCTGCCACCCCTTCGGGGATAAGGCGTGATGGATATTTATTTTTTAAATTTAAATTCATACGTATATACACAGTTAACAGTCCGGTATAGCTCTGGTGCTCTCGATGTTTGACTTGGGAGTCTATTCTGTTTGCTTAGTCCGCGCAATCAGCCCGGAGTTGTGTAGATAAAACAGTCTGTGGTATGAACACAGGCTTCTCACTGTTCTAAATCTGATATCAGACGTCTCATTTTTCGTTCAATTTCGACTTTCATTCGGCATCTTTCACTCGAAATGAAACGTCTGAACACAAAATGAAACACAAGTGCCGAATGAATTCCACACAAGTGTCGCATGAACGTTCATCAGAGTGATCGAAAAATGATCAGCTTTATCGACGCAATGTGGTTTAGTTTCGATTTTTAACTAGAAATATAAGTAAAAAAATAAAAGGAAGGTTGGGTTAGAAGGCTACGCTTCGACTTTAATTATCAATACTCAGGTATGTACCCAATCGCATAGTTTTATATATATTTTTGCGTACGACACACTCGTAATCTAGAATTCATTATGCGATGTACCGCACTACACAGCCTGTGCGTTAAAAACGATTTCTAGTTAACAGCATGGAAACCATAATAAAATTTATCGGTTAGTTAACTTCTGTGTTCTGTAAAAATAGTAACAGCCTTCACTTATAGCAACAATCGGCCGCAATTTGAGCGTTACCACCAGACCGTTATAATTATGAGCTATTAAGTTATAAAATGGTTTCGAGTGGACTCCCACTTGTTGGTTTAATGAGCTTTTGACATTTCAGTTGGCAGAGTTCCAAAAGAATAGGTATAATATCGTGTAAACTGCTGTGTAAAGTGAACAAAAGTCTAGTTGAAAGAGACTACAAAATATTCTTTAGAAAATTCTTATCTCTAGGATTGTAACTTGCAGCAACACCTACCTGAAGATTATTTAAACTGAAGATAATTTATTTAAAGTCATTTAAAACAAAACAATTCATTTTAAAGTAGCTGTATTCAAACGGAACATCAACTGTTAAGTAGCTTAGCAGTATTTCTTTTTCTCCTACTTTTCCACGCTTCCCAAAGGTATTTTAGTTAAACTTTTTAAACGAATAATTTTTTTAAACTATAACGTTTAACAATAAAGCTTTTTATATGTCTCAGTTGAGGCGCAAATATTTTCAGTATCAAATTTATTAGGGTTGTTTTCATAAGCTTTTATTTAACTTGCCTTGTATGTTGTAATACGGGTGGAATCATGCATCTCAATTTTGAATCACATATCTTTTTTATTTCTACTAATCGCAGAACACATATATTTTTAATAAGTATTCCCTATTTCATTTACAATGTGTTAAATTATCCAAAGAACATGTTTACAATTACAACACTAGAAAGGAACGAAATAGGTAGATCAAATTTAAAAATTGTAGGCCGGCAGTCCTATCGCATGTTCATATATACCGGGTGGTTGTAGGTATTTATTTATTTATAGAATAGGGCCGAGTCTCAGAATTTGATTATCCTATCCATTGCACGCACGTATCATTTCACAATAATAAACAGGATATTTCAAAGTAAATAAGCATAAGATGTATATTTGAAGCCGAAGTGTAGATATTAAACTGAAATTGTTAGAGAAACACTGAGGTTAATACAGAGAACGAGCGACGACGTGTTGAAAGCAACACGTCCACGTAACAAGTTTCTACTCAGTGATAATCACATATATCGTTCTTATTTTTCTTTTGAACAATTGGTTCGAAGGTTTGTTGAACTGGTTCAGAATATTGGAGCAAGGTACAATAAAAATACTGGTATAATCAAATAACCAGAGTTTAGAAGTCAAACAGAATTCGCCATAACATTGAATATAGATTCTATAACAATCAATCAATAAAGAAATAGTCATAGTAGTAGCTCGATAGGTGGCTCTGGTCACACTTTTAAATGACGATTAAAATATAGTGAAGAATTTCAACTTGTTTCAATGCGATTGGAGTAGTTCAGTGGCTAGAACATTGCCCTGGTTAGACAAAGGTCACGGGTTCAATCCCCGTCTCGAACCAAGTTGTCTTTTTTCACTTTAATAAAAAAAAATGTTATAGTATTGCATTCATAGGTACAGTTCATCAGATTGTAAATAATATGCCTTTTATTTTTGTATTTTTATATATAAGTCCACACATTGCTAGCACTCGTAAATTTCGGTACAAAATACTCTCAAAACAGTCTTCGTCTAATAATATTATGTAACACCGACTATAATTAAGAATTAATTCAATTTATAAGATAAAAATACCTATCTTGAATTTGAAAATACTTTATCATACACATTTAGATACTTATAACATACTTAACCGATATAAAATTCTTAAGTGTAAAAAGCTTTGCCTTATAACACCAATCTGAACCAATAGAATTACCCAATCAATCTTTTTAACGTGACATTCGATAGATTTTATAGTTCTATGCCATGTGTGACATTTATAACATGGCCACTGAATGTATGACGACGTAGCCCGTTGTACCAACATAAAAAACTTACTTTTTACTTATTAGTCACGCTTTTATCGCGAGAGGAAGGCAGAAGCGTACTATACGCCTACAAATTACTGTGAGCATTTTGTCCGACTTATTAGGTGGTGGGCTCATTGACGTGTTGAAAATGGATAGCTGCAGGTTGTGGCGACCTGCTGTTGAAATGTTTATGCCACCCATAAAACCTTCAGTTTGGTGGACCATCCATAGCGAAAGTTGCTTAACACAGTGATCGTTCACAAATCACTGAGTTGGCATTGCATGCAAAGGCAATGAATGTTTCTCGTATATCAGTACTTATACCAGGGGGGTGTCACTCCGCAGTTTAGGTATTCTGTGCTTATACAGTGTATTGACTGACTGCCTCGGTGGCGCAATACTACATAGATAATAATTAAAACATGTATCTAAGTTCTCCTAAACACCAACAGTTGAGCTTGATTGTGGGACTTACGGGTGTTTCATAAATAATGCTAATTATGTATGGACACGTGTATGAACAAATGCCAACATTGGAGTCCGGCTATTCCCGATGGTATGTAAGTATTATCTCCACACTAATAGTGGCCTAGTAATCTTTTAGTGGTCTAAATGGATATACGTGGTTCGAAACAACAAGCAAGAACAGACAATGATTACGATTATGCAATCCAGTGATTGTAATACTGTAAAATAATTAAAATAGAATTTATAAGTCACGCTTTTGTCTCCAAAGGGGTGGCAGAGGCATATTATACGCCCACGTTTCACAGTGTGCATTTTTACAAACTCGCTCAAAACAAACCAAAAATGCTCGTAAAAAAAAAGACGTGTGGCACTCGGAGACTGCCTCGGTAAAGCTATTGCATAGCATACTCGTACCTTTGTTTTTCTTTGATATTAATTCAAGTTACACTAAAAAAAAACAAAAAAAAAACAAAACAAAAACACCCTCACAACCCCACCCTCACCCTCATCCTCACCCTCACCGTCACCCCTCACTCTCACCCTCACTCTCACCCTCACCCCACCCTCACTCTCACAGTCACCCTCATCCTCACCCTCACACTCACACTCACTATCATCACGTCTCGATCCGTGCGAGCTTCGTTCAATCGTACCGTATAATATATGTACATACACGTTAAGCCAACGCTCGCCCGTGCTCTGTGAACTTCGTGTGACCTCGGATCTTAGGTGTTTGCGATACGGAATTGCTTGATTAAAGCCCGCGATAAAAACTATGCAATAGCTTAAAAGCGGTCACCTTTCTGAGGACCAGCCATAGCGAAAGTTGCTTTACGCAGGGATCGTTTACACTAAGTTCCAAAAATTTATATAAATTTTCAACCCCAACTTATCGTTTTTATGAAATTTCTTTATGGTATAATAAAGAAATTTCATAAAAACGATAAATTGGGGTTGAAAATTTATATAAATTTTATAGACACTTTTCCAATTGCATTTTAAGCGAAGAATGAACAGTTTTCATATTTCGTCCACGAAACGCTGGCGAACCATTTAACTAATCCGACATTAGGACGCAATCAATCAAAAATATAAAACAAGAACAAAAAGAACGCACATTTTATCACGGAAACAAGAAAGTTTTGGAAGGAAAATACATTGTTTTTTACAAAATACCTATCTACTTTAAAGTATTATATATTCAAAGCTATTAATCTTTGTCAGTTTTAAATTTTTAAACTGAAAAAGAGCAAGCTTATAGATTTAAGAAACACTTCGGTATATAGTACAGTAGGTAGCCACAACCTGCGTCTGTCTATTTCAACACGGCAATGGGCTCATTACCTATTACGTGGGACAAGAATGTACACGGTGAAAAATGGGCGCATAATTTGCCTCTACCACCGGGGATAAAGCTGTATCTTCACGCTGTATCCTTGACGGGGTAGTCAGGGATAAAGCATGAAGATAAACCAAACTATGATACTACAGTATAGCAGTACTGCATTTTATGTCATGGTTTTACTTCGCCACTCGTTTGCTTGTATTTACTACTAAAGTTTGTGAGTTTGTAAATTGTTTATGTCGTTGTAAGGGTAATTCCTGGATCTACGGAACGATTTTAAAACTTCTTTCACTGATAGAATGGTGTTTATCCCTGAAACTACTTTTTATCTCGAGAACATGTTATTGTGGGAAATGGGGTATGGGGAATTCTTCACCAAGTGGACGGGGCCGCGAGTATTAGCTAGTATTATTACTAGTTTTACTAGTCGCACTGCTCCAAACGTGCGGGTAATCTACAATCGCCGTGCGGCGCTATTTACACTCGCTACATAATGCTAATAAAAAGACGACCGCTTATGCGTAGACATTGCACACGCTCTCAAATAACCAATTAGTGGATATAACGAGCAGAAGATGGCGAGTGAAGGAGTCCTCACGAAAATGACGAGTAACTAGACCTCGAGCCTTGTTTTTCACACACACATTCATCGAGTGTATGACCTCACGAATGGATACACTGACTCATTATGCTAACAAACTCGGTAGGTACGGAAAATTTGGTCATGAGGGATTTGCTTGAAAACCGGTGTGTCGAAACTACATGTGGCTACGTCTGAGTACTAATTTGGTCTGAACTCTGCACTACAGTTACGAGCGTACGAATAATAGCAACAAATACTGCTTAGTTACTAATGATCTTAGAGGTTAAGAACACTTTGGTACTCGCTCGGAAACAAAGTCAAATAAAGCATCTAACTTTATCAGCAACGGCGACTTAGTTGTCTCTACCATTTCTGACCATTTTCCGTCTATTAGTACAGATAATTAATTTGAAATCATTTGTAATGTTTCTCATGTCAATATGTGTATTAAATAAATGTATTTGGCGTTGAAATAGGCATTTTTTTTAACTTGACCGTTATAGACCTGATTATTTTACAACCTGTAGAGGGACTGAACATGCACCTGAAAATAATGGAAATATATAATTTACATTAAATGCATACAAATAATCAAACGTAGTTCCTATTTGAAGTCTGATAAAATTACATAATTATTGGTAGTAAAAGGCTTTATGCTGTAGATGGTGGCATCCTTGTCAAAGGTTTCACGATCGTTGATGCTAAAGATTTGGAACGTTTATATAACTTAATAAGCAACCAGAAATAACTATTGCTAAAATCAATTGATCAAATCAGATGATGGTAGTCCAATGCTGGACGTAGACATCTTCCGATTCCCGATGGCTACTACATACCGCGCCTTCTACATGCAATCCCTCCCTCACATCAGGGGGCCGAGTCTACCATTGACAAGCCATATAAAGAAAATCACTGTTTTTAGCTGTCAAAATGTTAATAGACTAAAAAATGCAACTGACAAACGGCCACTGGCGCGGTAAGTGTTAGTAGAAATCTATCGGTCGGACGATAGAAGACTATTGGAGTACGATTGTAATAGTAGACTACGAAAAACTGTCAAAATTGTACCGGTGGCTTTCTGTTAAGCGACGATTTCAACACAATTGAAAGAGCAGACTCGGACCCCAGACCTTTTATATGCTGTCGGTCCGGTCCATCTGGTCATCGTTCCTTACGATTTGAGAGTCGCGGTCTCTCATTCAAAACTCGATTGCTTGAATGATGATGATGGATACCTACAGTTTCTAGGTTGGTATTATTAATTAAACAAATTTTTTATTAGTTTATCGTTTATTTTATAAACATAAATCAATTTTTAAAACAAATAAAACTACAGTTTAATATTATAATAAATTAATTCTAAACTAACTAAAAATAACTAAAAACCAAAGACCTAACATGCGTCATAAAATTTCTCCGCATCGCAGTCCACACGTGGTACCGTTCCCAGAAGACTGGCAGTAGTGCCACGTTGAATGGCAATGCTTAGCCTTTGTGCGAAAAAAAAACCACCCTTCTGGTCACTGTTGTGTCAATTAGGCGCTTTACAATCTAAATAGATTATGAGCGTTTGAACACTATTATTAGTTCGATTTTATTGTATCCATGGACTGAACTGTTCTGTTCTGTTCGTTACCGAACTGAACAAAGAACCTTAATTTTCCTTATTTATAGAGTCAACATGGAATTGTATAAAAATTTACATTTGTTAGTGAAACAATTAGTTTGATAAAGACTAATTTACTCATAAATTGTGGTCTAACACGAAAGCAGTCTCGAGTGTATTACGAGCGAGTAAACTTTACTTTAATTAAATATATTTAATGTGAGTAGGTTAAGTTATGTTTATCAAGATAGAAAGTTCAGTATCAAGAGTAAAGTTAGAATTGCAATAATAACATAAATATCCAGTATATCAAATTTTGATGCAATATAATACTTTTCATTAAATAATAGGCTACAGTGACCACTTTCTATCAGGTGGGCCATATGTTTGTCTGCCACAACAGTGGTATAAAAAAATACTTATCCTACAAGGGGGGTGGAGTTGCGTCGCGTTGCTACTGGTAGCACCAATACGAATAAAAAAATAATCCAACAGGAATTCCATCCCAGCCTATTTAATGTAAAACCAAGGTCGTCTTCATTGGGGAATATTAATATATCCGGGAACAACTTCCCAACAGCTTTCCCAGCAACAAATTCTGTAGAAGATAGTTCCCAAAAAGTATGCCCTCCATTTTGGCAAAGAGTACCAACAGACCGCTGTCGGAAAAAGTGAAGACTTGCAGATAGCCCACCACATGCCCAAACAATCAACCGAGGTGCTCAAGAAGAAATTGTCACTTCCAACAGATATAGTGGGCTACCCATAGACCATACTGATGAACCAATTGAAGAATCAACCAGTCAAACTAGAAAAGTCTTAAAACCGCCACCTATTATATTATATGGCATAGAAGACCTATCTCAGTTAACTAAATTATTAAATAAAACATTACCCAATGACAGCTACTCCTACAAAATCATAAATAGAGATCAACTACGAGTAATGACACAAACAACAGACACATATAAAGATCTAATAGAACTTATTCGTAACAATAGCCTCATTGGACATACATTCACTCAGAAGCAAAACAAATCTTACAGAATTGTTATTAAAAATTTACATCACACTACTCCTAAATCAGCTATACTAGAAGAAATTGAAAAGACAGGGAACAGAGTACGAGGTGAAATCATATCCGCAATATCTAGAAAAAACAATAAGGCCCTTAATTATGTTCTTTGTAAACATCGAACCTGGTCCCAATAACCCAGAAATAAAAAAATATACAATACATATACCATACAAAAGTTAAGATAGAAGATCCTAGGAAATCTAATGAAATTTCGCAGTGTACCAGGTGCAAATAATATAGGCACACCAAAAATAACTGCATGCGGCCGTATAGGTGCGTCAAATGTGCTAAAGGACACAAAAGCACTGATTGCCCCAAAAAGGATAACACTACACTAGCTACGTGTGCTCTTTGCCATAGAGACCACCCGGCAAATTATAAAGGCTGCCAAGTATACAAAGAGATAAGGGCACGGAAAACAGGACATTCGGGAAACAAAAAAGTCTCTACTGAGATAACAACTAAAACACTTTTTCCACCACCACAGAGTAATGATTTCCCTCCTCTGAAACCCAGTAGCAATGCGAGACGACAGTACTTATACAACCATGAAAGAAACTGTGGAGGAACGGGTGGAGATGTTCCTCCGACACAAAGGGAGGATCCTCTGACCAGGCAAGGTGATCACGCCTGGCTGGCCGCGGCCCAACGGTTGATGTTGGGCTGTTGTATATATCATTCTTCAGCGTGAGAACTATCATAGTGCGATGTAGGATTCTTAGTATCGATGTGGTCCGATGGTCCGATCTCCCCTCCGAGAACGGAGGTCGATTGTGAGTATGAGTCTGGTGTCTTCGTATGTTGTGAATCGCGCCAGTGACAGATTATGTAGTCCCAGTGAGTCGGAACTGTATGCCGCTGATCCCAGTGAGTCGGAATCGTATGCCGCTGAATCCAGTGAGTCGGAATCGAATGCTGCTAGTCCCAGTGAGTCGGGGCTGAGTGCAGTAATGCGGTGCGCGATGAGGTAACCCCAGTGAGTCGGGGTGGTAGCTGCGTAGTGACTGGCTGCTGCGTAGACGGGAGAGATGTGCTCTTCTTACATTGACCGTAGTTCCAGTGTGCTGTGCCCAGACTAGACGCTGGTGTGGCCGAGGAGGTAACTAGGCTGGAGCAGTCGCTTCTAGCTAGTGGTATCCCTGATTAGGCCGGAGATGCTGGCTGGCTGAGACTAATTACCGTCATACTGGAGTGCTGTGATGGTGGCGATGACGCTGCTGATCTGCTCCGCTGCTTCCAATCGGGTCCGTATAGGCCTGCATAAATTTTAGAGGCATAACTTAAAACGGCATAACGTTTTTTGGCATACTCTTCGTTTCGCATAACGTTCAAACAGAATAAATCATTAGGCATTCTTTATTTTCCCATAACTTTTTTATAATAATGATATACCCGCATAAAATGTTTACGCATAATTTTTTTTACAATAACGATGACTAATCATAACATTTATTGGCATATCACTTACTCTCACATAAAGATTACAAGCCATACATATAGAATACCATAATGTTAACGAGGACATATTTTTATTTTTATATCTAAACTTGAACTGTCTAAGATTGAAATGCCCACTGATTAAAAATGTCGATAGTCACTATACTGAAGTTCAAAATTTCAACACTTATATATAGAATATATAAATAAAATACACAAAGAAAGTAGGTAGATTAAAACGAGCGATTCTATTCTGGCGCATCGCCGGCCGCTGCCGAGGCCCGCTCGCTACGCTCGCTCGGCTCGCGCGTTGTGATCACAAGTGACCTAACACTCCTCCTCGCTTCGCTCGACGTCGTACCTATTTACGACTTTGCTCAAGACAAATCAAAAAAAAATAACACTTAAAATATCGTTTTATATGTTACAGCTTAAGAACTTGGCTATGAGTGAGATGATTATTTACAATGGTGTCTTATCATTTCTTAAATATTCTAAGTCAAATTATTAATTATTTATGATTTAAACGATTATCCATCCATCCATTATGCGTTTTGTATTTTATGACAAATTATCTTTAGGCGTATAACAATTATACCCTTTACATTTATGCTGATTAAAATTATGATTAAAAATTAAAGTAAGTTAATGTTATGCCAATGAAACCATTATGCGTTTATAACACTCTGCTTATCATCATTTATGCGAGAAAACTTTATGCTGAAACTGTTATGCCAAACTACATTATGCTGAAAAAAATTATGCGATCGAAAGGGCACCCCTTCCAATCACGTCGGGTTCACCACTGTAGAGGAACGGGTGGAGATGTTCCTCCGACACAAAGGGAGGATCCTCTGACCAGGCAAGGTGATCACGCCTGGCGGGCCGCGGCCCAACGGTTGATGTTGGGCTGTTGTATATATCATTCTTCAGCGTGAGAACTCTCATAGCGCGATGTAGAATTCTTAGTATTGATGTGGTTTGATAGCTTTACGCTAGGTGGCGCTGGTCGCTACAATCCGAAATCCGAGAAAGTGGACATCCTTATTCAACAAATAGGGACCCTAATGGGTCTCCTAACGACGCTCATAGCCCAGCAGCAAAAATGAAATTTCTGCGTATTGCTACATGGAACATAAATGGCTTAACCCCAAATAAGCCAGAGGCCAAACTTTTTATACGAGAATATCACAACAAAATTGATATTTTTTTTGGTCACTGAAACACATATGACAAACCAAAAAGTGATTAAAACGAAAGGATACAACTCTACTATGCTAACCATCCAGATGATACATCACATGCTGGGGCCGCTGTGATAGTTAGGGAAAATATACGAAACCATATCCTGCCAAGTTTCACGCTGCCACACATACAGGCCGCCGCAATATCCATAGACGACTGGCAGGGCTCACTGAATGTGGCTTCAGTGTACTGTCCTCCACGACATCGTATAACTGAGCAAAAGTACAAGGAGTTCTTTTGCACACTTGGTACCAGATACATTGCGGGAGGGGACTGGAACTCCAAAAATACCTACTGGGGCTCCCGACTGACAACGACAAAAGGAAGAGAACCAAAAAAGACTGTTGATAATAATAACCTTAGTGTATTATCAACAGGGGAACCAAATTATTGGCCTAAAGATCTTGACCGAATACCAGATCTTATCGACTTCTTTGTCACTAAGGGGATTTCGGGACTTTACATAAAGGCAGAATCATGTCTAGATGGTTCATCGGACCACACACCCGTGATATGTACATTAAGTTCCACAATCATATCGAGAGAGCCACGCGAGATCCTATATAACTACAAGACAGATTGGGATGCCTTTCGCAACTACGTGGAGGAAAATGCTAACCTGCGTATAACCCTCAAATCTAATGACGACATAGAGGACGCAGTGTGGTACACCACTAACTTAATCCAGAAAGCGGTTTGGCTTTCACCCCGTTTATTCAAAACAAACTACAAGTACAGGACATTTCCGTGGAATATAAAGATACAAGAGCTTATTACTTTGAAGAGAAGACTGAGACGCCAGTGGCATTCCAGCAGGAATCGACTAGATAAAAAAGCACTCAACAAAGCACAAAAAACTTTATAAGAAAGGCTCTGAGAAAATTGCAGTACAAACTAAAAACCCTGTCACCATACAAAGCAGAAGACCACTCACTTTGGAAAATTACCAAAACTTTTAAAAGACCCCAAGAACAAATGCCTTCCCTAAGACAAGCTGGTGGCAACTGGTCCCGAAAACCTCAGGACAAAGCTGAGCTGTTTGCTGCATTTTTAAAGAACGTGTTCAAACCTAACGACCCTGACAGTCAACAATCTGAAGAATAAATCGACAAACTCCTCGATAGTGACCAGCAAATGTCTCTACCAATGAGATCAGTAACACTTGCTGCAGTAAAGAGGGCTATTAGACACTTAAAGCTGAAAAAGGCACCAGGGATCGATTTGATTACAGCAGAGGTTCTTAAAGAATTGCCAAGAAAAGGTATTATATTGCTGACAGTCCTCTACAATGCAATATTGAGACTACAGTACTTTCCTATGCTTTGGAAAGTGTCCACTATAAACATGATTCGCAAACCGGGAAAGCCTCCTACAGAAGTATCATCATATAGGCCCATAAGTCTGCTACCTTTGTTATCAAAGGTCTTTGACAGGCTGGTTCTGGAACGTATTTTCCGGTACTCGAAGAGCAAAGGTTAATACCAGACCATCAATTCGGTTTCCATGCCCACCATGGCACAACTGAACAAATACATCGAGTAGCTCATACCATAAGGCAAGCACTAGAGAGAAAAGAATACTGTTCTGCTGTGTGCCTGGACATACAGCAGGCCTTTGACCGAGTGTGGCATAAGGGTCTCCTATTTAAACTAAAACTACACCTACCAAACACTGTTTACATGCTTATGAGGTCATGCCTGCAAGACAGAATGTTCCAGGTGGGATGTGAGGACTCCCTCTCAGCCATATGCCAGATTAAAGCAGGAGTCCCCCAAAGCTCGGTGCTGGGACCCATCTTATATACCACCTACACTGCCGACCTGCCGGTCTCGGACGCCGTTGTAATAGCAACCTATGCGGATGACACAGCAGTCCTGTCCTGTAATAAAAATCGGGACACAACATCCAGCAGACTGTAGGAGTGTCTGAATGAGGCTGAATTATGGCTAAAAAAGTGGAAAATCAGAGCAAACCATGCAAAGTCGATCCACGTCACGTTTAGTTATAACCGAGGAGAATGCCCACCTGTAACACTTGGCGGAACTAACTTACCACAACAAAAAACTGCAAAATACTTGGGTATGCACCTGGATAGAAGACTGACATGGCGAGAGCACATCAAAGGCAAAAGGGAGCAGGTAAATATGAAATTTAAGGAGCTGTACTGGCTGTTGGGCAGGAAATCGCAGCTAAGCCTTGAAAACTAGCTCATAATATACAAATCTATCCTAAAACCAGTATGGACATACGGTATACAACTGTGGGGATCAGCAAGTCACTCAAACATAGAAATCCTCCAGCGATTCCAAAATAAGGTACTGAAGACAGTGATCAACGCACCATGGTTTATATGAATCATGGAGGTACATGAATATCTGCAGATCCCAACAAGAGAAGGAAAGAGGTGGAAAGGTCGGCTGTGGCCTATAAACAAAGACTCGAAAAACATAAAAATCATCTGGCTTCGGGACTTATGAATACCACTGAATGCACATATCGGCTGAAGAGAATGAGACCAACCTCCATCTGAACTCTGTAAAGAGATAAAGCAATAAAAGAGATGACACATCAAAGGATGTGCTCCCCAAAGTGCCTTAAAGATAGACATCACATCTGATTAAAGCCAACCGGCTGATTGCAGATACCATGGCAGCAAAAAAAATTAAACATATTTTTTTTAGTTGTCTTTACCCTTATCTTGGTCAGCCAAAGGAAACTTGGTCAATACAGCCTTGTCATTAGTATTCAAATTTGCTTAATATTCGTCATATCCAGTTATTTGTCTACGTCAAGTCTAGTACTAAGTCCTGAGTCCCAGTCTGAATAAAGCGGAGGGGCTTTATACAGACTGCACTCATTAGCCATTACACTCTGCTCTCGCATACATAATGTTACCGCCTTTTTAAGCTCACTCATGATAAGTCGAGGTGCGCATCGCAATGTATATATTTCTGAACATTAATAGAAAGCTTTTTTAAAAAATACTACAAATTTGCTATAAACGTACCGATTTAATATCTTTTTTAGGAATTGCAAATGAAACATTTTACGGTATTACTTTGCACAAAATTATGAGAACACAATGACTTTAAAAATAATAGGTACCAATCATAAAATATGCTGAAAATTCCAATTAAATTTGAAATGTGTAAATTTGATGTCGTACTAGTTGACATCGTCGTGGTAAGGTTCGTCCCCGTTTCCCACAGGAACTTGTCCCCGAGATAAAAGTAGCCTATGTGTTATTCTGATGTGTAAGCTATATTATTGTAAAGTTTTATCAAAATCCTTTCCGTAGATTTTGCGCGAAAGAGTAACAAACATCAATCCTTACTAACAAACTTTTTTATGATTAGATAGATTAGATTTTTCATGCCATCCACACACCACCTCATTCATTCGCCGTTTTGAAAAATCATATAACCACGCGTACCACTTGACTTCTGGAAGCATAATTTGAAATTGTAATTCTTCTTGGTATTTCTGTTAGTCGCGAAATGAAAAGTCTGTGAACAATTTTTGGATGTAAAATTTATGGATACAAAAGCAACAGCACTATAACACTTGACGAAACTTGACGTGACTTGTGGACATTGCGCTATCACAGAAGAAGTAGTGACTAAAAAAAGATATGCTTAGTTATTTAATTTTGCTAAGTTTTGGTACCTACAAATAAGCAAATGATGAAAGCCGAGTGAATAATAACTTTGAGTAGGCGATCTGAAATAACGCAATTTTTTTGATTTTCTTTATATAAAATTAAAAGTCAAGTTTTATTGAGATTTATTAAATACATTTTCCTCAGTCAACCGTTCGATTTATTTAGCTAAACCTTGCACGCGGTTGGTCCCAGAATAGGTAAACCTCTGCTTATTTATTAAAATCGTTCCGTACCTCAGAGAGCAGGGTAAGTTTCCTTCGCTCGTTTATAGTACAGACATTAAGGACCTACGGATGGTTGGTTTCATTTCAAAACTTATGTCAGATCAATATTACGATGTAACAACACTACATGCTGAGGTACATACAATCGCACCGGTTGCGTCTGGTTTAACGTTCGGTAACGTTCCTCTAGAGGGTTGCTTTCCCTCCTAAGTATTAGTGTTCAACTACGTTCCCAATTGGGCACATTATGATTCACGTAACATACAGCCCCTCAACAAGTATACCTAATATTATTCTTTAGGGGATCATCAATGATTTAGATGGCAGTACGGTAATAAGTACGGTAATAACTATAATTAAATCTGTGGCAATTGTGTACTAGCCTTCTTATAAATTGTTTTACTATTTCAACATTATTTTTTACTATTTTATTATTTCGACATAAAAACGAAATTCACATAACAAAAAAGATCTAAATGACTTGACTCCGTCATTGTTGAAGTCAAGAAAGTCCAAAAGAAGTCAAGAAAAAAAACATACACATACTACATAGTTCTACCTAACCTTTAACTAAATAAAAAAAATATGTATGTGTATCGGAGTACGCAGGTAAGAAGTGAAACTTCTTTACGATTTTTTGTTACATCTATAAAATTTCTCTCATACGTCGATAAAGCAGTTTCACTTATAATAAAGGAGTTTCACTTCAAAACAACATGGCGTTAAAACGAAAAACGTGACGACTTTTTTACAGCTATAAAATTTCTCTCAACGTCGATATAGAAGTTTCACATCAAAAATAGTTCATGAATATATTTTAGAGCAATTTATGCTTTTAAGTGAAAAGCGACAACTTAGTTGTTACTTTTTTACTTTAAATATATATTTCACTGAAGCACGTTATCATTATGTGCCGAGGGGTGGATTAGTGACACTAACACAAGTTGAGGAAAATTAAGAAAGAGGCTTGAGAGAAATATTAAGCGATGAGATAATTTAGATACAACAATAGATATATTAGAATTTAAAATAGTAAGAACTCAAGGCAAGTTCGATAAAATGGTTACATAAAAATATGTAGGGTAGAAGTTAGGAAGTCTTGGAAGTCTCTCCGTGTATCCGAGAGGGTAGGAAGGACTTAGCGTACAGTAGGAAGCAGCGGCGTAGGCGGGGCGCAGGTGCAACCGCACAAGACGGCGAGCTCAGCGTGAAGATGAAGGTAGGCAGCAAGAGGCGAGAGGTGAGACCCTGCGAACAAAGGAAAAGGTGTCAGGGGTATCAGTATGTTATTTTTACATACCGCTAAGCGGGACACAGAGGAACTCCCTAAACTGATTATTAATTTGTCATTCACAGGGACCCTTGTGATGTACCCTCAGCAACACGCAGTGAAAATGGGTAGGTGGCCAGCGAAACACAGCGAGTATGCTGCACTATTAATAGAATTATTAAATAGATGCCCTGTGAATGCTAAAATGCTAAAACCCTATAAAAATATATTTTTAAAATTATTAAGTGAGCATATGTGTACCCGGATCAATGCAAGCGATGAGCGTAGCGAAATAAAGAAGTTGATGCCCTTAGAGCAAACCGTTTTATGATGCCGAAGATAAATGCCGAAAAAATTTAATCGAATTTTTTTCATGTATTTTTTATTAATCACCCATGTAATCAATGTATCTTAGCACACGCAGTGGCAGTTTATTGATGCCCTTCTTAAAGAAATCAGCTGGACGGTAGGCAACAAATTCTTCAAAGGCATTTTGTACTGCCTCGCATGCAATCATTGCATCTTTGCACACGCAGTGGCAGTTTATTGATTCTCCTCTTAAAGAAATCAGCTGGACGGTAGGCAACAAATTCTTTAAAGGTACTGCCTCTCGGGTTATTAATCACCCATGCAATCAATGCATCTTTGCACACGCACTTCTTAAAGAAATCAGCTGGACGGTAGGCAACAAATTCTTCAAAGACATTTTGTTATGCCTCTCGGGTATTAAATTTTATTCCCGCCAAGAAGTTATCCAAATTCTGGAAAAAGTAGTAGTCTGTAGGCGCAAGGCCTTGTGAGTAGGGCGGATAACGGAGAGCTTCCAACCTCAGTTTTTGCAACTTGGAGACCGTCTGCTGTGCAGTATGAGGTCGCGCGTTGTCTTGCAGGAGGAGCGGAGACGAGCGATTGACCAATACTGGTTGGAAACGTGCCAACTTCTCCATCATTGTGTTAAGTTCTTCACAGTACACATCTGCAATAATGCTCACCCCGTTAGGTAAGAAGCTGTGATGAATTACACCGGCGCTATACCACCAAATAGTAACCATCACTTTTCTAGGGGTAAGTTTTCAACCAGGATCCAACCAACTTGCTGAGCGCTTGCTGTTATCAAACAGAATCCATTTTTCATCGCAGGTAACAATGCGATTCAAAACTCCTTCATTTGTGTGTCTGTTGAGCAGTGCAAGGCTCATCTCGGCTCGTACTTCGCGCTGGCAATCATTGAGTTCGTGAGACACCCATTTGTCAAGCTTTCTCACCTTGCCAATTTGACGCAAATGGACCAATATTGTTTTGAAGCTAACGTCGAAAGCTGCTGCTAATTCAGCCGTAGATTGTGTATCATCAGCTTCCACAATCGCCTTTAATTCGTTGTTGTCGACCAAAGTCTTCGGATGACCGCGAGGTTCATTTTTCAGGTCGAAATTTGCAGAATGCAAGCGAGCAAACCAATAACAGGTAGTGCGTTGGTTTGTAGTGTTAGCTCCGTAAACGTCGTTGATGTTGCGTGCCGCTTGTGCCGCGTTGTTGCCACGACGGTTCTCATATTCCATAATGACTCAAATTTTTAACGTATCCATGATGACGGAAAAGATTGAAATGCGATGAAAATGTAACACTAATCAATAAACAAATAACTACTTTTAGAAAAAGAAGAATAGTAGTACTACTACTACTTTTAGAATAAGAATAAGAATGTTTTTTAAATAAAATTAATTCGAAATTAGAATTTTTAGCCAAACAAAAATTATTTTGATTTGAAATGGCCGGTACTGCAGAACGGCAATTTCATAGAACATAAAGACTTATTACATCTGAAGTAAAATCTATGGTAATACGCTAAAACGTCATCAACATAACCTTTACAGAGAATTTAACCGTCAAGATCGCGAACGTTAGCTATAATAAGACGGAAACCCGCTTGACACAGCACCTATAGAATGTAACCTATAGAACGTAACCGCCTCTTGTGAAACGGAAAAATAATGACTGCTCAAATTTTTGAAGATTCTTCAGTTCGCTTTGTTTAAGTAGCTCTCTGCGCATTCATATTTCAGCATTTCCATTTCATAAAACTGATTACATACACATACACACATTTCTATTAATTATACATAGGTAATATAATAAGTTTAGAAGGACAAAAATTATATTAGTGAAATCTGGGCGTATAGTATGCCTCAGCCACCTCTTTGGGGATAAAATTGTGACTGATGAGTACGAATTTCAGATAATTCCATGTAAATTAGCCCTCACAAAGTTACCAAACTCGAAAGCAACTTTGACATGAAACTGTTTGTAATGACTGTTTCGAACAATTATTTAGATAAGGTTATAAGGGGTCTGTAAATATTCAAGATGGTTTTCTTACCTTTCGATCCCTTCATTCTCTCCCTTCGCGTGTGAGTGGTGAAGGAATTAAATAAATATCCATCACGCCTTATCCCCGAAGGGGTGGCAGAGGCATATTATATGCCCACTTTTCACCGTGTGGATTCCTG
This sequence comes from Thumatha senex, assembly GCA_948477245.1. NCBI lineage: Eukaryota > Metazoa > Arthropoda > Insecta > Lepidoptera > Erebidae > Thumatha > Thumatha senex. Next base: position 16,550,832 of record OX419731.1, on the reverse strand, counting down.
TCCCACGTAATAGGTGGTGAGCCCATTGCCATGTTGAAATAGACAAACGCAGGTTGTGGCTACCTGCTGTTGAAATTTTTCATGCCGTCCATAAGGCATTCAACCAGGCTGAACGACTGCCATTTTACTGGCAACCGGGACTAACGGCTTAACGTGCCTTCCGAAGCACGGAAACGCTCGCAAATGTAAATGCCACAAATTGGTCACCCATCCGAGGACCAGCCATAGTGAAAGTTGCGTAACTCAGTGATCGCTTACAGAACACTGAGACCGCGGGGCCACGAGCAACATCAGTATTAGGTATCTGTTCGTTTTCTCGAGATAAATCAGTAAAAAATTGTCAACAAAATGCGACAGAAATCGTATAAGAGTTTGCTGACCTTGTGATACATACTTTTATTTCATTCATGTGACCTTTAGCAAGTTGATAAAACAAAAAAATGAAAAATATGTGTGTGTACCGGAGAACAAAAAAAAAAGTAAAAAGTGAAACTTCTTTACGACATTTTTACAGCTGTAAATTTCTCTCATACGTCGATAAAGAAGTTTAACTTATGATAAAGAAGTTTCACTTCAAAACAACATGGCGCGTAACCGAAAACGTAACGATTTTGTTACAGCTATAAAATTTCTCTCAGCGTCGATAAAGAAGTTTCACTTCAATGAAAGCTAATGCTCGAATAGAATATTATATTGCTGGGCTACATTCACAGGGAAGTCACAAGTCTTTTCTGTGTCACATCGCAAAGACTTAGAAAGCTTTAGCAACTTTCTTTACAAGGAACCCGGATCATAAGGTAATACGAACCCCATATCTTTTAACTTGAGGGTGACTGTTAATAGCATTGCCAGCTAAATCATTTTGCCTTCAATTCAATCTCTGACTGTTGCTAAAGCTTTTCACAACATGAGCTGTATCAATCTGACGTAAACCATAAAAAACCACCTACCTACATACCTAGACAAAAATCTAAGATCGTCGGTACAAATTTTATTTTAATTTTCTTCATTAGTACTTTTACTACTTGACACTTGAAGGGCATTCCCAGTTCTGTTTTGCGTGCAATGAAACCTTTACTCGACCCACATACGAATCATCAATCAGTATAACCCCTTATTTCTAATTAAAACTTAAATCACAACGCTACTACGATTTTATTCTAAATAAAACTATGCTACTTGAATATAATTGTACCTTGTTAAAAGCATGTCGGTGCCCTAAAACTTTCTGATATAAATAAAGTGGAATAAGCCTATATTAATAATACGTTCTTGAACATAAAATTGTGTAATCGTGGGGATTACCTAATAAAAAGCCCGAAGCTTATCAGGGTTTATTTGAGCACAGTTATGCTTCTGTTCAAGATTGGTACTTATAATTTCATGCAATACATCAAAAATATTCTTTAGGGTGTATTCTAACTCCTGGCTCTATTGCTTTTTTTCTAGTATTGTCTTCGATTAAAGAAGTTAACATTGTTAAAATTAAATGATGAATGAAACGCTCGTAGCACCACGGACTCAGTGTTCTGTAAACGATCACTGCGTTAAGCAACTTTCGCTATAGCTGGTCCTTAGATGGGTGACCACTTTGTGCCATTTACATTTGCGAGCGTATCCGTGCTTCGAAAGGCACGTTTAGCCGTTGGTTCCGGTTGCCAATATAATGGCAGCCGCTAAGCCCAGTTGAATGCCTTTATGAGTGGCTTCAAAATTTCAACAGCAGGTCGCCACAGCCTGAGCCTGTCCATTTCAACACGGCATTGGCCTTACCACTGTTACGTTAGACAAAATGCAAACGGTGAAATGTGGGCCTATAGTATGCCTCTGCCTTCCCCTTCGGGGATAAAGACGTGATAATTATGTACGTATGGAAGTTAAATGATTGACTTTTTATATTGTTGATTGATGGCACTTGGTGGCATTTGCTACACATCTCACTTGTCTATGTTATATTTTTTAACCGGGCCGATTTCGCTTTACAGAATTTTCAAAGGTTGACCCTTTTTTTTAATATATGGCAACCTTTAAAAAAGCCGTTTATGGACGACATCAATTACATGAGCATATTTTTAAAAAAATTAAATTAGCACTATAATTGTCATAGTTTAAAAACCAGATCTATGATTACATTGAAAAACAAAAACATAGAAAGCTGATTATATTTATAGCACCCTGGAGGACGCCTGCGATGTGGTAAAGTTTTCTCGCAATGTTACCGTTTCCCATAGGAACCTGTTTACGGGATAAAAAGTAGCATATGTAAATCTAGGACATGTGCTTGGACTTAATTTTGGTCTAATATTTTGGTCTAATAGTTTCAACGTGTAGAAGTATTCTACATATCCAAATGTATCCAGCTTGGATAGAATTTTATGTGGAGCGGTATATCTTGACTTAAAATTTAGATATCTAATTATTAATTTAGTCCAGCCGTTAGAGCGTGCAGAAGTTACAAACGTATACACACTCACAAACTTTTACATTTATAATATTAGTAGAATTATTTACAACAATATATGCCGCATAAAAACTAACAAAGAAAATACGTTGTTGTGATATGTTTATTAACAATCAACGCGAAAGTTTTTCACTTAAAGTTCACAAAGACTGCATCAACACACGACATATTATTTGCATCAGAATCGGATGCAATTCGTGTAGGAACTTCTCGGAATGTAGGTCAAGAATACTGGCTTGACTACTCTTACGGTCTGCAGAGTAGGTGTTGTACCTAGAGACTATTTTGATGCACATTGTTATGAAGATCAAAAATAGTATTCATTTAACAACTAAACAAAGTAACTTCTGTTTAAATATACCCACGAGGGACAATTCACACGTATACTTTTATGATTTCAAAGACGGATGGATTTTGTAGCTTCTTACTTATATTTTTTTGTAAAACATGGCATACATTTTTGCTGTCATACTTTTTGTTTACCACACCTGTTGCTACGAGTAAATGGTAATGTATAGAATTAAAGGCATCACGATGCAATGCATGAAATTAAAGTATCCTTATCTTTTTTTATTGTGCAGTATCTAATTGCTAAAATTTACCTCCTATCAGTAATAACTATAATAATTATGACACATTTTCTACATAGCGTGCATAATATACATTCATTCCCAATTGTCCCTTTAAAGGAACTGCCTGGAATTTTCTCTTTCATTCCTTCAAAGAAACAGTAACTATTGACTCCACAAAGTTTCTTTAGAACTTGAAAATATTTTCTTTTTTTAAGTGGTAAATAAAAAAGTAATTTCAAATTTAGAATACATGAAACAATCACTGTTACTAAGCAAACAAACGAACGTGAATACGTGATTCCGAAGAAAACGGAAGATCCAATCCAATGTAAATAAATTAAAGCCGTAGCACCCTCACAACATGTATTGTTTATTTCCTCCTACTCACTATATGCTGGTGAGATATTGTTCAGAACCCTTAGTACACGTTTGTTGATTTCACAATGTGATTGTGATCAAGCTACTCCATTTCTATCTTGCTACGTTTGCCTTTGTTTTATTTAGTTCTTGTACGAGTTTCATTCTCATTTTCAGTTGCTTCGCGAGACTCCTTTATTGTGAGGTGTCTTTCTACTAATGTATTTTGCCAAATTCTCAATAAAAGCCATGATAATACTTTCACCTCCTAATTTCTATGTTTTAAAGATTTCCGCGGGAAAAGGTTTAATCTAAAAGCGGACATGTTGATACCAGAAGTATTAATTAACCTAAGGGACTGAGTTATATACTTATAATTGAATGCATGTCGGTGAAAATGTGGGTGTATATTATGCCTCTACCTAGCCCTTCGGGGATAAAGGCGTGTCCAGAATTTCAGGCTCTATCGATTGGTATTATAAAATTTTTACATTACAATTTCTTTACATTACAATTTTTGAACCACTTAAAACGATTTATGTGTAAAAAATGATGTACGAGCCATTGACACTTTTTAACGTATGTCTCCTAATTTCTATACATCACACATTCACAGGTTTTCGCGGGAAAAGGTTTAACCTGAAAGCGGACATGTGTTTAACTGCTCTCTTGGGTATCGTCTGAGTTGTGTACCCACCTCCCTGTTTCCATTTTCGTTTTACATACAACCAATAGGTTTGTTCAACGAAAAAATAGTTATATAGTTGCTAGTTTCGCCTTGTTCCACAGTAAATCTTTATGTGTATTGTGATGACTATAAAATCAGTATTATATGTAATGAGGATGACTATCAATTGTCTTTGAGGCTATAATGAGTATATTTTTAAAACATTCGATCGATATGAGTAGGCCTTTGTGTATTACAAAGGCCACTTTAACTATAAAAGGTAAAATAAATAGTTTCATTGGATTATGACCTTATCATAATCTGCCTATTATAAAAACTAGAAGATCAATACAAGCAAATTTAAGTTCTATTGACGCCTACTTCTTTCTCGATATCTAAAGCATTTTGCAACAATTGTTTGTACACAAAGAAAACTTGGTCAAAATAAAATATCAAAAATACTAATTTTAACACATAAACCTTTTAGAATGTAAAATAAAAACAGATATGGATCCAGAGCTCGTGTAAATAAATAAGATCCTATTGCGATCGATTACTTGCTACTAATTCTATACCAATCACTGATTAGTCAATAAAATATCAATGTAAACTATATAATATTAGGTAGGTTCGTGCTTTATGTGCACGATATAATATAGCTCATGAAACATTTCATACAGTCACAACTGTTAAATCAGTACGCAAATATTTCACTCAGTAAGTTCTTTCCGCCATAACGCAAAGAATTCGAGTTTATAAATAAAATATGCGTCTATAACTACAGATAAGGTGTTCAGAAACACCTTTACGCTTGTAAACCAGTAGCAAGAGACATCGATCTGTAAATTATAAATGAATCTCGCGAAATGGGTCGAAAGTCGAATCAAATATTAGGTAGGTAAGCATGATACTGGTGTGTATTGAAAATATATGTTTTTGCGGAAGACTGAATGAAAACACATATATCACATCCATTTGGGATTCTTTATCTATAATCTATCTGTGTAAGTGCACGGTCTGTTCACTCTCGGCACTTAAAGGTTATGAAATATTGCTTAATGTTCAATTATAAAATGTGAAGCTAATTAATAGCTAACTTAGTAATTGCTGTTCTTACGATATTTACGCGTGGTTTTTGTAATTTAACGTTTTATTTTAAACCTGACTTGCAAGCAATTTGAAATTTCCACAATCAGAATTGCAGACATCTCCTCATCTTAAAAAACCAATGGATCTTTTTTCAAGCGAACTTGATCCTAGAATGAAAAGTAGCTTATGTTTAATTTTATCCAGCTTTCAGCCAAATTGGTTCAGAGGTTAGATTGTTATTGAGTAAAAACTTTCACACTTATGATATTACTAGAAGATCTGCTTCATCTGCGTGATATGCGTGCTATGGTGAAGTTTTCTCAGACTCATTTCCTACAGGTACCTACCCGTTTCCGGAATAAAGAGTAGACTATGTGGTATTGCAGGGTGTCAGTTACTTCCACGTCAAAGTTTATCCAAATTGGTTCTGCCGTTTGAGCGTGTTCATGTAACAGTTTTTGAGTGTGTACCCACAAACTGTCACCTGTATTATATTGTCATGGATATGATTCTTTAAAAATTATTCCGATAATTTTATTTCAACGTTTTCTGATTCAGCAAATTACGCTTTCAACAAAACCGGTACTGTACTCGGTTTTACGGTGTTTTATTGTATGGAATATTAAATCTACCTACTCTGGACTGAATGCCTAAATAATTCGTTAGAGAAAACCTCCGGCCATTGTGTTTATGAGCGCAGCTTCTCCTGTGAATAATTTGTGTACCTAAACGAGTAGAACATTAAAGTATGACATAAATAAATTTAAACCCTTTCTTTATCTACGTTTCTAGTGAAAAAAATGAAAATAAAAATTCTTATTCATGTAGGTCACAAAGAAACACTTATGAACTCATAAATTTTTAATAAAGGAGAAAAAGACAATTTGATTCGAGACAGGGATTGAACCTGTGACCTTTGCCTAACCAGGGCAATGTTCTAGCCACCTGAACTACCCGAACCGTATCGAATCAAGTTGAAATTCTCCACCATATATATATCGTCATTTTAAGAGTATGATATGATTCGGGTAGTTCAGGTGGCTAGAACATTGCCCTGGTCAGGCAAAGGTCACAGGTTCAATCCCTGTCTCGAATCAAATTGTCTATTTCCCCTTTATTAAAAATTTATGAGAAATTTAGCAAATAATTGCTTTAAAAAAAAATTATCAACACTTATGAACGTCAAGATTATTGCTTCTACATTTACATTTACTGCCAGATTCGCAAAGCAATAGGTAGAGCCTGAGGAAGAACCTGGCAATAAAACTCATGGCCTCTCTTTTTTTAGTTTTATACTATACACCGCCAGTAATTACATTAGTTTGATTTACATGATGTTTGACAAATTATATAGTAATAAATTTATACAAAAAAAAACAAGTCAATGTCGTGTTTAAAATCATATTCAAATTTCGAGCGCTTCTAGTTGCCAGTTCTAAGGGCAGCGTACCCTTTAAGAAGAAAAGTCTGGCAAGAAAGTCAATGGATGCTCTTTCTAAATGTAGGTATTGCTTACAACATAAAAGTTACACTTACATTGTTCCTTTGGATTTATGTGAGAACAGACGACTAAATTTAGTTTGCCTTAAACTTAGATAATATTATTTATAATAATTGCCATTAAAGCTATGAGCAATTTAAAAACCTTCAGTTGCCTGTAATGTAGTGCGTGCAACTGCAAATAAAAGAAAGCCAACTCGTATCACCAGCCAAAAAGTTAAAGACATACGTCTTTAACTTTGATAGCAATTGATCGAAATACGTCTATGATTTTTTGACTGTAAAAGTGTGAATCCTTCAATTACGAGTATTACATTAAAAGCCATATTGAACAAAATCGTGACCGACATAGAATGACATGAAAAAAATTGTTATTTTTTGACAGCTATCAGCTATGCAAAGGACGAAATGTCATTTTTAATACAGTTGCTCAAAAAGTGGAATATTGCAGGGACGTATAGCGTTCGGGATGTGGGCTATAACTCACACGTGTTTTTTCTTTGCCATTCCCGAACTAGTGTTTTTCTTTCCCAACTGACATAATAATGACCAGAAAAAAAACCAACAACGAAGTATTTCCTCGAAAAAAATCATAGAAGTTTTCATGATTCATGCACATATTTCTATAAAGAGCTACTAATTTATTTCAATATCCGATTTAAAAGTAATATTAACTACAAATTTAAACATTAATTTAATATTAGTACATATATGTAGGTATAGGCCAAAATAAATTTATAAAAATAAAAAAGTTGGCTGTATGACGTGCACTGCCATAGCCTCTGCTTATATTCTTTTACTGTTGGCGCCATTTTCCAAAAAATTTCTTCTCGAGTTTAGTTGCTTGTTCCACAAAATGAGTAATTTTGACGATAAATATTTGAATTAACGCCACCGGAACTCAGTTTAATTGCAAAAAATGCTTCGGAGAACATTTTACCTGAAAAGTCTAAAAGTCGCTACATATCTACATATGACGAATTCATTGTGTGGAGAGAAGAGAAAAAGGCAAATAGTTTTTCAGAAAATGTTATTTTGGCATACTTCTCTGAACTTTCAACAAAATTAAAACCATCTACCTTATGGTCGAGGTATTCAATGTTAAAAAGTGTGCTAAAAATCAGGAATAATGTGGATATCAGTGAATATCCCAAACTAAATGCTTTCCTAAAACGACAATCAGACGGCTTCACAACTAAAAAGTCGAAAATATTAACATCGAATGAAGTGGAAAGGTTTTTGAACGAAGCTCCCGATGATCGTTATTTAAGCACAAAGGTAATTTATTAATAAGTACTTCTATTTTTCTTTGGTATTCAGTTTACGAAATCGCAAAATACACTCAATATAAAAAAATATTAATCAAAACCCTTTTTTTTGTAGGTTGCGCTGATTTTTGGCATTGCTGGTACTTGCCGCAGAGAGGAGTTAGCTAATATCACTTTAAAAGATATTGAAATCCATGGAAAAATGCTACTAATCAATATTCCGAATACAAAAAATAAGATACCGAGAAGCTTTATTGTTGAAGGAGATTTTCTAAAAATAGTGCAAAAATATATGAATCAGCGGTCCCAAAAAGCAAAAACCGACCGTTTTTTCTAAAATTATCAAAAGGGGAAGTGTACAGCTCAAGCAATCGGGATAAACAAATTTGGTAATATGCCAAAAGAAATAGCTACGTTTCTTGGTCTGCCGGATGCTGAGTATTATACAGGGCACAGCTTCAGGAGGACCTCTGCTACATTATTGGCAGATTCAGGAGTCAATTTGACGTCCTTAAAGCGACTAGGAGGCTGGAAGTCAGACAAAGTTGCAGAAGGCTATATTGCTGATTCATTAAACAACAAACTAGAAACTGGGAAAAACACACAATCCATTAATTTAAAGTCCAGTCCATCTCCTTCACATGACAATACTGAAGAGAACGTTCGTCCGCCTACCTTCGTTGATAATTATAATTCATCAGATCCAATTCCATCAACTAGCAAACGCTCTTGTATGACACCTTTGACAAATATACATGAACAATCATATAAAATTAATAATAGCTTGTCTCAAACAGTAAATATGCAACCGAAAACTTCCCCAGTTAATATAAAAAACTGTACTAATTTCAATGTATATGTGAACTATAACTTTTACAAGAAATAAATGATTAGTTACTTGAGTTTATTGTGTTTCCGACTGTCAACCCTCACCTTCGGCTGCGCCTCGGCTCGGGTCGACATTTGTCGGAACTCGTTGCAATGACGGTTCTGCACGTGTATTGAACGACTATTTTTAATACAGTTGCGAAAAAATGAAGCAATTTAATAAAATAATAAAAACACAATAAACTCAAGTAACTAATCACTACTTGTATCGAAATATAGGTACTATTTTATTTTCAATCAAATTATGTTCCAGAATACGAAGGACACATTCAAATAAGCGACAATTGATCGATAAAGAAAAAGAAAATTAGAATAATATTAACAAAATCTGTTCATTCGTTGTTTTATTACTTTAACTATGTGTAATAATGCTAGTTATTCCAGTTAAACTATATGAAAACTATAAGAAAATAAACCTCAAGTGGATTTCGAAGTTTAAAATCTAATAGCAATACATGAAATTGATTCTGGTAATTAGTTTGTAATAGATAGGTACTTTCCAGGACTATTGAAGATTATACAAATATGTTTATTAATGAATACTTATCTTGTGAACAAGAAAATATTATATTTTATTTCAGTAATAATAGTATTTCAGTTAGTTTGGTAAAAATATTTAAAGGGAGGGAAAGGGATGTTTTTTGGTGGGGATGCCAGTAAATAATAATAAGTATAGTAACTATATGAATGTAACCCATCAGAAGTGACTGACTAAGCAGAAATCGTTAAATAATGTGAAAGTACTAATATTGGATCAAGGGATAGTGACACAGCGACACTCTTATCCAATATAAGGGACACAAATCGTTATTTATCACTGCACGATGTACGTGTCTTCCATGTGTCACTAAACCGTAATCTTTACGATCAAGGAAAAATATCAAAAAATTCGCCATTACTAGATGATCAATTTTCTTTGTGGGACATTTTTTTACACAGCGCCTTTTAGCCCAAAGTAAGCTAATATAAGCTTGTGTCATGGGATCTAGACGACTGATAAACATACTTATATACTTCTAAATACATACATATTATACATAGGAAACACCCAAACTCTTGTCAAATATTTCTTCCGACCCGGGAATTGAACCCTGGACCTCAGTCGCGGCAGTCACATACACTACCACTGCGCCACCGAGTCAAGTTTGCGTGTTTGTTTCCCATTATGAGTTCAATGATAATGCTATAGCGAAAATTACTTGATCGTATAAAGAACACTGAGTAAGTGGCGCTACGAGCGCTTCAATACCATTTATAATGCTTACGTAAATAAATATTGTAAATATTTGTATTCAGTAATTTGAGTATTTGGAAGACTTACACAACTTAATAATACAATCAAACACCGATCTATCAAAGAAATGTCTAAGACAAAAACTCATAAACACTTTAAGACGTAGCTGCGGCTACGGATACGGTAAGGGAAAATTTAATTGTTTCTTATAATATGACTTGAACGAATCAAACGTGATACTGGCATGTGCCTATGGAAAATATTTATTTTGAGAATAGTAAACTGAATGAGAACATATCTACAGCAGTTTTGGGAGTCATTGGATATGATTGGTCTGATAGATAAAACAGGACATATTGTGAGATATATTTACAAGGCGCTGTGAATAGTAGAAGAGCTCAGGTCTATTCTGCGACCCGGTTGGTAAGAAGGCGGAACGGAACACCTTCGGGGATAAGGCGTGATATGTTAATAAAAACACTAAGTATTAATTATTCTTAGCTGTATTTTAGCCAGACTCGATAAATTACTTTTTGACGTATCCAAGAAGATGGAGCGTTTCTGCGGTGTTATAGTATTCTTCTTGTTCTTAGTGATTCCCCGTTGCTTATCCCAGGATCCTCTTATATTTGGCTACTAATTGACCCCGTAATAGCCGACTTCGTCCGTGACGTACTTTAAATCCCCGTCGCATCCATTTAATAACTAACGAACTAACTATCTTCACGCTGTATCCCTGACGGGGTAGTCAGAGAGGACAAATCGCCAGGCTTTACGATCCATGCATACTTCTTTCGCTTCTTGCAGATTTATCAGTCGCTTTATACGTATACGCTTTATACGTTTGGGTATCCGAGTACTTCATCCATTTAATCACTTCGCTTATTACTATTACAAAAATGTTTGAACATTTGCCCGATTTTTCGACATTTTTTGTTACTGCTCAATTCTCCTGGGTAGTAGCGTAGTGATATATAGCTTATAACCTTCCTCGATAAATGGGCTATACAATACATAAAGAACTTTTTAATTCCAACCAGTAGTTCCTGAGATTAGCGCTTTGCAACATATTTTGCGATTAATTTTTATAATATATAAACTAGGAGCAGCTAGCTATAGCTTGAGTTTTGAGAGCAACTGCCGTCGGACCTCCCGACCCTGTAACAGCGCTTTTTCCTTCCCTCTTCGGTTAGTCACCAGGTGCACCGCTTGCAAGTGAGCTTGAACTCCGGAGATCCCTTACACCCAATGTTTATTGTACAGAATATTAAATCTACCTCTGCAGGTTTAATGGTACAGAATATAAAATGTACCTTCTTTAGACCGAGAATGCCTAAATAATTCATTAGATAAGAGCTACCGACCATTGTGTTATAAAATGTGTAGGTAAACAACATTCAAATAGGTCCTTATTAAATTAAATAATAGAAGAGCTATTCAGATCACGATCAAGTAAATAATTACCTTTGACTTCTAGCGCACTTACTGATCTTACTTATGTATTCACTGAGATCGCTGGTTACTAATGGCTTTCGATGCAAAGCAGTTATATATTCCCGCACTATAGAATTTATAGTCGTTATGAAGCAAAATATATTGCACATATAATGTAAAATCTCCCGTGGTACTACCAGACAGCATAGTAGCACAGCCTTAAGACATAAAAAAATCCCTTGGTACTACTCTGGTAGCCATCGGTAGTACCACGGGTAAGTACTGTATTTATAGTTAATAGAATCAATTGAATGTATAAATTGAAAATTAAAGAATAATAATGTTTATAAACATCGATGTATCTGTTAATACAATACCGAATACACAGAAAACAAGCTTTTAAATTTTGTAATACTCGAAAAATACACGAAAATTCAAATAAATTGTAATTCAGTACAAGAAGTGTTAGTTTAGTAAATCATTAATACTCGTATAAACATCTTGGATTCTTGGAATTCCAGGTTATTATTAACCTAAAATCAACTTTCCGATTATTTCGTCCCAAATACTTTCATTAATAGCATGGTTTTAACTTATCTGACTACAGTATCTATGTCTGACCATAATATCGGATTTTCAATATTTGAAATCGACTAAATATGAATAGAACCAATACCACGCTTTCCGAGGGAAATGCATTGAAAAACTTTTATAGTTTGAAAGTTCAATACTTCAATTCGAAACTGTCTAGACGCAATTTACAGAAACCGTAGCTTATCAATATTGTATGTGGTTAAGCAGTCGTTATAATACTTCAAAGTTGTTGACTTGAAGTTGATAATTTAACTGGTTTTGATAACAAACTTCGAAATGTTACGATTCATCAAACTAAAATAAATTTAATGAACAACAATCAAAGTTTAAATAACAGCGCTGTAAATTTTACATTTAACCGACTTGGATTTTCTTAAATTGAGAGCAGATTGTCTAGATAGTCATTAAGATATTATGTTCTGTCAATACCGGATCAACCGTTTCCTTTTTATTCGTAATGACTTTTTTAATGTCAGTAGTAATTAAATTTGGAAAAAATGAGGTTAGTAAACCTAATTTTTAATTTCGAATTTAGGAATGTTCCAGAGAACTTTACATCATCGGAGCAAAGTAACATTACGTAAAAACTATAATACTATCGAAGCTGTGGTGTAGGTACGTTGGTTCTATAGGATTTTTAAATATAAACCTAATTTTTAAAATCCTACATTCAAACTACCGACAATCGTATTTTAGGAACATCAACTATTCCCCAGTTCTGTTCCTTTGTGCCTTCCGTAAGTATCATAACTTGAAAGTTTAATTTTTAATAGGTTTTGTGGCCACATTTACGTTCTCATACCATTCTAACTAATGAACTATCATTAATATCATAGAACAGTGTCGCTCATTTCATAACACGGGTAGTACCTCCCACGTAGTAACACTTATATACTTTCATGAAAAGTTACGATAATTGTCTTTTATAACCACAAAACGTCACATGATGCTTCCTTAGTTCTATAACTTCATTATCTAAGTGCTATACGCCCTTGAGCCTCTATTACTTGAACAATGACGATATCAAAGTATCCACTTTTCTGTTGCAAATTTAGATGAGTTATGTTATCGAGTAAAACAAATTAAGAAGTCAAGGAACTTGTTGTGGTAAACCAAATTTGTGTGTATTGCTATGCTGAGATCCAACTAACAAAACTTCTAGCCCGAACGACAATATATCGTTTTAAATACAGCAATGTAGCGTAGACTAAACCAAGACTAAGCTTGGATTAAAAAGATATTTCTGGAATGGTATTTAATTTAAGAACACTAAGTAACAACTTTAGTTGTTCAGTATCCAAGACTTTGACAGCATTTTTGAAGCACTTTTAAGATTGAATAATAAATCAAACCTCCTCTTATAGTTCTTTAATATATAATAAAAAAAAATTTCATAACATAAAATTTCGAATAAAAACGATTCCTTTCATTCATATCATGACAGTTAAGATAAGGAATCATTCAGAGTCTGAAGACGATAATAATTACACACATATAGATAACACAGTTTAGAATTAGATAAATAACTAGAGCGCGTAAACTTAACGTAACAAGGCTGTGAGGGTGAGCCTCAGCCTTGTTACGTGAAGTTTCGCTACTAAGTAGTTTTGTAGAAAGAAATAGAGGGAATGGGGAGGAGTTATCTTATTCAAGAAGCATCTTCAAGACAGCAATGCAGGCTGCCTCGTGTGAAAATTAAACAAAGGTAGACTTAATCTTCTTTGGCAGCAATTTGTCAAGTACTTCCAAACTCTACGTGGATTTGGAGTCTGGGGTCCACTTTTATTTGGCTAATAGAAACAATGATCGTTTAGTTTTTCGTTTTCGGTCTAATTCCCCAAGCAAAAAGGGCGCCTATATCGTTAACTCGTCCCGGCAGATGCACCGTAGCAGATAATGTTGTTTAGACTCTTTAGATCTTGGTAGAGCGTCTTGCACCCACGAGTTTCACATTACTAATATTCTGGTTGACAGGTAGTGGAACCTGTCTTATATGTATTTCCTTGAAGAGTGCTTCTCGTCATTCCTATGTTACAATTCCTTGGGATAGATATTCTTTGTCTATAATGCGCTATAATTAGCATATTTAAGGTGGGTTCCTCCTGCACCTTCTTTACTTTAATTTTGTTCTAATGAAACGTGTGGGTTATATATTTAGTGCGTATGTATGTAGTTTTCTTTGTTCCCCACTAAAAGCCCGCTCGAAGTATGATGATGCAGAAAGATAGATATTCATCTCCCAAATACCATAGGGTACATAAAAAGTAAATAAAAACTATACGGTGGGATTTTTGCGATAAAATGAATGTTTCAAGTAGGTGCACGACCCTGAGATCTGTAAAACTACGAGAGAGTAAAAACCCACTAAAAGCCCGCTCGAAGTATGATGATGCAGAAAGATAGATATTCATCTCCCAAATACCATAGGGTACATAAAAAGTAAATAAAAACTATACGGTGGGATTTTTGCGATAAAATGAATGTTTCATGTAGGTGCACGACCCTGAGATCTGTAAAACTACGAGAGAGAAAAATAAATATTTTGGTTAATGTGGCTGAGAGTGGAGAGATAAACCAATACTTACTACAAGTAATTCTGATTAACAGAAGAAAAGAAATATTAGAAATCGTATCATCAAGAGAAAAAACCAAAACCTGCAATGAAGCAGGAAAATAAAACGTGCAAACAATAAACTTGCGGAATGGTTTGAGATAAAACACGCAACAAGGATGCCATCTCCTTGACGGTGCTTCTCCATTTTACTTGATTGCACATTAATATAATGTTATATTATTCTACGTTCACATTAACCATAAACTTAACCAAGCATAGCACACGGTTTTACCCTTAATTACAGTATTTTTGCCTCGCTATGTCAGTGTGGGTTATGTTTTACTCACGTATCTATGTAGTTCTGTTTCCCTCTCTAAGCTTGATCGAAGGATGATTGATTGACTTGATTAAGGAAAATAGATATTCGTCTCCCGAGTGCCATAGGGTTCATAGAATGTAAATAAAAACTAAAGGGTTTTTGGTGCTAATATCCGTTAGATGTCAAAAATATTTAATTCAGTGAACTCAGGAACATTTTTTAGCAACGATCAGGACTGGAACCCGCGACTTCTTACTTGCCGGATGAGACGCTTATCCAACTAAGCTACCGAGACTACTCGAAACTGAACTACTCAAATATATCCAGTTCTTCTGTCTTAAGGCGACGTAGGTGTCATGTATCGGCACTTAGTTTCAGTTACACTGTACAAATGTATAGATTTATATTACACTCAAACTTGTTGAGTATCGACTTCTCAAAATGAAGAGATTTAAAATATAATTTCTAAAATATTTATTTTATATACAACTTATATATTACAATGTATTTAAATTATAAATGAGAAATATTTGGTTCTCCCATTCATAAACAGATACAAGGGATACGAGTATTTGTGGTTTTAGTCGGTAAGAGAGACCGGCATAGCATTGCACGAAAAAAAAAAGAAATGAGAAATATATATTTTTCAATTTTTGTTTCGCGGAAATTATATTTTGTGACTAATTCTACCCTCATTCCTATGACTGTGACTCCTGTAAACCAGGATCTACAGCAATGATTAAGATCTGAAAAATTACTCTCTCATTAAAGTGTCTTAGAACCAGCATCGAAATTAACCAGAAGATAATTTGAAGGTGTTGGAAAAATAAATTAGCTCCTCTTCACTCCTTTGCAAAGCGGGAGACCTGGAAGGCAACTAGGTGTACATCCTATAGAAAAAGGGGAGGAACCACGGTAATAGTACATTACGGGTCCTACGTGAGCTATGTTTTATTCCAATAATTATGTTACACGAAAAAGATTATCGATAAAATCAGTAACTCTTTTGTTATGTAAATTTTAGATTTGTCGATTACCTTAATATTCCTTGGGGGGTCGAAATGTTCTACCGAACATATCAAATGAAAATGGGTATCAAATTAGGAATATTCACATTTCACTTGTATGCTTAGAACTAAAAAGCTATAAATAAACATAAATAATAAAAAAGCTAAGAACCCAACCGCGGTAATAATTAACAAGTAGGGTGTACTTGAGCGCTTAACTAAATCTTTCCTTTCGGAACACCCTATCCGTTTACTGGAACACCTGTTCCAAAACCATCCGTTCTCGTCGCTACAGTTTCTTTATTAATCCTTTTCCCGCCTTTACTATAAGCAGGTGGGCGGGACTTATTTCAATGTAGTTCAAATAGAGCGAACAATCAATGTCACTCGAGCAAGGGGACATGCAACATTCTTTATGTAGGAAGCGATTAATGAATCTACAGGAAGCGAAAGAAGTATGCATGGATCGCGATGCCTGGCGATCTGACCTCTCTGACTACCCCGTCAGGGATACAGCGTGAAGATAGTTTTTTTTAAGTTGTAAAATAGCTTTTCACTGCACGTTTCACTTTCACTAAAGCACATTTACACAACTTTTATGTCTAAGACAGAGTCTAATTTTGTCTAATTTTTACACATAAAACAAGGTTAATGCACTAGATTTGTAAAATAATATACAGCAAGCGGCCGCCATTTACCAAGATACCGCGCAAATTCGTGCTCTAGCCTTAGATATTAGCAGAGAGATATATATATATATATATATATATATATCCATCACGCCTTATCCCCGAAGGGGTGGCAGAGGCATATTATATGCCCACTTTTCACCGTGTGGATTCCTGTCCCACGTAATAGGTGGTGAGCCCATTGCCGTGTTGAAATAGACAGACGCAGGTTGTGGCTACCTGCTGTTGAAATTTTTAAGCCGCCCATAAGGCCTTCAACCAGGCTTAACGACTACCATTTTACTGGCAACCGGGACCAACGGCTTAACGTGCCTTCCGAAGCACGGAAACGCAGAGATAATATAATATAATTCAATATAATGCTCAAAATAGCTTATATATTGCTCGAAATCATTACATATTATAAAACAAAATCCTCTGCAACATCTGTCTGTATATCTGTCTGTTCGCGATAAACTTGAAAACTACTACCGATTTTCATAATGTTTTCACCAATGGCTAGACTGGTTCTAGGGAATGTTTTAACATATAATTTGTCATTTGTTTGAAGTGCCGGAAATAACTAAGCCTTCTGAGAGCTTTCAACGAAAACGCTGTCTAAACCGTTTGTTGTTTGAGATATACGAAAATAATGTATGGGAAAATTGTGTATCATAAATACAACTATAACAAGGTCCGCGATGGCATATATGTCTATCTCCTAAGGATAACAGACTAGCATATTACTAGTGGTTTTCTAAACCGTAAACTTTGGAGTAAATTGAGGAAAAAGGCTAAATATATTTTTGGTTTACATTTTTTTTTATTAGTTTTTCCTTTTTAATTAATTTATTTAATTTACTTCTTGTTATTTTTTCAAGCCTCTATCGCCCCATACCGTTTTGAGCACTCTTGCCAACAACTATGGGACCATTTCCCCTTCCCTGCCTCCATTTCCCCCCGATCGAAAAACCCCCTCGCTAAAAGGTTTTAGCTATATCAAGGATTGTCCATGCCAAGTTGCATGCAAATCCGATGAAAAATGCGACCTGTAGACTGAATGGACGCACGGACGAACGAACGGTCGGACATCGATAGCATTTTTCCCGTACCAGTGTACTTAGAGTCTCGCTTCGCTCGCCTCTTCATTCAATAACACTGGAGGAAACTGGTACAAAGGGAAAACTTCACAACGCGGGCGAAGCGGCGGGCATCAGCTTTTGGTTATTTATTTGCTGCCAAAGATAAATTTCTCCATAAAAAATAAAAAAAATATGAGTGTGAATTTGAGACATTTGCTATTATAATTGTAATGTTGCTGGTGCCTCAAAGATTCAACATGTAAATGTAAAAAGCACAGTTTACAGGATATCACTAGTTTCTGCTTTAGCCATTTCGGAAGCATGAAAGTTTGTAATTATAAGGATTTTTGCTCTTGTATTTTTTTTATACCACTGAGGTGGCTGACAAGCATACTGCCCACCTGATGGAAACTGTTCACCGAACCCTATGGACGTTTGCAACACCATAGGTGCAGCGATCGCGCTGCTGACCCTTTCAAAACCTTCCAAGACCACTTTTGATGAACCTCATACTGAAGACGTTGTGATAGGTAACCCTCGTATTGTGTGACCTCCTTAAAATACCTGGTTTTAGTATAACAAGTTAAGCTGCCTGATCTCCTTGCCGAAGAGTCTCACAGATTAGCAGTTTAGAGTTACATCTTGAACAAAAACACTTGTACTGTTCCACTTATTTATTATTTAAACCTGACCGGTTTCCCATTACGGCATTTTCAAAGGTTAGCACATATTGTATGTATTTCGAATGTCATTGAGTACAAACGTGATTTAAATAATAAATCAGTGGAACGGTAAAAGTGTTTTCATTTAAGATGTGTAGCAAGTTCCACCAACTGCCATCAATCAAAAGTGTAAACAATTTAGAGTTAGATCGGACCTTGAAGATATAGATTTGACCAACTGCTTTTTTAAAGTAGGATATTTGAAAACCTATAGAAACTGATAGGCTGAGATTTTTATATGTATCACAAAGTCTATCTTCTCTATACGGGTCACCCTTCTACATTACGTAGAACACAATAACTGCGAGTATAAAACGTGTCGTTACGAGCCTTGGGTTAACACCGGCACAGTCAACAATGTTCCTCACAAAGACACATTTTCGAAATACTCAACTACAACCAACTATATAGAACTTTAAAGCTAAGCATAAAGAGCTCAAAATCCAACGACAGTTAATATGGAAAATGGATTCGATTTTCTTGGGAATAGGAGGGAACTGACGCAATTTCTGAAAAACGTGACAAACGTCATAAAAAGGACAGTATTTTACGCAATGACTAGGAAGGGTGCGTGGAAACACGCAATACCTCACCCTTCCAAGCTTCATTTCATTGATACACGGGAAATTATACACCCACGCCAATTTATGAATATTTAATGACAAATAAATAACTAGTATACAAAAACCATTAGATTCTTGAGTATTTACTATCGTGAAAAAATAAATAAAATAAATATATCTATTTTGTGACATTCTCAGACAACGCCGACTAGCCCAAATTAAGCTCATTTAAGCTTGTGCTATGGGATCGAGACAACTGATAAACAAATTTATTTATTTCTAAATACATAAAATTTTATGCACTTGACGCCCGCAACTCCGCCCCCGTGGAAGATTTCCCATTCCCGTTTCCCACAGAAACTGGTTCTCGGGATAAAAAAGTAGCCTGTGTGTTATTCTCATGTGTTAGCTATATTATTATAAAGTTTTATGTAATTTATTCAGTAGTTTTGCGTGAAACAGTAACAAACATAACTCTACACATTCTTACAAACTTTCGCATTTATAATATTCGTAAGATAGCAAACACCCTCAGAACAAATAACTATAATAATATTTGTTCTAAGACGATACCTGATATCTCAGCGCAGTACCTCGCATTCACTACCACTTTTGCCATCAATTCCTATTTCACTCTAATATTATAATAGGGGGGGATTCTTTACCGATTCCCTTTTTCCGCAACGAAATGAAATAGTAATTAAATAACTGTGATGAGTTCTAAAATGTTAAAAAAGAAAATACGTTACAACGTTTATAATCATTACTACAAAGGTATATAATTACATGGTCCACAGAAATAAATTTAAAAACAGCGCACGCAAAAAGTTTCAAGCAAGAAAGCTCGGTCAATACTGTACCCCTCCATTTTTAATATCGTTTCGACTACGATCCAGTTCTTTAACGAATTCTGCCATTCTAAACAATTTATGGTCCTACAGTTTGTATAATTTGTTCCAGTTCGTGGCCACACCGAGGTCCGCGTCGAGCTACAAATGGAGCGGTGGGCGGCTCGCGGTGGCTCCGTGCGGCTCCGCTGTGTACACGACGTGCCGCCCCATCTCCTTGACAAAGTGGTCTTCCTCCGCCATGGCACAAAAATCTTCCAGTACATTAGGGACCGGAAACCGCCTTTTAGAAACTTCACTACGCCGGGAGCTGTGCTCAATGTAAGTTAATAAAACCTATTTTAGAAAGGATTCATTCGTTTACGTGTAAGAAGCGAATGATGAATATTGAAGAAGCGAAACAAGGATGCATAGATCGCGAAGCCTGGCGATCTGTCCTCTCTGACTACCCTGTCAGGGATACATTGTGAATATAGCTAATGTAGTTATTCATTCGTTTTAGAGTAAGGAATATTGCTCGTATCCTATTATAGAGACGAAAACAAATAATAATACAGCGTGACAAGTATACTTCAAACTGTAGGTAAAAATTGTTTATTTATCTATCACGCCTTATCCCCGTAAGGGTGGCAGAGATATTATATGCCAACTTTTCACCATGTGTATTCCTGTCCCACATAATAGGTGGTGAGCCCATTGCAGTGTTGAAATAGACAGACGCAGATTGTGGCTACCTCCTGTTGAAATTTTTCAAGCCGCCTTTCAACTTGACTTAACGAATGCCATGTTACTGGCAACCGGGACCAACGACTTAACGCGCCTTCCGAAGCACGTGATCGTTTTCAGAACACTGAGTTCGCGGGACCACGAGCGCTTCAGGTAAAAATTGCATGCGTGGAGATGTTGCGGCACATATTATACACCATCTTGCCCAAATTATATAGGTGACCCCCACGGCTTCGCCCGTGACATACTTCGTACTCCCGTCACACATATTTTTTCCCGTCGCTTATAAATTTTACAATAGTACATAAAAATTACCTGATTTGTCGACATTTATGTATACTATGTATGTATGTGATGATATATAGCGTATAGCCTTCTTCGATAAATGAGCTATCAAACACAAAACGATTTTTTTAAATCGGACCGGTAGTTCCTGAGATTAGCGCGTTCATCAAACTAACTCTTCAGCTTTATAATATTAGTATAGACAACGTGACATTCTGTAAACGATAGCCAATATTTTAAGTAGAGCGCGGGTGATGTTGATGCTCTTTTAGTTTTAGGTACAGGGGCATTTTCCGTGAAGCGTACAGGAAAAAAAAATTGCGTTTATATTTATGCTTACTAGAAGTACAAATGCGTACAAATCACGTGAAATGCCCCTACAGTTAGTGTGGTTGTCCATATATAAGTAATAAGCCACTGAATAAATAGATAAGCATAGTGAGATACTATTTACCTACGTACACAGCTGAGTGGTAGATGTACCGAAACAGTAACTTTTGGTCGAGATTGCTTATATAGGTTGTTGTTCTTTCTCTATAGATAAAACAATAACCTATCGTATGTAGAGTATCTATTCCAATAGGAAAACTTATACTGTTAAACAAAGTAATACTCCTGTTTTTCGGTTTCGCGCCATGTTGTTTTGAAGTGAAACTTCTTTATAATAAGTGAAACTTCTTTATCGTCGTATGAGACAAATTTTATAGCTATAAAACATCGTAAAGAAGTTTCACTTTACCTGTGTACTCTGGTACATATTTTACGAGTATGTATGACATGGAAGACTAGCAGCTATCAATAGTAGAGGAATTCACATGCATAGTCATCAGAGAGCCAACTAAAAGTCCTCACTTCTTTCCTTTATTTTAGAATTAAAACAAGCCACAGAAAACAAAAAGAAAAGCATTTATTCTGGATCAACTATACAACCTAACCGTGGTATTCTTAAGTTACACTTCTCTCTAAATTCAGAACGCTTAACTCGCTACATAACAGCATATATCTGATGAAACTCATAAAATAAGCAATATTTAGAAGCGAAAGCAATCTAATTTCCTAAAATGTGTTATGTAAATTAAGAGGAGGACACTGCCGTTATTACACAAGCCTGTACGCAAAAAATTCGCAGGCAACAGATCAAATTTAGGCTTTCATTTCCTCATCGCTTAACTTTTGCAAACAAAATATAAATGAATCCTTTTTTATAAGCTTTTACTAACTTGCAATGTATGGCTGGAATCTTGTAACTGAATTGGAATATTTTTTTACATATTTATTCAATATGTAAAAAAATATTCCAAGACCTTCAAAAAGACCTGTGCTGCTGCCAAGTCGTTACATATCAGTAATAAGATTAAAGATTCAAAAAATAAGGTAAAAATGACTTGGAATGTAATCAATACTGAAACCGGTCGATTACTACCCCGTGATAATAACTTTGAGTTAATTATAAATAACAAGGTGATTAATAATAAATTAGATGTAGCACAAACTTTTAACAACTATTTTATAGACATACCCGCGAAAACAACTAGCTCCTTAAATTCTTGTCCAATCAAAGCTCAACGCATACTTGGGGGCAGCGTAGATCAGTGCAATGTCTTATTTAGCTTTAAATGTGTTAACCCCAACGATATCGTTAAAGTATTCAAGTCGCTTAACTCAAAAAAGACAGCTGACTTGTGGGGTATTTCTGTGAAATTGATACAGTCTATTATTGTTAATTTATCTCCACATCTAGCTGAAATATTTAATAAATGTATCGATAAAGGAGTGTTTCCGGATTTAATGAAACACAGTAAGGTAATACCTCTATTTAAGTCTGGATCCAAAACTGACCCTGGTAATTTCAGACCTATTTCAATATTACCTGCCATTAGCAAAATTTTTGAAAAAATTATATTGCAACAACTACAAGCTCATTTTAATTCAAATATGCTACTACATAAAGAGCAGTATGGGTTCACAAGGGGTCGTTCTACCATTCATGCAGGTGTGACACTTCTGAATCATATATATGACGCCTGGGAGAATAGACAAGATGCTATTGGTGTATTCTGCGATCTCTCTAAAGCATTTGATTGCGTTGAACATAAAACACTATTGCGAAAACTCTTTTATTATGGTATCAAAGACTCTGCACTGGATCTTGTTGCCTCCTACTTAAATGATCGGATACAACATGTTGATGTTAATGAAATTCGCTCCTCTGGAGCATCTGTAGCTATGGGCGTACCGCAGGGATCAATTCTAGGTCCGTTTCTATTTTTAATTTATATTAACGATCTGCCATTCTATATACAGAACTTGTGCGACATTGTTCTATTTGCTGATGATACGTCACTTATTTTTAAAGTAGATCGTACGCTTACTGATTTTAACAGCGTTAATAGTTCACTTGCCCAAGTTGTAGATTGGTTTACGACCAATAATTTGCTACTAAACGCTAAGAAGACAAAATGTATCAGATTTAGCATGCCTAATGTCAGGAATTGCGGTACAAATATAACATTGAACGGTGATACCCTTAATATTGTAGAATCAACTGTATTTTTGGGGATCACTTTAGATAGCAAACTGCAGTGGAACGCGCAAATAACGTGTCTTGCAGGTAAACTCAGCTCGGCAGCCTTTGCCGTTAGTAAAGTCAGGCAGCTCACTGATGTAGAAACTGCCAGGCTAGTATACTTTAGTTATTTTCATAGTGTCATGTCTTACGGCATTTTGCTGTGGGGTAAAGCAGCTGATCTACAAGTAATTTTTGTACTCCAGAAGAGAGCTATACGTGCAATATATAAATTGAGTGCTAGAGTGTCTCTTAGAGAGAAATTTAAAGAAATTGGCATTTTAACGGTTGCATCACAGTATATATTTGCAAATATCATGTTAGTTAAACAGAACATACATTTATACAATCGACACAGTGACATACATTCGATAAATACTAGAAATAAGCATAAATTAATTGGAACGCATCATCGTTTACAAAAGGTTCACGACTCTTTTGCAGGAATTGGCGTACGCCTATATAATAAAATTCCTTTAGACATTATGAACCTGCCGTTACATAAATTTAAGGCGGAAATTAAGACGCACCTCTTGAAAAGGGCTTATTACACAATTAATGATTATTTGAATGATAAAAATAAATGGAAATGAGTTGCTTGCTCTTCGCTCGAGCTATTTAGGATTCGAATGAATCTTGTGATATATTATCTACTTGTCTTGAACCTGCATATATATGTTGTATTTTTTTTTTTTTTACCTTATTTTTGTTTACATTCTCCAGTATAAATAATTTGAAACGCCAGGCAACTAAAGGTATGGCTGCGTTTAGTCCCGGTAATAACTAATATACATAATTATATGTAATTTGACTTTGTTATTGTGTGAGCACTATGTAGACTTATTTATTATTTTGAAATTGACATGATAGTTGCTGTGTAGTTTTTGGGTATGTCATGCTCGCCTAAGTGTCCTGGCAGTGGTGGCGTATGTATCGGGTCGCCTTGTTCCCTACAATACGGTTGAATAGGGCGATGGCTGATATATGCGTCATACCCGTGAACGGGTGCCGTCTGTTGGGACTGGTCAGCTCATAGCTGTTATAGCAATTGTTACAAATAATATTATTTAAATTTAAGGCAAACTAAGTTTAGTCGACTGTTCTCACATAAATTCAAAGGAACTATGTAAGTGTAATTTTAATGAACTCAACATTTATTTTGTTTTTTTTTTTTGTAAAATTTCTTTACTGTATAATTGGTCAAATATCATGTTAATCAAACTGTGTCAAATGGCGGTTAGAAAAGAGTGGCCATGAGTTTTATTGCCAGGTTCTTCCTCTGGCTCTACCTATTGCTTTGCGAATCTGGCAGTAAATGTAAATGTAGAAGCAGTAATCTTGACGTTCATAAGTGTTACTTTGTGACCTACATGAATAAAGATTTTTGATTTTGATTTTGATTTTGAATTTTTAAACAGATATTTCATTCATCTTGAGTTGAAAGTTTTGTATATTGTATAGTATGGGTGACAATTTAAGGCTACCTGTGTGACGTCAAACACAAAAAATGCCGGATATTTGAAGTGAAACTTCTTTATCGACGTTGAGAGAAATTTTATAGCTGTAATAAAATCGTCACGTTTTTCAGTTTCGCGTCATGTTGTTTTGAAGTGAAACTTCTTTATCAACGTATGAGAGAAATTTTATAGATGTAAAAAAAATGCCGTGGAGAAGTTTCACGTCTTACCAGTGTACTCTGGTACACACATATTGTTTTTGTATATTTGGCACGTCAGAATGACGTCGCCCGCCTGATGGAAAGCAAAGACGACGCCCCGTGGCCACTTACCCAGCTCGCAGGGCTCCGATAGCGACGCTCAGGTTGACGGCCCAGAAATATGACTTTTTATGCTTCTTTTAATGGACCCAGAGTTGTCAGCGGACGGAAACACGTGCGCCGAAACACTCTAATGCCACAATAAGGGTCTCAAATGGAAAAACTTGCGTAGAATTATTTTTGGCAGTGCATTTAAGTATGAACGTGTTACTAAAAAATATTTTAAATGAAGTATTAATTTATTGATGTTAGTTTTGTGCCAGATACGATAATGCCCATTTTCTTGTCATCATCTCATTTATCAAATGCGACCAGTGAAAGAAAATGCATTCTGACAACAACTGCCGTAAGACCTTCCAATCTCAAGAAGAGCCTTGTTAAATGCATGAGTCAGCAAATATATCTAGCTTGTAGGTTAATTGTAGTTAGGCCCCTTCGTTTGTTTATTGGTTCATGAGTTTAAACTGTTTGAGAGAGTCGGTGATATCTCTCTCATATGAATTCGACAAATGGAGTCAGTGTTGGATTTTGTTTTGTATGCGTTCCTTTGTGCGTTTCTGATTGTCATAGCTTATTTGCTTAATTTGGGCTAGATGACGTTGTGTAAAAAAATGTTTTACGTTATTTATTTATTTTAAATCTATATCTATAATACAAAATAAGGTTAGAAAATAAGGAAGATTTGTTGTTTACCAACCAATATTCCTACTAGAAAAGTTAGAGATCTTGAGAACCTAATAACTCTAGCAACTTCATTAATGCTTTGTGGCATTTACATTTGCGAGCGTTTCCGTGCTTCGGAAGGCACGTTAAGCTGTTTGTCCCGGTTGCTAGTATCATGGCAGTCGTTAAGTCAAGTCGAAGGCCTTATGGGCGGCTTAAAAAAATTCAACAGCAGGTAGCCACAGCCTGCGTCGGTCTATTTCAATACGGCAATGGGCTCACCCCCTATTACTTGGGACAGGAATACACATGGTGAAAAGTAGGCATATAATATGCCTCTGCCACCTCTTCGGGTATGAGGCGTGATAGATGAGTAACTTTATGAATATCCTGGGGTAGAAACTATCAAGAAACGCATTCTGTATTATATTTACTATACCTAATTACAACTAGCATTACCAACACAGCAATGTTCTGCTCGGTACTAATGAGATACGTCGATATTCAGAGAGCTTGAAATATTAATGAAAAAGCCCGTTATAGCATCCCGCTTAGCAGCCGCTGAAATATTAAAACACATTTTATATTTATTATTTCAAAGAGTGACCCAAAAAGAGGGTAAAAGGTGGTAAATGTGTTTACAGATTAAAAGCATTACGTACAATATATCCCAAGCAGACGATTAAGAACAATGATCACAGTGTCTATCGGAATAAAATTTAAAATATTTTTTTTTTTTGTTAAGTATTTAAATCCTACAAATCTTTTAATTTCGTACGAGCTAGCTTGCGAGCGTGGGTTCTGACTGCATAATGTTTAAATGTATTTGTGTAGAAGGTCAATACGTATAGGCGAACCGGCTTTTACCGCCACTCTGTCCAATATTTTTATACGTCCATGATAATTAGGTCCTTTTAGATTAGAACGTTCCTTGGGTAAACAAGCAACACACACTTTTATATGTTTAATCAGTTATCGGCAATACTAAACACCTATATTTACTTCAGAAAATGCACTCCAAACATTACATTTTTTGTTTAAAGTACTGAAATATATTATAACACCGTGAAGTACTTAAAGTGTCATCAACTCATATCGCAGGTGCCATTGCAACGAGTACATAATGCATATTTATGATATTGCGCCATGTAACAAAAGTCGCCCTGATATTGCACTCAGTCATGATAACGAATACTCTACCGACGTCATACACTTTGCATAACATCGAAACTGTTCATACATTAATGTTCAACCCGACTCAACTTGCATTGGGACTGTTTGCTATTATTTTTCATTACGGCTGGAGCTAGGTATATGCAAAAGTTCTCCGATTTAAAATAGACATCGATTTGCCATCGTAAGTAACTGAAATTACATCAAAATGCGTTGGTGTCACCCTGTGTCAGCATATCTAAAAGCAATGTTTCAGAAATATAATTAACGATTAGATGAATAATTTGATTTGAAAATGAATTTATCCTTTTAGTCTAAGTAACGGCTATTAATTTGTAAGGTAGTTGTTGATTGTGAGCGATTTCGTCAGAATCTTATTCAGAGTGCTTAGAAAGAAAACATTCTAAAAGTCCTTACGTCTAGAAGGTGATAAAGGTCTCAAGTTTAGATTTTTCGCTAATAGTTCAAAAAGCGACCAAGTGCGAGTCGGACTCGCCCATGAAGGGTTCCGTGGCAGCAAGTAATTTAATGAAAGGTGAATTGCGGTTTAATATTTCTGACGTATTGAAAACCACTACTTACTAGATCTCGTTCAAACCAATTTTCGGTGGAAGTTTGCATGGTAATGTATATCATATATTATTTTAGAAAAAAATGAGATTCGGAATCCTCAATACCATTTTTGAAAGCCTATCCACAGATACGTATGGGTTTGATGAAAAAAGAAATTTGAATTTCAGTTCTAAGTATGGGATAATCCTAATTTTTTTCTTCCATTTTTGTATGAAAATCTTAATGCGGTTCACAAAATACATCTACTTACCAAATTTCAATAGTATAGTTCTTATAGTTTCGAAGAAAAGGGGCTGTGACATACGGACGGACAGATAGACAGACATGACGAATCCATAAGGGTTCCGTTTTTTTCCATTTGGCAACGGAACCCTAAAAATGGTCCTTCATTTCATTTTACAACATTTTTTACACAACACAAAAAATGTTGTAATATGAAATGAATGCTTATAAACTTTATACCAGTATTATATAGCTGAGGAGTTTGTTTGTTTGGTTGAACGTGCTAATCACAGGAACAACTTACACGTTCAACCAAACAAACAAACTCCTCAGCCCATTTATTGAGGAAGGCTATAGGCAATAACGGATAGCGGAGCAGTAATAATAAATGTCCACAAATCGGGCAAACTTTTATGCATTATTGTAGAATTTATAAGCGACGGGATGAAATAGGTGCGATGGGAGTTCGAAATATGTCACGGGCGAAGCTGTGAGATTCTACTTGTTCTCTATAACTTTGATTTCATATACTTTTCCAAATTTCCATCCGTTTTCGTCAAAACTTCAGGAATTAATCACTTAGGTTTTACGCATTCTAAACCCTTCTTTGAGTCAATACCGTCTTGAGACCAATACTGTCTTTAGATTTCACTGAAGTGAGAACATTCGAACTACCCTTACCACTGAATATTCAAAACTGTCGCACTAACATTATTGATAGTTATTACGATTAGGAGCACGGTTTCCACTAGCAATTTATTACAGTATTGTATAATGATGTCGAATAAGGCACTAGGCCATCGACCATATCAGACCGAACACTGTAAATACCAGGTAATTTTTTTTATATAATAGTCCGAGACTACCAGGACTTTAATTGGTCGTGCTAATTAGTGTCTATCACATAAGACCTTTTAGCCTTTTTGTTACCACCTCACTAAAAAGGCAACGGGTTCAAAATTTCTTCCAAATTTAACATCTAAAAAAAACACATTTTATTAAATTTATTCGGCCCTTTATACCCCAGTTCCATGCTTCGGAAGGCACGTTAAGCAGTTGGTTCCGGTTGCCAATAAAATGGCAGTCGTTAAGCCAAGTTGAAGGTCTTATGGGCGGCTTAAAAATTTCAACAGCAGGTCGTCACAGCCTTCGCCTGTCCATTTCAACACGGCAATGAGCTCACCACCTGTTACGTGGGACAGAAATGCATACAGTGAAATGTGGGCGTTTAATATGCCTCTGCCTACCCCTTCGGGGATAAAGGCGTGATAATATGTATGTATGTATGTAATATTTTGTTAATGCGGTCACTTCTATTTTGCTTATATTTGATGAGTTTTAATGGTAAACTAAGGCTTCTCAGTATTTCACTAATGCAAATCATATGGGTGTATAAGGATATCAACATTTTGCTTAAAACAAGGGATCATACATTTTATATTAAAACCCTTCATTCACATATTCGAATATTTCTATGCTAAAACAAGAGCTCTAAATAAATAAAGAAAGTAAGAATACTTTTTCTTGACAGAAAACATTCCAGATATGTGTACGCTCCTAAAAAAATTACAAATGGATGTGCTAGCCGTGTAATGGGCCGGGTGGAGTTAATTTTCCGGGTCAGCGTTACTCTTAGCATTAACCCCACGACTCGGGGTTCAGGAAAATATGTTTGGCAAGGAAACGTTCATTACACACATTTATTTGTAGTTTATAACTCAACTCGTCTACATAAGTGCCCATATAGTTTAACTTTATGTGACAATGTAATAGGCTATAAAACACCTCAGGGCTGTAACTCATTAATTGCTTCAGACTTATCTCGCACTAGCTGTGTAGCATGGAAATTTGACCGATGTTACATTTACTATTACTGCTCCGTTCTCCTGAGTAGCATCATATATATAATCTGTAGCCTTCCTCGATAAATAAGCTATCAAACACTAAAATATTTTTTCAATTCGAACTTGCAGTTCCTGGAAATAAAGCGTTCAAACAAAAAAACTATTTAACTTTATTTATTAAGATGTTTACAATACTATTAGTTAGATTAAAATTCCTAAATTGATATCATTTGTGTGACACTATAATAACGAAGATAATTCTGTAAAATTGTTAGAGTTTGTATTTTGTTTTAGTCCAATGTATGAGTGAATGAGTCAAAACAAACCTAGGCGAAGACCACGTGAGCAGAGTGCTCAAAAACAAAGGTCGAAAGGTTGAAAGTACTTGTAGACGTGCTTGTATGAAGCTATTAATGAATCTGAGGAAAGCGAAAAAAGTAAGCATGGATCGCGAAGCCTTGCTTGCTGCTAACTACGCCGTCAGGAGTACAGCTTGAAGATAGATATTTTAGTAAGACGTATTTCAGAAAATTTATTGGTGATCAAGTTAAGGCTTGGTATTCCTGCCGAGGCCACGCTTTTGAGTTTTTTAAAACAATGCGAATCATAGAAGAAAGGGTTTTTGATTCTGAAAAAGAGATATATGTTAGTTAAGGATTTAAGCTAGTCAAAATGGCTTTCTGTTACAAAATCTAATAAACTTCACTTGATAGAAAAACATCCCAAAGTTGCCCCGTTTCGAAATGTTTTTTCAATGCCAAATCTAAAATACAGATAATTTTAATCAATTTTTTTTCACAACTATAGCTACTAAATATTTATATACATAATGGCTTACCTTGACTATATACAGTGATTTTTATAGAACAAATGTTTAAATAATATCAGATTCGCGACGCTGAGGCCTGATCAGTCGCGCGCTGGCGCTTACTGAGGTAGGACTTGTGTTAGGTTTTTTCGTTGCGCTCCCCTTGCTATTTTTTCGCAATGGCACAGTATATTTATGAGAGCAGTAAGTATTCCATCATCAACCGAGCGTCTGTCCCAGTTGCATCTCGCGACGCCCGGAGTTAGCTTTATATAGTGTATATATATGAGAGTTATATACGACAATGGACTCACCACCCATTACGTGGGACAGGAATACACTTGGTGAAAAGTGGGCATATATAATAATATGCCTCTGCCATCCTTTCGGGGATAAGGCGTGATAGATAAATAAAATATATGAGAGTTTTAATATAAAATAAAGTACCTACACTTCACAGCAGCGTTAGAATTATCCCTGTAAGTAGTATAAAACCGAACCCGGTACCCACAGATTAGAAGACAGTTATATAACCAACTGAGCCAGTAGGCCGGTCAATGTATGTTTACCTATAAACAAATTTGATCAATAGATTCTGAAGCTTAAACATACCGACTGCCACTGGCTGAAGTAATCAGTGCAGTTGTTATATTGAAGCTTCGCTTCGCATAAATTATTAAAATTGTATCCAAGACCTTTGTTTTATGCTTTCAGTATTAATTATTTAAGTATATTTATAAATTTATTAGCCACGACTTTATCCCCGAAGGTATGGCAGAGGCATATTGTGGTGTGCCCAATGCCTGTGTTCAAATGGACAGACTCAGATTGTAGCGACTCGCTGTTGTAATTTTTAAGTCGCTCAAAAGTTATTCACTTGACTTAACGAATATCGATTGCAACGTTAACGTGTCCTTCGAAGCACGAAAACGCTGGTAAATGAAAATGCTACAAAGCAGTCATCCATCCAAAATCCGAGAGAGTTTCTTAAATCAGTGATCTTTTACAGAAACCGAGTTAGTAGGGCTACGAGCGCTTTTTAAATATGTTTTCACTTTATGTTAGTAGCCCTAAACAATATATGACCTTTCATGTAACTAATAATTAATTAATAATAATATAGCAATTATTACAAATAATATAATTTTAATTTAAGGCATACTAAGTTTAGTCGACTGTTCTCACATTCTCACATTCTCCTTCCCTCTCGCTCTTGTTGAGCAAACGGGTCTGTGCGATCGCTCCGTAATTTTAATAATTTTTCATTGGTTTAACTTTGTATTCCCAGCTCGTGAATTGGTTTATGTGATATTTTAGTGATTGTGTTTCGGTAACACGTAAGTGAAACTTGGTTTTATTGTCGTTAATCGCGTAAATATTGCTATTGATCAATCGGTAAGTTA
Source organism: Thumatha senex (assembly GCA_948477245.1). Classification (NCBI taxonomy): domain Eukaryota; kingdom Metazoa; phylum Arthropoda; class Insecta; order Lepidoptera; family Erebidae; genus Thumatha; species Thumatha senex. The sequence goes on along the minus strand of OX419731.1, from coordinate 16,518,965 downwards.
TTTGATTCTCATTCTAAAGTGTGGGTATCAGTGAATTAAGTAGCGCCGATAATTTTATTGTTTACACTTTATTTAGAAACTTTTTTTTTTATTTGTGCTGTATAGTGTTAAAAAATAATGCCCTTCCGAGATGAACCTCCCGATAGAGGGGGAGGTAAACGCGTATGTGCTACTATAAGGTCGCCACTGGCAAAGCGACTTTTTTGTGAAATGTCTCCGGTTTTCCAAACACCCGAAGATGTAAACAAACGGGTACAATCAGTTAAATTGGTCAATAATGACTTGTCGGAATACCATAATCAAGGCGAATATTGCACGTTAGTCGAGCAGGCAAACTGTAGCAATAATAACTTGCTACAATAAATAATATAATCAACGATCAGGGATCGCGAATCACTTTGTCTAATAAAACTTCTATCATGGATTTAAACCAGCGTTTGACCGGCATTATTTCTATTCTGGCATTAAAATCGTCATGCAACGAAACTAAGGTGCAAATATGGCCAAAGAACTGCAAGCACTTAAATGTCAGCAACCAAAAATGTCATATGCGGATAAACTAAGGTTACGTTTGCCAGCTAAATCGGCCCCCGCCCCAGCAGCAGTGAAGGCTCTTCCAGCCCGACCCTGTGTGGTGGCTTACCCCGCGCCTGATCGTTCAACCGAGTTCACAACGGCGTCCGCGACTAAACAGGCACTTATGAAAGCTATCAAGCCTAGTGACGATGGCTTCCAAATTGTAGGCATTAAAAAACCCGCGAAATCGGGTGTAGTACTTCGTGTTGCGAGCGAAAGCCAACTCAAGAAGTTGGAGTCAGTGGACGCAATCAAATCGGCGGGCTTGCGCTTAGAAAAACCCAAGGGTCGTAAACCGCGAATCCTAGTTAAAGATGTTCCTGGGTCTATGGAAGACCATGACTTTATTAGAGCCTTATATCGCCAAAACATTAAGGACGAATTAAAAATTAGCGAAGAGGACTTTATTACGAATTCCAAAATAGTTCGTAGGCGTCGTTTAGCTAACGGTCGTTCGTGGGTGTGTTTGGAGCTGGAGCCGGAGATCCGGAATCATTTGGTGGCCACGAAGGACAAAATTATTTATTGATTGGGCCACTTGTAGATTTATTGATGACCTCGAGGTAGTGCGTTGTATGAACTGTCAACAATACGGTCATGTTCACAAATTTTGTACCAGCAAGTCACCCAGCTGTGCTAATTGCGGCGGCGAGGAACATGATACACGAGCATGTCCACATAAAGACAGTCCTGATTTTAAACCCATCTGTATAACCTGCAAAAGGTTTAAAAAGCCCCATGACCACCGTTGCGGCTCTCGGGAGTGTCATACCTATAAGCATAGGCTGCAGCAGCTCATTCTGAGCACAAACTACCTATAGTTGTATCATTTAATAAAATAAAATAAATCTGAAACATGAAAAATCTAATTATAGGACAGCTTAATTTACACAGCGATAGGGCAGCCACGGCGGAACTGGACCGCCTAGTAATAGAGAACAAATTAGACATTGTCCTCTTACAGGAACAATATCAGAGCGCCAACCTGCGTAACAGAGTGGTACAATTACATGTCAAGGCACGAGCTGGGATTTATGTTTCTAGTACAAATTTTACTGTAACATCTTTGAGCAACCTCATGACATCTCATTGTGCTGTTACTGAGGTTACTTCCTCGGCCTATAGAGTGTTTGTTGTGAGCTGCTACTTTCAATATTCACATCATATTGATCCTCACTTACACCTTCTTCGTCACGTCCTGCAGTCTCTGGCGGGTCAAAGAATAATCATAGGCGCTGATGTCAATGCCTCTTCTACATTATGGTATGGCAAACTACGTATATTCGATAGGGACCGGCGCTGTGCCGTTGAAGAATTCATTGCAGAAATGAATTTATCTATACACAATTGTCCCAATGCACCACTTACTTTTTGCGGCCCTATGGGTGAGTCTTCTATTGACGTGACGCTTTCACGCGGCGACGTCTCGATATCCGAATTGGCGTGTCCTCCCGGATGCGTCCTGTAGTGACCATCGTATAATCGTTTACAAGCTCTTGCCCGGTGATGCACGAGAGGCGCAAAGTACTACTTGTAATTTCAAATTTAAAAGTAGGGGCGCAAACTGGGAGCTCTTTGGTTCTCTGTTTGCGGCTCACGCTAAAGATTTTGGTCGTGGTAACCTGTCTGTCGAAGAGAGTGCTTCGTTAATGTCAGAAACTTTTACCTACTGTGCCGACGTGGACATTGGTCGTGGATCTATTAACTACACTCGGAGATGCGATTGGTGGAGTGATCGTTTAGCTGAGCTTCGAAGGCGTTTCCGGAGAGCTCGTAGAAAATATAAATTATTTTAAAAAGCATAAAATTAGTGCCGGTGCGGAATACAATAGCGCTTTACTTGCTCTTAGAGTTGCCAGGTCCCATTACAGGGCAGCTGTTGAAAAATCAAAAGGTAATTTGCTACGTAAACTAGTGCATGGGCTGGAAGCCGAGGGTCCGTGGTCGCCTATATACCATGAGTTTAGGGCTAACCGTTCTGTTGATCTTGCCTATGTACGTAATATCAAAATTAACAACTCGCATACTATAGGTCTGAAGGAAACCGCGGATTACCTCTTGGATTCTCTTATACCCGACGACTGCTCGGAGAACGATAGTGATTATCACCAACAGATAAGACAGTGGGCTCTTGAGCCACCATACTCACCCCAGTCAGACCTACCAACTTCTGATGAGTTCTTCGAAATTGTTAGGTCGTTGTCCATAGGTAAGGCGTCAGGGGACGATAAAATGTCTAACAAAATGATAAAGGAGGCTTGCAAGCCGATTACTTCACCCGACGAAGTAATATTAAATGTTTTTAACCGGTGTATTTAAGAGGGAGTGTTCTCCCGTATTCGACGATGTGGCTATATTCGGATTATTCCTAAAAAAGGCGACAAGCCGCCAGATGACCCTAAGTCGTACCGACCGATCACATTGTTGCCCTCCTTGGGAAAGCTTTTAGAGCGTCTCATAGTACCCCGGCTCCTGCCGGGCGGTATAAAATTTCACGAAAATCAATTTGGATTTACAGTAGGAAAATCTACTATTGACGCAGCGATATCAGTGCGAAAGACTGTCACTTCATCGGTTTCTCAATATGTGCTGGCTATCTTCCTAGATATTTCCGAGGATTTCGATAACGCTTGGTGGCCAATGCTATTAATGAAATTAAAGTCTCGCGGTTGCTATAGAAATATTTACTCTCTTATTTATTCATATTTTTCACAAGGTACAACAACTTTAAAATTAGGTCATTATTCTGCTACCAAAACGTTAACAATAGGCTGTCCTCAGGGGTCTGTGCTAGGCCCACACTTGTGGAACTTAGGAATTGATGACTTTTTCAGTTTACCATTACCGGAGGGCTGTTCAATGACAGGATACGCTTATGACGGTATGTTGCTCGTTCAGTCGAATACTCGTGCGGGACTCGAGAGCTTGCCCCACATGTGTTTGCGCCTCGTTGCGGAGTGGGCGTACGAAACAGGTTATTTTTTGCACCCAACAAAACATTTCAGTTGCTTTTAAAAGGAAGTTTGAAAGTACCACCGCGCATTAAATTCAATAACGTTTACATTAAAAATAAATCCCGTGCTTCGGAAGGCACGTTAAGCCGTTGGTCCCGGTTGCCAGTAAAATAGCAGTCGTTAAGCCTGGTTGAAGGCCTTATAGGTGGCTTAAAAAATTTCAACAGCAGGTAGCCACAACCTGCGTCTGTCTATTTCAACACGGCAATGGGCTCACCACCTATTACTTGGGACAGGAATCCACACGGTGAAAAGTGGGCATATAATATGCCTCTGCCACCCCTTCGGGGATAAGGCGTGATGGATATTTATTTATTAAAAATAAAACTTAGGTTTGCTATTTAGGACTGATTTTAGAGAGAAATTTTGCATTCGTTTAGCACATAAAAACTGTAGGTGAAAAGGCTAAAAATAGCTTTTATGCGTTGTCGACAATATCTACTGCTACATGGGGACTTTCGTTCAAAACACTGAAGGTCGTTAACGGGGCCACTTATCTAGGCTGTATGTGTTACGGGGCGCCGGTATGGGCAGATAAGGCTACTATTGGTGCTGCACGTTTAAAGTTACTGCAAAGTCAACGCCTTGCATTGATATTTTTTTGCAAGGCTTACAGGACGGTTAGCACGGAGGCTCTGCCGGTGAAGGCAGGGGTCCTCCCGGTTGATCTCGAAATTCAGAGACGCTCGGCTTTATACTATTCGGCTAAGGATGGCATGGATGATAGGTTTTTGTTAGAAAGAGATCGCCATAGAATTGCCAGACTGTATCGTGATAATGTACGTAAAGAACTTTTAGACGAATGGCAGCTGCGTTGGAACACTTCCATCAAAGGGCGCCACCACTTCCAGTTTTTCCCAGACGTTCGTGAGCGCCTGGGAATGTCCTGGCTGGAGGTTGATCACTGTGTTGCTCAATTTCTTACGGGACATGGTAACTTTAGGAGCAAATTACATTCGTTTAAGCTGGTTGAGTCACCGTTCTGTCAGTGTTCAACTGCTGACACCAAATATGATCAGACCGCCCACCATATACTTTGGGAGTGTAGCATTTGGCAAAATGAGCGATATAATATGCTTAATTGTTTACAAGTAACGTCGGGAGTAGTTTACTATGCGGATCTCGTGGCATTGAGGGTAAATTTTCGTGCTTTTAAACGTTTCTGCCATACATATTACTGGAATCAAACATAGCTCACATAGGACCCGTAATATACTATTACCGTGGTGCTTCCCTATTTGTATAGGATTAACACCTAGTTGCTTTCCAGGTCTCCCGCTTTGCAAAGGAGGGTAGAGGCATTACGTTCTTTTCTTACTTCCTCACATTATCTTCTGATTAATTTCGTTGCGGGTTCCAAGACATCCAAGACATGCTAACTTCTCCTAGGACATCACCGAGATCGAGCTCGGTGTAACTTTTCTGGTGTTTTGGTCATTGCTGTAGATCCTGGTTTTCAGGAGTCACAGTAATGGTAATGTGGGTGGGAATAGTACCCATAAAAAAAAAAATATGTTCTCACAAAAATCCAACGGAACAATGTAAGTGTCATTTTAATGTTGTAAGCCATACGTACATTTTAAAAGAGCATCCATTGACTTTCTTTCTAGATTCTTCTTCTTAAAGTGTAGACTGACCTTAGAACTGGTAACTAGAATAGCTCTAATTTTGATATGATTTTAAACACAACATTGATTTTGTTTTTAGGTTTTGTATAAATTCATTACATTATATAATTGGTCAAACATCATGTAACTCAAACGAATGTAATTACTGGCGGTTAGAAAAGAGTGGCCATGAGTTTTATTGCCAGGCTCTTCCTCAGCCTCTACCTATTGCTTTGCGAATCTGGCAGTAAATGTTAATGTAGAAGCAATAATCTTGACGTTCATAAGTGTTACATTGTGACCTACATGAATAAAGATTTTTCATTCATTCATTTCTTAATCGTAACATTTTATTAACGCGAAGGTTTTTTGCGCTTTAGTGGATCTGGAGAAAGCATTTGATAAAGTTGTGAGAGAAACTCTGTAGTACTCGTCCGTGTGGCCTGGCTGGCCATCTACACCATATCCGGGCAGAATATGGTGTGGACGGCCAGCTGCTGCTGGCGATACAGTCTCTTTATACGGACTATAAGGAGGTTCACCTGGCGCCTCTTTTTGACTTCTGTTCAGGCGTCAAACGGGCCGTCGACGGTCAGCCTGGCTTTTTCGTATATCTGAATAGTTGTGCAAAAAGGTGGCTGCAAAAATTACAAGATTATGATGTGTTGTAAAATTGGAAATTTTACAGTACATTGTCTGTTGTACGCTGATAATGCGGTAGTGATGATCTCATCAGAAGCCGACCTTCAGGCATTAGTCACTAATATAAAAGTAAAGGTCTTCGCTGCATGTTAAACTAAGAATCGGGTATTTGAAAAAGAAAAAGTAAGAACTAAAAGCAAGATTTGGGTAAACCGGCAACGTTTAGAGCAATTGAATGAAATTGTGTACTTAAGGAGAATGTTTAGCGCGGACGGAAGATATGTTCTGAAGAACAACGGTGACTAGCTGCCGAAGACAGGAACATAACATTATGATTTTTTGATTTTAATATTATTAAATATAAAAGAATATTATGAGTACGGGACATTTTATTTGGTACTTATACATAAAGCCTAAATTTGTTAATAAATATATCATAAACTCCTACTAATATAATAAACGCGAAAGTTTGTAAGTATGGATGTTTGTTACTTGCACGTAAAACTACTGAATGGAATTTAAATAAACTTTACCTTTTTTTTCTGTGTTCTGTTATCTGCAATCAGTTCTACTATAAGCAGATCGTGTGAGGGTAATTAGGTGAGTGAGTGTGCTCTCCAGTGGGCACATCTCCTCGTTTATTTCCAATGGGCTCAGTCGTCACTGATTATGTCTTTCCTTTTTAATCTTTTGCTATAACCTCGATGCGTTAGTTGTGAGGCCAGGGGATTGGGGTGATGTCGCAGTCGCCGGTGATAGCCTAGCAAACTGTTCTTAATTTCGTCCTTTACCATAACTATATATTATATATTATATATAATAGCTTATCTAAAAATCTTCCTTTTGAAAACGGGAACGGAAAATCTTCATCACGCGGGCGGAGCCGCGGGCGTCAACTAGTATATCATAAACCTAAAATAAAATCCAACACAATAGCAAACTAAAAACGAAATACTCTCTGGCTGTCCATTATCAAATAAGGGCTTAGACAATAATATTTCAACTATTAGACAAAGCTAAAAGTAAAGTTTTGACAAATACAATTTTTAGAGAATTCAACATTACGGGCCGGAGCGTTTTTTGTATATTGTACAGGCACTTAAATTGAACGAAGATTAAAGGGAAGTCAAATTGAAGGGCGGCTTGGAAAAATTCAACAGCCGATTGCCACGACCTACGTCTGTCTATTTCAACACGGCAATGGGTTCACCACGTATTACGTGGGACAGGAATGCACACGGTGTAATTTGGGCATATAATTTGCCTCTGCTACCCCTTCGGCTTTTAAAATTCGATAATGGATGTGCTACTAACATAATTTTAAGTTCTCAATTTTACTAACAAATAATGGATCCTTGTAATCTGATTTAATAAAATTTATTATTATATTATTATTATTTATCCCCACAGGGGTAGCAGAGGCAAATTATACGTGATTGATAAACTTATAAAATTCTATTTTATAGTTAATAACATCAATAAAAACAAGTGTAAAATACAGGTGTTAACGCGATCATGCTTATTTACCTTAAATTGACGTTTCGACTGGGTTGAACCAGCCGTGGTCACAAGCAGACTGAAGAGGCGGTGTCAATCCGATTGTGAGGTAGAATCGTCTGAATCTACCCTCATATTGTCTATCCACGCACCAGTACACACAACACTGACAATGTCCCTATTCTTTAGGCCGTCCGTATTCCGAGCGTTACCCGACTGTGCAAAACAACGAGGTAGTGTGATATCAATGACTGGATTCCACGTCGTAGATAATTTGAAGCTCTCTATTGAAATTTCTCGCCATTTCATTCAAATTGTAAAGTCCCTTACATTGGAACCAGGAGAAATGATGGTCAGCTTTGATGTGGAGTCATTGTTTACTATCGTTCCAATTGAGGAGTGTTTGGATGTGGTAAAAGACAGACTGATGGACAGCGAAATGGCGTTGAATTATATTGATCTACTGAAACACTGCTTAGAAGGCAACTATTTCCTTTTCCAAGGTCAGCACTACCTCCAAGTAGATGGTGTCGCGATGGGGAGTCCAGTAGCCCCGGTACTAGCTAATCTATAGACGGAACATTTTGAAGAGAAGGCGTAGAGAGATAGGCCAAAAATTATCAGGCAATGGAAAAGGTATGTCGACGATACTTTCAGCGTCGTCTCTGGAAACAAGCAGGATGTAGATCAGTATTTAAAACATCTTCACTCCATACACCCTAAGATGAAGTTCCCATATGAGATGGAAAAGGATCGTTCGTTGTCATTCTTGGATGTCAGATTGGCCGTGAGAACTGACGGGTCTTTAACACACTGTATTTACCGGAAGCCTACAGATACAGACAGAAACCTACACGCTACGTCGCATCACCATCCTCGTTACTTCCAATCCGTAATGACTTCTTTAAATAACCGAGCTCATGATCTTTGTGACCCTGAACATTTAGAGGGTGAACTTAACCATGTTCAGGAGGTACTTAGTCGAAACGGATATAAAATGAAGCGATTACAACAGAGGCAGGCAAGGCGTGTTAGGCATCCAGAGGTAAAAAGACAACCTGCCTACTTGCCCTATGTGAAAGGAGTAACAGATAAGATCGGAACTGTGTTAACGAACCATTGCAGAGAGGGTCAAAGAACACATCGCAGCTGTGAAAAACCGTCAGTTCAAGAAATCGGCGATAGCGGAACACCTCGAGTCGGGTAGTAATCACTGGATCGAACTCCATCAACCCAAAGTCCTCTCCACTGATCGCCACTATTATCCTCGTGTTGTGCGTGAAGCTATTGAAGTTAGAAGATACAATAATTTCAATAGGGAAGATGGATTCAAGCTATCCGGGATGGGGAATTCAGTGATGAAAAAACTTGACCGTAGAAAACCTGTGCGAAACAAAACTGACGTAGTGAGTGAAGTGTGTCGCCGGCCTTATCCTGCATTATAATAATAATAGAGGGTAGCTACAAACAAAAGTAACTCCATGCATACTCTCGGCCCTCACCATCAGTCCAGCCGCGACCACGGGCGCTGCGACGCGCTCGAAACGTCGGTGAATGTAAGTACAAAATGGTTTCGCGTGAAGTCCCGAGTAGTATATTAAATCCTTAGGTAATGATACTAATTTTGAGTTCCACTTTAAACTGCATTTTCATACATTTATAATATACAAACCACATTGCTTGCTAGCGACATAAGCAACGGTCTAACTATCATTTAATTACATTCCCGAGGGGTCTTAATTAAACGCTATAGGTACTTACTTAATTTCAGGTGCGGTAAGAACGGCGTCCATACGTAATTTGAAAGAGCACTTAAATTTATTCGGCGTAACTAAAACGTTGAAACACTAATACACTAGATGTGAAACTCGTAAAATAATATGTTTCGGACTGATGTATTTAAATATTTACTATAAGCGGACACCACGAGCAGTACCCGTTCTTGTTGAAATACGGGAATAAAATATACTCTTAGTTATTCCTTATAACATAAGCTATCTGCCAGTAAAATAGGTCCAGCCGTTTCAGAGATTAACCGGGAAAAACAAACAGACGGACAGATAGTCAGAGAAAATTTAAAATAAGAATTGTTTATGTATTGTAATTACAAAGATATACTTAAATTTTATTTATCTGTATAGATACATACATAGTCAAGCTAATTTAATATTGAGAGACGTTTTATTTTACATTTTATTTATTTATCTATCACGCCTTATGGCGGAGGCATATTATATGCCCACTTTTCACCATGTATATTCCTGTCCCACGTAATAGTTGGTGAGCCCATTGCCGTGTTGAAATAGACAGACGCAGGTTGTGTTTACCTGCTGTTGAAATTTTTCAAGCCGCCTACTTAACGACTACCATGTTACTGACATCCTTTACACACAGCGCCATATTGCCCAATGTAAACTAATATAAGCTTGTATTGATAAACATAGATACTTATATATTGTTAAATAAATACATATCATACATAGGAAACATCCAAACTACGGAATAAACATTTAGGGGTCACCCAATTCCGGCCCGGGAATCGAACCCGGGACCTCAGCTCGCCAGTCGCATACACTACCACTGCGCCACCGAGGCAGTTAGACAATTTGTCCGGATTACTTCACAGTTGGATCCAAATCCTAACTTCTGGGTAAGTAGGGTCTGCTGTTCCTTCTTCCAAACCTTTTTTCTCGGTCTTCAATATAGCTAGTGAGATCTTCAGCGGACTTTGCAAATTCAGCAACTGTGAATCTGATAAATGTAAATCTCGTGTCGCGTGTTTGTTATCGAACTCCTTCGAAATGGTTTTACCAATTGTTATGAAATTTTCTGTATATTGTGGGACATTTTTTTTTTCACAGCGCCGTCTAGCCCAAAGTAAGCTAATATAAGCTTGTGGTATGGGATCTAAACGACTGATAAACATACTTATATATTATAAATACATCCATATTATAGATAAATGACACCCAGACACAGAATAAACCATCGTGCTCATCACACAAAGTTTTATCCTGAGTGGGAATCGAACCCACGACTGCGTAGCAGTCGGATACACTACCACCGCGCCACAGAGGCAGTCAAATGTATATATATATATATATTGAAGGATCAAACTATAGCTAGTACCTACCTACTTTTTATATACCTAGATGTAATAATGGCCATTTCAAATGTTTTCAGAAGGATTTTCTATCTAGTGTGTGATATCTTTGACTTTACATAGGTTCCATTGCATGCACAATGCTCGTTCTATGCCACTAGATTAGGGCGTAACAGGTCGAACTAACTTCTAGGTCAACCTTGAATAACGGTTTTGCAAAATTTTGAAGAAAATTACTAGGCTTATGAAACCTACTTTTGTATAAAATGTTTGTGTACAAAGTTTAGATAAATATAAAAAGACTGCAGTAGGGCCTATAAGGGCTTCAACTTTGCTCAACGACAAGACAAGACTTTGCCACTAACAGCATAACCGACGGATTATTGTGACGATCCAAAGCAGAGAATCAGTCGTAAATGTAAATGCCACATATGGTCACCAATCTAGGAATTGATTAAGGCAGTAAGTAAGTGTTAACTAAATACTGAACTAGCAATGGTACGAACGCTTAATAAGTATGTAACAAGTATAAATGCTACTATCTAAAATATTGTCTCTCCGAAGTGAAAACTATGAAGTAACTATCTATATAGGTATTTACTTCTCATCATCCGATCTTTATTCACGGTTGCATTCAATACCCTCGCTTCGGTACCCGAGGTCAGATTTGACTTTTTTTATTTTATTCAACAATTTATGTACGCACATAGACAATATAATAAAACTTAATTAAGAGAAAAGTGTACAATGGCAATGCTCATTTCTAAAAGAAATCTCTTCCAGCAGACTTTTCTACTTTTCTTGGTTTTTTTATCAACCCCTAAATATTGTTTTGCCGTAACCAAAGAATCTTGAAACGCGCTGCCAGCGTACATAAGTATTTCCCTCTACAAACTCGTTTTCTTTAAGTGGATAACGAAGAGGCAATAGTCAATAGTCTTGCAGATTGTGAAGTGACCCTCGATTCATTAGCAACGGCTATTAGAATGAAAAAATCTCAATTTTATGTCCTCTGGCATGCATACCATTCTATGCGATGAGAAGTCATACTGTTTTTATAAATTTATTTCAATATTTATTTTATCTTTATCTACAATTATATAATAATATTAATTATTATTATATATATCCCCTTCGGGGATAAGGCGTGATGGATATTTATTTTTTTACAATTATATTAATACAATTTCCCACAAAACTGTATAAACAGTTTGACTGTGAATTACAGGTCTTGACTGCCGAATAAAAATAAGAAGTTAAGAACAAAATGAGTGTAAGTTAAATAAACTTGTTTAACCAAAGTCTCTTTTTACAGATCGCCTTAGCAACTGAGAACTCAATAATCCTGCAAAATCTGGATTTCGCAGCGAGCGGCGCCTACTCGTGTGAGGTGTCACTCGACACGCCTATTTACACGAAAGCCTCACCTGAAAAACAGCTCACCGTTTTCCGTGAGTATATATTGCGGTTTTATAGCTTACTGGCTGGGCCCACACTTCGAATTCACCTACTTCCAATACCCTTTTGAACTTCATATCTTAGCCCAGATTCATTAATTTGAGAAACGGTCACCGTGGTCTATCCATTTGGAAAACCGGTTTTGTATACCTACCAAAACCATATTTCTTGAAACTGTTCTGTTAAATGTATTACAATCAGTGAAGGACCATTCAGCCAAAGTGAACCATATATAGGGTGCGCTTCCATTGACGTGGAGTGGATTGGAGAAGAGCAGTGAAAAGAGACAAGTGTTTTAATTAACTGTGCGAAGTGGAGCCGAGAAAGCCAGAGGTGAATTGCGCCATGTTACGATAATCAAATTTGATAAATATTCATCTTTATATTTTATAATTTTAAAAGTTTACTCAACTCTTTGCTACGCCTACAATGTTATGATTGACGCTGAGTGAAGATTTCGAGTACTGTGATTAGTCAATTCACAGTCCGCTCCTCTCCACTCTGCTCCGCGTCAGTGAAAACGCACCCTAGTCTCAGTTGTATTGTTTCCGAAAGCTTTTTCGGGGTAAGAAAACCGCTTCAATGATTCCACATTTTCCTCTCCCGCTCCGTTTGCGTATTGGCCATAAAGAGTAGATGTTCTCAACCCTACACCCCTTGAATTCTACCCTTGGGCAAGATCTTAATCTTGTCGATCAGTAATATCGAGACCATTAATATAAACGTCGTCCTACAGCGGTTTATGTCTATTTTATTCAAGTGAATGTTATCAAATTCATCAATGTACATAATTGATTTTATTTTCTTCCATGTATACATATAGTAGGTATATTGAAAACGAGAAACTTTAAGAAACTATAACCGGACTATTGACAAATCAGTCTCAAAAAATATTAAAAACTAACAAGTTATCATTTTCAAGTAAGATTTTTGCTTATTTAATAATTATTTTTTTATTTAAAAAATAATATTAAAAATATGATATTAACATTTTTATAAACTAATAAAAAAATGAAGGATATTAATCAATTCATTGGTATTATTAGAGTTATAACAGAAAAAAACTATTTGGCTAATAATTTAAATTTGACATATTAATGTTATTTATTTAAAATAAATAAATAAATATCCATCACGCCTTATCCCCGAAGGGGTGGCAGAGGCATATTATATGCCCACTTTTCACCGTGTGGATTCCTGTCCCACGTAATAGGTGGTGAGCCCATTGCCGTGTTGAAATAGACAGACGCAGGTTGTGGCTACCTGCTGTTGAAATTTTTTAAGCCGCCCATAAGACCTTCAACCAGGCTTAACGACTGCCATTTTACTGGCAACCGGGACCAACGGCTTAACGTGCCTTCCGAAGCACGGAAACGCTCGCAAATGTAAATGCCACAAAGTGGTCACCCATCCGAGGACCAGCCATAGTGAAAGTTGCGTAACTCAGTGATCGTTTACAGAACACTGAGACCGCGGGGCCACGAGCGCTTCTTTAACGTTATTTATTTAACGCGTCAATATAAATTTTTATTTTATCTTTTTTTTTATTTGTAAATTGTTTTGTTTAATAAGAAATAAATATTACACAATGAAAATTACAAATACAGTAGCCACATGTCAAATAATTTCTACGTCAAATTAACCCGTCCCGCTTGGTTCCCGACGCAAAGGTACCCATGACACAGGCGGCATTGCCTCTCTGAATAGCAATGGCCATCCTTTGCCTCAGGAACGACCCGGAACGAGGGTCACCATTATTTTGACGCATCCGTCGGCCGATTTCTGATATGAGGCACTTAGCCTCTAATCCCCAACTGCCCAAAGTCTCCACCGCCACCGGCACAAAATGAACTAATTCTTTCATTAGTAGTAACTGTTAATTTATTATCGGCGTAGGGGATCGCCACCCTACACGCGCGGCCCGACACGGCGGGGAGTGGAGGATGGAGTGCAGGGTAGCTGTGTGGAATGTTAGAGGAGGAATAGCAGATAAGATGAATGAGTTGATGGATGTTATGAATGAGAGAAAGTTAGATGTAGTGTGTTTGACAGAGACCAAGCGCAAGGGCAGCGAAGTCTTGGAGCTCCCGGGTGGGATGCTCGCGCTATGGTCTGGAGTACCAGAGAGCGAGCATGACAGTCGGGGGGTTGGACTTTTGTTGTCCACGCGATTGGCCTCCGGTATATATGAGTACAAACTGGTAGGTCCCAGAATCCTCTGGATCCGTCTAAAACTTGGTTTGACGAAGATTTTTCTGGTAGCTGCTTACGCGCCAGTATCTTCGTCGAACGCGAGTGAGCTAGAGGACTTCTGGGAGAGTATGAGAGAAGCTCTAAGTTTTGAGTCGGTACTCGGGAAGTATGGGGATAAAAGGGTGAACGACGCTGGCAAGCTTATACTGGCATTTTGTAAGGATAAGGATTTGTTTGTGGCGAACACAATGTTCAACCACAAACAAATTCATATGTATACGAGGAGATGCAAGTCAAAGAGAAGCATGATAGATCTATTCCTAATGGATAGTCGGCTCCGTAAACAGGTGATGGACACAAGGGTTTATCGAGGCGCTGAGCTGGGATCAGACCACTACCTAGTCATAACTAGGATTAGGGGTCTGTTCGCGGGTTGGCGTCTTCGTACCGAGTGTCCTGAACCTGAGCCGATTTATAGCATCAAAAGCTGGAAGTTGCAGAATGCATCCATTAGGGATAAATATAAAGAAAGGGTAGCCGAAAAGCTTGGCGACGTCAATGTTAGTAGTGAGAATGTGGAAAGTGTATGGCAGAACCTTAGGGATAGTATGGTAAATGCCGCTGTGGAAGTGTGTGGAGAAACGAAAAGAGGCAGTAGAAATAAGCGTGATGCATGGTGGAATGAGGAAGTGAAAGAAGCAGTTCGAATGAAGAAGAAAGCATGGTTAGACTACTTAGCCTCGCGGAATGATTTTAATATGAAAGAGAGATACAAGCTGCAAAAGTTAACACGAAGGCACTGATAGAAGAAGCTCGTGTAAGGTGCAGAATGAAAGCGGATGAAAGGTTGTCGTCCAATTTCCGGGAAAATGCCAAGCTCTTCTGGAAAGAGGTAGGCAAGACCCGGAGTTGCTCGGCAATTTACAGTATGAATAAAGTGCTCGGTGTTAACAATGACGTCCTAACAGACCAAACTGACGTCCTGCAGAGATGGAGTGAATATTATGGAAAAATGTATGCAAGAAAAGACGGAGATGCCACATCGGGAAGTAGAGCTCACTTCGATGCTCTGGATCCCGATGTCATTGAAGTCATTAGACAAAGAAATTGAACAAGCTATAAGAAGTATGAAATGTGGTAAGGCTGCGGGAAAAGACAGAGTTACTGCTGAGATGATCAAGTACGGTGGGTCGCGCTTCTGGGACACACTATGTCTGTTATGCAACTTGTGCTGGCGGACGGGTGGGGTCCCAGATGACTGGCGAATAGCAGTTGTAGTACCTATTTACAAAGGGAAAGGCTCGCGCCTAAACTGCTCCAGCTACGGGGCGATCAGCTGGGTCAGCTTAGGTAGTAAAGTGTATGCAAAGGTTATAACGGCAGGAATGCAAGAAAAGTCCGAAAGGTATTTATGGGAGGCTCAATGCGGATTCCGGCGTGGAAGAGGTTGCATGGGTCAAGTGTTTTCTCTCCGCATGATCGCGGAAAAGTTTCTGGCTCTTAGCCAGAAGGTTTTCTGCGCTTTTGTGGATCTAGAGAAAGCATTTGATAACGTTGTGAGAGAAACGCTGTGGGACTTGCTGCCAGGATATGGTGTGGACGGCTCGCTACTGCGGGCAATACAGTCGCTTTATAGAGACTGTAAGGCTTGCGTGCGAGTAGGGGGGATGTGTCACCTCTTTTGATGTCTGTACAGGCGTCAAACAGGGTTGTGTCATGTCCGCCTGGCTGTTCATAGTGTATCTGGACAGTTGCCTGCAGAAGTTGAAAGATTGTGATATGGGTGTGAATTTGGGTGACTTTAAAGTAAACTGTCTGCTGTACGCTGATGATGCAGTGCTCATGGCCTCATCAGAAGCCGACCTTCAGGCATTAGTCACTAATATGAAAGAGGAGTGTGAAAGTAAGGGTCTTCGCTTGAATGCAAGTAAAACTAAGTTTCTAGTATTTGAAAGAGATGACGTAAGAACCAAATGTGAGATTAGGGTAAACAAGGAACGACTAGAGCAAGTGAATGAAATTGTGTATTTAGGGAGTATGTTTAGCGCGGATGGAAGATGTGATTCGGATGTAGAACGGCGAACAGAAGCACGACTGGCGATTCATAACGCAGTGCTAGTGCCAACTTTGCTTTACGGTAGCGAAACCTGGGTATGTCAGCAGATGCCTGAAAGTAAATTGAATGCTGTGGAGATGCGATCACTTCGAAAATTGTGCGGCGTTTCTTTGGCCGACCGAATATGTAACGATATGATACGCAATATGGCAGGTTTGAATGAAAGTGTCAGCGTTAAGCTGGAAAAGGGCGTGCTCCGTTGGTTTGGACACGTCCAACGAATGAGTGAGGAACGATTGACGAAGAATATATATTGTGCGAAAGTAGAGGGTAGAAGAAGTCAGGGTAGGCCGAGACTTACATATGAAGACCACGTGAGCAGATTACTCAAAAACGGAAAGGTCAAAAGTACTCGGATACCCAGACGTGCGTGTAGGAAGCGATTGATGAATCTTGAAGAAGCGAAAGAAGTATGCATGGATCGCGAAGCCTGGCGATCTGTCCTCTCTGACTACACCGTCAGGGATACAGCGTGAAGATAGTTAGTTAGTTAGTTAGTTATTTTTTTATAAAGTGGTTTATCAGGCCAAAACTTTCTTTCAGTCATTTAATGAATAATAATTATTAATTCAATTAATAGAATTTTTAATTGAAATTCTTTCAATAACAATAGGTATTCTTATATTTAATTAAATACTTTATTTAGTATTTTGATACCTCTATATATATAAATATAAATAAATAAATAAATATTGTGGAACACTTTTTACACAGCGCCATCTAGCCCAAACTAAGCTATAAGCTTGTACTATGGGATCTAGATAACTGATATACATACTTATATATTTATAAATACATACATATTATATACATAGAAGAAACACCCAAACTCCGAAACCAACATTTTGTGATTCACACAAATATTTGCATCATGCACGGCAGTCGACACTACCTCTGCGCCACCAAGGCAGTCAAACAAAAAAAATACAAATATATGTACATAGACTACTAAGTTCATAACACTTCATGCTGTCTCTGCAGTACTATCCAAACTAGGTACTATGGCTACGTTCCACTAAACGCCCGCAACGATCGTTCCACCTAAGGCTCGTGGTTGTTGCGAGCGATCGTATGACGTCATACATGACGTCAATGTACGTGACCCCATGACGCCCACTTCGCCCACAAAATATAGGTGGGTCCAAGTGGGCCAAAGTGGGCTTACAGCGCTCAAGATGTGCATTCCACTTATGAATTTCGACCACAACGCCCGCGGCCCAACGGTGGTCGTGGGCGTTGCGGGCGATTTGTGGAATGCAAATATAATTGAAGTCTGTTTTTAATGTTAACAAGTTTTACAAACTGAAAGAACAATTTCAGAAAGCAAATAATTTTAATTGATTTAAATGTTGAAGTTTACGGGCAGCGCGCGGTAATTAATCACGATTACAGCTTCGTTTCTCGCTCCATTTCTAGAAAATATAGTCAACAAAGTAAAAGAGTCGGGAAACTTTGTGAAAAAAATGACCTTTTTAACCAGGGTAATGGGTAAGGGGTTTATGGTTGGTTATACAGATAGGCAGGGATCGTGTGGTTTTAGTCGTTTTGAGTCTGGCATGACATCCAAGGGGAAGTCCACACGTAAAAAGAATAACAGAGGGGTATGGTTGGTTATGAGTAGAGTACTAAGAGTCCGAGACTACCAGGACTTTAATTGGTCGTGCTAATTAGTGTCTAGCACATAAGACCTTTTAGCCTTTTTGTTACCACCTCACTAAAAAGGCAACGGGTTCAAAATTACTTCCAAATTTAACATCTAAAATAGACACATTTTATTTTATTAAATTTATTCGGCCCTTTAGACCCACCCCAGTTCCGTGCTCCGGAAGGCACGTTTAGCCGTTGGTCCCGGTTGCTAATAAAATGGCAGTCGTTAAGCCAATTAGATGGCCTTATGGGCGGCTTAAAAAATTTCAACAGCAGGTCGATACAGCCTGCGCCTGTCCATTTCAACACGGCAATGGGCTCACCATCTGTTACGTGGGACGAAAGTGCATACGGTGAAACGTGGGCGTTTAATATGCGTCTGCCTACCCCTTCGGGGATAAAGGCGTGACAATATGTATGTATGTATGTATGTATGGTTGGTTATGTCGAAATCAAACATTCTAAATCCAAACAGAATTCTTCCTATTTTTGTTGACCCCGATTTGTTGACATTTATGATTACTGCTGTGCTCTCCAGTATAGTAACGTGATGATTTATAACATATAGCCTTCCTAGATAAATTAGTTATAGAATGCAAAAAAAATAAAAATATCTCTTAATTTTTAAACTTATACTAGCTGACCCCCGCGGCTTCACCCATGACATATTTCAAACCCCCGTCGCACCCGTTTAATCCCGTCACTATTACAGTTACAAAAAAAAAAAAATTTTATATTTGTTGACATTTTTGATCACTACTCTGCTCTTCTAAGTAGTAGCTTAATGCTATAGGGTAAATGTAGGTATTGGGGATCACTTAAGCGAAAATGAAAAAAAAAAGCAAATCTATAATTCAACTATTTATTACTCTGTTCTTATTATAAACTTTACTTTACCAACTATCGATTGAGATCAACTTTAATCACTTTGGTTTATTAGTTTTGTTACAATAGAATTAAAAAAAAAAAACTTTGATCCGATTGCCATCTTGGGTTGGCAATGGTGATCAGTATGTGGGCAATGGTGATCAACACATATCGCAAACATAATTGTCCCATCCAGTACAGTCGGCATGAGCCCAGAGCCCACAAGAAGTGCACCGGTACCATGTTTCATTGTTTCGGCCGAATTCAAGACACATACAAGGCTGCTTGTATCTTCTGCATCGTCAGTTTCCTGGCATAACACATCCGTGTTCACGTCTGACGTCGAAGTATCATTAGAGTCCTGCAGAATTTTCTTCTTAACCTTGTCACGACTACCCTTCTGTGGCCTTCCTTTTATTTTCTTTTTCAACTAAATGCCTTTGATCGGTGTGGATGTTAAAATCGTTGCATGCTGTTTTTTCATTCCTTGTCTTGTCTTGACAACAGCTTCTTAGGCATCTGAATGAAATTTTGAAGAAGCGCTCGTGGCCCCGCGGTCTCAGTGTTCTGTAAACGATCACTGAGTTACGCAACTTTCACTATGGCTGGTCCTCGGATGGGTGACCACTTTGTGGCATTTACATTTGCGAGCGTTTCCGTGCTTCGGAAGGCACGTTAAGTCGTTGGTCCCGGTTGCCAGTAAAATGGCAGTCGTTAAGCCTGGTTGAATGCCTTATGGGCGGCATGAAAAATTTCAACAGCAGGTAGCCACAACCTGCGTCTGTCTATTTCAACATGGCAATGGGCTCACCACCTATTACGTGGGACAGGTAAATCCACACGGTGAAAAGTGGGCATATAATATGCCTCTGCCACCCCTTCGGGGATAAGGCGTGATGGATATTTATTTATTTATTTAAATTTTGAATACTTGACAGATCCTTAGATGTTGATGGTATATCAATTTGAGACAACGATGCAGTCGCTGGTCCAGAAGTAGTGGGACAGAATGTGGATGTACTTGGAATAGGAATGTTTCGTTTTAGCTCAAAAGTAGGCGTTAGGGATGATGCAAGGACAACAGCACCAGCAGAAGTCGATTCAAAAATAGAGTTAGCAACTTCTTGAACAACAATTGGCTCTGATTGAAGGGCTTCGGCTGCTATAAAGTTTTCATCTGAAAAAATATTTGGATTTATAGGAAATATGCCCGTTGATTTGAATCCTGCTTCGGCCTTACTCAAGGAGGCAACATTAGAAAATGCTTTTTTGACCAACGAAGCTTTATCATAGGGTGTTATTCTTTATGACAGTTGGCTCTTCATGTATAAATCGCATTCTCTTCTATATGCAGCTTTAAATGGACCAAAAAAGGACACATCTAATGGCTGCATGCGATGAGATGTATGTGGTGGTAGAGATAGCATATGGACATAGTTTTCCTTACAATACTCAAAGATGGCTAGAGAAATGTGGCTCGCATGATTATCCAAAATTAATAGAATTGGTTCTTCTGCAGAGGGTTTGGCATACTGGATAAAGTGCTTAAGCCATTGGAGGAAAAGTTCTTCATTTATCCATCCGTTGTCCGAACATTTATATATTGCTCCTGTTGGCCCATCTTTTTCAAGAGTCGGGGTCATCCTCTTTCGGGGGAAAATAAACATTGGCGGGACATATCCACCTGCAGCGCTCATAGCCCAGAGCAAAGTGATATTTTTACCCCGTTCCCAACTTGTTATGGATCCTACTCTCTTTTGTCCCGTAGCAGCTAATACTTTTTCAGGGTCTTGGACGGTGGAAATTCCGGTTTCGTCACAATTATATATATTTTTCGGTAAAAATTTGTATTTTCCCATTAGTTCTTCTAGCAGCTTGTAGAATCGTTAAACTTCAGTCTTGTTGAAGGCTGTAACCCTATTAATACTAGTAGCTTCGAGTTTCCGCACAGAAATATTATTCCTGGCAACAAATCCCTCAAACCAAACTCAACCAGCTAATCTTGAACTCGTATTAAAATTGTGTTTCAGATTTAGGGCTTCAGCGTATGTAAATGCTGCTCTTTTTATTGGGTTTGGGGTGCAACCGTAGAATATGATGGCCATTTTTTTAATTATGTCAGCTAATTCTTTTTCCATCTCAGCACTGAAGACAGTATTACGGCCAAGGCGAGGTGCCTTAACTATTTTTTTTTTGTATCTCTTGTGAAGACTGGCAAATGGAATATTCCTGGTCTTCGCGGCTTTTCTTATAGAAATTTTTTGTTCATCGGTGAGCTTTACAGCTTTTTCAAGGTGGTCCATAGTCCAGTTGGCTTAATTAGTCTTTCTAGCACGAACTTTCGGCATCTACAAACAAAAAAAATACTGTTTTACCGAGATTAGGTAGTGTGGGCAATGGGGATCGCTATGTAGGTAATTGGGATCACCCGACTCCGATTACCTACATAGGCAAATTATAATAACAATATGGCTGTTAAATTGCATGCTAAAATGCTACGACTATTACACATTACAAGTACAGAAATAAATATTTGTTATTTTGTAACTTACCTTCGTATTACTTAACTCGAAAAATTAGATGTAAATGGCGCGAAATCTTCACACACCCATTACTCGCCAACGTGTCGGCCGAACTGAGCCAGTCACCGCTCGCAAACGGGTGTGACGTCATGCTAGCGTGTACTTATGTTTGGATCGGTCCGTCGCGTGCGGTTTTTGTTATTTTGAGGTGATCACCATTGCCTACTAACTCCCATTGCCTACTGACTCCCATTGCCTACATTTCCCCTATAGCCTCGATAAATGGGTTATCAAACACAAAAAGATTTTTTCAATTCGGAATAGTACGAGTAAGTTAAGTAAGTAAGTTCCCGTGTTCAACCAAATAAACAAACAAAGTCTTTAGCTTTTTAGAGGTATTTATACCTAGTCAGGTTATAAGTATTGTTACAGAGTAAAAACTTTTCTTTTAGAATGCTGGCCACAAAAAAGTTTATTGAATTCGAATTTCGAATTGTTCATGAAAATAAAAATGTATACTTTTTAGAATTTTACTAATTTTTAAATATGGAGTGGACGCTTAAAGAATACCGTGTTGCAGTTATTGCGTTGCATCGTTGCGGTTACGCGCCAATTCAAATTTTTGACATACTGAAAAATTTTAATATATCCAAAAGATTCGTTTATCGTACCATCAAACGATACAATGAAGACTCTAGTGTAGATGACAGGTCAAGAAGTGGTCGCCCTCGGTCTGTTAGGACTTCAGCAGTGATAAAAACTGTGAAGGCGCGAATTCAAAGAAATCCCAAACGTAAGCAGAAACTGTTGGCCCTTCAGATGGGGTTAAGCAGAACCACGGTGAAAAGGGTGTTAAATGAAGACCTTCGGTCATATCGAAGAAAAACAGGACATCGTTTAAATGCTTGTCTAATGGACCTGAGACTGAAGAGATGCCGCGCTTTGTTGAAGCGGTACGCGGGAAAAAAATATCGGGAAATTCATTTTCGGATGAAAAAATTTTTACCGTAGAAGAGAGCTACAACAAACAAAATGATAAGGTGTACGCACACAGTATTCCGCGTGTCCAACATTTTCCACCCTCGCTCATGGCAGGGTTGGGAGTTTCTTATTGGGGCTTAACAGAGGTACATTTTTGTGAGAAAGGTGTAAAAACGAATGCAGTTGTGTATCAAAATACAGTCCTGACGAACCTTGTGGAACCTGTTTCTCATACCATGTTCAATAACAGGCACTGGGTATTCCAACAAGATTCGGCGCCAGCTCATAGAGCGAAGAGCACACAAGACTGGCTGGCGGCGGCGGCGCGTGAAATCGACTTCATCCGGCACGAAGACTGGCCCTCGTCCAGTCCAGATTTGAGTCCGTTAGATTACAAAATATGGCAACACTTGGAGGAAAAGGCGTGCTCAAAGCCTCATCCCAATTTGGAGTCACTCAAGACATCCTTGATTAAGGCCGCCGCCGATATTGACATGGACCTCGTTCGTGCTGCGATAGACGACTGGCCGCGCAGATTGAAGGCCTGTATTCAAAATCACGGAGGAAATTTTGAATAAACTTTATTGTCATAAGAATCTATGTTTTGTTAAGTTCATTTTGGTATATAAATGGATACATAATGAATAAACTTGTTTCAATTATTTTATATTAAACATAGTAAATGTTTTTTACTTTGTTTAATATAAAATGTATTTTATATTAAACAAAGTAACCTGACTAGGTACTTATATTTGTATAAATATGTGTGTTTGTAGGCCTTGGCATGTATTTATATATTACACTAGGTGACTCCCGCCCGTGACATACTTTGAGTTCTCGTAGTATCCGAATAATCCCGTCGCTAATTACAAAAAGTATGAATATTAGTCCGATTTGGTGACACATGATTACTGCTCCGCTCTTCTGGGTAGTAGCGTGATCATATATAGCCTTTCTTGATAAATAGACTATCCATCACAAAAATATTTTTTTAATTCGGACCAGTAGTTCTTGAGATTAGCGCGTTCAATCAAACAAACAAACTCTTCAGCTTAATATATTAGTATAGATAACCGTAAGCACATATATTATGTATGTTTGGAATGTTCACTTTTATTTTACATCTTTCTGTTTTCTTATCTGCTCTCTAAGCTCTTATCTCGAGAATATACTGAATGAAGTTTCTATTAGAAATAAGCAGTACCTACCTATGTATTATTCTAACTAACTAACTAACTGTCTTCACGCTGTATCCCTGACGGGGTAGTCAGAGAGGACAGATCGCCAGGCTTCGCGATCCATGCATACTTCTTTTGTATTATTCTATTAAAGTTAATTTTAAACATCAGGAAGACAGTGACAGTAGCGTCTAGTT
This sequence comes from Thumatha senex, assembly GCA_948477245.1. NCBI lineage: Eukaryota > Metazoa > Arthropoda > Insecta > Lepidoptera > Erebidae > Thumatha > Thumatha senex. The sequence goes on along the minus strand of OX419731.1, from coordinate 16,495,367 downwards.
AATACGTTGGATAAAGGTGGAATGCTTAAGTAAGATATATTCGTTAACTTCCAGTGGAAGTAAGCTTTCAGATGAGTTTAAGCCACAATAAATGGAGTCGCTGCATGCGAAATAAAACAGAAGTCACTAAATAGAGACAGAAGTCACAATAGAGAGACGTGTTTTGCCTTTTATAATTTATACTCTGAATTGTTGGTGGGTGTAAGGGGCCCTACCAAGATCTCCGAGGCCCAAGCGACTTAACGAGGTGCCAAGTCTACTATTTTCCAATAGAAAGCCCTTACAGTTCTATTCTACAGCGGTTGTATTGCGATTGGTCCAAAACTAGGTATTCTACTAAAACTATTATAAAAGTATTTCTCAATCACACTTCTCAAGCTGCAGAATAGAGACAAAATAGCTGTTTTTAGCCATCAAAATATTAATATAGGCTACCAAAAATGAAAATTAAGTGCTGCTTAAGGCGCTACACGTGTTAGTAACATTCTAGAGGCCGGCCATATTTTTAAATCGCGTCAGTAAAGAATAGAAATGGTTGCTCAATAAAGATTGAGCAACCATTTCTATTCTTTTTTGACGCGATTGAAATAGTTGATATGACCCCCTGCTAACGGTGCATCTGCTGATTAACGAGGCAACAACATAAGCGCCTTACGAGATGAAAAGGTCAGACGGCAATCGCTCTTAACAATGCCAAAAATCAAAAGCCAAACGAAATCTGTTCCTAATAATTTAATAAAAGTATCAGTGGTCAGTATCAATAGTAGAGTTTCGTTGGCAATAGCAAGGAAGAATAAAATGAAAAAAATTGTGTATGTGTACTTATGTACGCACGCGAAAAGTTATACTGCTTTAGTCTAATAAGATTTCATCACATATACCACAAGTCTTTGTTTGTAACAGTATAGATAAATTTGTAAGAAAAAAAACATCAAAAGAATGAAAACTACTTTGAATGTAGTTATAAGTTGTCATGGAAACACTTATCAGGTAACTTCAGCGTGATTATAAGTTGTAATGGAAACACTTATCAGCTAACTTCAGGGTGTCGGTTTTTCGAGATGGTGTGCGCGCACATCGTAATAAAATAATATAGTATATATAGTATAGCTTATTAGACTAAAGCAGTATTGACTCTCATTATATTTCCCTAACGCGCCATAAGAAGTATAAATTCAAAAAAAATTATGAAAAAGCAAAAAAGTGTATCGTTTTTCCATGTAAAATTGAAGAATATTAGAATCGTGTCTTTAAAAATTACACAATTGCAAATCAACCGCTTGAATTAGGTAAATAGTTATCTTCTTAGGAAATACGAAACGCTAAGCGTAGTTTCTTTAGGGTGAACCTCCAGATGCATCCAAATTATACATGTTATTCAAAGTAGCGATTTAAAGCAGATCACGAATTCGAAAATGAGTAATGTGTGTGTTATATAAAGTAGGTAACGAACTCTGTTTACATTCATTTGTTGTTTATTTCGAGGCATACGTTCTTTTGGAGTGTATTGACGGATTTGATTGATTGATAGATTGTTTGGTGAGTGGTAATTTATTGTGTTTACTAATATTATAGTAGAACAGTGTATATCATAATTATTAGTTCTTATCATTAGTTCTTGTCACAAACAAAATAAAATCACCATAAAAAAAATTCTTATTGATTTCCAATTAATCATCTACTAATATTATAAACGCGAAATTTTGTAGGTATGGATGTTTGTTACTCTTTTACGCAACATCTACAGAATGGATTTTGATGAAACTTTACAGTTATATAGCTTACATATCAGAATAACACATAGGCCACTTTTTATCCCGGGAACAAGTTCCTGTGGGAAACGGGAACGGGAAAACTTCACCACGCGTCCGGAGCCGCGGGCGTCAAATATTTAAGTAATATACGTCTACACTACTAACCGTAAGTCCAATATGAACTACCGCCTTTTTTGATACTAAACCTAACTTTTTTATACCTTGCCTTTTTACATGGTCTAGGTTAGGTACCAGTTTATTTAAATGAGTGACTGTAACTTTAAAACTTAAATACCAAAATTAAGAATTTGAGTTATAGAAGTTACAAAGTGAGCGATAGGCTACGAGTTGACGAGAAATCTGTAAAATAGTACAAATGAAAGTTTTTAATAACGATAGCTGTCATAAAAACTTGACTAAGGCCCTGTTTTCATGGCTCCTAGTTCTGGGTGGTTATAAACAAAATAACCACATATATTAAGATAGGAACTTCACTCCGCTACGCGCCCGCCTTATGTTTCCCATATAACCTATCCACGTCGGTTTGCCCTAAATCGAGGCTTTTTATACCAAATTATAGATGCTACATTTTTTGTCAATGGCAAGCTTAAAAACATAGTCTATTTTTTTAGCTGACTATAAAACAGGCATTTGACCTGTAAAAGCTTCTAGAGGTACCTAAAACAATATCAACCGCTCTACATTCATTTGAAATATATTTTTAGCCTAGCAATCTCATTATCTATCTTTTTCCTATGTATAATATGTAGTCGACATCACAGGAGACCCAACGTTGCCAGTATAATATTATTGTTGCCAGTATAATATTATTGTTGCCAGTATAATATTCGAAACCTTGCCTAAAGGGACCTCATTAAATAATTTTAGTTAAGTATCATATTTTTAAGGTTATATTTAATGTTCATATTAAGCTAAGTTATGTTGATATGTATAGATAACGTTTATATATATCATTAATATATATGTATGTATTTAGAAATATATAAGTATAAATATCAGTTGTCTAGATCCCAAAGTACAAGCTTGTAGCTTAGTTTAGGCGAGATGGCGCTGTGTTAAAAGTTTATTTATACAGAACTGTACTGTTATCTATCTAAGAACAAAATGATGTGGAGGAATCCCAAATAAATGGCCTACAAAACATTTTTATGCACTTTCATGTTATGGGTATTAAATAAAAGGGTTTCATCACTATAAATAAAAAAATAAATATCCATCACGCCTTATCCCCGAAGGGGTGGCAGAGGCATATTATATGCCCACTTTTCACCGTGTGGATTTCTGTCCCACGTAATAGGTGGTGAGCCCATTGCCGTGTTGAAATAGTCTAAGAACAAAATGATGTGGAGGAATCCCAAATAAATGGCCTACAAAACATTTTTATGCACTCTCTCTCTCACTCTATCTGTATTAAATAAAAGGGTTTCATCACTATGCCCACTAAAATGTTGACACACATACGTGTCATGGGGTAAATTGAGAGAGAGGTACGTTTGCTGTCCAGCGACACACTGAATTTAGGGATTTAGTAACGATATTTCAAAAACAACGCATAAAAAAAATATGTTTTGCAATTCGAGAGTGCAGACAGAAGTGAAAACTAAATTTATGAATAACTTATTTACGAGTCCAGAGATTTTATCGCATCAAAAAATATGCCTACCGCGCTTAAAGAAGTTTTCACTTCAAAAATTGACCGAGATCGACGTTAATGATGATGATGAAAAAATATTCTACACTGAAAGAGTCTTAATTGATTACACAATATTATTTTATAAGATCTGTAGATGACCGGGTTAAACGTTAGATGATGATGATTATTATATTATTTAGTAGCAAGGCATTAAATCTACCAATTAAATATCAAAAACATTCGCGTTCGCGGTCTGCTATATGTACATGCATATAATATGCACACACTATAGCTGCGTCTCGTACCTAATGGTGTCGCGAGTCCAGAAATTTTATCTCATCTAAAAATATAAAATAAAATAAGTTTTCACTTAAAAAAATGTTACGGTATTCGTATCAGTAAGATATTGCATTTATTCAAGTCAGATTCAGTAACCAGCAATATTTCAGAATTCTGCTAAAGCAAATTCAATAGTTAATCAAGCTACCATTTCTGATTTCCAATAACTCCATCCTGTTCACGTAGTTGCCCGTATCTTGCAGCCAACATAGATTACGTGAATCATAAGCAGGTAGGTAACTATTTTTTTTTTTAAATTACTTAGGTACAGCATACGCTTATAATATAGAGGCTAACAGACTGCAGGAAATAAAAAGAACTGCTACTTTAGAAAATAAAGAAAATTGTATTGAATTGCATAATGACTTTAGTGAGTGCGAGTGAAAGAAATTTGACTGCCTTAGTGGCGCAGTGGTAGTGTATGCGACTGCCACGACTGAGGTCCCGGGTTCGATCCCCGGGTCGGAAGAAATATTTGTGTAATCCATAAATGTTTGTGTCGAAGTTTGGGTGTTTCCTATGTATAATATGTATATAACATAATTAAACAAAAAATTCTGAAATATATATGTATGTTTATCAGTCGTTTAGATCCCATTACACAAGCTTATATTAGCTTACTTTAGGCGTCGATGTGTAAAAAAATGTCACACAATTGTTGTTGTTGTTAATTCTCCTTCTTTAATATAGTGTAGGTAATCACAATTACTTCCAAACTTTATCTGAATTCGAAGTTCACTTTTATCTGGCTTTAATTTTTAAATTTTATCCTTTGGGTTTTGATTTTCGGCTTTGTTAGGATCGACTGCCGTCTGAACTCCCAACCAAATAACATAACCTCCATCGTTGCTTTGACTGATAATTAGCAGATGCACCTCTAGCATGCGAGATCGCTTGGGCCTATGATATCTTAGTGGGCCACTGGACCGGATTACACCAGCCCTGGTGTAGGCATGGTGGACGCAACGTCGGGAAGTATAAGGTAGGCTTTGTAAGTAATAATATACGTCGCGAATAAGACCCAAAATATCTATACTAATATTATAAAGCTGGAGAGTTTGTTTATTTGTTTGGTTGAACGCGCTAATATCAGAAACTACTGGTTGGATATGAAAAAATATTTTTGTGTTGGATAGCCCATTTATCGAGGAAGGCTATAGGTACTACCCTGGAGAGCGGAGTAGTCATCATAAATGTCGACAAATAGGGGATTTTTTTAAGCATTTTTGTAAAATTTATAAGCGACGGGATTAAATAGGTGCGACGGGAGTTCGAAGTATGTCACGGGCGAAGCCGGGCGGGTGCCAAAACAAATGTAAACTAAAGTATTTTTCGATCGACACCTAGTTATAAATATGAGTGAAAATCGCGATAGTTTAAAAACATTTATCTTAGTGGGGCTTACACCCTAACTTATAATATCACAAAACGACTTTTGTGATATTAAAATTCAAAGCGTACTCAATGGTACAATAAAAATTGTTAGAAAAACAAAAAATACATATTGTATGAAAGGGACGCAGAAGAGACATAAGAGTCCCGTCCGCGTCTCACGCTTTTCTGTGGATCCATCGACTTAAGGTCATTTTGAACTGGAGTTTCGCCTCAATATTATTTCTAATACTGGTCTTTAGTAGTCCACATATAAATTTCCACCTTTAAAACGTAAAAACCGTTTATGACTTTATTCTGAAAGGTCATATTAGTGTAGTAAATAATATGTCTTTTTAACTATAAATAGTTATATCAGTAATATTAACTATGCGATGATAAAGCTCCTATGATTACCTAAATCTTTTGAAAAATATTAGTGGGGCGAAAAATATAAAGGGCTACTGTTAATTACATAAAAACCATACTGAGCATTTCTGTACGCGCTTATTTCGGTAAGCGATTAAAATATTAAAACCGGCGAAAAGTATGCTGAATAAAGAAAACAGGTAAATTGCGGTAATAATATTGTAATATAATGAAAAGATCTTTGCCTATAGTCAGCTAAAAAAATAGACTATGTTTTTAAGCTTGCCATTGACAAAAAATGTAGCATCTATAATTTGGTATAAAAAGCCTCGATTTAGGGCAAACCGACGTGGATAGGTTATATGGGAAACATAAGGCGGGCGCGTAGCGGAGTGAAGTTCCTATCTTAATATATGTGGTTATTTTGTTTATAACCACCCAGAACTAGGAGCCATGAAAACAGGGCCTTAGTCAAGTTTTTAATAACGATAGCTGTCATAAAAACTTGACTAAGGCCCTGTTTTCATGGCTCCTAGTTCTGGGTGGTTATAAACAAAATAACCACATATATTAAGATAGGAACTTCACTCCGCTACGCGCCCGCCTTATGTTTCCCATATAACCTATCCACGTCGGTTTGCCCTAAATCGAGGCTTTTTATACCAAATTATAGATGCTACATTTTTTGTCAATGGCAAGCTTAAAAACATAGTCTATTTTTTTAGCTGACTATAGGCAAAGATCTTTTCATTATATTACAATATTATTACTGCAATTTACCTGTTTTCTTTATTCAGCATACTTTTCGCCGGTTTTAATATTTTAATCGCTTACCGAAATAAGCGCGTACAGAAATGCTCAGTATGGTTTTTATGTAATTAACAGTAGCCCTTTATATTTTTCGCCCCACTAATATTTTTCAAAAGATTTAGGTAATCATAGGAGCTTTATCATCGCATAGTTAATATTACTGATATAACTATTTATAGTTAAAAAGACATATTATTTACTACACTAATATGACCTTTCAGAATAAAGTCATAAACGGTTTTTACGTTTTAAAGGTGGAAATTTATATGTGGACTACTAAAGACCAGTATTAGAAATAATATTGAGGCGAAACTCCAGTTCAAAATGACCTTAAGTCGATGGATCCACAGAAAAGCGTGAGACGCGGACGGGACTCTTATGTCTCTTCTGCGTCCCTTTCATACAATATGTATTTTTTGTTTTTCTAACAATTTTTATTGTACCATTGAGTACGCTTTGAATTTTAATATCACAAAAGTCGTTTTGTGATATTATAAGTTAGGGTGTAAGCCCCACTAAGATAAATGTTTTTAAACTATCGCGATTTTCACTCATATTTATAACTAGGTGTCGATCGAAAAATACTTTAGTTTACATTTGTTTTGGCACCCGCCCGGCTTCGCCCGTGACATACTTCGAACTCCCGTCGCACCTATTTAATCCCGTCGCTTATAAATTTTACAAAAATGCTTAAAAAAATCCCCTATTTGTCGACATTTATGATGACTACTCCGCTCTCCAGGGTAGTACCTATAGCCTTCCTCGATAAATGGGCTATCCAACACAAAAATATTTTTTCATATCCAACCAGTAGTTTCTGATATTAGCGCGTTCAACCAAACAAATAAACAAACTCTCCAGCTTTATAATATTAGTATAGATATTTTGGGTCTTATTCGCGACGTATATTATTACTTACAAAGCCTACCTTATACTTCCCGACGTTGCGTCCACCATGCCTACACCAGGGCTGGTGTAATCCGGTCCAGTGGCCCACTAAGATATCATAGGCCCAAGCGATCTCGCATGCTAGAGGTGCATCTGCTAATTATCAGTCAAAGCAACGATGGAGGTTATGTTATTTGGTTGGGAGTTCAGACGGCAGTCGATCCTAACAAAGCCGAAAATCAAAACCCAAAGGATAAAATTTAAAAATTAAAGCCAGATAAAAGTGAACTTCGAATTCAGATAAAGTTTGGAAGTAATTGTGATTACCTACACTATATTAAAGAAGGAGAATTAACAACAACAACAATTGTGTGACATTTTTTTACACATCGACGCCTAAAGTAAGCTAATATAAGCTTGTGTAATGGGATCTAAACGACTGATAAACATACATATATATTTCAGAATTTTTTGTTTAATTATGTTATATACATATTATACATAGGAAACACCCAAACTTCGACACAAACATTTATGGATTACACAAATATTTCTTCCGACCCGGGGATCGAACCCGGGACCTCAGTCGTGGCAGTCGCATACACTACCACTGCGCCACTAAGGCAGTCAAATTTCTTTCACTCGCACTCACTAAAGTCATTATGCAATTCAATACAATTTTCTTTATTTTCTAAAGTAGCAGTTCTTTTTATTTCCTGCAGTCTGTTAGCCTCTATATTATAAGCGTATGCTGTACCTAAGTAATTTAAAAAAAAAAATAGTTACCTACCTGCTTATGATTCACGTAATCTATGTTGGCTGCAAGATACGGGCAACTACGTGAACAGGATGGAGTTATTGGAAATCAGAAATGGTAGCTTGATTAACTATTGAATTTGCTTTAGCAGAATTCTGAAATATTGCTGGTTACTGAATCTGACTTGAATAAATGCAATATCAGTAAGGCGAATACCGTAACATTTTTTTAAGTGAAAACTTATTTTATTTTATATTTTTAGATGAGATAAAATTTCTGGACTCGCGACACCATTAGGTACGAGACGCAGCTATAGTGTGTGCATATTATATGCATGTACATATAGCAGACCGCGAACGCGAATGTTTTTGATATTTAATTGGTAGATTTAATGCCTTGCTACTAAATAATATAATAATCATCATCATCTAACGTTTATCCCGGTCATCTACAGATCTTATAAAATAATATTGTGTAATCAATTAAGACTCTTTCAGTGTAGAATATTTTTTCATCATCATCATTAACGTCGATCTCGGTCAATTTTTGAAGTGAAAACTTCTTTAAGCGCGGTAGGCATATTTTTTGATGCGATAAAATCTCTGGACTCGTAAATAAGTTATTCATAAATTTAGTTTTCACTTCTGTCTGCACTCTCGAATTGCAAAACATATTTTTTTTATGCGTTGTTTTTGAAATATCGTTACTAAATCCCTAAATTCAGTGTGTCGCTGGACAGCAAACGTACCTCTCTCTCAATTTACCCCATGACACGTATGTGTGTCAACATTTTGGTGGGCATAGTGATGAAACCCTTTTATTTAATACAGATAGAGTGAGAGAGAGAGTGCATAAAAATGTTTTGTAGGCCATTTATTTGGGATTCCTCCACATCATTTTGTTCTTAGACTATTTCAACACGGCAATGGGCTCACCACCTATTACGTGGGACAGAAATCCACACGGTGAAAAGTGGGCATATAATATGCCTCTGCCACCCCTTCGGGGATAAGGCGTGATGGATATTTATTTTTTATTTATAGTGATGAAACCCTTTTATTTAATATCCATAACATGAAAGTGCATAAAAATGTTTTGTAGGCCATTTATTTGGGATTCCTCCACATCATTTTGTTCTTAGATAGATAACAGTACAGTTCTGTATAAATAAACTTTTAACACAGCGCCATCTCGCCTAAACTAAGATACAAGCTTGTACTTTGGGATCTAGACAACTGATATTTATACTTATATATTTCTAAATACATACATATATATTAATGATATATATAAACGTTATCTATACATATCAACATAACTTAGCTTAATATGAACATTAAATATAATTTTAAAAATATGATACTTAACTAAAATTATTTAATGAGGTCCCTTTAGGCAAGGTTTCGAATATTATACTGGCAACAATAATATTATACTGGCAACAATAATATTATACTGGCAACGTTGGGTCTCCTGTGATGTCGACTACATATTATACATAGGAAAAAGATAGATAATGAGATTGCTAGGCTAAAAATATATTTCAAATGAATGTAGAGCGGTTGATATTGTTTTAGGTACCTCTAGAAGCTTTTACAGGTCAAATGCCTGTTTTATCTTCTGTTCTGTGGCAGGCGAACCCTATTCTGCCTGTGGGCTGCTTGCCGCTCGGTACCCTAGGGTAGCAAAATCTCAAATCAAATCATTTATTTGATAAAATATGGTAGATACTATAATGTTCCAAACATTCTCTACAATATCTTGGCGCGCAAATATTTTTATTATAAGTACCGTACCGTACAGGCATTCATTAGTTTATATCTACACTAATATACAAAGCTGAAGAGTTTGTTTGCTTGGTTGTTTGAACGTGCTAATCTTAGGAACCAATGAGTCGAATAAAAAATATATTTTTGTGTTAGATATCCCATTTATCGAGAAAGGCTATACCAATAAGCATAACGCATTAAGCATTTCGCTACTTCCCAGGAGAGCAGGGCAGTAATCATAAATGTCAACAAATGGGACAAATTTTACATACATTATTGTAAAATTTATAAACGATAGGATTAAATCGGTGCGACGGGAGTTTCAAGTACATCACGGGTGAAGCTGTGGTGGTCTGCTAGTTGTTTTAATATAATATTCCCTCGAAAGTTGATATCAGTTTCGGGCTCAGAGAATAATTAGTACCTATGTCCAGCTCATTAAACTCTACAGATTCCACATCCGTCTGCATAGGCGATGATTTGGTCGAGCGCACGGACCAGGTCAAATACCTGGGATCGGTATTTCACGCGTCCTGTGACATCGATTGCGACGTCAAGGCACGCATAGCTGCCGCGTGGTCCAAGTGGCGGGAGATGACTGGTGTCATTTGTGACCCAAAATGCAGGTCAGGTTGAAAGGACAGGTCCCGGTAAGAGGGGAATACCCAAGAAGCGTTGGCTTGAAGTCGTAAGGGATGACATGCGTGCCAATGGTCTCACTACAGGGGATGCCGACGACTGTGCGAAGTGGAGGAGAAAAAGTAGGAAAGCGGACTCTGGGCGTCGCGAGACGCAACTGAGACAGACACTCGGATGATGATGTCCAGCTCATTAGCCGTTTATCGCTACACCATAGTCGTAGCCGTATTTTTCGATCGATTCCACCAAAACATTTTCATAGCACCTAAGTTTTGTACAAGAAATTTTTAGTACACTATTGTGTACGATGTCACTTTAAAATGTTGTCTGAGAAAACACAATCCACTTCTATTGTTGTCTCGGGTCTGTAGCGGTCATTTATCAAGTAGAGGGTCAAGTAACAAATATCGCGACGTGGTTTTTATTGAAAAGGATCCGTTTCCGTATCTTGATATATAGCAAATTGTATGGCAATATGTTGGCGAAACATACATACTTATATTTTTATTTAATCCTCGTTGGCGACATCTACTATGGATACTAATATTTTAAAGAGTAAAGACTTGTTTGTAGTCCATAAACTCTAAAACTACAGAATCGATTTAAAAAATTATTTCACCGTTACAAAATCGAGTTACTAGTCCTTTACTCTTTGGTTTTATACCTAAATAAATATAAAATAAAAAAATAAATATTTTTTAAAGTAGGTAATTACTAAAATAAAATTAATCTACCGTGTGTAGACGTAGATTTATTTTGTTTTAGTACTTACCTACTTAAATAATAATTTATTATATTTATTTTATACGTCGGCATGACGTGAAAATTTCACGCACGCCTCATGCCCCAAGAAGCGGGATTAAACCCAAACCAACCCCAGAAGAAGCGGGATAACACCCGAACCCTAGGTGAGGTCGCGGTGGTAGCCAAAGTCTGCCGGGAGCACTAGGACATTTTTCCGAGGAGCTACCCGGCTCTTTAGCTCGACAGTTAGACAAGGATCGTGTGGTTTTAGCCGGTTCGTGTCCGGCATGACTTCCGAGGGTATTTCCACACCTTACAAAAAAAACCGTGTGTAGACGTGAGTCAATTACTTTTAAACTAGCTAGCAATAATAGGTACCTAGTTTTAGTTGCTAGGTTGTAACCTATTTTAAAATGAAATAATTGTTAGTATGTATTTATATAACCATAGCAAAAATCTATTAAAATAAAACGGATCAAAGTGTGTAAGGGTTTACACACTAAAATCTTCGGGAAGCAAACCAATCTCTCCTGCAGGGGTGTACCCGGACTCCAACGAACGAGACATTAGCAAAATCACCCTTATCCGCAGTAGCTCCCAACAATACCGAAAAACAAAGTTCCTAGCTGCCAATATAAGCTGAGACCAGGTTCCAAATTCAATTGGGCTTAAGATTATTTGAATTTCTCAATACAGTTTGAAACGGTTTGACTACCTCGGTGACTTAAGCCGTAACGTGTGGGCCTGCCGCGCTGAGGCCCCGGTTCAGAACAATTTATATGGTCCGCAAATGTTTGTTTCGGAGTTTGGACTGCCTCTGTGGCGCTGGGAGTGTATCCTACTGCTACGCAAGAGTTCGTGAGTTCGATTCCCACTCAGGATAAAACTTTGTATGATGAGCACGATGGTTTATTCTGTGTTTGGGTGTTATTTATCTAGAATATATAAGTTTTTAGAAATATATAAGTATGTTTATGAGTTATCTGGTTACCATAGTACAAGCTTGGCTTAGTTTGGAATCAGATGGCATTGTGCGAGTTGTCCCAACAATATTTATTTATTGATATAATAGGTATATATTTAAAAATTTAAATATGTTTATCACTTCTATCTATCTTGCTTACTTTGGGCTAGATGGAGCTGTGTAAAAAAAGTCTCACAATATTAAATTGTACGAAAAATCGTAATGACTGCAAGCTAATACAATTCTAAGTAAACCAAAAATCACAGAATACAAAATTACTCATAATTTAAACTTCTGTGACGTAATACTTAGTTGATTAATAGGACACTGAAAAGGTTCGGAAGGAAATTCCTCACCCTAAATGGCTGTAAATCAAAGTGCTATCAGAGAGGTGAGCTCACAACGGGAATGTTACCCAGTGCCCGTGAAAAAAGGATCTTACAATTGAATAGAAAAGGAACAATCAATCAAAACAATGTTTCCTAGCGAAGGTGTTTTTGGTATGAAGTTGGAACGGTATTTATGTCATTTTTACATTTCTAGGAAGCAGAGTTAGTCTGCCTTGGTAAATGATAAATACGTAATGATATATTTGGTGAGTATTATCCCTACATGTTACTCACATGAACCTGTTCCCGGGATAAAAAAGCAGTTTATGTCTATTCAGGATGTCGCTCCCCCACACCAAAATTTTATCCAAATTGGTCCAGCCGTTTAACCGTGTAGAAGTAATACACTTGCAAATTTGCCTTATAGTAAATTAGTATACTGATATAGTAAATTAGTGTAACATTGAAATAACCGCCTTTAGCCACGGTAATAAGTAATAGGTATTCTAGTGTAATGAAAACGATTGTGATAAAATTTGTATTTGACAAGCTTAAGTTGTGTTTTGAAAATAGAATTTGTCAATAATTTCTTGGCATAACAAAATACATAATTACGCCTATGTCCCTGAAGGTGAGTACAGGTGAATACACACTCACACTTTGTCTTTAGTCTTATTGGTCCCATGTAATAATGTGCAAACCTATTGGCGCCATTGGTAAATAGTGATATACGAGCGAAAATGTAAGTATAACCATTCTGTAGTTCTAACCAAAATTTCAACAGGCATGTGAGATGTTACCTATCCACAAATACAGTATCTGCAGTACGCCTTGAAACGAAACTAAATAGCTTTACACCAATATCTTCGTATAAAGAACTGCACCAACATCTTTGAAGCCCAAGTCATTCACACTTGCAAGTCACATCTGCTAACCAAAGAAGACTCAGGTAAAGACACACACACACACATACACAGACTTTAGGCAGCAGTTCTGTTGCTTCGAACAATGCCGAAAATCCTCGCCAAATCATATAATCAAAGCTAAACTTCTTTTGAAACCATTGAACAGTTTTTACAAAACGTGGACGATAAAGACGTTTAACCTTCAGCTCGTGACCTTGACAGGTAGTCATTTTTGTGTGCCAAATAACAAAAGAAAAAAGTGGAAGCCCATACCTCAACAGGAAAAAACATTGGTGTACGATCCATCCGTCCGTCTGTCAAAACCATTTATCTCTGAAACATATGGAAGTATTTTTATTTATTTATCACGCCTTATCCCCGAAGAGGTGGCAGAGGCATATTATATGCCCACTTTTCACCATGTATTTTCCTGTCCCAATAGGTGGTGAGCCCATTGCCGTGTTGAAATAGACAGACGCAGGTTGTAACTACCTGCTGTTGAATTTTACCAACGGCTTGATGTGCCTACCGAAGCACGGAAAAGCTCGCAAATGTAAATGCCAGAAAGTGGTCACCCGTCAATTTAAGAAGAAAGAAATCCTTTGTTCTCATAAAAGAATCGGACTTCTAAGTACGTGTCTACGCTGCCAACTGCCAAAATCAATTTCTGAGAGACCAGAGCACTACTGGTCAATGCTCTTATCCTATTTTTTGTTAAAGCTGTTCAAAGCTTGTGCTAAAAGTCGTAGATGATTGTTACACATTCTACATTTGAATTATTGCCTGTACCAGGATTTTCCAACTTCCAAATAATTTGTATGTAGGTATTGTTCAGGCTTAAAATTTACTTATCCGATATTATTGTCATTAGAGATTATATTAATATATGCGTTATAGAAAAACCCAGTCGTATCTTCATATATTTAACAATAGGAATACACATATGAGCAAATTATTTCGGTACACATTTGTTTAATCCAGGGATTAAATATATCTACAATTTAATTCTTACACAAAACGAGTAAACAACGTATTATAGAATATACGCCTATCGTGTATGTTAATTAGTTATCAGCTTTCGCTAATACTAAGATTAGACACTAGCACTATAAAAAGAAAAAATACTGGTAAGGAATAGTAGACAGATTCCAGACGACCACCATGATGCGAGTATATTTGGTGTTATTTTTCTTCAAATTCCATACCGTTTTCTCGGAATATAATACAACGGACGAGTTGCTAGATTGGCCTAGTCTTGGAATTAAAAACGCTGAAAACATCAAGCTCTTAGAAGATCAACTTTTGATACACCGCATTGTGGGAGGAAATGTCGCTCCAGTCTATGCTCATCCATACCTTGTCGGCTTATTAATGGACTTTGGCCTGTCATCACCTTCGGGTTGTGGTGGTTCATTACTAACCCAAACAAGAATCTTGACAGCAGCGCATTGTTACTCTTATGGACGACTTGTTGCAAGAAGAATCACTGCCGTTCTTGGATCGCAGTTCCTGTTTTACGGTGGCCACAGAGTTTCGGTATCATCAATTGCTGTACATCCTTGGTATGAGTATAGAACTCTTGCCAATGATATAGCAATGTTATATTTGCCAACAGCGGTACCTTTAAGTAGCCGAATTCAACCTATCCGACTACCATCAGAACACCTGCTTAACAAGGATTTTACTAATATGTGGGTTACAGCATCTGGATATGGGAGGTATTCAGATTCAAGTCAAGCAGCGACAACCAGTACTTTTACAAGGAATGTTACACTGCAGGTGATTTCTAATGGTCAGTGTGAACTAGCTTATGGGCAGTTTCTGTTAAGCTCCAATATTTGCACAAGCGGAAAGGGTGTTGTTGGAATTTGTCAAGGAGACTCTGGAGGGCCATTGACGATCAATGTTGATGGGGAAGAAGTTTTAATCGGTGTCAGTTCATTTGTGGCACTTGCTGGTTGCGAACAACAATACCCTTCAGTCTTTGCAAGAATAAGCAGCTATATTAATTGGATACAAGTTCAACTTTAAAGGTATTTGCTTATTCTTTAGAAATTAAAATTGTGATATTAATGCGTAATATAATGTAAAAATGAATATCTTAAGTAATTTAAAGGCCAATTTTCTAATTTTTTATTCTTTCCGGGTATCATTAGGAATATTGTCTAATTAAGTACAGTTAGAAAATAGAACATTAAAAATATATTTAGCCTACTGGCTAAATAAATTCTTGGTCTTTTTGCTATATAATCACCAACAATATCTGTGATGTCAGACAACTTGGATGTGATTAGTGGTCTTCTGAACTCCTTTCTCCCAATTTTACACAACCTCAATATCTGATCGATCACTTCCTAATTCCACTTTCTCGACACAACTGCCTGTTTAAATTTTACTTGTAAATCAAATAATATATAAGAACATGAAGGAGACTTTTTAATTTTGTAACCTTGTTGTCCAGACCTTGTTAAATCCCTCAAAATATAATAGACCAAGAGTTTAAAATTATTTTTTACCAACAAAGGCCGTCCTAGGTAAGGAATCATAACTCCGTAGCAAAATATAACATATTAATAGTAAATGGAAAGAAACCCACAATGCGCGGGTCTGAGTCGCCCTTAATCAATGTTATTTGGGTTAAAAAGATATTGTACTGAAAATTTCCAAACTATTTACAACTGGATAAATAAAAACGGATTTATCAATTATTTGTTTTATTTATTCACCATCCACGGTTCGCGGTTTAGCTTGCACTAGATGAAACAGAATATAATGGCTGGTTGGCACAAGTATTTATATGTTTACGAAATGGAACTGCGGATTTAGCTAAAACGCTTTTAAACAATTCATATGTTTGACGTTTAATCTAGGTCACCACATTGATCAACAGCTCTTCACACATTGTGAAATACAAAGTAGTTATTTTTCTCTATTGCCTTTTTATAAAAAATCCTATAAAAAATAAAATAAAAATATATTATATAATATATATCACACCTAAAATAAACCTGAAAAATTAGGCTAGTTCTGGACTGAGCGTTATTCTAGGTTGCATTCGAAACCATCGCTTCAGTGGCACGCTTTCCTATTTTTGTTTTTTAACTCGAAAAAAAAGAAAGATGTTATCTTATTTTATAGTTATTATTATATTTAATGTTCTTACTTAGTAACACGCAACTGGCAGATGAAATAGGTAACAGTACCTGAAATTTATTGTTAGATAATAACTAATAAGTATCTAACTACTTTTATATATTTATTTTATTATTTTTATTTTTTTATTTATTCTTTATATATTTATATTCATATCATATATTTATATTTTAGTTAATAACAAGATAATCATGTCAGATAGTAATGACAGTTTTGTTTCATGTTCATCTTCGAGTGCGTCCAATGAAAGTATTCTTAGCACGAATGGTGTTGATGACTCCTTACACTTGCGTGAACAGCTGTTTTCAGTGTTTTCTTGTCTTCCCATGTATTTCAACGTTGTTCATGTGAATGCTCAAAGCGTCCCTGCTCATTACCCTGACTTTCTTTCGTCTTTTGATGCTGATCATGTTCATGCTGTTCTTGTGTCTGAAAGCCTTTTCAAACCTGCCATACCTTCGACACAATATCCCCTTCCGGGATATTAACTTGTGCGAAATGATAGAACGGGCAAGGGATATGGAGGTGTGGCCATATATCTTCACGGCGACATGCCGCACTGGTTAGTTGACCAATCTCCAAGTGAATATTCCACATTCGCAGAACATCTTTTTATTGAAATTAACTTAAATTATAACAAAGTTCTATTAGGGGTCTACTATAATCCATCTAGTAAAATTGATTACTATTCTTCGTTTGAGAGTAAGTTGGAATACCTAAATTCAGTTTATAACCACGTAATTATACTTGGAGATTTTAACACCTGCCTGCTAAAGAATTATTCTCACAGTCATAAACTTTAGTCCGTTGTCCGTTCTGTCAACATGCATATTCTCTGCCTTAATGCTACTCACAAAGCACCTAATTCTAAGCCTTCAGTTCTAGACTTGTTTATTGTCTCTGACTCCAGCAAAGTGGCCACCCATGGTCAGCTTCCTGCTTCTTTTTCTTATCATGATCTCATCTATCTTTCTTACAGAGTTCGTCCTCCTAAGCGCAAGAGTAAATTTCTTTATCTTCGTAGTTTTAAAAACATTGATCTGGAACGTTTGGGTGAGGATGCGAGAGGCATTGATTGGTCACCGGTATATAACAGTGATGATTTGGATGTCAAGGTTGCTGCATTTACCACTATAATTCTAGGCTTGTATGATGTGCATGCTCCTCTCAATAAGGTTTGCAAAGCATTTGCCGGCTCCTTGGCTTACTATAGACATTAAAAAGTTGATGTCAAACCGAGATAAGGCTAAACGAATTTATAATAAATCACCTACGACTGAAAATAGAGACAGATATAAAAAGTTACGTAATCGCTGCGGTCGTATGTGTAGGGATGCTAAAAGACGCCACATTCATAATTACATATACAAAACCTCAACTCATCACAAGTATGGCAATTCCTTCGGTCTCTGGGAGTTGGTAAGGCCTCACAAAGCTGTGATATTAATATAGATCTCAATGAACTTAACAGCCATTTCTCAAGGTCTCCAGTCACCATCCCCAGAGACACTAAAACTTCCATGTTACATTTTCTTTCTAAACTTCCTTTGCAATGGCAAAGGAAGTTAAGTTAAGAAAATGTTAAGTTAAGAAAATGAGAAAGAAGTATTTAATGAAATACTTCTTTCTCATTTCACTCGGTTACGGAGGCGGAAATTAGGAGATGCTTACAATCAATATCAACAAAGGCTGTTGGGTACGATGGCCTACAGCTGCAAATGCTCCTTCCTATCTTTAACCATATAGTCCCTGTCAATACTCACGTTATTAATTACTCTCTGCATAGCCATTTGTTCCCCTCATTGTAGAAAAAAGCTTACGTCATACCTTTACCTAAAGTATCGAATCCTTCTAACTTATCCCACTATCGTCCCATTTCCATTCTTCCATTACTATCTAAAATTCTTGAAAGTGTAGTTCAAAATCTTTCTTCTTTCTTCTCCTGTAATAGTCTGCTTAGTCCATACCAGTCAGGTTTTCGTCGCGGTCACAGCACTACCACTGCGTTAGTCAAAATTACAGATGACATGCGGCTGGCAATAGAAAATAAACAATTAACCATACTGGTTCTATTGGACTTTAGCAGTGCCTTTAATTCTGTTGATTTTGATATTCTCCTGGGAATGCTGGCCTCTCTTAATATTTCGTCTACTGTCATTGAGTGGTTCAAATCATATCTTCAGGGTCGCTCACAGTCTGTCCGCTATGACGATGCCTTTTCGGAATGGTGTGATTTGACTGCGGGAGTCCCTCAAGGTGGCGTTTTGTCTCCTCTTCTCTTCTCCGTTTTTATTAACGCAATCACTAAAGTAATTTCTTCACAGTACCATCTCTACGCTGACGACCTCCAGTTATATCGTCACTTTAGAGTTGAAGAAACTGACGAGGCTATAACTGCTATTAACAATGATCTGAACAACATAAATCTATGGGCAAATTCTTACGGGCTTATGATTAACCCTACGAAGTCGCAAGCAGTCATTGTTGGTAGCAGATATATGCTAAATCTGCTAGATGATCAATCTCTCCCACAAATAATGTATGACTCGATTCCGATTGCATTTGCTCAGCACGCGAAAAATCTTGGTGTCCACATAGATTCTTGTCTTAACTGGGACGTCCAAATTGCAGAGGTAAGCAAGAAGATATTTTGCTCGTTACAATCCCTTAAACGTCTCCAGAAATTCCTGCCTTTCGACAATAAAGTTACTCTTGCGCAGTCCCTCTTGCTCCCGATTTTAGACTATGCTGATGTCTGTTACCTTGATGCAAAGGAGGTTCACCTTAATAAACTTGAACGTATGCAAAACCTGGGCATCCGCTTCATTTTCGGTCTACGTAAGTACGACCACGTGTCCGAATTTCGAGAAAAGTTGAAGTGGTTACCTATTCGGCAGCGTCGTAACTTTCATATTCTCTCGCTTCTATTCTCTATTTTACATGATATAAATTCGCCTCCCTATCTGAAGGAACGTTTTGAGTTTCTTGTTCCCAGGGATAAACCCTGTCGTACTTCCTGTTCTCTTCTTCTTTGAACTTCTTCCCACAATTCTAACCGTTATGACTAGTCCTTCACTATTCGAGCAGTGCGCTTGTGGAATTCGCTGCCTCACATTGTACGCGATAGCTTGTCGTTGAGCGTATTCAAGAGGAAAGTTAAAGAACTGTACCTATCTCAAAATGCTTAAGATCTGATTATCTATTTAAAAATATCTCTATGTATATATTTATATGTATCTATTTCAAGCATTTATATATATGTATATGTTGTATTTATGTATGTGTGTATGTATGTATGTGTATATGTGTGTATATATCTATTTGTGTAATATATGTATATTTATTTTATAATACCTTCTCTTATTTAAATAAAATTTTCTCTTTCAGACCTTCGTTGCGCTTTTTCCCATTCACCCCAAGGTTTGCTGGAAGAGAACTCAATTCTGAGTTAACCTCGCCTTTGTACATCATAATATTAGTACTTATTTTATGTAACACTATATTTGTTATGTGCAATAAAGAATAAAATAAAAAAAAAAAATTACAAAAAATTTGCGATTGAGGCTCTCTCTTACAACCCATAAGACTATAAATATTTTGAAGGCCATTTCTCAATTGACGGCCCAATGATGTGTCCCTTCATGCTCTGCTTGAAGATGCCAGACTTGTAACAGGAGTGAAATGCGTAAAAGTACATATAGAGCGCTCCAAGTTTCCTGCTATTGTGTTACTTATACCCTATATATTCGGCATCGTCATTTGTAAGAAAATTGGCACACATATCGTTCTCTACGATATGAATGCCCGAGTTTTGGGTTTGTCCCTTTTTCTACGACCCGGTTGCTTAGTCATAGTCAGACAGTTACCCACAAAGTCGGGTGGTCGCCGCAAAACATGACCGCAGAAGTGAGGCAGCACCCTGTTAGCAGATATCTTCAACCGATTAAGCTAAAATTTTGTATACCCGTGTAGTTTAGATAAAAATCTATGGTTAGCTGCGTAAAGTTATTGTAAATCCAACATGGTGGAACACTTGGCGGTTATTTTTATTGCACTGCTACAATATGGGTACCAAATTTAATAATTTGCTGAGAGTAACTCGAAAAGTAAATATATACTAAATATACCTCAATACGGGTATGAAATGCAAGGCTTATTGCTGAGAACATTCTTTTTAGAGCATATAAATAAGAATTTGTTTTAAAAAAGATTATAATTGTTTATTTCTTTCTTTCTAGTTGGATTTATTAGTATTTCTCATTTGTCTTCAGATCCACAAAAACATCATCCTAGAATTGACTTCCCTACTCGTTTCCTAAGCTTCGGTGAAATTCTGCGAGCTAACTGCACCACTGCACCAGCTTTTCCAGCACCACACATTACTTGGTTCATCAATGGAACAAAGGTAATTATTAATCTACTCCTAAAATAGGTCCAATATAATAACAATAAATATTTTGAGATATTTTTTTACACAACGCTGTTTAGACCAGGTAAGCTTATATAAGCTTTTTGTATGGACAATTAGAATTATAGAAACACCCAAACTCCGAAACAAACATTTGCGGATCACACAAATAATTACTTCGACCCGGGAAACCAGCCCGGGACCTCAACGAGGCAGTCGCATACACTAAAATTCATGACACTGAAATATATTCATGGTTAGACTCCACGCATAATATTTTTTCATTCTATTTGACTTCTAGATGGATGAAGTGGTTGCACAGTCACACAAATTTCGCGTCCCGATGAGCGAACGGAATGGCAGAAGAGGACAAAGAAGCTTCGAGTATGATAAAGGTTTCAGCACCCCTACTCCACTTCTAACTCTCACACATGCATCTCATATTGCTACACGACCGCCTGGCTGCAACTTGAAGGACCATCAGGTACAACCTGGTTTATTTACTTACCTATACTTAACCTAAGTATGCTCATACATACACATACATACATATTGTCACGCCTTTATCCCCGAAGGGGTAGGCAGAGGCATACTATACGCCCACATTTCACCGTATGCATTTTTCCCACATAACAGTGGTGAACCCATTGCCGTGTTGAAATGGACAGGCGCAAACTGTGGTGATCTGCTGTTGAAATTTTCAAGCCGCCCATAAGGCCTTCAACCAGGCTTAACGACTACTATTTTACTGACAACCAGGATCGACGCTTTAACGTGCCTTCCGAAGCACGGAAACGCTCATACTTACATACATATCGTCACGCCTGTCTCCCATGGGGGTAGGCAGAGGCTATGTCTTTCCACTTGCTACTGTTTAAGTTGTTTAAAGTGTTTTCATACACACACGCCGGTTAGGGTAGGTACTCTTGACCTGACCTTTTTCCAAAATGTCATCTATTTGATTTACATATGTACTTTGAGGTACGGAAACGCTCGCAAATGTAAATTCCACAAAGTGGTCACCCATCCAAGAACCGGCCATAGTCAATGTTGCTTAAAGCAGTGATTGTTTACAAAACACTGAGTCAGCAGGGCCACGAGCGCTTATACTCATATTTCATAAGTATGCTCATATTGTAAATATATAGAAATTAAATTTGAAGTAAAACAGAGATGAGGCAGGCCATGCAAACATTCATACGTTTTAATATATAATTTATAATAGTTGATAACAGTGCTTCGCCCGTGTAGTGAACTTTTCTAGTACCCGTTTTTCATGGGAACTTGTTTCTGGAATAAAAAGTAACCTGTCTTATTTTAATGTATATGCTATTTTACTGTAAACTCACATTAAAATCCATTAAATAGTTTATTACATGACAGAGTTACAAACATCGATACAAAGTTTCACATTAATAATATAAATAAGATGAAAACTCTCATTAGGTACGTAACTATGTCGGAATAGTGTGGTATTGGGAGTCAATTTTGTTCTACGCTATTGAGACGTGAGAATACTGCGCACTATTGTGTTGGGCCAGCTACTACTACAAGTTAAAACGTGGATTTAATCTCGATAATGACTAATAAAATGCTGTGTAAACAAAATTATAACATAAAACCATTAATTTAACCGTGACTCCGTCTAAAATAATGTCCAAATTAATCTCTTTTCCATGCTGTACCCTATTCATATTGTGTAGCGCAAGGAAATTACATTTATGCAAATTATCCCCTTGTAGGTATAGATAAGCGTTCATGTGTATGTAGCTGTCTAGATTTTGTTTGTTTACCGAGTTTGTCTAGTGACAGCCTTAATAATTCCAACGTAAATAAAACTAGTGATATTTTTTGCACAATCATAATTCCTACCACGTATCGGGTAACGTCCTTAAACTGAAGCTTTCAGCTTCGTTAAAGATCTGTGAGCTGTGTTCAAAGTATCAAAATCTAGAGTCAATAAAACGACTGTAATATGATTCTAGTCACTAAAGGCATTGTTGAACTTGAAGTAGCAATAAAACATTTGAAAATAGAATTCTATTAATTGTTTGAAAATTTTAAAAGAAATCTAATCTGTAATGATGATCATACTATCCGAAAAGTTAAAAAAAAAGTAACTATGTCTTAAACTAGGTACATACCAGCTCGGATGCAAAAAGTTTAAGTATTGCCAGTGAATCCATATCACTAGGTGCACTTGCCGTCCCCGGTAATTCTAAAATGGAGCGAAGCGTTTTGCCCTTACCATTTCTGAACACGAACTTTCGGTGATTATTCCTTCATGGTATGTCGGATACAGCATACGTTGAAACGTGGGCGTATAGGACGCCTCTGCCTACCCCTTCGGGGAAAAAGGCGTGAAAGTATGTTTTTGTTGTATGTCCGATTTTCGATTTTATTTTTTCTAAACTATCTATGGCTAGATGTTGTATTATGGGTCAAATTTGATAAAAAGTGTTGAGTGGTTTGGGAGGAGTTCGAGGACAAAGCGAAAATTCGAATCGTGGAAGAATGGAGCTACGCTCACCTCTTTTGCTTCGCTCGAATTACTAAGAGTATGCACTCAATACCTTTGGCAATGATTTTTAGATAATTTCAAGGTTGGTGACGATCGTAGGAATTGAAAGATTGTAATGATCTTCATCTTAGTGTATTTCCAGTAGATACCAAACCCTACCTGAGCCTGCGGTCCACTTCAATTTGACAGCTAGGATCAGCCAGCCATTAGACTTTTTTTTCGGCATTGTTGGGAGTAACTGCCGATTGACTACGTCGTTGCCTTATCCGTTTATTAGCAGGTGCACCGCTAGGTCCACCGCTTAGGCCTCGGGGATCTTCCTTTTTAACTTTTAATGCCAATATTAATACTAATCTCTTAGATTTCTCTTGCACAATAAACAAATATTACAATACATAGTAGGTACTTCGATATGTAAATCTTTCTACATTACCGTGACAACCGCGGAATTGTTGTCAAATATAAAACGATAAATCTGTTGAATGATTGTACGTGTTTGTAAAGAATACCTTTGTGAAATTGTGGTAGAAAACAAAGTCTGAATAGAAAGAAACCTATGCGTATTATTACATGTGTTAGAATCAAACAAGCGTCATTATTTTGGTTGCAACTATTTTAATGGAAAAGGGTTCTAATGTACAAACACGTACGCAAAAGATTGTGGTTAAATAACAGTGGAAAAAATAGTATCACCATTGACAATCGAGTGTTGCTATTCACACAGTTGCAATGCCATGGAGGTATTATAATAATAATGTTGCTATAAAACTGTCTACACAGCTAAGCTACCTATGTCTATGGCCCGCCGACAATGACTAATCTTACGTGTATAAAACTATAACAACATATGCTCTGCTGTACCAAATATATTACAGAAAATTTTATAAAATTCAGTCACGCCCTTCGGAGACGATACTGCGGGCCGGTACACAACTTTAAGCAGAAACATAAATTTATTATAATTATGTTCATGTTTAGTACATGAATATTTAGTATAATAAATATATGTTGTGTACAACAACAAAGATCTTAAAATTATGACAATTGTACAGCGTTCCGGTCTCGAGGGAAAAGTAAGAGAGAAGTTTCTGTACAACGACGAGAATATTGTAAGAGACACTACAAGAATAATGTGAAAAATATTTAGTTCAACTGAGAATGCTGTTTAAGTGCCAACAAATATTATAGTATAAAGTTTTCTAGGAAATTAAAGTAGTATTACAAGTGCTGCGTAAAAATGCATAGCCTAAGAACACCAAAAGACTTAGTGGTAGCGTAGTCAGGGGAAGGTGAAAAAGTCTGCTGATAGTAAACTCAATATTGTGATAAGCTCGTCTCGTTATAATTTTATTCACGTTGTTTTCGATATATGGTTACTGTTTGCAATAAAAAATAAGAATAAATTGTAACCACATTGATGGTACTAGAACACTTTTCAGGCAAAAGTGGCTGTTTAATTGAGATAGGTTCTAATCAGTAAAGGTCGTCAATTTTTAAATTTGATTTAATAGTTTTATTTTTTTTTATGCTCATATTATATATGTGAAAGTTTGTGAAGATGTTACTCAATCACGCTCTATACTTTTATGCCAGGATCTTTATCTTGTAAATAACGGGTAGGAAAATATATAAAATAGTGCATGTACTATTTTTGAAAACAAAATTGAATTTACAATACAACAAACTTTCAGATTTTGCGACTGCAACAAGTAATTCAGTACTAGATATACATTGAAATTCAGGACTTACAAATATCTCTACCAACGCATTTTAAAGTTTAACCTTTAATACATTTCAGATACCTGAAATGAAGGAACACGAAGAACTAAACATAATCCACACAAGTAGTCGCCACAAAAACCGTAAACCGAGTAAAAAAGATCTGTATGTGACCGTCTCGGAGCTACAAATAGTGGCTACTGGCAGATTGGACATCACCTGTGTCAGCACTATACCAGAGTTCAGAAGTATAGACGACAGATTTGCTGACGTCAGAAATGATACTGCTATAGGTAGGTACCTAATTAAACGTCGTTATTGGTCAATATAAATGTTCAGATGAATTTAAAAATTACTGTATTATTAGTACTATTATTTGTAATGTATCTAGGTACATTATAAATCAAATATGTACAATAATATGATAAGAAATCAATAAAAATCGACAGATTTTATGCTTTTAACTTTCTTATAAAGAATATACGAATATAATAATAGACTTTGAATTGGTATCTTTACAGAAACATTTTTTTGTAGTAATCGATGGCAATTACAATTCAATTAGAGAAACAATCATGATGTTAAGAATCATTTTTTTTTGTAGGAATAAAGTTTAGATCTAAATTTCGGGTGACAACCTTATACTCGTACCTAACTAAATAATAATTTTTCAAAGGTAATAAAGTGTTGAGTGCACGAATTAAAAAAAAATCTATTAATCTATTCGCTGCAGTATATTGAAGCGGATTTAAATTAAATATCTAAATATTCTATTAATTTTTGAAGCGCTCGTGGCCCCGCGGGTTCTGTGTTCTGTAAACGATCACTGCGTTAAGCAACTTTCACAATGGCTGGTCCTCGGATGGGTGACCACTTTGTGGCATTTACATTTGCGAGCGTTTCCGTGCTTCGGAAGGCACGTTAAGCTGTTGGTCGCGGTTGTCAGTAACATGGCATTCGTTAAGCCCAGTTGATGGCCTTATGGGCGGCTTGAAAAATTTCAACAGCAGGTCGCCACAACCTGCGCCTGTTCATTGCAACACAGCAATGGGCTCACCACTTATTTCGTGGGACAGCAATACACATGGTGAAAAGTTGGCATACAGTGTGTATGCCTCTGGAACCCCATCTGGGATATGGCGTGATAGATAAAAAAAATTCAATTTCGTAAAAAAAAAATCAAAAAAATTTCGCGCTTTTGAAATGGATTTGCCAATAGACGATAGGTTTTTTACCCATAACTTTTTTATTAGTAAGTTCTTGACATTATTTGTTTTATTTTAATATTTAGAAGAATTTTGAAAATCGGCGGTATGCAATTAGTAACATTTTGTAATTTGAGTCGCTGCATGGGAGCTTCGCCCGCTCCGCTACAATTAAAATGAAATATAAGATGACCATACAATACGTGATGAGATCATTATGATGTTTAAAAGAAGATAATGCATTTATAACCCTGAAAAATAAAGACTAAGACGATTTCTTACTTCTCTAAATACAATAATGATGAAGTGATTAAAAACTTTTAAACAAACCTATTTTGTCCAATTAATTTTAAAATTTTTATTTCTTCTTAAAATCGAAATGATGAAAGATATAAAAAGCGCGCGCTTACTAGTAATTGACATACATACATATCGTCACGCCTGTCTCCCATCGGGGTAGGCAGGGACTATGACTTTCCACTTGCTACGATCCTGGCATACACCTTTCGCTTCTTCTACTTTTATAAGTGTTTTCATACACACACGCCGGTTAAGGGTACTCTTGACCTGACCTTTTTCCAAAATGTCTTCTGTTTTATTGACATTCTATTTAACTTACATAGGACATAGACCATTTAATTTTCACTATTACTTTTTAACTAATTTCGATTTCTAAATGTCTGAACGTAAAAACCTATTCCTCATTATGCTTAATCACTAGTTTTTTTTAATTTATCAAATCGCTCAAGTTACTACGGGGGAGTTTAACGTTAAACATTGACTCTTCTTGATACATGGGAGCTCTGTCCGCTCCAATCACTTTTCTTGCTGCATGGGAACTCCGCTCCAATAACTATAGCGCAAGCTTATATAAACTTGTTTTGGGCTAGACGGCTTTGTATGAGAATGTCTGAATATATCCCGGAAGTTCCCATTTTCCATCCCTGCATTTATTCCAATTTTTCTCTCTCCAGAAAAACGTTCCTCGGAGTACAAGACATTAAAAAAATACTCAAGTTGGTGCCGCCGTCTTCGAGTTTTGCGCTTTGCAGCATATTTTGCGATAAATTTTTGATGTGATATGATTACCATCTTTATGCTTTGCGATGCAATATAAGTATATGTACTACACGTAGTCCAATTTTTATTTAAATAATTAATCATTACTTAAATTAACTATTTAATCATTAATTATTTATTTATTATTTTTTTATATTATTAATTAATAAATAATGATAATTTGTATTTTGTTTTAATATTTTTTTAAGCTAGACGCACCGTGACGGCTCCCAATATTATTATTTATAGAGTAAAAATTGTTTCTTTTCAGTTGACGTCATCAAACCCTTGACGTTGTCACAGCCACCTACAAACATCACATCAATGGAGTCCAGCACATCTGGATCTTCTACAGCACTATTTCCATCAGTAACATGTATCATAATCATATGGTTGCTCACAATGGCTTGATGGAGCAAGTCGTTAAATATTAACAAAAGGCTGTGATAATACATATTTATAATAAATGTTAATAAATAATGCATAAAATGTAAATAAGCTCTGTAATCGTAAGTAATAGGTATATTTATTAGAGTTACTATACTAGCGGCACGCTATGATGGCCGTTTTGACATATTACAATAATGATGATATTTTACTTGTTTTACATAAGGACTCTGTTTTCTACCGTAGTATAAATACCCTCTAATGTGGTCGACTATTTACATATTTCTACAAATAAAATGTAATTAAAATTAATACGAAACTTCATGAAAGGACAAACGTCAAAACAGCCAACGTGCCGCTAGTATATAGTGTTAAGTCAAAAATGATATCAAGAGTGAATCAATGAATATATAATATAAACTTAAATTCTTTAAATTTTGTAAGTCCTTCTTTTTTTATTAATTATTTTATGGCCTGGTTACAAAGACCTTTTAGCTAAATCTTATTTTTTATATCATATTATGTACTTCAATCTTATCTTCTAATTAGTCCTGTCCAGTCTTTGTCGATGTCGTGTCCTCAGTCCTAAGTCCTGGTCCTTGCCCTCAGTATAATGGTGATTCTTATACTGAGGTTTTCAGTGGACTTTTCGCGGCAAGAGAGCAAATAGCATTTCACTGCATATATATCATTGTCTTTCACTATAGCACGTTAACACAACTTTTATGTCCAAGAAACCACCACTCCTGCACATAAAACAAGATAAATGCACTAGTTATAATAGAAAATAATATACAGCAAGCGTCCGCACTTGTCACTCTTCCCGCCAAAAGTCCTGAAAGTCCTTCTTTTTTTTTTTAATAATTATTTAATGGCCTGGTTTCTAAGACCTTTTAGCCAAATCTTATTTTTTATATCATATTTCCTCAATCTTATCTTCTAATTAGTTCTGTCCAATCGATGTCGTGTCCTCAGGCTACGTCCTGGTCCTTGCCCTCAGTATAATGGTGATTCTTATACTAAGGTTGCCAGTGGACGTTTCGCGGCAAGAGAGAAAATAGCATTTCACTGCATATATATCATTGTCTTTCACTATAGCACGTTAACACAACTTTTATGTCCAAGAACCACCACTCCCGCACATAAAACAAGATAAATGCACTAGTTTTAGATTTTTAATAATTATTTAATGGCCTGGTTTCTAAGACCTTTTAGCCAAATCTTATTTTTTATATCATATTTCTTCAATCTTATCTTCTAATTAGTCCTGTCCAGTCGATGTCGTGTCTTCAAGCTACGTCCTGGTCCTTGCCCTCAGTATAATGGTGATTCTTATACTAAGGTTGTCAGTGGACGTTTCGCGGCAAGAGAGAAAATAGCATTTCACTGCATATATATCATTGTCTTTCACTATAGCACGTTAATACAACTTTTATGTCCAAGAAACACCACTCCCGCACATAAAACAAGATAAATGCACTAGTTTTAGAAAATAATATAAAGTAAGCGTCCGCACTTGTCACTCTTCCCGCCAAATGTCTCTGAAAGTCCTTCTTTTTTTTTTTTTTTTAATAATTATTTAATGGCCTGGTTCCTAAGACCTTTTAGCCAAATCTTATTTTTTATATCATATTTCTTCAATCTTATCTTCTAATTAGTCCTGTCCTGTCGATGTCATGTCCTCATTGTCCGTACTGGTCCTTGCCTCAGTATAATGGTGATTCTTATACTAAGGTTGTCAGTGGACGTTTCGCGGCAAGAGAGAAAATAGCATTTCACTGAATATATATCATTGTCTTTCACTATAGCACGTTAACACAACTTTTATGTCCAAGAAACCACCACTCCCGCACATAAAACAAGATAAATGCACTAGTTTTAGAAAATAATATAAAGCAAGCGTCCGCACTTGTCACTCTTCCCGCCAAATGTCTCTGAAAGTCCTTCTATCGATCTTTACCACAGATAAAAAAAATCAATGTTACTCGCTTCCTACTACAGTCGCCTTACTCTATAATGTCACACAAATCAAGCGTGTCAGAGGGCGTTACCGTATACTCATACGATTAGACAAATTACTATAGATGAATGGCAGGGCAAATGTTACGCCGTGTATGCGACTTTTCTCCTACAGCCTGACGGAAGCTTATTCTCAAAGACCTGGTTTTAACTCCTGGACCATTTCATCGGGACGTAAAAATATAGGTAGGTACTTTAGTAGATTATGGTACAAGTGTGTAAAGTTGGTGATTACCGCTGAGGCGCTATTGAGAGCTAAAGAGAGCCGAAGACGGTAATCAACAATACACATGTGTACCATACGACGTTTTTCAATACACTTATGAATAATATAATACTAAATAAAACAAATAGATATTTTACCTTGGAGTTTTCAGGTAGTAAACATTCTGTAAAATTTAGGGGTTTACATCTTATATCGGGCGGTGTAGGTACTACATATATCGTTTTCTTCATAACAAGTACTTGTAGATAACAACATAACAAGTACTTGTAGACATTTTAATTAATATATAACTTTAATTTCAACAGGGAAAACGAATGGTGAAACTTTTTGGTACTGGCGGAAAAAAAACAATTATTTAGTTTTTTTTATGCGCGCGCATTGACCACAGAGTATGGAGTAAGGTTTTTTTTTGTTAAAGTTTTTGTATAAAGTTTTAAACAAAGAGACAACAAAAGTTATATTTCAGTAAAAGTTTTGTTTATTATACACGTACAAGATGAAATTTTCTATTTAGGTAAATACGAAGTTGTTTGAAATGAGCAAGCAATAGGCACGTATATTAATTTATTTGTTCTATTGAACGCGATCTTATTTGCATAGATTTTTTTAAAGAATATTGCATCTCAACCAGTGCATTAAAAAAAATCTATTATTCCACTAGTGATATAATAACAATCAAAAATCACAGTTTGATAATAGGCATCGTTATGTGCCTAATTGCGGTGAGATAAGAGCCATATTATGAGTAAGTGTATTGAAAAAATCATTTTTAAGTAGAACTATTGCCGATTAAATGGAAAAAAAAATATAATCCTAACCGCCTATATCACGTGATAAGGTAACAATCAGACAGATTATATAATTCTAATAATCGTTAATTTGCTCTAATATATATAACGCACGCGTGCTTTATAAGCTGCTTTATGTATCTTAAACCGATGAAATTAGACGCACTTTACGAGCAAGTATGTTGAAATAGTATATTACGATATAAGTGCGTTATGTTGGTTATAACGCATGAGGCGATTTTTCAGCCCGAGCCGTAGGCGAGGGCGTATTAGAGCCGATTGAGTTTTACCAATAAATGCACGTATATTGTTCAACACACTTGGAAGGAAACAGGATAAAAAAATCTATCACAATTTTTTTTTTCAACTTGATTACCACAGTTACCTATAACATCAAAACACAAACATGTTATTTCACAAGAGAACGAAAACACTCTTGTAATGCTATAAAAAGTAGGTACCTAATAAAAACACTCGCCTATTCTTAATTATTGGAAGTTGACATTTTTAGATGTCCAAAACATATAAAGAGAAAATAATTAGAGAAAATGGCGCGCACATTATTTTCTGCCGGAGCTGCGTACGCTATAGCTACTATATACAGACGAGTTTTTAAATAAGTACTTGATTAATTAAATAACACTAATATCTGTTAATTTGTAGACAAAACTAAATAATGGTATTATTTTATATAGTATTGGTTATATTTTAAGTAATAGAGTTTATTTACTAACAAAAATATTTATATACTGTTTCATTTTTTTTGTCTTCGCCCATCTTGGGCAGGCAAAGGAAACTTAGTCCATATAGCCTAGTCTTCAGTATTTATTATTTTCTTGTAATTTTGTTTTAGTCCTGTCTAGTCGTTTGTCGATGTCTAGTCCTCAGTCCTAAGTCCTAGTCCGTGCCCCAATAAGGCACTGGATCCCTTATTGCGGCTATCTATGGAAATTTGGCATTAACACAAACAACACCGCTTTCTTTGCAATATATCACTTTCGTTCACTAATGCACTTTTCCGAACTCTTTATGTATAATATTCCACCATTATTAAACACAAAAACATGAATTATACACTAGTTTTTGAAAATAATATACGACAAACGTGCGTCACCGCTCGTGATGGCGCCAATACCCTATACTGTTTCTATGACAACCCTTTGCTGATTAAAAAAAAAGCAAATAGTGCGGTTATAGAATATAACTTAACTATTGAGTTAAAACCGATGAAATTAGATCCACTTTCCGAGCTAGTGTGTTGAAAAAATAGCTTTTTTTTTATTTTTGTTACTATTGCAGACTTTTTCACGTTTATCATTTTGTTATAACAGAGATATTCTATAAAATACTGAGCCACGGAGTCAACGAGGCAATCATAAAAAAAATATGTTTCAATATTTAAAACCATTGTTGAACTTAGTACCTTTATTTGTTACAAGATAAGCAGTATAGTCACTGTTAAGATCACAATAACAAATGTATTTTAATATTCGGTATGCCAAATCTTATTTGTATATCATATTTCTTCAATCTTATCTTCTAATTAGTCCTGTCCAGTCGATGTCGTGTCCTCATTGTCCGTCCTGATCCTTGCCCTCAGTGTAATGGTGATTCTTATACTAAGGTTGTCAGTGGACGTTTCGCGGCAAGAGAGAAAATAGCATTTCACTGCATATATATCATTGTCTTTCACTATAGCACGTTAACACAACTTTTATGTCCAAGAAACCACCACTCCCGCACATAAAACAAGATAAATGCAATGCAGTTTTAGAAAATAATTTATAGCAAGCGTCCGCACTTGTCACTCTTCCCGCCTAAAATCATTTTTTTTTTTTTTTTTATATGCGCGCGCATTGACCACATAGTATAGAATGAGGTTTCTTTTTTTTTTTTTTTTTGTTGAGTTGTTGTATAAAGTTTTAAAAAGAGAGACAACAAAAGTTTTATTTGAGTGAAAGTTTTGTTTATATTATATTAAAATACGAAGTTGCATGAAATGAGCAAGCAAAAGGTAGGTATATTAATTTATTTGTTCTATTGAACGCGATCTTTTTTGTATCGATTTTTTTTTAAGAATAATGATAATTTAATAATAATTTATTGATATTCAACATTAATTTCTAAAGTACAATAGGTATACTGATGTCCAAGCTAGGTAGAGACATGTATTTCGGACATCAGTTCTCTGCTTTGGAGACATTTTTATGCTCATTACATAATGTGTTTTGTGCACGATTATTTATCGTGGGAAAAACAAAACCAAAATAGAAGAAAAACAATGATAATAATAACAACTAAGAGTTTTTTTTTAAATAGTAGGTAACTGTCAAGATGAATAAAGATGGTTTAAAATTCTCTTACGCGCGCGTGTGTGTGGGGGGGGGGGGGGGGTGTTTGTGTGTGTGTGTGATGTGATGTGGGTGTTGGTAGTGCGTGCATGAATGCGATTAGGTGTTTTGTGAAATAATAATTGTTTACACGTTAGTAATATTAAGATTACGAAAAATTAAGAAGATTTTCTGTGTCTTCGTAACTTAAATTCTGCAACCGTACTGATAGTTTGTTTTTTAATTCGAATCTATTTAATATCTGTAAATTCAGCAGTCGGTTGATTCTGTTGTATATTTTATAACTGGAGATAGGGAGCTGTCGTGTTGAGAATGTTGCCTTGTGTGTAGGAATCGGGCACGATATATAAGTTTTCCTTTTATTTGGGTCCGGTCGGGGTACTCTAGAGTGTAGGCGAAGGATTGTTCGGTGAATGTAAAGTTGCTTTACTGTAAGTACCTTAGAGATTGCATATAGTTCAACTACTAGTAGTAATAATGCATCTCAATCTGTGCAATAAAAAATCTATAATCGCATATTTGGCATCAACACCAATTCTTTAATACCCAAACTGTATTAAAAATAAATATTCTATGTACTGAGTTGATCCCATTACAGTTTTATTATAATTATTGATAGTTGCGATGAAAATAATAAATTGTGGGCATAAGGTGAAATGTGGGTGTTTATTATGCCTCTGCCTACCACTTCGGGGATAAAGGCGTGACAATATGCAATGCAATGCAATGCGATGAGAATTCAAACTTGACCAATGATTGTTATATGTTGTAGGTATGCTATTGTGAATATGATAACCCATGTTGGTGTGTGGAACTGACAACAATACTGCAGTGGCTTGTTGAGCTTACCATTCCACCGTATTTTCATACATATATTTTCGTGGCACGGTCAGCAACGAAAGTCTCTTAACTTAGCAGAACATTATATCTACAAATCTAAATATAGGATACAGCATATATTATCACAAATATATTATCTATTGTGTTAATCTAATTTTGAGGCTGCTTTTGAGGCCCATATTTTTAATAAATACGTCTTCATCAGGTCCTAAAAGCTTAATCTCAGAATTTACTTATCTGTTTCTGTAGTCTCTAAATAAATATTTCTCTTTGTAATATTCATTGCAACGGAAATCGTTTTAGATTACGGTTGGATTAAAAGTGTCATCATATTTACAAACTGCAAAGAATTCTAACAATATTATGTTTTATTTGTTTGTTCGTAGAATTGATATAATTTTAATGGTTTATTTATATTTAATACTTTTTAAAATTTATAATGATTTATTTCCATTTAGTACTTTTTTTATTTTAATAGTTAAAGCTAAATTATATTATTAATATTTTTGATTATTAAGTACTATTTTTATTATCTAGGCACTAATTATCAGATGGTTATCAGGTCATATGACATGTCCAGAAAAAGTGTTTCTACTATAAATCTGTTACCAAAAATCAATAAAACAGTTTTCCAGTAAAAAATTAGCAATGATGATTAATCGTTAAGGTATAAGATAGTTTCGGTTCATGATCAAGGAACCTAAGTATATACCTACTCTCCTAAGAATTCCCATTATGAATAACACTTTTAAGCGGCCCCATACATACATACATAATGTCACGCCTTTATCCTCGAAGGGGTACGCAGAGGCATACTATAAATAAATAAATATTGTGGGAAACTTTTTTAAACAGCGCCATTTAGCCCAAACTAAGCTATAAGCTTGTACTATGGGATCTAGACAACATATGAAATACATACTTATTATAGATAAATAACACCCAGACACAGAATAAACCATCGTGCTCATCACACAACGTTTTATCCTGGGTGGGAATCGAACCAACGACCTCTTGCGTAGCAGTCGGATACACTCCCACCGCGCCATAGAGGCAGTCAAAATACTGTACGCCACATTTCACCGTTAGCCTTTTTGTCATACGTAACGGGGCTACGCAGAGGCATACTATAAATAAATAAATAATGTGGGAAACTTTTTCAAACAGCGCCATCTAGCCCAAACTAAGCTATAAGCTTGTACTATGGGATCTAGACAACATATGATATACATACTTATTATAGATAAATAACACCCAGACACAGAATAAACCATCGTGCTCATCACACAAAGTTTTATCCTAGGTGGGAATCAAACCAACGACCTCTTGTGTAGCAGTCGGATACACTCCCACCGCGCCATAGAGGCAGTCAAAATACTGTACGCCCACATTTCACCGTTAGCCTTTTTGTTATACGTAACGGGTGGTGAGCGGCCCCATAAAAATGGAAAATACTTGAAATATCTTTGGGCGTGACCTCTGTTGTACCAACATACCCATGTGTAAACCATTGTTGTGCCTAGAAGTTTTGAAGTCGCCAATTGAACATATCAATCCTTACTTCTAAAAATAAGTGTACCTAGTTAATAAGTATCTAAATCTTAATAATTACAATTTAAATAAGTAAACTTACAAAAGTGCTTATTGTTCAAATGTTAAATGTTCAGCAATCTATATATTATTAGTAAATTGGTATTAAGTAATTAAGATCGATTAAGAGGGATCAAAACAAATGAATTGTGTAAGTATAAACAATGTTTATGCAATAAATAACGTCATGCTGCCAGAGATAAATACACGATGCCAATGGAAAATGTCTCGAACGACATTTATGTTAAAAAAATATTGAAGTAGTGAATTTGTTAATTTATTATTGTCATTTATAATCATTGGAGCGAGACGTTGCGGCGATGGTTAATAATTGTATATTAAGTATAAGTTTCATACTTTTTTTTAAACTAAGAAATAGATAGCCGATGACAAAAATCCTGAATCCGAAAAAAACTTTTCAACAAATTTGTAAAGTTTATTTTTCAATATAATTTGTAAGGCCAAGAATTTACTAAACTACTATTCCTACGCATGTTTTTTTGTTGGTTTTTAGTCTCCATTTTAGAAACTGTTCTTATTAAACGGCATGAAATAATTTAGCCTTAATGATTACGTTGATAAATTCTCAAAATATTTTGCCTTACAGTAATTTATGTCCATGTTATCTTCCAGAAATACATATCAGAATAGCGTAGTTTTGCTAATTTATATCAAGAAGCGCCTTAAACTGATAGTTTTACTATCTAATAGTTATTAGTGTATCGAATAGATACAATTAGCAACGAAATTTGGTAGTGCCCAAAATAAGCAAATAATTTAAAAAATCCCTAACAGTTGACTTGACTTTGACTGTGTGTAATTAATAGTGCTTTTTATAAATATAAGTATAACATTTAACTCTTAAGTGGTAAAATACTTTTGTTGCTGACTGTATTTTTTAATAATTAGTTGCCTAATTGTAATTGATCAATAATTAAATGAAAAATTATGTTAAAAACAAGATTAAAATCCTCATAGATAAGCGCAAGATATAGAAACGTTTATTTATACATCATTATAACTTGTAGTCCAGTCATTTGGTTCATAAACTGGAAAATTTTCCGTAAGTTTTAAAATTGGGTAGTTTTTTATATCACTGGGTACCTTAAGGCCTCGGAGCGTTGTCCGTTGATCAGAACGTGCGCCACTTGCAGGTGAGGTCGCAGGGGACCTAAGATCTTGGTTAAACCCTACTGTAAGAAGAAGAAACTACGTAAAAAACCCGCCGCTTCTACGTCAAGGAGGTGTGGATGGAAGGTGATGTGAATGCTTCTGTATAAAAACGCATGTTAAATTACATTTGCGGCGCTCAAACGTCGAAACGTACCTACTATATAAAATTTTCTCTATTTTAATTATGGCGGCTCGAGCTGTGCGAGGTTGCAAACTTGAAATTCGATAACAGCATATCAAAATATATAAAAATAGGTATCCTTTTAAAAACTCTCGGATGACTTTCCAGGTAAAACTACCGGATGCCTGGACATAGCGAAACCTGTCAAAATTATGATCTTTTATAATAAGAGTATCTTGAACTTCTCGTAAAAATCGGGAAGCTTAATCTGATATAAGAAGCTATCTCGAAGGAGATTTTTCTCCTAGACTTTCGGTGAACATACCTTGTAATCAGCATGAACCACAAAGGCCTCCCAAAAACCAACATATCGTGCAAAAATTTAAAATATAGAATACCTATTTATAAATTTTCTTGGACGACAGGTAATCGAACAAAGTAAATATTTACTGTTGGACATTGTTCATTTATTCTAAGTGTATCTCTAGTGTAACGAAACATATCAATAGATAATTAAAATTCCTATTACAATAAAAAGTCTATGAATACCTCATTTATCTCTCGCGCGAGACGAGCCGCGAACTCGAATGTTACCATAATACTGATAATAGGTACTGCGTTTACACTCGCGGCACGTCTCGCAGCTCGTCTCGTAGCTTGCGCGAGAGTGTAAATGAGGTATATGATAGAACTACCTACTTATGTGGCCTGTGTCAGGCTAACTTTATGATGAAAATATCCATTGAAGCCACTGAAATAAAAAAAAATCATTAAACTGTTTTGTTTTTGTTCGTTGTATAAAACATGTCTAACCACTAAACCGTCCCAGTTTTATCAGTTCATTTTTTTGGAATCTATATCACATACCATACACGTGGGGTTAAAGGTTTCAAGTACTTTTGTTCCTGCCTTTAAAATACTTAGGTATCATTTGACCTACCGTGTGCTGTGGACCTGTTGACAATCTTGGACACCATGGACTTTCATGCGGCGGAAGAGCAGGAAGTGAGCCCAATGGGTTTGCACGTAGCCATGGGAAGATGCGGGACGAAATGTCTCCACTACCATGGAAAGAGAATTACTTGTTTTTATTCTTTGGAAATCAACAGTACGTTACGTAAGTACGTACCTACAA
Organism: Thumatha senex; assembly: GCA_948477245.1. NCBI lineage: Eukaryota > Metazoa > Arthropoda > Insecta > Lepidoptera > Erebidae > Thumatha > Thumatha senex. The sequence continues at coordinate 16,457,380 of OX419731.1, read as the reverse complement.
GAAATAAATATAATTAATAACATCAAACGTCATCGGTGCAAATGCGAAATACACGACAGCAAAACATTGTAATATAAAAGATCAAAGTGTTAGGTTTTGCCCTTATGAAATAAACCGGTGGACTGACTATCCAATTAAAACATATATTCTATTTTAAATAGTCGGTATGTATCATGGTTACCCTAAGCATTTAGCAAGATTGTCGTTCTTGCTCAATGCAAAATTTTATGGCACACAGACTTACTAGACTGTGTGCCATAAAATTTTGTAAGTATAAGGTCTTACTTTTCAAACTACTACAATTAACGGGATATTTTCCATGTATTATCGGAAACTCAACAATACAATAATACATGGTAGGTAAATATCCCGTTTATTGTAGTAGTTTAAATTGTAATGACCATGTAAGTTTAAAATCATATAAGGTCTTTCTTTGTACCTATTCTTGGGGTACAATGGATGTATTACTAACTTACGTCTGTCTGTACGCAGCTAAGTAATCGTGCGTCTAATTAGCGACTATTCCGATGCTGCATCGCGTTCGCAACTTGCTGCGTTTGGATGCTGTATCGGAGTCGCAAGATTTAACAACGCAATCTCTACCACTGGCGTTACTTACTAAGTGTGCGGTGTCGAGCGCTGGATCGCTGCATTCTGTTTCTAAATATCGACTAAATAGCCGGTCGCCGATAGTTGCTAATAGTAGCTAATCCCTAAACAAAAACACTTTGATGAATGTTACATACCTTACTTACATAGTCTGTGACAGGTATGTCGTTCTACAAAAGCAAAACCGACGGACGTCTGTTTCCAGAGTTCAAAGTTCAGATACGTCATTAGTTTTCAGAGAGGTGTAACGGGCCTCACCAAGATCCCCGAGGCGTAAGACACCTCATCTGCTGCATAAGAGGCAACGACGTAGGCGCCCTGATGGGGTTTTGAGGTCAGACCGCAGTCGTTTTCAACAAACCAAACGATAGCTGCTCCTCTCAGCCATATAAAAGTGGACTCCAGGCTCCAATTTCAGTTTCGTCTTGGAAGCAACTGGAAAAGCATTGAACATGAAGAAGACATTCAGTTTTTAAATACACCAGTATCTGAGTCAACTGGATGCCTGAAACACATAGAAAAAGAGATACAAGTACTGACACAATCATCTGATGACAATTCATGGATTGTTAGTCAGAAGACTATAGAGCGACTTTTATTATCATTGTACAACATCTTTCGAAACACATAACAATACAAAAAAGCTGCCAAATGCGAGTCGGACTCGCCCATGAAGGGTTCCGTAGCAGCAAGTAATCTCATATAAAAGTTCAAAAGGTAAATTGCGCTCAAAAGGTAACTATGACGTATTAAAAAAAACTACTTACTAGATCTCGTTCAAACCAATTTTCGGTGGAAGTTTGCATGGTAATGTACATTATATATATTTTTTAGTTTTATTATTCTCTTATTTTAGAAGTTACAGGGGAGGGGGCACATTTTCCCACTTTTGAAGTGACTCTCGCGCAAACTATTAAGTTTAGAAAAAAAAATATTAGAAACCTCAAAATTATTTTTGAAGATCTATACATAGATAATCCCACGTATGGGTTTGAGGAAAAAATTTTTTTTTTGTTTCAGTTCTAAGTATAGGCAACCTTTCTATTTTTGTGTGAAAATCTTAATATAGTTCACAGAATACATGTACTTACCAAGGACTGTGACATACGGACGGACAGACAGACAGACATGACGAATCCATAAGGGTTCCGTTTTTTGCCTTTTGGCTACGGAACACTAGAAATGGTCAAAAGTTAACTCGTGTACAAATAAGGTATGAGCCCTCAATGAGGTAGATAAGATAAAATACAAACAGGTAGATATGAAGTACCTACCTACCTACCTAGGAGTCTTGGGTATCTCACTGGGTCACGGGTATAACATAACTACTTGTTAGTGATAAATCGTATTTGTGAGAAGACTCGAGCCTTAAGCCTGCAATACATGTTGGTCGAGCTTAGAACAACGCGAGCGTAGGCAATTTAATACAAGGCAAGGGCTAGTGCTTAAGCCTGCAATACATGTTAGTCGAGCTTAAGCCAACGAGAGCGCTGATAAACATGACAAGTAATTGACAACATGTAGACACTATAGGCGAGTGCGCTCGAGCGCCTTTGATTTGTGCAGTGCCACCGCAAGTTGTGACAAGCTCCGCCAAGTGAGTTCTACACACGTTGGCGCTTGACTTTACTCGGCTAACTAGGCGAGCGACACCGAGCGATGGCAAGACAATGCAAATATACTGTCTATACGTTGGTATTGGCGTTCTCTCGGCGACGCTTGGCCAACAGGTATTGCAGGCTTAAAGCAAAAAGCCATCAATGAAATACTTATTCAACCTTCATTTGTTTTTCAGTGCATATTCAATTTATTTTTTCAACCTTCACGTGTTTTATCGGCTTTCAATCGTTTTTGAACCTTAACGATTTTTTCTAACATTCATGTGACCCAGCTTTGTTAACTACTAAAGAGGCAGATAAGTGCCCTATGGACGTCAGTAACTACGTGTTACGATCGCGCTGTTGACCTTACTGTTGGCGTCCAGTAGCAATAGCTAAGCCGAAAGCTTTTCCAGGTCTTTAATAAGTCGCACCATAAAAACGTTAAACTCTGCCGGCGCATGTTTCCCTCTTACAATCCCGGGTCCTTTTAAGAGAAACATTAAAAGCATATTTCTGGACTGTCAACCTGAGGGCCGGTAACGAAACCCTGTTGGCTAAGATATGACCCTCAATTACGGGTCGTCGTCATGCTTTCCATCAGGCGGGCGGCGCAATTTTGATGTGCCTAGTATTAAAATAGTTGCTTATCGAAAATGCCTCAAACGTTTAGCCATTTCAGGAACTAAGTATAGCAAGGCTTAACGCAGAGATCGTTTAAAGAGCACTAAGCTAACTGGGCTAAGGGACTTGAAACCTAGTTTTAGTCCCTTAGACGACGTAAATTCGTAGTCGTAAAATTTCCCACAATAATATAATAAGGGACTCGGGAACAAGCGCATGACTAGCACTTCTGTGTAAAGCCCGTCACAAACATAGCTATAATATATATTATAGTAAGCTAGCATACACGGACACGATGCTATAATATATATTTTGTATTCATTCATTGATGGTCGGCCTACGGTTTGTAGATATATTAATATGCGATAGTATTAATTACGGTATATGGTGGTGACGTCATAGAAATATATATTATAGCTGCGTGTGCGGTCATTTGAATATTTGTATAGAAAATATATCGTAATATGCCTTTTATAGCTACGTGTGTGACGGGCTTGACAGTATAAAATAAGGACAGTCATTTATGTGAGGTATCTGTAAATACTTATAAAAAAACTTCATGTGTTTCAACGAATATTTATAACATTTGAATAGTGCAAATCATTGGGTATGGTAAAAGTTAGTGATTGTAGATCGAAATTCAGTTTACATAATGCAAGATATTACAATGTATACCTAGTAAAATAGTATGGTATTTTTACTTATATTTACTATTAGATAAGACATTAGATTAGAACATTGGTATTAGGGCTAGTATTCAGTGTAAACAATTCAATTGTAGAACAACTGGTAGGTCTGATCCTCTGGATGGAATAACCAATTATCATCTTTGATTTTCAGGCGAATAGCCAAAAAATTTATTTGCTGCCATATTTATTTTCAATATGGTAACGTTGGGGTCATTTAATTGTGATGTTTTAAGCAAAATACTCAGATGATAGGTAACTACCATGGGTTCACCGTTTATTTCGGTTATTCACACTTCACTGACGAACCTGCAGCTTAGGAGACTATTATATTATGTAGTAATTAAACCTAATAATCTTTTTCACTGTTTAAGGGGAGCGGCTTACAACTATATTAGGTATCTAATGATTTATATACAATAAACAGTTCTGTGTTTCTACATTATAAAGCAAGTTACTTTCATTTTGTATTAACAAATAATATATTTTTAAATCCTCTGTAGTATCCTATTGAATGACATTATCCTATTAAATAGACTTTGTTTCGTTATTAATTTAATAAATACACATCTTGATGTTAATTAAAAGCCTAAATTAAGCTTAAAGCATACCATATTACAGTAGCCAAGACCATTGGCTTAATGGGCAATTCAAAGCATCTATTTAGACTGAACTATATTTAATACAGGGTGTTGCAAGACACAACTGGAACAAACGCTCGGATGATGATGATGAATTTAGGTATTATCCAGTGTAAATAAATATTTCTTATAAATTTAAATGTTACATAAATTTCTAACTTATAAATAAAATTTTATGAATTGGTGATCATTTTAAGGATGTCATCAGTTACAATGAATAGCGCTAACAGATATAAATATCGACATAAAATTAAGACTAGATAATACAGTAACAAATATAGTGAGATAGATGAAACTTTCAAAATTTCAATGAAAGCAAGTAAACAACAAATTGCACATGTCTGAATGATACATAATGTTACTTAATTTTGAATTATGTACTAAACTTTATTATCTAACTGTTGAACAATTTGATTTGAGACCACTTTAGTAGCAATGGAAGCATTAGGTATTAGAAAGCGGTCCATATCCTTAATCAACAGATCATCACCGTCTGGTATTCCATATTTAAATGTTATAAGTTCGGGATGTCGCTTTTTGGCAGTAATTTTGACAATTGTCGCCAAAGGTCTTCTGGACATAACCTTTGCAGCACCTTTTTTATTTGGAATGTCACGTAACACAATCAGATGGGTTTCAGTCACAACCAGGTAAGAATCATGCATATAGCCATTCAATAAAACCTCTTGACATGGAAAATTGTCAACTATATTCTGCTCTTTAAGGAATAGTTGCATATCTACAATTTCTTCCAAAGACTCTGAATCTGTGAAATCTCGCCTTGCACTATCTGGCCTTGGATCATCTTCCTCATCATTGATGCTGAACACTGGTGGAACATTTCTGTATCTTTGACCTTTGTCAGCAGGCGAAACATGCCACTCCCCGTTACTGTAGGTGGAATTTGGATTAACAATGTATTCTATCAGTTTACCCTTCACTTCCTGACTTTTAGCTTTCATAGCTGATGACAATTTACTGAACAATTGTTTGGCAGGTATATTATCCTTAATCTTAGGCTGATGTACTTCTGTTCCTTCATTGTTATTATTGGGTGCACAAACTAAACATGTGGATGGATTGTGTTCCTCCAAACAGTCTGTCATATGGGGGCCAAAATAGTCATGAATTGCTACAAACCCACCATCTAACATTGATACATGTTTAGCATTTCTTTTAAGAAATGATGCAACAACCATGTGTGCATAGCTGTCCTCCTCGGTTCTTCCGGAACCTACAAAGCATAAATGTTCTCCTGCTGCCAGAGATCCAGCAGCAAGTGCCTGTCTTTGAGCATTCAATAATCCCTGTACTGCTGTATTGAATGCTGAAGGTTCTTGTAGCATCAGGTTGCAATCAAGATGGAATGCTGTTGATAAATGTCCAGCATTATATTGTTCTGCTGGCCGACAGTCAACCAGAAAGAATTTGACACTGTCACTATTTGTTGATTCCAGTGTAGCACTTTCAATTAATTCATGGACAGCCACAGGAAGACATAATGCTTGGGAATAAAGTTTTGAATTGATTTCTAGCAAACTTTCAGAAAAAAGAACTTCTAGAACATCCTCTCGGAATGATTGTGGTGTCTTCAATGAATAATAGTGAGCCAGTGAGCAAAAGTCTGATACATCATTTGCTTCCAAGTCTCCTGGCATTTCAATCAAAGTTTGAATAATGGACTCCTTGTCATTACTCTTCATTTGCAATAACTGCTCTCTTGCATTAATGATCATAATCAAGCACAGGAAAAAAATGAAAAAAGGATCTGATCTTTGGAAATATAAATCCCACATAAACAGTACCACTTCCAAATTGCATGTTCCTGCAAACAGGGATCTCAGCCAAGATATACAGTACTGTTCTGGAGTGATTCGTTTAGTATCAAGGAATGAACAAAGCTCAGGGTCATGATATTGGAGAATTAACCGTAGTATATGGAATGGCACACCATTCTTCACACAGCCTTTTGGAATGTATAGTTTTAATATTTTCTCAAACAAATTGTATGTGTCAGACCTTGGCAGTTTTAAACTAAGTAAAGGTAACAATATTTCAATCCAGCCATTATTGGCAATATACTTAATAGACTTAGACTTACAGTAGAAAGTTATTATTGACTCAATGTCAGAGATGACTGATAATTTATCATCATCCTCATTGCCAAGTCTCTTAACAAACTTTTTGACATCATCTCGTAGTTCATTCTGATTTGTGAGATCAAATATTTCATCAAAGGACAACAGTTGATTGCCAGCTTCTTGACAATTCAGGCAAAGAAGCCACACATCGGGCCGCAAGGTTTCTGGAATCTTTTTCCCTTTTGTTAACAAATTAATTTCATGTGCTGTGCAACCATCCAAAAGAGCAGACTCCAATTCGATTAACCTGAAATTATAAAACTCTTGTTTTTAATCGAATCAATAGTATTTTTCTAGTTCATTATGTATGTAATAGGCAGTACACAAATAAGTTATTACCAGCAAAGTAATAAACAAAGAATCTGCTTTTTAAAAGCTATAAAATGTACGTCGTAGTAATTTACCAAGTACTGTCATCGTCGTCACCGGCCATGGCCAAAACTGAATAAGTATTAAGAATTGGCTGATAACAATATTTGCCTTGTGTATGACATTAACGCTTAAATTTATTTTGCTATTTCAAACTGGATACTCTCCTTACGATGAATCATCTGCACAAAACATTATTGTTTTCTTTAGAGCGTTAATAAGTAAATTGTTACAATTCTAGCATACTGTTTATCACCTTCATTTTATGCACAATTATAATATTTTTAATTTTTTTGATTTTTATTTTACGAGTCAGACTGACAAGCAAGTGAGAAGAAGAGTGATACCGATATTGTTGTTCTTAGTTGTCTTCGCACATCTTGGGCAGGCAAAGGAAACTTAGCCGTATGGGCTTGTCTTCAGTAGTGCTATACAAATATTGACTTAGCTCGGGAACATTGTCAAGTGCGTCAGCTTGCTGTATATTATTTTCTAAAACTAGTGCATTTATCTTGTTTTATGTGCGGGAGTGCTGGTTTCTAGGACATAAAAGTTGTGTTAACATGCTATAGTGAAAGACAATGATAAATATGCAGAGAAATGCTATTTTCTATCTTACCTCGAAAAGTCCACTGAAAACCTCAGTATAAGAATCGCCATTATACTGAGGGCATGGACAAGGACCTAGGACTAAGGACTCGACATCGACAAAGACTGGATAGGACTAAATACTAAGAAAACATAAATACTGAATACTAGGCTGTATGGACCAAGTTTCCTTTGCCTGCTCAAGATTGGCGAAGACAACCAACAACAACAACATACAAAAAAAAACGACTTTTGGCGGGAAGAGTGACAAGTTCGGACGCTTGCTTTATATATTATTTTCTAAAACTAGTGCATTTATCTTGTTTTATGTGCGGGAGTGGTGGTTTCTTAGACATTCAAGTTGTGCTATCGTGAAAGACAATGATATATATACAGTGAAATGCTATTTTCTCTCTTTCCGCGAAAAGTCTACTAAAAACATCAGTGTAAGAAATACCATTATACTGAGGGCAAGGACCTGGAAATAGGACTGAGGACACGACATCGACAAAGACTGGACAGGACTAATTAGAAGATAAGATTGAAGAAATAAGATATAAACAAATAAGATTGGCGAAAAGATCTTCGTAACCAGGCCATAAAATAATTACAAAAAAAAACAAACAAAAACAAATATTTATTTTCTTTCAGTTTTCAGAATAAAACATTGCATCAGTTCAAGTAGTTTTTATTACTCATTAATGTTATTCTTATCAGTATTATTGAAATTAGTTATATAGGGGTCGATTTTCCTCAGATAAAATAGATAAATAATAAATCTATTTCAATTTTGCAGTGAATGAATTTCAAAAACTCATTTTTCCTTTATCTTGTAACTGTGCAGATTTTTTATAATGAAAATTAATCAGATGTTTCCTGACAAAGAGGCGTTTATTATTTTCGCTCTATACATAATACTCTTCGTATTTCAAGGTGAGTAATTACCATGGTATACTAATTAAAGCTTATGGGAAATAAAATACTGATTTACTTATAAAGCAGTTAATTTGATTTGTTGTGTATAGAAAATCTAATAATAACGTTTCATTTAAAAAAAATCCTTTTACCTAAATTAAATACTGATTTGCTTTTATAGCAGTTAATTTTATTTGTTCAGTATAGATAAACTAATAATGTTTCTTTTTAAAAAAGTCTTTTTCAAGCGATAAAAACCAACTAAAACCAACATGGTGTGCTTCTGTCCCGGGTGAAAGAAGGTTCCCCCTAGAAGATTGTCGACTTTGAGATATATAGAATTTTAATTTATAATAGTTACTAAAATATATTTTTGTTCTTACTTATATCAATTAAGGTGGATCCTTAATTCCTCCTCCTCCTAATCCTTATCATCATATCCATAAACTTGTTTTCAAGAGCACCAGTGGATGTGTCACATTACATAGAGGTTTCAGACACACAATAATAAAGTTGGTACATATTGTCCATCATCCATAAGACATAGTAACACTGAAGACTAGAGCCAAAATAACATGCTCAATAAGATGATGTTGTGAATGTTAAGACTCATGCAAATTTCATGTGGAGAAGATTTTTTGTCTATTGAGGCTCAGCAGTATGCTGATGAATGGCAGTAGCTGGGTATTCATGTTTCTTGGGTTAATTCAAGCAACACAGATACTGAGTGAAATTTGTTAATGCTTTGACTCATTATTTTAGTCAGTATGACATTTAATAGGTTTTCGACCCCAAATTAAATGAAACTAATTAGCTTAATAATAATATTTTCATATTCTCTCTGGACTGGTGTTTTTCAACCATAAAAGGTATATATAGCATTATGTTCCATAACCATGTATTAGTGTGTTTAGTTTAATATTAATCCATTTAGTAGTTAATATGACATAACTTTGTCACACCAGAATGGCAAGAATGGACCTATTTACAGACATGACCCTTCTACTCTTTTGCCATAAGTATAGAAGATATGTATTTGCAAAATATATTATCAAGATGCACAATTTAAAAAATGTGGAACATAAAAATGCTGTTACCCAATCTGAACTAGGGTCTGGTGGTGTCAAATCAGGTTCAGATAAGCTTAACCCATTTATGTCCACTTTTGCCACCCAGAACCCACTTCGTGTCATGCTCACTTAAGTCCTGAAGTGGATTTATTTTATGTTATTTTATGCATTCATTGATGGTTCATCACATCGAGATTGTAACATTGTAAAACGTCACATTGGAATGTCACTGTTAGTCTTGAGATTTAGAGAGAGAGGTGAGTAGATTGTTGACTCTTTCGCTCCGTGTGTCATCGATTTTAAACAAATTGCTATTTCGGTAAGGCTGTATTCCTTAGTTCTCATGCCATAGGGTAGACTTGGAAATAAAGAAAAAAAAACAAAAAATGTCTTTTTGTCTGTGGTGATGGAACAAGCCATTCGTCTAGCTACATCGACAGAAAAATGTCGATTGTAAATATATTTTTTAAACTTCGCTAAAAAGAAGTAATCTTTTATAAATTGTGTATGGATGTACACGCCTGTGACTTCTTATCAATGGTTATATCAAAATAACTATGTATTTCGGTAAGAACTTTGGATTTTTGAAACCATGTTTCTAGCCTTTGTGATCTTTAGTATTTTGACGAAAGGTTATTCATTTGTTTACAGTTTATTACGATGCTTGGAGCAGCGTTAATGGAATATTTGCCTGCTCTTCAAGATTTATTGGTTTTTCTTTAAAAAAGTGGTAAGTTCTCTTTATGTATTTGAATCACGAACAAATATCCAATTGTTTTTCCAAATCTAATGGAACTAATTCTTTTCTTTGCAGCTTAAAAGGCACTTTTTTTATATTAACTTTATTCTTGGATGAAATTTGCCATAGATGCTGACCATGTGGTTACGGGCTCGTCATTCTCGTGGAGACGGCACCTATCGCGGTCTGCAGATGTGATTTCGAATCCCGTGGTAATGTAACCACGCCTTCAGTTACCTAGTTTGAATTATTTTTGTGTAGATTAATCTAGTAATAATGCACGACTCAATGATCAGGCCCATGTAATGACACAATGATTTGACTCATAAGCTGGCCTTATGCTGGATCTCACTATTCTAAATTTCACGCCTCAACCCTGTGAATAGTTAATCTTTAGCGTACTAAATCACTTGAATAGGTTATACCATTAGTGATAACGTATATAATGTGTATTCAATCAATTCGCCTATAAAAATATAGAAACTTTCTTCTAGAGATATATTGTTATTTTTGGTTCCTCGCCATTATTATGAAATTTAAATATTACAATTGGCGCGTGTGAACAGAGACTTGAAGGATTGATTTGAATATACATTTGCTTGTAGTGAGTGACTCATGCATCTTATGATGGTATTGTTATTGTTAAATTGTTTTGCTCTGAAATATATATTTGTATATTTTGCTTAGAGAATATTAAACTATTTTGTTATTGAAACATTCTCAACAAATGAAGAAATACTGTTCTACTGGTATATATATCTCTAAAACTGGAGTAATCTTAAACTGAAGTAATTATGATTTCTTGAAAATAACCTATAACTGAACTTTTAATAATACAAAGTAATTAGTTTGTGTACTAATTGTATCTACATATTGATGTGACTTTCATAACTATTATTTGCTTTTTATGATATAAAAATATGAGTGAATTGTTATAAATAACATAACAATGTTTTGAATGATAACTTGTGTTTACATAATAATGCATTTTGTGACAAACTTAATTACATAAGCCTTACTATTTGTACGAGCCATGCATCATTAATGGTTTAACATTTTTACAGCATATTGCTTTACAGTCTATTAATAGGTTATATTTAAATTAAAATTATTCATCTGAGGTCTTTCCAATCACACTTGTGTAACTTTACAGCGGAGTGTTCGAAGCTTTTGAAACTTGTTTGAATGATAATATTTTGCTTTTTGACAATCATCATCTGAGCGTCAAGGCCTGGTTGTGCTTAACTATAGCAGTGATTGATTTAATTGAGTTTTCAGTGCTTTCTTTGAATTTGTTTTGGCTTTTGAATGTTAATAGCTGACTGCTGGCTATTACTTTTATCTTACCATTCGGTCTCGGTTGCCTTTGGATATTTTTGCAATTAATTGTTTTAGCTTTTGAATTTCTTTGATTTTTTACTTGTCAACTATGGACAAGAGCGTGCAGTTTCCACTCTTGCTTGATGATAAGAAGGAGTAATAATGATAACAGTTCAAAAAACTGATTAGGTCCCATCGAGCACAGGTTTGTGTAAGAACTGATAGTGACTCGATGTTAAAGAAGTTATGCTCCTGATGCTACTAATGAAAGAGAACGCAGTCATTGGCTAAATTATTTAAAAGTTTATTTTAGAAACATAAATTCAGCTCCTATTTTGTTTGTTAAAAGTAAAGATACTAGACCTTGCTTAGAATATCTTATAAATAATAGAACTTATTCTGGTCATCGATATATACTTTCTGTTGTAGACGTTTTTACTAAATACTGTTGGTTATTCCCAATGATAAATGCTACTACTAATGTAATTTGTAAACTTCTTGAGAAGGAGATTTTCCTCAAGTATGGAACTCCAAAAATATTTGTTTGTGATAATGGAACTCAATTTACTGCTAGACAGTTTGTTACATTTCTTAATGGTTATAATATAAATAAATTTTTTTATGATTCCTTGTATACTCCTCAAAATAATCCAGTTGAAAGATATAATAAAACCGTTGAGACATGTATAGCATGTTTTGTTAAAGATGATCATAGAATGTGGTCAAAGTTTTTATCTCATGTTCAACTAGCTTTGAATAATAGTGTGAATTTTGCGACAGATTTTACGCCTAACTTTTTGATGTTCGGTAGAGAACTTATTTTTGATGCATCTTTGCACCGTGTTAGTACCTCTATTAATAATTTAGATCAACTAGAGGTAGGAGATAGAAGTTCTTTTGCAACTTCACTCAATTCACTTAGTGAAATCTTTGTTAAAGTACAATCTTGTTTGTTGAAAGCGTATAAGCGAAATGCTAGTTATTATAATGTAGGGAGGCGAATCATTTCTTTTGGTGTTGATGATATTGAGTGGAGGAGAAGCTTTGTGCAGTCTAATGCTCCTGCATATTTTTCTGCTAAACTTGCACCTAAGTTCGTTAAGTGTAAAGTAGTTTCTAAAGTTTCACCTAACGTTTACCTTTTGGAGGACCTGATTAAAGGTACCACAGGTCGCTACCATGTTAAAGATATAATAAAATATTAAATTATTTTGTTTTGAATATTACAGACTTTGGTCTTGGTTTTGGTATTGGTTAGGAAGAATCGCTCTTTGTTAGAATGATGTATGAGAGGGAATGAGCGTTTGAAAGAGATGTATTTTTGGTTACTTCACAACTTTTTATTAGAATCAAGTTCTGAATCTTTAAAAAATAGAACTTAGGATATTACAAATTGATTAAAAAATTATCAATTTACACTTTGGAATTATCAAAATTTACCTTTTTGAAATAACATTAACTTTTTCACACTAATAACGGTCATACACATCGAAAGATCTTATCTTTTTGATTGTTTGTTAGAACCTTTATTGGTTGTTAAAACATTATTATTCCACTTATATTATGGAATGATATTGTTCTGCTTGTAGGAAATTTTCCTAGTTTTGTTTGTATGTTTAGGTTATTACTCCTAAATTTTATTTTGTATATATTTTGTTTGTTTGTTAAGTAATTCAAAGTTACCCGGATATGACTTTTGAAATACCTTTTGATATTGGTATCTGTCTCTTTTGACTATAGGATCACATCTTTATAAATGCATTTGTGTTCGGAAAGTCGGTAGGGTTGTGCCGGTCACATTTGTCATATTGGTTTTGTTACAGCATTTGTGCTCGGGAGTTCGGTGGTGTTGAGCCGATCACATCAGTTTGGTTTTGTTACAGCATTTGTGTTCGGAAGTTCGGTGGTGTTGAACCGATCACATCTGTTTGGTTTTGTTACAACATTTGTGTTCGGAAGTTCGGTGGTGTTGAACCGATCACATCTGTTTGGTTTTGTTACGACGTTTGTGCTCGGGAGTTCGGTGGTGTTGAGCCGATCACATCTGCTTGGTCTATTTTTCCACAATATTTTTTGTTGGAATATTTTGCTTGTCACAGTACTACGTGCAGTTACTGTTTGACTTTGTGTCTTTGTTTGTCACAGCCACGTTGGTGATGCTGTTTGATATTGAAGTTGTTCGTTTGTCACGTCACTTTGTACAGTTGCTGTTTGACTTTGTAATTATAACAAGTTACAACACAGTTTTGCTGATATTTTGATTTGTAAATGGGATTGTAAGTGAAAGAAGTCGGTGGCGATAGAGCTCAACCGCATCTTCAGTATATATAAGGATAAGATTGGATGAAAGAGTCAGTGGCTAGATAGCTTAACTGAACTCCTGGTTTGAGAACTTGGTTGGATTTGTTATTCTTTAGTACTTACGTTAAGTCAATGCTTTGACTTAGTTTTTTGTTGTATTAATTTTGATATTCTTATTTGTAAAGAGTTGGATGATAGAGTCGGTGTCTATGGTGCTCAACCGTACTTTCGTATTTAGTTTAGTGTTGGTAGAGTCGGATGTTTTTCTGAACTCGTGGATTGTGAATGGTCTGGCTTGTTTACTAGATTTTTATTGGAACTATACTAATGGTTAGTTGGTTATTTATTCTTGTTACAGAATTTTGTTTTTGGGATTTTGGTTTTCCTTTATTGGAATTATTTCCATTTCTTTCTTAGATCTTTATTGTTTGAAAAAGAAAGTTCCTTTCTTTTATTGCTGGTTGGTGTGTGATGTAACGTTGTAAAACGTCACATTGGAATGTCACTGTTAGTCTTGAGATTTAGAGAGAGAGGTGAGTAGATTGTTGACTCTTTCGCTCCGTGTGTCATCGATATTAAACAAATTGCGATTTCTGTAAGGCTGTATTCCTTAGTTCCCATGCCATAGGGTAGACTTGAAAAGAAAGAAAAAAAAACTAAAAATGTCTTTTTGTCTGTGGTGACGGAACAAGCCATTCGTCTAGCTACACCGACAGAAAAATGTCGATTGTAAATATATTTTTTAAACTTCGCTAAAAAGATTAATCTTTTATAAATTGTGTATGGAAGTTCACGCCTGTGACTTCTTATCAATGGTTATATCAAAATAACTATGTATTTCGGTAAGAACTTTGGATTTTTGAAACCACGTTTCTAGCCTTGGTGATCTTTAGTATTTTGACGAAAGGTTATTCATTTGTTTACAGTTTATTACGATGCTTGGAGCAGCGTTAATGGAATATTTGCCTGCTCTTCAAGATTTATTGGTTTTTCTTTAAAAAAGTGGTAAGTTCTCTTTATGCACTTTTTTTATATTAACTTTATTCTTGGATGAAATTTGCCATAAATGCTGACCATGTGGTTACGGGCTCGTCATTCTCGTGGAGACGGCACCTGTCGCGGTCTGCAGATGTGATTTCGAATCTCGTGGTAATGTAACCTCGCCTTCAGGTACCTAGTTTGAATTATTTTTGTGTAGATTAATCTATTAATGATGCACGACTTAATGATCAGGCCCATGTAATGACACCATGATTTGACTCATAAGCTGGCCTTATGCTGGATCTCACTATTCTAAATTTCACGCCTCAACCCTGTGAATCGTTAATCTTTAGCTTACTAACGGCCGAATACTGAAAGGTCACTCAAATATCTAACGGCATCTTAAATGTTTTTTGCAGCTCCTAAATACAAATTTCGTATTCTCAAACATCAAATATAAGCATGTGATAAATTTAAGATGATCTCAGGTTAGTTGCGCTCAGACGCCACTCAATGTAAAATTCGTATACTGGAATGCTACTTAATTTAGCTGTCAAATTACCTGTCAAACTGATTTAAACGTCCTCTAAATTTAAGAGTGGTCGAGAGGTCTCCTAAATCTGGAATTGAATATATTGAAGCGTTAAAATAATGCGTTTATCTTCGCTATCTTTACTCTCTGACCATGAAAGACTGACCGTATGTGGGCGAAACCCAGAGAACCTAAATACATTCGAAAAATGCAACGCTACGGAGTTTCCTGCTCGGTTCCGTATCTCCAATGAGACAGTTCTATATTTGGATAATTTATTCCATGGGCGTACCCAGGGGAGGGCAGAAGGGGAGGGTCCCCTTCCGGACATGGTTTACGACTCCTACTTTTGTCTATAAAATTTAGACTGGTAGAATTCGCTTTATGAGATAAGGCCGCCCATTGTACTTTTTCCACAGCTTTCAATCTCAATGTGCAAATGTATTGCCTGGCGCATATTACGTATTGCGTACTTGAAGTTCTCACGTGAAGCCGTAATTTTAAGCCTGTATCTGTAAGGAAAGCGGGTAACCCATCCACCGTACTTTTAAAATAGCTAATACTAGGTGAGCCCCACGGCTTCGCTTTTGACATACTTCGAATTTCCGTCTCACCTATTTAATCCCGACGCTTATATATTCTACAATAATGCATAATTTGCCCGATATGTCGACATTTTTGATTACTGCTACGCTCTCCAGGGCAGTAGCGTGATGATACATAGTCTATAGCCTTTCTCGATAAATGGGCTATCCAATACAAAAGGATTTTTTAAATCCGACCAGTAGTTTCTGAGATTAGCGCGTTCAACAAAACAAACAAACTCTTTAGCTTTATTATTAGTAAAAAATCCTACTAATATTATAAACGTGAAGATTTTAAGTATGGATGTTTGTTACTCTTTCACGCAAAAATATACTGAATGGATTTAGATGGAACTTTAAAATTATATAGCTTACACATCAGAATAACACATAATGCTACTTTAATCCCGGGAGAAAGTTCCTGTGGGAAACGGGAACGGGAAAACTTCACCACGCGTGCGGAGCCGCGGGCGTCAACTTGTATAAATTAAAACAGATATTTGTATAAAATAAAAAATCTTGTTTGGGACTAAAAAGACAGACATTTAATAGAACACTTGTAAAATTTATTTATTATATAACAGACCAAAAAAACATCAAAGATGAAAAATATATACCGACTAAACTGTGTTCCTCACACCACACAAGAAAGATAATTGTCTTATGCTAATATCCCTTCTCATCTTTCCTTTTCTACATTAAGTTTTAGTATAAGTCTTGAAACGCTTTGTAAAAACGAGTGGAGAATAAACAGTAACTAGCAACGCAATTTGATGATAATGATTTTGTCAATATGGTAATTCTTGGAGATAGCGGCTATTCATGTCAGCCTATTTGCTGTGCTGACTCCATTGCTACATACAGACGCCTGCTGAAGAAGTACATTCCAATGTTTTTCTTCAATTCAATTCAATTCTTATTATGGTTTTCTGTGCTCTTTGCAGCAAATGTTTTTCTTCTATATCCCAATTTATTTTTGAAAAATGTTTACAAGTCAAGCCAATGTCACTGTTTTCAATCAAATTGAACGTTTCGTTCTACGACAATTGGGTCAGCAAATGTTTACGTTCAATGTTTACGGTCAATTTCGAAATAGTTTTTAAGTTATTTGTTCTTATACATAACTTAAAAACCTATCTTTCAGAACAGTATAGAAATTACATTGTGTACTAAATAAAACTATTATTATTTTCTATTATTTTAACTAAATTAAGTAGCATTGTAAATATTGTTAAGTCCAAACTGTTGCGTAAAATGAGGCATCGTGAATGTTGCCATGACGCAAATTATTTGGCGGCTGCTTAGCTGATTATGCCTGCAAATCGTTTTAGTAGCCTTTGTGTATACCACTTAAATTTTGAGAGATATTGAAATCTGAGAGCTCTTCCACTGTGCGTTGTATCTAAGTGACGTTTCTTTTTCGGCCGTTAATCACTTGAATAGGTTATTACCATTAGTGATAACGTATATAATGTGTATTCAATCAATTCGCCTATAAAAATGAAACTTTCTTCTAGAGATGTATTCCATTATTTTTGGTTCCTGATCTTATGATTACAAGCTCAATCTCTATCGCCGATATCCGTGTGCATAAAGTTGGTAAGACTTATCCTCCTGGCGCCTGAACCGAATTATAACTTTTGTTTGTTTGTTAGATCATGTCTCCATAATAAGACCATTGTAACATTATTATTATTACAAGATAAAGCTTTCATAGGTATTTAAGGTTGTACCTAGTATGGTTTCATAATAATTATTGCCATAATGTACAAAGAAATTGTATTTACAATTTTAAATAAATAGAACATACTTGATAATATGCTACTCTTTTATAGATATAGACTTGCTAATATGTTTATAAAATAAAATAAAATAAATAAATATCCATCACGCCTTATCCCCGAAGGGGTGGCAGAGGCATATTATATGCCCACTTTTCACCGTGTGGATTCCTGTCCCACGTAATAGGTGGTGAGCCCATTGCCGTGTTGAAATTTTTCAAGCCGCCCATAAGGCATTACAACGGCATAACGTGCCTTCCGAAGCACGAAAACGCTCGCAAATGTAAATGCCACAAAGTGGTCACCCATCCGAGGATCAGCCATAGTGAAAGTTGCGTAACTCAGTGATCGTTTACAGAACACTGAGACCGCGGGGCCACAAGCGCTTCCATTTCCTTCGTTTACAATATGTTGATAAAATTACTATTTGAATAATGCATGTTGTTTATGAGTGATTATGCACATTTATGAGCAGAGGCATTACTGTGTAATGTCAAAGATGACTTTATTTGAATGGTTATTTACATTTTATAGCAGCGGGCCCTGCACTCGGTTGCCCACACCTCCACTTCTACTCCACCACTCTTGTGGGTCTTAAGTATTATTTCCACTGACCTCTATGTGAAGTCCAAAGCTTTACACATTGTCTTATTTGAGATAAATGAGCAGCAAACCCTGTCGCATTAGTAGAAGACTAGAACATAACTGGTACTAAGAGAATTACGTAATGATACAATAAATGAGTTCTCTGATATTTCTTTAATGTAATGGCAGTAGTCTGTAAGCGTACCTTTACGAAATAAATAAATAAACATGCGACTCAAGTGTGTTGTTATACAAATGTAAATTGACATTCAAAGCAATGCAAACTGAAACCGCCTGTTTCATTACACAATCTTACTTTCCTATCTATGTTTTGTATACTTTTCTAGGAACTCAATCTGAAAACAAAACTCCACTTGAATTAAACTCCCTTATTACACTCTTAGGGTCGTATTACAGAAACTAACTCAAGTAACACATAAACGGAATTTAGCAGATTGACACTTAAGTGCTGAATCTAGACATAAGCATGGTCTTTATTATAGAACTATCCCCATGCTCAGATCGGTGAAAAGTAACCTTGAGTAAATATCCAAATCTCCAATCGCCAGAATACGCATTTGAATGTTGCAAACCTAAAAACAGTCTGTTTTCTATTACATTTTTATTCCTTACATATTTTGTTTTCATTCCACGCAGCTTACTATTTGATATTTATGTTTCAAAAGCTAATTTTTATTTACTTTTTTCTTTGAAATGATTTAATCACCACTGTGATTGCTTTAAAGTATCCTTACTTCAAAATACTAAACAAAAACTGCTGTATTGGAAGTCCCGGACTCACAAAATGAACCTTTTGTCTGCGTTAAATGGATAGCGAGTTTAATAAACTTTGCTTGACTGACATTTGATATTATCGTACCAGTGTTATGTTTACATTGTAAATTTATTGAAATTCTTCTAATTCTGTACATATCTGAAAAAAGAAGAATTTTACGATCGTCCAAAGGAATCTATTACTAGAAATATTAAAATCTTTCAAGAATATTAGGTATACAAAATAAAAAACGAAGCCATACAACGTCTTGGGCCAATATTTCAGAAAAGTACATTTACTACAAAAACTATCGAAACGGTAAGTGTTGGAGGTTTATGGTCTTATATATTTGTGCAGATATACACCATCTAGTAATTCGTGATAACTGTTTAATAAGATTCATTCTATTTTTGTTCTAGGCATCCGGAGAGCAGTTGAGCCGCTTTGTGGTAAAATTTCAGAGCAAGACAGCGTGATGCACTTACGCGTGAAAGGCAGTACCATATAGCCACTGTCTGTGGAGGTCATTGTCCTGATGCCGATATGGATCCAGATATCTAATTTAACATATGCACTGAATTTAAATACCAGAGACTATTGACACATACCGGGTAATTACCTATTATTTGTTGAAAATATTATAGTTTTGTACACTTTGTAACATTGGTTGCATAGGGTTCGGGGCTCTGTCATAAACAACCTTTAGACGATAGAAAGATAGAGCTTAGTCACATGTAGAACAGAAGTTTTAACACCGTGAATCAAAGTTTGTAGGTAACATTGTAGGACACTTTTCACACAGCGCCATCTAACCCTTTAAGCTTGGGTTATGGGAACTACTCAACTGATAAACATACTTATGTATATCTAAATATATACATTGTTATAGAGCAAACACCCAAACTTCTTAACAAACATTTGGGGATCTCACAAATATTTATTCCGATCTGGGACCTTCACATGAGTAGCAGTCACATACACTATCACCTACACCACCGCACCAGTAATATATGCATACCTGAAGATTGTTTTTTGTTACAGTGAAATTGTAAGCTGAAACAGATACTGTGGAAATAATAGTATCTCAGAGAACAGAAGTTGAAACTCTTGTCCTTTTGTTATTAATGAGATAGTCGACTGTGACACAAGCATCCAAAAACTTGCCGAGCCTGTCGTGCAAAATATTCACCACAAGAAAGTACCAAAGAATCTGTCATCAAATCATTATCTTAAGAAATAATAATAATAATGATTAATTATTTTTAGGTTCTTTATTTAAAAAAATAAAATATAACTGTATTGTTTAATATGAATATTTAATTAATATAGAAAAAAAAATCATTAAAATAAATATTTTATCTATTGATGATGGTTGTTATAAGTTGTAGTGTACACACCTCTCATTCAAATAAATGTTATTACAGTGATAAAGATAACTTGGTTCAAGATGGGGCTTGAACGAGTGACAATGAAAATATAGTGAATAATTTCATCGTATTTTGGTATGGTTATGGTACCTCAGTGGCATAGAGCATTGCCCTGGTTAGACATAGGTTACGGGTCAAACCCCATCCAAAACCAAGTCATGTTTTTCACTTTAATAAAAATTATATGAAAGTCAGCATCTACAAATCGCTTTGAAAATTTATTCCTATTCCTCCTACATATTGAATGATCATGTTCTTATTATATGGAGTACTCTCTTAGGGGGTAAAGTGTATTGGAAGTCAATAGGGATATTAATATAATAGGCACAATAGTGCAGTACAGCACAAGCTACAGTACTATCCTGAAAGGATGCTGTGGCATAAAAAGGATGTCTACGCTGGTATTGCTTTAACAAATTTTCCATCATTGAAGGTATTATCTTGTGTTTAATGTTATGTGTTTGATGGTACATAGCTACACTACTCGTAAGCGACATTGACTCTACAACACAACCATAATAATGACATTATTTTTTAATATCCACATATCTCATTATTATCATAGGTATTATTTTATTATCACATTTCTATTAAAAGTGTGGTAGTTGAAATAAAAGAATGAAGCAATACGATCCACACTGCCACACAATACAAGATCACACTGTCTTCGGTATTAATATAATACTGAATTAATATCTTTGTAAAGTAATTGTTATTGATTGGTACGGGTCTGCTGTTTGGTAGAATGTGCTGGCACTGAAATAGGGGCGTAAATATGACTCTGCCACCCTTTCGGGGATAAACACGTGAATGATAAGTAAGTAATAGTCTATTTATCTTCAAAAATATCAATTTTAGAAAGATAAAGGAGGCCATCTTTTATTTTTGTTAACTAAAATCTCTGCTTGAGCGTGGTGTCGACTAAACTTACGAAAACTGCTCGCAAATCTCGAATCAAGTAGCGAATCTGAGCTGAATATGGTTTAAAATAAAGGATTACTGAAATGACACTTGAGCACTGTTCTATAATATGAATCAAACGTCATTTCACTGTGACAGCTCTCAGGTGATTCTAGATTGACGTTTCACGAATCGAGTAAGGTTCTATAATAAAAGCTCAGCTTAAAACTAGTTCTAAGTAATACTTGAGGCTTCAGTAAGGTTCTATAATACGACCCAGATCTTTAAAACTAGGCAGCGAATTTCGATGCGGTTTTTTTAAATAATTTTGATTCATAAGGATCGGATTTTGTGTATAATTTGTTAAGTTTTTGTATACATTAACTAAATTTTAACGATATTTGTTGCTGGTGTCGGAAAAAATATCAGTGAGCTTTCAACGAAAACGCCGCCTAAGCCCTTGAGATATAACAAAATAATGTATGGTGCAGTTGTAATGTAGGTCGAAAAAAAGTTCGCGGTGATATATGTCTATCTTTTAAGAATAACATATTTTATCCATTCTAATACTTAAAAAAACCATCAATTATAAAGCGGTAATTTAAGGGTTATTTACACAAATATGCTATTAATCCTTATTATTTTTACTACGTTAGTTGGCTTCAGCATTTCATGAAGATTATTTTGTCCCTTTACACCTTGCAAATTAAATTAATATATTACGAGAAATAGCAAATTCAAAATAATGCCCAAAGAAATTAATTTCGTGTAACAATAATTCGACCGGGCCCTGTGGGCGTACTGGAGAGCGGAGAAGTATAGTCAACTAATTTGGAAAATGTACATATGTACATAAAAACTAACTATCTTCACGCTGTATCCCTGACGGGGTAGTCAGAGAGGACAGATCGCCAGGCTTCGCGATATATGTACATTATTGTGAAATTATTAAATGGTGCCACGGGGTTCAAAGTGTGTCACAGGCGAGGCCGGACGGGTTAGCCAGTATAATATATATAGGAAACACCCAAACTAACACAAAAAAACATTTGTGGATCACACAAATATTAATTCCGACCCGGGAATCGAACCCGCGGATCTCAGCGCGGCAGTCGCATACACTACACTACACTACTCTACCACCTACGCCACTGAGGTAGTCCAAGGAAGAGAAATGTTTCAAGATGAAGAGTTTCTAAGATGTAAGATGCATTAACCGTTTATATTTACGATATCGTAGAGGATGACATACTTATCAATGGTTTTTCTATCGGAGATGATCTACCCCTTTCTTATTTAAATGTGTAACTGTAACTTTCAAATTTAAATGCTAAAATAAGGAATTGTTAAAGAGTTATAAAAGTTACAAAGTGAGCGATTGGCTACGAGGTGACGAGAAATCACGCGACGCATTGGTCCGCGTGTTCTCTATTTATGACATAAAACCGTACAGAGTGCGATTAATATTTAATTCACGATTAATATACGTTTTATCAATTAGTTACGTATACTCTTTCTATTCCAGGTGTGTTAGTAACAGCAACTAAGACTGAAAATGGAGGCTATGCATATAATACCACATTGGTGGTGTTCTTATCGGAATTACTCAAGCTATGTGTATCTGCCATACTTTACACATATAGAAGAGAGTAAGTAAATCTATTATCTAAAATATATTTTAATCGGAACTTCTGGAACCCGCCTTTCAATGTATTTTTTTAGCTTGTAACATTTATGAAGCGCTCGTGGCCCCGCGGTCTCAGTGTTCGGTAAACGATCACTGAGGTACGCAACTTTCACTATGGCTGGTCGTCGGATGGGTGACCACTTTGTGGCATTTACATTTGCGAGCGTTTCCGTGCTTCGGAAGGCACGTTAAGCCGTTGGTCCCGGTTGCCAGTAAAATGGCAAATTTAAAAGGAGGTAGCCACAACCTGCGTCTGTCTATTTCAACACGGCAATGGGCTCACCACCTATTACGTGGGACAGGAATCCACACGGTGAAAAGTGGGCATATAATATGCCTCTGCCACCCCTTCGGGGATAAGGCGTGATGGATATTTATTTATTTATTATTTATTTATGAATTTTCTCCAAAAAAGCAATTTGATGGCTATCTCGTAAATATTTTAAGCTTAGCGTGGCTCTAGTACTGACAGTAGATCAAAGTGTTGCCACTATTATGTGAACTATTTTTAATGGTATCTCTTGTTGCATTCAAATTATTTTAACTTTGATTTGACTTAAAAAAAACTACCTACTGACCTTCCAAGCCTCTACAATTTTTTTTTATCTAACGATCATAATTATTGTACATACTTAATTCATTGCCCCACAAAATCGCTTCCGCGCTTTATCTGTGGGAGCTAGTAAGTCACAGCTAAGTATACAATTTTCAATTGTTTAAACACCAATTTCACGGTTTTCAACTGTGTTCAACGGACAATTGACTACGCAATAGCCTCTTCTATTTCTACATGCACCAGCTGGCTGGTGAGGATTGCTTGGCACCAGTTATCTTGTAAGAAACCCCTTTTTTACACTCCAAACACTTTATTGTTGACATTACGGCAGTATTTGACTTCATGGGGCGTATGCGAAATCTACTAAAAATGTCAGCTACAATTTGCGCTCAGGAACTTTACCGTAGTCACAGCCACGGCCGTGGTCATACTTCGACATTATACCTATAACACATCAACTAAAATATTGTTATCTTCTATTTTTGTACCTATTGATAGGTTGCATATTTGATAAAGAGTAACATGAGTATGCGTTCCCGGGGAATAGTGATAGGGAGGGTCATTGCACGCGCTAACATCCGCACTAGGGTAAAGTAGTGTGAATGAAAACATTTATATTTGAATGTCTGAAACGATTAAGTTAATATTGGGGATCAACCCCATGAACGTTTCCAATCGAGCGAATCCATCAATAAAGCAGCCTCGCACTGGCTACTACTGGAGAAAGACTTGACCCAATTTCGACAAGTCTTTTTCAACCACCACAACACGCAAACCCCCTCGCCTTTACATCACTCCACGCCACCTTCTATAAAGGCGAATAGAATATATTCGAGTTGGGTACATAGGATACCTTCGTACAACTATAATGGGTCTGACAAATGATTTTTTACCTTAAAAGCCAAATAAATCTACAAAAAAATACGAGAAAACGGTGTTTTTATTTTTTTATATTTACAATCAAAGTGCTCTCGTTCGCACCCGATGGCCGCGCCGCGCCTTGTTGCAGTCTATGCGAGGCTGTGACGTCATAATGGGCGCGCCTAATCTCGGAAATTCAAATAAAGTCTAAAAATTCTCGTAGTTTTAACTTCGGAAACAGTGCATGTATTAAGGTGAAATAAAAACTAATGTAATGTACATAGCTGCGCTCCAATTTTAGCTGTATTGGACAGTAATATTTTGACCCTTTTGTGTTCTCCATTATTTATATTGACCTACTAATTTATTTGGCCCTTTAGACCCACCCCAGTTCCGTGCCTCGGAAGGCACGTTAAGCCGTTGGTCCCAGTTGCCAATAAAATGGCAGTCGTTAAGCCTAGACCTGTGTCGATCGCGATTGATTGAATCGTTTTGATTCGATCACGACCTGTGCGCGAGTGATCGAGTCACAGATCTTTAAAAGACCCGATTAAAATTGACCCGGTAGGTTACAAAACAAAATAAATTGAACTTTATTTTCATGTAGTTACCGTAGGTAATTGCTTGCAAATAAAAATGATCGTGTCATGCATTCAATCACGCAATGAGGCGTAACAAGCAAATGTTTCCATCTCTTTCGTTTACTTACAGTTTAAACTACGTTCGTTTTGTTACCACTCTTTCACGATGTTCTGCTTCGCTCGTTGCTGTAAACGAACTAACTCAAACTGTCGATTGCGTTTGAATTTTTGAGATCGAATCAATCAAATTACATTAGTTACACAGGCGACCTATGTATGACCCGCGACACGCACGTAAGATCGGCTTGCTGTATTGCGGTTGCTTACGTATTTTAGTGGATTTATGTGACATTATTAATGATTATTATTCATATTAGGATAAGTTAACATTTTAACAAATTTCTTTGTTGAATAACTCCTATTAAAAAAAAATGTCACGAGCCGTCTCTGAGTTCTGTTTATAGAATAAAATAAGTATTACATATAGACCGGCGACTTGCCCCTAGACGTATGTACATAAAATGTCATCGAAATTAGGTAATAGTTATGTCATGATTCTATCTAGCAATAACGTGCTCTGCATACGTCACTCTGTCGTACGAACAAAACAAACATTCTGTGTGTGACCCAAATGATCGAATCATTTTAATTCGATCACCACCCAAGTGGGTCGTGATCGACCCGGGTCACGACAAATGATCGATTGACACAGGTCTAGTTAAGCCAAGTTGAAGGCCTTATGGGCGGCTTAAAAATTTCAACATCATGTCAGGCCTGCGCTTGTCCACTTCAACACGGCAATGGGCTCACCACCTGTTACGTGGGACAAAAATGCATACGGTGAAATGTGGGCGTTTAAAATGCCTCTGCCTACCCCTTCGGGGATAAAGGCGTGACAATATGTATGTATGTATGTACTACTACAGGTGTTGAACATTGGTTCAAACAATCGAAGCCCCGCTAATATTACATAGGTATAATCATAATCAACGAATAACACACGATCGCTCATTAATACGCGAATGGCTATTACCATAGTTTATATCCATGAGCATATAAATGATTTATTAGTGAAACAAATGAGAATAATCTGCATTTTCACTCGTGTTAAGCACGCTTGATCTGTGTTCTGTAAACGATCACTGCGTTAAGGATCTTATGCAACAGTCAGTTCTGAGATGGGTGACCGTATGATATATTTACATTTGCAAGCGTTTCTGTGCTTTTATTAGCACGTTAAGTTGCTGGTCCCGGCAGTAACATGTTGGTCTTTAATCCAAGTTTAATTTGAGAAGATAAGGAGAAAAAATCATATACGAGTATGTATTAAATAACACATATGTGTCAGACAACTTCGCCTAAACAATTTTGCCGCTGTAGGTAATAATCGTTTCATACATGCACGTCTCTGTTTCTCAGTACTAATGACCTTTCGGATTTTTAGCAATCTGCTTACGTTATCTTCCTATGTTATTCCTTGGTCCACTCTGACTCTTTCCCCTACTTTTTCAAAGTGAATATTTCTAGTTTGACTACCTCGTTGGCCACTTACGCCAACTTAGTGTTGAAGTCTCGGGTCGGAATAAACATTTATATGATCCGCTAATGGAGTTTGGATATTTACTTATGTATAATATGTATGTATCTTGTCTAGATCCCATACCACAAGCTTAGATGGCGCTGTGTAAAAAAATAACCAATATAAATATTGTGGGACCACAATATTTATTTATTTAATGTGTTGCAGAAGCATTACCTTATACCTCTGTCAATATTGAAATAATGGCGTGTAATTTTTTTTGTAATTTCAGGAACAAACCACACATTTTCAAGGCCATATACATAAATCACAAACTACTGTTCCTCTACTTTATTCCATCATTGCTGTATTGTTTCTACAATAACTTGGCGTTTATAAATTTGTCACATTACGACCCGACTTCGTACTATATCTTATTGCAGTTCAGAGTAGTGCTAACCGCTCTAATTTTCCAGGTAAGTTTTTAGTATTTGTAGATCAAACTTTGTTGAAATTGAAAACCCAGTTACTCCCAACCCAATTTAAAATTCAATTTTGTATACACATTGGATCAAGATAAGATGATCGTTGCGTGGATTTCCACACAGCCACATGCTAAATCTAATGGCGATCTAATTATTGCTTATCTGATAATGCCTACTGAATTACTACGGTAATCCCTGTACCTGTTTCTCACAGGAACCTGTTCCCGGGATGTAAAGTAGCCCATATGCATAACCATAACCCATAGGTTAATCCATAGGGTGTAAGCAGTCTCAGCGGGTAGAAGAAAAGCTGAGATAACCAGATATGTTCTTTAGTCCCTAGCGTTCCTTCCTTCCGTATCAGCGTCGCGATCCAAGAACGCTAGTGTGGACGATTGTTCGGTACGATACGGTAGTACGACGTCTCGATCAGCGACAAGGTACGCTCCGACTAATCGCGAATCGGTTTTTCTCCAGATTCAAAGGTGATATGATACGGTGCATGCGCCAGTCTTTCTCTGCGATCGCCATTTTTTCTCTGTTTTTGGACAACTAAAACATCTACCAGTGTCGTCCTTTTGCCGTATTTTTGTTTTATTTATAAATAGGTAATATTGGAGCTTGCGCAAGATCCGCCAAATTCTCATAGACTGGCACAGGACGACATGGTTGGTGGACACTCGAGACAGAAATAAACTGAAATACGCGATTTTCGGATCTACGATAGACGGAGATACGGGCTATTTTTATCTGCGTCCATAGTTCTTAGATCGCGACGCTGATACGGAACGGAGAACACAACTCGAACTGAACGAGTCCTGTTTATGTAATGGATGGGTTTGTCTTTGCTACTCTGTGATATGAGTACCACCTATCACATGAGAAGGTCATACTTAATACAAAATTAAGGAATACTTACCTGCGCTTGTCCATTGTCCATATTTAACTCTTCTGTCCTGTAGGATCCACCGTCTCGTGATACTTTAATCTCTTAATATGCCCCACCAGTGGATCGAACAGCACATCGAACAGGCAATGGGCTCACCACCTGTTACGTGAGATAAAAATGCACACATTGCCACACCTTCGGGGATAACGGCGTGATTGATAAATATTCGTTATTATTTTCACGTTAAAATTTAACATTAATCTTTCAAAACCAATTCGTGTATTATGATAAGTCTACGATCCATTTTTTTTAATTTTTATACTTATAGTGCTCTAGAAATTTTATTTTTTTGGTTTTTTCAACACACACTATATACATGATAACTTTTCTTATTTCAGATCTTGTTTAAAAAGAAATTGACATATTACCAATGGATCTCTCTAGGTATATTAACACTTGGATGTATAATCAAAAATTTTGACGCAGCCTCAATACAGTCGAAAGCCGATGACCCTTCTGACTCGATGTGGTCACAAATATTTAATATATACTTTTTGTCTATAAATTTTCAGAACTTTTGCTCATGTTTAGCTGGAACCTATAATGAATATCTTCTAAAAACACAAGGTTCTAACGTTGACATATTCTTGCAAAACGTTTTCATGTACTTAGATTCGGTTATTTGTAATTTTTTCATGTTAATACTGTCCAGTGGAGAGTTATTCAGTATGTGGAATGACCTAAGTACTATATACGACACTTTAGTGATACTTATAATAATTAACAGTGCTGTGGTAGGTATTGTAACAAGTTTCTTTTTAAAGAATTTGAACTCAATATTGAAAACGTATGCTAGTGCTTTAGAGTTAATTATAACAGCTGTAGTGTGCTACATATTATTTCATATTTTAATCACAAGTTATACAATTGTATCTATTGTTTTAGTTATTATTGCTGTGATGATGTATTTTAAAAACCCTGTAAATAATATTAACGCTTCGTCTGCTGACACTAAAGATGCAAAACCACTTTTAGAAGTTGTTAGCGATTAGTAGGATGTATCGTATACCTAATTATAGGTGTATTGAAATAAAGACCATTGTCCACTAGACTGGACACCACACATTTTGATTAGTCTGTTACTATTGACAATGTGTAGTGATTGGAATGAATGAATGAATGAAGGAATAAGACCATTGTACTCGTATACCTATTATAGATGTGTTAAAGAAAGATCATTGTCCACTAAGCTCGTAGACAGAGTAACCAATAGACTAAAGTCATTTCGCGGAATTCGGAAGGGAGTGTTCTGGAAATGGATGTAATAAGGGCTAGAAAAGACAAAAAATATTTACTGGTGGAAATTCTTTATTACGTATAATTAGAATATTTCCACGGCAGTATTTCTTGAGTGTGTTGTGGGTTTCCAGTAAAGTCTGCTAGTACCTTTGATCCATTGACTTTGTTGATGTTTATTACAGGAAATCTATAACCAAAACATCCACAGTAATTTATTTGTTAGTTACAAAAGTCATTTCCTCATCTCAGCATCTTCGCAGTTTTAATCAAATCTTACAATTTAGATTCTTAAGTTAAGTAAATTTAAGTGACCAGGTGCACCACATGCAGGTGAGTTTACCTTGTACGCGTATGATTACGCCTCAGTAAATCCAATCCAGTTAAGCCAGTCACAATCATTTTGATGTATATATTTGATCCAGAGACTAATCAAGTCAAAGTTTAATATTGTAAGACATACCTGCATTTTTAAAATAGCAGCCATTTAGTTTCTTGCCGGAGTCTTCCTCATAAGGTTGGGCTACCTTTAAAACTGGCAACTAGAAACAATCTCATTTTGATTTGATTTTGTTTCTCTTGTATAGACTCATTACTATATAATTTGTTCAAATATCATGTAAATAAAACTAATGTAATTACTGGCCGTTAGAAAAGAGTGGCCATGGGTTTTATTGCCAGGTTCTTCCTCAGGCTCTACCTATTGCGTTGCGCTATAGAGCTATTCTGTAAATGTAGAAGCAATAATCTTGACGTTTATAAGTGTTACTTTGTGACCTACATGAATAAAGATTTTTCACTTTCACAATCACAATCCCGTTTCATACTTAATTACACATTTTCAACAATTGCGCCTAAGTACAAGTACAATAAAACATAATAATAATAAAGTCCAATTAAGATTTTGAAAAGAAAAATTACCTAATAATTTAGGAACTTTTTTTCCTGAAGTATGACATCAGAAACAGTTTTAGGTTATTAATGAAATTTAACAATTATTTCACTATTTAATATTGCAAAAGGCCAGTTTAATTGCCGAATGTGATTCAAAACTAATTTATAATTAAAAAGTCTGTAAAATAATACAAACTTACCTGTGAAATGTAACATCTCACAGACCTTGCTCGTACCGTATTTTAACACAGCACTGCACCATATTTATGTTGTGTATTACGGGCCACACACTTTCAAGTTCGTTTGATAATTCACAACAGTAACAAAATCAATATAAGCAAAAATTTTAAGGTAGAAACAAAAAAATCGAAAGTCGGTTCGGTTCACCGATTTCAAAGTTTGACCTCGATACGTCAAATTTAGCGTGGTGTCAAACAGTTACAGCGATAAGGACCGCAAATAACTAATCAAGTCGCTTTCTGTTCACATAAGGCCCTTTCGCTTTAGAGTAAAATAGATAAAAATGTGATTTGGTCTATTGGTTACTCTGTCTACGACTAAGATAGACACTACAGATTATCATTAGTCTGTTACCATTGACAATGTGTAGTGATTGGAATGAATGAATTACGTAATATTATTTATATAAATAATTATTAATTAATTAACTTAAATATTTTGTCATATCTCATCATTGTACCATCATCACCCAAGATGACAGACTAATTGTTTTTAATGCACTGCTACAATCTGGGTATCAAATTAAAGGATTTGCTAGAAACTATAATATTATGGGCCAATAAATAAAAGCTTGTTTTTAAAACTGATTTAACTTATAATTTTTTTACAAATTTTGTTTGAAGTGCATGCCTTTTGTTTAATGTTCAGTATTTAACACTGTGTTTTTTTTCTGTCATCTCTGCCAATAGCAAAGTTTAGTTTACACAATATACATTCTAGAAGGGCAGGTGCTTAGGAAGGGAATTGCAATTGCCACATTACATCAGTCAGTCAGTGTAGATAGTATACTTAGAAGTCTTTGTTTAACATTATGTGATCTGATTATCATATATTTTTGTTGTTATAAATTTTAGATGTTTTTTTTTTATTGAAGCTTGTAGAGATTATGATAACCAATGATATTATATACGGGATAGGTTACCTTTATACGAAGTATATAAGGAGATACCTACCTGGACGAATGCGATATATCTCATTCTGTACTAAGCGGAACGCATATACAGTAAGATATAGCCATACATTCTAATTATCTAACCTACAATATAAGCATTTGATTTATTACATTTGACAGGCTAGTGCGATATCTACCTTTTTCGTATACAATGTAATGTTGTATTCCCACCTGTCCACAGCGCCTTTTCATCATTGGGTCAGTTGGGAATTCATGAGTTCTGTCCCTGAACTCGAAACCGTGAATAAAATGTGTCACCTGTCCAATAAATAAGGTGAGTTATAGATACGCACACGGTTAGGTTAACTTAGAATTGCTGCCTAGAAATTGTTTGTTAAATATATTTTAAGGTAACTGATTTGCTGTGCAATCAGTATTTTTATTGGAATTAGATATTTCAGGAACACATTTTATTCTAACTTGATCCTGATTTTGAATTTGGGGACAGATACTACAAAAATTCCCAACTGTCCCCACACACACGCTCGAGGACAGGTGGGAATAAAACAATATAATCTGTAATAATTATAAATAGCCTAAAAAATAAGAACTAGGAATTTGTAATTCATTTAACCAGTATTACGATTATGGTATTTCAGAAACCTATTTCCAAAACCATAAAAACGATATTTTTGCATCGCCAAAACTGACTTTAAAGTAAGAGAAATATTAGAAAATAAAGAAAAGCACCAAGCGGGTACTGAAAATAATACTAGTCAGGCAGGGGGTCGTATTGAACAGTAGTGAAAAAAAAAAACTGTTGTCTCCTAACCGGGTCGCCGGACGTCCAGCAGAGTAATGGAGAATTACATACTGTACTGGAGTACTGAGTAATGGACAAAAACAATCTCCATTACTCCGTACTGGAGCACTGAGTAATGGAGAATTAGTACTGGAGTACAGTAAGAAAAAAAGAAGATCAGACATATTTGCAGTATTTTTTATTTTCAAATTTACTGTTTTCAATATATTTTAAACTGTTTTTATAATTTAGTACAAAGTGTTTGTATTATTATTGTTTACAATTTAAGCAAAGCATAATGGCGCCCTACATACTTTCAATAATATTATATAGCACTTAGTATTGATATGTAATTATTATTTAATTAATAATAATAATTAATATTGTAGAATTAAATAATAAAAGTTAATAAAAAACGTCTATATGCTACGGTGCCCACTTTCCATCAGGTGGGACGTATGCTTGTCTGCCACCTCAGGGGTACAAAAAAAAGCTATACATAGCTTATTATGTACAACGATCATGGTTTTCTTAAAAAAAATGTTCCCAGACGAATCCCAAGTTCTGTAAATTGCGTGATATTATTGAAGGTGTAGTTTGTAAAGGGTGCTTTATATGCTTTATGAAAGATAGATAGGTAGGTAGGTATAGTAGTAGGTAGGTACGTGAATACTTATGTACCTAAAATGCCAAATTTTAAGAGATTCATAAGAGTGCATTGTTTCTAACCTTGATAGGTAGGTACTAACCCTAAAACTAAATGAAAAAATAAAGGAGATATTTCATCTGTAGCCAGATGACAGAACAAGGAACATTTCTCGCTCCCTCTTGCGCGCCCTAATAGAAGCGAAAGTAATAATAATACCACGTGTCAAGTTTACGTCCGGCTGTAGGCGAAAATCGCGTACGCGGCCTGTCAGTTGCCTGCCATTCGTCTGTAGTAATTAGTATAATCGTATGAGTAAACAGTAAGGCTTTCTGACACGCTTATTTGGTAGGAAATTAAGGGCCCTATTACAGAACGTTTCTCAATACTTAAGAAACACTTGAGAGAAGTATTTTAAGGCGAAAACTAGCCTTAAGTGTTTCTTGAGTATTGAGAAACGTTCTGTAATACGGCCCTAAGAGTTTAAGGCCTATTCGTACACAACAGTGCCGGCTCTGTTATGTGACTGTTGCGTTCACGTACTGAACGCCACTGTCACTGACGAGTGCGGATAGCGTGATACAAAATGTATGCAAAAATATAATTTTTCACTGATATTGATGTATACGTTACTGATCGGCACGTGTCGGCACTGTTGTGTGTGAATAGGCCTTTAGGCGTCTAGACGGCGCGACTGACATTGATTCCTTGCTGTGTGGGCCAGATCTTTGATACTAATAGTGAGAATTGATACTAATAATTTGTTAAAATAGGATTGAGTAACTTTTACAGCTTATTGCATGGCGATAAGTATGTGATACTAACTTTTTGCGTTGCATGATAGAAATAAGTAAGTGAATCTCAAAGCACGCATTTAAAGCATTTAACGTTTAATTAATTAAATATTTTCGAGTATTATTTTTGTATTAAAGATTTTACTATTGAAGTAGAAGATACTTCTTTGGCACGTTTGTGTAAGAAAATAGCGTCACACTTAAAATGCACACGAACAGCCCAAAAACCACATAATGAAGATTAACTCAAACACATTTGAAGTATATAGTTC
Source organism: Thumatha senex (assembly GCA_948477245.1). Taxonomy (NCBI): domain Eukaryota; kingdom Metazoa; phylum Arthropoda; class Insecta; order Lepidoptera; family Erebidae; genus Thumatha; species Thumatha senex. Next base: position 16,423,800 of record OX419731.1, on the reverse strand, counting down.
TTTGATTGTTTTTTTATTAATTTATTATTTCTTTTACAAACATAACGAAATGAAATCTTTAGCTATTTTTATTCTGTTACGCTAAAATAGTAAAATTTACTTACATGTATTTTTACTAATTGTAAAATGACGGCCCATAAGTTACCATAAACCAAACCAATTAATAATAAATTTGTACCTACTAAAACTATGTACTGTTATTATTCGTCTTTAAGGATATATATATTCATTAGTTACAGACTGGCAGTCTTGAAACGTTTTTCCCAGCTGATTACTGTAATGATGCGTGGTCTATCCACGCCATCATACGGGTAACGCCATCTCTCGGACTGATGCGGCACTATGATGGCGCGGAAGGACCACGCATCATTACACTACATTGTCCAAATGTTACTTATGTTGACGTATTCCCAGTTAGTTCCAACCGTACTGGCTGCCCTTTTGCTTGGGTTCCACTTGCATTGGCTGCTGGCAGCAGCTTGATCTGACTTTTTATTTACGGTATCGTTGGAAGCAACTACCTTCTGACCTATAGGTAAACCTGTTTCATTTCCTCATCCATCAGCAGGTGCACAGCTAGCATATGAGGTCGCTAGCGCTTTGGGGACTTGGCGCACCAAATCACCTAGCCAATTATTGGGTGTAAAAGGCTCTAGCTCTTTACAAATGAATTACTTCTATAAAACGTAGAACATATAACCAGAAAAAATACATTACCTTTTTTTTAGACAACTGAGGTGGCAGACAAGCAGCCGATCAACCTGATCGAAAGTCGTTGCAATCGGCCACATCGTTTGCAACACCAGAAGTGCTGCACTCGCGCAGACTGCAAATTCCTTCTAACCCTAAGTTTAACTTACAGTAGGTAAGGTCATTTTCTAAAATTGAGTACAGACGGTACCTAGTATTTATTAGTTGGTACCTACGACAGATGAGTATCAAGTATTCAACGCTGACCTAATTAACTATGATTGAGCGGTGCATTAGCGTCGTAAGTCACTATTTGTACTGGCTTATTCTCTTGCTTTATATACACCTATTATTGAAGTGAAACTTCTTTATCGAAGTTGAGAGAATTTTTTTCTTTATCATAAGTGAAACTTGTTTATCGATGTATGAATGAAATTTTAGCTGTAAAAAATGTCGTAAAGAAGTTTCACTTCTTACCTGTGTACTATTTTTTAACTGGGGTACTATCTATTTCAAAACCCCATAGACGGGATGGGTCTGATCAGATATCTCCAATCGATTGACCTAATATTTTGTATGCAGTTTTAGTGTGGATCAATATGTATAGTTAGGATTGTGATGTGCGGCATTCTAAATTCATTCAGGAACCATGGTATCTAATACCTAAGATGGCGGACCAATTATATTTAATGCATTGCTACAATGCGGGTTTAAATGAAAGGGCTTGCAGAGAATTACCTAAGTAACAAAATTCATTCATTCAAGTCGAACACATATTGTAATCTCCTCCTTTTTTAGTCTGTTAATAATCGTGGTGCCATCACTATTGGGAATTTATACTACAATATTGGTATAAAATAGTACAAATTTTTACTTATCGCGCTCGCTTTACAGACCATAGCAACGTCAAAAGAACTAAAGGTGGCTATTCTGGTAGGAAAGTTTAGTAAACTATGCTCTTCCACGCTCTGCTTGTTCAAAAACATTAAATAAATATTGTGGGACACTTCACACAGCTCCATCTAACCCAAAGTAAGCTAATATTAGCTTGTGTTATGGGATCTAGATAACTGATAAACATACTTATATATTTCTAAATACTTACATATTATAGATAAATAACACCCAGACACAGAATAAACTATCGTGCTCATCACACAAAGTTTTATCCTGGGTGGGAATCGAACCCTTGACCTCTTGCGTAGTATTTGAATTTGCAAAAATTGTTTTTACATAGCTGATGGTTCATTGTAAGTCCAGTGGTCTTGAGTTCCTCAAACTGAGCCAGGCAAAAAAAAAGTCTATAATTTGCGTCGCAAGCTTAACTGCGTTACAATAAGTAGGTACCTAGTTTACCTTATTTGTCAATCACGCCTTATCCCAGAAGGGGTAGCACATTAAACGCCCACATTTTACCGTGTGCGTTTCTGTCCCTCGTATTAGGTGGTAAGCCCATTGCTGTGTTAAAACATATTGTGGCTAGAGGTGTGTCATTGACGATTTTTTAACTAACCCATCCGTAACCAGCCATAGCGATAGTTGCTTAACGCAAAATTGATCGTATAGAGAACACTGAGTCAGCGGATCTACAATCGCTTCAACCTTCCCATACTTAAAAAGAAAATAATACAGTTTCCATCTATAGAATAGAATTTTATTTACAGTCTAATGTTTATAATACTATAACAAAGCATAAAAAGCGCTTTATCACATCAGATTGGACTCGTTTTAATAACATTGCACTATATGTTTCGTATTTTACAACTACCGTCATGATATTAGACGATAATGCAGTAATAATTTTATTCTAGTAATATTATTTAACAAGCAAACTTTTTTTTACATTATAGGTCCCAATTGCCGTCAAAATGTTACTAACGTCAATAGGTAGGTAGGTTCTCTACAGTACTAGCAAACGCAGAAGACTGGATAACCAATTCTTAAAGACAAAGTTCTGAGATAATCAAGCAGCTCTATGTATGACGACATTCTTCATTTCATGCCATCACTGTGTGGTAGAAACTATTGATCAATTTTATTGATGGGGTCAACTACAGTAGATGGATTGGTCTGGTAACACCCTAAAAGCGGAGCCAACCAAGAACGGAACATTGCATTAAATTTAAGGCACCTTACAATTGAAGAGTTCAAATACATAAAACGCTCTGGGTAACTTTCGTTGCCATGAAAATTACATGTCATATACAAGATAGGTACATAAATTGTTAAATTTCAAATGGATGGTTAAAATAATCGAATTTTAGTACACGAAAATTCGGAATAATCCAAGAATTTAAGACAAAAAATATTTGTCCTACAATTTGTTTTAAATCATAAAGCCAGAGCTCTGGTACTAATACAGTTAAAATAAAAAGTATAGGTATAATTTTATCAGATCCATTGGATTTTTTTTTGTTCTTGTGGCAATACTATTTCTCCGCTTTGGTAGTGGTTTAGCAAGGTGGTCACACTTAGGGTAAGAAATTTTAATAATCTATACAAGAATCAGTCAAATATATGAAACTGGGTAGGTACTTGGCTATATGTATACCGGATCAAGTCAGGTGTTGTTATATTGTTGAGCTAAGTACCTATCTAGTACACAGTATTACCGATCCGATCTTTAGACATTAGAGACATAGACAACAGAGCTTCTGAATTTTTCTACATGTTGACTAAATTATCATAATACGCAAACCAATAGTGTCAGTAATATTGTCACTTCTTTACCAATTTCGACACAAAGATACTGTCATCACCACATAGCAAAGAATGTTGCTCGCTCTCTTGTTCGCGCCCTAATAGAGAGGAGACGTGACTGTATGCAAAAATCACATAGGCAGCCTGTTAGTTATACTATTCATCTGCACTAGTTAGTATAATCGTATAAGCAAACGGTGGCTCCATTACACGCACGGTTTATCAAATTATATATGGATTTTGATGACACTACAATAATACAGCTTACACATCAAAATAACACATAAGCTACTTTTTATTCCGGGAACACGTTCCAGTGGCAGACAGGAACGGGAAAACGAGTCCACGCAGCCGTTGGCGTGTAAGGCGTCTCTAAAAGGGCATTTATTCCTTGCTCTGTGGGTTCAATATAAAATGTAGAACTTTATTGAAAAACGGCGCTCTACAGAACAAAGCAGTACAGTGACCACCCCTTTGGATAGTAATCGATTTGCCAAGCGGTATGTATTCGTGAAATGTCTAATGTATTTGAAAACATGGTGTATTTTTTATGATGCAACACTCAATTTATATTGGTTTATAAAGCAGTGTTGTGACGTACTTCTTCCTATATCTATGAGTCGCCGATAAAACCATAACACCATCCTTGATTGATAAAGCATATAGGTGGTTCAGCATGACATGATTAGGTTCTGGTAATAAAGTTGGCTCACACTGAAACAGGCATGAAGGGTATGTTAGTTAATTTTTAAATATAGTGGGACACTTTACACTGCGTAATATCGCCCAAACCAAGCTATTAGCTTGTGCTATGAAATCTAGACAACTGATAAACTGTTAATCTAGACAACTGATAAAATTTCATCTAAACTCCGAAACAAACATTTGTGAATCACACAAATATTTGTTCCGGCCCGGTTATCAACCCGAGACCTTAGTCCCATATACTACCGCTTACGCCACCGAGGTAGTACGAGTATTGCAGACGTTTTCCAGTGAACTAAGTCTCAGAATCCTAACACTTTTCACTTTCATATGTGTTTCCATTCCAATTTTTCTAATATTGCTATGCATAGTTTATCCTTTTCCCACCAATAACGAACAAAATAAAAGTTAAGTATCGAATTTTATTGCAGCCATTCTCAAATCTCAAGTTATACATGAAATTCACAATGTTAATTTTACTTCACAAAGAATATTTACATGTTGAAAATTAACCTATGACACTCCTACTGGATCTAAAACCATAGCTTGACTATCGGCCGAATACTGAAAGGTCACTCAAATATCTAACGGCAATTTAAATGTTTAAATAGCTCTTAAATACAAAATTCGTATTCATATTTTATATACTACTCGGGACTTCACTCGAAACAATTTTGTACTTACATTCACCGACGTTTAAAATTCGTATTGTCAAACATTAAATTTAAGCATGAGTTAAATTTAAAATGAACTCTGGTTAGTTGCGCTCAGACGCCACTCAATGTAAAATTCGTATACTGTAATGCCACTTAATTTAATTTAGCTGTAAAATCACCTGTCAAACTGATTTGAACGTCCCCTAAATGTAACAGTGGTCGAGAGGTCTCCTAAATCTGGAATTGAATATATTGAAGCGTTAAAATAATGTCTTTATCTTCGCTATCTTCACTATCTTACCATGAAAGACCGACCGTCTGTCGACGAAACCTATAGAATCTAAATACATTCGAAAAATGCAACGATGCGGAGTTTCTTGCTCGATTCCGTATCTCCAATGAGACAGTTCTACATTTGGATAATTTATTCCATGGGCGTACCCAGGGGAGTGCAGAAAGGGTAGCTGTCCCCTTCCGGACATGGTTTACGACTCCTACTTTTGTCTATAAAATTTAACCTGGTAGAAATCGCTTTATGTGGTAAGGTACTTTTTCCAAAGCTTTCAATCTCAATGTACAAATGTATTGCCTAGCTCATATTAAGTATTGCGTACGTAAAATTCTCACGTAAAGCCGTCATCGTGAGTCTGTAGTAGTATCTGTAAGGAAAGCGGGTAACCCTTCCACTGTACTCTTAAAATAGCTAATACTAGGTGAGCCCCACGGCTTCGCCCTTGACATACTTCGAATTACCGTTCGCACCTATTTAATCCCGACGCTTATATATTCTACAATAATGCATAAAAATTTGCCCGATTTGTCGATCTTTATGATTACTGCTCCGCTCTTCACGGCAGTAGTGTGATGATACATTAGTCTATAGCCTTTCTCGATAAATGGGCTATCCAATACAAAATGTTTTTTTAAATCCGACCAGTAATTTCTGAGATTAGCGCGTTTAACCAAACAAACAAACTCTTCAGCTTTATTATTAGTAAAAAACGCTACTAATATTATAAACGCGAAAGATTTCAAGTATGGATGTTTGTTACTCTTTCAAGCAAAAATATACTGAATTGATTATGATGGAACTTTAAAATTATATAGCTTACACATCAGAATAACACATAATGCTACTTTAATCCCGGGAAAGAGTTCCTGTGGGAGGAACGGGAAAACTTCACCACGCGTGGCGAGCCGCGGGCGTTAAGTTGAATAAATTAAAACATTTTCATTGTTTTTTACTAAAGAGTCAGACATTTAATAGAACACTTGTAAAAGTTATTTATTATAAAACAGACCAAAAAAACATCATAGTTGAAAAATATATACCGACTAAACGGTGTTCCTCACACCACACAAGATAGATAAATATCTTATGCCAATAACCCGTCTCATCTTTCCTTTTCTACATTAAGTTTTAGTAGAAGTCTTGAAAAGCTTTGTAAAAACAAGTGGAGAAAAACAGTAACTATCAACGCAATTTGATGATAGTGATTTTGTCAAAATGATCATTCTTGGAAATAGCGGCTATTCATGTCAGCCCTATTTGCTGTGCTGACACAATTGCTACATACAGACGCCTGTTGAAGAAGTACATTCCAATGTTTTTCTTCCATATCCCAATTAATTTTTGAAAAATGTTTACAAGTCAAGCCACATTGGCTTGACTTGTAAACATTTTTCTGGTTTCAATCAAATTGAACGTTTCGTTCTACGACAATTAGGTCAGCAAATGTTAATGTTCAATTTCGAAATAGTTTTTAAGATATTTATTCTGATACATAACTTAAAAACCTACCTTTCAGAACATTATAGAAATTACATTGTGTACCAAATAAAACTATTATTATTTTAACTAAATTAATTAGCATAGTAAATATTATTTAGTCCAAAACTGTTGCGTAAAATGAGGCATCGTGAATGTTACCATGACGCAAATTATTTGGCCGCTGCTTAGCTGATTATGCCTGCAAATCGTTTGAGTAGCCTTTGTGTATACCACTTAAATTTTGAGAGATACTGAAATCTGAGAGCCCTTCCACTGTGCGTTGTATTTAAGTGCCGTTTCAGTATTCGGCCGTGTGACCCTTTAGTAGGGGAGGTAGTGTTAATGCTCACTAGGAATTTTATACGGGCTGATGTGGAGGTCTAGTTTAATTGGCATGTTGTAACTTTTGGTTCCACCTCTACCAGACAGACTGAAGATCAAATCTGTTATGTACTGATAAAGAACTATCAGTGTTATGAATATCCGGGAATATATAATAACCAGTATAAAACTCCTAGCGAGCATTAATGCTACCTGCCCTACTATTCTTTATTTATTTATTTATTTAAAAACTTTATGCACAAATATGTACAAAGGTGGACTTAATGCCTTTTGGCATTTTCTTCCAGTCAACCTTAGGGTGATGCAGAGATCGATAAGTAAAGGAAGGTGCTCAAGGTTGATGTTGAGAACATTTTTAAATAGTACTAACACATATACATAAATACATATATTTATATGTACACACATACATACATACAAATACATCATACCTACACATAATATATATTGCTATATATGTATTATATACAATATAAATAAATATTCATAGTTCAAAATATAATGTTTTTCCTATGACTTATAAAGCTCACGCACTTTACTTTTAAATGTAAAACGGTTGGTGCATGTCCTGACTTCAGGTGGAAGCGCGTTCCAGAGGAGAGTTGACTGCACAAAAAAGGACGAATGTATCACACTTGAAGTGTGAGTGGGACAGAGAAGAAGGCGATTGTTCGAAGAGCGTAAATTTTTGTTATGATTAGAACATAGTAATTGGAAATGTTATGTCAAGTAAGAAGAAGCATTAGGATAGTTTATTAGTGAAAAAAGCATTATTAAGGCACGCAACCTACGACGCTGACGTATAGGCAACCAACCCAACTCGGAACGACTAAACAAGACATGATCGTATTTTCGAAGATTGTAAACGAATCGAATGCAATTGTTGAGAAGCCGATCGAGTTTATTGAGAAGATCTGCATTCAGGTCGAGATAGCACACATCACCATAGTCTATTACGGGAAATATAAGAGTCTGAACAAGCATTGCCTTGGTTTTAGACAGAAGAAAGTTCTGGAGCCAATAAAATGCACGTAGCATTCCAGTAACCTTCTGGCAAACATTAGTGACCTGTGCCCTCCAATTGAAGGTATCATCAAGATGTAGGCCCAAGTTCCTAACACTAACAGTAACAGGAATAATTTTTGTGTTAAAGGTAATAGATGGTAAATTTATGGCATTCAATCTGCTCATCATTCGACTACTTCCAATTAAGATACCTTGACACTTATCAGGGTTAACGGTAAGTCCAAAGCGGTCACACTAGTGACCCATAGCATTTAAATCAATGTTTATTTTAGTAATGGCTTCCGTAAGATTCTCCACACTAGCCTGGCTATACAACTGCAGATCGTCTGCATACAGGTGATACGCACACTGAAGTTCTTGAGTTATAAAGTTTATAAACATAGGAAATAGAAGAGGAGAGAGTATACCGCCTTGAGGAACACCAGCGTCTAGATTGCGCCAAGTCGATGATTTCTCAGGTGGGCAAGAATAGATAAAAGAATATCGTGATTGACGCAATTAAAAGCGTTAGAAAAATCTACTAAGACCAACACTGTAACCTGACCCCTCTCCATTCCATTACTATATTGGTTTCTTGTAATGTTAAAGAAGAATGAATAAACTAACTAACTAACTATCTTCACGCTGTATCCCTGACGGGGTAGTCAGAGAGGACAGATCGCCAGGCTTCGCGATCCATGCATACTTCTTTCGCTTCTTCGAGATTCATCAATCACTTCATACACGCACGTCTGGGTATCCGAGTACTTTTGACCTTTCCGTTTTTGAGCAATCTGCTCACGTGGTCTTCATATGTAAGTCTCTGCCTACCCTGACTCCTTCTACCCTCTACTTTTGAACAATATATATTCTTCGTCAATCGTTCCTCACTCATTCGTTGGACGTGTCCAAACCAACGGAGCACGCCCTTTTCCAGCTTAACGCTGACACTTTCATTCAAACCTGCCATATTGCGTATCACTTCGTTACGTATTCGGTCGGCCAAGATAACGCCGCACAATTTTCGAAGTAATCGCATGTCCACAGCATTCAATTTACTTTCATGCATCTGCTGACATACCCAGGTTTCACTACCGTAAAGCAAAGTTGGCACTAGCACTGCGTTGTGAATCGCCAGTCGTGCTTCTTTTACGATGCTTTGTCGCTTTACTAACTGGGACAAAGCACCGTTAACTTTGTTTCCGGCAGCTACTCGCCGTTCTACATCCGAATCACATCTTCCATCCGCGCGAAACATACTTCCTAAATACACAATTTCATTCACTTGCTCTAGACGTTCCTGGTTTACCCTAATCTCGCATTTAGTTCTTACGTCACCTCTTTCAAATACTAGAACCTTAGTTTTACTTGCATTCAAGCGAAGACCCTTACTTTATATTAGTGACTAATGCCTGAAGGTCGGCTTCTGATGAGGCCATGAGCACCGCATCATCAGCGTACAGCAGACAGTTTACTGTAAAGTCACCCAAATTTACACCCATATTAAAATCTTTTAACTTCTGCAGGCAACTGTCCAGATACACTATGAACAGCCAGGCGGACATGACACATCCCTGTTTGACGCCTGTACAGACATCAAAAAGAGGTGACACATCCCCCCCTACTCGCACGCAAGCCTTACAGTCCCTATAAAGCGACTGTATTGCCCGCAGTAGCAAGCCGTCCGGTGTGGACATATCCGGGCAGCAAGTCCCACAGCGTTTCTCTCACATCGTTATCAAATGCTTACTCTAGATCCACAAAAGCGCAGAAAACCTTCTGGCTAACAGCCAGAAACTTTTCCGCGATCACGCGGAGAGAAAACACTTGATTCATGCAACCTCTTCCACGTCGGAATCCGCATTGAGCCTCCCATAAATACCTTTCAGACTTTTCTTGTATTCGTGCCGTTATGACCTTTGCATACACCTTACTAGCTAAGCTGACCAAGCTGATCGCCCTGTAGCTGCAGCAGTCTAGGCGCGAGCCTTTCCCTTTGTAAATAGGTACTACAACTGCTACTCACCAGTCATCCGGGACCTCACCCGTCCGCCAGCACAAGTTGCATAACAGACATAGTGTGTCCCAGACACGCGACTCACCGTACTTGATCATCTCAGCAGTAACTCTGTCTTTTCCCACAGCCTTACCACATTTCATACTTCTTATCGCTTGTTCTATTTCTTTCATACTAGTGACTTCAATGCCTTCGGGATACGGAGCATCGAAGTGAGCTCCACTTCCCGATGTGGCATCTCTGTCTTTTCTTGCATACATCTTTCCATAATATTCACTCCATCTCTGCAGGACGTCAGTTTGGTCCGTTAGGACGTCATTGTTAACACTAAGCACTTTATTCATACTGCAGATTGCCGAACAACTCCGGGTCTTGCCTACCACTTTTCAGAAGAGAGCTTGGCACTATCCCGGAAATTGGACGACAACCTTTCATCCGCTTTCATTCTGCACCTTTCACGAGCTTCTTCTATCAGTGCCTTCGTGTTATGTATACGCTTTTACAACAAGCTTCCCTGTGACCTGAGAAATTAACCTTTAAATAAATTTAAAAAGTTTATTAAAAGCAAGCTTTGTGAAAAAGGTTTTTACTCCGTTACAGACTATTTGCAGGACAGGGACGCCTGGAAATTATCTGCTGGCAAAGTGAAATAATATTAAATTGTAAATAGGCCATCAAAAAAAAAAAGCCTTCCTAAGTTTTTTGCCGGTTCTTCTCAGGTGGGCCGCGTTCCGAACCGGTGGTCGCTTTAAATATTTTAAATAGGGTATGACATTTTGTAAGCGCCGTTAAAATGGTCTATGCAAAATAAAGATATTTTTTTTTTTTTTTTTTTTAACTTTCTGCAGCTTGTATCTCTCTTTCATATTAAAATCATTCCGCGAGGCTAAGTAGTCTAGCCATGCTTTCTTCTTCATTCGAACTGCTTCTTTCACTTCCTCATTTCACCATGCATCACGCTTATTACTACTGCCTCTTTTCGTTTCTCCACACACTTCCACAGCGGCATTTATCATACTATCCCTAAGGTTCTGCCATACACTTTCCACATTCTCACTACTTACATTGACGTCGCCAAGCTTTTCGGCTACCCTTTCATTATATTTATCCCTAATGGATGCATCCTGCAGCTTCCAACTTTTGATGCTATAAGTCGGCTCAGGTTCAGGACACTCGGTACGATGAAGCCAACCCGCGAACAGACCCCTTATCCTAGTTATGACTAGGTAGTGGTCTGATCCCAGCTCAGCGCCTCGATAAACCCTTGTGTCCATCACCTGTTTACGGAGCCGACTATCCTTAAAAATAGATCTATCATGCTTCTCTTTGACTTACATCTCCTCGTATACAAATGAATTTGTTTGTGGTTGAACATTGTGTTCGCCACAAACAAATCAACAATTAAATGTATGAAAATGCCAGTATTGGCTTGCCGGCGTCGTTCACCCTTTTATCCCCATACTTCCCGAGTACCGACTCAAAACCATCGCGAGCGGTACCCACCCATCCATTCAAGTCTCCACAAACTATAAGTCTTTCATTTCCTTCTATCACATTTAGAGCTTCTCTCATACTCTCCCAGAAGTCCTCTAGCTCACTCGCGTTCGACGAAGATACGGGCGCGTAAGCAGCTACCACGAAAATCTTCGTCAAATCAAGTTTTACACGGATCCAGAGGATTCTAGGACCTACCAGTTTGTACTCATACATACCGGAGGCCAATCGCGAGGACAGCAAAATTCCAACCCCGACTGCCATGCTCGCTCTCTGGTACTCCAGACCAAAGCGCGAGCATCCCACCCGGGAGCTCCAAGACTTCTCTGCCCTTACGCTTGGTCTCTGTCAATCACACTGCATCTAACTTTCTCTCATTCATAACATCCATCAACTCATTCATCTTATCTGCCATTCCTCCCCTAACATTCCACGCAGCTACCCTGCACTCCGTCCTCCACTTCCCGCCGTGTCGGGCCGCGCGTGTAGGGTGGCGGTCCCCTACGCCGCTCTGGCACACACTTTTCGCACCAGCGGGGACGAACTAGTGCGCGTCGCCTCGGGGGCACGCCCTAACATAATTCGCCCTGGTAGCACTTGTGTTGGAGGTAGAAGTAGGAGTTGAAGGCACTCGTGATGAATAAACACGTTAATATTAGTATGGACCTGCTTTAGGGTATAAAATATAAGTCATCTGAATACTTACAGATAAAGGTGTATCCTTATTTAGTATGACTTGTAACAAGTGGGGTGGTAAAATAGGTGGTCCAGATACTTTTTCCCATGGCTTCGATTGTGGTATTTCCTAAAACAAAATCAATGTAAATGGTCATAACTGCATTCACTTCCAATAACCAGCAAATAAAATTTCCAAACATAGCAGCTCTTAATCTAAAACCAGGTGGAGTTTGCAAAACAGCTACAAAATGCTAGGAGTAGATAGCCAAGGTACCAACAAAGTTAGTTCTACAACATCTGACAATTCGTTACACAAGTACTATCATACATTTAATTGTTGAGTTGTGTTATCGGATTTTGCTGTTGGATTTGCTTCAAAGAACTCCTGTGTCTCTTTTTCGTTACATACTGAATGCCTCGATGAACGATGAATGCGTGCACATCACTACAGTTGAAAAAGTTCAAAGGAGCTAGCACCAGCCCATCCCTACTTCCTGTGATTTCCACGATTTGCATAGTACCATAATTAAAGCAGTACTTTAAATTAAAGTTAAATTTATCAACATAAATTAAAGAGTTGTAATAATATTGAAAAAAACTTTAGTAGATTTTTTATGATAGCAATTTAGTCTTAGAAGGTTTGCTGGTGCTATTAAAATAACCCTGTATATTTAAGTTGTATGTAATTTCAAGAAGTAGGTATATTAGTTCTATTTTAGTTAAAATCTCCCATTAATACAACCAGAAGCCTTATGATTTGGAATAAAGTATAAAAAAAAAAAAAACTTTACCTGAGAATACTCCGTTTGTGCACTACTGTGAACTCCTTCACTATCCTTGGCTAGTGCTTGAAACACCTCAAAATCCGACATTTTTACACTGACCAAATTATTTTTACTACCCATTCCATTGTCAACAAGTTTCTGAAATTGAATGATAATGATCAAAATAGTTCTTATAAACCTGTTACTTTACATTACTTTTTTGCAACAAACGGTATATGAAATAACCACATTTAGCCCCAGTAGTAACAAATATACTATAGTATGCAATGCAAAGTTTAAAAGTTAGTATACCAATTATCAGTACTCAATCAACCCTTTTATATAAATAAGATGCTATGCAGTAAGTATTTAGAAAATTGTCTAGAATGAAGGGACTAGGATTGGCAGAGACAAGCATAACTAAATTTGAAATATCTAACATGAAGGCTGTGGGGAGTAAGCCAGTTTTGCAACTGTCTGTAGTAACAGATGACAATTCCAAGCTCTACTGCACTTAAATATACCTAGTGACCCTTCACCTTGAGGTCAAGAGAAAATGTATCAATACCCCAAGGTCAGTAACATTGACCTTTTAACTAGTCACCTTTCACTTTGAGGTCAAGGATATTTGTAAATATCTCAAGGTCACCTTATTCTAGTCTAAATCTTCACCTTATTCTAGTGACTTTTTACTTAACCATCAACAAAAAAGTAATATTACTGATGCCATTTGGAACTAGACTATCTTAATGCACTTAGTACCACAAAGGGTTTCTTTGATTTGGGCCAAGTGAAATAATTTGAAGCCTATCAGTATGTTATGGCTAATCCTTAACTTAGCCAGCTTAACATTAATTAGGTTGGTATTATTATCCCACATTAATATAATAATTATAATATCTATATTAATGTTCACACCCAACCAGCTAGTGCTGTAGCCATACACTTAATATAAGCCATAATATATATTATTCTTTACCTGTTTCCCGAATATTTTACAGACAATAAATCCAATAGATAGTGGTTTATGTGTGTTAGACAAATTTTACATAGTATTCAAATAATAGTTTGAGTTAGGCTCACAAACAAGAGATGACATCACTGATTTATTTATTTAAATGCACAAACATCTTGTACAAAGGTGGGCTAAATGCCAAAGGCATTATCTACCAGTTGACATTAGGATGTTGCAGATTTTGTAGGTAGGCACAAAATATACAATGGTAATTTTTTTATTTATCAATCACACCTTTATCCCTGAAATGGTATATTATGTACCCAGATTTTGGTAAGCATTTTTGTCCCATCAAAACAAGTGGTGAACCCATTGCAGTCTTGAAATGGAAAAGCGTTAATTAAAGAGTAAACATTAAAAGGCATTTTGGTAAGCATTTTTGTCCCATCGAAACAAGTGGTGAACCCATTGCTGTCTTGAAATGTATAAGCCTTAATTAAAGAGTTAACATTATAACATCTTATTGTCGTTGCTACTTACCACTGAAGGATCGTTTCTCCACTCACCATCTACAAAATATTTATACTGATGTTCGCCTTCAGGCAAATCAATGATGGTTACAAAATCTCCATGAGATTTCACCATAGGTATTGTTTTCCAATCAGTAAATGTTCCACTAATAAACACCTGGAAAGCCAGTCATAGTAAATATAACATTGATGACAAAGGCGAATAACACATGATAATTTAAACCTTACTTGCTTTCCTCCTCCTTCCCATTTGAAAACAGTTGGTAAAACTTTAACATCATCTACGATTTTACTACCTTCACTCAAAGTGCTAGATCTCTCTTGTGTACCTGTATAATCTTCACTACTCTCAGGAACGGCTTTCGTATAGTACGGGGCACCATCCTCTATGTTATTATCGTCATCTCGACTACCACGATCGTCGTCAGTTTTTTTATCAAACGTAAAGGCCTCTCCTTCCTTTGCTGGAGATGATGGCCCCGCATCAGGTGCTTTAGTTACAGCATCTCTATGCCAATCCTTGGGCTGATTACTTCCGGCGTTTCCCATTTCAAAATTATTTAGATAACTGAAGCGTTACATATATGCGAAGTATATTACTTGTTAGGTACATACATTTTTCTAATTCAATTATTTTTCCTTGCGAATCATTTTTGGGCCTAGCACAAAGCAGCTGAGTGACAATGACTTACACAAAACATGACAGTGACAGTCAATATTTTTTCACTGCCAGTTGCACAAAGGCCTTAGGTTCGTTTAAGGTACGGTCTAAGACTTGGTATGAAGTTTGGCGCCAACGCGAGCGGTGACGCACGTTTGTCGTATATTATTTTCAAAAACTAGTTTAAAATTCGTGTTTTTGTGTTTAATAATGGTGGAATATTATACATAAAGAGTTCGGAAAAGTGCATTAGTGAACGAAAGTGATATATTGCAAAGAATAGCGGTGTTGTTTGTGTTAGTGCCAAATTTCTATAGATAGCCTCAATAAGGGGTCCACTGCCTTATTGGGGCACGGACTAGGACTTAGGACTGAGGACTTGACATCGACAAACGACTATACAGGATTAAAACAAAATTACGCTGTATCCCTGACGTGGTAGTCAGAGAGGACAGATCGCCAGGCTTCGCGATCCATGCATACTTCTTTCGCTTCTTCGAGATTCATCAATCGCTTCATACACGCACGTCTGGGTATCCGAGTACTTTTGACCTTTCCGTTTTTGAGCAATCTGCTCACGTGGTCTTCATATGTAAGTCTCGGCCTTCCCTGACTCCTTCTACCCTCTACTTTTGAACAATATATATTCTTCGTCAATCGTTCCTCACTCATTCGTTGGACGTGTCCAAACCAACGGAGCACGCCCTTTTCCAGCTTAACGCTGACATTTTCATTCAAACCTGCCATATTGCGTATCACTTCGTTACGTATTCGGTCGGCCAAGGTAACGCCGCACAATTTTCGAAGTGATCGCATCTCCACAGCATTCCTTTACTTTCATGCATCTGCTGACATACCCAGGTTTCACTAACGTAAAGCAAAGTTGGCACTAGCACTGCGTTATGAATCGCCAGTCGTGCTTCTTTTACGATGCTTTGTCGCTTTACTAACTGGGACAAAGCACCGTTAACTTTGTTTCCGGCAGCTACTCGCCGTTCTACATCCGAATCACATCTTCCATCCGCGCTAAACATACTTCCTAAATACACAATTTCATTCACTTGCTCTAGACGTTCCTGGTTTACCCTAATCTGGCATTTAGTTCTTACGTCGCCTCTTTCAAATACTAGAACCTTAGTTTTACTTGCATTCAAGCGGAGACCCTTACTTTCACACCACTATTTCATATTAGTGACTAATGTCTGTAGGTCGGCTTCTGATGAGGCCATGAGCACCGCATCATCAGCGTACAGCAGACAGTTTACTGTAAAGTCACCCAAATTCACACCCATATTAAAATCTTTTAACTTCTGCAGGCAACTGTCCAGATACATTATGCTTTTTTGAAGATAGTTAGTTAGTTAGTTAGTTAAAACAAAATTACAAGAAAATAATAATTACTGAAGACTAGGCTGTATGGACTAAGTTTCCTTTGCCTGCCCAAGATGGGCGAAAACAACAAAAAAAATTAGACTTGTTAAGTACCTTACTAAGCTAGAATAACCTTTCTTTTTAATGTTGCAAATGTGCAACCATAGTGCCTTACTTGGTCAATTTAGTTTATGATTCGAATCACTGCACTTTTCTTCTCTCACTACACACATACTTTTCTTTTTAGTTGTTGAATAGAAGAGAGTTACAAAGCAAATAATATATTATTATATTTATCTACATACATACATACAAATTGTCACGCCCACATTTTACCGAATGCATTTTTTGTCCCACGTAACAGGTGGTGAGCCCATTGCCGTGTTGAAACGAACAGGCGCAGGCTGCATCGACCCGCTGTTGAATTTTTTGGAGCCGCCCATTAGGCCTTCAACTTGGCTTAACGACTGCAATTTTATTGGCAACCGGGACCAACGGCTTAACGTGCCTTCCGATGCACGGAACTGGGGTGGGTCTAAAGGGCCGAAAAAATTTAATAACATGTGTCTATTTTAGATGTTAAATTTGGAAGAAATTTTGAACCCGTTGTCTTTTTAGTGAGGTGGTAACAAAAAGGCTATAAGGTCTTATGTGCTAGACACTAATTAGCAAAACCAGTTAAAGTCCTGGTAGTCTCGGACTCATTTCTATCTCTATATTTCATATATTACATATCATATCAATATATTTATCTATCACGCCTTATCCCCGAAGGGGTGGCAGAGGCATTTTATATGCCCATTTTTCACCATGTGTATTCCTGTAAGGCTATTCTATTCTAATATTCTTTTATAATACTTAGTTTTATCAAGCCCGATTGCATAACCCGTAAAGTTTGAAATGTTATGGAGATAATAAGCATTGAAAAGATTGTATGTTTTGCGTTCGATTTCGGCAACATGATCGTACATCGTACAGGGATTTAAATGGTCGCATATATACGATTTAAATCGTACGGTTGGCAACACTGGTTCTAACACTATGGAAATTTACGAACGTGTACGGCGTGGTTTAAGACCTTATACTTATAAGGTCAATGTGATATCAAAAGAAACCGCCGGCAGGTATAAGCTGACCTTTTGACATGTAAGCTACCACATTATATTAATTTTTAAGTTATTTGTTCGGGGTAATTTTTTGGGGTAATTTCTGAAAAGGATTACACGAATAAAATCACATCTCGATACCTACCAATACTTTCACGGATCGGACAGGGTTTTCTTAACATATTGTATTATATAAAATTATTTTACAGTCGGGGACCCCCGTCAGAAACGAGATATACGTTAAAAACAATTATAATTGCAAAAATAAAATACGTGTATTGAGACAAAGAGAGAGAGAGAGAGAGAGAGAGAGAGAGAGAATTGCACACCCGGCTGCGCACTCACTTGTTCGTGTGCTCATTTGTAGGTTCGATACACGCGTAGGTACACACATGGCTTATGTCATTTCATATATATTATTACGACCATTTTTACTTAATAGCACTATCCGTAAGCCGCTTTAAACAAGTTCTTTCCAAAAATCTAATTGTTAGATTTTGTCCCTTTTGTACACTCTGATGGTGACCGGCACATCTCCAATTTAAACAGATGCTGCGTATCTACTCGTAACTACCTAATACTAAGAGATTGAAAAAATCTTTAATCAACAAAATACTGTTACTTAAAAAATATGATTGTTGCTGTTACTTACCCGTGGAAAGAAAAGCTGCTACCGTTATAAGACTCATTTATTCAACCAAATCAAATGATTATTTAAGCTGGCAGCGCGTTAGACAAGGACACAGCACCTTTCGGAGCTCTCTCGCCAGGATAGTTTTTAGCTAGCTACTGCTTATAAGGAAATAGCTACCCTACGGCTATAGAAATAGATATCATTTTAGCTCAACGATATTTTTTGGTAATCTTGAAAGTAAAATAACTCGCTCGCATGGATCGAGACGAGCTATATAAATAAAATTTACAATATGTAGATACGTAAAAAATATTTGGTCAGTGTCTCACTGCCCCCTCGGGACATCTTCTCTAGGGCACACCCGGGCGTCCTGAAATAAGGCATAGGAGCGCCGTGTGGTTTTAGTCGGTAAGAGTTCGACATGCCCACGTCGTCAAAAGCGAGGTGAAGTCCATGAGGATTTCAAAAAAAAAAAGGATCTCACTGCGCTCACGCCTCAGAGCGAGGGGAGGTGAGGCGCGCTAGCACAACCCCCGCCCGTGCGGCTCGTGTGATCATCGTCTGCGAGGCGAGTGAGCAACGCGCGCGCGGATGTACATTGATGCGCTTTTATATTACTACCGCAGCGCCGTGACCATAGACTTACGAATCGCGAGTACGTACGTACTCATGCTGTTTATGTGTAAAGAAAATGTTAGTGCCGGTTTACGGATGTACCGCGAGCTTTATCCAAATGCTCGGCAACCCAATCACTCCACGATGTTCGGCACCAGCGTTTGCTAGATCACGGGTCACTCCACATGCCTTCGCATGCACACGGCGGAGGGAGACCAGTCCTGTCACAAAACTTATATGACGAGGTACTAGAATTTTTCGCAGAAGATCCTCGTTCCAACGTCTACGCCTCACGTCCTTTGGGATCAGTCAGCGTTGTGTCTGGAATATAGTGGATTCCGCTAGAATGCATCCCTAGCACTACAGAAAGGTCCAGGAACTCACTGCAATCGATCAAGCACCAAGGATTGCGTTCTGCAACTGGGTGATCACTAACCCTAACTTGAATGTTCTGTACAGAGATGAATGTTTAACCAACACAACGAACATTGGTGGTTTTTGTTGAAATTATTGTAATGGTATACTTAAAGCGCTCGTGGCCCCGCGGTCTCAGTGTTCTGTAAACGATCACTGAGTTACGCAACTTTTACTATGGCTGGTCTTCGGATGGGTGACCACTTTGTGGTATTTACATTTGCGAGCGTTTCCGTGCTTCGGAAGGCACGTTAAGCCGTTGGTCCCGGTTGCCAGTAAAATGGCAGTCGTTAAGCCTGGTTGAATGCCTTATGGGCGGCTTGAAAAATTTCAACAGCAGACAGTCACATCCTGAGTCTGTCTATTTCAACGCGGCAATGGGCTCACCACCGATTACGTGGGACAGGAATCCACACGGTGAAAAGTGGGCATATAATATGCCTCTGCCACTGCCTTCGGGGATAAGGCGTGATGGATATTTATTTATTTATTTTGTATACTTTACATTGTATAGTCAGCCCCAAAAGTCTCTTGACCACTTAAGCAGACCAAATATTCTGAACATTAAACTTACTATAAGTCGGTGCTGTCACACTATATCAAAATAAACTTAACATCACAAATTTCCATAAAACGATAATAGGAGTCTTTCATTTGTCACTTAACATCTTACACATCATAAGTCGCTGATAGACATTCAAATGTAGATAGATTAACAAATCGTATTTTTAATGTTCTTGCGTGCGAATCTACTTTAGGCGATTTTGGTTTCATTATATTTTTGTATTTTAAAACTGTTATTTTATAAATCAAACCTATTTCATCGTTTAAATTTAACGATACCTATTATAAATTATTGAAATAGATAATTACCTATATCAATTAACCATATAACTACCCTAAAATATGGAAAACGTGTTTATAATAAGTAAATTATTGTTACAATTTTTCACACTTAATATTCTAGCCCGTATTAAGTTAATATAAGCTTATGCTACTGGATTTTAACAACTCATAAACATACTTAAATATTTCTAAATACATACATTTAATACATAGTAAACATACACACTCCGAAACACACATTTGTGATCAGTTAAATATTTGATCTGACTCGGGGTTCAAACCCGAAACCTGACGAGAGCGCGAAAGTCGTATATTTAGCTACAGAGTCGGTAAAAAATTTAATATTTTGAAATAATAATAATAAATTTCCTCATTGGTTATTTTGGTTTCAATGTTTTATTCCAAAATATTAAATTAGGGTTTTTTTTTCGTGTGCATGTCCCCTCGGATGTCATACCGGACTCGAACCGGCTAAAACCACACGGTCCCTACCTTTCTGTCTATCGCCGGGCACCCCGGGTAACTCCTCGGAAGGATGTCCCAGGGTTCCCGACAGACACTGGCTACTACCGCGGCCTCGCCTAAGAGTTCGGGTGCTATCCCGCTTCTATGGGGGTTGGTTCAGGTGTTATCCTGCTTCTTTGGGGGTTGTTTTGGTTGTAATCCCGCTTCTGGAGTGTGAGACGTGCGTGAGAGTATCCCTCGAGGCCTTCGTCTTGGGCCTGCTTCTGTAAGGACGGCGAGCAGCCCACCCACCGTCCTCAGGCCCCCAGTCATGGAGACCGATAGTCTTGGGCGAAGACAGTCTTCCGGAACTCGGGTAGGAGAGTTCTCTATCGCTCCCTCTCCACCGCCTCTTATTAAATTAGGGTTACTATTTAATTATGTAACAATCAAGCAGTAAGTTCAAGGCGCACTTGAAACCTTGATAATAGTAACACGGCGACCTGCACACGGAGACAATTCACAATTACCCTAAAAGTGATTGAATTAATATTATTTTATTTTTCTCCCTTCACTTTTTATATCATGCGTCTCGTTTTGTTTGTCAAATAAACTACTTTTTAGACAGTAGATATAAAACTGGGATCCACTCAATAAATCAGCTGTCAATACCTGTGAGAGCTTTAGGGGACAAGATATATACGACAAAATGGGATATCTTCCATGAGGAAAAGGCTGGAGAAAACGTTATTCACGCAAATGGATGACATACAATTCTTTTACCGAAACTATAACTTAATGAGTTAATTGACTATAGTATTGAAACTAGCCTATCAACCTTCCACCGGGAAATAGTAGGAGGCTTCTGCATCTTTCTGCAAGCAGGTGTCGCTCGCTAGAAGTAAGTAGAGTAAGTAGAGAGAGAACGAGAGAGGAATCTCCCACTCGAGTTCCGCAGTTTGCGGCGGAATTGGCACAGACTTGTCTTCAACCATCTTTATGACCCCCTGGTCATAAAGATGGTTGAAGACAAGTCTGTGCCAATTCCCTGAGAACAGCGGGTAGGCTCCTCGCCACCCTTACAGAAGCAGACCTAAGAAGGAGGCCTGACGTGAGTATTTCACGCACACCTCACGCCCCAAGAAACTGGATAATCACCAAACCAACACATTAAGATGAAATTAACACCTTACGACGTGGGATAACACCAAGTTGCCCTGGGCGCCCTGCACTAGTCAGATTAGTAGGGACCGTTTGATTTTTTGTTTTAGTAGGTCAAGCTCGGCACGACATCCGTAGGGAATTCTTCATGCAAAAAAAATAGCCTACCTGCCTAAATAAAATATGAAATAAAATTTTAATAACCTTAGGTTTTAAAAAATCTTACATAAAATATATAATACTAGCTAACGCCAGAGGCTCAACCCGTGTGGGAAAATATCCCGTTTCCTACAGAAACATGTTAATGGGATAAAAATCCCATAGCAGTCAGGAATAAAACAACTTAACTTTCAACATTAACTTTACTTAAATTCTTTCACTGATAACAGTAGAAGTATTTTCAAAATCGGTTCAGTAGATCCAAAAATTACGCCTACAAAGTCACAACTTCACATTGTCATATCACAAACTTTAACTCTAAATAACATTAGTTTAGATTATTTTAATTAAATATGATACTTTTTACCAACTTAACCGAGTACTTGGCACTAAACTCGACAGATCCCACATCCGTCCGCATAGGCGGTGATTTGGTCGAGCGCACGGACCAGGTTAAATACCTGGGATCTGTTTTTCACACGTCCGGTGACATCGATTGCGATGTCAAGTCACGCATTGCTGCCGCGTGGGCCAAATGGCGGGAGATGACCGGCGTCATTTGTGTCTCTAAAATGCCGATCCGGTTGAAGGGACAGGTCTACAAAACCATTATTAGACCTGTCCTTTTACATGGCAGTGAGACGTGGCCGATATTGGAGCGACACAAGCAGGAGCTGCGTGTCACGGAAATGAAGATGCTGCGGTGGATATGTGGGGTCACGCGGATGGACCGCGTGAGAAACTCTCGCATCCGCGGCAGCCTTCACGTCCGTGACATTGCAGACAAGTTGCAAGAGTGTCGCCTTCGTTGGTATGGTCACGTCTTGCGGCAACCGCCGGGCTACGTAGGTAACAAATGTCTGGCCATGTCAGCCCCGCCGGGTCCCGGTAAGAGGGCTTCCCCTCTACTAAGGGATGACATGCGTGCCAATGGTCTCACTACAGGGGATGCCGAAGACCGTGCGAAGTGGAGGAGAAAATGTAGGAAAGCGGACCCCGGGCGTCGCGAGACGCAACTGGGACAGACGCTCGGATGATGATGATGACTTTTTTACCAACTTAAATACTGACCCAGTCTTAAAATACAAAAATCGAGAAACATTCCGATCGCCAAAAGTATTTTCACACTCCAAAACATTGAAAATACGATTTGTTTATCTAATTTTGTAATGAACAACTATCAGCGACTTCTGGTATGAAAGATGTTTAGTGACAAATGGAAGGACTTCTATCATCGTTTTATGGGCGTTTGTAATGTTAAGTTTAATTTGGAATCTTGTTGTGACACCGACATATGGTAGTTCGGATGTTAAGGTGTTTTGTAAATTTAAACACGTTAAGCAACTTTTGGAGGTGACTTTTGTGTGATACTGGCAACATTTTCGATCGCTTCTTCTCTTCCGGAATAATCTTGTCTCCGACATGTTTAATTGTGTTTGCATAAATATCTATGTTAATTTCTGTAATAGCATTCTATAAAGTAGAAAATACGTTTGTAACTTTAATGAATAAAGTTGTGATCATATTTGCATATGGTATTTTGCTAATTGATGTGCTACACCAACCACAAACCTTGCTGCCGCCTGCTTGTATCTATAATAGTTTTATAAAAATCCCAAATTAAGCCGACAGCATTCATTCCAACATAGGTTTAGCGTGAATGTGTGGGCTGGGATCTTAAACAAGCACATTGTAGGTCCATACTTCATTCAGGAACGGCTAACGGGCGAAACCTATCTAAGTCCTCTTCGTTCTATGCTGAACAATGTGTTAGACGAAATTCCGATAGTGAACCTAAGAGGGCTATGGAAACAACAAGACGGGGCTCCACCGCATTACTATAGTGCTGTACGTACCTACCTACCTAAATGCGGAGTTCGAACTCCGAATTTCGCATTTAGGTAAGTAGATCCATCTATCTCCGAACTTCGGAGATTGATGGATCGGTCGCGAAGGTCCAATCGCGTGTGACTCCAATGGGCTTCTTCATGTGGAGTGAAATAAAACTAAGAGTGTATGTGAGAGAACCAAATACCCGGGAAATTTCAAAGCAAAGAATACTAGACGCCTTTGACGAAGTTCGACAACAAACAGATACCTACCTACCTATACTATTAACTTTAAAAAACAACTTACATAAACGTGTACGTGTTCGTGTCCAAAATAATGGTGGGCATTTCGAACAACAATTAAAGTATTTGTAGGTAAGTTGAAAGTACTTAACAATTGTTAGCAAATACTACGAGTACCTAGATGGCGCCTATCGGCAGTGACGTAGTTATTAAATACAAATATTAGAATATAAATTAGTATGATTAGCTAAGCGATTATGCGTCTACAAATATTACAATTAATAATTAATATTGTTAAGCATTATTAAGTTACTTTTGCTCATTGAAATGTAATTATAAAATTGTTAGTTCATGATTTGGTTCTATTACGAAAATATATAAAGAGGGTAATTATTGTTGAGAAAACATTGTATTGTTAGCATCGAGACCGTCACTGTGTTCAAATATAGTGCGCTGTATCATAGATCATAGAGTTTTAATTTATAAGTATATAACACTATTTGATAGAATAATTCATAACAGCTGTTTGATCATGTTCATATACCTACCTACCTATACATGCCTACACCGACACGCCGCACGGCCGGGCCGGTCATAGGTAAGTGAACCATGATTTGTGATCTGTTTTGAAAATTCAAATAATAACTTAGTAGTATATTCTTTGTCTTAGGTAATAACTTTGTCACAGTTAATAATAATAATATTCTCATTAGGCCAATGTTAAAGTATATTATATCTGCGTCTGCCCTTAATTTTTTGTTTTAGGTAGTTAAAAACTTTTGTGTTACTACTATATTATATTTTATATGTCAATGTATTTTCTATAGATTTGATAGGATTTGATGCATTCGGGTCTACGTAAACGGAAAAGTAATTCGGAAATTGAATACGGATTCATTTTCCATGTTCGAAAGGACAGTGACCGAATTTGGCCTGAGCGCAGACAGCAGCTTTGGAAAGTTATAAAACTTGTAATAATTTTTATTTATTATACAATAAATATTAATGACAATTTGGTTGTAGCCACTTATCTGATATTAAAACGAATTTAAAAAATATTTTTTTGGCTTACAAACGGATATTATTGTAATTGTCACCCTTGTGTTGCATAAACTAAAAGTAATGACAAGAGTAGGGAGAAATAAGTCGAAACTCCATTGATATTAGTCACTAATATTTCATTTAATTACTGAAACTGTGCTAAACTTTTTGTGTAATTATTTTATTGTTATTTTAAAATACTTCTATATATTTTTAAATACTAAATATGTTTAAATAAATGCATATTTTTATAAAAGATAAAACGTATTTGGTATTTTTGTTTTCATTTTTTAGCAACACTGATTAAACCTGTCATCGAAGTCGAACGTCTTTAACACAAATAAACAAAACTACACAAAGTGTCTTATTTAAAATATATTTTTAACTATATAATTATATAGTTCGCGTTTGTATTTATCGAGTGTTTTGTATCATAATAAATAATTTAATTTCTCACGACCACCATGGTTGTTTGGGTCCTGTAATAAAGACAATGGCATTTTTTGTTTGTTTAATCTGTTGTGATAATGGTATTACACACAGAAGTCATCATAACTCTTGACCTGACGGAAGTGCCGCATGTAATTCTTCAGTGAATACCTAATCAGTAAGCTTTTTTTTTATTTCAACTAGGTTGTTATAAAGGGTCGCTTACTTACTTTTAGTACTTGGATACCCAAATGTACATGTATGAGACGACTAATGAATCTGTAAAAATATTGTCTAAAAACCTGGCGGATAGTGTGTAGATAAACAATGAAAAGTATTATCTCACTTGAGGTACTTTCTTCCTTTTGATTTTTACTATATCATCGATTTACTATATCATGTATTATTAAAGTGACCAATATACAATGAAATATACATAGACTAGCTGTGCCTCACTCCTGACTTCC
Organism: Thumatha senex; assembly: GCA_948477245.1. NCBI lineage: Eukaryota > Metazoa > Arthropoda > Insecta > Lepidoptera > Erebidae > Thumatha > Thumatha senex. Next base: position 16,398,073 of record OX419731.1, on the reverse strand, counting down.
CATTTATAATAATTTATTGAATATAATGTATTCAGCATATTAATGTTTTAAACTCTGCCTGATTTTTGATATTTATAATTACTACTGTATTACTTTTATACAACATATCTTTCAAATGTTAAAAGAATTGTTTTTAATCAGTTCAGTGGGCTAGCGAGTAGCTGCATTACCTGCAGTTGATATGGACCTAGATTATTTTGGGCGCCTCTTAAATCAACTTTTACCAACAGGTTTGTTACATATACCTATTCAAGTACTTTTCATTGCCTTTTTTGTTTCAGTTAAGAGCATCTGATAGAACCTGTCATACTTGTTGGATTTACCCTATGGGCAAGTTAAGTCAAATAACAGAACCATCTTTTTGCCAGATTTGAAAAGAGCCGCTGTACTCTATTACATTGTTTTTTCTCCTAAACTGTAACTATGAAGAGAGATATCAAGTTTCTAGGTGACTCAGAGTACATATATATATATATATACATAGCAATGTCTGATTTGCCAATTCCAATTAGAATTTCCTTATACTTGGCGACAAAAAATAATGCTTTTATTTTCTATATAATATTGATGTAGTATTTTAAAGGCTAAGTTAAACTAAATAAAACAACCAGAATCATAATATGGTAAACACATAAGACATAATGGTACATATTTATTGTGAAATGTGCAAAGATATAACTAGTAACATTTTGGGCATGATTCCTTTTAGCCGTCAACTGCAGATTATAAAGAGGTAAAATACAAAGCAAACAAAATATGTTTTTTTGTTTATATATGCCATATAAGCAAAAAACAAACATGTTTTGTTTATATATGAAAATAACATTGGCAACCTAGACACCATAAAACATTATTATTGTTACAGCATTGTCGGCCAATAACCTATTGGTTGTTTGCTCATATCATGTTTGTGATGTGGTACTTAAGTTGGGCAAGGTATGGTGAAAATATTACTCCTCCAGCTTAATCCTAGACATTGTTTTACAAACATATGAAGATGATAATGATCACATTTGAAAATTAAATAGAGAATAAAACCTGCAGTTTCATTTTATTTTTATTTATTTCTTAAACTACCTGGCTACAACAAAATCTATATCATGGGTTTCTACCTAGTCTTAGCTATGTAATAGCAGTATTTTTAAGGCGCTACAAATTTGTCCGCATCGAGGCCAAAACCCCATAGAGAGTGGTCACTGTCCTTTCGTGGGCTTAGCGCAGACGTTCGTTTTTTTTTGCATTCGGAATATTATACTACCAGTACGTTCAGTGATTGCTTTGTGAACGCATGATGGAGAACGATGATTAAATTGCAATTGCATTTCTTTTATCATTACAAAAAAAGAAAAAGAAACTAACATACATACACCCATACTTTTCTTTTTAGTTGTTGAATAGAAGAGAGTTACAAATGCAAATAATATATTATTATATTTATCTACATACATACATACATATATATTGTCACGCTTTTATCCCCGAAGGGGTAGGCAGAGGCATATTAAACGCCCACGTTTCACCGAATGCATTTTTTGTCCCACGTAATAGGTGGTGAGCCCATTGCCGTGTTGAAATGGACTGGCGCAGGCTACGGCGACCTGCTGTTGAAATTTTTTAAGCAGCCCAAATGGCCTTTAACTTGGCTTAACGACTGCCATTTTATTGGCAACCGTGACCAGCGGCTTAACGTGCCTTCCGATGCACGGAACTGGGGTGGGTCTAAAGGGCCGAATAAATTTAGTAACATGTATCTATTTTAGATGTTAAATTTGGAAGAAATTTTGAACCCGTTGCCTTTTTAGTGAGGTGGTAACATAAAGGCTAAAAAGTCTTATGTGCTAGACACTAATTAGCAAGACCAATTAAAGTCCCGCCTTACCCTCGAAGGGGTGGCTTATAAAGAAGACTAGAGTGAGTACAAGGGTGTGATTTTGAAGGGAACTCAATTTGTAATCCCCAAAACCTTTTATGTTAAAAATTGTAAAACTCTCTTGGCCGAACCTCTGTAATGGACGTATCAATATTAAAGTTGATTTTAAGTATTTAATGCATAATAGAATACTCAAACTAAACAATGTAAAACTCTCTCTTGGCCGAACCTCTGTAAAGGGCGTATCAATATTAGTGATTTTAAGTATTTAATGCATTTCATTAAAATACAACATTTTATATGCCCATTTTTCACCATGTGTATTCCTGTAAGGCTATTCTATTCTATTATTCGAAATTAATATTTTCAAAAACTCTAATACTTAGTTATATCCAGCCCAATTGCATAACCCGTATAGTTTGAAATGTTATGGAGATAATAGGCATTAAAAGATTGTATGTTTTGCGTTCGATTTCGGCAACATGATCGTACGATTTAAATAGTACGGTTGGCAACACTGGTTGGCAACACACAATGGAATTTTTTTTTTAATTATTATTTAATGGCCTGGTCCCTGAGACCTTTTAGCCAAATCTTATTTTTTATATCATATATCTTCAATCTTATCTTCTAATTAGTCCTGTCCAGTCGATGTCGTGTCCTCATTGTCCGTCCTGGTCCTTGCCCTCAGTATAATGGTGATTCTTATACTAAGGTTGTCAGTGGACGTTTCGCGGCAAGAAAGAAAATAGCATTTCACTGCATATATATCATTGTCTTTCACTATAGCACGTTAACACAACTTTTATGTCCAAGAAACCACCACTCCCGCACATAAAACAAGATAAATGCACTAGTTTTAGAAAATAATATAAAGCAAGCGTCCGCACTTGTCACTCTTCCCGCCAAATGTCCCAATGGAAATTTACGAACGTGGGCCCACAGATCATATAATTATTAATCCGTCGTGGGCTATATACCGCCGTACATAGCAAATCAAAGAGTATAATAATATATGGCAAATGTATGGAAGTGCTGCGTTCCGCATGACGTCATTAGGTTTTTCCGAATGGTGTTTCCCAACGCACAGGCTAGCACTCGAAACGTACGAACGTATTATATTACGTGTAAAAAAAAACGAGTGTGTGCAAAATACATTGACTGCCATGTATTTTCTATAAATTTGATGCATTCCGGTCTACGTAATCGGAAAACGAATTCGGAAAACGAATACGGAATCCGAACGTATGTCGCCTGCAAATAGGCGATTATTCAGATTCGAAAAGATTTGATTACTGAAGTTTCACTTTCACTAGTCTGAACATAGCCACAGGTTGGAAGATAAAGCATTGTTCGGCGATCGGATTAGTTCGGTCGGAATCGGCATCGGCCCAGTTTTGACATATTGACGAGTGACTACGTTTGACTACAACCGATTAAATTAATTTCAAATTGTAATAGTCAATACGTAATTCATAACTCTCGGTTCTTTTTGTGATAAAGGTTGACTGTGAAGCTTATGGCTCTGCTAAAGAATATTTATTAAATTATATTTAAGCATAACAGTATTCTTAAAACATAATAATGAACGATGAAAAGCTACCACTACTTACGGGACCCAGTAATTCAATTGACATAGTTGAACAGCCAGTGGAATTAGATGAAAAGACAGTACCGGCTTCACAAGAGAAATCTAAAGGAGAGTATCACCCAGGTTCAGAAAGATGCTTGGAACACCCGACATCAAACTTCGACACGTTAATCCACCTTCTAAAAGGAAACGTAGGCACTGGTATATTAGCTATGCCAGATGCCTTCAAAAATGCTGGCTTAGTACTCGGTAAGTTAATAAAGTTTTTTTACACTAGCATTTATCTAGTTAGGTATCAAAATAATTTCCGAAACTAAATAAGGGTAGGCACTTCTAAAAAAATTGATAGCCAGACACTGTTTATTTGATCAAAACCCATATTCACTTTTTAAAATTCTTTGAAATGTAACCCCTTGTAGACTTTGAAATGTAACAAGGGGTTACAGTTCAAAGTTTCCATGAATTTTATAAATCAACTAGATGACCCCTACAGCTTCATACGTGGAATATTTCGACCTCCCGTCGCTTATAAATTCTACAATGATGCATAAAAATTTGCCTGATTTGTCGACATTTATGACTACTGCTCTGCTCCCCAGTGCAGTAGCGTAATGATATATAGCCTATAGCCTTCCTTGATGAATGGGTTATCTAACACAAAAAGAATTTTTCATATCCAAACACTAGTTCCTGAGATTAGTGCGTTCAACCAAACAAACAAAACTCTTCAGCTTTATAATATTAGTAAATATAAATCAAATTTATAATTTATATCATCCTGAAGCAATAATTACAGTGTTGTCCGTTTTTTAAATCAGCTGTAAATATTTATAATTACCCACATTTGGTCTTTATTAAATTTTCATTGATATTGAATGTAAATCTCAGACCTTTTTTCCCAGTGATGACACAGTTGAAGGTAAATCCTAACACATAGGTATAACTTTTATCCTGGCCAAGGGTAAAGGTAGAGAAGTTTTCCTGTTCCTGTTTCCCACAGGAACTTGTTCTTGGGATAAAAAGTAGCCTATGTGTTATTCAGATGTATATGCTATGTTATTGTAAAGTTTCATTAAAATCTATTCAGCAGTTTTTATGTGAAAGAGTAACAAACATCTACACAAACTTTCGTATTTATAATATTATTAAGATTAAGATATAAACAATGTTAAAAAGCTAGAGTGTGTACCAAATCTGTAGTAGATAGATACTACCTAACATAGTATAACAGATTTATTTCTATTGTCCAGGTGTGATTGGAACGCTATTAATGGGTGCCATATGCACCCATTGCATGCATATGCTGGTGCAGTGTTCACACGAGCTCTGCATCAGGAGTCAAAAACCATCTTTAAGTTTCTCTGAAGTTGTTGAAGACGCATTTGCATCAGGACCAGTTTCTTTGAGGCCATATGCTAAGACGATGAAGTAAGTAGCCTATTTTATTATGTTTTTATTATTCCTCTGTCTTGTATGTTGGTCTGGGTGGAATTTTGTAATTGAATTTAAACAAACTTTTTTGAATGGTCTGATTTTGTGGGGGTTTGTTTTATGTTTACCCATTATATGGATGTAGAATCTCATGTATCAATACTTTGCATATTCTAGGCGAAACATCTCTCTAGCATATCTAAACCTAATATCTTATGTTTAGTGTTTCATGCAAATAAATGATTAAATGAACTTCACGATAAACTAGATAGTTAAAATTTAGACCATATAGGCTTAGAAGTAAACAATGCATGAAAATTTAAAAACAAAAAAAAGATATCAAACCTCTGTTAAAAGTTATAAAAAGGCATATTTTATTATTTACCAATCACGTCTTTATCCCCGAAGCGGTGACAGATGCATATTATACGCCCACATTTCACGGAGTGCATTTTTGTCCCACATAGTAGGTGTAAAAATAAATTAAAATATTTTTTTTATTTTGCATAGACCATTTCAACGGCGCTTACAAAATGTCATACTATGTCATACAAATACAACTAAAGAAAAAATTTGTATATTTAAAGTGACCACCGGTTCGGAACGCGGCCCACCTGAGAAGAACCGGCTAGTAACTTAGGAAGGCTTTTTTTGATGGCCTATTTACAATTTAATATTTTTTGACTACAATATTTTATTTGCCAGCAGATCATTTCCAGGCATCCCTGTCCTGTAAATAGTCTTTAATAGAGTAATAACATTTTTCACAAAGCTTTCTTTTAATATACTTTTTAAATTTATTTAATGGTAAATTTCTCAGGTCACAGGGAAGCTTGTTGTAAAAGCGTAGAGTTACCCTGTCGAGCCTATTCCCGTGTTGAAATGGACAGACATAGGTTGTGGTGACCTGTTATTAAAATTTATCATGCCGCTCATAAGAACTTCAACTTGGCTTAACGACTGTCATGTTACTGGCAACTGGGACCAACGGCTTAATGTGCCTTCCGAAACACGAAAACGCTCGTAAATGGAAATACCACAAACCTCCTCAAAGGTCACCCATCAGTAACCAGTAGTGATGGAAATTAATGCTATTTTTTGATAATTTCACTAGCGTGCTAATTTTTATCTCTTAGCATGCGACGTACTATTGCTATGCTAATATGAACATCAATGAAGTAAACATCAACTTGCTAGGTCCTTCCGTTCCTGAGAAAATTTAATAATTACCAAAAAACGAAAAATTTACCGGGATTGACGTTAATGATGATGATGATGAAAAAAAATTCTACACCGAAAGAGTCTTAATTGATTACACAATATTTTTTAATAAGAACTGAAGATGACCGGGATTAACGTTAGATGATAATGATGATGATTCTATTATTTAGTAGCAAGATATTGAATCTACAAATTAACTGTCAAGAATAAATATTTTTCTAGACGCGTTCGCGGTCTGCTATATATACATGCATATGCCTAACGGTGTCGTGGGTCCAGATATTTATATCATCTAAAAATAAGCGTACCGCTCTAAAAGAAGTTTTCAATTCAATCAAAATAAAAAAAAACTTTAGTTCCGTTGTTTTCCTTTCGAGATGGAACCCAAAAAATACATTTTGTATTACATTATTTATTCCACAATAAAGTACAATCACACGATTTTAGGGTTTATATATTCAAAATAAAAGAATAATACACAAAAACCAAAGTATCTACAACTCGTAAAAAGTACGTACGAATTTCGACTTCTTACTCAACTCAATGGCATTCACAGAATGTCAAAAATTTATACTAAAATGGAATAAATAACCCCAAACACAAGCATTTAATAGTTAAAAATAATGGGCTAAATATCAACCGTGCACTTTTTCATTCACACACTCCGTATTTCGCAATAGCACAATGACACGATCCATTCATGAATTAGACGTGAAAATTCATTTTAGCAATCGCAGCGACGCATCAGTCGCAGCTCGCCTGCCTCATGATTTAGTCGTCGCAGCGACGCAGCGTTCACAGCTCGCCTGCGATATGAATTTGTCGTGAATTATAATTATGAGTTTTGGCAATTTAATTTAGCATTCACAACTCGCCACTCAGTAGCAGCGCGAACGTCGATGCGCTTAGTCATGTTTTGGAGGGAGATTGTAGGTTCGTGACGAATTGTCAATTATTGCGTAATCGATGTCTCTTAGCAATAATTAATTTTACCAAGTACTGTTCATTAAATTAATACGAATGGAGTCTTAGCAATTAAATATGATTGCTAACGCTAATATTTCCTACACTAGTAACCAGCCATAGCGAAAGTTGCTAAACGCAGTGATCGTTTAATGGAAACTTGAGATAGCGGAGCCACGAGTAGTTTTTTTTCCGCTTTAAATTAAATTTAGAAAAAGTGAGCATACTAATTGCTTTTCAAAATTGTTTCTGTGTAAATAGTGTTTTAATAAAATGTTTATGTTCATTTCATAGAATTAGTTTATTGAAGTTATACTTAAAGAAGTACCTATAACTAAAAGTATATTATTATTATTATATATAAGCTAAAAGTAGCGCGTTAGGGAAATATGATGAGAGAAATTTTTTACGATGCGCGCGCTCTCAGTCACGATGAACCGACACCATCAAGTTAGCTGAGTGTTTCCATGACAACTTATAACTACATTCAAAGTAGTTTTCAAACATCCTGAAGTTAGCTATAGTGAATATTTTAGTTTTTCTACAAACGTAGGTTAAGGCGAACAATTATTTTATTTAAGATTTTTATATTGTTACGCCAAATAAGTATAACTTTATTTTTTATAATGTCACAGTTATTGAATACTGTATAAAATCTCTAGTCCGGGAATAAAATGAATGAATCGTAATCAAAACAGCTTTATCGAAATTGGTGGCCATTAACCTCTGAGACCTATTCACAGAAATTGGATAAAGACTATGTAGATGGGGGATTGCCTGTCTCCAATCAAATATAGTTACGCACTCACGCACTATATAATATAGCTTGGCCAGTCCTTGTCCTGTCACGCAATTAATCGCGACACACCGTACAGTGTCTAAAATGCTACATCTTAAATTAAGTATATAATAATTATAATTGTATACTATACTAAACAATGACTGTATCTATACTAATATTATAAAGCTGAAGAGTTTGTTTGTTCGGTTGAACGCGCTAATCACAGGAACTACTTGTCGGGTTTGAAAAAATATTTTTGTGTTAGATAGCCCATTTATCGAGAAAGGCTATAGGCTATATATCATTACGCTACTACACTGGGGAGCAGAGCAGTAGTCATAAATGTCGACAAATCGGGCAAATTTTTATGCATCATTGTAGAATTTGTAAGCGACGCGACGGGATTAAAAAGGTGCGACGGGAGGTCGAAATATTCAACAGGCGAAGCTGGGGGGGGGTCATCTATTAATTAATAAATGTAATATCTACTTACATAGTAGTCTTCTTTCATCCTTATTAGAAAAAAAATAAAATATTTAAATATATATCTTTCGTTTTTTTTATGGGCTCGTTAAGTAGCTACTATATAAATCTAATAAATCGAAGGCGCAAGTGTAAGTTTCGTTTCGTGAGACGTCTATCTGCATGATTTAAAAAAATGTGTATGCCTTTGCGTTCAATGATTAAAATTGGAATGCACTAGCTAACACCAGAGGCTCCACCTACGTGGTGAAGATTTCCCGTACCCGTTTCCCACGGAAACATGTTCCCGGGGTCAAAAATAGCATTAAAACAAATTCAAAATCGGTTCATTAGATCCAGACATTACCTACCCACTACAACGTCAAGAACTCACAAAATCACAGACTCACAAACTCTTTTTATAATATTAGCATAGATAAGTACATATATTATAACAAGTATATGATATTACAAAATTGTAGAAACCGGTTGTCACATTTATAAACACTGCTATATTTAATTACCTAATTGAAATTCCTCGTGTATAGGCATATGATAGATAAGTTTATAATAGGTCAGATTTGATTATGTAATAAGTAGGTAGTAAACTGGGACAATTATCAAGAAAATCTGCGGCGAAATTTCACATTCTTTATACTCGCTCAGAAAAAGGTCTTGTAATCTTATTAGGTAATCAATCAAAAATACAGACATCCGCTTTTGGGTCTATGGTATGGTATATCCTCAAATATAACAAGACAAAGCCCTCTTTTTTTATCAACGTCATTTTAAGCATTTCTTTATTAGCTGATGCCCGCGATTCAACCCATATTTTTTTTCCAATATTCGTTTTCCACCTGAACATGTTCCCAGCATAAAAGGAGCCTATGTGTTAATATAGGGTTTCAGCTCCCAGGTTACGCATGATTGAATAATAAACATCACAAACTTTAATATTGTTTTTAGTAATGGCATAGACAATATAAAATATAGAAATATTGTCACGTCTCTATCCCCGAAGGGATAGGCAGAGGCATACTGTACGCCCACATACCACCGTATGCACTTATGTCCCTCGTAACAGGACGGTGGTGAGCCCATTGCCGTGTTATCATACCAACCATATTAACATACATACATACATATTGTCACGCCTTAATCCCCGAAGGGGTAGGCACAGGCACACTAAACGCCCACGTTTCACCGTATGCATTTCTGTCCCACGTAACAGGTGGTGAGCCTATTGCTGTGTTGAAATGGACAGGCACAGGCTGTTGAAAATTTTTAAGTCGCCCATAAGGCCTTAACGACTGCCATTCTATTGGCAACCGGGACCAACGGCTTAACGTGCCTTCCGAAGCACGGTACTGGGGTGGATCTAAAGGGCCCAATAAATTTAATAAAATGTGTCTATTTTAGATGTTAAATTTGGAAGAAATTTTGAACCCGTTGCCTTTTTAGTGAGGTGGTAACAAAATGGCTAAAAGGTCTTATGTGCTAGACACTAATTAGCACGACCAATTAAAATCCTGGTAGTCTCGGACTATATTAACTATATTAACCATATTAACGGCGCTAATAAAATGTCGTACACTAGAACTATATATAAATTTAATTTTGTTACCGTGACCAGAGTGAGTAGAATAGAATACTATCCCAGTTGTCGCCTGTGTGCAACTGTCTGCCCAAAATTGGCACAACGAACAAATTCTAAATGACATAGCATTGCAAAGTAATAATCAACGTTTCTCTAAAAGTAAAATATGGACTGATACTTCTGTTCCTCGTCTTGCATTGCCAAGCCAAAGTGCCTTGAAAGGTATATTAGGTGTTGCAAACATCCATAGACTACTCTGACCATTTCGATTTACGTTGGATGTATGCTTGTTTGCCACCTTTGTGGTAAATAGAAGATACTGCTGTGAGCTGATCGTATTCATTCTGAGTCATATGGCATTAAACAATATCCTTTGCGTAACGCAGTCGTTCTGTTGTCGGGTGTTCGAGAGATGACAAAATACGACTATATTAATTATGTCTTATTTAATTCTGTTCTAACAAATTAACATATGGTTAACACATGATATTATTGTGTTATGATGTTGCTATAAGTAGATGCTACACACGATGTGCACACACCACAATTAATTACATTTACGTACAGTTGGTACAAAAAATTTATTGTAACTGATAATGAAATTAACACATTATAGAACTTTTTTAGAATGTGTTATAAATATTTTAAGAAATAGGATTACTGATCCCTACCTATAACTTAGAAATGGAAATAATGTAGGATTTAATAGTATTTCAGGTAATTGTGAACAACCTTCATTTGACCTTAAAATGACGTCATCGTTGGCATTATGCCTGTAATGACATTAAAGCACAAAAAACAGAATTATTTATAATTTCATAAGTATTTTTTAAGGCTAGGGCCTAACGATTGTATACCGCTGATGACGTTATTGGTAATAACCTGTTAAAATTTTTAAACATTTTATTAAAGACTACCGCTCGTGGCCCCGCGGACGTAGTGTTCTGTAAACGATCACTGCGTTAAGCAACTTTCATTGTGGCTGGTCCTCGGATGGGTGACCACTTTGTGGCATTTATATTTGCGAGCATTTCCGTGCTTCGGAAGGCACGTTAAGCCGTTGGTCCCGGTTGCCAGTAACATGGCAGTCGTTAAGCCAGTTGAATGCCTTATGGGCGGCTTGAAAAATTTCAACAGCAGGTCGCCACAACCTGCACCTGTCCATTTTCAACACGGCAATCTGCTCACCACCTGTTACGTGGGACAAAAAGCAAAGCATACGGTGAAACGTGGGCGTATAGTATGCCTCTGCCTACCCCTTCGGGGATAAAGGCTTGAAAGTATGTTATTAAACACTAGATGACCCGTGTGGGTCATCTAGTGTGCTTACCCCCTTGGTATATTTCGAACTCTCATCGCACCTTATTTAATCCCGTCGCGAAAATTTGCCCGATTTGTCGACATTTATGACTACTGCTCCGCTCTCCAGGGTAGTACCGTGATGATATATAGCCTATCTTTCAAGTTGGATCAAACTGCACACGGTGTGCAAATTTGATTAAAATCGGTTAAGTAGTTTAGGGAGTCCATCGCGGACAAACAACGTGACACGTAATTTATATATATTAAGATTAAATAAGGTGAAATAGAACAAAAAAAAATCTAATTTGTTTCTTAAAATGATTTTTTTCTAAATTTATAATAAACCATAATGTGCTAAATCCCTTTCAATTTGTTGATCCCTATTTCCACAATAGGTGCAGACGGGTAGGTATATTTCCAAAAACACACTAAACTCCTAAGTGATATTCTCAATGACTGTCTATCATAATTCAATGTTGTAATCTAATCACAATACGTCCACCTCATTTGCCAAGTGCTCTATTCAAACATTATTATGTTGACTCTGACTCTCAATGTGATAAATAATGGCAGTCCTACATATTAAATGCGTCACGCCTTTTTTCGAAGGGGTAGGCAGAAAAATCATAATATCTTAATAATATTATAAATGCGAAAGTTTGTATGGATGCGTCTTATTTTTTCACGTAAAAACTACTGAAAACTTTACAATAATATAGCTTATACATCAGACTAACACATAGGCTTTTTATTCCGGGAACAAACTGCTGTGGGAAACGGGAACGGGAACATTACTCTACGCGGGCGAAGCCGCGGGCTCCAACTAGTTATAACATAATATCATAACATTTTGTCAGTTGTATTTTGTCCTACTTATCAGCGAATAAAGAGGGTTGCAAGGCTATACACGGTCAGAAGGCACTCGCTGCCAAGTATGTCGAAAATCAAAAGCCGGGTTATAGCTGTTTCAATAAGTCAAGGACCCCCTGGCTCACGTCCAAAAAGGGTTTGGAAGTAATTGGGAATGCATAAAAATGGGAATAATAAAATAGGCGAACATCAAGGAATAGGTTTTACTATTACTAAGCCTTCAACTTGATTTATTGACTACCATAGCGATAGCCAAGGCCAACAGCTTAATGTGCCTTTCAAAGCACGGAAATGCTTTTAAATGGAAATGTTTTAAATGGTCAATTATCAGTCTTAGGACTAGTCGTCGAAGGCGCTTACCGTAGTGATCTTTCACAGACCACTGAGCAAGTCTGACCACAAGCTCTTTATAGCGGTTAATATCAGTCCTAACCGAACCTAACGATTATATTTTTGATTGAATATCATAATCAGCAACTAAATCTATATATATAAAAATGAATCCCTATTTCCCTTAGTCATGCCATCACGCGTGAACGGCTGGACCGATATGAAATTTTTTTTTTGTTTTCGATAGCACATTTGTTGAGGAAGGTGCTAAGCTATAAATCATCACGCCACTACACAGGAGAGCGGAGCAGTAATCATAAATGTCAACAAATCGGGGAAACTTTCATACATATTAATTATAAGCGACGGGATTAAATGGGTGCCACGGGGTTGGATGTATGTCACGGACGAAACCGGGCAAGTCAGCTAGTACCAATATAGATGCTAAATCGCTTTATTATAATGGGGGCCTGCATTCAAGCCTTGTCCGTCAGAAGCTCTATAGGCTATCAAAATATGAATCACAGTTAAGTGTAATTACTTAACCCTGTTTATTTCACACCGAAATGCAGACTTAATTACTCGTGAGTGGAGCGATATTGCAGAATTTATATGAGGTCGCAATGCGTGCGCGTGTTAATGGTGCTCTAAATAACAAGTCGCCCACACATAATATCTATGGGATACGTAATATAGTTCGATCGATATCGCTTAATAATACTTGAATACCGTCATTGACGTCAAATGATTCAATAGGATGAAGGACCTTTATTACTGAGGCTAATACCAGGTGTCAAAGACTGATAGTTGGCTGAGTATAATAGGAAATCCTAAAAGTATTTTTAAATGCACTACAAAAGACAGGCCTTGATGGTTATAATGGCCATTCAAATTCATCATTATCAGTCATCAAATTATTCAGTAATTTTGGGGCAGGTAAGTAATGAATAATTGGGTGTACGGAGGTCCCACCAAGATCCCCGGGGCCCAAGCGACTTCATTTGCAAGCGGTGCACTTGCTGCCTTACGGGATCAGGAGGTCAGACGGCAGTCACTTCCAACAATGCCGTAAAACAAAAACGCGAAACGATAGCTGCTCCTAGCCGCTAGTAATAGTTTAGTGTGTTCAAAACCTGATGAGGACTTTTCGTTCGAAAGCCCATGTGATTGTGTGTGAGTGAATTGGTTCTTAGATATTAATTTTGTAGCTATCATCAGCTCACTGTCTATATTTTGAAGGGATCTCACTAAAATCCACAAATTCGATTGATCTGAATTGTGGTATACTGCTACTTTGGTATTTCCACGACATAGAAACTCGAAACATGCTGCTGCACAAGTAGTCTGGGTTACAGGATATCCAACTTCTCAGAAAATTGCAGCATTATACCAACGAGTTGTTGTTGTTCTTGGTTCTGCGGTTTTTTAATTTCTACAACTTTTTGTAGGAGAGATTTGACCGAAATCATCGTTTTTGCAAACTGACAAACCGTTGTCTGATAAAAAGTAATTATTCGAGCATAGCAATGTAAAGTCATTAAAACAGTTCTGATGAGTTCTTTATCAGTTTTTTTTTCATTGTTGCTAATACTTACATACACATTTTCACGCCTTAATACCCAAAAGGGTGGGCAGATGCATACATACACACACTGGTGATGAGCCCATTGAAATTTTTCAAGGCCTCAACCAGGCTTAACAACTGCAATTTTACTGGCAATCGGGACCAACGGCTTATAGTGCCTTTCGAAACACGGAACCGCTCGCAAATGTAAATGCCACAAAGTGGTCACCCATCCAAGGACCAGCTATAGCGAAAGTTACTTAACGAGTGATCGTTTACGGAACACTGAGTTAGCGGGGCCACGAGCGCTTTATTTGTATAAAAGTACTAGTTGACGCCCGCGGCTTCGCCCGCGAAGAGAAGTTTTCTCATTCCCGTTTCCCACAGGAACTTGTTCCTGGGATAAAAAGCTATATTATTGTATAGTTTCATTAAAATGTATTCAGTAGTTTTTAAGTGAAAGTGTAACAAACATCCACACAAACTTTCGCATTTATAATATTATTAAGATGTATGCTATCGTCACCTCCAATCATTCATCACGTTTTATCTAATTTCAGAATGAGAACGGTCTCACTCGCATCTATTAAATATACAAACCAAATACACGTGCCGTTATCGGGGCATAGTAATGAAAGCGAAACTTTCCTCGTTATTATCATTGAGGAATATTACCAGAGCAAATAGGTTTAAAAGCGACCAACGATTACGTTGATACATAAACAAATACCCAAGTATCCATATCGGACTTCCTGATTTTTTATTGAACGAAACATACATAAGCTGCCTTTGAACTTTGCGGCGATGGCGTACTGAGTTGCATACAATGTATCGCAAGGATGGCGGTCACAAACTTGGTTGGCACCATTTACAAATGTTCTTACTACAATCAACGGGACGTTAATAAAGGTCCATCCATTAGTACGGTCCAAGTAGACAAAGATTTCTAGGATTTGAATAGTGCCGGTTGGTAGAGATGCCTACTTGAAATACCTATGCCTATTCGAAATAAAATATAGACCTTTCGAAGAAGAAATTTAATTGGATGGAAATAAAAGAATTTTAATATTTTCAAATTTTATTAATATTATTAGATTTATTCGGCCCTTTAGACAGTGCTTCGGAAGGCACGTTAAGCCGTTGGTCCCGGTTGCCAATAAAATGGCAGTCGTTAAGCCAAGTTGAAGGCCTTATGGGCGGCTTAAAAACTTTCAACAGCGGGTCACCAAAGCCTGCGCCTGTCCATTTCAACACGGCAATGGGCTCACCACCTATTACGTGGGACAGGAATACACATACACAAAAGTGGGCATACAATATGTATCCTCTGCCACCCCTTCGGGGATAAGGCGTGATAGATGAATAAATAAATAAATATAATTTTAATTTTCATATTTTTGTTATTTTCAATGTATCACTACATATTAAAAACAAAAGTCGCTTCCCGCTGTCTGTGCCTATGTATGCTTAAATCTACAAAACTACGCAACGAATTTCGATGCGGTTTTTGAAGTGAAAACTTCTTTTAGCGCGTTACGATATTTTTAGAGCGATAAAATCTCTGGACTCGCAACACCGTTACGAGACGCAGCTATAGTGTGTACATATATGAATGTAAGTACGTATAGCAGACTTCGAACGCGTCTAGATAAATAAATTATTTATAAATTTAGTTTTCACTTCTGTCGGCACTCCCGGAGTGCAACCCCAATTTTTTTTAATACTTCAAGTGATAATAAGAGGAAGGTATTAATATATAATTTGTTAAGCTTTTGTATACATTGGCTAAAATATAACGATACTTGTTGCCGGAAAAAATAGGTGTCGGAAAAAAATCAACCGTTTGGGAGCTTTCAACGAAAACGCTACCTAACCCCTTTGGGATATAACAAAATACTGTATGCTGGAATTGTGTATCTAATATCTACAAAAAAAGTACGGTGTATCTCTTAAGAATGACATACATCCATTTTAATATCCATCCATTTTAATACTTTAAAAAACCAGCAATTATAAAGCGGTAATTTAAAAGCTATTAGTATTTACACAAATACGTTTACAATTTTAACTTGACTTCAGCATTTCATGAGGATCATTTTGTCCGTTTACACCTTGCAAATTAAATGAATAATCTTATTAGGAGATTTAGCAAAATCTAAATAATGCGCAAAGAAATTAATTTCGTGTAACCATAACTCGACTGGGCCCTGCGGGCGTAATGGGAGAGCGAAGAAGTAATCAACTAATTTGGAAATTAATAAACGACGGGATTAAACGAGTGCCACGGGGTTCGAAGTATGTCACGGGCGAAGCCGGGTGGGTCAGCTAGTTTAATTTATAATTAAATATTCAGAATTGAAAATAATTCGTTAACTATGACGTCATCGTTGAGCCTTTGTCCAACTAATACTCAAAATTGTACGAGTTAGGTGCTTCATTTCCGTTCCTAGGCAAAGGCGTTACTGCCATAATGATATTGAAGGCATCATTTGAAGGTTGAAATACTCTTATTCTTAATTATTTTCCGATTCTAAGTCATAAGTATCAATAACCCTTATCCGGGAAAGGGTTTTGGAAATTTAAAAAATAAACAATGCCCATTATGCATTCCGTTACCATATCTCCAGCTAGATCTATACACTATATTATTACTAAACTCGCTTAACTAACACAATGTGTATTGTTTCAGGAATATTGTCAATGTATTTTTGGTGATAACACAATTGGGATTCTGCTGTGTTTACTTTCTATTTGTCGCTACTAACCTTCAAGACATGATGCATCTTATCCATATAAATTTTAGCGTGCATTTCTATTTGGCTTTACTATTTCTACCGATACTTGCTCTAGCGATGGTGCAAAATCTAAAATATTTGACTCCAGTGTCACTGATCGCATCTATCATGACAGCATGGGGTCTAGTGATAACATTCTACTATATATTAGAAGATCTACCATCCAGCGAAAAATTGCCGTATTTTGCCAGTTGGAAGCAGCTACCTTTGTATTTTGGCACCGCTATATATGCTTTTGAAGGAATTGGAGTGGTAAGTTTTTTTTATTTTTAATTATCAAGGAATTGGCTTACTTATGGCTTAAGCTTCACTCATTTTATACATATACGGCACAGGTTTTTCACATACAATAAACTGTAAGGCTTACTCACACAGACGCACACATCTACACGCCCCAAAAGCGGACGTCGTAGTACTGAGTTCGTCGGCAGATCGCGGTTGTCTCAATGTTTAAATTATATTATATACAATTTGTAATATTAGTAGATGGGGCATATCACGTCAAGCGGACAACAAAAAAAAGTGATGTCGTGAATTTTCTTTATACTCTGGTTATTACAGGACAACAAAAAAAAGTGATGTCGTGAATTTTCTTTATACTCTGGTTATTACAGTCATTACACATCCACGTCTACTAGAAGTATCTAGTAGACGTGGATGTGTACACAACATATTTTTTTCGTATTGTGCTTTATTGCTAAGTTACGAGCTTTGCTTCCGCTTTACTGTACGTAGAATAATTCAAATTTAGATTTCGACAAAAAAATTAAAAACTTCAACTTTATTACTATAAGAAACCGTTTTAACATTTTTTTTTAACAAATTAATTGATGCAGATAATAAGCATTCAAAAATTCATGACTTCATACTCAGTAAATTTTTAAAAGCTCGTACCTTAGCAATAAAGCATAATACGAAAAAATATGTTGTGTACACATCCAAGTCTACTAGAAGTACCTAGTCAGGTCATAAATTCTGTCACATGTTTAATATAAAATAATTGAAACAAGTTTATTCATTATGTATTTATATACCAAAATGAACTTAACAAAACATAGATTCTTATGACAATAAAGTTTATTCAAAATGACCTCCGTGATTTAGAATACAGGCCTTCAATCTGCGCGGCCAGTCGTTTATCGCAGCACGAACGAGGTCCATGTCAATATCGGCTGCTGCCTTAATCAAGGATGTCTTGAGTGACTCCAAATTGGGATGAGGCTTTGAGCACGCCTTTTCCTCCAAGTGTTGCCATATCTTGTAATCTAACGGATTCAAATCTGGACTGGAGTCTTCGTGCCGGATGAAGTCGATTTCACGCGCCGCCAGCCAGTCTTGTGTGCTCTTCGCTCTATGAGGTGGCGCCGAATCTTGTTGGAATACCCAGTGCCTGTTATTGAACATGGTATGAGAAACAGGTTCCACAAGGTTCGTCAGGACTGTATTTTGATACACAACTGCATTCGTTTTTACACCTTTCTCACAAAAATGTACCTCTGTTAAGCCCCAATAAGAAACTCCCAACCATACCATGAGCGAGGGTGGAAAATGACCCCGTTGGACACGCGGAATACGGTTGCTCGCTTCTTCACTACTGTGTGCGTACACCTTATCATTTTGTTTGTTGTAGCTCTCTTCTACGGTAAAATTTTTTTCATCCGAAAAATTTCCCGATATTTTTTTCCCGCGTACCGCTTCAACAAAGCGCGATATCTCTTCAGTCTCAGGTCCATTAGACGAGCATTTAAACGATGTCCTGTTTTTCGTCGATATGACCGAAGCCCTAAGTCTTCATTTAACACCCTTTTCACCGTGGTTCTGCTTAACCCCATCTGAAGGGCCAACAGTTTCTGCTTACGTTTGGGATTTCTTTGAATTCGCGCCTTCACAGCTTTTATCACTGCTGGAGTCCTAACAGACCGAGGGCGACCACTTCTTGACCTGTCATCTACACTAGAGTCTTCATTGTATCGTTTGATGGTACGATAAACGAATCTTTTGGTTATATTCAAAATTTTCAGTATGTCAAAAATTTGAATTGGCGCGTAACCGCATCGATGCAACGCAATAACTGCAACACGGTCTTCTTTAAGCGTCCACTCCATATTTAAAAATGAGTACAATTCTAAAAAGTATACATTTTTATTTTCATGAACATTTCGAAATTCGAATTCAATAAACTTTTTTGTGGCCAGCATTCTAAAAGAAAAGTTTTTACTGTGTGACAATACTTATGACCTGACTAGGTACAGGCGAGGCGCCTTTACGGGCCCTACGCCCTTACTTAGGAGAGATCAGACGACAGTCTCACCGCAACAATAGCGAAAGTCAAACGATAACTTCTCCTAGAAACCAAAAAGAAGTGGGCCCAAGCTCCAAAACCAGTTAGCTGTTTAGAATCAACTGGAAATATATTAAAATTATAAAAACTTACAAAGAATCAGGTAAATTCAGTGTAATGCTGCCTTTAACACTATCCCCATATTACATATACCAGAGTATATAGAAAATTCACGTCCTCACTTTTTTTTGTTGTCCGTTTGACGTGAAATGCCAGATTATATATTAAGAGTGACAATCCTAATCCTAATATAGAATATAACTAATATTGTGTCAGTGCATTGATTATAAAAAAAAACTTTCGTTTTTATATCATTTATACGGACAACCCTAACGCTTCAGTTGAGAATAGGTACGTAACTCTAGACGTATGCCTAGTTTGCTTACTGGTTTTGTTCATATATGAACTGTATCCATGGATACAGTTCATATATGAACTGTATCCATGGACACAACTCGGGCATAATCATGTTTGCATGCACATACGAAACTCTTCATTTACCTATAATAGTAAAACTAAATATCTATACAAATTTTAAAAATACTGCATTTCACCTTCTTGTTCTTCATCTTATTTGATTTCTTCTAAATTGCTTCGAAACCCTGCCGTTTTTTTTCTTATGGTCTACATACTTTGAAATAAATATTGTGGGTCATTTTTTTTACACAGCGAAGTCTAGCTCAAAGTAAGCTAATATAAGCTTGTGTTGTGGGATCTAGACGACTGATAAACATGCTTATAAATTTATAAATACATATATATTATATATAGGAAACACCCAAACTCCGAAACAAACATTTGTGGATCACACAAATATTTTTTTCCGACCCGTGAATCGGACCCTGGACCTCAGTCACGGCAGTCGCATACACTACCACTGCGCCACTTTTAAGACTTCAATGGCTTGTGACTGTCGTCTAAGCTCCCAACACTGTAAGGACGCCTTCGTCGTTAGCAGTTGGTTAGCAGGTGAGGTCGCTTAGGCCTCAGAGATCATAGTAGGGCTTATGTACTATATATATAAAACTTGCTGATCGCCCGTCTCGTACTTCTAACTTTCTATTCTGGGTGCCACGGACCCATTTAATACAGTTGTTTATTAAATTGCTCTGCTCTCCTGGGTAGTAGCGTTATGATATATAGCCAATGGCCTTACTCGATCAATGGGCTATCCACTCTTCATCTTTAAATATTAGTAAACATAATTGATTATTAAATATTTTTTCAACATTCAATTTCAAACACAAAATATTTAAATTATTTTGTGTTTGAATGATCAATAGATTGTTAAATAGTGTGAAAATGATTCACACATTCGATAATCTATCATGGTTTTCCTCACTTACATAGTTAAGAGAAACTGAAACATACTGTCTGCAAAGAAAGTCACAACGGCAGTTAAATTATTAAAAAGTAAAATTGCAATATGTATTGATTTTAATATTGTCATAGCACCAATATACTCTGCTGCTAAATAATATTTGTAATAAATTAGTACTTGCTGAGGTAAAACTTTACATTTATGATTTTGCCTTGCACGAGATGAGGCTAACTGTACTAAAATTTAGCAGATTATAAATATTAATGTATTTATATTATTATATTAAATAACACCACTTGTACTGTTCCACAACATTTACTTTGTAAACCTGACCGGTTTCGCCTCACGGCATTCTCAAAGGTACACAATATGACGACCAGTCGTCATATTGTGTACCTGTTGTGGAACAGTGCAAGTGGTGTTATTTAATATGTGTAGCAAGTTCCACCAAGCGCCATCAATCAACAGTATAAACAATTAATGTATTTGGCGAGAATCCATTAAGATATGTATGTGCATATACTAAGACTGACAGACGCCGCCCTGAGGTTTCACTGGCGTGGTAACCGTTGCTGCCAGAATACTGGGATAAAATGTAGCCTATTACTCCTTATAACATCAGCTATCTGCCGGTGAAAATTCCTTTAAAATCTATCCAGCTGTTTAGAGATTAACCGGAACAAACAGAAAGACACAGACAGAAAAAAAAATTTAATACTGTTTTTTTTTATTTAAGTACGGAATATTACTTTCTTGTGCTTATACTTGAATTTTATTTTTCTGTATAGATTTTAAATGATTCACAAAATCACGAATATTGCTCATGTGAATCTCGACAACAGCAATGTATAAGAATCCATATTTGCATTCTTTTTTTTACAAATTCCGGTATCTAAAATATACATATTATTATGTAAAATAAATCTAACCGGTTTAGTTTTTACATGTTAGGTAGGTGTATGAATGTAACTCTAAATGTAAAAAAAAAACATTTTTTTTCATATATAATAAAAAGTTACATTGATGATCTACAAGAAATGTCAAATCTAGTACCCGAGATGTTGGCTGTGCTGTGTAGCGCTTCAATAATAATTCATTTGCTAGTTTGTATGAACATATTTAGAATCAATGTTTATAAAAACTACATTTACGAGTTTAATATGCTAATATTACAGACTAACCTTTTTTTTTTATTTTAGGAATCATTACTTGACTTTAAATAGCTAAATAAGATTTTAGTATTTTGTATCCTAGAACTTGACACTACTAGTGGCATCTATTGATATTTATTATACCAAAAATATTTTGTTCGCATTGGTTCCCCCTGTTACCACCTGGTACTGGAACTTGGTTTGAGATGTTTCTGAAAGTGATTTAATAGAAGAACTATTGACGAAAAATATTATTGTGCGAAAGGAGTTAGGTCAGACTTACATATATGAAATCACGTGAGCAGATTGCTCAAAAACGGAATGGACTAAAGTACTCTGATACCCAGACGGTGTATGAATTATTATGATAATCAAATTGAAGCTTTATAATTATATTATTGAATATGCAGGAAGCGAAAAAAGTAAGCATGGATCGCGAAGCCTAATGATCTGTCCACTCTGACTAACCCGTCAGACATACAATGTGAACATAGTTCATTTTGATTCAATTGGCAATAATAGAAGAGCTTTAGCAGTACTAAAGCTCTTCTCTTACCTGCTCTTATGCTTATTCTCAACCTGCTCTCCAAAATTGTATGTGTAAGAGTCTAAAAAATCAATTTCATTTTTACAGATTTTACCTTTGGAAAACAATATGCAAACACCAGAGGACTTTGGTGGGTGGAATGGCGTGTTAAACACTGGTATGGTGATTGTGGCCGTGTTATACACAGCAATTGGATATTACGGATACATTAAATATGGGGATAGTGTTAAAGGCAGCATTACACTGAATTTACCTGATTCTTTGTAAGTTTTTATAATTTTAATATATTTCCAGTTGATTCCACTTTTTGTTGGGTCCACTTCTTTTTGGATTCTAGGAGAAGTTATCGTTTGACTTTTAATTTTCGCTATTGTTGCGGTGCGACTGTCGTCTGATCTCTTCTAAGTAAGGGCGTAGGGCCCGTAAAGGCGCCTCGCCTGTATTAGTCAGCAGGTGTACCGCAAGCAGAAGTGGTAGCTTGGGACGCCTTTACACCATTTTTCGCATAAGATATTGTACCTAAGGGCCCCCGCACACTAGCTTCTTTTAGTATCCGCAACCGGTGACTTAGAAGCTTTGTGAAAGCTACATGCAGCGACCGAGCGCGACACAGTATCGACACAAGTCTCAACTCAAAGTCGCTAAAAGAAGCCAGTGTGCGGTGGCTCTTAGTGGAGCTATCCTGCCTCATGCAATTCTGGTGATAGACGGGGTTCTACCACTTGATATGTCGTAAAATGGCGACCTAAATGAATTTACATACTCATAACGCCAGAGAGGTTTCCAACTCATACAAAAAGGGCAGGTTTCCTTAAAAGATTTTTCAAATGGGCTTAGGTTTCTTATAGAAATTAGACTTAGAAAAAGATTTCTATGAAAAGAGAACTCTTCCTGAAGTCGTTTAAAAATAAAAAATCTGTGTAAATCTTGATTCGACTGCCGCGCTGAGGTCTCGGATTTGATTCCCGGGTCGTTACAAATATTTGTGTGTTCCAACTTATGTTTTTTTCGGAGTTTGGGTGTTTACTATGTATAATATTTATAACTAACTATCTTCACGCTGCATCCCTGACAGGGTAGTCATAGAGGACAGATCGAAGAAGAATATTTAAATATTTATAAATATATAGGTATGTTTATCAGTTGTCTAGATCCCACACCACAAGCTTTTATTAGCTTACTTTGGGCTAGATGATATGTGGCGCTGCATTTTATTTTTTGATACAAGATTAAATTTTTAGAGTAATATAAGGATTGGATTTAATTAAATAAAGTATTGAAATATGTCGTGGTATTCGTGCTTTATTTTGGATTCTATTTATAGATAAAATAAATAATAAATAAATATTGTGGGACACTTTTCACACAGCACATTTAGCCCAAAGTAAGCCAATATTACCTTGTGTTATGGGATCTTGATAACTGATAAACATACTTATATATTTCTAAATACATACATATTATACATAGGAAACACCCAAACTCCGAAACACACATTTGTGGATCACACAAATATTTATTCCGACCCGGGAATCGAACCCGGGACCTCTTGCGTAGCAGTCGGATACACTCCCACCGCGCCACAGAGGCAGTCTAATATAATTTATAATCTAATATAATAATGATCAACAGTGAACACGTTATTAGAAAATAGTATTTAGTCGAAATTAGCTCAGATTTTGTCACTTGTTCTAATCTCAATAGCCAGAGTAGTCTTAAAAAAAGCACGTAATTAAAAATATTTTCTAATAAAAATACACTAAAATTTACAGATTAGCACACAGTGTGCGGGGAGTAATGGCAGCTGCGATTTTCTTATCGTACGGACTTCAATTCTATGTGCCAATGAGTATAGTTTGGCCTTATGTAAAATCCAAGTTGACATCCGAACAAGCCCTTAAATATGGAGAAGCAGTTACACGTTTCGTACTCATATCTATTACATGTAAGTATTAGATCTAATCATGTCTTTTCTTTTATCATCATGCTCTTGCCTTTGTTTCATATTATTTTAGGTCGGCGTAGTATATTTTCTGATTTAGGGTATGATTGGTCAAGCCTGAAAATTGTTTCAACTCGTCAAGCGAGGTTTTTCCACACATTTTTGTTCAAATTCGTAAAACACTACTAAAGTTTCGTTCCGTCAAGGCATGTAAAGGTTCTGATTGGACAAGTCTTTGGAAAGTACTAACTCGTCAAGTCTATTAGTAGTATTAATTGGTCATGTATAATATGTTCTAATTCGTCAAGCCTATCATTAGTTCTGATTCGTCAAATCTATAGACCAAGCAAATATCACAAATATAAAAATATCGCAAATATCAAACAGAATATCAAATGATTAAAATAAAGACTACCCAAGAAAGTATACTTTGTTTAAAAAGTCATAGCCGCTATGGAAGTGTGTGGAGAAACGAAAAGAGACTGTGGTAATAAGCGTGATGCATGGTGGAATAAAAAAGTGAAAGAAATCGTTTGAATGATTTTAATATAAAAGAGAGATACAAGCTGCAAATAGTTATCACGAAGGCACTGATGAAGGAAGCTCGTGAAAGGTGCAGAATGAAAGGGATGAAAGGTTGTCGTCCAATTTCCGGGATAATGCAAAGCTCTTCTGGAAAAGAGGTAGGTAAGACTCGGAGTTTTTTGACAATCTGTAGTATGAATAAAGTGCGTAGTGCTAACAACGATGTCGAAACAGACTAAAGTGACGTCCTGCAGAGATGGAGTGGATATTATGGAAAGATGTATGCAAGTAAAGACAGAGATATTATTTGTAGTTACTTGTGTGGGGCTTCTTGACCAGGTTATTAAATGATACATTAAAACTATTACACCATGACATGACACCATCTTAAATCAAAAGGGACAGTATTGCCATACACTTTCTACTACGTTAGATTATTATGTAAGTGTTGCTATTCAACAAGAGATGCTACACTTTGATGCTCCAGATCCCGTTGTCATTGAAGTCATGAGCATAAAAGAGATTGAACAAGCGATAAGAAGTATGAAATGTTGTAAAGCTGCGGGAAAAGACAGATTTACTGCTGAGATGATCAAGTACGGTAGGTCCCGCGTCTGGGACACACTGTCTGTTATGCAACTTATTCTGGCGGACGGGTAAGGTCCCAAATTACGGGCGAATAGCAGTTGTAGTACCCAGTTACAAAGTAAAAGGCTCTCGCTGAAACCGTTCCAGCTACAGGGCGATCAGCTTAGCTAGTAAGGTATATGCAAAGATTATAACGGCAAGAATGCAAGAAAAGTCTGGAAGGTATTTGTGGGAGGTTTAATACGGATTCCGACGTGGAAGAGGTTGCATGATTGAAATTGTATTATACTACAAATACTGCATTCTACCATTAGTAGTAGTAGTACTAATGATCTTGAGCATTAGGCGGTGTACCTACCTACCATACATACAGTAAGTAATATTGAGTAGTCTTTGCTTTAATCAATTCTAATGAAACTGTTGGAAAATCGGTTGGTCTAAGGATTTGACGAATCAGAACTAATGATAGGCTTGACGAATTAGAACATATTAAAACTTGACCAATTAGTACTACTGATAGACTTGACAAGTTAGTACTTTCCATAGACTTGTCCAATCAGAACCTTTACATGCCTTGACGAAACGAAACTTTAGTAGTGTTTGACGAATTTGAACAAAACTGTGTGGAAAACCTCGCTTGACGAGTTAAAACAATTTTCAGGCTTGACCAATCATACCCTAAATCTATTTTCTTTCTTTATTCATCCCTGCTATTCGTCATCTGGTCTTTTAGTCCTTTCACATTCATATCACTCCTTACACAATCCAACAATCTTCTCTATGACCATCCTCTGGCTCTCCATCCATGTCTATCCCTCTTATCCCCGAAGGTGGCAGAAGCATATTATATGCCCACATTTCAGCGCGTGTATTGATTAAAATGCTTTGCATTGAATTATACAATAAATATTCTAATCGATCCCTCGTTGTAATCGATCTATCTGGTCGTTAAGGGGGCGTGAATGTAAATTATTATCATTTAAATTTATATTAAAATGTACATCATAATGTGTTGAATTGTATTTTATAATATTATTGTAACTAGTTGAACCGGCAGTTCTTTTGTCTTAGAGATATAAAAAATAGCCTACAACCTATTCTCAGTCCTACTAAATACACTTACACAAAAAAATCATAATAATCGGTCACGGCGTTTCGGAGGAGTTCGATAATAAACACTGTGACACGAGTTTTATTATGTACGAGGGCGGCACTGAAAATTTCAGAAATCAAGGAAGTGACACAACATTACTATTTAAAAATGTATTTATTGCTTTTCGAAGTATTCTCCGCGAAATTTGACACATTTTTCCTTACGATGGAACCAATCATTGAAGCAACCATTCCATTCGGAAGTTGGGGTATCCAAAATGGCCGTTTTGTAGGCCTTCACAGCTTCTTCAGGTGATGAAAATCTCTGACCACCCAATTTATTCTTTATTTTAGGGAAAGTATAGAAATCATTAGGGCTTAGGTCGGGGCTGTAGGCGTAGGTTTTTGGACGACTTTGACGGGGATCATCACTGAGCTTGACACGTCTACGTTGAAATTCAGCAAACCAGCGATAAATTGTGGTTTTAGATGGGGCTTCATCACCAAATGCAGAAATCGTCCGGTAAACACACTGTTGTTGTGTTAAACCACTTCGAAAGTCATAATAAATCATTGCTCTTGAATTTTCTCGAGTCAATTCCATTTACTCAGCGACTAAACAAGTTTGACAAAACCTTGTGACAAGACCGAGAATAGGTTTAGTTTATTAATTAAGTAAATAAATAGATGGTATTCGATTTTTAAAAGCAAGGAGTTTTCAATTAATAAGATTTTAATATGAATGAACAGTGGAAATGTTCAATTCCCGATACTTTTAGTGCAGCCCTCGTATTAAATATTTGATTATTATTAAAAAATTCAATGTGCTCACCACCTATTACGTGGGACAGGAATACATGTGGTGAAAAGTGGGCATATGATATGCCATTGCCACCTCTTCGGGGATAAGGCGTGATACATATAAATACATTTAAAAATAATAATATAAAATAATATTCCTTCTTGGAAAGTAATGTTTTTATCACTCTTACATTGTTTTAATAATTTATTCGCATAATCATCTTACAGGTAATAAAACATATAAAACAGAATCATAGGTTATCGTATTTTAAATGATAACCGCGAGTATTGTGGATTCCAGGATTATTTTTAATCATACATAAATGTTGACAAATGTAGCTGCATAATAAACGTCAGGCCTCTTAGCAAAACAGCTAATAAAATAAGCATATCGGTGCGGTTGTTGACGCAGAAACACGTCGTGTTGTATGTATGATGTTCAATTGACGGAACTGTTGTGTGTGAGCACTATCGTAATCAGCTGACTATTTTGTCACCCTGCCCCACTTCTTATTCTCGCGTATCTATACGTCTGGTCGATGACTTGGGAAGGCAAACGCTATATCAGGGACCACTGACCTCTATTACACAAGTATACTGGACTAGATATTCTCTAAGAAATTAGTAGTTTCCGTTCCGAATCGAAGTGCCATTACGAGCGTCTCTATCATTTATCGCGTGGCTATAACTATCAACGTCAAAGCCCTTTAGTTAAAATTTGATAGGTAGGTACTTGTAGGTATTAAAAAAGATTTAAATAACATAAAGAAGCTCCACGCGTTAATAATTCGAAAAAACTTCAATTGTAGCAAAAGTGAATGAAGTCGTTGCATCTCTTTCACTCTTACGCTATTTTCGCTCTTCAGACCAAGACGAAATGAGCAACAGCCTTGCTCTTCTTGCTTCATTTTTGATACATTTTGTCATAACCATTGCGTAAAAAAAATGCGACAAGGGGCTATGTAAGCTAGTTAAATCTTTGTGTATATGTAGATTAGTAGCAGAAGTACAATTAAATTAGTTTGTTCAGTTGTAATTTTTTATCGTGGGAGAGGGTGACCTTATCAAATTGCCTAATTAATAATCATATCCGCATTCATTGTGTTTGCACTGATACTCTCTTAACAAACAATGTTGTTCTATGTTCCAGTTTTGGCAGCCGCTATCATTCCCAATTTGAGTGGAATAATTTCACTCGTAGGCGCTTTTAGCAGCTCTGCGCTCGCACTTATTATACCACCCATAATAGAAATTATGACATACTGGCCTGATCAACTTGGGAAACGCGATTGGAAGTTATGGAAAGACATCTTAATAATACTTTTCGGATTGACTGGCTTTGCGTTTGGTACATTCACCAATGTAAGAAATATATTTTTTAGTGAAGATACATAAATTATTAACCAAAGAGTTTTATATCAAATATATTGTGTGTTGTTTTATATGATAATCATGACAATAATTGTGTGTAGCAAATGTTATATTGCCTTTTGAAATCGTATAATATTTATTTTAGCTTATAGGTGTTGATTAATTGACAAGCTCAGCTTATTTTTACACTTATTATTTTATATTTGATATTTTAGTATTTGTAAAAGTGATATATTTACTCGAATAGGGTATTATTTAGAACTCTTATTAAACATTACAAAGAGCTTGTAACGAGATGTATGTAGAAAATAGTGAATGCGCATGAAAAACTATATTAGTATGTTTAGTAAAAAAATATTTAAAGTTTTAATGCTAACTGTGAAAATAGAATATATTTTAGCCAAAAAGCAGATATCTGAATTTTAATGAAATTTTTCAGAATACATATATTATTTATTAAACTAAATTATGACGTCATTGTTGGCTGAATTTCCTTGTCCGACACATAACCTAATGTCTGTAGTGGTTATTATAGAGGAATATGTTTAAAAGTATGTTTCGATTTCGATTGTACATTTTATTTATTAATTTGCACATTCCCTAATATATAATGTTACCCTGCTAAAGTGTAGTGACATTTTATACTCGTATTTAAATGAACGCACTTTCGCAAACTATCCTAACTAAATAAATGTGACTATATCTTACATTCCCTTAATATAAAATATGTTGTCTGTATCTATACCTGTACCTATAATAGGTATTTATTTTTTAATGTGATATGTTCTCGATGGAGGGTAAAGTACCTAAATATATTTTAATTTTAAATTATTGCGTAATACCTATATGAGATTAGTTATCTTCATATTTGAAGGAAAATATATACAGTTATGTTTAAATAAAAATTATAGTTATTATAATTAGAGTTTATTGTCTATGACAAATGATACAATAAGGCAAAGTCAAGATACGCGTCATCTGTTCTCAACCCTATGACTAATTAATGATAAATAAAGTGTGTAATTATTATGATCTTGATATAATAATGTATTTAGAAAGAAGCTAGTGTAGCGAAATTTAAAAAAAAAGTAAAAAATACTATTTTAAGCGGTCCCGTGAGCAGTGTTAATTGTATGCTTTTCATCATTCCATAATTTTTTTTTTCTATCCATGTATTGGATAATTTGAATATTAAAACGAAATCTGACATTGTGTAATTATCTTTATTTGGACCTCTAGAGCATTCCTGTTGGTTGATAACGATAGCAATAATATAAATAAATGTGTAAAGGGGCGCTATACTCCTAGGTAGACCGACACTGAACGGCTGAGTGAGGATATAAATTCGAATCTCGTTTAAGAAAATATTCGTATTCTATAAGGAACCTGAAGTAAGCTCAGCCTGAAGTAAGTTGGAGATATTGCGGATGCTTCCACTAAACAGAAAATATCAACCCTTGTCTGTGTGTGTCGAAAAATATAAAAATATTTTTCTTCATCTCCATTATTTTCAAAACTTCTTTTAATAGATTCTTTACTCCTTTTTCCTCGTCGCTTTTTATTACTTTTATTGTTCCTGCTTCTTGTTTCAATTTCTTTTCTACCTTCTTTAGTTATTCCTGATTTTTTTTCTTTTCTACAGTCTTGTTGAAAATTATGGAATGTTTATTTCTCCGATTCCTTTGTTTTGTTGGAAGTCTTTATCGTTGGTACGTTAATGTTTTGTAATTGGTATTATGGCTCCATATGTATAAAATGAGAATCTCGTATTCTCTGTTACAGGTTGTTTTTAACGGGACTGTGAAATATGAGGTCTATTTTTTTCATCTGATTGAATGTTTTAAAATTTTTTACAATAGTTATAAGCCACGAAGTTACTGTGACTTTTATGATGCAGCATGAAGCAAAATTGAATCTTTACAGGATGACCGGGAAAAGCTTTTGTAATGATAGTCAATCCAATTACTCATAATTTTTAAGGTGCTAAAATGGGTGCATTCTTTTTCTCCTAAATATAAAAGAAACGGTGGAACGTAATTTGTCAGTCTACATGCATTTACAACTGTTGCCAAGGTTCCTCTTTCAATATTGATCGCCTTACCGGTGCAATTTTTTTAGAATTTTTTTGATAGTTCATAGGCCAGTCTCGTCATCATTACATCATCTGAGCTAAAATATATTTAGATGTCAACTGAATTAGGCTTTTGGACAACAGACATCTTGACCTGTACTTTTGCTCTTGTAACATTTTTTATTTCGGATATTTACACACTCAATTTATTTTCTTGTATTTCTCTTATATTTTTAAAGTTTTACGTTTGTATCAACTCGAGTCATCTGACACATACTACATCCTTCCGTACTACCGTCAAATCACACAGAAAACACCCGGAGAACAACCAGATTGTACCGATCACGCGTACAGGAATAGCGCACCTAGCATTCTACTGTTTGTTACTAGTTTCGCTAAATCAAATACCCATGTGAATTGTAATAATATGAAGAGCCTTCGTCAACAGTATACTGTGATATGCCGATTTGAATTACCAATATAATTTAATAAATTATAATAATATTAACATAAACCAATGTACATTTAAGCACAACTGATATCTCAAACAATCAATGTTGAAATATTGATTATATTGCTGTCTCAAGAATAATTTCTCTTTGATCTGCTTAGTAATGGTGATGTACTTATATCGAATAAAATATATAGATGATGGTGTAAATGAAGGATTTATTTATCAGAACCTCCGCGATAACCACTAAACTCTCCCTGGTTTACCTCCTGTCTTTGATATGAAGCTTTGGGGTTGTAGATATAAAATAAAATTTACCTACTCAATGCCCTGCCAACTTCATCTAGGCTATTACATCTGCTTACTGAAGACCAAGGATTTACACAATGAGCACCCGTTTCACGAGTCACCCGCAAGGGGTTCTCGCCCAATCAGAGAACTGGATGTCACACAGCATTACCACAAAAATAGTTAAAATAACCAAATGAATAGTCTTACTCATAAAGAAGTAAGTTTTCATGCATATTTTTATTGAGTCCAGTAATTATGTCACCCTCTTGCATGCATTTGGAAATCTTAAGATGATGATTTATTACAAACTAGCTGTTGCCCGCAGCTTCGCCCGCGTGGTGATGTTTTCCTATTCGAGATTTCGTTTCCGTACGAAACGAAACCTACACTTTTAGAAAATTCAATAGAGCCAATGTTACTTACGAAGAATGTAGGTGAAAGAATTTTTAAAATCGCCCTAGTAGTTTCTGAACCTATTTATTACAAACAAACTTACAAATGTGTCCTCTTACGAAATATAATAGACGCCGGTCAAATCAGTCAAAGATATACCTAAATATATTTTTGTGAAATTTATTTTGGCTTCAACTATTTAATTTGGTCCCAGTTGCCAGTAACATTTAAAATAAATAAAATAAATAAAAATATCTTTATTTTGCATAGACCATTTTAACGGCGCTTACAAAATGTCATACACTATTTAAAATATTTAAAGCGACCACCGGTTCGGAACGCGGCCCGCCGGAGAAGAACCGGCAAGAAACTTAGGAAGGCTTTCTTTTTGATGGCCTATTTACAATTTATTATTATTTAACTTTGCCAGCACATCATTTCCAGGCGTCCCTGTCCTGCAAATAGTCTGTAACGGAGTAAAAACCTTTTTCACAAAGCTTGTTTTTAATAAACTTTTTAAATTTATTTAAAGGTAAATTTCTCAGGTCACAGGGAAGCTTGTTGTAAAAGCGTATACAGTTACCCCGGAAAGAATCGCCAATCTTATGTAGTCGACTGTGGTGGACTGAAAGATTATTTTTATTTATAGTGTTTATATTATGTTTATCACAGAGTTTAGAAAACTGTGATAGATTTTTCTGGACATACATAAGATTGGCAAAAATGTATTGTGATGGTACGGTTAGAATATTTACTTTGAATTTTTCTCGGAGAGAAACTCTGGGGCCCAAATTATAAATAGCGCGTACAGCCCGCTTTTGTAGAACAAAAATAATATTTAAATCTGCAGCACTCCCCCAAAGGAGAATACCGTAAGACATAATACTATGAAAATAGCTGAAGTAAACCATTCTAGCCGTATCCACATCTGTTAGAGTCCTGATCTTTTTTACAGCGTATGCAGCCGAACTTAATCTAGAGGCTGTCTTTTCTATGTGTGGGCCCCACTGCAAATTGGCATCAATAGTTATACCTAGGAACACAGTTGATTATACAAACTCTAACACTTGTCCATTCAGTTGAACATTGGCCGCAACTTGTTTTACATTTGGTAGAGTAAATTTTATACATTTAGTTTTATTTTCATTAAGGCAAAGATTATTTGAGCTGAACCAATGAACTACTCTTGCAATTGCATTGTTTACATCGTCATGGTAGTTGTTAAGCCAAGTTAAAGGCCTTATGGGCGGCTTGAAAATTTCAACAGCAGGTCGCAACGACCTGCGCTTGTCCATTTCATTACTGCAATGGACTCACCTGTGTTACGTGGGATAAAAATGCACATGGTGAAATGTGGGCGTATGATATGCCTCTGCCACCCCTTCAGGGATAAGGTGGGATTAACAATTAACTAAAAAATTATGTTGCCATATCAAAATTTTAGTACCTACCATGGCTATTACGTTACCTAGTTCCTTGAGGATCGGTTGGGGGATTTAAAAAGAGAGCAATGGCAATGAAAACTAATTGTAGGTTTTGCTCGTTATAGTAATGCAGAAACATTCTACACAAGCAGCCTATGGGCACAGTATAAAGAAAGAAACCTGCCATTAATGCGACTCCTTTGAAGTCGAAGAAAAATGCTGACCGTCGCTGCGACGACTAATTCATTAGTAAGGCGAGCTGCGAATGAATTAATGAATTAATTTTCACGACTAATTCATGAATGAATCGTGTCATTATGATGCAATGCTAATGCGTAATACCGAGTGCAGGAATAAAAAAGTGCATGGTTGATATTCAGTCCATTAGTTTTCAACTGTTATTATAATGCTTGTGTTTAGGGTATTTTATTTCATTAAAGATTTTTTTTGTCAATCTGTGAAAGCGCTTGAATCCAGTAAGAAGTCGAAATTCAGTACGAAGTTATTACGAGTAGTAGGTACTTTTTTAGTTCATTTTAAAATACATACCAATTAGCATTTAGCTTAGCAATAGCACGTCGCATGCTAAGAGATGGAAATTAGCACGTTTATGAAATTAATCAATAATAGCAGTAATTTCCAATGCTATAATTAAAATAATTAAAAATATAATTAAATAATAATTTTTTTTCAAAATTCACCTTTTCTTTTGAACAGACCTCGTACTGACGTACGCAGCGATCGCAGCTTGCCTGTGATATGAATTAGTCGTGAATTATAATGTTATAATGTGAATTTTCGCAATGCTCATGGCCTACGTTATCCAATACGTGACATACACCGACATAAAAATTAAATAGGCGTACTTTACCAAGTTATTACTGTTTTACAACATGATAATCGTATACAAATGGTCTTAAAATGTTTAATATGAAAGAAAATGTTTTTATTTTATATAATTTTTACTTCGAACAATTTTTAAACTGAAGTCTGAAGAAAGAATGGAGTGTCATTATTATTTCCGAACGAAGAAATAAAAAACACGCAACACTACGGTAAAATGTCATTCACCGACAACAATTAAAAAATGTCGGAATCGTGTCAAGACGGTAATTGTCAAGGAAATAATGAATATGGGGCGGAGGAATCACCTACGAAACTTATCGTCAATTACATTCCTGAAGTTATGACCCAGGACATGATGTTCTCACTATTTTCGACAATGGGTAAACTGGAAAGTTGTAAATTGATAGCCAACCGAGGATATGGGTTCGTCGAGTACTCTCGTCCAGAGGATGCAGTCAAGGCACGTAAGGCATTTAATGGTCTCCTGATGCAAAACAAGACTTTAAAGGTATCGCACGCACTCCTCAATCCAGAGCTAAAACCTCCTACGAAACCAGAAGCAGACTGGAACCTTTACGTGTGTAACCTGCCTAATGAACTGACCTTGCAGGATTTACATGGACTATTCGCACAATTCGGTAAAATAGTTAATTCTCGCATAGCTGCAGGTATAGCCTTTGTATTATATGAGCACCAGTACGAAGCAGAAAGAGCAATACAGAGTATAAATGGTACCACACCGCCTGGCTTTTTACACCCATTAACAGTTAAGTATGCTAATAAAAGTAATCCTCATAAACATAAAAACAATAATAATAACTTTCCCAAAAGTACCCTTGTGAGGCCTTATCATTGGATTAATCATATGAATGCAATAGGAGATCATAATTCTCCGAGTACATGGTCTATTTATATTTATAATGTTGCCCCAGAAGTAGAGGAGCTAACTCTGTGGCAACTTTTTGGTCCTTATGGTGCTATTGTGTCTGTTAAAATAATTAAAGATCATCAAACTAATAAGAGTAAAGGCTTTGGTTTTGTGACTATGAGAAACTATGACCAAGCAGCGATGGCAATACAAGCATTGAACGGATATGTTCTACATGGCCAACCTCTGTCGGTTAGTTTCAAAACTCAAAAGAGATAATGCTAAATTAAAAGACTTAATAAATTCTACAATATCTATACAGTAATAAATAGACAAAAAGATATTGAACTGTTGATTGGCATTATCATATTTTCCAATAAAGTAGTCACATAATTTTAACACCTCACAATTTTTTGTGTAGTCGCTTCTACTGCGACCCTTGTTGAAAATATTATATTACTTTGAGCTATCAACATTGTTAAGTTTGTTTATGGGTAATAATTTATTCAGTTTGCTCGTTAAATGTTTCAAGTTTACTAGAAGTTTAAGATTGTATTGAATTTGATTGTTGTATGGATATCCATCAGTTGTGAGCTGTAATGCTTTCATTATTTTAATCTATTATTTAAGTATAATAAAACCATTTTAAAGAAAGTGCTTTTACAAGATCTAACTAATTGATAAGCCACATTGAGATGTTTAATCAGCTACTAGTTTTAGTTCTACACTTTTTATAACATGATGTCTATTTAGGTAGTGAAAACGAAATCTAGATTATATCATATTTATACATTTAGTATAAAATTTGCTGAATTAAAGTTCATTTTCACAATTTTAATAATGTGTTTTGTTTTATTTCATCCTGATCCTGTTTTTAAAACTATGTATTACCAAAACAATAATCAAAAATAATGATATAAAACCATAGAAAATACCCTTAAATAGCAATGAAAATTACCTTAAACTGAATGCAAAGGTAAGAGACTAGAGAGACATGATCAAATCAGAGTACACAATACATGCATTTTTTTCAAATAAATAATTTACTTTCATGACAGATCCACCATAGCATCGGCTCCACCCCTGGGGATAGGGCGGGTACCTAACCAAAAAGGATGTCGATAAATCTTAATAATATTATAAATGCGAAAGTTTGTGTGGATGTTTGTTACTCTTTCACGTAAAAACTACAGAATAGATTTTAATGAAACTACAATAAAAATAATAAAAGGGCCTGATACAGAAAGCAGTTCTTCTCGACACGGCACGTATTGTGAGGAAATTCCTTTCTCTGGAGCCCTAACCAGCGGTAGTTTGGTACCCTGTACCCGATACCGGTGGGCCACTATTGTTTATATTTTTAAATGTATTTATTTATTTTTTATAGATATATTTAAAAATGTAATTGATATGTTGTATAAATGAATAAAAGAATAATAATAGCTTATACATCAGAATAACACATAGGCTACTTTTTATCCCGAGAAATGGGATCGAGAAACTTCTCTACGCGGCCGAAGCCGCGGCGTCAACCAGTAATAAATAAATTTTAAAACAAACTTAATTATATGTTTTTATTTCAAAAGATGGCGCTGTTATCAATCCGCAATGATAAATCTGCTGATTACACAATATGATTGTGAAGATAATATTTCGTTGCGATTGCATGCAAAAAACGTATAATGATCAAAAGGCATATATATAAACATATTTAGAACGTTTTACACAACGTCGTCTAGTCCAAAATAAGGCGACAACGCTGCCCAGAATAAAATTAATTTAGGTATATGCCATAGGATTTAGACACATAACTATTTTCACGCTGTATCACTGACGGGGTAGTCAGAGAGGACAGATCACCTTTGTGATCCTTGGGTACTTTTCGTTTCCTGAAGATTAATTATGGAGGTACTTTACTTGGAGGATCTGGACTCAGGATAGGTAGTTTTTCCTTTTTCGTTTTTGAGCAATCTGCTCACATAATCTTCTTATTAAATCTTGGTCTGTCTTGACCCTCTACTTTCGCCAATTCTTCGTCAATCGTTCCTCACTCTTTCGTTGGGCGTCCGTCTAAATCAATAGAGAACGCCCTTTACTGTTGAACATACTTATTGAATTCTAAATACCTACCTACATATAGTTAGGTATTAGAAAACACCCGAACTCCGAAACTACATTTACAGATCACCACTAGTAACATTTATTCCGACCCGGGAATCGAACCCCAGAACTTGGTAAACAGCAGTCGCATACTAGGTACTAGTAACATTACTGTACTACACATTATTTACCTATCTGTTTTGTTTATTATTATTGTAATTAGATTGTAATACGTAAACAGAAATAATAATGGTAGGCACACCGAACTAGCCGTTCAATGGTCAAAAAAATGTTTAGAAAACAATGAAAGCATTCAAATGTGACAGTAGCTTTGTAATTAGTTAGATATTAAATAAGCGAGCTTGCATAAAGTTAACTGCAGAGAATTTTAATAAGGTCTGCAATATGCAATGCAGACAGCGCATCAGACTTTACGCTGTGAACGCCATCTAGGTAATGATATTTTAAATTCAGTATTTCAATGACGTTGTAGATTTTTATTAGTTTTATTGCGGTTTTTTTGACTATACCTCTAATAAATAGTAGATTATACAACTTCAATAAGACTTTAAGATGATTTTCAAGGTAATTTGATTAATGTTTCACAAATATTTCAATAGGTAAATTAGCGCCCTCTGGAATGTGCGGAAAGGCGCATGCTCGCTATTGAATCAATAGCACATTTTATAGGCTGGTCGTAATATGTCAGGCAATCTGAGGATTGCCTTTAAAGTAGTATAAAAATATTCTAAAGATTCTTTAATACTAAGTTTGGAAGTGAAAAGTTTCATTGTGTGTGTGTGGCGGCAATACGGCCGTGGCAGACGGAGAGAGTTCTGCAGTGGCGGGGGGCGTCGGCCTCACCGTGAATAGTAAAGTAAGGATACTATTACCAAGTAGGTATTATACTGTTTAAACCATCAAGGTGTGGAAATCTGTAACTGTAACCGTAGGTACCCTGTTAAAGTTCAGTATCAAACAGTATACCATATTTGATACAAAGGTGATAGTCCAAACTGAAATCAAAAGGTCATACGTGTCTATTGAATTAATTTCACTAGCGTAGAGCTCAATGTACGTGATATGACAGCCTTCACTACATGGTGAACAAATTATGACGGGAATTTACTGTCCACGAGAATTTACTGTAGACGCTGGCTTTGAGCAGCTACTTAGTCCTCCCCTCTCCTCTTGATACTTACTTTTTATGAAAAAGACGACCAAAATCTCATGGCATGACGTCGTAGAGGACTTGCCAAACTGACTAATTGGGGATGCTGTAGATCTAGTTAATAGGTAACGTGAAAGAAAGAAAGCGAATATTATGCCGTTCATATTTAACCAGGAGTAACGCGATTGAAGTCGATAATTTATTTTAAATAACTAGCTATCTTCACGCTATATCCCTGACGGGGTAGTCAGAGAGGATAGTTCGCCAGGCTTCGCGATCCATGCATATATACTTATTTCGCTTCTCCAAGATTCATTAATCGCTTCATACATGCACGTCTGGGTATCCGAGTAGGTAGGTACTTTTGACTTTTCCATTTTTGAGCAATCTGCTCACGTGGTCTTCATGTGTAAGTCCTAAGGCCTACCCGAGGACAGTCAGGGTACAAGTCATCCTACCCTGACTCCTACCCTCTACTTTACTCTAATTTATTTAATGTTTGTCT
The DNA here is from genome assembly GCA_948477245.1 of Thumatha senex. Lineage (NCBI taxonomy): Eukaryota > Metazoa > Arthropoda > Insecta > Lepidoptera > Erebidae > Thumatha > Thumatha senex. Next base: position 16,359,497 of record OX419731.1, on the reverse strand, counting down.
AATTAGGTATATCCAAGTCCGGGGGCGGCGCGCGGCGTGTGGGCGCTGCCGCAGCCGCCCCCATGCTCGATGGCGGCTGAAGAACCGCTGCCACCATGCTCTCCCATGTCTCCTGACACACCGGCGGCTCCACCAAGAACTATTAACAATATCAATTATCATTCAGAGCTGCATCAACTATCTGCTCTTATCTTTGAAGCTGTTCGATCAGGGTATGTAATGATTTTTTTTTCATAATCACGTTATTGCTATTTTAAAGCCAATGGTGGAGGAGAAAATAACAAAAAAATGTCGTACCTACACTAGTCGTTTGGATGGGCACCCCAAATAGCTTGCAAATGATTTTATGAAGACCAGACAGACATCATTAAACGCATAAAAAGGAAGACAAGAAATAAAAAAAATATTCACATTGTACCTAAAGTAGAGATTGGAGATTAATACTTTCGACCCGGGAATCGAACCCGCGCGGCATTCGTATACACTAAGTAATATAATTTCTAAAAGGTATGTCAGCTACGAAGCGCTAGTACGTATGCCCCACACGACACACAATTGGTCGATTTTTTTAAAATAATTCCTGCTGTTATCTTAATTTCTCTACAGGGAAGTATCAGAAATCGAGCGCCTAGTGGAAAAACTGGGCGTAGAAGCGCTAAGTGCTAGAGATCAACATGGCTACACTCCCGCACACTGGGCAGCCTTGGATGGCAGTGTGGCCATGATGAGGTATCTCGTCGAAAGAGGAGCGCCTATAGATCTATCATGCTTGGGCACGCAGGTAATCACCTAAATATTTAATTTAGCATATTAAGATTTCAAAAAGCTTAACATACGATATTGGTCATTATTGTTCTTAAATTTAAATGGGTCACCAACATCACATGAAAGGGAAATATAATATCCGAAACAAGAAAAATATGAGTATATTATGGCTGACTGAGACAGTCAGCCTGTGACCACGGCCGGTGCAACCTGGTAGAAACGTCAGGCACCAAAGGTATGTGGAATAACCGCGTTTAACCCCGTTATTAACAAATATACTGATAGTATGCAACGCGATAGTTTAAAAGTTAGTAAGAAAAATATGAACTTCCAAAAATATAAGTAGGTACCTAGAACCAAGTTCGGAAGCTTCTTTTTATAAATTCAATGATGAGGATGTTCAAATATTTTTAAATGAAGATTAGATATAAGATTAGATATATTTAGTTTACAACGAACGCATTAAAAGTAAAAGTTATTTAATGTACCTATAACATCATCCACATTATTTTCCAAATTCGCAGGGTCCTCGTCCAATCCACTGGGCTTGCCGAAAAGGTCATGCATCGGTGGTACAGGTACTATTACAGTCAGGTGTCGCTGTAAACGCGGCTGATTTCAAAGGTCAGTTCATTTGAATAAGATCTACTTAAAGCACTTTAAAATTGAAATCAGTTTTCATGCGTTACTTTACTTCCTATATAGGTTTAACCCCACTCATGACTGCGTGCATGTATGGCAAAACTGCAACTGCAGCATATCTTCTCGGCATGGGTGCAGCAACACGCCTATCAGATATTAATGGTGATACTGCGCTTCACTGGGCTGCCTACAAGGGACATGCAGACTTAGTGCGGCTGCTAATCTATTCCGGAGTGCCCCTACATTGCACTGATAACTTTGGATCGACACCACTGCATTTAGCATGCCTGTCTGGAAATCTTACCTGTGTGAGACTAATATGTGAAAAGGTAAAGTTTATAATATTTTCTGCTTTCATATTTCTTGCCTAGTTCCGCATCACTGAAATAATAATAAGTGGATAAATTTTGGGGCAATGGGACCATACCGAGATATCTACGGGACCTAATTTAATCCTCGTTTACCTGCAAGTGGTGCACCTGCTGACTAACAGTCAAGGTCATGGGGCAGAGAAGGAAATCTCGAAACAAACCGCATGTACCCAATCTGTCTAGCCAGGGTTGTATAAAAAGGTCAATGATTTTCCCAAAATTATTGGCAGATGACTACGTCCAATTGTGAACTGCGGCTGATTTGCTTGGAAGAGCAAATATAATAGTACCTACCCACGCTAATTTACTTTAAAAGGTGGTTATATTTTAGTAAGGAAATAAAACTGTGATATTCGAGTATAGCTCAGCTGGTTAGAGCGCGTTGCTCCTGTATGGCAAAGGCAAGTTCCGTTCCGAACCAAATAGTTTTTCTTTTTAATCAAAATTAATTTATAATCATAGCTGTACTGAAGTTTTGTAGGTTTTTCTAGTAGGTAAGGTTGGCTAAACTGCATAGAAAATCTACTACTAAGTTTACGATTGTTATTGTGTTACTATTGTTTTTTTGACTTCGACAGCTGTGCTCTAGTTTTGACGGATCCTTTTTTAAGTTCATCTTCTTCAAAGGTTGCCTGTAAGAGATTGCTCTTTAGCGATAAGGCCGCCCTTTGTACATTTATGAGACTGTAATCTCCTGACACGAGTGTTTGATATTCATGTGCAATAAAGTTTATTCTTTTCTATTCTTTTCCCTCTTTTTTATCGTTAAGACATTTGTTTCTTTTTAGGTAAAGGCAGAACTAGAACCTCGTGATAAAAATGGGAAAACACCACTAATGCTGGCTCAAAGTCACCGACACGTAGAGGTAGTAAAATTGTTGCAGAAAGAAATGAAACGGAAATCTCACTGGATGCCGCCTCTATCTGAACTATGGGCCTTGTTGTTTGGTGGAGCTGGTGACTCGAAGGGGCCTTTACTGTTCTTTTTAATATCGGTCCTCCTATGGGGATATCCCATGTACTTTTTCAGATGCATTCCATTAACTTGGAACACCTTACGTTTCTCGCACTATTGCTTTTTATACTGGAATGCTATCATGTGGATCAGCTGGGTCATCGCCAACCGAAGGGATCCAGGATATATTCCACAGAATTCTGAAACTTATTATAGAGCCATAAGACAAATTCCATATTATGATAAATGGAAGAAGAGGAATGTTATACTGTCAAGACTGTGTCATACATGTCGATGTCTGAGACCATTGAGGTAAATCAATAATTTGTATTTGACATGTAACAGGTAATAAACATGTGTTATAAAAACTTTCGAGTTTTTAAACGCTTCTGCCATACATATTACTGGAATCAAACATAGCTCACATAGGACCCGTCATATTCTATTACCGCGGTACTTTCATTTTTCTATAGGATTTACACCTAGTTGCTTTCCAGGTCTCCAGCTTTGCAAAGGAGGAAAGAAGCGTTACGTTCATTTCCAACATTCTTAAATTATCTTCTGAATAATTTCTTTGCGGGTTCCAAGATATTCTAACTTCTCTTGGGACTTCACAGAGATCGAGCTCGGTGTAACTTTTGTTGTCTTGCCATGAGTCACAGTAATGGGATTGCGGGTGGGATTAGTCCCCATGTGTAATAAAATATTGTTATACAATATTTATTACACATTGGGACTAATCCCACCCTCTATTCTTAAAAGCGCTCGTGGCCCCGCGGTCTCAGTGTTCTGTAAACGATCACTGAGTTACGCAACTTTCACTATGGCTGGTCCTCGGATGGGTGACCACTTTGTGGCATTTACATTTGCGAGCGTTTCCGTGCTTCGGAAGGCACGTTAAGCCGTTGGTCCCGGTTGCCAGTAAAATGGCAGTCGTTAAGCCTGGTTGAATGCCTTATGGGCGGCATGAAAAATTTCAACAGCAGGTAGCCACAACCTGCGTCTGTCTATTTCAACACGGCAATGGGCTCACCACCTATTACGTGGGACAGGTAAAATCCACACGGTGAAAAGTGGGCATATTATATGCCTCTGCCACCCCTTCGGGGATAAGGCGTGATGGATATTTATTTATATTCTATTCTTAAAATGATATAAACCATTATTATCTCCAGCCAAGTAGTGCTCTATCAAATCACACAAGGATAATGGGATAGGGAACGCCTGTAAGACGGTTGTTGGCGGCAGTCACTTCCAAAAAGCACATTACCGGACTGGAGTCAAGTAGAAGAAGCCTACTTAAGTTGGTTTGGAGTGGTGTTCGTGGTGTACACACCACACAACAGCCGGGACATCGTACCCACGACTTCTGAATGTGTGTTTCAATGAAATTAGCAGTCGATCAAACTAGTTGGGTGATCACAAAAAAACAAAAAATATAATCACATTTTTATTGTTAATTTGTAAATATTTGTGCTAAGGTCAAGAAACGTTTAATTCCGCAGCTTTCACCGTTTCAGTTTCTTTTTCGCTACTGAACAAATAACAAAATGCGTAGGTAAACACTTGTAACCTCGATATATTCAATTACAAAGTAGATATATAGTCAAAAAGACATATTCATTTAGTTACGCTAGTATCGAGCTACTTACATAATACGTTGGTAAAACAACCATAAAATCTACATATTATTATAGTTTTCTGTGGCATCAACTAACCCTGATACGAGTGCATACCTCCTTAGGTGACGGTTTATTGTAATAACTCCGAGGATATTTGTGACGATGACGCGACGCGACGTTTAGGCGCAGAATGTCTAATTCTCAAAATATCCAGTTCGCAGAATGTCCAGTTTGCAAAATATCCAGTTCCATTTAATATGGCCTGGCCTGTTTTTATTAAATTTCCATAACTGTCAATTTCATTATTAGGTACAATTTGAGAACTTATAAACTAATTATTTAACCCGCTCCTCATCGTATCCGGTGAAAAGGTGCCCATTACACTGGCTGCATGAATAGCGATGGCCAACCTTTGCACCAGAAACGACCCGTAGCGGGAGTCACCTGCCTTGTCCTTCGACCGATGGCGACACCGTAATTCGCTAATTTATTTAATGCTGTGGTTTACTGATAAACTCTTTGTTTTGCAGGGCAAAACATTGCCGCATCTGCAAGCGTTGCGTCGCGTATTTCGACCATCATTGTCCCTTCATCTACAACTGCGTTGGAGTCCGCAACAGAATGTGGTTCTTCCTGTTCGTGATGAGTGTCGCCATTAACTGCACACTGTCGATATACTTCGCCTGTTATTGCCTATTGTTGGAAGGGTTCGGAGTACTGTATGCGCTGGGGCTGCTAGAAGCGATAATTTTTTGCGCACTTGGTTGGATTCTTACTTGTACCTCTGTAAGTAATAAAACATTGATTTATTATTAACGTTCGGAAATCGTCACGAATGTGATGCTGAACTAAATCTGACTAAAATCACACGGTCCCTATCTCTGCCTGTCCGTTCAGTGGCCACGAATCCCGTCGCGAGATCCTGGCTCTGCATTTATGATCTGGCGCTAAAACTACATATATTGTCTTCAATTTCAGATTCTACACGCGTGCATGAATTTGACAACAAACGAAATGTTCAATTACAAAAGATATCCGTATTTAAGGGACAAAAGGGGTCGCTACCAGAATCCGTTCTCGCGGGGCCCTTTGATGAATCTCATAGAGTTCTTCGTATGCTTACCAGATAAATGCGATGAGCAAGACATTTTCCACGAAGAGAATATATGATATGTAATGCAATGACGAAGTACCACTTACGTGGCGAGAAAGAAATCTCAAGATGTTACTTAACCAATCTTGAAACTTACGAAAGTGTAGGAAGGAGGAAGCTATGGGACTTACCAAACGTAGGTAGTTTACACTGAAGTTGCAATGTACGCACATGTCCTGCGCAAGTGAGCGCTTCAACTTCAGAGCGAACTATTAGAGTTTAGGGATTTTTCTTCACGCTGTATACCTGACGGGGTAGTCAGAGAGGACAGATCGCCAGGCTTCGCGATCCATGCATACTTCTTTCGCTTCTTCGAAATACAAAAATTAAATAATTAATTAATTTATTAATTATTAATACAAATTCATACTTTTTTCGGCAGGAGCCTAGTTAGATAGATATATTAAAATAGCTACTGAAGTTTTTAAAATTATTGATGCTTGGCACGCAATAGTCAATTTCATTCAAATTAAGAAAACAAAAATGCCGAAGTGTCTTTAAACCTTATTGCTAGTGCCAATAAGGGCGTAGCCAGGTTTTCGTTTTTTTTGGGGGGTTCCAATACTTGTAATAATGTGTATATTTTTGGATAGATCGCACAATAATTTAATTATTGTAAAGCCGATTTTAGATGCGTTAGGGCCCTACCTACGTCTTTGGGGTTCAAGCCAGACTCACCTTCGAGTTGTGCACCTGTTGACTAACGGACGAAGTCATGGCGGAGAAAAATAATATTTCGAGCCAAAATCTATACGAACCCATCTAGCCAGAGTGGTATAGTAAGGCACAAACAAGAACAAATAAGAAACCGGCCCCAGTTTCCAGCACTTCCTCCGTTCTCGATTACGGTAGCGATCGGGGTGATGGCGGAAGAGTGGATGCCAAGAATCTCTACCATACACGATTGGCTCTGGCAACTTATGGAAATACCTTTCGGCTGAACCAGCGCCTTACCGAACTTGAGGTAGAACTGGGTAGCATAAACAGGCCCATATCGACTTTATGCGAGCTCCGAAGAAAGGGCGAATACACACTAACTCTTGCGTCCAGGGACCTTTTCTATTTTCGGAAAGATGATGAAAGGTATTCCTCCGAGGGCGGTATTGGTTTTATGATGAATGACCTTGTTAGCAGTGTTGTGGAAGCAGCAGTGTGTCGGCTAGGGAAGCATAATTTTACTGAAGCTCACATAGGTATCTCTGAGCATCAGTGTACCTATTCCAGTGTATGGCCCGACCTCGACAAGCACTGACGAGACAGTTTAGGCCGTGCACGAGGACATAGCGACAGAATTATATGGTACTACAAAGGCTTATTATATGGCACTACAAACAACACGCTAGTTATATACTTTACCGCCAGTTGTTTTTTTTTTTGATTAACTACAGCAATGCGGTGAATCACGTGATCGGTGATCGGTCTTTATGGCGTGGTGCACAGAGTTTATTAACTTTTTCGAGTCGCAGAGGGTCTTCTTAATGAATTCTTACTTTAATAAAAAGCCCTACAGAAAATGGACTTTGTGAAGCTCCGACAAGGTCGCAAGGAACGAGATAGACGTCTTGACAACAGACAATAAGTGTATATTTAGAGATAACTAACTAACTATCTTCACGCTGTATCCCTGACGGGGTAGTCAGAGAGGACAGATCGCCAGGCTTCGCGATCCATGCATACTTCTTTCGCTTCTTCGAGATTCATCAATCGCTTCATACACGCACGTCTGGGTATCCGAGTACTTTTGACCTTTCCGTTTTTGAGCAATCTGCTCACGTGGTCTTCATATGTAAGTCTCGGCCTACCCTGACTCCTTCTACCCTCTACTTTTGAACAATATATATTCTTCGTCAATCGTTCCTCACTCATTCGTTGGACGTGTCCAAACCAACGGAGCACGCCCTTTTCCAGCTTAACGCTGACACTTTCATTCACACCTGCCAAATTGCGTATCACTTCGTTACGTATTCGGCCAGCCAAGGTAACGCCGCACAACTTTCGAAGTGATCGCATCTCCACAGCATTCAATTTACTTTCATGCATCTGCTGACATACCCAGGTTTCACTACCGTAAAGCAAAGTTGGCACTAGCACTGCATTATGAATCGCCAGTCGTGCTTCTTTTACGATGCTTTGTCGCTTTACTAACTGGGACAAAGCACCGTTAACTTTGTTTCCGGCAGCTACTCGCCGTTCCACATCCGAATCACATCTTCCATCCGCGCTAAACATACTTCCTAAATACACAATTTCATTCACTTGCTCTAGACGTTCCTGGTTTACCCTAATCTCGCATTTAGTTCTTACGTCACCTCTTTCAAATACTAGAACCTTAGTTTTACTTGCATACAAGCGGAGACCCTTACTTTCACACCCCTCTTTCATATTAGTGACTAATGCCTGAAGGTCGGCTTCTGATGAGGCCATGAGCACCGCATCATCAGCGTACAGCAGACAGTTTACTGTAAAGTCACCCAAATTCACACCCATATTAAAATCTTTCAACTTCTGCAGGCAACTGTCCAGATACACTATGAACAGCCAGGCGGACATGACACATCCCTGTTTGACGCCTGTACAGATATCAAAAAGAGGTGACACATCCCCCCCTACTCGCACGCAAGCCTTACAGTCCCTATAAAGCGACTGTATTGCCCGCAGTAGCGAGCCGTCCACACCATATCCTGGCAGCAAGTCCCACAGCGTTTCTCTCACAACGTTATCAAATGCTTTCTCTAGATCCACAAAAGCGCAGAAAACCTTCTGGCTAAGAGCCAGAAACTTTTCCGCGATCATGCGGAGAGAAAACACTTGATCCATGCAACCTCTTCCACGTCGGAATCCGCATTGAGCCTCCCATAAATACCTTTCAGACTTTTCTTGCATTCGTGCCGTTATAACCTTTGCATACACCTTACTAGCTAAGCTGACCAAGCTGATCGCCCTGTAGCTGGAGCAGTTTAGGCGCGAGCCTTTCCCTTTGTAAATAGGTACTACAACTGCTACTCGCCAGTCATCTGGGACCTCACCCGTCCGCCAGCACAAGTTGCATAACAGACATAGTGTGTCCCAGACACGCGACCCACCGTACTTGATCATCTCAGCAGTGACTCTGTCTTTTCCCGCAGCCTTACCACATTTCATACTTCTTATCGCTTGTTCTATTTCTTTCATACTAATGACTTCAATGACATCGGGATCCGGAGCATCGAAGTGAGCTCCCCTTCCCGATGTGGCATCTCTGTCTTTTCTTGCATACATCTTTCCATAATATTCACTCCATCTCTGCAGGACGTCACTTTGGTATGTTAGGACGTCATTGTTAACATGTCATTGTATATTTAGAGATGTTTGTAATAATCCGGTTAAATGCCGGAATTGATCAACGATTTGACCGATCTCGAAATTTTAATTTCCTCGCCGAAAGAGCACGAACGATGAACTATACTTTCTGACCTTCTGCTCTCTATACAGAATTAGAGTCTAAAAAGTTTTAATCGGAACTTCAAAATCCTTTCGATTTGCTTGTGTAGGTACCCCAATAGGTCCTTACTCCGTTATTGTTCAGTTTAGTATCAGGGACTCACATGAGCAGCCTCCATGGTTACTTATTGTAGTCATGACCGAGTACCTACTTGGCACTATACTCTACAGGTCCTGTTGGCATAGGCGATGATTTAGTCAAGCACACGGACCTGGTTTAATACCTGGGATTTCTATTACGTCCAATGACATTGATTGTGACGTCAAAACACACATTGGAACTGCGTAAGCCAAGTTGCAGGAGATGCCTGGTATAATTTGTGACTCAAAAATACCGGTCAGAAGGGACAGGTCTATAACACCTTTGGGCTCTGTTAGAGCCACACAAGCAGGTGCTCTGTGTCACGGCAATGAAAATACTGTGGTAGTTGTGTGGAGGAACTCTCGCATCCGCGGTCTCGCTACTAGGGATGTTGATGACTGTGCGTAGTGGAGGAGAAGTAGGAAAGCAGACCCCGCCGTAAACACAACTCAGACAGACGCTCGGATGATGATGAGTGTCAATATCGTAAACATTTTGGGGGGGGGTTTGAACCCCCTAAACTAAACCCCCCCCCCCCTGGCTACGCCCGTGGCTAGTGTTGTGTTAAACATTATTTGATTGTGCACAGCTTTGTATCATTACAGCTTTTAACACCATTACATGTAGTGATTTATTTTATCTTATCTTGAAATTGTTCAATATATGGTTGAAAGTAGGTACAATAAATTTGTTAAGCTTTTTGTGATATAAATAGGTGTTAATTAATAAATATTATAATTTAAATGTTCGTAAATGTTGTTTGTTTCTAAAGAAAACCAGCATCTTCTTCACCTTGTATTGTAAGTGTTTTTCCAGTTGCTTTAAAACTCTACCTTAATTTGGAGCATGGGCTTCCACTTCTTTTACTGCCTCGGGGGCGCGGTGGCTGTGCATGCAACTGCCGCGGATGGGGCCGCGGGTTCGATTCCCAGGTCGGAACAAATATTTGTGTAATCCACAAATGTTGGTTTCGGTGTTTACAATGTATAATATGTATGTATTTAAAAATATATAAATATTGTAAATAATAAATATTGTGGGACACTTTTCACACAGCGCCATCTAGCCTAAAGTAAGCTAATATTAGCTTGTGTTATGGGATCTAGATAACTAAAATACATACTTATATATTTCTAAATACATACATATTATAGATAAATAACACCCAGACACAGAATAAACCATCGTGCTCATCACACAAAGTTTTATCCTGGGTGGGAATCGAACCCACGACCTCTTGCGTAGCAGTCGGATGCACTCCCACCGCGCCACATAACGTCACGTAAGTATGTATATTAGTTGTCTAGATCCCATAGTACAAACTTATATCTTAGTTTGGACTAGATAGCGATATGTGAAAAGTGTCATACCATATTTATTATTATTATTATTGGCAGCTAGGAGTAGCTGTCGCTTGGCTTTTGATTTTTGAATTACTGGGAGCGTTTACCGTCAGAGTTCTTACCTCTTAAGTCCATAAGGGTACGTCATTGGGCACCGGAGATCTTGGTGGGGCTCCGTACTTCCCATGTCACAAAGGTTCACTGAAGTAGACTTTTCACGAAAGCTAAGCTAAGCTAAACCCTGACAAGTTTTCGTCGAAGGAAATACTAAAGAATTTCACTCTTCCATACTGTGGTAACAGCTAATAGCAAGCATGTCGACTACTCTTTATTAGATGGCGCCGAGATGGTCTGCCTTGCCTTGTGTTGTGGATCGTACCAGAGTGCTAGGTAGACTATTAATTATATCCAATAGTGCAGAACTGAATGATGCTGAGACAATGTTCCGTGTGAAATAAATGGAGTACTTGTCACTCGTTATTTTAACTCATTGAGTTAAGGTTGAAACGGAAATGTCCGCGTGTTGTATCATCTTTGCCAATATATTAATAAAGCTCACGAGTTCATGACTCAAGTCGCTCGTTTAGCCATACACTTTGGTGCGATACATCTGATTACTAAACGCTCAATCAATTCAAAATGCTTATCACAATCCATTCCTGAACGTAGGCCTCTTTCAATTTCATTTTGGGAGGGTAAATAGCCTCTTGCTGTCCTACGTTGGACAGACGGGTTGATACATGCTTAGGCAAGGAATTCTTTTTTTGCTTTTATAATGTTGATTTTGCGTTTTAATTATCGTATGACATAAATACAAACGAGTTTCGCCTACACACGAGGCACGAGCCGTCTCGACGATGCCTCGGGTGTACGTGAAACACGTGTGTGTGATGTCGTTTCCAAAGTCAAAATTAAAAATAAAATAAAACATAGTTCTAAATACTTTTGTTTCGAGTTTGGCTACTTATCGCTATGACCTGGCTCGTTAGTGAGCAGGGGCACCACTTAACGGTGAGGCTAGATCATAGTGGCTCTTTCGCTGTTAAGCTTCAAGTTGGTGTATAACATCGTTCTACTTTTAGTATAGGCGATCGGCGATTTCGTCGCTGTTTAGAAGCTAAATGCAGCGATCGAACACTCCACTCCGGATAACTTCTAACAGACAATTTCTTAAAAACACCAGTCGCGGCGAATAAGCCGTTAAAACGCGCGACACCAATACTCAACAACTTTGCTTGCTTCAAATTTCGATGTAGCATAGGAATGGTCACTAAAACGCGCGATCCGATACTGCATTCGGACGCAGAGTCGCCAAAACTCGATCGGCAACAGTAGCTATCGCTAGTTTGCGATGGCCCTAAGAGAACGGACCGGTATACCTATATTGTATACCACATAGAAATAGGATATATAGCATGGACCTGTTAATATACAGTTAGGCAGATATCAATAAAATATTTTTTTAGTGCTATACTTATTTACTCAATAGAACTACCATTTAAAATGAAGTTAAATATTTGAGTAAGCCAATTAAGTGCAATAAATTTTCATGAGAATTTTATGAACCTTAAAACCTTACATTAAATTTAGTATCTTCCAAAAAATCCTTTTTAAATATATTTTGTTCTCACTTCACTTAAATATTTGAAACATAAGTTACCCTTCTCAGTATCACAATCCTTACCCATCAGTCCAATATGCATATTGTAATAGCATATACATGTTTTAATAAATATACAACCTTTTAAATGCATGGGGGTCAGACCAGCTGACCGAATAAACCAACTTACAGTAGTGAAAGCCGCAAAAAGATGGAAATGTATAATGTCTATCTTAAAAACTGAAAAGCTCGTACGCGAAAAAAAAAAGTCTTCCACAGATATATAAAAACTGTAAAACCAGAATTACATACGCATAACATAAAAGTGTCATCAGGCATACGTACAATGATTTGCACGTACACTCATAAATTGGGGACCATGTTTGTGCTTCACTAATAATAAATTGAGGTTAAGTTCGTACATTAAGTCCGAGAGGTCACATATTACAAAACTCGTATACTTAAAAGTTTGAAAGAAAACATTGAAAAAATAATAATAATCCGATATTACATAACATCATTTTGATATTAATCACGAGTTGTAAACATTTACACCAGTTTGATAATTTAAAAAAAATATATAATTTAATATTCGAAACTACGAGATTAGCTTATCATACTAATACGAATAAATACGAAATAGATAGCAAAACATCAAAGCTCTGATACCTCTAAACAAAGTTAATAAATTAGAATTCTACTAAATGCACGAACAACTAGAAAAAATGCACTGGTATACATCCTTACTTCCACTGGATACGGTAGACAGACATTTTTAAAAACTTTTCATTTGACAGTCACATACACAATTTAGAGAGACAATAATATGTTTATAACATAATATGCATTTGCTCTTACAACATGAAAAAATATGTTAACATCTTATATACCACATATTTCTTCCATATCTGATTGTATTAGAGATTTTTTTTAAATATAACTCAATATTTTATTATATGTATTTTAAATTTTGAAACAACTCTAAAAGCGTTTACTTATATAACGACTAGTAACTTCATTAAGCATAAATATTAAATAATATTACTATTTTTATAATATGTGGTGTATAATACTGTTGTTCTGAAGAAAACACAGGAGTACCAGGACCTAGTAATGAGAAAATCTCTGTTTTTTTTTGTTGTAAATTAACTCACATTCCTCTGAAACTTCTTGAGGAAACATAGAAATAAAAAAAAATCTCAATTTTATTAAATAATTATTAATTTGCAAAAATAATAAACATAAGGAATTGAGAAATTAATAAAAAAATACAAAAGAACAAAAAATAATTAGAACAATTTGTAAACAAAATTTGCAGAATATTTCTTTAAACGATCCTGATTTCCCCGTATTTCCCACTCTGTGCTATTAGCATAACTTGTAAATTTTTATGAAATTTGTCTTTAGGTAGAATTATTACGCATCTAAAAGATATGTACTACACATAAACATATAGTTTAAGAAAGAGTTAGTACTAGTAAAAACAGCTCAACATTGTAACGACATTACAATTAAAAATAGCGAAAAACAGCGAGCCTTTACTTAGCTTATTGTTGAACTGTTACAGGAAGACTAAGGAATAGGGAATATGCATTTATTTTTTAGAGGATACAACAATTTCTTCTCAAAAGCAAAAAAAAAACAAGAAAATTTGCCGGATTTGTTGACATTTGTGGTTCTTGCTCCGCTCTCCAGGGTGATATATAGCCTTTCTCGATAAATGGGCTATCCAAAACCAAAGGATTTTTTCGATTCGGATAAAGAATTTTTTAGTTTCTGAGATTAGCGCGTTCAACCAAACAAATTAACTTTTCAGCTTTATATATTTGTATGGATATATTAAATATTGGGTAATACATCGTACGTAACTAAACCGTACACCCTGTTTTTACAATGGCCTGTTCATTGTGCAATGAGTCTAATAATGTTTTAGAACTCTTAACCAATTTTAATGAAAAAAACTTAAACAAGTTGCTAGATTTAGCTTAAACCCCGAACAAACAAACTAATAAACAGTCACAAAGAGTATAAATCATTGTTTTTGTGTCTGAATCCCATAGAAAGTTGTTTAAAGTTAATATTCTCTTTAAATCTTGTATCTACGTATTAAAATCAATATTTTTATTCCCTATTCGTGTCACGCAAATATTAAGCAATTAATATGCATGGTGAACTCAGTCCACTATGATACATTCAGATCTTTATACATCACGTGCCTAATAATATATTCACTTATATAAATAAACACTGGAATCTCTAATATTAATCATTCGAAACTACAGCAAAAACAAAAAAAAATAATAACCAAAAATATTGAGTTAGCAGCATAAGCGCATTAATCATCTTTAGGATTAATCCTAATAGCTGCATCAACCTCTTCCTTAGAATGGTCCTTATCACCCCAACCCCATAGGTGATGAGATCCGTCACCGGTCCGCTCGATCCTGTTCTTCACAATCTCTTCAGAAACAGTCTTCATATCGTAGGCCCAGCCCAGTTTAGCGAAAAAGTTGATAAAGTTAGTTGTGAAGTTTAGCCTGTTATTTCCCAGTTCTGCAGTTTTGTAATCCCACGGGAAAGTGTGATGGTAATTGTGGAAGCCCTCACCAAGCGCGAAGAGTGCTACTGACATGTTTTCAGAAGGCTTGATATTCTTATCATAAGGCTTATCGCCCCATTTATGAGCAGCGGAGTTGACAAGCCAGGTTACGTTCAAGATGAAAGCATAACGGAACAGGGCTGCCACCAAGAATGCGTTGATCCATGACTCGCCCCAGCAGTAAACAGGTATGACCGTTGGCAGAACGAAGCATGCGATCGGCATCAAAATCAGGTAGTACCTAGAAAATATATTTTAAATATAATTATTTTAAGCAATTATCACGAAAGGAATCTTACAATTAAATAGATGGCAGTCAGGATAGTTTCGTGGATTTCGCGTACCATTGATACTTCTTTCGCTTCTTGAGTCGCAAACCGAATAAGGTAAAAATAAATAAAGATAGGTAATGAAATATTTAGAATATTTGTCATTTAAACAATGCACGTGATGCCTCTTTAAGTATGTTACATAGAAGATTTCAGCATTCACATATCACGTATCAGCTAAACACATCAATCACTCGAGGCTGCATTTGAGCAGGGCGTCTAAAAATAGACACCGTTTCAAATGAGGTTGGAAAAAACAAATAGCCGAAGCGATTTCGAACAGCATTTTTTAAAAGATATCTTATCTTAACTGTAACCAACCGGAGGCAAAAATATTCCATGTTTTCGTGGAGTAGGTAAATCCCCTAGATACCTTGTAAAAGTTTTGAAAAAAAGTGACAAGCATTCTTAGAAGCTTTCACATTTATAAAATTTGTGACATTTGATAATGGCTATACCCCAGTGAGAAATGTTCAAACACAGAACTTACTGTTGACACTAATCACTTGATAATCAAATTGCGGACGCGATAAAGCGTCACATCACGTCCTCAGATTTGACCTACATACGACCTTCCGCAATGCGTCATTGGTTGATTTCCTATTTGCAACGTGACTATCAGTGCGAATGGAGATCAAATGTTGATTTGTTACACCACATGCTCATTGGAAGCATGCACGTAATAAGACATTAATTAACAAATTTCTTATCACATTTTAAGCAAAAATCTGACAACTAATTTCAATGCCTGAGAATCAATTCACAAAATTCTGATAGAGATAAGTATAGTATTTTTTCAAAAAAAAAATAAACTCCATGAAATACCTAATGGTCTGAATTTTTTTTTAAACAGATTTCAATTCTAGCCGGTTCAAGGCCGGATGGAACAAACAAGATTAGAATCTCCTCTTATGAGGAAAGTTCAAAACAAAGAACTACTACTGCAGTGGTGTCCTTTAAACTTGTACAATAGGTATATATACGATGATATATTTGTATTGTGTATCTTTTATCTATCACGCCTTATCCCTGAAGGGGTGGCAGAGGCATATTATATGCCCACTTTTTACCATGTGTATTCCTGTTCCACGTAATAGGTGGTGAGCCCATTGCCGTGTTGAAATAGACAGAAGCAGGTTGTGACTATCTGCTGTTGAAATTTTTCAAGCCATGTTACTGGCGACCGGGACCAACGGCTTAACGTGTCTTCCGAAGCACAGAAACGCTCGCAAATGTAAATGCCACAAAGTGGTCATCCATCCGAGGTCCAGCCATAGCGAAAGTTGCTTAACGCAGTGATCGTTTACAGACAGAACACTGAGTCCGCGAGATCTGTATTGTATTACGTATAAAGGATTCTCTTCTTTCTTTCATTATACGTGTGAAAGAAAGAGGTCAGAGGGAGACATTACGAGATTATGCTTTAAGTAATATCGCTATTACACTCACTTTTTCTGAAATCTAAGTATCGGATCAGCAAAAAGGTCGCTCAAATCGAGACCTTTGCCTTTCTCCTTGAGGTCAGGATGTTTCCTAACAAGCAGCCAGCCAATGTGTGAGAAGAAGAAGCCGCGAGTCGCGTTGTGAGGATCAGCGTCAGTTTCAGAATACTTGTGGTGCATGCGGTGGTCGCGGGCCCAATCTATAGCAGAGTCCTGAAACAATTAGGAAGGTATTAAAAATATTGTCATTTTATAAGAGCACCGAATGCGACCCAGCCTCAAGCGTCTCTCTTTCTAGCGTAGGAGCATCGGCCGTCGTTCAGTAGTTGACCAGTTCAAGCGACATTTGACCTGGGTCAAATAGTCCAACTAACATTAGGCGCTACTATAAGAGTTAGAACAGATATATAAAAGAGCTAAAGAGATCCTAAGGTCATCAATAAGTGCTATCACATAGGAGTTATAGCAAGCTATAACTTTACTATACCCCCGGATTGGGCACAAATTCTTATGATCTTAGGTTCCACTATGGCAATGTAGTGGAGTTATAGAATGAATTTAAGAGGTATAGAAGAGCAATTGTAGAGGAACAGTAGCGCTAACTGAGACCTAAAGCGCTGTAAGAGTAGTATTTTGGTGACCATTAACTCCTTAAGCGGTATGGTAGAGCTACATGCTGACTCTTTGAGCGTTATAAAGAGAGTAAATTAATGAATATAAACTCCGGGAGGGGTATAGTAGATCTATGATGTAACTTGCTTACGGTTTTAGCGGTTAGAGGGTGGTAATAAGGTAAATTGTAACGCCTTGAGTTGCAGTATGGATCTACAATAGGAAATCACAGCGTCTAAGGATATATTTTTCTTTAGTTTTTTTCTTATAATTTGTTAAATGAATTAAGAAAGATATTCCCTTTTCAAAGGGATCAAATAAACATAGTGTAATGCGTTGTGTTTACGAAAATAAATGGCGGAGTTGAGTGCAAAACTTTTAACTGATTTTTAGTGCAAAATGAAGCGGAATTTTTATTGCGAAGGTAAGTAAACTGTGAATATGTGTATATATTATTAGCAAATAATTGAAGCGCCCATTCTTTGCGGTGTATTTATCTAAAAAATATTTTGCTTCACATGGAGCAAAACATTTTTAGTAAATTTGTAACAAAACTTTGCCTATTGACTTAAAGAGTCGTGACCCTGTTATTAGAATGCTATAAAAATAAATAGCTTCATTTTATTATGTTACCTTTTAGTCCGTTTCACTGTTTTTTATTAACTTCATAATCTAAAAATGGTGGACCCATGAATTTGGAGATCCGTAGTAATTTTTCAAAATTACTACCTAGCCTACGCACGACTTTTACACGTAGGTATCTCCTAGTTGCACGAGTGCTAAATTGTTTTTATTGTTTGATTTGCCAAAATTGAAAAGATTTGGAATTAAATACCAACATATTTCTGTCTACAAAATTACATGCTGTAACATACTGCCAGTTAAAGCCTTTGAATATTTGTAGCAATGGAATGTTATTTTTTAAATGGAAGTTTGACTTTATTTCCAGCATAAACTCCTTACGTTCATAAACGACTCGTCAATTGTCTAAACTTTGCATGTGATACTAATTAGCTTTTTTGTACCTACACAGCGAGAGCAAGCCCTAGCGCAAATAAAATAAGTATCAACCATTCAGTCTCTGCTCTCCACTAAGTTCGACGTGACATTTGTTGTTTTTGACGCTGTGGTCGGACACCGCGTAAAAAGTATGTACCTACTGCCATACTCGTACCTTTGTTCACGTAAGTAGCTTTGATTACGCTGTTTTAAAAGTGTCACTCTGTAAATTAGCACTCATCATCATCCGAGCGTCTGTCCCAGTTGCGTCTCGCGACGGAAATCGACGGAAAGCGGACCCCGGGTCCGCTTTCCTACATTTTCTCCTCCACTTCGCACGGTCATCGGCATCCCCTGTAGTGAGACCATTGGCACGCATGTCATCTTTTACGACGTCAAGCCAGCACTTCTTGGGTCTTCCCCTCTTACCGGGACCCGGCGGGGCTGACATGGTCAGACATTTGTTACGCCGGGCTACGTAGCCCGGTGGTTGCCGCAAGACGTGACCATACCAGCGACCAGTTGTGGCTACCTGCTGTTGAAATATTGTCAAGCCTTCAACCAGGCTTAACGACTGCCATTTTACTGGCAACCGGGACCAACGGCTTAACGTGCCTTCCGAAGCACGGAAACGCTCGCAAATGTAAATGCCACAAAGTGGTCACCCATCGGAGGACCAGCCATAGTGAAAGGCGTAACTCAGTATCCGTAACAGAACACTGAGACTGCGGGGCCACGAGCGCTTAATAATACACTAAATAATATCGTAAAAAAATTGAAATAGGGTTGCTAAAATAAATAGGAGTACAAGACGACATAAACGCTACTATATTTTATTTGATTCTGTTACAGTGCGACATAAAAGAGTTGACAATAAATGAGGGCGTCACTATCGCTTTTGTATCTTGCATGTAGCAACACAGTTAGTAAGAAATAAACGTTTTTGATACTTGTATTATTTTTGCAGGTATAATATTTGCAAGACACGAATTCTCATTTAAACAGAATGAAATAAGTATCTATAAATGATATAAATATAGTATGTAAAGGGCAATTCAGAAAGGGCATGGAAATCCGAAAAGAGGTCAGTGTACCCATCAATACGACTACTTTGCTAATTGAACATTATGCTAACCTTCCTGCTCTTTAGACGTTTTCCTAAGTCGACGTTTGATCGTGAGCGCAACTTTTACAATATCATCAACCAAAACAATGAGAACATTGATATAAAATATTAAAATATAAATCAGCGTCGTACATACACTCACACAAACTTTCGCAATTCAAAATATTGTTCTTTTACTCATTATTTTACCTACTATATTTCATTTCTAAAATATGCAATTTGTATGCATATATTACTTCTATACAAATTCTTCTTTATTTATTTATATGCTTATTTCTTACTTGCATTATTCATTGAGTGAAAACCAGTATCAAATGCAGTAGTCGCGCTATAAATACTTTTTTTTTGGTGTTGCCCGTAAGAGTGACTAGTTAGTTCTTAAATAATTAATTTCTACTCTTTTATGTCGCACTGTACAATTATATTTCAATTTTAGAATGCCGTTCAAAATAATAAGAACATAAGAGAAAGGAGAATACAGCCACTGCATTGCACGCGGATATTAATCGATCGTGATGTAATAATTTTGTTTGTAAATCGATTGTGGAGCGTACAAATTATCTAACTTATAAAAACACATAATGCTTGCACTGACCTAGTGTTTTATTTATGGCAATATTCACTATCGCCTATACCTAGTATTTGTATTAAAATATTTTTTTGATGTTTGTAAAATAGTTCGAGGATCTTTTGTTAGAATCCAAATCTCATCATCATCAGATCATTTAAGATCAACATCAAATCTTTCATAGCAGTTTGTTTAATATTCTTAATAGCTCATGTCCTCAAATTTTCACCAAAATGAAAGATTCTTAATATAGTTACTGGTATTATTCACATCATCACTACTCAATGAGTAATATCTGTCTCCTTCAGAAATATCAAGACTTGCAGTTGCGATTTCATTCCATTACATACGGAACCATCATCTTGGAAAATTTTGAAAGGAGCTCTGTTGCGGCGCCATTTTATGTTTTCATGAACGCTTACATGACCAATTAGAGGTACTAAGGTGGTAACGAACTCAATAACTCAACCTTAAACAATATAGAGGCTATACTTGCCACTATACGTTCTATTTATAGGGAGAAATATCCCTACTATTCAGCCCTAAACTATACAAGGGACCTTTGTATCTCTTTAAGAGTTAAGTGTTGTAAAAGATTTATAAAACACCATTGTAGAGCTAGTAGCGTTGATTGCTCCTATTGTGCTATAAGTGCCCTAAAAGAGTTTATGGTAGCTTGCTTAGAACTTTAGAAGTCAATAATAAATGTTAATTTCTAATATAGTTCTTATAGTAGTAAGATTCACTCAAAGCTATAACACAGAAGCTTTGGTCTGTATTGTAACTTGTCTGGTCTGTATTGTTGTTGATAAGTTTGTTGCAGTTATAATAATCGCTGCACTACGCGTTTAACCTTGCTTTGTCACTGTAAGCGTAATATTTTATCACTAACTCTTTTTTGTCGTCGCAAGCTATAATTGCAGCTACTACTCTACCTTCATAACACTTAAGGTTATATGGTAAGCTCTATTTGCAGCCAAATTGTTTGTTGGGAGCACCTTCGTCCAATTAGCTGTCTTATAAAATTCGACCAAAAATTCATCTTATAATATCCTTGTCAATATAAGACAACTATTAGGACGTGAAGAAAGACGTTTTGTTGTAAAAATCTTACCAATGATAGTAACTCAGTACTTAGGTAAACTGTCCATAGATACATTATCATAAAAGTTAAATATATGAATAGAGAGAGCTGAACTAGGTATAAACACCCAAAACAAAGAAAATCCGTAATGTGTGACAGAGTATTGGAAACGGGTAACCAACATGCACTTTTATGTAAGTCGGTTGAAACCGAATAAGGAAAATTAGTTTTACGATTACTTATCACTAGTGGTAATAAGTAATAGATATTTGCGGTTAGTCAACTTAGTACTCATTGTGCTAAGTACTCATATTATTGTAACCTCTAGTACCTATTGTTTGATATGGATAAGTGCATCTATTTGAGTCTCAGCGGTTTGATAAAGTATCTATTAATAGACATGTACAAGTAAATGACATACATAATTTAAAAAACTCCGCCATAAAACACCTATTAAAATAAACGGCTTAACCGACTTTAATAAAACTTATCTTAAGCCCCACCGTTAAAATTCTGCTTTTAAATAAATAACACACCATCTAAATCTTTTTATCTGTTTAAGCGCTAAGAAATAATAGACATACATACGCATAGCGGTCAAACTTATAACACCTTTTTATATCGCGAGTTTTACTTACTCGCGATGTAAAAAGGTGTTATAAGACACATAGATAATATGTAAACTACGGCTAATTGGTGTTCTTCGAAATGAAAATTACATATTCATCAAAATAAAGTTGAAATTACGAGTGTGATATGATTAATTTGCGATGTTCCCCTAGAGGTATTCAAACTTAATCTGGTAGTAGCGTACTGCACCCCCTCATTTATAGCCCAAAATAATATAACATAGTTTATGCTATGGGATTTCAACATACTCATATATTTCTTAAGATATACATAGGTACCTATTATAGTTAGGTACTTACATAAAAAATATCCTAACTCCGAAACAAATATTTCTTTCTTTCTGATAATTCAGATCGGAACAAATTTAATTTTTTTTTGTGGAAATCAGAGACAGCCTACCGTCCTATATGGTAATAGGCACACAATACGTGTGACAAAATACAACTGCTGAAATGTGGGCCTAATCTGCCTACCCTTTTGGGGGAAATGGTTGTGCATGTACCTATGTATGCAGGGCCTGTTGCTACCAATATAGCATTTTTAGATAGAAAACATTCGAGTAGTATAGTATAGTATAGTATAGTATAGTATAGTATAGTACGGCCAGTAAAAGTATAATATAGTATAGTATAGTATAGTACGGCCAGTAAAAGTATAATATAGTATAGCCGAGTAAAGCCAATAAAACTAGACGTTAGACTCGTGAATGGTCATAGGAATGATCGATATTCCCTACCGGTGTTGCAACAGGAAGCACGCAAGCTGGACCCAAACCCATACAATTTTTTTGCACAATCTCGGTGCTGTTGGGAAACGGAGCCAAAACAATCAGGACTGTTTACACATGGACCACTAATGGACGTAAGCCTCTCTACCAATTTTATTTTGGGAGGGAACTGGGCTTACTGTACCACGCTGACCAGATGGATTGGAGAAGATTTTCTATTCGCCATGACTTCATCCAATAGTCAGCAGGTAAGGTTGGCTTGGGCTCTGAAGTTCTCGATCAGGATTTTAATTGCAGCAATGAAATAGTGGCCAGTGCCACAAAGCGAAGAACAATCGAACAACATTGAGACTAAGATTTCTGCATCGCGATAAAAAAAATCGCACTACGAATCCTGTATCGTACTATGTCACGTGCTGAAGAATGATATATACAACAGCCCAACACCAATCACTGAACCGCGGCCATGATAGCAATGCCTGCTCGAAGTATACTCGCTTTGTGTCGGAGGAAATTTCCACCCGTCCTCGGCGGAAGTAGATACGTACTTGTAAAAAATCGAGATCGCCTTTATTCTGTACAAGTCATGTATGTCGATAATTGGATATGAATAACTTGTTATGAAGTAAGAAGAACATAGAGTTGTGAGTTATCATTTATCTGTTTTTGTTCCATACTGATAAGCTTGTTGCAGTTGTTATATTTATACCTACATTTTTGCAAATGTAATAGAAAGCAATATAACAAGTCTGATAAGAATTGAACCAATACTGTGTATTGCAACAAAAGGCAACAACCTTTGTTGCAATACCTGTTACCCAGCGATTGTAAACGGCTATAAAGTTTGAAAAGTTTTCCTGCAAAAGCACTAGATCTTCTGCGATCCGGTCAACCGGACTTTAGATAAAATAAAATGTTACATAGTTAATGTGCTTTAAATTAGATGTTATCACAGAATATTTTTTTTATTCTTCCGTAGTCCGGTTATCCGGACACCTTAACCTTACGATTGGAAAAAGATACAATTTTAATGTGACAGTGGATGGATCCTAGGCAATGAAGTAATGATGTCAGGATTAAATTTATTAATCTTTGTTAATTTATTAATATTTGCCAGAACATTGGTGAAATACTTCTTTTGGATACCATATCCAGTAGGAAGAAAAAGACCTAAGAATTTACTTATTTTCTTGGATGTCCTGGGAATTTGTACATATATTTAGATGCCTACCTCTACGACTTTATATTTATGTATACAAATTATTGCTATCGAAGTCAACATGAACATGATTTCTATGATAAGTCGCTAAGATTAACTTCGTTATTAAAATAAATTTGACACAGGCACTTGATATCTGAGTAACCCGTGAGGGATACAGCGTGAAGATAGTTTCACTGGATATCTCGGAGATACCAAGTGCCTGACAGTTTTTCGTTTTAACAAGCTTTTTATTCACTTGCAATGTTTGTAAGTTCGCGTGTAATCTTATAACTCCAATCTTTCATCGGTTGAGCTGGAATGTTGTATACATATTTAGTTTGGATGACAATGCATGGTTGGCTATGTGACGTCGTTCTAATCTAAATACTACATGGCGAAACATCCAAAATGGTGGTCAAATTATTTTTATAACACGGCTACATATGGGTATGATATGAAAGGGGTTCCTGTAAATAGGTAGCAAAAAAAAATGACGTCTCTCTCAATTAGATGAAAAGGAGTACTTAAGATTAAGATACGATTGTTCTTTTCTACAATCTGGAAAATGAAAGAACTTGCTGAGAATATTTTTTTAGGCGCATTTATATAAAAGCTACTTTTCAATAAAGATTTGTATCTATCAACTTTTTCTTCTTAATCATTCATCTTAACGTGGAAACAATAATTATAAAATGTATTTTTATTAAACACAATTCAGATTACAACGATTACAATTAGGGGAAGGGGGGGCATGACGGGGACCTTAACGTTTGAAGGGCATTAAAACGCTCAATTTAAATTATTTTGAATGAATATTTATTTAGAATAACGCTTACATTATTAATCTTTGGAAATTAAGAACTTATGGCACATTACTTATGACAGAAAAAGAAAAAAAAAATAATTTTGTCAAAGACATCTAACGCCCGATTTTGACATAAGGTAGGGTAAGACGGGGTACCCTATGGGGCAAGATGGGGTATGAGTAGACATATTTTAATGTTGATTACAATACTCGCAAATAAATACTGCCTCGTCGTCCTCGTCATCTACCCCAGCACAGCTACAATGTGCCCAATTCCCACAGAGGGAACACGCGACCCAACCTTCATTTGATTCCATGTATCTTCCGGTGCAGTAAAAACAAGGGATATTATTTTCCTCTTCATCATATTCTGGTGAAGTGTGATTCTTTTTATTCTTCTTATTAATAGTAGTTTTCTTCTTTTTAGTCAATTTGGTTTTCTTGTATTTTTTTTGTTCTCTTGCATCTTTTCTTCTCTTTTTGCTATCTTCTACCAGTCTCTTTTTTTCGATTGATTCTTCCAATTCATTTTTGTACGGAGAAGAAGTTATGATAGCTGTTTTTCCTCGTTTCCTTGTCACGCGTGAAATTTTCCGGGTTGCAGGATAAGGCATCACTTGTTGAGGACTAACAACAGAAAATACTGATGATGGAGTAGTTGGTCTTTGGTCTATTCCGATATTGTTTATCCATGAGGAGCATCCGGGTTCAGGCTCTGCCTCAATCATCAGTGGTTTGTCCATAATTGCTTTATCAGATACTTCAACTGTCGCATCTGAAGTTATCTTTGCACGTGTTGTTGCATTTATTGTCGTTTCAGGGACAACTGAAGCGTCAGTTGATATCAACGATCTATTTAGAGCTGTTGCTTCGTTGTCCTGCGTAGATGCTTTTTGAAATGCTTCAGTGATAGATACTCTCTCTGTTTGTGGAATATCTGTCGCTAATGAAGGGGCAAAATCAATATCCGAAAAAACTGTTGGGTCGTATGGCCAAATCCCACATTTTTTGAAGCCATTAACCGCCGTTGCCATTGTAGAAGCCTGGACAAACGCTTTGCCAAAAATCTCTGCCACTTGCCGGGGAGTTACCACCATACCTGAGTTACTCCGAAGCCAGGCTGTGATTTGTTGATCGTAATATGTGCTCAAGGGTTTCATGTATGCTACGTCAGCGACTTGAAGTCGATGAGTCGTATGTGGGGGGAAACATAATATAATAACTCCATTAGAACGAGCTTCATTGATGACGTCAAGGTTCTGTGTGTGAGTGCTGTGGCCGTCTAACAACAAAAGCACAGGTCGATCAGGCCTGGCCCCACTAAATTCAATGAATTTCTTAAACCAGCCAAGGAATAACTCAGCTGTCATCCATCCAGAATCACTGCAAACACCCCACGCTCCAGGAGCAGCATTCAGCATTAGCTGCGGGTCCATTCTCTTTCTTGGATACACCATCATTGGAGGCATGTATTGGCCACTAGCACTGAAACATATTTCAATAGTTATTGTAGTACCTCTATCCGCAGAAGTAATAGATCCCACTTGTTTTCTGCCTTTTCGTGCAATTATTTTTGACCTTGTTTTAGGCACCACTGAAATTCCTGTTTCATCACAGTTATAAATTCTGTCCGGTGGAAGTTTATGTTCATCATAAACATTACCAAGGAAGTTAAAAAACTGTTCAACAGCCTGCTTATTAAACCCAGCGGCACGTGCAGCTGAAGTGCTTTCTGGTTTTCTTATCGATAGTTCTGGGTGCCTGCTTAAAAATCCCTGAAGCCAATCTTTGCCAGCTACTCCTTTGTCACAGTTAAACATATGTTTCTTCCCATTTTTCACTGCCAAAGTGTATGCCAACACTCTTAAATCTTTGGTTGTAAGTCCATAGAGACGACTTTCCATATCCAAAATATAGTTGCAAAGTTCGTTCTCTTCTTCTTCCGAAAATATTCGTTTTTTTGGGCCTAAAGGTACTTTAATCGATGCAGGAGCAGCAGGATGTTTTAGGGCTTCACGAGCTGCTTTTACTTTTCTTTCTAGGGTAGATTGTGGCACAGAAAATGTTTTTGATGCTACCTTATACCCCATTTTCCCTTCAATGACCATATTTACCGCATTTTTCATACTTTCTTCATTCCAATTCCCTCTCTCCGTCTTTCTTTTATAATTCTTCACCATCCTAAAAAAGATAAAAATCAAATAAGTTATTAAAAGTTAATTAAAAACATACCTATTCCATTATAAAGTCATATTTTATTTTCGAAGGGCAAGATGGGGTACCTTACCCCATCTTGCCCTTTCATGCTTTTTTGAATAAAATAACGTACCATAAAAAAACAAATCAAAATATTGAAACAAACATATTCTTACCTGCTAGTACAAGTATTGATGAACAAAAATAACTTTCAATGAGTTCTTGATACTTTATATTGAGGTGAAAAACACATGTTATGCACAACGCAAAAATAACCAACAATTTGACAAAAACAGATTTTTTGGCGCTAGGTTATAAACGCGTAAACTCACAAGCTGGTGACAATGCTGACTTAAAAACAATACAACGTCGCGTCATTACAAGCCAGAGCGGCTGTGATTGGACGTTCGTACGGCACGTGAGACCCTCTGCCCCGTCTTGCCCGCTACCCCGTCTTACCCCCCCTTCCCCTACTCAACATTAAATTTATGGTGCAGATCTGACTCGTAAACTAAACAATCTTGTTTTTCTACAAATCAAACAATTGATATTATAATTTTAATAGGAAGATGGATGAACTAATGACATTTAAATTTGTTTTTCCAAGAACAATAGGTTGTACGAGTATGTAGATGTCTGTATTAATCCCTAATCTATAATCTATACTAATATATAAAGCTGAAGAGTTTGTTTGTTTGGTTGAACGCGCTAATCTCAGGAATTACTGGTCGGAACTAAAAAATCTTTTTGAGTTAGATAGTTCATTTATGGAGGAAGGCTATAGGCTATATATCATCACGCTAGTACCCAGGAGAGCGGAGCAGTAAACATGAATGTCGACAAATCGGGCAAATTTTCATACATTTTTTTAAAAGTAAAAGCGACGAGATTAATTGGATGCGACGGGGGTTCAAAGTATGCCACGGGCGTAGCCGCGGGGGTCATCTAGTGAGATATATGTACCTAGGGGTGTAACCAAATATCCGTCTCAAGAGGCAGCAAGTTTGTTACAGCTGGTACTTAAATATTATATATATTCGTAAAAGCCACTTCCCTGATTTACAAGTGTTCAATAACATCCAATAAGCACAACTGACGACTGCATTGCAGTCTTTAGAAAAAACAAGTGCAAGTCTAATGCGCCCATCGATAGTACCGTAAAATATTGTTTTACGTCATTAATTTTTATTTTGATAGATATTTATTTTTATTTAATTTTTATTTTTATTATTTATCTATCACGCCTTATCCCCGAAGGGGTGGCAGAGGCATATATATTATATGCCTACTTTTCACCATGTGTATTCCTGTCCCACGTAATAGGTGGTGAGCCCATTGCCGTGTTGAAATAGACGCAGGTTGTCGCTACCTACTGTTGAAATTTTTAAGCCGCCCATAACGCGCCATAAGCCGTCGGCCTTCAACTTGGCTTAACGACTGCCATTTTATTGGCAACCGGGACCAACGGCTTAACGTGCCTTCCGAAGCACGAAACTGGGGTGGGTTTATAGGGACGAATAAATTTAATAAAATGTGTCTATTTAAGATGTTAAATTTGGAAAAAAATTTGAACCCGTTACCTTTTTAGTGAGGTGGTAACAAAAGGCTAAAATGTCTTATGTGCTAGACACTAATTAGCACGACCAATTAAAGTCCTGGTAGTCTCGGACTGATTTTTATTTTTATGTTAACTTAAATTTGATTATTTCAGAACTTCAAGGGTCCTGAGTGAGTATATAATTTTAATTTAATATCGATACCTTTACCCGTTCCCAAGATAAAGAGGGCCTTCCTATAAGGGTTCCGTATTTTCTTATTGAGGTACATAATACATACCTACACATTGTCACGCCTTTATTCCCGAAGGGGTAGGTTACTAGACGCCCACATTTTACTGTACGCATTTTTGTCTAGAGGTTGAAATGCACTAGCGCGAGCTGTGGCGACCTGCTGTTGAAAATTTTCAAGCCCCTCATGAGGCCACCAGGCTTAACGACTGCCATTTTACTGGCAACCGAGACCAAGAGAGTTATCTCTACTTGATACTGCATTTAATAATATTTATTAAATTTTGCGGTAACGCGTTCATTATAAAAATAACCGCGAACCCACGGTAGTAGCAAAGTAAATAAATAAGTATACCTACATGTACTGTGGTAGTAGCTTATTATTTGAAATTTTTATGACCTTGATGACCTTTCATGTGTTTTGTAGGGCATATCCGTCATTGGTTTTTGGTTTTTGGCATTGGTTGATGGCCCAAATAAAAAATATGACCTTCCAGGGTTTTAAGATAAGCGAAATATTTGCACTCCTAATGTGTTTCAACTACTTATAGCAAGTATATTTTTATTGTCCCGTAATACGCAAAAGCGTGCAATGGGTTTCAAACTTTAAATATACATACATACATATTGTCATGCCTTTATCACTTTAATTATGAATAAAATTCATGGAATAA
The DNA here is from genome assembly GCA_948477245.1 of Thumatha senex. NCBI lineage: Eukaryota > Metazoa > Arthropoda > Insecta > Lepidoptera > Erebidae > Thumatha > Thumatha senex. The sequence goes on along the minus strand of OX419731.1, from coordinate 16,330,705 downwards.
TCCGGTCGGTGCGATCAGTGTGTAAATTACACAAGCGGAGCGATGCTTTTACATTTAGAAATTGAAATTGGGGCTAACTGTGAAATTGGTGCTTATGTCAACCATCGCAAATCAATGTTCGTGATTGCGCTATTTTGCACAATCAAATTTACTAAAATCATACGGTGCTCCTTTAACACTGCTTAAGGTAAAATAAAATCAAGAAGGTCAGTGACGACACAAAACCCATCCCCATCACCGTAGCGGTACCTTTACTAGGTCTCCGTCCTTACTCTACAGATACCACGGCGATAGATAGACGATGATTTAGTCAAGCGCACGGACCACTTTAAATACCGGATCTGTATTTCACAAGTTCAGTCATCGATTTTTCAACCAAGTGACGGGAGACGACTGGTATCATTTGTGACCGAAGAATGTCGGTTAAGTTGAAGGGATAGGTCTATAAAACCATCATTAGGCCTGTCCTTATACATGGCAGTGAGACGTGCGGTGGATGTCTGCGAGTCACGTGGATGGAACGTGAGGAACAAGTGCATGCGCGGAAGCCTTCACATCTGTGCATTGCAGATAGTTGCACAAGTGTAACCTTCGTTGGGTCAAGTTTTGCGGTAAACGCTACGCTACGTGTGGGGAACAAATGCCCGGCCATACCGTCCCCGCCAGTTCTGATAAATTTGGAAGACTGAATAAGTGTCGTCGTAAGGGATGATATGCGTGCCAATGGTGTCACTTCATGGGATGTCGATGGCAGTGCGAAATGGAGAAGACGTTTGAAAGCGGACCCTGGACTTCGCGAGACGCAACTTGGGCAAACGCTCGGATGGTAATGGTGACTAGATGAATATACATGAATATACACCTCAGACAATACGACTCATTAGTAATGCACACAAAACGGTGATATTGAGTTGACCCTGAAATAGAATACCCATTTTGTATGTATGTTATAACATTTTGAAGGCTCATTTGAATTACTTTGCCTCTGTATTTCAATTTGCAAAGATACTTTTAACCCCCGACGCAAAAACGATGAGGTGTTTTAAGTTTGACGTGTCTGTATGTGTGTCTGTCTGTGGCATCGTAGCTCCCGAACGGGTGAACCGATTTTGATTTTGTTTGTTTTTGGAAGGTGAATTAATCGGGAATGTTCTTAGCTATGTTTGATGAAAATAGTTGGAGCCGTTTAAAAGTTGTGGGGGTGAAAGTAGAGAAGAATAACCGAATGTCTATATACTCGATTCTAATATATTCAATTGGGGTCTTAAATGAAAGCGCATCACGTGCACACTACAAAATAATATGTTCAATGAAAATCGGTTGTATTGTAAAAAAGCTCTAGAGTAAAAGTGAGGAAAATGCCCAAATGTCTGCAAATATTATGTGGGGGCTGGGTAAAATTTTCAAAAAGAACCTATGCATTTACAACTTAACAGAATCTATATTATAATAAGTATGTACCTACCTATAAAAAAAATAAAATAAAAAAAATAATTAACAATTAAAATAAACCCCCGACGTAAAATGTTTTAAAGGCGGTCAGCAACGCGACGAATTTTTTTTAGAATTATGTATTAATATATACTAGACAGTTTAAGATTGAGTTTCTTTTATTATTTTCAACTTTTTGACGTAAAAACCTAAGTTATTTTTACCGTAGAGGGTTTATTTTAAATTTTTTTTTGTCTATATGTTCATTCAAATACTGAATGAACTATTTTTACAAGATTTTATTTATGTATATCTTAATCTTAATAATATTATAAATGCGAAAGTTTGTGTGGAATGGATTTTAATGAAACTTTACAATAATATAGCTTATGCATCAGAATAACTCATGGGCTACTTTTTATCCCGGGAACAAGTTCCTGTTGGAAACGGGAAAACTTATCTACGCGGGCGAAGCCGCGGGCGTCAACTAACGTAACTTTTATTTAATCTATGTTTGTTCGTGTGAAATTTCGCAACCTAATTTAAAAAGCTGTAATTGAAGTGAAATTTTGTACAGGTACACATTTAGTTTGGATAACAATAATATATGCGGATAACTGTGTGTCGTATGTAACTTTTATTTAATCTATGTTTGTTCCTGTGAAATTTAGCAACATGCATGGTAGCACACCCAAGATACAGAGTACATTAACTATGTATTTTTAAGCACCTCTACAAAGGTATCAAATGAAAGTGCTTGAAAAATAAAGTAATGAAACTCTAAATACAATATGGCAGACTATAGTTTGACCAGGTCGTCGTTAAACTATACTAAGCATGCTGTGCCTATCGAAACATTTTTGCTTTTCTACAATATGGGTATCAAATGAAAGGACTTGCTGATACTTATTCTTTAAAGTACATTTAACAAAACGTTATATTTCAAATAAAGATTATTACTACACATTGTTTCATAATTTTAATATAATAATGTATAGTTGAGAATAAACTATAAAGAGGAAACATATCCTAGTATTACCTGGATACACTGTATGGGTGGAATATGTGTATACTAATATAATTATTTTTATTTTTAGACATATTAAACATCAGTCAATAAACTGCAATGGTTGTCCTGTTGAACTACTAATCAAATATTATTAATTTTACCTTATGCTAATACCTCATTATTTTCAGACATGTGATAGTTAAGTGCCTATCCCAAAAGAAACTACACCTCAAAGTCAAGTATAAGTTTTCCTTCTCAACATTCGAATTAGAGTGTTTGGGAGCTTTGAGCGCAACTTAACCTTAACACTTAGATATAAATACCACGAGGGATATCTTACCTGGAATGCTAAAGTGTTGAAAATGACAAGAACAAGTCTAAGAGGCCATTTAGCTTTGTATGATTTGTGAGCCCACAGGCGATGTGCTCCTGCTGTGATACCAAGTCCTGACATCACATACAACAGATACGCTGCAACAAAAATATAAAATAAAAATAAAAAAGAATTTACACTTTAGCACGACTGCCGCTGCTTACAGAGTAAATAAATTGGGGTAAGTGCGGAACATGTGGAGACTTTCCTGAATTTAGAATAAAACATTTATATATTTGAATCAGTATAATTTTACTAATTTTTATTTAAACCTGTCAACTATACACAAAGCTTTACAGTCGCATTCAAATTATAATTTTAGGGTTGCTAGTTTCATCGAATCAATTGTGTCTACAGGTACAAGCGTCCATAGGAACAGCACTTGCCTATACATAAAAATAAACACATACAGAAAAATATCTCTGATATGATTATATTTTAAAAAGTTTCTGCTCTACTTTATTGAGTTGAAATATTTTGGCTTCTTATGGAGATCCCACAACTGACACCTAGCACTAGCAAGACTGCTGGAGCCTAAGCAACCTCACCTGCTACTAATTACCGGATGTGGTAATGACCCAGGCTCCCTTACAGGGTAAATAAATACATAAAAATAAACTCATTCAAAAAACATCTCTGATATGCATAAAAACAATTTATTATAATAAATAAAAGTTTCTGCTTTATTTTTATTATGATAAAATATTTTGCCTTTTTATGGAGATCCCATAACCAACACCCAGTACTATGTACCAGTTCCGTTGTAGCAGACTGAATATATTATGAAATATCTCTAACATGCAACCTCTGTTAGCTGATGGACAAGACAATCATGTTAAAGCATTGGGAGTTCTTACAGTAGATACCTCTTACACCACAAAATAACAAATGTTAACCTAGGTCTAAAGGATGGAGTTTGTAATCAGGACGAACAGGAAAACCTGTAATAAGCAATATAGTTATTGGAATTAAGAACTTACCAAAAATATCTGTTTGCCATTTTGCTGAAAACAGAAATAAGTAACCACCATAGAGCGCCGCTAAGTGAAGATATGCAAAGAGTATGATATTCCTCCACACCAGTTGTTTGGGATTGTTGTCAGCTTTCGGTACAGGTGTATTAGTCAGTGCTAAGTCTGCTGTAGCAGCATCATTCTCAAACAGTATCCCGTTCGCGTCCGAAACGTTTGGTGCCATCGTAGTCTTGTATTTACTGCAAATATTTAAGGAAATGTAAGCTTTTTAATACAATCCCTATATAGAGCTTTTTTGTGAGTCAGAATGGATTTCATTTCAATACAAAATCATTTTTATTTGCTTCCGGAATCAAAATTGGACAAAACTAAGGCTAGAATAAATAAAAGTTAATTAACACTGAACGCTAATTAACACCGATTACCGAAATTCTAACGTATTACAGAAACCTAGACTAGACTACCTTTATTTTCTCTTCGAAGAAAGCATTTCTTTTTATTTTTAGGACGAAAAATTCTGATAAACAGAAAATCAATCGTCTTAAAATAAAATACTTTTCTACCTTTTTATCTTACTTTAAATAAAAACACTTTCATTGTTCCTGTGCACTGTTCTAAAATCAAATAAGATTCTATCTAATTTCTGCGAATCTGCACTGTATTTATTTTTGTACGTAAGTAGGCAAATGTGACATTTTGACGTTTGGATTTGTTTGACATGACGTTTAATAACGAAATATCGAAATGACACATCCACATCCTGTAACTTTGGTTTCCCTTCATAACGCATAACATCCTAGATACATGGTGTACTAATGCTTGAATTAATTCTTAGATATTAGATAAAAAAGGTTCAAATGGGAAATATTCTTATTAAATTTTAATATCACTGCGTTAACAACTTTCGCTATGGCTGGTCACGGATGGGTGACCACTTTGTTACATTTGCGAGCATTTCCGTACTTCGGAAGGCACGTTAAGCCGTTGGTCCCGGTTGCCAGTAAGTAACACGGTTGTCGTTAAGTCTAGTTGAAGGCCTTATGGGCGACTTAAAAATTTTCAACCGCAGGTAGTCACAACCTGCGTCTGTCTATTTCAACACGGCAATGGGCTCACCACCTATTACGTGGGACAGGAATGCACACCGTTAAAGGGGACATCTAATATGCCTCTGCTACCCCTTCGGGGATAAGGGGTGAAAGATAAAAAAAAATGAAATTGACCTATTTAACACCATAAAAACTATCCGGATCACAGTGTTCTGCTTTCAAATAAAACACAGTCTAGGTGCTTTTATGCCACAGACAGATACGCCAAGTTACGTGGGTCAAGGTGCGTGAAGTGTCTGGTAGACATAATAGATATAATCTGCTTGCAGGGGGGAGTTAGATCCAAAAAGTCACGTAGAGGTCACACATTTATGAATGTCGAACACCGTGTTAAGCGTAGAGGAAAAGCTAAATGAGCCTCTCCACCTAAGCCGGGGCTATTTATGCAACTGGGACTAGCACTCGAATGATAATAATAAACAACAATCTCTTAAATTTTCCCATTATGCTTATTACCATATTATAAATATAGGTATGCTATATTAAGATGTATGCCTTGGTACAGCTCTATTATTTTATTTATATGAGACTATTTATTTATTGGCAACGGTTTCAATATTTTACGGCAGTACCGCAATTTTGGAGAAAGAGTACCTAGTGCCTACCTACTGACGTACATATGTAGTTGTGATACTGACTGAGTAGACTCTATTTAGAGTTTAACTATATTATTTTAAATTAGAGTATAGATTAGAATACGCACGGCGTAATTTAGAGGTTCGATGATTGTAAATAAAGAAAGTTATGTAAAGTAACTATGTAGTATTTATAGTTGGGTGCAAGCTTCTACCAGTCTGCAAGCTTCCACAAGCATTACAATAATTTAATGGTAACCACCCAATAATTTCGTAGTTTTTATCTAGTTAAAGTAGACAGAAACAATAGTTATTCCTAATTTAGTGCTCTACTTAGCAAGTCTTTTTTTACTTTATAGTTATAGCTATGTACCTACATAAGTCCTAATAACAGTTACACTGGTGCTAATTCTGTTGTTGAGATCACTAAACTAAATTTCTCTAAAATTTTCTAATTTTTGTTAAGAGATTGCCAAATGCTAATTCTGTTATTAAGTCGAACTAAAGTTGGTGATATCATAAATAGCACTTAATTTGTATCTGATGTCACTAAAATTCATTTTATGTGATAAAATTGAACAAGACGTGAAAAATGTACATATACAGTCGAATGTAAATAAATGCCAACTAACTTGGTGATTGAACTGCCTATGTACATTTTTCACGTTACAACGATTTAAAAGTTTTCACGTTTCAAACAGTTACTAAAATTAGTCTTTTCACTAAAATTTTGTGTGACGTTAAATTTGTATCAGACATCACTAAAATTCATTTTAAATCATAAAATTCAACAAAAAGTGTAAAATGTACATAGACAGTTCAATCACTAAGTTAGTCGGCATCTAAATACATGTTTTGTTGAATTTTATCACATAAAAGGAAGTTTAGTGATGTCAGATACAAATTTAGTGTTGTTTATAATATCACCAAGTTTAGTTCGACGTAATGACAGAATAGCATTTGGCAATCTCTTAATAAAGTTAAGAAAATTTTAGGGAAATTTAGTTTAGTAGTTTTAACAACAGAATTAGCACCACTATCAAACGAAAAATTAATTACTAATGACATATTAACGTATTTGTTTGCTTACCGAAACTCAATATTTTAAATAATATTTACTAATTGTAATATCATTTATCACTGTTACGTTACAACACTTTACAGTTTACACAGTCTGAACGTTAATGATAGTCTATCTGTTTAAGGCCGTTATATTATAACTGAGATGACTCAATTAAACAAATAGCGCAATATACAAGCCGGCCGGTGTAATCAATAAGTTCACGTGTTGAACTATTGGACTTGTGTGGCATGGGCATGCTCGCTCGTACCGATCGTTTCACACTGATGGATGGTATGCGAAAACCTAAGCGTGGATTGGACGTCAAAGTGGCGCGATGTATACCCAGACAGAACCACGTCACGTAGTTAGATTAGCACGACCTACTGTTGTTATTGTGATCACGCCATACTTTATGGCGGCCAGTTCAAAACATAGTTTTATTATTATGTTGTGATGATTACTCAGGTAGGTTTTTAACCTGCCTATATTTTTATACCTAGCAATTATGAAGAATATATTAATTTTTTTGCATCATTACTGTTATACGGTTTTTTTTTCTAAATATTTCATCAGGTTCTACTAGTTTGCATCAAGTATGTATCACGCCAGTAAGTATATAGGTACCAGTAACATAATCATTTATTTATATGATATACATGATGCATGAGCATGATACAAGATCGCTCGTGGCCCCGCTTCTGTAAACGATCACTGCATTAAGCAACATTCGTAATAGTTGGTCCTTGGATGGGTGATCACTTTGTGGAATTTACATTTTGCCAGCGTTTTCGTGCTTCGGAAGGCACGTTAAGCCGTTGGTCCCGGTTGCCAGTAAAAAGGCAGTCGTTAAGCATGGTTGAAGGCCTTACCGCCACAGCCTGCGCCTGTCCATTTTAACACGGCAATGGGCTTATGTGGGACAAAAATGCATAAGGTGAAATGTGGGCGTTTAGTATGCCTCTGCCTACCCCTTCGAGGATAAAGGCGTGACAATATGTATGATACAAGAGACATAGGTTGCGTGGTAGATGTGTACCAGACAAAGGCAGACATGGTATTCGCGTCATATTGTTTTAGGGTTCAGTACATCAAAAGGAAAAACGGAACCCTTACAGGATCACTTTGTTGTCCGTCCGTACATATGTCTGTCAACACTATCTTGGTAATGCGTGAAGATATTGTGTTGATATTAAAACTATATAGGTAACCTACTCAGGTCTACTCCCTTGATCAAGAACTATAAATTTTGGCAACTAATATCCTCTTAAACTAAAGATATATGAAAAAAAACCTGAAGCCTAAGAATATATTTGTAATTAAATCATAAAAAATACTCAATGGACATCTATAATATATTTAAATTACCGGACGACTTACTCATCTATCAACGCCCAGCCGAAACCCTTAACATCTAGAATCTTAATGTTTAGAATTACACATTATGTTTTATTTTTTTAACTAACTATCTTCACGCTGTGTCCCTGACGGGGTAGTCAGAGAGGACAGATCGCCAGGCTTCGCGATCCATGCATACTTCTTTCGCTTCTTCGAGATTCATCAATCGCTTCATACACGCACGTCTGGGTATCCGAGTACTTTTGACCTTTCCGTTTTTGAGCAATCTGCTCACGTGGTCTTTATATGTAAGTCTCGGCCTTCCCTGACTCCTTCTACCCTCTACTTTTGAACAATATATATTCTTCGTCAATCGTTCCTCACTCATTCGTTGGACGTGTCCAAACCAACGGAGCACGCCCTTTTCCAGCTTAACGCTGACACTTTCATTCAAACCTGCCATATTGCGTATCACTTCGTTACGTATTCGGTCGGCCAAGGTAACGCCGCACAATTTTCGAAGTGATCGCATCTCCACAGCATTTAATTTACTTTCATGCATCTGCTGACATACCCAGGTTTCACTACCATAAAGCAAAGTTGGCACTAGCACTGCGTTATGAATCGCCATTCGTGCTTCTTTTACGATGCTTTGTCGCTTTACTAACTGGGACAAAGCACCGTTAACTTTGTTTCCGGCAGCTACTCGCCGTTCTACATCCGAATCACATCTTCCATCCGCGCTAAACATACTTCCTAAATACACAATTTCATTCACTTGCTCTAGACGTTCCTGGTTTACTCTAATCTCGCATTTAGTTCTTACGTCACCTCTTTCAAATACTAGAACGTTAGTTTTACTTGCATTCAAGCGGAGACCCTTACTTTCACACCCCTCTTTCATATTAGTGACTAATGCCTGTAGGTCGGCTTCTGATGAGGCCATGAGCACCGCATCATCAGCGTACAGCAGACAGTTTACTGTAAAGTCACCCAAATTCACACCCATATTAAAATCTTTCAACTTCTGTAGGCAGCTGTCCAGATACACTATGAACAGCCAGGCGGACATGACACATCCCTGTTTGACGCCTGTACAGACATCAAAAAGAGGTGACACATCCCCCCTACTCGCACGCAAGCCTTACAGTCCCTATAAAGCGACTGTATTGCCCGCAGTAGCGAGCCGTCCACACCATATCCTGGCAGCAAGTCCCACAGCGTTTCTCTCACAACGTTATCAAATGCTTTCTCTAGATCCACAAAAGCGCAGAAAACCTTCTGGCTAAGAGCCAGAAACTTTTCCGCGATCATGCGGAGAGAAAACACTTGATCCATGCAACCTCTTCCACGTCGGAATCCGCATTGAGCCTCCCATAAATACCTTTCAGACTTTTCTTGCATTCGTGCCGTTATAACCTTTGCATACACCGTACTAGCCAAGCTGACCAAGCTGATCGCCCTGTAGCTGGAGCAGTTTAGGCGCGAGGCTTTTGCCTTTGTAAATAGGTACTACAACTGCTACTCGCCAGTCATCTGGGACCTCACCCGTCCGCCAGCACAAGTTGCATAACAGACATAGTGTGTCCCAGACACGCGACCCACCGTACTTGATCATCTCAGCAGTAACTCTGTCTTTTCCCGCAGCCTTACCACATTTCATACTTCTTATCGCTTGTTCTATTTCTTTCATACTAATGACTTCAATGACATCGGGATCCGGAGCATCGAAGTGAGCTCCACTTCCCGACGTGGCATCTCTGTCTTTTCTTGCATACATCTTTCCATAATATTCACTCCATCTCTGCAGGACGTCACTTTGGTCTGTTAGGACGTCATTGTTAACACTAAGCACTTTATTCATACTGCAGATTGCCGAACAACTCCGGGTCTTGCCTACCTCTTTTCAGAAGAGCTTGGCATTATCCCGGAAATTGGACGACAACCTTTCATCCGCTTTCATTCTGCACCTTTCACGAGCTTCTTCTATCAGTGCCTTCGTGTTAACTTTCTGCAGCTTGTATCTCTCTTTCATATTAAAATCATTCCGCGAGGCTAAGTAGTCTAGCCATGCTTTCTTCTTCATTCGAACTGCTTCTTTCACTTCCTCATTCCACCATGCATCACGCTTATTACTACTGCCTCTTTTCGTTTCTCCACACACTTCCACAGCGGCATTTATCATACTGTCCCTAAGGTTCTGCCATACACTTTCCACATTCTCACTGCTTACATTGACGTCGCCAAGCTTTTCGGCTACTCTTTCTTTATATTTATCCCTAATGGATGCATCCTGCAGCTTCCAGCTTTTGATGCTATAAGTCGGCTCAGGTTCAGGACACTCGGTACGATGACGCCAACCCGCGAACAGACCCCTAATCCTAGTTATGACTAGGTAGTGGTCTGATCCCAGCTCAGCGCCTCGATAAACCCTTGTGTCCATCACCTGTTTACGGAGCCTACTATCCATTAGGAATAGATCTATCATGCTTCTCTTTGACTTACATCTCCTCGTATACATATGAATTTGTTTGTGGTTGAACATCGTGTTCGCCACAAACAAATCCTTTTCCTTACAAAATTCCAGTATTAGCTTGCCAGCGTCGTTCACCCTTTTATCCCCATACTTCCCGAGTACCGACTCAAAACCATCGCGAGCGGTACCCACCCATCCATTCAAGTCTCCACATACTATAAGTCTTTCATTTCCTTCTATCACATTTAGAGCTTCTCTCATACTCTCCCAGAAGTCCTCTAGCTCACTCGCGTTCGACGAAGATACTGGCGCGTAAGCAGCTACCAGGAAAATCTTCGTCAAACCAAGTTTTAGACGGATCCAGAGGATTCTAGGACCTACCAGTTTGTACTCATACATACCGAAGGCCAATCGCGAGGACAGCAAAATTCCAACCCCCCAACTGCCATGCTCGCTCTCTGGTACTCCAGACCAAAGCGCGAGCATCCCACCCGGGAGCTCCAAGACTTCGCTGCCCTTGCGCTTGGTCTCTGTCAAGCACACTGCATCTAACTTTCTCTCATTCATAACATCCATCAACTCATTCATCTTATCTGTCATTCCTCCCCTAACATTCCACGCAGCTACCCTGCACTCCATCCTCCACTTCCCGCCGTGTCGGGCCGCGCGTGTAGGGTGGCGGTCCCCTACGCCGCTCTGGCACACACTTTTCGCACCAGCGGGGACGAACTGGTGCGCGTCGCCTCGGGGGCACGCCCTAGCATCATTCGTCCTGGTGGCACTCGTGTTGGAGTAGAATTGCAGCCGTAGCTGGCAGGGATGGCGACGTGCACGCTTCTACTCTTCATCCCCCATTCATTGAAAGCTAAGTACGTGCTACGTAAACTACGGTCATGAAATACGGTATCCGCGTAGTATGCTACTCAAAAGTAGTTCATTTTTGTAAATTCCACGTCTAAGGTATATAGTGGGTTGAATTTTTTAAGGACTTCGCGATCAGCAAAGGTTGTTTGTTATTATTGTTATTACCGAAAAGTAGTTTAACGGTTTTTGGAAATTCAACCAAGGTAATAGAAATTGGACATTGAAGTTTTTAAAGATTTTAAAAATGCTTAGGCTATAGACATGAGCATGGTAGGTACTCTAAATAAACGTCAGTTTACAATTATGGGATATAACGTAAAAACTTAGTTTTACCCCTAAGATGAAGAGAAGATGAATAGAGATTTTAAGTATTTTAAGACTCCGGCAACGGTATAAACAGTCATAAATCCCGGTATGAGCCTTGTTTGTTACTATCTAAGAAACTCTGTTTTACGGTTTTTGGAAGTACTACCCCTTAACTACTGATACAGATGGTTGAAGCTTTTATAGACTTCGTTTTTAATAATTTGCTGATGGCTGCAGTCATGAAACGCGGTATTAACGTGGTTTGCTACAATCTAAGAGCAGGTTAGCGATTTATCCGTTGCTTCGTGGGAGGAAGTGTTGATCTTAGAAATATACTACTCAAGAAGGTTATATAAATTATGTATATATGGTATGTAAATTAAATAAAAATAAGAATCACAATGTACTTTTTTTATACCACTGAGGTGGCAGACAAGCATTCAGCCCACCTGATAGATAGTGGTCACCGTAGCCTATGGACGTTTGTTTGTACTGTAGGACAATCTATTTAGCACAGCAAAAATAATTACATTGTAATTTTAAGTCGTTGTTTTTAATTATATTAAGACTCCGGATTCTATTTAAAGATCACTTTGTTGTTTGCTTTGTTGTTTGCTTTGTTGTTTACGGTAGTGAAACCTGGGTATGTCAGCAGATGCATGAAAGTAAATTGAATGCTGTGGAGATGCGATCACTTCGCAAAATTGTGCGGCGTAACTTTGGCCGACCGAATACGTAACGAAGTGATACGCAATATGGCAAGGTTTGAATGAAAGTGTCAGTGTTAAGCTGGAAAACGGCGTGCTCCGTTGGTTTGGACACGTCCAACGAATGAGTGAGGAACGATTGACGAAGAATATATATTGTTCAAAAGTAGAGGGTAGGAGTCAGGGTAGGCCGAGACTTACATATGAAGACCACGTGAGCAGATTGCTCAAAAACGGAAAGGTCAAAAGTACTCGGATACCCAGACGTGCGTGTATGAAGCGATTGATAAATCTCGAAGACGCGAAAGAAGTATGCATGGATCGCTAAGCCTGGCGATCTGTCCTCTCTGACTACCCCGTCAGGGATACAGCGTGAAGATAGTTAGTTAGTTATAAATACCTACAATGAATTACTTAGGTATAGGTACCTAGTTACACATGTCTTAAATCTACCTATGTCACGAATCAGCTTGCAGAATATCTTATAACAACCTGTTAAATGGACGAAGCTTTGGTGCAGTCGTCTCTGAAGGGGTAACAAAATTAGGTGAAAGTAGCTTTCACCATGCTGAAAGAAGTCAAATCTCTGGAGTCTAAATGAAGTTCATTCACAGTCAGTTCGGAGATGAGTGTCAGTTTATGGCATTCCCGTGCTACGAAATCTACGGAATGCACGTTACATAATACATCGTTGGTCCCGGATGCCACAGTAACAGGTAGTTGTAAAGTTGAATAACTGGTCAGCTTTAAAAAAAATAATTGTAGGTAGCCACATGCTCCTGTCCGTTCTAACGCGGCAATAGACTCATCACCTATTACGTAGGACCAAACATGTCAAAACAAAATTTGGTCGATTAGTATGCCTCTACCTACCCCTTCAAGGCATGACTATGTGTATATACGTATGTTACCAACCTCATAGTGCGCAATAACGATCCTTGTGTACGGTACTCGGGTGCGTTGGCACTACAATATAGATACGTACCTATTTAGGTACACGTACCTACTAGATAAACTGTAAACAAAGATTATCTATTCAAGAATAAATCATTGTATACATTGTGCCTAAGTATAATGGTATGCTGGCCAAGGGCAAGCAAGTGCGCAGAGATAATGCGTGGGTTTCATTTCGCAAGGACGTGATGCATGCACGGTTAGGAAACGTGGCCAGTGTTTTGATGACACATGCAGGGCTGCATATGATTGACGGACCGTCACAAATATGCTTCGGGGATGTATGACGTCACGCGGAGGGACTGCTTGGAACACGCGCAACCGAGGTAGCCTTAAGGGACACCACAGACAAGTTACTTATAGCATCCGCAACCGGCGTTTTTTGAGACTGATTCGGTGTATTTACCTTCTATAACGCGACTAATCGTCGGTTGCTGATGCTATAGCTATATAGTCTGCGGTGGCCCTAAAGTTCGTGATATTGTGGGACGTACGGCCACGTTTTATGAAGATCACCCGGAGACGTGTTTCAGCTCCACAGTACCAAAAGGGGTCGGTTTCAAAAGCGGTGAGGAGTAGGAAAGTAAGTCCTGGTCTCCGAAACAAGGGTTTCAGATGGAGTCGGGATTTGTGCTCTTAGGATTGGGATGATATAAGATTGGAGTTGAAGATCAACGTGGAGCAAGAAATGGGGCTCAGCCCATGTGCATTGATTGAATAGTTTTATTTTTAATGTTTGCTCAAATATTTGTTAAAATTATGATTTCTATGAAAAAATAATTATTATTTGTTCAACAAGTGAGCAAAAGTATGTTTTGCACCGAATGCTGATGTTAAATCACAAACCAGTAAGGTAGTCTAAAATTGAATCACGAGCATAGCGAGTGATTCGCAATTAGACTACTGAGCGCAGAGAGTGATTTATAGGCACGAGTTATAAAAATTTGCTCTCGTGTGAAACATACAACTTTTCACCTGTCCAGCGACAATACTGGTACCTGAAGTTAATCGCAATCTTAATCTTTCTTAATCTTAATAATATTATAAACGTGAAAGTTTGTATGGATGTTTGTTACTCTTTCACGTAAAACTACTGAATGGATTTTAATGAAACTTTACAGTAATATAGCTTATACATCAGAATAACACATAAGCTACTTTTGGTGGGAAACGGGAACGGGAAAACTTTTCTACGCCTTGGCGAAGCCGCGGGCGTCAACTAGTAATATTATAAATGCGAAAGTTTGTATGGATGTTTGTTACTCTTTCACGTTATAACTACTGAATGGATTTTAATGAAACTACAATAATATAGCTTATACATCAGAATAACACATATGCTAATTTTTATCCCGGGAACAAGTTCCTGTGGGAAACGGAACGGGAAAACTTCCCCTGCGTGCGGAGCCGCGGTCCTCACCTAGTTAATCATCAACACAAGTCGAATAATCAAAACCATCTAGATTTTTAAATTCCCGCTTTGTCCACAGATTATACAGATTATTTTAGAGCTGCGGTCCGAAATTACAATTAATCCAGTCATTATAGATTTATCTGCGGAAAAAATCCTAGTGAGCTGAATTATTGTACACGCCTTTATTACGGCGTTGTAATGAAGATGTGAAAAATCCAGTACTTACCCGTGGTACCACCGGTGGTACTACTGGTAGTACCACGGGAAATATTTTTTGCCCGTGGTACTACCATGACGTATAGTAGTACCACGGGAGATTTTATATTACCCCTGGTACTACTTAATAAATAATATACAATAATTGTAAAGTATTTTATTTATACATAAGTTATCTAAATTAAGTATAAATAAAATACTTTATGTTTTATGTATCTACATAAATCGCAATCGAGAGCGGATACCTCGCATCCAACGGATAGCCGTGGATATTGGCAGCTGGCCAAAGCCGTGCAATCTAACTTCTGCTGACCTTCGTTGCCACCATTGCGGTACCCTAACAGAACTCTGGCTCATAAGGCTCGAGAGAAGGCGGACTTATTAGCCAATCTTTTCGCGGCCAATTCCCGGATCGACGACCGTGGCAAGCAGCCTCCGATAGTCGCGAGTTGTGGTAATGCAATGCCAGATATTATTATCAGGCAGTGCGACGTTCGGACGGTGCTGCGGTCGCTCGACGTCCGTAAGTCCAGTGGCCCCGATGGTATTCCTGCGGTGGTTCTTAAGAGGTGTGCAGCGGAGTTGACTCCAGTGCTAACACGCCTGTATCGCCTGTCCTACTCTACGGGTAGTGTGTCGGATGCGTGGAAGGAGGCTAACGTGCAGCCGATCCCCAAAAAAGGGGATAGGTCAGATCCATGCATCCTCATAGCCGTCACCTCAGTCATCTGCAAGGTTTTTGAGCTCATCATAAACAAGCAGCTCATGCGTTATCTGGAAGATCACTCCTTAATAAACGACCTGCAATACGGATTTATGCCGAAACGGTCAACGGGTGATCTTCTGGCATACATTACACACCTTTGGGGTGAGGCTATGGACAAGCATGGCGAGTCCTTGGCCATCAGCCTGGACATCGCCAAAGCTTTCGATAGTGTCTGGCATGCATCACTTCTTTCCAAGCTTCCGGCATATGGCCTGCCACCTCAACTATGCACATGGCTCGCCAGCTTTCTGCACGAGCGCCGTATTCGGGTTCAATTCGACGGTCAGGCCTCAGACTGCCTGCAGATAAATGCTGACGTGCCGCAGGAGTCCGTTTTGTCGCCTACTTTCTTTCTTCTGCATATCAATGATATGTTGTCCCTGGGCACCATACATTGCAATGCAGATGATAGTACGTTGCATGGGAGCTATGTAAGTCACCCGACGGCAAAGCGGGCGGATGTTGAGGCTAAGAGGGGACAAGTTGTGGCGGAACTCGATCGGAGTCTGGACCGCATCTCTCCATGGGGTTCGGATAATCTGGTCGAAATTAATGCCAGGAAAACGCAGGCGTGTGCATTCACTGCTAATTTATCCCCTTTCCTTCCCCTTCCAAATCTTCAGAACACAACACTACCACTGCAGAATTACCTCAACATTCTGGGGTTGTACGTTTGCGAGAGCTTAACAATAGAAATTACATCGAGCGGTGCATCAGCTTGGCCTCTCGCAAGCTCGGAGTCCTTAACAGGGTGAGGCGGTTTTTCACGCCGGAACAGAGATGCTTAATCAGGCAGGCGACGCCATTTTGAAGTGCCAACTATAAAAAAGAAAAAGGCAACCTAAACAGAAAAAAAAATAGGAGACTGAACTAAAAAAATTCATACGGACAAGAAAAACCTCCAACCTTTTTTATATTATAATCCATTAAAATATTTTTTTTAGTTTTAGTCTCCTATTTTTTCCTCCTGTTTAGGTTGCGATTTATGCGCTGGGTATCCGCTCTCGATTGCGATTTATGTAGATACATAAAACATTTTATTTATACTTAATTTAGATAACTTAAGTATAAATAAAATACTTAACAATTATTGTATATTATTTATTAAGTAGTACCAGGGGTAATATAAAATCTCCCGTGGTACTACTATACGTCATAGTAGTACCACGGGCAAAAAATATTTCCCACCAGTAGTACCACCGGTAGTACCACGGGTAAGTACTGGAAAAATCGACATTAATATCGTGCCGGCTAAAAAAGTTATGAAGGTTAAAAGGTCACGAAAATCAGTTTTTTTGCAAATATCTCGCGACCTATTGCTTTGAGGTCAATACGGTTAGTTAAAAAGTGGTGGTTGGCTTTATTTAAAAAATGAACTCTGACAGTTAATTACAAAACATATTTAATCTCGTTAAGTCAAATATCTAACCGAATCCCGATAATAGAAGGCTTAATTATTACAAATAATCAATCAATATTAAAACAATAGAAATTGTAACATTACTAACATAAAATTTTATTTAGTAGTATCACATTTGTGGTATAGCGACCTCATCACACAGTGACTCATATAAACTTGACGCAATAGGTTAAAGTACAGATGATATGCACAGATATAAAGGTCACAGTTGGAGCTCTCGTGGCCCCGTTGACTCAGTTTAGCAACTTTCGCCTGTAACTGGACCTCAGATAGACGTTACATAGTCCTGTTTTAAGTAACATGGCAGTCGTTGAGTCACGTTCAAGGGCTTATGGGCGACTTGAAAAAATTCAAAAGCGTTTTGCCACAACCTGTGCCTGTCGATTACAACACGACAATTGGCTCACCACTTTTTACTTGGTAGAAAACGATGAAATGTGAGCGTGTTTGCCTCTGCATATCCCTTAGGGGATAAAGGCGTGACTGATAAGTAAAGAATGTCTAGTCGTATGTACACATATCACTACAAAGTAGTGTTCGGTTTACATATATATGTGCGTAAAGGAATCAATATTTGATCTCCGTTTAAAATTTAAAAAGAGACCAAACAACTGACCGATTCTACTATGTATTTCAATCGTGTCAAAACAGAATCGAAATCGTCGCTCAATAGAGAGCTGACTGAACAATTTGACAGTTATCATAGTCCACTATCACGCTCCTATAGAATACTGTCGGCCGGCGTATAGAATTCTTCTAACACGTGACATGCTAGAGGCCGATTGTAGTTAGCATTTTTTAGTCCTCTAATATTTTGACAACTACAAACAGCTATTTTGAATCGATATAGATTAAAAATAGAAAGTCTTTTGATTGTAAAATAGTAGACTCGGTCCCCAAATTTAGACCGGTCTTGATGATGTGCACAGTGGCGGTAATATGAGGTTATGTATGAACAAGTAGTAACGTGTTTTATTACACACGGAGCAAGTAAAGACGGGAATATGAAATTTTGTTCGTTGTCTTTTATGAATTGCACTGGCAGAGATAACAAATCTTGCAAACGTGACAATGAAACGTAGCGATAATAAATTATTATTTTGAACATTATTACCAGAGGCGATCGGCTTGTTTATTTAAATCATAAATTCGGACCTTAAAAAATACGGAGGACGTGTCACACTATTAATACGCGAATCGAGTAAGGACCGTTCTCAGTTAGACGGACCGTGAAAATGTGAAAATTTTCTTATAAATATTGTACTACCACTGGCATATCCGTTGTTTTACTCGGATCCGTGTAAATGTGAACATTTTCATATAAATTGTACTGCAATTGTCATATTCGCTCCTTTAGACGGACCGAGAAAACAGACGGTCCACCTAAGGGGAACGGGCTTTAACTGTCACAATTTATATTTTGTGTAAAAATACCTGACAGGTTTCGACTTACGGCATTTTCAAAATTTTGCACATATTTTATGTATTTCGGATGTCATTGAGTACAATATGCATATTGTACTCATTGTAAGTGGAACAGTACAAGTGTTTTTGTTCAAGATCACCCATAATTGGTTTAGTTTATATCCGTATTTTTTAAGATTCGTCGGCACAACATATCACATGTATCTACTATTTATATGTACAAGAGTTCATTTATTCAATGTATTTCAAATTTGAACCTATCAACGTATTTGATACGAATTAATAACACATTATTGTATAATAATTTGACATGATTGTCTTTTATAACATCTTATGCGCCGCAATAGGCGTTAATAAAAAGTGTGGGTAGTCAGACATTACTCGTCGCGACGGATTTTTTTTGTGTGGAGATCTACTTTTACGGCTCCTACCGACTAAAACCACACGTTTCCCTTCGTCTGTCTATAGCCAGGAGTCCCGGGTGAGCCCTCGGAAGGATGACTACTCGTCGCTACGTAAATCAATCTAAGTCCTGAGCTAGTAAGAGCTCAGGCCAGCGAGCAGTGGCTTCAGGCAGCAGTGTGGAAGGACAAAGGAGAAGTTCTTGAAGGGATCCCAGCGTGTAGCTACCCAGACAGTTGAGTACCCATTCGAAGTTAACTGGCACTATGCTGTGCTCCATTGCAAGATCTGAAACGAAATCAAATGCTTATAATCTTCACAGCTACACATATTGCACAGTCTGGCTTTATTTGCCTCTGTGGCGCAGTGGGAGTGTTTCCGACTGCTACGCAAGAGTTCGTGGGTTCGATTCCCACCCAGGATAAAACTTTGTGTCATGAGCACGATGGTTTATTCTGTGTCTGGGTGCTATTTATCTATAATATGTATGTATTTAGAAATATATAAGTATGTTTATCAGTTATCTGTATACCATAGTAAAATCTCTGCTTAGTTTGGAATCAGATGACCTTGTGTGAGTTGTCCCAACGATATTTATTTATACTATATATTTATTTGTGACAGAAAGCGCATTTACTTGACGCTACCACTTGCAGCGGTCTCACTGTTAAACTTTTAGGACCCTGCATAGATTACAGTGGCATCAGAATTAAGAAGGCAACCGTCAAACCATAAAAAATAATATATAAAAATGGTGGGTCATTATTTACACAAAATTTAGCCCAAATTAAGCTATTATAAGCTTGTGCCATGGGATCTACATATAACAAGTACCTACATAGAAAATATCTTAACTCCGAAGCAACATTTGAGGACCACAAATATTTAGCACGACTTGGGATTTGAACACTAGACATCAGCACTGCAGTTGTCATACATACAAGCTCTGAAAATTTTTCGTTGTACGACCATAGAACAATGTCGCGTGATTTATGCCACACGGTCAGAAGATTACAGTTTTGAATGGTATTTTTAGCTAGCGCTCGTGGCCCCGCTGACTCAGTGTTAAACGTTCACTGCGTTAAACAACATTCGCAATAGGTGGTCCTTGGATGGGTGACCACTTTGTGAAATTTACATTTGCGAGCGTTTCCGTGCTTCGGAAGGCACGTTAAGCCGTTGGTTCCGGTTGCCAGTAAAATGGCAGTCGTTAAGCCTAGTTGAAGGCCTTATGGGCGGCTTGAAAAAAAATCAACAGCAGGTCGCCACAGCCTGCGCCTGTCCATTTCATAACGCAATAGGCTCACCGTCTGTTACGTGGGACAAAAATGCATACGGTGAAATGTGGGCGTATAGTATGGGTCTGCTTACCCCTTCGGAAATAAGGGCGTGACAGTATGTATGTATGTATTATTAGCTACAGTGATATTTTACCGAAGCTGGAAAATTCAAAACTCTGCATATTTAGGTCAAAGTAATAAAAAAAGAATACTTACATATGAAACGATCTTCCTGCGTGTTTTCAGGCTCAGCCAGTAACAGAGCGGGTTGGGAACTGTCTTTCGTCACACGCACTTCTTTGATCTCCTTCACGACGCGACCGCCTGCGGCCGTCAACATGTTCTGCAATATAAACAGACCTGGTAATACATGCTGATCATACCGCCTCCGCACACTAGCTTCTTTTAGAAGCCGAAACCGGCAACTTAGTAGCTTTGCGGAAGCCAGGTGCGGCTACTAAGCGCTCCCCCCGCACACTACGTTTGCTAGAAGCGGCAACGCGGAAGCTTGAAACCGCAACTTGTTGCCACCCCCCGCACACTACTGGATGTCGGTTTCGGCAACTTTGCGTCTGTCTGCAGAACACGATTAGGGTTGCAATATCCTTCTTGAAAAAATATCGATTTAAGAACATTAGCAATATCTAGTATTACTTAATTTTACATTCCAGTTGAATTCCAGGTATTTTTATTAGATATATTTTTACGTTTGTTACGAATATAGTTTTGAATTTTTACGGTACTAAATATTCTATAAATAAATATCGTTCGACGATCGACAAAATGTGTTCCTTATATTATCCTAATTCAATATTATAAATGTGAAAGTTTGTTTGGATGTTTGTTACCCTTTCACGTAAAAACTACTGAAAGGATTTTAATGAAACTTTACAATAATATAGTTTACTAGCTTTTGCCCGCAGCCACGCTCGCGTAGTGTTTTATATGTGACTAACATAAAATTCAAAACTTGTATTACACATGGTCACCCATCCAAAATTCGACCGCACCAAAGTAGCTTAACTTTAGTCATCGGTAAGTCATCAGTGAAGACAACTCGCTACAAGTATGTAAACCAGAGGGTATTGAAAAATGTTCTCTTAATGAAATTA
Organism: Thumatha senex; assembly: GCA_948477245.1. NCBI lineage: Eukaryota > Metazoa > Arthropoda > Insecta > Lepidoptera > Erebidae > Thumatha > Thumatha senex. The sequence continues at coordinate 16,309,494 of OX419731.1, read as the reverse complement.
TAACTAACGAACCAAAATACTTAAACCTCTCCAATGTTTTATTCTGATGTATAAACTATATTATTGTAAAGTTTTATTTAAATTCATTCTGTAGTTTTTACGTAAAAGAGTAACAAACATCCATACTTACAAACTTTTGCGTTTATAATGTTAGGGGTACAATACACGGTGTAAGGTTTCTCCGCAAATAGTTTTCCGACCTCGTGCTAACTACCAAAATCTTTCTAGAGTTCTTTTGCTACTATTATTTTGGATTGATTTCGAGAGAGCGCTTCCATGTACGTCATGGACAAAGCTAGAGAGCACAGCTTATATAAATAAAATATAATTTTGTCATTAATTTTACTAAGCTGAGTTAGTCAAATTAATGACAAAATTATATTTTATTTTATTGAATTGAATATTTGTGTATTTTTATTTTTCTACATAAGTACATATAATAGGTATATAATATTATACAATAAGGGATTATAATAATGGGTATATACGAGGGCTGCACTAAAAGTATCGGGAATGGAACATTTCCACTGTTCCTGTCATATTAAAATCTTTTCAATTGAAAACTCCTTGGTTTTGAAAATCGAATACCATTTATTTATTTAAAAAAAAGATTCTCGGTCTTGTCACAAGGTTTTGTCAAACTTGTTTAGTCGTTGAGAAAATAGAATTGACTCGAGAAAATTCAAGAGCAATGATTTATTATGACTTTCGAAGTGGTTTAACACAAAAAGAGTGTGTTGACCGGATGATTTCTGCATTTGGTGATGGAGCCCCATCCAAAACCACAATTTATCGCTGGTTTGCTGAATTTCAACGTGGACGTGTCAAGCTCAGTGATGATCCCCATCAAGGTCGTCCAAAAACTGCAGTCACCCAAGAAAACGTTGATGCTGTGCGTAAGCTGATTGAGGCATCGACATGTGACATACCGCGAAATTCAGGCAACTTTAGACATTGGCATGAGTCAAATACAAATAATCTTGCATGAACAATTAGGTGTAAAAAAGTTGTTTTCCCGATGGATACCGCATTCGCTCTGTGAAGAGCAAAAAGCGGCTCGCGTTACTTGGTGCGTCAGAACTCTCGAAAGATTCTACGCAGGATCCTCAAATGATGTATACAACATCGTATATGGTGACGAATCCTGGATATACGCGTACGAACCCGAAACAAAAACCAGTCACGAGTTTGGGTGTTCGAAAATGAGTTAAAGCCAGCAAAAATTGTTCGTTCACGGAGTGTTGCAAAAAAATGGTGGCCAGGTTTGTCTCCAAAACCGGCCATGTTGCGACTATTCCTCTTGAGGGACAAAGAACGGTTAATGCAGAATGGTATGCTAGCATTTGTTTGCCACAGGTCGTTTTTGAACTCCGTAAAGAGAACTGCAACCGCCGCATCATCCTCCATCACGACAATGCAAGTTCTCACACCGCGCACAGAACAAAAGAGTTTTTAGAGCAAGAAAACATAGAATTATTAGACTATCCGCCGTACAGCCCCGACCTAAGCCCTAATGATTTCTATACTTTCTCTAAAATAAAGAATAAATGTGGTCAGAGATTTTCATCACCTGAAGAAGCTGTGGACGCCTACAAAACGGCCATTTTGGATACCCCAACTTCCGAATGGAGAATACTTCGAAAAGCAATAAATACATTTTTAAATAGTAATGTTGTGTCACTTCCTTGATTCCCGAAATTTTCAGTGCCGCCCTCGTACCTACATATTTATTGACAAATATGTATGGTTTAGTAGTCACTTTAAAATGTATCATTTGTAAATATACCATTAAAATTGGTAAACCATCGATATCGTTAACTATCGATTGACAACTCTACCGCCGACCCCGTTCAGTCACCGGACTCCGACTCCAAGATGCGAAACCGCGCAACAGTATCCGAGCGGTTGCCAAGAGGCGGGATACCGTAGCTGCGCCGGCGAGTCGCCGAAACCCGAAACAGTTTCAAAGTTAGAAACAATTTTTGAAAAGCAATTAGTATGCTAACTTTTTCTAAATTTAAATCGCAATCAATTATTACGTATGAATTGAATATACTAAACACATTGACACAACAGCGAAGAGGGTACACTCGAAAATTTAAATTTAGAAAAAGTTTCAAAGTTGCCGGTTTCAGCTTCTAAAAGTAGCCAGTGTGCGAAGGCCTCATAAAGCCGGCATCACAGGTCATGGCTCTTTTAACAAACACCTTTTCGTTTTAAGAATCACGGACAGCCCTCTCTGGAGAGAGTGCATGAGAGAGGAAGAAACAGCAAAGCATGTACTCCTATACTGTCCATATACAGGCGTACTTCGGGAATTCAAGTACGCTCCGAGAAATCATCAGCAGCTTGAATAGCTTACTGGCGTTCTTCGACGAGTTGAGGTGGATCGAGTGAAATACCCACCCTCACATAAAACACAATAAAACAGCCAGCCATACAATACATGCTGATAGATGCTATAAATGAGGAACACGGTACTAAATTTAATACAATGGTAATGCTAAGTATACGAAAGAACTAGTTAGTGGTAGGTTTCCTTTTCGTTTATTCAAAAGCCAGCAGATAGTACCTAAAACCTAAAGACTAACACAAAAGGTTTTCAGAATTCGCACCGCAGAGTATAGTGATAAATCGCTGGCATCCCCGGGCATGCCAGTTACCTAAATCGACACTTATACATTCACTTCTACGATAATGCCTCGTGATTTTTTGACTGTTCCAATTTATCATCACCCGAGCGTCAATCCCAGTTGCCTCTCGCGACTCCCGGGATTCGCTGTCCTACTTCTTCTACCTATTATTTTGTAGCACACACATACCCTTTAAAGCCATATGCTAAAGGGTGTGGTTGTCCTCAGACTTTCCAAAAGCAGGCGCCAGAGCCTCATCCATTATTTAGCAGGTGCCCGAGCTAGCACGTGAGGTCGACTTGGGACCCGAAGATCTTGATTACCATTAATATGTAAGTATGCTAACTTTCACATAAATTTTTATTAAAGTGAATAATTACAACTTGGTTCGAAACGGTTCGGGTAGTTCAGTGACTACAACATTGCCTAACCATGCAATGTTCTAGTCACTGAACTACCCAAACCCTACTGAAGCAAGTTGAAATTCTTCACTAAATTTTAATTGTCCTTTAAGACAATCAATCAATCGGGTTCAATCCCCGTCTCGAACCAAGTTGTCTTTTTTCACATTAATATTTTTTTTATTAATGGAGTTAAATTTAAAGTGGAAAATTTTATTCTCGAGCTGGACTCGAACCGGCGTCTTCTGGTTTAACGCACCAGATGCGTTACCATCCACCATCAATTTGCATTAATTTTTCCAATTTAAATTTAGGATATAAATAAACCCTGGACCCCAGCGCGGCAGTCGCATACACTAACACTGCGCCACCGAGGCCGTCAAATTGTATAATTTAGTTAGCATACTAATTGCTTTTCTTAATTGTTTACAATATAGATAATTTTTTATTAAGACATCCGTGCAACCCAAAATGTGCCAAATGTCACGCCATTTCTACGTCGCTTACAGGGTCGAACAGAAGCTCTGTCCGTTACTCGCGTGTGGAAATCCCCAAAGATATCATGCCAGAGACTGCCAAACTGAATTTCGACAAATCGTCTTACGACAAGATTATCGTCGGACTCACTTAGATATTAGTCATGTCACGCCATTCATACGTAATAATTGATTGCGATTGCCAATGAAGTTTTCACTTCTGCCGTGCGGTCTTAAGCACACACTCTTAATTTTTTTTTTAACATTTGTGGCTATATCTTCAATGCTATATTATTATTTGCTTGAGAGAATTGAGTATGCTCCCAACACTATGACAATGAGGAATTTGCCTTACCTTCAGAGTTCCCAAATCCAATACGCTAAATGGCGGCATGCAGTAGAACTTGATGCCTTGAAACAATTTCTGCCTTGCAATGCGAGACCGCCTCGGTCCCGGTTCTCCAAAACTGTCTAGAGCTTCGAAGTACTCCTGAAAATGTAATGGTATAATTACAGAATAAAATTTACCATAATTATCTAGGCTGAAAAGTAAGAAAATGAAACATGGTGAAAAGTGGGCATATAATATGCCTCTGCCACCCCTTCGGGGATATGGCGTGATGGATATTTATTTATTTAAGAATTGTTTGTATGTCTGTTTAGTTGAACGCGCTATACTAAGGAACTACAGGCCCAAATTAAAAAAATATTTTTGTGTTTGATAGTCCATTTAATGGAGGAGGGCTATGTAACATCACGCTACTGCCCAGGAGAGCTAATCAGTAACCATAAATATCAATAAATCGGGCAAATTTTCATTCATTATTGTAATAATAATAAGCGAAGGGACTAAATGGATGCAACAGGGATTCAAAGAATGACACGGGCGAAGCCGCGGGGATCAGCTACTTCTACATATACAGTCACGCACGAATACATACCACAAGCTCATACTTTACTATTTGTATTTTTCGTATGATATAGATGGTGTGCTTGAGCGTTAGAAAGCCCACAAAGATATACGGGACCCAAGCAACAGCAACTGTAAGTGTGTAACCACTCTGGCGCCTTTACGGAATTTAAAGGTCTCACTGCAATCGCTCCCAACAATGCCGAAAATTATTACCCAAAGCTGCTGAAAAGTGGACCCCAGGCTCCAAATCCAGGATTGGAAGCAACACTCTCTCTCTATCTCCATCTTGGTGTATTCCCAGACACCAAGTTGAAGAGAGAGAGAGAGAGAGAGAGAGAGAGAGAGAGAGAGAGAGAGAGAGAGAAAGTAATAGGTGGTGAACTTGAGTAAGTATTGAACTTTGAACTTGACATGTCAAAACTACCCAGGTCAGATTGTAAGTCAATAAAAATATTTAATCGACTTATAATCTGTCCTCTCTGACTACCCCTTCAGGGATACAGCGTGAAGATAGTTAGTTAGTTATTATAAAACTCGCAATCATGTTTAGACACGATATTGAGAGTATTACCTCATCAACGGTATCCTTGTTTCGAAGACACTGCTCTATCCACGCAAATGATACAATCCATTTAGAGTCAGCTAGTGCACACATATATTTAACAGATCTGAAAAATTTATGAAGTATAGGTTTTTTTTTCAATATAATTATTATTTTAACATTGTAAGAGATAATATCGTCGCAATTATCTCGTTTATGTAGCTCCTAAACAGTTTAGACAAAGTGAAAGTAATTTTATTAGTGGTAAGTTGGTCAATGGTGTTGTATTGAATGGTACAAAGTTTACTATATCATATAGTCACAATAGAGAAAAATGCCTCAGAATGACTAAAGTACTCTTTAGTCAAATTGAGGCCCTATAAACTTCGTCAGTTTCTAAAACTGTATGAGGATTCGCTGACAGTTTATTTATATTTACCATCCATGATTAGAATAGTTTGTGACTATCAAAATACCATCCCTTATTAAGCTATACACTCGAGACTCACCTTTGTGACTTATTTTCTTCATCAACACTAACTACTAAATGTGTTATATCTTTGGAGTAATTATCGACATATCTCCATTTTTGTTGAGCACATACAATTTTTACTTTCATTATTTCATCAGATGTCAAACGGGAAGCAGCTAGACAATACTTTTTGGTTGCTTTTATCGCATTCTTCATGATCAGCGGTCTGGCTGTTGGTGTAGTAGGAGTGCTTTCGAAAGCTTTCGTCATAAATTCCTTTTCTTGAGTTGTTTTAGCAATAACATCAGATGTTGGACAAAGTGTTTGTTCAGGATCTTCATTTTCATTATCAAAGTTAAGTGACTTTCTAGCTACAGGTGTAGATTTATGTATAATATGATCGGCAAATTTACTTATAGTAAGCGGAGTTTCTAATGTTAGTTTCTTTCCTTGAGGCTCCAAAATGGAAACATCTTTATTAGTCTCATTAGATTCCCTCTCCGAGTCTGTTAAATTAATTATGCTTTTGACAGCTCGAGATACTTTTGATGGAATCTTCTGGGTGTCGTCCAACATAGAAACTTGTAATTGATTTGTAGTGCTGGTCCGCTTAGCTTTTGGAAATGACATATCTCTGTAAATAAACAACATAATTATTAAATAGACTTTAATGTTATTTATAATGCTTTATCTCAATAATATTATAAATAGTCTCTTTTGAAGAAGAGACAATTATAAATACGAAAGTTTGTATAGATGTTTGTTACTCTTTCACGTAAAAACTACTGAATAGATTTTAATGAAACTTTACAATAGCTTATACATCAGAATAACACATAGGCTACTTTTTATCCCGGGCACAAGTTCTTGTGGGTTACGGGAACGGGAAAACATCTATACGCGGGCGAAGCCGCAGGTGTCAACTAGTATATTATATGGCTGCTTGATCTGATACAGGAGCCTATGTAAGGAATGATTCTAGTCGAGCAATTCCAAATCACACTACTATTTAACTAGCACCATAATAATCTTCTTTTATATAATGACTTTTTATTACTAACTTTTGAGGTGTTTCTTCAACTACACTCCTATCAGAATCATCAAAGTATTGTGTCTTTTTCTGCGTTTTTCTAGTCTTCTGTGAGCCTACTTGGCTTTCTTGTGATGAATCTAGATTGTGACATAGTACAGGTGTAAATAAATCTTGCACTTGCTGTGGTATCTGCAATGACACAATTTTTTTACAAAATATACTCCTATATTACACAATTTCGTTGAAAGGTTCTGTAAGAACAAACCCGACCTTGTCATTTTCAGCTCCTTGAGAAGGTCCTACATCATCATAATCCTTTTCTGCAATTGTAAATATACTTTCACTGTGCTTTTCATCTACACATTCTGACAAATTTGGTTTGGGCATTTGACTATTGCTTGAATTTGCACGTTTAAGTACCTGGGTCTTATGAACTTGAGACAAGTCCTTATTTTTTGATTGGCCGGGTTTCATTTTTACTTCAGTTTTAGTTCCTGGCACCTCCTGACTCTTTCTTATATCCTCCATGTCAGCATCAATACTGGCAAATACTTGTCCCATAATAGCATCATAGTTTATAGGTTCACTATCAGGTAACATACTTTTGTCTTTGATTTTCTGTGGTGAGTATACTTTAGCTTTTTTATGTTTAGGTAATGCATCTTCATCTGCATTTTCTCTATTTCTTTTCTCAACATTTCTCTGGGTTTTTAATTTGCTACAAACTGTAGAAATTAATACCTCAGAAGGTGCATGTTCTTTCAATAATTGAATATTGGCTTCTTTAACAGATCCACTAAATATATCCAGATCATTTAGCTCATCTAAATTTTCTAGATTGTCCTGACCTTGTTTGGTCGGTTCAATAGGCTGAACAATAGAAACAGGTTCCACATTTATCTGTGTCTCTTTTTGTCCTTCTACAGTTTCATATTCCATAACATTTGACAACTCTTTCTCTACACTTTCAGTGATTTCAAACTGAACAGTAGCTGTTTCTGCTGAGGCAGTGTTTATCTTTTCAGATACAGATTTATTTACATTAAGGTTAATTTGGGATTTTATGGTTTTCTGGATTACAGTCTCTTGGTCATCAGGTTCACCCAAATGCCTATCAATATTATTACAACTTTTATCTGTTGTCTCCTTTGACAGGGCCTGATTTTTACTCAAATTATGGGGACCTAATGAAGTTTGCACTTCACGGTCAGTATTTATTTTGACCTGAATATCATTTTTCTTTTTAATTAGTATATTTGTTATTGTAGTTCCTATTTTAATAGAAATTTCAATATCATCAGAGATATTTAAAATAGGTTCAGGACTCTTGTGTGATTCATTAACATTTAGAACTTCAATTGTTTTAGGACACAGAGCACTTTTTTTGATAAATGGCATTTTTACATCTTCTTTCACATTAGGATTACTTTTATTAGTGTGATCTAGTACTTTAGAAGACACATTAGTGATTAGCGACCGACTATTTTTGACATTTATATCTGGAGCATAATTATTGTTTGATACAGGTATGTTACCCTTATTTGACTCTATGGGTGATGGTGTAAAACTAAACTTTTTATTATTTTTATTTGTGTTTTCAGATAGATTCACTTCGTGATTGCTGTTACTAGGATCATTAGAATTGATAACTATAATTTCATTTTCTTTATCTGTCTTATGAGGTGTATTGTCATCAATATTAACAACTTGCTGAGAATTTTGTAGTGGAGTATTTACATTTTGACCAGACTTTACATTTTGAGTTTTTTTTACCATTTCAATAGAAACATTCAATTTACCTCTGTTTTTTTTATTCAATTTACTGAATTCTTTTCTCATTCTTTTAACACTATTCCATGTTTGTTTGCCTTTTTGTGACTTCTTATCATTTTCTAAACTCGAATCACCAGAATTATGTTTAATAGCAGATAGGTCAACTGTTTTCTGATTGGAATCATCAAGCTTCATTTCTCTTTTCCTAGAACTCCTACGTGGATTCACTGTAGTGTATTCGTTTTCATTTGGATATAATGGTTCTATGTCCATGGGACCTACATTTTCATTTTGTTTTGGATCAATGTCTACATCAGGCATTGCTTCAATTTTATCCCAGTCATCTTGAGGTGGTGGTACATAAGCAACTTTTGTTACATGTACAGGACTTGAGGCTTTTTTGACGTCTGTGTGAATTATAACATTACTAGCTGAAAGTTCTACTGGATTTTGGGGTTCCTGAGATACCTGTGAAAAAGTTTCAGTATTCTGTATAGGTGCAGAAAAGTGATTTTGTGAACTGATTAACCAATCTTTCACATTTTTAACAGGGTCTCTGTCTGATTCGTGGTCTCCTGGTGTATCAAGGCTGAACTCATCTACTGAAATGAGAAAAAAATTAAGATATATTAATCAAAATTACAAACCAAATAAAAAAGATTATTGAACTTTAAACTTACATTGTATTTTGAAAAGTTTTTCAAATGCTTCACCAAGTGTTTGAATATGATTGGTAAGATTTTGAAGAGGTAAATTAAGTTTCAAAGTTTTTCGATCAAGCGAGGATGAACACAAAGGGCATGTACGTCGACCTCGCCAGCAAGTGTGACACAAAGTGTGTCCACAGATTGCAGTCGCTGGTGCTATGAAGTACTTACAACTGGAAATTACAGATGTTCTATGAAAGGTTAACTTCCAAGCATCTTTGAAGTTAAAAGATTAAAATTTTAATTACAGATATGATTATACATAAGAATTTACAAACATAAATCTGTTAATTATGCAGCTTGAGCAATGAACCGGTAACTCGCAAAATAAAGCTATGAAAAATAATACGATTTTGTACTTACCATTCTAAACATTTCAGGTGGTCGGTATACTCGGAAATCAGTTTTGAAAGTTTATTTGAAGATAGCTCTTCAAGATTCATTTTAAAATAGAACTTTCAATAAAAACTAGATACAGAACTAATCTGAATTGTATTTATATTGACATGGCATAAATAGTAAAACGGAGCTCGTTATGAGACGAAACATGTAAAGCATTTGAAAGAAAACCCCCAAAATTAAATTCGAAACACTTAAATAGCCGATCTATTAGTTAAATTTAATTGCCACTGATTCCCGCCTTCTACGCAAACAAAATTCACAATTCACATTCCATGTCTACACAAGTCAACAATTTGACATGGTTGACAACTGACTGACAACTGACTGACAACTTCGCGCTGATGATATATTTTTTATTGACTTTCAACTTTAGTCATGTCCTGTCCTTTGTCTACGTTCCATGCAGTCCTAAGTCCTGTACGACACGGGCCAAAATCTAATCCAACAACGGACGGCCGGACCAGACTGGACCGGTCAACAGTTGCTTGTAGACGGCTGGACAGGCTGGGCAGATTGGGGAAAATCTTGGTGGTGAATGTTTGGGAGTAAAATTTAAACAAACGTTTTACGACACCGATACGAACCTAGGCTATCTGTGGATTGATACATACCTACCTAATATTACACATTCGCAGTAACAACAAACATTTATATAGAAGTAGTAAGAGAAAAAAATCTAAGATAATAACATCTCCAATCGACGCCATCACATCGTTAGCCCACGCTAGCCACATCGACGCACATGTGCATGAGCGCCACACGCCAAGGAGCGTTGTACGACACAGTATGCTCTATAATCCACTACGGAATTCAACGTTTACTTTAAGTGAGGTTAATTCATTAAATTATTTGGTAGGAAGTATTGTTTTAATTTATTTTTTAAATTTTGGCTGGTTAATTTTTCCGTTAAACGGTTTCGATAATTGATTGATAAGATATGGTATAATATATTTTAGTGTTATTTTCCCATCGCGGTACGAATACTACTCGTTAGTATAGTATATTTGTCAATGGATGGGGTATTTTAGGTATTTTAATAGTCACCGTTAAAGTACTCCTCAGTTAAAAACGTTAGTTTTTTCATAAATGTATATGATTTTACAGAAGGTAAAAAGTAGGTAGTAGTCATTTGTAAATTTGTTTTTGATATTACATGGAACAATTTTTTTTAGAATTCTTAACCTGAAGTGTATATATTAGATCAAGGTGGGTCTTATATGTTCTGCCGTAACTCGACAATCCATAGGAAATCACAATAGTTTAGTTATTTTTTTATTAACTTTCTTCAGTGCCTGTTAAATTTAAAAGTTGATGTCGAGAAAATCTAGATCAGGGTCGTGGTTACGAAATTATTTGTATGGTTGATGAGACTGGGACTTATCTGGTGTTGTGCTGAGTCCGGTAGCTAAAACCTCCATGCCACTCCAGCGATTCACGCCATTGAAGATTATTTGTCGGGTATGCTCTCGGGTCAGACCGCTGCTATACTTTTTGGGGCTGAATCTTACGGTCACCCTTTGATTTTGATGCTTCGATGTTGAGGTTCGTCGTAAAATTCTATACGCCCCATGATTTTTCAGCACAGATTGCAGATCCTCGCCTTCACCCTACAATGCCAGTCAGCGTGGCGAGAACCTAACATTATTTTATATATATAAAGGATACACGTATTTAAATCTTTGGCTATGAAATAATGTTACATGTTTTCACTTCTGCATAACCCCTACGAACTGAAAAAGAATCTTAAACAGCTAATATTTAAATAATATTTTATTCGCTATGAATACTGGTTCTAAACACTTTTTAATATTAATAAGATTAAGCACGATATTTTTTTATAATAACTACGATGACTGAATCTTGCCAAGGACTACACAATCTCTTTATTTGATTCGGCTGCTCTGCTATGCAATTCACAAATCTCGAATCGGATTTGTGAATTGCTACGGCGCAAATGTCATCGACTTTCATAGAACTCGAATTTCAATGACATTTGCGCCGTAGCGGATTTAGATCCGAGATTTGTGAATTGCATAGCTGATCTGTGGATCTTTTATAGAATCATCACCAGAACCGACGAGTTGTATTAATATATACGAATTTCCACGCCCTCTGTGTAGGAACGTGTGTAATCATTAATGAGAAAAGTATTTGATTGTTGACTTATCAATACAACCGCGCAGCTAGTCCCAATCAATGTCCCTAGATTTTATGTATTTATGAAATATAATTTTTGAATATTTTCCATTTTTGAGTATGCGCAAGTTACAACGTTACACTGCTCTTTCCGGTTCAGCCGCGGCTATTTCTAATTATTCCTAAATAATCTGTTTATCAACGTACTTTATGCTATTACAATCACAAGTAAAATAAAACTAACGTAGTAAAATTGATAAGGATGAATAGCATATTTGTGTAAATAGCCTTCAAATTACCGCTTTATAATTGCTGGTTTTTTAAAGTATTAAAAGGGATATAGTATGTTAGTCTTAAATATATACTGTCCAGATTTTTTTTGTAGATCTATATTAGATACACAATTGCACCGTACATTATTTTTCTATATCTCAAAGGGCAGAGTCTTCGGTGAAAGCTCCCAGACGTTTTATTTTTCCGATGTCCCCAACAAATATCGTTATAATTTAGTCAATGCATTAAAAAACTTAACAAATTATACATAAAAATCGCTCTAACCGTTAAAGATAACTGCATCGTAATTCTTTGCGTAGTATTAAAGATCTAAGCAAACATAGGGACAGACAGTGAATAGCGATTTTGTTTTATAATATGTAGTGATTATATTTTGGCTTTATAATTTAACATCTAAGATAGACACATTTTATTAAATTTATTTGGCCTTTTAGACCCACCCCAGTTCCGTGCTTCGGAAAGCACGTTAAGCCGTTGGTTCCGGGTGCCAATAAAATGGCAGTCGTTAAGCCAGGTTGAAGGCCTATTAGTCGGCTTAAAAAAATTCAAAAGCAGGTCGCCACAGCCTGCGCCTGTCCATTTCAACACGGCAATGGGCTCACCACCTGTTACGTGGGACAAAAATACATACAGTGAAATGTGGTCGTTCAATATGCCTCTGCCTATCCCTTCGGGGATAAAGGCGTGACAATATGTATGTATGTATATTTTGGCTGGTATTAATATACATTACTTTGGTCTTATTTGCATTCAGAACAAGGCCGACATAATTGTACCATTTAGAAAGTTAATCAAAATAATTTTGACGTCGATTTACAGCTTCTGCAATATTTGGGCCGGCCGTAACTAAGCACGTAATGTCTTCAAACTGATAAATTTCACAACTTGTTATTAAATTTTCAAGACTGTTCACGTAAGTTAGATAGTGTAGGGGGCCTAATACTGAAACCTGAGTCGTACCTTCTGTTACATTAACATGATCACTAAGTGCATCCCCAACTTTGATTATAAATTTTCTGTTCTTAAGGTAGTTTTTACTCTAATCTTCTTCTACATATTTTAAAGGCATTCCAATAATCAATCGTGTCTTGGGGTATCAAAAAATTACTATGGCCAATCCACAGTCACCACGAGAACACGATATGTTTTATCTAAATGATTGTGTTAACTGTCGGTAAAAACTAAAATAAATTGTGTTGTTGCTTGTGTGTGAGTTTTGTCTCTTTTTGGGTAAAGTAAAATCAGAAATTGAGCAATTTACGACAGAATAGCTAGAACGGCAACACTGGTCCAACCCAACCGTCCACAAGTCCTGATTAGGTACGAAGCGGGCCATGTCCGATGTGTAAACAAGCGGACCAAGGTGGACTCAATAAATAATTATGTCCGCCGAACTACTTTTACAGACGGTGCAATTTGGTTCGAAAACGAATCTCGAAGAGAAGAAGATGTTCAAATCCACATCTGTAGTCCGGTCGTACCAAATCCAAACGTGTGTTAGCGTGTCATTAAAAAGAAGTGAAAGACAGTGATATATATTGTAGTTAAATGAGAAAGTTTGAATAAAGATGGCGCATTATGAACAGAGTTTCCTTTGCCTGACTAGATAAGATATAAAAGAAGACAAATAACAACTTGTCAAGTGTGCAAGTGTCACTATCTGTCAAATATTACGGACGGAGGTCAAGACGGGATTCCTATAATTTCTGGATTTCACAATTACAGCACCCAAAAAGTATGTAGGATTATAAATAATAAATGTTATGCGGGTTCATGGAAAGCCCCATGTATCACTTCTCATCCGTATTTCTTTTTATGAAAGTCAGAAGTCGCCGCTTGCTGTAACATTTATTACATAATCCTGGATTGTTTTTAGTAGAGGCTGAACTTACAGTTTCATTGTGTATTGAAATTGGTTGTCTAATTATCTTTATTATCATAGATTACTTAGCATATACCTTTTGTTGTGTAGCACTCGATTTAATATAATTATATAGGTATTTTTCGATACCTACATTTTTAGGTTATCTGATAAACGGGATATTTTATTGCTGCAAGATGAAAACTTTTATTGTTAATTAAAATTTCATTTGCTTATTTTTTATTTTCGTGGGACCGGTGGCATATGCTGTTTATATGTTTATTCGTGATCTAAGATTATGTGATTGTAAATATTTTTATTATTATGTAGCTATAATTTAGAAATGATGTACAGGTTTATCAGGAAGTGCTCTAAAATAATATTCTACCCTGTACTTTCATATTAACAATTTTTTTGTTATTATAACTTATGACATTAAAACAAGAGCTTTGGCAGGAAATCAAGAGACAGGAGCTATGTATACCTTTGAGTAGTCAGAATGTGTCTAAGAAGGCAAGACTGACTGTACATTGAGGAGTTCTTGTTCCTACACTTATGTATGGTAGTAAAAGTATGGTAAGGCAGAAGAAGCATTAAAGTAAAATTAATGGAGTGGAAATTAAAGTGTTACAAAGTATAACTGGAGTGAAGTTGACAGACAAAGAAAGAAACAGCATGATAAGGGAACATTGCAGCAAGATATAGTGACTACGAGGGTTTGGACATTTGAGAGAATGAATGAAAATAGACTGACTAAGCAGATTAACTTGTAGAAAACAAACAGGCAGACTGGTAGAGGTTGACCTCTACCCGTCGGCCTATATATGTTAATGAATTTTTAAGCTATTGCATAGTTTTTATCGCGGGCTTTGAGCGGGCTTTAATCAAGAAATTCCGTAACACAAAAAAATAAGACCTAAGACCCGAGGTCACACGAAGTTCACCGAGCACGGCCGAGCGTTGGCTTAACGTGTATGTTGGCTTAACATATATTATATGGTACAATTGTACGAAGCTCGCATGGATCGAGACGTGATGATAGTGAGTGTGAGTGTGAGAATGAGGGTGACTGTGAGAGTGAGGGTGGGGGTGAGGGTGAGGGTGTTTTTTTGTTTTTTTTGTTTTTTTTAGTGTAACTTGAATTAATATCAAAGAAAAACAAAGGCATGCTATGCAATAGCTTTACCGCGGCAGTCTCCGAGTGCCACACGTATTTTTTTATGTTTCAAATTTTTACACTAACATGCAATCAGTTATAATTAAAGTATTATTGCCGTGTTAAGCATGCCTTCCCATAGGTTCATCAGGCCTCTTGTTGCTTAGATGTAATCCCAGGTATGAGATTGCTTCAGCTGTCTTGTGTTTATGGGATTACTAAGACTCTTGAGCTAGTCTGTTGTGGTGATTTTTGATTCGGGTCTTGTAGAGCTTTATGCTTTTGACCTTTTGATACCTTACTGTGAGGATATCCAGATACTTGTGTACCTCATCAATTCTTGTGAACCATGGAGCATTTTTTATTGATTTAAGCATGCCATTTTAAAACATTTGCAGAATCTTAATGTTTGATGTTTTTGCCAAACCCTATTATTATTTTCTAGTAGAGAACACCGGCACTGCCGAGCGAGCGGATTCTGCTGCCTACTTCGGTCATGGTTTGCCAAACCCTTAATCTGAATGCCATAAGTCAGATTGGCTTTAATATTACATAGTAGATTGGTACTTTGTTTTCCACAGTATAACTGGAGTGAAGTTGATGTGGTTTTCTGCCCAGAAGCCATTCTCGTGAACTAAACCTATGGTTCAGTTCACCACGTTTTTTTCGGGTATGTTTTATCCAGGTTTGTCAGGTGAAATCCAAGGTACTTTACAGATGTGCTGTGCGACAAAACCTCTTGGTCTAATCTTACAGGAAGACAATCATCATTTCTTAGAGTGAATGCGATATGGTTTGATTTAGTGGCCCTACTCTTAATTTTCTATGACTACATCCAAAAATGGACTATGTCCAAATGCTCCTGTAGATTTCTGGATGCTACAGTTGGGTTTTTATTGGTCTATAGTATTGCAGTGTCATCTGCAAAAGCGGCTATAATCAAATTTTTTGAATCTGGTACGTTGGCAGTAAACAGTCAGTACAGTTTTAGTGTTCTGCTCCACATCAGTGTCAATGTCCTCTTTAGATTTCAGGCAGATCATTAGGTCATGCTTTTCATTTAGATATCTAGCTTTTTCGCTTGTTGGCATAGAATAGTTTCTAAGTTGGTCTCTGCCGTTACTTGTGCATAGGTTAGGTCGGGGTTAATTCTGGTTGCTTTTTCAGAAATCACTGAAGGTATATCCATGTTTTGTTAAAATTCTTTTAACAATTCAAATAACATAAAAAGTCCGTAAAGCTAGTAAAGATTTTAAATAAAAAAAACGTACCCTAAAAGATAGTTATATTGTTCACAGAATGGCAATGGCATTCCGTGGTGTGTTGAGAAGTGTGTCAAGGAGACTACAAGTACGTAGTTATGCTGATGCTCCTAAAGGTGATGAAATGGCCCTCACATTTGCTGCTGGTAACAAGGTGAGAAAAAGTTAACAAACAAATTTATCTTCAGCTAGAATGAATTGTAATGTTAGAAGTAAGTAGATGAATATAGCCAGTAGTGATGTTGTATAGGCTATAGCCTTTCTCGATAAACGGTCTATCCAACACAAAAATATTTTTTTTAATTCCAACCAGCAGTTCCTGAGATTATCAAGTTCAACTAAACAAATAAATTAGCTTTCCGCTGTCTGTCCATATGTAAGCTTAGATCTTTAAAACTACCCAACGAATTTCGATGCTTTTTTTTTAATAGATAGAGCGATTCATAAGGTAGGTTTTTATGTATAATTTTTTAAGTTTTTCTATGCATCGACTAAATTTATAACGATATTTCTTGAGGGTGTTGAAAAAAATACCGTCTTGAAGATTGTAACGAAAACACTGCCTAAACACTTTGTGATATAATAAAATAATGTATGCTGGAATTGTGTAGCTAATATAGTTCCACAAAAAGTCCGCGACGGTATACGAGGGCTGCACTAAAAGTATCGGGAATGGAACATTTCCACTGTTCCTGTCATATTAAAATCTTTTTAATTGAAAATCCTTGGTTTTAAAAATCGAATACCATTTATTTATTTAAAAAAAAGATTCTCGGTCTAGTCACAAGTTTTGTCAAACTTGTTTAGTCGTTGAGAAAATAGAATTGACTCGAGAAAATTCAAGAGCAATGATTTATTATGACTTTCGAAGTGGTTTAACACAAAAACAGTGTGATGACCGGATGATTTCTGCATTTGGTGATGAAGCCCCATCCAAAACCACAATTTATTGCTGGTTTGCTAAATTTCAACGTGGACGTGTCAAGCTCAGTTATGAACCCCGTCAAGGTCGTCCAAAAACTGCAGTCACCCAAGAAAACGTTGATGCTGTGCGTAAGCTGATAGAGGAAGATCGACATGTGACATACCGCGAAATTCAGGCAACTTTAGACATTGGCATGAGTCAAATACAAATAATCTTGCATGAACAATTAGGTGTAAAAAAGTTGTTTTCCCGATGGATAACGCATTCGCTCTGTAAAGAGCAAAAAGCGGCTCTCGTTACTTGGTGCGTCAGAACTCTCGAAAGATTCCACGCAGGATCCTCAAATGCTGTATACAACATCGTATCAGGTGACGAATCCTGTATATACGCGTACGAACCCGAAACAAAAAACCAGTCATGAGTTTGGGTGTTCGAAAATGAGTTAAAGCCAACAAAAATTGTTCGTTCACGGAGTGTTGCAAAAAAAATGGTGGCCACGTTTGTCTCCAAAACCGGCCATATTGCGACTATTCCTCTTGAGAGACAAAGAACGGTTACTGCAGAATGGTATGCTAGCATTTGTTTGCCACAGGTCCTTTCTGAACTTCGTAAAGAGAACTGCAACCGCCGCATCATCCTCCATCACGACAATGCGAGTTCTCACACCGTGCACAGAACAAAAGAGTTTTTAGAGCAAGAAAACATAGAATTATTAGGCCGTACAGCCCCGACCTAAGCCCTTATGATTTCTATACTTTCCTTAAAATAAAGAATAAATTGCGTGGTCAGAGATATTCATCACCTGAAGAAGCTGTGGACGCCTACAAAACGGCCATTGTGGATACCCCAACTTCCGAATGGAATGGTTGCTTCAATCTGGTTGCAACGTATGGAAAAATGTGTCAAATTTCGCGGAGAATACTTCGAAAAGCAATAAATACATTTTTAAATAGTAATGTTGTGTCACTTCCTTGATTGCCGAAATTTTCAGTGCCGCCCTCGTATGTCTATCTCTTAAGGATAACATACTACCTAGTCAGGTCATAAGTATTGTCACACAGTAAAAACTTTTCTTTTAGAATGCTGGCCACTGGTGGCTGGTTCATGAAAATAAAAATATTAACTTTTTAGAATTTTACTCATTTTTAAATATGGTGTGGACGCTTAAAAAATACCGTGTTGCAGTTATTGCGTTGCATCGTTGCGGTTACGCGCCCATTCAAATTCTTGATATACTGAAAAATTTGAATATAACCATAAGATTCGTTTAGGTACCATCAAACGATACAATGAAGACTCTAGTGTAGATGACAGGTCAAGAAGTGGTCGCCCTCGGTCTGTTAGGACTCCAGCAGTAATAAAAGCTGTGAAGGCGCGAATTCAAAGAAATCCCAAACGTAAGCAGAAACTGTTGGCCCTTCAGATGGGGTTAAGCAGAACCACGGTGAAAAGGGTGTTAAATGAAGACTTAGGGCTTCGGTCATATCCAAGAAAAACAGGACATCGTTTAAATGCTCGTCTAATGGACCTGACGCTTTGTTGAAGCGGTACGCGGGAAAAAAATATCGGGAACATCTTATTTCGGATGAAAAAATTTTTACCGAAGAAGAGAGCTACAACAAACAAAATGATAGGTGTACGCACACAGTAGTGAAGAAGCGAGCAACCGTATTCCGCGTGTCCAACGGGGTCATTTTCCACCCTCGCTCATGGTATGGTTGGGAGTTTCTTATTGGGGCTTAATAGAGGTACATTTTTGTGAGAAAGGTGTAAAAACTAATGCAGTTGTGTATCAAAATACAGTCCTGACGAACCTTGTGGAACCTGTTTCTCATACCATGTTCAATAACAGGCACTGGGTATTTCAACAAGATTCGGCGCCAGCTCATAGAGCGAAGAGCACACAAGACTGGCTGGCGGCGCGTGAAATCGATTTCATCCGGCACGAAAACTGGCCCTCCTCCAGTCCAGATTTGAGTCCGTTAGATTACAAGATATGGCAACACTTGGAGGAAAAGGCGTGCTCAAAGTGCTTCCCGATTTGAAGTCACTCAAGACATCCTTGATTAAGGCAGCCGCCGATATTGACATGGACCTCGTTCGTGCTGCGATAGACGACTGGCCGCGCAGATTGAAGGCCTGTATTCAAAATCACGGAGGTCATTTTGAATAAACTTTATTGTCATAAGAATCTATGTTTTGTTAAGTTCATTTTGGTATTTAAATGGTTACATAATGAATAAACTTGTTTCAATTATTTTATATTAAACATGTGACAGAATTTATGACCTGACTAGGTATATCCATTTTAATACTTTATAAGTATATAAATCCATTTTAATACTAATAATATCCATTTTAATATATAATTATATATTTATAATTAATACTTTTTGAAGCGCTCGTGGCTCCGCGGTCTCAGTGTTCGGTAAACGATCACAGAGGTACGCAACTTTCACTATGGCTGGTCGTCGGATGGGTGACCACTTTGTGGCATTTACATTTGCGAGCGTTTCCGTGCTTCGGAAGGCACGTTAAGCCGTTGGTCCCGGTTGCCAGTAAAATGGCAGTCGTTAAGCCTGGTTGAAGGCCTTATAGGCGGCTTAAAAAATTTCAACAGCAGGTGGCCACAGCCTGCGTCTGTCTATTTCAACACGGCAATGGGCTCACCATCTATTACGTGGGACAGGAATCCACACGGTGAAAAGTGGGCATATAATATGCCTCTGCCACCCCTTCGGGGATAAGGCGTGATGGATATTTTTTTTTTTTAATACTTTATAAAACCAGCAATTATAAAGCAGTAATTTGAAGGCTATTTACACAAATACGTTATTAATTCTTATCATTTTTAATACGTTATTTGGTTTCAGCATTTCATAAAGATATTTTTTTCCCTTTACACCTTGCAAATTAAATCAATATGTGAAGAGATATAGCAAAATAATGCACAAAAAAAAATATTTCGTGTAACCATAATTCGACCGGGCCGTGCGGGCGTAGGTACTGGAGGATGGAGAGCGGAGAAGTAATCAACTAATGTGGAAAATGTTCATACCACAGCCGAAAGCTATTTCTTTGTAACCTCCAGGCTGAGGCCCTTAGTATGTATTAAACTTACTCATGTATATGTAATATATTCTTTCATATTCAAATAATTATTTACAGGTTTATTATGACAAATTAGTTGTGAAGCAAGTAGATGTGCCATCCTTCAGTGGAGCATTTGGTATTTTGCCCAAACATGTACCCACACTTGGTAAGCATTTTAGTTTCAATGCTTATAAAGTATAATATGTAGGTAGATGTAAATATTAGGGTAGGTGTCCATACTGCTTACCATGTACATACTGTGAATTACAATCATAGAAATCTTAACTAAAGAGATATGATACAAGTGCGCGGCGCTGTCTCCCTTTGTAGTTTTGGTAGACAGAGGCATACTATACGCCCACATTTCATCGAATGCATTTTTGTCCCACGTAACAGGTGGTGAGCCCATTGCCGCGCTAACAATGGACAGGCGCAGGTTGTGGCGACCTGCTGTTAAAATTTTTCAAGGCGACCATAAGTCCTTTAACCAAGGCCTTAAACCCAGGCCCTAAACCTGGCTTAACGACTGCCATTTTACTGGCAACCGGAACCAACGGCTTAACGTGCCTTCCGAAGCACGGACCTTTGTAGAACAAGAGTACTTAATTTCGATTACAATGTATATTATTCTCTCAGTCGCACAACACTTTTGAAAAAAAATTATCTCCAGCTAGACTAAATTGTAATGTTAGAAGTAATGAGGTGGATATATCCTTCCTCGATAAATGGGCTATCCAACATAAAAAGTTTTTTTTGAATACAACCTTTATACAATATCACTTACTTTTTGTATGCTATCAACATAAACAGTCATTTTATTGCAATTTCTATGTGCGTCCACACGTCACGGACTGCCGATAAACTCGGAGACACAGGTTCGCTATACGCTATTGTTAATTGGGACTAATCCCACCCACATTCCCATTACTGTGACTCCTGTAAACCAGGATCTACAGCAATGACCAAAACACCAGAAAAGTTAAACCGAGCTCGATGTCGGTGATATCCCAGGAGAAGTTAGCACGTCTTGGAACCCGCAACGAAATTAATCAGAAGATAATGTGAGGAAGTAAGAAAAGAACGTAATGCCTCTTACCTCCTTTGCAAAGCGGGAGACCTGGAAAGCAACTAGGTGTAAATCCTATAGAAATAGGGAAGCACCACGGTAATAGTATATTACGGGTCCTATGTGAGCTATGTTTGATTCCAGTAATATGTCTGGCAGAAACGTTTAAAAGCACGAAAATTTACCCTCGATGCCACGAGATCCGCATAGTAAACTACTCCCGACGTTACTTGTAAACAATTAAGCATATTATATCGCTCATTTAGCCAAATGCTACACTCCCAAAGTATATGATGGGCGGTCTGATCATATTTGGCGTCAGCAGTTGAACACTGACAGAACAGTGACTCAACCAGCTTAAACGAATGTAATTTGCTCCTAAAGTTACCATGTCCCGTGATAAATTGAGCAACACAATGATCAACCTCCAGCCAGGACATTCCCAGGCGTTCACGAACGTCTGGGAAAACTGGTAGAGGTGGCGCCTTTTGATGGAAGTGTTCCAACGCAGCTGCCATTCGTCTAAAAGTTCTTCACGTACATTATCACGATACAGTCTGGCAATTCTATGGCGATCTCTTTCTAACAAAAACCTATCATCCATGTCATCCTTAGCCGAATAGTATAAAGCCGCGCGTCTCTGAATTTCGAGATCAACCGGGAGGACCCCTGCCATCACCGGCAGAGCCTACGTGCTAACCGTCCTGTAGGCCTTGGATAAAAATATCAATGCAAGGCGTTGACTTTGCAGTAACTTTAAACGTGCAGACCAATAGTAGCCTTATCTGCCCATACCGGCGCCCCGTAACACATACAGCCTAGATAAGTGGCCCCGTAAACGACCTTCAGTGTTTTGAACGAAAGTCCCCATGTAGCAGTAGATATTCTCGACAATGCATAAAAGCTATTTTTAGCCTTTTCACCTACAGTTTTTATGTGCTCAACGAATGCAAAATTTCTCTCTAAAATCAATCCTAAATAGCAAACCGAAGTTTTATTTTTAATGTAAACGTTATTGAATTTAATGCGCGGTGGTACTTTCAAACTTCCTTTCAAAAGCAACTGAAATGTTTTGTTGGGTGCAAAAATAACCTGTTTCGTACGCCCCACTCCGCAACGACGCGCAAACACGTGTGGGCCAAGCTCTCGAGTCCCGCACGAATATTCGACTGAACGAACAACATACCGTCATCGGCGTATCCTGTCATTGAACAGCCGGTAATCCGGTAATGATAAACTGGAAAAGTCATCAAATCCTAAGTTCCACAAGTATGGGCCTAGCACAGACCCCTGAGGACAGCCTATTGTTAACGTTTTGGTAGCAGAATAATGACCTAATTTTAAAGTTGTTGTACGTTGTGAAAAATATGAATAAATAAGAGAGTAAATATTTCTATAGCAACCGCGAGACTTTAATTTCATTAATAGCATTGGCCACCAAGCGTTATCGAAAGCCCCGGAAATATCTAGGAAGATGGCCAGCACATATTGAGAAACCGATGAAGTGACAGTCTTTCGCACTGATATCGCTGCGACAATAGTAGATTTTCCTACTGTAAATCCAAATTGATTTTCGTGAAATTCAATACCGCCCGGCAGGAGCCGGGGTACTATGAAACGCTCTAAAAGCTTTCCCAAGGAGGGCAATAATGTGATCGGTCGGTACGACTTAGGGTCATCTGGCGGCTTGTCGCCTTTTTTAGGAATAATCCGAATATAGCCACATCGCCAAATACGGGGGAACACTCCCTCGTAAATACATCGGTTAAAAACATTTAATATTACTTCACCCGACAGCTTGCAAGCCTTCTTTATCATTTTGTTAGATATTTTATCGTCACCCGACGCCTTACCTATGGACAACGACCTAACAATTTCGAGGAACTCATCAGAAGTTGGTAGGTCTGACTGGGGTGAGTATGGTGGCTCAAGAGCCCACTGTCGTATCTGTCGGTGATAATCACTATCGTTCTCCGAGCAGTCGTCGGGTATAAGAGAATCCAAGAGGTAATCCGCGGTTTCCTTCAGACCTATAGTATGCTAAAAAAAAACTAACTATCTTCACGCTGTATCTCTGACGGGGTAGGCAGAGAGGACAGATCGCCAGGCTTCGCGATCCATGCATACTTCTTTCGCTTCTTCGAGATTCATCAATCGCTTCATACACACACGTCTGGGTATCCGAGTACTTTTGACCTTTCCGTTTTTGAGCAATCTGCTCACGTGGTCTTCATTTGTAAGTCTCGGCCTACCCTGACTCCTTCTACCCTCTACTTTTGAACAATATATATTCTTCGACAATCGTTCCTCACTCATTCGTTGGACGTGTCCAAACCAACGGAGCACGCCCTTTTCCAGCTTAACGCTGACACTTTCAGTCAAACCTGCCATATTGCGTATCACTTCGTTACGTATTCGGTCGGCCAAGGTAACGCCGCACAATTTTCGAAGTGATCGCATCTCCACAGCATTCAATTTACTTTCATGCATCTGCTGACATACCCAGGTTTCACTACCGTAAAGCAAAGTTGGCACTAGCACTGCGTTATAAATCGCCATTCGTGCTTCTTTTACGATGCTTTGTCGCTTTACTAACTGGGACAAAGCACCGTTAACTTTGTTTCCGGCAGCTACTCGCCGTTCTACATCCGAATCACATCTTCCATCCGCGCTAAACATACTTCCTAAATACACAATTTCATTCACTTGCTCTAGACGTTCCTGGTTTACCCTAATCTCGCATTTAGTTCTTACCTATAGTATGCGAGTTGTTAATTTTGATATTACGTACATAGGCAAGATCAACAGAACGGTTAGCCCTAAACTCATGGTATATAGACGACCACGGACCCTCAGCTTCCAGCCCATGCACTAGTTTACGTAGCAAATTACCCTTTGATTTTTCAACAGCCGCCCTGTAATGGGACCTGGCAACTTTAAGAGCAAGTAAAGCGCTATTGTATTCCGCACCGGCACTAATTTTATGCTTTTTAAATAATTTAATTTTCTACGAGCTCTCCGGAAACGCCTTCGAAGCTCAGCTAAACGATCATTCCACCAATCGCATCTCCGAGTGTTGTTAATAAATCCACGACCAATGGCCACGTCGGCACAGTAGGTAAAAGTTTCTGACATTAACGAAGCACTCTCTTCGACAGACAGGTTACCACGACCAAAATCTTTAGCGTGAGCCGCAAACAGAGAACCAAAGAGCTCCCAGTTTGCGCCCCTACTTTTAAATTTGAAATTTCAAGTAGTACTTTGCGCCTCTCGTGCATCACCGGGTAAGAGCTTGTAAACGATTAGACGATGGTCACTACAGGACGCTTCCGGGAGGACACGCATTCGGATATCGAGACGTCGCTGCGTGAAAGCGTCACGTCAATAGAAGACTCACCCATAGGGCCGCAAAAAGTAGGTGGTGCATTGGGACAATTGTGTATAGATAAATTCATTTCTGCAATGAATTCTTCGACGACACAGCGCCGGTCCCTATCGAATACACGTAGTTTGCCATACCATAATGTAGAAGAGGCATTGACATCAGCGCCTATGATTATTCTTTGACCCGCAAGAGACTGCAGGATGTGACGAAGATGGTGTAAGTGAGGATCGATATGATGTGAATATTGAAACTAGCAGCTCACAACAAACACCCTATAGGCCGAAGAAGTAACCTCAGCAACAGCACAATGAGATGTCATGAGGTTGCTCAAAGATGTTACAGTAAAATTTGTACCAGAAATATAAATCCCAGCTGGTGCCTTGGCATGTAATTGTACCGCTCCGTTACGCAGGTGGGCGCTCTGATATTGTTCCTGTAAGATGACAATGTCTAATTTGTTCTATATTACTAGGCGGTCCAGTTCCGCCGTGGCTGCCCTATCGTTGTGGAAATTAAACTGTCCTATAATTAGATTTTTCATGTTTCAAGATTTTTTTTTTATTAAATGAAACAAATACAGGTAGTTTGTGCTCAGAATGAGCACCTGCAGCCTATGCTTATAGGTATGACAGTCCCGAGAGCAGCAACGGTGGTCATGGGGCTTTTTAAACCTTTTGCAGGTTATACAGATGGGTTTAAAATCAGGACTGTCTTTATGTGGAGATGCTCGTGTATCATGTTCCTCGCCGCAATTAGCACAGCTGGGTGACTAGCTGGTACAAATATTTGTGAACATGACCGTATTGTTGACAGTTCATACAACGCATTACCTCGAGGTCATCGATAAATCTACAAGTGGCCCAATCAATAAATAATTTATCCTTCGTGGCCACCAAATGATTCCGGATCTCCGGCTCCAGCTCCAAACCCACTTACGAACGACTAACGGTCGTTCGTAGGTGGGTTAATGGATGCCTCCAAACTATTTTGGAATTCTTAATAAAGTCCTCCTCGCTAATTTTTAATTCGTCCTTAATGTTTTGGCGATATAAGGCTCTAATAAAGTCATGGTCTTCCATAGACCCAGGAACATCTTTAACTAGGATTCGCGGTTTACGACCCTTGGGTTCTTCTAAGCGCAAGCCCGCCGATTTGATTGCGTCCACTGACTCCAACTTCTTGAGTTGGCTTTCGCTCGCAACACGAAGTACTACACCCGATTTCGCGGTTTTTTAATGCCTACAATTTGGAAGCCACTGGGCTTGATAGCTTTCATAAGTGCCTGTTTAGTCGCGGACGCCATTGTGAACTCGGTTGAACGATCAGGCGCGGGGTAAGCCACCACACAGGGTCGGGCTGGAAGAGCCTTCACTGCTGCTGGGGCGGGGGCCGATTTAGCTGGCAAACGTAACATTAGTTTATCCGCATATGACATTTTTGGTTGCTGACATTTAAGTGCTTGCAGTTCTTTGGCCATATTTGCCACCTTAGTTTCGTTGCATGACGATTTTAATGCCAGAATAAAAATAATGCCAGAATAAAAATAAGCCGGTCAAGCGCTGGTTTAAATCCATGATAGAAGTTTTATTAGACAAAGTGTTTCGCGATCTCTGATCGTTGATTACATTATTTATTGTAGCAATATAACTGTTTGCCTGCTCGACTAACGTGCAATATTCGCCTTGATTATGGTATTCCGACAAGTCACTATTGACCAATTTAACTGATTGTACCCGTTTGTTTACATCTTCGGGTGTTTGGAAAACCGGAGACATTTCACTAAAAAGTAACTTTGCCGGTGGCGACCTTATAGTAGCACATACGCGTTTACCTCCCCCTCTATCGGGAGGTTCATCTCGGAAGGGCATTATTTTTTAACACTAATTTTACAGCACAAATAAAAAAAAGTGTCTAAATAAAGTGTAAACAATAAAATTATCGGCGCAACTTAATTCACTGATACCCACACTTTAGAATGAAAATCAAAAAAACTTACCGATTGATAAATAGCAATATTTACGCGATTAACGACAATAAAACCAAGTTTCACTTACGTGTTACCGAAACATAATCACTAAAATATCACATAAACCAATTCACGAGCTGGGAATAGAAAGTTAAACCAAAGAAAAATTATTAAAATTACGGAGCGATCGCACAGACCCGCTTGCTCAACAAGAGCGAGAGGGAAGAGTGTCGTCGAGAGTCCACACGTCACGGACTGCCGATAAACTCGGAGACACAGGTTCGCTATACGCTAGACGTAAGGGATGACATTCGTGCCAATGGTCTCACTACAGGGGATGCCGACGACCGTGCGAAGTGGAGGAGAAAATGTAGGAAAGCGGACCCCGGGCGTCGCGAGACTCAACTGAGACAGGCGCTCGGATAATGATGATGACAGGTTCGCTATACTAAACGCTGCATTCGCCATATCTCTTTAGTTATGATATCTATGGGTACAATGCTAGACTGTCGATCACAAATATTTGGAATTGTTTTCTTTAATGTGTATGTATTTAAAAATAATTGTATGTTGTTCATCAGTTGCCTAGCCAATTCATTTGTTACCCCACATGAGGTTTCTAATAAGCATTTTTTTGTTTTTCCTACAAGCCAACATACAGCGTGAAGATAGTTCAATATTCGATAATATTGTGTTTCAGCCGTCCTTCGTCCAGGCGTCGTAACAGTTACAGAAAATGATGGTTCACAGAAAAAAATCTTTGTATCCTCTGGTACAGTAACAGTCAACGAGGATTCATCAGTTCAGGTAAGATTAACATTACTTGTCTACTGTCTTTTTTCTTCATACACTATGGTATTCCCAGTTGCTACAAAACCCTACCTGGATTACACTGCCTGGGTACAATTTTGTTTGGCTACTTGGAGTAGCAGACGTTCCCAACAATACCGACAATAATAAGCCAAATTATGCTTATTATTGTCGGTATTGTTGGGAACGTCTGCCGTCAGATCTCCTCACCCCATAAGGGCACCTGCTCCGTTGCCTTGTCGGTTAATAAGCAAATGCGTCGCTAGCAGGTGAGGTTAAAAGGGTTCTGGAGATATAAGCTCCTTTTTTTTATACCACTGAGGTGACAGACAAGCATACGGCCCACCTAACAGAAAGTGGTCACTGTAGACCATAGACGTTTGCAACACCAGAGGTGCAGCACTCGCGCTGCCGACCCTTTGAACACCTTTTAAGACCCCTTTTGAAGAATCCCATACTGTAGACGTTCGGGAAAACCCAGACAGGGAGTTCATTTCACAACCTAAGCGTACGCGGAATAAAGCCTCTATCGGGTCTAACCCTATGTGAGCGCTCCGGCAAAGTGTGAGTTAAAACACTTACACCCACATGTCTTTACCTTAGTGTATTCCCAGTTGCTTCTAAACCATAGTTGGATGTGGTGCATGGGGTAGGCAGACGTGCTAGGAGCAGCTATATCGTTTAAGTTATGATGTTCAGCATTGTTGGGAGCACTTACCTCTGACCTCTCAACCATTCATTGCTCAGTAGGGCCCCAGAGTTACAGGTGGGGCCCCTTACATCCTACTAATATTATAAACGCGAAAGTTTGTAAGTATGGATGTTTGTTACTCTTTTACGCAAAATCTACTGAATGGATAAAGAATGAATTTGAATTTTTGTATGCTGTGGAGATGCGATCACTTCGAAAATTGTGCGGCGTTACTTTGGCCGACCGAATACGTAACGAAGTGATACGCAATATGGCAGGTTTGAAAGTGTCAGCGTTAAGCTGGAAAAGAGCGTGCTCTGTTGGTTTGGACACGTCCAACGAATGAGTGAGGAACGATTGACGAATATATATTGTGTGAAAGTAGAGGGTAGAAGAAGTCAGGGTAGACCGAGACTTACATATGAAGACCTCGTGAGCAGATAGTTCAAAAACGGAAAGGTCAAAAGTACTCGGATACCCAGACGTGCATGTATGAAGCGATTGATGAATCTTGAAGAAGCGAAAGAAGTATGCATGGATCGCGAAACCTGGCGATCTGTCCTCTCTGACTACCCCGTCAGGGATACAGCGTGAAGATAGTTAGTTAGTTTTTGATTATTGTGTTAGAATTGGCGTAAAAAGAATTGGTGTTAGTTCATAATTTCTTATCATAAAAAGGATCCCGTTAGATTATAAGCCTCCTCCATATCAATCCAAATCTAGCTGTTATCAGCGAGCATCATCCAGTTCTTTTCAGCTTTTCCCGTTTGCCATTGTTCGACACATCTATCAAAGATTTAAATATATTTTCTGGTGTGGATACTGGCATATCCAGGCGAATAATCCGACCCCATGCTTTGCAGCCTACTTCGTCTTAAACATATGGTTTCGTGACAGACTCACACTCAATTTTATCCTAGTAGCAACTGGTGTCAGATCCCATACAACTCATACACACTGTACATCATAAAACAGTTATACATTTCATGTGTCATTACTATGTAAGTGCAGAAGATACGGAAGTGTAGCACCTATGGCGTTGCAAACGTCCATAGGCTAAGATGACCACTTTCGATGAGGTGAATTGTACGCCTCTCTACTCAGGTGGAAAAAAAGGGGATAAAAGAAGATTCATTGCTTCAAAGAATTCCGTTCCTTGACTAACTTCGAGCAAATGTAATTGTGAATAGGTCGTATCTAAACCCTTTTGAATACCTTCAGGTACTTGCTGAAGAAGCCCATCCCTTGGAAAATTTAGACCGCAGTGCAGCTCAGGAAGCTCTAAGCAAAGCCCAGAGTGAATTAAATTCTGCTGCTAATGATAAGGTATATTTTACATTTGATTTTTAGTTGTAAATTTGATTCGCAATGAATATGCACATAATGCTCACCAATCAGAGCTACTTGATTGTGTTTTGCAGTTATTTACAGCACACATAGGCATTATATCTGAGGACGTATTACGTTCGGACACTCCAAAAACTATTCTAATAGTATAAATATTCTGTAAGTACTGTTCTCAAACCTGGTAGATCCATTGGCTTAACCGAGGAAACACAGAACAAGTGAAAATCCTTGCAGTTTTATGCCATTTTCCCCCCTACATGTCAATGTTGGCAACCGGCTAAAACAGACATGGGTATGGAATCGTACATGTACTACTTGACCCGATTTTTAAAACAACGGGTTTGCAGGTTCTTGGGCCGCAAAGATGGCAATATCTATTTGACTTTTTCCGGATCGTTGACTTGAGAATTCAGTGAGCTTCAAAAATCATACGATAATACCATTTTGCTGTAAAGCTATACTTTAATATTGGTATGTGTTCCAGGCAAAGGCTGAAGCCGCTATCGCCGTGGAGGTTGCCGAAGAGATTGTCAAGGCCGCAACCGCGTAAATTGCACTTACCGTACTGCTAGAACTAATATAATTATCTACCGTAAATTATAAATAAATAAATACATCTCCAGTAGAAGACATATCTTTTATTTCTACTAAGGCCATGAACTTGTTATATCTTACGAAACTCCCTGAGTGCTGTTCGATCCACTGGTGGATCATATTACGAGATTAAAGTATCACAGGATTCACCCAGACCAGTGGTGGATCACAGTGAACTTCTGCGTGCTATTCGATCCACTAGTGGATCGAGATGGTGGATCCTACAGGACAGAGGGGATATAACGATGAATATGCGACATAAGTATTCTTATGTTGTCTAAATCCTATAGTAGCTTAATTTGGGGGATGACTATGTGTAAGACTCAAGTCAATCTCTGTATCAAATTCACTAGAATCGGTTCAGCTGTTCAGGCGTGAAAGCGTAACAGAGTTACTTTCACATTTTAATATTAGTAATGATAGAAGAAATATTTTTGGTCACAGGGTCTTCTACATTTCAAGTGTAGTTCGCAGTCGTTTAGTACCATAATGTCCACTTCCCAAAAGGACCACATCCCAGAACGACCACTGCCCGTAATGACTGTTCCCAAAATGACCACTTCCTAGTTTGTGAAAACAAATGAACATCGGTAAACATAAATGAAAATCGGTAGATTTTAATAACGTTAATTTGTTTTTTATGATATTCATTTATTTTTATCGATGTTTATTTGTTTTCACCGACAAATAGTTCAATAAAACCAAAACCTACTAAAACTAAAAAAAAAACCACGTCATGATGAAATTGAATAGTCTACATGAGGAAGTGGTCGTTTTAGGAAGTGGACGAAATGGGAAGTGGTCACTCCGAGAAAGGAGTCATTACAGAAAGTGGTCGTTCTGGGATGTGGTCCTTTTTAGGAATTGGACATTATGGTACTGGGTCAGTATGGTACGTTCGCAGTTGCATCAAAGCCCTACCAGGACTTGATGTCTGGGGTAGTTTTATTTGCTACTAGCGTAGCTATATTTGCCTTTTGATTTAGGGCATTGTTGGGACTAACTACGAATGACCTCACAATCCCGTATGGACACCTGCGTAGTTGTCTTGTCCGTTAGTCAGCAGTTTGTTCGCTAGCAGATGCGGGCGCTTTGACTTACATATCTATCCATGCCTGTATCCATTTGGCAGTGTGGTCGATATAAAACGAGTAATCTAAGAGGCCTTCTATAGCGTTTGGTACCATAATTTTCACTTCCTAAAATGTCCACTTCCCAAAACAACCACTTCCCGTAATGACTGTTCTCAAAATGACCACTTTGCCTACTTCCCAATATGTCCATTTCCCAAAACGTCCACTTTTCCGGCGGTTTAGAAAACAAATGAACATCGTCAAACATAAATGTAGGTATTATATTGAAATGAAAACACTTCTTGTACTTGACATTTGAGTAGTTTATTATTAACACAATCAAACACTTTGGTACTGTTAGTTAGTTGCGTTATCGATGTCGTATCGCATAATTATTATAAAACTAATTCCAACTAGCCGCCAAACCAAACGTACATCGACACAAGCTAAAAATATTATAAGTTCCTTGTAACTTCATTGCTGTCAAAGAGATCACGATTATGGTACAAATTTCATTTTTTTTTAATAATTTGAATATAATTTATTTTTTAATTTGTTCATATTTCAATTTTAGCTAATTTTTTTTATTAAATCGAATTCTAATTGGAAGGATAAGAGAAGATACAGTTGCTAGGAAGTCGCGAACCTAACTACAAGCTACGGAGCGAAGCTTACATCACAATACACAACATATAATGGGAAACATCTAGAAAATATGACACGCGAATGTCTTACACCTAATCGTCTGCGTAATATATAGAAGGATAAAAATTACGATTAATAAAAATGCACCTTAAATGTATGTACTAGATTAATATTTTAAAGATTACTATTAAATTCCATGTCAGTAGTATTTTTACAGTTTTCAATGGATACTGAGTACCTAATGAATGTTGTTGGTTATTTAGAAGGTAACTGTTCCTTATTATTCATATGGTAGGATTATTTGTATGTACTGTTCATTATATTGCTGTTTTTAATGTTTACACCTAATAATGATTAATTTTAGCTTATATCATTATATTGCGTAACGCGTGTTACAACTAGCTACGGATTATATAGGTCTTTGTTTAAAAGTTGATTAATTACTAATAAAGAAAATTTATATCTAAACTTATTCTAAGTAGTAAATGCTTAACTGACAAACAAACTGTAACACAAACATGTCGACACAAATCAGGACGTGACAATAACGAAAATGTTAGGAGTATAATTTAAACCGAATAACGTTAAAGGAAGCATTGTAACAACCGTACGGTCGTGGTTCTAACATTATCGCCTTACTAATATAAATAAACTTACTACATGTAAAATTAAAATGGATAAAAATACAAAATATCACATATATTATTACATGTTGAGCTTAATTTAAATCCTGAAAACATACTCCCCGGTACTAGATTCACTATGACTTGTAACTGTAGCAAGCCTTCTTTAAATTAAGCTAAACAAATAAGGTTAACTACCATAATAGTCTGTATAAAATTCGACAAAGTTGGGCACGTAGGATGTAGGTTAGGTAATTACATTATTGGACGAGATTTTCAATATGGACGCGCCACCAATCTATTTAAGCAAATATTCAATTTGAGATAACTACCACAACCATGATTTTCTGCTTTTATATGGCAACACTACAATGACGCGTCAGACTCTACTCGGGAAAGGTCGTTCTAATTTGTGCAATACCCAAATCTGCGAATTTGTTACAAACGTAGATTTAAAACTAAATACAAAAAATAAATGTCCAGCCAACTAAGTTGGGGTAAATTTAAAAATTATAATAGCAACACAAAAATGCGACACACAAATCAAACAGTATTAAGAAATGATTAGATTTGGCACGTGTATCACCATCTTGCTGAATGATAGATTAAAATATAGAGCGAAAGTGCAATCGAAATAGTACCTTATAAAGAAAAAAAAATGCTTAAGCTAGCGAGCGGTATGTACATCAGCAAGATGGTAATGGTCCATTGACAAAGATTTATATGTACAATACACTTATACTCACTATTCCACTCCCACTCAATTATACTGCAATCCTTTCGTGTTATGACTGATCACAATTTCGCAAACACCAGTAAAATACTACTTTACAACATACCAAGTTATTAAACTGGAGTAAAAGTGTAAGATTTCCAAAGATTTTTAGACTTTAGTAAAATGTACATATACCTCAATGTCCATTAAACAAAAATTATGTAGTGTGAACGTGTGTCGCCGCACAACTCCGCTTTACAGGTTACACTGCCACAGTATCGTAGGCTGTGAGTCCCCGCCCGTGGACTGCTTGCTGGGGGATTGGGGTGGTTGCTTCTGGTCTGTTGATGTTTATACAACTTTTTATTACCATGTCGTTTCTAGCTTTAAAATAGTAGAATGGCAGTGGCGAAGGGCTTCTATAACACAATACCTGCTAACACACATTTAGTACAATAAATTTTAATGGCTAATATGGTGACAGAGAAAAAATTCAAGGCACATAGTAAGTAAACTATTTCTTGATACTTTATTAAATAAAATCCTAAATATAGTGCACTGACCAATTTTTTTTGTCTTTCTAGATAAAGTAATTTTTCACCTTTCGCCACTGATAGGCACATAGAACAGTAAAATAATATAAAAATGGGCCAGCCTTTGCATATAAACGATAAAAATATATGAGCTTTTCGTAGCATTGTAAAGAAAACCATAGCATTGTGAAACAGCTAGTGGCGAATTGGCCTTGGTGATCCGTACCAAAGTATATGCATATTTAAAAAAGGCTGGGGATTATATCTACTGCCTAAACACGTCTAGTACGGACTAAAATGTGCCAAGGATTATTGTCTATGTGATGTCTCAACATCATTAATTGCTTTAAAGTATAAAATAATATTTGGGTATTTACATTTCATGCCCTTATTACTGGCAAAGTAATCTAATATTACTAAATGATCAAATAAATTATTATTTTCTTACCATTTTCAGCAAAATAATATTAGTGCATATAGATTACATGTTAGCCACAAAAAGGTTAATCACAAGGAAACACAAAAATCAGGCAAAAAAGGTACAAAATGTCGTTTCCACATACATACTTTCACTTACTGTTTCCTGTAGATCGTGGATGCAGAACATAACACATGCTTAATAACGAGCAGACTAACAAAATGCTGTATAGTAATTGTATTCTATATATAGCACGGAACAATTTACTCGCGCTAGCACACACACAAGGAACCGGCTTCTGTATTTATTAGTTATTAGAAATCTTTATTCATTGCAAAGGTTTTTATACTAAAGGGACTCTATCTTCAAAATCATTAGCTAACATATTATTATTTCAATATTATTAATGGTTACAAAAATCCACAAACAATCATGTACACACACTGGTAGATCAAAAAATTTAGCTACGACTCTAGTTTGGTATGGGCTGTGTACAATATTTCAAGTATGTGTTAAAAGTGCATTGTGCAAGGCCTATAGAACTGACCTGTCAATGAGTTTCCTCATTTCCTCGCTGTGCATACCGTCCTTGGCAGTGTGGGCCCTTACTGCAACAACACACAAGTCACGACGCGCTCTATACTAGCCACGAGACCTGGAGCCGCCTTCTACGTGACACCTCGAACGATAACCGAGTCATCTCTTTGCTTAAATTGTTAATCTAAAAGTGAATACTGAATGGGCCGTAATTTAATATGTATGCGGAAACGAGCGAACACACAAATAACCGCTCATTCGTCTAAGTGATACGCTGGTCGGAAACAATTTATTTAAAAAAGTCGGTATGGCTGTTACTACGGTTGTTATTATTGTTTCATGGATCTAACTCACGGCGCAAGATAGCATGCTTACTGCAAATGCAAATCATAACACCGGTTATTGTTAGCGTTGTAAAGGACTATAGGCTATTAGGCCCAAATTTAAACCCATTGACGTTTTAGGACCAACAAGGACGTTTTAGTTTTAGTTTTATACATTAAATGTTCGAGGAAAGATTATACGCGGCGACAAAGGTGAATGTAAATTTTAGTTTATTCTTCATTGCTAGTAGGTACTTATTGACTAGATGTAGTCTAAATTGCCTAAAGGACTAATAGTCTCAGAGTTTTGTTAACAACCAATAGCCTTTTACTTTTAGGTCTCTAATCATACGATTAAATCTAGCATTAAGAACTTTAGAGCTTTATAGAATTATAGCCTACTGAGTCACTTACTTATTAGTAATTTTTTTTTTAAGAAGTCCATAAATCAGTACCCAGCTTAAGATTGACAAATTATCGGTTATCGTTCGCGAATGTCCATCTCCAAAACACGTACTAATTATCTACAGAATAATTTTAAATAGTGAATTAGTTTACAAAATCACGTCTAAGCACATAAATTTGAAAATCCAGATACATAAAAAAATAATGAAATAGAATTTTGCATCAATGGTTCTCGTACTTGTTAAAATTATTTGGGATTACTTTGGGTATAGAATTTCTTACTACTAAACTGAAATAGGTACTTCTGCTGTAATCGCACCATGCTCAATATTATAGGTACATACTCTAGGGTTAACCGACGTTGATCTTGGTGCACAAGAGTCTATTGGCTTACATGCCTATGAACCAAATTAACCAGTGAAATGACCGAGCTTGAATTGTCTAGAACCTTCTAGACTTTACTTCTGTATCCTTTATTTTTAATAAGGCTAATCCCACCCACATTCCCATTAGTGTGACTCCTGTAAACCAGGATCTATAGCAATGACCAAAACCACAAAAGTTACACCGAGCTCGATCTCGGTGAAGTCCCAGGAGAAGTTAGCAGGTCTTGGAACCCGCAACGAAATAAATTGAATTGTCTAGAACCTTCTAGGTTTTACTTCTGTATCCTTTAGTCTACAGGACGAAATTCACGATGAATTGTTCCACCGCATAATTTTGTTCAAGAGCTTGTAGTTTATATAGCGCAAGGGCGGCCAACCGGTCAATCGCGATCAAAGTCGATCGTGGCGAGGTAAATATAAATATGTATTAAAAAATTATTTCAAATTTTAATAAATTTAGATTAATATATCACACAGTCAGTTAAGAGTAATTCTTGGATCTAATCAAGTTGGCCACCTATGGTATAATGGAAATGTATGTGCCATAAGTCCATATGATCTTAGGTAATTTTAATCCCAGTATAATTTTAACAAGAGTTGGAACTAAATAGAACAATAAAGAATTTTGAAAAATATAGATAGTAAAGCCAATTACAAGAATTCTAACTTTAAAGCTACCTAATAGTAGTAGTTCACATTATTATATTTTACAAATGTCGCATGCTGTCAGTCACAATTATTATTAAACATAAAAGAATCGAACAACGTGATTCAAAAGAGTTTACCGTCTTCTGTTCAGGTGACACCCACAAGTGTGCATGAACCAATGCAACAATCAATTTCAAGTACAAATTATTATTTATTACTGATACTCTATTTTGTAATGATGACGTTTCATACTTTTTTGTTCCAGTCAAAAAAACTTACGGAGCATTATTTTCCAAAATAATACACATATTTATTACAGTTGTAATAATAATATCTATGAAAAATTAGGATTAGGATGAAATTAGTAAGATAGAAAGAGACGACTGTTGATGAACTGATTATGAATGAAATATAAAAAAAAACCATTTGTTAATAGAAATTATTGCTCCGCACTAATCATAATAGAACCATTTCTTTTATTTTATTATCTTAAAAGCAGCATATATACCTATATACAGCGAACATATAAGTCAATGAAAGCTGTCACTAGACAAAAAAGTATGATTTCGAAAATAGATGATTACAGCAATAATGTGTATAATCTGTGTCCCTGTCAGGTTATATAATAATATACTGATAGTATGTCTGTATATATATGTATTATAAGCTGTATATAATGTTTTATATAACGTTAGTAACCCTATAAATTAAAGCAAACATGACCTTGTTTAAATAACGTATATGTCCATTAATAAAAATATTTATGAAAAAAAATCTCTGGAAATTTAGAAAAATTGTACTGGAAAGAATTCGTATTTTTTTTAAATATCATGAGTTATTTAGGTATTTTTTGAAGTAACACATGTTATTTTCAAAAACACTGTACCTCGGCTTTACTTCATCAAAGTTTCAGCACTATGTGTTATGGTGTGTGTGTGTGTGTGTGTGTGTGTGTGTGTGTGTGTGTGTGTGTGTGTGTGTGTGTGTGTGTGTGTGTGTGTGTGTGTGTGCATACCGGGATAGTTGCGTGGCTGGTCGCATTCGGCTTCGGAGATTTCGTTCGAGTCCTTGCTTTCATTGAATGATGACGAGCAGTTGTTGTCGTTGTTGGCGTTGCGTGGTGGGGGTGGGGGAGGTTCGGGAGAACCTCCGCACTTGCGAGTACCTGTGCCAGTGCAAATTTACATGATTATAACACTTTCATTTTCAGTTTATCTTTGTTAAATTGTTATCCTGATATTGCCAGAAGTAAAATACATATCAAGGGTGGCCAACTTGATTAAGTCCAAGAACTACTGTTCACTGACGAAACACTATCCTATCTACCAATTAGATACTGCTAGAAATTTTAAGATACGTATTTATAACTAGTTGACGCCCGCGGCTCCGCACGCGTGGTGAAGTATTCCCGTTCCCGTTCCCCGCAGGAACTTGTTCCCGGGATAAAAAGTAGCCTATGTGTTATACTGATGTGTCAAAAATCTACTGAATTGATTTTGATAAAACTACAATAATATAGCTTATATTATTGTAGTTTTATCAAAATCCATTCAGTAGATTTTGTGTGAAAGAGTAACAAACATCCATTCTTACAAACTTTTGCGTTTATAATATTAGTAGGATTTTAACCTTGCTACGATCAACTGAATTATAAGCCGCGATCGATCGACTGGCTACCCCTGATATATATAACCATTCATCATCATCATCCGAGCGTGTGTCCCAGTTGCGTCTCGCGACGCCCGGGGTTCTCTTTCCTACATTTTCTCCGCACGGTCGTCGGTATCCCCTGTAGTGAGACCCTGATATATATAACCGTGTAAATAATGTATTTTGAATATAATACAGGAAATTCAATTCGCGATCCATGTAAACTTAACAATACCTAGTGCGAAAAAGAAAAAAATTATTCATTCAGAAAAGATCAATAGTTACCAATGCTAGGTCGGGAGCCGTAGTGGTCGGAGTAGGGTGTTCCGTAAGCGCCGGTGTACTGGTCGTCTTCGGGCGCGCAGCAAGCGGGCTCGTCGTACTCAGGGCCACACGCGTACATCGGACGGGAATAGCGGGCACGCTACCACACACACAACATGCCTTTACTTTGTATTTGACCATTGGTCACCATGGTCACCATTGATAACAATGGTAAAAATAATAGAGTATTCAGAAATATGTCGATTTGCGTTTGAGACTGTTTAAAAAAGAAAGATCTCTTTTGAAGATTTGTAGATATAAATATGTAATGAAATTGCTGATTTCAGGGATCCATATTTTGAAAACATAGAAAAATAAAACTAGAAAAATAAATACAAAACTACCCTAATTAATAATTTTGTCAGTACTGAAGCGTGTTACCTTTAGGATTACTCTCTACACAAAACACTTCAAGAGAGGCATGAATGTACTATTGCGTATCGAAATTATAACCTCACAAGCATATACAAGACTTAGTACTGGCATAAAAACAAAATTGCGCTAATAATTGGGCGTTATCAAAGTGAGTGTCCTTTCTTTGATACAAATTATACTATACAACCCCTTACACTACTACTACATCACACTATGAAACTATGAGACCACATCATGTACAATTTCAAAACTTGGAGTTGAGGTTAAGATGAATATTTTTGACGCCTGCGGTATGGGGTTCTTCAAAAGGGGTCTTAGAAGGTTTATAAAGGGTTGGCAGCGTGAGTGCTGCACCTCTAGTGTTGCAAACGTCCATAGGCTACGGTGACCACTTTTCATCAGGTCGGCTTGTCTGCCACCTCAGTGGTATAAAAAAAGTAAATATATAGAACACTTACGTATTGATCTTCCTCAGCGCAGGTGGCAGGGTCGTCGTATTCGGGGGCAGTAGAGTAGATGGCGCTTTGTCCTCCCTGGGAGTTCTTACGGGCATAGCGGCTGTTCGCACGTGGCTATAAACATAATCATACTTAAAATAACCAATTACTAGACAAAATATTAGCATCAGTTAGGTCTAGCTGCGCTCGTAGCCCCGCTGACTCATTGTTTTATAAACGAATACTGCGTTTAGCAACTCTTGCTATGGCTGGTCCTGGATGGATGACCGCTTTGTGGCATTTGCATTTACGAGCGTTTCCGTGCTTCAAAACTATCTCGTCTTCTCACCACAAAAACTGCATACGGTGAAATGTGGGCGTACAATGTCTCTGCGTACCCCTTGGCGATAAAGGCGTGACAAAATGTAAGTAGCTTTGCTTTGCGGGGGTGTCCGACTGGGGTGGACGGAATCTTGTCCAATTAACCCTACCGAGACTCACGTTTATGCACTCACCGCTGAGAGAAGCCCCATTTGCTGTAGCGCCGCGGTTCCGGCAGGCTAACTGGCGGGCAGTGCTTCGCCTCCTTGTGTGTGTTCCGTCACCCGCGCAACGGTCTGTGCTCAGGGAATTTGTTTGATGTGGTGCCCGCTGCTGCCTTTTGTCATCGCGACGCTCGCCATGGACGGGGTGTTCGTCATCGAACTTTACATCCGGAGCGCTCACGTGCGGTTGAATCCGATGGAGGATTTGTTCAGCGTGCGCTTGGATAGTGAAGTCGGCTCTCTGTCTGGGTTTTCCCGGGCATCTGCAGTGTAGGGTCCTATGAGGGGGGGTCTTGGAATATTTCTGGGGGGCCGGCGGCGCGAATGCTGCGCCTCTGGTGTTGCGGTCGTCCGTGGGCTGCGGTGGCCACTTTCCATCGAGTGCGCTGTGTAGTTGTCTGCCGCCTCAGTAGTATGGAAGATTGAGCGGCGGAGTAACCGGAA
The DNA here is from genome assembly GCA_948477245.1 of Thumatha senex. NCBI lineage: Eukaryota > Metazoa > Arthropoda > Insecta > Lepidoptera > Erebidae > Thumatha > Thumatha senex. Next base: position 16,269,476 of record OX419731.1, on the reverse strand, counting down.
TGAGTACGCATTGGTGATCATAGACGCCTTCACAAAGTTTGTCCTTGTCGATTACACCCCTTCCATAGACGCAGACGGAGCACTGAGGGCTCTCAAATCTGCCATAGGTATACCTCAGGGTCACGATGATTTAGTCGAAGTAAGTACCAACTTATTGAAGGAGAGGAGGCCGAGATGGCGCCGATTGAGGTAGAGCCTGATGATGGTAGTCCTGGAAGACTTAGTAGTTGCGAAACATTATCAGCAGGCTCTGATACTATTTCCATAGCATCTGATACAATTACAACAGGATCAGTTACCCTTAGCATCATTCCTGACCATGAGACGTTTGAACACGAAGTTCAAATTCACGCTGAGCAAGGCAGCCCATAACAGGTGGGTGTGTAAGACTTTATGACGTTATCTGTGGTGTAGAGTAAAATAGAATAAAACTTTATTTGTACACCAATTTAAAACTAGTTACAAGGAGTTACACAGGTCGAAGGGACAGTATCATCCGGTCTAGCAGTGGTGGCTAGTCGAAGGGATACACCCGTCCGGTCCAGGGTAATTAGTTTAGGAGTTACACTGGTCGAAGGGACAGTGTCATCCGGTCTAGTAGTGGTGGCTAGTCGAAGGGATACACCCGTCCGGTCCAGTGTAAATAGGAGTTACACTGGTTGAAGGGACAGTGTCAACCGGTCTAGCAGTGGTGGCTAGTCGAAGGGATACACCCGTCCGGTCCAGTGTAAATAGGAGTTACACTGGTCGAAAGGACAGTGTCGTCCGGTCTAGCACTAGGTGATAGTCGAAGAGACACACCCGTCCGGTCCAGAGTAATTAATTGAAGAGTTGCACTGGTCATGTTTTTTTTCTCACGTGTCTACCAGGGGCAGAGCCATACTTGCTTTGTGGTTTCCTTAAATAACATAGTTGTTCACTTATTACTCTTCTTACATTCTCTTCATATACCATACTTATCACGCTTTTATTCCTCTCGCGCTTTCACTCTTAGTCTGTTCTACTATACATATATATGGGATGGGATGAGGATATACACTCCCGGACTCTTGAATAGAGCCACCTTGATTTTTTTGGTTTGGAGTACTGTAACTTATAAAAGATGTATGTAGAAGGAAAATGTTTTGATGCAGTTTTGGAGCTGGTATACTCATCATTCATTTAGAGTGCCACTGTTCTAAATTTGAACTACAGTTTATTAAAAAAGTCGAGTTACGTTGAAACAAGTCCATATTTGATTTTTTCAAGGAAAAAAATCCAATCAATTTTTAAATAAAGACATGTTTTACATGAAAAGAAATGTTTATTTAGTAACTTGTGCATTAACTTCCCAGTGCATTTATGACAGCTCTCATACGGTTTGGCATAGAATTAATCAAAGTCGCTATGACATGTTGAGGAATGTCCTCCCTTTCTTCCAAAATTACATTTTTGAGCTCCTGCATGGTTGGCGGGGCAGGATGATGAGCTCGAACACGCCTCTTCAGCTCATCCCATAGATGCTCTATAGGATTCATATCAGGACTTCGCGCTGGCCATCACATAACAGTGATCCCAATGTCATTTAAGTACTCCCAGACGATTCCCGCAGTATGGGCCCTTGCATTATCATGCATTAAAACGAAATCTTGGCCAATAAATCCAGCATATGGCATCACGTGGTTCTCTAAACATTGGCGAATGTATCTATTGCCATCTAGGGGCTGCAGTCGTGGTCCCGTCACTACCTCTAGCTCAGTTTTGCCTTCCATAGAGATTCCTCCCCAGACTGTCCATGATCCTCCATCATAACTTACTTTCTCGTCAATACAGCATTGCGCGAAACGCTCGTTCTGTCTTCGGTACACGTTACTCCTTCCGTCATTACCGTATAGCATTATCTTGGACTCATCTGTGAAAAGAACCTGGCTCCATTGATGTCGAGTCCAATTTAGATGTTCGCGCGCAAACTCTAGACGGACTATTCGGTGTGCTCGTGTCAATTTGGGTCCATTGGCTGGCTTATTGGGCTTTAAACCACGTTCATTGAGTCGCCTTCTAACGGTCCGAGCACTTACAGCCACTCCGTGAAAGTCCCTGAGCTGTTCTTGTATCTGAACAGAGTTAAGGCGTCGATTTCGTAAGCTAGTAGTGACAATGTATTGATCTTGTCTCGCCGTTGTCACTCGGTAACGAGGTCCTCCTGTTCGCCGAACGAAGCCGTGAGTCTCCAGGTATCGGTGGTACACTCTTTGAACAGCGGAACGACTTATGTGAAGTTGTGAACTCACATCTCGCTGACTTAGCCCAGATTGAAGAAGTGCTACAGCTTGCGCGTCTACTTCAGGTGAAGTATCCATAATTTTATAGCCAAAAATGGTTCAAATTATAGAAAAATAACTAAATTAAAGTTTGGTTAACAACAATCAACAACAACCAAATCCACATTAAATTGCTTCAAAAGCAACACTCAACAGTCATTATTTTTTTCAAATCAGTGTACAAGCTCGGCTTTTGTTCTTTATTTTAAATTCTAAAATTCAAATTTGGAATAATACATACGGGAAAGACGATGAAATATGCCAGCATTAAAAATGCATAAAAACTTTTTTGTTATATTGTATATTTTTTGTGTTTTGGGCTTTTAGGCCCGGGAATGTAAGGTGGCTCGATTCAAGATACCGGGAGTGTATATTACCCGAATAGTATTCAGATATATTTTAATTTATACTTTTTGAATTTTGAATCTAAACGTTCTTTTAATTTTACTTTATTATTATTTCCTTAATTATTTTTCCTAAATTTTATTTACTTAACACCAGGATCATACATCTTTTGTCGAATTTTTTTCGTTTTTGTTCAATATGAACACATATTGTAAAAACGACACTTAAGTACGCTATTTCTTAAATTAACTATTTTAATAAATACATTAAGAAATATTTTCTGTGGTGTTTAAGCAATTCTGAAAAGTTACCAGTTTCGATTGCAAGCTGAGTAATTTGCTCCAGATCCGTGCGATCCGCTGCGTGAATTATAATCATTAATGTTAAGGCACTCGGTCAGGAGATGGACGACCGTCTCCTCTACCCCGGGCACGCAGGCGCACGATGGGTCCTCCTTACACTTGAAACGTGTCAAGTATGAGGAGAACCCACCGTGCCCCGTCAGCAGTTGGGTTACAGTGCCGAAGATCGTCATCTTGCGGACGATACTATACGCTTCCACTGCGCATGGGAAGAAAAGCCGTCCCGCCCTCTCTGCATCTCTTGTTCCACTCGCCAAGCGTGTCCCGCCTAAGGGCACGCTTCACGAATGAGACAGGATACAGACCGTAGTCCGGTGCTCTTTTCAACGTCAGAGCCGCTTCCTTCGCGAGCTCATCGGCTCGTTCGTTACCCTCCAGCCCTGCGTGGGCCTTGACCCAGAATAAGGACATTTCCTTACCCTGGGCCAATCCGCACTGAAGTGCGACTCTGGCTTCCACTGCCAAGGGATGGAGGGCATGACGGTTGATTACAGTCAAGAGAGCGGCTCTGCTGCCGCTGAAGATACCGAACGTGGACGCGCCACGCCTGAGGACCTCACTGGCCGCTTTGCATAGCGCCAGGAGCTCGGCCTGGTAGACGGTGCATGGGGCGCGAGAGCAAGTTTGAGGGCCTTAGTTTCGGTCCGGCTATTCCAAAACGATGGCGCGGCACCGACTCGGCCCTCAATCTGGCTCCCATCTGTGAAAATGGGCACTGGTCATGTTAGTCAAACGCAGATAACGTCGTAAGGATATTAGTTCGCAGCTATATGTGATGACTTGAAAGAAAGGTGCCAGCGGGTAGTGCTGTTTAGTTGATCGAAAGGATACGCAGTTAGATTTTTGTAATACAGTGATTGCAACATCAGGAGTACAGCTAGATATGGATGTCAGGTTGGACGAGCGTATTGCTTGTCAAGTTAGCTTTAGATATTTGTGTGATTTTTACAAAACTGCAAACACAAGCGCCCGAGGACGTGCGCAGGTCAGTCCGGCAGTGACAGCACGTTGCCAGCGCCATCTATTATCACGTCGGTATGAGAGTGACAGCTGTCCACAGATGTCATTCTGACGGAGCGTCGTGTCTATGTTATAGAAGCACGGCCATTTTAGGACAGTTGAGTTCAGAACGGCGTTCGCGATACAAGTCCAACGAATCGTCATTATTCCGCGTAATCTTAGAAATAACATTAATGATTATAATTTCCTTAGAGGCAATTAGAGTTTCTCTACGTGTCTGAGTGCTGATTTTGATGAGTAACAGTGTGTCATAGTCTTCTTTAAATTAAAGAACATTTTATCGTCGGTTGGTCGTTACTTCGTCTATTATTTGTCCAAATACCCACGTAGAAGCTATGGCCGATCCTGGTGTAAGAGGAGAATCGCTGACACACATATTAATTTATCACAAAAACCGTAAACAACAACATAACCTCAAAAATTCAAACTACAATATCTTTCTGCTTGGGGTCCTTTGGCTATTAGTGCAATATAAAGGATTGCTCAAGAATAAATTCTCAATCGATTGATATAAGTTGCTGATCTAAACGCTCCAATTCTTCTCAACTAATTTAATGTATGGAAACCTGCCATTACCCTTTATCTCATACGTCGACAAAAGGTTTCATTTCAAAAAGATTTATTAAAATACATTACAATTGATTTCAGACCTACCGAATATTTACAAAAATTCATATAAATCGGTCCAGCGACAATTTTATATTAGAAGATTTATTAACTTACCATGCTCTGCGAACCGGCGCGGGAGTGAGCTGGGTGATGGGGATGCGGGTGCGCCAGAGTGCCGGCGTGTGCGGCGTGGTGGTGCGGGAAGGCCAGAGCCTTGGTCGGGTCCATCTCCTCGCGGAAGCCCAGTAAGTGGAACGTCGCGTACGGGCAGATCTCATCCTCCATGCCTAGCGTAAACAACACAGACCAACGTTTACACTTCAAACCACTATCGTGAGCGTTGTTCATTATTACAAACTAAACGGTTATACTCACGTGTGAATTTTCGTAAGTATAACCGTTTCGTTTGTAATAACTTCAAACCACCTTTAAAATATACAGTTACTTTAAATTTACCTAATACCGATAGATATTTTAACTAAAGAGATATGGCGAACGCAGCGTTTACTATTCGAACCTGTGTCGCCAAGTGCGCCAAGTTTATCGGCTTTCCACGATATGTGGAAGCCCTTAGATGTCGCAATAAAATGACTGTTTATCGCAAGCTTTGGTAAATAATATCTTGAAAGCATACAGTAGTAAGTAATAATGTTTATAGTGTTGTGTGACTGAATGAACATTGTAATCAAAATTATGAACGATCGTTCTGGAAACGCCAGCTACGCTACAGCGCCATGAGTTTGTTTCATATCTCTTAAGTTAAGATACGTATCTATGCTAGGCTAGTACCTGATTTTTTTATATATTATTCGAATAAAATGCCACTATCATGCGAGTCAGTGGTGGCGGTTAAGTCACGCGGCTATTAGGACATCTGTTGAGGACCAAAAATTATGTTGAAACTTGTGATTATTGCGTATCCGCGGTTAATTCTGACACCTATTTTGAGTGTTCGTGCGATCAGGCGATTATAGCATCTTTTGTTCGCGCGACAATCACGTAAGTTGCGTTTAATTAATACATTATTTTGACGATTTTTTAAAATGTTAGTGACTGAAATGTTACTACTTATAACTAAATACTTAAACAAAATACTTCATAGTGCGTTTTTGTTAATTATTGCACGCATGCTAATATATTTTTTATGCAATCGCAATACGATGGTTAGGTAGACACATCACGGGTAATAAATCAAACCTTTATTTTTAATATTATTATCTTATTTTCTTAAATGCCTAACTAGGAATTTATATTATACATTAAAGCGAAATAAAAATAACTGGGATTAGCAAAGGCAAATAAAAACAATATTTAAAAAAAGAAAAACAATAAAGAACACCATGCAATGCATGCAATATTAAAAAGTTACCAACTAGATACTCACACATTTGTAGACTTGTTAGTAGGAGTTCATTCTCTTGTGCTCATAGCATCAAACGCAATACCTAACTAATGTTGTTTTATGTTTCTAACAGTAGAGAGTATTATAAAGACTCATGCAAATTATTTAATGACAGACCATCTTGTTGCTGATTGTTTTATAACATGACAAAGGCCTGGTATTAGCGGGCTTTTACTTTATAAGTAGTTAGTGTCTCGTAAAATCAATAATATTGTTACTACATTATATTGACTTATTTGAATAAATACTGTTAACGAATTTATTTAATAAGGAATGCTACTTGAGCTCCAATTCTCGATAATACGACTTGAAAGCGTAGACTAAATTAACTGGTGAATGTCACTTGTTTAGGCGTTCTTAAATATGATACAAATTACATTTCACTAGAAAATTTACGATGATAAGAGGTGACCATCGGTACCTATCGACGTAAATTTCGGTTTCAATAACCAAAGATAGATAGAAATATTTACCTCCGACATTAAACTATCTGTGTCAAAAGTTAAAAATTCAACTGTTTATCTGTAGTGTTTAACTGAAGATAGAATATTGCAACCGGCCATTAGTGAACAAATTGCATGAATCTGTAAGATGAAGTGTGACATTGTGTTGTTTGTGTACCAAAGCATACTGACCTGTGGAGGTGGTGTCTCCGGAGCCCCGTCGCATGTGCGTCCGGCGGACCCGCTCGTAGTGGTGGCGGCGCGGGTCCCACGTGGAGTGCGCGCCCACTGAACCACACTACTGAGTTACGCATGCGCCTAACACCACTACACCACTCACTTATTATCTCACTCATCGCACTCATCGCTAACTTATCATTTTCAAAAGACATAAATTTGGTGGAACTTCATATTTACGAATTGGAAAATATTTGAAATAAAAAAAGATCAAAATATTGGTGGAACTTGCTACACATCTTGAATGAAAACACTTATACTGTTCCACTTATTGACTTTTTTAACCAGACCGGTTTTGCCTTACAACATTTTCAAAGGTATATATTTTATGCATCTCGTATGTCATTGAGTTATAAAAAGATTTAAAAATAAAAAAATTTTTTTTACAGAGTTTTAAATTATTTCGGGATTTGTGTGTTTTAACATACAATTGCAAATTTTGCCGACTTTCGTTTTGTTAACTGTCCAAATTTTAATAACAGCGTTGACATTTCATCAATTTAGAACCTTTCGGTCTAGTTCCTGTTATTAATACTAGAAAGTTAATTTGTCTAACTTTCATAATGGCAACGAGAACTTGTTCAACTTCAAAGTTAAATTTTATATTATGTAGACGCAATAGGATTCGAGTGAGATAATATTTGAGTCTGTACATGAACCATAATAAAATAAAGGGAACGCAAGGATTAATAAGTAGCGTTTGCATTCAGTTTATTACATCGATAGATAATAATGAAATTATGATATATGTAATAAATTGATAAAGAAAGTTAATATTTTTTAATACGATATAATAATCCTGGCAAACTATACAATAAACTTAAATATTAAAAAAATGGAATTATGATAGGCTAAATAATGATTGGATACAATTTAGGTAGGTGATTGCCATCCGATATCCAAACTGGTTAATACTATTTTAGTTATCGGACGTCAAAGCACTATAAACAATTACATTTAAAAAAAATGTACATGGAGAAAACTTTCACCATACTTTCACCAATTAATAGGTATATTGGGTACATGGAAATATACAAATGACTTGGTATTAATGAATAAATATCATATTCTTTTCATGCGAAATGAGTTTAAGACTTTTTTTATATGCCCAGCAATGTCCGTCCGTCCGATGAAGATGATAATGATTTTTATTCGATAATACCTTTTGGAGGTGCAAGAGAATGAACAAAAGGCACAGAGAAGAATCATAGCAGAAATCGTGCAATTAGAAAACAAAGGAAATTTAAATAGTATTGCACTGTTACCTCAGATCCTTAATGTGGCGATCGAAGACCGACCATCTCCTATAGCTTATTTTTATAGAGTGCGCTTTGTAACGGAAAACTATCGTGTGTAGTGTGCAAAGTAATAAAATGAGATCAAGTTGCCCCACTCAATACAAACATCTCGTATTACTTCAAATACTTTGGACAAGTCGATCTTATCTTGCCCCACAACACGATTCAAAAATATTAAGTAGTTACGAGATTTTAGTATCAGTAGGTTTTATAATCTGTAAATTGCTAAAAAAATATTGGTGTTACTCACTGATGACCGCTTGTCTCTTCACTCGATCACACGTGTTGTAGTTGGATCCGGGTACAGGGGGAAGTTTGCGATTGGGTGGGGCAATATAGCCCAGTTCGTCCCGAAGACCCCCTCGCTTGTCCAAAGTGCCGCCTCCGCCGCCAAGAGCCGCTTGCGATGCGTTATATACGGCATCGTCTGTTAATTATCTTATTAGTTATTTATATTATAAACGTACATATATATGACTTTCCCTATTCTTATAATCCCGTGTACTTTAAATGAACAGCTTAAAAGTAGCTCTCAAGGCCGTAAACTTAATTTTACATGAAGGATATGTTTGTGTCATCAGCTTCCTCCAAAATTACAATATCTGATAATCGGCAGTGTATATACATAACATATATTAAGATATATTAAAAAATTTTAATATGTTAGAAGATATTAAAGACCATAACACATTTAAAGTTTGGTTTAGAGCAAATTATACAAAACTACGATTGAAAAATTAAAGTACTAACATTAAAATGGATAGTTCGAAATTAGTTTCATGCCTGTATTCACTTCTAGATGATATCACTAATGCTGGGAAAGTCAAAAGTAATCGATGATATAACAATGGTTAGGGGTAAAAAAACAAGAAAGCGGTGTTCATGCCACCATACATACAATACGCGTCCTTCTGACCTCGCAGCCGATGGGGAGTGTTCCTACGGGCCAGGGTTAAGCAGATTACAACAACTCCCACGATGAAAACCACGATGGTAGCCAGGATAGGCACTAAAACTTCCGGTTCGAGCCAAGCCTTGATCCACGGAGGCAGTTCCTTGCCACCGTCAAAGTTTCCAGGTAAAGGAGCAATAGTTCCTAGAAAGGGTTATATAATTAGTTTACCTTTATGATGATCCCGGGCTCCTCGTACCACGCAAACGACAACGATAGCGATAATTATCACAAGTATGGCCGCAACGACCGGCACTATAAGATTTAGATGCGACAGGATTATCTTGATCGTTTGTTCAGTGGTAAGGGAACCGTCGCCGACTTCGCGCGCGGGCGCAATCGTACCTGAAATGCAATCCCAAGGTTACACTAAATATTTAATGGAAAATAATAGTATGAATATGACAATGGAACATAAATGGATGCATTTCAGGTACGCGTTAGATTTTCAAGCTATTATTACTATATAATGTAATATATACAACAAGTAATGTAAGTTTTTGTATGCTTACCTCCAGTCATAGTCAGTGTTGCAAATTCGTATTCAGCTACGTTAAATCCGGCGTTATTGTGTGCAGTTATTCTCAACACATACCATGTAGCAGGTTCCAGGTCTGCAACGGAGAAATTATTTATTCTATATCGCTTTTTTTATTTGTTGGATTGGTATGAACATAACATATACGCACCGAGTACAACGAAGTTTCCACCGGGCTTAACAGCGTTTGAAATTTGATTCCATTCAGCAGCACCCCTAAAATTATTTTTTAATGTAGAATGATACACAATAATACTAATAAAAATAGTAAAAGAAGTCACACTGTCAATTTCACATGCCGATCCACATGGTTTTAAATGTTTTATACTATCATATTATAGCATGTCGATGTCTTTTTTTATACCACTAAGGTAGCAGACAGGCATATGGTCCATTTCATCAAAAACGAAAATCAATTTAAGATACCTTTTGCACAAACCCATACTGTAGACATTTTAAATGTTATACTGTAGATGTTCAGTAAAACTAAGACTGGGAGTAAATATACAATTTACGCGGAAGAAAGCCCCAATCGGACCATACCGTATGTGAGCGCTCCGGATGCAAAGTGTGAGCACCCTGTCTATGGCGAGCGGTGCGACGATACCGTGGCATTATATCAAAAAAAATCTCAGGGCACAAACCACTAATCAATGTCGGTTTTATCCGTCTCATTAGATGTTTCACATTCAAAACGATTCAAATAGACAGGTACATACTTCTTTTTATTCTCAACGACGAAGTGGCTCATTGGGCATCCTCCATCGAGCCATTGCTTCAAGTGTAGTGTGACAGAAGAGCTTGCTACTTCGATGAAATCAGCCGCACGAGGTACCGGAGGCTTAGAACCTCGGGTGCGAGCTATTACTACATCGGAAGCTTCGCCGGTGCCGATGCTGGGGTGAAAGACACTTGATTTATCAACACATTTAAATATATTTTCACCTCTCCAGCAGCAAAAGGGCACTTTTGCTTCGTGAAATCTCGAAGGAAAAGCGATTTTTGCTGCGAGCGTGAGGCAAAGTACATTTTTAAACAAATTTGAAATAAGCAATACCGCGGTCCAAAACTCAAGACTAGCGCTGGCCGTACAATTATATAATTTAATTATTTTAGTTTATAGGTGTAACTATATTAATTTATGGACATTTTATTGAAAAATAATAATAACTATATAATTCAGTAAACAATAATGTCGCGTTACAAAAACATAACATTAGTATATAGTTTTAAAAAATTGACATGCATTGTAATTTCGGACTAAATCTGTGGACAAAGTGGGAATTTAAAAATCTAGATGGCTTTGATTATTCCACTTTTGTTTATGATTAATTGTGATTAACTTCAGGCAACAGTATTCCCACTGAACAGGTGAAAAGTTGTATGTTTCACACGAGAGCAATTTTTTTTTAATCGTGCCTAAAAATCACTCACTGCGCTCAGTAGTCTAATTGCGAATCACTCGCTATGCTCGTTATTCAATTTTAGACTACTTCACTGGTTCGTGATTTAACATCAGCACTCGGTGCAAAAAATACTTTTGCTCACTTGATGAACAAATAACTATTGTCATATGTTCAAGATAAAATTTGTTTACAGTTTTATTGGCAAGATAATAAGCTAATTGTATTAGAAACTAGGAGACGCTCGTGGCTAAGCCTGAGTAGATCAGTTTTCCTGTACCAGTTTCCTACAGGAATCTGATCTCAGAATAAAAAGTAGGCTATGTGTTAATCGTGTGTGTCACCTATCTCCTCAACAAATTTAAAATTTCCACAAAGAAACATTGTTCCATACAAACTTTGCAACACTTTTTCACCGCTTGATAGTGTATGCTGGTTAAAAGTGTATTTTGTCGTCTAAAGTGCGAGCAAAAGATATATTACCTTAATAAAAAATAATTGCCACGGATATATAAAAGCCTATTTTAATGTTCAACCTTTCAACCAATTTTAATATAAAATATAAGGCACAAATTTTATACTTATTGGACTAAAATTTGTGCCTTATATTATAGGCCCATGAGTCCAAAAATAATATTACATTTTTAGGACACATGATTTGATTTAGTTTTAGTGGTTCAAATTAGAGTATTGTATTCGATAAATGACGGGTACCTAAAATACAGAGTATGTATACAATGGTTACTTACCCATTGTAAGCCGTAACATAGAGCTGATACCTAGAGCCGCAGAATAAGTTCTCCAAGGTGTAAGTATCAGTTGAACTTGGAATCTGAAAAATAAACAGTGTTTAGGGCAACGCCACAAGGCTTAGATTATGCCGACACATCAGTGTCGTACAAAATGTTTGCAACAAACAAATTTTTCACTGACACTGATGTATACGTTACTGGTCGGCATTGTGCCGGCATTGTTGTGTGCGGATAGGCCTTAAATAAATAGTGCATGACTTATATACAATTTTCTTTAATGTGGCGTAGTAAATGGTTAAGCTCACAGATTAACTATAGCATTTCATTTTAAAACGTTCTTCTCATAAACTATAAGGAGTAAAATTTATGTGAAGGATGTATAAAAAAATTAAAGCCTTTGTCCCTTTCAAGACTACAATAGGCGGCTCACCACGGATTAGTGAGACAAAATACAACCGGTAAAGTGTGAGTGTATGCTTCCCTTAGACGAAAAAGGTGTGAGAATGCTTTGAAAAACTTGAAACAATTTCAGGAGTCACATAATCATACTCACACTTAAAATCACGTAATTTAGTGAGAAAAAGTATTGTCACTAGTCAACAGATCTATTAACAGATAAATGGCTACCGTTATTACCTAACGGCATATAAACAAGACTACGATTTATTCTCAGACCCACCTAACATGCACAAAAATTCATAAAAATTGGTTAAAACGTTTCAGAGGAGTTCGATAACAAACGATTGACGACGAAACTAGAGATTTTTATATAAGTATTAGAAAATATTTGTTTGTGCCATCTTCGTAATAAGCTGTTCAAATAGTAGCGTTATACATAGAGGTAAGTTAATTGAAATAATATACTGGTGAAATTTTGCAATCAAACAATTCTCTTCTTGGCAAGAATAAACTCTACTAATTCTATAGACAAGGCCGCTATAATCACTTCTTGATGTTACCACACATACTTACTTTTTTTCTTTTTATACCTCTGAGGTGGTAGAAGAGCGTAGGGCCCACCTGATGGTAAGTGGTCACCGTAGCCTATGGACGTTTGCAACACCAGAGGTGCAGCAATCATGCTGCCGATCCTTTAACGGCCTTCGCACACTAGCTTCTTTTAGAAGCTGAAACCGGCAACTTTGAAACTTGTTTCGGGTTTAGGCGACTCGCGGGCATCCGGGCGCAGCTGCGGTATCCCGCCTCTTAGCAACAAGTTGCGGTTTCGAGCTTCCGCAAAGCAACTAAGTTGCCGGTTTCGGCTTCTAAAAGAAGCCAGTGTGCGGACGCCCTATAAACCTTCTAAGACCCCTTTTGAAGAGCCCCATAATGTAGACCTTCGGAAAAACCCAGGCAGGGAGTTAATTCCACAATCTAAGCGTACGCGGAATAAAGCCCCTATCGTACCTAACCGTATGCGTGCGCTCCGGACGCAAACTTACTTCACTCATTTTAGTTTTGGCCAAATTTTAGTAATCAGTTATAACTCACTTGAACTGTTTCCCAATCGCCGAATTCTTGCTTGTAGTGAATGGTGTATCCTGCTGCAGGCGATTGATCTACTTCGACAGACGGCTTCAGGCGCAGAGTGAGAGACGATACGGAGGACGAAGCGATGGCCAGTTGCGGTGGGAATGGTGGCGCTAGACAATACATGAATACGTTCAACACATTTTTTTAGCTAAAAAATATTGGACAGTACTAAATGTGAAAAAAATTCACGCTCGAGTTGGATTCGAAGCTTCGTCCATTCCCTTGCCGGGTGACGCTTTACGCTTTCACGCGGTTCACGCTTTAGAACGCTAAGTTATCGAGTCACGATCGGAGCTGATGAAATATTCCACTATATTGAGCTCTTTATTGGGGTGGGGTTATTCTTTATTGAGGTTTACTTGAGGTCCGGGAAAGGAAGCAAGTTGAATCCCACCTGAGCAACATTAAATTATGGTAAGTCAGAAATTAATTGTTTTTGAAACTTATTACGAATGGGCAGTATTATTATTTTTCGGTGGTTTGTGGATAAGCGCGGCAATTAAACTTAAACAATAATAAAAATCTACTGCATATGTATTTCATCCTACAATATCACGTACAATAAACACGTAAGCAGTTTAAGAAATTTCTAAAATATATTTTTATTTATGTAGACCATTTGTTGATTGAGGCCGCTAGAGTTGAACGTGCCCGTGAACGTTTCCGTGCTTCGAAAGGCAAGTAAAGCCGGTGGTCCCGGTTGCCAGTAAAATGGCAGTCGTTAAGCTAAGTTGAAGGCCTCATGGGCGGCTTGAAAAATTTCAACAGCTGGTCGCCACAACCTGTGCCTGTCTATTTTAACACGGCAATGGCCTCAGCAACTGTTACGAGGGACAAATATGCATACGGTGAAATGTGGGCGCATAGTATGCCTCTGCCTACCCCTTCGGGAATAAAGGCGTGACAATATGTATGTAAGCAGTTGACAAAACATAACCTTGTATTTGGACCTGTAATCTCTACCGAAAAACTTACCAAGAACAGATAGCGTATGTGTTACAGTGTCGGTGCCAAATTGGTTGTCCACGTGGCAAGAGTATTCGCCGGCGTCTTCCCGAGCTACTCCAGCTATTTGCAGCGATCCCTCAGGCAGTTGGCGGACTCGTTCAGAAGCATCCAATAGTTTGCCTTTTACCTATATTTCACATAGAGAAATTAAAAAACGAATCTTGCATTTAATAAATAATGTTCATTTGAATTTGGAAATCTGTCTTCTTTGACTACGCCTGTCAAGGATACACTGGTAAAATAATTATTTGAATTTAGCGTAACTTGCAACTAATTACCGACATAGTTAAAAGATTTATTAACTAAAACTAACTAACTATCTAAAAAAGATCTATCTATCTATCTAACGATTTATTTATTTATGTCTCAGCCTCATTAATTTCCTGATACATTTGTATAGTAAAGATTTATTAACTAAAACTAACTAACTATCTAAAAAAGATCTATCTATCTAAAGATTTATTAATTTATTTAAGCCTCATTAATTTCCTGATACATTTGTATAGCTAGGTAGGTACAGGTACATTTCAACTTATTCCATATATTTAACTAATCATATCTTACTATCGCTATCAATCACAATTCTATCAAAATAATAATAACATGTTGCGAACATAAAGTAGTACAATAAAAAAATTTGATTGATGTTCAAAGATATGTCGTTGTAATTTGTGTATTTTTTACTTACCTTCCACAGTATATTCGGCGGCGGTACACCTACAGCAAGGCAAGGCAATTTCACGTCTTCCTTGTAAGTTGCAGTGAATGATTCGTCGAATGAGGCAATCTTCGCGGGAACTGTAATAACGGTTAATTTATTGTATTTTAACTAAATTGAATATATATCAACACAGATGTCAATATTGAGATGTCATACAATAAAAAATAATTAAAAGCCAAATTGTAAATGTACGAGAAAGAGAGTAAAAAAGAGAGAGATTGAGAAGGAGAGAGATTTCTCATCTCTCTCCTTCTTAACCTCTCTCCCTTGAGAGAAAAAACTCTCTTTATGCATTTAGTTGAAATACAATAAATTTGTCTGTGAGGGAAACAAAAAGGGAAAGACAATGAGAAAGTGTGTTTCAGAGTACTATATATTAAACTAGATGTATACCTTTGTCACTGGGGCTGCATGAGGCGGTGGCCGAGGGCTGACCTTCACCGATCATCGTGGACGCGGTAACCCAGAAGTCGTAACGGCCAGCCTTCAGTTCAGTTGCGGAGTAGCTGGTTTGAGATGCAGGTACCTACAATTTTTAACATGTCTGTCAGTTCCGCTGAACTCAAATCTTGGTTTCCCTGTGATGTTATTTGGTTACAATATGGGCTGGCCCCATTTAGAAATGTCCATAATCAAAGATACATACATACATATTATCACGCCTGTTTCCCATTGGGGAAGGCAGAGACTATGGTTTTCCACTTGCTACGATCCTGACATACCACTTTGGCTTATTTTACTTTCACTCGCCGGTTAAGGGTACTCTTGACCTGGCATTTTTCCAAAAGGTCTTCGATTTGATTGACATACGTACGCCTAGGTCTACCAGTTTGTACCAATAATCAAAGATATACTTTTATAACGTATTTTTTTACAGTATAAAGTTATTAAATACCTTATTAGGACGAGGTTCAGCATTTTGGGCCTGAGTATATACATTGTAATGAGTAACGACACCATTGGGCTGCGCTGGTGGTCTCCACGACACGAGGATAGAGTCTGATCCCATGACCAGAGCCTTTACTGCTCGCGGTGCCTCGGGTACTGAAATTGTATTTTAGTTGACAATTTAAATACGACGATGAATAAATAATAATAATAAACAAAATTTGTATAATCATACGTTTTTGTGGGGGTTTACGCGGGAAACTTGACAAGTGCGGAAACTAGTGCATTTATCTGTTTTATGTGCGGGAGTGGTGGTTTCTTGGACATAAAGTTGTGTTAACGTGCTATAGTGATAGACAATGATATATATGCAGTGAAATGCAAATTTCTATTTTGCCGCGTAAATCCACCGAAAACCTTAGTATAACAACCACCATTATACTGGGGTGTGACCGACCTTGACTTAAGACTAGACTTGACTAAGACGTAGAGGACTGGGACATTTTAGATATTAAGAAAACAGATTGAAGAAATAAGAATTAAGATATGGCTAAAAAGTTTTAGTAACCAGGGCATAAAATAATTACAAAAAGACATTTTTGTGGTTTCAATCCTGAGATAGGTAATAAGAAAAAAAAAAAAGATCGATTTATGGCATGGATCGTTACGGTCGTATCATTACTATAATTCAGGTACTATATTATTACAAAGATGAATAAGTTATTGGCTATCACCAACTCGGCCGTAAAGATCGAGCACATAGCCCAAAGAAATAGCATTCAATGCGAATCTGCAGTATTCATATTACCCTTCGGTGCACGTTGTTACTCTTTCCCAAAAAGAATCCTTTCCTAATATCACTCGTACTCACACATCGTCCGCCAGTCAACGTAGACGTTGAAACAGCGATGCATAGAAGTATTTTAACCAATGAAACAGGACGAGCTTAGATATACCTTTACAAACAGATGTCAAACAAAATATTTTGGCAAGCTCTAGAGAACTCACCGTCTTGTTCGGTTTGACAATGAATAGGAGCCGATCGTACACCATCACCTCCGTTTGTGGTTGCTAGTACTTCCATAGAATAGTTTGTGAACTTCTTGAGCCCGTGGAGAATGGTTTCACTACTGGCAGTTATCTTCGTATCTTTGGTCTTTTCATCTACAATACAAAAACTTGATACAGTTAAATATAACGAAAAAATACCCGCTTTTATGAAAAACAGAAATATTAAAATAAATATACGTACCATACCAGGTTTCACTGGGTCCATAAACAACCTTATACGCCTTGATAAGTCCATTTGCAGCAGCAAGAGGTGGGGAAACCCAAGAAACACGAATGGTTTGAGCAGTCAAAGTGGTACATAAAACATCCTGAGGGGGAGCCGATGGAGCACCTTCAGCAGTATAGGCTCGTACTTCACCGGACACTGGGCCGGATCCCATTTTGTTAAATGTCTGTACTACAATAGCGTATTGGGTGTACGTTTTTAGATTCAGAATATCCAAGTGGTGTTCCTTGCCAGATTCCTTCAAGATGTCGACAGTTTCAAAAACGAATGATTTGTTGCTTGAAGCCAGTTTATAGCCAACATAGTATCTGAAAACATAACGATTGATATTTGGTTTAAACCGTCATTATAAGGCTGCGTGCAAATGGTGTTTATATATACGTATTACGAGTATAATTGCTTACCCTTGAATTTCACCATTCGAGTCCTGAGGTGGTGGTGGCTTCCATGTAACCCGGAGGGTATGCTTATCAACGGCATCAACCTTAACATCTTGTGGAGGGCCAGTTGGCGGTTCCTCAGCAGTAATAATGGTAACAGTTTCAGATGGCTCAGAAGTACCCAAGTCATTTTCAGCTACAATCCTGATGTGGTAGGCCGTGGCTGGTCTAAGGCTGAATACACCAGCTTCAGTCGCATCTCCGGGTACAAGAACCCTAAAATAAAAAAAATATTGAGCCCAGCATGATGAAGTGTAATTAAAAATTATTTTTTATAAAATAACAGGTATATCTTGTTTATTACGGTATCTTTAGATAGGAAAACGACATTCTGGCTACTTTCAAGCACTTTATTTTCAGAAACATTTTATCAGACTATACAATTGACTATTGGACCCTTACGCGAGTTAAATACTTTAACTTGCGTAACTTTTCCTCTCAAACTATAAGATTTTCATCTGATTCAGAAGATATTCACATTACTTACCTGTCGATATCTTTATCCCAGTTACCCTTGGCTCTTTTGTATTCAATAAGGAATTTACTAATCGGAGAATTGCCATCATAAGGTGCAGCCCACGATAATTGCACTGTCCTTCCAGATTTGTCTAATACTTTAAGGCCGTACGGTGCTTCGGGTACCTCTGTAATATAAACGAACATAGTAATTACGTATTTTAATATTTTAAATTATGTGCAGTGGTGTATGGGTCTGTATGTATAATTGTTTTACCTTGGATGATCATGTTAATGCTAGTGTCATCTGAACCGAAGGCGTTAGTTGCAACACATGTGAAAAGTGCACTGTCTGATCGCTCGGTCCTCCTAATACTTAAGTCTGATACAACTCCACCGGGTAAGATTTCTTCACGAATAGTGTATCGTGGGTCGGATTTAGGTTCAAGGCGTTTGTTATTCATATTCCAGATAATTCCAATAGGCTGCAAGGAATGATGTTTAAGGTCAGTCTCATTATATTCAGGTTTGACTTTGGTGAATGTATAAAAGGTCCTTATTTTACCTTTTCTCCCTTGGCTTGGCATTGTAATACAGCCGGTTCACTTCGCCGAGCGGTTTGGTTCCTCATCTTAATTTCAAACTGAGGTGGTGCTAAATTAGGAGCAAAAAATGTCAGATAAACTTACCATCATACTCACTTTCCATATAAAAATAATGACTTCAGCAATATTTAACAGATTGATTATTCTATCTGATATTGATATCTGCCATTGATAATCACTATTTTTTTTAAGTAGTGATTATCAATGGCAGTTAAATAAGCATTGGATGTGAATAGACACTTTAAAGTTCTACAACTTTTAAACTAAGCATCTAGTGGTCACAAGATTTGACTCACCTTGAACGCTTATAAGAATAACAGCAGATAATCCTGATCCAATTCCGTTAACCGCTTCGCAAAGATAATAGCCCTCATTGGTCTTTTGTATATTGGCAATGGCCAAAGTACCGTCCTCAACCTTCACATTAGGGTTGTTTGGCTTAAGATCTTTGTAATCGCCGGGCGTATCTCCTGAAATTAGTCATTAGATTTAGCATTTTTTGTGACTGCTTTCTTCATAAGAAATGCTAAAAAAGTAAAGAATATTTTACCTTCAGCCCTTTTCCATGTGACTTGGGGCTTAGGGAAGCCATCGGCTTTACATTCAACTTTAGCATCAGATCCTTGCGCAAAAGCTTTATCAGTAGGCTCAAGAATCCAACGAGGGGGTACTGAAATATCACCGATTTGTTAT
The DNA here is from genome assembly GCA_948477245.1 of Thumatha senex. Lineage (NCBI taxonomy): Eukaryota > Metazoa > Arthropoda > Insecta > Lepidoptera > Erebidae > Thumatha > Thumatha senex. The sequence continues at coordinate 16,250,174 of OX419731.1, read as the reverse complement.
AGCATCTGTATTTTGTCTCATAATATGCACTCAAGGAATAAAAATTGTTTAGATTATTTTTTTTGTTTTAAAGTTTAACGAGAAACTTGATCAAGTAACAAGAGTTCAAAAAGAGAAGGTACTTGATGATTGAATAGTAGGTATTGATTGAAAATTGAGACAAGCTTGATTTTCAGTACTAATATTTTGAGAAAAAAGTCACTACAAAATGAATAGAATCTTTGTAAAACTTTGTTATTTGAAATATATTGTTCAGATATAGACAAGCATCAAATACCATATAACATTAATAATTAACTAGAATTAGAGAATTTACAATTCAAATAGATTCATTAATATAAAGAGCAATTTATTTGTGGGACTTGAATGATATCATCTATTTTCATATTTTGAGTTATTATTCTATAAGGGTATTCAAACATATTGAACTTTTTACTGTAACATTCAAAGATAAATTTATATAATTCTTACCGCGCCGCGCATGTATATCTTATGAGGTTATTTATTCGTCAGTTCTAAAATTCAATTCAATATGTTTAAATATGATCATAAGCTTCTATAGCGACAACTATATTTAGGTATAAATTTTAAAGCAATTAGTATGCTAACTTTCACATAAATTGTTATTTAATTTAAAAAAGACAACTTGTATCCGAACAGGATTTTAACTCGTAACCTTTGCCTAAGCAGGGCAATGTTATAGCCACTGAACTAACTGAACCGTACCGAAACAAGTTGAAATTCTTCACTATATTTCTAGGACGATTTAACCAATGGACGCGCTATCTTACCGTATGCGCCTATACCCCGCTTGCCATTTGCTAAGCATTTTGAGCTAAGTCGCTGTTCCGCGGACTCAGTCTATTGTACACGTTCGAGGGGTAATTTATAAAGAAAAAATGACGAAATGTGCTGTGAAATGGTGTAAAAGTTATAGCAGTCGAACAATTAATATTTGTTTTCACTCGTAAGTAAAAATTTATTTTATTTACATAATTATTAAAAAAAAACCATTAACCATTATTGAAACATACCAACAACTTAATCGGTCTATATTCAATATACTTTCATTCTCTATGAACATTATACAAAGAGTTACCATCATCTCTCCTGTCCAGACAAGAGAGATGATGGTAACTCTTTGTATAATGTCCATTCATTTCTATCCAGACAGCGGATAGAAATGAATGAGTACCTAAATGCTGTTGTTCTCAAGTGTTTTCTGCATTGCTGTATTTCGGTATGTATATTGTCACTTCATGCAAATATAGTATGTTTAAGGTTTTACAACAAATTGCAAGGTATTTTGTAATTATTGTTCTTATATAATTTTAGAGATTCATCACGTCGTGAAACTTTGTTATTGGCTAAGTGTCTATACATGTGAATTTACCCATGAAAAATTTAAAATAGCTGTTAAGTTTCCGAATAAATAAATAAATCTCAAATTAGCCGAATAATATTGTGTCAAATTCGTATTGCATACCTACATTTTTCTATTTGCGTTGTACTTTTATTGGTCGTTAGACAGTGACAACACTTCATGCAAGAGTAAGAAAACAATATGTGTGTAGTTTCCCCACCGCACGAAAGTTGGTTGAACGTGATTTCATACTTTATTGAGTACATTGGTTTAATCGTCCTAGCTATATTTTGACCAGAGCCATCTATCTAGCTACATATCCACCAATAAAATAAATTTTAAGTTCAATCCTCGTACTGAACCACATTTTTCACTAGACCTTTTTCATTATATTTTTTAACAATATGTAAGTTCTCTATAGGTAGTATAGCAACCAAGGCTAGTTTATTAAATAACAAGGGAGAAAATGCGAGTTCGAATCACACTCTTCTCTATAGAACAATTATATTAAATGTGTATTATCGTGACGATATAGAAGCTTAAAAGTATAATAATGAACAACACATTTACGCATATCAATATACCAACGAAACCAATAATAAAGTGGATTAAAATAAAATAAATAATAAAAAGCTCCATCACCAATTTACAACAAAAGCAAATATCTGAAAAAATAACAACATATTTAAAATGTCTAAATAAAAACTTGTAATTTAAAGATCATTTAAGGATTAGTATTATTTCATCAGATACACGTGTTAGCAAGCCAAGCAACAAGCTTTAACTTAATAGCATAAACGCCAATTAATTAATGATTAACACAAATATAAAGAAGGAAACCCATAGGAAGGGGGAGGTAGAGAAGTTAATAAATAATATATAATTATGGAAGGAAGGCGGGAGAAGGTTACGTCGATGATAGCCGCAGCCGGTTCATATAGAAAACATTTAGACGACTGATCTACACCCGGTCTGGAGATTGGGTACGTTTATTATGTTTTGAGTATATTTACTTAATTGATTAGTTATGTAGATGAAAATAGTGCTAAATGTAAATACTTAAATCTGTAAGGATCATCGATATGTGAATGTTTATTTTTTCAGTTTTAAAAACTTTATGAATTTATGATCGGAAGCACACAATATCGACGCATCTACGCAAAGCTGATCCGTGCTAGGAGTTAAGGGTGCACAGATGTGAGATGTATACCGTGAACTTCAAGTGAGGCAGTATAGTTGGACATGCCAGCGGCATTGCGTGCGATACACGCATATGATCCGCTGTGAGACCAACCCGCCGGGTCGATCAGAAGCAGAGAAGCTCTCTGGGCGATTTTAGTTGCCGTTACGCCGGCTTTCTCCTTTAAAGGTTCCCTTTCAAAATACCACTGAATATCGAGGGGCTGGTCTCCCTCCGAAACCAAACAAGTAACTTGAGTGGCCTGCCCCGCATACAGTGGAGTCTCGAACGAGAATGGAACTATGCGAGGCAGTACTGGAAACAACCATAGAGATTTGGGTTAGAATTTTCGAGCCAGGCGATGTTAGCGACTAAGAGAATAAAAGAGGAGAGAGTGTTGTGTGGTGGACTGTGATGGGGCTGCTCCATTGAAGGTGCGATTCGGTGATGTTAGTTCCCGTAGTAACAGTCCACAATGCAACATAGCATTATCATTTAAAGACGTGCCGTTCACGACGAGCATCGCTGTATATTCTGCGCGGCCGGCCGCGTTCTTCACGATGCATGTGTAGTTTCCTTGGTGATTTGCGCTCACGGAGTCGATGTTGAGGATTGAAGCGCGAGGAGCTATAGTCTGCGTTTTGATGCCTCGCTGAAGTGTTGGATCTATAGTTTCGCTGCTGAACGTCCAGGATATGTCGAGAGGTAGATCTCCTTTGGTGGCAAGACAATTCACTACCGCTGTGTCACCCGGGTTGGAAGGCACCTCACCGAAATTAAACGGCATTATCAACGGTGGAACTAGGAAATGAAAAATTCAATGATAAAATAAGATGCATTAGGAAATGAACGTTTAAGGGAAGGTTGGAAGCGTAAACAATGTTATTTTATACGCGCACCCTTTACTACTAATTCTGTGGTGTGACCAACAACGCCCGCTGCATTGCTCGCAGTACAATTGAATAGGCCAGCATGGGTGGCGTCCACTGACTCTATAGTCAATACACTACTTCTTCGGTCGATGGTACTAACGCGAACTCCGGGAACGGATTTAGCAGAGCGGTTGTTTATCATCCAATCAATAAGAACCGGTTGATCCCCGTGGGTGATTATACATTGAAGAGCAAAATAATCCCCAAGGAAGGCCGGTTCTGGGCCGGCAGTGAAAGGTGCAATCTTGGGAGGAACTGAAACAAAGTTGATCTATATGATAAAATAGCAACTATTTCTAAGATGTTTCGAGACTAACCGTAGACAACTAAATCTTCTGAATGGGTAATACGTCCAGCCCTATTTTCTCCGATGCAAGTGTAAGAACCGGCGTGTTTAGCGTCGACAGACTCGATTATTAGTAAGCTACTTCGTTTAGAGTTGTTTAGAATATAATTACTATTCCTTGGAGATATATGTTGTCCGTTAACCATCCAGTTAATAGTGAGTGGAAGATCACCAAAATTCACAGTGCATGCGGCTTGCAAATATTCACCGACGTTAGTCGGTTTTTCACCGAATGAAAATGGCAATATATGCGGAGGAACTGGAATGTCATCATGATTCGTAGTGAGATTGGGTACCCATCTAATAGAAAAATAATGAAGGTTAATTAAAGTAATATTAATACGGGTACGAGTACCTATGTTTCAACTTATTTACAATTTAGTATTTTGATTTATTTTTGTGCAGAAAAGCCTGGGATCGCATTTAAATATATTTAAAATATGTTTCTAGCGAGTCTCGGTATGATAACTTTTTCTTAGGAAAGACACTTTACCTACTAAGAACGGATGGTCTCCCTCACTGGTTAGGTAATTGCAAACTTACCAAGAAAAAAGGATTAAACCACAGGAGGAACTAAATATAAAGCAAGCACGTTCGAGCTATAATGTTCTAGTACCAATAACGTTGAGAAGAACTGTGTGGGTCGCGGTGCCCGCTTTATTGGTCGCCGTGCACGTGTAGTTTCCACTGTTGTGTCCCAAAGTGTTGGGTATATCGAGAACAGATACACGTCCGCTTAAAGTTGTAGTCTTTATCCCTAGTGTGCGCTGTAGAGGTTGTCCTTGAAAACTCCAAGAGATATTCACGGGAGTATCGCCTTTCGAAACATGACAATCAAGGTGTACTGACTCCCCAGCGAATACGGCCTCGTCCAACTCGAAAGGTTTAATGTGGGGGACGACTGAGCAAAGGAAATATTGGTATTTTAGTAATAACTTATAGAAGTTGCATGCTGTGACATTTAGCGGTTATATACCCTTAACGTTGAGTGTGGTAGAGTATCTATCTTCTCCAGCCTTGTTTCTTGCAATACAGGTATAATTTCCACTGTGAGCCCCCGTCACAGACGCAATAGAAAGGAAGGACGTTTGTTCCGCCATTTTCATAGTTCGAATCCCCATAGATGTAGATAGATCTTTGCCTTCAAAGGTCCAAGTGATAGACATCGGCCGGTCTCCTTTACTTACATGGCACACCATTTGTACAGATTCTCCATAATAGATAGTTTCAATTTCAAACGGCAGTATGTGAGGAGGGACTGATAAAAGGAGAATAATGACATCTAAATATTAATCTAAACGTGCAAATATCTATACACAATGAAACAGTTTTCTTACGCCAGCTACAGTACTAGGGAAAAGTATCTAATACCATGAATATTGACGAGGGCAGAGTGATATGCCCTTCCGGCACGGTTACTGGCAGTGCAAGTGTAGTTGCCGCTGTGCTGGCCCATTGCAGTGGGAATACTTAGCACAGAAGCCTTCTCTCCTAACTTTGTAGTCGTTATGCCCATATTATTATGATAAGGAATTTCATGGCCCTCGAAACTCCATGATATTTGAAGAGGTCGGTCGCCCTTCGACACGTGACATGTCAGGTGTACCGATTCACCAGCAAATATTGATTCTTCAACTTCGAACGGAATAATGTGCGGGACCACTTGAATTTAAAAATAAATAATTCAATTTTACAATACACTCAGGACTCTATTTTATATTTAGTGGTACTCTAGAGTTTTCATAATTTCCTATGGAAATACATTTATAGTATATGATGGTCAGAGCTCAGTATATCTGTATTACCTTTTTATACATCTGTTAAGTGTATATTTAGTTACACCTAGTTTAGGAGAATCAGAGGATAATTTTGGATGTGTATTTCTACCTAATTAACCAGCATGTTAGGGGGAGGAGTTTCAGCTGTTTACAGTAGTTTTCAGCACGGTACCTACTGTAAGCGGAGTGAGATATCGTCAGTAGATGTATATAAATATTGGATACTCTTAGAGCTTTTTATTCGAGTAGGTATCTATTTTCAGTTTATTGAGTTTCCTTTTCTTTTCCATATTAATAAACCTTATCAGAGAAAAATAACTCGCAGACTGCACCATGATTGGCAAAAAATTCTGTTTATGAGGACATTTTGGGCATTCAATGTGATGAGGTAATTATCTATGATGGGAAGATTAATTTATTAATTATCTACGATGTTTACAAGGTTTAATTTTTAATTTCTTAAGATACTTTTTCATCATATTCATCTTTATATATTCAGGCGCAAGTACGAGTATTAATGAATATTATATACCTAGTAAAAGAGTTTGAAAGGAAATTAAATCTGAGTTTGAAAGGAAATAGAATCTGAATTTGAAAGAAAATTGAATTTATTATGATCATGTAGCACTCAATAAAGCACTGTATCTTTTTTATTCGGGTGAATGACGGTGTATGAAATATATACGAATTGGTTTCTAATTAACTTGTTATAAAGGGTCGGAGAGTATTCAATCATAATAATGTTAAGTGTTAAAAAATTTCAAGTTGTATGACAAACTGAACAATATGAAATGATAAACAAAAGATAACAAAAAATTAAAAAGCGTTCGCTGCTTTTCGATATGCTAACAGAACTCATGCTAATTCCGTTCACATATCTGAAGCACCGGTGCGCTGATGATGAACTGATAAAACCTTTATGAACAAATGAAACTGACCATGAACATTGAGAGCAGTGGAATGATTAGCGGAACCGGCTCTATTAGTTGCTACGCAGGTATAATTGCCACTATGACTAGCCGTCGCCGCCGATATAGACAAAAACGAAGTACGCGATGTCATTTTATTAGTCATTATGTCTAAATGCGATGACGTATTTTCGAACCCATGAAAGTGCCACTTGATATTTAGGGGTAAGTCGCCCTTTGAAACGTGACAATTGAGTTGAACCGTCTCCCCAGCAAACACCGACTCGTCCGCTTCAAAGGGCACGATGTATGGTAGAACTGTTAATCCAGAAGACCAAAGTTATTGCAGAATCAAGCGTGCAGCGTGCGAGAGGCAAGGACAGGTGACGAGATCTGGGAGTACCGTGAACGTTAATCGTAGTCGAATGAACTGCCAGGCCAGCACGGTTGGCGGCGTGGCATGAATATTCGCCACTATGACTGGCTGTCGAACTAGATATCGTCAGTAACGACGTCCGTTCGCCAATCTTCATCGTAGTTATTCCTTGGTGTGAGGATAAATCCCTGCCGTGAAAGCTCCAGGTGATAGTAATTGGTGAATCGCCTTTTGATATATGACACCCCAACTGTACCGATTCTCCAGCAAAAACGGGCTCTTCAGCCGTAAATGGAACAATGTGCGGAGGAACTGGTGAGGGTAAATAAACAAATAAAAATAAACAAAACAATGAGAACACACTAAAATAACCAGTGTACCCTGAACATTTAATGTAGCTGTGTGGTTGGTGCTGGCTACAATATTGGAAGCTGTGCAAGTGTAAATTCCGGAATGTTTTTCTGTTGCAGCTGGTATGGCCAGAATAATACTTCTGACTCCTACTTTCGTTATTAAGACTGTGTCATTGTTTTTAATCGGTTGTCCTTGGAATAACCATACGAAGTTTAGTGGCATGTCACCTTTTGGAACATGGCACATGACTTGTATGCTTTCACCGTAAAATACGGCTTCATCGAACTCGAAAGGGGATATAATTGGTGCCACTGAAAGAGATATGCAAGTATAGTAGAGAGTAATATTGAGTGAGCTACGAAAACATTACTATTCTTACAGGATTGGTGGAGACACAACGCAAAAGCAAAGACATTTCACCGAGACCGTATACCCTTGACATTGAGCGTGGCGTGGTGACTAGCACTGGCGACAATATTAGAGGCGGTGCAGGTGTAATTGCCAGAGTGTTTAGCCGTCACCGCAGGGATTATGAGAGCTGAACCCCTATAGCCGACGTTCATGATGTTCAAACCGGCTAGTGAACTCACATCTCCTCCGCTAAAACTCCACTTGAAATTTAAAGGCATATCTCCTTTTGGCGCATGGCACATCACTTGAACACCTTCTCCGAAAAATACTGATTCGTCGAATTCAAAATGAGTTATGACTGGCGCCACTGAAATGTATGGTTTTCTAACAATTATCTTGATTCTTGTCTGTAGTAACTTTAGGTTTGGAAGAGACTATATTTTTATGGCCCGCCAAAGATACAAAGGTCAAAAATAAATTCATAAGCTCAAAATAATACTTCTACCAGGCAGTGTTATTAATATAAGATACCGTTGACGTATAGTTGGGTTGTATAGTTTATTGCGCCTGCCTCGTTATTAACCACACATGTGTAATTTCCCTGATTTTGGTGGCTAACAGAATCAATGTTAAGTTGACTTGAGCGCCTCGTGTTGACAAGATTGATTCCAATGTCTCCAGATTTTGCAGGATTCCCATTAAAATACCATTGAATTTGTAAAGGCAGGTCACCTTTGTTGACGGCGCAAGTTACCAAAACCATTTCTTGGGCATTTACGGGACCGTCGCTGAATTCGAATGGTTTAATCTGTGGAGGGACTTTATCAGAAAATAGAAATGAGAAGGGATTCGTAGTTTTATATAATTTTACGATTATACAGGTTATTTTAGTTATATCGTCGTATGAAGTTATTCTGAAGTGCTACCGATATTTTCTTTAGGACGGTTATGTATGACAAATAAATAGAAGATATAAATGGTACACAAATCAACAATATTAATGAATATCGTGCAAACAAAAAGCTAAGCGATTTGCCGAAGTGTTTGTTTAGTACCGTTGACACTGAGGGTGGCGCTGTGGCTACTGCGCCCAGCTTCATTTTCAGCTATGCACGTATAATTGCCAATATGATCATATTGAACATTTTCTATACTCAAAACTGATATTCTTTTTCCATTCCGGTTTATGAATATGCCGTTACCGGAGTTAAGAGTTTGGTTGTTTAACTGCCAATGAATGGTCAAAGGTAAGTCTCCTTTGCCAACGGTGCAAGTCAAAGACACTGTGTCGCCTGCGTTAAGAACGTCTTCTCCAAAGTCAAACGGCGTTACATGTGGCACAGCTATAGAATGATTTTTTCATTATTATTGGAAGTATATTTTGAGAGCCAGTATCGCAGTAAAATTCATTATTGTATTCGGCCAGGCTACTTTATTGGGAATGTAGGTAAGGAGTTAACAATAAAGCAACTAATATAGAAGGCAAACGGTTAAAATTTTGTAAAAACAAGATGTAGATACCGTTCACAGCTAATTCAGCTGAGTAATTGGCATGTCCCGCTCGATTTGCAGCTAAACAAGTGTACACGCCTGTGTGTATGGACGCAACCGAGTCTATAGACATGCTGCTTGATTTATGACCAATCTTAGTAACTGTAAATCCCTGGATACCAGTAGTAGATTTTCCATTTAGTAACCAAGTAATATTAACTGGAGAATCCCCCTTAGTTACCATACATTGAATGCCAACTGTGTCCCCGGCATTAGAAGGTTCGTCTCCAAACGAGAAGGGGTGAATTTGAGGCAAAACTATAAAAGAAAATAGTCTTCAAAATTTTCGGCAACCGACAGCTATTTATAAGTTTGGTTGGAGAGAATGAGAGATAAATAAAGACAAACGGGGAAGTAAAAAACTGCTTTAAACCCCAGTTCACAATTAAGTATAAGGAATACCTGGTGCAACTAATTTGCTAGTAATGAACAAGCACTGATCTATTTCTGGCTAACTATAGTAACCAATTCGATAATATCGATAGATATGCAAGTCAGATTTTAAAGTGATAATTATCTAAGCATTTTCTGCCATTATCATGTTATGTCACCGAAAGTATCGTATTTCATCTCTATACATTCAACTGGTTGGTGATTCTGAATTAAATCTAATGATATTTTTGTAACAAAGGTTTTGATTTTCTTTTGATCTGTAATTATTATTTATATTTGTATATAATGATTTGAGATTTATAGTTGTTACTTATACGTTATAAATGTTAAGGATGAATTGCGTTTTTGTGCGTGTCTTTACCGGGTTCAGTGACTTTACCTATTTAAAATTTAGCATATTTATTTAAAAGGCAGGTTTAAAATTATGGATATATGGATAAGGCAACTAAAATATCAGTAAATATATTGCAAAATGACAAAAAACTATGATAATTAAACGTAGATACCGTTAACAGCCAATTCCGTAGAATAATTAGCGTGTCCAGCTCGGTTGACGGCTAAGCAAGTGAACACTCCAGTATGAATAGATGCTACTGAGTCGATAGACAAGCTACTTGACTTCGGTCCGATCTTAAAAACAGTGATTCCTTGAACTTTACTAGTTGGTTTTCCATTTAGGAACCAAGTAATATTGACAGGCGTGTCACCCTTTGTAACCATGCACTGAACTCCAACTGTGTCACCGGAATTAGCAGGCTCTTCGCCGAACGTGAACGGATGGATTTGAGGTAAGACTATACGAAAAAAAAATGCTAAGTAATTAACGATATATTTTTCATCTGTAATTCCTGAAACTGTTTTTACAGCGGTTTAGTAAATTAATTTATTTAGAAGGCATGTGAAACTGAGGGTAGGATGGAATAGGTATAAAACTGAGGTTAAAGAAAGCCAAATCAACTAAATGTCGATTTTAAACATTGATATAGATACCATTAACAGCTAATTCTGTCGAATAGTTGGCATTTCCAGCGCGATTGGAAGCCAAACATGTGTATACTCCTGTATGTATAGACGCAACTGAGTCTATAGAAATGCTGCTCGACTTATGACCAATTTTAGTTACAGTGATTCCTTTAATTTCGGTAGTTGGTTTTCCATTCAACAGCCAAGTGAAGTTAACTGGCGAATCACCCTTCGTCACTATGCATTGAACTGCGACTGTGTCACCCGCATTAGCCGGTTCGTCTCCGAAAGTGAATGGATGCATTTGCGGCAAAACTTCGAAAAACGATTTAGAAAATGGATTTGATATCGGGGCATCGTGCTCATTTACGATTAATCCTTTCACTGTGGCTTTGTAAGATATAATATAATACAGACGCAATGGAGTTACCTCATCTAATTTGTATAGAAGGTGCTAAGATGTAGTTTCCGATCCAAATGAGAAGGAATGGGGAATGGAGTAAGAATCAGGTGAAAAAAAGCATCTAATATGACCAAGCAACAAATTATAAAGACGCAGGTAGGTACCATTGACCGACAACTTAGTTGAATAATTCGCATGGCCAGCTGGGTTAACGGCTAAGCAAGTGTACACTCCAGTATGTGCAGATCCAACAGAATCTATTGATAAGCTGCTTGCTTTATGTCCGATTTTAGAAGTCGTTATTCCTTGAATCTCATTAGTTGGTTTTTCGTTTAACAGCCAAGTGATGTTAATAGGAGTATCGCCTTTTGTCACCATGCATTGCACACCAACAGCGTCGCCCGCATTAGCAGGTTCGTCTCCAAACGTGAAGGGATGTATTTGGGGCAAAACTGTTATAGACAAGAGCATTTAGAGTAAACTTCAATATGTATATATATTTATTTTTAGTCTGACTGTAGTAAATATTAAGCCAGGTATCAAACATTAAAATTGCAAATTATTGGCTAGTTGTTATTTCAATTTATTGCTAGGTCCTTACGGGTTTTCTTTTCAAACTACCCTTAATCCATAATGAAGTAAATTGAGTAAAGTTGAGAAACGTAGTTTGCTGAAATTTGAAAATTTACGAGTAAACTGTTTGGCCCACAGACGTCGTTTTACACGTAGAATGTCACAACTTGACTAATACTTTAATTTCACCTACTTATGCAAAAAATAATGTCAATTTTTGGAGAGTTGCATATCGGTATGTTCCTACAGAGACTTCTAGTTCTATTTTTATAAAAACGCCAAGTTTAGGACTTATATAGAGTATACAAATATTTCTGAGAAATGCTGAATTAGAACAGTTGATCAGAAACTGCAAACTTAAGCTGCAAATATTTTTGTCTATGTCTAAATATAATTTTTCAAATTAAAAATAACTACTTGCCATTAGATAGCGATTTCTAATGTTAGATATTTCTGGTCTATATATAATGAAAATTTTGGAATTTATGAAGGGACATGGTAAACCGAGGTTAAGGATAGACATAAAACAGCCGAAACAAAGCAAACTCATTACTCTAAAACGTGGTAAACAATATGTAGATAGGTACCATTCACCGATAATTCAGCCGAGTAATTAGCATGTCCAGCTCGGTTCGCAGCCAAACAAGTATACACTCCGCTATGTACGGATGCAACTGAGTCAATCGAAATCGTGCTAGATTTATGACCAACTTTTGAAACGGTAATTCCAGCGACCTCGTTGGCTGGTTGACCGTTTAAAAGCCACGTTATATTAATGGGTGTGTCGCCCTTCGTAACCATGCATTGTATTCCAACGGCATCTCCCGCATTAGCAGGATCATCTCCAAAGGTGAAGGGATGGATTTGTGGTAAAACTGTTACAGGGAATTACTACTTAGGATATGATGCTAAGATATTAACATAGTATTTGCTACATATAAAAAATTGTGAAAAGATAGATAACCATTAACTTCCAGTGTGGCACTGTGATTGACTTGACCAGCCAGGTTTTCTACGTAGCATATGTATGTTCCTCTATGGGTTCCATTGACAGAATCAATATTAAGGATAGACATCTTTTTGCCCATGCCTCCGATAGCAACTCCTATATTATTGTTTCTAGAAATCTTTTTTCCATTAAGACTCCACGAGAAGTTAGCTGGCAAGTCACCTTTATTCATGACGCACTGAACCGACGCGGTATCGCCAGCGTTGGCGGGCTCATCGCCGAATTCGAAAGGTGAGATTTGGGGAGGAACTGTAGGGTTTAAAAGCAGTTAATACTACTAAATGACAAATAACTAAGCAGACCGTTAACACTGAGAGCTGTAGTGTGGTTGGTAACTCCGGCGTCGTTTTTAATTTCACATGTAAAGGAGCCTCTATGTACTGCGTTAACAGAATCAATATTCAATATTGATGTTTTCTTGCTGATGTTCGTGAGAACAATGCCGAGTGTATTGCGTGGTTTAACTTCTTCTCCGTTAAAACGCCACGTGAACTTCACCGGAAGATCACCTTTGCTCATTACACAAGACACTGACGCAGTTTCTCCTTCGTTCAAAATCTCTTCTCCAAATTCGAAGGGTGTGATTTGTGGCGGGACTATTATCAAACAGTTTGTTTCAAAAAGGGTAAGGTTATAGGGTAATGCTATCTACTTAACGGAAAAGCAAGCTGAACGTTATTTGGTGGTATACCGTTGACTTCAAGTACAGCGCTATGATTAGCTGAGCCGGCCAAGTTTGTAGCCACACACAGGTACGTGCCCCTGTGTATGCCGCTTACAGAGTCTATGTTAAGTATCGAGGTCTTTTTGTTGATAACGGTTAGTACGATTCCCATATTATTGTTCTTTGGTATGACTTGCCCGTTGAGAACCCAGCTAATGTTTAAAGGCTGGTCGCCTTTGCTCACTGCGCAAGCTAAGGATGCCAGATCTCCTGCATTTGCGGGCTCGTCCCCAAATTCGAAGGGTAAAAGTTGTGGGGGCACTGTATGAAAACACATTTTTAAACTATTATATGCAAGGGTAAGAGCAGCTTAAGATGTAGCTTTGGCGGGCATAAACATCTCGGTCTATACAAAATTCAACAACTTTATTATTTTGGACAATATCCGAATTCCTGTAAATAAATATTCATTAGTGCACATCTAAATAATATTCCATATTTGACTATTATTACATCAAACTTTTAAGACTTTTAATGAATCTTTAAAACAAGTAAGTAAGTATTTAGTGTCCAAAATTTCAATAGTCAAACATGGTACCTTTAGCTGAGGAATGGCCGAGATCAAATTAAAACAATTGATAAAACAACTTTAATTATTGAATAATAATGGTTGAATATAATATATTTACTACGAACTCGGCCGACAACCGTTTGCCATTTTTCTATTATGACATTAGATATGAAGTGTCAGATATTCAAATAATAAAAATACATTACAAAAAATGGGCAGATACATTTTTCATCACAAATGTAATGTTTCCGATTGTATGTAAAGTTACCTTATCGAAACTCGGAGCCAGCTTTATTCAAAATCAATTTTGCCATTTTACTTTTATAGGAACGATTACCAATCTAAATGCGAGCACTAGTTAGTAGGTGAGGCTTGAGTTCCAAAGAGAGTTCCATATATTGGAGTACAGAATAAAATCTTAATAATATTTATATTACAAATGCCAAACTTTGTATGGATGTTTGTTACTCTTTCCAGTCAAAACTACGGAATGGATTTTAATGAATCTTTACAATAATATAGCTTATACATCAGAATAACACATAGGCTAATTTTTATCCCGGGAACATGTTCCTATGGGAAACAAGAACGAGAAAACTACTCTACGCGGGCGAAGCCGCGGGCGTCAACTAGTACTTATGTCTTATCATTAGTATTTATACTTTACATTCTTGTATTTCAAAGTAATCTATCATTTAATAATTATCTATTCGAAATCTGGTTAGAAGCATCATTGACCATCACGAAAGTATGAAAAACAAAATAGTAAACGGTCAATTCCTCACAAAAATTTGATGATACTCTCTGAATTCACATTATATATAACAGAACACCTTTGAGATATTGCACAAAAATAATGAGAATTGCTTGAATTCGGTCACATAAGCGCCCTCTATGTTATTATATCTTAAAATAAGTGTTTGATGGTGCTTGACATGTCGCAACCACACTATATGCCAGATAATGATGATTTTTTTTAAATGTACACCATAAATCTGAACTTGTATATAAGCTGAAGAATTTGTTTATTTGTTTGGGTGAACGCGCTAATCTCCGATCCGAATCGAGTCCATATATCAAGGAAGGCTATATATAGGCTATCATCACACTACTGCCCAGGAGAGCGGAGCAGTAATCATAAATGTCACCAAATCGTTTACACTGTTGATTGATGGCACTTGGTGGAACTTGCTACACATCTTGAACTTGTTTTTGTTCATGATGTCAACAAATCGGGCAAATTTTCATACATTTTTGTAAAAGTAAAAGCGACGGGATATATGGGAGTTGAAAACATGTCACGGGCGAAGCCACGGGGATCAGCTAGTGTATAGTAACAGACAATGAATAACATGATATAATTTTTAATATTATCATGACGTTAATATAAACGAACTAAGTTTTTTTTTAATTATACCACTGAGGTGGTAGACAAGCGTACGGCCCACCTGATGGAAAGTGGTCACAGTAGCATAGGGACGTTTGCAGCACCAGAGGTGCTGCACTCGCGCTGCCGACCTTTTATACCAATTCGATTTTTTAACGAATTCATTATGTATACCTATGATTGATTTAAAATCAAAGTATTTCGACCGAATGAAAGCAATTCTGATTAGAAATTGTACGGTTTAAAAGCTTTTCATCTCAAAGGTGTTGCCAAAAACAGTACGAACTTACCCATAACTTGAACTTCGAGCGTTCCTTTAGCAGCGTACCCTTGAGAGTTCTTAGCTACGCAAGTGTAGGTTGCTTCGTCGCTCATACGTTCTACATTTTCGATCACCAGAGTCCCATTGGAGAATACCTTCTGTTTGCGGTTGATTGGCAATACTCTGGAAATAAATAATTATAATGTAATTTCACGTTTGTATAATCAAGATTCCCAAGGCCTAAGTCGACTAACAATAACACCCAAACAAGCGGGATAAAACCCGAAATCCCAAAACAAGTCCGCAGTGGTGGTGAACAAAGTCTACTTCGGGAGCCCGTTATCCTTCCGAAGGATTACTCAGGACTTCCGACTACAGGACCTTGTGGAGTTTTAATCGGTAGGGGTCTGGCATGGCATCCATGAGGATTTCTACTCGTAAAAGAAGGCCCATTGCTGTATTTGTTACTGATCATAAATAGTTCTGATGGACGGATGTGATTTTGGTACAAATATTATGCGACAAATTTAACAGTGTCTACTTTTTACTCTTTAAAATTTATCTGTCTCATAATTTGTTTGCGGGAACACTTTTGAGAGTACTAGTTTTCTCTTATACTCGTATAGCATTGCATATTTTAAGTAGAACTTTGTAAAGTTCGTTGAACAATAATACTAGTACATTATCTAACTTTATTATCCTAAATGTAGGTCAAGGTCATTCAACTGTAACATATGATATGGAAGTTTAGCTCATACCAGTGACATAATAAATGTACATTGGCCTTCGGGTCTTAAGAGATCCAGTAAGTTGATCTATATGTATACGCCATATAATGATCAATTTACCGTGAATGTTGACCGATTAATGGTGTGCAATTCATTCATTCAAAACACAGTTTAAAAAGTTTTGAAAGGACGAGCGTAAAAATATATATTTTGGGCTGGTCTAGTAGCCTGAACGTGCCTAACTTGATAAATATGCTGTAAGGGGTAAGTTCGAGATATCAACCTGTTGTCACGTTCCCACACGATAGATTCGATCGGGTATCCGGCAACCGGGCAATGTACGATGAGGGTGTCTCCAGCAACAACGGGTCGTTTCTTCATCACGCGCACGTATGGCAGACCGTATATGTTGACTCTAGCCGAGTGGGAAGCGCTGCCAACCTGTAACCAACCGGTTTATAAAATTACAGTACTTAAATCGATGCCATCTGATTTGAAACTAAGCAGAGCTTGTACTATGATAACTGATAAACGTAATTATATATTTCTAGCGCTCGTGGCCCCGCGGTCTCAGTGTTCTGTAAACGATCACTGAGTTACGCAACTTTCACTATAGCTGGTCCTCGGATGGGTAACCACTTTGTGGCATTTATATTTGCGAGCGTTTCCGTGCTTCGGAAGGCACGTTAAGCCGTTGGTCCCGGTTGCCAGTAAAATGGTAGTCGTTAAGCCTGGTTGAATGCCATATGGGCGGCATGAAAAAATTCAACAGCAGGTAGCCACAACCTGCGTCTGTCTATGTCAACACAGAAATGGGCTCACCACCTATTACGTGGGACAGGTAAATCCACACGGTGAAAAGTGGGCATATATAATATGCCTCTGCCATTATATGCCCACTAGGCGTGATGATTATTTATTTTATTTATTTATATATTTCTAAATACATACGTCATACCTATTACAGATAAATAACACCCAGACACAGAATAAACCATCGTGCTCATCACACAAAGTTTTATCCTGGGTGGGAATCGAACCCACGACCTCTTGCGTAGCAGTCGGATACACTCCCACCGCGCCACATAGGCAGTCAAAAAAAGTCAAAAGTCAGTTGACAAAACCATAGGAGATAATTGAAGATGGTCATCTTCTGCTATCCCGATTGATGATTGAAGTTAAAGATTTTTTTTTTCATTTGACAGTGAAACTACTCATTCCCTCTCGCGCCGAATAGACCAAGAAGTAATAACAATACTGGATGGCGAGTGATATTGATTCCTTACTCTGTGCAAATGTTGGACCAACATCGTCAAATTGCTAAGCTACGACGAAGTGAAGTCACATGATCATGTTTCATGATAAGTTTACTATGTAACTAACTAACTATTTTCACGCTGTATCCCTGACGGTAGTCAGAGAGGACATATCGCCAGGTTTCGAGAACCATGATTACTTCTTTCGCTTCTTGAAGATTCATCAATCGCTTCATACACGCACGTTTACTATGTATTTGAGTAATTATTATACTATACTATTTTCACGATGTATCCCTGACGGAGTAGTCAGATGGGACAGATCGATAATCCTCGCGATCCATGCATACTTCTTTCGCTTGCTGCAGGTCAATTAATCGTTTCATACACGGACTTCTGGATATCCGAAACTTTTGACCTTTCAATTTTTGTGTAATTTGCTTTTCGTATGTAAGCTTTGGTTTACCCACTCTTCTACCCTCTTCTTTCACACAATAAATATTCTTCATGAATCGATCTTTAATTGGACATATTCAAACCAACGGAGTCCACCCTTTTCCAGCTTAATGCTGACACTGTCATTCAAATCTAATTGCAAATCACTTCATTAAGTATTCGGTCAGCCAAAGTTACACAGTACGATATTTGAACTGATTGCATCTCCACAACATAAGTTTCAGTGAAACGTTCTTTCAATACTCACCTTGCTAGACGCTATACAAGTGTACAATCCTCCATCATTGGTATGCACAGAAGAGATATTCAGATGCGATTCCACGTTGCCATCGGCGGTAACAAATTGCCCAATCTGTAGTCGTTCGACACTGTTGAGCTTTTCGCCGTCGAGTAGCCACGCAATGTCGGGAGTCGGGTTACCGGAGGCAACGCATTTCAAACGAAGGGATGGACCGGAACGGAACGTCTGTTCACCGAAGCTATGTCGGATCAGTGGTGGTTCAACTGTAAGAGTAATTGAATTCATTGTTAATCAACAACTTCGAAATCAAAGGGTAAATTATATAATTCGATCAAGTATAATTGTTTCCCTTTTTGTGTTCTTTTCGAAGTATAATATGACTTTATCTAAGTGATATTTGAAAATAAAAGTGAAAAATTCGAATCGTAAAATAATCGTATAATTATAATTATTATTGCCATAAATATTATTTCAAGGAAAACAGTATTTTACTAGTTTGTAAATCTGCATTACTTACATCGTCCTCCAAGTTTCAATTCCGCACTCGCGCCGGCACTTTCCTGATCGTTTCTAATAAAGCACTGGTACATTCCTTTGTCTTCTTTCTTAACCGATTCGATCCTGAAATTGCATTGAATAAAATCGTTAGCAAATTTTATAAGGCACTTTCACTCCTATCGCTAATAAAAACGGTTAGTGGCCGATTTTATAACCTTTGAGCTTGGAAAGCTAGTAGATGATAATTATACGATCTCCTATTTGCATGTTATCTAGTGCCTTTGCTAACTGATAAGCCTATTCTAAAACGTAACCAGAGGAGGTGTAATAGTTTCAAGTAACAATCTCGCTTACGACCGGAAGATGTTGGTTTAATTATAAATAGTTATGGCACCTTTGGCAACACCTGTTTATCGGTCTACTGAATAGAGATAGCGCGGTAACTTGAATGGCTGACGATTGGTGTATATTATTTTTGAAAATGGTAGTTTCTTAGACATAAAAGTTGTGTAAACGTGCTATAATGACTGTGATATTTTGCAGTGAAATGCTATTTTACATCTTGCCGCGCTAATTTCACAGAAAGCCTCAATAACGTTTCTACCAGGTTAATGGGGCAAGGACACAAAACCTAGGACTGGACTTGACATCGAGAAGGGACTGGACAGGACTAAATTAAAACATAATACCTAAGAAGATTGAAGAAATATGAAATTAAGATTTGGCTAAAAGGTCTTAGTAACCAGGCTATAAAATAATTTCAAAAAAAGGTCTACTGAATGAATACGGGTCAGTTTCTACAGTTCGATGTATAAAAGATATGCAGTTCATCCAGGTAATCTAGCACACCCCTGAAATAGTTGCCTCCTGGAAGCCACTGTGGTGTTTGTCTAGAATCATTCAAGCTACTTTTGGCCTTTATTTATAACTAGATGGCACCGCAGCGTGGCCCGAATGATGCAAAAAAATCCCCGATTTGTCGACATTTTTGACTACTGCTCTGCTCCCAAGTGTAGTAGCGTAATGATACATAGCCTATAGCTTTTCTCGATAAATGGGCTATCTAACACAAAATTCCTGAGATTAGCGCGTTCAACCAAAAAAACAAACAAACTTCAGCTTTATAATATTAGTTTAGATATGTATGATGCCACATTCACCAAATATAGAAAGCCGTTGCGTTGTTACAGATGACTAAGTAGAGGCGTTGACAATGCCTTCATAAGCCTTTACAGGCGGTTATATCTTATATGCTCACCTACCTCACTTAACGCTCCGTTCATGGCACGCGACGGTGCTAATCGGTGACGTAACTGTCGAGTGGGCATAGTCTAGTCTAATAGAACTGTTTTGTTATGAGACAGTGTAGTGAAGCCTTTAATCTATGATTTATGTTCAACTATTTTATATTACGAGAGTATTGATAGACATACAAAACACATACCTTAAAGTAGCATCGTGATGTTTCATGTCCTTGCCATCTTTAAGCCACGTGACGGTTTTGATGGGGTTTCCTTCATATCTGCAGGTAAATACGGCTGGGCGACCGAAGTCCACGGTCTGAGTGGCGGGTTCAACAGTAGCCTTTAGGGGAGCTGTTACTGTTAAGACTGTCTCCACAGATTCACCTAATCAAGAAATGAACATTTTATGGTAAAGTATTTCTTTTTCTAAAGATTTCTATAGGCGCATAAGGAAACAGTGTTACTTGGAATAGCTTTTAAGTTTTGCCAACATTCTTACATTTCTTAACAACATAGACCACAGGTGATGAAGAGATAAAAACATTAGTTTCTAATAATTTTAGACATAAATAAACCTTCAGTATTAAGGTAAAAAATTTCACGCCCGCAAGCCTCGTCTTCAAAAGTATAATAGTGCATAGAACTGATTTAGTAAATTGAAGAGTATAAGAATTGGAAAAAGTCGATATTGTGAATAGGATTTAACTAGTTTACTGAATTGAGTATTGTGTTGCAGAAGATTATACTTACCACCAACAGAATTGTTTACAACGCAAAGGTATTTTCCAGAATCCTCAACTTTTGCCTCTTTGATTATCAATGTTCCAGATACTTGTTTCACTCTATCGTCAAGCGTAACGGGCTGCTTCCTTGTAGTGCCCTCAATGAACTTGTACCATCTGAAACAAAAGAGAACAAGTTCAGAACACACGTAAGATGTAATAAACTTCGTCTCTAAATTACAGATAAACCGGTAGTCTAAATGTAATAGCAAAAACGAATGTTGGAATCTAGTAGTAAGGTTGATACAAAATTGTGAACGTTAATATTAGTGATTGCTAGAGCCACCCACCTGAACACAGGAACAGGAAAACCTTGACTTAGACATAATATAGTGCCAGTTTCACCCGATTTAAATTCAGATTCTTGTAAACGATCACTAGATAGCTTCGGAGGAAGACTGTTTGTTGGTTCTTAAAGAAGAAATAAAGCCATCTAAGCGATCACCGTTACATGATCGTGTATAAAATACACGTATTACGAAGAATTTTGAAACCAATGGAGTTAGAAATAAAAGTGATTTTCACGAAGATGGAAATAACATAAAAAGCTAGCCGTTGGGACAGAGTTATCATAAAGCTACCGCATAAACCAGGGCTGAACTTTCACTGCAAATAAGTAAAGTGCAGCCTTGAGTCACGTAAAGCACAAAGTAAAGATTAAAGCGTCGGAACGAAAGCAAGAACACCCTGACACTTACCAACAGGTGTCTACGTTGCTCAATCGTTACTTTGGCAGGGGACCATAATAAGGGCGCGCGGCCGGCCGCGATTCATCTCGCCATCATGTCACGAATGGGCGGGGCGGCCGCCGCAACAGACTGCAATAACAACGAACATCAATACATGGAGATGATAGCTATGGTATGACTACGTGGTAAATGAACGCGTAAGACCCTGTCACGTATCGAACCCGTACCTCGTTAGAGGGGCTGGGAAGGCTTGAACTTCACAAAGTAGCGCGAGGCTTTCATCTTGGCGACCTATTTGTCGATTGAGCCCATCGCCAGTCACCTTTGGCCCCGTCCTACCGCTCGGCTCTGGAATACAAAACCTTCCTGTACTGTTCCTACTCACCTAAACAAGGGTGCGGGGTAAGCGGCTACCTGACATGTCAAGTACGCCACATCCATTTGAGCCACGATGAAAACTTCCCACCCCTCAAAAAGTTTAGTAGAATCCTTTCGAGGCGCTATTTTATTGGTTGGTTCTGGAAATGCAGAGACGACTTTTTGCAACCCAGATACACGTAAATGTATTTTAAATAACTAGCTCTGTATAATCAGAAAAGAGAAATAACATACCTAGCCAGATCACACTTATCAAACGGTAGCGAAAGATAGACATTGGATTAATATAACCTATATCTAAAAATGTTGCTATCCAGGTACGAGGATATCGATAACGATGACTTAATGTGAATATGAGATTAAACTGATTGAATGATTTGACGCACCTTGTGATTGGGACAGGAAATCCTTGCGCTGGACATAAAATTGCCAAAGAAGAATTCTGAGGATAATATATGGCAGCTTTAGGAGTCGACGTAATACTTGGCGTTGCACTCGCAATCGGTTCTACATAAACAATATAAACATTTCAAGTTGGACTTCCATCGCAAACAAAACATTTTTCTTTCTATTTTTTTATGAATTAACAACAATAAACCACTTGCCTGAATATTGGTACGGGAAAAGCCTGTGCTTGACAAAGTAATTCAAAACTTTGTCCAACATTTCGCACAAAAGTTGAGCTACGAGCGTCCGTTGAAAAAGTGGGTGCTTTGGAACCCACAGGTTCTGTCATGTGAAAAAAAAATCACTGCCTGAATATTGGAGCTGGGTAACTTTGAGCCTGACAAAGGAGTGCAAAAGTATGTCCAACACGTTTGCGGAAAATGCTGCCCATTGAGTCGGTGGAAAATGTTGGGGATTTGGCACCAACCGGTTCTAGAATGTTATTAACAATTTCAACTAATTAACATATACTTGAATATGAAACTTGCCTGGAAATGGGAACTGGGAATGCCTGTGCTTGACATAGCAGAGCAAAACTTTGACCTTGATGCCTTTTACTAGACGAAAGGGCAGACTCAGATGAAAAAGATGGAGCTTTGGATCCCACAGGCTCTGTACAAAAATCAAATGATTACTTGAGTAATGAGATGTGAATCTCTGAAGACATTTATCGAGCCGTTAAAAGACCCATACCTAATAACTTGTAACAGGATAAAACACATTGATTTGGCTCAAATCTTTTAAAAGAACATTTACTTAATTATATTGGGAATAAGATTGACACTTGCCTGAAAATCGGTATAGGAAAAGCTTGAGCTTGACACATTAACGCAAAACCTTGACCCATATGTCTCGTGACTGCTGATAAAGTGAAATCAGTAGAGAAACTAGGCGGCTTCGAACTTACAGGTTCTGCAGAAAGAACATCGTATTAATGATAACTTACCTAAATATCGGTATAGGGGATGCCTGTGCCAGACAAAGTAATGCAAAACTCTGTTTGATTTCTCTATCAAATATACTGCCTTTGGAGTCAGTCGAAAAAGATGGCGCTTTTGCACCGACAGGTTCTAGAAAGAGGACGTGTAAGTCAAAATATGTAACCTACCTGAATATTGGTTGGGGGTACCCTTGTGCCTGGCAAAGCATAGAACCACCAGATTTGGTTTCTATTTCGTAATTGTAAGAAGTTGCAGTTGAAGGAAACGTTGGCGCTCTTGCAGACACTGGCTCTAAACCAAGAAAATAAAAGTCACTCACTTGAATATAGGTGGAGGATGAGATTGAGCCTGACATAACAGGACGATCGCTTGTTGTATTACTTTGGTGAGAGTGGTGCTTTTATATTCCAAAGAAAATGACGGTGCTTTTGACCCAATTGGTTCTGTGACAAATATACAAAACCGTTGATGATTGAGAGTAAAATTTTCTTACCTGAATAGTGGGACAGGATACGCTTGAGCTTGACATAAAAGTGCGAAATCTTGACCAGTTTTACGGATTATCCCAGAAAACTGAACATCGTTAGAAAATGTAGGGGACTTTGAGCCAACGGGTTCTATAAGTGAAAATATTAGGTATTTATTTTATTCACTTGAATATCGGTACCGGATAGGCATGTGCGGGACATAGGAGATTGAGACTCTGGCTAGAATTCCTCACGTACCAAGTGAGCTTAACATCGGTAGAAAATGGAGGAGACTTTGATGCGAGTGGCTCTAAAATTATAAACATGTTATAATTACGTTACGAAATAGGATATTAAGATTATTTGTCTGTGGTACTTTTCAATCTGTCTTTGGTAAAGAAGGGAAATTAGAACCAATGGTGTTTAAATATTATTTTCAATAACTAGTGCGACCACTTTTTTTTAATATACCGATACCACATATCGACGCACGGATCTGACAAATAATTGCTTTCGTTAAAAAAGAAACTTTTAAAGTTTACAATTCCGCTAAATTT
The DNA here is from genome assembly GCA_948477245.1 of Thumatha senex. NCBI lineage: Eukaryota > Metazoa > Arthropoda > Insecta > Lepidoptera > Erebidae > Thumatha > Thumatha senex. Next base: position 16,226,126 of record OX419731.1, on the reverse strand, counting down.
ATAACGAAAACGAGAAAGAACCTTAAAAGACCTAAATAATAATAAAAATATGCGTGTAATAAACTAAACAAACCACGGCAAAATCTGTCTTTCGCAACATCTCATCCTTTGTAAATACATTAAAAAGACGAAATTCTAGTACATTCAATAATTTATATTAAGTGCTAATTCTAACTTGACGTTGTGTTTATACTAAATGAATAAAAAGTTTACCTGAACAGGGGAACTGGGAATGCTTGAGCTGGACACAGTAATGTTACACTGGCCTCAACATAGGCATTGAAGCCTCTAGAATTATCCATAGTTGGAAACTTCGGAGGGACTCGTCCTACAGGCTCTGAAGATACACCGAAAATATTTCGTGTTCAAATTATTTCATGTATTACCTGAATATTGGGACGGGATAAGCTTGCGCGGGGCAAAGTAATGTAACTGGATAACTGAGAGTTACTTCAGTTATATCAATCATTTTCATCGCTACTTTTGGTGCTGCACTGCCCATTGGTTCTACGAAAGAGATTCATAAAGATAATTAAACCTATGTCCAAAATACCTGAACGCTGGAATGGGACAATGTTAAAAGATGGCAAATACTAATTATAGGTTTTATAAATCACCTGAATAGCGGTACAGGATAAGCTTGAGCTGGACAAATGAGATTTAAACTTTGGCCAGTACTCCTCACGTACCACGAAAACTTATTATCGGTAGAAAAAGTGGGCGATTTCGATCCGATTGGCTCTAAAATAACACAAATATAGTGGTTAATTACCTGGATATAGGAATAGGATAAGCCTGGGCTGGACATAGCAATGCTAGTCCCAATCCTACTGGTCGTATGAACCAGGCCAATCTGTCGTCAGTAGAAAATGTGGGGGGTTTGGAACCAACGGGTTCTGGAAATTCAGCATTAAGGCTTATTATTCCACTATTCAGATCCATACCATGACTTTCACTGTATAGGAACAAGCAATCGATAGACCTTTTCGACATTTACTAAAACTAGACCGTTCTGTGCAAAGATAAGGGTTCAGCTATATTTTTCATAAAACACAAAAGAGGTTAACGTCCCCGTTTCTATCATGTTTTCTTCGTTTACTTTACATGAATGAAACCGACGAAATAGGCATCGTGCATATTGATAATGTGTTTATGCGGTTATAGAGCGCGTCTTCAATGGATAATCTATATTTAAGTCTACGAATCACTTGGTCATGGTACGGTCCAGGTGATGGGTAACGGCCTTCAATGAATAAGGTAAATATCCTCACTTAAATATTGGTACGGGATACCCTTGCGCCGGACACGTTAAAGCAAATTCTTGGTCGTTCCTAATCTCAAACCAGGCCAATTTTAAGTAACTTGATAATGAAGGGCTTTTGGATCCGATTGGTTCTAAAAATATTAATGAAAATACCTGAATAAAGGAGCTGGGAATCCCTGTGCTGGACAAAGTAACGCGAAGCCTTGACTTACGTCCTTTACATACCAAGCCATTTTGAAATCCGTAGAGAATGTAGGAGCTTTAAGACCAACCGGTTCTAGAAACAAACGTGTCCTATCATTGTCGTGTTACAAACTCACCTAAACAGAGGGACGGGATACGCTTGGGCCAGGCAAAGCAATGTAATGCTGGAGTCCATGGCGAATTCCACAAATTCTATTGTTTTAGTCGGTACTTTTGGCGGGGCGCTATTAATTGGCTCTAAAAGAAAAATAGACGAGATAAAAATATACAGAAATTTACCTGAATAAGGGAACGGGGAACGCTTGAGCAGGACAGATCAGCGTCACGCTGTCCTTGACATATGCATCGAAACCTCTAACGTTATCCATAGTTGGAAACTTTGGGGGAACTCGTCCTACAGGCTCTAAGTGATAAATGAAATGAAATTGAATTACCGACCTGAATATTGGGACGGGGTAGGCTTGTGCAGGGCAAAGTAAAGTGACAGTGTTCGTCAAAGTTACTTCTGTGATATCGATCACTTTGGTGGCAACTTTTGGAGCGGCGCTACCCAATGGTTCTAAAGACAAGGATCAGATAAGGATGTATTAAATAATGTTTAAGTTAATACCTGAACGCTGGGGCAGGATAAGCTTGGGCTGGACACAACATAGTGACGCTATCAGCTCCGTTCGCATCAAATGCTCGACTTTTGTCACCCGTGGTAAACTTAGGCGAAACGCGACCAACAGGCTCTAAGGCGGTAAACAATTTTGTTTTGAGTTCGTTTCTTTTAATGTTACCTGAATAGTGGGACTGGAAAAGCTTGTGCCGGACATAATATCGTCAGACTCGTATCAAGCTCAGCGCTGAAACTTCTTGAACTATCCATCGAAGGGAATTTTGGTGGAACTCGCCCCACAGGCTCTAAAGAAATAAGATCAAGATAAATCAATATACCTGAAAAATGGAGCTGGAAACGCTTGCGCTGGGCACAGTAAGGTCACGCAAGAATCGGAAGAAAATGTAAAACTGCGGCCGGTTTCAGTTGATGGGAATTTCGGTGATACTTTGCCCATGGGTTCTGTATACATATAGAACGAAGAATGATAAATATATTATTATTACCTAAATGCCGGACTAGGGAATCCTTGCGCGGGACATAGTAAAGGTACTCCATCTCCAGCATTAGCAATGAACGTTCTACTTATATCTCCTGTTGGAAATTTAGGCGATACTCTTCCGAAAGGTTCTACAAAATGAATTATTAATAAACGAAATTGTTTCTGTAATTCATTTATTACAGAAATATCTTACCTATACATTGGGGCAGGGTATGCTTGAGCTGGACATAAGATCGATAAGCTTTGACCGCTGTCAAAGTTGAAAAGTCTACTTTTCTCTAAGCTCGGAAACTTTGGTGACACTTTTCCCATGGGCTCTGAAGCAAATATACTATTATGTTGATATACATGAAAACATTTGTGGATTGTATATAAACACCAGAAAGTACCTGAAAATCGGAACCGGAAACGCCTGTGCAGGGCATTGCAGTGCTAAGGGTTCGGCTTTCTTGGCTCCGATCATAGTTCCCATCACGACAGATGCAAATTTTGGAGGTACGCGTCCAACTGGCTCTACAGAAGCAGTGAAGAAACAGTATAGTGTTGAAGTTACTATTTACCTGAACAAGGGAGTAGGGAACGCTTGAGCGGGACAGTGCAAAGCGTAAGAATCGCCTTTTGTAACTTCAAACATAGTTCCGGTCAAAACAGACGCAAACTTTGGAGGTACTCGGCCGACGGGTTCTAAAAATTATTATAAAATTACAAGAATAGCAAAATGCCATACCTGAATACGGGGACAGGGAATGCCTGAGCTGGACATTGTAATGTAAAAGCTGACCCGAGCGTAGTACGAACATCATGCCGACTTGTGTTGTAGACAACCTAGGTGGCACTCGCCCTATAGGCGCTGAGAAATCACGCAAAAACGTTAAATAGTTTCTTACCGGTACATAGGTGCAGGGAAAGCCTGTGCTGGACATAGTACTGAGATGGTGGAGAGCTCGCTAAACTGGTAGCCACTGGTTGTCGCTGCACTAGGGAACTTGGGAGGTACCCGGCCCATCGGCTCTGCGCATGTTAGGAGAAGGCGATTTCGGGAACAGATGACATCAATATACATTTAGTGAGGAAGGACCCTATTGCAACCCCTACACATCCCTAAAGATAAGTATATTAACGCGAGTCTAAGCTTAGCAGGGTACCCTATCCCAACATTCAGGCAAGATAAAATACACAAAGTTTGAAGACACAAATTACCATCGTATGTGAGCATCATTTGTGTATTCAACCTTTAAAATCTCATGCAACAAAAATAATCTTTGATATGAGACTAATATTTTGCATCAAGTAATATTTATTGGATTTGTAAAGTTATTGTCAATAATGTTAAAAGATTATTTTTATTGTTGTGAAATATTAAATAAAAAAAGAGTAAACTAATCCATCTATATTTTTACATATTTTATATAATAAAATATGGTTGCGCAAAAATAGATAATGGAATATAGATGTTTACTGTTTGAAGTAAAAAGAGCTGGCTGTAGTTGTAGCATACAGGAATAATATATTTAAAAGTTTTAACGGGGCTATACAGTTTTACGCTATAGTTCAATAGTTAACACAGGAATAGTTTTGACATTTTCAAATAATGAAAAAAAGTACTCTTTAAAAGTAAAATACCTTTCTAGTTTATGCCTTGTTATGATGATTAAATAATATGTATGATTCTATGCAATAAACTACAGCCAGCAAAATCAAATAGAAGCGTTATCAATTCACGAGTTTCACATGGTCAGTGGTTCAATCTGTGGCAGAGAGGTTATAGAGTAAACTGTAGAAATTATTGAATATAGCATGAATTGATATCACTCTTGTTTTTAAAATGTTACCACAGTTTAATAAACTCACCAGTAATAACTAGTCGTCCTTTAGTAGCGGATAGTCGTGTTTCACCAGTAAGTCTATGTTTAGTTCTACATTGGTAAGATTTGTAACCATCCTCAGGTCCAACGTCACGAATATGCAATTCTCCAGATGGAAGTACTAAGTATTTGCCCTCTGTTGAAAATAAAAGTAGTTGCATTTAATCTGTCAATAAACAAAAACTATCAAAGTATGTCATGTATAGTATCCCAACTTAAGGCTGGCATTTACTTATAAATTTCATTGCATGCCTTATACTAAGGAAGGAGGATGAAGGATGTAGGTAGGCCGTTAGGCCTATGGAACCACGGGATCCCATTAAAGGAGTAATGCCCTAAGCAACGATATCAGAGGATATGACAAGGTTATTGACACTCATTATCTATTCCCACGAGACATGTTAATACCACAATCGACAGGATTTGCGAAGTCTGTCACTGCCTCAAAAGCGGTTTGTTTACATCGTACCGTCAAAGTTATTCGATGAGTCTAATTTGATGTCTATTTCTTTGTCGTCTTCGCTGATGATCCAAGAGATGACGGTAACATACTCCGACACAAAACTTGGTATATGGCATTTCAAGATTGCGCTATTTCCCCTCAAAACGTATTCTTCCATCAGATTTACAGCGTATGCCTGAGAAACCACTGAAACAATATGTAGGACAGGGTCTTAGACAAAATGCTTGACTTTCATACCCGCTCACAAGATGTTAAATCCCTCAAACTCTAATTTAAATACCTACTACTTTACTCATTAGTTCTTAAAGCAACGGGAGAACGTTGGTTGTGGAATAAGGAGTTCCTAATACAAACATTTTGAGTACTACCTAAGTCTGAGGTAGAATTTATTTTTATTTCTTGTTCATTCTCATCTTCAGAGATTATCCAGGAGTTGACAGAAACATATTCGGATACAAAACTTGGAATTTGACATTTCAAGATTGCAGCGTTTCCACGCAAAACGTATTCTTCCCAAAATTTGACATCATATGCCTGGGACACCACTGTAAAGATTTTAAAAAGATAATCAGACTAGAGATATAAACTTTTGATACACGTCAAATATCACGGAAAAAAACTTTTTACTTAAGACAGTAACCCAAAACCCAGACGCTAAAAATAAAGGATACGGATGCAGGATGTGCGATTCCTACTAATGACGTAGCCAAGAGTTACCTAAAGTAAAATTTGAATCTAAATTTATATCCATTTCGTCTCGGTCCCCCTCAGATATAATCCAGGAAGTGACCGTGACATACTCGGTGACAAAACTTGGAATGTGGCACTTCAATATAGCGGCATTTCCGCGTAAAACATTCTCTTCCCATAAGTTTACAGTGTACAACTGTGAAACCACTGAAAGCATTATGAAAGACCACTTCAATTATAAAATAGCATTATTTTTCTAGGAAAAGGAAGAAAGAGGAAATGTTATTACTGCTTATTTTGCGAACTACCTAAGTTAAAAGATTCGTCTAGATGAATTTCTTTTTCATTAATGTCTCCTTCGGATATAATCCATGAAGATACGGTTACATATTCCGTTACAAAACTTGGTATGTGACACTTCACTATTGCTGAATTTCCACGCAGAACATTTTCTTCCATTAAATTAACGGTATATGCTTGAGAAACAACTGAAAATCATGACTGACGATGTATTTACAAGAATGCATTTATAAGGAGAGGGGTAAAGGAGAGAATATAATTCAAAGTGAATTAGATGTCAGAATACCCAAGAAACGCTCGTGGCCTAGCGGTCTCAGTGTTCTGTAAACGATCACTGAGTTACGCAACTTTCACTATGGCTGGTCCTCGGATGGGTGACCACTTTGTGGCATTTACATTTGCGAGCGTTTCCGTGCTTCGGAAGGCACGTTAAGCCGTTGGTCCCGGTTGCCAGTAAAATGGCAGTCGTTAAGCCTGGTTGAAGGCCTTATGGGCGGCTTGAAAACTTCAGCAGCAGGTAGCCACAACTTGCGTCTGTCTATTTCAACACGGCAATGGGCTCACCACCTATTACGTGGGACAGGAATCCACACGGTGAAAAGTGGGCATATAATATGCCTCTGCCACCCCTTCGGGATAAGGCGTGATGGATATTTATATTTATTTTAATACCCAAGTCGTTTGATTCAGCTTTTATTTCCAAATCATCGGTATCTCCCTCTGAGATAATCCATGATGATACACTAACATATTCTGTTACAAAAGTGGAAATGTGACATTTAAAAATGGCAGCATTTCCTCTTAATACACTCTCTTCCAAGAGATTGACCGTATAGATCTGGGAAACAACTGAAAACAAAAATTAAAGGACAATTAGGTAGAAATAATTTACAAAGGAATTAAGGCGCTATGAGGATATAGGATACAAAAAAAATATTTTTGAATATAACTAAGTACCCTCTTTGTCAATGGAATGGTTTATAGAAATTTCATTCTGCACTTCGTCTTCAGAAATTATCCAAGACGCTACAGACACATATTCAGTTACGAAGCTTGGAATCAGACATTTGACAATTGCAGAATTGCCACGCAAGACGTTTTCTTCTACCAAATGAACGGTGTAGGCTTGTGACACAACTAGAATTCGAAATAACCAATGTCACACATATTTTACAAGACTGACGTGACTACGACAGTTATCCTCCCTAAATAAGAAAGCTAACGGACAGGAAAAAAGTATTAGAGAATCATCAAGCTATTAGGAATATACCGTAATTTTCATTTAATCCGTATTCACCACCGTCAGTATCGTGCCAAGAAACGATCTGCACATGATCAGTTACAAATGAAGGTATATGGCACTTAAAGACAGCTGCATTACCACGTATAACATATATATCGTATACTTGTGACTCGTAGAATTGATTTACAGCTGAAACATTGTTTAGAGAACATATGTCATATGTGCGTTTATTAAATCAGATAGGTACAGGGATCCAGTGGAGTACGGATAGGGACAATTGGGGCCGTGCTGTGCTCTCGATTACCGTAATTGGGCTCGGAGCCATTGAACGAAAACGTAGAGAGAGAATTATTTTCATCCGTCACCCAATCCACAACATGAACGTAGTCGGTCACAAACGAGGGTATTACACACTTGACAATGGCGGAATTGCCCCGCAGAACATCTTCATCAGTAACTCTAGGCTCATAAGACTGGCGAACCACTGCGGATGTTAAAATATACTAGCTATAAGTATATACACAAATATGTCTTAACAAATAGGATTCTCCGATTCAGAGTTGTAACAAAGTGCTATCGATATATACCTTAATGAGGACTGGGCCTTGGGAGCAAGGAAAATATTTTTTTCAGCTAAGATCTACTACCACCGTTATTATATGAGTGTTCCTCAGCCGTTACGGTCTCATTATCCATTATCCAGGCAACAACGTGGACAAAGTCACCGACGAAAGAAGGCACGATACATTTCATAATAGCGGTGTTGCCCCGTAAGACGAATTCGTCGTTAACTCTAGCCTCATATACTTGAAGTACAGCTGTGACAAGTAAAAGGATTCGGGTTCAGAGGTATTATTTCTACGTCAGAATTTACCCTCATTGGTATTGGGGTAGTAAGTGCCTCCGTCGCTGTCCATCCACATTTCAACATAAACAAAGTCAGAAACAAAACTTGGCACTTCACACTTCATGATAGCAGCGTTGCCTCGAATGACGTACTCGTTGTCTGCTTCAGCTTCGTAAGGCTGTGATACCACTACATAAAGATCAAAATTCAATGTGAAAAATATATTTCTCAAGGAAACTTTTTGGATGGGAGCGCCGGAAATTACTAGCATTTAGAAAAGTACCCTTTGCTGTGTTTGTGTTAGTTACTGTAAGAATTTCGCCATCATCCATAACCCATGCTTCAATATAAACGAAATCGCTAACAAAAGAAGGAATCTTGCAGTGGACAATAGCAGCGTTTCCTTTAATCACGTACTCGTTTTCGGCTTCAGTCACGTAATACTGTGACACAACTGAGGAATAACAATTAGATCATTACTTAGTTTGGAACGGTTGGAGGTGTAAGGAATGGTCGTGAGCACGGGAAACGAGTACAATTTATTAGGAGGCTATTAATACCGAGGTTATCGGAATGACTGATCACTGTTCCCTCTTCGTCGATCCATGCCTCTACTTTTACAAAATCAGCAACGAAGGACGGGATCGAACATTTTAAAACTGCAGCGTTTCCTCGTATAACGTATTCGGTGAGAATTTCGGCTTCATAGAACTGATTCACAACTGAAAGAGGATATTATTTTTGACAGTATTTGGTTTTCATTAAGGATTGCTGCCTTGGAGGAGTAAGGATATTTTGCTTTGAAAATTAAAATTGAAATACCGATGTCATCGGTCAGCAAATATTCGCCGCCGTCAGAGTCAACCCAAGCTTCTACTTTTACGAAATCGGCGACGAAGGAAGGAATATTACACTTCAGCAGGGCTGTATTTCCTTTGATAACATATTCTGAGACTACTTCTGCTTCGTAGTATTGTGTTACAACTGTAATTAATCGGTGGAGTAAACTTTAAAAAGGAATAAAGGGACTCGGGCATTGTAGAAATCGAGGAGGGTGATATTGTTTATAACGATTGTTGTATGAAGTACCATCATCTTTCTTATCATCGTCAGGAGTGAAAGAATTTCCAACTTCATCCTGCCAAGCTATTACATTCACAAAATCAGCAACAAATGATGGTATGGAACATTTGAGAATAGCAGAATTTCCACGAATCACGTATTCGTTATTTACTTCTGACTCGTACTGTTGCTGAACCACTGCGGAAATGCAAAGGCTATAGAATTTCAGTATAGGATATGGAGCTAGGAAATATGTCTGACATTAGAACAAGTTGTAAAATTAACCATAGGCCTCGTCATGAAGGAAATCTTCACTTTTATCAGTGTGCCAAGAGAGGACTTCAACGAAATCGGCAACGAACGAGGGGATCTGACATTTGAGCACAATACTGTTCCCCAGAATAACATATTCCTTGTTCACGTCGGTATCGTAGTTCTGAGCAACGACTTTATACATGAAGAAAAATTACTATTAAAAATAATTTAAAAATACTATTAAACACATTTACTCGTATATTTGGTACCTGCTAATTATTTTTTTACCTGAAATACATAATAATTAGAAACACATAGACTTATAATTAAGGGAACTACCTACTTTAAGCGCTCATGGTCCCGCGGACATAGTGTTCTATATACGATCACTGCGTTAAGCAACTTTCGCTATGGCTAGTCACGGATGGGTCACTACTTTGTGGCATTTACATTAGCGAGCGTTTCCGTACTTCGAAAGGCACGTTAAGCCGTTGGCCCCAGTTGCCAGTAACATGGCAGTAGTTAAATCAATACGAAGGCCTTGTGGGCGCCTTCAAAAATTTCAACAGCAGGTAGCCACAACCTACACTGTCTACTTAACCACCTATTACGTGAGACAGGAATTCACATGGTGAAAAGTGGGCGTATAATATGCCACTGCCACCCCTTCGGGGATAAGGTGTGATAGATAAATAAATAATAAACATAGATTTAGTTCCTAATGTGTGATTCTTCACGTTCATTTGTTAAATGCTGAAGTGCTATTTCATTATTAGTGTAACATAGCAAGGATATATACGAGTAGATAGATAGTCAGGAATCTATGTCACTCGCGCACTCTCTACTATAGACGCCTTATATTTCATACAACCATGCGTGTCAGGGAGTGTCACCCATTTTTAATAACATTGCATTACTACTACTACTACTACGAATGGTAGGCAACTGACAGGTCGCGTATACGATTTTCGCATATAGTTTGACATTAACTTGGCACTGGGTATTATTACTTTCGTCTCTATTTGGTGCGAGCAAGAGGGAGCAAGCAAAATTTTTTGCTTGCATCGAGTAATTATCATTATCAAAAAGGTGCAAGTAAGCACCCTAGGTGTTATAACAAATTAGTAAGCTTCAATATAATATCTAGGTCTATGATTTCTTTTTACATTTTGTGCGTAGTATTTTTTTTCCATAAGTCATGTCAATGTAGTCAATGTCTTTCTCTAAATAGAGACATTGAGTCACTTTAACAACCTAATATCAAATTCGATGTGTTCTTCGGTCGGTTACTTAATTGACCGTACTTGACCTCGTGCCACAAAGGGCAGCGCCCTATGATGACTAATCAACCATTAATATTCAGTGGATAATTCCTGCTCAAAATAAAAATGTGAAGTACTCGTGAAAAATCTCACATTATGAAACATACTTTTGTGAATACATAATGTAAATTGCCACATACACAAACGAATTTAGTTGTATAGACAGGTAGTACCTAACGAAAATAAAAATATAAACAATCCTTATATCTGTACTATGTAGGTATACACTCCCAGGGCGATATGTAGGCAGGAGTGCTGCTCACAACTTAATTATTGTAATCGACATTAAATTCACAATTTAATAGGTATGTCTTGACTTTCTTAAATTGAACGGAAAAGAGTTCTTTACATTCAGAATACTTGTAAACATTTCTGTTTATAAAGCAAACAAAATGTGCATCAACTACTTTCATGTTTCAATAGTCAAATTAGTCTTATAACACTTACACCGTTCAGAATATTATTCGAGTATAATGTTACAAAAAAGAGGGGTGATTAAATAATAAGTAAACAAATGAAGTGTTCGTTTGTAAACAGAAACATTAGAATCAGATGACATGTGTACTGTGTGCGTCTCTACTCCGCGTGTGTGCGTAAAAGTGCAGTACAAACTTTACTTTTATAATTATAAATCTGTCACGATAGAGCTTTATGGGCGCTTCTGTGACACGTGCGGTAAGCTTCACGGTTTTGTTGTAACATAATAGTGTACTAACTCATACAAACGCACACGATATGGCTCTAACTTTCGTAATATATTGTTGTAAAGTATTTGTGCCTTAGCAAGTCCGTTGCATTGTTAAAGTTTTGAGTACTTCAATGGTAAAAGTGTCACTCGCTAGAGAACAAAAACTGAACAATGCTTCGTGGAATTTGTAATGTAAATGTAGCTTACCGGCGCGCACATTGACATCTCGGGAATGAATGGTCCCCACTGAGTTGCGTGCAAGACATGCGTACACCTGAGCGTGAACCTCTTGACGGTAGTCCTCCGCACGGAATGGCGGGAAAAGTAGGTTTCCGTTCGCCTGAACCTGTGGAGACCAAACGTGATGAATATTTTTATACACAAATATAAACAACATAAATATTGAGCATATAAAATTTGTGCGGGGGCACTAGGACATCTTTCCGAGGAATTACCTAGGGCGCACGGCATTAGTCAGATCGGTAGAAACCGTGTGGTTTTAGTCGGTTTGAGTCCGGCATAAAATCTAAGGAGAATTCCACACGTTAAAACAAAGATTTTATTAAATTTATTCCATAATAATATAATAATAATTTATTGTCACATAAAACCTGTATTTACAATGCTCAGAAATGAAGCCTTCTCTTAAGCATCATACCTCTTCCATGTAAGGACACACTAAGATTTATTACAGAAATTTGTTCAATAAACGAGTACTAAATATTAAAAAACAAATTCAAATTATATCTAAAAAACCAAAACTTAAACTAAAAGTGAATTACAATAAAACAGTAAGTACTTTTCATAATGCCGTGTGTGTGTGTGTGTGTGTGTGTGTGTGTGTGTGTGTGTGTGTGTGTGTGTGTGTGTGTGCGTGTGCGTGTGTGTGCGCGTGTGTGTGCGCGTGTGTGTGTGCGTGTGTGTGTGTGTGCGTGTGTGTTTGTATGCGTGTGCTATTAGGTACGCTGTAACAGGGCTTCCATGGTACTAACTATCCAGTTAAACCGACAAAATTGGACATACCATAGAAGATTTAATACATTTCTATGAATATAATTCAGGAGGTTTATTTCACCTGTCGTAATCCAGGAACATCTCCAACGGCAGTTCCATCAGCTCGCACCCAGATGATATCGGGTGTTGGGGATCCTCGTGCAGCGCATTCCACCGTCGCACCGGTCGTGTTGCTGAAATCTACTCGATTTAGCGGTTCTTTCATGAATATCGGTCCTATAGTTTCATCCTCGCATAGCACTGACCCTGGAAAAGACATGTTAATTGTAGAATATATTTGTATGTCGATATAAATATGGGAACACATTAGAAAGTAGGTGCATATGGATATCCGGTACCTATTCGAAAATAGAAATTTCATATACTTAAATTCTATCATTATCCAACACCTTCAGAGCTCAAGATTTACTATAATTCTTATTCAGGGAACAACAGATGCACAACAGAGTCTAAACAACCACCCACTGATAAATGAAGTTGGCATAGACCCATAGGGGCACTCCAAGACGTGTCACTTCCTATTTTTTTTTCATGGGTTAAATATAATTGGCAGTTTGAAAAACCCTTTACCGACCCGGCTGGTCAGCGGAGGTAAACAATACCTCGATTGTAAATTAATGTGCTATTAAGGAATACCTCAGTAATTACTTTAACATTCCACACTTGCTTCAGCTAAACAGCAGATAATTGTCTGATCTAAAAAGCTATTTATAATGAGTGTAAAAACACATAAGAATTACAGAATGAAAAATTTTGAACTTATTTTCTGTGTTTAAATAATATTTTAGTATGAAGTGAAGTCTACCACTAGCCGTAATCTGTACATCGCATTTTAATGTGGTTTTATCAATAGGTAGAGTGATTTAAGAAGACGGCTTATATCTTACTAATATTATAAATGTGAAAGTTGTTTTGAATGTTTGTTACTCTTTTACGCAAAATCTCTTAAATTAATTTTATTGAAACTTTACAGTAGTATAATCAGAATAAGCATAGGCTACATTTATCCCGGAACCAAGTTGCTGTGAGAGACGCAATCTTGTCATATTAACGTTAAAGTCAAGTCTTTAAAAATAAAAAGTACAGCTACCAGAAAAATCTTATGATACGTAATTTATTTGATTTATTCTTCGGTTTATCACAAGGTATATTTTAATTTTTTTATTTTGTGACTAACTGCTTTTGACGCATAATATTAGATCCGCAAAAACCCACATTTACTCCAGGCTTTAATAAAGAAGAAAACGAAACTAAATCTTTCATTCACCGATTTTTGATTGACACAGTAAAATATCTATTGTCGAGCCAATTAGACCCGTTTAGTGAGACGCTGCGTGACCCTATCTACTTTATTTTATTTTAAACGTAATATAATCTGTCGAGGGTCCTGTGGAGGTTAAATTTTACTATAGGTAAAATATTGCTATAGAAATGAGACGCGTTGTTGGAAAGAACGGCCAATGGCAGGTATGTTAGGCTTTAGATCTCAGAAATCCTGTGTTATATTATGATTATCTGTACTTTTCTACAATAGCGCTATGGTAACATCCGGCGAATTATATAGATTGTTTGTGCTTCCTGGCTACCGGGCCATTGGTAATATCGGTCTGTACAATGGTGAATTTGATAACTGTATTGTACTGTAAACTTATTTCATTGTAACTTCTAATGCTAAAGTAAATCAGTATTTTACTACATCCTGATAGCCTCCTGAACTTCTATTGTTTATCTATAAATATAAAAGACAAAATCACAGACTGACTCATTGATCACGAAATCTCTGAAACTACCAAAGCTATGAAGCTCAAACTTCGTATGGATATTCTTTTTAATACGAAGGTTTTCGCTAAGAAGGGATTTTGCGAAATTCTACCGCTAGGGAAGTAAATAAGCGATAAACGGCTGTATGGAAGTTCGTCATTTTCAAAGTTAGAAACATAAATTTATGTACACCTGTTTTTAGTTACAAATAAATGGGTACGTGTATCGCGGTTTTGCAAAATTTTACCTATAAGAGGGTAAACAAGGGTTGAAAGTTTAAAAGTAAAATTCTTCATTTTCAAACATAGCAACACCGAATTTCTTATACCTGCTTCTGTATAAAAATAAAAAATTACGTGTTAAGGAATTTTTGATAAATTTTACCCTTGAGGGGGTAAAACAGGAGTTGTAATAACTGACTCATTGATCACGAAATCCAAGGAGTTAATGGAGCTATGAAGTCCAAACTTCGCATCGCTTCCTTTTAACGCATAGGTTTGTGAGATATGAAGGGGTTTTGCGAATTTTTACCCCTAAGAACGTAAAAAAGGGATAAACGGTTCTATGAAAAATAGTCATTTTCAAAGTTAGTAACATGTACTTACGTACCTACACCTATTTTAGAAGAATCTCCTAAAGCCTGTATTACCAACGAGTTCGTTGTTCCCACAGGAACCGAAACTAAGTCAGTAAACCATGCACAGCCTAAACATTAAACATGGAAACCTGAAATTTGGTGAATGTATACTTTAATTACTTTAAGTCTATGGATAAGCAATAAAAATGGGATTCCAGATATTTCCATGGAAACAAGAACTACGCGGATGAAGCCACTCATAGTAAAAACTATCTATCATACCTGAAATATGGTGAAAGTATTTATTAGGTATCTACCTTGAATCAACACTAAGAAAGGAATACCCGGTATTCCCACGGGAACGAAGAAAACTTTTAGGTTGTGTATGCTTTTACCCACAAGCCTACACAACCTAAAATTTGGTGAACGTATTCTTTACGTACCTACGTTAGATGAGCACCAAAAAAAATTCCCGGTAGTCCCACGGGATTGTAATCTTACTAATATTATAAATGTGAAAGTTTGTAAAGATTTCTATATTATTTGGACGTTTGTTATTTAATCACATTTTGATGAAAATCGGCATATGGGCATCAACTTTCGGAAATGTTCTAATTTCCGACAGTTGATGCCCGTTGATACACAAAAAAGTTTTTTCGCGGGAAAATGATTTTCCAAGATATAAAGTAGGTACGTTATGTATGAATTCAGGAAATGTCTCGCACAATATATTCAGTTCAATCAGTTTCGCTCGCGTGTATGTTATTCAGTTGTAAGTAACTCCTCATCAACATGTATTCCGATTTCTTTTTTAGTTGATAAAAAGCGAATACTTCAGAAGTTGTTTCATAAGAATAGCCTACGCGCCACCCTCTTTAACTAATGTCTCTTTTTTGTCTGTTTCTCTTAATGTGGCGCTAACGAAGTTGCGCGGGTCAGCTAGTATTAATAAGAAAAGATTAATTTTGGAACTATAATAATTTCATGGGGTAGGTACCTACAAATAGTAGAGCAAGTTTGCTAACCAACAGAGAGAGAGTCAGCAAAACCAAATAGAAAAAAGCTTTAGATCCATGGTATTAAGATCCAATAAAATGGCAGTCGCAAAGCCAGGTTGAAGGCCTTATGGGCGTCTTAAAAAATTTCAACAGCGGGTCACCACAGCCTGCGCCTGTCCATTTCAACATTAATGATAAAACAATGATATATTTTGATGTAAACATTTTAAAATAAATAAATTATTATTATATAACACGGCAATAGGCTCACCACCTGTTACGTGGGACAAAAATGCATACGGTGAAATGTGGGCGTTTAATATGCCTCTGCCTACCCCTTCGGGTATAAAGGCGTGACAATATGTATGTATGTATTAAGATCTAAAAATAACGTCAAGTAACATAACTAAGGACAGTTTGATCTAATTACAATTAAGGAACGAGAAAAAATGCAGGTATAATTGCGTTATTATTACATAAAATTTATTGCATTCCAGCAGGAACAGGTAGGTAAGGATTACAATGCATTTTTTAAAACTACGAGTATTTGTTTAAAAAAGGTAAGATCTACACCGCGTGAACTATAAGGGATCTCGACTCGACCCAGTTTATAATGAAGCTCGGAAAAGTAAATTCAGCTGCTCGAGTGATGTACGCTCTCGTGCCTTATTCGCTTCTCGCTTCGTTTGAGATGATGAAGTGTACTTCTATGGCTTTAGCATGTTAATCATTGACCGCATTAGGACGCTACGACAAATTACGTGGCATACGACTGTAGTTAAAATACCTCATTAAATTCTAATGCTTTCGACGATGGAGTTCTTGAGCTTCTTATCGTTATTTTTTAATTAATATAATACTCGTAGGTATCTAGCTACTTCCATTGAAGGAATTTAGTCATACTGACATTGTGAATATTATAATATAGGGGTGAGGGTGAGGAGTAAGGGTGAGGGTAGGGTGAGGGTGAGGGTGGGGGTTTTTTTTGCGGACGGACTCGTGGGCTGGTGTATCTCAACTGGAGTGTAATACAAAATAAATATATACTGATATAATAAAGAGGTCATATTTGTTTTTTGTAGGGTGGGGTAATCTTTGAAACTATTTAACCGATTAAGAAAATTCTTTTTTCTAGTTGCATTATGTCGCGTACATGCTATATATTGTACTATATTCATATTGTGCGACTAGCTGACCTCCGCGGCGTCGCCCGTGACATACTTGAATCCTCGTCGCATCCAATGAATCCCGTCGATACACTTTTACAAAAAAAAATTGTTGACATTTATGATTACCGGTCAGCTCTCATGGGTAATAGCGAGATGTTGTATAGCCTATAGCCTTTCTCGATAAATGGACTATAAAATCCATTTTCAACGCTTTATCCCCGAAGGGGTGGCAGAGGCATATTATATGCCTACTTTTCACCGTGTGGATTCCTGTCCCACGTAATAGGTGGTGAGCCCATTGCCGTATTGAAATAGACAGACGCAGGTTGTGGGTACCTGCTGTTGAATGTTTTCAAGCCGCACATACGGCCTTCAACCAGGCTTAACGACTGTCATTTTACTGGCAACCGGGACCAACGGCTTAACGTGCCTTCCGAAGCACGGAAACGCTCGCAAATGTAAATGCCACAAAGTGGTCACCCATCAGAGGACCAGCCATAGTGAAAGTTGCGTAACTCAGTGATCGATTACAGAATGGATGGATGGAATGGACTATCTAACACAAAAATATTTTTTTTAATTCGGACCAGTACTTTCTGAGATAAGCGCGTTCAATCAAACAAACAAACCCTTTTGATTTATATATTAAAATAGTATGATTACCGATATAGATGCGAGCGGAGCAATGGTCGAAAGTTAGTACTAAACAAGTGCTTGAGATTACTTATGAAGGTAAATAGATAAACGTCTCTAAGTACGTCAGAACTAAAACGAAAACTAGCTATCAGTATTTATCGAAACAATAAAGTAAGTACGTTTACCTCTTCGGCCCTTGTCAGATTTAAATAAAATGTTTAAAATTTCCGAATACGCGTTTGAGTCGCAGAGCCACAAAGAATCGGCCAGACAAAAAATAGCAACAAAGCGAACAAAAACGTGAGGGAGTGTTGCGTGCGCGGCGAGCCCATGACAGATGTGCGCAGACGCACGCTTCTGATTGGACGCCGCTACGACAGATGTACACATCTAACGAACGCAGGATGCTGATTCAACTAAGATTTATCACACCACTTGTAACGATTTCAACTAGATCTATCGATAACGATAGAAGCAGGTAAATTAGATTTTGCTTATATAATCAATATAGGTATGTTATTTATTATAGATATCCAAAAAAAACGTATAAATATAATTTCTTTATCATAAAGTCTTGGAGTCCGTTTAAGCTTTGTATATTTTGCAAATCTGGTCCTGGTATCTAGCAAGAGTACAGTACCTATATGAAGAAGTTGTCAACTCTATAATCTTTTTCAACTTCTCCACATAGCTATCGACTCGATATTCCCCTCTTCTTTCTTTCCCGTATTCGTTCCTCCACTATAGTGGTCCCAAACTGGTTATTAATTCTTTTTTAATCAAAATATTAGTACACTTTGTACACCTTTTAAAGAAAATTGCGCGAACGGATACCGTGAAATTTGACACAGTTAAAGTTTGTGGAAAAGAACTGCACATGGCTAGCTTTTTATTTAATTTGGTGTGAGGTCAGAGACTTTATATCTTTACTTAGGTCAGAAATATTTTCTACTGGGCGGAAAGGGAAGAAGTATAAGACACATTTTCCTATTAAAACTAGGATTACTCATCATGAACCCATACGCCATTTGCCGTAACATACAAAATCAATGACCTATAATTTATTACTAGCCAGTGAGTGATATTTTATTAACTAGCAGTTTTCTTTGACAATATTTTCTGACCATGTTATCCCCACTGTCATAACAAGCTGAAAGTCAATGTTATCATATCAGGAGTTATCTTTGGATGTCATTTCGTTTATCAATGAAATTATTCACCAGTAAACATATCGATTATAAATACACATACGATGTTTCACTCTATAACTTTTCTAATATGCATTAACTTTTACAGGAAATACAGATACAAGTACTCGTAAAACAGAAATAAAGGTAAAAGAAAGTACGTTAGTCACCAACTAACGTAAAAACTAAAAGTCGTTGCGGTCTAGTTATACCTTCATGGGACAAGTCAAATAGCTATTTATTTTATTATTACATTGTTTGGTTAAATTATTAACCCTTTTTGAAGGCCAAGTGCAAAGGATACACAAAACAGTAATTACCAAAAAAAAAACCCGCGACTTATGGAGAAAATATTTGTTGCATAATCTATAATGTATTTTTATTTCATAGATCTTGGATTATAAAGGACAAACACACCGATGCGTGTGCGTATACCATGCACGAGAGCGCCTACGTACTCGTAGCACTAATTTGTAATGTTATTTATGTTACAATTATTACATAGTATGATGGCACACATCTTGCGTGACGGGCACGTGCACGAAGATTTAATGAATGTCAGTGTGCATTGCACCGTCCATAATATGATAAAACTAGTTGCAGCCCGCGGAGCCGCGTGGTGAAGTTTTCCCGTTCCCGTTTCGCACAGGAACATGTTCACGGGATAAAAAGTAGCCTATGTGTTATTCTGATGTGTAAGCTATATTATTGTAAGTATGTGTAAGTTTCAATAGAATCCATTGAGTAGATTTTGTTTAAAGGGGTAACAAACATCCATTCTTACAAATTATTTATACTGTTGATTGATGGCGGTTGGTGGAACTGCTACACATATTAAATAAAACCACTTTAACTGTTCCACAACATTTACTTTGTAAACCTGACCGGTTTCGCCTCACGGCATTCTTAACTTATAGCATGTTGTGTACCTTTGAGAATGCCATGAGGCGAAACCTATCAGGTTTACGTGTATACAAGTGGTGTTATTTAATAACATTGTTACAAACTTTCGCGTATATATACAGAGCAAGAGTGCGGAGGAGCGGAGGTTTACCTAAAGATTGTCAAACTAAAAAGTGATACAAGTCTGCAGGTTCAGTAAAATTTCGAGATATGACTTTTAATATATGACTTCATTGAGGTGACGCTGCAGTGAGTTAGAGATCCCTCTATTGTTACTCAGTTATTCATCAGTTCCCAGTTTATATAAACTATCTATAAACCTTCATTATCGTGAAAACAACGTGTCCTATCAAGTCCTCGCTGTATGCATAACAATATAAATTGTGCTATGCCTATAACCAGAAAACAATCGTGATCATTCATGACTTCCTAAAGGTAGGTGTTCCTGGGCGTTGAACCATTGATGCCTTATTATTAATCATGAACAATAGACAACGTTAATTTAAAAAAAAGTGTGCGTGTACTAATAAGATTTTATCACAATATACCACAACTCTTTGTTTGTAACAGGAATGATAAATTATATAGTAAGAATTTTTTTATATAAGTTAAATATAGTTAAAATAAGCTCTGCTAATATTGAGATGGCATTGGAGTAACGAATTTTTTATGACGAATACGAAATAGGACGCATCGAGTGAAGTGTAATATGAAACAAAAGTGCCTAAATTAAGGCGTGTAATCTTGACTCTTTTACTAACTAGTATTCAATAGGTAAAGAGTATACAGTAAGCAAGCAAGATTCGCGTTCGGAATTTCAAAAACAAAACGGTTGTCACGCGTCCACATGCTTTGATTTGAAATAATAATTTAGAAAACAATAAACGGTTTATGTAAATGAGGCCGACAGAATGCATTTCAGCCACTTTTATTATGAAAATAATTTTAACCTTGGGCTTTAACATTACATTGTATCCTTAATAGCAGTAGAAGTATTTAAGTCATACAAGTGAATCATATATACACTGCGGAATAGCACCTAGGTAAGTTGAAGTGAAGAGCTTATTATTCGCAATCAAGTTGTAAGTAAATAGACAGTTTAATGGGTACACAAAACGATTTGAAAAATAATCCAAAAGCCTAAAACAACGAAGATTTAAAAAAATAGTAACTCAATTTTATAATATAATATAATTTTTCTTTTCAGTATATTTTTCGCCAAACACTTCTTCAAAAGTCGAACATCCTGGTGGTAACCTTACGCGCAAATGACAAGAGAATGAAAGCATTTCGATGGTTCTTTTTACGCACTGCTTAAAAGCAAAAACGAAAATATAAACAAACAATGAATATCTTTAAGGTGTTATGAATACAGCACACATTGAGCCATAAATCTATTCTCGGTCATTGAACCGGTGAAATTCCTAGTCGTCTACCGCCACTGTATTCATATTACCATCGTCTTTCCTTATCTCTTGTTTCTCAACGTGTTGCAACATCTGATGTAAAAGTAGACGCAGCTTTTTTTTAATTCATGAAATCATACTAACCATAGCTATAACTAATATTCCCGTTAAGTTAGTATTAGTTTCACGTTTATGGGACTGCTTAGCATTAAACAACAAACTTTTAAAGCTGCATTGTGGGAAACAATAGTGACTCCCGACAGTAGCTAACATAGAGATGTGTCACAAAAATCTTTTTGCGGGTAATATCAACTATTTCTATAAAGAAAAACCAGCGTTAAAACAATGCGCTGTCACCCAAGAACTTCTTCAGCCAGGTCAGCAGTTAGTAGTCTGTCAGTCTCTGTGGTTTTGCACATGACGTACGCGAACAGAAAACTTTTAAGGATCTCCAGCGCCCCTGCGCACTTTTTACGGTTTCTCTCCCCCGTTTCTATAAATTCGCTTCTTCTGCGACACTTTAAATGATCGCAAAGTGAAACTTCCTAACTGGTCCCGTCATGGAAATTCAACGTTTAGAAACTCTGTAGCATTCTAACAACTGTGTCGAACATTGCTAAATGGTAATCGAGTTTCACATACGAATATCTAAGCTTTTTTGCATAAAAGTTGTAGAAAAATTCATGCTGCATGAAAGTGCTACGTGGATCTTTATAGGCGACTTTTATCTGCGAAATACAGATAGAAGAGATGAAGCAGAAGCTGCTATAAATATATTAGGTTGTGGACATTCCGATAGCTTGATAACTATTCAACGCGAGCAATATTTGTGTATTATGACACCATAGCGTATCTACCTACCTATGTGGTGATTACGTTCCGACAATGCAGGTGCGACGTCCGTTGTCATTTTGTTAGAATAGTTGCATAACAACAAGCATAGATAATGTCCGTAGATGGCAGGAATGTGGTTGATTACTACCAAAAAATGTACAACTACAAACACTTTGTGAAATAGGACTGAAGTAGATTATTTTAAACTGCTTAAAGTGGTCTACTGTTTGACATCTTTCATTTTTTGGCTATTTGACTGTATTTTTTTTCTAAGATGTTTTAGTGTGTGTAACCTTACTTTAGATTATAAAACCCCACAACTTTCTACTAAAATGAGTTAATCTTAACAATGTTTCATTTATAAAAAAGACCATTGACAATTACTTCGTGATGAGTTTTTGAAATCAGGACGTAATTTGCATTAATCAAAGATAGGGAAATTAGTATTCTCATGTTAATTTTTTTGGCAGATATTAATATAACTGTGAATTACAATTTATACTATAGTTATAGAATAGAATAAACTTTATTGCACACTGATACAAAAATAATCATACATATGATGGTTTGACGTCGTAAAGGATGACATGCGTGCCAATGATCTACAGAAGATGCCGACGCGACCGTGCGAAGTGGAGGAGAAAAAGTAGGAAAGCGGACCCCGAGCGTGGCAAGATGCAACTGGGACAGACGCTCGGTTGATGATGACAAAAATAATCATACACAGAGAAAACAAAAAAAAGAGACTTACGAGTATATCTACTTCTTCGGTGGCAGACAAGCCAAGACAAGTGGATTACCCGACCGAAAGTGGTCACCGTAGCCTAGCTATGGTGTGGAGCTCTGTTACAATAGGAGGTGCCCCTTGTTTACACCAAGGTACAATACATGTATTTTACAAATTTTATGCAATGTTTTCGTTTTGTTTGTTCTCACTCTAGAACTTCTTGTATACAAAACTTGTATTAAACTTGTTGAATGAAAGTTGATTGTGGTTCACCTTAACGAAACAATTGCAATACATGTATAGAAGAAATATGTAATTCTGCAGTTTGGTTTTGACAAGTATTCTACAAGTTTTGTATAAAACTAGCAGATTACTTGTTTCTTGGTATAAACGAGGTGTTGTACTTGCAGAAACGAACAGGAATAGGATGTGGCTACCCGCTGTTAAAAATTAAAAAAAAACATAAAAAGCTTTTAGTATTCACATTTCTTTGTTGAAGGCGCTCAATATATATAAAGAACAATTAAACGATCGTGGCTTCATAACTCATTCAACCGTCATGTTAATAAATAATGTAACCATGTTTCCATAGACAGCGCGATATGACCTCGCTAATTGCTCTACATCCATAATACCGAGTATTTAGTCATCATCACTCTAATAACTGCCACAGCTAAAGTTTAACTATTTATCACCATTGCAGCTCAACTACTGACTGTTTTAAAAATTTAGTAACACTATCTGACCCGGCCGGCTTCGCCCATGACATACTTTGAACCCCATGGCACCCATTTAATTCCGTTGTTTATCAATTTCACAATAATGTATGAACATTTTCCAAATGACTGCCTCTGTGGCGCAGTGGGAGTGCATCCGACTGCTACGCAAGAGGTCGTGGGTTCGATTCCCAC
Organism: Thumatha senex; assembly: GCA_948477245.1. Classification (NCBI taxonomy): domain Eukaryota; kingdom Metazoa; phylum Arthropoda; class Insecta; order Lepidoptera; family Erebidae; genus Thumatha; species Thumatha senex. The sequence goes on along the minus strand of OX419731.1, from coordinate 16,202,697 downwards.
CCAGGATAAAACTTTGTGTGATGAGCACGATGGTTTATACTGTGTCTGGGTGTTATTCATCTATAGTATGTATGTATTTATAAATATATAAGTATGTTTATCAGTTATCTGGTTATTATAGTACAAGCTCTGCTTAGTGTGGAATCAGATGGCGTTGTGCGAGTTGTCCCAACAATATTTATATTTATTACTTGATTTTACTTCTCCGCTCTCCAGTACGCGGGCACGCGCACAGCCTGGTCGAATTATGGTTACACGAAATTAATATCTTTGCGCATTATTTTGATTTTGTTATATCTCCTATGATATTCATTTAATTTGCAAAGTGTAAAGGGAAAAAATAATTTTCATGAAATGCTGAAGCCAACTAACGTATTAAAAATGATAAGGATTAATAAATACCGCTTAATAATTGCTGTTTTTTTATGTATTAAAATGGATCTGGTATATTAGAGATAGACATATACCATCGCGGACCCTTTTTCCTTTTCTTTAGATACAGAATTACTCCATACATTATTTTATTAATGTATACAAAAACTTGTATACATTAATAAAATAATGTAGTGATAATGATTACATATATTTCCTGTTCCTCGGAAACAAATCTATATTTATCTATATCTATATTTAAATTTAAAGCTAAGAGTTTGTTGAACGCGCTAATCTCATAAACTACGTTCGAATTGAAAAAAAGATTTTTGTAACGGATAGCCCATTTATCGAGGAAGATATATATCATCACGCTACTACCCTGGACAGCGGAGCAGTTATCATAAATGTCAACAAATCAAGCAACTTTTTATACATTATGGTAAAATTTATAAACGACGGGTTGTTCGAAAATGTGCGACGGGTTGTTCGAAAATGTGCGACGGGAGTTCGAAGTATGTCACGGGCGAAGCCGCTGGGGTCAGCTAGTGGTATATAATATAGCCAGACGAAGTATGATGTTGCTGAGGTCAACAACACATACTCTTGATGAGCTCAGAATATTTTACCATTTCCTGTCTACTTTAAAAGCGTATGATTCATACTCGTAGCCTATATATTTTATACTATTTACATTTGATATATTTTATAAATGTATGCTTACATATTTCAAAAAACTACTAATGTGGGATTACTCATTACGGATTTAATAATTTTCACGGCATCTATATGTGGTTATATCGGAATACTTTTTGCACCGGTGATAAGGTGCTTTACTGAATCTTTGTGGATCAAGTCTATCTTCACCTACCAAGATCAAGAGATAATGGAATGAAGTTTAAGCACAGGGGCTCATCCCAAGGTTTTCAGGTCAATTGCTAATGACTCCTACAGAATATCAATCATTTTCTTTGGTCATAACTACCTATTATTATTATTTCATAATCTATTTCATTTTCATAGACCGTTGTACTACATGAATATAAGTTAACCACAGCGTTCTGAGGAGTATGACATGTATTACATTAATAAACAGTGACTAAATCATAGGGCAAGAAAACTCATTTTATGTAGATCAGAGTGACTTATAATAACAAATGTAAGAATTAATATAAAGCGTCGTTTAACACAATTATACATATAGCTGCTATATATAGCCATATATTTCTATGCTTAGGTCTTACTGGGTGTCTACAAACATCCATAATACTGTATTAACTCAATATGTACCAAGTCAGGTCATAAGTATTGTCACACAGTAAAAACTTTTCTTTTAGAATGCTGGCCACAAAAAAGTTTATTGAATTAAATAAAATAAATAAAATAAATATCCATCACGCCTTATCCCCGAAGGGGTGGCAGAGGCATATTATATGCCCACTTTTCACCGTGTGGATTACTGTCCCACGTAATAGGTGGTGAGCCCATTGCCGTGTTGAAATAGACAGACGCAGGCTGTGGCTACCTGCTGTTGAATTTTTTTAAGCCGCCTATAAGGCCTTCAACCAGGCTTAACGACTGCCATTTTACTGGCAACCGGGACCAACGGCTTAACGTGCCTTCCGAAGCACGGAAACGCTCGCAAATGTAAATGCCACAAAGTGGTCACCCATCCGACGACCAGCCATAGTGAAAGTTGCGTACCTCAGTGATCGTTTACAGAACACTGAGACCGCGGGCCCACGAGCGCTTCAATTGAATTAGAATTTCGAATTGTTCATGAAATAAAAAAATGTATACTTTTTAGAATTTTACTCATTTTTAAATATGGAGGGGGGGTTAAAGAAGGCCGTGTTGCAGTTATTGCGTTGCATCGTTGCGGGTATGCGCCAATTAAAATTTTTGACGTGCTGAAAAATTTGAATATAACCAAAAGATTCGTTTATCGTACCATCAAACGATACAATGAAGACTCTAGTGTAGATGACAAATCAAGAAGTGGTCGCCCTCGGTCTGTTAGGACACCAGCAGTAATAAAAGCTGTGAAGGCGCGAATTCAAAGAAATCCCAAACGTAAGCAGAAACTGTTGGCCCTTCAGATGGGGTTAAGCAGAACCACGGTGAAAAGGGTGTTAAATGAAGACTTAGGGCTTCGGTCATATCGAAGAAAAACAGGACATCGTTTAAATGCTCGTCTAATGGACCTGAGACTGAAGAGATGCCGCGCTTTGTTGAAGCGGTACGCGGGAAAAAAATATCGGGAAATTCTTTTTTCGGATGAAAAAAATTTTACCGTAGAAGAGAGCTACAACAAACAAAATGATAAGGTGTACGCACACAGTAGTGAAGAAGCGAGCAACCGTATGCCGCGTGTCCAACGAGGTCATTTTCCACCCTCGCTCATGGTATGGTTGGGAGTTTCTTATTGGGGCTTAACAGAGGTAAATTTTTGTGAGAAAGGTGTAAAAACGAATGCAGTTGTGTATCAAAATACAGTCCTGACGAACCTTGTGGAACCTGTTTCTCATACCATGTTAATAACAGGCACTGGGTATTCCAACAATATTTGGCGCCAGCTCATAGAGCGAAGAGCACACAAGACAGGCTGGCGGCGCGTGAAATCGACTTCATCCGGCACGAAGACTGGCCCTCCTCCAGTCCAGATTTGAGTCCGTTAGATTACAAGATATGGCAACACTCGGAGGAAAAGGCGTGCTCAAAGCCTCATCCCAATTTGAAGTCACTCAAGAAATTCTTGATTAAGGCAGCCGCCGATATTGACATGGACCTCGTTCGTGCTGCGATAGACGACTGGCCGCGCAGATTGAAGGCCTGTATTCAAAATAACGGAGGTCATTTTGAATAAACTTTATTGTCATAAGAATCTATGTTTTGTTAAGTTCATTTTGGTATATAAATGGTTACATAATGAATAAACTTGTTTCAATTATTTTATATTAAACATGTGACAGAATTTATGACCTGACTAGGTATATATCTGTTTTTGACATCAAAGTAGTTCAGTGTAAAAGGATTGGTAACAAAAATGTCTGGCCATGCTGCCTACTCCACACACACAGAGGTAGTTCAGAGCAATTTTGATTTGCGATCGTAAGGAATAATAAAATATTAATAGTTTGTCCTAGCAATACTGACGATCATGATGAGCAGGACAATAAATAGAAAATAGATGAGGAGCTCAGAAGAAACAGCTTTAATCGCAAGCAGAAAATAATGTATAATCAAGAAATAAATCCAGATTCCGGGATTAGTTGACACCTAAGTACCTACATGCTGGGATACAGTATGGGAAGCTTCAAAAGGGGTCTTAGAAGGTTATTGCAGGACCGGCTGTGTCACAGGTGTTGCTAATTGTCATGGGTTACTGTAACCACTTTCCATCAGGTGGACCGTATGCCCAATGATTGTCTTCAACCTCAGTCTTATAAGAAAATACTACGGATAAATATAAATTTTACTGCCTTAACTCAAAATAGTATTCGAGCATATCATAGAACGATCGTTACATACAAGCTCGGTCGCGACCTTCAATCCGGAGCATCGAAAGGCCAATGTTCTGCAGTGTTTGTACAAAACCTAGTATTTCGATTGAACCAGTCTGTCGACCTCGGCCGTGCGACATTGCACTCTCTGCTCCTCGTTTATCCGATAAACTCATAAATGTATACCTCAATCGGTTAAAAGAGGGATTTCTAGCATTAATTGTTAGAATGATTCATCTGGGCACGGATGAGTAAGTACACATACTCACATCTGCAATACGTTCTTTATTTAGTAACATCGTTCTATTAAAGTGGTTCATCTAGCTACTCAGATTTTAATATTGTTTATAGGCGAATAAATAGCACACAACATTCTTTAATCTTAAGTACTACGAGCGCCATGTGTTAGATTTAAAAGATGTAAGTTATGGGCAAATATTTGAGGTTCGCTGGCCGGCTGCTGTATCGACCCGTGACGTCACGGAAGCGTCTCCTGCCACCCTGCGACGTATGGGGGCTACGAACGACGTTATATTCCCAAAATGATGATCATTTTAGAATTAAAATGAAGGGTTACGAAATATGCTTTAAGATTAATTCAAGTTTTTTTTAGAATGGATTGTGAATGTGTTGTAAATGTATTATCAAAACAACTTTTAAGGAACCCTATGTGAACTATTAGGTAGAATCAGTATTCTAATTGTCGTGTCACTTAGATATGAACCCTTTTGGTAACACATTGGAGTTCCGTGGGGAGATATTTCGTCCCTAAGGTGCTTTTAAATTCGACTAAGGACTTCGGCCGATCAAAATGATACCAGGTTTTAAAATAAAGACAAGCCTCTACGCTGAGGCCCCTTTTACACTATCATAGAAATATGATCATAGATGTGCGAGTCATTTTTATACGAAGCACATATGACGGTATAATAACTACATTTGATTCATATTGTCTATGATCATATTGATAGTTATGGAATCCTATTTGACAGCTAGCGTACAAGTAGGACCATATCTATATCCGTCTACAAACAATCTAAAAAAATGTCGTCTTCGAAAATCAAAGAGTTTTGACTGGAATATTGGAACTACAAAAACATGAATTAGGTAGTAAAAAGCAATCCGGCAAATAATAAAATTGCACTTATAGCAATGGAAATAACGGCTAAATCGTGATGCAACTTGATGGTATATAAAGTTGATAATATGATCGTGTGTGTAATATGTAAAAATAAAAAACCTCAACATTTGACTATGATCATAGAATTTGACATGTATGAAATCATATTTATATGATTTAAATTTTTTAAATTAAAATGTAATTGAGGCCTGAGGTAAAATACTGTGGTATGATGGGATATGGTGGTGTGGTGAACTACCTATTAACAATTAAAGGTAAATAGGTTTTTTTTTAATTGATGTGAAAAATAAATTCGGAAAAGTTCGGGTCGTACTTGCCCACCTAGGGTTCTGTACAAATTTGTATGTATATTATAAGCAATTTTAATTTGAAAATTTTTTTTATGATTTAATTACTAATTTTAAAATTACTAACTTTTCACTTTCAGATTTTTTCCCAGGGAGGACAGAAAGAAGTTATTCCCTACTCCGTGTTTTTCCCTATACTTATAGTACAAGACGGTATTAATAGTTCACCACTCACATTTCATAGTTCTAACTTCTAGGTCAACGGAAAGAGTATACATAAGTGGATTTAATTTTAATTCGATACCTCCACGCGTCTCCGAGATAACGGGTCTTCAGAGACATATAGACGGACAACAAAGTGTTCCTTTTCCTTTTGAGGTACTACGTAACCTTAATAGAAATAAACTCTACATCAAAAGAAGGAACGGCATTTGTTGTAGAAGCCATCGAGGCTATCTATTGACATAACGGTATAGTCAAAAGACTTGAAATCGTAAACGCAAATTTACTGGTAATTTGTTTCACATTTTGAAAAGGCAAAACATGAAACAGAAGACATTTCACTAATAAATATTCATCTAAGCTTTCAAGTCGTACTTCGAGTATTGACGGTCAGGTATCTGGGGTTTGAATGTATTTCAACAACCTATTTCTTCAATAATAGTTTTTCAGTCACGAACACAAGCAACTAGAACAGTTCTTTCAGTAGTTACATTCTAGCTCTATAAAATAATGATAATGGTTGCATAAAATCGTATTTCTTATGTTGAATGAACTCCTGCCTAAGTTTTCCCAAACGTCTACAGTATGGGGTTCTTCAAAAGGGGTCTTAGATGGTTTATAATGGGTCGGCAGCGCGAGAGCTGCCCCTCTGGTGTTGCAAACGTCCTTAGGCTACGGTGACCACTTTTCATCCGGTTGGCCGTATGTGGTAAAAAAAATGTCGAATAAACACATTTATGAAGATCTGTCTTTAAGATTCTGTGTTTACGAACTAATTTTACCATATAAGAGTTCTTACCTATAGAGGCTAGCGCCACGAGGGCAGCTAATCCAATAAATGACATGTTATCACTTAGACACTTCACAGATCACTTTGATTTGTTGCAGAACTACAAATGAAAATTTCACTGCTAAAGTGCGCCGCTACAGCGGCTGGGCTGGGCCCGAATCTGAAACGAAAAAAAAAAGCAGATTAAACATAGGAAGGTCAGAGTCAGTTTCATGTCTAAGCATTACACGATACGATAATGTTCAAAATATGGTATTCTGATTGAAATATAAAAATGAAAATATAATATCAATTGTCGAGAAACGTAGCTAATGCAATGTAACTTTCCTTAAAATAAAAATAAAATAAGTATCTACGAGTATAATGATATATTACGGCAATTTGGAACTTTCAAATTCTACTAGTCAATCTTTATCGGGCTATTATTATTCTGACATAGATTTAGTTTATGGTTCTATTTACAGTTATAGCAATGATCACTTCCACACATCTCGCATCTGTTATTGTATTAGCAAATGCTAACATACGAAAAGTTCATCAGTCTCATCTGAAATAACTCAATGCTATGGAAACTTGTTATTCTGATGTCAGTTTTATGTCATAAACCACTTAAAGCCTCAGGAAGTAATAACTCAGGGCATACCGTACTCTATTCTTAGCCCAGTGCCACTGTCCTACGCGGCATTTTTTTAATAGTAATTGATGAACTCTAGAGAGTGTTTTGAAGTGGGGTCAAGAACATTGTTGATAAGGGAGAAGGTTAGAAATGTGTCTCCTCTAAGTATTTTATTCACAGACATTTAGGGTTGATGGGAATAGGGTTGCTAATGTTTTAAAAGTTTTTATTTTGCGCTACCGTTTACCGTTAAGGGTTATATTGTTGATTGATGCTTCCTTTCCCCAGAATGATATAACCAATCAACAGGCTACTGGATACTCTATACTCCACCCTCTGCTTCTTACGGTGGGCGGGCTGCTCGCCGTTCTCACAGAAGCAGGCCATGGAAGATGGCATGGCGTGAGGGTTACACGCACGCCTTTCACTCCCTTAAGGAAGTGGTATAACACCCAAACCTCCTAAAGAAGCGAGATGACACTCAAACCCCTTTGAACGAGCCTGCGGTAGCGGACAAGTCTGTCGGGAGCCCTGATCCTTTCGAGAACACACCCTGGACTCCTGGCCAGATGGAAGGGAAACGTGTGGCTTTAGTCGGAGTTTTTCTTTTTTTTTAACGTGTGGAAATCCCCTCAGATGTCATGCCGGACTCGAACCGGCTAAAACCACACAGTCCCTGCCTAACTGTCTATTGCCGGACGCCCCGGGTAACTTCTCAGAAAGATGTCCCCTGCAGACTTTGGCTACCACCGCGGCCTCACCTGGGGTTCGGGTGTTATCCCGCTTCTTTGGGGGGTTGGTTCGGGTACTATCCCGCTTCTTGGCGCATGAGGCGTGCGTGACATTTTCACGTCATGCCTAAGTCTTGGGCCTGCTTCTGTAAGGACGACGAGCAGCCCACGGAGTCTAATATTAAGTCTGATAATTTAAAAAGAAAGACTAGAAAAGCTTAAGTTCAAATTGTCGACCAAAATAACCTGATGGGTTTTCCGCCATCTTCTAGCGGTTTGTTAAGTGGTTAATAGTCATAATATTGGTGAAACTATAATTACTATGGGACACAGTTTGTCAAGCCTTTGTTTTTTTTTCCTCAATCTCAAACAGTTTTAGTTATAACAAGACCAAACACCGTAACGCATTTTTTTGCAGATACAAGTACATCGTTTTATAGTAAATGCGATTTAATAATTGCCTTCATTATCTACCATGTCTAATAGACAAAGTAGGTATAAATGGCACAGTTGGCACAGTTTACTAACAGCTATTCTTGGTTGTACTTGTAATAGAGTACACCTTCTGTTAGATTCATAATAGGTATGTAATCAAAGTAACAACAATTATTATGCAGTTTTTTTTGTCAGATACCATTGAACATCCGATTATTATGTTTATGATTGACGCCATTTGTGTTGTTTTACAATTGCTGTGATACACCTACTGATCAGTGGGTTAGATGGCAGTCATAATGGCCGAAATAACCAAATTATTCAATAAAAGTAGCCCGAGTAGCAATTTGGGCTTTTAATGCGACATTATACTGAAGAAATCTTCATACATATCTTTATACATTAAACTGGTTTAACAATACGTCAATTATTACTGTAATATCATTATCGGTCACTCTCTGTACTCGTCACCCTAAACGCTATCCTGAGGGCGGAGCGCATATTTTCACTAAACTAAAACAAACAATAAAATTTCATGGACTTGGGGGTCGGGACAGGACTGGATCGGAAGTATGGTCAGTCACGCAAGGATAAACCAATTTGGTAAAACGTGTGAGCGAACACGTTGCAGCGTTGTGATGTTTTTCTTAATGGACTACACGATATGCAATGTAACCAAATACATAATATGCCTAAAATCAGTAAGTGCTACGGCAGGCAAATACTTTAGAATAAACCGAAAGACAATGTATAGAGTTCAAGGGCGTTCAACCCTATATTTGGAGCGTAATTTGTATGCTGTCTCTTTCCTGTAATTTATTTAATAGGGGAGGTCTCGGCCACGGGATTAATAAGATTAACAGATGGATTTTGTAATTACTTTAGCTCCTGTCCAAACTGACTAACTTTTATCTGATATCTTAAGTTACAATATGGTGTTACGGACAGCATTATAGCAGGATTCTACATTTGTTATATTGATTAAATGTGTAATACTCATTTCAGTTTTATTCAAATTAACTTAATGTATAACAAAAAGGCCGAATCTGGGGCTCAATTCCACATAGCAAGTTTACTTCTTTTAAAATACGTGATAGTCTCTTGCAGAAAGTGTTGACATGTTTAGACTTTACACAACCAAATGCGGTTTAACCTGTTAGGTTTGCTATTAAGTAGTCGGTCTCATCTTTAAACTTTGTTTTTAACTTAACGTTGCAAATGTAGCACTTGAGACATTGCAATGACATCATCGCCTCAATTTGTAAATTCATTGGATAATCTGCCATGTGCTACCACGGTCAAGGATTCTACAAGCCTTTTCAATCATTTATAAAGGCAGGGATAACTGATGTTGAGAAGATAACCGTGTAGAGCGGTAGCAAGGATGTGTTAAAAGCGCTTACCATAATAAAAGTAACAGTTAACGTTTTATTTTACGGGTTTTAATGGATTCTGATTAAATCTTCTCCAATTTATGCTAAAGATCCTGTTCTGATTTGCACCGTTAAATTTAAGACAGAATTAGAAGTATTATTACTTATTTATATTTCGATTATAACAATACTAGTTGATGCCCGCGGCTTCGCCCGCGTAGAGAAGTTTTCCCGTTCCCGTTTCCCACAGAAACTTGTTCCCGAGATAAAAAGTAGCCTATGTGTTATTCGCTTTTTAACAACAAAAAACTGAATGAAATCGGAATACTTGTTGATGAGTTACTTACAACTGAATAATATACACGAGGGCGAAACCGCTTGAAATGAAAATCCTGTGCCAGACATTTCCTAAATAAACACATATGGTACCTACTTTATATCCCAGGAAAGTTTGTTAATTAATTTGATTAAATAACAAACGTCCAAATAGTATAGAAATCTTTACAAACTCTCACATTTATGATATTAGTAAGATTACATTCCCGTGGAAATACCGGGAATTCTTTCTTGGTGCTCATATAACGTAGGTACGTAAAGAATACGTTCACCAAATTTTAGGTTGTGTATGGTTTTACCCACGTAGTTCCCGTTCCCGTAGGAATACCGGGTATTCTTTTGTTAGTGCTGATTCAAGGTAAAATAAATAAATAAAAATAAATTTCCATCACGCCTTATCCCCGAAGGGGTGGCAGAGGCATATTATATGCCCACTTTTCACCGTGTGGATTCAGCCCATTGCCGTGTTGAAATAGACAGACGCAGGTTGTGGCTACCTGCTGTTGAAATTTTTTAAGCCGCCTATAAGGCCTTCAACCAGGCTTAACGACTGCCATTTTACTGGCAACCGGGAGATACCTAATAAATACTTTCACTAAATTCCAGATATGTACCTACATATGTTTGATAGTTTAGACTGTGTGTGGTTTCACCCGCGTGGTTCCCGTTTCCATGAAAATATCGAGAATCCCGTTTTTATTGCTTATCCAAAGACTTAAGTAGGTATACATTTACAAAATTTCAGGTTTCCATGGTTTTTTTTGGGGCTGTGCGTGGTTTACTCACAAAGTTTCCGTTCCCGTGGGAACATCGAACTTGCCGGTAATACAGGCTTTAGAAGATTCTTCTATAACAGGTGTAGCTACGTAAGTCCATGTTTCTAACTTTGAAAATGACGAACTTCCATACAACCGTTTATAGCTTATTTACTTCCCTAGGGGTAGAATTTCGCAAAATCCCTTCTTAGCGGAAACCTAGGTATTTAAAAGAATCTCCATACGAAGTTTGAGCTTCATAGCTTCGGTAGTTTCAGAGATTTTATGATCAATGAGTCAGTCAGTGATTTTGCCTTATATATATATATAGAGAGATTTTACTAATATTGTTTCATTTTTAATATTATTAACGTGTTTCTAATTATCTAATGTTCAACTTTTCTTTTTTATGCGCTGCACCAATGTAAAAATTATCTAACAATAAATTCGAAGTCACTATTACAGAAGCTAATTGTGTCAAAATGGTGATCCATAATGGCTCGATTACAAAAAGAGGGACTGGAGTACTATTAAAAATATTAAGCATTATAAAGATAATTAGGTAGCTAATTTTCTTTATAATGCTAAATATTTTTAAAATTTCCCAAAAGGGAAATACCGACAAGCGACTTTACCTGATAGCGGTGCACCTGCTGACTAACGAGGCAATGTTACAGGCGCGGTAGTACATACGGGTTGGGAGTTCAGATGGCAGTCGCTCGCAATAATACCGAAAAATAAAGACCAAACTATTTCTGCAGGCTGCTCCAAGCATCAAAATAACAGTGGACCCCAGGCTCCAAATCCAGGTAAGGTTTGGAAGCAACTGACAGATGAAGAAGAATATTTTAAACATTCTAGTTGTCGACACGTAATATACCAACATTTTTAACATTCCATTGAAGTTCACACGTAAGAACATTAATGTAAGTGTATCGCCCGTTACCGCGAACAGCGTTAGTATCTGCCTCAACCAGTACAGGCTCGTATAATTGTGACGGAAGACTATTTTGGGAACCATTATCCAGAAATGGCTGCGCACCGCTCGTGTTTTTACGTTTGGGTATGTGGATATAACGGGCGAGTGCGGAGTGAAATACATTAATTCTTGATTTCTTTAAAACGGAAATAGATGAAATTAGCTTGATTTGATTTACTTTATTTGTGTAAATGAAATTGGGACTAGACTAGACGACCCCGATGAAATTTAATGGAATTTTGTTTAAGTTCAATGATATTAAAGCAGTCACACCCGCGGAGCTCAAACATATTTATTATATTCCTATAATACACATTCTTCATACTGATTTTCACTTCTCTTGAGACATGCAGAGAAACTGAGTAATGAAACAAGGCCCAGTAGTACTTAGAATATTCGCTGCAGAACAAAAACATGTTGTTTTAGAACAGCAGGCATATTAAACATATTAACCACACGACTATTTACGGATTGAAAGTAGATTCACGAATTTTGGAACACTATATAAACAACTAAAAATCCAGCCGAAATTGTTTTAATAGATCTGGCTTTGCAGATTTTGTTCATCGCTTCACGCGATTTAGGTAAACACTACTTGATGGTTTAAAACCACTACTAAAGATAGATGCATTTAATTACTTTGTCCAAATTTAACGATTCAAGAAGCCAAAATCGTATAAAATTTATAGATCACATAATATGTAGTTCCCAATAGCTGCCCAATAATTTATAAATACCAGACAGTTTACTGAACTCCCCTGGTGCAAAAAGAATAGTCGTTCGATAGATATTTCGTTCAATAAGAGTTTGCCTCCAAGTTGTCTGAAAGGTTGTAATACAGCCTACCACCTACCCCACCCCCCTTACCATTAGCGGGACTCAAGACTGCGAGTTCCTCTAAATTCCGTTCCTTCCCACGCAGAAAGATATAAGGTATACCTACATATAGAATTCGCTTAGTTAGATAATAGATGTGGGTAGATAGGAGGTCGAGTTTCAACATTTAAAGCTTTATATCTGTGGCCATGGCGAGACCCAATTGAATAGGTGGACAAATTTCGTAAGTAGGTACTTCTTATTTTATCCCTACTATTCATAATATGTTTTTATTAGACGCGTGCTTTGCATATACTAGGTAGGTACTGAGTCGTAGACCCTTTTATAGAGCGTAGATATAATACATTCAGATATTGCGAGAGTATGTGTAAGCTTAGAATAATAAATTACTTAGTACCTAACTTCTTGAATTAAAGCCTGTAACGTTATGACCACGTAAGAATCAACGTCTACGTATCAATAATAATATTTTAATGTATTTATATTTAAACCTTTAAACAATTGGATTTGACATCAAGGTACGTATTGGAAAAAAAAACACTAGCTCTTTAATTACTAAGCTTACGTAGCTCTAATTTTAAATTACTTTAATTCGATTCTAAAATACTTAATATTCGTATTAAATGAAATGGTAATAATATTAAAAAAATAAATCAACTAAAGGCTCTATGAAAAAATCGATTCATAATGGTTAAAAGGAAAGGGCCCTTTACCTGCCGAATGTTATAAAAACTCGCACCAGCTGTTACCCAAATAATTGCACCTGCTTCCGTGAAACAGGCTTTTTGAATCAATATCTCAATACATAACATAAGAATGTATTATACTTACTATCCGTTACATTATTCGATTATGCCGATTAATAAAGAGTGGCCATGAGTTTTATTGCCAGGTTCTTCCTCAGGCTCTACCTATTGCTTTGGGAATCTGGCAGTAAATGTAAATGTAGAAGCAATAATCATGACATTCATAAGTGTTACTTTGTGACCTACCTGAATAAATTTATTTTCATTCAACATTAGCTTTCAGAACATTTTCGTGTCATTTCGAAATTAATTGTCGCCCCCTCTTGATTGTGTAGGGGAAGGTCGATGTGCCAGGAGGGTCGGCCGAAATTAATGGCCTACAAAGTGTATTAGATACATAACTATACCGACATGTAACGTAAGAACAATATTTCACCCGGTACATATACAGAATCTTACTGCAAATGTTTAAAAATTAAGGACTTAAAGAATTAAATAGAAGCAAAAATTCGTAAGCATGTAAGAATACTCCAGCTTCTTCATGTGCAGCGAACTTTATGTAAAGACCGGTTTCCTTTGTAGCGAATGCTCTCTTGTATAGAGTCTAGAGTATATTTATTATTGGCGCTAAAGTTAATGTAGGTACTTAGCTTGTAGCTAGTATTATTGTGGGACATTTCTTTTTTACACAGTGCCGTCCAGCCCAAAGTAAGCTAATATAAGCTTGTGTTACAGGATGTAGACGACTGATAAACATACTTATATATTTCTAAATACATAGGAATATATTATACAAAGGAAACACCCAAACTCTGAAACAAACATTTGTGGATCACACAAATATTTTTTCCCGGGAATCGAACCCTGGACCTCAGTCGCGGCAGTCGCATACACTACCACTGCGCCACCGAGGCATTGTGTAAAGCATAGACAGTGGTGTAATTTAAATATTTTGTAGGTAATCGAATAAAATTCAATGCAATTACTGAGAATACGGTTCAAGTATAAACATGAATGAGTAAGACTAAGAAAAACAATTGTGACGACTTTATATTATATTGAAAACTGCGGTGAGATATAAAATCTTTACGTGAACGGAGGATGTCTAACCAAACACGTGCTGCGCCTCAAATGAATCATAAATGATTAAGAAGAAAATTATGTCAAAATTAAACAAGCACTTGCCAAAACCAAGGAGGATTTCGACGATCATATAACACAACTTGATTCTTAAATTCGATGAAATATTATATGCAGATTTAAATTTCCGCTAAGTATCAAAATAACCGATTCAGATCGATATATTGTGAAACGCGAGTGGCCAGTTGCTATTGCTTAATATTTGCCACCCACGGGCATTCTGATGTTTTGATTTGGTTTTTCCAAATAAATACATTATAATAGACAGAAATGTAGTTATAAAATACAGCGAAAATATTTTATAGACTGTATATCTACAGTACATTCAGTAGCTATGTAAAGTGCGATAACTGAATCAAAGTCTACGCCTATATTTATAGGTCAGGTTATCAATACAGCACATAAACAACTCATAAAAGGAAATATCAAATTAAAGACAAGATATTGCATGCGACTATATCTAAAATATGAACGCGGTCGGGACAACATCGTTATCGATCGTGTTCGCGCATTCACCGGGCCGCCGGTTTCGCAAAAACGTATCCTTTTATAACATAAACACGATATAAAACAGACTTAAAATGAATTTGTAAGTAATGTAGAGGTCTTACCTGTAAGGATCAAGGAGCGGCTAAGCGCAGCACCTATAACACTTAATCCACAACACACGCGAAAAGACAAGTGGCGACAACCGACCCGCCCAAACTACGGACGCGGTATGAGTAACTTGCATGATATAAACAGCCAATGACATCCGACCAAAGAAAGGGAAGGCTGTACATCGTATCTCTTCTACGGTTATTCGAGTCAACAAAAGCAGTCCTGGCGAGACGGAGCGATTTTTGCCGAGGGTCAAAGGATCCGTGTAAGTTATGCGCACGCAGGACAATTGCTTGATACTCCATCAGTGTAGTCGGGTCGTACTTGTACACCCTTATTCAGAAGGTACATTGCATTCAAAGAATTTCCGTCGTGTGACCTGTATTTCATGATATAGTGGACTAGCTGTGCTATGCACGGTTCCACTAGTGCTGTTTTCTTTTCTTTGTTATTAGTCATCTCATGAACAAACCCCTTATATTTTGACATAATAATATCGATCGAATTGCTATGAATTTGTAGAACTGAGATATCAACATACAAGGAGAATTTTTATTAATTCGATCTACGAATATTATTTAATTCTTTATGTGCGTGTATGAAGCGGTTAATGAATCTTGAAGCGAAAGAAGTATGCATGGATCGCGATGCCTGGCGATCTGTCCTCTCTGTCTATCCCGACAGGGATACAGCGTGAAGATAGTTAAGTTTTTACTAATAATAAAGCAAACTAATGCACGATTTGTCGTGCATTAGTTTGCTATATTTTTCATTATAAAATTGCTATCTTATTACTGAGCAAACTCAGTTTCTTGGACAGACAGTCAGACGTCGACTGACAGTGTGAAACGTTCCAGGCGCATTCAATATCTCTCCACTTTGAAGCAATAGGCTGTTAGGGTAGGTGTGTTTGGCTTTATTTAGTACTATTGGAAGCGACAGTCGTCTTAAAAATCTACCGTTATGTTTTGAGCAGATACAGCAGGCTATGTTGGTTTGGGCTGCGGTATAATTGGGTGGGACCAGGGCCCTCTACACCTGGGATTTGAATCTCTTACTGTGGAAGCTGCAGTGAGATAAGAACTGAGTAAGAAATACACGCATCCAGGGTCCGCAAGCTGCTAGAAAGAACTAAAATCAAAAACACTTATATTTATACTAATAGTATGAATAAAGACGAGACTTCCAAAAGTCCGTAACAGAAAATAAGAATATCCACTCGCCCACTAGGCACATTATTTTCCTAGCACACGCTAGGAACAGGATATCAGATAATTGATGACAGTGGCTGAAGAAGGGAGGCAGGGGTAGAGACATGGGGTGTTGGGTAGGACAACCTCCACGTGGTACACCCTGGTAACGTGGACGACGATGTGCTCTTTATTGGAGGCGCACGTCGTCGCCCACGGCCAATAGTCCACCAAGGAGGGGGCCGTATTGGCCACTTCGGGTTGCTCCGTCTACACTCTGCTTTAGGCAGAGCGTATTGAGCGGAGAACCGCAGGACGTGTAGGCTCTCTGCTCACGCAGGGGCTTACAGGCATTCTTGCCAGCGTCGGTGTTGGGGAAGTTTAGCCATCCCCCCGCGTCTCGTAACCCCTAAGATTATCCGCAGCGACCCAACTGGTGGCACCAGTTGGTACGCGGTGGTCCTGGAGGTCGAGGGGCTTGCCTTAATTGGCCGGCTCGCGACAAGGACAAGTCTCTAAAACCCGACAGCGAAGTCGTTAAAACCTGTGGGGCACCTGGAGCACCCCACAGTATACATCCCACTCCCCGGAATGAGCGTCAGCTCTCAGGTTTTAACGACGAACAGACGACAACTCCCCGGGTGACCCCGGGGAGTTGTCGTCTGTTCGTTCTGCACTCTCACAATTATGAACAATTTTTACCAAAGCCCAAAAGGCCCGGAGGTGTGCCTCAAAACCACCCCCCAAACTGACGCAGAGGTAGCGTCAATCCCGGCTGAGACTGACGCCGAGTCAGTCCTCAGCATAGACACTGAGACAGAGGGCCTCCGTAGGAAGAGGTCACGATCCTCTGAATCAGGCAAAAGCCTGTTTCGTCGGCCGGGGACAATATCCTCCAGTGAGGATGACGTACCCGCCAAGGTGATAGCTACTACCGCCGGTAGAGGTCGAAAAGCCGACCTCCACAATTTGAAGGGGCGGGTTCCAAATCCGCCGATACATGCCCCTCTGCTGCCCAGCGGCAAGGCCACGGATGTGCCGGCGGCGAGAGAGCTCCTAACGGCTCTTGCTCGCATTTCTGACGCCGTATAGGGCGCCAAAAATGTACAGGGCAACCCAACAAATGTGCTGGTATACGCATTTCGGGTCTGGATGACGCGGCCACGACGGAGGAGATAATCTCCGCCGTTGTGGAAGCAAGCGACTGCCGCCGGGATCAGATAAGGTGAAATTCGCTTTGGGCCAACTGGTCACGGGTCAGTAGTCGTGAGCTGTACCGTCGCGGCAGCTCTGAAGATTGCGGATGGACGGAGCCTACTCATTGGGGGCTTCCTCAAGGCGCAGGTGCATCTCCTGCAGCCTCGCGAGTCCCGGTGCTACAGGTGCCTGGTCGCGGGGCATGTGGGGGTGCAGTGCACAGCGGAAGTCGACGTAGGTTATAGGTGCTTCCGCTGCAGCCAACCCGGACACAAGGCCATTGCCTGTAACGCTCCACCACGCTGTTTTAGATGCGTGGCGGAGGGCAAGACGGCTGAGCACCGGGTGGACAGCAAGACCTGCGCCGCCTCAAGGCCAAAGCCCCGTTCATCCCTAGGGGAATAAGAGTGCCGTTCAAGAGCGCCCACGTTCGCGGCGGGATGCGGATATGGATGTTCATTAATGAATGCACATATCCGCATCTTGCAGATCAATCTGAACCACTGCTCCGATGCTCAGGATCTTCTGTACCAGAGCATCGCTTAGTGGTCCGTCAACGTGGTCGCAGTCGCCGAGCCGTACTGGGTTCATCCCGGAACCCGGCGGCCCTGGATCGCTTGGCGACTATCTTTGGGGGGTCCGGCGCAGATACCTCGCGCCTTGCAATAATTGCAAGGGGCCCAGGTTGCGCCGCGGCGGACTATGAGGGAGTGGCGGTCGTTGCCGTTTACATCTCGCCGAACCGCGACCAGCATCAGTTTGAGCTATGGCTCTCTGAACTGGACGTCGTTCTCACTGCATGCCGTCCTCGCCCTGTCCTGGTCCTGGGAGATTTTAACGCCTGGTCGATGGCTTGGGGCTCCCGCGAGACCAATGGCAGGGGGAGAATTCTGGAGGATTGGGTCACTACCCGTGGCCTAGAAGTCCTCAACCGGGGGAATGTCGCCACCTGGGAGCGAGGGGCGTTGGGCGCTTAAACGGCTAAATCGGGAGGCTCTCCAGGAAGCGGCCATCGTGCAGGCTTGGACTCCAGCACCGGAGAGGCCTGCCGATGTGAATACCGAGGCAGAGTGGTTCCGGAGTGCCATGTCGCAAATATGCGATGCGGCGATGCCTAGGGTCAAGAACGGGCCGGTAAGGAGACAGGTGTACTGGTGGTCGCCGGAGATTGGACAGCTGTGAACAGCTTGCCTGACCGCGCGCCGCCAGTACACCAGGTTCCGCCGAAGGCGTCGCCGCCCCGAGGAATTCCGAGAGGAGGAGCTATATGAGGGGTACAAGGGAGCCAAGAGGGCCCTCCAAACCGCCATAAAGCGGGCCAAAAGGCTGGCCCGCGAAGAGCTGCTGGAGACCCTGGAGCAGAACCCCTGGGGGCGCCCGTACCTTATGGTTAGGGGCAAACTTCGCCCTAGGGCGCCTCCGCTGACCCAGAGCCTCCAGCCAGACCAGCTCAAGAGGGTCCTGGGTGCTCTGTTCCCTGCGGGAGCACAGGAGCACACTGCCCCATGTATGGCTCCACCTCAGAGTTCCAACGCGGATCCCAGTGAGGATGACGTGCCCGAAGTCACCGAAAGTGAGCTAGGGGCGGCGGTATTGCGGCTCAAAGCCCGCAAGAACACCGCCCCCGGACCCGACGGCATACCAGGCCGAGCATGGGTCCTGGCCCTTGAGGAACTAGGGCCTCGACTGGTAGGGCTCTTCAGCGCATGCCTTGAAAGGGGCCAGTTTCCCAAGGAGTGGAAGACGGGGAAACTGGTCTTAATCCGTAAAGTGGGGCGGCCGGCGGACCATCCGTCCGGTTACCGGCCGATCGTGTTGCTCGACGAGGTATGTAAGCTTTTTGAGCGCATTATAGCGGAACGCCTCGTCGAGCATCTCACGGACGTGGGGCCGAACCTGGCGGATAACCAGTTTGGTTTCCGCCAGGGTGGATGCGATCATACGAGTGAAGAGCCTGACAGAGGAAGCTATTTCAAGGGATGAGGTGGTGGTGGCGGTGTCTCTTGACATCGCCAACGCCTTTAACACCCTACCCTGGAGTTGCGTCAGGGAGGCACTTAGCTATCATAGAGTGCCTTCCTACCTCTGTCGTATTGTCGGGGCATACCTATCCGAAAGGGCGGTGGCTTACCCGAGTTGGCTAGGGCTAGGTCGGCGAGATGTGTCGTGCGGTGTTCCACAGGGGTCAGTCATAGGACCGCTCCTGTGGAATATTGGCTACGATTGGGTGCTGCGTGGTCCGTTGCTCGAAGGTGTCGGCGTGTCGTGCTACGCCGACGATACCCTCGTTACGGCGCGAGGAGTAACGCACCGACACGCAGCCCTAAAGGCCACGGCAGGTGTTGCTCAAGTCGTGGGTCGAATTCGGCAGCTGGGCCTGGAGGTTGCCCTGCACAAATCCGAGACTCTGTGTTTTCACGGGCCTAGGAAGCAGCCTCCTCCAGGATCCAGCATAACAGTGGGGGGCGTTAGCATCGTCATCGAGCCCTCGATGAAGTATCTGGGGCTCGTACTCGATAGCCGATGGAACTTCGGACATCATTTCCGAAGTTTGGTCCCAAAACTGAGGGGGGCCACAGCTGCATTATCGCGGTTGTTGCCCAACATAAGGGGACCTAACGCTCCCTGCAGGAGACTGTACCTCGGGATCGTGCGGAGTATGGCCCTATACGGGGCCCCCATATGGGCGGAGACCCTGACGGCCCGCAATGCGTCTATATTACATAGCCCGCTAAAGGCGATGGCCGTCAGGGTGATAAGAGGGTACCGCACGATCTCCGTTGAGGCGGCATGTCTCCTTGCCGAGACCCCTCCATGGGACCTGGAAGCGAGAGCCCTTGCGTCATTGTTTAAACGGCGCAAGGAGGCGCGGCGACATCGCCGCAGACTTGTCTTCGCCCAAGACTACCGGCCTCCATGACCGGGGGCCTGAGGACGGCGGGTGGGCTGCACGTCGTCCTTACAGAAGCAGGCCCAAGACGTAGGCATGACATGAAAATGTCACGCACGCCTCATGCCCCAAGAAGCGGGATAGTACCCGAACCAACCCCCCAAAGAAGCGGGATAACACCCGAACCCCAGGTGAGGCCGCGGTGGTAGCCAAAGTCTGCAGGGAGCTCTGGGACATCTTTCCGAGGAGTTACCCGGGGCGTCCGGCAATAGACAGTTAGGCGGGGACTGTGTGGTTTTAGCCGGTTCGAGTCCGGCATGACATCCGAGGGGATTTCCACACGTTAAAAAAAAAAAAAAGGCTTAGAGACATAAGTGTTGGTAAAAATAAGAAAAAGAAAAACGTCAATAGTCGCGCGTTTTATTAGATAGCGGTCATTAGATATACCAAAAGAAAAAAGACGTTATCACCCAATTTCTGTAGTAAATTTGATATAAGTCGGTACTGGAAATAATCTTGATACTCGGTTGATATCCCATTAGGCTTTCTCATACCTGATTTGACAAATCGGGAATTTTAGGTTTAACATTCTTATTTTTATTTTAAATTGCAAGAAAATACGAGTAGGTTGCATATGAGTAGGTACGTTGCATGTAACAGTTATCTTTATTATTTTTTGACAGATTTCAATCTCAATGCCAATAGGCTTCGGATAATTTTTTAATTTTAGCTTTCCATTTAACTATTATTTTTTTCAACAATGGCCGACTTAAATATTTACAGCATACAATAAAATGCATTTGAAGGTAAACCGAATTAACCATCCGTTTCGTTTTGTTGCTATAAATTTCCTGCTTGTCTATGCATTTTCTGTATGATGATATGGGTATTCATATTCATTTGTTACACCAATTCATTTGTTACACAAAAAGTCAGGAGGACGTCGACAAGGAGGTCAACAACACGTTCGACGTCACTTCTGAGCCATGGGTCTACTTTTCTGATATTGATAATTACTTGATAGACAACTTTGTGGCATTTACATTTGCGAGCGTTTCCATGCTTCGGAAGGCACGTTAAGCCGTTGGTCCCGGTTGCCAGTAGCATGGCAGTCGTTAAGTCAAGTTAAAGGCCTTGTTTATTCTTTGAACCTTCGCGTTTCACCACACGTCTTTGTCACATACGCCCTTCACTATTGTAGCAAAGGAATCCGACGACTTCTAAACCGAAAGTGGTAAAAACATCAAAATAGCCTATGGACGTAATTCAAGGTGGCCTGAATTGAATCCCGCAAACTGTTTTACTCTCTCTCTCTCTCTCTTATGGTTCCTAAGAAATAGATGCGTACAGACGGAAGGGCGTAGAGACTGAGACTTGGGTTTAGAAGTCTAAAAAATGGCGTGTAAAGTACATGTGACTACGTTCCGTAACGTGTAATATCGAATCGAAAGAAGCAGAGACCTTACCCCAGGAAACTATAGACATGAAAACTTTTATCAAATTAACTTGTTGTGTTAATAACCATGGCATTGTTAGTGATTTCAACACGCAGTCGATAATAAGATTTTTATTTAAAATGAAATAATTTATGGTAGTAACAGCATAAATATTTAAAACTGTAATGGCAGTATTTATATACCTGCTATATAATATAAAAAAAAATCTTTGTATGAATTAGAAGATAAAACACATTCTGTGACCAGTTGGAAATATAATGAAATTCTTTCAAACGTTAGGATTAACCATAAAATTAGTTTTTCTTCAGTACAAAATTTATGGCACACAAAAGAAAATTGTCTTATATCTATCTCAAAAACATACAACAGAATTCCGAAAATTAATAGTCCGGAAATTAGGAACGTAGACTCTTGTTCAAATTTGAGCATACTTGTTGTAGCGCAATAATTCTCAACAGTAATAAAAAATACTAGCAAATTGAACTATAATAAACTTTCAATAATCAAAATACATATTTTAACTATGCATAATTACATATATTTTTAAATACAATATTCCCGAACAATATTAATATAAACTAACTCTACTTAATCATCAATGTCATAGTTTTCAATCTAGCTAAAATATATATTAGGTATGTTCATGGTGTTATAAAATCATATTGCGAAAAATTTGTATGTTAAACTAGAACAAAGAAAAACTACCTACATTGAAATTATTTAAATATCACATCAAACATTGTAAGGTTTGATTTTATAACACCATGTACAGTAAACTTTAAAAGATGAATCTTTTGGCTGATATAATTACTTATTGATTATAATTTCTATCGAGACGACTACAATAGTACATAATACAGCAAAATTATTTAATTATATGCATATTTAAATAAGAGTATTAGTTAAAAAATTTACATAATACACAGTTAGGTATTTAAAAATGAACTATATTGTCATTACCAACTACTATAAGACAAATATATAATATCTACAAATATCGTAGACCCCGCTAATAACAAATTATTATATTTACTAGCCCACATTCAGCGATGATGGTGTCGATATCATATTTAGGAGGTGGAAGTTTCATGGGGAGCGGGTAGTTTCTCCCACGAAGGCTCCACACCCCAGATCTGACGCGCGTACTCTGCGATGGTACGGTCTGAGGAGAATTTTCCAGAAGACGCGATGTTTTCGATCACCATCTCTGCCCATTTTGTCTGATCCTGTAAAGATAATAATGATGAGGCGGTTACATCAATCGGAGCGCCTTAACAAACGTAAGATATGTAGTTTTTGAGGAACATGCCTATGAGAAAATAGGATATCGGGAATGTCAACACTATACTATACTAGGGGCGAAAGTGCCCCGTGTGATTTTAGTCAATTCGGACTCTGATATATCAAGCTCACCGTGCGATAGTTTCTATGAGGGACCTAGCTCATACGGGATTCAGCGCTTTGAAACCAGTTTCCACTATCATTATTTTAAACTAGTTGACGCGTAGTGAAGTTTTCCCGTTCCCGTTTCCCACAGGAACTTGTTCTCGGGATAAAAAGGAGCCCATGTGTTATTCTGCTGTATAAGCTATATTATTGTAAAGTTTCATTAAAATTTATTAAGTAGTTTTAACGTGAAAGATTAACAAATATCCACACAAACTTTCGCATTTATAGTTAAGATATTTATCGTGATTCTACTGCTAATATGACCTACACGGAACAGATACTAGATAGATATTTAACTAGACATAGCACTTTATTTCATAAAAGGTTTTGCACCGTTATGGTTTTTGCTAAAGACATTTCGATATTTAACCTTTCATAGCATAAATCGACTGTTTCAAGTTAGTATTTAAAATATTAAATTTTGAACGTTAATTTTTTTTTTAAGCTTATAATATAAATTTTTAATATTGTCAAATTATTTCTATAGCCTAGCTACAAACTATCGAGTTTGTTAACTCTGAAAACATGCTAAATGCTGAAGACCCTGCAAACCTAGACTCACTAGAATATAATCGAATTAAATAGTGTGTGAACATACCTGATACACATCAGAGACTTTTTGTTGTGCCTCGATGTAAGAGTCGAAATCGGCAAGGTGCAGGAAGCGGTCATGTTGTAACAGAACGTCAGCGATGTGTGTGAAGCGCCCCGGCTCGCCGGGTGAGAAGAAACCGCTGCGGATCTGTTCCACGCACTGTCGGAGCTCTGGATTGCGTTCGTAGTACTCGTAAGCATTGTAACTACACAAGCATAATGTGTATTTAGAGTCATACCATCAACAAACAAACAGACACGAAGAATAAAAATCACAGTTTCGGACTAAAAATCCCTTAATTAGTCGATTACAATTACTTTTTTTTTTATTTATTTTAAATGTACCGTCACAGCATTTTTTACAATTTTATAGGAGACAACTACATTAGGGTTATTTCAGACCCACTGTATATAGGGTGCAATCGTTAAGGCTTACAGGTGATCATTTCAGTATTCTTTAGTGAATTAAATACTAAAATTATGGAAACATCTATACTTATGTAATAGAGAGGAAAGATTTATAAATTTGTTTATAATGAATAGGCTCAGAAACTACTAGGCCAATTTTAAAAATTCTTTCACCATTATAAAGCACCTTTTTTCGTGAGTAACATAGGCTATATTGGATTGTCAAGAAGTTTAGGGTTCCGTACGAAATCTCGAATAGGAAAACTTCACCAAGCGGGCAAAGCTGCGGGCATCAGCTAGTTTACAATGAAGTACAAAAGTTATAAAAAGTTTTAATTGGCGCCCAACGTGGGGCATTTTCTTCAAACAATGCACACAAAACAAACATATAAATAAAACAAGTGCAATCAGTTTAAAAATTAGTAACTAATACGATAAACATAGAAACGCTCATTAACTTCAAACATAAGGACATTCAAGTAGGTTTTAATTGAGGCCCAACGTGTGGCACGAGCCTACTTATAAAATAAACGAGATCAATAACTTCAACTTTGGGGATGAAGAGTAGAAGCGTGCACGTCGCCATCCCTGCCAGCTACTGCTGCAATTCTTCTCCAACACGAGTGCCACCAGGGCGAATTATGCTAGGGCGTGCCCCCGAGGCGACGCGCACCAGTTCGTCCCCGCTAGTGCGAAAAGTGTGTGCCAGAGCGGCGTAGGGGACCGCCACCCTACACGCGCGGCCCGACACGGCGGGAAGTGGAGGATGGAGTGCAGGGTAGCTGCGTGGAATGTTAGGGGAGGAATGGCAGATAAGATGAATGAGTTGATGGATGTTATGAATGAGAGAAAGTTAGATGTAGTGTGCTTGACAGAGACCAAGCGAAAGGGCAGCGAAGTCGTAGAACTCCCGGGTGGGGTGCTCGCGCTATGGTCTGGTGTACCAGAGAGCGAGCATGGCAGTCGGGGGGTTGGAATTTTGTTGTCCTCGCGATTGGTCTCCGGTATGTATGAGTACAAACTGGTAGGTCCTAGAATCCTCTGGATCCGTCTAAAACTTGGTTTGACGAAGATTTTCCTGGTAGCTGCTTACGCGCCAGTATCTTCGTCGAACGCGAGTGAGCTAGAGGACTTCTGGGAGAGTATGAGAGAAGCTCTAAATGTGATAGAAGGAAATAAACTTATAGTATGTGAAGACTTGAATGGTTGGGTGGGTACCGCTCGCGATGCTTTTGAGTCGGTACTCGGGAAGTATGGGGATAAAAGGGTGAATGACGCTGGCAAGCTTATACTGGCATTTTGTAAGGAAAAGGATTTGTTTGTGGCGAACACAATGTTCAACCACAAACAAATTCATATGTATACGAGGAGATGTAAGTCAAAGAGAAGCATGATAGATCTATTCCTAATGGATAGTCGGCTCCGTAAACAGGTGATGGACACAAGGGTTTATCGAGGCGCTGAACTAGGATCAGACCACTACCTAGTAATAACTAGGATAAGGGGTCTGTTCGCGGGTTGGCGTCATCGCACCGAGTGTCCTGAACCTGAGCCGACTCATAGCATCAAAAGCTGGAAGCTGCAGGATGCATCCATTAGGGATAAATATAAAGAAAGGGTAGCCGAAAAGCTTGGCAACGTCAATGTTAGTAGTGAGAATGTGGAAAGTGTATGGCAGAACCTTAGGGATAGTATGGTAAATGCCGCTGTAGAAGTGCATGGTTAGACTACTTAGCCTCGCGGAATGATTTTAATATGAAAGAGAGATACAAGCTGCAAAAAGATAACACGAAGGCAATGATAGAAGAGGCTCGTGAAAGGTGCAGAATGAAAGCGGATGAAAGGTTGTCGTCCAATTTCCGGGATAATGCCAGGCTCTTCTGGAAAGAGGTAGGCAAGACCCGGAGTTGTTCGGCAATCTGCAGTATGAATAAAGTGCTTAGTGTTAACAATGACGTCCTAACAAACCAAAGTGACGTCCTGCAGAGATGGAGTGAATATTATGGAAAGATGTATGCAAGAAAAGACAGAGATGCCACATCGGGAAGTGGAGCTCACTTCGATGCTCCGGATCCCGATGTCATTGAAGTCATTAGTATGAAAGAAATTGAACAAGCGATAAGAAGTATGAAATGTGGTAAGGCTGAGGGAAAAGACAGAGTTACTGCTGAGATGATCAAGTACGATGGGTCGCGCGTCTGGGACACTCTATGTCTGTTATGCAACTTGTGCTGGCGGACGGGTGAGGTCCCAGATGACTGGCGAATAGCAGTTGTAGTACCTATCTACAAAGGGAAAGGCTCGCGCCTAAACTGCTCCAGCTACAGGCCGATCAGCTTGGTCAGCTTAGCTAGTAAGGTGTATGCAAAGATTATAACGGCAAGAATGCAGGAAAAGGTATTTATGGGAGGCTCAATGCGGATTCCGACGTGGAAGAGGTTGCATGGATCAAGTGTTTTCTCTCCGCAGGAACGCGGAGAAGTTTCTGGCTATTAGCCAGAGGGTTTTCTGCGCTTTTGTGGATCTGGAGAAAGCATTTGATAACGTTGTGAGGGAAACTCTGTGGGATTTGCTGCCCGGAAATGGTGTGGACGGCTCGCTGCTGCGGGCAATACAGTCGCTTTATAAGGACTGTAAGGCTTGCGTGCGAGTAGGGGGGGATGTGTCACCTCTTTTTGATGTCTGTACAGGCGTCAAACAGGGTTGTGTCATGTCCGCCTGGCTGTTCATAGTTGCCTGCAGAAGTTGAAAGATTGTGATATGGGTGTGAATTTGGGTGACTTTTCAGTAAACTGTCTGCTGTACGCTGATGATGCGGTGCTCATGGCCTCATCAGAAGCCGACCTTCAGGCATTAGTCACTAATATGAAAGAGGAGTGTGAAAGTAAGGGTCTTCGCTTGAATGCAAGTAAGACTAAGGTTCTAGTATTTGAAAGAGATGACGTAAGAACTAAATGCGAGATTAGGGTAAACCAGGAACGTCTAGAGCAAGTGAATGAAATTGTGTATTTAGGGAGTATGTTTAGCGCGGATGGAAGATGTGATTCTGATGTAGAACGGCGAGTAGCTGCCGGAAACAGAGTTAACGGTGCTTTGTCCCAATTAGTAAAGCGACAAAGCATCGTAAAAGAAGCACGACTGGCGATTCATAACGCAGTGCTAGTGCCAACTTTGCTTTACGGTAGCGAAACCTGGGTCATGTCAGCAGATGCATGAAAGTAAATTGAATGCTGTGGAGATGCGATTACTTCGAAAATTGTGCGGTGTAACTTTGGCTGACCGAATATGTGATACCCAATATGGCAGGTTTGAATGAAAGTTTTTTTTTTTTTTTATATCTAGCTCGCCAAAATGACGCCGTCCGCCTGATGGAAAGCCATGACGACATCTAGCGAATCGACGGGCCGACCGAATACGTAACGAAGTGATACGCAATATGGCAGGTTTGAATGAAAGTGTCAGCGTTAAGCTGGAAAAGGGCGTGCTCCGTTGGTTTGGACACGTCCAACGAATGAGTGAGGAACGATTGACGAAGAATATATATTGTGCGAAAGCAGAGGGTAGAAGAGGTCAGGGTAGGCCGAGACTTACATATGAAGACCACGTGAGCAGATTGCTCAAAAACGGAAAGGTCAAAAGTACTCGGATACCCAGACGTGCGTGTATGAAACGATTGATGAAACTCGAAGAAGCGAAAGAAGTATGCATGGATCGTGAAGCCTGGCGATCTGTCCTCTCTGACTACCCCGTCAGGGATACAGCGTGAAGATAGTTAGTTAATTAGTTAATAACTTCAAAAAATAAAAAGTAATTCGTGAAATATTGAAATGCTCATTAAATTTACAAAAAAGAAATGATGAATGGTGTGAAGATATTTAAATAGTTGGCGCCCAGCGCTTTTTGGTAGTTGACTAGAATAAAACAAATTTCTTGTTAACAAAAAAAACATTACTAGGTATATATTTTCAAAATTATTTTTGCAAAGTTTGTATGAATTAAAGGTATCAAATAGACAGACTTCGGAAAGGAACAAAAGCTGCCAGTCGCCCACTTTTACGAAAACAAATTCTTTGAACACAACTTATAAAGTTTGTGTTAGGTATACTGAAATATGGTTACTTGCAGAGAATATTCAAACAGTATTAAACAACACAATGGCCCCTAAAAAACTTCGACTTATATAGGCTTTTTATTTTAGAACAAGCTACGCCCTCCGTTATAGCCGTGACATACATCGAACTCCCGTTGCACTCCACATCTCTAACCCCTGTCTATAGTTAGAAGTTACTTCTGAGTTCAAATCCTTGACATATGTCGAACTATATACTGTGTGAATCTAGGACGATTTAACCAATGGACTTCTTGGACAACGGAATCTTGCCATTTGCTGAGCATTTTTAGCTAAGTCGCTGTTCCGCGGACTCAGTCTATCGTATACGTTCGGAGGGTAATTTAAAAAGAAAAAATGACGATATGTGCTGTGAAACCGTGTCAAAATTGTAGCGGTCGAACAATTAATGTTTGTTTTCATTCGTAAGTAAAAAATTATTTCATTTTGATAACTATTTTTAACAAAAACAATTTTGAAACATACCAACAACTTAATCGGCCTATATTCAAAATACTTTCATTATCTATAAACATTATACAAAGAGTTACCATCTCAAATTAGTCGAATAATATTGTGTCTAATTCGTATTGCATACCTACATTTTTCTATTTGAAGTTGTATTTTTATTGGTTGTTAGACAGTGACAACACTTCATGCAAGAGTAAGAAAACAATATGTGTGTAGTTTCCCCACCGCACGAAAGTTGGTTGACTTCATACTTTATTGAGCGTCCATTGGTTAAATCGTCCTAGCCCTGCATGTACTTAGTAAAGTTACTACTGACTTCAAATCCTAATAACTTTTGATAGAGTGTATCGCTTTTAATGAAAGAGACTAAATATTACCTCAAGATATGGAGCATTTACATATTATTCAATTCCTTGTTTCAACTATTCAACACATTTGTTTATATTTAAAACTAGCTGACCCCCACGGATTCGCCTGTAACGTATTTTGAACCTTTTACCTTTACAGAAATGTTTGAAAATTTGCCCGATTTGTTGACGATTTGTTTACGATTACTGCGCCGCTCTCCTGGGTAGTAGTGTAATGATATATAGCCTATAGCCTTCCTCGATAAATGGACTATCCAACTCAGAAAGATTTATCTATTCAGACCAGTAGTTCCTGAGATAAGCGCGTTCAACCAAACAAATAATCATACAAACAAACAAATAAAGTCTTCAGTTTTATATATTAGTATAGATTCAAAACAAACGACAGACTAAACCAATTTTTTTTATGCTTCAGTATCTATTACGGAGTGCCCACTAAAAAAACGAACAGAATTGTGCTTGTTACAGATAAATCTTATAAGTATAGAAGATAACATAATCTTAATATATATAACTTACGTGTCACGTTGTTTGTCCGCAATGGACTCCCTAAACTAATTAACCGATTTTAATCAAATTTGCACACCGTGGGCAGTTTGATCCAACTTGAAAAATAGGCTATATATCATCACGCTACTACCCTGGAGAGCGGAGCAGTAGTCATAAATGTCGATAAATCGGGCAAATTTTTATGCGTTATTGTAGAATTTATAAGGGACTAAATAGGTGCGAGGGGAGTTCCAACTATGCCACGGGCGAAGCCGTGCGGGTGATCTAGTGAGATATAAATATTAAGTAGAACTTTATAAATAGGGTGTAGATGTATGAGCTCTATTCTCTACTTGCAAAAAAAATTCAATTTGTGTGCTATCTCAGAGTGGATCTTCTGTATTTGTACTGTTATTTTTTCTGTGGTTAATGGAACTTTTACTTACCCCTTCTTCTGCAAATCTCCAACATCATTGACCCTCATGCCGAATATGAACAAGTTCTCCTCGCCCGCTTCCTCTGCCATTTCCACATTAGCTCCATCCATGGTACCAATAGTTAGAGCACCATTCAACATGAACTTCATGTTACCGGTGCCCGAAGCCTCAGTACCAGCGGTGGAGATCTTTTAACAAAATAAACAATTAAAGCATCCAAATGAAAAAATGCGACATCTGCTTATTTTTGTCTCTCGAATCTGTTCGAGCAATAATATGTTTGTTTGATCATGGGACAGATTTTAGAATCCAAGATTAAGGTCGGTATTCCAAAACGTATCTCTATACTTAATCAACGCTTGAGGCTAGTTTTTGCCTTATAAATACTACTCTCACGCGTTGATTGGGACTTGAGAAATGTTCTGGAGTACGGGCCTTAGATTTACTAGATTTAGTACTCGGATACCCAGACGTGCATGCGATTAATGAATTACAGGAAGCGAAAGAAGTATGCATGGATCGCGATGCCTGGCAATCTGTGCTCTCTGACTACCCCGTCAGGGATACAGTGTGAAGATAGTTAAGTTTATTTTAGAACATATTGTTGTGAAATAATATTTTGGTACATATTGGGTTCTGTCACAGTAGTCAAGTATTTTGGTTTAATCTCTCCTTGAGATGTTTTAGAAATATCTCTTAAGTTGCACATCAATCAAAATTCAGCCTATCGCCAATGGGGATATCGGGAGTGTGATGGGCCTTATGATGACTCGCTGATAAGACAGGTTGGTACAGAATTTCGTTTAGGGTTTTTCTTTTCTTAAGCAAGGCTTCTCCTTCAAAATAAACGACATACTTTTACTACATTATCACTGTGGTTAAACGTGATACGTGTGTCCATTACAAGGTCACAATGTCGGAGCTCTATCTCATTGCCCTTGATTTTAGATGACCCTTGTCAAATTACCCTTATCGATTTGTTTTCTTTATTGTATAACCAGTGGTTACCTAGACTTAGTCATCTCCCCAGACCCACGGATCTTATTCGGACCCCGTTATTGTATTATTGTAGTTTGTATAACTGCCATCTATTAGTCGCGTGATACCTACCTGTTCACTAAGGTCCGCCGCCGGCATGATGCGCTCAGCAAGTGATACTCGGTAGTTTTCCAGGAAAATTAATTTCAGTTTATCTCCGACGTCCGGATCGTTGTTGACCTGTTATAGGAGATAATATTTTTAATGCACTATTTTTATTTATTTAATAAAAAAAAAGGAAGATTACTTACAGTGTTGCCAACGGCACACGCTAATGCGATAATTTGTTTGGCGACATAGTAACCCGGAGCCGCTTTGCCACCTATCATGACCGTCCTTGGAGTGATCGCAGCACTAGGGTCACGCTTAATGCGATTGTACAATGTAATCACGTGCAAGATATTAAGCAGTTGACGTTTATATTCGTGTATTCTCTTGACCTGTACGTCAAACATCGATGCTGGGTTTATTTTAACGCCGGTATCCCTCTCAATCAGTGCCGCAAGCCTCAACTTGTTCTCTTGTTTAACTTTCATTACGGCCCGTTGGAATGCAGGATCCTTAGCCCAACGTTTCAATCCCTGCAATTTCTCAAGGTGCACAGTCCAATCCTCGCCTATTTTATCGCAAATGAGATCAGACAGACCCGGATTACACAGCAGAAGCCAACGACGAGGAGTTATACCATTAGTCTTATTTTGGAACTTTTCAGGCCACATCTCGTAAAAGTCGCGGAAGAGGGTGGCTTTGAGGATATCTGAGTGTATGGCAGCGACGCCGTTAACAGCGTGGGCACCAACGATGCTCAAGTTAGCCATGTTCACTCGCTTTTCTCCTTCTTCTTCAATAAGCGACATGCGACGCATACGATCGAGATCTTCGGGCCAGCGTTTCTTAACCTCTTGTAGATGTAAGAAATTGATGTGGTAGATCAATTGCATATGCCTTGGTAGTACATTTTCTAACATGGTGCAAGGCCATCTCTCGAGAGCTTCAGGTAAAACAGTGTGGTTAGTGTAAGCGCAGCACTTTACTACCAGCTGCCAAGCTTCATCGTATGGGACATTTTCAGTATCAATCAGGATTCTTAGTAGTTCAGGTATAGCTAAAGCCGGGTGGGTATCGTTCAGTTGAATAGCTACTTTATCAGGTAGGCTCTCGAAAGTTGTTCGAACAGCTTCACGGCTTCCGAATTTCGAAGACTTGTATCTCCTGATAATATCTTGTAGAGTGGCCGCACACATGAAGTACTCCTGACGTAAACGTAACTCCTTGCCTTCGAAGAAGTTATCATTCGGATACAAAACTCGAGAAATATTTTCAGCGACATTACGATCAAGGACAGCTTGGATGTAATCACCGGAATTGACTGAAAGTATGTACAAATTGAAATTAAAATCGATTATTTCAATTGACTATTGAGTTGAAGCGATATAATATCTACTTACAGAATCGTAGGTTGAAGTCCATTGGGCTCTTTGCTGACCAGAGACGCAGAGTGTTTACGACATTGTTGTTGTAACCAGGGATAGGATTATCGTATGGCATCGCGAATACTACCTGATAACAATCACAATGTATTTCTTATCAACACGTTGATTTGTTCGTCATACTGTTCATTAATGGACAACATAAATTACTTTCCTGATATGGATTTATATACCTAATACAAGAGATTTATCAACTACGCCCAGTTTTAGTAACCTTTTATTTCTGTGGCATCATAGCGCTAAGCAGATGAGCGAATTTAAATCTAAGTTCAAAATTGCATGTACAACGATGGTTACTTGCATCGATTTATATTGAATTATGCAGTTCGGGTATTGAACCTTCACTATCAGCTTATGCAAGACCATTTACGGCAAGAAACTTGTTTTGCTCATTATATTGTAATGTAATAACAGTAATTAAGCCGATCACACCTTGATCTAAAAACATGGCGATAGTGCATAGTACATGATTTCTAAGCATGCAGAATTATAACTGGAAGATCATAAGTGCGTCATACATGAATGGATATTGGTAGTTGATAAAACTTACTATTGAAATTCTCTCTAAGGTCCGTATTCCAGAACGTTACTCAATACTCAATCGACGCCTGAGAGTAGATTTTACAAGGCAAAATCTAGCCTCAAGCTTTGATTAAGTATTGAGAAACGTTCGAGAATACGGACCTAAAACACTTTACAAATAATATACAAAACTGTTTTCATAATATTTTTACACTTTTTTTTATACTCGTACAATCTAGCTAAAATCGTCATGATTAACCCTACGCTATTTTTTTAATTTACATAGAGGATTTAAGCATTTTTTTAATGTTCGCTATTTCAGCCAGATGCTGATTGCTAGTAACTAAAAATAGGCTATTCAAGACAGAGATTTATTTATTTAATGTAATCAAATCCTTTGTCATTCATAAAACTGGCATTAATTACCTTCAAAGTTAGTGTTTAACACTTCATAATTTTTAAATGACATTGGTGTCTGGATATATTCAACCAAGTAAGTCTTTTTGCTATAGCCGGGTTAGTATGGAGTGTCTGGGACACCCAGTATTTGCCTACCCTTAAAGTTATCCTACATAAAATGTTTTACAATTTCGTAGTGAACTACGAAACCTCCCTATCTTCATAAATCATGACTAAGTGACCATCCATAGTTTATCTTATTCCTTACCCAATCTGAATCTGTGAAGACAGATTAAGTAACAGAGTTCAATTGATGAATGCTATCGAAATTACAGAATTACTTGACACAATCCAAAAATAGCGTTCACGATTTTAACAACGAGCGACCGCATATAGAATTAATGGCCGACCGTCTCGCTGCGTGAGATGGCGACAATTGGGTCAACACAATCTAAACTTATATACGTTCATACATGAGAAGTGACAACGGAATCAATTGGTTGTTTTCTTACCTGTGTATCGATCCATTTTTTTCCTTGTGGCGTGTCCACCACACGACCGTAAAAGTTGACAGGTAACATAAACTCAGGACGAGCTTTTTCCCAAGGGTTACCATAACGCAGCCAGTCATCGGGCTCCTCCTGCTGTTCCCCGTTTTCTATCTTCTGTGCGAAGATACCGTACTCGTACCGGATTCCTAGAATTGAAGTTGTACGGGATATCAATCTCAAATAATCTTATCACATTAGAAACGTGTGAAATAGTAGTGCCACAAAGTGAAGCGCAATCGATACCAACAACCCTCTGAAAGTTCTCATGCTGAAGATCACTATTAATCCTGTATCGCAAAATGTGAGTTTAAAGAAACAACTTGTAGGTGAATATTGTGGTGTGTGTAGGCTGCTAACGTTGTGGGTCGCAAATTGCACGTTATTGTGTTCGCACACAAGTGTCTACTTATAGAAATCCTTTTTCAGACTAAGCTTACTATACCCGTACTTATTCTATGACAAACAGTCCAACATCAACTGTTGGGTTACGATTCTCCAGGTGTACCTGGTCGAAGGCTGTTTGGATCGATTAAATAACTCCCCCTTTACCTCTTTATACCGCACGTTTCGACTGTATTATTGCAACTAAAGTTCTCGCATTGCATCTAACGTGGAACGTTGTAGCACTCCCACTTCTCATGGTATTGGATATTCCCTAAAGATCATTGCAGACAATCAATATCTGGTTGTCTGCAATGATTACTTGGAAATGTATTTGTATTATGGATAGTTGCTTACAATTCTAATGCCTTAGTGACATGATATGGTATAGGTACGATACGATAGATTATTGACATACAACATTGAAATATTAAGATATCAAATTGTTGTGTAATTGGATTACTTTCGATTTCGATTATCGTGTACTTATTGAGTGGATTTCTAGTCGTGCAATTTTTAATTAATCCGCACATAGCCTTGTGCATTTTACCTTGCCATATTGGAGCTGCAATCTAGAAAATAAAAACAATTTTGCTTTTGAAGAGTATCCTATCAAAGATAATATGATTATTTTCATTTGTTATCATATTATTGTGAACATTATAGGGTACCAACACTCCCTGGTCGCGTACGTTCAATTTAGCTACTGTTGAGTATAAAGCGACTTATCTGGGAAGTGAAAAAACTGCAATATCTCTATCAATATACCTTACTTCTCTACAGAATGCCATAGAGTTATCTTTTGTATCTTAGGATCTAACGTCATATGCCGTTTGTATAGCTTCAATTGACGAAGTACATCAATTTAGTTTATAATATAACTAGACGACCCCCACAGCTTCGCCCGTGGAATATTTCGTCCTCCCATCGCACCTACATACCTGTATTTAATCCCGTTGCTTATTAATTCTACAATGATGCATAAAAATTTGCCCGATTTGTCGACATTTATGACTTCTGCTCTGCTCCCCAGTGTAGTAGCGTAATGATATATAGCCTATAGCCTTCCTCGATAAATGGGCTATCTAACACAGAAAGAATTTTTCAAATCCGACCAGTAGTTCCTGAGATTTCAACCGAACAAACAAACAAACAAACTCTTCAGCTTTATAATATTAGTACAGATTTGTAGTATAAATGTAGAAGTCTCGACCAGTCCAAGGTTTTATTAATAAGTGAAACTCCAATATACCTCCATTATATTCGCGCAGACAAGTCTCATTAAAAATATATTTCGGGAGTCCTCTGCATTACGTTTGTGTTCAGGTTATTGACCATCGTTCAATCGCTGCGCTTATCAGTGTTTATTATAATTTAGTCTTCACCGTAGATATGAAATACTGTGCGGAATTGTAATATGTAACATATGTAACCAAGATAGATAAATACAAACAGAAAAAGAATTGAATGGCTCGGTGGCGCAAGTGGTAGTGTATGCGCCTGACGCGCTGAGGTCCTGGGTTGATTTCCAGGTGTCTGGATCCGCAAATATCTGTTTCGATAATAATATTGGTATTTGCTGTATTAAATCTATTCTAATATAAAAAGATAAGGAGTTTGTTTGGTTGAACGCGCTAATCTCAGAAACAACTAGTTGGATTTGACAAAAGCAGTAATCATAAATATCGACAAATCAGACATTTTTTTATGCATTACTAGCTTACCCGGTGGATTTCTTACCTACTTGGATTTAAAAAAGTTATGCTTAGGTACTTATTATCTGAATTAAATTAATTTTTAGTTACAAAATTTGTTACAGTAAAAATAAAATATAATAATGAGAGACAAATGCCCGGAAAAGCATATTCACATTTCTTTTTTAATTTTCTGGTTATATAATGACTTCTTTTTCTCTTAGTCGTGATTCCAGGGCACACCTCTCTCCATCTCCAATAGTATTTGGGATCCTCAGATCTCTAGTGACGTCCAATACCATAGTTATTTACAGGAGTTAGTAAGACCAAGCTGGCGTCCAAAAACTTCGGAGTGCTAAACAGAGCGCGGCAGTGCACAGTGACAGTTTTTATGGAGGAGTGGCTGGAGAGGCAAAATGGCAGTCTCACCTACCGGATGTCACAGATGCTTACCGTACACGGGTATTTCTGTAAGTTTTTGTGGCGTATATACCGGGAGGTAACACCAGAGTGCCAGCACTGCGGGGAATTTACCGAGGATACGGCACTGCATACACTGGCGTAGGTGTGTATGCAGTGTGAATGTGTAGCAGTAGGCGAAACACGTGTCGCGGTAGTGGAGTATTATAATTTTTTAACAATCTGGAGAGAGGGTAAAGTTACCTAATATCTGGCCTACATCCCTTTCCTTGAGAAGTTCGGTTCGTTATTCCTCCGTTACAATTAGTAGAGATTATCCTAGAGCGTTATGCTTTAGGATTGGCGTTGATTCTGTGGTGGGATCCTCCTCCCCTCCTAAATAATCATTCTTATATTGTTCAGTAGGCAACTTAAGGTAAAACTGAAGAGGTATAATACAATTCAACTTTATGATTAAAATGAAACACAAGCAGCCCACCAGATCTTCTAAACATAGGACTAACACCACCAGTAAAGGTTCCTTGACAGCATTTAGATAATATGTGTGTATCTCTTTCACAGTTTTTATAGTTTAGCCTGTAATTGGCGACACATAACTTTCCAGTGTCTGTTGGGGTTCACTAAGGTTCTAAGTGCATTACAATTCAACATAGCATAAACATATTGTCAGACTGCAATAGAAGTTCAGATAAGATTACTGAGTTACTCATGCATGCAATATTTCTCCTGCAGGCTCTGACAGGTGGATTCAGTATGTGAATGCATGGAGGGAATCAGTTCTAACTAACTATCTTCACGCTGTATCCCTGACAGGGTAGTCAGAGAAAAAAGATCGCCAGGGAATCAGTTCAGAGTGAACATTTATAATTGGAGCACCAATAGCAGTCATATTATAAATTGCGTTAAATTAGTTACATATACACTGCGCTGGCTGGAATAATTAAAAGATGGGCTCTGGTTTCTTTGTTTAGCATTGATGGAAGTAACTGCTGTCTGACCTCTTATCTTCTATCTCTTATCTTATTACCTATCAGACAGGTTGGTTGGGCATTCTTTACTCCATGATGATATTTATGATAATTATTGTAATAAACAAGTAAGTATAATATCCACTTACCAAATAAAATATAATTTCAAGGCAATTTTAGAAAGCCAGTGTTGAGTAATTTTTATTATTAGCAATGAATGACTGATATTAGTATTGTTTCCCAATCATATTCATTTTAAAACAAAAATGTTGCTTCTTACCATAGCCATATGCAGCCAATCCCAGTGTGGCCATAGAGTCAAGAAAACAAGCAGCCAGGCGTCCAAGTCCTCCATTGCCAAGACCAGCATCTTCTTCTAATTCTTCTAACTCTTCAATATCCAAGCCAAGCTGATAAAGGGCTTCATCCACGGTGCCTTGGATACCAAGGTTTATCATGGTGTTCTGGAGGGATCGTCCCATATAGTACTCCAAAGAGAGGTAGTACACACGCTGGTGGAGACAAAATACTTGATTAAAAACATTTACAGATTCAATGTATTTTAGAGGGACTGTAGATTTGGATATGGGTTTGAATTTTGGTAACTTTGAATTTTACTTGAATTTTAGTATAACATAGGCTTTGTACCTAATAAGTCGGGAATAAGACCCGAAATATAAATATTAATAGTACATTGTCTGCTGTACGCTGATGATGCAGTGCTCATAGACTTATCTGAAGCCAACCTTCAGGCATTAGTCACTAATATGCAAGAGGAGTGTGAAAGTAAGGGTCTTCGCTTGAATGCAAGTAAAACTAAGGTTCTAGTTTTTGAAAGAGATGCCGTAAGAACTAAATGCGAGATTTGGGTTAACCAGGAACTTCTAGAGCAAGTGCATGAAATTGTGTATTTAGGGAATATGTTTAGGGTGGACAGAAGATGTGATTCAGTTGTAGAACGGTGTATAGCTGCCGGAAACAAAGTTAATGGTGCTTTGTCCCAATTAGTAAAGCGACAAAGCATTGTAAAAGTAGCACGACTTGCAATTCATAATGCAGTGCAACTGCCAATGTTGCTTTGGGTATGTCGTCAGATGCATGAAAGTAAATTTAATGCAGTAGAGATGCAATCACTTTAAAAATTGTGCGGTGTAACTTTGGCTGACCGAATATGTGATACCCAATATGGCAGGTTTGAATGAAAGTTATTTTTTTTTCTTTTATATCTAGCTCGCCAAAATGACGCCGTCCGCCTGATGGAAAGCCATGACGACATCTAGCGAATTGAGGGGCACTCTCTTAGTCTACATGACTACTGACAGCGTCCCTCAAGTTGGCGGCCCAATGATGTGCCTCTTCACGCTCCGCTTGAAGAACCCGGGATTGTAAGAGGAAGGAAACACGTGCGCTGGCAGAGCGTTCCAGGTAACTGTAGTTCGACAAAGAAACGATCTTTTAAATCGTTCCGTTCTGGCGAAAAATCTTCCACTGTATGGGAGTGGCACTTCTACCCAGCACGCGTTGTTCGGGAACGAAAAGGAGAGGGCGGGATTAGGTTGAAGAGCTCTTCAGAACACTCGCCATGGTACATGCGGTAAAATGCAGCCAAGGACGCTATGGTTCTACGCTGCGCCAGCGGCTCAAGGCTTCCTGTTACCTCAGGACAATCTATAATGCGAATAGCACGTCTCTGCATAGCGTCGAGCGCGTCCAGCAAGTACCTCGCGTAATCATCCCAAAGGTGAAAACAGTATTCGACGCAGGGACGAATCTGTGTTTTGTACAACATACATCTCTGCTGCGTGAAAAAACGTCTTACCTTATTCAGGACTCCTAACTTCCGCGAGGCTAGCCCAATACAGCTCCCTATATAAGATTTGTAACTGAGCTCACGACGAACGTCTATGCCGAGGATGTCTAGATTTCTCATAAATTTTTAATAAAGTGGAAAAGACAATTCGATTCGAGACAGGGATTGAACCTGTGACCTTTGCCTAACCAGGGCAATGTTCTAGCCACCTGAACTACCCAAACCGTATCGAATCAAGTTGAAATTCTCCACCATATTTATATCGTCATTTTAAGAGTATGGCCTAGATTGTCCTTCATTGGTATTGTAGTGTTCTGAAGAGATGGTAGAGGTAGGAAAGGGGATTTTTTAGCTGTGAACGCACACGCCTGTGTTTTTCGGGCATTGAAATCGACCAGTTTTTCAGAACCCCATCCGGAAATGCGATTCAGAACCCGGTCGACATCAGCCACAGGTTGCCGTCTTTTTTCCTCAATGTAGGCCCTTCCTACTGCTGGACGGGCAGAATAACTCCCGTGCAACGTGCTATCATCTGCATAGCAATGAATGTTCCCGAGGGACAGCATGTCATTGACATGCAGAAGAAAGAGAGTTGGCGACAATACAGACCCCTGTGGTACCCCGGCATTAACCCGCAAAAAGCAAGAAGCCTGGCCATCACAGAGGACCCGCAAACTGCGCCTTTGTAAGAAGCTGGCTATCCAGCAGCACAATTGAGGCGGTAGACCATATGCCGGTAGCTTGGAAAGAAAAGACGCATGCCAAACTCTATCGAAGGCTTTGGCAATGTCCAGACTTATAGCCAAGGATTCACCGTGCCTTTCCATAAGATCACCCGTTGAGCGTTTGGGCCTAAAGCCATATTGCCGATCATTGATCAACGAGTGATCCTCTAGGTATCGCATTAGCTGCTTGTTGACAATGAGCTCGAACACTTTACAGATAACTGAGGTGATGGCTATGGGGCGATAGTTTGCTGGATCTGAACGATCTCCTTTTTTGGGAATCGGTTGTACGTTCGCTTCCTTCCAAGCCTCCGGCACGTCCCCCGAAGAATACGAAAGACGGTACAGACGCGTTAGCGATGGAGTGAACTCGGCTGCACATTTTTGAAGTACCACCGCTGGAATACCGTCAGGGCCACTCGCTTTCCGCGTGTCGTGTGACCGTAGCACTGCCCGTACGTCACATTGCCTGATCACAATATCAGGCATTGTGTAGCCACAATTAGTAATGGTATGTTGCAGGCCACAGTCGTCGACCCGGGAATTAGCCGCAAAGAGATTTGCAAGCAAGTCGGCTTTCTCTTGAGCTTTGTGAGCCAGTGACCCATTAGGGTAACGCAGCGGGGGCAACGAGGTTTGGCAGAAGTTGGCCTGCACGGCTTTGGCTAGTTGCCAGTATCCACGGCTGCCCGTTGG
The DNA here is from genome assembly GCA_948477245.1 of Thumatha senex. Taxonomy (NCBI): domain Eukaryota; kingdom Metazoa; phylum Arthropoda; class Insecta; order Lepidoptera; family Erebidae; genus Thumatha; species Thumatha senex. Next base: position 16,162,082 of record OX419731.1, on the reverse strand, counting down.
ATGTGACGTAAGCTCCCGGACCAGCCGCGCGACGCGCTGGGCATCCGCTCTCCTGAAGGCCCTCTTGCTGGCCCTAGTGGACCTGTTGTACGCTGCCTTGAGGCGGCCTACTTTCGGATCGCGCACCGCCCGAGCCCTGACCCAGGCGCGATACGCCATCTACTTTTGTTGAACAGCCTCGGCGCACTCACGCCCGAACCAGGGCCGAGTTTTGCGAATGCTGGCGTCATCAGTATATGGGATGTAATATTCCATCCCTAAACTGATCTCGCCAACAATTGCGGAGGCACTATCCGACACAGCTTTGCTTGCAAAGCAGCGCTGACTCCATGGGATGGACGCAAAGTACTCGCGAAGACCATCCCAATCTGCTGACGAGTAATGCCATAATCGCCGAGTTACCTCTACTGCACGTGCAGGAGATGACGCCAGCATGCGAGTCTGCACAACACAGTGGTAGGAGTCGGCCCAATGGAGCGCCCACCGACACACTGTGCCGGTCTGGGCGACTCGTCAGCAGTAGGTCCAGCAAAGCGGGCGCGTGGTCTGACCTGTCTGGTATCCGCGTGATCCCGCGTACCATCTGGGTCAGACCATGGGAGAGAGAGAATGCATGGGCGGCACGTCCCGCAAGATCGGTCTTGAGGGACCCCAGTCACTCAGTGTGGTGACCGTTGAAGTCCCCCAGAAACAGCACCTCTGCGTTCGGGAACCGCACCTGCGCGTCATCGGCCCCCTCGCTGAGGTATTGAAACAGCCTAGTCATCTCCGCTTCCCCTGTGTAGGAACGGTATACGCACACGTAGATCTGGCTCATGGAGCCATGATCCACGTGCAGCCAAAGGATAGAGTAGGAGGAGTTCTCGAGGCAACGCAACCGGCGACAACGAACATCCGCCCTAACGAACACGCTCGCCCCTGCTTTATCTCGAAATTGATCCTCGATGATTTAGCGGGGGTGACACAGGTAAGACGAGTCGTCAGGGCGGCGTATTTGTGTCTCCGTGAGGAACATCACAGCTGGCCGTGCCATCTCAAGGTGGTGGTGGACGGCATCGAGGTTTGTGTGGATTCCACGGATGTTAGTAAACTCCACCTCGAAAGCAAATTTTGCGGGGTTTTGCGGCCACTGTGATCCTCTTTCTTTTTCTTTGTGTTGCCATTTCTTTTATTTTTTTGTGAAGGAATGCGTGAAGTTGTTGCAACATTTGCTGCAGCAGTGAGTGACAAGGCGCAGACGCTAGCTTTGACTATGTATGTGTGGTTAGATGGAAGCCGACCCGCCGGACGGAAGGGCCCCCGTACCCTCCCGAATGTGGTCGCCGGGACCCCGCGCCGGTCACCATCCGGCACGACGATACACGTCGGGATTATGCGCGACCTGGTGGGGCAGCCTCCTGTAGTGGTTAGTCCCAGTTGGGCCCCTGTACTATGCCGCGGGCGGCCAGCAGCACCACCGTTTCTACAGGTCTCCCTGGCCGACGGATCGACTCACATCACCCACACTAGACTCCACTAAGCGCCCACTGGTCCCTCGCCTGCTGCATCAAGCGCTGCCCCAGGCCCGGCTGTGCAGCTGCTGAGCCCCTAAAGCAACCCAATCGAAGCTGGATTACTTGGGGGGGCCTGACACAGCTGCACGGTGGTACCCCCCCGGACCAACACATTGTACCACCTGGCACCCACACAGAACGATTGATGAAGAATATTTATTGCGCGAAAGTAGAAACAGTGAGGGTTGGCCAAGACTTACATATGAAGATCATGTGAGCAGATTGCTTAAAAATGGAAAAGTCAAAAGTACTCAGATACCTAGACGTGCATGTATGAAGCAATTGATGAATCAGGAAGAAGCAAGAGGTATGCATGGATGTGGCAATCTGTCTTCTTTGAATCTCTCAGGGTTACAGCGTGAAGATAGATTGATATTTAATATATTTCTATATATAGCATTAGTAGATATATATTCATTCTAAAAAGGAATTTGCCGATATTTTTTGTTTCCAAAAAAGTTATGAGAAAGCTTTTACAAACTACTTACTTTTATAAAGAAATATTTATCAAAATAACAGTATTAGCTTATCTTCCACTGAGGAATTTCTTTTAAAATACAAGTTTAATCTCAGATTATGATGGTTTTCATAAGTTCATGGTATACTATTAAATAATGAATAATTTAATTGGAAATGTAAAGCATTAATTAAAGTATGTGTGGCAAATAAAACAAATTTCTTGATTAAAGAATAAAGAGATTTTTTTATGATTGTTATCAAACTGTCAATGAGCAGTCCATTAATTGTGATCTAAATTTAGTATGATCCAAAAATAATATTAAAACACTATGTGTGTAATCATAATCATTTAAAAATACAAAAAAGGAAAAACTGGAGTCTAAAAAATATACTTGAATTAAACCTTATAAAAAAATACCTTAGGGTCCTTTTCATAGTAGTACTGTTGGGTTCTTATCCATCGAGAGACCAGATGATCCTTAACAGTGTGAGCCAAGGCGAAATAATAATCTCTTGGAGTTGCTACATTTCTATCCTTAACCAAGGTATAATGTACATGGCGATTGAACGCTTTCTTCACCTCGGTTACATTTTCTACTGCTACAATTCCTCGGACAGATATCTGCTTCCGCTTATCCGAATCAGTTTGAACGCTCATCTTGACTTAAACTCAATAAAATCGAATAAAGGCCCGTGCAACTATAAGGCCTTCTCAATCCTGACTGGGACAAACAAAACGATTTACGTATCGGTCACCTTGAGAAGGTCAAACACGTGAAGGTACTACAGACTGCTAAAACCGGCTTTAGTATTGCAGTGAAGTTAGTAAATCAGATAAAAAATTCCCTAAGAATAGTTTCGCAACTGAAGCAATATTTTCAGAAACCTATTTACATTTTAGGGCTACTTAACATGCGTGATTTCAATAATTCATTCAAGATAAAATTATTGCTATTCGTAATCGCAACCGCGTAAACTTCACAGCAGCATTTAGCTGTCAAAACTGTCAAAAGTATACAGTCAGCAACAAAAATATTTTTTGCTGCCTTAAAAATGCTGAGTCTGTTGGTCACCTCAACCCGGACACGGTCCCTAATCCGCAAAGCCACAATCAAGGAAAAAAATACAATAATATATTTTTTATAATATAGCACCTTTATAATATACCTGTAATGTAATAATATTAATATGTTTTAGTTATGTATCATATTTTTAAGGTTATATTTAATGTTATTATTAAGTTAAGTTGATATTTATTAATTTTATTATTAATTAAATACGTTTTCCTGAATGTAATATCATTATTTTCTTACATAGATATTATATCTATTTTCTTACATATCCCCGTAGGGGTAGGCATAGGCATATTGCTGGAGCGTTGTAATGTTGCAAATTCAAAAAGCTCTCCAGCAATGGGAATTCTTTTTCTCTGACCGTAAACCGTAAACAGAGAATACTATAGACATGCTATAACATAAACACGACGCTCCGTCAGAATGACATCTGTGGACAGCTGTCTCTCTCATTCTTACGTGATAATAGATGGCGCAGGCAACGCTCCGTCATATTGTACACCAGGAAATAGGTACATTTGTATATTGAGAATGTAAGCAGCGGGAACAGTAGGCGGCTTTGTTGCATAAAGTGATTTATACCAGGCAAACTTTTGGATGGAGAAATTTGGAATAAGTTAACGAGTGGTAGCTGTTTGGCGTACTGACAACAACGACAGGTATATATTTAAAATATGAAATCAATACAAGAAGAAAATAAATATGTTTACTTTAAATACTTAAAACAATTTATAAATATAAACACTAACTTATTTCATACTATAACTAGTAAATTTTCACAATGTGCAACGAGCTGGTGTCAAGACCTTTAGGGAATCACTCGTGTGCTTGCATATATCGTTAACTCGAATTTTACTCTGCTTGCAACTGTATTTTATGTCTTTTTTTTAATGTTTATTTTTATTTTATCTAATAAATAGGAACTAAATGTAAGATTTGGGTAACCAGGAACGTCTAGAGCAATAATTATCATAGAATACAATATTTCTCAAGAATACTCTTTTTAATAGTTAAAATTGCTGTTAATGAATAATTATTCATATTGTACGATACCACTTAAAATAATAAATTTTGTAATTGATATTCGTCTTTGTTAACCTTATAATCACGAAGTTAAAACGTCAACTTGACAGTTACTTTTCTTATTGTTACACGAAGGCAAAGGAAACCTAGTTTGAAATTATAAAAATGAGCAAATAGATTTAAAGGGGACTGCCCATCTTCCATACATCGTTGGGCCCAACATGATAATAAATGATGAACATGTACAGGATCCAAACTAGTGCCATTAGTTAGGGAACAATATGAAATTCAAATTGCCAATGTTTCAGTTTTATTGACAATGGCATTCTCAAGAAAAATGACCTCAAATATGTTTTAGGTTATGTTGTTCGTGATATATTTTTATTCACCTGTTATTCCAGATCTCATCGGATGACAAATGATAGCACTTTACTTAAACTCTCACTTAAATGCTCGGTGAAAATATACAAAAAGACGCCAGAAATTCAACAAATAACAGAAAATTATTTACTTACACTACACTACTAGTCACAGAGCGAATGACATGAAGGGACACGAAAAAAGTATCGATACTTTTTGGTATCGATACGTTTCCTTTCGATACCGATACTTTTGTACTCGATACTTTGTGTTCGACACTTTTACTCAAGGAGTACTTTTTGACAGGTATCGAATTGACAAACTTTACTCCTTATCTTTTAAAAGTTAACATTACGCCATAATTTGATTGTACCAAACAAATATTGAGCTTGAAGTCGTTCCTTCGGCTTTTAGTCAGTTTAGTTCGTAACCTTTCTTAATTCACTTCACTAATAATTTATTTTATTAGTTCCACTCGTTTGCCGTTGTTCTAATATTATTAGATTTCCTTTGTTTTTGGAATTGTTGTGAACCAAAGACATTATACTTATAACTTGACTGTGCACTACGGCGAGAGCTCTCGACGGTAGTGTGTCCTTTTCTAAATAAGTGACCATTTCCAAACAGAACACGGGACGAATTCCTTGAACGATTGATCGAACCTACTGAATTTACATTAAGTAAAAACAAAATCTAAACATCTCGTGTATCTTTTTTTTGAAACTACATCACATGCCCTACATGTGGGTTACGTATTGCAAGTACTTTTGTTACTGCTTTTATACTAAGCATTATCTGAGTTACCGTTGGTACTGTGGCGCTCACTCAGAGTCGTTCATTAAATTAGTACTAATGTGAACTAGCCTTAAGTTTATCCTTATATGTATGAGTGGTATGAGCCATAACCTTACCACCAGAAAAATGCTTTGACGGCTCTCATCAGACTCTCTTTTCCCGCGGCTAAGTTAAGTCTCATGGTCTTAGGTATCTAATATATAATTTCATTTATTACCGTTCTCGTCGCTACGACGTGCCTCAAAACGCATTGGGAATGTATTTTGAAAAAAAACAAAATACACGTTTTTTGTTTGAACAAGATCTGTATTTATATGTCATAGAAAAACAGCTTACTTCGTCCTTACAACTAGGACCCGATTATCAAATTCGTAGCCTTCGTAGGTACTTAGGTCCTTCTTAATCAAGTAAATGAAGAAACAAACATTTATTTTTAACAAAACGTACGTTAAACCACGGAATAGGTCATAGGAACTTTTAACTATATAGGTATCGCGATATCCTACTCAGTGATTTTTTAACCCGAAATATCGACCTTTCGGCCGGCTTACACCCTGACAATAGTAGCATGGGGAAATATGAGTACACCTGTCAGTGTCTTGTCGTGATCCCTGACACAAACATGCAGACTGGCGAGATTGCCATACCTCTCGAAAAATCGATATAAGTAGTAAAATAAAAGTAAATGACTACAATATTACATATTTATTACTAACTTATGCACTAATTAGAACCATATATAATTGATTTGTATAATAATTGCATTAAAACTTAACAACATTGATATTATATAAACTATTTTCAACAATTTCATTTACAGGTACAAGCAACTTGCGAAGCGTTATATTTTCTTATTCTACTCAATAATTAATTACATGATACACATATTTGCATAAAGCTACCGTATATTCGATTTACAAGTTTAATTAGAGGAAGAGGGAAGTTATACAAATTGACATTGACATCATTTTGAGGACACAAGACCAAAGACCTTATCCTTACTAACTTACTTCGTATAAGTTACAACTAGACACAGATTTAGAAGAGTAAGCAGATCAAACATATTCCTTTGTTTATGGTGTAATACTTTATTCTTTTCACTCTTGCCATTTGTTATATAAAGCTATCTTTATTATTTCTGTGTAGCTACATCGAACTCACACTTTGCCAGCAACCAGCGTGTAGCCAATTTTTCTACTAATGTCAACCGTCGCTGTCATCTTTGAATCAAAGATGTATGTATCGAAGTGAAAATATTACATAAAATTATTGTAAAATGTAATAAAAGTAGTAAAAAAATATGTAAACAGTTCAATTATTCAAACAAAACATAGAGTGGTGAACAAGAAATCACCAGGAATAACTTTTCATGGATAATTTATGTACCACTTACGACTACGTACTGTTACACCAAAGATTTGTATCCAAAATGATGAAATTTCTTGGTGAACACTTGAAAAGGTTATTGCTAACTGTTCATAGTATCTGTTCCATAAATCCGTTTGGTTGCTGTCGTCATCTACAGCTAAGTTTTTTGTTAATTTAGTTACACTTTGTACTGTAATGCTATTTCAAGTAATCAGGGACGAAATAGTACAGAGGTCACAAAATGTTATATTTCAATACTCAGTGTATCTAAATGTTATGGAAATCTTGTTTTAGATTTACAATAATATAATCAATAAATAACTGTTAAAAATTGTAAAATAAAAGGTTATTGTATTAATTAAAAATAAATAACTTTGTACAATAATGGTTTAAATTTTTAGACACTATTAGACAGTATTTCTGTTTGGTGAAGGTGCTTTCGGTGTAGTACAAATCGTGGGTCTATATCTCAGGAGTGCAGCAAATCTCACAACAGGCTTGCCATTGTTGACCGGTTAGTCTTCCCTCTCCCAACTACAGCTATATGTTCGAATAAGGGTCCCATTTCTTATTAGATAAGTCCCAAGGGTCAAAAATTCTCAAGGGTCTCTGCGTATTAACCAGTATGTCCCTATTTAAGCCTACCAAAAGACAGAGTTCGTTCATAAGAAAATAAAGATAGTGATGAAGGAGCCAGTTTTATTTTACTAAGTTCATATTTTAGTTAATATTTGTGAGCTCGTATTTGCGGGGAAAGACAAAAATGAAATTTACATGTGGCAAATAACTGTAAAATAATCATTGTTTTGATTAAAAAGAAAAAACTTTTTAAATTACTGTTTTTTATTTTAATCCTTATCTTTAGACACTGGTGCTAATTCTGTTGTTGAAACCACTAAACTAAATTTCTCTAAAATTTTCTTATTTTTATTAAGAGATTGCCCAATGCTATTCTGTTATTACGTTGAACTAAACTTGGTGATATTATAAACAGCACTAAATTTGTATCTGACATCACATTTAAATTTAAGACAAACTAAGTTTAGTCAACTGTTCTCACATAAATCCAAAGGAACAATGTAAGTGTAATTTTAATGTTGTAAGCCACACCTACATTTTAGAAGAGCATCCATTGACTTTCTTGCTAGATTCTTCTTAAAGTGTAGGCTGCCCTTAGAACTGGCAACTAGAATAGCTCTAATTTTGATATGATATTAAATATAACATTAATTTTGTTTTTGTTTTGTATAAATTCATTACTATATTATTGGTCAAACATCATGTCATCATCAAACTAATGTAATTACTGGCGGTTAAAAAAGAGTGGCCATGAGTTTTATTGCCAGATTCTTCCTCAGGCTCTACCTATTGCTTTGCGAATCTGGCAGTAAATGTAAATGTAGAAGCAATAATCTTGACGTTCATAAGTATTACTTTGTGACCTACATGAATAAAGATATTTCATTCATTCATTCATTCACTAAAATCCCTTTTATGTGATAAAATTCAACAAAACATTATTTACATGCAGACTAACATGGTGATTCTGAACTTAGTGAGTCTATGTATATTTTTCACTTTTTGTTGAATTTTATCACATAAAATGAATTTTAGTGATGTCAGATACAAATTTAACGTCACACAAAATTTAGAAATTTTCAAAAAAAAAGGACTAATTTTAGTGGGTCGTTTATTAATTTTTGTAAATGTTTGAAACGTGAAAACTTTTAAAACGTTGTAACGTGTAAAATGTACATAGGCAGTTCAATCATCAAGTTAGTCGGCATGTATTTGCATTCGACTGTCTGTGTAAATTTTTCACATCTTGTTCAATTTTATCACATAAAAAGAATTTTAGTGACATCAGATACAAATTAAGTGCTATTTATGAAATCACCAACTTTAGTTCGACTTAAAAAAGCATTTGGCAATCTCTTAACAAAAATTAGAAAATTTTAGAGAAATTTAGTTTAGTGATGTCAACAACAGAATTAGCAACACTGTAGGACAGTATTTTTCCTGCCAAAGATAATAAGAAATATGGGCATGCAGGTGTCATATTTTTGCGATCGTTATCAACCACAACTGCAGGATTATTTGGCATCCCATCACTCACGAATACTGCGTATGTCTTATACACCAGGAAATAGCCAGGAGTAGATAGATAGCTAAGGTCCTAATCACTGACGTGTCTTTTATTTTTGTCAATTTGTTATGGAGCAGGTTCTGTCATTATACTGTCGAGCTGCGCCATGGGTTTGCTTCAAAGGAGTCCTAGGTCTTCTTCGTCAAGTATAGCATGTCTCCATGGACAAAGTACGTGTGCGCATTAATGCGGTTGGAAAGGTCAAGATCAAAGGAGCTATCACCGGCCCACCCCCATCGCCTGTGATTTTCACGAGGTGCATAGTATTATAATTCAAGCAGTAGGTATCTACCCTAAAATTAAAAGAATGGAATAACTTAATCGTCATTGATTATGCTGTTAGCTACCCGGTCTTGACATTTTGCTGGAGTTTTACAAATGGTCTACTTTGTATATACCTACTAAAACCCATGCCGCGATTCACTGCTTCGATTATCGTCTATCACGGTGGCGTAAGTGGTGGTGTATGCGATTGCTGCGCTGAGGTCCCGGGATCGATACCCGGGTCAGAACAAATAGTTGTGTGATCCACAAATATTTATTTTGGAGTTTGGGTGTTAATACCTATGTATAATATTTATGTATTTATAAATTTATAAGTATGTTTATCAGTTGTCGAGGTTCCATAGCACAAGGGACACATCAATATTTATTTATTAAATTGCTGTTCAAAATCGGGTTCCGAAATCTATGTCATAATGTGTCAAAAAGCATCTTGTTGGTTCGATTTGAAACTCCTTTATTGCCGACTCATTTCATTACTAATAAAATAACCTATCAACACGGTCATTTATTAAATAAATAAATATTGTGGGACACTTTTCACTCAGCGCCATCTAGCCCAAAGTAAGCTAATATTAGCTTGTGTTATGGGATCTAGATAACTGATAAACATACTTATATATTTCTAAATACATACATACCTATTATACATAGGAAACACCCAAACTCCGAAACAAACATTTGTGGATCACACAAATATTTGTTCCGACCAAATGGTAAATATTTGTTCACAGCGTAAATGATAGCTAAATGCGACCCTGGATTGAGCTACCTGTCTATATGTGTGAAATAGGCTACGCTATTTTTCGCAAACGTTTGATCTGCTTAATTTTCTATATCTGTGCAACTAGACTGTGCACTAATACGAGATTGACAAAATATTTGATCAACAAAAGCGAAAAAAGGCATGCTAGTTCATGGTTTCATGCGGATTGTGTTATTTTTAATTATTTTATGGCCTGTTTACTACACCTTTAAGTTAAATCTTATTTGAACTGTATAAATATTTAGATAAATTCCAAAATTTATGAATAATGAATTTAAATAAAATATATAATATTTTCTACCAGTTCTACCAAAACCTATGGTTAGTATCATTGGCAACGCGTCAGACAAGTACACACTACCATTGGGAGCCCTCTCGTCAGGACAGCTTTTAACTAGCTCCGGTTATGAGGAAATTGCTACCCTAGTACTAAGAAAATATATATCTTTTAACTCCACGAAATTTTTTGGTACACAGTCTAGTTGTAAGTCTAAGGTCTTTTTCACAAAACATTACTTTACATTGACGGAACAATAGTATTGCTACAAAAGACAAAAATACTTTAGACATAAACACAAAGGACGTCGACTAATACCGCAACCCCGTTGAAGCAAGTGCATAGAACAACTTTTTTTTTAATACTTACTAAATAGGATAGGTAATAGGCAGGAACCACATATATCTTGATAATTTTTTTTATTTAGGTAAGATGTCTATGGTAGGAACCTATGCCAGTCACACTGTAAAACCGTAAAACCAAATTATTTTGAAAAGCAGCCTAGATCCCGCTTGAGTACTTTTTCCATATTAAAGGAGTCTGTTTACTACACCGTCTCATTACTAACTAACTAACTATCTTCACGCTGTATCCCTGACGGGGTAGTCAGAGAGGACAGATCGCCATTCTTCGCGATCCATACATACTTCTTTCGCTTCTTCGAGATTCATCAATCGCTTCATACACGCATGTCTGGGTATCCGAGTACTTTTGACCTTTCCGCTTTTTGAGCAATCTGCTCACGTGGTCTTCATATGTAAGTCTCGGCTTACCCTGACTCCTTCTACCCTCTACTTTTGAACAATGTATATTCTTCGTCAATCGTTCCTCACTCATTCGCTGGACGTGTCCAAACCAACGGAGCACGCCCTTTTTCAGCTTAACGCTGACACTTTCATTCAAACCTGCCATATTGCGTATCACTTCGTTACATATCCGGGCAGCAAGTCCCACAGCGTTTCTCTCACAACGTTATCAAATGCTTTCTCTAGATCCACAAAAGCGCAGAAAACCTTCTGGCTAACAGCCAGAAACTTTTCCGCGATCATGCGGAGAGAAAACACTTGATCCATGCAACCTCTTCCACGTCGGAATTCGCATTGAGCCTCCCATAAATACCTTTCAGACTTTTCTTGTATTCGTGCCGTTATAACCTTTGCATACACCTTACTAGCTAAGCTGACCAAGCTGATCGCCCTGTAGCTGGAGCAGTTTAGCCGCGAGCCTTTCCCTTTGTAAATAGGTACTACAACTGCTACTCGCCAGTCATCCGGGACCTCACCCGTCCGCCAGCACAAGTTGCATAACAGACATAGTGTGTCCCAGACACGCGACCCACCGTACTTGATCATCTCAGCAGTAACTCTGTATTTTCCCGCAGCCTTACCACATTTCATACTTCTTATCGCTTGTTCTATTTCTTTCATACTAATGACTTCATTGACATCGGGATCCGGAGCATCGAAGTGAGCTCCACTTCCCGATGTGGCATCTCTGTCTTTCCTTGCATACATCTTTCCATAATATTCACTCCATCTCTGCAGGACATCAGTAGGACGTCATTGTTAACACTAAGCACTTTATTCATACTGCAGATTGCCGAACAACTCCGGGTCTTGCCTACCTCTTTCCAGAAGAGCTTGGCATTATCCCGGAAATTGGACGACAACCTTTCATCCGCTTTCATTCTGCACCTTTCACGAGCTTCTTCTATCAGTGCCTTCGTGTTAACTTTCTGCAGCTTGTATCTCTCTTTCATATTAAAATCATTTCGCGAGGCTAAGTAGTCTAGCCATGCTTTCTTCTTCATTCGAACTGCTTCTTTCACTTCCTCATTCCACCATGCATCACGCTTATTACTACTGCCTCTTTTCGTTTCTCCACACACTTCTTTTTCAATTCTGCCATACACTTTCCACATTCTCACTGCTTACATTGACGTCGCCAAGCTTTTCGGCTACCCTTTCATTATATTTATCCCTAATGGATGCATCCTGCAGCTTCCAGCTTTTGATGCTATAAGTCGGCTCAAGCTCAGGACACTCGGTACGATGACGCCAACCCGCAAACAGACCCCTAATCCTAGTTATGACTAGGTAGTGGTCCGATCTCAGCTCAGCGCCTCGATAAACCCTTGTGTCCATCACCTGTTTACGGAGCCGACTATCCATTAGGAATAGATCTATCATGCTTCTCTTTGACTTACATCTCCTCGTATACATATAAATAAATAAATAAATAAATATCCATCACGCCTTATCCCCGAAGGGGTGGCAGAGGCATATTATATGCCCACTTTTCACCGTGTGGATTCCTGTCCTACAGTCCGAGTATACATATGAATTTGTTTGTGGTTGAACATTGTGTTCGCCACAAACAAATCCTTTTCCTTACAAAATGCCAGTATTAGCTTGCCAGCGTCGTTCACCCTTTTATCCCCATACTTCCCGAGTACCAACTCAAAACCATCGCGAGCGGTATGTGGAAACTTGAATGGATGGGTGGGTACCCATCCATTCAAGTCTCCACATACTATAAGTCTTTCATTTCCTTCTATCACATTTAGAGCTTCTCTCATACTCTCCCAGAAATCCTCTAGCTCACTCGCGTTCGACTAAGATACTGGCGCGTAAGCAGCTACCAGGAAAATCTTCGTCAAACCAAGTTTTACACGGATCCAGAGGTTTCTAGGACCTTCCAGTTTGTACTCATATATACCGGAGGCCAATCGCGAGGACAGCAAAATTCCAATCCCCCGACTGCCATGCTCGCTCTCTGGTACTCCAGACCACAGCGCGAGCATCCCACCCGGGAGCTCCAAGACTTCGCTGCCCTTGCACTTGGTCTCTGTCAAGCACACTGCATCTAACTTTCTCTCATTCATAACATCCATCAACTCATTCATCTTATTTGCCATTCCTCCCCTAACATTCCACGCAGCTACCCTGCACTCCATCCTCCACTTCCCGCAATGTCGGGCCGCGCGTGTAGAGTGGCGGCCCCCTACGCCGCTCTGGCTCACACTTTTTGCACCAGCGGGGACGAACTGGTGCGCGTCGCTTCGGGGGCACGCCCTAGCAGTATTCGCCCTGGTGGCACTCGTGTTGGTTCATTACTAAGACCGTTCTAGGAACGTGTCACAAAAAATATTTTTTGCACTGAAATGTATGTGACTATAGTCCACTAGACCGTTCCGTCACAGATGTCATTTTGCCGGTTCCGATACGCACCGCGCAAGGAATGTGACGGGGAGCTTGCGGGTTATAACCGCGTATGATATGATAACCGTATCAAAGCGTACCACTTGCTTTCGGGTATCACATGGGTTGCATACGGCACGAAATGCCGCCGATCTGTTTTAGTGGGCAAGGTAATGACTGTGTTACTTTTTGTGTTTAATACATTCCTAGTATGGTCATACTATGAAATGGTGTAGTAGACAGATTCCTTAAAGGAGTCCGTCCGCTAAGTATTACACCGTTTAATATTATAAGAGTATATAGCCGCAGTCTGCTCTTTATCGTTTTAACTCGGTCTTAGGATCGACAGCGTTAGTATAAAATATTTGATGTTGGAAACGTTCATAGATTACAGTGACTCTTTCAATAAGGTAGACAGAGGTATTCTATATTTAAAAAAATTGGCAGATTATACCATGGTACCCTCTCTACTATGTTCAAATTCAAGCGGTGCCATATCAGTAATTATATCGAACGTATATAGACGGTTTCAACAACCTAACAGCCTGCGCCTCGTTCATTTCAACACGGCAATGGGCTCATTACCTGTTAAGAGGGACAAAAATGCATACGGTGAAATGTGGGCGTTTATTATGCCTGTGCCTACGCCTTCGGGGATAAAGGCGTGACAATATGTATGTATGTATGTTCAACAACCTAGTACCCCAGTACTGGTTCGACTGGTGTACTAGCGGCAGGACACACATAGACCTCTTCAGGGTAGAGGTCCCCGCGGATACGAAGTGCTCGAACGCCTGCGGCCCCCGCTCGGTGTTCCAGCTCTCCGATCAACATGTTGTCAGAATATACCGACCATTCGCCTGTGCCTCTAATTATTCTTAATTTTGTCTGTAATAAAATATTGTTTTGATTATTATTTATTGTTAAATGCCTCGGTGGCGCAGTGGTAGTGTATGGACTGCCAATGCTGAGAGCTCGCTTTGAGTCCTGGGTCATAAACATATAAGTATATTTATCAGTTGGTTAAGGTCAATTGACTAAAATAAAGCATTATGCCCACTAGCACCCGTTAGTTCTTGGACAATATTGCTAGTGACTACCACTGCATTTTGGAGAAGATAATGTTAATTTAAGAACCTTTTAGCATAGGCGAACGCTGATTCAAAGCAAAATGCAGTTATCGAGCGCTCACACGGCACAATTAAAAACACCAGTCGCGACGACTGAATAACTAATAAACGCGCGACTCCGATACCGTATCCGAACGCAGGAAGTCACGAAATTGCGATGCAGCATCAGAGCAAGGAGTTAAAACGTGCAATTCCAATGCTGCAGCGATTGCATATGGGGGAGCCAAAAGGCGATACAACACCCGGTCGCCTATGCTAAAAGTCTGTGGTGACCCTTAAGTCCAACCCTCCTCTAGATTTTAAAGGGTTGATTAATTCCTCGTTGTTTTAGTGAGGTACCAATAGCTAACGAAAACTGAAGGCGAACTGAAGATGAAAATAAAAAAGATAATGAAGGTTGTTCGCGAAAAAGCTGATGGGACAGGTATTGCAAGGAGAATAAATAATAATAAATAAATATCGTTGGGACAACTCACACAACGCCATCTGATTCCAAACTAAGCTGAGCTTGTATTATAGTAATAGGTCACTGATAAACATACTTATGTATTTCTTAATACATACATATTATAGATACATAGCACCCACACACAGAATAAACAATCATGCTCATTACAGAAAGTTTTATCCTGGGTGGGAATCGAACCCACGACCTCTTGCGTAGCAGTCGGGTACACTCCCAACGCGCCACAGAGGCAGTCAAAGACTTCTCGATTGCCAATTCCTCTGTTAACATTACAAAGGCTGTCAAATACACTTACGTAAGTTCCAGGCACGAGCCGGGCTGTCCTCTGCCGCCGCTCAGGGCCCCACGCTCCCAGCCAGGCATTCAGCACCACTAGTTGCCTCTCCCGTTGTGACTCGTCATGAGCGCGAACGTTGATGTGCGCCAACACGTTAGGTCGAGGCCATTCTTGTGCTTTGTCCATAAGGTCTACTGCGAAGGAATGGAGTAGGGGACGTAGTCTGCAATAACCAATATCTGTATCACTTTCAGAATGATGATGAACTCCATTAAGAGAATGTAAAGTTTATGTCATAAAGCATTAAGAGCTTAAAAAATTTTAACTGCAGGTCGCAACCTGCGCTTGTCCATTTTAACAGAATGGGCTCACCTCCCAGTTGCAGGGACAAAAATGCACACGGTGAAATGTGGGTGTATAATATGTCTCTGCCACCCTTTCAACGATAAAGGCGTTTTACACCCTCTGTTGTGTTGGCCAACATAGGGTGTAAAATTTTCTGGGTTGGAGTTTGGGTGTTTCCTATGTATAATATGTATGAATTTAGAAATATGTACCTAAGTATGTTTATCAGTAGTCTAGATCCCATAACACAAGCTTATATTAGCTTACCCTGGGCTAGTCGGCACTGTGTAAAAAAAATGTCCCACAATATTCTAAAATCGCACAGTATTTAGTCTAAATAACAATGCAACTCCAAAGAATTTAACAACAGAAAAAAATACAGGTTATGTACCGATTCCTACTATTGCTTTAATCGTAAAATCAACACTATATACTCGAATTATGCATAATTATGAACAGAACATCTGCGCTGGCAGTGAGTCAACATGCAGAGGCATAAGAAACCGCCATTGATTACAAAACTATTATCAAAATCACTAAATATTGTGATTATTTAAGTACCTTCCATAAATAACTAACTGGTGTCCTTCCGGAATGCCGTTTGAAAAGGAAGCGATGACATTTGGTCTCCAAGTGGGCTCAGTAATTTCTCTTGGCGAATCTTCGCTTGGTCTGAGTGGGACCTAAAACAAAGACTGGTAAAAAGTTTTTTCTTTTGCATTTTAGTCCTTAGGTATTTTATCTTTTTACTCACTATTAATGGAGGTGATGCCAAAACGGGATATATATCAGTCTTTTGTATTTTCAGAGTAGCATCTCTAACGCCGGTAACTTGTACCCATTCGGCAACCAGTGGACTGGGGAGCCTATGTGCGTAGCTGCAATATTGCTCGCCGTCTAACGCCCATAATGTTTCTGTTTCATCAACTACAATTTCAATAGTGAATGTCTGACCAATTTTAAAAGGAAACGATCTGAAACAGAATACATAAATATAAATTATTAATAGGTAGGTAATAATCACAAGGTTTACGGTAATATCTATTTCTAGGTAATACAAACAACCAACCACCAACTCGCCTGAATCCTTCCATAATAAAACAAACTCGTCTACCCTGTCTGTTAAACACAGTTCTCTAGAAACTAAAGACTACTGAACGGCAGTGAGCCCTATGTATACCTACTAAACTATCACATGTAATTTTATCGTGTGTAGATTCATACCTATTCTGAGGTGACTATAATTATTATAACTTGAAAATCTGAACTAATTTATTTTTTATTTCTCGATTATCAGATTTGATGGCTTTATTGATAGAGTTTTGGCACCGATTTGACTTGACTAACAATCTGCTAACATCACTTCATCGGCTTTGAGAAACATTGACGAATGTAAAATGGTGGTATAGAGTATCTTGAAAAGGATCTCTTTTAGAGAGTATCCTACCTACTTGGTTTTCTCCCTGTCATCACAAAGCCGTGTAGAAGCACCATTTAAAAAAAAAATGTTTAAGTAGTCGGGTTGAGTCTATTTCCTTACGTGAAAAGCTTAGCTTATGTACATAGCTTAAAGGAATTACGTATGGAGTCAGGTTCTCTATAGTGTAACCTAACTTTTTTCATCATTTGTCATCCAGTTTGTGTTTGATGTTGATGACAAATCATGATTAGGATAAAAAAACAAAAGGTTTAGGTAACAATAGAAACCCGGCCTGCATACTTATTTTGGTTGCGCTTTGTACCTAAACCAAAACGCTGTAGCTACCATGGTACTTATATCTACATTAAGGTGTTTCCTAGTACCTAAATGCAGTAGTCTCCTCAGGTCCCCATTTGCCGTGGCGACGTGTGTTTCTTACCACGTAACATTGTGGTAGTCGTACATTGAAGTGCACTGCGATATCTGCACGTCCAGTATCGGGTTCTCCACACCCTATGTTCACGGCGAACCTGTAATTGAAAAAACCGGTGATGGATTGACATTTCTTGTACTGAGCACAGAATGACGGAGGTATTCAAAATATTGATATTAGATTTCGAACAGCGGGTCAACTGTGATGTTTAATTTTATATCGACACCATTTGGAGCTACCATTCACGTCTAGAGGGGCCACCCTTTCGCGGACAAAGGTGTGATAGACAAACAGGCAGAGTTACTATAATAAATATATAGGTTAATATACACATTTCACCATAAGCATTTTTGTCCTACTACCAGATGGTGTGCCGTGTTGAAATGGACAGGTGTAGGTGATGGTTTGGCGACCTACTGTTGAATTTTTTCGTCCCGACCGCGCTATTTTGCCTTCAATTTGATTCTAGTTCCGTCTGAGCTCCAAACCTTTCTAGAACTGTCTACATCAAAGTCTCATCGGCAAGATGTAGTGCATTAGCTTCCAGTGGAAGCTTCGGCAATCTCGGTGCAGTCCAGTCCAATAAAAAAATCAATTAAGTAAATACTTAAGTACTATCTGTCTAAGTAGGTACAAATCTGGTTAAAAATATTAGTGACGCATTGCCGTTGGCTATGATGACATTACAAACATTGTATGTAATATTTTCCTCAAGTTGCAATGTCCTTGGTCTGTCACCATAAATTGTGGCCTGTCGGAACTACCTGTTAATCATAGCAATTAGCTACGAAGCATGCAGTTGTCTCCTATCTAAGTATATCAATAAAATTACTGGGTCATCCACTGACTCATCTATCACCTCCCAGCCGAAACCCTACATCCAGAACCTAGAATTTTAGGGTAAGCATCATAATGCCTTTGACTACCTCAGTGGCGTAAGTGGTCGGTCATTTACGCGCTGAGTCTTGAGTTCGAATCCTGGCTAGGAGCAAATATTTGTGTGATCCGCATATGTTTATTTCGGAGTTAAGAAGTTTAGTCTGTAGAATACCTTTAGGAGATGGACACCAGGCAAAAGTAAAAACAGAAGGGTTCGGATTGGGAACTCCAAAGCAACAGTCATTTCTAAGAATATCGAAACAAAAACAGAGTACTGTTATCTCAAGTACCTTCAGAAATAGTTTTTGTATGAGGGTAGTCGACGTACATACAAAGGCACTGTTAAGACTAATGGTAGCTACACATGATCCGGGAAATGGCTACAATTTACTGTAGTTTTATCGTACGACCCTATAGGAAAACTGTACAGTTTTTATCATACACACGTTCCGACTATCGGTTCAATTTGAACGGTACAGTTAAATCGTAACGATTTTTCGTAGCGTATGCAGCTACCATTAGTATAGTGTTATGTTGAAAAGAAATCAACGGTAAGGTGTCTTCAGCATTTTGTGGTATGTACAGAACAACAGGTAAAGGATACATAAACTAACTATCTTGAACAGGATAAAACTATAAGGTTATAATTTGTTGACCTACCTACCATGGTAAATCTTCGCAGGGCGTGCCGGTGCAAACAATATGTGACCCGATGCTCAATGGTTCGTTTAATGTCTGCGTATATTGCACCTCACGAGCCTCGGCCAGCTGGGACTGAAATCACATAGTTAAACATTTTATAGTTTGTTTGTTGTGTTTATACCATTCTTATTGAGCTTCAATCGCTCGCTAATTTGTGTCTCTAATAAAACTGCGACATGCCGTGTGGATATATTTAAATGTTTTATATTGAAACTACCATCATAAACTGCTAAAGGTGTGTGTTATTACCTAACTTAACAAACTAAGTACCTAGTAAGTAGTACATACTATGTACAACACATGGATCCCATTCCGATGTGACAAATATTCCTAATTCCTATCTTTTTACAAACGTTTTTCTTTTTTTATCTGTTTACATTTCATACAAAAGGAAAAACTAGTACGGAAAAGCAGTCTCTCAAAGCCGCGGTCATTAATTTGTATACAAATACTAAACTTTACTTAAAAGAGTAAATATATCGTGCAAAAAAATTTAGCTTCTTTCTTGCTTATCGGTAGATTACATAGATATATTAGGTATCTTTGTTGTTGGTATAATGACCGAGATCGAAACTGTGAATACTGATAAATTTCAACGCCTTATTCACTACACTATCATCTGTGTACATATAAATTAAAACCTCGTTGGTTGATAAATAATTCAATACCTACTGTATGATATACACGTTTCGTAAGTATAAGTATTTGGAAGTGATGATTAAATCGATGAGGTCACCATTACATTATTGTCCCTAATTGTTGTTAACTAAGGCCAATGGCCATAACCATATAGGTACCCCCATCAAGTTGACTAATTGTAGGACTATAACGATCATCACGTTAGATCACCTTTTATGAATAGGTACCTAGATTCAAATTTGAATTGTAAATAGAGCTTACAGTTGTCTTAATAAAATATTGAAAAAAAAAAAATGGGTACGTACAATTTTATTATTTACACATACCTAGTAGCACCTATTATCCTACCTACTGAATAAGTACTGATATTCTTCGATCTGTGACATTATGCGGTAATGGCCCGGGTGTCTAAAAGGTTAAGGAAGGCCAGTACCTAACACTCAATTAGGTAAGCGTACAAGAGAGGCTTAAAAATCCGTCGTTTAGGTCAGAGCCTTGTCTGATTCTCTACAGTTAGGTACCTATTAGATTTTATACTGTATTTTGTCATTCCATGCTATTGTGTTGTGCGCTTTTTTTTTAAACCAATGTCACGAGCACCTATATAATGAATGTTTCTCACATTTACAGCCATATTGTTACCTCGCCGCCTATTAAGATAATCTTATTTAAGTAGGTTTTAAGATGTTGATTATATAAACAACAATAGGATTACCTATCTCAAATAGTCAATGCCGTAAAACTGCATGTCTGTAATGAGCTGTGAACCAAAATGCTGTGAGTATTCTCAAATATTGTTAGGTACCTACATATTATTTAACTACTGGGGTCGAAGATTCACAAAGTAACACTTAAGAGCGTCAAGATTATTGCTTCTACATTTACATTTACTGCCAGATTCGCAAAGCAATAGGTAGAGTCTGAGAAAGAACCTGAAAATAAAACTCATAACCACTCTTTTCTAACCGCCAGTAATTACATTAGTTTTATTTACTTAATATTTGAACAAATTAGTAAACAAAATTAAATTCAAATCAAAATTAGAACGATTCTAGTTGCCAGTTCTAATGGCAGCCAACCCTTATGACGAAGAATCTTGCAAGAAACTCCATGGATGCTCTTTTAAAATGTAGGAATGGCTTACATACAATATTAAACTTACATTGTTATAGTTATGGGTACCATAACCGTTGTATCATAGTACATATTCTACAGAGGTATTGTAACGTACGAGGTGCTAACACACGGCAATTGCAGCTGTTAATTAGGTCGTAGTCCTTAGTAAGTAGGTTCAGCGACAAAAGCGGAAGCAAATTATTTATAATCTTTATTAGGTAATTTTAAATCATTAGCAGGTCCTAATAAAGTAATAGTAAGAATAGTGAGAATCCTAATAGGAAGAAAGAGCAATTTCTTATACACGATTTCATCGAAACTGTTTTATCTCCTTTTGTTGACTGTGCCACCTTTATATAGCTTTAAGCGTTATCGCGTTAGCTCATTATCACTAAGATTAATAAACCTTAAGCCTGTAGTACTGAAGATTCATACAATTTAAACTCATTTAAATCTAAGACAAAGTTAACAACGCCTTGATTTACGTATGTATATTACCATTTTAAGCATGTCGCGGCAATACCGACACGGTCCCATGGCACTCTTGATTTCGGATTTCTATAGTTTACAGCCATGAAATGCGGTATGAGTGTTAAGAATTTATGTGGTAGGTGGTAGGTAAAATTACCTTTACATTCTACGATTGAGGTTAATTTTCTTTAGAGTTCCTACCAGGTTTGCTGACCACCTTCCGTATGGGCTCCACGCGTAAACGAAAAGTAGAACGATAATATAGTAAGGGACGGAAAACAAAACCCACCAATTAAACCTCAATTCGCCACTCCTATACGCAATGTTACTTTCCATCGGGTGGGCCGTATGCCGCTCTGCCACCTCAGTGATATAAAAAAAAATACATCTGCTTAAACATTCAAAATAATTTGAAAAGAATCAAATAAATGTATGCTGATTATTATACCACAAATTAATGTGTGAGTGTGTACGGCGTATAAGGGTTTAAATCCCGCTCGACCTCGTGAAACTCTTTCCACATTATATTATAATAATTATATTATTATTTTACATCCGTGGCGCCACTAACTATGTAGTGTTGGTCGGTTCTGTAACCCACTTTCCATTTAAAATGGAACTCGTTTGTTTTCCCTAGTTGCGTGTCTATACACAATCAATACCCCTCTTGGGGAGCTTGCTCAGTACCACCTAGTGACTTCGGGCACCCGGTTAGAACATTTACAATTATTTTAGTTTTAATCAATAAGGTCAGCTGAATCTAGCGGATACCTAGTTAGGTGCACTAGGAACCTTTAACAGCAATGTAGATTACAAGAGATTTAGTTAGCTAAGAGCTTAGAGTAAATTTGTATGGTGTGTGCGTGCGTGCGTGCGTGTGTGTGTGTGTGTGTGTGTGTGTGTGTGTGTGTGTGTGTGTGCATCGATGTTTGTGACAGTACCTAAGGTGCAAATCACAAAAAATCGTTTGTAGTTAAATTGAGTAGGTACCTAATAGTAATCAGTGTCAAGCTAAATCATTCGACTAGAATAAAAATATCTATAGTGATATCATCTGTAGTGACGACCAACGTTCGCACTGAAAATAAATGTGATGCACAATTATTTCGAAGAAGGATGAATGGAAACAATTTCATCAATCGTAAAAATGAGACACGATATAACAAAATAACATGCTCTGAGACTATCGGTGGCGCAGTAGTTGTGTATCATGCCACTGAAGTAAAGGGTTCGATTCCCGAGTCGAAACAAATAATTGTGTGGTCGACAAATGTTTATTGCGGAGTTTGGGTGTTTCTTATATACATGTATTTAGAAATATGTAAGTAATGTTAATCAATTATCTAGATCCCATACCACCAGCTTATATTAGCTTACGTTGGGCTAGATGGCGCTGTGTAAAAAAATGTCCCACAACGTTTTCTTTTACATAAACTGAATCTTTGTTACTGGCATTGGGTAGGTACTGTTTTATTCATGTTGATAACCCATGCGATTATAACCCACACCATTGGGGTTAATAACACAGATAAGATTAATAGTGGGTAGGTTTTGTTTTCGATTTGGCGAGGTGACCTTTGTCGGCTGCCGGCTTTGTCGAAACGTCGCTTGGACTCCAAATATCTTGGTTGAGCCCCTTACACCCTATAACTATACCTACTTAACACATATTAACGGCTTTTTTGGGCGGTACTGTTGAACGATAAAAGGGTTTTTATGCGGCGACGACGTTTCATTCAACAGGGTTGCACCTGTCGTTATCTAGACATGGCTGATATGATACAGAGTATT
This sequence comes from Thumatha senex, assembly GCA_948477245.1. Lineage (NCBI taxonomy): Eukaryota > Metazoa > Arthropoda > Insecta > Lepidoptera > Erebidae > Thumatha > Thumatha senex. The sequence goes on along the minus strand of OX419731.1, from coordinate 16,139,111 downwards.
GTTTCTTTATCTTTATATTTCAGAAACGCACACTACACACTAGGTCAGTTAGACCTAACTGTGTCCGGAGACAAGTTTAATATATTATAACTTGGTAGGTACGCTTGCAGAAGAGTGGCCAAGCACTGAATGAAACTTCTTAAAACAGGAGGTACCTTTGATTTTGCGAAGCAAAGAGGTACGACCGAGAATCCGTCATTTCTTAAAACACGACAAAGCCATCACAATAACTCTGCTCTGAGCCGTCGTCGCAAACATCATAGAGTTGATAACCATTATAATTCTACGAGACTGACAGAGGGGACAACAGCGACATATGAAACTTAATTTTTTTCTGCCAATTTAGAACTTAAGATCAATCTTACGCGACCCTGAGAACCAAGAATTCGCGTTCGTTTATTCAAAGTAAACTTTACATTTTGTAGAGATTGTGTTACATCTCGTAGATATTGTTTACATTACCTGCTAATGAATACGAAACACTAAGGTCCGTATTCCAGAACATTTCTCAATAATCAATCAACGCTTGAGGTTAGTTTTTGCCTTATAAAATCTACTCTCAAGCGTCGATTGAGTATTGAGAAACGTTCTGGAATACGACCCTAACAAAGCGAGGTGTATATACAGAACCTACCCAATTAATAGTTTCAATTCTAATAAGTATATAGGCCTTTAATGTTTGAGCTACATAGGTTCATAGCGTGAATTTGTAAAAAAAATCGATTTTAATAGCACGTAAACTTAGGTAGATAACTACCAGAGTTATATAGTAAAAAACATCACTGTTCATGCTAAGTATCTAGTGCAAAGCAATAATCATACCTCCCTATACACATTGTTAAGGAAATGATTCAATTTTATTTATTTATATTAATCATTATTTAAATTATCATATTTTTAACAAATTAAAATTATAACATTTTTACAGAAAACAATACAAAAAGAAGGGTGCGGGTGGTGGGAATTATTACAAGACTGACAATGATGCCCCGACTAAGTGTCGAAGAATTCCTCCCTATCAAAATCAACCGGTATGGTTCCCATAAGGCTAGCCGCATTGCCACGTTGTGTGGCAATGCTTATTCTCTGAGCGAGAAAGAGGCCAGCCCTATGGTCACGAGAAGAATCGACCAGTCGCTTTGCGATATCACTATACAGCGAAAGAGCGCTTGGGCCCCACGAGCCCAGTGTCTCGACCCCAAACGGCTCAAAAATATAATTACCTATTAAATTATTATATTTGCGCCGCTTGAGAGTGTCGGCGGATGCAGCAGCAGCACAAGCGCAACTCGCCGTGCTAAGAAGATGAGAAGGAGCCAGGGTGTCAACACAAGTTGCATCCCAAACTAAAGGCTTTCCCATCTTCCATGGCACCATGGACATACCGTCCGGCCTCTTGCCATCGTCACGCGCCAAACCATTAGGTTCTAGAACAGCTGGAACACCGGCGGTGACAAGAGCCCGACGGATAATGTCATTAAGGTATGCATGACGTGACCTGCGACCTGCACTCCTGCTGCATGAGAGACCGTGATGCCCAAGGCTGTCGACTACTTCACCACATTGACAGCAATGCGGAGAAACGCAGGGAGCACCTAAACGAAGACAGACTGCAATTCTGAATGTAGTGTCGTCCAACATAGTACCTATGTTGGGCGACGGAAGAGCCTGAAGCCAAACACCTGACTCCCATTCTCCCACAGCCAATAGGCGAGCACGTTCTGAAACATTCGAACACGTGTTCAATAAATGTTTTCTAACCTCGTTGCAGAGCGGCCACTGCCTCTGGGAGCATGGGTTGGTCGGCAAAACAGTATCTGGGCACTTAAGTTTCCAAACATTTATGGCTTCAATCTTGCCTGGCACTTCAGAATTGACCAGTGTAGGAATTAAAATTTTCCTGGTCAATTCATCAGTGCCGTGTACTGAAGACAAAAATGCAGGTAAACTTATATCAGAAATGTTACGAACACCGAGGCCGCCCCAGCGTATTGGTAACGACGCTTGGAGCCACGATCGGTCGTCCAAAATCTGCATTCAAAATTTTGGAAAGCGTGGTATGAATAATTTTGTCCATATTTTCCAAAAGGGTCGGATGTTTAAAAAAATTGAGATGAGCGAAGGGCATGAGTTAATTTTGGGACGAAAAGACAATACCGAATAATTGTAAAGGCCGATTGTATATTAATTTGAAGGAGTCGATTCGAAATTTCACAAAAAAAATTTGATCTTTTCCTCAATGAAAGATTCATAGGCATCTTCTAGAATGGGAGACCCTAGGAGGCGTAGAATACATTTCTGAAGGATTTTCAAATTTGGAGCCAAAACATTGAATTTTGAAATAGTAGAAACACTATCAATATTGTCATTTAGAAAAATTTCACACTTTGAAGGATTCAGATCCAAACCAATTAATTTAAATTTATCTTTTATCAATGCCAAATCTTTAAAAACTGTGTCTACATCTCCTCCTAGAGTGCCGTCATCTAAATACCAGACGTTAAATTTGGAATTTAGCAGGCCAAAAATGTGTGGCCCGAGAGGGTCACCTTGTTGACAACCCACTGCAGAATCTAAAATATTTTCCTTTTACAATAATTTTGATGGGTTTCTGTAGCACTGCCAAAGAAAATTAAAAATTTTGAGTAAAGAAATTTAGTTCAAAATTAAGTAGGTACGTACAAAGTTTGCAAAATTTTGAAACTATTTAAATTTAATTAGAGATTTAGAATAGAATTTCTGTTCAAATTCTTTGACAAATCTTGACTGGGCTCCTGATCTTGTGGTTAGATTACTACGAATACTAGTAAGCAAGTTGTGATGATGATGACTCGTAAGCAAGTTGTCGCACCCAGGACAAGTCTCTTTGCGATTTCGCAAAGAGACTCATTAGAACAAGTTCATTTGTTTTGTAAATAGACCACTTGTCTAGATCCCATAGCTTGCCTTGATTTGTTTAATAAATTATTTAATTTGTGTAAAGTTGTGTAAAGACACATGATAATGTGTTACAATCACATCTTGTTTCATCAGCGTTTGTAGGTACAAAAACCTATTAAAAATATGTCGCACAAGGTAGGCAGAGTAACGTTGTTCATATAGCATAGCTCATTATGCGTTGAACTAGCAATTAATAACCTTTCAAAATTATTAGGTATTAACAGAACCTGGGTACCCAGTAAGTCCGATTAATATTCTGTGTGGATAAAGATACTATTTATTGTCCTCATACAACAACCTTGTCTGCCAATGCCTTAGCGGGGTTTTTGGTACGCGTAGTACATTTATGTACTTAAGTAGGTAGGTATTTAATGTTTTTTTATATACCTAAACCACATAACCATCAGTTAACTATGTGATCACGTACAAATCTATATTCCAGAACATGCGGAGTGCAAATAATATATTAAGCATACTTATCATCACAACTATAACATTTAAAGCTAAACATATTACCGATGAAACTGGTATATCCTCGCGTTCTTCACTTTCCGAAGCACGAGCGCGGCAAAACAGTCTGCGGCAAAAAGCACCGCACCCGCATCTATCTCCAAGGCAAACCATAATCTATTTTTATTTACACACTGATAAATTTTAAAATAGATAACTACAACACAACATGGCGAAAGAATATAACATCGTTCAGTTAAAAACTACAAACGCGCGTGACCACATCACACAAAAATTGCTGCTCAATTGCGGCAGTCGTTTCGGCCGAGCTCGCATTACTAACTACGAATCAAGCAATGCATCTCCATACCTGCTGCCGATTGCCGCAAGTTTATATTATGTCATGTACGTACTCGTAGTAAATAAAGTAACTAAGTATTAGTTACCTGCTGTCAAGTCTATGAACCCATAATCATTATTTATTAATAGAGAATATTTCGAAAGTTCGTGTTGGAACTTCACTCTTATATATCCCTACTAATATTATAAATTTGAATGTAGCCGATCATCAAGTATTTAATATTTATTAGACGATTCGACACTCATTAATAAAGGCCTACTATTTATTCCTATTTTCTGTAATGACATCATTTGTGTAATACACAATTATATCGCTTGGCTGTCTATGGCAAAGAATTTATAATGTTTATTATTGTACTTAAGAAGGTACTTATCTTTCAAATTTCAACTATGCAATAAATCTAGGGGCCGAGTCTACTATTGACAAGCCATCGCCGTTTTGGCTTGTGACGGTGGCAAAAACTTATTAACTGCGGATACCTGGAGCTACCTGGGGTGCTCTCCAGTATCAGCGTTAAAAAAATCGCACAATCATATTAATATACCTAATAGTAGGTTCAAGAATGAAAACGAAGTTGCTTAACTAACATTTTTCGGTTTGTTATTGTTCCCTTAGACAGGTTTAATTGATCGTACCAAGAATTTAGAATGGAAAAAAATATTATTGCACATCAGTAGAAAACACCAATATCAAGAGATGTGATTTGAACCTTTGTGCATGTCAATCTGGTTTTATTCAGAAAAAAAAAACCAATTAAACGTATAAGCACGGCTGCTCGTCACGTAAAGTAGCAATAATAAAACAAGTGCACTGTGCAAGGTGCTCCTTGCACTGTTCATTTTTCTTTGATCCATAGAGCGATACTCATGTGAGAGTGAAAGAGACGCAATAATTTCTTTCAATTTCACTGCAAGTAAATTATGTGATTTTGTACGCCTGGGGCTTATCAAACCTTTGTTATTTGCCCTTCACGAAAGAAACAAAGCAATACCGGTGCGCGGTAGCAATACGTTAAAGTGGACTAGATCAATAATTCTCAGCGTAGATATTTACCAACGCGATATTTTATGTGTGTAATATCATATCCCGTTCACAGAACACCAACTTACGTTTGTAGACTGTGTTAGCATCGATCAAGTTTCTTATGTGAATGAATTCATAATGTTTATTATCTATACACGTAGGTAGGTAATATGATGCTTATGATCAGGTAATTTCTCTAATCATTGTTAACCATTCTACGTATAAGTGTACCTAAACATTTAATTAATGCGTAATTACGTTAACTTACGCAGCATTTAGGTTTAATCTGTATTAATATTTGTATAATAATATTAATAAACAAGACTATGTAATACAATTATTTTTCTTGTCTCTGCACTAATGTCTAATAAAAGTCTAACCTATTACTGTTTTAATTAAACTAACCTCAAAATCCAGTGCGTCCTCAGCGAAGTCAAATTCAATGAAGTCCCTGGGTATTGTTCCGTCTTCAACATCATAATCCATTTTGACACAGTTAACACATTGCATCGCTTCAACGGGCATGTCTTATTTATGCGTGATTAGGACGAAATTCACATTCGGCACAGGCAAGTTCATTGTTCTATAAAATCAATATTATGGTGCCGTAACCTCGCTTTATACGCCGGATATCACTGACTTTTGTTTAGTTTTATATATTAGTACACACATTTCATTACATTTATACTGTTAGGTACTATACTAGGCTATACAGTTATTCTATTTACATATTAGAGCACCTAAAAGCCCTAACACACGACCGGATTTGATCCGACCAGACAGCGGATTTGATTGGCCGCCCGACCAAATCTTACCGTCTGTAGAGCAGTCCGGCGGACATAATTATTATTAATTGAGTCCGCCTCGATCCGCATCGGATATGATCAATGTTGTCGTTCTAGCTACTTTGTCGTAAATTTCCCCAGATTTAATTTAATTTTTCTCCAAATAGACACTTAGTCATATTTTTTTTCCCAATGTTGCGATCTTAGTTACTTTGTCAAAAATGTCCCCAGTACCGATTTTACCTTTCCCCAAAAAATTACTTTTTCATATATTTTTTGCCAGAAAGAAAAAAGAGCTACGTTAATACATAACGTAGTGTTTATTTACTCTATGTAGAGGAATACTGCATACCAGTTATCTACATAGATAAGTGAAATTGAAATGTGTGTGTGTGTAATTTCAAATTTGCAGCTTTTCACTAAATGCATATAAAATACAGATTTGGTCGGCAGACTCGGCGGATCAAATCTGTCGAGGTCTGGCAGACCAAATTTGGTCGTGTGTTAAGACCATAATAGCGTTAACACACGTTCAGATTTGGTCTGCCGGACCTCGACAGATCTGATCCGCCGAGTCCGCCGACCAAATCTGTTGTCGCAACAGACGGCCGGATCAGACCGCACCGGACGACCAGACGACCAGACAGGGTGTTCAGATTAGGGGCTTTTCCCTATTCTAGGGTAAAATAATTTTTTTGAAGGAACTTTTGTGGAAATGATAAGTTAATATTAAAGTATATTATTTTATATGCATTTAGTGAAAAGCTGCAAATTTGAAATTACACACACACACATTTTAATTTCACTTCTCTATTCTAGGGTGAAATTACATTTTTTAAGGAACTTTTGTGGAAATGAAAAGTTTTTAATAAAGTATATTATTTTATATGCATTTAGTGAAAAGCTGCAAATTTGAAATTACACACACACATTTCAATTTTACTTATCTATGTAGATAACTGGTATGCATAGTATTCCTCTACATAGAGTAAATAAACACTACGTTATGTACTAACGTAGCTCTTTTTTCTTTCTGGCAAAAAATGTATGAAAAAGTAATTTTTGGGGAAAGGTAAAATCAGTACTGGGGATATTTTTGACAAACTAACTAAGATGGCAACATCGGGAAAAAATTATGAAAAAGTGTCTATTTGGAGAAAAATTAAATTAAATCTAGGGAAATTTACAACAAAGTAGCTAGAACGACAACATTGATCATATCCGATGCGGATCGAGGCGGACTCAATTAATAATAATTATGTCCGCCGGACTGCTCTACAGACGGTAAGATTTGGTCGGGCGGCCAATCAAATCCGCTGTCTGGTCGGATCAAATCCGGTCGTGTGTTAGGGCCTTAAGTTTAAAGATACTTATGCTTTGTTTACTGTATTGGTACACTTTGGCAGTGATGCTGTGAGATATTGTTTTCTCCTTTCCGCATAATGAAAAGTTGGATGTATGAAAAAGAACAATGTAATACGGTTAACACACGACCGGATTTGATCCGACCAGACCGCGGATTAGATTTGCCGCCCGACCAAATCTTACCGTCTGTAAAGCAGTCCGGCGGACATAATTATTATTAATTGAGTCCGCCTCGATCCGCAACGGATATGATCAATTTTGCCGTTCTAGCTACTTTGTCCTAAATTTCCCCAGATTTAATTTTTTTTCTCCAAAAAGACACTTTTACATTTTTTACTCAATGTTGCAGTCTAAGTTTTACTTTGACCAAAAATATAATTTTTCATACATTATTGCCCAAAAAAGAAAAAGAACTACGTTAATACATAACATAGGGTTTATTTATTTATTATTTTTATTTATCTATCACGCCTTATCCCGAAGGGGTGACAGGTGACATATTATATGCCCACTTTTCACCATGTGTATTCCTGTCCCACGTAATAGATGTTGAGCCCATTGCCGTGTTTGAAATAGACAGACGCAGGTTGTGGCTACCTGCTATTGGAATTTATCAAGCCACCCATAAGGCCTTCAACTTGACTTAACGACTGCCATGTTACTAGCAACCGGGATCAACAGCTTAACGTGCCTTCCAAAGCACGGAAACGCTCGTAAAAATAAATGCCACAAAGTGGTCACCCATCCATGACCAACCATAGCGAAAGTTGCTAACGCTGTGATTGTTTACAGAACACTGAGTCCGGGGGACCACCAGCGTTTCATAGCTAGTGTTTATTTGATCTATGGAAAGGAATACTATGCAATCCAGTTATCTACACAGATAAATAAAATTGAAATGTCTGTTTGTATTTTCAAATTAACAGCTTTTCACTTAATGCATATGCAAGTATATATCTTATTATATACTTTTCATTTACTCAAAAGTTCCCCAAAATTTTAATTTTACCACAGAATAGGGAAAAAAGCCCCCAATCTGAACACCCTGTCTGGTCGTCTGCCGTCCGGTGCGGTCTGATCCGGTCGTCTGTTGCGACACCAGATTTGGTCGGCGGACTCGGCGGATTTGATCCGTCGAGGTCCGGCAGACCAAATCTGAACGTGTATTAGCGCTTAATAGCGTTAACACACGTTCAGATTTGGTCTGCCGGACCTCGACAGATCTGATCCGCCGAGTCCGCCGACCAAATCTGTTGTCGCAACAGACGACCGGATCAGACCGCACCGGACAACCAGACGACCAGACAGGGTATACAGATTAGGGGCTTTTACCCTATTCTGGGGTAAAATTTTTTTTTAAGGAACTTTTTTGGAAATGAAAGGTTTCTAAAAAAGTATATTATTTTATATGCTTTTAGTGAAAAGCTGCAAATTTGAATTACACACACACACTTTTCAATTTTACTTATGTATGTAGATAACTGGTATGCATAGTATTCCTCTACATAGAGTAAATAAACACTACGTTATGTATTAACGTAGCTCTTTTTTCTTTCTGGCAAAAAAAATATGAAAAAGCAATTTTTGGGGAAAGGTAAAATCGGTACTGGGGACATTTTTGACAAAGTAACTAAGATGGCAACATTGGGAAAAAAATTATGAAAAAGTGTCTATTTGGAGAAAAATTAAATTAAATCTGGGGAAATTTACGACAAAGTAGCTAGAACGACAACATTGATCATATCCGATGCGGATCGAGGCGGACTCAATTAATAATAATTATGTCCGCCGGACAGCTGTACACACGGTAAGATTTGGTCGGGTGGCAAATCAAATCCGCGGTCTGGCCGGATCAAATCCGGTCGTGTGTTAGGGCTTTTAACACACGACCGGATTTGATCCGACCCAGACCGCGGATTTGATTTGCCGCCCGACCAAATCTTACCGTCTGTAAAGCAGTCCGGCGGACATAATTATTATTAATTGAGTCCGCCTCGATCCGCATGGGATATGATCAATGTTGTCGTTCTAGCTACTTTGTCGTTAATTTCCCCAGATTTAATTTAATTTTTCTCCTAATAGAAACTTTTTCATATTTTTTTTTCCCAATGTTGCCATCTTAGTTAGTTTGTCAAAAATGTCCCCAGTACCGATTTTACCTTTCCCCAAAAAAATACTTTTTCATACATTTTTTGCCAGAAAGAAAAAAGAGCTACGTTAATACATAACGTAGTGTTTATTTACTCTATGTAGAGGAATACTATGCATACCATTTATCTACATAGATAAGTAAAATTGAAACGTGTGTGTGTGTAATTTCAAATTTGTAGCTTTTCACTAAATGCATATAAAATAATATACTTTATTAGAAACTTATCATTTCCACAAAAGTTCCTTAAAAAAATAATTTTATCCTAGAATAGGGAAAACGCCCCTAATCTGAACACCCTGTCTGGTCGTCCGGTGCAGTCTGATCCGGTCGTCTGTTGCGACAACAGATTTATGGCCGTATTTTAGAAAGTTACTCAATACTCAAGAAACGCTTGAGGCTAGTTTTTGCCTTCAAATACTACTCTCAAGTGTTTCTTGAGTATTGATTAACGTTCTAAAATACGACCCTTAGTCGGCAGACTCGGCGGATCAAATCTGTCGAGGTCCGGCAGACCAAATCTGGTCGTGTGTTAGCTCTTTAACGCGGCGTGACATCAGATAGCGATATCTGGTTCATTTCATTGATAGCACACAATGAAAACATTACCCTTGTTCGTCAATAAAGAGAAACAATAAGTTAACTCGTTGATATCATACCTATAAAGATAGGTCGTGGGCTTGTGAATCACATTTGCATACGGTCAACAACAAAATATATCTTAATACTCGCCTCTCGTATTTCTTGACCCATTTTCTGTGGGTAATTTGTGAGGTACATAATATAAGGCATTTGAGAGGCTAGTCTTCAAATATAGGTTTTCCTTAGTTTAATTATCTGATACTCTGGTGCTAATTCTGTTGTTGAGACCACTAAACTAAATTTCTCTAAAATTTTCTTATTTTTATTAAGAGATTGCCGTTGTAACGTGAAAAATGTACATAGACAGTCGAATGTAAATACATGCCGACTAACTTGGTAATTCAACTACCTATGTACATTTTTCAAGTTTTCAAGTTTCAAACGGTTACTAAAATTTTGTGTGACGTTAAATTTGTATCTGACATCACAAATTTCATTTTATGTGATAAAATTCAACAAAATTTGAAAAATGTACATAGACAGTTCAATCACTAAGTTAGTCGGCATCTACATACATGTTTTGTTGAATTTTATCACATAAAAGGAATTTTAGTGATGTCAGATACAAATTTAGTGCTGTTTGTGATATCACCAAGTTTAGTTCGACATAATAACAGAATAGCATTTGGCAATCTCTTAATAAAAATAAGAAAATTTTGGAGAAATTTAGTTTAGTGGTTTCAACAATATCTAGGTACATTGCACTGTTCTATGAAAAACATTATCTTAAATTTCACTAACGTCTGCTGTTCTGACTTACCTATAGTCTATCTTCACGCTGTATCCTTGACGGGGTAGTCAGAGAGGACAGATCGCCAGGCTTCGCGATCCATGCATACTTCTTTCGCTTCTTCGAGATTCATCAATCGCTTCATACACGCACGTCTGGGTATCCGAGAACTTTTGACCTTTCCGTTTTTGAGCAATCTGCTCACGTGGTCTTCATATGTAAGTCTCTTCTACCTTCTGCTTTCGCACAATATATATTCTTCGTCAATCGTTCCTCACTCATTCGTATATATATATATATATATATATATATATATATATATATATATATATATTCATTATCTATAGTCAACCAATAATATTACCTATAGTAAACCAATAACCATTCTGGAATGAAAAGAGTTGATCTGAATTAAATTTTTAGTTAAAATTACTAAGTTTGTTGGACAACTCATGTTTGATCAAGTAATTTACTTACTCACATTGTTTAACAGAGTTAAATGTTACGAAAAGTCTCTTTGTCTCTTCTGGTTTATACGATTTCTTTATATTGTCCCAGTAAAAAAAAAAAGACGTGTGGCACTCGGAGACTGCCGCGGTAAAGCTATTGCATAGCATACCTTTGTTTTTCTTTGATATTAATTCAAGTTACCCTAAAAAAAAAATCCAAAAAAAAAGCACCCTCATACTCACCCCGTATTTCGTACAATCGTACCATATAATATATGTACATACACGTTATTCTCGGCCGTGCTCGGTGAACTTCGTGTGACCTCGTCTCGACCTTCGTCTTAGGTTTTTTTCCTTACGGAATTTATTGATTAAATCCCACTCAAAGCCCGCGATAAAAACTATGCAATAGCTTGAAAACAATTCACTTAGGCATACCACAGCTCATACTTATTTATAAACTCATGTATATTTATTTGTTCTTAATTTGACTTGTATGCATTTTTGTACCTATTTGGTTGTGCGGGCGAGATAAATAAATTCGAAGTGGACTGTATTTGCGGGGAAAGACAAAAATGAAATTTACACGCAGTTGTCGACGAAAAAGAAATGGAAAACAGGAATGGGCACACTACCTTGCTGCTGCGAGATGCTGAGGTGGAGGCTGCCGGGGACGTCCCTGGACTTGGATCCCTGGTTCCATTGCACGAAAACACTATTTATCCATGGAAAACACAATTATTGCGAAAAGTTTACGCGAACGCACGCGCGGCCATTGCAGAACTATTACAGAGAGTCTCCAGTCCGTTCTCGCTGTGAGTGGACAGCGCTGCGGTGGAGTTTTCTACCGCAAGATGGCGGTAACAAAGCTGTCTCGCTCTTCCCTTATGCGAGACAAGGTAGGTGCGAAAGAGAAATGGAATAAAGGGAAGCGGGGTGGGAGTGTCGACAACTAATTAATTAAAAAAATGGAGATCGGTGATGTAACATAGAAAAAATAACGCGGCAACCTTCGAATCGTATACCGGCGCAACCATTTCCCCCCTGGCTTGAAGGGTTACCTTCGAAAAAGAAACAACTGACTATACAGTTGCCACTAAGCTTTAGCTGCTAACTAAACAAAATGCTATCGAACTAAACTAAACTAAACCTAATCGAACAAGCTAAATTTGTTATTGAAGTTACTGTTGATTAGGCAAAGGACAAAGACGAATAACTAGTCGCAAGTACGAACCAGTAGCGGTTTTAACGCGAACTATACGGGTGATCCCATTTGACCCAGGGAAAACTTCTTCTACTACCCCAAGAGGCCAATGTAATCGAGGCATATTTTCAGTTAAAATAACTACGACAGTACCGACAGTAATATGGTTCGATGGAGTATTCCATTTCTGACGTGACTGTAGCGTATGCAAATAGTTCGGAAAGGTTACGACGAGCTCCGACGTAATTCGTACCGTTGTCCGAATACATTCGAGATACGGAACCCCGACGCGACAAAAATCTTTTAAATGCAGCCATGAAGCATGGCGTGCTCAAATCACCAGCTAACTCTATATGAACGGCGCGAGTCGTCATACAAACAAAAAGACAAACATAAGCTTTCGTGGAGTGTATACAACGACCACGAGAAACTGTTACCCTGAAGGGGCCAGCGTAATCTGTACCCGTGTGTACGAACGGTTTAGCAGCCTGAACAACACGACAAGGACGATGATCAGCCATTTCGGGCGCGATTGACTTCGAGCGAAGTTTGAAACACGGAATACATCTATGAACTATCGAACGAATCAAATTGCGTGCGGAGAGAATCCAGTATTTCTGGCGTAAAAGCGTGACAATTCACCCTATGGTGATATTCAACTAAAAGATCAATGATATGATCCTTGCGCGGGAGAACTATAGGATGCATTTGATCGTACTCTAATGCGGACTGGCTCAAACGACCACCAACTCGAATGAGGCCATCCTTCAAAAAAGGTTTCAAATGTTGAAAAGCGCGACTACAAGGTTTATTTATGATTTTAAACTTACATGGTCATTACTATTCAAATTACTATAATTAACGGGATATTTACCATGTTCTATTGTATTGTTGAGATTCCGATATTTCGGCACTGTTGCAAGCGCCATGATCACGGATGTACTGAAGAGCTGCGAGCTAGTTGTTTGTTGGCAGACCGTAGCGATCTACCCTCTTTCTGACTCGTTTATTACACAGCACATTAACACTACCATTGTTCACTGTGTCACCTCGAACTCGATCACGATCCCGACACACAAAACTCACAGTATCACCTCGCGATATTTTTACGGCTCTTATGTTTAGTTGTGAAATGGCGAATCACTGAATTCCAGACGCTCGACAGTTGAAACCCATCGTCCCTGTTAAAGGTTTTATGCTTTTTTATTTCTATAGCTTCCTTAACTATTCTAGGTATATAGTGGCGTTCTGAAGAGAGAATCTGGGGATTGTGTAACTCAATCCAGTGGTTTGTACCTGCCTCTAAGAGATGTTGAGCTATCGCGGATTTATCTGGTTCGTTGTTTTTCACCACTCTGATGTGCTCTTTTATTCGGCATGAGATACTTCTCTTGGTATGTACGAGCTCCCACAGCTGCAGTCTATTTTGTAAACACCTGGATTTTCTAAGGGGAAACTATCCTTGGGCGTACGCAGGCATTGTGATAATTTCCTGAAAGGGGTAAAGACAGTTTTCACTAAAAACCGCTTTAAAGCGTTAGCGACCCTGTCAGTTACACCCTTCACGTATGGCAAGTACGCATGTTGCCTTTCCACTTTATCGTCCAGACGCTTAGGTGTTCTAGCGTGTCTAGGTGACATGATTCGTCCGTCATAGCCGTTGCTCTGAAGAACGCCCGTGATCATGGCGCTTGCAACAGTGCCGAAATATCGGAATCTCAACAATACAATAGAACATGGTAAATATCCCGTTAATTGTAGTAATTTGAAAGGTTTATTTAATTCGAAATTTCTAATTGCAGCCGAATAATAAAATTGCTTAAGTTCACGAAGCACGATTAACTCAGCCTTGTTTAAGTCAAAGGCGGTAACATGCTCGCGACGAGGAAGGATTTTCAAAAATCGACACATAAAAACAACACTACGTAAAAGAATCGACCACGATGAAACACGGCTAGCTAACTCTAAGATAGGTGATTTTTCGAGCGGTGCGGTAGTAACTAAAGAGGATTCCTTTTCCTCTGGCGGCGTGGACACAGTAGCGGGGTTGAAAGGACTAACAGGCCATTCATCAGGTGGGGCTTGGCACCAGGAGGAGCCATGGAACCACAACGGATGATCCAAAATCTGTGCAGGTGTTAACCCACGAGACAAACAATCGGCAGGGTTATCCGTACCTGAGACGTGATAAAAGTTTTGCGGCGCCAATTCCGAATGAATTTTTGCCACCCTATTTGCGACAAATGTATCCCAACGATGGGGCGAAGAATGTGTCCAACACAAAGCGACGGTCGAGTCCGAGAATGCGAAAATTCTATCTATATTGATGCGTTGAAATCTGCGATCTGATTCGCGAACACCAATACAAAGAAGCATTTGTCTAATGTCGGCTGAAAGCGCGACAGCGAAAAAGCGAAAGTTAACTATAATTTGGAACAAATTACCTTGGAGATTTTGACCACTGTGCAAAATATCGTTTACCGAAACATTCGAACTAGTTTTGGCGCTGCCATCTAAAACAACGCGCAAATTGGTGGTTGGTTTATCCACGCGGACAACTCCATGGTGCGGTATGGTATACGAAGGAGCGTGCTTCGTCTCTTCGGTTTCGGGAGGCGCGGGTGAAATGAAACCTTTTTCCAAATATTCTACTATTACGCTATCGTAAGCCTCCTTCAACTTTGGAGATGTCTGCTTTTTCCGTTCTAAACAAAAGCAGCGTTTTTCTCGAGTTACAATCAAAACAAGCGGGTGCGGAACCAACAATAACAAAACCAAGAACCGTCTCTAAGGCGAGCGGCGCGGGGTGCGATGCGTAACCTTGAACCTTATGCTGCAACAGGAGGTGCGGGAAAATCGAAGCGCCAACTAACAAATCAATATCTCCTGGAACGGCGTAAGTATCATCGGCCAAAGGCAAATCTCTAAAATTAGTCAATAATGGTATTGACTGCGACAGTCGGTAAAAGTTCGGTAACCTTATCGACGACTAGCGAATCCATCGAAAAACTAACATCAAAATCAAAACGCGAGTGGAATCAAAAAAATCAAAACCCTACAGAACGTTGAACGGCTTTAGTGGATCCCCCAATACCTTTCACAACATTACAGGCGGGGCGGTTATTTATATGCAAACCAAGACGACTACAACAATTTTTACTAATAAAATTACTTTAAGAAGCACTATCTAAAAGTGCGCGAACACTATGTCCCCTACCATGCGAATCGTAAACAAAAACTCGAGCGGTTGCCAGAAGTACCGTAGTAGGGCTTGTGTGCAAACTTGATAGCGAGCACAAAGCGACATCGTTCGGTTGGAGGCGCGCGGCAGTGGCGCCGCCGTCACTAGGCGCGGCTGGGGACGAAAACACGCGAGTGCGCTCCGAATCGCGACTCAACGGCGCGGGCGGCTGTGACGTCACAGCGGGCGGACGGTTAGGCACGAAGTTCGCGCAGCCGGAATCGACGGACGAACTACCGAAAATGGCGGGTGCATTGCTAACTACAAGCGAATTATTACCATTAACGCGTGAGGTACCAACTGAGTTTAAATTGGACGCGGCATTATTGTTTTCGAAGTGTAATAATGAATGGTGTTTACCGTTACACTTGCGACAAAAATGATTCGAATTACAGAATGAAACACGATGTTTCTTACTGAGACAATTGATACATAAATTACTAGAACGAACAAATTTATAGCGATCGCTAGGAGTGAATTTATTGAACTCCGAACATTTATAAAGGTAGTCATGCTGACCTTGACACAAAGAACAATTTTTCGAATGCAACACTTGCGATTGCGAAGTTGTGGGTTCAAAATTAACAAAAGAGTGCGTGGACTTCGTGGGCTTACTACGATTAGTCGGACTATTTTTCGCTACTCCGTGGTTTAACGAAGTTCGTTGCAAAATTCGAATATGTTGACGAACGAAAGTTTCTAAATCGTCGAACTTAGGTATTTGATGGCCACGTCTATCCATTTCAAATAAACAGTTTCGGAATCTAATTTCTTTAAAACGATATACAAAAACAAAAAGTCACAGAGGTAATTGACCTTGAGATTCTTTAGGGCGCGAACAGCTGATGCAAAAATATCTAAGAATTTTTCTAAGTCGTGTTCATTACACGATGACCTATTTTTAAAATTAAATATTTGATCCAAATAAGCGGTTGTTCTAAGCGTTGTCTTCGTATTTGACCTTCAAAGTATTCAAAATCAAACTATAATTTTCGGCGCAAAGCGTTATTCCGGCGTAAACGGTTTCTGCTTTCCCGGTTAGTTTACTAACTAAGTAATGTAATTTTTCGTGATCCGATAACGAATTATTATTATGGATCGTATTTTCGTAACTAGCGAAAAACAAAGGCCAATTTTTAATATCGCCATCAAATTCGGGTATTTGTATGGGCGGTAATTTAGGTTGGTCCCGTTTCAGCAAATCAAAACCGGCTGGCCCGGGTTTCGAATCGGTGACTACTACGGGCACGGGCGCTTGCAATGACTTAGCGACACGTTTTATGCGACAAATTAAATCTTCGAAAGATGACTTGGCGTCGTAACTTAATAAGAAATCGGGATTTAATTTTAATTCAAGCAAGTTAATTTTATCGAGAACTTTTTCGAAATCTAAGCGCAAAGTATCTACGGTTTCGATCGAGGATAAAAACAATTCTTTTATTGATTCATCTGCGATCCTCGATGAATAATCACAAATTAATTGCATACGCTTAAAAAGGCTATCCTTCTTAGCGTGTAATAGTTTTAACTGTAGATCCGGAATCTCTTTCGGAGGCATTGTTAAAACAAACAACTATAGCTACCTACAGTGCAAAACTAACTAACGATCAAAATGGAAGCGGTGACGGACCTGCCCGCGTGGTCTACCTATTACTATGCGGTGCAGTCGAAATTACCAACTATTTAGTACCTACCTATGCGAAAAACAGTAGGTAAGTATGGGTTTATTCCCTAATGGAATATAACTATTATCTATGCGTTTATTCCCTATAGATTAAAAAACTATTACCTAATCTATGCGTTTATTCCGAATGGAGTAAAAACTATAACCTATACCTATGCGTTTATTCCCTATCGAATAAAAAGTATTGCGTTTCTATTGGCAAACTACTAAAGCGAATGGATCAAAATCCGGATTGTTAGGACCAGAAAATGGTTGAGCGGGCGAGATAAATAAATTCGAAGTGGACTGTATTTGCGGTGAAAGACAAAAATGAAATTTACACGCGGTTGTCGACAAAAAAAGAAATGGAAAACAGGAATGCGAGATGCTGAGGTGGAGGCTGCCGGGGACGTCCCTGGACTTGGATCCCTGGTTCCATTGCACGAAAACACTATTTATCCATGGAAAACACAATTATTGCGAAAAGTTTATGCGAACGCGCGCGCGGCCATTGCAGAACTATTACAGTCTCCAGTCCGTTCTGGCTGCCTGTGAGTGGACAGAGCTGCGGTGGAGTTTTCTACCGCTAGATGGCGGTAACACAGCTGTCTCGCTCTTCCCTTATGCGAGACAAAGTAGGTGCGAAAGAGAAATGGAATAAAGGGAAGCGGGTTGGGAGTGTCGACAACTAATTAATTAAAAACAAATGGAGATCGGTGATGTAACATAGAAAAAATAACGGGGCAACCTTCGAATCGTATACCGGCGCAACCACTATTCTTTTATACACTATTGGCGCAGACTTAAATAGGAGTAGTTTTCTTTTTTCATCATGTTTACTATTATTTCTTTATTAATATATAGTGGAAATGCAGGTTATACGGCTTACAATTGAAACGCAGTAATATAGTATTTTCAAAACAATTTCTTCTGAGGTTATGTATTATATTACAAAGCAATAACTGTTTAAGTCGTAATTTTTAAATTTATGGACATAGACAATCCCTTTGGCGTTTGAAAGTATTAGGGCCATATTCCAGAACGTTTCTCAATACTCAAGTAACACTTGAGTAGAAATTATTCGGCAAAAACTAGCCTCAAGCGTTTTTTAAGTATTGAGAAACGTTCTGGAATACGGGTCTTAGTCAGTGATCAAATCAAAACTCACAATACCTACATAAATTCAGATACAAACGCTAATTCATTGACCTTCAATCCCACGCCTTGAATAGTTCTTGCTTAGCTACAATAGATGTTAACTATGTCAAGGTCGAACTTTTGGGGTGTTGGGTAGGACAACCTCCACGTGGTACACCCTGGTAACGTGGACGACGATGTGCGCTTTATTGGAGGCGCACGTCGTCGCCCACGGCCAATAGTCCACCAAGGAGGGGGCCGTATTGGCCACTTCGGGTTGCTCCGTCTACACTCTGCTTTAGGCAGAGCGTATTGAGCGGAGAAACCGCAGGACGTGTAGGCTCTCTGCTCACGCAGGAGCTTACAGGCATTCGTGCCAGCGTCGGTGTTGGGGAGGTCTAGCCATCCCCCCGCGTCTCGTAACCCCTAAGATTATCCGCAGCGACCCAACTGGTGGCACCAGTTGGTACGCGGTGGTCCTTGGAGCCGAGGGGCTTGCCTTAATTGGCCGGCTCGCGACAAGGACAAGTCTCTAAAACCCGACAGCGAAGTCGTTAAAACCTGTGGGGCACCTGGAGCACCCCACAGTATACATCCCACTCCCCGGAATGAGCGTCACCCGGGGAGTTGTCGTCTTTTCGTCTCCACTCGTGGGATCAAACATGAATACCAATGATTTTTACCAAAGCCCAAAAGGCCCGGAGGTGTGCCTCAAAACCACCCCCCAAACGGACGCAGAGGTTGCGTCAATCCCGGCTGAGACTGACGCCGAGTCAGTCCTCAGCATAGATACTGAGACCGAGGGCCTCCGTAGGAAGAGGCCACGATCCTCGGAATCAGGCAAAAGCCTGTTTCGTCGGCCGGGGACAATATCCTCCAGTGAGGATGACGTACCCGCCAAGGTAATAGCTACCACCGCGGGTAGAGGTCGAAAAGCCGACCTCCACAATTTGAAGGGGCGGGTTCCAAATCCGCCGATACATGCCCCTCTGCTGCCCAGCGGCAAGGCCACGGATGTGCCGGCGGCGAGAGAGCTCCTAACGGCTCTTGCTCGCATTTCTGACGCCGTAAAGGGCGCCAAAAATGTACAGGGCAGGAAGAAGATAGTGGCCGAAGCCGTCACAGGCGCCACTAAGGCCCTAGAGGAGCTCCTCGACATGAGCGTCTCCGAAGAGGAGGAAAAACTCCGGGCTCGGGTTGCGAGCCTGGAGGTCGAGCTTGCTGACTCCCGCAAGCAACTCCTGGAGATGCGGGAGGAAATGGGCAAGCTGACACAGCTGGTTCAAGGGACCGGGGACGCTCAAGGGGTGAAGAACCTCCCTCCCCAAAAGGCCCTCGAAACTCAAGCTCGTGTGCAGTCAAAGGTAGGGCCTGCTCCTAAGCCCTCCAAGGTGACACCGAGCTTGACCCAGCTGCTGGAGGCCATAGAAAGACGCCTAGGCGTCCTTGAGAACCGGGCACACCGCCCACCGCTGACGACCCCTATGTCGTATGCGGCGGTGACTGCCACCAAAGGGGCTCCCGGTTCCAAGCGGAAGGCCTCCGCTCCCCCCGCCCCTGCGAAGTCAGCACCCGGGAAGAGCGGCATTCCGGCACCCCCTGATACAGCCGCCCCCTCCGTTGCACCCCTGAATCCCTCCAGAGAGGGGAGCTGGGAGGTAGCGGGAGGGAAAAAGAAAGCGAAAGCCGCCAAAAAAGCGGCTAATAAGGCGGCAAAGGCCGCCGCGACGAAGGCGCCGAATGCGCCGAAGAGGCTTCGCGCACCGCGCTCCACTGCCGTCGTCCTAACAGTGACGACACAAGGCTTGGAGCGGGGCGTGGGGTACGCCGAGGTCCTGAGGCAGGTGAAGGCCTCAGTTGACATAAAGGCCCTCGAGATAGAGGGGGGACTCCGGTGCAAAACGACGCGCACCGGAGCACGCCTACTCGAGGTCTCCGGCGCCACCAGCGGCCCCAAGGCTGATGCTCTAGCGGCTAAGCTAAGGGTGTCGCTGGACACGGACGCTGTCCGTGTCACCAGACCCAACAAATGTGCTGGTATACGCATTTCGGGTCTGGATGACGCGGCCACGACGGAGGAGATAATCTCTGCCGTTGTGGAAGCAAGCGACTGCCCCCGGGATCAGATAAGGTCAGGCGAAATTCGCTTTGGGCCAACTGGTCACGGGTCAGTAGTCGTGAGCTGTCCCATCGCGGCAGCTCAGAAGATTGCGGATGGACGGAGCCTACTCATTGGGGGCTTCCTCAAGGCGCAGGTGCATCTCCTGCAGCCTCGCGAGTCCCGGTGCTACAGGTGCCTGGTCGCGGGGCATGTGGGGGTGCAGTGCACAGCGGAAGTCGACGTAGGTGATAGGTGCTTCCGCTGCAGCCAACCCGGACACAAGGCCATTGCCTGTAACGCTCCACCACGCTGTTTTAGATGCGTGGCGGAGGGCAAGACGGCTGAGCACCGGGTGGACAGCAAGACCTGCGCCGCCTCAAGGCCAAAGCCCCGTTCATCCCTAGGGGGGAATAAGAGTGCCGCTCAAGAGCGCCCACGTTCGCGGCGGGATGCGGATATGGATGTTCATTAATGAATGCACATATCCGCATCTTGCAGATCAATCTGAACCACTGCTCCGATGCTCAGGATCTTCTGTACCAGAGCATCGCGCAGTGGTCCGTCAACGTGGTCGCAGTCGCCGAGCCGTACTGGGTTCATCCCGGAAGCCCGGTGGCCCTGGATCGCAAAGCGACTATCTTTGGGGGGTCCGGCGCAGATACCTCGCGCCTTGCAATAATTGCAAGGGGCCCAGGCTGCGTCGCGGCGGACTATGAGGGAGTGGCGGTCGTGGCCGTTTACATCTCGCCGAACCGCGACCAGCATCAGTTTGAGCTATGGCTCTCTGAACTGGACGTCGTTCTCACTGCATGCCGTCCTCGCCCTGTCCTGGTCCTGGGAGATTTTAACGCCTGGTCGATGACTTGGGGCTCCCGCGAGACCAATGGCAGGGGGAGAATTCTAGAGGATTGGGTCACTACCCGTGGCCTAGAAGTCCTCAACCGGGGGAATGTCGCCACCTGGGAGCGAGGGGGACTCAGTTCAGTCGTGGACGTATCGTTCGCGACCCCTGATCTCACTCGCCGTGTCCAGAACTGGCGCGTGGTGGTGGAGGAGGAGACGAGGTCCGACCACAGATATATTCGGTTTGACGTCTCCCCTCCGCCTAATGTACCGCCAGTAATTGCGAATCCCCCGGAACCGCGTTGGGCGCTTAAACGGCTAAATCGGGAGGCTCTCCAGGAAGCGGCCATCGTGCAGGCCTGGACTCCAGCACCGGAGAGGCCTACCGATGTGAATACCGAGGCAGAGTGGTTCCGGAGAGCCATGTCGCAAATATGCGATGCGGCGATGCCTAGGGTCAAGCCCGGGCCGGTAAGGAGACAGGTGTACTGGTGGTCGCCGGAGATTGGACAGCTGCGAACAGCTTGCCTGACCGCGCGCCGCCAGTACACCAGGTTCCGCCGAAGGCGTCGCCGCCCCGAGGAATTCCGAGAGGAGGAGCTATATGAGGGGTACAAGAGAGCCAAGAGGGCCCTCCAAACAGCCATAAAGCGGGCCAAAAGGCTGGCCCGCGAAGAGCTGCTGGAGACCCTGGAGCAGAACCCCTGGGGGCGCCCGTACCTTATGGTTAGGGGCAAACTTCGCCCTAGGGCGCCTCCGCTGAACCAGAGCCTCCAGCCAGACCAGCTCGAGAGGGTCCTGAGTGCTCTGTTCCCTGCGGGAGCACAGGAGCACACTGCCCCATGTATGGCTCCACCTCAGACGTCCAACGCGGATCCCAGTGAGGATGACGTGCCCGAAGTCACCGAAAGTGAGCTAGGGGCGGCGGTATTGCGGCTCAAAGCCCGCAAGAACACCGCCCCCGGACCCGACGGCATACCAGGCCGAGCATGGGTCCTGGCCCTTGAGGAACTAGGGCCTCGACTGGCAGGGCTCTTCAGCGCATGCCTTGAAAGGGGCCAGTTTCCCAAGGAGTGGAAGACGGGGAAACTGGTCTTAATCCGTAAAGCGGGGCGGCCGGCGGACCATCCGTCCGGTTACCGGCCGATCGTGTTGCTCGACGAGGTATGTATGTATAACTATACAGTTGCCACTAAGCTTTAGCTGCTAACTAAACAAAATGCTATCGAACTAAACTAAACTAAACCTAATCGAACAAGCTAAATTTGTTATTGAAGTTACTGTTGATTAGGCAAAGGACAAAGACCAATAACTAGTCGCAAGTACGAACCAGTAGCGGTTTTAACGCGAACTATACGGGTGATCCCATTTGACCCAGGGAAAACTTCTTCTACTACCCCAAGAGGCCAATGTAATCGAGGCATATTTTCAGTTAAAATAACTACGACAGTACCGACAGTAATATGGTTCGATGGAGTATTCCATTTCTGACGTGACTGTAGCGTATGCAAATAGTTCGGAAAGGTTACGACGAGCTCCGACGTAATTCGTACCGTTGTCCGAATACATTCGAGATACGGAACCCCGACGCGACAAAAATCTTTTAAATGCAGCCATGAAGCATGGCGTGCTCAAATCACCAGCTAACTCTATATGAACGGCGCGAGTCGTCATACAAACAAAAAGACAAACATAAGCTTTCGTGGAGTGTATACAACGACCACGAGAAACTGTTACCCTGAAGGGGCCAGCGTAATCTGTACCCGTGTGTACGAACGGTTTAGCAGCCTGAACAACACGACAAGGACGATGATCAGCCATTTCGGGCGCGATTGACTTCGAGCGAAGTTTGAAACACGGAATACATCTATGAACTATCGAACGAATCAAATTGCGTGCGGAGAGAATCCAGTATTTCTGGCGTAAAAGCGTGACAATTCACCCTATGGTGATATTCAACTAAAAGATCAATGATATGATCCTTGCGCGGGAGAACTATAGGATGCATTTGATCGTACTCTAATGCGGACTGGCTCAAACGACCACCAACTCGAATGAGGCCATCCTTCAAAAAAGGTTTCAAATGTTGAAAAGCGCGACTACAAGGTTTATTTATGATTTTAAACTTACATGGTCATTACTATTCAAATTACTATAATTAACGGGATATTTACCATGTTCTATTGTATTGTTGAGATTCCGATATTTCGGCACTGTTGCAAGCGCCATGATCACGGATGTACTGAAGAGCTGCGAGCTAGTTGTTTGTTGGCAGACCGTAGCGATCTACCCTCTTTCTGACTCGTTTATTACACAGCACATTAACACTACCATTGTTCACTGTGTCACCTCGAACTCGATCACGATCCCGACACACAAAACTCACAGTATCACCTCGCGATATTTTTACGGCTCTTATGTTTAGTTGTGAAATGGCGAATCACTGAATTCCAGACGCTCGACAGTTGAAACCCATCGTCCCTGTTAAAGGTTTTATGCTTTTTTATTTCTATAGCTTCCTTAACTATTCTAGGTATATAGTGGCGTTCTGAAGAGAGAATCTGGGGATTGTGTAACTCAATCCAGTGGTTTGTACCTGCCTCTAAGAGATGTTGAGCTATCGCGGATTTATCTGGTTCGTTGTTTTTCACCACTCTGATGTGCTCTTTTATTCGGCATGAGATACTTCTCTTGGTATGTACGAGCTCCCACAGCTGCAGTCTATTTTGTAAACACCTGGATTTTCTAAGGGGAAACTATCCTTGGGCGTACGCAGGCATTGTGATAATTTCCTGAAAGGGGTAAAGACAGTTTTCACTAAAAACCGCTTTAAAGCGTTAGCGACCCTGTCAGTTACACCCTTCACGTATGGCAAGTACGCATGTTGCCTTTCCACTTTATCGTCCAGACGCTTAGGTGTTCTAGCGTGTCTAGGTGACATGATTCGTCCGTCATAGCCGTTGCTCTGAAGAACGCCCGTGATCATGGCGCTTGCAACAGTGCCGAAATATCGGAATCTCAACAATACAATAGAACATGGTAAATATCCCGTTAATTGTAGTAATTTGAAAGGTTTATTTAATTCGAAATTTCTAATTGCAGCCGAATAATAAAATTGCTTAAGTTCACGAAGCACGATTAACTCAGCCTTGTTTAAGTCAAAGGCGGTAACATGCTCGCGACGAGGAAGGATTTTCAAAAATCGACACATAAAAACAACACTACGTAAAAGAATCGACCACGATGAAACACGGCTAGCTAACTCTAAGATAGGTGATTTTTCGAGCGGTGCGGTAGTAACTAAAGAGGATTCCTTTTCCTCTGGCGGCGTGGACACAGTAGCGGGGTTGAAAGGACTAACAGGCCATTCATCAGGTGGGGCTTGGCACCAGGAGGAGCCATGGAACCACAACGGATGATCCAAAATCTGTGCAGGTGTTAACCCACGAGACAAACAATCGGCAGGGTTATCCGTACCTGAGACGTGATAAAAGTTTTGCGGCGCCAATTCCGAATGAATTTTTGCCACCCTATTTGCGACAAATGTATCCCAACGATGGGGCGAAGAATGTGTCCAACACAAAGCGACGGTCGAGTCCGAGAATGCGAAAATTCTATCTATATTGATGCGTTGAAATCTGCGATCTGATTCGCGAACACCAATACAAAGAAGCATTTGTCTAATGTCGGCTGGAAGCGCGACAGCGAAAAAGCGAAAGTTAACTATAATTTGGAACAAATTACCTTGGAGATTTTGACCACTGTGCAAAATATCGTTTACCGAAACATTCGAACTAGTTTTGGCGCTGCCATCTAAAACAACGCGCAAATTGGTGGTTGGTTTATCCACGCGGACAACTCCATGGTGCGGTATGGTATACGAAGGAGCGTGCTTCGTCTCTTCGGTTTCGGGAGGCGCGGGTGAAATGAAACCTTTTTCCAAATATTCTACTATTACGCTATCGTAAGCCTCCTTCAACTTTGGAGATGTCTGCTTTTTCCGTTCTAAACAAAAGAAGCGTTTTTCTCGAGTTACAATCAAAACAAGCGGGTGCGGAACCAACAATAACAAAACCAAGAACCGTCTCTAAGGCGAGCGGCGCGGGGTGCGATGCGTAACCTTGAACCTTATGCTGCAACAGGAGGTGCGGGAAAATCGAAGCGCCAACTAACAAATCAATATCTCCTGGAACGGCGTAAGTATCATCGGCCAAAGGCAAATCTCTAAAATTAGTCAATAATGGTATTGACTGCGACAGTCGGTAAAAGTTCGGTAACCTTATCGACGACTAGCGAATCCATCGAAAAACTAACATCAAAATCAAAACGCGAGTGGAATCAAAAAAATCAAAACCCTACAGAACGTTGAACGGCTTTAGTGGATCCCCCAATACCTTTCACAACATTACAGGCGGGGCGGTTATTTATATGCAAACCAAGACGACTACAACAATTTTTACTAATAAAATTACTTTAAGAAGCACTATCTAAAAGTGCGCGAACACTATGTCCCCTACCATGCGAATCGTAAACAAAAACTCGAGCGGTTGCCAGAAGTACCGTAGTAGGGCTTGTGTGCAAACTTGATAGCGAGCACAAAGCGACATCGTTCGGTTGGAGGCGCGCGGCAGTGGCGCCGCCGTCACTAGGCGCGGCTGGGGACGAAAACACGCGAGTGCGCTCCGAATCGCGACTCAACGGCGCGGGCGGCTGTGACGTCACAGCGGGCGGACGGTTAGGCACGAAGTTCGCGCAGCCGGAATCGACGGACGAACTACCGAAAATGGCGGGTGCATTGCTAACTACAAGCGAATTATTACCATTAACGCGTGAGGTACCAACTGAGTTTAAATTGGACGCGGCATTATTGTTTTCGAAGTGTAATAATGAATGGTGTTTACCGTTACACTTGCGACAAAAATGATTCGAATTACAGAATGAAACACGATGTTTCTTACTGAGACAATTGATACATAAATTACTAGAACGAACAAATTTATAGCGATCGCTAGGAGTGAATTTATTGAACTCCGAACATTTATAAAGGTAGTCATGCTGACCTTGACACAAAGAACAATTTTTCGAATGCAACACTTGCGATTGCGAAGTTGTGGGTTCAAAATTAACAAAAGAGTGCGTGGACTTCGTGGGCTTACTACGATTAGTCGGACTATTTTTCGCTACTCCGTGGTTTAACGAAGTTCGTTGCAAAATTCGAATATGTTGACGAACGAAAGTTTCTAAATCGTCGAACTTAGGTATTTGATGGCCACGTCTATCCATTTCAAATAAACAGTTTCGGAATCTAATTTCTTTAAAACGATATACAAAAACAAAAAGTCACAGAGGTAATTGACCTTGAGATTCTTTAGGGCGCGAACAGCTGATGCAAAAATATCTAAGAATTTTTCTAAGTCGTGTTCATTACACGATGACCTATTTTTAAAATTAAATATTTGATCCAAATAAGCGGTTGTTCTAAGCGTTGTCTTCGTATTTGACCTTCAAAGTATTCAAAATCAAACTATAATTTTCGGCGCAAAGCGTTATTCCGGCGTAAACGGTTTCTGCTTTCCCGGTTAGTTTACTAACTAAGTAATGTAATTTTTCGTGATCCGATAACGAATTATTATTATGGATCGTATTTTCGTAACTAGCGAAAAACAAAGGCCAATTTTTAATATCGCCATCAAATTCGGGTATTTGTATGGGCGGTAATTTAGGTTGGTCCCGTTTCAGCAAATCAAAACCGGCTGGCCCGGGTTTCGAATCGGTGACTACTACGGGCACGGGCGCTTGCAATGACTTAGCGACACGTTTTATGCGACAAATTAAATCTTCGAAAGATGACTTGGCGTCGTAACTTAATAAGAAATCGGGATTTAATTTTAATTCAAGCAAGTTAATTTTATCGAGAACTTTTTCGAAATCTAAGCGCAAAGTATCTACGGTTTCGATCGAGGATAAAAACAATTCTTTTATTGATTCATCTGCGATCCTCGATGAATAATCACAAATTAATTGCATACGCTTAAAAAGGCTATCCTTCTTAGCGTGTAATAGTTTTAACTGTAGATCCGGAATCTCTTTCGGAGGCATTGTTAAAACAAACAACTATAGCTACCTACAGTGCAAAACTAACTAACGATCAAAATGGAAGCGGTGACGGACCTGCCCGCGTGGTCTACCTATTACTATGCGGTGCAGTCGAAATTACCAACTATTTAGTACCTACCTATGCGAAAAACAGTAGGTAAGTATGGGTTTATTCCCTAATGGAATATAACTATTATCTATGCGTTTATTCTCTATAGATTAAAAAACTATTACCTAATCTATGCGTTTATTCCGAATGGAGTAAAAACTATAACCTATACCTATGCGTTTATTCCCTATCGAATAAAAAGTATTGCGTTTCTATTGGCAAACTACTAAAGCGAATGGATCAAAATCCGGATTGTTAGGACCAGAAAATGGTTGAGCGGGCGAGATAAATAAATTCGAAGTGGACTGTATTTGCGGTGAAAGACAAAAATGAAATTTACACGCGGTTGTCGACAAAAAAAGAAATGGAAAACAGGAATGCGAGATGCTGAGGTGGAGGCTGCCGGGGACGTCCCTGGACTTGGATCCCTGGTTCCATTGCACGAAAACACTATTTATCCATGGAAAACACAATTATTGCGAAAAGTTTATGCGAACGCGCGCGCGGCCATTGCAGAACTATTACAGTCTCCAGTCCGTTCTGGCTGCCTGTGAGTGGACAGAGCTGCGGTGGAGTTTTCTACCGCTAGATGGCGGTAACACAGCTGTCTCGCTCTTCCCTTATGCGAGACAAAGTAGGTGCGAAAGAGAAATGGAATAAAGGGAAGCGGGTTGGGAGTGTCGACAACTAATTAATTAAAAACAAATGGAGATCGGTGATGTAACATAGAAAAAATAACGGGGCAACCTTCGAATCGTATACCGGCGCAACCACTATTCTTTTATACACTATTGGCGCAGACTTAAATAGGAGTAGTTTTCTTTTTTCATCATGTTTACTATTATTTCTTTATTAATATATAGTGGAAATGCAGGTTATACGGCTTACAATTGAAACGCAGTAATATAGTATTTTCAAAACAATTTCTTCTGAGGTTATGTATTATATTACAAAGCAATAACTGTTTAAGTCGTAATTTTTAAATTTATGGACATAGACAATCCCTTTGGCGTTTGAAAGTATTAGGGCCATATTCCAGAACGTTTCTCAATACTCAAGTAACACTTGAGTAGAAATTATTCGGCAAAAACTAGCCTCAAGCGTTTTTTAAGTATTGAGAAACGTTCTGGAATACGGGCCTTAGTCAGTGATCAAATCAAAACTCACAATACCTACATAAATTCAGATACAAACGCTAATTCATTGACCTTCAATCCCACGCCTTGAATAGTTCTTGCTTAGCTACAATAGATGTTAACTATGTCAAGGTCGAACTTTTGGGGTGTTGGGTAGGACAACCTCCACGTGGTACACCCTGGTAACGTGGACGACGATGTGCGCTTTATTGGAGGCGCACGTCGTCGCCCACGGCCAATAGTCCACCAAGGAGGGGGCCGTATTGGCCACTTCGGGTTGCTCCGTCTACACTCTGCTTTAGGCAGAGCGTATTGAGCGGAGAAACCGCAGGACGTGTAGGCTCTCTGCTCACGCAGGAGCTTACAGGCATTCGTGCCAGCGTCGGTGTTGGGGAGGTCTAGCCATCCCCCCGCGTCTCGTAACCCCTAAGATTATCCGCAGCGACCCAACTGGTGGCACCAGTTGGTACGCGGTGGTCCTTGGAGCCGAGGGGCTTGCCTTAATTGGCCGGCTCGCGACAAGGACAAGTCTCTAAAACCCGACAGCGAAGTCGTTAAAACCTGTGGGGCACCTGGAGCACCCCACAGTATACATCCCACTCCCCGGAATGAGCGTCACCCGGGGAGTTGTCGTCTTTTCGTCTCCACTCGTGGGATCAAACATGAATACCAATGATTTTTACCAAAGCCCAAAAGGCCCGGAGGTGTGCCTCAAAACCACCCCCCAAACGGACGCAGAGGTTGCGTCAATCCCGGCTGAGACTGACGCCGAGTCAGTCCTCAGCATAGATACTGAGACCGAGGGCCTCCGTAGGAAGAGGCCACGATCCTCGGAATCAGGCAAAAGCCTGTTTCGTCGGCCGGGGACAATATCCTCCAGTGAGGATGACGTACCCGCCAAGGTAATAGCTACCACCGCGGGTAGAGGTCGAAAAGCCGACCTCCACAATTTGAAGGGGCGGGTTCCAAATCCGCCGATACATGCCCCTCTGCTGCCCAGCGGCAAGGCCACGGATGTGCCGGCGGCGAGAGAGCTCCTAACGGCTCTTGCTCGCATTTCTGACGCCGTAAAGGGCGCCAAAAATGTACAGGGCAGGAAGAAGATAGTGGCCGAAGCCGTCACAGGCGCCACTAAGGCCCTAGAGGAGCTCCTCGACAGGAGCGTCTCCGAAGAGGAGGAAAAACTCCGGGCTCGGGTTGCGAGCCTGGAGGTCGAGCTTGCTGACTCCCGCAAGCAACTCCTGGAGATGCGGGAGGAAATGGGCAAGCTGACACAGCTGGTTCAAGGGACCGGGGACGCTCAAGGGGTGAAGAACCTCTCTCCCCAAAAGGCCCTCGAAACTCAAGCTCGTGTGCAGTCAAAGGTAGGGCCTGCTCCTAAGCCCTCCAAGGTGACACCGAGCTTGACCCAGCTGCTGGAGGCCATAGAAAGACGCCTAGGCGTCCTTGAGAACCGGGCACACCGCCCACCGCTGACGACCCCTATGTCGTATGCGGCGGTGACTGCCACCAAAGGGGCTCCCGGTTCCAAGCGGAAGGCCTCCGCTCCCCCCGCCCCTGCGAAGTCAGCACCCGGGAAGAGCGGCATTCCGGCACCCCCTGATACAGCCGCCCCCTCCGTTGCACCCCTGAATCCCTCCAGAGAGGGGAGCTGGGAGGTAGCGGGAGGGAAAAAGAAAGCGAAAGCCGCCAAAAAAGCGGCTAATAAGGCGGCAAAGGCCGCCGCGACGAAGGCGCCGAATGCGCCGAAGAGGCTTCGCGCACCGCGCTCCACTGCCGTCGTCCTAACAGTGACGACACAAGGCTTGGAGCGGGGCGTGGGGTACGCCGAGGTCCTGAGGCAGGTGAAGGCCTCAGTTGACATAAAGGCCCTCGAGATAGAGGGGGGACTCCGGTGCAAAACGACGCGCACCGGAGCACGCCTACTCGAGGTCTCCGGCGCCACCAGCGGCCCCAAGGCTGATGCTCTAGCGGCTAAGCTAAGGGTGTCGCTGGACACGGACGCTGTCCGTGTCACCAGACCCAACAAATGTGCTGGTATACGCATTTCGGGTCTGGATGACGCGGCCACGACGGAGGAGATAATCTCTGCCGTTGTGGAAGCAAGCGACTGCCCCCGGGATCAGATAAGGTCAGGCGAAATTCGCTTTGGGCCAACTGGTCACGGGTCAGTAGTCGTGAGCTGTCCCATCGCGGCAGCTCAGAAGATTGCGGATGGACGGAGCCTACTCATTGGGGGCTTCCTCAAGGCGCAGGTGCATCTCCTGCAGCCTCGCGAGTCCCGGTGCTACAGGTGCCTGGTCGCGGGGCATGTGGGGGTGCAGTGCACAGCGGAAGTCGACGTAGGTGATAGGTGCTTCCGCTGCAGCCAACCCGGACACAAGGCCATTGCCTGTAACGCTCCACCACGCTGTTTTAGATGCGTGGCGGAGGGCAAGACGGCTGAGCACCGGGTGGACAGCAAGACCTGCGCCGCCTCAAGGCCAAAGCCCCGTTCATCCCTAGGGGGGAATAAGAGTGCCGCTCAAGAGCGCCCACGTTCGCGGCGGGATGCGGATATGGATGTTCATTAATGAATGCACATATCCGCATCTTGCAGATCAATCTGAACCACTGCTCCGATGCTCAGGATCTTATGTACCAGAGCATCGCGCAGTGGTCCGTCAACGTGGTCGCAGTCGCCGAGCCGTACTGGGTTCATCCCGGAAGCCCGGTGGCCCTGGATCGCAAAGCGACTATCTTTGGGGGGTCCGGCGCAGATACCTCGCGCCTTGCAATAATTGCAAGGGGCCCAGGCTGCGTCGCGGCGGACTATGAGGGAGTGGCGGTCGTGGCCGTTTACATCTCGCCGAACCGCGACCAGCATCAGTTTGAGCTATGGCTCTCTGAACTGGACGTCGTTCTCACTGCATGCCGTCCTCGCCCTGTCCTGGTCCTGGGAGATTTTAACGCCTGGTCGATGACTTGGGGCTCCCGCGAGACCAATGGCAGGGGGAGAATTCTAGAGGATTGGGTCACTACCCGTGGCCTAGAAGTCCTCAACCGGGGGAATGTCGCCACCTGGGAGCGAGGGGGACTCAGTTCAGTCGTGGACGTATCGTTCGCGACCCCTGATCTCACTCGCCGTGTCCAGAACTGGCGCGTGGTGGTGGAGGAGGAGACGAGGTCCGACCACAGATATATTCGGTTTGACGTCTCCCCTCCGCCTAATGTACCGCCAGTAATTGCGAATCCCCCGGAACCGCGTTGGGCGCTTAAACGGCTAAATCGGGAGGCTCTCCAGGAAGCGGCCATCGTGCAGGCCTGGACTCCAGCACCGGAGAGGCCTGCCGATGTGAATACCGAGGCAGAGTGGTTCCGGAGAGCCATGTCGCAAATATGCGATGCGGCGATGCCTAGGGTCAAGCCCGGGCCGGTAAGGAGACAGGTGTACTGGTGGTCGCCGGAGATTGGACAGCTGCGAACAGCTTGCCTGACCGCGCGCCGCCAGTACACCAGGTTCCGCCGAAGGCGTCGCCGCCCCGAGGAATTCCGAGAGGAGGAGCTATATGAGGGGTACAAGAGAGCCAAGAGGGCCCTCCAAACAGCCATAAAGCGGGCCAAAAGGCTGGCCCGCGAAGAGCTGCTGGAGACCCTGGAGCAGAACCCCTGGGGGCGCCCGTACCTTATGGTTAGGGGCAAACTTCGCCCTAGGGCGCCTCCGCTGACCCAGAGCCTCCAGCCAGACCAGCTCGAGAGGGTCCTGAGTGCTCTGTTCCCTGCGGGAGCACAGGAGCACACTGCCCCATGTATGGCTCCACCTCAGACGTCCAACGCGGATCCCAGTGAGGATGACGTGCCCGAAGTCACCGAAAGTGAGCTAGGGGCGGCGGTATTGCGGCTCAAAGCCCGCAAGAACACCGCCCCCGGACCCGACGGCATACCAGGCCGAGCATGGGTCCTGGCCCTTGAGGAACTAGGGCCTCGACTGGCAGGGCTCTTCAGCGCATGCCTTGAAAGGGGCCAGTTTCCCAAGGAGTGGAAGACGGGGAAACTGGTCTTAATCCGTAAAGCGGGGCGGCCGGCGGACCATCCGTCCGGTTACCGGCCGATCGTGTTGCTCGACGAGGTATGTAAGCTTTTTGAGCGCATTATAGCGGAACGCCTCGTCGAGCATCTCACGGACGTGGGGCCAAACCTGGCGGATAACCAGTTCGGTTTCCGCCAGGGGTGCTCCACCGTGGATGCGATCATGCGAGTTAAGAGCCTGACAGAGGAAGCTATTTCAAGGGATGAGGTGGTGGTGGCGGTGTCTCTTGACATCGCCAACGCCTTTAACACCCTACCCTGGAGTTGCGTCAGGGAGGCACTTAGCTATCATAGAGTGCCTTCCTACCTCTGTCGTATTGTCGGGGCATACCTATCCGAAAGGGCGGTGGCTTACCCGAGTTGGCTAGGGCTAGGTCGGCGAGATGTGTCGTGCGGTGTTCCACAGGGGTCAGTCCTAGGACCGCTCCTGTGGAATATTGGCTACGATTGGGTGCTGCGTGGTCCGTTGCTCGAAGGTGTCGGCGTGACGTGCTACGCCGACGATACCCTCGTTACGGCGCGAGGAGTAACGCACCGACACGCAGCCCTAAAGGCCACGGCAGGTGTTGCTCAAGTCGTGGGTCGAATTCGGCAGCTGGGCCTGGAGGTTGCCCTGCACAAATCCGAGGCTCTGTGTTTTCACGGGCCTAGGAAGCAGCCTCCTCCAGGATCCAGCATAACAGTGGGGGGCGTTAGCATCGGCATCGAGCCCTCGATGAAGTATCTGGGGCTCGTACTCGATAGCCGATGGAACTTCGGACATCATTTCCGAAGTTTGGTCCCAAAACTGAGGGGGGCCACAGCTGCATTATCGCGGTTGTTGCCCAACATAAGGGGACCTAACGCTCCCTGCAGGAGACTCTACCTCGGGATCGTGCGGAGTATGGCCCTATACGGGGCCCCCATATGGGCGGAGACCCTGACGGCCCGCAATGCGTCGATATTACATAGCCCGCTAAAGGCGATGGCTGTCAGGGTGATAAGAGGGTACCGCACGATCTCCGTTGAGGCGGCATGTCTCCTTGCCGGGACCCCTCCATGGGACCTGGAAGCGAGAGCCCTTGCGTCATTGTTTAAATGGCGCAAGGAGGCGCGGGAGCAGGGCCATGGGCCTACGCCTCGAGAAATCGAGGCTCAGCGGTCCCAGCTCCGACAGGAACTCATGGAGACATGGAAGGTGCGACTTGAGCATCCAAGGTGGGGAAACGCCACAATCGGGGCGGTCAGACCGGTCATGGATGAGTGGTTGGAGAGGAGCCATGGCAACCTCTCCTACCGGTTGTCACAGATACTTACCGGGCACGGGTGCTTCGGTAAGTATCTGTGGCGTATACACCGGGAGACCACAGCCGAGTGCCAGCACTGCGTAGAACGCAGCGAGGACACAGCGCTCCACACATTGGTGGAGTGCTCAGCGTGGGCGCAGCAGCGCCAAGACCTCGTGGCGAGTCTGGGCGTAGACATTCTCTCGCTGGAAACTATGGTGCAAGCCATGGTCTCCGGCGGGAGCAAGTGGGACGCCGCTGCGTCTTTCTGCGAGCAGGTCATGCTCGCGAAAGAGGCGGCGGAGACGGTACGGGAGAGGACTCTCCCGCCCGAGTTCCGCAGTCTGCGGCGACAACGCCGCAGACTTATCTTCGCCCAAGACTACCGGCCTCCATGACCGGGGGCCTGAGGACGGCGGGTGGGCTGCTCGTCGTCCTTACAGAAGCAGGCCCAAGACGTAGGCATGACATGAAAATGTCACGCACGCCTCATGCCCCAAGAAGCGGGATAGAACCCGAACCAACCCCCCAAAGTGCGGGATAACACCCGAACCCCAGGTGAGGCCGCGGTGGTAGCCAAAGTCTGCCGGGAGCTCTGGGACATCTTTCCGAGGAGTTACCCGGGGCGTCCGGCAATAGACAGCTAGGCGGGGACTGTGTGGTTTTAGCCGGTTCGAGTCCGGCATGACATCCGAGGGGATTTCCACACGTTAAAAAAAAAAAAAAAAAAAAAGGTCGAACTTTTATAGAGTTGTACTTTCTAATAGTGGTTCTATTTTGTATAAATACATGTAATGGTCTAAAATGTACTTATTTACAATCTTTTCACTAAATGTATATAACATTATCATTATTCCAAGTACACCTTAATGGTAGATAAATACGAAATAAAAGTTACAGATCAAATTAACTTACGAATATTCTTGAAATTTCCTTAAAGAAATCTTTGCGCTTTAAATTACCTCTTCAGTAGTGTCCTCAGCTCCAAACAAGAAATTTAAGCAAAATATTTGTTTATCAGGTACAGCCAAAGTCATTATTATTAACTTTAAAAAAAAACCCGCACAGATTCTTCAACACAGTTTATTAGAGCGCACACATACATGCACAATCAGTAAAAATTAAGTAACTGTTGAAGACTAGCTTTGCTTCTAAGTAGTTCCTCAGATGTGTTGGTTTGTTCATTCTGTAACAAAACGAGTTTAACTGGTCAGCTTTCTAAATATAAGATGAGCGGTACAATGTCACGTGGCGATTTTCTGTAAATCAGTGTCATGGAACCGCATTTAAAATAGTTTAAGTGCGTTTCCATCATTTAGTGAATGTTTATATGGAATGAAAAAAATACACAGCGTAAAATTGTCTATTGTTGACTTTTGCATATTAGTTTAGACTGGCGCAGTGGTATTGTATGCGACTGCCGTGCTGAAGTCTCGGGTTTAAATCCTGAGAACAATTTATTAAGCGATTCACAAATGTTTGATTTAGGTTTTAGGTGTTTTCGACATATGTCGATGTATATTTCAACAATATGTTGTAAATTTATAAATATTTTTATTTTTATTTAATCATGTGTGAAGCATGAAAATTACGACCTTTGACAGCGAAAAAAAAATTGGTTTTGCGATGTGTAATGTAAGAAATAGTAGATTGTATAACAAGGGAGCAAAATAGTATTTTTATGGCGAGGGCGCTACGTTGAATCACGAGCGAAGCGAAAGATTCTAACGTAGAATCCTGAGCGCAGCGAGGGATTCAATGTATATCGCCCGAGGGAAAAATAATTTGCTCTCGAGTTATATACTTTACTTTTCACCCCCTTTCTATGAGAAAATAAATAAGAGACGCTGTTAGCTTCTATAGTAATTGTTTCAGAAGTTAATGCATTATCACTTTCATAACTCGAAGTAGTAGAACTCATTATTTTTGCAAAATACAATAAAATATGTACTGAGGTAACAAGAACAGAAGAGTAATTCGCGCGCTTTCGTTTTTTTTATTTAGTGCGGTTCCGGATAGTGTGACACTTGGTACTTCTTTAAGGTTGACGTTCTAGAATGGAATTTGATCTCACCGTTTGGTTTGCATGCTGATTTAAGTTACTTTTCTTCTGCTGTGCATGTACCTGTAGACATGTTAGTAATTAGTTTTAATACATACTTACCATACATGCATATTGTCACGCCTTTATTCCCGAAGGAGTAAGCAGAGGCATACCATACGCCCACATTTCACCGTATGCATTTTTGTCCCACTTAACAGGTGGTGAGCCAATTGCCGTGTTGAAATGGACAGGCGCAGGCTGTGGCGACCTGCTGTTGGAAAATTTTCAAGCCGCTCATAAGGCCTTCAACCAGGCTTAACGACTGCCATTTTGCTGGCAACTGGGACCAACGGCTTAATGTGCCTGCCTTCCGAAGCTCGGAAACGCTCGCAAATGTAAATTCACCCATCCAAGGACCACCTGTAGCGAATGTTACTTAACGCAGTGATTGTTTACAGAACACTGAGTCAGCGGGGCCACGAGCGCTTCATATACACCAAATTCCAGGTTATTTGCACCAGTATGCGACTGTTATTTTTAAACTTTCGCGGTTTATACTCATATTTTATATTACTACTCGGGACTAACGCGAAACAATTTTGTACTTACATTTACCGACGTTTCGATCCAGTCAGAGTCCAGCCGCGACCACGGGCGCTGCAACGCGCTCGAAACGTCGGTGAATGTAAGTACAAAATTGTTTCGCGTGAAGTCCCGAGTAGTATATAAAATATCAGTGTGCGACTGTTCAGGGGTTTAATTACCTAATTAGACCATAATTTTTCGTTTCGTCGCTAAATAGTTAAAGGGCACTACTTGGCATCATAGTATTTGTGAAGGTACTCGATGTGTATATAATTGATTACCCATTTTCTTATGTGGTTTTTAATAGTTTCTCCATCCAAAGGTTGTCCGTAACAGATTGCTTTTTAGCGATAAGGCTGCCCTCTGTACATTTATAAAATTGTTCTCTCTATGTAGGATTTATTTTTATATTTAGATATATATTATATAACTATATTTTGTTTCACGCGTCAGGTGTCAGCTCCCGTCTCATACAAGTTCTATTAGCGGTTCCTATAAACTCGGAGAAGCGCACGAGCGCACTTAAGGTACAGCCGCCACTGCTAGGGACCACGACAGGTGCAACCCTGTCGAAACGTCGAGGAACAAAAGGTATTTTAACCTTTTAATATAATACAGTGCCGCGCGAAATACCGTTCTATACAAAAGTATGTGTTCAACGCGTTAATCTACTTCTGAGGTTGTTCAACGTACCAAGTGGGGATGGTGTTGTCTCTGGTGCTGCAGCATCTTGGCCCGCGTCACGTACTCGCGCGGACACTCCGAGCACTTCCACGGCGTATACGAGCGCTTGCCTCCTATTATCTCCTTAGCGCGAGTATTCTCCACACCTGGCAATTTAAATATGACGATAAATTGTGTCTGTAATCTTTTATATTCTCATACGCCCACGTAACTACTAAAATCATGCTTAGCACCTAGTTTTGTGCATTCCAACACCGACAAATATATAGTGTATCGGTATACATAGGAAATAAT
The DNA here is from genome assembly GCA_948477245.1 of Thumatha senex. Classification (NCBI taxonomy): domain Eukaryota; kingdom Metazoa; phylum Arthropoda; class Insecta; order Lepidoptera; family Erebidae; genus Thumatha; species Thumatha senex. Next base: position 16,101,747 of record OX419731.1, on the reverse strand, counting down.
CGTGTAGCCCTCGTAATTTCAGCTTTATGTCAATGAGAAAAAATCATATCTGATGCACCAACCGTACCTGTTTGTACTACTTTTTGTTTAATAGAAAAACGAAGACAATAAATAATTGCCGTTGGCACATTTTCTTTTCCTTCTTGCTTCTTTTCAAATGCTTCCAAATTCGTCGCACTCCAACTCCAGGTAGGGCCTGGAGTTGGAGTGCGTGTGTCCTTGTCCCATTAACTCGGTAGAGCGTTAATGAGGCTTTCAGTGGAATTTGCAAGACACGTAGTAAAATAGCTTTTCACTGCAATATATTAGTCTTTCACTATAGCACGTTTACTCAACTTTTATGTCTAAGAAACTACCATTTTTAACACGCTTTTATTAGTTTAACTTGTATGTATGTTTGTCTGTAACCGACTCCTTTGGGCGCTATATTGACCAACTTTAAACGGCCATATTGTTCAATCTTTGTAGATTTATCGAGGACCGATGACAATACACTAATTTGATAAAATTATTCTATTTTTCAATTTGCAAAATAAGATTCTTGCGGTTTCCTATAAAGAGCGTGTTTTTTTAAATTATTTTTAAAGTATTATTATTACACATAATAATAATATTTGTTTAATTCAAGTAGCTGTGACTCATACATTGATTAACATGTAATTAAGGACATAAATTATATTACAAATTGTCTACAATAAAATAATAAAGTAGTAACATAAAAAAAAGGTTAATGCACTAGTTTTGTAAAATAATATACAGCAAGCGGCCGCCATTATCAAGATCCCGCGCAAATCCTGCTCACGTGGTGTTCATTTGTAGCTAGTGTGCCAGATACCTGGGTGGTGCACCGCGACGTGGTGCGCCCGCTTGGCGGCGCTGCGGTACATCTTGTGGCACGAGCCGCACGGGTAGTGGCGCTCCGCCCTCTCCAGCGGCACCCGCGTAGATACCATCTGGTGGGTGCGCCACAAGTGGTTCACCAGCATGCCGCGTCGCTACAATTACAACCTCACTTATTCTTCTCTTTATCATTCCCGACTGCCTCGGTGGCGCAGTGGTTGTGTCGAAATAAATATTTGTTTGATCCACAAATGTTGGTTCCGGAGTTTGGGCGTTTCCTGTGTATAATATGGATGTATTACGAAATATATAAGTATGTTTATCAGTTGTCGCGATCCACACAAGCTTTTATTAGCTTTACTTTGGGCTAGACGGCGCTGTGTAAAAAACAAAATTTAGCTGCTAGAAAATTTTCGACTTTGTTTTTCGGCATTAATGAAGCGCTCGTGGCCCCGCTGTCTCAGTGTTCTGTAAACGATCATTGAGTTTCGCAACTTTCACTATGGCTGGTCCTAGGATGGGTGACCACTTTGTGGCATTTACATTTGCGAGCGTTTCCGTGCTTCGGAAGGCACGTTAAGCCGTTGGTCCCAGTTGCCAGTAAAATGGCAGTCGTTAAGCCTGGTTGAATGTCTTATGGGCGGCTTGAAAAATTTCAACAGCAGGTAGTCACATCCTGCGTTTGTCTATTTCAACACGGCAATGGGCTTACCATAGGTGTGGATTCCTGTCCCACGTAATAGGTTACGTGGGACAGGAATCCACACGGTGAAAAGTGGGCATATAATATGCCTCTGCCACCCCTTCGGGGATAAGGCGTGATGGATATTTTTTTTTTGTTTTTCGGCATTAATAATAATATCTTAATTTGCTAGAGCTTTGTTACAAAGCTGGTACGGAATAAATCTTAAAGGTTAAGTAAATCAAGTTCTGCCTAAGCTGGCCATGCAAACATTTATTACAAGTATTTATTTCAGTACGTTCTCACAATAAGTAGTATAGAAAGCAATTACATTATAAACATCATTAAATATTACTAATATTTCTTATTGTGGTTGAGAAAGTCTGTTACAGAATAGAAACTGTTTTCGAGAAGCAATTCTTTTAATGCCTTAACAAACCGCTTGTACATAAATGCCTTGATTATTTTGGGTATGCAATTATAGATAATTTTTTTTATATATTTCAGTTATCGGTATCATTGTTGAGGGCGACTGCCGTTTGACCTTTTAAACGACGCAAACACCCTTACGGTGAAGGATGTTTGCTTGAGACTAACACATCTTAATGCGAGTAGAGGAAGAGTTCACGACTGTCAGACGTTCGTTATGTCATATAAGTTGAAATTTCTCTAAGCATTGCGTCATAACCTCGAATCAGCAGGTGTACCGCTAGCACTTAAGGTCGCTTGAGACTAACACATCTTGATGCGAGTAGAGGAAGAGTTCACGACTGTTAGACGTTCGGTATGTCATATAAGTTGAAATTTCTCTAAGCATTGCGTCATAACCTCGAATCAGCAGGTGTACCGCTAGCACTTAAGGTCGCTTGAGACTAACACATCTTGATGCGAGTAGAGGAAGAGTTCACGACTGTTAGACGTTCGGTATGTCATATAAGTTGAAATTTCTCTAAGCATATCTTAAAAATAGATAATAACCGAAGCCAGGATCAGGGCTACCTTGACAGTTATTAGACATCAAAGATGTATAAATAAATAAAAGTGTGTGTGTACCAGAGTACACAGGTAAGAAGTGAAACTTCTTTACGACATATAATTTTTCTATTATTTAAAACTTCACGGAAATTGGGTAGATAAGGCTAACGCATACGTCTCGATAAAAGGAGTATCACTTATGATAAAAAAGTTTTACTTCAAAACAACATGGCGCGTAACCGAAAAACATGACGACATTTTTACAGCTATAAAATTTCTCTCAACGTCGATAAAGAAGTTTCATTTCAATAAATTAGTAACTCGACTCTGTGTTAGTACAAAATTTAGTTCGTATATATTAAATTCACAATAATTAGATCATGCATGCAAATTATGGAATAGTTCCAATAATGTGACTATTGCTATTGAAATTAAACCAGTCAGTATTTGATACAATAAATGCCAACTATATATGCTATAGGTATTAGTTAAACTATGAAGAAAGTATTAGAAGGTATATATGGCACAAGATTGTTTAAAAATACGAGTGTAGTTGTACATAATTTCCAAATAACGGCAAACTTAAAAGCTTACCTTAAAAGGGTGTTCGCATATTTCACATACGTATGACTTGTTGTCTTGAACTTCAGAATCCGGTTCATTGTTGTCATTCTAGAAAAAAGTAATCAAATACCAGCCAATGTATTACGGGGCGCTTCAAAAACAAGAAATAAATATGTGTGTACCAGAGTACACAGGTAAGAAGTGAAACTTCTTTACGACATTTTTTACAGCTATAAAATTTCTCTCAACGTCGATAAAAAGTTTCACTTATGATACAGAAGTTTAACTTCAAAACAACGTGGCGCGTAACCAAAGATACTTGACGATTTTTTTACAGCTATTAAATTTATCTCAACATCGATAAAGAAGTTTAAATAAAATAATAAATATCCATCACGCCTTATCCCCGAAGGGGTGGCAGAGGCATATTATATGCCCACTTTTCACCGTGTGGATTTCTGTCCCACGTAATAGGTGGTGAGCCCATTGCCGTGTTGAAATAGACAGACGCAGGTTGTGGCTACCTGCTGTTGAAAATTTTAAGCCGCCCATAAGGCCTTCAACCAGGCTTAACGACTGCCATTTTACTGGCAACCGGGACCAACGGCTTAACGTGCCTTCCGAAGCACGGAAACGCTCGCAAATGTAAATGCCGCAAAGTGGTCACCCATCCGAGTACCAGCCATAGTGAAAGTTGCGTAACTCAGTGATCGTTTTACAGACCACTGAGACCGCAGGGCCACGAGCGCTTCTATATAGATAAAGCAGTTTCACTTCAATAAACACTTGAATACGATAAAATTCTTCTTTTTCATCTTCGAAGCAACTGGGAATACCCAGTTGCTTCCAAACTCTACTTGGATTTAGAGTCTAGGGTGCACTTTTATAGAAGTGACACTTCTTTATCGACGTTGAGAGAAATTTTATAGCTTTAAAAAAAGTCGTAAAGATGTTTTACTTCTTACCTGTGTACTGTGGTACACTCACATATTATTTATTTGGTTATTAAGCGCAGTTATCCTTATTAGCTACTTCATTTATGCTTTTTATTTTCGGCATTGGTGGAAGAGACTGCCGTCTGACATCCTAACCCAGTAAGGACACCTGTATCGTTTAGGCATTACTTTTACCTTTAATCTGCAGGTGCACCGCTATCAGGTGAGGTCGTTTAAGCTCCGGAGATTCTGGTTCCTTACACCCAACTCAACAATCAAGGATAATTGTGAAATGGGCTATCCAACGATTTTTTTAAATCCGACTAGTAGTTCCTGTAAATAGCGCGTTCAAACAAACAAACAAATTCTTCAGCTTTATTTATTAAGAATAGCTAGATATGTAGTATGCGGTGTGGTGAGCTCGATCGCTGAATTTAGTTACTAAAGTGTGATTAAATCTCAGGTTCCGGCGCTAACAGTAGCTTTAATGTCCCTTGGATAACTTTGGTCGCTGATGCTGTAACTAGTCTGCGGTGTCCTTTATATAAATCTGTGGGAATATTATATGAGTAGGTCGAACACTTACAAAATTTTGTCCGTTTTCATCCTGTTCGCGGTGTACATCTGCTACCTTGTTGGAATGTTCCGAGTAAAAGTGAATAGCGAGAAGTTCCTTGCTTTGAAACACTTTTTTACATTCACATTCGAATCCATTCGGTGGACCTTCGCTGTGGCAAAAAAATACAGATTACGTTAGTACCTAAAATTGTAAGTTGTAAATTAAAGTAACCGATTTAGCAAATAATAGTTTGCAAAAAAAATTAAAAAAAGTACCATTCGATCATGTTTCGGATAAAAAGTAAAGTATTAGAAGATGTGTCGATGATGTGAAATAGGATCGAATGGCTAAAACATTATTGGTGTATAAGCTTTTTTTTTTTTGCTAACTGTAACTTTATTTTATACTAGATGACACAGCTTCGCCCGTGGAATATTTCGACCTCCCGTCGCACCTATTTCATCCCGTCGCTTATAAATTCTACAATGATGCATACAAATTTGCCCGATTTGTCGACATATATGACTACTGCTCTGCCCCCCAGTGTAGTAGCGTAATGATATATAGCCTATAGCCTTCCTCGATAAGTGGGCTATCTAACACAAAAATATTTTTTCAAATCCAACCAGTAGTTCCTGAGATTAGCGCGTTCAACCAAACAAACAAACAAACTCTTCAGCTTTATATTTGTTTAGATTCTGTGAATGCAGTACAGATTAACTTAAAAATGTTATGGGTGGTCGGTCTCTAGGAACGTCTTCCTGTAACTATAACGGTTAAGTTACTTGCCATTACTGCCCCGTCTCTAAACTACACTCTGTACATTTTTCTTGTTTCATGCAATACACTATAGTGTATAGTAATAACTATACCTTGCTTTTTGACGTCTTTTGGCCCGGGTAACAATTTGGTTACTGGAACTAAACGAAACTGCAGATGTCTCACTTTCTTTTAGTTTTTGACCTCTCTGCAATATAACAAATTGATGGCTATAGGCGTAGATGTAACATATGATATATATATATATATATAGGGTCATTTGTAGTACACTAGCATCCTGCTAGGACTAGACTGTCCAAACCAATAAAGCACGCCGTTTTTCAGCATGCTGATACTTTTATACAAAACCTTATATTGCGTATCACATCGATACGTATTCGGTCGATCAATGTTTCTGCACACAATATCCGAAGTGCTCGCATCTTCACAACATTCAATTTATTTTTATATACATACTTGCAGACTCCCGCGGCTCTGCATGCGTTGTGAAGTTTTCCCGTTCCCGTTTCTACAGGCACTTATTCCCGGGATAACAAGTAGCATATGTATTATTGTGATGTGTAAGCTATATTATTGTAAAGTTTCATCAAAATCCATTAGCGTAATAGATATAGATTTTGCGTGAAAGAGTAAAAAACATCCATACTTACAAACTTTCGCATTTATAATATTAGTAAGATTTGGATTGAGAACCGAATACTGAATTGCGCCTTTCATAATTCTAACGTGCATGTATGAAGCGATTAATGAGTCTACAGGAAGCGAAAGAAGTATGCATGGATCGCGATGCCTGGCGATCTGTCGTCTCTGACTACCCCGTCAGGGATACAGCGTGAAGATAGTTATAACATCTAACAATTCATCTAGCATATCATCAACGTTCATATACGAACTGTTACTTGGTTTAGTTACATTAACAGATGTATTTATGCATACCTTATAATCATTGGAGGGTAAGGCATCTATCTTTTCCGGGCTTTCATTAGTGTATTCGAGGTTACATAAAGCGTTTTCATTGACTAGTGTGAAAGGACTGAACATTTCAGATCTAGAGTTCCCCGACATATCAAAACTGGGCATTCTGTCCGTATCAAATAGACTGGTATTGAAGCCCAACCCGTTGGTAAAGTTCTGGAAACTTTCGTCAGATGGCACTCTGTTATCTTCACTGTTTAAGGATGTGTTTAAAATTGATTCAGGTAGGGTTTCTGTGGTGGTTGTAGGGTTACTGAAAGAGATATTGTAATATTAAATTATTTTCTCTTATTTCTCATTTAGTCTTGGACATTGTCGTATGAATAAAATACATTACCTTTTTACTGGCTTCTTTTCACAATTTCGCGCCACGTGTCGCCTTAATCTGTGGAGAACAGCTAAATTAGTGTTGATTAACGAAAAGTAGTAATTGTTAATAAAATAATAATATAAATAGATCAATTTACCTACTTTGTTACCTGCATACATCTGGGAAAGTCATAAAAGCAACTGAGGGGTAAAAGAGATGCAACAATATTTACTCATTTTCTGTACAAGTTAAATGTCGTGCCGTATTCTTCATTAGCTAGAACGATTTAACCAATCTTACCGTTTGCGCCTATACCCGCTTGCCATTTGCTAAGCATTTTTTAGCTAAGTCGCTGTCTTAATCGGCCTATATTCAATATACTTATAGTTACCATCTCAAATTTGCCGAATAACATTGTGTCCAATTCGTATTGCATAGCTACATTTTTATTGGTTGTTAGACAGTGACAACACTTCATGCAAGACTAAGAAAACAATATGTGTGTAGTATTCACCCTGGCACGAAAGTTGGATGAACGTGATTCATACTTTATTGAGTACATTACGCGTCCATTTGTTAAATTGTCCTAGTTCATTAGGCTTATTTTAGTTATTTAAATGTATGTATAGATTATATCGATAGGTCTTGTGGTCGATGGTTCAGTAGCCAGCAAGTTAAGTTGGCTGTAGTTTTGCGGTGAATACCTAAATAAAATTGCTTCCTTGAGGGGCAATTAAACGATTATAACAAAATCAAAGGATACAGTTTTGTGTTGCAGTTGTCTTTCTTCTGCATTCATTATTCAATTATACCAACGATAAAGGATTCAAGAATTGGTAACGCAAAGGACCGTATCACATCGCGCGCGGGGGAGGTGGAACCGCCGCCATTTTGAGGTCATTTTGCTGCGTGTTGAGATAAGTATATAGTATATGAAATACTTATAACTTTTGAGTTGTACAAGTTTCTGAAATATTACCTGTTACGAGATTTATTCACATACAACACAGCGTCGTGTCCATTACTCAGATCTGGCGGGACCCCCGCCTCATCCATGCACCATAATCATAATAGTAGAACTTACGTGAAAATCCTAGTAAACGTTAATGCACAATAACGACAGCGATATGGCCGTCGTCTCCTTAGCGGTTTCCTCGCCTGAAATATAATACATTATTTATTATAATATTATCAGGCAGGCAGTTAAAACAACTGATAATGCCTGTATGTCTACCTAACACTGGTTGTTAGGATACAACAATATTACAGAACAAATTTCTGAACGCACCTATAAATTTTGGCATTAAATATTTGACTCTATTTTTAAATTTTCAAACAAAATACAAAAGAAACAGAACGAACATCAAATTTCACAGCTAGGGACAGTTTGTATTGAAAATTTTTTTCTTCTTCTTTATTTATTACTAGCTGACCCGAGTGCTACATAAGAGAGTAAAATAGAGGCAGAGATTCGACAATTTTTTTATCTTTTAAAAATAATATTTTTACTTCAATAAACAGTATCCTTTGTTACTTCTAATACTTAACAATATGTGTACAAAGCTTCATGATGAGCGGTTAGGTAGTTTTCTCGTGAAAGCGTAACAAACAAACTTACATTCACATTTATAATATTAGTAGGAATGTATGTTCCTAACCGTTAAAACCTTCCCTGAACTTTCACAAACCTTACAAAATCAAAATTAGTCAAATCAGTCTAGCCATTCTCGAGTTTAAGCGAGATTAACAAACTGCAATTAATTTTTATATATATGAAGACGTTTGGATGTTTAATCACATTCTAACCCTAGAATCAAATTGGCTGAAACTTTTTTAGTTTTACACATAGGTTATTTTTAATGCCGGGAAAAATTTCAATGGTTTTCCATTAGTAACATATAAAAAGTATGGGAAAATTTTATCACGCGAGCAGCATCAACTATTAAAAATAAATGACGCAGTGATATTAGCAAAGTGACTTAGCATTCTAAAATCGTATCTATCATACCTTGTCCCGATGCAGAGGCATACTAATTGCCCACTTTTCACCATGTGTATTCCTGTCCCTAAGAGGTAGTGCGTCCATTGCCGTGATGAAATCGACGTGATAAAAACTTTAAAACTAGAAAATATATTAAAAATATTAAATGTACCTGTTGGTGAGCACTCATGTGACGTCGTAGTTGATATGCTGACGGCATTGAACACTGACATTCATGGCACCACCATGTCTTTGGATTTAACGGAAACCCTATAAAGAAGAGGGCGAAATAACAATTTCATATCGAATGACACACCATTTTTTCACCAATTTTGATTCATTTTAAGAACCAATAATATTTCTCAAAGTTTAGACCATAGACCTAAAAGAATGTATGAACGCACAAAAAGTTTAACATTAAAATTACACAGATACACAATAGGTATATAATAGTGTAACAAAAATAAACTTACAATGTGCGTGTCCGAAAAGGTCGTTAGCTCAGCCCATGCCGTACTAACTTGATAGACAGCGCTGATTTTCAGCTAACGCGTTAGGGACGTCACGTACGAAGTACAAAATTACAACAAAACATAAAATAATAAGCAAATTTGAATATAAAAAATGAATCTGATACTTCTTTAATATAATAATAGTAATATGCTCTATCGGAGTGTACTGCTGGACATAAGCCTCTCCCAGTTATGTTAGTAGGGTGATTAGCTTTACTGTACCACACTGACCAGACGGGTTGGGATAAGGTTTCGATCGATCGATAGGGTGACGATTTCGTCAGTAGACCAGCAGGTTCACTCCTTGCATGCTGACTTGTGCCCCAAAGATCTTGGTAATAACTCATTACGTGAGTTTGACAGGGTTATCAGAGATCGCCATGTTTCGCGATCCTTGCTTACTTCTTAACATATATTGTAAATCTTGTAAGTAAATGACTAATTGTGATCGTTGTGCAGCTTCAAGTCATAACTGTGTCCATTTAAGTGAGTTTTTTTTATGTCCAAGCTTTGAAACTACGGCGGGTAGTAGTAAATCAATCACCTGTATCAATTTCTTTGGTAGGTCCAATCAATCCATAGTCTTGAGCGTACTTCCGACTATAACCTAACATCAGTGGTTTTCGTGATGGCACTTGCTCGGTCGTGATGATATATAGTTCGCCGTTTTCTTCGTAGATCCATACATTTGCTGAATTCGCATCTCCTAAAGGCAGTAAGCCAATCCAGTTTGCTTTATCTAAAAAAATATGATGTGTAAGTAATTGTATACAGCGCTTTGTTATAGACACTAGCGAATGACGATGTCTTTACTCGCATATTGTTTACATAATGAATGTTCTTCTTGAATCAAATCCATAGGTAAAAATCTATTCGGTTGTTTTTGGTTGTGGTTTTATTTATTGAATATTTTTCAATTTAGCTTTCAACCAGGCTAAACGACTACTATGTAGGTACTGGAAGCAAAAATAGACCAACTGACAACAAAAGACCGGCCTTTCGAGGTACGGAAATGATCGTAAATAGAAATGCCATAAAGCAGTCACCATGTCATGACTGAACGTAGCATAAGCTAGACTTCGCGATCCATGCATACTTCTTTCGCTTCCTGCAGATTCATCAATCGCTTCACACATGCACGTCTGGGTATCCGAGTAATTTAGACTTTAGGCAATTAGACTTTTAGTATTATCACTTGTGAAAAATAACCTAATAGAAAGGAATAAAGGGGTGACTGCTAAATCAATAGGTTTTTTTAAACTAATCTTCATTTCATAGTATACCATAGATTGGACTATCAGCATATTCATGTCCACTATTAAGTATTGTTCCTTTCTGACCCCGATAGATTAATCTCCAGTACATTCTAAAATGTGAATAATATCCTACCTTTATCGGACACATCGATGTGTACGAGCTCTTCATTATCTCTTAATATAAACAGTGGAATTTTATTCGTATGTGCCACCTGCAACAGCTCGTGAGCTTCTTCGAGACTCAATTTGTGTTTTACACCTGTAATAAGAGTAGCTACTATTATATTATAGACAATGAATGCTTAATTGATGGTACTTTTTTGGTGATTATGAGAGTTTAAGGACGTTTCAAAGAAAAATAGAATAGAACAGTATATTCCCGGAAATAAAGTAGGCCATAGCACTCAGGGAGAATACATGTTTACAACAGTAAAGGAATTTTCAAAATCTCAGATGATCTCCTACAACATCACAAACTTAACCTCTTTATAATATTAAATATAGATAATACAATTAAGTACCCTGTATTGGACCAAATCGTGTGCGTGGAAGTAAAGTCCGTCGAGCTGATATCGTATTCTTTTGTCGTATTTGTAAAACTGTGGGTAACACTGCGACCGCACGAGGTATCACACTCCGATCCGGTATATGCACTGTAATTATGACACAAAAAATTGACAATTTTAGAACGAAGGTATGACATAGAACTATTAACTTTACTTTAGTAGAGGTTATCCTTAACCGTAGTGAAAGAAAGAAAATATGATATCGACGGTGTGTGGTGGGATTCTCCTCACCTCCTTCATTATCGTTATACTCTATGGATGTCCGCCATGTAACGCCCGATTCCATTAGTTATAATACGGCGTGACAAGTTTACTCCAGGTGTAGGCGGAAATCGCATACGAGGTCTGTCATTTGCCTGCCATTCGTCTGTAGTAATTGGAGTAATCGTGTGGTAAAAGTTGACGCCCCCTGACACGCTTAGTTGTATTAAATAAATGAAGTAGAATTTCTAATGGAGCGCGTCTGGTTGCTTAATCTGTGGGTATAATCTACACATTACTATAATTAAAGAAGGAGATGTGACTAATATATCAAGCTGAAGACTGATAAAGGAGCTGCATTTGTGGCTCAAAAGAGATGTATCCGGTCTATATGCCATTGAAAACCCTTGGATAGTTGCAGGCCCTATTTCCAACTGTTACATGTTCTAACACTACCATGTATATACATTTTTGTTAGGAAAAATAGACATTTATTTACAAATTTAAACAGTAAACGACATAACATTGAGCATGCCGGCAAATAAGACTGAATTTATGAATAAGAGCTTTTTATGCACGGCCCCCCGCCTTTATAACAAGTTACCAAGAGATTTATTAGAAATACCTGAATTGAATTGGTTTAAAGCTAGAGTCAAACTCATACTATTGAATAAATGTTTTTACTCAGTAGACGAATATTTGAATGGTGAATGGTAGTATATAATGCTTCGTAACATTAACATTATTATAATAATTCCAATTATTTAATTATATTATGAAAACTAATGAATTGACATTTATAACTAAATTTGTATGGTTCATTTAAATTTTACATCATAATTTATTACAAGTTTCTATGCCTTTAATAATTTTGAATGCCAGATTTTTTTATTATGATTAATTATGATTAATTGGCAGAAATATAGTGAAACTAAAATTCAACACTAACACCTATGTACCTTTGATATACCTGTATTTCGCAATAATAAATGAATTGAATTAAAAAGTTTGTTTGGTTGATCTCTGGAACTACTCGATCGGATTAAAAAAAAAATATCGAGGAAGGCTATATATCATCACGCTACTAACCTGGAGAGCGGAGCAGTATTCATAAATGTCGACCAATCGGGCAAATTTATAAGCAGTTTTGTAGAATTTATAAGCGACAGGAATAAATTGGTGCGACGGGAGTTCGAAGTATGTCACGGGCAAAGCCTAGTCTAGTTTAAAATACAATGTGGACGTGAATAGTAACACATCTATTCTTTAACTTCTTTTACTTACCATAGTTATGAATTTGCTTCTTACAGTTCAAAGGTTGTTCATAACTGTTTATAAACGGTGAAATTAGATCGGTTTCAGAAGGTTCATTTTCATGTACCAAGTTAGATAATTCTTTACAACTGACGTGTAAAGAAGACGGTAGCTCGTGCTGAGTTTGAAAAGTGCTCAATAATTGAGTTTGGTCTCGCTGACAGCTGTTTTCTATAGGAACATTTATATATTCTACAGCTGGCCCATCACAGACGCCTGCAAAAAAGAAAAAATATGTGTTCTCGTGAAAACGGACGGTATGTATGTAGCGCCATAACTCGTAGAGTTCTCAACCGACTATCATATTTTTTGGGTTAATTCGAGCAACGGACGACGGAGCCCGAATTTAGTTTTCACAAAAATAAAAGTTCCAGAAAACATTGTCTATGGAATTTCCCATTACATTTTACATTATTATTTAATAAAAAGGAGCGCTCGTGGTCCCGCCAACTCACGTGTTCTTACTAAACTAAACGATCACTGTGTTAAGCATCTTTCGCTTGCTCAGATGGGTAACCGCTTTGTGACATTTCTATTTATGAGCGTTTCCGTGCTTCGGAAGGGACGTTAAACCGTTGGTCCCGGTTGCCAGTGACATGGCATTCGTTAAGCCAAGTTGGAGGCCTTATGGGCAACATGAAAAATTTCAACAGCAGGTAGCCACAACCTGCGTCTGTCTGTTTCAACATGGCAATGGGCTCACCACCTATAACGTGGGACAAGAATACACATGTTGAAAAGTGGGGATATGTATATCTCTGCCACCCCTTCGGGGATAAGGCGTAAAATAAATAAAAATGTTAAATTTCAACATCAGGTCGCCACAACCTGTGCCTGACCATGCTAACACGGCAATCTGCACACCACGTTGTACATATAATATGCCTCTGCCTCCTCTTCGGAAATAAGGTGTGACCGATATGTTTATGTTATTTAATAAACTTTTCATAGAGTATTACCTATTGAATGAATAATAGCAACTTTAACGAAAAAAATATCTATATCGCCAAGACTATTACGCTCCACTCTGATGTATGGTGCTACCGAAGCTTTATACTTTGCGACTGCATCAACCTACTTAATAAGCTTGAAATGTCTAATAGTATGTCCCGAATTCCTCCTGCACTTGAAATCCATACTTCCATGTTATAAATGTGAAAGTATAAATTGTTTCAGGTCTGAAGCTGCATCGTGCTGCATTTTACTCCAGAAAAATATCTACCTCGAAAGGATACGTTTATGAAACAACCAATGATACGCGGGCGGGCCGCCTGTATGTCAAATAGGCTATAGAAATTAGTATATGATGTTACTAGTGCTTACCTATTGAAACTTCGTATTGATCTGGAATCCCATCTTTGTCTTCGATAGGCAGAAAAAGTTTGTTGTAATTCAGTCCTGTACTCTAAAAATAGAGAAAACAAATATCAAAAATCAGACTTTCTTCTTCTTTATCTTAGTGTATTCTCAATTCCTTCCTACCCCTACCTGGATTGATGCTAGAAGCAGCTGTCGTTTGGCTTTTCAGTTTCGGTATTATTGCGAGCAACTGCCGACTTACCTCCCTACCCTGTAATGTCTATGTGGTAGCTTCGTACGTTAATCACCGGGTGCAGCGTTTATTTTTTTAAATCTTCATTTACGGATTTTTTGCCACAATATGGCTCTGTTTTTTTACTTGATTCCCGGAGATCTTGGTTAATAGTCTTAAATTTTCGCAAACTGAACGATATCTAATAAGATAGGTACGAGTTACTGCAAATAATTATGATGGGAAAAATAGCGGGCAAAAGAGGTGTCGGTCAGAGTAAAAACCTTGGTTGCGTAACATCCGGGAGTTGGGCGAGGGGAAGATCAATCCACTAAATGAGTGGTTGGTGTTCCCTCTACTCCCAACATCTGTTCGGTGTTGGGTTTGGCGAACGGTCTAGGGAGTAGCGCAGGTCGCAAGGATCCCCTAGACAAGGCCAGAGGACTATCCTTCTCGAGGTTGCTGCCCGTTCTTGGTCAAATACCCTCAGTAATTGACGTAACCAAAACCTCTGCCCCCCCCCCCCTCCGCTCCCCATCTCTGTCCTCTTTCAACCTTTCCACCCGGGCGGGCGCGCTGGCGGACTAGTAAATACAAAAAGGTGAAGGCAAGCGAGCTGGCGTGCGCGACGGCAAATCACCCTTCCATATCCTTTCCATGATCACCCCCTTTTTCTCCTTCCCAACCAAACCCCTCCCCTCCCCCACACAAACCGGCAGCCCCGGACTAAACTTATTATGCGCAAATGTCTAAAAAAGTGTCGTGTCTACCACGGCGGAGCCGGAGAATCCCTCCCTGCGCCACCAGCAGTATCGAATAGTGCTGCAGCTGGTGGCGCAGGCAGCTCCGTATCTGTGGTGGAGCAACTTGCGCGAAACATCACGAATAATATGAATAAAGAAGAGCAAGGAAATCGCGGACAGATGCGTCCCTGTAGGTCTCTTTCGGAGACTCTCGGGGACGATCTGTCGAGAGTGAAGATTGGAGATGAGGAAGGCTGGGTTTCCTACTCAAAATGGAAGCGCCTCAAGAAGGCCCGAAGGAAGCAGATGGAGAAGGGATAGGAACAGGCTCGAACCGGCGTGGCCATGGCTAACCAAGCCAGTGCGACGGCGAGGCGGGCAGTTTCCAGGGCCTCCAAGGTACGGCGACAGGGCACTGATCCTGGCGAGCAGTCGCAGCAACAGCCACCGAAGCGTCCAAAACACCACCACGCTGAGCGGGGCGAGGGATCACGGCGACCACAGTCAAATCAAAGTGATTTTTCGGTCGTCATACAGCGGAAGGATGGAGTGTCGGTGGATGAGGCTGCGGCTGCTGAGATCAGGCGAAAAATGACTCTTCAGATCGAGAAGGCCATCATCGCTGGACTGCGCAGCGGGAGTCTGACCTTCTTGGCTTCGGGTCTGGTGGCAGAGGGATACTACCTCGTGACGCCCGGCACCGAGGACTCGATGAAGTGGCAGCTGGGCTGCGAGTTTGGTGAACAGGATGGCGTGCCTCTAAAGGCGAGGAGGCTGGAGAGGCACAGAATGTGCACCTGGCTCCCTGGAAGCGCAGAAGGCCTTACTATTGATCCAATGGACTTTATTAGGGCCCAAAACGATAACAGGGAGGACGAGCTGAAGGTTTCTCAGTGGACGCCCATTCGTAAGAAAACACTCCCACTAGGAGTGCGACTTATAGTGGGCGTTCCTGAGGAAGCGGTGACGGCGGGAAACGTGTGGCTAAACTACCAAGCCACGCGTGTTCTTGCCCGACCCATTACATATAAAGGACTGGGAGAAAGGAAGGAAGAAAAGGACGATCAAAGGGGAGCAGCGCTTGTTGACAGCGGCAGCACCAATCAGCCTGGAACCTCTACAGGAGGTCCCACTGAGGGGGTCAAACCGAGCCAACACAACACCAACACACGTCACAACACACCCCCTCCATACCCTGCGGAAGGACCTGACTCCCCCACAGAGAGCTGCACTACACACCGTACTGGTGCAAGGAGCGGGCCGCGTCCGCGGACCACGAGTAGGGAGGGTACAAAAACACATACACACATACAATAACACACACATGACAACCAACACAACACAAAAACACAAAATAAAGGTAGTTCAACTAAACTTTGCCGCTATGTGGTGGATAAGACAATATCGCCCTGCTGCAGGAGCAATACGTACTAAATAAACGTATAGTTGGGCTCGGCTCTTTGGGAGGAGACATCATATATCATGACGATGGTGAGTCAATCCCAAGCAATTTACGCGCTATTCTATAATATTAAGACTTATTTTCCATTCGATGTAAAATTCTCGTGCGCTACGGCAAGTGCACGAGAACCGCTAATACAACTTGTATGAGAGGAGAGCAAATACGCCTGACGCGTGAAACTAAACATAGTTCATAGAAATGTACCGAGTAATGAGCTTGTTCTCGTGCACCGCACGTGCGAACCGAAACCGAACCGAACCGAAGATTGCCGAGAGCACTCGAATACGAATACTCGTAGGTATTTTTTTAAAAATGACACTACTTAGCTTATGTAAACGTTATCAATAACTTAATTAAAAACTGTAAAATTTTCCAATATGCAGACGACACTTGTCTAATAGCGGACGATCGCGACATCAAAACTTGCATTGAGAAACTACAGACAGACTTCGATTTAATTACTAAGTGGTCACATGACGCTGGTTTAGTATTGAATGCACAAAAAACTAAAATGATTCACACATGCTCCAGTTACATTAGAAGCTACGATACTGTAAAATTAATATTACATAAACATGAATGCTTACACTCAAACGCAGTTTGCACGTGTGACGCAATAGAACAGGTTAACCAACACACTTACTTAGGATTAATAATTTATCATCGTATGAATTGTAAACCTCACATCGAGTCAGTAAGCACTAAATTACGAGCAATCATGGCTAAACTTTATCTGATAAAACGGCGAATACCGTTTCCTATTCTACTACAGATGTACAAAGCTATTGCAGAAAGTATAATATCTTATGGATTAACTAGCTACGGTCGCACTTTTAAAACCTATATAGAACCAATTTACAATTTACAATTAAGACTCTTAAAAATAATTATACCCAATAAAATAAAACAAAGATTTAAAAACGATGAGCAAGAATTATTTAACTTTTGTAATGTTTTAAAGATACAAGAAAAGACGAAATATTTACTATTGGTAGAAAATTTTTATAAATTCAATGATAATATAATAAGTCATAACAGAAACACCCGACAAAAAACAACAGAACTATTATACACACAGAGAACACATAACTTTTACGGGGAACGAACAACATCGTACATGATACCAAGATTAATAAATATAAAATAATTATACCCAATAAAATAAAACAAAGATTTAAAAACGATGAGCAAGAATTATTTAACTTTTGTAATGTTTTAAAGATACAAGAAAAGACGAAATATTTACTATTGGTAGAAAATTTTTATAAATTCAATGATAATATAATAAGTCATAACAGAAACACCCGACAAAAAACAACAGAACTATTATACACACAGAGAGCACATAACTTTTACGGGGAACGAACAACATCGTACATGATACCAAGATTAATAAATACATAATGTATTTATTATCATTATATTATCATTGAATTTATAAAAATTTTCTACCAATAGTAAATATTTCGTCTTTTCTTGTATCTTTAAAACATTACAAAAGTTAAATAATTCTTGCTCATCGTTTTTAAATCTTTGTTTTATTTTATTGGGTATAATTATTTTTAAGAGTCTTAATTGTAAATTGTAAATTGACTAGATTTCAGGAGAATTTTAACACCAAGTAACCTTAAACACAAAATAAAAACACATTTTACAATACCTACAACACAAAAATAATGATTTAATAGAAGATTAGTTTCATAATTAGGAAAAAATAAAAATTAGAACAACCTGTACGTAAACATACAACTGGTGTGCATAAGCAAGATAAACAAGGTGAAGTCATTCGGTGACGACGAACAGTGTTTTTATTACTACCCACATATATCCAGTTCATGGACAAAAAAAAAAAAGTTTAATTTGCTATATTGGACAATAAGTGTAGGTGACGTAGTTAAGTAAGTTTAAAGTGTGTTTATTTTATAAGAGAAGTGGGCAACACCCACACAAACCTGTAAGGGTTTACGGGTGCCAAGAATCATTATAATGTATATTTTTAAGATACAAATAAAAAAAAATAAAAAATAAAAAAAATTGACGATTATTGACGAAATTTGCCTGTGATGCGTTCATTATTGTTTGCGTAGACTTACTATATAACTAATTAATAAAAATATACATATATAACTAATTTATTTTCGTTTTGGTTTTATTCTTTACTGTGTCTTCAGTGTGTAGTTTGAGTGAAAATGAGCATAAGCATTGATTTACACTAAAGATGTCAAAATAACAAATATAATAATAAAATATTTCGGTTCAGAAAAATGTCATCGCATTGATTGTATGTATAAAAAATAATAAATAATGAACATATTTTATGTAGGTAAATTTGTTTTGTTGCAATTTGCAATCATACTAAGTGAGCAAGTAAAGTGCACCACCAGTTCGATAACCCACCAGCCGCCACTGATCCCAAGGGCTTGCATTTATGCCAGCAGCAGGACAAGAACCCTAGGACTAATAAAAGCAGATTGTTACAGTGACCTCGCCAGCGTTGAAATAACGCTACAGACGCGAAAGGAAAAGGAAAGGGTGCTTCTAGTCTCAGCATATCTACCTAGTGAGAGACTTCGAACCGCTTACACAAGAACTTCAAGAAATTGTCAAGACATAATAAGTATTACCAAGGTAAGCGTAATCCCTATTGTTGTAGGCTGTGACGCCAATGCCCATCACGTGGCCTGGGGCAGCACAGACTGCAACAAAAAAGGGAATTTGATTCTAGAATTTATAAGTACCTCAGATCTAGGCATAATGAACGTAGGTAACACACCCACTTTCGTTACGCGGTCGAGGAAAGAGGTGTTAGACATCACTATCGCAACGGATAAGATAAGTCGATACATTAGTGACTGGAGGGTGGACGAAAGTGACCATCCATGTCGGATCATAGGCGAATCACCTTCAGTTTAGAGGGGAAAATTGAAAAGATTATGATTAGAAACGCGAGGAAAACAAACTGGGCGATGTTTGAAAACCAAGTGAAAGAGAACTGGAACCCAGGACTGAAAACCTCGATCAAAAGCACCATGGATATAGAACGACAAGCCAGTAGACTGGATAAAGCTCTGAGGGAGGCATACAATAAAGCATGTCCCCTAAAAGAGATTAAACCAGGTAAAGGACAACTCTGGTGGACTAAGGCACTAGGTAAAAAAAGGAAGAAAACTCGACGGGCTCTCAGACAAGCCATTAAAAAAGGGGACGATGAGAGCTGGCGGGTATACAGAGAGGAAAGAAACTCATTCAAAAACGAATGCAGAAAGTAAAGCAGAAGGAGTTGGAGGGCATTCTGTGAGGGAGTCGAGAAACAACCAGACGCAGCACGACTGATGAAGACGCTCTCCAAAGTAAACTCCTGTAAACTAGGTAGTTTAAAGAACGGGAAGGAAATTATAACTGAACCCGGAAAAAATCTGGAGATTATGCTCAAGACGCATTTCCCAGACTGTAAGAATCATAAAGAGGATGCTATGTCGGCGGACTCAACTAACATTGAGAATGGACGGCTGAACATAACCATCACAGAGGAACACCTCCGATGGAGTGTCCGGTCCTTTCAACCCTACAAGGCAGCTGTACCAGATGGGATATTCCCGAAGATGTTGCAGACAGTTATCGATATAATAGCTGAAGATATACTTGCTCTGTATAACAGCAGCATCAAGACAAAGTACATCCCAAAGAAATGGAGAGAGGTAAGAGTGGTTTTCATACCAAAACCTGGAAAACCGTCGTATCAGGAAGCAAAGGCTTTCAGATGCATTAGTCTGTCCTCCTTCCTGCTCAAGACACTAGAGAAAATACTAGATAGAGTGATCCGAGAACAAATAGTCAATAGTGGATCGCCTCTGCACTCTAACCAACACGCATAAATGGCAGGTAGATCAACTGACACGGCCCTTCACAACCTGGTAAACAGAGTGCAGAGATCGATAAACAACAAGGAATACGCGCTGGGATGCTTCTTCGATGTCGAGGGAGCCTTTGATATGGCCACTCCAGAATCAATAGAAGCCACCTTAAACCGCGAAGGAATAGATAAAGACATATCAGAATAGGTGAAAAAAATGCTGAAACACCGACTGATACAGGCTGAGTTTGCAGGCGTCACGATAACTGTAGAAGCGAGAAGAGGGTTTTCACAGGGAGGCTGTCTTTCGCCGCTGCTGTGGTGCCTGCTACGAGGGCTGCACTAAAAGTATCGGGAATGGAAAATTTCCACTGTTCCTGTCATATTAAAATCTTTTTAATTGAAAACTCCTTGGTTTTAAAAATCAAATACCATTTATTTATAAAAAAAAAGATTCTCGGTCTTGTCACAAGGTTTTGTCAAACTTGTTTAATCGTTGAGAAAATGGAATTTACTCGAGAAAATTGAGCAATGATTTATTATGACTTTCGAAGTGGTTTAACACAAAAACAGTGTGTTGAGCGGACGACTTCTGCATTTGGTGATGAAGCCCCCATCCTAAACCACACTTTATCGCTGGTTTGCTGAATTTCAACGTGGACGTGTCAAGCTCAGTGATGATCCCCGTCAAGGTCGTCCAAAAACTGCAGTCACCCAAGAAAACGTTGATGCTGTGCGTAAGCTGATTGAGGAAGATCGACATGTGACATACCGCGAAATTTAGGCAACTTTAGACATTGGCATGAGTCAAATACAAATAATCTTGCATGAACAATTAGGTGTAAAAAAGTTTTTCCGATGGATACCGCATTCGCTCTGTGAAGAGTAAAAAGCGGCACGCGTTACTTGGTGCGTCAAAACTCTCGAAAGATTCCACGCAGGATCCTCAAATGCTGTATACAACATAGTATCAGGTGACGAATCCTGGATATACGCGTACGAACCCGAAACAAAAAACCAGTCACGAGTTTGGGTGTTCGAAAATGAGTTAAAGCCAACAAAAATTGTTCGTTCACGGAGTGTTGCAAAAAAAAATGGTGACCACGTTTGTCTCCAAAACCGGCCATGTTGCGACTAAACCTCTTGAGGGACAAAGAACGGTTAATGTAGAATGGTATGTTAGCATTTGTTTGCCACAGGTCGTTTCTGAACTCCGTAAAGAGAACTCCATCCTCCATCACGACAATGCGAGTTCTCACACCGCGCACAGAACACAAGAGTTTTTAGAGCAAGGAAACATAAAATTATTAGACCATCCGCCGTACAGCCCCGACCTAAGCCCTAATGATTTCTATACTTTCCCTAAAATAAAGAATAAATTGCGTGGTCAGAGATTTTCATCACCTGAAGAAGCTGTGGACGCCTACAAAACGGCCATTTTGGATACCCCAACTTCCGAATGGAATGGTTGCTTCAATGATTGGTTCCATCGTATGGAAAAATGTGTCAAATTTCGTGGAGAATACTTCGAAAAGCAATAAATACATTTTCAAATAGTAATGTTGTGTCACTTCCATGATTCCCGAAATTTTCAGTGCCGCGTAATAGACGAGTTAATAAAGAAAATTAATCGGATGCACATCTACATGCAGGTGTATTCCGATGATGGGGTGCTCTTGGTAACAGGCACAGTTCTAAGCGTCATGTGCGACATCATGAACAAAGGACTAAAGGTAGCTTTGGCATGGTGTAAGAGTAAAGGGTTGAATTTAAATCCCGAAAAGATCAAAATTGTGTTATTCACTAACAAAAGGAAAATAGGAGATGCTGAGCCGGTGAGACTGAACAACCACGTCCTGGAAGTGGTTAGGAAAATCAAGTACCTGGGAGTAACACTGGACAGGAAACTGACTTTTAAGACGCACATAAATAACACATGCTCAAAAGCCAGTGTAAAAGTGCAATAGGGAAGACGTGGGGAGTTAAACCCGCGACAGCAATTTGGATATAAAAAGCCATTATCCTACCCAGGATACTATATGGGGCCTTAGTTTGGTGGCACAAGGCCATCACTAAGGCAAATAAGACACAACTAGATAAAGTACAGAGGCTGGCGGCCCTGATGACGACGGGCGCGATGCGGACAACTCCAACAGCCGCGCTTGAGATCGTACTGGGACTCCACCCCCTGGATTTGGAGATAAAAAAGAAGGCAGTAGAACAATGGTTCAAACTGAAAAGACTGGGCCTATGGACAGGATACTCAGGGGAAAGTGGATACACGAGTATCAGCAAAGGCTATGAAGAAAAAAATACAATTATACTCTTCAATAATGACCTAATTAAAAAGGACAAAAAGACAAAAAGTTTAGAATACATATAGGACAACAAGAAAATTGGCAGATAGACAATGATGAAGGTACTATCTGCTATACAGACGGTTCCAGGAAGGAATCGACGAAGCTCTCCGGTGCTGGAATGCATATAAAATGCGAAAACGGAACGGAGATAAACAGATCCATAAGATTAGGTAAGTTCGCTAGTGGATCAGATAGCAAGATTCTGCAAAGAAACAAAAAGATTCAACGGGGTGCCGTAAAACTGCTGGGATACCCAAACCCATCCGCCAGGAGGAAGTCTGGGGAAATGAGCGAAGTAGACGGCAGAATACGCGGTCGGATCGCTCGCTCGGCGGTGCCGGCGTCCCTACTGGAAAATAATAATAACATCCGTGAGTGGACGGGGATACAAGAAAAAGAGAGAAATATTCCTCCTTTTGTTAGTCGGAGAGGCACCTTAAGAAGACCGATTTCTGCTTAGGGTATTTCAAATGTGATGTGTTCATTCACTTCTCATATCTAAAACCATGGCTGATAAGGTAGTGATAACTTAATAAAAACCTCAATTGGTTTTGTTTTAGTGATGTATCAAAGATATCCTTTGTTAAATTTGCAGTCTTAACACAGGCTATACCAATAAACTTAGAACCACCTAAAAAGAACATATTAGAATACTTTTTAAATATAGTCCATGTTGCAATACTCTGTTATTCAGGGTAGTTATAAATGGAGTAGCTAATCATTGTTTTCTGTATAAGTCATTAAAATCTTATTGTACATAAATATGAATCAGATTACAATATAGGTTGAAAGGGGCCTCCCAAGATCTCCAGGTAATAAAGAACCACATATGCTACCTGCTAACAAACAGACGAAACAAACATGCATGCCCCTTAGGTGTCGGCAGGTAAAATCAAGCATTAAATGATAGATATTCAATCTGTCAAATAAAAGTGTGTCTAGGTAGGGTTTTGTTAGCACTGTGACATGATGAAGGAGATGATAGGATTACAACAAATAAAAGGGAATGAATATCTACAAATGGGGGCCTTATTGCTAAGAGTAGTTTTTTACAGGCAAGTACAAGTTTATCTTACATTCTCTACAATGTGAAGAGGATAGACTTGCGTGGTGCCTTCACTAGTTCGTAAGTCAAGGCTCGGACCCATGTCCAGTAAATAGAGAGTTGTTTCATTGACTTCAGTCATATTGTCTGGATTAGAGTGATTTATACCTGAAAATACAAAATATCAGTACCTACTGAATATTTTAAAGATAAATGTTTGTAAGTATCTGCTATATAGATATACTACTACTCAAATTTTAATAATATATAAAAATGTGCCCTTATTTACCCCATATAAGGTTTAATATAAGCTTGTGCTATAAGATCTACATACTTGTAATTTTTATCATACCAGCTGATCCACTATAGGGCCAATAGTATATTTCCTAATAAATGCATAAAATATATAAAAAATAATTAAAACATTTTGGGACATTCTCACACAGCGCCATCTTGCTCAAATTAACCTAATATAAGTTTGTGCTATGGGATCGAGACAACTGATAAACATACAAATTTATTTCTTAATACATAGCTAATATACATTTATTTTCTTGTTGGGGACGCCGGCACCGCCGAGCGAACGATCTGACTGCATCTCTTGCCGCCCACCTTGCTCATTAGCTAATATACATAGTAAACACCTAAACTCCAAAACAAACATATGCAGATCACATAAATATTTGTTACAACCCAGGATTTCAATTCCAGACCTCACCAATCTTAGTTGCATGCACTGACATAGCACCCCTGCAGTATTAGTCAATATAAATACTTACTCATCTCTGTTTTATGATTCAGTGTTTATATATTATTCAATCTTTTATATCCTCTTTTTATCTGAAAAAATCAAAGCTCGTACAGTTCAGCTGCTAAGATTTTTATTTTTAATTATTAACAATGTTTTGTTCTCTAATCATTTTTCTTTTGGCTCCTAAAAGTGGTAAATAGACCTATGTCTTCATATCGAGGTTGCTATGGAAGCAACTGGTAGATGCTAAGATGAAGAAAAATTTATTTTTACTGGGCTATGGCTAGTTAATGTCGAGCTTGTATTAATGGTATTATTATAGTATTATTTAACTGTATTAGTGGTAGACTCATAATGTTACTACATGCACCTTTAATGCTCTACCCTTAATCATTCCAGCATTTAAAAGGTAAGGAGAGAACCGGCTAAAATGTGAAAATTTGCTGTAAAAAAGATGGTAAACGAGCGGTTACTTTTACGTACGATACGAAGGTGTTTTTAATCGGTTAGACTTCCATGGCTACGTGTCCTTCAAAACAAGAAATGTTCTTTTTTAAAGAGAGATCCACCACCATACGTATGGTTAGCACTACATTTTAATGCTTCTTGATTAAAGCTTATATGGCACCTCAGTAACATTGTTTTTATTACAGATATTGAAAAAATTGATAAGTACCTTGTTTTCTGTATTCTGAGACCCTGACACACAGGCAAACTAAAGGTAGACATCAGCACGCACAGCGTCAAGCAAAAAAGAATTGTCCCAGAATTTCAATTCACCATTAAAACCAATCATTAATGCGATATAAGGATTAAATTGAATTAAACAATATTTATTTTTTGCCGGTATTTATTTATTTCTACTCCGTGATCAACTGTCAGTGTGTTTGTCAATTTTTTTTTAGTTGTCTACTCCCATCTTGGGCAGGCAAAGGAAACTTAGTCCGTACAGCCTGGTTTCTTGTATTAGTCCGGTCTAGTCGTTGGTCGATGTCAAGTCCTCAGTCCTAGGTCCTAGTCCGTGATCCAATAAGGCAGTTGATCCCTTATTACAGCTCTCTATGGAAATTTGGCACTAACACAAACAACACCGCTATTCATTGCAATATATCACTTTTTTTAACTAATGCACTTCCCAACTCTTTATATATAATATTCCACCATTATTAAACACAAAAACACGAATTTTACACTAGTTTTTGAAAATAATATACGACAAACGTGCGTCACTGCTCATCTTCGCGCCAAAAGTGTGTGTGTTTGTTAATCTCAATTTTTTCTAGTTGTCCTCGCCCATCTTGAACAGGCAAAGGAAACTAGCCCATACAGCCTTGTCTTCCGTATTAATATTTTCTTATTCATTGGCTTAATACACTTTTCTAAACTAAAAACTAAACTATCTTCACGCTGTATCCCTGACGGGGTAGTCAGAGAGGACAGATCGCCAGGCTTCGCGATCCATGCATACTTCTTTCGCTTCTTCGAGATTCATCAATCGCTTCATACACGCACGTCTGGGTATCCGAGTACTTTTGACCTTTCCGTTTTTGAGCAATCTGCTCACGTGGTCTTCATATGTAAGTCTCGGCCTTCCCTGACTCCTTCTACCCTCTACTTTTGAACAATATATATTCTTCGTCAATCGTTCCTCACTCATTCGTTGGACGTGTCCAAACCAACGGAGCACGCCTTTTTCCAGCTTAACGCTGACACTTTCATTCAAACCTGCCATATTGCGTATCACTTCGTTACGTATTCGGTCGGCCAAGGTAACGCCGCACAATTTTCGAAGTGATCGCATCTCCACAGCATTCAATTTACTTTCATGCATCTGCTGACATACCCAGGTTTCACTACCGTAAAGCAAAGTTGGCACTAGCACTGCGTTATGAATCGCCAGTCGTGCTTCTTTTACGATGCTTTGTCGCTTTACTAACTGGGACAAAGCACCGTTAACTTTGTTTCCAGCATATACTCGCCGTTCTACATCCGAATCACATCTTCCATCCGCGCTAAACATACTTCCTAAATACACAATTTCATTCACTTGCTCTAGACGTTCCTGGTTTACTCTAATCTCGCATTTAGTTCTTACGTCACCTCTTTCAAATACTAGAACCTTAGTTTTACTTGCATTCAAGCGGAGACCCTTACTTTCACACCCCTCTTTCATATTAGTGACTAATGCCTGTAGGTCGGCTTCTGACGAGGCCATGAGCACCGCATCATCAGCGTACAGCAGACACTTTTCCATTCGCTCAAACCAGTTATTATAACATTTATTCCACAAAGTCCACTCTCTCGGCGCTTTGAGTTGGCTATGACTTGTGGTAAACAAACTATGGCATACCACTCTACGTTAACCGTTCTACGATCTTCAAGTGCAATAGTAGCAATATAGGCGGTTTTTCCAACGAACGTGGCCACCATCTTCTTTGAAGTACTTCGAGAACAAACAACTTTAGTCGGCTTGGGCTCGTCTTCAGATCTGTCAGATCCTACACTATAATTATTAATAATAATATGTTTTAGTGTTATAAAAATACTCATAAATACTTATTAAGAGTAGGACTTAAATGTTTGGGTTTGGTAATACTAAATGCAAGATCTACCCAAAGACCTTACACTTATAACTATACTCTGATTTTTTCCTTTATAGACTAGAATGACATTTGTAGTGTTGCCGCTTTATCGAAATAAAAAGATAGTGTCGTGGCCAAAAATAATAGGTGGTTAGTTGATTAGTTTGAAATTGTGTCTATGCAAATTCATGGAGTATTTAATGAGAAATTTTAGAATTTAATTAATTTGTCATGCAGTTTTATTCGTATTTGCGTATATATGTGTTTAGATACGCGACTTTGTTCATCTCAAGTTGCTTGTTTGTGTCGCACGAGAAAAAAGGTACGCTCTGGATCAGCAACAAATCGAATTTCACTCTGACTAGAAGTTTATAAACGACGTTTTAAAAAACTGTGTGCTTTGCGTTGAATGGAAGAAAATGTGAACTCGTCAAACTTGTCTTTAAAAGACAGCCTATGGCCAGATCCTTGCGGCGAAGTCAGCATCACATTCCCTTTTATATCTTTTATTACCATATTAAACTGTGGAAACACCAATTCCCAAAACTACAGAAGTTTTTTTTGAGCACAATGACGCTTGTTTTGTTTGTCACCTAATAACGTACCTATCGAATTAGTTTACGACGACATTCTGCGGATCGGTTTGGAGAGTTACTACCCGCTCCTTCTACGCCGCCTCTTTCGCGAGCATGACGTGCTTGCTCCCGCAGTGCTATCGTCGTCCAAGAGCAAAAATAATAACTATCTTCACGCTATATTCCTGATGGGGTAGTCAGAGAGGACAGATCGCCAGGTTTAGCGATCCATGCATACTTCTTTCGCTTCTTGCAGATTCATCAATCGCTTCATGCATGCACGTCTGGGTATCCGAGTACTTTTGACTATTCCGTTTTTGAGCAATATGCTCACGTGGTCCTCATATGTAAGTCTCGGCCTACCCTGACTCCTTCTACACTCTACTTTCGCACAATATATCTTCTTCGTCAATCGTTCTTCACTCATTCGTTGGATGTGTCCAAACCAACGGAGCACGCCCTTTTCCAGTTTAACGCTGACACTTTCATTTAAACCTGCCAAATTGCCCATCACTTCGTTACGTATTCGGTTGGCCCTTTGGTTGACACGTTTTCAATCACTTCGAAAATTCATCATCGTCCGAGCGTCTGTCCCAGTTGCGTCTCGCGACGCCCGGGGTCCGCTTTCCTACATTTTCTCCTCCACTTCGCACGGTCGTCGGCATCCCCTGTGGTGAGACCATTGGCACGCATGTCATCCCTTACGACGTCAAGCCAGCACTTCTTGGGTCTTCCCCTCTTACCGGGACCCGGCGGGGCTGACATGGCCAGACATTTGTTACCTACGTAGCCCGGCGGTTGCCGCAAGACGTGACCATACCAACGAAGGCGACACTCTTGCAACTTGTCTGCAATGTCACGGACGTGAAGGCTGCCGCGGATGCGAGAGTTCCTCACGCGGTCCATCCGCGTGACTCCACACATCCACCGCAGCATCTTCATTTTCGTGACACGCAGCTCCTGCTTGTGTCGCTCCAATATCGGCCACGTCTCACTGCCATGTAAAAGGACAGGTCTAATAATGGTTTTGTAGACCTGTCCCTTCAACCGGATCGGCATTTTAGGGTCACAAATGACACCGGTCATCTCCCGCCATTTGGCCCACGCGGCAGCAATGCGTGACTTGACATCGCAATCGATGTCACTGGACGTGTGAAAAACAGATCCCAAGTATTTAACCTGGTCCGTGCGCTCGACCAAATCACCGCCTATGCGGACGGATGTGGGATCTGTCGAGTTTAGTGCCAAGTACTCGGTCTTCGCCACATTTAGTTTCAGACCGCCGTTCTCAAGCGTCTCCTTCCACGCCTTTACACGTCGCACCAATCTGCCCCTGTCCGCGTCTGCCAGCGCAATATCGTCAGCATACATGAGCAACCATGGAGGCTGCTCATGCGGGTTTCTGATGCTGTCCGACAATTCGTCTAATATTACACTGAACAGAAGCGGACTAAGGACAGAACCCTGGTGTACCCCGACGGTGATGGGGAAGGGTTTCGTGTCGCCAACAGCAGTCCGAACCATTGAGTCGGAGTCACAGTACATGTCCCGGATAGTGTCAATATAGACCTCTGGAACCCCTTTGGACCGCAGTGCCCACCAGATCATCGCACGAGGAACACAGTCGAAGGCCTTCTGCATATCTAGAAACAAACAGTGCAGAGGCGTGTTCTTCGACCTGTATTTCTCTGCGACAACCCTCAGGGCAAAAACAGGGTCCGTGGTCCCATGACCAGGGCGAAACCCATATTGACACTCCGAGAGAGTACACTCCTGCCGGATCCGAGAGTCTATAATCCTCTCGAAGATCTTCATGGTGTGGGACATCACCTTAATACCGCGGTAGCTCCCGCACTCCTGCACTGACCCCTTACCTTTGAAGACTGGAGTAATAATACTTAGTCTCCATTGGTTTGGGATCTGCCCGCTGAGGAGTATGCGGTTAAAAAGGTTTACTAAGATGCCCACACCGCGAGGACCCATCGCCTTCCAGGCTTCGATGGGGACTCCATCGGGTCCGACAGCTTTCCGATTCTTCATGCGGCGAAGCGCAGTCAGGACTTCTCCAGGCGTTACCGGTGGCACTAGTCCTTGATTCGGAGGGAGGTCCGGAGGCTGCACCTCTTTATGCTGCTTATTAAGCAGCTCGTGGAAGTACGAGCGCCATCTCTCCTTTACCGCGAGGTCTTCGCTTAACAGGTTGCCCTCAGGGTCTTTTACACAGCGACACTTGGATATATCCTGTGCCGCTTTGACCCTGGAGCGCGCCAGCTTATAGATGAGCTTCTGCCCCTCAGACGATTCCAGCTTATCATACAAAGGTTGTAAGTGGTCTCGTCTGGCTCTGGCTACAGCTCTCTTTGTGGCGCGCTTGGCAGCCCTGTACGCGTCGCGGTCTTCGGAAGATCCGGTCGCTTGCCACTTTTTAAAGAGGGCTTTCTTCTCCCTGGTCTCCCTCAGGACTGCGTCGTTCCACCACCAAGTTTCCTTGTCACATTTGCGTCCACCCTTAGACTCACCGAGCACCACCTTCGCCGCTCCAAGGATGGCCGCCTGAACTTTGTCCCAGTAATCTTGAACTGGTTCGCCTTCAGTGTCGGTGCACTTGTCACCGACAGCTGAGACGAACTCCTGGGACCTAGTTTCATCAAGCAGCCACCATCTGATGCGGCGCTGGCACCGCTCGATGCGTTTGCCTTTAGGCTTCACGCAGAGGTCCATGACAAGGAGACGGTGTTGTGCAGTAAGACTCTCACCGGGTATGACCTTGCAGTTGGCCACCTTGCCGATGCTGTGTCGCCTAGTGAGTAGGAAATCGATCTGAGTTGTACGCCTCCCGCTCTTGTAGGTGATGAGATGTTCGGATTTCTTTTTGAAATACGTGTTCACAATGGCCAGATCGGCAGCCGCACACGTTCTGAGGATAGTTTCTCCTTCAGTGTTGCGGGTGCCGTATCCAAAACCACCATGAACACGTTCAAACTCCTCACACCTCTCACCCACATGACCGTTTAGGTCGCCGCCCAAAACGATTCCCTGTGACAACGGAATGCTCCGAAGCACTCCCTCGAGTATCCCCAAAACGACATCTTATCGGCGTCGCTACAACCGGCCTGTGGCGCGTAGGCACTTATCAGGTGGGTAATAATCCCATCGATAAGCACCCTCACGATCATAAGCCGGTCGCTACAGCGTTTCACCTCCAAGATGCCGCTCTGCAGCCCTTCGGAGAGCACCACGGCCACCCCGTTCTCCCCACCCGTACCCGTGTAGTACAGCTTGTAGCCTTTCTGCAAAGGCCGGGCTCTGTTGCCCTTCCACCGAGTCTCCTGCAGGAACGCCACGTCCACCCTCCGCCTGGAGAGTACTTCGGCCAACTCTACCGCACGCCCAGTCAGCGTGCCAATGTTCCAAGATGCGAAGCGGATTCGGGTTGGGGCTAACTTCTTTAGCCGTGCTGGCCCGACACACGGCAGCCCTAGCCCACTTGCCACAGGAGTCGGGCGGGGCTCCTGCGCGCCGTTTTGCGGCGGCGCCCTATCCCTAGCAGCATTCCTTTTACTTCTTTTCATTATTTGTTTCGGCGGGTGGCTTTTATGGGAGCGACGCCCTCAGACCTCCCAACCCCAGAGGGGAAAGCCAGCGCCAGAGCCTCGTCCGTTAATCAGCAGGTGCACGCACTGGCACGGGAGGTTGACTTGGGCCCCGAAGATCTTGGTGGGGCCCCTTACACTTACTTCGAAAATTGTGTGTGAAAAATACCCAGGTTTCGCTACCGAAAAGCCAAGATGGCACTAGCACTGCGTTATAAATCGCTAGTCGTGCTTCTTTAACGATGCCTTGTCGGTGTTCTAAATGGGACAAAGCAACGTTAATTTTGTTTCTTGCAGTTCCTTACCGTTCTACATCAAAAACACATCTTCCGTCCGCGCCAAACACACTCCTCAAATACATAATACAGAGCAAAAATAATAGTTAAGAAATATTTACAACATTATTGTAGTATTAATATTAATAGAATAGTATTTATAATCCTTTTCTACTAATCGAGTGATTCGATTCATAAACTAAATCGACTAAGTAAGCACTTGCAACATTAAAAAGAAATAATGACATACAGAAATGTCATTCTAGTATATAAAGAAAAAAATCAAGGTATAGACTGTGCACTACTGCGAAATAATCGGTCCGCCTGAGATGGCTCTCAGCAGTGGTGTGTCCCTTTCTAAATAAGTTACCATGACCAATTAGAACACAGCACAAATTTCTTGAACGATTGTTCGAACCCACTAAATTTATTGTAAGTAAAAAATATTAAAAAGAATATAGTTATATTTTATATAAAAATATTAAACAGTCGGGGACCCCCGTCATAAAAGAGGTATACCTACGTCAAAAAAAAAAAATATAATAGAAAAAAAAAACGTGTATTGAGACAAAGAGAGAGTGCTGATCCACCTGGATCCGCCATCTTGCTTTAAGTTTAGGGTCACCATAAATTTTGTTAATCAAATATTTCTACAATCTCTTAATAGTATATAGGTAGGTAGATACTTACATACCGATTGTAGAATATGATAAGATGAATACGAAAATTATTGCACGAACATTTTCCATAGAAAGATTCAGTTTCGTACGTAACCTGACAGATTCCAATCGACGCTTTGACTAAACAATAGCATTAGTCCATTAGTATTCTCTGTCTACGATTAATCCTAATACTATCAACTGTTTTGAGATTCATAATTTAAACCCGTTCGAATATAGAACAGTTCCATATTCAAAATTGCCGGGAAATATGGAATCGACAGAACTTAAAAGGCATGCCTACTAAAACCGACTATGCAACTCTTTACTCATTCATTGTATTCTTAAGATCGCTGTGACAAGGTTTATGCCAATTCTCCTTAGCCGGAGTAAGCGGGGTGTGTATCAGCTACAACCACATCATGATGTACATCCGTGTCAGTGTGTAAGAAATATTCTCTAATGTTGCCTCCTCACGGTTATGGAGAGTAGTGGCATTAACTTCCCCATGATCTCATTACTGCTGTACGCAGTAAATGCATTCGGAATGTAGTTAGTATATATGGACTTATGTATGTATAGTAACATATGGGCTTACCTATCCAGGATTTTAAGCTCTGTCTGAGTCTACTTAAGTATGCCCAAGGAGTACATTAATGATGCTGTACTCCGTAAGGAGTTCCATATTTATCATATGGAAATAAGGAGCGCGCTTCGAACTATTATGATTGTAAAATCCCAATAGTTCGCAAAAATAGTTCGAAAAAGTTTTGAAAGGACTTTTCAAAACTTTTTCTAACGGCCAAAAATGCGCTCCTTTAATTATTGCTTCATACTACCAGCTTCAGACATGCCTAATGCCTGCGACATACCCAGGTATTTATATGTTTCGGTTACAGAGAATTCAGAGTTTTAGTAGTAATAAATATTTGGGGTACATGCCTAGAACGGAACCAAAAACCACTAAAAGGACGAAAGCACGCATATAATATACGGCATATGTCAAATCTAGCTAGCAGCTGATCGTGAACTAAATGATGAAGTAGATATCATTCGTATTGATAGAGTTACCTACATATCTACTTTCTAGTGAACCTATAACATAAATATCTTTTAAATAAAGATTAGTGTGTATTCAATATAATCTATATAAGAACGTTCTACTGGTGCCACCACAATTTTATAAAGAGTTAATTTTATGACATGTCGATAAAGTAATCTAATTGACCACCTTATCAGGGATAATGCAGTGTGAAGATAGATAAAGTTATCGAGCTGTCCAAAAGAGAAAAACAAAATATTTATGGGTTTTTTTACTTCGAGTATCCGGATTATTCGGAGTTGGGTTGACAAGCCTAGGTAATAATTTCTTGTTCCAGCTTCGAGACGGACCCCTCCACTCTGGGGTTGCCCCTTGCCGGCTCGCAGTGATTTAACCTCAGGCCTACCCTGCGAGTCGGTTTTAAGCTGAGGCGAAACACCGCGTGGTTTAGTAGGTAGTACGGCCCCTCTCTCACGGGCCGGGAGCCCAACACACCGTCCCTGCTGCCCCCGCAGTAGGGATGACGGTACGTAAAGGCATTCCGTGCGTTACAAAAAAAAAACCTCTTATGAAAACTCATCTCACGACAATGGTAGGGCAACATTTAAGTACCTACCTACTGTCTGCACGCATTTTCACAGATTTTACTGGCACCTGAAGCTGTGACTGAAGTCAATATCGGCCCCCCTAACGCTTTTACGTGTAAAGCAATAGTTCCATATAGTGTGAGAGTGCATGTACTTGTATATAATTTTGGATGCCTCTACAAACCACTTCAGTCAGGGAAATAAATGTACCTGTTTATTGTCATTACTTTTACACTAACGGACTTCCTGCTGTTTCACCATCGTAGGGCCCGTTTCCGTGGGAATACGGGAGTAAAATGTATCTCCTTATAACATCAGCTGCAGCAGTAAAAGTCCCATTAAATCTTGGCCAGCCGTTTCAGACATTTGCCGGACAACAGACAGAAAATGTAAATAATGAAAAACAGACCCATTTAATTAATCTGTATAGATTAGATATAGATATTTGTCATATCAAAATGGCGGTTCCCGCCTGATGGAAAGCAAAGACAACGACCCGTGATTGAGGCCCGTTATCAAAGCCAGAAGGCTCCGATAGCGGCGACAATCAGGTTAACGACACAAATATGCTTTTTCACACAAACCCGCGCTTCAGCCGCTGAATCCCGTCCCGAACATAGCCCAAAGGTTACTTGGTAGTTGGGAGCCAGAATCTTCTCAGATGAAACCCAAGGTCGTATGAAATAGTGTTACTGTGAAATAAATTTGCCCGAATAATATTCTCGAAGTCAAATTTTACGATTTGGCCAAGCAGATCGTAGCTGATGCAAACGTGTTTTAACCAACTTGCCAAATAATCTAATATCCAAGTATCTTTTTCTTTCTTCACCATCTTAGATATTTTCGCGGTTGCTTCCAATCCATACCCCTTGTATTTAGAGCTGCTACACAGGCCACACCCCATACATCTATGAGCTGCTAGAACAGCTATCGTTTGGATTTTGATATTCGGCATTGTTGGGAGCGTACGCCATTATGACCTCCCATCCCCTTAAGCGGCGTTGCCTTGTCTGTTATTCTGCAGGTGCATCGCTAGCAGGTGAGGTCGCTTGGGCCCCGAAGATCTTGGTGGGGCCCCTTACACCTAATGTAGGTAAAACCCAGGTATATTTCGTAGCCAATAGTTACCTATCTTTACAGATAGAGGTGTCTAATGAAATTGAAGTTTCTTTTTGTAATTTCGATATAAAAGTTTTTTACTAAATGCCTATAAAAGTATAAACAGTACTTATATAAAAAGACAACAAATTTAGTTTGTCTGTTAGTTGGAAACGGCTGGACCGATATTAACGGGACCTACTCGTGTAAAATAGGCTACAGTTTATGCCCCTAGCCACTACGCAAGAGAAATCGCGGGGTGTCCGCTACTATGTAAATAAATTTATAAATATGTAAACTATCAGCTAATTTTCATATCAGATAGGTACCTATTTAAAATAGCTGATGTCAATAAAATTATAATTATGTTAAGCATCTTACTCTAAGCGCTGAGATGAGGTAAGTAGAGTAAAGCCTAAATGTTAAATATCAGCTAATTTTCATATCAGATAGGTACCTATTTAAAATAGCTGATGTCTATAAAATTATAATTATGTTAAGCATCTTACTCTAAGCGCTGAGATGAGGTAAGTAGAGTAAAGCCGCTTGGGTACCGTATGTGACAGTTAAGCCGTTGGTCCCGGTTGCCAGTAAAGTGGTAGTTGTTAAGCCTAGTTGAAGCCTCTATGTGCGGCTTCAAAACTTAAACAGCTGGTAGGCGAGTTCCATTTCGCTTCAACCTCCGAGATTGCAAACACCCAGATATTACCGTAGCCACTTTGGATAAGGTTCCTCAGTAATCTTTACTAATATTATAAATGTGAATGTACGTTTGATTGTTACGCTTCCACGCGAAAACTACTAAACCGATCATCATGAAACTTTGTACACATATTCTTGGAGGTATTAGAAGTAACATAGGATACGCTTTAATAAAAAAAAGTTAGAATGATAATTGTCTGTTTCGCTTATGTGGCGCTAACGAAGTAGTGCGGATAAACTTGTACCTTGTACCTATATATAAAAATAAAATTGAAATAAAAGTCGGTCTCTTTGTTGTAATCATTTATTATACCTACCTATATCAGTTCAGTTAATTTACATCAAATTAATACCTAGGTATTATTATAATAATTGCAGAAGGGAGCATCAAATTGCATTGGCGACGATCCAGTTAGTAAATGGTGGAATACGAGCCAAAACGCCAGGAAAATCTCTGAGACCGCATTGGTAGCCCCAAGAAGTGATACCGACTTGTATTGGGTTTACTGCTCTGAAAATAACAGGGCCTCCAGAGTCACCTTGGCAAGCGTCCTTGCCACCATCAGGTACAGCAGCACAAGCCATATACCCGGTTACATCGGGCCAACCTCCAAATCCAGGTCGTTGCTTCAACTGTCTATATTGCTGTGCACACCAATTCTGGTCGATAATAGAGATATCGACATATTGTAACTGATCCGGAGAAGGCCCTTGGAACTGAAAAAATAATTAACAAAACAAAATTGTTACGATTGCTGGAAAACGCGTCTGGTAAGTTGAACCAGAAGACGCTGGCTCTAGTCCAAATCGAGATTGAAAAAAAAAACCACTTTAAAATTTAAATTTAGAAAAAGTTAGCATAATGGCTTTTCAAAATTGTTGCGAATGATTATAGATGCAATTCTATACACTCGTACCGTGCAACTTTTGCAAAATGCCGGTCGATGGCGTCTAACGTCGGATTAATTCGTCAGTTTCGAGTAGGTCTCGGTGGTGTAGTTCGTAAACGAGTCTGGTGCGCAAAATTGAGAAACTGAAAAATTGTTCCACTTTGTAATAAAAAATAAGAAAAAGTTAGCATAGTAATTGCTTTTCAAAATGGTTTCTAGCATTATACGGTACTACTAGGGGGTGGGTGAAAATTTCATTTCGTGCATATTGCATGGCGGACGATAAATAACACATAAAACATTTTTTTTAATGTTAAATTGTTTTCGTTTAATTTACATAGGCCTGCGTTAGGCGCAATCCTTAAAACATCTTGATTTTTGTAAGAAAAGCATGAAATTTTGAAAATAAAAGCCAAAATATAATTACCATCCGTGTCCCTATTCCCAGATTTTAATAAATTTATGAGTCTTTCCAAAAAGTCTATTGGGAGAACGCATTTTTTTAAAACGTTTTCGGTTAATAGATTAATTATTCCATATTATATTTTAGTAACGTTTACGAAAGAACAAATTTACGTGGTTTCATACCACTTAGAAAAATTTTCCTACACTCACACATAATTACCATTCAAAGACATTCACGACCCAATATTTTCGCATTTACGCACGGTAATGGAATAGATTAAACATAAAAGATTCGCTGACCATCACCGCACTACGGTCGTAAACAACACACCCCTGAAAGTACATTTTTTTACTATGAAATTTAGAGTTCTCCTGCTCGAAAATTGGTCTGGTTTAAAATCTTTCTACATACCATTTGCCTTTCAAAAGGTAATTATTTAATGTATTTTTTATATAATTATTTGCTGGATATTTCCTATATATATCCCTCTATACAGTGTTAAACTTAACAAATCGTTACCTATTTAAAATATCCTTTTATTTGTGAAATTATTGAAAATCTCATTGCCATTATTATAATTACCATTAAGACAAAAATTCTTTTTAAAATGGAATGGTAATTAGAAGAAACAAACGGTAATGATCTTTTATTGAGTCTGGATGACGTAGCAATGACAGAGGTGGTAATCTCCCCCATCGTGGAGGCCAGCGCCTGTCCCAGTGACCAGGCGAGAGTCAAAGCTAGACGCTTCACCGGTCACGATCTTCAGCTGTCCAGCGTGTAAAAAACAGCGGACGAACAGAACCTCCTCATTGGGACTTTCGAAAGACCAAAGTGTATCTCCTACAGTCCTGCGAAACTAGATGCTACAGGGCCCTTACCGGAGGGAGTGTGGGGGTACAGTGCACAGTGAAAGTTACCGTGAGAAACCATTGCTTCCGCTGCAGTTAGTCCTGTCACAAAGCAAGCTCTTACCGCTTCGGGAGAACTTCGGCGGTCTCGGTGGCCAATCCATAACCGGAAAAATATAACCACCTGTGTGTGGGCGTGTGCGCGGTTCGATCGTAGATGTATCGTTTGCGACCCCCGATCGCACACGCCGCGTCCAGGGTTGGCATGTGGTGGAAGGAGGGGTCGTTATTCGTTCATAGTTATATTTAGTTTGACGTTTCTCCTCCAACTAGCCACCCACTGGTTATCCTAAATACTTCGGCATACATTGGGCTGTCAAACGCCTGAATCAAGGGCTCTCCGGGATGCAGCTATCGTGCAGGCATGATTCCCGGTGGAGATCGCAATGTGCACGCAGCGTGCATCTCCGCTATTGGTATACCAGGCACTGAGGCCCCAGAGACGGAGCACACGAGTATTACAAGGGTGCCGAAAGGTCCCTCTAGGAGACTATTAAACTGCCCAAGAAATTGGCCCGAAAATAGCTCCTAGAGAATCTGGAATGGTAAGGCCATCCGCTAGCCCAAAACCCAGCCAATGTTAGGAATTACGTCGAGATCGACGTGCCCGCAGTCACTAAAAGTGAGCTATAGGTGCTGCGGCTAAGCCCCGCTAGAGAATCACTCCGGATCCGATAGCATTGCGGGGTGAGTATGACTCCTGGATCTCAATGTACGTTGACTATTAAGGTTTTGGCTCATCCTTCAATAAAGACTAGTTTCCCAAGGTGTCGTATACGGGGAAATTGCGGCTAGCGGCCTCGCATTACGGCTATTGGCCCCTCGTATTGCTCGACGGGGTATGTAAGCTCTTTGAGCGTATCATTTCAGAGCACTTCGTCGCATATGTCACAGTCATGGGGATCTTGTACATAAGCAGTTTGGTTTCAATGCTCCTCCGATGACGCTATTATGCGTGTCGGAGTCTTCGCGGAAGGAGCATCATCACAGTTGAGGTAGTCATGGCGGTATCTCATGACATAGTCAACGCCTTGCCCTGGAAATGCTTTAAGAAGACGCTCATTTTCATATAGTGTCTCCCTGCCTCTAGTGCACTGTCGGAGCTTATCTTTCCGAGAGCTATTAGGGCTGGCATGGCGAGAAGTGTTGTGTTTCCCAGGGATCGATCCTAGGACCACTTCTGTAGAACATCGGCTACGATTGGATGCTGCGCGTTCCGTTGCTGAGAGGTCACTATGAAACATGAATATGTGCATTTATTTTTTTATTCTCCAAAACTTCAAATCTGCTCGAAATTAAATATTCGCCCTGGTACCTATTAGGGGTACTTTACCGCCAAAGTGGGACAACAACAATAAGGTGAACTCGGTCTAAATGGCGTGGTTCACAGAGCTTATTAACTTTTTCGAGTCGCAGAGGCTCTTTTTTAATGAATTCTTACTTAAATTAAAACCCCACAAGAAATGGACATGGTGAAGCCCCGGCAAGGTCTTTTGAACCTAATATAGGTTTTATATTAGGTTCAAATTTAAATTTGTAATTGTGTACCTAATATAGGTCTACGAAAGTCCGCGACGGTATTATGTCTGTCTCTTAAGGATACCATACCATAAGGAAACCATTTTAATACTTTAAAAAACCAGTAATTATAAGTGGTAATTTCTAATACAGTTGGCTTCAGCATTTCATGAAGATTATTTTGTCTCTTACATTGCAAATGAAATGAATATCTTAGGAGAAATAGCAAAATCAAAATAATGCGCAAATAAATTAATTTCGTGTAACCATAATTCGACTGGGCCGTGCGGGCGTAAAGCGGAGAAGTTTTCAAGTAATTTGGAAAAGGTTCATACATTATTGTGAAATTATTAAACGACGGGATTTAATGGGTGCAACGGGTTTCGAAGTACGTTACGGATGAAGCCGGCTGGTTCAGCAGCAGTAAATTATAAAATAGTGATAATATTCACATTTTTTTTATTCCACTAAGTGGTCAGCCATTCCATCCTTGACCAGCCGAAGCTAATGTTGCTTATATGCAGTGATCGTTTACAGAACACTGTCAGCGGGACTAACTTTTTTTAGTAAGTATATATTATATTAATTATGTCTGTTAACAAAGTCATTCAAAGTCAAACATAAAAAACAAATGAATAAAACCAGATTTATTTAATTGGTGGGCGGAATATGATTGATATGTATATTAATTAATTAATTAAAAACAATCTTTATTTTGAAGTGAACACTTCTTTTAGCGCGGTACGCATATTTTTAGATGAGATAAAATCTCTGGACTCGCGACTCCGTAACGAGACGCAGCTATAATGTGTGCATATATAGCATACCGCGAACGCGTCTAGATAAATAAATTATCAATAAATTTAGTTTTCACGTCTGTCAGTACTCCCGGAATGCAACTCATATTTTGTTATGCGTTTCTTATTAAAGCTGGTGGATTGCCCATATGTGGGTTTAATAATTAAAAACTCTGTACAGCGAGCTACTTACCGATAGAGTACCCCATCCAATAGTAGTAACCGGCAAACCAGGTGCGAGTTCAGTGGGCGCGCTGGCAATAGCAATTGTGCTTATTCTGTTTGACAACGGAGCACTCGTTGCGAGGTGAAGGAGAGCTACATCGGCATCAAGGGCAGTAGCGACATTGTAATTTGGCTGCATTATAATCCTGGCCAGAGCGCGAATGATACCATCAGTAGCGCCTCTCGACGAAGTTCCAAGTGCAACACGCCATCCACTTGCTAGATCACCCCTAAGCATAACAAAAAGTAATCATCAAGTGACAATAGTTAATCATCCCTCTGCACAAATAACTTGTACTGAGAGTTAACCACTAGCCTACACAGAAATGAAGTTTAGTTTTATCTTTGGGAATAATATTTTTTGTTTGCGAAATTTATATTTTTCATTGAAATTACAGTGATGGCAAACAAACGTTCCAATGTTCATATTGGAAAGTTTGTTTATACACATCCAAAGATACGGCCCCCAATTTCTGGCACTTCCACTGTAGCGTTCTGGGTGACGGGAGAAGAGGGTGTGTGATTCTTCACAGATCCTCTTCTCCCGGCACCCAGACATCAGACCCAGGCTCCGGCGACTACCACACACGACTGACCCTGGCAACGTATATTGGAATACTGTACGGCTGGACGAGCGCCTCATCAAACTCTAGGTAGGACTTGGTCGCATAAACTGGCACATACTGGGGTTGTGCGAGGTCCGAACACAGGGCAAGAATACGCTAACCCTTGCGTCCGGCGACCTGTTCTACTTTCGGGAATGTGATGAAAGGCATTCCTCTGAGGGCATAATCGGTTTTATGGTGGAAAAAAACCCTGTTGGCAGCGTTGTGTAAGTCAGCAGTGTGTCGGCTCGGGTAGCATACTGAATAGTGAAGCTCACCAATAGGTACTCCCTGAAGGTGATATAAGTATATACCCCGAACTCGCAAAGCACTGATGAGACAGTTGGGACCGTGTACGAAGACATAGCGAAAGCATTACACCGTACAGCTAAGGCTCGCTACAACGTCGTTATCGGGGACTTCAATGGTACAAGAACGCGGCGAATCGAAAAAATCACAAGGAATGAGATAGACGAGCAGGTCGGGTTTCGAAAAGGTTTAAGCACCGTAGACCACATCCATACTTTTAGGCAGATTATACAGAAGACGAAACAGTACAATTAGTCTCCGTGTATGACTTTTGTGGACGACGAGAGAATTTGACTCTATCGAATCCTGAGCCTTTTATTGTTTGGCGATATATCGAAGTGTTGAGATACTTGTACAATACAGTTCAGGTCCAAGTTTAAAAGACCAACCCAAGTGAGCTGCGAGGAGGGGTGAGACCGGGCCATGTTATTTCCTTCAAGCTCTACCAACACGCTTGAGGATTTTTAAGACGCTGGGAGAGATGGTGCGCGTCGCTAATGGTAGAGCTAGTCCATGCCCGCAAAGTTGCACATTGATTTATTGGGCGAACTGTGCTTGGAGTGTTGGAGTGGAGTGTCTTTAAGGGATAAAATCCGAAACCAGGTTATTCAGCAGAGAACCAGAGACATAGCTCGCAAATTAAGTAAGTTAAAATGGCAATAGACTGGCCGCATCCGTAGAAGAGCCGATGGCCGATGGAGCAAACGAGTTCTGGAGTAGGGGCTGTGAATTAGTAAACGTACGGTAGAAGCCAGGTGGACCGACGATCTAGAAAAGGTCGCAGGGCGGAACTAGATGAGGCAAGCGCAGGACCGTGTGTTGTGGCGTGAATTGGGAGAGACTTACAGCCAGCAGTGGACTACCATAGGGTGATTTGATTAATCTCCATGAAATATACTCTCAGTTTCTTCACTTATTAAAAACTGTGTAGTACAAACCTATTTATTCGTCTTTTGATAATAATATAACGATTATTGCTTATTATGAGTTTAGCGGTGACCCGCGGGTTCGCTATGACATACTACGAACTCCCTGTGGCATCCATTTAATCCCGTCTTTTTAAATTTTACAATGTGTTAAAACTTGCCTGATTTCTTGACATTTATATACTGTAACAACTATAATTTACCTGATAAATCTGTATGACAGGAATTAATTTCCAAGTTCAGGCCTACGTCTACGTCCAGCAGTGGACTGCTATAGGCTGATTTAATTGATTCATGGTCATCTACATTAAAATTTGTTAGCACTATATGCTTATTCAATTTTCAATTTTATTTATTGTATAGTAGATTTGAACCTAACTGTATTAATTAAAATAGGTAGTTTTATGCTCATCAGTCACGGCTTTATCCCCAATGCGGTGGCGGAGGCATATTATGTGCCCAAATTTCACAGTGAGCATTTTTCTCCCAGGTGGTGAGCCCTTTGCCATGTTGAAATAGACAGACGCCGGTTGTGACTACCTGCTGTTGAATTTTTTTAACCCTTAATTTACCCGTTAGGTCCATTGGACTCCGCACAAAGTTTCAATCGAGCTTAAAAACTTTATTACCGCGAATTATACTTCGCGCGTCTGTGTACCTTCATTCGGTAGCACGCCGGGTGCGGGGCGAGGAGGGCGTCCACCTGCGCAGCGTGTATAGGTAAGTAGCAGCTTTTCATGCGTCTATTGGACTCATACAGGGTATTTGTGTAACAAAATTTGTAAAATCATTGTTTTGTTATTTGTCGTGTTTTCATGTAATTTATTTTATTTCAGGTTAACAATATGGCGTCAAATAGGAGATCAGTTAATATAATGCAACAGGGTGGTGAATCGATAAGAAACGACTAGCTCCAGGACGATGATGAGGATTCCGATGATAAAGACATTCCATTACAACAATTTAGTCGGCGTTCCGAAACTGCACGGCATCAAATATTGTCAGAAGAATAAGAGGATTGCATTCCATCTGAACATGACTCGGAGTCGGAGTGTTCTTCTGATACAAGTGACGAGGAGGCACAGGAGTCAGTTCAAGGATCGCAAACTACTATTATGGAAAAAACCGGCACAAATGGGCAAGTTTTCCTTATTCGAGAAATGCACACAATCACACAATAAAGCCAAAGATATGGCGTTGCAGGTTTTTTTTTACTATGGTAACGAACCATTTTTATTATTGTTAACGATTGTTTAAGATATTATTGTATTAATTTAGTAGAAAAAAACTATTTTTTTGTTTGGATTTTGTTTTAATTCGAAGCCAGAAGTTGGCATTTATTTTTTTATAGATATTTTCTAGTGATTTAGTATGTACAAGAAAAATATAAGATAGAAACATGACTGATTAAAATGTGATACCTAAAATAATAAGAAATATGTTGTTAAACACATTAAATTACTTTATAGTTTTTCTTTTATTTTGAGTAAAATCGATGATTTGTATGGAGGAGTCAAATGGACTCAATGAGGTTAATTGTGGTTTATAATTTCACCGGGTAAACGTAGAGTTAATAAGACCTTCAACTTGGGTAACGACTGCCATGTTACTGGCAACCGGGACCAACGGCCTAACGTACCTTCCGAAGCACGGAAACGCTAGTAAATGGAAATACCACAAAGCGGTCACCCATCCGTAACCAGCCATAGCGACAGTTGCTTAACACAGTGATCGTTTACAGAAAACTGAGTTAATTACGAGTGGGCTACGAGCACTTTTTGCTCTTAGGAAAATCGAATTTTAGCCCCTCCTGGCCCTGAACCTGGGTACGCCCATGGATAACCCATTTATCCAGGAAGGCTATAACTTTATATAATCACGCTACTACCAAGGACAGCGGAGCAGTAACCATAAATGTCAAACAAATCGGAAAATTTTTCCCACTAAATTGTAAATTTAATAAACGATGGGTTTAAAGCGGAGCTCAGCTACTATTTTGCAAATGTTAAGATTTAACCTACTATAATCGGTTTACGGTTTACGGTTCTAAGGAGCATGTCACAGACTTCGTCAGCGTTGAGCGATTCTGTGCTAAGTATACAGGAAAATTATAAAATGATTATTACGGTGGTTACAACCTTGTATGTAGAGATGGTTCAGTACAAGTTTTGTTTAATATTCTTAGTGTACATACTTACTCGACACAGTGTGCAGCTGTGAGCACAGTATTCGGAGTGATAAGAGAACCACCACATCCCTGTACCCACATCAAGCCAAAAAGACTGTATTGCAAATTTGCCATAAACGAAAAGGTTTCAATATTTGTATCATTCCCACCAACAATACGCCCGATGTTCTTGGGAACCGCTGAAAATTTAATTAAATGAAAAATTGGTAAATAAGTACGTCCGAAAATACATGAAAGCAACGCTGTGGGGATGCGATCGTTTTGAAAACTGTGATGCCTAAGATAATATTATTATATTATCTTAGGCATCATAGTTTTCATTATTATATTAGTAGTACTACATAGTGCAGATTGCTTAGTAACGGAAAGCTCAAAAGCATGAAAAGATTTATGAATCTATTGTTGGATAATGTCAGTGGGAAGAAAGTTAGTTTAAAATTGATCAATAATGTATCGGGCACAAACTAAATAGGAATGGAGATTATGGAGAAAAACTAAAAAGTAAAGCAAGGTAATACTTTGAG
The DNA here is from genome assembly GCA_948477245.1 of Thumatha senex. Taxonomy (NCBI): domain Eukaryota; kingdom Metazoa; phylum Arthropoda; class Insecta; order Lepidoptera; family Erebidae; genus Thumatha; species Thumatha senex. The sequence goes on along the minus strand of OX419731.1, from coordinate 16,057,140 downwards.
ATTACTTACCCACAGCGGTACCCAGAATTGCTAAAAGAACGATAACACGCATGTTTCCGTACTGACACTACAGGTCGTAAATAAATTTGTTAAGGCCACCTATCTATAGTTATATATACTAAAAATTATCAATTATCTCAATAATTATCACAGATAACATACATTCAACTGATTGCTACTGGATTAGTAACAGACACATAGAACTCAGCTAGTTATTGTCAAATAAATTTAGGTCATACCTTAATGTAACTGTTATGCATTTTTTAATTGCTTTATCATATTCGCTCCGTGTATTACGATCAGTATTCTAATAACTACCTAAATATTACGTGGGACAGGAATCCACACGGTGAAAAGTGGGCATATAATATGCCTCTGCCATCCCTTCGGGGATAAGGCGTGATGGATATATATAAATATCTTATACCTTACTAGCTGACCCGCGCGGCTTCACCCGTGACAAACTTCGAGCTCCCGTTAGTTTATCAGTCACGCCTTTATTCCCGTCACTCCCATTCAATCCCGTCCTTTATAACTTTTACAATAATGTTTTATATTTGCCCGATTTGTTGATTACTGCTCCGCTCTTCGGGGTAGTAGCGTGATTATATAGTCTTTTATCTGTCTCGCCTTTATTCCCGTCGCTCCCATTTAATCCCGTCGTTATTACTTTTACAATAATGTATGAATACTTATTTGCCCGATATGTTCATTACTGCTCCGCTCCTCAGGGTAGTAGCGAGATGATTTAGCCTTTTATCAGTCACGCCTTTATTCCCGTCGCGCCCATTCAATCCTGTCGTTTATTACTTTTACAATAATGTATGAATATTTGCCCGATTTGTTGATTACTGCTCCGCTACTCAGGGTAGTAGCGTGATGAGATAGCCTTTTATCAGTCACGCCTTTATCCCCGTCGCTCCCATTTAATCCCGTCGTTTATTATCTACTTTTACAATTGTGTATAAATATTTGCCTGATTTGTTGATAACTGCCCTGCTTTTCAAGGCAGTAGCGTGATGATATAGCCTATAGACTTCCAACTTGCGCTATCCTACACATATTATTATAGTTATTATTATTAGTATTTTTTTTATAAATTGTTGGGACAACTCACACAACGCCATCTGATTCCACACTAAGCGGAGCTTGTACTATGGTAACCAGAATAACTGATAAACATACTTATATATTTCTAAATACATACATATCATAGATAAATAACACCCAGACACAGAATAAACCATCGAGCTTATCACACAAAGTTTTATCCTGGGTGGGATTCGAACCCACGACCTCTTGGGTAGCAGTCGGATGCACACCCACCGCGCCACAGAGGCAGTAAAATTATTATTACTATATTTACCAAGGAGACGCGCGGACTTCGCAGAGCTCGCTCGCTATTCGTTAGTCGCGACGTCGCGCATGCGTAAATCGCAAATCATCGGCCATACTTTTCACTTGTCATTTTAATACAATTTTTTTCACAATAAAATGATTATAATAGGTTCACCTTAAAAGATAGGCATATGCTGTCGCGGACTTTATTTTAGAACTTTTAAAGGGGAATAATTATGTAACTTTAATCGTTTACGCAGCGTTCGCAACGGAAGCTATCAAAAGGAATATTTTGTCCCCGATTTTGCCACATTTATCATTGCTGTTCCGCTCCTATTGGTCGTAGCGTAATGCTATATAGCCTATAGCCTTCCTCGATAAATGGACTATTCAACACAAAAAGAATTATGCAAATCGAACCTGTAGTCCCAGAGATTAGCGCGTTCAACCAAACAAACAAACAAACTCTTCAGCTTTATAATATTAGTATAGATTGGCAGAAAAAAGTTGTCGTAAGATTTCTTGACAGATTCTTGCACACAGGCTATTTACATGTTGCTTTACTAATCTGGCAATAAATGTAGTATCGAAAAAAGGAAAATAGCGCGAGAAACGGCATACTGGGCGGGCGACTGTTTTTGAGTTTTTTATTATTAATTAATAATCAACTAAAATATAAGGATCAAATAGGTTTTATAGTGTAAATATATTAATTTATTATTGTAAATAGTATAGTTCCTGTATAGTAGGTAAGTTTTTTGTATTTATATAGTAGTACATGGGTAATCCAGAAGATCCTGGGGGGACAATTGTCCCCCCAGTGTATAATACTGTAACGATAGATGGATCAGGTATGGATACAGAAGGGTCGTTAATAGACACAGATGGCTCCGAGACCAACTCTCGGTCCCATAAGCGAAAAAGAACAAATCTTCTTCTAACACCGAGATTGATTGCCAATGTAGATCAATAACAAACACTACTGTATCGGCCTCACCCTCACAAATTAGCACCTCACAAACAACCAACACTAATGTTAACGAGAATTCATCGCATATTCCTATTGGTCGAAATGTTTACAACTCATCTGACGCTGCCCCATATGCAGTTCATATTCAGAAACTTCCTTCATCTCCCAATGAAAACTGTTCCATTCATCCTGTGGCATTTGGCAATTTTCTTAAAAAAAACTCACTTAAGAACATTGTCAATGGCAGTCTTAAAAAAATAGGGCGCAACCGTATTTCAATATCCTTTGCGTCACATGAAAGTGCTTACAATTTTGTAGATGATGATGCATTAAAATCTAATAATTACAAAGCTTTTATACCCTCTGTCAATGTTACACGCATGGGTATAGTGAGAGGTGTCCCTACTGACTGGAGCGATGAACCTAATTCTAACTTATGTTAAAGATTCAAGCCCTGGCTTGGATAATATCCCCTATTCATTTTTCACTCACATGGATGATACTAGTCTTTCTTATTATTTATCTTTAATTAATTCTGTAATGCTATCAGGCAACATCCCCACAGCTTCGAAAGTGCAAGAAGTGATTCCAATTCGTAAAACTAACAAACCCTCTTCTGAAGCGTCATCTTACCGTCCAATAGCCCTATCCCCTGTGGTTGCTAAACTGGCTGAACACCTCGTCAAAAATAGACTAGAATGGTTTATTGAAAATAAAGGTCTATTATCCAATAGTCAGTATGGATTTAGAAAGGGTAAAAGTACCATAGACAGTGTAGCCATATTTACCACTGATATTCGTCTAACTTTTTCAAATAATCACTCACTTCTGGCCTGTTTTCTAGACTGCTGCGTATGATAGTGTCCAGCTACATATACTGCAAAAAAAGCTTTTTAATCTGGATGTACCTATATTATTACAAAATTTTATCATAAATTTTCTGCATGAATGATGTGTTAAGGCTATCCTTCCAGACTCCCTCACAATTACAAGAATAGCTTCGAGAGGTTTACCACAGGGATTAGTATTAAGGTCTCTCCTTTATAATATACTAGCTGTCCCGCCCGGCTTCGCCCGTGACATACTTCGAACCCCGTGGCACCCATTTAATCCCGCTGTTTAATAATTTCACATTCACAATAATGTATGAACATTTTCCAAATTCATTGAATACTTCTCCGCTCTCCAGTACTTAGGTACCTACCTACCCGAACGGCCCGGTCGAATTAAATTAATTTCTTTGCGTCTAATTTTGAATTTGCGATAACTCGTAAGATATTCATTTAATTTGCAAGGTGTAAAGGGACCAAATAATCTTCATGAAATACTGAAGCCAACTAACGTAGTAAAAATGATAAGGGTTAATAGCATATTTGTGTAAATAGCCTTCAAATTACCGCTTAATAATTGCTGTTTATTTAAAGTATTAAAATGGATATAGTATGTTATTCTTAAGAGATAGACATATGTCGTCGCGGACGTTTTTGTTGACCTTTATTATTTTTTTATATATCAAAGGGTTTAGGCAGCGTTTTTGTTGAAAGCTCCCAGACGGCTTATTTTTTCCGACATCTCCAACAAATATCGTTATAATTCGGTCAATATATACAAAAACTTAACAAATTATATCTAAAAACCTTCTATGAAAATCACTCTAACTATTAAAAAAAACCGTATCGTAATCCGTTGCGTAGTTTTAAAGATCTAAGCATACATAGGGACAGACAGCGAAAAGCGACTTTGTTTTATAATATGTAGTGATATACCTATGACCTAGAAAGTACAGTAGTGAAAAACAACATAAATATTTTACAATATGCAGACGATTTACTCCTATATACTTCGGGACTATCGATTGAGAGATCAGCTGATAGGTTATCATCAGCTCTTGATTCCCTTAAAACGTGGCTGGATACTAATGGCCTAAGTCTATCAGTGCCCAAAAGTTCTGTTGTATTATTTTCCCGGATGCGGTGTCCTCCTACTATATCAGTTTTTTATGAAAGCTCACGACTTCCAGTTTATGAGCATGCAAAGTTCTTAGGAATTATTTTAGTCGCTAAATTATCTGGGCTCCAACATTGTTACCATATTACTGCAAAATGTGAACGTAATTTAAATATCTTGAGATGCTTGTCGGGTGTTTGGTGGGGAGCTCATCCAACTTTCCAAAAACTTCTTTATAACGCATTGATTAGAAGTCTTCTAGATTACGGGTCATTTCTTTTAGAACCCTGTGGTATAGTTGGCTTAAATAAACGGGACAGTGTACAATATAAAGCTCTTCGAATTATATCAGGTTGTATGAAATCCAGCCCCATCAACGCTCTTCAAGTTGAATGTGTTGAACCTCCACTGATACATCGTAGACAAACTTTACAAATCACGAACCACCGCTTACATCATAATTACACTCCAATTACTCTCAGACGTAATAGAAACCTCCAGTTAGGTACTGGTCTCACAAAAAGGTTCCTTGCCTTATTAGCAGCTTCCGTAAATTTTTATCTCTACAATACCTACTCACAGATCATCTCGTCTCCCCCTTTTTTCTACATCTTATGATTCCTTAACTATTTCACCTTGTATTATTCTAACCTGTGATTTTCAAAATGACATAAATGCTAATGCCAACTTCAACTACTATCTCAATCACGAATTTCAAGATTGGCATAATATACACAGTGATGCTTCTAAGCATAGTAATTTGGATTGTGTCGGAATAGGAGTATATCACCATCAGTTCAAGATTGTCCAGAAAGTTAGACTCCCACCAGAGACATCAGTATTTACTAGTGAATGCTTCGGATTACTGAAGTCTTTGGAATACATATTATTATCTAAACTCTCAAAGACCGCAATCATCACAGACTCCAAAAGTGCTTTACAAGCTCTACAGCGATTCCCATTTAAATCAAACCATTTGACTGTTGTTTTGGAATGTCCAAATTTGTTACAGAAATGTTCATCTATCGGTTTAGACGTAAAGTTTGTATGGATACCTAGTCATCAAGGTATTTTTGGCAACGACTATGCGGATAGACTTGCCAATGAGGCATTTTCATGTGGGGATTTGTTCCCATATAAAAACTACTGCTCCGACTTAATGTCTCTTTACTTCACACTAGCAGTCAAGTGAAAGGTAAACATTTCAGTCAAATTCAGCCTACAATACCTGTTAAACCTTGGTTTTCAAAATTCCAATTTGGTAAAACGACAACTTCTATAATAACTAGAATGAGATTGGGTCACACATGTGCTCCAGTGCACCTTGCAAAATTTAGAATTATTAACAGTGACATTTGTGAATGTGGTACAGATATAGGTGATTTAAACCATATTTTTTTCGCTTGCCCTCCACCATACAGAATTTTTAGAATTCTTAATATCCCTTCATGTTCCTCTTCCATCTTGTATTAACTCCTTATTACATAAACTTGAAATTAATATTTATAAAACCATATCTTTATTTATAACTGTTAATCATTTAAAAATCTAAATATTACTTTAAGAATGTATTGTTTCAAACCATTTTAATCCTTTCCCGAAATTCCGTAATCCTTTCTATATACTAACGTTTCCTAACCTTTTACTGCGTCGTGGCTAAGTCCAAGCCGGACATCGCCAAAAACAAAAAAAAATGTAGTATGATTTTTAATAAAGATTATTTTGTTTGTTTGTAGTAAAGAAGTTTTTAATGCCTAGTTTTATCTATTATTATTATTATTCAGAACTACCTAATCACCTCCCTAAAAAACCCAGTACCCAGTATGGTAACTACGGCTAATAAATGATAAAGAATATCTCGCAAGTAGGCAAGTACATAATGTTTAATTGAAAAGTCCTTTTAAATACTTGCAAAATGGGCAATGTTCTATTTTTAAAAATGTGATATTATCATATCAATAGTAGATAAGTAGCCAAGGGCTGTAAGGCATCAATTGCAGCCCAAGATTTTTATATCTATTGTTCGAGGGTGCAATTGATGCTTACACCCGAGCTAACTACTCTGCTTTACATCTCGATTGTGAGGTAAGCAGAAAAAAAACCGGCATTACAAGAATGAAATAATTATTAGTTAAAATTTATAGTGAAATGAGAAATAATAATTTTTTTCAAGAACGAAATTGAGCTTCGCCGTTCGATATTTAAAATTGATGACTATTATACTCATACGAAGACAAGGCTGAATAGCGAAGCGACCTCTTTTGTCATTGGGCTGAATGCTGATTGCATGATGTCTATTGCCAGTATGATGGTTAGATGAACGCGAACTTTTTGAAAGAGTGAAGTTTTTTTTTAATTACTTACCGCCCTAGGGATTTTCTAGCTACATCATTACCCTAGAGCGTTAATTGGTCACCTATACGGACCTACTTACCGAATATGAGAGATGTAAAAACTATTTACAGGAATATGCCTGGTTACCACAGATTTAGAAGAGTAAGCTGGTTACTTTATCTGTTATCTTGTGGTTGTGAACTATTTAGACTATCCTTAATTATTTACTTTGTCATAAGTAGTAATTAATTACTTATGGTTTAGAAAATAATTAATCTTATATCTATATATATAAAAATGAAACCCGTTTTCCGTTGTCAAGACATAGCATGAAAACGGCTTGACCGATTTGAAAAATTCTTTTTGTATTGGATAGCATATTTATTGAGGAAGGTGCTTGCTATATATCATCACGCTACTACACAGGAGAGCGGAGCAGTAATCATAAATGTCAGCAAATCGGGGAAACTTTCATTCATTATTGGGAAAGTAATAAGCGACGGGATTAAATGGGTGCAACGGGGTTGGAAGTACGTCACGGACGAAGCCGGGCAGGTCAGCTAGTTTCAGATATTTCGGAAGTGTCAAGCAAAATGTGAACAATTTTCATTTAACTTTGAAATGACGTCATCTTTAGCATTCTATTCTATAGAAATCTCTGGACTCGCCACACCCCGTAACGATAACGATAGCTATAGCTATATATGTGTGCATATATGCATGTACATATAGCAGACCGCAGACGCGTCTAGATAAATAAATTATTTAAAAACTATCTAACTTGCCCGGCTTCGTCCGTGACATACTTCCAACCCCGTGGCACCCATTTAATCCCGTCGCTTATTACTTTTCCAAAAAAGAAAGAAAAGTTTACTCGATTTGTTGACAATTATGATTACTGCTCCGCTCTCCTGTGTAGTGGCGTGATAATATATAGCTAATAACCTTCCTCAATAAATGGGCTATCCAATACAAAAAGATTTTTTCGAATCGGTCCAGCCGTTCACGCTGATGGCACGTGACCAAGGTAAATAGGGATTCATTTTTATATATATAGATTTAGTTTTCACCTCTGTCGGCAATGGGCTCACCACCTGTTATGTGGGACGAAAATGCTTACGGTGAAATGTGGGCGTACATAACATCCCCTTCGGGGATAAAGGGTGAATGTAAAAAGACAGAGAAGAAAGTATACGTAAAAATTTCACTGTCCGTTCGATCACGGTAATAGGGTTGACACTGGGAGTATTCATAGACCACGTACAGTAGGATTATTCGTAACCACTTTCGATCAGGATATGCTTGCCCTGTAGTAAAAAGGAAAAAAAAAAGTCGGTCTCCTTGTAGTAATAGTTTATTATACCTATATCAGTTCCGTTAATTTTCATTTCATAAATACCTAGGTACTAATAATTATTGATATAAGTACAAATTGTACATTCTGGGAAGGGAGCATTAAATTGCATTAGCTACGATCCAGTCAGTAAATGGCGGAACGCGTGCCACAACGCCAGGATGATCTGCACGAGCGCATTCGTAGCCCCATGATGTAATACCGACTAGAATATTTAAGTTTACTCCTCTGTAAATAACGGGACCACCAGAGTCACCCTGGCAACCGTCCTTGCCACCCTCAGGTACGCCAGCACAAGCCATATAAGGGGTTATATCGGGCCAGCCTGAAAATCCGGGCCGGGTCTTCAACTCAGCATATTGACGTGCACACCACTCCTGGTTGATAATATTGACATGGACATGCTGCAATATCACTGGAGAAGCGCCTTGGTACTATAACAAAATAAAAAGAAATTATTCAAATTACCAACATATGAAAATTGTTGTTTTAGAACTTTTGTTTGTTTCTTTGTTATAGCATAGCCCCAGCAAGTTGGGAAGGGAGTGAGGGCCAAGATGCAAACAGAACTAACAATGGAATGAAAACAACTGAGGCATGAGCTGTCATAATACAATGTACTCGGCGAATTTTGGATGCAACGTCGAGTCGTACGTTTGCATAACTAATATAAGTGTTGTTTAACGGCCGGTCTCAATACCCTATCTATGTTTTACTATTGTCTAAAATAATATCAAATAGTTACCATCGGTACCAATCTGTACCTATCCACGAAAATATCGGTTTCATTAACCAAACATAGATAGAAATATTTACCTACGACATTGAACTAACTGTCACAAAAGTTTTATATTCTACTATATACATATATACCTACAGTTGAATTTTAAACTAATTTTTATTTTCTACTTTCTACTAATTATTAATTTCTAACGAAAATTTATATGTAGCGATCTATGTTTAACTGATGATAGAATATTGAAACCGGCCATTAGACGGAATGATGGTGTAGCAAGTCTATCAGACTCGCAAAAATTACCACAATTTGGCCTGCAACAAAAGACTAAACAAGTTGACTGCTACGCGACAGACACAGGACACAGTGAGGATAAGCGCAAGTCATATTCTCGTCGAAATCGTTGGTGTGGAAACATCTGTCTCTGTGGTGCAGCGGTAATGTTTGAAGCTGTTGTTGCAAAAGAGTCGAGTTCGATTTCCTGGATTAGACCAAATATTTGCTTAACGGGAGTGATACCCTGGTGCTTGCTGAATTACCTAAGTATTATCTATATTAATATATAGTGAAGTCCACAATATGTTCTTACCATAAAGCAGTGCTGTTGGATAAGAGCAATTTTGTATATTAATTAATTAAGGTTGCCTGTAAGAGATAGCTCTTTAGCGATCAGGCCACCCTTTGTACATTTATGAGACTGTAATCTCTTTACATGAGAGTTTGATATTGATGTGCAATAAGTAGTAATTATTAAAGTAATAATTATATTATATACGTAGGATTGTACAAATTAGAAAATAAATTAAGTAAATGTAAATGGGTATTTATCATTGTACCTAGGTCAAAAATTATGGTTAAACAGTTTTATTTTATAAAAACAAATGTTATCAATTTGTGCATAAAAACATCTATTAAGCGACAAAATAGGTGGCTGAAAGTAGACCTTTTTTTCCTTCAACCTCCAACAGTATTTTCCGATGCAGTTTCAAAATTCTTTAGTTTTTTTTGTATATTAGGTACATAGGCACATTTCATTTTTAGTGTGGAAATCCTCATGGATGCTATGCCGGACTCCTACCGACTAAAACCACACGTTACTCTTCTAGCTGTCTATGGCCAGGAGTCCCGGGTGAGCCCTCGGAAGGATAGTCCCAGGGCTCCCGACAGACCTTATCCACTACCGCAGGCTCGTTCAGGGGGGTTCGTTCGGGGTGTGTATCCTGCCTCCTTGAGAGGTTCGAGTGTTAACGCGCTTCTTTGGGGGAGGTACAAGGTATAACATAAAATTAATTTACAATATATACTAAAAAAGCAATGTAAGGACTTTGACTGCATCGGAAGTGCAAGTGGTAGTTTGTGCGATTGCCACGCTGAAGTCTCGGGTTCGATTCCCGGGTAGGAATAAATATTTGTGCGATTCGCAAATGTTTGCTTTGGAGTTTGGGACTTGGGTATTTCCTGTGTATAACATATTTACTTCTCAGTCGCGTCTTTGTACCTACAGGGTTTCAGAGCATACTATACGCCCATATACTACCTTAAGTATTTGTGTGCCACAAACAGTAGTGAGCCACGGTGAAATAAATAATAATAAATCTATTTATTTCGTTGGGACAACTCACACAACGCTATCTGATTCGAAACTAAGAAAAACTTGTACTTTGGTAACCAGATAACTTATAAACATACTTATATATTTCTAAATACATACATACTATAGATAAATGACACCCAGACTCAGAATAAACAATCGTTTTATCCTGGGTGGGAATCGAACCCACGACCTCTTGCGTAGCAGTCGGATACACTCCTACCGCGCCACAGAGGCAGTCGAAATTAACAATAATAATAATGTACCTATAATATGTATATGTATAAGTATGTACTTAGAAATATTCTGTTGTCTAGATCCCACACCACAGGTTTATATAAGCTTCCTTTAATAGGAAGCGCTCGTGGCCCCGCGGTCTCAGTGTTCTGTAAACGATCACTGAGTTACGCAACTTTCACTATGGCTGGTCCTCGGATGGGTGACCACTTTGTGGCATTTACATTTGCGAGCGTTTCTGTGCTCCGGAAGGCACGTTAAGCCGTTGGTCGCGGTTGCCAGTAAAATGGCAGTCGTTAAGCCTGGTTGAATGCCTTATGGGCGGCTTGAAAAATTTCAACAGCAGGTAGCCACAACCTGCGTCTGTCTATTTCAACACGGCAATGGGCTTCACCACCTATTTATTACGTGGGACAGGTAAATCCACACGGTGAAAAGTGGGCATATAATATGCCTCTGCCACCCCTTCGGGGATAAGGTGTGATGGATATTTATTTATTTATTTATTATTTTATTCCTTTAATATATTTGATGACGTAATTGGGTCACTTATTGGGCTAGATAGCGCTGTGTTAATAATGACCAACAATATTTTTTTATTATTTTATAAAAATGTATAGGTACCTATAGCTAGTGGTACTTACCGTTAGAGTACCCCATCCAATAGTAGTGACCGGTAAACCAGCTGGGAGTAAAGTGTCCCTGCTGGCGATAGCAATTGTGTTTATTCTGTCCGACAACTGAACTCTACTTGCAAGGTGAAGGATAGCAACATCGGCGTCCAGGGCAGTAACTACTTCGTATTCTGGGTGAATTGTAATATTGACGATTGAATGAAAGTTCCCACCAGTGCCGTTTCTCAACGAACTTCCAAACACGCAACGCCAGTCACTTGGTTGATCGAACCTAAGAATAATAAATAACAAAAGTTAACATTTGAATGAGGAACGATTGACGAAGAATATATATTGTGCGAAAGTAGAGGGCAGAAGGAGTCAGGGTAGGTCGAGACTTACATATGAAGACCACTTGAGCAGATTGTTCAAAAACGGAAAAGTCAAAATTACTCGGATACCCAGACGTGCCTGTATGAAGCGATTGATGAATCTTCAAGAAGCGAAAGATGTATGCATGGATCGCGAAGCCTGGCGATCTGTCCTCTCTGATTACTCCGTTAGGGATACAGCGTGAAGATAGTTAGTTAATAGTTAACATTTATTTATTTATCTATCACGCCTTATCCCCGATGGGGTGGCATATTATATGCCCACTTTTCACCATGTGGATTCCTGTCCCGCGTAATAGGTGGTGAGCCCATTGCCGTGTTGAAATAGACAGACGCAGGTTGTGGCTACCTGATGTTGAAATTTTTCAAGCCGCCCATAAGGCATTCAACTGGCTTAACTTTTACTGGCAACCGGGACCAACGGCTTAACGTGCCTTCCGACGCACGGAAACGCTCGCAAATGTAAATGTCACAAAGTGGTCACCCATCCGAGGACCAGCCATAGTGACAGTTGCTTAACGCAGTGAGTGTTTCCAGAACACTGAGTCCGCGGGACCACGAGCGCTTATAATACTATAAATTAGAATAGTTAACATTAGTTAGTGAAATAGTAACAAAACAATAGTTAAACGGACAGCGGACACAGTCATCACAACCAAGAAATCGCCTATTGTAAATCTGTTTTACCTGAATTGCTTAAATCATAACTATTTATGTAAGAAACTGACGAACGCCGGTACAAGAAGATGACGCCCGCCCGCCGCTTTCCCCAGCTCGTGACGGCTATTGCAATATAGCCAAAACGTCAAGAGGTGGGCAAAAGTTAAAATATCAAAATAATAAAAAAATAGGTTTTTGATTTTCGCGTATTATTATATTTTTGGATGTCAGTCTGTCATTGAGTATGTACGCAATGACATCCTGACATCTGTATCTGAGGTCCTTAGGCACATAAAATATGTGCTAACCTTTGAAAATGCCGTAAGGCGAAACCGGTCAGGTTTTGAAAGTAAATAAGTGGCACAGTACAAGTGTTTTCATTCAATATGTGTACCAAGTTCAAACAACAGCATAAACAAACATGCTTAGGTATTTATCCGGAGGTCGCTACAACCAACGTACATTAAAAAACTTTATATAAGTAGGTACGTTCGCGTATTATTATATTTTATGAATGAATAAGAATGTGTAAGAATACGAATATGTAAGAGCAATTTCAATGTTTTGACAAAAATCTGTATTTTTTGGATGTCAGTCTGTCATTGAGTAGGTACGCAATGACATCCTGACATCTGTATCTGAGGTCCTTAGGCACATAAAATATGTGCTAACCTTTGAAAATGCCGTAAGGCGAAACCGGTCAGGTTTTAAAAGTAAATAAGTGGCACAGTACAAGTGTTTTCATTCAATATGTGTACCAAGTTCGCATAAACAAACATGCTTAGGTATTTATTCGGAGGTCGCTACAACCAAAGTACATTAATAAACTTTATATAAGTAGGTAGGTGCTACAACCGAGCTGAATAGTTCAAAATGTTCGTAGCAATGTGGTAATATTTTAATATATCAAAAGTGATTTAATATTTGAAACAAATCTTTAATCACTACATCTATACTAATATTATAAAGAGGAAAGATTTGTATGTGACTGACTTGACTGATTTTAAAAATTCTTTCACCATACGAAAGCTACATTCTTCGTGAGTAACATAGGATTTTCAGAAAGTTAAGGGTTTCGTTTCGAAATCTCGAATGGGAAAACTTCACCACGCGGGCGAAGCTGCGGGCATCAGCTAGTTTATTTTAAAACAAAGTCCTCAGCCGCGTCTGTCTGTCAGTCTGTTCGCGATAAACTCAAAAACTACTGCACCTATATTTTTGCTGTTTTGTCAACGGATAGAGTGGAGTAGTAGACAAAAAAATGTATGGTGGAATTGTGTATCTTATATAGGTCTACAGAAATGTCCGCGATGGCGTATGTCTATCTCTTAAGGAAACATAGGTACCACCTTATTATATAACACGTAAACGTACGGTGTACGTACCTTCACCAACACTTATCCCAATAAATGACTACCGACCTGTTCACGATATTTAAATTTCAGTGACTTTTAACGGGAAGAGTTTGAGATTTTGTCATTATTATACAATTAATTAATAATTATAATTGTAATAATTGCTTGACAGTGATAAAGAAAATTAAGGTGATTATTTATAGCTTATTGTTTATTTTGATAATAACCCTAACTATTTCTGTTACTGAGATCCGGGTACGGGGAAAACTTCACCGCGCAGGCGAACCTGCGGGTATGAGATAGTAATGGATAATAACTGTCACTTTAAAATTAAGTAATTTTTATTTTCGCAGAATATATCGGAAACACTCAAATCAATTGGGAAGACCGATAACAGTAAAGTAACGGAAGAAATAACGAAGTACTATTACTTACCCGCAGCGGCACCCAGAAGGGCTAAGAGAATGAGAACACGCATGTTTCCGTACTAGTACTACGGACCGTAAATAAATTTGTTAACACTACTCTATATTTATATATACTGGACATTATCCATTATCTGAATAATTATCACAGATAACATGCCTTTAAGTGATTACTTCTGGATTAAGGAAGTTTTAATCGCCTAGTTTTAATCTTACCTACAATCTAATACGCGTGAGCAGTTTTCTGGATATATTAGGCTTTGTAGAAAAGTTAGCTAATAATAAATTGTATTATTACTAAACAGTGTGGATTTTTATGACGCGCCAAAGGGTAGATGTACATTAGCCGTTATTACTACAAGAAAAAAATCCTAAGGAACTATCTATATTATTTCTGTCACTTTATCTTGAGAAGCGTTTCATAAATCTCGCCTTCTGAACCCACCCCTCTTCTACTATCATCTTAGCTTAGTTAAATTCTAAACCTATTGCTTTGTTCGTATTATGTTTAACTAGTTCAATAAATGCTTATTTTCTTGCAGTACAACTTTCCTTCATCTCTGTGCGTAAATCATCCTAAACTCACTCCCAGTTCAACCGTTAACGTCACAAGAGGTGCGGACGCTTGTGAAGGTTGTCAAACCATATCTACCTTGCAGAGGAAGCGTACGTAATGTGCTTTCGTTATATGTGGTTCAAGACCTGCAGAACCACATCCTCAGCACCTGATACCAATGCATAGTAGACAACGTATGTATTAAGTCGATAATGGAATGCCCGTTACTACAGCTCAATGATGATGGTATATCGGGATGGAAGTCCAGGGTTTTACTTTTACACTAGTGTAGTCAAAGATGTCTTAACTAAAGATATCTTATGGCTGTAGTTGATTAATTTACCATACGTTCCAAAGTAAAAACTATTATTTATAAATGTCAAAGTGTGTTTGTGTCTGTTGTTACGTCTGTCGTTTGCCACAGGCATTTTCAATACTAATCTTTACTATCCTAAGGATCATGCCACAGTCGTAAATATTGACTAAGAGGTTCTGGACCTTGGTAATTTACTTCGATAGTACTACCTACTACTTTTATTGAAGGATTACCACGGAATTTGCACTTTGCAGGAGTAGTGGGGGTTTTGTTGAGGTGTTTTATAAGTAGGTATATACTTACTCGACACAATGTGCAGCTGTGACCACAGTATTTGGAGTGATAAGAGAACCACCGCATCCCTGTAACCAGATAATGCCCCACAAATCGAATTGCATATTTGTCATAAACGGATAAGTTTCAATATTTGTTTCATTTCCACCGACAATGCGCCCGATGTTTCTGGGAAACGCTGGAAATATAAGTAAAAAAAAATAATGAAGATGTATGCAGTTTTTGAGTAGGTACATATACCTACCTAGTAGGCAACAAGGGAGAGCAGATTTTTGTAAATGCCGATTTAAGATTTTCAAAGGACAATTTGGCACCTACAAACGCGTCGTGGAGAAATAAGAGGCCCGTTTTAACAACTCACTAGAAAGTAAAATGACCCTATTAGGTAGTAGTTCATATCGCACACAGAGCCTCTTTCAATAAAACGTAAATAGTAAAAGCAAAATAAATATGCAAATCGCAAAAGTACCAACAAAAAGACCCTAAATTCTCAATAAAGCTGGATAACAAAAAAATTGCTAAAACAAATAAAAATCGTTAATAAAAAAACGAAAATCGTTATTAAGAAATGAAAATAGTAAAACACAAATTTGGGGAAAATGGAATAAGGACAACCCGCAGAAATTTTAAAAGAGCAATTTTCGGTATTAGCGACATCGATCGGTCTTGAATTTTTATAAAATCCCTGTATCTACCCCAAAACCTAGTCCCAACTGTTGCTACTAAAGAGTACCACTAGCAGCATTTGGTAATAACCTACTGCTGTTTTCACTAGTTAGGCTAACAATCGAACTACCTGGTGCTATTATAGTAGGTAGATTACGATATAAGTGCTGTATGGTCATAAACACGAGGCGGTTTTTCAGCCTGAGCCGTAGGCGAGGGTGTAATAGAGCTGAGGGAGTTTAAACAATATACGCACGTATATTGTACGGCATTTTTCAACACACTTGTAAAAAATCAATCAAAATAATGTTTTTTTTCCACTTTAGTATTAATATTATCATATATATATATTATTTTCTGCCGTAGCTACATACGCTACGGCTAAAGCTACATAAGAGCCAAGTTTTTGAAATAAGTACTTAATAAATTTACTCATTGTTAATTTGTAAACCAAACTAAATAATGGTATGAAATAAACGCTTATTTATTATATTTTAAGTAATAGAGTTTATTTATTAACAAAAATATTTTTATAATGTTTCTATGCCAATCCTGTGTTACGATCGTTGCGGACGATAATTAGAATATAACTTCACTATTTACGTTCATAACGCATGCGTGATTATAAGCTGCTTTATGTATCTAAAATCGGTGAAATTAGATCCACACACAACACAAGTGTACAGTAGTTTGGCTGACAACCGAACTACCTAGAGCTGTAATAGTACATGAATTTTGGTATGACTACAGTTATGACAAAAAGTGTAGGTCTCGCAAATGTTATTGAAGATTTCAGTCATAAGCGATTACCCAGTGACATTATACGCTATATCAAAATATTATTTTTATTATTAAGTAATTTTTATTTTCGCAGAATATATCGGAAACACTCAAATCAATTGGGAAGACCGATAACAGTAAAGTAACGGAAGAAATAACGAAGTACTATTACTTACCCGCAGCGGCACCCAGAAGGGCTAAGAGAATGAGAACACGCATGTTTCCGTACTAGTACTACGGACCGTAAATAAATTTGTTAACACTACTCTATATTTATATATACTGGACATTATCCATTATCTGAATAATTATCACAGATAACATGCCTTTAAGTGATTACTTCTGGATTAAGGAAGTTTTAATCGCCTAGTTTTAATCTTACCTACAATCTAATACGCGTGAGCAGTTTTCTGGATATATTAGGCTTTGTAGAAAAGTTAGCTAATAATAAATTGTATTATTACTAAACAGTGTGGATTTTTATGACGCGCCAAAGGGTAGATGTACATTAGCCGTTATTACTACAAGAAAAAAATCCTAAGTAACTATCTATATTATTTTTAAGAAATTTTGAGCTGAATTTACAGGTTTGAAGAATAATTACCGTTTTAGATTGACTACGACCGCCGGTCGTGGTCAAACTATAGCAAAAAAATGTCTAACCACCAAATTAATTTATTTTGCGTCATTGATCCTATGTCATTTGAAGACCAAAAGTCGATTGGAGCATTTAGCCTACTAGAAAAGAAATTACAGAAATCGTTTCGGTACGAGTTAACTTATTTCCATATTATCAAAACCATTTCTTTTTTGAATAGGGCCGGCTAAGACAAGACCTAAGTAAATATTATTATTTTGAGATATCGAATTTAAATAATTGATTTGTTACTTTAATGTTGTGATTGATTTTTAGTATAGTGTGAATTATATGAAGATATTGATGCAGATTTATTATTTTAACAGTCCGTAGCATGAAGTGACTACGGACTGTTAAAATAATTAATCAATAATGTTAAAACTATAATTATTATATATTATATTAATAGACAATCAACACGGCAATGGGCTCACCACTTGTAACGTGGGACAAAAATGCATGCAGAGAGACCGGGTACAAAAGAAATACAGGACGAAGAACACGTCCCTGCACTGTATGTTCCTAGACATACAAAAGGCCTTTGAGTGTATTCCTCGAGCGATGATTTAGTGGGCACTGCGGTCGAAAGGCGTTCCAGAGGTCTATATTGACACTATCCGGGACATGTATCGCGACTCCGATTTCATGGTTCGGACTGCTGTTGACGACACGAAACCCTCTTCCATTACCGTCGGGGTTCACCTGAGTTCGGTCCTTAGTCCGCTTCTGTTTAGCGTGATATTAGCTGAATTGTCGGACGCATGAGGAACTCGCATGAGCAGCATCCATGGTTGCTCATGCGAATAATCTTGCGGATGGTAATGCATTCACCTCTAATCCCTGAACCAATTTGCTTAAATTTGGTGTACAGATTTTGACTGCTGACTTCCTGGACTATCTGGCTCTCTCGAGAGCAAGTGTCTGTGGTTACGGCAAAACTGGGCGTCACGGGGATCAACTAGTGAAATTACAAAAAAAAAAACATTACGCAAGTATATATGTTTTATTGGAATGTCCTTTTGAATACGTACTTACAAATTACCTTAGAATATATTAATTAAATAATTAAACCTTTAAGCTGTTACGGGGCAACAATCCAAATTTCAATACATGGAGTTAACAGTAATCGCTTTGGCTACCTTACTTACAAAATAATAAAATCATATAGTACAGATATTATACTACTTTAATGACTAGAACAGATTTTGTTAAAAGAGTATTGATATGATGTTCAAATATAGTAATTAGGCTCTTTTATTTACATTTTAACAAAATCTGATCTGGTCATTGTTTTGGATACAAATCATTTAAACTTAAGATTAATCTTATAACAGTGGTGGGAAAAACCAAGACATACTAATCGGCTGCAGAAGGAAAAACACTCTCATACTACCCTCCCCGTTTCCCTATTACACTTTTCACAACAATGCGGTCGCGTAGTCGCGAACCATTTCATATTTATATTCAAGACTGTCGCGGGCATATACAGCGCGAGTGTGAAGCCGGCTTATACTCATAGTATGGTCTAAATCCGTATAATATAATATCCTTCTCTGTTATTTATTAGTGTTATGAAATAAATGATTAATTATATAGTTATGGACATATCGCGAATACGAAGCCTAATTAAATTACTTTTTCATTCACGTTTTCATCCCCGCAGAGGCTTAATGTATGACTACACTTCACCGTAAGCATTTTGTTAAATGCCTGGAAAATTTTCAAGCCCACCCATAAGGCCTTCAACTTGGCTTAAGGACTGCCATATTGATGGCAACCGGGACCAACAGCTTAACTTGCCTACCGAAGCAATGAAATTAATAAAAAAAAATATCCGTAGTCAATTAAATTTAGTCGACCTATTTGCTATATTTCAATGAGCATTATTATTTATCATTTATATGTTATCACTAATAAATAGCAGATGAGGGTATAAATTAATAATACGGGTCTCGCAATAGTAGCGTTACTGTTGACAACTATCTGCAAGTTATACAGGATGGCTCATTTTGGTTCTTCAAACGGACAGTATACGCAACTTTGAAATTTTAAGACATAGAGAGCTCGCATTTATGAACCCAAGTCATCGACTTTACTGAAAATAGAAACTGAATTCATAGATTTAAAATAAAACTTGTACTCGTGTATATGGCCACGGCAGACTAGTAGTACGTGCGCTTCTCAAAGGAAGGCTTAATTTGAAAATGGTAAACTGCAGTCAGTCATTTTAGGAAAATCTATACGCTCATTGCTTCCATTTTCTTTTCGTATCATATAGATTTTAAAATACTGTTAATGAAATGGCATGTGGAAGCGAAATATGTTAAGGAGTTACATCTCGATTGCCTCGGAACGAGATAACCTTTGTAGAATGCTCTTAAGGAAACCGACAGACACGGAAGAAATTACAAACAAAAATCGTTTTTCAACTGCCGTAATCAGAGACAGTACTTTAAAGAGTACTTGGTGTTGTAAATTTTACTACTGAAATGTTAAAACATTCGTTAAACATTGCTCTATAGGGTTATGGGTAGGGTAGATACAATATAAAATAGTGTGAGTTAGCTTTCTGCTAGTATTAATAACAATAAATGCATACTAATACTTCAAAATTTACTAAAAAATATCCTTTATTGATTTTAAACATATAATCAGTTTGTTTAACATTAACATACCAGGTTGTTCAATAATACTGTGGAAATGTGGTAAATAGTAGCTATAATTTTTCTCAAATTTTCGCTTTCAAATGAATACTTTAGTACATACAACCTATTTATAACTACACCAGCGTCTATCAACATTTCCACATTTGCGAAATACTTCCTATTCTTTTTACATAATCATAAGTTTCAATATACGAATACGGAAGACAGTTACAAGTGCACCAATTTTACTTTTATAATTTTATTAAAGTGGAAAAAGACAACTCTGTGCACACGGAAATTAAACCCACGATCTTTGCTCATCTAGGCAATGCTCTAAGCCAACTGAGCAACAGAACCGTACCGAAACCAATTGAAATTCTTCACTATATTTGTAAGCGCCATTCAAGAGTATAAGGCCACAATTTTTTTTATCTGACATGCAAGATATACCTACATTAACTTTGATTTTTGTGTATGAGTCAATGGCTGTTATTAGATATGAAAATGGCCTCTAATACATTGGAATAAAGCTGAAATCACTAGTGAGACGTGATTGTAGTTTTATTCCCGAACATTATTTGGTACTTACAGAGTATTAATTAAATATAGACACAGATAGAAGTAGTTGTACATATACAAATTACAAATGCATGCATCGTATAACGTGTGACGTGTGAATGTGATTTGTAATACTGACACAACGATAGTATATTACTATTAACTAATTTAATCAGGCGTTACATGGCGGAAATCCATTTTATAAAACTTTACACGAGGCATTATCAAGACTGTTTGGCAGCCAAACAGTCTTGATAATGCCTCTTAATGAGTACTTAAGTAGAATAGTAGGTAGTATTTGGATTACTCAAAGTAGAGACACCTTGAGGCACTATTAGGCTTGTCCTTACGAAATAAGTCATTGATATTTCTAAAATTTCATTGGGAAACACTTTAACATTTACTTCTCTTTCTATTTTAAATTTTGCTACATTGAAGTTGTTTTGCAAAACGCAAATTTTTCGCATTCACTATATACGTATAATTAAAGTCTATTTTAAACTAAACTAATAAAGCTTTGTCGGTGATTAAATCTAAATTATGAGACTCATATTTACATAAACAAGCTACCATACAATTTTATGATAGGTACGAATCAAGGTTAATAAGAAAAGATAATTATAGATTCTTTAAACTTAGACATTGGGTAGCAATGACGTGAGCACAGTTTATGTGATGCAAATAAAAAGGTTCCAAGTGTGTTTGTGTTTTGTAATATTAATTATTAAATCATTATGTTGGTCATTTATCCAATAAGCGCAAAATAGGGTGAATTAAATGTTTTGTTCAGATATAGCTCCAATTCGGTAGCTCATACATCGTTTTACATATATTCTTCGTAGCCCAGCTGCAGTTACAGCGAATTTGATTCCACTCAATTGTTTTTTATCCTTCATATTTGTGTAATTCACATAGAACTTAAGAAGTATGGACGGAGTGTGATACTACTATGAAATAAATCTATAACTGTGTAAAACCTTCATAACTCCTCAAACAGGGCGGGTACCCACAACATGCGCGTAATCATTATAAATGGACGGTGCATGTTTTAACACCCTGTGTGTGTAGGTATTTGAAATTCGTGAGTGATTCTATACATTTCGCGAATTCTGACTAACACGCGCAGTGTGTGCTTTGTTATTATCTATTAGGCATGAAACTTATGATCAAAATCACTGTTTTGATCCTCAGCTATTATATTACAGACGGAACTTGAATTGGTATCTTTATATAGTACTAGCTGACCCGCGCAACTTCGTTAGCGCCACTTAAGAGATTTGTTACAAAAAATGTGATAAATGAAGAATTGCTGGACCGATTTTGTGCAAACTTCACATAAACCATCCAATAAATAGTTCGAACAAAGCCTAAACATTTGGTGTGGATAGGTGAGCCCGTTCTTGAGTTGTAAAATTATAACGAAAAGTGGCATTGATTTTATATTATCTATCTATCTATCTATATATATAAAAATGAAACCCGTTTTCCGTTGTCACGACATCACGCGTGAAGGGATGGACTGATTTGTAATTTTTTTTTGTATTTGATAGCCCATTTATTGAGGAAGGTTCTTAGCTATATATCATCACGCCACTACACAGGAGAGCGGAGCAGTAATCATAAATGTCTACAAATCGGGGAAACTTTCATACATTTTTGGAAAAGTAATAAGCTACGGGATTAAATGGGTGCCACGGGGTTGGAAGTATGTCACGGACGAAGCCGGGCAGGTCAGCTAGTATAGTATAAAATGAATTCGCTTTCCGCCGTCTGTATGTACATTAGTTTTATCAATAAACAGTGATTTAAGTGGAGGGTTTATATGTTTAATACATGCATACTAGTATCTATATTTCACCCGTGCAAAACCGGCCCTTAGCACGAGTCACTAGTGTAACATAAAAAATAAAATGGACTATTTATTTCTTCCACTGGTATATAGAGACTAATCAAAATAATCATATTAGTTTCGTAACTTTGAAGTCATAAAATTATGTGATACGGGAGGCCTTGATCGAGTTTCGTTAGCTTAGCTTTGCTTCTACTGTGTTCTTTTGATTAAATTGGAAACCCGGTCGTAAAATTTGAGTTATAGACTTTCAATGAAGCTGTAGCTACCCCAGTAGGGCCCTTGTGGTTTCAAGTCACAACAAAAATAAGACCTCTGTCTTTCGAAATATCAAAGCGAATTGCTAAATTCGCAGTTAGGAGAAAAACACGTGCTTGACAACAACTTATCTCTTCCCTCTCCCTCTCATCAAATCTGTACTCTCTTACTCTCTACAACGGATAATACTATCTACAGAAACCTGAGATTTTTTATTACAAAAGTGTACCTAATCTGATTCCGTATAATTCTTGTACTAGTCCATATTGAGTGAGACTACCCGTTACTTGTAGTTTCTCGTTCGAGATAGGGCTATAATATTTTGCGCGTATTGGGGGTTCAGTCATCGTCAAATTGTCTATGTTTCAATCATCAAATTTCAACTGTCTATTAAACGACTATTATTTGTGCTTACGTATTTTTGATTATTGTATAAATATTTGGCAGGTTTCAAATCTGTTTATAATTAAGATTATACTGTTATAACTATATTATAATTATGCAAGTTCTTTTCATAATACCTAATGAAGCTTTTAGAGTGTATTGAAAATACAGCGCATCGATAGTTTAGCTAATGTTTCTGGTCGCGTGGTGGTATTTCCCCGTACTCGTTTCCCTTTCGCCTTAAAAAGTAGCGTATCGCAGCCAGGGATATTATATAAATTGCTAACAGTGAAAGAATTTGTAAATCGGATCAGTAGTCGAGTATCTGGAGATTACCCCAACATCCAAACCCTCAAAATTTGCCGCTTTATAATATTAGTGTAGATGAAGAGTATTTTGTAACTAACAGTAACATCGTTTTGTAACTAAGTGGTTTTGGGTGTAAAGTATATGTCAAAAAAATATTGAAAAATTAACTATGTTGATTTCTAGATTTATAAAGTATGTTATGTGACCTACTTAGGTCTTCTTTTTCAATATGTCCTGTAATTTTTAAAGCAATATTGTCATAAAGTAAAAACTGCATCTCTGTGAACACCTATAGTTGAAAGTACTGGCGCTTCAGAACCATGCTGATCGTACGATGTCCACAACATCGTAAAACCTACTAGGACACCAAAGCAACACTCGATCATTTTGGTCGAGCGACGAAATCGAATCGTTTCATCGCATGACTTAGAAAACGGGTAGTATAGGTAAAATTTGTCAGTTTACGGAAAAACCCCGACAATGATTATATAAGAAGTACAGAAATGCTGAAAACTTGTGATAAAAGCAAAAAAGATATTATACTCTTACAGTTTGAGAAAGTATTATGAAAATCAACCTATGATATAGGTAATGCCTTTATTTGTATAAGTAACTTAATATACAAACAAATGCTGCTGGGTCGAATGTGTCACAACTTTTTTAATAAACAATGAGTTATCAATAGCGAATACGATACAACAAACCCACTCAGCATTCGTTTTCTTATGTTAATTGGTGTTCAAATACACTAATCTAATGATTATTCAATAAGTTAAAGCCTACGTATTATCCCTACTATGATAAACATACAATAATAAATAACATATAAACGTTTTACTTGTTCAATTTATATAGAACAGTATTTTTTTCATAAAACAAGCGTACATATACGCTAAATACTTCAATTTAATTGAGTCAGCAGTACAATAATATGTATATTATAGAATAATAATAAAAAAAAACTAATCTATTAATATAATAATATTAGACTAAATACCAACATATTACGTAAAAATTACGCCAAAACAAAGGCTTCTCAAGAAGCACTGAAAAGGCACGAAATTCATAAGACAGCGCATGTTTAATATTACAAATATATCTTATATCATACGTTTTATTAATTGAATTATTCCTTACATATAGTTTAGCTACCACATTTTAGATCTAGCTGCTAATCTAAGTTATTGGATTGTAACGTCACGTCTTATCTTATAATTCGCAGCTATTAGGCATATATATGACAGGTGCGTTTGTATGTGTATTGTATTAGGTACTTTCAAACGTCTATTAAACAAACAGTATGCTTTATATGTTTATATATATGTAGAGTGTGAAGAATCTACGAAACATGGAGACCCATGCGGTATTATTTCATTTCTTGTAAGGAATGAGTAAAGCTACAATCTTTTTAGCTGCATTTCATTTGTAGAGGTGAATTGATTATTAGAATTTGTGTAAAACATCATAGCGTGTCCATCTTGAAATATACAAGCGGATACATTAAATCATTACAAATACCGACATGAAAGATAACGTAAGTGATCGAAAGATAAAGGCTAGTTTGAAATCTTTTAAAATAAATAATATCTAGAAAACCCTAGTTTGGATTAAAAAAAACCCATTACGTGAATCAGAACAGTAAAAATGTATAACTGCATATCATAAGGCAGTTTTCGTGCAGATCTGTACAGATTTAATTGTTTTACTATGGTCGATGACGAATTGTGGTATATTAGGGTGGATTTAGGGCCACTACATACTTGTAACTTTTAGTATTCGCCCCGGCGATTTTGATACTGTATCGGTGTAGATTCTAAAAGGTGACAATATCACCAATTGCGGATACTAAAACTGGCTAGTCTGCGGTAGCTTTAAAAGGACGTTCACATGGGACATGTCATATACATAAAAAAGTAAACGATATGTCATGATGACGGATACCGTTTACATTTTTTCATCTTTAAAATGAAGATTTCGCCTTGATTGTGATTTTGGTTTTCCGTGACTGAGCTATAAGGGACTCCACGAACAAGAGGCCCAAGTCCAGTGTATACTGGGGCACCTATTTGGTAAGTAGGCTGGCATCAGCAAGCACAAAGGCTAAGACCAAGATCATAAATCAAACTGTATGTAGCTTGGAATGTACATGGTGGATAAATATGCAACAAGCGTGATTGGACAAATTTATTAATACTACAAGCAGCTTGATTTTCACGGCGTGGTGGAATAACCTTGCTTGGTACCCTACACTACGATGGTAGGGTCAGGTCCAGCAGTTCGGTGGGAAATAGAGAGCCGTTCTATAGAAGTAGATAGAATTTATATTCTGTGCTTAATGGTAACAGTAATTCTGGAAAGCATTCCACATGCTGTCCAGAATTACTGTTACTATGTTAGACTGGAGTTGAAGTGACTATTTGTAGATTACTGGCGGTCGACGGTCCTTTTCAGCCACTGCGTGAAGTGTCGTAACTGCCATACGGCGCGGGCAGATTCTTCTCGTAGGCGAGCGTTATGTCGTCGAAGGCGTCTTACCTGTATTATAAATAATAAATAAATAAATATCGTTGGGACGACTCACACAACGCCATCTGATTGATTCCAAAATAAGCAGAGCTTGTACTACGGTAACCAGATAACTGATAAACATACTTATATATTTCTAAATACATATATATTATAGATAAATAACACCCAGACACAGAATAAACCATCATGCCTATACAATTGATATTGTGAATATCACAAAATAGGGTGAAACACTTTTAACAATTAAATACACTTAGGGAAGATAAAATAGGTGCATCGGCTAATTGATGTCCTTCGAAATTACCAACACATTTACAATATTGTCATAGAATAGAAATGATACGTGAAATGTGTTTGATTTCGATGTTGCCCGATACACAGTGTGTTATTTCTTGTAAACCAAAGTAGTCAACATCTATAAAGACTTTGACTACCAGCTGTCAAAATTTGTATGCCGCTCATAAGGCCTTTAACTAGACTTAAGTACCATATTACTTGTGCCTACAAGTAATATGGCACTTGCTGAGGTCTAAGGTTCAAATATTTAGGTTATCCGATGTTTGTTTCGGAGTTTGGATGTACTCTATTTACAATAAGTGTGTTTTTAATTTTTTAGTTTTAATCCTATAGCACAAGCTTATATCAGCTTTTTTTGTGTTAGATGGCACTGTGTGAGAACGTCTCAAAGCAGTTATTTATTTAGCAATATCGCGCACCATTTATCTATCGATGACACAATGCTAAAGCTTACAATTTATGAGACAGATACACGAAATATGTTATTATGTATCGTCATTAACTTACTAAGATTGTGTCAATGTTGTATTTTTAAAAATTAAAACAAGATCAGAAGTCGTCAACTTGACCAGAAAAGATATATCTCTCTCGCATGTTAGCATTCTTCTATTTATTAGCTTTTCGCATCTACTAACTCAATCAGGGCCTATAAATGATTGGCTGCTCGGAGCAATGTAATTTAGCTTCTATTTTAGCACTATTAGAAGCGACTGTCGTCTGAGTCTACTGTCAAGGGGCTTACACCAGATTGTGGTGTAAGTCCCTTGATAGTACCTACAGGTGTCTACACTTACGCCCTGTTAGTTCGACCTTCAGTCAGGTACTTAAGTTTAAAATCATGGCGTACACTCGGAAAATGAATTTCTATTAAAACTAATAATGCACAGATATCTGCGCCTTATTACTAAAGACAAATCGGAAATGGTGTTTAGATTCTTGGTTGATTGGCAGTGGTTAAGTCAAGTTGAAGGCCTTATGGGCAGCTTGAAAAATTTCAACAGCAGGTAGCCACAACCTGCGTCTGTCTATTTCAACACGCCAATGGGCTCACCACCTATTACGTGGGACAGGAATACACATGGTGAAAAGAGGGATAAGGCTTGATAGATAAATAAATGTATATGTTAAATATACTGTTATAACTAACCTCTTCTTCAAGCTGATGTCGCTGCCGCTGTTCCGAGGCAGCATCGGCCTCGAGTGCGGCAACCTTAGCCGCTAGTCCACAGGCGCACGTCACGTTTGTCGTAGTTGTAGACCCGTTCGGAGTACTGTGACCCGTCTGTCCACAATTAGCAGTGCCTCCATTGCTCGTATGTGGAGTGCTTGTGCTTGTATCGTTGCTCTAAGAGGCATAATTTTATTTGTAAAAACTGATTCAGTTATCTCAGGAGATCTCAGATCAGAAATCAAAAATCTCAGGAGATCTTTGGAAAATGTTTAGTTTTAGGTTACGTTAAAAATCCTACTAATAATATAAACGCGAAAGTTTGTAACAATAGGTGTATATTACTCTATCACGCAAAATCTACTGAATGGATTTTAATGAAACTTTACAATAATATAGCATATACATCAGAATAACACATAAGCTACTTATTATTCCGGGAACATGTTCCTGTGGGAAACGGGAACGGGAAAACTTCACCACGCGCGCAAAGCCGCTGTATGTCGCAAGGTTGTTTATGCTGTTTCTATGATCACAACTTACATATTTTAGTGTACCTTTTTTGGCAAAATAAACTGCTTTTTTTGTTGCAGTCTTAAAGAGACCCGATATAGATGGTTACATTATGTCGCTGCAGGGTGTTAAAGTCTAAGAAATGGCTGGTACTACATTAGCGATTGTAACTACGAAATCCATTTTTGCATGAATACAAGGTTTACTATCATACATAAAAGACTAAATGGATGAGCAAACAAACATGTTCTGAATCATATGTATTAAAAAAAACGGGCGGAACTAATTTCTAAGGCTTAAAGGATAAACGATAAAATATGAATATTATTATGATAACATAATTCTAATTTACGATGTGGAAAATCCATCGTGATAGTTAATTATAAAGTAACAGCATGATATACCACGTAAAGTAATCGTAATATTAGTTATAAATTTTAATCAACATGGATTATTGTGCATTAACTTGGTAGCGCTTGTAGCCTCGGTAGAATAGAATAGAAATATACTTTAGTATACACCAATGTTTTATATTTAGAAGTATGTGGTTTACAGGTAGCTTAGTTAGCGGCAATGGGCTCACCACCTATTACATGGGACAAAAATGCAAACGGTGAAATTGGGGCGCATAGTATGCCTCTGCCTACCCCTTTGGGGATAAAGGCGTGACAATATGTATGTATGTATTTAGGTAGCTTGGTGTTCTGTAAATGATCTGTGACCACTTTGTGACATTTACATTTATGAAGCTTCGGAATGCACTTTAAGCCGGTACCCAGTGACATGGCAGTCATTAAGACAAGTTGATTTCTTATGGGTGGCTTGAAAAATTTGAAATGGCAGGTCGCCACAACTTGAGCTTGTTACGTGTGACAAATAAAAACGGTGAAATGTGGGCGTACAGCCTTTGCCACCGTTTCGGAGATAAAGGCGTAACTGATATAATAATAAAAAATTGGGAAAAATAATAGTAACTCTTGGACATTATCCAAAGCCTTCTTTCTCGTGTTTGGGGTCCGCTCTCATTGAAGAACTAGTTTCGTAACCGTAGAATTTAAAACCTGCATACAGCTGATATGCAGGTTTAAAATTTTTGCGCGGATACTTTCTTTTCTTACGTAAAAGAAAAACTAGTTACTGCTTAAATATATCGAGAAAATAGAAACGGATGAATTTTATAGCTAACTAGTGGTACCGGCGATTTTTGCACCCTCTTATTGTATGTGCAATTCGGGTAAAGAATAATATATAGCCTGTATATAGCCTTCCTCGATAAATGGGCGAAGTAGTTCTTGAGATTAACGCGTTCAAAAAAATAAACAAACACTTTAGTTGTATAATATTAGTATGTATAGATAAAATCTTACCGCAGAGCCGTCGTTCCAAGTGTCTGCGGATGACTCGTTCGGCAACGCTTCCAACGAAGGATCTGAATTATCCATGGAGGGGTATGGATGTTCCTCGCATATCTGATTCAAAATAAATATATTAATAAATAAAATTTTTAACCACGTAAGTGTCAAAACGAAACAGGCCAAGCCTTTCGGCCCGGGAATTTTTTTACATTAAATTTAATAAAAAACTTAACTAACTATCTTCACGCTGTATCCCTGACGGGGTAGTCAGAGAGGACAGATCGCCAGGCTTCGTGATCCATGCATACTTCTTTCGCTTCTTCGGAATTCATCAATCGCTTCATACACGCACGTCTGGGTATCCGAGTACTTTTGACCTTTCCGTTTTTGAGCAATCTGCTCACGTGGTCTTCATATGTCAGTCTCGGCCTACCCTGACCTCTTCTACCCTCTGCTTTCGCACAATATATATCCTCATACTTCGTCAATCGTTCCACACTCATTCGTTGGACGTGTCCAAACCAACGGAGCACGCCCTTTTCCAGCTTAACGCTGACACCTTCATTTAAACCTGCCATATTGCGTATCACTTCGTTACGTATTCGGTCGGCCAAGGTAACGCCGCACAATTTTCGAAGTGATCGCATCTCCACAGCATTCAATTTACTTTCATGCATCTGCTGACATACCCAGGTTTCGCTACCGTAAAGCAAAGTTGGCACTAGCAATGCGTTATGAATCGCCAGTCGTTCTTCTTTTACGATGCTTGTCGCTTTACTAATTGGGACAAAGCACCGTTAACTCTGTTTCCGGCAGCTACTCGCCGTTCTACATCCGAATCACATCTTCCATCCGCGCTAAACATACTCCCTAAATACACAATTTCATTCACTTGCTCTAGACGTTCCTGGTTTACCCTAATCTCGCATTTAGTTCTTACGTCATCTCTTTCAAATACTAGAACCTTAGTCTTACTTGCATTCAAGCGAAGACCCTTACTTTCACACTCCTCTTTCATATTAGTGACTAATGCCTGAAGGTCGGCTTCTGATGAGGCCATGAGCACCGCATCATCAGCGTACAGCAGACAATATACTGAAAAGTCACCCAAATTCACACCCATATCACAATCTTTCAACTTCTGCAGGCAACTATCCAGATACACTATGAACAGCCAGGCGGACATGACACAACCCTGTTTGACGCCTGTACAGACATCAAAAAGAGGTGACACATCCCCCCTACTCGCACGCAAGCCTTACAGTCCTTATAAAGCGACTGTATTGCCCGCAGCAGCGAGCCGTCCACACCATATCCAGGCAGCAAATCCCACAGAGTTTCCCTCACAACGTTATCAAATGCTTTCTCCAGGTCCACAAAAGCGCAGAAAACCCTCTGGCTAATAGCCAGAAACTTCTCCGCGATCATGCGGAGAGAAAACACTTGATCCATGCAACCTCTTCCACGTCGGAATCCGCATTGAGCCTCCCATAAATACATTTCAGACTTTTCTTGCATTCTTGCCGTTATAATCTTTGCATACACCTTACTAGCTAAGCTGACCAAGCTGATCGCCCTGTAGCTGGAGCAGTTTAGGCGCAAGCCTTTCCCTTTGTAAATAGGTGCCAAAACTGCTATTCGCCAGTCGGTGAGGTCCCAGCCTCACCCGTCCGCCAGCACAAGTTGCATAACCGACATAGAGTGTCCCAGACGCGCGACCCACCGTACTTGATCATCTCAGCAGTAACTGTCTTATCCCTCAGCCTTACCACTTAAATTTAATGCCTGAGAAATATGAAGTTTAAGTTAGGTAAATGTGAACTAATGTTCAATAGTGGCTACGATGTGAGGTTTGTGGCGATGGAGTTCTATAGATCTACATAAATATACTTTCGGTCAAAAAAGTTTCAGAAATGGATGGTATTTTTATTGTTTTATATTTTAATTTTTGTTGCTAGATTGGCATCAGTTATTTCGATTAAATATAGTGCTGTTTTGAGTAAAATCATATGTAGTGTGTATTGCAAATTTGATAATGAACCAAAACATTTAACAAAGAATTTGTTAAAATTTTGCGTAGTCGATGGAAGTTCCTTTTTTGAAGTCCCTGAAAAGGGCTTACGATGAATCTACTTTATCAAAACTTTATAAGTGGTACAAAACGTTCAAAAGCAGTTGAGATGTCATGGAAGATTTGCCTCGGTCTGGTAGCCCATCAACGCCATATCGACTGTTTTTTTTAATATAGCAGTGTTGTGCACTCGGAATCTTGCTGGAAGGTCAAACGGTAAATAAAGAATTATATTAAAGCTTTAAGAGGAGATTAAGAGAGCAAATTCGACGACAATGTCCAAATTGTGTGGAAAGAAAATTTATGGATTTTGCACCACAATAATGCACATTCTTGTGCGAAGGTGCATTATTGTGGTCATCGCTGTGAACGAATATTTTGACCAAATGCCATAATTAATTCACCAGATACGACTCCAGCCGACTTGTTCCTTTTTTCGAAATTATTTTATTCGCAGCATGGAAATACTGTCATTATTGCGAAAAATAAAATCAGATTAAATGCTGGAACGTTTTTTGAATTTGGAACATTACAACACTCTAGCAATGTTGTATGAAAAGGAGCGCTGGGGACGGCTGGGGTTATTAGATTTTTGATTGGATTTCTTTTATCATTCTTCTTCAGCGGACGCTTACTGTAAGTATATTATTTTTCACCTCTCCAGCAGCAAAGAGGCACTTTTGCTTCTTGAAATCTCGAAGGAAAAGCTACTTTGCTGCGAGCGTAAGGCAAAGAAACTTAATAAATATATTTGAAATAAGAAATAGCGAGGTCCGAAACTCAAGACTAGCGCTGGCCGTACAATTATGTAATTTAATTATTTTACTTTATAGGTGGAACTATATTAATTTATGGACGTTTTATTGATAACTTTATAATTCAGTAAACAATAATGTCGCGTTACAAAAAAAAATCATTAGTATTTGATTATCAAAAATTTACATGCATTGTAATTTCGGACCGCAGCAATTGCATTTGCATCAAGCAATTAACAATAATGTACTATTGTTAATTGCTTGATTCGTTTGTTTTCGTTTCTGAAGGAGCATACTTTAAAGGCGATACAATCAATTTTGATGTATAAGTAAAATTTTGTGTATTTTCGATCGTTTGCCGGTACTTTCTTGACAGAAGTATAAAAAGAGGTAACATTAACAGAAGTATATAAACAGTATAAAATGTGGTATTGGTTCTGCGGTACGGGTTGTTATATCTTAAATACAGGGCGAATATTACTTACACGTAAACAATGACGAACCTGCCAGTGAGTTTTAAAGGGTTACAAAAACAAAGCAAAAATAGTGAGGAAACTAGTTACTAGTTCTATCACAGAACTATTCAGTAGAACTATCTTGAATAAACCCTCGGTGGTGCCACAGGGAATAGTCTTATTCCCCAGCCAGTGGTATTAAGAGGAATAAGACGATTTCCTATGACACCACTTCCCTTGACTATCACATATTGCTGTTACGGGCAAAGTACGAAAAAAAATAGTCATTTTGATAAGAATCTTTTGTTAGCCACTTCAAAGAACCTTAGATTGATCATCATCATCCGAGCGTCTGTCCCAGTTGCGTCTCGCGACGCCCGGGGTCCGCTTTCCTACATTTTCTCCTCCACTTCGCACGGTCGTCGGCATCCCCTGTGGTGAGACCATTGGCACGCATGTCATCCCTTACGACGTCAAGCCAGCACTTCTTGGGTCTTCCCCTCTTACCGGGACCCGGCGGGGCTGACATGGCCAGACATTTGTTACCTACGTAGCCCGGCGGTTGCCGCAAGACGTGACCATACCAACGAAGGCGACACTCTTGCAACTTGTCTGCAATGTCACGGACGTGAAGGCTGCCGCGGATGCGAGAGTTCCTCACGCGGTCCATCCGCGTGACTCCACACATCCACCGCAGCATCTTCATTTCCGTGACACGCAGCTCCTGCTTGTGTCGCTCCAATATCGGCCACGTCTCACTGCCATGTAAAAGGACAGGTCTAATAATGGTTTTGTAGACCTGTCCCTTCAACCGGATCGGCATTTTAGGGTCACAAATGACACCGGTCATCTCCCGCCATTTGGCCCACGCGGCAGCAATGCGTGACTTGACATCGCAATCGATGTCACTGGACGTGTGAAAAACAGATCCCAAGTATTTAACCTGGTCCGTGCGCTCGACCAAATCACCGCCTATGCGGACGGATGTGGGATCTGTCGAGTTTAGTGCCAAGTACTCGGTCTTCGCCACATTTAGTTTCAGACCGCCGTTCTCAAGCGTCTCCTTCCACGCCTTTACACGTCGCACCAATCTGCCCCTGTCCGCGTCTGCCAGCGCAATATCGTCAGCATACATGAGCAACCATGGAGGCTGCTCATGCGGGTTTCTGATGCTGTCCGACAATTCGTCTAATATTACACTGAGCAGAAGAACCTTAGATTGATCTACGACTACAAATTATGGGTGTCTGTCCGTTTAATCTGCATATTGGTTCGGTGTGAAGCGGAGAGAGGCCATTTTGTATGTGGTAATATAATAATTATGACTTGGCATAATGGAGAACACAAAAGGGTCAAAATATTACTGTCAAATACTGCTGAAATTGGAGCGTAGCTCATGTACATTACATTAGTTTTTATTTCAATTC
This sequence comes from Thumatha senex, assembly GCA_948477245.1. Classification (NCBI taxonomy): domain Eukaryota; kingdom Metazoa; phylum Arthropoda; class Insecta; order Lepidoptera; family Erebidae; genus Thumatha; species Thumatha senex. The sequence goes on along the minus strand of OX419731.1, from coordinate 16,023,365 downwards.
AATACATGCAGTATTTTCGTAGTTATAACGTAAAGTATAAACATGAAGTTTTAGACCTTGTTATAATTTCCGACATTAGGCGCATCCATTATGCGAACAAGAGCGCGACTGTTGAATGAGCAGGGTTGTGACGTATATAGTCACCAGCATTATACGCACTTTGATCGTAAATATTTCAGCCATTTTTTGAAATATGAAATAAAAGTAAAAACCCCGTTTTTCTCGTATTTTGTTGTAGATTTATTTGGCATTTAAAGTAAAAAACGTTTGTCAGACCCATAATATTTTACTGACCTGCAACATGGCTCTAGTGGCGGTGTGTACCAGTGTGGCCCAGTCCAGAGCGCCTGCGTCCGGAAGCGGAAGGGGAGCCGCTCCACTGGCTGGGGTCGAATTTCGACCCGCATCCCCAATCTCCGCGTCCATCATGCGTATCAAGTCCTCCTGAGAATGTGTATATTTTTTTAATTTATGTAGATGAAGGACCATATTTTATATTTTTCTTATACATTGTTATTAAAGTGAAAAATACAACTTAGGTTAGGACGGGGAATGAACTCATGACCATTTCGCAACCAGGGCAATGTTCTACGCCACTGAACTAACCGAACCGTACCGAAACATGTTGAAATTCTTCACTATATTGTAATGCATGCAATGCATTTAAGAGCATGACCAGAGCCATCTATCGAGCTACGTAACAACTCTGTTATCAATTAACGGTGTTACAACCATCTTTAAACGCAATCAATGGACGTCGCTCAATATATGGATAAATTATTAAAGTTATATGCTATGCTAATTTTCATTAAAAAAAATATTAAAAGTAAAAAACGACAACTTGGTTTAGAACGAGGATTGAACCCGTGACCTTTGCCTATCCAGGACAATGTTTTACGTCACTCAATGTATTTCTCTTATGTATATTTCTTAACATAATATGAATATTATATCAATATATAAAAATTATCTTCACGCTGTATCCCTGACGGGGTAGTCAGAGAGGACAGATCGCCAGGCTTCGCGATCCATGCATACTTCTTTCGCTAAATTATTATATTTATCTATCACGCCTTATCCCCGAAAGGGTGGCAGAGGCATATTATATGCCCACATTTCACCATGTGTATTCCTGTCCCACGTAATAGGTGGTGAGCCCATTGCTGATAAATATTATGTAGTTAATATATTTACAGTAAGCGAGCAGGTGTTGGCAGAAATCCGTTTATGTCGAGCATGTCGTGGAGATGCGGCGTCGTCGTGTGACCGTCGCCTTATCGCGTCCGGGGCCGGGGATGTCCCACCGGAACGACGTCCGCTTCGACACGACCCTCCTGTCAGAACACAACAAAGTATTATTAAGGACATATCTAAACAATAATTACATTGGACGCAGGAGAAAGAGATACACACACGTTAATGCAATATTCTTTGCAATATTCGTTTGCATTAAACCTATATTTGCAGGATGAGTTTCTCTATGATCCGTTGATAGAGGTTAATGGATCCATTGATAGAGATGACCCCCTTATGCCTCTTATAATAATATACATATTTACTTGGTTAAATAAATCTAAATCTGTTGACAATTTAATTCAATACCCCGCGGTCTCAGTGTTCGGTAAACGATCTCTGAGGTACGCAACTTTCACTATGGCTGGTCGTCGGATGGGTGACCACTTTGTGGCATTTACATTTGCAAGCATTTCCGTGCTTCGTGAGGCACGTTAAGCCGTTGGTCCCGGTTGCCAGTAAAATGGCAGTCGTTAAGCCTGGTTGAAGGCCATATTGGCGGCTTAAAAAATTTCAACAGCAGGTAGCCACAACCTGCGTCTATCTATTTCAACACGGCAATGGGCTCACCACCTATTACGTGGGACAGGAATCCACACGGTGAAAAGTGGGCATATAATATGCCTCTGCCACCCCTTCGGGGATAAGGCGTGATGGATATTTATTTTATTTTTATTATTTTACTAACCCTATGCTAAGATACATTATACTAAAATACAGATGTATAACAAACAAATAATTTAATTGTTCAAAATCATCATCTAGTATGGGCAGCTACAAAGAAATTTCACCCCTAGAGAATGTAAATATAAACTACTGGGGATGCGATTCCTCTGAAGCAGACTGTACGTATGACGTAGTAGTAGGTAGGAAATTTAGCCTTATATATTTCATACAACCGAGCGTGTCAAGGGTAGTTTTTATTTCACTTCGATACATGCAGTATTTCTGAAGTTATAACGACGAGAAGTCTTATTCCTTTTTTGAATTTCCGAGATTAGCCGCGCCCATTATGACGTCACAGCCTCGCACAGAATGCGACAAGGCGCGGCGCGGCTTTCGGATGCGAACAAGAGCGCGACTGTTGAATGAGCAGGGTTGTGACGTATGCGGTCACCAGCGTTATACGCGCTTTGATCGTAAATAATTCAGTCATTTTTTGAAATATAAAATAAGTAAAAATACGGTTCTTCTTGTATTTTTTTGCACGCCTCATAAGCGAAGCGTTGAGGTGGGTACTACTGTCACTTCGCGCAAAACATCTGATTTTCAAACTTAAAATGTCTCTATTTATCATATATTGCACTTGTAAAATAATATGTGTATATATTATTTTAACACATATCAAGAAAAAACACTATTTTTAACACTCATGATATTTTTGATGCCATTTTTGTTATTTAAACTAGTTAAAACACTGTTTAAAAATGTTTTGTCTTGGACGTCCGTGTGGCTGTATGTGCGTCTGAATATTTTGTTGTTAACACGATAACGACCGAAATACTTTACTAATCGAGTCTTTTTTTTTCACTTACGCTAGTATAATTATGAATAGAACCCTTTCAATTTTCACGGTCTGATTCGATGTGGTTTAATTGTTATTTTATCTTTACTTTATTTTCGAATATGATCGTATACTAGCGTCATCTATGGTAAGAGTTGTGTACTGTCTAATACGCATTCTCGTAAAATTGTTAACAATTGCGAATATAGATATCGCTGTGCACAACTCTTGGTTGGTACAAAAAAAAGGAACGACTTTAGTTTGAATTTTTAATATTTACCTATTTTTTTTATAAAAAAAAAAACTTAACTATCTTCACGCTGTATCCCTGACGGGGTAGTCAGAGAGGACAGATCGCCAGGCTTCGCGATCCATGCATACTTTACTTTATTTTTTTTATAATATAATAAAAGCGTGTGAGGTGTGTTGGATTTTCCAAACTTTTGTAGATTTATTTGACATTTAAGGTAAAAATCGTTTGTCAGACCCATTACTACAGATGAATGGTAGGCAACTGACATGTCGCGTAAACAAGAGGGAGCGAGCAACATTAATTGGTCTGTGGTCAAGAGTCAAGATATCTATACTGATATATTTAGCTGAAGTCTTTGTTTGTCTGAAATCACAAATCTCAGAAATTACTGGCTCGAATTGAAAAAAACTTTTTGTACTGTATGGCCCATTTCGCGAGGGAGGTTATATGCTATATATCATTACGCTACTACCCAGGAGAGTGCAACAGTAATCGTAAATATCAACAAATCGTACAGTACTGTAAATTATTAAACAAGTATTATGGTGCAACAGTAATCGTAAATATAAACAAATCGTACAGTACTGTAAGTTATTAAACAAGTATTATGGTGCAACAGTAATCGTAAATATCAACAAATCGTACAGTACTGTAAAATTATTAAACAAGTATCATGGGGTTCGAAGTACGTCAGATAGTAATATTTAGAGAGGAGCGAGCGTAGCTTATATCACTTAGTCATGTAACGACTCAAATTATTTTACTAATTTTACTAATTCCATATCTTAGCGACCACTCGACGGTTTTCAAAATTCTTTCACTTATTAAAAACAATGTACAATTTCTCATATCCCTGAGCACCTAACTAATCTTATCTCTGCATCATCCTAAGGTTGACTGGTAGAATATGCCTAAGGCATTAAGTCCGCCTTGTACTTTGTGCTAAAGTTTGAAATAAATGAATAAATAAATAAAATTAAAAGTTAATGTCAAAATCGTGACGAAACCGTATTTCACAATTTCGATCTATCCGAAAAAAAAAGTTATGAGTAAAATACCTATCGTCTATCGAGAAATCCATTAATTTCCATCATCATCATCATCATAAAGTTTAACTTTAATTGAATATTAAAGTTCAACTTTAAACAATTTTTAAAAATGGATTGGTTAAAGATATATAATTTAAAATACATATCAGCTCCGGTCCAATAAGATGCAGCGAGGCCTTACGACGAGTGACCGCGGCGAAACCTTGGTTTTTTAATTCGTTTGTTGTCACCGCCACGAAGAAGTACAAGAAGGGTGGTGTAAGTGTGTCCGTACCTGTGCCATATCCGGAGCTATCGGAACGTGGTGGTGAGTGGCCCCGTTCGTAGGCGCGTCGCGGTCGGCCCGGTTGCTGAGCGTCCGCTCGAGCAACTGGCGCCCATTCCTCTGGAGAACTGTCACACACGCACTTGGGACTCGACGCGAACGTTACCGTTACCTGCACATACACAACACCTACCTCTTAGGGCCGTATTCCAGAACGTTGTTCATTACTCAGTTAACGCTTGAGACTAGATTTTATAAGGCAAAAACTAGTCTCATGCGTTGATAAGTATTGAGAAACGTTCTGGAATACGCACCTTAGACTTACACTCTTCTTCTTTTTTTTGGACTTTCTCGGTTTGAGCAATGTCAGAATCAAGTAATTTTAATCTTTCTTGTTATATCTATTTCGTTTTCATGTCAAAAGTATAAATGTTCATTTTCAAGTAAATATTATGAATCTTCTTTATTGAAAATAAGTAAATTCTTCTTGTAGATAACAGCGTATTCATGTATTATGTTTAAAGCAGTAAAATGATGGTAAATTTTACTGCAGCTATATCTGGATTTTGGTAGGTAACAGAAAATGCCGCGTTCTACTGAGTTATCCAATTTCACAACACTTGTGCACGTTGTCGCAGATTTTATGTTTAAGAAACCATCATTATTACACATTAACACTCAAAAATACACTAGTTTAGAAAAATTAATAACGGAGAACCCCCTCCCTTTTTGAAGTCGGTCGGTAAAAACAGGTCCTTCGAGCCGGATAAATAAAACCGTTTTATTCGAAACTTACCGTAACAGGGTCTGATGTTTTCAACAAATCGACGAGTTGGTCATGGCATAGCGCTACAACAGCAGCGCGACACACTTCGAGCAGACGCGCGCCTGCTTTCACGCCTGCACGCCATGCACAGCCACCTGACTCCACCTGTGTGACTAAGCCATCCGGCTGCACGTGGAAACCTGGCCACACAGAATTATAATCAACATTAAAGCTTCTAAGCAATAGGAAGAATCTCCGATATACTCGGTGCACTTATCAAGCTGCGTATGAATCAATCGTTCATCAAGCTGTGAGTAAATCTTAGCCGTTGCTGCGTGTTTATTTTGGTCCAATAAAACATTGATGAAACCGTTTAGTCCGAGACTACCAGGACTTTAATTGGTCGTGTTAATTAATGTGTAGCACATTTTAGCCATTTCGCCTTTTTGTTACCACCTCTTTTTTTTAATTTTTTCGTCCCTTTAGATCCACCCTAGTTCCGTGCTTCGGAAGCCACTGTTAGCCGTTGGTCCTGGTTGCCAATAAAATGGCAGTCGTTACGCCAAGTTGAATGCCTACTGGGCGGCTTAAAAAATTTCAACAGCAAGTCGGTACAGCCTGCGCCTGTCCATTTCAACACGGCAATGGACTCACCACCTATAACGTGGGACAGGAATATACATGGTGAAAAGTGGGCATATAATATGCCTCTGCCACCCCTTCGGGGATAAGGCGTGATAGATAAATCTTAATAATATTATAAATGCGAAAGTTTGTATGGATGTTTGTTACTTTCACGTAAAAACTACTCAATGGATTTTAATGAAACTTTACAGTAACATAGCTTATACATCAGAATAACACATAGGCTACTTTTTATCCCGGGAACAAGTTCCTGTTGGAAACGGGAACGGGAAAACTTCTCTACGCGGGCAAAGCCGCGGGCGTCAACTAGTAATGTTATAAATGAGGAATTTTGTATGGATGTTTGTTACTCATTCACGTAAAAACTACTGAATAGATTTTAATGAAACTGTACAATAATATAGCTTATACATCAGAATAACACATAGGCTACTTTTCATCCGAACAAGTTCCTGTGGGAAACAGGAACGGGAAATCTTCTTTACGCGGGCGAAGCTGTGAGGGTCATCTAGTAAATGATAAAGTAGTGCATACCCAGCTGATGCGCGGCGCCCCGTTCCAGCGTGATCTCTTGTAGCGAGTGCGCGTGTTGCGGCGCCACGCTTGATAGACGTCGTTGCAGCGCCTCCCCGCCGCCCCGGACTCGCACGCTCTCACCGCGGTGGTAGTACACGCGCGTCCACCCGCCGCTTACCACCCAACCTGACCATATTGCATTTAATTTATTTACAAATTTAATGAAACTTGTGGTTCTGTGAACCGTAGACTTCGTAGTAAATTGAGGGACCATTTCCCTTCCCCTGCCTCCATTTCCTTCCTGATTGAAAATCCCCCTCGCTAAAAGTATTTGGCTATATCAAGGATTGTCCATGCCAAGTAGCATGGAAATCCGATGAAAAATGCAACCTGTAGACTGAATGGACGGACGGACGGTCGGACATCTATAGCATTTTTCCCCGTACCAGTGGACTTAAAACGGAGACTTTCGATGGCTCGCTTCGCTCGCCTCCTCAGTCAATTAAATTAGTAATAAGTAGTATTTTACACGCATTTTATTCATATTGTATATTAATATTATTTAAATTATTTGTAATTGTAAGCTATGAAACTTTTTTATTATTTTTATTATTTGATGTTATTTTATTGTTATTGTTTTCAAACACAATAGTTAAATTGTTTGTGAATAAATATATGAAATATACATTTTCATCAAACTGCACTAGTAGCACTGCACTAGCATCTTTTAGTATCCGCAACTGGTGATTTGATAGCTTTTTAGAAGCCGAATGCAGCAACCCCGCGTAAATAAAATCCCAGGAGCGGCGACTGAATCACTTTTCAAATAGCAAAACAGTATCCAGCAGTCGCCAAGACGCCGGATACCAGAGTCGCACAAACGCGACGCAGCATCGACAGTCTTAAAATTGCCAGTTGCTGATACTAAAATACACCAGTGTGCAGTGGCTCCAAGTTATAGAAAAAGTGTCCCATTATAAATATTGTAAGAAACTTGACATAGCGCCCTCTAGCCCAATCTAAGCGATAAGCTTGTACTATGAAATCTAGACAACTGATATACACTTATATATTTCTAAATACACATATACTTTAATAGGAAACACCCAAACTCTGAAACAAACATTTGTGGATCCGGGAATCGAACCCGGGACCTCATGCGCGGCAATCGCATACACTACCACAGCACCACCTTATTTAAAGTAAGCAGTTGGTTACTTTCCTTTATCCCAAGCACTGCTAAAGTGCATGCTATATAACTTTAAATAGGCAAAATAATGATATAATATGCAATATTACCCAACAAGGAGTTCGTAGGCACAACAAGTATAATTTGACGAGTATTGTCCTCGATGAACACGACGGTATCTGCAGATACGCCTATAATGCAGTCTATCGGTGCACCACCCGCACCTTCGTCCTGTACTTGAACCTATAATACAACAATTTATTATTAGTACATATCTATACTAATATATAAAGCTGAAGAGTGTGTTTGTTTGGTTGAACTAATCTCAGGAACTATGGGTCCGAATTGAAAATACACAAAACAAATATGTTATTGAAACGGCAACCATTTGAAGGGAAAAAAGTAAACTTAAAAAAAAACACAAATGTGTCCGCCATTTCCACACTGTTGGCAACTCTGACATATAAATATTATTTTCTTACAGTCAAATAGTATGTTAACCCACACGTTAGCTGTGGTTATCCATTATTAACGACAGAACCTGTATAGCCTACAGCCTTCCTCGATAAATGGACTATCCAACCCAATAATATTTTTTCAATTCGGTCCAGTAATTCCTGAGATTAGCGCGTTTAACAAAACAAACGCTTCAGCTTTACACAAATAAAAAAATCCTTTTTTACTGGCCACAATATTTCTATATCCTATCGAACGACATCTTCAGCTACTAAGATCTTTGACAGATACTGTATTTATATTTTGCCCATAGATGTTGTATTGTTTCGAAAGTAAACTCTCAAATTAACTGGTAGAGGTCGTCGTAGTCGAAGTAAAGTAACTCTAGCTTAGCGATGGCTTGCGATACTTGACAATGATTCCGCAAAACCTTTTAAACCGGACTAAACTATATCTATCATAAGCGGAGTACAGCCCTCTGCCAGGTGATTCAGGGTTAATTATCGATCCAGTAAAATATCTTTATGGAAATAAATATATCGTTGGGACAACGCATACAACGCCATCTGATTCCAAACTAAGCAGAGCTTGTACTATGGTAACCAGATGACTGATAAACATACTTATATATTTCTAAACACATACATATTATAGATAAATAACACCCACACAGAATACACCATCGTGCTCATCACACAAAGTTTTATCCTGGGCGGGAATCGAACCCACGACCTCTTGCGTAGCAGTCGGATATACTACCACCGCGCTACAGAGGCAGTCAAATATCTTTGGGTAGGTATTTCAATATGGTATCTGTCAAAGATTTCAGTAGCTAAAAAGTCGTTCGATTAGATCGCAATATTGTGGCAGTTCAGGTCTTACGGTTTTTTCGGAATAATTGGTAAGTAACCCAAGTTATATTTTGTTTCAACTTTTTATCTATACTAATATTATAACGATGTAATGCTTGTGAGTTTGTGAGGTTGTAAGGGTAATCGAAAGATCTAATAAACACATTTTGAAAATTCTTTCACTGTTAGAAAGGTGTATTATCCTTGACTGCTATTGGCTATTTTTTATTCCTGGAACATGATCTCGCAGAATGCAGGAACGGAAATCTTCGCCATGCGGCAGAGTCGCGGGCATAAGCTAGTTTATTAATGTATATTAGACTTACATGAAAGCACAACGCGCCCCCAACTAGTACATCATTGGTGCAGTTGTCAACACGCGGTATCAATGTGTTATTGGTTGAATTGCTGGCACTCTTCATAAGCAGATGCGAGAATATGGCTGAAAATTAAAATACTTAATCAGAATAATATTTAAAACACCCTGAAGGCCAATTCTCCTAATTAATAAGCATCACAGAGTAAACTGTTATTGAATCTAAACTGAATTATTATGTGAGTGAAAATCGGTATTCTCCTAACCAAAATTACAATAGCATGTTGGTTAGGTTTTAGTTAAATGATAGGTATGATTTCAGTTCAGACTCGTGTCAATCTCGCGAGAAAAACATCATGTTACAGAATAAAACACACAGTGCACCCATCACCCCTTACATGAAGTATACTTTTTTTTGAAGTGAAAACTTCTTTTAGCGCGGTACGCATATTTTTAGAGATAAAATCTCTGGACTCGCGACTATAATCATCATCATCATGTAACGTTGATCCCGGTCATCTACAGGTCTTATTAAATAATATTGTGTAATGAATTAAGACTCTTTCAGAGAAGAATTTTTTATTCATCATCATCATCATTAACGTCGATCCCGGTCAATTTTTGAAGTGAAAACTTCTTTTAGCGCGGACCTATGCTTATTTTTAGATGAGATGAAACCTCTGGACTCGCGACTATAATTATCATCATCATCTAACGTTGCTCCCGGTCATATTCAGATCTAATTAAATAATATTGTGTAATCAATTAAGACTCTTTCAGAGTAGATTTTTTTATTCATCATCATCATCATTATTAACGTCGATCCCGGTCAATTTTTGAAGTGAAAACTTCTTTTAGCGCGGTACCTATGCATATTTTTAGATGAGATAAAACCTCTGGACTCGCGACTATAATCATCATCATCATCTAACGTTGATCCCGATCATCTACAGGTCTTATTAAATAATATTGTGTAATCAATTAGGACTCTTTCAGTGTAGAATTTTTTCATCATCATCATCATCATTAACGTCGATCCCGGTCACTATTTAAAGTGAAAGCCGCCTTTAGCGCGGTACGCAATTTTTTAAATGAGATAAAATCTCTGGACTCGCTACACCGTTACGATACGCAGCTATAGTGTGTGCATTATGCATGTACATATAGCACACCGCAAATTCATTCACACAAATTCCATGACGTATACTTCATCTAAGCATCACCCAGAGACAATTAATAAAGAATTTCATTACCACCATCATAAATATCCGCTCATATTTAACACGAATCGCGTTTTAACCGAACAAAAACAGGTTTTCCGCAGTATTCCGTCAATCTACTGTCGATATACATTCAAACTCATATAAATGTCAAATTTGACACATAAATTATGACGAGAATACCAAATATATTTCATTCAGAATTGTGTCTCAAATAATAAGACTAGCAGAATACTGATTTAGCATTTTCAACTTTCAGTCTCAATTCGATTTAATCAACTTACAGGTAATGTTAGATGCATAAAACTTAGTTACGAGAATGCGTTTTTTAAGATTTGGGAGTCTGAGCTTAGATCGGAACTTAACTTTGACCGTGCTTTTATTACGAGAATTGGCCTTCTGGTCCACCAAATAACACATTTTATATCAAGTTTTGATTCTCTTTATTTGTAAATAATTATTATCGTTGGGACAACTCACACAATGCCATCTGATTCCAAACTAAGCAGAGCTTGTACTATGGTAACCAGATAACTGATAAACATACATATGTATTTCTAAATACATACATATTATAGATAAATAACACCCAGGCACCGTATAAACCATCGTGCTCATCACATAAAGTTTTATCCTGGGTAGACGACCTCTTGTGTAGCAGTCGAAAACACTCCCACTGCGCCACAGAGGCAGTTAGATTTGATAGCATCTAGAAAAGTTTGTGGTACCTCCATACGAATGTAATGTATGTGTGTAATGGCATGTTATACGGTTTTGTTAACTGTGTGAGTGTAGTTTACGTAAGACAAAATTAGTGTGTGACATTGTAACAGATGATCTAACAGATACATTATATTTTAGAGTCTGTTTTCACTAGCATATGAAAGTAAATATTGTACATACATAAAAAAAAACAATTATCTGTGTGTCTGTTTGATGCAGTTAATCTCTAAAAGGGCTAGATCAATTTTAACAGGACTTTCACCCGCAGATAGCTGATGTGTGTAGTAAGCAATAACTTACGCTACATTTTATCGCCTTATTCTCACAGGATCGGGCACTATGTGTATGAAACCGCTATATTAAAATTATATTTAACCAGGATTCGAACCCAAAACCTCAGCGCGGCAGTCTTATACACTACCACTTCTCCAGGCAATCAAATAAATTGCGTGAATGTATGTGGAGGGTGCAAAGAGAGTTCAATAATGTCAAAGATGAAACCACAGGGCACAGTAAAAGAGACCTCTTGTCACTTTCACGTCACGTCACTTCTTTGATGTTTAGGTGGGGTTGGTATGTATACATTGTTTGAATTATTTCGGTGGTCAGACAGTATACTAACGCTTCTCTGGTACATCCTTCAGATGAGATACCCGGGGGCGCTCGACAGATAGTTAGGAAACGTGTGGTTTATATTGGTTCTAGTCAGCATCACATCATTGAGAATTTCCACACAATAAAAAAATTAAAGCTATGTAAATGCTTACAAAATTTTTGGCCAGTTTCAACAGTGGTGGCAGTAACGTAATTTTTAGCTAAATCTTTCAGGTACTCTTGACGTGTGCGCGTCGCCATTGTACTAAACTTTGGTGATTGAATTGCAGCATTTTCGCCGTTTATTATCTGAAAAGTAACGAAAACATATTACATGATAATACATATCATCACGCCTGTCTCCCATCGGGGTAGGCATAGAATATGGCTTTCGACTTGTTACAATCCTGGCATACAACTTTGGAAGTTTTTATACACTGTCGCCAAATAAGGGTCTTCTTGACTTGGCTTTTTCCCAAAAGTTCTTCGATTTGCTCGACAATAATTGTTTACGTCTCATATGCAATTGAATACTGCTCTTCAATAACAAGTTTTAAATAATTAAATATTTTAAATTATTGTTTATAATTTTTCGATTTTTATCTACTCAACGTTTTCTATACATAACTTTTAGTGGGAATCAATAGATACAGACATGTTTGTAACTCCAACACAATATACACAAACCAACTTTGATCGTCGTCATTGTAAGATGTTTTCGTTGAAACAATAATGTGGCATTGTTTAGACGATGTAGTTTATGAAGATAGTGTCATCTAGTTCTTCTTTGTAATAAGTATCTTATGAAATAATTTATTTCTCTTTAGATTACAAAAGCTTATCAACAACAGTTCAGCGTGCGTGAACTTCTTCACAATCAAATATGATAGTTATTATTATTATTCATCTATCACGCCTTATCCCCGATGGGGTAGCAGAGGCATACATATGCCCACTTTTTACCATGTATATTCCTGTCCCACGTTAGGTGGTGAGCCCATCGCCGTGTTGAAATAGACGCAGGCTGTGGCTACCTGCTGTTGAAATTTTTCAAGTCTTTAACTTGACTTAACGACTGCCATGTTACTGGCAACCGGGACCAACGGCTTAACGTGCCTTCCGAAGCACGGAAACGCTCGCAAATGTAAATACCACAAAGTGGTCACCCATCCGAGGACAAGCCATAGTGAAAGTTGCGTAACTTAGTGATCGTTTACAGAGCACTGAGTCCGTGGGGCCACGAGCGCTTCAATTATTAGTCAAACAAAATTCAGCCAAGTATTTTTGGATGATACTGTTTATTTTGGACAATATTAGATATGTGACAAAATTTTTGAATCAGATTTTAAGTTCCAAACTTGACAATCAAATATAATTGTAGCAAGGATTAGGTACTTACTTTACTTAAAAGTAGATCAGTGAAAGCTTCTCCTTTCGGATAGATCGCCCCATCCTTAATAGGAGGGCCAAATAAAGGCACTTCTTTAGCACGACTTACAGCTATACTATAATGCGTACTTTCTGTACACGGTTCAATAGCTCTAACTACAACAAACACATGCTGGAACTGTGAACGAATGTTCCGTGGGGTGAATGGGGCTGCACCAGGCTCTTGGAAGACAATGGTTACAATATCGTTTCCTATATGTCGCTTCCTCAATAGTTGCTGTCTATTATTTGGTGTATACGGAAGCATAGTTGAAACGTGAAACATTATATCGCAGCCTTGATACGTCGTGAACACAGAATACAGTCCCGTCGAATCAGTTCTATTGTCTAACCCTGCTTTATATTTATCAAAATCCTTTAACCGCACAGTCTGCCCTAACATTTGGAGAAATTCTACGAAAGCAGGCCCAGCTTCTTGGTTATTGTACATTTCTTCTTCTGTAGATTGCCCACTTCTGCAATACATAACTCCAACTTTAAAATGTCTAGTAACACATTGTTCATCTAAGCGTAAAAGCTGCTCTTCTGCTCCCCCACTACTGATGCCGAACCTGAAACATAAAATGAATGTAATAAGTACTAAATGGACGTTGAATTATCAAAATATGCAACGTTAGTTTCGTAACAAAGTGTAGTAAGATTCGGGCAATTGAGGGTGTTATGATCATTATTACCGACTACGGGAAACATCCAGGGGTAGTGGGAGGTCGAACTAGCTTTCAACAAACCCGAACAAAAGTCAAGTCACTGGCGCCTCTCAAGTCTACGGATACGTTATCATTTTAGCTAGCTAGTCCTAGTTTCGTCACAGTACTCGCTTCAGAGCCCGGATCTGCTTGCCTACTCTTCTCGCAAGTAATGAAGTATGTGAGGAGTGTTTCTATGGCCCTAATGAACATTATAATACATATAATGTTGGTTTCTGTCTAATAGTAATAAATTTATTGCGTTTACGTAATTATGTGACTAAAATTAAAAAAGAAATTTGAAGCTTTAAATTATATTTTCTTTATTAGTACCTGATAAAAAGCTTTCTAACTGATCATTGACAAAATACAGGCAACTTAATGAGTACTAATTTAGTCTATATAAGTTTTCTACTACAAACAAATAAAGTTATTTCTTTTTAAAATTTTATGTTTTACATCTCAAAATGAGGATCGCCAATGAAGGCAATCTGTGGCGCTGTCCAGAGACTGACAGCTAAATTAGTCGTTCTCTAGTTAAAAAGGAAAATGTCTCACTTGCTGCACTGGCCCACAAGTGAAACCTTTTTATCCCACGTAGTATGATGAAATATGATTAATGGTTTAAGCACCACAAAGAAATTACACCACTAAGAATAATGCATAAAAATCATATACCGTAAACAAGCAAGTTGTAGTTCTGGAGCGACATATTCTAAAACATCTTTAGTGTTGTAGGTGGCGCTGTTATTACTGGGTTTAGCTGTCGGCAGTGCATCTTCAAGTACTGAACCACGAAGTGTTAGTAATTCAGAGGTGCGCACGATCAGTCGGTATTGCCAAGCGAGTTGTGACGCCGGTGCAGATACATCACCTCCACCTCTACGAAGCTCAACCCGCTCCTTTTTAATGGAAATCGCAACAGGTCCAAGATTTTCATCCATTCCAAACCAATTTTGATGAGCTGTAAAGTGACATAATATGAAATAAATTTGCGGATGTGAATTGTCAAATGAGCTCAATTTATAAAATAAACTCCATAAATATGATTGTTAGTTCTACTATATTCTTAGTAGAATAACCTGCTATTTATTATGCCGATTATCTATTCAATACCGGTATACAAATTTAAAGTCAGTGTGACTTTAAATTTGTATACCGGAACTAGGAACAGGCCTGGGAAAAATTAAATCATAAAGTAGGAAATTGGAACAAGAAAGAAAGAAATATTTTAGGAATGTTGCTAAAACAATCTTATTGCTAAATTTATCCCCCAGATTAAGTAGGCATAGGATGACAATGATTTCGGTTAAATTTTTAATTCTAAATAATAAAAGAAAAAATCTTGTCATTAGCATGTTAATTTTTACTAACTGCTAATTAAATGAAATATAAATCATATCAATTGATGGTATTGGCATAAAATTAATATGACTGATGGAAACAGTCAAAGCTGAGTAATCTAAAAATCTTACACTGATTATAAAAATAGTTTCTGTAGTATAAAGCACCAAGATCTTGACTCTCAATAGGCAGTAGTGTAGCAGACTTCGCGAATGGGCAACCATGTCTCCAATGTGTGTGACCACAGTGTGACTGTGTAGGTGGAGGAAATTCCAAAACAGATATTCCATAGCTAGCACGTGGCCGATGCCAACAACCAGACTGTCCTACGATAGCTCCTCGGGCTGTTCTCCAACATAGTGAAACACACCTCTCCTCTTCTCCTGGAAATTTAAAAATACAAATTTAATATAATAAAAATAATTATTAATGGTGGCTGTAAGAGCCACTAAAATCCTCGGGGGCCAAGCAACCTCACCTGCTGACTAAATGACGAGGCAACGACGCAAGCGGGAGGTGGGATGGCTGTAGCTCCCAACAATGCAGAAAATTTAAAGTCAAACGATAGCTGCTTATAGCAGCTAAATAAAAGTAAAAGAGGGTTTGGAATCAACTGGGAAAACACTTTACATGATGAAGAAGAATTTAATAGTGGTTAAACCTTAGATATTATATATCTACATTTCAATAAGCTAAGCTGGTGGTAGAAAGTATGGGACAAGGAGCTTCCAGAGACTTAATTGAATTATTGCTCAAAATGTACAACCAGTGCAACCCAATGCCTGTATGTATTATGGCTTGGGACAAGTAGTCAATTCAACAATAAGAAAGTACTTTCATGTATCATGTGTAGCAGGGATCAATACTCAGATTTTTGTGGTGGACACAGAGCTCACCATCTATTACGTGGGACATATACACATGGTAAAAAGTGGGTGCATAATAGGCTTCTGCAACCCCTTCGGGGATAAGGTGTGATTGATAAATATAAACACAAACCCTAAAACCACAAGTTACCTATAAAAGATTGTTTAAAGGTATGTTTTAGATAACAGAAACTCTCAACCACGTTGAATGGAAGAGGAAGCATGCATCCAATTATTAAGATACATGAAGCGATTGATTGGGTTTCACTTTTCACTATCTAGGTTGAATAGGCTCAAGCTAAGCAGTCATGAGTGAAATTATTACTTTTAAGAAATGAAAGTGTAACATCATACCAAATGACAAAAAAATTAACATTTCTACTACTGTATTGTAGGTAAAACAAGATCATTTTTTATAAACCAGTAAATAATTAACAATGTGTATGGATCACATTTTTATTTGTTTACAGAAAGTTAAATAACTAAAGTATCGGGAATGGAACATTTCCACTGTTCCTGTCATATTAAAATCTTTTCAATTGAAAACTCCTTGGTTTTAAATAGCGAATACCATTTATTTATTTATTTAAAAAAAATATTCTCGGTCTTGTCACAAGTTTTGTCAAACTTGTTTAGTCGTTGAGAAAATGGAATTGACTCGAGAAAAATCAAGACCAATGATTTATTATGACTTTCGAAGTGGTTTAACACAAAAACAGTGTATTGACCGGATGATTTCTGCATTTGATGATGAAGCCCCATCCAAAACCACAATTTAACGCTGGTTTGCTGAATTTCAACGTGGACGTGTCAAGCTTAGTGATGATCTCCGTCAAGGTCGTCCAAAAACTGCAGTCACCCAAGAAAACGTTGATGCTGTGCGTAAGCTGATTGAGGAAGATCGACATGTGACATACCGCGAAATTCAGGCAACTTTAGACATTGGCATGAGTCAAATACAAATAATCTTGCATGAGCAATTAAGTGTAAAAAAGTTGTTTTCCCGATGGATACCGCATTCGCTCTGTGAAGAGCAAAAAGCGGCTCGCGTTACTTGGTGCGTCAGAGCTCTCGAAAGATTCCAAGCAGGATCCTCAAATGCTGTTTACAACATCGTATCAGGTGACAAATCCTGGATATACGAGGGCGGCACTGAAAATTTCGGGAATCAAGGCAGTGACACAACATTACTATTTAAAAATGTATTTATTGCTTTTCGAAGTATTCTCCGCTAAATTTGACACATTTTTCCATACGATGGAACCAATCATTGACGCAACCATTCCATTCGGAAGTTGGGGTATCCACAATGGCAGTTTTGTAGGCGTCCACAGCTTCTTCAGGTGATGAAAATCTCTGACCACGCAATTTATTCTTTATTTTAGGGAAAGTATAGAAATCATTAGGGCTTAGGTCGGGGCTGTACGGCGGATGGTCTAATAATTCTATGTTTTCTTGCTCTAAAAACTCTTTTGTTCTGTGCGCGGTGTGAGAACTCGCATTGTCGTGATGGAGGATGATGCGGCGGTTGCAGTTCTCTTTACGGAGTTCAGAAACGACCTGTGGCAAACAAATGCTAGCATACCATTCTGCATTAACCGTTCTTTGTCCCTCAAGAGGAATAGTAGCAACATGGCCGGTTTTAGAGACAAACGTGGCCACCATTTTTTTGCAACACTCCGTGAACGAACAATTTTTGTTGGCTTTAACTCATTTTCGAACACCCAAACTCGTGACTAGTTTTTTGTTTCGGGTTCGTACGCGTATATCCGTCACCTGATACGATGTTGTATACAGCATTTGAGGATCCTGCGTGGAATCTTCCGAGAGTTCTGACGCACCAAGTAACGCGAGCCGCTTTTTGCTCTTCACAGAGCGAATGCGGTATCCATCGGGAAAACAACTTTTTTACACCTAATTGTCCATGCAAGATTATTTGTATTTGACTCATGCCAATGTCTAAAGTTGCCTGAATTTCGCGGTATGTCACATGTCGATCTTCCTCAATCAGCTTACGCACAGCATCAACGTTTTCTTGGGTGACTGCAGTTTTTGGACGACCTTGACGGGGATCATCACTGAGCTTGACACGTCCACGTTGAAATTCAGCAAACCAGCGATAAAGTGTGGTTTTAGATGGGGCTTCATCACCAAATGCAGAAATCATCCGGTCAACACACTGTTTTTGTGTTAAACCACTTCGAAAGTCATAATAAATCATTGCTCTTGAATTTTCAAGTTGAGTCAATTCCATTTTCTCAACGACTAAACAAGTTTGACAAAACCTTTTTTTTTTTCCTTTCTTCTTGGACTTGCTCGATTAGAGGATTTTGCCAAACTCATGTCAAAATAGTAAAGTTAAGGAATCAAAATTGCGAAAATAAGGAATTCAGAAACGTAGGAAATGAAATTATTATGGATGGGACATGGAATTATTGTTTAAAAAATATAAATAGTTATATATGATATAGACTAAACGGATATTTTACATTTTAATATTGTTAGAAGATATAAATAAGGAAATAGATTTATAAATATCACTATTATTGGATGCTAGTAATATAGGGACAGATGTAGGCAGTGGTATAGAGTTAGAAATTAAGGAAGTAAATAATACGGAATGATTATACCTGGGACAGGAAAGTATTATATGGTTCATGTCACCCACTTCCCCGCATTCACATATATCAGATGGAATGATATTTAATTATGCTAGGTGGGAAGGGGTACATACATGACCTAGTCTCATTCGTATTAAGGTGGTTGTAGACTGTTTTCCGTGTTTAAATTAAAAAAACAGGGTTTATTCGGAATGGTTGGCTGTATTAAGAAGTAAAGTTTCCCTGTAGCCTGAGAACTAAACGACCATAACTTTTCCCAGGACTGCTTTAAATATAAAGCTGGCAAAGCTGCCAGATCGTGGTAATAATTTTTGTACAGATAGATGTCACCAGACTCCACGGCATCATTTGCAAGGCTGTCGGCTCTAACATTGCCTGGAATACCAGAGTGGTTTGGTATCCAGGCAAACGAAACATTTAATTTGTATGAATAGCATTTATAAATAAATTTTCTGATTTCAATTATTAGAGGAAAAACAATTTTACTAGTAAAGGGAAATTTCTGTAAAGCCTGAAGGGTACTTTTAGCGTCCGAGAAAATGACTGAATTTTGAAGTTTCATTATAAATACATATTCAATCGCTTTTAACAATCCTAAACATTCTCCTGTAAACACAGATGATTCTGGTGGTAATGTAACTTTATGAATAATATTGAATTTAGAGTGGTAGACCCCTACACCGACATGTCCTGATGTTTGGGATTTGGAAGCGTCTGTGTAGATATGGTTCCAATTATTCCAATTATATTTTATGGCATTAGTGAAGGAGTATGGTGCTAAAGGATCAGATTTAAGGATACCTAAATCAAGTCTAATGTCTAGCGGAATAAGTAAGGATTGAAAAGGAGCAGAATAAAGGGGATAAAGGGGTAAATGATGAGATTGAGCTTCAATTGAAGTATATTTTTGGAAGCTTTTAATAAGACATGGGTGATTTTTATGAGTCCAATAATTAGAAGTCTCAACCAGATTCTGGAGTAAGCGGAGTTTATAACGTAAAGAGTAATTTGAGAACTGAACACAACGCGATAAAAATTTATCTGACAAATATTGGCGACGTAAGTGCAATGGGGGTTCACATAATTCAACCTGTAATGCGTTGTTTGGCGAGGACCTCATTGCCCCCGCTATTATCTTTAATGCTTTCGATTGAACACGATCAAGACGTTTTAAAGCAGTAGCATTGCTAGGTTCTAGCAAAAATGAGCCATAGTCAAGTTGACTTCGAATGATAGCATTGTAGAGCAATTTCAATGAGTAAGGGTGAGCACCCCACCAAACGCCTGAGAGACATCTTAGAATGTTAAGAGATTTTTCACATTTTTGTACAATGTAATTACAATGAGCAATACCAGAAAGTTTAGAGTCTAAGATAATGCCTAGAAATTTAACACTATCTTGTGTTTTAATTAATTTACCGTCATAATAGACGTAAATAGGAGGAGGAAGGCGTGTCCTTGAAAATAGCATAACTGAACTCTTATCAGGGGAGATTTCCAGACCATTAGAATCCATCCAACCCTTAAGAAGTTTAAGGGAATTGGATAGACAAATGCAGGCTTGACTGATAGAATGGTGTGGATAATATAAAAGCAAATCATCTGCATATTGAAGGACTTTAACGTTTGAATCTAGAGAGGGTTCCAAATCATGGGCATAAATATTATACAAAATAGGACTTTAAACCGATCTTCGGGGAAGACCCTTCTGAGCCACCCGCGGACCGGTCGAAGATCCTTCTAGATGAATATGTCTTTCTGTTAATGATCTCATAATAAAATTTGTAAGAAGGATAGGAACATTTAGAGCAATCAATTTCGTATACAGTATAGGCAAAATAACGTTGTCATATGCCGCTGCAATATCTAGAAAAGCAGCGACCACATGTTCATTGGTAGAAAATGCCAAGCGAATATCAGTTATAAGTATACTGATATTATCTAATGTGCTTCTGCCCCGTCTAAAGCAGAATTGACTATTACTTAATAGGTTATTGCTTTCAATAAACCATTCCAGACGAATTTTGACTAGGTGTTCAGTGACTTTTATCAAAACTGAAGAAAGAGCTATAGGGCGATATGATGAAGCTGAGGATGAACTTTTGCCAGGTTTGAGGATTGGTAACACTAACTGTGATTTCCATAAGGGAGGAATCTCACCTGTTATCATGATAGAATTTACAATATTGAGGTAATACGAAAGATATTCTTCAGGAGCATGTGTTATAAATGAGTATGGAATACCGTCCAAGCCAGGAGCAGAATCTTTTAAATTAGTTAGTACGCCTTTGAGTTCAGAAAGTGAGAAAGGAGCATTGAGATCAGAAAGATTATTAGAAATTTCAGTAAGGTATGGAAGTAAAAGTTTATCCGGGACTGTTGGAGGGGTCAGTTTTTGTAAAAAGTCATTTTGTAATGAGATAGGCATTGATGTTGGAGTAATTTCCTTGAAAGCTGATCTGAATCTTCTAATGTTTTGCCAAACCATATGAGGTTTGGTATCAGGAGAGATAGTTGAGCAAAATGATTGCCAACTTTCGAACTTTTTCTTTTTAAATAGTTTGCGTGTTTCAGTAATAACACTTGTTAATGCTTCAAAGTTTTGAGTTGAGGAGAATTGGGAGTAAACTAATTCTGCTTTTTTCCTTTTCTTAATCATTTGGGAGCATTCTTTATCCCACCATGGAGGAGAGGGAATAAAACCTTTAGCTCCAGTTTTTATGGGAAACACCTCATTTGCTGTTTCTATGAATGTTTGAGAAAGAACATCGGCACATTCAGATCTTGTGTTATTACTGGAAGGCGTGATATTTTATCTATCAAATTGGTTTTAAAGGTGCTCCAATCAGCATCTTTTAATCTATACTTAAGACGAGGGATTGAATGAGAGGAATATATAGTCTTAAAAATAGATAAATGTAGAATTATTGGAAAATGATCACTACCATGGGTAGAGGTGAGACAGGTCCATGTAATCCTGGAAGCCAAATTAGATGAAGATATAGATAAATCTGGAGCACTTTCTCCTGTATTAGGGTTATTGCGACGGGTACAAGAACCTGTATTGAGTAAACAAAGATTGTGAGTATTTAGTAAATCTATGACTACATTTCCAAAGCGGTTTCTAGAACTACCCCAAGACGGATGATGGCAAAAATCCCCAAGTATTATAAAAGGTTTAGGAAAATTAGAAAAAATGTTACTTACTTCACTGAGTATCGAAGAAGAAGGATGAGGTATATAAATTGAGACGAAACAAATATTATTTAAAACGGCAGCAATCACAGAAAAATCATTAGAGTGAGAAGCAATTGGTACATGTGAAAATGATAAATTACGTTTCATGAGTATGGCAACACCGCCATACCCATCAAAACGATCCTCTCTGAGACTGACATAACCAGATAACCTAAAAAGTAAATCTGGTTTAAGCCAAGTCTCCTGGAGGCTAATAATGTATGGATTATATTTATTAATTAAATAGATGAGTTCAATTTTTTTAGAAGGGGCGCTGCAACAATTCCATTGCAGTATTGTTTGATCCATAATTAGTGGGCAATTGGGGGTGCGATTTATCATTATTTTCAGAAGCAGTGTTGGACGGTTGGATGTATTTAGATTGTGAAAGTGTTTTCATTAAAGCTAAAATTAATTCCTTAATGGAGGGGTTGGACAACTTCTCGTTACCCAAAGGCTTAAGGGCACAGCCGTTCGAAGGTGATGGCATATCATAAATTGTTTTTAGAGATCTATGTGCATCAACATCATAACCTCTAGAAGATATAACTCTAGGCTTTGGCCTTAGAAACACTGTTTTTTTATGTCCGTGTGTGTGTTCCTGGGTTTGTACTGAAGGTTTAGGGAGATACGATTTCATTTGGGACTGGGAATTAGAAGAGAGTACAGCATCAGCATATGATATTCTGGAGATTGGTGTGTGTTGCTTTGAGGCCTCTGCATAAGAAATGGAGCTTTTAGCTACTGTTTCTTTAAATAACTTTTGTCTTTGAAATTCCAGACACTTTTTGCTTGTTGCCATATGAAGACCTCTGCATAGAATACATTGGATATTTTCCTCCTCTACATTACAACTATCACCAGGATGGTCCTGCCCACATTTAAAGCATCTAGGACAAGACCGGCATTGGGTTTTGACATGGCCAAAACGACAGCAGTGGAAACATTGTATTGTTGGATATATATATATAAACTAACTGGTAGTGCATTGTAGCACATATATACATGTTTAGGCAAAACCTGGCCATCAAAAGTGATTACAACAGACTCAGTTGGTTTTATTTCTGAAGTATTATTAATGATTATTCTCCTATTTACCCTCCTTACTTTTATGATCTTTCCGCAGCCATATGGAAGGTTGATGTTATTGAGAATGTCATTCTCAGTCCACTCACTTGGGATACCCCTCACAAAACCCATACGTGTCACTGAAAATGTGGGGATGAATGTTTTATAGTTACTATTTTCTAGTATAGGTGAACCTAAGAATAAATTGGCATCTTGGTAAGTTTTGAACTCAATGGATAGTCTGTTCCTCCCTATGCGTTTCAGACTTCCATCAATGATGTTATTAAAATGATGTTTTTTTAAAAAATTACCAAAAGTTACAGGATGAAGCGATACATTGTCATCAGGAGACAGTAACTTTTTCTGAATATGGATGATGTAAGGTGAAATTTCAGATTGTATAAACAACAGCCTTGCAATGGGATGAGTAGAAGTCTGATGATTAGTATTTGTGTTGTCAGATGGAACTTCATTTTCAATTTTCTGTATGTCTGGTGTATCTGAGTTGCAATGGCAGTCATTATGATCGGTTAATTTATCATTTTTTCGCCTCCTTTTATTACAATGCCTACAGACACCTCGACGAATTGCTTAATATGCCTAAAGACAACTCGGCAATTTTCTTTCGCTTGATGGCACCAACACTGATGGCAGAACAATCAGTATCCATACTGCCATCAGTGTTGATGGCATTATTACTAATGATAACAGTATATCCAATATCAGGGGCTGTTCCCCCTGGATCCTCAGGATCACCCATAATAAATAAAATAAAAACTTACCCCATACACAGAGCTATGGAGCACAGATATATATAAATATAGCAATATATTACACTATACTACAATATATATATAGAAGCGCTCGTGGCCCCGCGGTCTCAGTGTTCGGTAAACGATCACTGAGGTACGCAACTTTCACTATGGCTGGTCGTCGGATGGGTGACCACTTTGTGGCATTTACATTTGCGAGCGTTTCCGTGCTTCGGAAGGCACGTTAAGCCGTTGGTCCCGGTTGCCAGTAAAATGGCAGTCGTTAAGCCTGGTTGAAGGCCTTATAGGCGGCTTAAAAAAATTTCAACAGCAGGTAGCCACAGCCTGCGTCTGTCTATTTCAACACGGCAATGGGCTCACCACCTATTACGTGGGACAGGAATCCACACGGTGAAAAGTGGGCATATAATATGCCTCTGCCACCCCTTCGGGGATAAGGCGTGATGGATATTTATTTATACTACAATATATTTACAAGTATTAAGTATATTTACGAACTACAGTTAGAATATTTACATAAAAAAATGACCAATCCACAAAAAATTACAATTAATTAAAAAACCGCGACCGCCAAATCCAAAGATTCCCGCCCTTTTTTTTCTGACAAAACCTTGTGACAAGACCGAGAATCTTTTTTTTTTAAATAAATAAATGGTATTCGATTATTAAAACCAAGGAGTTTTCAATTAAAAAGATTTTAATATGACAGGAACAGTGGAAATGATCGATTCCCGATTCTTTTAGGGCAGCCCTCGTACGCGTACGAACCCGAATCAAAAAACCAGTCACGAGTTTGGGTGTTAAAGCCAACAAAAATTGTTCGTTCACGGAGTGTTGCAAAAAAAATTGTTGCAAATAACACGTTTGTCTCCAAAACCGGCCATGTTGCGACTATTCCTCTTGAGGGACAAAGAACGGTTAATGCAGAATGGTATGCTAGCATTTGTTTCTGAACTCACACACACGAGCCACAGGTCGTTTCTGAACTCCGTAAAGAGAACTGCAACCACCGCATCATCCTCCATCACGACAATGCGAGTTCTCACACCGCGCACAGAACAAAAGAGTTTTTAGAGCAAGAAAACATAGAATTATTAGACCATCCGCCGTACAGCCCCGACCTAAGCCCTAATGATTTCTATACTTTCCCTAAAATAAAGAATAAATTGCGTGGTCAGAGATTTTTATCACCTGAAGAACCTGTCGACGCCTACAAAACGGCCAATACCCCATCTTCCGAATGGAATGGTTGCTTTAATGATTGGTTCCATCGTATGGAAAAATGTGTCAAATTTAGCGGAGAATACTTCGAAAAGCAATAAATACATTTTTAAATAGTAATGTTGTGTCACTTCCTTGATTCCCGAAATTTCGCCCTCGTATCACTGACTTCAGTCAATCTGTAGTGAAGTCCAGAAAACGAAGGCCAAGTTCATCTCTGTTACATAGCTTTAGGCTATACTAATATTATTACTTGGTTTGTCTTTTAATCACTTTCAATTTTGACTTCTCCTTGAAGTCATATTGACTTTACACAAAAAATCAAGGAATTGTACAATATTGTGTTATATTTATATGAGATAAATCAATTTAATTCATTGAAGAATTCTAAAATAATTTATTTTAAATAAGAAAGTTATCTTTTAGTGTTGTCTCTAAGTGTATAGTAGACGCATGACTAACCTGAACAGTTGTTATTGCATGCATGAATAACTAATGAGACTGAGAATGTTAGGAAATTTAAGTGTCTTAAGGGGCATTACTTTTAAAAGTTTTAACTATCACACTTCTGCACTAATGCCTTGTCTATTTTAAACTGTATTTAAAATACTTAGCCTTCATTTCTTGAGCAGAGTACAGTAATAAATTAATAATGCATAATTTATATGAGCTTGTGATATTTCAAATGAGGCAAAGAGGAGAAGATGAGATGTAATATGCCTACAAGCTTTCTACCACACATGTTCAGAATACTCCTTTACATACGACTTTGGGGACTTTATAAAAAAAGGCGAGGTAAAGAGTGCCCCTAAACGGTGAGTGTGTATGAAAACACTTGTGAAAGTATAAGAAAAGAAGGTTTTATGCTAGGATCCAAGCAAGTGGAAAGCCATATTATCTGCCTACCCTTTTGGGAGGCAGGTGTGATGATTTGTATGTTTTGTTGCATATTTTAAAATTGAAACTATTTCTAATTATTATGTACCTAATGATTATGCAGTAATCACACGTCCAGTTACATCGATTGCGATGTCAAGTGACGCATTGCTACCGCGTGGGCCAAATTGCGGGAGATGACCGGTGTCATTTGTGACCCTAAAATGCTGATCCGGTTGAAGTTCTACAAAACCATTATTAGACCTGTGCTTTTACATGGCAGTGAGACGTGGCCGATATTGGAGCGACACATGCAGGAGCTGCGTGTCACGGAAATGAAGATGCTGTGGTGGATGTGTGGAGTGACGCGGATGGACCGCGTGAGGAACTCTCGCATCCGCGGCAGCCTTCACGTCCGTGACATTGCAGACAAGTTGCAAGAGTGTCGCCTTCGTTGGTATGGTCACGTCTTGCGGCAACCGCCGGGCTACATAGGTAACAAATGTCTGGCCATGTCAGCCCCGCCGGGTCCCGGTAAGAGGGGAAGACCCAAGAAGTGCTGGCTTGACGTCGTAAGGGATGACATGCGTGCCAATGGTCTCACTACAGGGGATGCCGACGACCATGCGAAGTGGAGGAGACAATGTAGGAAAGCGGACCCCGGGCGTCGCGAGACGTAACTGGGACAGACGCTCGGATGATGATTATTCAGTAATTAGAATTTATAAAACTAATCATGCATGTTCAGTTTTACAAACATTAATAACCAACATATTGAAAATTTTTAGTTTAACAAATTCAGATATGAACTGTTAAATAAACAAATATTCAGAAAACCATTGATGACTCACAACTTAAGAATTTGTTAGACACAAATGAGAATAGGTGTATGACAAATATATTACGAATTTAAGTGCCATGTGAAATAAATACACTCATGGTTGAAAATTATATTTAAGGAAAATCATTTGAGAGTCTTATTCTATTTATTATGATACAGTACAAATGTTAGGATCCCAAGGTATAAATTGGCATATTGTAAAAGACAATTAAAGGAAATTACAAATTGTATAGAGAAGGAAAAAATTATATTAAAGTTTATACAATCCCAGTCTGACCATATGGTGGTGAACAGAAGAGTGGTGAAGTAAGACAAAAATTAACTCCTATATGGTTCGTGTTAAAAGTCAATGGTCCACACAGTTTGAGTAGTGCAGTAGAACCTGAGTAAAATAGCACGCTGAGTAACAATCTATACTAATATTATAAAGCTGAAGAGTTTGTTTCTTTGTTCGGTTGAATGCGTTAATCTCAGGAACTACTGGTTGGATTTAAAATTTTTTGTTTGTGTTAGATGGGCCATTTATCAAGGAAGGCTATAGACTATATATCATTACGCTACTACACTAGGTTGGGCAAATTTTATTGCATCATTGTAGAATTTATAAGCACGGGATTAAATAGGTGCGACAGGAGGTCAAAATATTCCACAGGCGAAGCTGTGGGGGTCATCTAGTAATAAATAATTGTGAAGGCAACTATGTTAAATTGGGATTTTATAAATAAACCTCAAGTTTCTTGTTATAATAAATGTCTTAATGCCATAATTATAAAAAAAAGTAGTTGGCGTTTCTACACAGCATACTTAATTGCACAGAAATGTTTAAAAGGCAACTGAGGGAAATGGGTTATAATGGTGTCTAGAGACAATTGGGCAGCATCCTGTCACTTATCTACAATTATCCTCTTTAAACTAATGCCAAACTAGACAGAATCATTTCATACAGATATATGATGCAATATTAATAGAATAGTTTTAATATAGTCAAATTGATAATATGTACATTGATATAAAATAAAGTTCAATAATAAAATTCTATGCCAACACAATAATTCATTCTACCAATAACAATGTAAGTGTGAGAGCAGAATTTGTGTCACCTGATTCACAGATGACACAATGGTGATTTTGTAGTAAATAAAAAGTATTGCAATAGTTGGATTAGACAGCTACATGATGGCTCCACTTTTGTAACACAAATATAATGCTCCTATTGTATTCAATTTGGTAATATTTATATAACAGTAGTCAAATGAAACTTACCTCCCAATTCATTTCTGAAGAATGGACAACTTTCCAATAATTCATTTGATCGTCCATCTCCAGTATCTGGCACTGCATCATCTCCAGGAGGAAGTCCACGGGTTGCTAATAAAGAGGCAGCAGATGCCCCCGTTGTAGTATTGCGCCTCCTGCTGAGCAATGCTCCTCGTATCTCTGCGGCATAGCTCAAGTTAGCCATAAGCGACTGACAGTCATAATGTGCAAACTGCTTCCTCTTGTTAATGTCTGGTATTGATGAAAGACTGCCATCATCCTGTGATTGCCGCGGCAAAGAGGGCGCTGCTCCACCCCATAGCTTATTTAGCTTAAGTCTAGGTTTTGGACTTGCACTTGATCTGGGTGGTGGGCCATCTGCATGGTCAGTGTTAAGGCCATCAGTGATTTTATCGACGGTACGATTGAGACCCGATGGTCTGTCTGGGGTTGATACACCTGTGTAGCTGTGTACCATCGTGGGTAAGCGTTCGTTAACTCCTCCTATTACGTCAATTGAACCATGACTGCCATACTCTCGTCGTAAGCCATTACCAGAAGGATGCTCAGCATATATCAGGTCAAGACTGGAATTACTTCGGTAAATAACATCTCTAGCTTCCTTTCTTCTATTATCTGGAGCGTACATCGCATTATTTTTCCACGCTATTTCATGTCTTGTATGAAATTGATATTTTGAAATTAATAGTCAGATGATTTCATTCAAAAATCCTCTTAACTGATACACTTTAATCTTATGTGATAGTAAACAGCAACTTGATAAAAAGTACCCAGAACTATATTTTGGTCACAATTACACAGTAATTATACTGGAGATTATCTTATTTTATCAAACAATCTTGCCTATTCGAATCTCATTGACTAATAGTCTGTATTGGAGAAATTCAACAAAGTAATATCTAAAGCAATAAAATAATAACGAAAATTTGCAAAACTGAGTTGTATTCAAGCAGTCAATCAATCACACCAAATGACAAAAAAACAAAAACGTCTCATCGTAGACAGAGAAGTCGAGAAGTCTCATCCGTATCGCATTCGCATCGCACTTCGTAGCACTTCTTTTCTTACAAAATAAAGTCACCCGTGTCTGTGGTCACACACGTTTTATAACAGAAATATGTAATCACTACGTTTGAACAGGTTTGATCATACCAATTTTCGATTTAGGACTGTTCGTTCCATTGGAAAGTTCCATTGATGGGTTCAACGGGATTATTTAGGGTAAGTTCGCCTATTCGCGTCCACTTAGTGGAGTTGGTAGGTTTGAGCAAGAAAATAAAAATGTTAGAGTAGTAATTTCGAATGAAAAATAGATTTCACACATTCTGTATACAGTCTTGTTAAATTTGTTATACAGTTTTGGACAAACCATTTGATATATTAATAAATAAATAGACTAATAGCCAAAACATATGATTTCCCATTTTGCGTCTATAAAATCCAGATTGCGACCACCTGTGACCACATTGCGCCCAGTTCGCGTCCAAAAGATGCGGCAAGCTTAGATATGTGGTAGGTCATCATCATCATCCGAGCGTCTGTCCCAGTAGCGTCTCGCGACGCCCGGGGTCCGCTTTCCTACATTTTCTCCTTCACTTCGCACGGTCTTCGGCATCCCCTGTAGTGAGACCATTGGCACGCATGTCATCCCTTACGACGTTAAGCCAGCACTTCTTGGGTCTTCCCCTCTTACCGGGACCCGGCGGGGCTGACATGGCCAGACATTTGTTACCTACTTAGCCCGGCGATTGCCGCAAGACGTGACCATACCAACGAAGGCGACACTCTTGCAACTTGTCTGCAATGTCACGGACGTGAAGGCTGCCACGGATACGAGAGTTTCTCACGCGGTCCATCCACGTGACCCCATACATCCACCGCAGCATCTTCATTTCCGTGACACGCAACTCCTGCTTGTGTCGCTCCAATATCGGCCACGTCTCACTGCCATGTTAAAGGACAGGTCTAATAATGGTTTTGTAGACCTGTGCCTTCAACCGGATCGGCATTTTAGGGTCACAAATGACACCGGTCATCTCCCGCCATTTGGCCCACGCGGCAGCAATGCGTGACTTGACATCGCAATCGATGTCACTGGACGTGTGAAAAACAGATCCCAGGTATTTAACCTGGTCCGTGCGCTCGACCAAATCACCGCCTATGCGGACGGATGTGGGATCTGTCGAGTTTAGTGCCAAGTACTCGGTCTTCGCCACATTTAGTTTCAGACCGCCGTTCTCAAGCGTCTCCTTCCACGCCTTTACACGTCGCACCAATCTGCCCCTGTCCGCGTCTGCCAGCGCAATATCGTCAGCATACATGAGCAACCATGGAGGCTGCTCATGCGGGGTTCTGATGCTGTCCCAAAAATTCGTCTAATATAACACTGAACAGAAGCGGACTAAGGACCGAACCCTGGTGTACCCCGACGGTGATGGGGAAGGGTTTCGTGTCGCCAACAGCAGTCCGAACCATTGAATCGGAGTCACAGTACATGTCCCGGATAGTGTCAATATAGACCTCTGGAACCCTTTTGGACCGCAGTGCCAACCAGATCATCGCACGAGGAACACAGTCGAAGTCCTTCTGCATGTCTAGAAACAAACAGTGCAGAGGCGTGTTCTTCGACCTGTAATTCTCTGCGACAACCCTCAGGGCAAAAACAGGGTCCGTGGTCCCGAAACCCATATTGACACTCCGAGAGGGTACACTCCTGCCGGATCCGAGAGTCTATAATCCTCTCGAAGATCTTCATGGTGTGGGACATCACCTTAATACCGCGGTAGCTCCCGCACTCCTGCACTGACCCCTTTCCTTTGAAGACTGGAGTAATAATACTCAGTCTCCATTGGTTTGGGATCTGCCAGCTGAGGAGTATGCGGTTAAAAAGGTTTACTAAGGTGCCCACACCGCGAGGACCCATCGCCTTCCAAGCTTCGATAGGGACTCACTCACTCACTCACTTAAGCAGCTCGTGGAAGTACGAGCGCCATCTCTCCTTTACCGCGAGGTCTTCGCTTAACAGGTTGCCCTCAGGGTATTTTACACAGCGACACTTGAATATATCCTGTGCCGCTTTGACCCTGAAGCGCGCCAGCTTATAGATGAGCTTCTGCCCCTCAGACTATTCCAGCTTATCATACAGAGGTTGTAAGTGGTCACGTCTGGCTCTGGCTACAGCTCTTTGTGGCGCACTTGGCAGCCCTGTACGCGTCGCGGTCTTCAGGAGATCCGGTCGCTTGCCACTTTTTAAAGAGGGCTTTCTTCTCCCTAGTCTCCCTCTGGACTGCGTCGTTCCACCACCAAGTTTCCTTGTCTCATTTGCGTCCACCCTTAGACTCAACTAGCACCACCTTCGCCGCTCCAAGGAAGGCCGCCTGAACTTTGTCCCAGTAATCTTGAACTGGTTCGCCTTCAGTGTCGGTGCACTTGTCACCGACAGCTGAGACGAATTCCTGGGACCTAGTTCCATCAAGCAGCCACCATCTGATGCGGCGCTGGCACCGCTCGATGCGTTTGCCTTTGGGCTTCACGCAGAGGTCCATGACAAGGAGACGGTGTTGTGCAGTAAGACTCTCTCCGGGTATGACCTTGCAGTTGGCCACCTTGCCGATGCTGTGTCGCCTAGTGAGTAGGAAATCGATCTGAGTTGTACGCCTCCCGCTCTTGTAGGTGATGAGATGTTCGGATTTCTTTTTGAAATACGTGTTCACAATGGCCAGATTGGCAGCCGCACACGTTCTGAGGATAGTTTCTCCTTCAGCGTTGCGGGTGCCGTATCCAAAACCACCATGAACACGCTCAAACTCCTCATACCTCTCACCCACATGACCGTTTACGTCGCCGCCCGAAACGATTCCCTGTGACAACGGAATGCTCCGAAGCACTCCCTCGAGTTGACCCCAAAACGACATCTTATCGGCGTCGCTCACAGATTTACTGTGCTCTTGTGGATCTGTTTTACTCCACCCGGGAGCTGTAAGACATCGTCGCTCTTGCGCTTAGTCTCTGTCAACAATACTGCACCTAAAATCCCTTATTTTTTTTAAAGATTAATATAGTTTTCTCTTATATTTATCTCTTCTAAGTTGGTGGACGCAAACTGGTCCACATGTGGTCGCAATCTGGATTTTATAGACGCAAAATGGGAAATCATATGTTTTGGCTATTAGTCTATTTATTTAATAATATATCAAACGGTTTGTCCAAAACTGTATAATAAATTTAACAAGACTGTATACAGAATGTGTAAAATCTATTTTTCATTCGAAATTACTACTCTAACATTTTTATTTTCTTGCTCAAACCTACCAACTCCACTAAGTGGACGCGAACAGGCAAACTTACCTCAAATAATCCCGTTGAACCCATCAATGGAACTTTCCAATGGAACCAACAGTCCTAAACCGAAAATTGGTATGATTAAACCTGTTTAAACTTAGTTATTACTTATTTCTGTTATAAAACGTCCATGATGTATATACTGTGTGTGACCACAGACACGGATGACTTTATATTGTAAGAAAAGAAGTGCTACTAAGTGCGATGCGAATGCGATACGGATGAGACTTCTCTGTCTACGACTCTGAATAAGGAAGTCTACGATGAGACGTTTTTGTTTTTTTGTCATTTGGTGTGATTGATTGACTGACTTGATTGCAACTCAGTTTTGAAAATTTTCGTTATAATTTTATTGCTTTAGATATTACTTTGTTGAATTTCTCAAATAAGACAATGAGATTCGAATTAGCAAAATTGTTTGATAAAATAAGATAATCTCCAGTAAAATAACTGTGTAATTGTGACCAAAATATAGTTCTGGGTACTTTTTATCAAGTTGCTGTTTATTATCACATAAGATTAAAGTGTATCAGTGAGGATTTTTGAATGAAATCATCTGACTATTTATTTCAAAATATCAATTTCATACAAGACTTGAAATAGCGTGAAAAAATAATGCGATGTACGCTTCAGATAATAGAAGAAAGGAAGCTAGAGATGTTATTTACCGAAGTAATTCCAGTCTTGACCTGATATATGCTGAGCATCCTTCTGGTAATGGCTTACGACGAGAGTATGGCAGTCATGGTTCAATTGACGTAATAGGAGGAGTTAACGAACGCTTACCCACGATGGTACACAGCTACACAGGTGTATCAACCCCAGACAGACCATCGGGTCTCAATTGTACCGTCGATAAAATCCAGATCATCAATCAGATCAGATCAGAGAATCATGCAGATGGCCCACCACCCAGATCAAGTGCAAGTCCAAAATCTAGACTTAAGCTAAATAAGCTATGGGGTGGAGCAGCGCCCTCTTTGCCGCGGCAATCACAGGATGATGGCAGTCTTTCATCAATACCAGACATTAACAAGAGGAAGCAGTTTGCACATTATGACTGTCAGTTGCTAAACAGTGGAAACATTAATACTTATAAACCCTGATAGCTCCACTTGTTTTGAACAATGGAGACTTCATTATCATTATCCGAGCGTCTGTTCCAGTTGCGTCTCGCGACGCCCGGGGTCCGCTTTTCCACATTTTCTCCTCCACTTCGCACAGTCGTTGGCATCTCCTGTAGTGAGACCATTGGCACGCATGTCATCCCTTACGACGTCAAGCAAGCACTTCTTGGGTCTTCCCCTCATACTGGGACCCGGCGGGGCTGACATGGCCAGACATTTGTTTCCGACGTAGCCCGGCGGTTGCCGCAAGACGTGACCATACCAACGAAAGCGAAACTCTTGCAACTTGTCTGCAATGTCGCGGACGTAAAGACTGCCGCGGATCCGAAAGTTCCCCACGCGGTCCATCCGCGTGACTCCACACATCCACCGCAGCATCTTCATTTCCGTGGCACGCAGTTCCTGCTTGTGTCGCTCCAATATTGCCCACGTCTCACTTTCATGTAAAAGGACAGGTCTAATGATGGTTTTGCAAACCCTTCAAACTGATCGGCATTTTTGGGTCATAAATGACACCGGTCATCTCCCGCCATTTGGCCCAAGCGGCAGCAATGCGTGACTTGACTTCGCAATCGATGTCTCTGGACTAGTGAAATACAGACCAAATCACTGCCTATGCGGACGGATGTGGGATCTGTGGAGTATAGTGCCAAGTACTCGGTCTTCGCCACATTTAATTTCAGACCGCCGTTCTCAAGCGTCTCCTTCCACGCCTTCACACTTCGCACCAATCTGCCCCTGTCTGCGTCTGGCAGCGTGATGACGATATCGCGCTGGCAGACGCGGATAGGGGCAGATATGGGCAACCATGGAGGCTGCTCATGCGAGTTCCTGGTGCTGTCCGACTGTTCGTCTAATATCACACTGAACAGAAGCGGACTAAGGACCGAACCCTGTGTACCCCGACGGTGATGGGGAAGGGTTACCTGTCGCCAACAGCTGTCCGAACCATGGAATCGTAGTCGCGGTATATGTCCCGGATAGTGTATCTATATTGATAGACCTCTGAACCGCAGTGCCCGGATCCGGGAGTCTAGTTCTCTCGAAGATCTTTATGGTGTGGGACTTAACTTTTATTCCGCGGTAGCTCCCGCACTCCTGCACCGACTCCTTACCTTTGAAGACCGCAGTAATAATACTCAGCCTCCATTGGTTTAGGATCTGCCCACTGAGGAGTACGCGGTTGAAAAGGTTTACTAAGATGCCCACACCGCGAGGACCCATCGCCTTCCAGGCTTCGATGGGGACTCCGTCGGCTCCAATAGCTTTCCGATTCATCGTGCGGCGAAGAGCAATCTAGACTTCAACAGGCGTTAACGGTGGCACTAGTCCCTGATTCAGAGGGAGCTCCGGAGGCTGCACCTCTTTATGCTGCTTATTCAGCAGCTCGTGGAAGTACGAGCGCCATCTTTACTTCGCCGCGTAGTCTTCGCATAGCAGGGTGCCTTCAGGATCTTTTCCACAGCGGCACTTGGAGATATCCTGTACCGCTTTGATCCTGGAGCGCGCCAACTTATAGATAAGCTTATGCCCCTCAGACGATTCCAACTTCTCATATAGAGGTTGTAAGTGGTCACTTCTGGCCCTAGCTACAGTTCTCTTAGTGGCGCGCTTCGCAGCCCTGTATGCGTCGCGATCTTCAGGAGATCCTGACGTTTGCAACTTTCTAAATAGGGCTTTCTTCTCCCTAGTCTCCCTCTGGACTGAGTCGTTCCACCACCAGGTTTCTTTGTCACATTTGCGTCGACCCTTAGACTCACCGAGCACCACCTTCGCCGCTCCAAAGATGGCCGCCTGAATTCTGTCTCAGTAATCTTGAACTGGGTGGCCTTCAGTGTCGATGCATTTATCACCGACAGCTGAGACGATCTCTTGGGACCTAGTTTCATCAAGCAACCACCATCTGATGCAGCGCAGGCACCGCTTGATGCGTTTGCCTTTGGGCTACACGCAGAGGTCTATGACTTCACGCCTAGTGAGTAGGAAACCGATCCACCTGTTGCGCACCTTTCGCTCTTGTAGGTGATGAGATGTTTGGATTTCTTTTAGAAATACGTGTTCACAATGGCCAGTTCGGCAGCCGCACACGTTCTAAGAATAGCTTCTCCTTCAGCGTTGCGGGTACCGTATCCAAAACCTTACACACCTCACCCACATGACCGTTTTTGTCGCCACCCTTGCTAGCCGTGCGAGTGTAGCGAGTGTGCCGCGGTAGCGGCAGGCGATGCGCCAGTACTGAATCGCTCGTTTTAGTCTAGTTACCTACTTCTTTTTGTATTTTATTTATATTCTAAATATAGTATATTATAGTCTACGTTCTATATATATAGTGTTAGTGTTGACATTTTGATCTTCAGGATAGTGAATTTAGACATTTTTAATCAGCTAGCATTTCAATCTTAGACAGTTCAAGCTTAGATATAAAAATAAAAATATGTACCTACCTACTCGTTAACATTTAATTTACGTGTGGAAATCCCCTCGGATGTCATGCCGGACTCGAACCGACAAAAACCACAAAGCCTATCTGTCTATCGCCGGACGCCCCGGATAACTCCTCGGAAAGATGTGCCAGTGCTCCCGACAGGCTTAGGCTACCACCGCGGCCTCTCCTAGGGTTCGGGTGTTGTCCCGCTTCTTTGGGGGTTCGTTCGGGTACTATCCTGCTTCTTGGGGCATGAGGCGTGCGTGACATTTTCACATTATGCCAACGTCTTGAGCATACTTCTGTAAGCACGGCAAGCAGCCCACCCGCCGTCCTCAGGCCCCCGGTCATGGAGGCCGGTAATCTTGGGCAAAGACAAGTCTGCGCGTTGTCGCCGTAGACTGCGGAACTCGGGTGGGAGTTCTCTCCTGTTCCCTCTCCGACGCCTCTATCGCGAGCATTACCTGCTCGCAGAAAGACACAGCGGCATCCCATTTGCTCCCGCTGCAGACCATAGCTTGGTCAATGGTTTCCAACGAGAGAATGTCTACGCCCAGACTCGCCACGGGGTCTTGGCGCTGCTGCGCCCACGCTAAGCACTCCACCAATGTGTAGAGCGCTGTGTCCTCGCTGCGTTCTACTCAGTGCTGGCACTCGGCTGTGACATTATAATAACATAATGTTAACGGGTACCTACATATTTTATTATGATTTGTAGTCTTTATGCCATAGAGTGATGATGCCAATAAAAGATATGATTAGTAAGTAATAGTTATTGTATAAAAAAATATGCGTAAACATTTTATGCTGGTTTAGCATTATTATAAACTAGCTGACCCGCCCGGCTTCGCCCGTGACATACTTCGAACCCCGTGGCACCCATTTTATCCCGTCGGTTATTAATTTTACAATTAGCATTTTACAAATTACTTGATTACTTCTCCGCTCTCAAGTATTACCTACGCCCGCGCACGCACGGCCCGGTCGAATTTTTGTTACATTTTGATATAGTACGGTATCATTAAGAGATAGACATATTATACCATCGCGGACTTTTTTGTAGACCTAAATTAGATACATAATTCGACAATACATTATTTTGTTATATCTTAAAGGGTTTAGGCAGCGTTTTCGTTAAAAGCCCTTAGACGGCTTATTTTTCCGACACCACCATCATATATCGTTATAATTAAGTTAATGTATACAAAAACTTAACAAAATATACATAAAAACCTTCTCTATGAATCACTCTATCTATTTAAAAAAAAACTGCTTCGAAATTCGTTGCGTAGTTTTAAATATTTCAGTATATATAGGGACAGACAGCCAAAAACGACTTTGTTTCTCAAGTACCTACGCCCGCGCCCGCACGGCCCGGTCGAATTATTGTTACACGTCGCGCGGCGAATGATGAGCTCTGACAAAAATTAGTGGGGATAGTTTGCGCATGTATAATCGCGATCAATATATTTATTTATTATTTGACTACTGACTGACTACCCCGTCAGGGATACAGCGTGAAGATAGATAGATAAAGAATCAAGTTTAATACAACTCTGCTTTGAACCATTAAATTTATTTTAAATAACTTAGGTGGGTACGTACGTAGGTTTATATTATTTACAACAAGTGAGTTCAAAGTGTTTTGAGTTAAAA
The DNA here is from genome assembly GCA_948477245.1 of Thumatha senex. Taxonomy (NCBI): domain Eukaryota; kingdom Metazoa; phylum Arthropoda; class Insecta; order Lepidoptera; family Erebidae; genus Thumatha; species Thumatha senex. The sequence continues at coordinate 15,985,916 of OX419731.1, read as the reverse complement.
TATTAAACCATGATAGTTATTTCATTTATATTTCAGTTAAAAAACATTTTTATTGTAATATTTTAATGTAGAAATATGTATAAAATGTGTGTGACACTGACAATACTTATTTAAAGTAAAAGAAATGGAAGAAGTCTCTGCTTACCCCGGTGAATGATAGGCGTGATTTTTTTTTTTTTTGTATGATACAAATGAAATTGTCGAAAATTTATAACTAAACTAACTATCTTCACAATGTATCCCTGACGGGGTAGTCAGAGAGGACAGATTGCCAGGCTTCGTGATCCATGCATACTGATTTCGCTTCCTTAAGATTCATCAACCGCTTCATACACGCACGTCTGGGTAACCGTGTACTTTAGACTTCCGTTTTTGAGCAATCTGCTCACGTGATCTTCATATGCAAATCTCAACGTACCCTGATTCCTTCTACCCTCTACTTTCGCACAATATATATTCTTCGTCAATCGTTACCCACTCCTTTGTTGGACGTGTCCAAACCAACGAAGCACGCCCTTTTAAGCTTAACGCTGACACTTTCATTCAAACCTGCCATATTGCGTATCACTTCGTTACGTATTCGGTCGGTCAAAGTTACGCCGCACTATTTTCGAAGTGATCGCATCTCCACAGCATGTAATTTACTTTCATGCATCTGCTGACATACCCAGGTTTCGCTACCGTAAAGCAACGTAGGCACTATCACTGCGTTATATAATTATAATTGGTATAAATATTTGATCAAACAATTTACATAATAAACCATTTTTCTTTCTTGTCTAGATTGGACAGACGATTTTCTCGGGGCATTAAAACCTCAAAACGCTATTAAAAGATTTGTCAAAAAGAGTAGAATATTTTATGTGCGTGACAGTACCGAGACTAATGACAACACGTGCCGATGTATCGCGGAGTAGTGTGCAGCTGTGCCCTAGTGTGCGTGTAGGATTTCGACCACTCCTGCGTCCACGCTCCTACACTCCCGCCCTTCACCCCCTGTCACCCCGCCAATTAGATCTAATTTATGAGTTCTGCGCATTCCACTTCCACTTTCTTACAGAGCTCATCATTCGCCGCGCGACCTAAACACGAAATTAATTTATTTGCGCATTTTTTGATATTGCCATATCGCCCAAGATATTCATTTAATTTGCAAAGTGTAAAGGGACAAAATAATCTTCATAAAATGCTGAAGCCAACTAACATATTAAAAATGATAAGCATTAATATTGTGTTTGTCTAAATAGCCTTTAAATTACCGCTTTATTATTGCGGTTTTTTTTTTAAATGAATATAGTACGTTATTATTATGATATATACCGTCATAGATATATACCGACGCGGACTTTTTTGTAGACCTATATTAGATACACAATTCCGCGATACATTATTTTGTTATATCTCAAAGGGTTTAGGCAGCGTTTTCGTTAAAAGCTCCAAGACGGCTAATAAGAATCTAATCTATAAGATTCACTATCTATTTAAAAAAACTGCATCGAAATTCGTTGCGTAGTTTTAAAGATCTTAGCAAACATAGGAACAGACAGCGAAAAACGACTTTGTTTTATAATATTTAGTGAAGGTATGGGAAAATAAAGTATGCCTAATGATTTATTCTGTTTGCACGTTATGCGAAACGAAGAGTATGGCAAAAATCGTTATGCAGTTTTAAATTATACCTTTTTAATGTATGCACCCAAATACGGACCCCATGTAGAAACGTTTAATGAATGTGCAGGAAGCGCCATGCAAACCTGGCGATCTGTCCTCTCCGATACTCTCTCATCTGTCAGGCATATAGCGTGAAGATAGTTAAAAAGCATTTCTACTGCTGTGACCTAAGATAAAGAATAACTAATAGTAGTATATTCTTTATCTTAGGCTGTGACTGACGCTGTCCGTAGCGGTAGTGCCGCCCGCTCTGTAGTATAACATTGTTCGGACGTTATCGTCACACTTCGGTAGCTGGTCGGAGTTGCCTTCCGAATCCCTTTTATTCCGTTGCAATCAAAAATATAATTCATCCATAACCTGGAGTAACTACCTACTAAAATCTTTGAATATGATTCTATGTACAATTAAAATTCGTTAGATCGTATAAATCAATATTTATTATAATCATGAATTATTTTTATACTCTACTATATCTACTAATATATAAAGCTGAAGAGTTTGTTTCTGAGATTATCGCGTTCAAACAAACATACAAACAAACTCTTTAGCTTTATATACTTAATAGATTAGATGGAATAGATTAGGTACTTTTAATATACAAATAATATTTAGCTAAATCGTTTATTACAAACTCCTATGATTTTACTAGACATTTGTCCACATAAATCCTTCCGAGGGAAAAACGGCCATAGGCAAATGGAAGGACACCGTGAGGAATTGTGGATAGGTAACATTCATTAGAATTTCCACTCGAAAAATATGTACGTGTACGACAGGTATCATTATGTTTATAAAAGTTATACAGATACAGAGAGAAGCTGAGCAAGCATATTTCACTTTAATGTCATTCGACGCTTTATCCCGAAGGGGTGGCAGAGGCATATTATATGCCCACTTTTCACCACGTGTAATCCTGTCCCACGAAATAGGTGATGAGCCCATTGACGTCTTGAAATAGACAGACACAGGTTGTGGCCACCTGCTGTTGAAAATTTTCAAGCCGCCCATAAGGCCTTCGACTTGACTTAACGGCCGACATGTTCCTGGCAACCGGGACCAACGGATTAACGTGCCTTCTGAAGCACGGAAACGCTCGCAAATGTAAATGCCACACAGTGGTCACCCATCTGTGACTTGCCATAGCAAAAGTTGCTTAACGCAGTGATCGTTTACAGAAAACTGAGTCCGCGGGACCACGAGCGCTTCAATCCTATTTTTTTATTGATGTAAGTCTGGCAAACAATATCTATCCAAATAGCTTAGGTATTATTCTAAATTATAACTTGACAATCTTTTTCTTTTACTTAACGAGAGATAAAAAAGTATTACGGTTTACTGACCCATAACACAATCGTGTAAGCTCCGACTCGAAAAGACGAGGATATTTAATATGGATGTCGTTACATAAGTAGGTATATTATCGAATTCTTTTTCACAATTTGTAGTATTTAAAAGGTACATACGACTGTTTCCGTACAGTCATTGAGTTATAATACTATAGAGTCACAATCAGACAAATAAAATGTCCGCGCCGAAACGCGGCGCACGCTGCGAAGTGCGCAGAGTTTTTGTTTAGTTGTAAGGCGACCGCAATCCTCGTACAACGTCCGTGATGCCAAAGTGTTCGGTTGTTTCCTGCCCAAATAACAGCAGATACGTGACAAAAAAGGATGGTGTCTCATATTTTAGGTAAGTATCCAAACGAATTTATGTATACAGTGCGTGTTTACATTTAAATTTAAAAAAAAAAACATTTTCTTAGCAAAATTAAAATGCTGACCGCCCGACCGCGCATCGCGTCTTAAGTGTATCTCTTTCACACTTTAGATAAATATGTAAGAGTAAAAGAGAAACAAATAGTGTCGCGTCCGAGAGTGACTAGCAAATTGTGTTCTAACGGAAAGCTATGGAGCGGATTGACACTAAATATTTTTTGAGTTTATGAACTAAATATTTATACTTATGTATTACCATGTTGCTAAATGTTTTATTTTTTAGTTTTTCGTACTAAAAATAGGTCGATTGCGTTTTACTATTTTAAGGTATAAATAATTAAGTACAATATTTTTGTTTTAAGTTTTCCTCGAAACCCCATAAGATGCTCAGAATGGACAGTTATTATAGCAAAAGCCCGAAATGAATTAAACTTCAAGTCATATAAAGGGTCGGTTGTATGCTCCAATCACTTTCCTCTTTCAGACATTTATACAACAACGAAAGGTTTTAGCAGGCTTAACAAAAATGCAAAAGCTACTTTACAAGTATGAATTTATCCTTTTAAATGAATTTATTATATTTAACTGACGATTTCGATTCAATTTGAGTTTCTAAGTTCTAATACATAAAACCTTTGTTCCTCATATTAATTTTGTTTTATTCTGCTCTCTGCTCCACGCATAACCACTACTTACTTAATTTACTAGTGCAATAATATGATAGGTAGATGAAATAAAGATACTGAAACCTTTTTTGAAATCAGATGGTAGTTTCGGAGTTGTTCTAGGTATATTTTAACTCACTCTTTTATACAGTCTAATTTTGTTATATATTACTCTTTACATTTTACATTATACACTCCTTCTAGGCAAGTGCACTCCATCTAGGAACACTGCATTGCTTACCATCAGGCAACTTGTGGTCAAGCGCTTGCCTAATTTGATATAAAAAAATAAATAATTATTTGAGTATCAATAACGTCTCCACTGCTGACTTGTTCCCTATTCGTACGCAAGCGCATAGTAAATGATGATGACAATGCATACGAGCGATTTTGAACATTATGCAATCGGCCTAACGCCTAAATTCGAGCAAATGTCATTTTGAACTTTGTTATATTAAATGTATAGGTATGTAGAACGGCGCTCGGACATTTTTTGAGTGTTGTCTGTTTATGATTGTGACTCTATAGTATTGTAACTCAATGCGTACAGTAGATAGCAGTGTTGATTTGGTTATCTGAATATAAATATTCACTTTCCATCAGGTGGGCTGTATGCTTGTATGCCACCTCAGCGGTATAAAAAAAATCAAAACTTACAGTAGGCCATTGATGTACAGTCAGCCTCAGAAGTAGATTGACACAATACTAAGGTACAGTTGCAAGGTTGCAAATAAAATTTGCATGTTTGTTCTTATTTATATCAAATTGTTTTAGAACAGTGTACATACTTGTTTAAAATCATGATATGCTGAATTCTATTTTTCTTTATTTGTAGATAATATTCTGCTATGCTAAGCCACTTTCGTTACTGACCATACATTTGCTCATTACAGTAAATGCATTTATAGATTAATTAGGTACATTAATTGTACACAAGTGGAATGGACGGAGAATACCGGACGGATTATCTGTAATACAAAATTTTGTAGTTCATTATAGTAACTAATATTATGTGAATGTAAGTTTGTTTACTACGCTTTCACGCGAAAACTACTTAACCGATTATCATGAAACTTTGAACACATATTCTTGGAGGGATTAGAAGTAACATAGGAAATGTATTATTGTAAAAAAAAATATGAGACATATAAAACGCGGGCGAAACTGCGGGTATCAGCTAGTATAATATAATGTAAGTAATAATTAGCTTGTTTATAATGTAAGTAAAGGCCCATACGCTAATGTTCACAGTTTTGTTTTCCGTGAACTCAGTCTATATTTTATACACCTATGAAAAGTACTTAGATAAAAAATTCAGTCATCCTGTGACGACTTCTTGTCGCTATCTTCTGCCTGTTTTTGTTCTTGTTTAGGTTCTTCTTGTTCTTGTTTTGGTTCTTTTTGTTCTGGTTGATCCTCTCTTGTGTCTTCTTGTGGTGTCTCTGAAGGAAGTGAGATGTGATCCTTTGTTTTTTTTTCACAAATCTTGCTGTCTCGTGAAATTCTTCCGATTGAGTGGCCTTTAAGATGTGATTCCTGTATAAAAATACATATTCAGGGACATTATTTACACAGCGCAATTCAGGCAAAATTGAACTAATATGTGCTATGGGATAGACAGCTGATAAACACACCTATATGTTTACATACATTTAAGTATATCATACAAAGAAAACACCCTAACCTACATCCCAAACATTTGCGAATCACACAAGTATTTCAACCCAGGATTCAAAGCCGAGACGTCAGCAAGTAGGCAATAACAAGTCGCATACGCTACCAGTACGTCACCAAGGCAGTCAAATTATAAAGTGTCGTGACTAGAATTTGACACTAGCACTAGGGTAGCAAAATCGTTAAAAGTTTTATTAGTCTAAATAATTTTGCAATGGACCACATAGTTCCCGAACCACTTGCAAGTGGCATTTAGGCTCCCATTTAATTAAGCAGCTTGATAGTTTCCAAGAACGAAGAAACCTTAACCCTTCTTAACCTCGTACTTTGATAGTATTGTATTGGTTCTCTTTAGTCACAGTTGTAATAGTTGCAGGCGTGGTTTACTTGGGCCCCTTACATCCGCATATCCATTACATTAATAGAATTAAAACCGGCGGCGGTGGATTAACGGTAATTCGTATAAAGTCAAGGTCAAATACTGCAAGAATACTCTTAATAAATAATTATTAGAAAAACCTCTTCACCTTTTCATCATAAGACCTAAAATACTTACGGTTTCTGAAGTTCTGATAGAGCTCTCATATTTCAGGTTCAACCTCGGTGTGGCTACCGACATAGCTGAAGTAACTTCGTCCTGTATTTGTTTAGCTTCGTCAGGTTCGATTAACTGCGCTTTAAGACAGTCTATTACTAGTTTTACAACGTATTCCATATCGTCTTCCTCGAGGTCCACACCGCAATCTGTTAAGAGAAATCGAAATCACAATCCGCTCAGAAGCGCTCGTGGCCCCGCGGTCTCAGTGTTCTGTAAACGATCACTGAGTTACGCAACTTACACTATGGCTGGTCCTCGGATGGGTGACCACTTTGTGGCATTTACATTTGCGTGCGTTTCCGTGCTTCGGAAGGCACGTTAAGCCGTTAGTCCCGGTTGCCAGTAAAATGGCAGTCGTTAAGCCTGGTTGAAGGCCTTATGGGCGGCTTGAAAATTTCAACAGCAGGTAGCCACAACCTGCGTCTGTCTATTTCAACACGGCAATGGGCTCACAGGAATCCACACTAATATAATATGCCTCTGCCACCCCTTAGGGGATAAGGCGTGATGGATATTGATGGAAATCACAATCCGGAGGATGACTTTCAGTTCTATGAGTTTGCTGCGTTGATTACTAACCCAAAGCGAAAACATTGTACCCCATTTTAACAAAATTCCGCTGACGGATGAGTTTGAAATTTCGCACACATAAAGAGTTTAGGAGATTAAATTAGGTTTACCTTTCAAATCATCTATAACTTCTGTCATTGAAATATTGTCTATAGAGTCTTGAGTTAGTGGATGATCGTTATCAATAAGTGCTTTCACCAACGAAGTCATCGTCTCTGGAGTATCTGCAATTGTTGGACAGACATAATGAAACAATCTAAAATTGAAAATAAAAAAAAACTAAACTATCTTCACGCTGTGTCCCTGACGGGGTAGTCAGACAGGACAGTACGCCAGGCTTCGCGATCCATGCATACTTCTTTCGCTTCTTCAAGATTCATCAATCGCTTCATACACGCACGTCTGGTGATCCGAGTACTTTTGACTTTTCCGTTTTTGAGCAATCTGCTCACGTGGTCTTAAGTCTAAGTCTCGGCCTACCCTGACTCCTTCTACCCTCTACTTTCGCACAATATATATAAATGTAATGTATGATTAATGGTTATTTAATTTTTGAAGTAGTCCAATTAAGCACAGAAAGTGATAAAAAGACACGAGACATAATAAAATTTGTTCTTATGAAACATACAGTTTTGACATCGATCTACGTTTTGATATCTTGCACAGTCCCTAGGAATATCTTCTCCAGGATTCATCAGGGCTCCTTAACATGAAGCATAGGAGAGTTGTATGGTTTTAGCTCCCATTTTGACAAACCCACCGCGTCTACATTCCTAACAGGGCGAGGTCCACGAGCATTTCCCCACGGATATCAAAAGATGACCCCGAGCACCCATTCAGAGAGCCGAGAGCCAGGCTCAAAATTTGAATGCTGAAATGAGAGCGTTATGAGTTTAATTCTTATTAATGGCACCCGCGTTTTAACAGCTTGATGTGGGAGAACAATATTTCACGTGGTTGATGATGAATTCTTTAGACCTATATTTATTTATCTTATTACGAAGTGCAAGAACAACAATCAAACATACTTTTAATATACTTCAATAATATGACAATGGTACAAACCTGCATCTTCAAACCCAACTGTATGCAGTAACGTAGCGAGAGTGGGCCCCACTCGTTGGGACAAAGGCATATTAGTGTCTGACACCTGTTTCAGAGCGTTTTCTAGACCTTCCAGTAATTGCGACATCCCTTTCATACCCATGCTTTGCATTTCTTGTATCTGTTGACCAGTTAAGACGTAGAACAGAAATGATATATGCATCTAATGTACTTAGCATCATCATCTGGGTCAATTGACGCCCTAGACTGATGCTATACCAAAGATTGTCACAACGTTCGGCCTGCACATCTAGTACCTACTCGTAGTTATTTTGCTGTTGCATTTTGCTCGATAACGAGTTGTCGTCAATGATTTCCTTCTTTCTCTTTAAAGTCACTTTCTTGGATATTTGTTCGCGTATAACTTTGTGATATATTTGACACTAACATCCCGATGAGCTAGATACGTGAAAGTTTAACCATTGCACAGAAGTGGATGGCAATGCATGAGAATTAGATAAAAAAATAGGACAAACGAACAAGAGGAGAGACAGATAAATAAAAAAACGATAATCTTAATCAGATTTTTTTTATCTAATGGTTTTTTTTGTTTTCCTTTTCATTTGTTTTAAATGAAAACGAGTTTCTGTTCTCAGAGGGACGTTTGGGGACGGTTCGAAGCGGGCATAAGCTAATCTCCTCCGGAGATCTTCATCTTGGGGCATACCCTTAGCCGGGTCGCAGTAAATTTGCTATTTAGATGTCACAGAGGAGCTATTCGACAAGCTTGAGAGGCTGCAAAACTTGTGTATCCGTTTTATTTACAACCTCAAAAAATATGATCATGTGTCATATTTTCGCCAGGAACTCAAGTGGCTCCCAATCCGCCTTCGCAGAAATAATCGAATTGTGTGCCTTCTTTACAATATCCTATACAAACCAAAAACCCCTTATTACCTGAAGGAGCGATTCTCATTTACACGATCTCCTGATGCTCCTTGCAGGTCTCACCTCCGCTCCAACCTCAAATTCCCTGTCCACAAAACTGACTTCTATTCTTATTCCTTCACTGTTCATGCAGTCAGATTATGGAATTCCTTGCCGCCAGTCATCAGAGAAAGTCGTACTATCTCTTCTTTCAAAAATAGAGTCCGTGAACACTATCTTTCCTCGTTATCCTGATCCTTTGATAAAGTTTTCGATATTTATTAATTCTTTTTTTATATATGTATTTATATGTTTATATATTTATGTGTTTATATATTTATAAGTGTATTTATTATATGTATATTATACATTTTTATTGTGTGTGTATGTACTTTCATTCCTTAAAACTTTCTTACACATTTCTACCCTTTCAATGATTTCTTGATTCTCTCCTCTCGCCGGTCTGCTGGAAGTGATTTCTTTAAGAAATAAGCAGTATCGTTGTACAATTTTCCTGCTATTTTCAATTTTATATTATAATTTGGGTTCATAAAAATTGTTAAAAAAATAAAAATAAATAGCTTTCAAGCGTATCCTGCGACCCGTTGGTAAGAAGGCGGAACACCGTGTTTAGTGGGTAGGACGGCTCCTAGAGGGTCACAGCATTCCCGCAACAACAAAAAAACCCAGAAGATCCGCAAGTTTATTCATTTCCTAGGGATTTTTTAAGACATTTATAAACTTTTGGATCGGGTTATATTTCGGTGACATATATAATTATATACTAAATAGTTGACGCGGGCTTCACCCGCGTAAGGATGCCATCACGTTACTGGTTGCGGATTAGAAAAGAAGTCAGTGAGCGGAGGCTCTAAGTCCCTCGTAGCGCCATACATAATGGGCTGCACTGGCGATCCTTACCCCTTCTTCTACCGTAGCAGCTCATCAGGTGACGTCCAAAGTGGGACCGACCTTGAGACTCGTCTTAAATAAGTCGCCTACCAAACCCACCCCTCTTCTACTAACATCTTAGCTTAGTTAATTTCAAAATTCTTAACTTCTTTTTGTTGCTTTGTATAATGTTTTAGTAGTGCAACAAATGCTTATGTTTTGTAAGTACAAATTTCCTTCATCTTTGTGCGTATACAATGAAACCTCGTACGCCAATGCACGTCATATCCGCGCAGAATAGGGCTACCTTTCAACATTATGCCGCCACGTACTGATGGATAACATATTGCTTCCACTACGTAACGAACCACGTAACATAAATTACCCTAGATTCACCCCCAACCTAACCTTCAACGTCACAACCTAACTGGGGACCGTAGACACTGTTTAAAAGCGTCTCAAGACCCGGCGGAAAGCCGTCTCGTTAACAAGAGCTCTTAAGGTTCCTGTGGAGGAGTTTTCACAAAAAGTTCTTGTTACTCATAAATCTGTTTCATCGAATTCCAACAACTTTTACAAGTCTTTAGTGATTGACCACATAATCTTATCGGGACTTTAAAAAAACAACACAGTAATTCTTAATATTGCACTTTGTAAGTAGGAAACGTACTAAGTAGCTTATCTGAAGTGTGCGATTAATGAGGAAAATACGAATGAAAATGTTTGTTTAAAAATTTCCTTATACTTACATGCTGTCGTACGACTCGGTCGGTCAAAGTTGCCACAGCGTCGAAGGCTTTGGTTCTCTTTTTGTACTTGGTAGGGTCACCACCATGTCTGAACAGCCATTTTCGTACCAAGCTATCTACCACATCATATCGCGAGAGTGCACTGTAATAAATGAACATAGAAAGAAAGAAATATTTTTATTCTTAACATTTCAATTCTGACCATAACAGGATCGTTAAAACAAAGGCTAATGGCCGGTTTCAATATTCTATCTTCAGTTAAACATAGATTGCTACCACAGATAAACAGTTGAATTTTAAACTTTTGTGACAGATAGTTCAATGTCGTAGGTAAATATTTTTCGTATATAATCATTCGTCGATCGGTACCGATGGTAACTATTTTGACATTATTTTAGACAATAGTAAAAGATAGATAGGTTATTGAGACCGGCCGTAAGTGAGTTATGATTGTTACAATTCAAAATAAATTGGTCAATGGTGAACCTTTTTATGATCTGGAAAATCTTTCTTCAAGTAACAGATTGCTTTTTTAGGTTAAACAAAAAATGAGGAATATATCCATACTTATCTATACATCCGTACAGATAAATTATAGTGTCTGGTTGTAATTCCCAATTAACAGCTTTCTACTAAATGATTATGATAATGACAATATCTGTCTGTTTGTTCTAGCTAATCTCTGAAACGGCTAGACCGATATTAGCAGGTTTTTCTGACAGATAGCTATTGTTAGAAGAAGTAACTTTGGAAAACTAATATTTCCCCGTATCCCTATAGGAACGGGCACTACGCGGGTGAAATCACGGAGCGTCCGCTAGCAATAGATAAAACCATAGTTAGGTATATAAGTTTATCATTCACCCCTTTATCTCGAAGGGGTGGCAGAGGCATATTATACGCCCGTGTGCATTTTTTGTTACATGTAACAGGTGGTGAGCCTGCTGCCGTGTTGATAAGAATAAGCACAAAAGTATTGAAATAGGTACACATACCCAGATAGGATATCCGGTATTCTGTTGGTTATGTCTTCAAGAAGTGTTTGCGCGTCATCCCGCGTCACGCGCATTGTGTCCAAGGCGTCAAACAAAAGTTTCATAGTATTCACGTCACCACCGCCGCTCATGTTTGTTTGAGATTGTAATGGCGATCTGTAGACATTATTTTTAATAATTCAACACTTTTTTTTAAATAAATACATAGACCGACTTCAAAACTATATGGGTACCTAAAATGGCCTTACTTTTAGGTGGATGAATTAATGGGACTTTAATAAATAAATATCCATCACGCCTTATCCCCGAAGGGGTGGCAGAGGCATATTATATGCCCACTTTTCACCGTGTGGATTCCTGTCCCACGTAATAGGTGGTGAACCCATTGCCGTGTTGAAATAGACAGCCGCAGGTTGTGGCTACCTGCTGTTGAAATTTTCAAGCCGCCCATATGGCCTTCAACCAGGCTTAACGACTGCCACTTTACTGGCAACCGGGACCAACGGCTTAACGTGCCTTCCGAAGCACGGAAACGCTCGCAAATGTAAATACCACAAAGTGGTCACCCATCCGAGGACCAGTCATAGTGAAAGTTGCGTAACTCAGTGATCGTTTACAGAACACTGAGACCGCGGGGCCACGAGCGCTTTGGGACTTTAATAGACAGCGATAAAGGCGTGACAATATGTATGCATGTATGTATGCTGGATGTTATGTTATGGAATTGTTTAATACTTTTAATACATACATGTACTCTAACTGCAATCGTAATTATTTTTTATTGTTTGTGACTGAATAGTTCTGTTGTATATTTCGTTGACATCAGAACATCACCTTTTTAGAATAAAACTTTAAAAATGATTATGCTCTTCCAGGCCATTCTATCTAGTATGCTTTTGTTAATGAAACGACTATTACCGACGAAAATACACATTATTAAAGATAACTCAAAAACTAATGGTAAGAATTTGAAAAATAATAATAATAGGAATCACTAGGAGTTGCTTATAAAAAAAATAATCATCTAAATCAGTTGATCCAGATAAAAGTTATAGCAGGCGAATTGAATACCTCTTTATTTTTTGAAGGCGATGTTTACCGACTTCAAAAATTAGTTTTAGACACTATCGTAAATGATATTTGGGCCTACTCACATGGGAAAATATTTCCGTTTCTTTTCTTTGTGGCTACGAGGCGCCATTTGTAGATAAATAGAGGATGTCTCAGATTCCTCCTTAAGTCGCTTTGGTATTGGTACTGTACAGGGAGCTGGTTTTAAGCGAAGATTCCTTATTTCTTCCCGTAGTTGCTATCAACAGACAAAAAAACAGCTTACAAGAAAAATCATTACACATCTTTTGAAAAAAGAATGTAGCAACCAAGTGCGAGTCGGACTTGCCCATGAAGGGTTCCGTGGTAGCAAGTTTATTTGAATTTTTTAATTGAATGAAAGGTAAATTGCGGTTTACGATTTATGACGTAAGTATACTACTTACTAGATCTGGTTTTTTCGGTGGAAGTTTGCATGGTAATGTACATCATATATTTATTCATTATCATCATTCATTTATCATATATTCTCTTACTTTAGAAGTTACAGGGGGGGGGGGGGGGGGGCACACATTTTACCACTTTGCCAGTGTCTCTCGCGCAAAGTATTCATTTTAGAAAACAATGATTTTAGAAACCTCAATACCATTTTTGAAGACCTATCTATATAGACGACAAGGTTTAATGAAACAAAATTTATTGAGTTTCAGTTCAAATTATGTGGAACCCCCAAAATTTATATTTATTTTTCTATTTTTGTGTTAAAATCTTAATGCGGTTTACAGAAAACATTTACTTATACCAGTATAGTTCTTATAGTTTCGGAGAAAAGTGGCTGTGACATACCGTCGGACAGACAGACAGACATGATGAATCCATAAGGGTTCCGTGCCATTTGTGTACGGAACCCTAAAAATACCGCAAGGAATCAATGTCACTTGCGAGCTCTCTATTAGAGATGCCTTACTGTAGGTACTCGTATATATTTTATTATACAATCAAGGTTACCAGGGGGCATCATCCGTTTTTCATTGTAGGTATGTGTCTTATTCCATGATATTTACTAGAGATGGGCCGAGTACTCGGTTGATACTCGGTACTCGGCGTACTCGGCGGGTTTTAGATACTCGTACTCGGCTCGAATAACTCGGTTTGAATGCCGAGTATACTCGGTTTAAGCAAAGCAATATATTTAGGTAGATATAATTAAAAAAACAGTGTTAATCAAAAAGTATTTATTACTAATAAAGGAAATCTTTGTCAATCTCAATTAATAAAATCAAAATCAAAATGATGCTAATGAATGAGTAGTAAAATTAGGAGAGCAGTAATATAAATAATCAATATTTAAAATTCAATAAAGGCAAGTTGTGATGCAGGAACACAAGGCTCTCTGCACGTTCTGGTAACAGCCTATTCCTCTTTTCTTCGTAGACGTTACCAGCCTCCGAAAACAATCGCTCGCTATACACGGTGCTTGCAGGTGCACATAGAAACACTCTTGCTAAACTTGCCAGCTCTGGATACCTTGTTTGGTGCCCTGCCCACCACTCGAAAGGACTCTTGTTTTTTGCCAACAAATTTTCTTTTAAATAGCCATCTAATTCTAAAGCAATGGGGCTTTTAGGATCATCGCGATCTAGTGGCTGTGTGGAAGCTAATTCTTCGAAGCAATTCCAGAAAGCTGCATGAGGATCTTGTGACTGTTGTAATCGTTCAGATTCGTTTTCTTCACTGCTGCTAACACTTTCTGAAATGTCACTTCTTTTTACTGACTCTAAAAATAGCGTATTCCTTATTAGTTCATTATTTTCTGGATGAAAAAATCGCATCCTGAATCTGGGGTCTAGCAAAGTTGCCAAACTATAATATTTGTCTTTTTCTAACCCTTGAAAGCGGCTCTGAATTTCACTTTCAAGCTTTTGTTTCATATCAGCTATATTTGGACAAATTTGGGAGACTTCAGGTTTTGATAAATACTTTAATAGGGCATTGGTGTGAGGTATAACTTCAGAAATTGATGCTAATGTGGAGCTGGTAATTTTAGTAATTTCTTCGAATGGTTCGAGTAATGTAATGCACTCTCGTAGGATCTCCCATTGACGTTCAGTTAACTGTTGTAGATTGGCTGTACTTTGGTTGTCCGTGATGTAGAGAGATATTGCCCTTTTTTGCTCTAACAATCTGTTTATCATGTAAAAAGTACTGTTCCATCTTGTGGTAACATCTTGTACGAGTTTGTGCTCTGGCAGTTTGAGTTCTTTTTGTATGAGGGTTAGTTTTTCTTGTGCCGCTGCAGAATGGTTAAAGTGGCCTACAATTTTCCTAGTTGAGGCAATAACGTCGATTACATTTTGTTCCTTCAACGAAGCTTTTATGGCTAATTGCAGCGTATGTATATAGCATCCTTTGCCAACATATTGACTATCATTTATGGCTTTCACCACATTGGGTCCATTGTCTCTTAAAACAAGATGAATGCGAGCATCAACATCCCAGTTCACGGATAAATCTGAAAGCACTGATCGAATATTGTCCGCCGTGTGGGGTCCTCTAAAATGTGGCATCTGCAACACTCTGTGCTGAAGCTCAAACTTCTCGTCTAGCCAGTGAGCGGTGTAGCTTAAGAATCCGAGTATGTTATTTGTGCAGGTCCAAATATCAGTAGTTATTGATATAGCTTTAGCTTTTGCAATTTCCGCTCTTATTACGTTTTTTACTTTGGTGTAAACTTCTGGAATGACAACCTCGCTCATGTACTTTCTACCAGGAATTTGGTATTTCGGTTTTAAGGTAGTCATTAATCTTTGGAACCCATTATTTTCCAACATAGATATCGGTTGGTTATCTACCGCGATCATCTCCGCTATAGCGTTGTGAATTTCTTTAGAACGCGAATCAGTTATGTCCCATTTAGTAGTAAATGAGTCAAAGAGGGTTTGCTGTATTCTCATTGCATCCGATTGCGATGACGAAGTTGATGCTACGGGCTCACGATTTTGAGATATTTCCCGCAAAGTTTCATTTTCCAAATCTTTAAACTCTTCTGTGTGTTTTATTTTAACATGGTTTAACATTGCCGTCGTAGAAGCCTTTCGTCCAACACCACTACGTGAAATTAGAGAATTGCATAAATTACATTTCACTTTTGCTTTATCTTCCACAATTTCATCGTAAAACGCCCAAATTCGGGATCTTTTACGTGAAGTCATAATGTCAACAATCACTGATCACTTACTACACACAGTTAATGAACAATATTTTCAATTATTAATCTACTATGACGCGCAACGTGAAGTTATTTGTTTGCAAACTATCAAGCGACTGGTAGTTGAAAGGCGCGGGCGGGGTGTTGGCGGGATGAGGGGTGTATCAACACGAGCCGGCCGCTCGACCGCCGCGAACCTGTTTGTACGTGTTTACGCGCGCGAAATGGGAATTTGGTTACACCACAGATTAATAAATAGTTACTAGTTGAACCGAGTTACTCGGCCGAGTACTCGGTTGAAAAAAAATTGAACCGAGTAAAACTCGGTATTCGTTACTCGGCAAAAGTGTTACTCGGCGCATCTCTAATATTTACCGTTATTTGCTCTCGTTGTTGGGCGCGCACAATACGTAGTCGCATTACATCGCGATCGTAATCTTCCTGGTTATAACCTCCTGCCATTTCATGTACGCCTTTTTTAGCCTATAAAATGTAGTTATTAGTTACTGTAGTTTTACTAATAAACAGAACAGAATTAGGAATGTTCTATACTATAAAATGATAGAAGTTCCTATTTATAAGCGAGCTATTTCAAAACCCAAGAATACTTGTTCAATATATGCTACCTTAGGGGTATAACAAAATATTTAAATAATTTAAATATTTTTAAGGACAGGTAGATGATTTAATTACAAACCTTCTGCGGCAACACATCAGCTTGAATAGCAGCAGCCACTCGAAGTCGACTTGAATGGAAATTTAGACGTTCGAGATATTTTTTCTCTAAATTTACAAGACGCTCCTGAAATCAGTACCCAATACGATGTACTTTGCTTTCTCAAGCGCTATGTCAGACAAAGTAATGATCCATTTTGGAATATATTATATTCCATCACATAGGCGTATGTATCCACAATCTCAGTAAAATATGTATCGGTTTAGTAGTACCATAATAAATGTTTTCGTCATATTATCAGTGCTACAAAACCTATTACAATCAAACTTTTGAATTCGTACAAAAGAATCTTTTTATGAATGTAAAATTTTATGCGTTCGCGGTGTATACTCATACTCAACATAATATTTCTTTTTATAAATTCAACTTAGAGGTATCCAAAACAAAAGGTTTTGTCGGTTTTGTAGAATTTATAGTTTGTGTTGTTACCATTGTCCCCACTAAGATCTTCAAGTAAAGGCAAGTGGTGCACCTGGTTACTGACGGTCATGTTACTATGAAGCGAAGAAAAAAGCGGAACAAAACCCGTGTGGCACAGTAAAGCTAATCACCCTCCCAATTCATTGCAGCATTGCATTAGTAGTGGACTAATATTTTATTTTATGGTTCTGGGTCTTTATATTCGTAGCTAACTGCTACGAAGTTACGAAAATGCTATGGTGACTGTTGTCATTTCACAGACGTAGACGAGTAGAAAACATTTCGTCTACCTAGAAGTTCGAGCACTACTGGTTTTCCCGCGATCTCGTTTTTTTTGTCTACTTTCAATATTTTCATTATTTTTATGTGCCAATTTTTGTTGCATTTCTATGAAATAAAATATGCTTAGATGTGGATGTTTATTACCCGCGAAGTTCACATTATGCAGTCTTAAAGAAAGTGTCTATCCCAACCTTAAACACTACAGCAATAAATGATACAGAAATATATTTCATAATCTTTCATAGTACATATAAGATTTGTGAAAATTCAAATCCAGTGGCAAAATTTGCATCAGACTTAAAATCATCATCTATTGACAAGAAAATTTGTAACAATACTCTATTTAAATAATTAAATACGTGTTTCAAATACCTAATTGCTTTCTTTCTTTAAGTCCAGATTTCAACTTTAGACATAAGTTTCGGATGTCGGTTGGTTGTACAGAAAACTTACCTTCCATCCTTGAATCTGTGCTCTCACTTGCGGCAACACTCCAAGGCTATTTGTAAACTTGTGCCTACGTGCCATTTGTCGCAGCAATTCATCGAGCGTCTTGTCCACTTTTCGGGGCTTCCCCAACTTGCGTGTGAGAACATCACGCATTTGTGCGCGCAATTCTGCAGCCGTCTGCTCCATCGCCTTTATGTCGATATTCATGCGGAACAGATGAGTGCGATTCACCCTTGAAGTTGTACAAAGGAATAGAGTAAATATACCTGCACGCACTTACTAAAATTACATTGTAAAATTTTAATGATAAAATAAAATTATAAATTAAGATTCTCCAACAAGGACACAAAAGTTGTTGTTGCGTTTAAGGGAGCATCTATCGCCTGAAATGATATATGATGATGACTTTAGGCCCAGGTTCACTCTGATTAGTATCATATCATATTTTTTCGCGTCAGGTCCCGTAGTAGTAGTATTTAAAAATATGATTCGTATCATATTCATTGTCGTATAGTCATATGTAGTTGAGAGTTTCTAATATAATCAGGTGACGTAATGAAGTCCTATCATGATCTCATAAGTCTAGTCTATGCACAATATAATCAATAAATATAAATTAAAAGTCAGTATCTGTCATAAAATCTTGGGGTACAAACAGAGTCAAAATGCATAATTAATTCAATACAACACAAGTTATACAAACTTTTGCCGTAATTTTTGTTGCTTTATCTCGTCTTGTATTTCCAGCACTCTTTTTCTAAGCTTCATAAGCGTCGCTTCGGGAAATACTACAGTGTGGGATAGCCCTTCAGGTCCCTCGCATCCTCTGAGTGCTGACGCTCTCATCTGATCGTAACGCAGAATCACTACTTGATCCACTTCATTCATACAGCTTTGCTTCTCCATCTTAATTGTAGTATAAATTTGTTAGATTGAAATCTTATCCAGTTTTAGATTCTAAAGATCGCTTTTCTAGCCAATAGTCTTTGAAGTGCTCGTGGCCCCGCGGTCTCAGTGTTCTGTAAACGACAGTTACGCAACTTTCACTATGGCTGGTCCTCGGATGGGTGACCACTTTGTGGCATTTACATTTGCGAGCGTTTCCGTGCTTCGGAAGGCACGTTAAGCCGTTGGTCCCGGTTGCCAGTAAAATGGCAGTAGTTAAGCCTGGTTGAAGGCGGCTTGAAAAATTTCAACAGCAGCAGGTAGCCACAACCTGCGTCTGTCTATTTCAACATGACAATGGGCTCACCACCTATTACGTGAGACAGGAATACACACGGTGAAAAGTGGACATAATGTGCCCTCTGCCACCCCTTCGGGGATAAGGCGTGATGGATATTTATTTTATTTATTTATTTATTTTACAATATGTATGTGTGTGTATAGATGAAAAGTTCACGCACCATAAATTCCTTGAGATCATTTTTTCTAACATCGAGTTGCAACGTCAACTTGCGTTTCATTTTGTTGTGGGTATCGATATCTCGATAAAGTAACTCAACTTCCTTGCTCTTTTCTATAATGTCTTGTTCGTGTTTGTGTCTATATATAGAAGAAATAAAATTACCCAAGTGTGTTTTCATATTACTAATTTTGAAGTCATTTGCACCCATTATTTGATGGGTGGTGTGTACTAGCCCCCCCAACTTCTGTTCACTTACACAAAAATCATCTGCAAGCAGGTGGTACCATTTTTATCAAAGAATGAGGCTCTGTCTGTGAGTCTAACACTTTAATCCAAAAGGAGACGAAAGGACAAGCCGTTCAGTGTATGCGAGCTAAAAGCAGCATATTGGGTTTAGCGGAGATAACTTAGCAAATTTTCAATGTAACTTAGATCCTATATTAGGTTTGAGCTTCAAAATTACGCATTGGATTTTGTTGCAGTAATCACTCTCATTTTACCATTTTGTTCAGGCTAAAATGATCAGAAAAAACTACCACAGAAATAAGTTTAGAGTAACTGGCTACTTATCTATTTACCTGGTAGACCTCAATTCATATGTTTTGTCATAAATTTCCCTTTCACATCCTTCTGGACAAATGTTGGGGTCAAGACGAATAGGGCCAATGTCGCGACTATCGACGCTTCCCTCATCCTCTTCTTCACTAGATGACGAGGATGACTCCGATTCAGAGGATTCTAACAACAGAGTTGCCTAAATTAAGTAAAGTATTACTACAATTTTAGAAAAAACAATATGCATAATATTCATTATTCATAGCGCTATTATTATATAATACAATTGTAGGAAATAAGTAGTAACGGGTGATATTTTTTACAAGTATGGAATCCTTATAGTGAGAAATGGAGGACAAAAGGAGTGATTTCCTTCTTTTACACTCTATTCTGAGGAGTTTTTTAGGTAGAGTAATGTATAAAAGCTAGTATAAGATTAGCACCATCGTCGTCGTGGTCACGCGGTGGTCTGTATTTCTTCTTAAATATCCTTCGTAGGAAGTCGGCAAATTTGTTGTCAGAGACTAAATTCTTGAATTTCCTTTGAAGTTCCTGGCACTCAACATCAAGTTCCACTTTCTCTACTTGTATATCGTCAATACGGTGTTTACAATCTTCTATTTGCTCTTGAACTGCTTTTACCTAACAAAAAGACGTGTTATGGAGGCAAAATGAACGAACCGACCATAAATGAATTTTATGTCAATTTATATTGAATGATTTCTTGATTACATACATAAATAACTAAAGTGAATTTAATTTGTAGAGATGTACAATTGAGTACTTAGTTCCGAGTCTAAGTAAGACAAGATAAAACTAGAAATAGGTGGAATGATATTACTTGCATCAATTTTGAGTACACCCTTTCGGCCAAACGGTCTTCATGTGCCTCAAAACGGTTCAATACATTCATTTCTCTGTGCATTTGGTACAAATGTAATTCCAACAATTGATTCCTTTCCTGCAATTTTTTTTAAATAATTGCTATTCAAATGACCTCAAAACTTAAAATGAAAACTACAAGTTCCGAAATAATTTTCAAAGTAGGTTGGGTAATATAAAAACACAAATCATAGCGGCCTCCAAATTTAAGTGGATTTTTTTGATGAAAATTGAGGGATAGAGCCGTGCCCGCCATGCACCCCCATGTGTCGATCTTATTTGTACCAGTTTACAGTTGCAGTAGCTCCAGCTTGACTCACCGCTGATGTTTGGTTCATTGATAAAACTTTTCAAAGGTTAACTTTAGGTAAATTAATAATTTGGTACCCAAACTCTTACCTGAACTCGGATTCTTTCTCTTTGCAACTGTCTCAATCGAGAATCAAACTTTTGAACAGACATTTCTGCATCGCCTAGTAGCATATCTTGTTCATATAAATGTCTAGTAATTATAAAATGACAGTTAATATTAGAATAAAATTTACTCAAGATGTAGCTTTAACTAAATGTTACTGCAATCGAAATTAACCAAACTACCAATCTTCATGTCTTTGACTTCATAATTCAAAATTTCAAACAAAATCAGACATTTAAAATATTTTATCAATTATGGATAACGAGGTACTGGAATAATTCATACCAATTTTTTGCTTAGTCGTAATTACATAAAAAAATACAAATGTCAGTAAATATTTGAACTAACCAAAATTTTACATCACATACTTGTGAGTCTTGCGTATATTCTAAACAACTTCGAGTAAAAATGACATACAGTTAATGTTAAAAACCTTTCTATGCGTCGTTCGCGTATTTCCGCTTCCAAGGGCGTTGATTCCTGATCGGGTTTGGGTCTCAATAGCTCCCAAGAAGCTGCCAATGGCCGGGCCTCTGAATTAGATATTGATTGCATAATTGTAAAAAAAATATTTGTAATCGACGCAAATCAACCGTGAAGGATATATATCATTAATTTAGTCAAAAGTCAGTCACCCGTAATAGGTGTAAATCTACTGACGCGTGATGGTCGCACCCTTACTGCGAGGGCAGATTTCTTTCGATCCTCCACTTGCTGCACCTTCTTAGATAAACGTGACTGTACTACTACTTGCTCTGGTTTTATCTGTATAACAATAATAATTTCGTAAATATAGTAATATAAAACAAATAGAAGCAGGAATCTTAGCTAATATTCTAAAATCTATTATTTTATTTTATAAAATATTCTTAAAGTAATGATAAACGTAGCTACACTGCGATAAAGCGAATCCTGCTTGGAAGCCCTAGAAGAGTGGAAGGAGCGACTTCTGCAACGAAACATACGGCATATATCACACACAACATTATAGCCTCTCCTACCGAGTGACTATTGACTAGGTATGTTCAATATGATCTCACGGCGGCCGTAGAAGTCCAATGTCATACGCTGTAGACTACGATGTTTGCTACGAGTATAGTTTAAGAAACTAATCTTTCCCGCCTTTATCCCTGAAGGGTGGTAGAGGCATACTATACGCCCACATTGCACAATAAGTATTTTTGTCTTACATAACAGGTGGCGAGTCGTATTGCCGTGTTGAAATGGACATATAGTAATAATGAACGTACCGTCTTACCTTGTTTTATGAGCACGTTTAAGTACGGTACATGCAGTGCTTCATTATAAATTAATAAAAACACACACACAAAACTCGCATCCAGCTAGTTTACTAATACTAAACTGACCTCTAAATGTCTTTCAGGAAATTCTAATTCATCATCGATTACTGGTATGGCCGGAGGTGCTTTTACAAATTTGGGAGGTATTTCCACACGAATTTCCGCTAGGCGTTCTCCAATCTCCTTCATACGTTGCACTAAGCGCACTTTGTGCTCACGTAATTGCAAGACTTTTGCGTTGAACTCGCGCTTAGTGTCGTATATCTGCATTAATAATTTGATTATAAGTTTGTAAAAAGCTTACGGAATTGAAGGTATTCACAGAGGTAAATAAATACATTATTTAAATCTTGTTTTTCTTCTTAGCATCGCCGTCGTCGCAGTTGATTATAAAACCTACATGAATTTGGCCTTTAGTTAGTAGAAGCAGATTGATCCATTTCATTATGGATTTAGTGAAATATTTTTTTTAGATTAATTTTTTGCTAGTAGGTACTCTACTCTACTGAAGAGTATTGTTCTCGCTAGATTCGGTAACCATATCCAGAGTTGTAAGTATATCGTAAGTGTCTTGTGTGACGTTTTCTTGATGTTTTATGTATTAGTACTTGCGGTTTTTAGAAAAGTTATGTTTATGGCTAAGGTATGTTTTTCTTTGCAATTACTTAAAAAGTCGAATTCTTTTTCTTATACATTTAGCTAGTGAGGTTAGACATAATTAATTTCATTCATTCATTCAAGTCATTTTATTAAGTTTTGAAAATAGATCTAATGACTTCAAAAATTCTAGTTTATTTTAATAAACAGATATACTAAAAACAATATTTCAAGAGATCCTTAATAAATCTGGTCAATGAATTTACCAAGATTAAAGAGGATTCGGAGCCTAGGGTTAGTTTTCATTAGCTGTTGTAGATATTATAACCGATGTGTCTTTGCACTTCTTATATTATGGCTGTTACCTACTTAATGAATCTTTCTTACTGTTCTTGTACTCATAAAGTCTGGCAAGCAGAAGACTATAATACCCTCTTTCTTGCGAATAATGAATATAAAAAAAATGAGATTACTTACCTCTTTTCTGGTCATACAAATCCGCAATTGCGTATTATGACCCGGTGGGGCTACGTAATCACCCTGTGTCTTTAGCAGGCGATTGCCGATGGTTGCCTCAGCTTCTTTTAGGGCCTCTGCTGCGCCTGGTGGCATCGCATTTGGGTCCGGTTTGTGATTTAGATGTTCTTGTAACTAAATGAAATATCAAAAGCATTTACATTATAGAAAAAGTTTTGGATCATTCATCATTCATCAATTCAGCAACATCGCAACTTTAAATAATGCAGTGTTTCAAAATATCCAGGTCTAAGTCCTTCGCAATTGGTACACCTGTTGACGAGAGACGAGGATATAACGTACATGTTAGGATGTATAAGTATTGGATATCAGCCCCTGTGAGGTACTTAGTGAGAATCATAATGCAGTCGTTCCAGATATTATCCTATATCTAGATCCTTATCCATATATAAATATCCCAGGTCGTGGGATAGTCGTGGACCAATCTCATATCCTAGATTGTAATTTTTTAATCTAAGATTCTTTTGGATTGAATTTTTACGTGCCTATTAGTAGGTATGTGAATAGTATTTTTTATCAACTTCATTTACAAAATCAAAAATCTTTATTCATGTAGGTCACAAAGTAACACTTATGAACGTCAAGATTACTGCTTCTACATTTACATTTACTGCCAGATTCGCAAAGCAATAGGTAGAGCCAGAGGAAGAACCTGGCAATAAAACTCATGGCCACTCTTTTCTAACCGCCATTTTGATTACCATGATATTTGACCAATTATACAAAAAAAAAGAACAAAAGTAAATGTTGTGTTCATTAAAATTACACTTACATAGTTCCTTTGTATGTATGTGAGAAAAGTCGACTAAACTGAGTTTGCCTTAAATTTAAATAATATTATTTGTAACAATTGCTATAACAGCTATGAGCTGACCATTCCCAACAGACGGTACCCGTTCACGGGTATGACGCATATATCAGCTATCACCTTACTCAACCGTATTGTAGGGAACAAGGCGACCCGATACATACGCCACCACTGCCAGGACACTTAGGCGAGAATGACATAACCAAAAACTACACAGCAACTATCATGTCATTTTCAAAATAATAAATAAGTCTACATAGTGCTCACACAATAACAAAGTCAAATTACATATAATTATGTATATTAGTTATTACCGGGACTAAACGCAGCCATACCTTTAGTTGCCTGGCGTTTCAAATTATTTATACTGGAGAATGTAATAAATACAACATATATATGCAGATTCAAGACAAGTAGATAATATAACACAAGATTCATTCGAATCCTAAATAGCTCGAGCGAAGAGGAAGCAACTTATTTCCATTTATTTTTATTATTCAAATAATCATTAATTGTGTAATTACTGATTATTTGAAAACAAATTTATGTAACGGCAGGTTCATAATGTCTAAAGGAATTATATTATATAGGCGTACGCCTATTCCTGCAAAAGAGTCGTGAACCTTTTGTAAACGATGATGCGTTCCAATTAATTTATGCTTATTTCTAGTATTTATCGAATGTATGTCACTGTGTCTATTGTATAAATGTATGTTCTGTTTAACTAACATAATATTTGCAAATATATACTGTGATGCAACCCTTAAAAAGCCAATTTCTTTAAAATTTTCTCTAAGAGACACTCTAGCACTCAATTTATATATTGCACGTATAGCTCTCTTCTGGAGTACAAAAATTACTTGTAGATCAGCTGCTTTGCCCCACAGCGAAATCCCGTAAGACATGACACTATGAAAATAACTAAAGTATAGTAGCCTGGCAGTTTCTACATCAGTTAGCTGCCTGACTTTACTAACGGCAAAGGCTGCCGAGCTGAGTTTACCTGCAAGACACGTTATTTGGGCGTTCCACTGCAGTTTGCTATCTAAAGTGATCCCCAAAAATACAGTTGATTCTACAATATTAAGAGTATCACCGTTCAATGTTATATTTGTACCGCAATTCCTGACATTAGGCATGCTAAATCTGATACATTTTGTCTTCTTAGCGTTTAGTAGCAAATTATTGGTCGTAAACCAATCTACAACTTGGGCAAGTAAACTATTTACGCCGTTAAAATCAGTAAGTGTACGATCTACTTTAAAGATAAGTAACGTATCATCAGCAAATAGAACAATGTCGCACAAGTTCTGTACATAGAATGGCAGATCGTTAATATAAATTAAAAATAGAAACTGACCTAGAATTGATTCCTGCGGTACGCCCATAGCTACAGATGCTCCAGAGGAGCGAATTTCATTAACATCAACATTTTGTATCCGATCATTTAAGTAGGAGGCAACAAAGTCCAGTGCAGAGTCTTTGATACCATAATAAAAGAGTTTTCGCAATAGTGTTTTATGTTCAACGCAATCAAATGCCTTGGAGAGATCGCAGAATACACCAATAGCATTTTGTCTATTCTCCCAGGCGTTAATTTTCTAGAATGTGAGGTAATTCTAGTTGGCTCACAAAATAAATTTATAACTTAAACAAATTTATAAATCTGATACATTACGAAGACTGCACAAGTATGTCAACATTAAAATCCCCACACACCACAACATGTTTTCTAATAGTAAACAAACGCTTCAATACATTTTCCATTACAGTTTCTAATAAATTATAATCCCTATTTGGAGGACTGTAGACACAGAGGACAATGAGTTGCTCAAGCTCAACACAGGAAAATTACTTGTGAAACAAATTATTTACATATTTACAAATACAGTTACAAACCTGAATAAACTGCATGTGATGTCGTGTCAAACGCTGATGATAGTTTCTTAGAGCTTTCTTTAGAGCATGCGGTGGCTTGGGCGGCAGACCTAGCAGGAAGGAAGCCACGCGAGGAGGACCATAAGATGTCTTCCGTGTGCCCATTCTTCGCACGGATGACTCAGTTTTCCTGTTTGTAAGATCCATACATAGTCCTACATAAACCATAGTCATACTTTTCCATACATAAACCATAGTCACACTTTTTTGTTTTAAGGATTAGTTACATGTCCATGCGCGTATGCGTAATTTATAGCCAAGGTTTGCGATGAGTGCCATTTCCGCTTCCAAGTTAAAATCATTTTCAACTAATATATTTTGGGATGTAGATACACTATCTACATCCCATAGTATATTATACCAAACTTAATAAACAAACTTAAATTTAAATAGTACATTTAAATTTAATTTAACTTACTTTACTACAGCATCAGCCATTTCTAAGATATTTATGTTCCTAGCAGCGTGTAAAGTTTTAAAAATTAAAGTAACAAAAGATTGTATTGTATATAAATCAAATAGAACAATGATTTACGTACAAAGTGATGTTCATTGAGGTTGTTTTACATTATTGAACTTGGTCATTCATTTCACTTTTTCATTTGACAGCTATCTCAATCTTACTGATGGCCACCTAAATAAACTCTTAAACAAACTACAAAAAAACCTAATCGCCAAGCAGAATAACTATATTTTTTTCGACCAATCCTTTCATACTTTTAAAACAACTGTTTGGGATTTTGAAAGAATGCTGTTCTATATTATGGGATAACTTGAAACAGAACGTGAAAGCGTTAGAAGTACAAGTTCACAATAATCGCAATATTACCTTCCTCGCAGAGCAGCTTCTGCCATTTTCACATGTACTTCTTCGAATTGTTCTTGAAATGCTTTTGAAAGATTCTTTTGGCGTAATGGTTTAATGATCACTTTGGGATCCCTGCATTATTAAGAAATCATTAAAAATCTTCATCTTAATGTTTAGTCTTAGTTGCATCTAAACCTTTTCGGAAATCTGGGGTTCACTTTGTATTCCACCGTTTGAATTTACAACCCCTTTACCGATACTATTTTAGTTCGTTAGCTTAAGTTCGAAGATTCGATTCAAAGATGGACAACTTTGCTGGGCACCGCATTTGGTTTAGTGTGAAGGTCTCCTAACCAAATGCTTTGGCGAAAAAAGAGTAGAAATTAATAAGGGCGTCATTATAAAGTCTCGTTTCTTTTTCGGTAAAATTTGACAACATTTTAACAATGTAGGAAATATGCAAAATTGTATTTTAAGATGTTTATTCCAAGGTGTACTAAACTTTTGAATTTACACCGAGTTTAATCTTACACTTAGTTATATAATTGCGGAAGATTATAAGAAATAAGACTTTATATAACACGATTATAAGATTAAATCACACCGACAAAGACAACCTCCACATTAGTTGAGCAGCGTGCTCTTCAGCGTACTCTTTATAGATACAAAACGATGGCCTACCTTATTGCTATGACCCTGAAGGGGAATACATCAAGCTGTATGATGTTCCTGTTGTACATTTTGCTAAGCGCCAAGGTAGACGCCTCGAGCTGGTGAGCGAGTTTCCTCACAGTAAGTGCCATAGCGTCGTCTAGTTCTCGTTCTTGCTCCGCCAAAGGTCGCGGGTCTAATGTCACATCTATTTGTTGGGATGCTGGCAGGCTCCGGTTTCTACGATTAGAACTTTTAGAGTATAAAACTAAATTAATGTTAAGATTTATTAAAATAGCATAATAATCATCGCAGCTACATGGAAATATATGTTGATTTTTAAATATTATCCTATATTTCTTTCTTTATCTGAGTCAGTTAGATATCGTTTGAAATAATTCAGTTCAGTCAGAAATAACAGTAGTAAAAACTTCTAGTCCAAATTTTGGAAAATTGAACTTCATATGTAGCAAAGACGTATAATAGTAGGTCATCAAAAAGTTCTTTTATGTATTTGCTTACTAGACAGATTAGACAGGCATTTTTCTACCCCTACAAGTAGGATAAAAAGATCTCTTTCTAGACTTACTGAGATTTCTTTCTGGCCCTACTAGGTTTTTTTTTGTTTTCGCGGGGAATGCCAATACGCACCATCATCCCTGCTGCGGGGGCAGCAGGGACAGTGTGTGAGGCTCCCGGCCCGTGAGAGAGGGCCGTTCTACTCACTAAACCTCGCAGGGTAGGCCTGAGGTTAAATCACTGCGAGCCGGCAAGGGGCACCCCAGAGTGGGGGGGGGGGGGGGGAGTCGTCTCGGGGCGGCCGGAGTCAGTCAAAAGTCCACCCCGGAGCTCCCTAAGGAGCTGAAGAATCTAGCCGCACCTCCACCGCTCTCGAGCGCCCCTCTGAAAGCAGAGGAGTTAGAGAGCGGCGGGAGTGCGCTAAGGGGGCACCCCCTGGAACACAGAAAGGGTGCCCGTCGCCATGTGGCCAGTTGGGCTGGGTCCCCCGACCATCCGCCCACGGCCAGACACTATTCGGGGGCGCGCATGTATTCAGCACGTCGTCGCCCCCGAACACGACGGCGGGGCGGGAGCGTCTGTCCCGTACGTTCCCGCACCCGCAAAGCCTCTCGTTTGGCAGCCATCACCTCACTAGCAAACGAGGCGACGGCGGCCCAGCACTGTTGGCTGCCGACCATGGCTCGCACCATGGCCGGCAGCGACAAGTCAACACCAATTGTGCACGTGAGGGCGACACGCGGCCCGTCCCACGCCGGGCACACGGCGAGTGTGTGCTCCGCCGTGTCCACGACGCCACTTGAGCAGTGACGACACACGGGGTCCGGCTCCACCCCCGCTTCCTCCCACAGGTACTTGGCGAATACGCCATGCTCTGTGAGGAGCTGACTGAGGTGAAACGTCGGCGCTCCGTGTGCCCTCTCCACCCAAGCACGTAGGACGGGCCGGACAGCCCCCACGAGCCGGGAGCTAACAGAGGGGCCTACCAACCTATCAGCCCGCTTCCGGAAGAGATCGTCGCGAGCCAACTGTCTCCAGCGGTCGATCTCGTCGGGAAGCGACCGTCCACCGTTTCTTCACACCAGGGCGCTCTCTTCATAAACCTTCTTCAGGACTCCAGCCTCGAGATCCCAGGGGAGGCTCCCTGCGATTAGGCATGCCGCCTCGTAGGACTCGGTCCTATACGCCCGCGCAATTGACCGCTGCGTACGTCGTAGCAGCGGGATTGTTTTGGCACAGAGGGCGTCCGACCAGACCACCGTCGTAGAGGCGGCCTTACTAGGTATGTTAAGTCCTCAATCTCTGGATGTCGTTATAGGTGATCCAGGCAGGCCAGGTAATTTTTAGGACACTTAAAATAATTGCAGGGTAATCTTTACTTACGCTTTTATAAGTTTACTGTATTCAACAGTGAGTTCGGTCAGTTGTTCTCGTACTCGTTTCTTGTGCGCGTTGGCGATGGCCATCATTTTGTCGTACTCCTCGGTTTGTTTCAGCTGCTCGTGGGACATAAGCTCACCTTCTACAGTACTCGGTTCGGGAACTTTTGGCATTACCTGCATTCGGACAATACCACCAATCCGTGATGACGCATAATAGCTATAATTAGGTGTACTCGAACATTCACAACTTGCAAAAAACTATAGTTAAGTGTGTATTTTTGAAGAAAGCGTGTGTGCAAAAGGCAGTACTTAAGAAACCTCCTTCAACATTATCAAAAGAGTTGGGCAGCAAATAAATAATATTTATTTTAAGTTTTTACGCCATTAGCGAACTAAAACCAGCGAGTAGTAATAATTAATACTATCGATGTATTTCCAGTCCTGAGTATAGCATTTGGCGAAATGAGCGATATAATATGCTAAGCAGTTTAAAATTATCATCAGGAGTAGTTTACTAAGCGGATCTCGTGGCATCAAGGGTGAATTTTCAAGATTTAAAACAGTTCTACCATGACATATTACGGGAATCAAACATAGCTCACATATGACTCGTAATATATACTATTACCGTGGTGCTTCCCTTTATTCTATAGGATTTACACCTAGTGGCTTTTCAGGGCTCCCGCTTAGCAAAGAAGGGAAGTTCTATTAACATCTTCTTGAATGTATCTTCAGATTAATTTCGTTGCGGGTTTAAGACATTTTAACTTTTCCTGGAACTTCAACGAGATCAAGCTCGGTATAACTTTTCTGGTCTAGGTCATTGCTATAAGTGTAAGTGCTTGTTTTACACGAGTCACAGTAATGGGAATTTGGGTGGGATTAGTATTTCCAGTCCTAACAATACAAGCAAATGAGCTCAACTGGAGGAGTTAACTAATGATAACTTTCTGTAGCTAGTACTTTCCTATATACAAAACAGAATACGAGTTAATCTGAAGCTATGACAGGAATACAGTATTCGTAAAATCCCTCGAGATTAGAAAGTACCGTATCATCTATTGTCCTAAAATGCACCTCGTAAATATATAAAAATCTTCTTTAAATGCTGTATAGTAATGAAATACTTACGGGTGGTTCTGCAGGTGGCGGTGGTATATCAGGCAATGGGATCAATGGCTCATGGAAATTGATCATGTAAGCGAATATGTTGCCGTCAGCACCACATGTATACAGTCGTCTGAAATGTCACTCAAAATGATGGTTCAACTACGACAGGAATCTACCATTTTGCAGTATCAATTGGAATACAATTATAATATTACGCATATCTGACGCTTGCTTTTCAAACTAATGACCACAAAAACGGTTTAAGATAATCTAAAAAAAACTCATGATTAAGGGGAGATGTGTAGGTTAGTCTATCTATCTATCAATGATTTGTTACTTACTTTCCATGAGTGCTGATCTCTATACAAGTTATCGCACCGGTATAGCTGTCGTGCATTGGCAAATAGTAGTTATCTTGAAAGTCTATACGTGGTATTGGTTGTTGCTGAAACATACCTTAATATAACTAATTTGATAAAATTGATTCATTCAGCTACAAGGATCAATATAATATTTAAAAAAACAACAGAGTAAATAATATGGCATAGACGACTGTTAACCAAGTATGATATTAAAAAATAGAAAAATCATCGTGACCAAAACGTAATACGCAATTGTTAAACCAAAAGGCCTGCTCTGTAACTTTAACTGTCCACTGGCCGTAAAGTATTAGGTTTAGATTTTTTGCAAAGTATGCATTTTGAAGCGCGTTGTCTATTATATATTGATTGTCGATTGGTACACTTGACTTGTTAGAGGCGACTGCTGTCTAACCTCTCAATCCTAGATGGTGAAAGAACCTGACTTTATGAGGGCATACTTTTTCCTTATTCGAAAGGGACAGTAACTAGCAGGTGATATTGGAGGGGTAGGAATATAAGAATGGTATTAATAAGACTTCAAACCTCCTCTTTCGCTAATCGCCTGCCTTTTAGTTTTTTAAGTAGTTTCTGCATAGCTGTCATCCAAATTGCAGTATGAGTTTCAGGGTTGTCTTCTTCTTCTGTTGGCATCCGCAGGACTCGTATGTACCCGGTATTGGTTCCAACTATCAAATAGCGTCCCTCACAACTATTAGAAGTTAATATTTGTATTAGTTAATATTTAAAAGAATCGAATCTACTAATGTGTAACTTGAACCAAATATCTTACATAAATTTTAAGGAAGTGATATCATCGCACCATGCATTCGGGATAGGTGCATACTTCAATATCTTGTTAAGTCCCGGTTTTACCAGCAGCATGGCTCCGGTCCCTTTTTGTACGACCCACACTCCTTGGTCACAATACTCGGCCCAAGTCAACGTTGTACCCAACATACTCTCACTTTCCACTGGAAATTGATATTAATATTAAATGTTAACCTTAGAACAGTAACAACTATTGGACTGTTTCTTTTTAAATAATCTAAAGGAAAAGGTTTGTATGAAAGATTGGAGGTAACATTTTATTCAATAGTATCTACATCTACTCAAAATCAGAGTGGGCAACTAATAACAGATTATAGGCACCTACAATACAGTGGAGTGGTGTAGATTAAGGCGACGTTAAGCTTATTAGAAATATTTTATTTAAAAATAGTAAGCTTTATTTGAATGTTTTAAATTAACGTTACTAAGCTAACTGCACCCTATCATCCTTTAAAATGCAGAAAAACAACGTGAATGCACTAGAAGGTTTTCCTTACAGAATATAATTCAGTTCCTACATAAAAACGTTACTGTTGATAGCGTTAAAAATGGAAGTCATCATTTTAAAACTATTGGACTTAAGACCTTTGATCGGGTCTGGCACCGTGGTCTTCATGATATTATTCTAAAAAAAACTTTTTTAGAATAATATCATCCCCTTGACTTCTAAAGTAACTTTCACCCTGTAGTATTCGCAAGGGTAGGCCGAGACTTACATATGAAGACCACGTGACCAGATTGCTCAAAAACGGAAAAGTCAAAAATACTCGGATACCCAGACGTGTGATGACCAGACTAGGGCATAAGTGATTTAGAGGATTAATTCAAACAATAACATACTCAGCTCTATAGCACCGAGCCACTCTTCCTCCTCGTCATCGTCATCGCCCTTTTCATCTTTAGCTTTTAAAGCTTCTTCGTCTAAACTGGCGAGATCTTCTTCTCCAGGGAAGGGTCTGTGACGCATGCTGTCAAAGATATACAATAATTTATATACTTACGTACTAGTAGATGACAGACATGTAGTACCAGGATGTGTATGTAGCAGGAGGTTAGGCCTATAATAACATGGTGGGTGGATGGTGGGGCATTTGGTATCTAAAGATAGAAATTAAAGTAATTGAATCTTTTCTTATATGGCTCAGTCACATTTCCCAGTAGCTTCCGAACCCTACTTTGATTAGATTTGGCTGGGGATAATTTTTATTTGCTGCTAGGAGGAGCTATCGTTTGGGTTTTAAATTTCGGCATTGTTAAGAGCAACTGCCGTCTGACCTCTTAATCCTGTAAGGGCACCTGCGTCGTTGGCTCCTCCGTTAGTCAGCAGGTGCATCGATAACAGGTAAGACCATCGCTTGTTGGGGCCAGAGATCTTTCTGGTGGCTCAGTCTGATATGTAGTAGTAATATGTATCTAATAGAAAGGTATCATATACATATAATTTAGTTTAGTGTGACATTTATTTTATATTTCTATAGATATCTACAAACTTACCTATCTCAGCTACGTATAGGATATTATCACGTAGATACTCACAAATGTTTTTTTACTAGAGTCTCTATGTAGGACTCGAATTCAAGTCTGAAGGTAGTGATATCACCGTATTCACGTATTTCAACATGTGGCAGTCGTGCTTCCATTAGAAGACCAACTTGTCCACACAACAATATAACATATTCCTAAAACGTAAAAGATATAAAAAAATAGGTCTTTTCATACATTATCCTGCTTCGTATTAGCAGGATAATTTATGAACATATAACTGTCTAACTGAATGTTTGTTAAACGAATAGTCTGAAAAAAAAACCCTGGATTAAACCATTGACTCAGTTTTATCGCGGGCACAATTTCTTGTAGGAAATCGTTACTGGAAAATTTCACCACAGGGCGGAGCCGCGGCATCAGCTCAGAGAGTAATAATGTGACTTGTAAGGAACTCGTCAACCAGAAATCTGATAGCTACTTTTATATTTTTTTTATTTATTCGCTTTACCTTTTCAACCATTTCAACCGATTGAAGCTAACGCTGAATGCCCAGATTTGTCTCCCAAAAGGATACAACAATCTACTTTTAACAGACTTCAAAAAAAGAAGAAGGTTTTATGTGCAAAGGTATGTATTTTTTTAAATATGTTTGGCCTTACCATGCGTTCGAAGCTTTGGAATAGACTAATTTAATACAAGGTTTCCCTAAGTCACCTTTTAAGATACTCACAGAATGAATTATGGTAGATAAATTTGTATTCTATTCCATCAACATACGGGTTTTACATAATATACGTATTTTTAAAAATAAACTTGTTAGTGTAGTTCTAAAATATCGTTTTAGATAACAATCTCATAGTTGCATCTCATGGTTAAAAGTAACAAACTCTAAATATTGCAGTGTAATGTGATGTGAGTCATACCTCGTCTGGTTTCCAAGTCATAAAAGCGATATTATTAGGAGTTTCTATAAAACCAAGTCTATGCAATTGGAAGGGTGTGCCCAGTTTCAACCTGTACATAAATATTGTGCTATCTTCGGCGCAGGTCACCAGTAAAGTGCGTTGATGATTTATCGATATTTGAGTGAGGGATTTTGAGTGTGGTTTTAGCAACTGAAAAATAATTAATGTTTATAAACTTATATCAGTATCATTGTATAAGGATCTGTTTCAGTGCGAATGTTTGTACCTATGTCATTCTCGTTGTTCAAGTCTTCTTTTGGAACGAGTTGAG
This sequence comes from Thumatha senex, assembly GCA_948477245.1. Classification (NCBI taxonomy): domain Eukaryota; kingdom Metazoa; phylum Arthropoda; class Insecta; order Lepidoptera; family Erebidae; genus Thumatha; species Thumatha senex. Next base: position 15,951,446 of record OX419731.1, on the reverse strand, counting down.
CTACGAAAAGCTCATATCGGCATTCTTTTAAGATAGAGTTTGGATTTCCACGTGAGCGTGTATGTAGTACTGACTTGTAATGGTTATAATCGTATGACACAAGAATTGGACTCCCAGGGCAGCTTCCCGTACACATAATCCTACTACGGTCTCGGGTGCACATAATATGTATATTTTGTGATTAGTGAGTGTGCAAGTCAAAGTCAGCGGTCACATTTGTACAATTAAACTTTATGTTTTGTTAGTACAGATGTGACCGTTACGGCAATTTGAACGTGACTTGAAAATCAAGTTTGATTTTTGTAGAATACGTAATATGATACTAACCGATAATAAATCTATAACATCTGCGTTCGCAGAGTCCTCACTATGTATTGTTAGCGCAGAATGCACACGAATATCGATGAAACTCTGACGGTTCACCAACCGCTCAGGATGTAGCAGCAACGTCCGCATCACACCATCACCGAAACCAACCATGATAATATTTGATGTTTTATCTACCTAAGTAGCAAACATACTGTTAGTGAGTTGCATATATATGAGGATAAGTGAAAAAAAAGGGAACCCAGGCTCCAATTCTAGATAGGGTTTGCAAGTAACTGAAGATGCACTAAGATTTAATAGAAGGAGTAGCATACATCCTTACAGTAAATTTTTCCCTGAAAGAGTTTGTAATTCGTGCCAAGTGTCCACGATTTGCAATTAGAGTCAATTTGTGGAGAGTATTACTGTGTTGATATGGATAAAGACAGATTGTGGTAATTTTCGAACCACCTTTAAAATCTTCAACTTCGTTTAATCTTGTTACAGGCAGCCGGGACCAACGGCTTAAGAAGTCTTACTCACTACACCGTTTCATAAAATCTAAAATAGAGTGTAATATAATAACTTACATCTAAAGGTGGATATAATATGCAGGTTATAGGCACAGCGAATTGATACCGGGCAAGTAGCGTATGGTTGTAGGTATCATAAGCGTGTAAAGCGCCATCTTCCCCAGCTGTAACTAATATAGGATGAGTTCTCAGTGCCGCCATAGCGACAACACTTCCTGCATGGCAAGTTAATATTTTACGATGGTTGCATTCAATTTTATCGATTTCCAATTCAACTATCCATAAACCTCCATTGCCATCCTATAAAAGAAATTATGTTTATTTATTATTTTGTATCCATCACGCCTTATACTCGAAGGGGTGGCAGAGGCACATTATATGCCCACTTTTCACCATGTGTATCCCTGTCCCACGTAACAGGTGTCCCATTGCCATGTTGAAATAGACAGAAATTATGTAATACAATTCAAGGCGCTATAATGTATTCATTTGTGAATCAATCAATCATATCAGCCCATCTCAGTCCATTGCTGGATGTAGATCTCTCTCAATCATTTTGAAAAGATAATTGCCTTTTACCGCGCTGACCAGGGCTGTTTCGAATTTTCCTTCTCATCGACATGATCTCGTTCGTTAGTCAGCAACCACGACGCACCACTCGCAGGTAAAACAGATTTGAGCCCCAAAGAGTAAATAGTAGTAGAATCGTCTGCTAGTCGAACTCAAGGTGGTGCAGAGTTATTCGGTATATGCAAGGGATACTTTGATCTCAATCAGCTCTACCCATTTTTTTTCGTTTTCTTATATTTTATGAAATCTAGCGATGTCATCCCTACCCTAGTTGTTTGAACTGAAAATACAGACAGGTATTAATATTGGCATTATTGACCTTTTAAAGTTAAGAATGGTAAGTTTAAATACTTTTCTGTTACCTATGAACAAATTAAAAAGAAGGAGAAATTGTCTTACTTGGGCAAACCAGAACATGTCTTTTTGATGCTTGAGGCACATTATTTGACAACCAGGTACCTGTAAATTATATACATAATATTGAGGACTAGGGAATAAGAACGTTAACGATTATATAATTAGAGCGAATCATGGTTCCGACGTTATCAAAAAAGGAAGGAATTAACATGAGATTTTCGGAAATTATATATTTTAGCACTTGGGTGAATATTTCATTTCGTGCATATTGCATGGCGGCTGATAAATAACACATTAAACATTTTTTTAATGTTACAATGTTTTCGTTTAATTAACATAGGCCTGCGTTAGGCGCAATCCTTTAAACTGCATGAAATTTTGAAAATAAAAGTCAAAATCTAATCACCATCCGTGTCCCTTTTCCCAGATTTTAATAAATTTATGAGTCTTTCTAAAAAGTCTATTGGGAGAACAAATTTTTTAAGGCGTTTTCGGTTAATAGGTAAACTAATCCATGTTGCACCATGTCATACCATCTAAAATCACATTGACATTATTATAATTACCATTAATTCCTATTCTTTTTAAAATGGAATGGTAATTAGAAGAAACAAACGGTAATGATTTTTATTGAGTCTGGATGACTAGCAATGACAGAGGTAGTAATCTCCCCCATCGTGGAGGTCAGCGGCTGTCCCAGTGACCAGGCGAGAGCCAAAGCTAGACGCTTCGGCTTCGGTCACGATCTTCAGCTGCCCAGCGTGTAAAAAACAGCGGACGAACAGAACCTCCTCATTGGTCCCTGACCGGAGGGAGTGTGGGGGTACAGTGAAAGTTACCGTGAGGAACCATTGCTTCCGCTGCAGTTAGTCCTGTCACAAAGCAAGCTCTTACCGCTGTCTCACCGCACTACTTTAGTTGCGTTGCGTACGTCTAAAGTACAGACCACCTCGAGATAGAGGCCCGTCAGGTATGGGTAGTGGTTGATACCAGTTAAGAGAGGCCACGTTCACGACAGGATGGGGGAATGGAGGTTCATTAATGGACATACTTATCCGCATCCTACAGGTGAATCTAAACCACTGCTCTGTTGCTCAGGATCTCCTTTGCCAGAGCATTGCACAGCGGACATTCGCCTACCGCAAGTAGTTATCAAGGAAGAAGGAAATCTTTTTTTTTACAACTGGTTGCGTAACATGATTGCGATGACGAGAGGTCTATTAGGTTCTATAACGTGGTCACCGTTGCCAAGCCGTACTGGGTCTACCACGGGAGCCCAGTCACCATAGACAGCTTAGCTTTTTTTAGCTTTGGGTGTTGACGCGGACACCTGGCGCCTTGCAATTATTGCTAGGAGCCGATGCTGCGTTGCAACTGATTGGTTATCGTGGCTACTTATTTCTCGCTAACCTGTCAGCAATATCAATTCGAACTATGGCTCGCTGAGCAAGACGTCATTCTTACCGCATTTTGTCCCAGTCCTGGAAAATGTCAACGCCTGGGGGTGACACTTGAGGCTCCCGAATAACCACTGGTAGGAGGAGAAATTCGGCGGTCTGGGTGATAAATCCATGACCGGAAAAATATCACCACCTCGGTGTGGTGTGTGCGCGGTTCGACCGTAGATGTATCGTCTGCGACCCCTGATCGCACACGCCGCGTCCATGGCTGGCTTGTGTTGGAAGGAGGGGTCGTTATTCGTCCATAGTTATATTTAGTTTGACGTTTCGCCTCCAACTGGCTATCCTAAATACTTCGGCATACGTTGTGCTGTCAAACGCCTGAATCAAGGGCTCTCCGGGGTGCAGTTATCGTGCAGGCCTGATTTCTGGTGGAGATCATAATGCAGAGCAGAGTGCATCTCCGCTATCGGTACACCAGGCACTGAGGCCCGAAAGGTCCCTTTAGGAGACCATTAACCTGGTCAAGAAATTGGCCCAAAAATAGCTCCTAGAGAATCTGGCCCAAACCCCAGCCAATGTTATAGATTATTACGTAGTCACCAAAGGTGAGCTAGAGGTGCTGCGGCTAAGCCCCGCAAGAGAACCACTCCGGACCCGAAAGCTTTCCGGGGTGAGTATGACTTCTGGATCTCTATGAATGTTGACTATTAAGGTTTTGGCTCATCCTTCAATAAATACTGGTTTCCCAAGGTGTCGTATACGGGGAAATTTGTCCTTATCCAAAACGAGGGCGGCCAGCGGCCTCGCCTTCCGGCTATTGGTCGCCCGTATTTCTCGACGAGGTATGCAAGCTCTTTGAGCGTATTATTGCAGAGCACTTTGTCGCATATGTCACAGTCATGGGGATCTGGTACATAAGCAGTTTGGTTTCCATCAGTTTGGTTTCAGTGCTCCTCCAATGATGCGAGTCCTCGCGGAAGCAGCGTCATCACAGTAAGGTAGTCATGGCGGTGTCTCATGACATAGTCAACGCCTTGCCCTAGAAATGCTTTAAGAAGTCGCTTATTTTCATATAGTGCCTCCCTGCCTCTATTGCATTGTCGGGGCTTATCTTTCCGAGAGAGCCATAGCTTACCAAAGCTAGGGCTGGCATGGCGAGAAGTGTTGTTTGGGGGAGGGATCGGTCTTAGGACTACTTCTGTAGAACATCGGCTGCGATTGGATGCTGCGCGGTCCGTTGCTGAGAGGTCACTCTCGTGATGGCGCCAGGAGGAATGCATCAAGATGCAACGTCAGGTGTTGCTCTAGTCCTGTGTCGAGGTTATTTTTCAAACCTTTGATTTTATTTCTAATTACCATTTCAAATTATTTCACTACCATATCTCGAGATCTAATTACCGTATTTGGGAAATCTCATTACCGTTTAAAAAAAAAAGAAACGTCAATATCTCTTAGCAGAAAAGAGTAATTTCTGTGCCTTTCATAAAATTCAGTTTCTATCATTAAATTCTTTCCAAAAAATTTATAAAAACATGAATATTTGCATTTTTTTTTATTCTCTAAAACGACAAATATGCTCGAAATGAAATATTCGCCAAGTACATGGTGTCATAGAGGACAATACTTTCATCCGTATTAAGAGTTCCAATTAATAATTGCGAAAAGTTTTCAAAAACCCAGTTTCCGTAACTATACTTGAATTTGTGTGTGTAAAGTAACAGCTTGTATAGAGGAACTTTTACATTACTAGGATTGAAGAATAATTATTATGAATACTAATGTTAGTTCAACTTACGCAAGTTTCCGCAACAGGATTAAGTTCTACGTAAGGGTCATCTTCTGGAGGATCTGCTTGCTCTACCGTGTCCCAGTACCAAGCTCGAACACATCCATCTTGAGCTATTGTCGTTACTTCATCGCCCGCTGGACTTAGCATGAATTGAATCTAAAAACACATTATCATTTTAAAGGCTAAAAACTTTTTTAATAAACCTTGATATGATTCTGTACTTACAACTGGAGCTTGATGACAAACTTTACGGCCCTTTCGTGTTACTTCAACTTTAACAAGACCAGCTTCCCACACTAACACGTTGCCCCATTCACATCCAGTTAGCACCTGAAAATTTAATACGACCCATGTTTACTAACTATCCTCATGCATATTCCTGACGGTGTATGACCATCCATACTTACTTCTTTCGCTTTATGCAGATTCATTTTTCATGCATGTATGTATGGGTATTCGAGTATTTAATCTTTACGTTTTGAGCAATCTTTCTTACATGGTCTTACTTAAGCCTTGGTCTATCCTTACTACTTTCCCCTTTTTTTCTTCTAAAGCACTTAATCAATCAACTCGTCTATCGCAGTCCACTGCTGTACGTCGGCCTCTGTCAATTTGATTTCAGGAGGATGTTTGGTTTTACAGTACTACGTTTGTGAGACGGGTTGGTACAGTATTTTGTCTTTCTTTCTTTCCTTCTCTTCGTTATGAACTCATCTGTAGCCAGCAGGTGCACAGCTTGCAAGTGAATTTACCTTGGACCCTGAAGGTCGCCCCCAATTAAATCACATAAATCTAGTAGCTATTAAAATCTGCTAGACCATATTAAAGAGCGGTTCTCACCTTTTCATCTGGCATTGGATAAACACCAAGAACATCACAAATTTCAGTTTTTCCGAACCTACCTAATTCACCTTTTAATTTAACTCCTGTGAAAGTTTCAGCCATTTTCCAAAACTTTACATGGGCTGCGCCTAAAATGATATAAATAGCTTACTATATTGCTAATGACCCACTTATTAGAGGTAGGTACTTATATATTAAGATACAATTGAAGCAAGTCGTGGTCGAAAACGAAGTTACCTACTATGAACTAATGAAGAAGAATTAAGTTAAATACTGTGAACAATCTATATACGCTTTTACAACAGGCTTCCCTGTGACCTGAGAAATTTACCATTAAATAAATTTAAAAAGTTTATTAAAAACAAAAAAAACTAACTAACTATATTCACGCTGTATCCCTGACGGGGTAGTCAGAGAGGACAGATCGCCAGGCTTCGCGATCTATGCATACTTCTTTCGCTTCTTCGAGATTTATCAATCGCTTCATACACGCACGTCTGGGTATCCGAGTACTTTTGACCTTTCCGTTTTTGAGCAATCTGCTCACGTGGTCTTCATATGTAAGTCTCGGCCTTCCCTGACTCCTTCTACCCTCTACTTTTGAACAATATATATTCTTCGTCAATCGTTCCTCACTCATTCGTTGGACGTGTCCAAACCAACGGAGCACGCCCTTTTCCAGCTTAACGCTGACACTTTCATTCAAACCTGCCATATTGCGTATCACTTCGTTACGTATTCGGTCGGCCAAGGTAACGCCGCACAATTTTCGAAGTGATCGCATCTCCACAGCATTCAATTTACTTTCATGCATCTGCTGACATACCCAGGTTTCACTACCGTAAAGCAAAGTTGGCACTAGCACTGCGTTATGAATCGCCATTCGCGCTTCTTTTACGATGCTTTGTCGCTTAAAAACAAGCTTTGTGAAAAAGGTTTTTACTCCGTTACAGACTATTTGCATGACAGGGACGCCTGGAAATGATCTGCTGGCAAAATGAAATAATATTAAATTGTAAATAGGCCATCAAAAAAAAGCCTTCCTAAGTTTCTTGCCGGTTCTTCTCAGGTGGGCCGCGTTCCGAACCGGTGGTCGCTTTAAATATTTTAAATAGTGTATGACATTTTGTAAGCGCCGTTAAAATGGTCTATGCAAAATAAAGATATTTTTTATTTTATTTTTATATAGGGTAACAAGTATACCTACAGGTCTCAGGACCAATTCTGATTTAAACTAAAACAGCATTGTTGGACATTTGTAAAATCAATAGTCATAGCAAACAATCGAACCTGATTCGAATCACTGCTCTATATTTTTTTCGATGATTATAGACTATTCTCGATGATCCGAACCGCTAACTATAAATTATGCTTTGATTTCCTCACGGACGAAAGAGAAAGTAAAAACAGAAGTTTTTCATATGACTTTACTTTATATACACCCATTGTTCACCGTGTGCATCTGATTTGTGACAATTTCGAATGGTGCCACATACACTGGGTTTCCAGAAACGTCTACAATATGGGGTTCTTCAAAAGTGGATTGGAGGATTTTTGCAGGGTAGACATAAATAGTATTCTAAGTGTTATGTTTCAGTGATATCATACCTGCAGTAGTAAGTTGCCCTGGACAATAAGGTGAAAACATAACAGTATTGACATCGTAGGTAAAAGCACTTGTCCGCAGTAGGATCTTGTGACGTTTCCAGTTCCAAATGGTAAGATTGTAGTCGGGCTCTTTGCCCACCGACGCCAATAACTCTCCATCAGGACTGAAAATCATTAGTAACTTCACTTGTCTCGTTATTGTATACTATCTTGTTTCTTTGCGAACGTACTAGATGTCACTCGATGTCACTCGATTGTTCACCACTACGTATCAAAAAACTCCTTGACGAATAGTAAAGATAATGAGAAAGGCATAATAAAGATATGGAACAGGAAATTATTTTTTCAAATCCAACTCTTCGTACGAAATCGACCACCGTCGCTCTTGACAAATAAAACACAGCATACAACTATCATATTACTTTAGTAATACCGCAGCGCTGTTCTGACCCTTTGATGCTGAAGAAAGTCCAGGCGCCTACTAAGATCAGTTGTAAATGGCCTTCTGATCCACTGAACTACCAGGCCATAGTGCCGTAGGGAAATTTTTTTACCTTTTGCACTATTCACTTTATATTTATAATGTAGATACGCTCAACAATGAAAGTCGCTTTTCATAGCAGAATATAATCTACAAATTTAAATATAGAATTCAGTATATTACATAATGTACTATTTTGCACAAAGTATACACTGTTCTTATCTACCTCTTCTCTATTCTACAACTTTAGATATTGTGTTAATCTACTTCTGAGGTAAATTATACCTTATTTATTTGTTTTGTCGGAAGAGCTTAAAAGTGTGCAACTGATGATATGTTTACCTGAAGTCTAAAATAGAATATGCATTAGTAGTGCCATCACGGAGTACAGCATCTATATCCATTTGTGGCCATGTGTAAAGAATGATCAATGGGTCTCGGGGACCCTCTCGATCTTCTGCTATGGCTAAACGATAGTTTGGATCTCTTCTGTAAGACTGCAAGTAAAGACGTAAAAAAATTATAGAGCGTAGGTATGTCAATATTTTATGGTAGTTTAGTTTTTAAGTATTCCTTGAAATAAGTCGAATATCGTAGTAACGGAGTCTAAAGACTTAGTAGCTACGATATTTTTCTTTAAAATCGGGTCAGTGCAAATCAACTGTTAGCTTTTTTTAACAAAACCAAATTACATATAAGGTTATTTTTAAAAAAATCACTAACCGTAACCGACCCTACAGTGCCACCTGTGGTGCTTCTCCGAAACCAAGTTTGCCTCGTGTTGACATCGAAAAAGGTGATGATACTCCCAGCTGACCAGCATACAACGGTCTCATCACATGCGCATAGATTGAAGTACTTATGACAGTTATACCCATATGAATATCTACCGGCTTGTTAAGAAAATATTTACTTTAATAATTGACCTGGGTTATATCCCTGATGGGGTAGTTAGTTAAGTTTACTTAGGTAGTTAAATTTTGAGTAAAATATAGGGGTAATAATGATACCAGCACATACTCACGCTACCTTATTCTTAAATATTGTAGGATCCTGTAGAACCAAAAGGTTTACACTATGTCGGAAATAACTTATATTCATATTGAAATTGAATCATCTTTCTCATGCGAAGTCAAAGATCTCCAAAACAGCTACCGGAGTCTAAAGCGAAGGGTCCCAGATAGCGAGACTATTTGCACGAAAATCATTAACAACGATTGTACAACGTCGAGTCAGCATTTCTTTGCTTACTTCTCCCATCGGAAAAGAACTAGATTATAATATTTCGCTGCGAAACGTGACCATATCGAAAGACCCTTAGGCTAATGGTGGCGATTTTAGGTAAACGTATGGAACGGGTCCTTTTCGGGACAGTAAGTAATGCTCCTAATGTTCGATCACTGGACTGAAATCAATTGAGTACTTCACACGGAGACGGGTAAGGATAAAATATTTCCAACATTCTAAATCTATATATATATTAATACTTAAGCTGAAAAGTTTCTTTGTTTGTGTGTGTTGTTGTGTTAAGGAAGGATAGAGGCTTTAAGAATATATTATTATGCCTATTACCCAGGAGAGCGGAGCAATTATCATAAATGTCAAGAAATTGGGAATATGTTCATACATTATTATAAAATTCATAAACATCGGGATGCGAATTACGTCACGGGCGAATACGCAGAGGTCGCTATTACTAATATTAAAATAAAGGATACTCGAATTCGAACAAGTCTGTTGGTAAGGATGAATCTAAGGATGTGATTGCGCCAGAGTAGAAATCGTCAGGGTCGTACTCAGTCAGAATTGATTCCTCTTCTACCTCTTCTTCTAATTCTTCTGGTAAATCTTCTTGTTCTCCTTCTCCTTCAACTATTGGATATGAGTACAAATTTCGTGTAAAATTTATGTTAGTAGGTATATAAAATTTTTATCTTGCTGAAAGACTATGTACGATATGGAATTAAGTAGGTGCAATATGTAGTGCTCGGTGTAACTTTTTTGTTCTTGGTCATTGCTGTAGATCCTGATTTACCGGAATCAATAAATGGATCGTGAATTGGCATGCAGCTGGGATTGGGATTGGGGTCCCAAAGTGCATATGAGCCGTAAGGTACTCTAAGTTTATTGATGTAGCACTCAGACACTAGAGAAACCTATGTCAAATCAATGTCAGTACCAAATACTCATTGACAGAAAGCATGTGTTAAAAACTAACACAATGAATGTTGAATGCAGCGAATACAAAAATAATATTTATTTTGGGCCCGGACATAACGAGAGTGGCAGAAGCATATTATCTGTCGCACGTGAAATGTGGAAAGCTCATTGTCATGTTGAAATAGACCGGCGCAAGTTGTGGCTACCTGCTGTTGAAAAATTTCAAGCAGTAATAAGGCCTTAAACTTGGCTAACGACTGCCATGTTAATGGCAACCAAGACCAACGGCTTAGCGTGATTTTGCCATAAAGTGGTCACCCATCCGTGACCAGCCATAGCGATCTTAACGTAGTGATCGTAGTATTTATTTCTAAATACATACATATGGTGCTCTATATATATAGGCTATAGGTGCTCCTTGGATAGGTGACCAATTTGTGGAATTGACATTTGCGAGCGTTTCCTTGCTTCGGTAGGCACGTTAAGCCGTTGGTCCCGGTTGCCAGTAAAATGAGCCGTTAAGCCTGGTTGAAGGCCTTATCGGCGGCTTGAAAAATTTCAACTGCAGGTCGCCACAGCCTGCGCCTGTCCATTTCAACACGGCAATGGGCTCACCACCTGTTTCGTGGTACAAAAATGCATACGGTGAAATGTGGGCGTATAGTATGCCTCTGCCTACCCATTCGGGGATAAAGGCGTGACATTATGTATGTATGTGTTTTACTACCCGGTGATTCTTCGGAAGTGATTCATGGATATAATCTGGATAATAAATTCTAACTCAGCGAAGAATGGCGTGTACTTATTCTTTGTTCATACGAATGTCGATAATATTGCGTTGGTTTATCTTCGGGGTGAATTAGTGCGGCTTTTTTTAAGAATTAGTCAGTAGGTTAGTTAGTTAAGTAGAGATTAGTGACCAATTTAAATAAGACGAGAAGACCTTCCGAGGGTTCATCCGCCACTTCCGGCCATAGGCAGACGAAAGGGCACCGTGTGGTTTTAGTTGATAGTAGTTCGTCATTGCATACATGAGGATTTCCAAACGTTAAAATAGTAGGCAATTACACCTAAGTAATTGTCCTAACAATAGTATCAGAATGCATAGGTAACTTGCCTCATATACCCATAGGTTTGCATTAGCGTTTCTGACTTACCAAGCGAAACGAAAAAACTTAACGACTAAACTATCTCGATTCAGTACGTTACTGCTATTTATGAATTCTTTATTACATTTTGCAAATACATTTCCATGCATAAAAACCTACTCTATCATCTCTTATTATTAATCTTTTCTTTACTTAAAAACGTACCTTTGTGCCGATGCGAATAACTAGGCGTTAATAAATAAGAAACTTACATTCTTCAAGGAGCTCTTCGTCAGCCATTCCTAAAAGGTGCGTAGTTCGAATGAACCGAAATGAAATGAAACTAGTGAAGTGGCTCAAACACTCTTTGTTTGCATGTTTAAAATCCAATTTTCTTGTTTTATCAATACCCTTGGAGTTTTTTTCATAAATGTCAATATCGATAACTCATATATAAATAAACATGTAACCAGGATACGTAAATTTCAAACATCTTTCAAATTTGATTTGGGCGCCATTGCAAATTTTTAATTAAATTATTTTCGGTCTAATCTTCGACAAGCAACAGTCTCAGTCCATACAGCCTTGTAGGCCTAGTCATTTCATAAAAGTCATTAAATGAAAGTTTGCTTGAATTCGTCAAGGTCTAGCCAGACCTAAATCATCTATGTCCAGTCCAAATACCTTATACCTATAACTAGACTGTGCACTATTGCGAAATAATCGATCCGCGTGAGATGGCTCTCGGTAGTGGCGGTGTCTCTTTCTAAATAAGTGACCATGACCAATTAGAACACAGTAAGTAAATAATATTAAAAAAATATAATTGCAGAAAAATACGTGGATTGAGACAAAGAGAGAGAGAGTTGTGCACCCGGCTGCGCACTCACTTGCTCATGTGCTCATTTGTAGGTTCCATACACACACGCATAGGTACACACATGGCATATGTCATTTCATTAATACGATGATTTTTACTAAATGGCACCATCCGTGAGCCGCGTTCAAGTTCGTTCCAAAAATCTAAATGTTAGGTTTTGCACCTTTTCACACATCTCCAATTTAAACCTACCACCAACCTACCTAATACAAAGAGATTGAAAAAATCTTAATTCAACAAAATACTATGTTACTTAAAAAATATGGTTGGTGCTGTTACTTACCCGTGGAAAGAAAAGCTGCTACCGTTATAAGAGTCATTTTTGCACCTTGTCACACAACATGAAATAACCATATTTCATGAAAATCTAACAGGTTTAATATGAAAATTAACACAATCGCAAATCGAAGCACGAGCATACAATGACCTTATAACGGTACATCTCCAATCTCCATCAAAAATCTTTTAGCCATATCTTGATTCGTAGTTCTTGTCCTCTTTTTACTATCAAAAATGCCCCCATCCTCTACGTCTTAGTCAAGTCTAGTCTTAAGTTAAGATCAATCTCACCCCAGTAGTTGTAATCTGAGGTTTTGAGTGGCAAGATAGAAAATAGCATTTCTCTGCATATATATCATTGTCTTTTACTATAGCAGGTTAACACAACTTTTATGTCTAAGAAACCTCCACTCCTACATATAAAACAAGATAAAATATGCACTAGTTTTAGAAAATAATATACAGAAAGCGTCCGCATTTTTTGTGAATTTTCCCGCGTACAATCCTCGTGTCTCTGCCTCTTTGTTGTTAGTTGTCTTCGCCCATCTTGGACAGGCAAAGGAAACTTAGTCCATACAGCCTTGTCTTCAGTATTTATATTTCTTATTTTTTTGTCAGCAGTTATAGCCATGTCTAGTCCTTTGTCAATGTCATGTCATCAGTACTAGGTCCTGGTCCTTGCCCTGGTAAAGCTGTGGACTGGACAACACAGTTAAAAGGACGGGTGTACAAAAAAAGTTTGGGCTGCACTAGTCGCCTTTACGTTTCTTGGTTCTAGGGCTTTCTCTGGAGATTAGGCACTAACACAAAGAAAACCGCTGTTCACTGCCATTTTTCACTTTACATAACTCATGCACATTTTCGAACACTTTATGTATCATTACCTACCATTATCACACAAAATCACGAGATATACACAAGTTATGGAAAATAAAATATGGCAACCGTGCGTCATGTTTAAGAATTGGCGCCAAACCCTTCCCCTAATTAAATGGTCCCCTACCCGTAGACTAAGTTTCCTCTATGCGTTTCAGTTTAGTTGGTAGCACTGCAGAAGTGCCACTTTCTTTGATTTTTGTAATTTTGACATTGTCAAATAAATATCGATAAGAAAAAATAAGATTTTATTCTTAAATTCGCACCTAAACGTTCATTTAATTCTTTGGCCCTTTTCAGGTTTGTGTAAATGTTATGATGTCGTCTCGAGTCAATTATGCTCCAAAATCTTGTCATGAATGAACATTGCATAAAATAAAAATAGTGCTTTATTATTGTAGTTATTGTCAAGTTTGGACTATGAACTTTATTGAAACTCGTGGGAAAGTATTGTTTGCATGATAATTAATTATGTCTCAACCGTATAGAAGATCTGTTTTAAATCTTTACAAGACAGTAAGTGGTCTCCCAATTTGTAGTTCTAATTACATAAAATTAATCTATTGACATATCTTGTGTACAATATAACTTACACCTAATCTAATATAGAAATCGTTTCATATATCTTTTTTTTTCTTTCAGCTGTTATATATGGGCCAAGAATGGCCACAAGGCTACGATATATTTCGGAAAAGACTACACAAAGTTTTCTCTAAAAATAGTGAGGAAACAAATCCTGAAAAAATAAAAATGATGTTAAAACACGGCGAATTTGTAGTTAAAGAAATTGAAGCACTTTATAAACTGAAAAAGTACAGGGCAATGAAGCGAAGGTATTATGATGATAACTAATCTGTAGGTGAGTTGCTATCTGATTGTGTATCATACTTTCACAACAAAACATTTTAATGTACTTATTTGTTTGTTGCATATGAAATGGTATTCAAATGAATCCAATGTTTGTTAAAAATTGATTGACACAAAAAAAATAATAATAAAATAGTACATTTAACTCAAATTAGATTAGAATGTTTAATTTAACAATTGAATAGTTTAAGAGAAAGTAATTATTACATGTAAAATTCATATTGTTACATAACTTTTTTCTTAATCTTTTATTTACCTATATTTATAACATAGATATTAAATTACTGTAAAATTTTCAATGAAACAAGTGTTTTTTTTTCTATTTAATTATGTATTATAGACATTTTTATAGTTTACATAATTCATTACTATTATAAACTCTAGTAAAAGAATATTGTGTAGTAATAAAATAAAATGTCTATTTTTTTAAATAAAATGTTTATAATAAATCTTTAACACAATAATGAGAAAATGATTTTTTATTTAAGTGGCAAGTGATATGATAATTTACTTTATCAATCCAATTTTGAGATAGGTATATACATTACTTCTATGATAACAATCTTGTCAACAAAATTACATATATATAATTATGCTATATAGTTGGTGCAAGAGATGGGCCATGATACAGACAAACCCTGCGTTTTTGTGAATATCTGAACTACAACAAATTAGTTTTTCAACATTGGTTACATTTTTACAACTCTAAAATTTAGCAAAGGAGTTTGTAACAAACAGCAATGAATACAACAGCCTGACACATTAACACCACTTTATGATTCATCCTAACTATCCCATGGATTAATATTTATATTTCATTTAGAAATGGCTTTATTATTATTACATACACATGTCTATGTCTGCCAAGGCCAAAAGTAGCTTTTATTTTCTTAAGACTTTAACCTTTCATGGACAGAGAAGCAGTATTTATAAAAACACAATATTTATAGAATATATCAAAACCTTTGTTATTTCTCAGAATTAGGCTGATAAGCTGAAATATTTTAATACTCTGAATTATTATGTTATGTAGTAATGTAAAATAATGTAGGTAATTATACTAAAGTTCACAGACATTCTTGTTTATTTGTATACATATCGATTTATAGTAAAATATTGTAAAAGGACTGTTAAGATCTCAAAGTCCATTAGGTGCATTAGATATATGCAATTGAGTGCTAGCATATGTTTATATAAATCATGATCATCCACAATATTATAACTTTATGCAAAGAGTTTAATAGAATCATGATGATATCAGATATTGGTCTCTGGCTGCTATAAACTCTGAAGTGAAACTTATGTTTGATCTATTACCTATATTATAATAATGTGAAAAAAGGAAGTTGTTACAATATGAGAACTATATATAAAACTTTATATATCATCTGAATTTTTCTTAATGCTATCTCTAGCGTTTATTCACAAAATGTGGCGTTTGTTCTTAGTCTATCAAAATATTATTAATAAATAGCATATTGGAATATCTATATTGTCAATTCTACTGAGGCTCAACTGCTAATTCATTGCAGTCTGAGGATTATAAAGTACCTAGTTGAGTGAAGTAACAACAGATTCACTACAGAATTTTTATGTAGTGTTGAGTTCTATTTATTTCATACTTTGCTTGTGAATAAATTTGTGAATAAACTATCGAAATTATATCAGTGTTATAAACTTAAAACTAGCATCAAATGTGTATTGGTACAACTAGCTGTATCTGAATCTGTTGTGTCATTGCTTTAAATAACATCTATATTATATTAACACATTATTATATTTATTGTTAAATACAGTACTTGAACCACAAGTCTATTTCTACTTGTTTCGTGTTGGTGCACTTCTAAAGTTACTTGAAGCCTGTTTCCATTATTCCTACATATAGTTAAATACATATACGTATGTGATTTTGGAATTTAACATGTGATTACATTATATACACAATAACACATAGGATTGAGATCAACAACAGTTAAGCTAAAGCTTAGTACTGGTATAAATATGTACTTGATTCGCATATTAAAAGTTGTTATGATAGATACTCAAATGTTTAAGGTAACTATGAAAAATATTAATTATTATAACATTTCATTGCCACATAAACTTCTAAATGACTTTTTTAATCACATCTAAAGTTACAGTAATCAATATTTTAATAACTTGGAAATTATATAGTATTTTTTAAAGCTAGTGTTGTAGTTTTAATGTCGATATTACATGCTTGACTAGTTTCGATGATAAAATAATAACTAATAAGTCTAAATAATATACTTATTACAAAATTAAATATAATTAAATGAATTCAAAGATTTATCACATGAAAACATTTAATGAGTAAAGAATGTCATATCTTAAAATAACACATTTAAATAAGTACCTATGATAGGCCTATAATTCCTCGAAAGAAGAGAATTGGACTTTAAGCAAAAAGCAATTTGGTCTCCCTAAGTACTGTAATCAAATGAAACTCAACATAGTCAGAATCCTTTCTCTTCCGTCTAGGAAAATAATATTATCTTTATTATAATAAAATGGTATCAATACTATAACACTTATACAATAGTAAAATAGAATGTAATAAATTTAACAGGATTCAACTTATGTACATAGCTTTTGTTATAGATTTTAAAATGAAATTAGGTATATTTTCGATTACATTTAGGTACACCAATTGGGACGCCTTTTGTAACAAAATGTCAATAAAGCACACTTATTAAAACATAGCTGATTATTTTCTTAGCGAGAATATATTTAAGCCTACACTAAGAATGTGGAATTAGCAAAGGAATTCTAACAAACATTCTACCTTCCTCACAACAACTTACATTATTGCTAAACCAACTCTCTTATAGCAAGATACGAGTATTAGTTTGTTGAGATGACATAACAGACAAATTCAAAGCATGTATCTTGTGTCTATACAGTTGCTATACAATCATTTTACATTTTAACCACATTTTCTATTTACTTACAACGCCAACGTGCTAAATTCATAAATTCATATTCAAATGCCTCTAAACTGTATAGACGCAAAAGTAATCTAAGTATCTGCCTAACATGTTCTTAAACCATAGGTTTTACGTAACACAGGTTAATTTTGTACCTATTGTAAATTAATTAATATGCCGTCAGACAGTTCTGCGTAAAATTTTTAAATCAACGCTTCATCTCTGTTCCCATCGGAACAATAGGACATACATTATTGATAAACGTATAAATAATACAGTAAACCGCCAATTCGTTTCTCCGTGCTTCAAAGCTTCTGATTTTCAATCTGAAAATAGTTAGTAAAATCTTTGTAATATACGAAATTCGACAATACATCTATACTTCTATACTAATATAATAAAGAGGATAGATTTGTAAGTTTGTAATGAATAAGCTCAGAAACTACACGGCCGATTTAAAAATTATTTAACCATTATAAAGCTACATTCTTTGTAAGTAACATAGGCTATATTAATTTTCAAAAAGTTTAGTGTTCCGTACGATAACCCGAAAAGAAAAACTTCACCACGAAGCGAAGCTTAAGGCATCAGCTAGTTTACAATATAATAAGTAGAAGGCAACTAACCTAAGATCAACTTTAATCCTTCTTCTCACCATCATCGGGATCTTTCAGTGTGTGCCATTGTGCAATAGGACGCCGGGGGCTAGCCAACATATCGGACCAGTGACGAAGCTCGGTGCCCGACGCGGTGTAGCCAAGTACCACTTTTCCGATAGGCTCCGATGTACCAATGCGGTCGTAGTCCACCACCGTGACAACTAGGTTCACTTTCTGCAGTTTGATTCAAAGTTTGAAAAGGACATGAAACAACTACTGATTACGCGTTCTTTGCCTATAGGTATACCTAGGTAACATTAAAATTTTCTAAATTCTACATACTAATTATAATAGATTATCCAAGCTTTATTTATAAAGTGTGTAGTATGAGCGTGAACTATTGACCGCTGTAACGTAACTACAGATGCATTTAGTATTAATAGGCCATAATTTTACTGGGCCGGTCTTTTAAACAAGAAATATGGTCAAGCTCAGAATTAGGGTTAAGAACTGAAAACGTGTGTAAACCTTGTTGCATACAAGGTTTACACACGTTTCGACATGTCCCTTCAAATGTCTCGTAACAAAAATTAAGAATCGTGTGACTGCGACTCTAGTTATTAACGCCGAATGTTACAAATGTTTTTGTTTTGAAATTGTCTTGCTTCCTAGGCTTTAAATATCGTTTTGCGTGTATTATTAATGATTTGGTCGAGCGCACGGACCAGGTTAAATACCTGGGATCTGTTTTTCACACGTCCAGTGACATCGATTGCGATGTCAAGTCACGCATTGCTGCCGCGTGGGACAAATGGCGGGAGATGACCAGTGTCATTTGTGACCCTAAAATGCCGATCCGGTTGAAGGGACAGGTCTACAAAACCATTATTAGACGTTTCCTTTTACATGGCAGTGAGACGTGGCCGATATTGGAGCGACACAAGCAGGAGCTGCGTGTCACGGAAATGAAGATGCTGCGGTGGATGTGTGGAGTCACGCGGCTGGACCGCGTGAGGAACTCTCGCATCCGCGGCAGCCTTCACGTCCGTGACATTGCAGACAAGTTGCAAGAGTGTCGCCTTCGTTGGTATGGTCACGTCTTGCGGCAACCGCCGGGCTACGTAGGTAACAAATGTCTGGCCATGTCAGTCCCGCCGGGTTCCGGTAAGAGGGGAAGACCCAAGAAGTGCTGGCTTGACGTCGTAAGGGATGACATGCGTGCCAATGGTCTCACTACAGGGGATGCCGACGACCGTGCGAAGTGGGGAAAGAAAATGTAGGAAAGCTGACTCCGGGCGTCGCGAGACGCAACTGGGACATACGCTCGGATGATGATGATGCGTGTATTATTAAGTTTTACTGCTTGAGACCAGTCTGTATTTCATCATGAGTCTAACGCAACACCTTCAATTAGATCCTAAACATCGAATATCTTAAAATCAACGAAAAAGTACACAGGAGCAATATGTACCCATTTAACGGTAGTTAAGTACTCTGTTCAACGATTCGCTGGCCTGGCGCAGTAGATTATGCTGGAAATGTTGGGTTATATTCTTCCATCGAAGAGCAGGTTTCCGGAGTCCTAACATTTATACCCAAAATCAACTTATTTCACTATTACCTGGACACAGTGCAGTCGGCCCTACATTTTCGATGGAGACAAAAATATCTTGGCCTGCCGATTCGTCTTGATGTTTTCTTTATATCATTTGGAGCTATTGTTTTTGACTTATTCGCTAACAAACTGTATGTTGGTTGCTGATTTTGGCTCATGTTATGGATACCTGCCGCCACTCACTTCTATTTCTCGGTAATTTAAAGCTAGCAATATATTTACCGAATTACCGAACCCATTTTTTACGTTTGACCTGGAATAACTTACGATTCAGACACAAGATGTCGGACATCTTGAAGGAGCATGTAGAATACCAAAATAAAGGTATAAACCAATTTTCAGCTTATGATCTCAAACTGAAGTGAAGCGTAATTTGAAAGTTATGAAGGAAGTATGCCTATATTTTCGTGGTAGGGAGTTAAGTAAGTAAAATATTTAGTGCCCTTTAATTTATGTGTTCTAAAACTAAAAAAATCTACAAAATTCTGAAGAATGAATTTATAATGGTGTACAAGCGATGTGTAAACCAAATAAGCTAACGCTTACCTAGTTTGAAGGTACCTGTTACCAATGATTACAGATTAGCTAACTCATCATATTCTGATAAAATTGAATTAAAATTAGTTTTGGAGTTGCTTGATAGATCTTGTCCACTTTAATTCCTAATAACAAGTCGCCGCCCGTAATATCGAAACAAAGCCACAACTGAACACCAGTTTGCTATCATTCATTATAGAAGGTTTTCTCTCTGTTTTTCACTTCAAGAATAATTTATGTGAATGGTAATACTTGTAACTAATTGCTTTAAAAAGTTATCCATAGATGTAGTTGAGTCTATCGCATCAATGTTTAAAAATGCTTGTAACACTGTTCATTGGTATCAGAGTTTTAAGTAGCTCGATAGATGGATCTGGTCTTATTCTTAAATGACCATTAAAATATAGTAAAAAATTTCAACTTGTTTCGGTACCTACGGTTCGGGTAGTTCAGTGACTAGTACATTGCGTTGGTTAGGCAAAAGTCACGGGTTCAATCCCCTTTTCGAACCAGGTTGTTTTTTTCACTTTAATTAAAAATTATGTGAAAGTTAGCATACTAAATAATTGTATTTTTTTCTGCCGAGTGTGAGTTATTCCTAGCACCTTTACAGGCTCATGATGAGCATATTTTTAATTATTTAATTGAGACAACTGTAAAAGCAATAACTTATTACGACTCCATACAGTTTCACGTATACAGGGTTATTTGTAAAACACCAGCAACCTTCTAGGACTAGGTAGCTAACATCATTAAAACATGTCCAACCTCTTTTTTATCGACAGATTTTTTTTTAAATTTGGATCGCGATAGGCACCTATTTAAACTCGCACTAGGCATTCATTTTATGTGGTGAGAATGGTGCAGTGTAGGTATACCTACACTATACAAAATATATATTTCATTTCTGTAGGCTTATAAGTTCGCCTGCTATAGCTTTAGTTGCTATAAGATTTAAGCCCGTCACCCACGTAGCTATAAAAAATATTAATGTTAATTATAACAAGATATATTACGATATTTTTTCTATACAAATATTCAAGTCACAGTGTATAATATATATTTCTATGAAGTCACTACCATATACCGTAATTTATACTATCGCATATTAATATATCTACAAACCCTAGGCCGAACATCAATGAATGAAGGCAAAACATATATTATAGCATCGTCTCCATGTGTGGTAGCTTACTATAATATATATTATAGCACGGCATATTAATATATATTATAGCTACGTGTGTGACGGGCTTTAAACAACTAATAATAAAGATGATAGGATTGTTTATCACTAATCAGGAGATAAATAAGTCAATCATCCTTAATTTATTGCTATCGTTTGCGATATTAGAAGCATTACTTGACTTACATACTTTAAAACCAATAATAAAAATAATACCTAACAGTGCGGTAATCACATGTGAAATATCTATACAATAGTAGTCAATCAAAATCTAGCATACATTAAAGCAAAATTGTATTACTCAATAAGCAAAAGCTTAACAAGTAGCATAAAAGGTTAGAACGACACAATACATACATACCTCAGGTTAAAGTAACTAACGCAAAAAGGGGCGAAGCGTCAATGGGTAGAGAGTATTTAGGTAAGTAGAAAAATGCAAAAAGATACGAAAATGCAGAAGAAATACGAGGAACTGGATTCCTTAAACCATAAGTAATTACAGTTTGAAGTAACCAATTGCAATGCAGTCACGAGGGGAGATTGCTAACACCACTCAGTCTCAAGGGAATAAGGTTAAGATGCAAGACAATACTTTTATATTTCTTAAAACAAAATGAAAACCTTCATTTGAAACGCCTAGTTACAAGTAAAGGTTAACATCTAAATTAAAGATAATATAAAATATGGCCTCTTCAGAAGAAAGGGGTATTAATGTAGGAGTGATCACGAAATGGCGTAGAACAAATGGTAGATCGGTAATGGAGACAGCATAACTATACTAAGGGTTGCTACACAAAATCTAGCTAAAACAACGTCTATAAAACACAAAATAATGTGTGAAATAAAAAGAAAACCAGACATAAAAAAAATAAATTAGGTACAAATAAATCATATTTAATGACATTTTTAAATAACACCGTCTAGCCCAATAAAAATTTAAATTACCTTGTGCTATGGGAAATTTGATAAACATACATATGTATTTTTAAAGAAATACATAATCTATACTAATAAAGCTGAAGAGTTTGTTTGTTTGAAACATTATTATTGTGTTACATAACCCATTCATCGAGGAAAGCCATAGGCTATATATCGTCACGCTACTACCCTGGAGAGCGGAGCAGTACTCATATATGTCGACAAACCGGGCAAATTTTTACGCATTATTGTAGAATTTATAAGCGACGGGATTAAATAGGTGCGTCGGGTATTCGAAGTATGTCAAGGGCGAAGCCGAGAGGGGTCACCTAGTTATAGATAAATGACACCCAGATACAGAATAAATCACTGTGCTCATCACACAAACAGAATTGATCTAGTTGGGAATTCTAACTCATCACCCTCGGATATGTATTCAGGTACTCCAACCACTGGACCAAGTGGCCAGTTATACCCAATAGGTAGTAACACAAATCAACCAATTTTCCAAATAATATCCAAATGTTAGACCTTGTAGTTTGTGTTTTTTGTCTAATGTCAATAAAAAAAAGTAATTTTAAATAAATCGAACAAACAAGATGGTCTATGAACAAACACAAGAAGAAAATAACGTAGGTACCTAATAATGTTTATGAATAGGATAGGAACGGGTTTGGAATGCAAGTGGGTGGTGTACATAATTCATATTCACAACAATCAGTACACAACATCAAATTGTGCACAGTAAAGACAATATATGCATGAACAATTCATATTTGCCAATATTAGAGTCTAGTAGTTTTGTAATATATTGTTCATGCATGTATTTGCCCATACTATGCGCTGCGACATCGAATTTTGCATTCATCTCGGCTCGCACCTGTATTTGCTCGAATGGTACTTCAAAAGTAAATGACTCGTTGTAATAGGGATTCAGTGTGCATTTCTTGATACTCGTTTTCTTCTTCTTTAGACGCTTCCCATTTTGCATGAGTGCTATCTTTACGTACGGATCTGTCCATCACAGCAGGCAAATATGAAAAGATAAATAGGTAATACATTAGTTCACAGCCTTTGTAAAATTTTAATGAATCTTAGGTATTTTTAAAACTACATAATGTGTCATTAGGTGGTGGAAAGAAAATTTCATTGTCCTTAATACTTGTGTCCAGAACTTTTGCTACGTCCAGAACTTAACTTAGGTCAACGTTTTAAATTGGTTTATTTTTTAATTTAGTTGGAAGTAAATAAGATAGTCGCAACCTATACAGCCATATTAATTAAATAGCGTTGACGATATACAATTATTTTGTCGATTATCGACAAAATAATAGTCGAATCAAAGTAGAAACATTAAAATTGGATAGTATGGACACATGACATATTTTTCAGCTGTATTTACGATTCCCAATTTAGTTAAGTTACATCACGTTAGTAACCTATGTTGTTTAGATACGACGCCGTTACTATAAGCGATTTTTTGAGAATATTGGGACCAAAAATGGTCGTATGGTATGGGTAATTGCTAATTTTCACGTTTAAATCTCCCACTAATCTAAGTGGTCTAGGGCTTTGTTGAATGGTTTTGTGTCGATAATTTCATAGTTAGGATCGCACTTGCAGTGGTCTCGGGACAAGAAATTTTCATTCAATTGTTTTTAAGATGGTGCAACGGATAAGTATGAACATTCTTATTATTGTTAATGTCTCTAAAATGTTAAGCTTAGTGTGCAATAAGGTTATTTAAACAGGTCAAGTAATTATTAAATAAAATATTAAAGCGAGTGAAGGGAAAACTACGCATGAATGTACTAAAAAGAATACATCTTAGTTTTACTATTAGAGTTTTTGCAAAAAAATATTAAGTATGCGTTAGCATGCCATGTAAATGAATGTAGATTTAAAATACTAAGTATCTTAGGATATACGTAAGTGTATATTATACACTTAAGTAAGCTATTAAAAAGTTGAATTAGCTAAATAGATTTTAAACAATTTACCCTAAAATCCCTGTGAAATTAGACAACTGTGTTATAAGAAGTGTATTTTTGTTTAGTCACAGTATACAAATTGTTTTCTTTTTTTGTAAAGATATAACTAAATTACCTGATAAACCGCCGACATCCATTTTCTTCAAGTTCTTCGCTTCCAAAATGACAACCGTTAGTTTTCCAGCAGTCGGTACATAGCGCAACGAGAAACAAATATCTCCCAACTTGTTGTCCTGCAATATACGACAGTTTAAGTTACTACCAGTTCTGCTATAATGTTTGATGTTATTCAATTGAAAATTACGTTTATACAAAGCATCAACAGCATCATAATCGCCATGTATTTATTTGTTAAAATTTATCATGATATAGTAGGTCATCGCTCTCATTCAGTGTTTATGTAATGTCAATAAACAAAGTTGCATAGAGAGTTAATTTATGTGTGAGTTTATGGAAGATAGTAGAGGAAAAATTGTGTTAGGAATATAGCGTTCTGAAAACGGGTTGAAAAGCTGCTTATAATAAAACATAAAAAATATATGGGCCATAAATAACGCGGCTTAGGGCGGATCAGGGCACTCAAATTCTCGTTACACGAAATAAAAAAAAAAACGAACATAACCATAGCTTCATGTGGTTACCTAGAAGCGTATTTATGGTTGTTAATGGTCAACACAGACGTTCAGTTTATTGCAAACTTGGTCATATCTTGAGCGAATACGTTAACTTTAAAAAAATAACTGAAAGACTGAGTCGACATACATGTTTAGGACAGTAGTCCATAAACAGTTGTGTTCAATAGCCTTGAACAAAGTGAATTTGCAGCTAAACATACGCACAATTGACGAACATTTCATTGCGTTACATATAACGTTTTAGCACATAGATGTCATTTTATCTAATATTATAAAATTAAACACATAGGATTTTTTTTTAAATATTTCTAGACGAATAAAATAAATATATACATCAACGTTCATCAAACCTAATATGAAGCAAACGTCTCCCGCTCAAATATATAAATTTATATTGGTTGTGGAAGATAAGGAATACAATTTATTACGATCTGTTGCCGAAATGAAGCCAATTTTTGATTTTTGTGACACCCAGCTCAGATCATCAAATACAAGTAATATGTAAGCTCACCTTTCCTAAACTCTGCTGCAATTACCGTACCTTAACTTGCCTGACACCAAAATCTTACAACATTTTGTCTTGAATATTGATATACCTACAGTATGTTGAGGGACTAACCATTTTAGGAACAGATCGCAATTAGCTATTCGTAATAATACACATATACAATACACACATATACAACAGAGAAGGAGGTTCCATTGAGGAATTACTTATTTCAAAATTAATTATCATTGAAGTTGCAATGCTGAGAAGTTGGTGCAATAAAATGTGATAAATACCTCGAGTAAGTACCGAAAAGTTACTAAATTTGATTTCTTTAATTGAATTACAATTATTTTTCGCTTAATATAAGTTTTTTTAATTTTCATTTTAAGTACTTAACATTGAAATAGTTTTCGTTTATATAAATAGTACTTTTTTAAAATTTATTTGTAAATCTAACGGTATCTATTGCATTATAATAGTTCAGCTCATAAATGTAAAAGCTTAAGAAATAAGGAAATAACACGAAATAGACTTTGATAGTATAACAAGAGTGTATAATTAGTATAAGTTATTCTTAATTATATAGAAATATTTTATTTAAATATAAGTTGTTCTTTTTATTATAATCATATTTCCTCAATAGATCCTATGGCACTAGGTTCATATTACATACACCGACCGTTGCTTTTAAATACACAACACTAAACAGTTAACACTTAGACACATTTACGTTGTAATGAGGTGCTATGTAAGCAGCGCTTTCTGAAAATTATGATAGCGGTGTACTACATAAAAATGTTTTTCAAATAAAGTGGTATTGATTGATATCAAAAGAGACAGCGTAACTTACAAGGTTACGAATTAAATGACTTCGACTGCAACGGGGACTTCTATGCATTCTGAAACATAACCTCCCTATACTCCACTAGTATGATTCAGAGTTAATTCAGAGATGACACGTTGTTGCTTATATGTGTTGAGCTAATCAAATATGGGTTACATAAAACAAGGCTACTTTTGCTCGTTACCCGGGGCGCCCGGTGCTAGACAGGTGGAGACCGTGTGGTCTTAGTCGTTTTGGGTCCGGCATAAATTCCGCAGCGATTTCCACAAGTTTCAAAAAAGAACTGACTACTTTTGCTTTAGGTATCAGTGGAACTTTAATCAGTAGTGACAAGGAAATGAAAATACCCCTTTGGTCCACTAGCGAAAATGATTGATAGTGTAATTTCAAATTGTTAAAAACATATACTTAAGTTAAAAGATCGGAGCAGTTTCCGTTCTGACCGCAATGACACTTATAAAATTATAGTATACGAATTATAATATACGATGGAGATTTTTAATTCTGTTACATTAAGCGTAAAAGTATAATAATATTTAATTCATGTGTCAATTAATTTGTAACTTCTCTTTAAATATTTCCTTAAAATTCATAATTTTTTGGTATAATATTGTTTGAAACCGAGCAGAATATAAAAATGTACATTAGATAGCGTCACCAAACAATGTGCTTCTTTTTTTCGTACACCGCTATCATAAACATGCAAATAAGTACACATTGGTTCAGTAATATTGATAGAGTTCTTCGTTCGACGGTCAGAAGGTGACCTGCAACATATTTTAATAAATGTGCTGTTAATATAAATAATATTATACACAATGAATAACATTGTAAATATAGGAACTGTAGTGTTAAGTGATACATGGTTGTATGATATAATGTAGTCGTAAGTAAAGATATATGCATGGAAATATTAATGCGACTGTTACTCAAATTTTTAATTTTGGATTAATTTTGAAATATTACAGTAGTGAAGGAACCAATGTACTTATAATTTGAAGTACGATCGAATTAGATCAATACATAGATAGCCAATTAGTACGTGTATAAGACATACTTTAACTCTGAATTCTCATTTCATTAATATCATACAAGTAAATTAATGAAATATGGATAAGAATACAAAATGACAAGTCAGAGATTAAGTACACGAGCACAATACAATGACGAGCATGCACCATTCCCCAGCCGCAATATAAAATTAAATAAGGTGTTGGATGGTTAAAAATAAATCGAAAAAGTAATTAAAATATTGTGGTATGACGGGTGATTATAGGTACAAGGTGATTTTTAGAAATCGAGTGGATCAAATATGTTCTAATAATGCTTCCTGTCATCCTAGGTATAAACAACGCAATGTTTCAATATTGGCCCAATGGCTTACAACTTGAACCTCTGTTGTTTGGTTAAAAGTTTTAACCATTTTGTCAATTTTATAAAATCTTTTTTGAGTAATATATCTATTATCATTAGATAATCCTGATGTGTCTCAAAATAATACTTACGTGAATGATCATTTCGTTTTTGAAGCGGCATGCAAGATTGTTCAGGACACAATCAAACACAGCCAAGCAGAGCAGAGAAAATATGGAGAAAAAGAGAAAAACCAAGTAAATACATTTTTGCTGTCGAAATTAATTTTATCAGAAAATAAATCACGACTCAATCCATATTGAGGTGCCTTGACTCCCAAAGATTTCCTCCTCTGAACTTTTATGAAGTTTGTATTATATTCTCGAGCGTCGTCAAGGTCCCTCTGAATAAAAAAGTGCAGTAAAATTGAAAAATGTAAACCATTCTACCAATAAATATTTCAGTTGTACGAATCTGACACTTCTGTTATTTATTATGTACTTAATTAATAGGGTATGTTATATTAATTGGGAAAATGGTGAAATGTTTTAAAATATGCCATTCTGCCATAACACAGCAATGTATTGACTCTTTAAATTACAGAAAAAAAAGATGTATAAGCAGTACCCGTGTGTTTTGACAGTCTAGCCTAAGCTAAGAAAAAAGGATAAAGTAAGTCTCCTTAGTTGTTATTGTTTCGGATATTAATTGCTTGTTGTACACTTAAAACTAAATGTGCATTCATTTATTTAATGATGTTCATTGTAGTGTGTATCAAAATGGCTGTTGATGTGACCTGGGTGTGATAGCATTAACTGTCATCTTTACCAATTATAATTTGATGCAACACCTACCTATATTAGACCAAAATTGTATGGCTTTAGTTATAAGGAAGACAAAAATAACTTACTTTATGGCTCAACGTGCTAAACTCTTACCTAAACAAAAGAACTCATAGTTGACAACAAGTGCCATCCACTCATTTCGAGTATTGAATAGTTAACTAAACACTCTATAGGTAAATTACTTATACTTATATCTATATTAGAGTAATAAAATATAAAGTATATTGAAGTTTTAAACCTCAACCTCAGAGTTATAAAATTATCTTGAAATTTGTGACGTGTACACATACAGGTTGGTCGATAATATTTAAGATATTTTGCGAGTGTGATTATCCGCACCTGACCACCTTCGCCTTCAACGCTCTGGAGCTCACGCCACTCCTCGATCGTTTGCGCTAAGTCTACTTGGCATAGCGGCACCTTAACTTCACCAATCTGATCGTGTTTTGAAAAACGATCGAAATCGAATATTGCAAACACGAGGGTTTTGTTCATTGCATCTGCGTAGGGTACGTTCTGTATGACATAGAAAATAACAAATAAATATTTAGAAATAGCATAATAAAAGTTCATTATATTTAGCATAATACGCACCTTGAACACAAAAATTTCATTAAAGATAGGGCTTAAAGTCTTTCTATGGACTTTGGTTTCAAATTTCTTCTTCTTATCGGGCAGTAAGTAAACTTTAACATAAGGGTCAGATGTTCCACCCATATCTAATGCAGGAAGATCTTCAGCTTGAATCACCGTTACAGAGAGACTGTTGCTATTGAAGTCGTATTCCAGCTGGAAGCAAAAACTTTAATGAGAGAAAAAGTCTCTAAATTAAATTCCATGTTTACACCGAGCGATAAATTAAAATTAACAAAGTAGTTGTTACTCAAGCCCGGACCACGTGTAACGAATAAAAAAGTAATGAAATAATTATGATTTCAAATAAAAACTCAAAGATTTAACAAGGTAATAAATTCTTAATATTGCAAAATGATTTTTTGAGTCGTCGTCTTTCCTTCTAATATTGGTATGTTTTTAACCAACCTTATATTGAAGTTTGCCCAGTTTTTGTTCCTCTTTCTTCGAATCGCCGTCATCAGGCTCCTCCGCATTCTCTGTTAGCTCCTCCATGTCCGGCTGAACCTACATGCACGTCCCGCGGCAAATTTCACATGAATATCTTATTTCTTAAAAATAGAGTTTTTAGTTTCAGGGCCGTTTCATGTCGTTCCTTAGTAGTTACGTGCATGATTTAAAAATAATAAATATACATCTGATACATACATACATACATGTATGTATCAGATGTATATTTATGTATGTATGTATACATCTGATGCTGCTTAAAATAATTAAGTAGATTAGATAGAGAGATTCTTCTGATCTACTCTTCACCTTATTGTATTCCCAGTTGCTTCTAAATCTTACTTCGGTTTGGAGTCTAGGGTTCACTTTTATTTGGCTGAACGATGAGTTATAATTGTATCTTATTTAACGTTATGTAGTTGGTCAGTTTCACACTTTCATTAAACTTATAGACAGTCTCAAACATAATCCGAAACATTACCTTTTCCTTGTAAGCTGATCCGAGTAGCTGGACGGATTTGAGGTCGACACCTTTCATTCCTTTCTTGCCATCCTTAGAGCGGCGCTTTCGGAAACACCGTCTGATGCAGCAGAAACAAATTCCTAATACCACCACTCCGATTCCTACAAAAGAAAAACGCACAGGTAAGTTTTTTACGGACCATGCATGCTATCATCTTACTAGCATCTTATTAAAATTACTTTGGGATTCGTTTATTTTATAAGGTTAATAAGTACTAGAAAGCGGTAAAAAATATGCGATCAATCTTGATAGAATTTTAGAGATATTACAGATTTTTTTTATAATAACAATAGCAAAGTTATTTAGTTGAACTAATATGTCCATAAGTCAAAACAAAAAAGAACAGGTAGCTTAATAAGTACTCCTCTTGTATACAATAGTAGGTTAAACAAACTTACCCACAAGAATAGCGACAAGCTGCCATGTTTCCATGTTCATTTTGTGTGCTAGCTCCGCAGTTTTCTCGCCTATCGATTCTTGAAAAGGCATTGCCGTAGATGTCGTTGGTGAGATCGAAGTACTTGATTCACTCGTTGCTATAATATTTTAGATTTGATATATTTTTTGTCAACAATATTCTAAACGTAATTAAAACTATGTTATGCAACTATAGTTCGCTATGTGTAAAAATAAATGTGGAAAATTTAATAAATGAAGCGCTCGTGGCCCCGAGACCACGGGGCCACGAACGCTTCATTTATTTATTCTGCAATAAATAAATGAAGCGCTGCTCATTTATTCTGTAAACGATCACTGAGTTACGCAACTTTGACTATGGCTGGTCCTCGGATGGGTGACCACTTTGTGGCATTTAAGCCGTTGGTCCCGATTGCCAGTAAAATGGCAGTCGTTAAGCCTGGTTAAAGGCCTTATGGGCGGCTTGAAAAATTTCAACAGCAGGTAGCCACAACCTGCGTCTGTCCATTTTCAACACGGCAATGGGCTCACCACCTATTACGTGGGACAGGAATCCACACGGTGAAAAGTGGGCATATAATATGCCTCTGCCACCCCTTCGGGGATAAGGCGTGATGGATATTTATTAAAAAAATTTAATAAAAATAACTTAACAGTATGAGTTAAGTTATTTTTATTAAATTTTATTTTATCTTAGTATCGTAGTTTAGTTTAGTATCGTTAATAAAAAAATGGCTTTTAAAATGACGTTAGTCGTTGGTTGGTTGGAATAATAGTTATGTCTATGTTCATCTAGTTTTAATTGCGGCGGCAAATGAACTCGAAAATAGTTACGGTGGGGATTGTATTAGGCGTGCAAATCTGCGAGTAAAAACCATTAAGGGTTCAAACCTTAAAGGTCTAGATGGTTGCAATGCTAATATTTCAGTACGAGCTATACGCTAATTAAAGAGATACAGTCACCAGATTTCCGCCTGATTCTAGTACAAGACAATAGTAAAGCCTTTATAAAGTCCAGGCTGTTTGAGTGTTTCAATATCACTTGATGATGAAGATAGCCTGCATGATTATCAAATTCAGTATCTGCAGTGTCCACAATTTCAGTGACATTAATATAATTGTTGAACCTAGAAAACTTTTCTTGATGGACAGCCACATAGGGACAAACCTTGGTGACCTGCGTCTGTTCCGGCGATAACGGTATACACAATAAAAGCGGTAGTTGTGTTTGCGTTTGACCCTATTTTGAGAATGCCACGACCTGGCAAAGTAAAAGAGAATACCTAAGCAGTAAGGCGAACTACGAGCTCCTAAGTAAGGACCTTCAGATGAGGTATCTTTTCTCATATGCAATGAAAGATACCAGAAGAATTTTATCTTGTTAAAAAAGAAGTCAATTTGTTATGTAAGTACTGTCTATATTATCGCTCATAACAATAGGGAAAATAGAGTAATATTAATATTACTCACTTGACTCTTTCGCTGCAGGACTTGTCTCTTCCTCGACTGTCTCGGAGACCGCCTCGCGCCGCCATCGCAGCAATATTTCCGGTAGCGGCGACATAGTTATCTGTATAATTAAAAAATAAAACATGAATTATGTCAAAGGAAAAGAATCGTGTTTAACGAAGAATATTGAGAGAGGTCCAACAACGGACCGCGACGTTCCTTATAGGAGTGGAAAAAAGTATTCCTTTTCATTGTGGCGGCATTTATAAAAATTACCATCGGTAATTGTACTTGAAGAATTACTGGTAATTTACAAAAACGACCCAATGTTAGTGATATTCCTGCCAGGGTTCTAGTTGCAAAACTTCGATCACGATGTTGTCTATAGAGATGTTGACGGTAGAGTAGATAATCGAAAACTATTATTTTCTTTGAAGTTTTTACATATTTTTCTTTAGTTGGTCGACGATAACACAACATGTTTCTCTGTGATCATTTAAATTTCGACATCTAATCTATATTGTTGTAATTTTTTTCACATATCCCTAAAAAATCGTTTTACCTTGTAGAAGTTGTGAACAAAAAATAGCACTTCAAAGCTTAATATTTTACAAACGGGGATCCATTCTATCTAATCCAAATTGTTCTAATAAACCCAAAAAAATCTATTCAACAGTACCCCACGCTATGCAGTATATGATACAATAAATATCCATCACGCCTTATCCCCGAAGGGGTGGCAGAGGCATATTATATGCCCACTTTTCACCGTGTGGATTCCTGTCCCACGTAATAGGTGGTGAGCCCATTGCCGTGTTGAAATAGACAGACGCAGGCTGTGGCTACCTGCTGTTGAAATTTTTTAAGCCGCCTATAAGGCCTTCAACCAGGCTTAACGACTGCCATTTTACTGGCAACCGGGACCAACGGCTTAACGTGCCTTCCGAAGCACGGAAACGCTCGCAAATTTAAATGCCACAAAGTGGTCACCCATCCGAGGACCAGCCTTGGTGAAAGTTGCGTACCTCAGTGATCGTTTACCGAACACTGAGACCGCGGGGCCACGAGCGCATATGATACAAAAATAGCTTTTCCACTCTACTTCTACGGAAGGAACCTACCCTGTGCCAGAGGTTGCCTGGCGCTAGACAGATAGGGTAGATACTGTGTGGTTTTAGTCGGTTCGAGTCCGGCATAAAATCAATGGGGATTTTTACACTTTAAAAATAAGGGTGTATTGGTTTGACTAACTGTCCCCCCAGCGGAGGCAGGCTTCAGGTGGCGGCGCGACATGTTCCTCGCTCGTCTGACTGTAGAGATTCGAGGAATTGACCTGCAAACAACGAGCTGGAGTCGCTAAGGTTGGCTTAGAGCTGGTCAGGGTTGCAGGGATTTCCTTTCAAGAGTATACCCCGGACGTATCCAAGGATGAACGAAACTCGAGGTTTTATATTCATTTCCTTCGAGTCCGAAATCCCCTATCTCACAGATCGGTTCCAGTCACAGTTAGAGAAGGCTCCAAACGAAAAAAATATAAAAAAAAGTGTCTAAAAAGATTTTCTTTACGAATTCATCGTGTATACATTTCCATAGCAAATTGAAGCTAGGCAAATCTACATAATTTTATATAGGTAATGATATTTAGTCGTTTTTTGACAATAATGTGAATACTAGTTTACCACCAATTTATTAAATATATACACCGTTGAAGACAATCTACTGTACCTATGCACTATGCACCGACAACTATAAGTACCGTAGGTATCTACCTATCTATCTATATATTAGTTGCATTTTGTTGAAGTCCAAGTACAGCTTAATGAAATAATATAATTTCCCGAAAAACCTGACTGCCTGACCCATAGAGGCAGTACCTGCTTACCTATTGGAATTGGCAAGAATATGTATATTATATTAGGTATATATAAACTAATAGTTTCTTTAAAATGAACCTTAAAGTGAAAATTGCTTTATATAACTCTTATGTTTTAACTATTAAATGTACGAATTCGCGTAGTCACTGCGTGTATATAGGTACCTCTCTAGGTACCTACTTATATGTATATAAGGTTAGTACCTACTTATATGAACTTTATACAAGGTGCAGTCTAAAGGTACTAAAAAAGGACAATGAAATAAGTGTGTTTTATTTTAAGTTAAGCTCAAAATTATGCTAAGCGCACAGTTTTTGTAGCAGTAAATTCATTGCAGTACTCATTGAAGGGTTTTGATCGCAGGTTTTTTAGGATAATCACTATACTACTAACCTTTTGGTGAATCTCCGACTGACCGTTGACACTTGGATAGTAATTAAAACCTTAGTAGTCACTTTGCACGACTTTGGTACATTTCTGCAGAGTATTGTATTCAATTGGAATCACCACTCGTTACTGAGGCGAGGATGGTGGAGATGCGCGCGCATACGATCGATTGCTGCTGCGCGTTGCGATGCCTCTACGTTTAGTTCCTGGCCAAGTCCCTATGTTTACGTCATAGTTGCGTACATTGACGGCCTAGCTTAAAATGATAATGGTTCAATGTACGTACAGCGGTATTGTTAATAAAAATAACGAAAAAACCATAAAAATGTTGTTTGAATAGGTACCTACTAGCTATCTATAAATAGTCTTTAATATCCTATAATGTAAAGGCAGTGGTATCGTTTCAGATAACTAAATCTACAAGTTAAAAGTAACCTGGACAAAGCTACTAGTTAGGTGAATTCGTAAAACCTCAACAAATTCCTTAAGGCTTGGTATTCCTGCCGAGGCCACGATTATGAGTTTTCTAAAACAATGCGAATCGTAGAAAAAAGGGTTTTTTGATTCTGAAAAAATATGATAGTTATGGATTTAATCTAGTCAAAATGGCTTTCTGTTACAAAATCTAATAAACTTCACTTGATAGAAAAAACATCTCAAAGTTGCCCCCTTTCGCAATGTTTTTTCAATGCCAAATCTAAACTACAGATAATTTTCATGAATTTTTTATACCCTACTATAGCTACTAAATATTTATAGACATAATCGCTTATTTTGACTATATACAGTGATTTTTATAGTACAAATGTTTAAATAATACCAGATTCGCGCCGGTGACGCCTGATCAGGGGTAGGACCTGTGTCAGGTTTATTCGTTGCGCTCCCCTTGTTATTTCTTCGCAATGGCACAGTATATTTATCGGAACAGTAAGCATTCCATCATCATCCGAACGTCTGTCCCAGCTGCATCTCGCAGTTCGCTTTGTATTGTGTATATGAGAGTTTTAATATAAAATGAGCTACGTACACTTCACAGAAGCGTTAGAATTCTTCCTGTAAGTAGTATAAAATCGAACCCGGTACCCACAGATTAGAAGGCAGTTATATAATTAACTGAGCCAGGGGGGTGTTCAAGGTATGTTTTCCCAATTTTTCTGCTAACTATTGACGAATTTCATTTTTTTTTATGTAACGTACACCTTCAATTTGGTTCTAAACAAATTTTATCAATAGATTCTTAAGCTTTAACATACCGACTGCCACTGGCTGAAGTAATCAGTGCAGTTGTTATATTTAAGCTTCGCACAAATTATTAAAATTGTATCGAAGACCTTTGTTTTATCTTGAAGTATAAATTATTTAAGTATATTTATAAATTTATTAGCCACGAATTTATCCCCGAAGGTGTGGCAGAGGCATATTGTGGTGAGCCCAATGCCTGTGTTCAAATGGACAGGCTCAGATTGTGGCGACTCGCTGTTGTAATTTTTAGGTCGCTGAAAGGGTAGTCACTTGACTTAACGAGTGCTGATTGAGTTACTAGCAACCGGGACAAACAGCTTAACGTGTCCTTCGAAGGACGAAATCGCTGGTAAATGAAAATGCTACAAAGCGGTCATCCATCCAAAGTCCGAGAGAGTTTCTTAAACCAGTGATCTTTTACAGAGAACGGAATTAGTGGGGCTACCAGCGCTTTTATATATATATTTTTAATTTATGTTAGTAGCCTTAAAAATGTATAACATTTCATGTGACTAATAATTAATTATCCCAACATTTTAACCCGAAGGTTTTCTGCGCTTTAGTGGATCTGGGGAAAGATTTGACAACGTTGTGAGAAAAACTCTGTGTTACTCCTCTGTGTGGCCTGGCTGGGCGTCCACACCATCTCCGGGCAGGATGTGGTGTGGATGGCCAGCTGCTACGGGCGATACAGTCACTTTATACGGACTGTAATGCTTGCTTGCGACCAAGGGAGATGTTCACCTGGCGCCTCTTTTTGACGTCTGTCCGGGCGTCAAACGGGGTTGTGTTATGTCTGCCTTGGTTGTGTTTTTCATTGTGTATCTAATAGTTGGCTGCAAAAGTTAAAAGATTATGATGTGTTGTAAAATTGGAAACTTTACAGTACATTGTCTGGTGTACGCTGATGATGCGGTAGTGATGGCCTCATTAGAAGCCGACCTTCCGGCATTAGTCACTAATATGAAAGTAGAAGTCTTCGCTGCATGCAAGAAAAAGTAGGAACTAATAGCAAGATTTGGGTAAACCGGAAACGTTTAGAGCAATTAAATGAAGTTATATACTTAGGGAGAATGTTTAGCGTGAACGGAAGATGTGTTCTAAAGTACAACGGTGACTAGCTGCCTGAGACAGGGACATAACATTATGATTTTTTGATTTTAATATTATTTAAAAAAAACGTTGAGTATAATGAGTATGGAACATTTTATTTGGTACTTGTACATAAAGTATAAATTTGTTATTAAATATATCATCATTAACTCATACTAATATTATAAACGCAAAAGTTTGTAAGTATGAATGTTTGATGATACTTACATATAAAAACTACTGAATGGAATTTAAATAAACTTTACAATGATATATTATGTATGCTGACGATATTGCGCTGGCAGACGCGGACAGGGGCAGATTGCTGCGACGTGTGAAGGCGTGGAAGGAGACGCTTGAGAACGGCGTTCTGAAACTAAATGTGGCGAAGACCGAGTACTTGGCACTAAACTCGACAGATCCCACATCCGTCCGCATAGGCGGTGATTTGGTCGACCGCACGGACCAGGTTAAATACTTGGGACCTGTTTTTCACACGTCCAGTGACATCGATTGCGATGTCAAGTCACGCGTTGCTGCCGCGTGGGCTAAATGGCGGGAGCTGATCGGTGTCATTTGTGACCCTATAATCCCGATCCGGTTGAAGGGACAGGTCTACAAAACCATCATTAGTCCTGTCTTTTTACATGGCAGTGAGACGTGGCCAATATTGGAGCGACACAAGCAGGAGCTGCGTGTCACGGAAATGAAGATGCTGCGGTGGAGGTGCGGAGTCACGCGGATGGACCCCGTGAGGAACTCTCGCATCCGCGGCAGCCTTCACGTCCGTGACATTGCAGACAAGTTGCAAGAGTGTCGCCTTCGTTGGTATGGTCACGTCTTGCGGCAACCGCCGGGCTACGTAGGAAACAAATGTCTGGCCATATCAGCTCCGCCGGGTCTCGGTAAGAGGGGAAGACCCAAGAAGTGCTGGCTTGACGTCGTAAGGGATAACATGCGTGCCAATGGTCTCACTACAGGGGATGCCGACGATCGTGCGAAGTGGAGGAGAAAATGTAGGAAAGCGGACCCCGGGCGTCGCGAGACGCAACTGGGACAGACGCTCGGATGATGATGATGATGACAATAATATAGCTTATCTATCAGAATAAAACATGGGCTACTTTTTATCCCGGGAACAAGTTCCTTTAGATAACGGGAACGAGAAAACTTCATCACGCGGGTGGAGTCGCGGGCGTCAACAACAGAGATGTTCCATTTCGATTGCTACTGCCAATCATTTTTACTGTTGCGTGCCAGTAAAAAATACATCTTCAATATATCTTGGCAGGGGGCTGAGGAATCGTTTTGGTGCCTGCGCGACTTGGCCTACCTGCCCTTAACCCAAGTAATTGTTACCAATGTCTATTATAAGGGCATGAACTTGAAGATTAACAACCGTAGCAATCGTATAGGTACCTACTAATTTTCAACTTCTAAATCATTTTAATATACTCATGTATAATATACACCTACTTAGATGTATCAATTCGTTTACATTCTAATTAAGTATCTAAATTAGAACCGTTTACGCGTTATAATAGCAAATCACATAATTTTGAAAGTAACTTAGTATTTCAGTACAAGTAATTATAGAATAAATGAGAAATCCTGAAAATCTATCGGTTTCATTATATTAATAGAATTGAATGAATATATTTGAATGATCAATTCTGGTATTTATATACTTACCTACACATACAAATACTCTGTAATCGAACCTTTTAATGAAATTAGGTAGATATATGGAGTTTATTTTACTTACTTTTGGTTTTCTAAAAGCTAGTAGATATGTAAAATGTTTATATTTTTTTTAATAAAGTGGAAAAAGACAGTTCTATTCGAGACGGGGATTGAACCCGTGACCTTTGCCTAACCAGGGCAATGTTCTAGCCAAAAAAAAATTATGAGAAATTTAGCAAAATAATTTCTTTAAAAATTTATCCGTAAAATGTTCAGTTCAATTATTATCACGAACCTTTGTCGCTTAGTCAAGACTTCACATACTACCCGTGTACCTAATAACAAAATAATTGTGTAGTGAACCATTAATCTCCTGAAGAAGAAGCATTGCGTGGGCGAGACGACGGCGGCAAAGTACAAAATATGTACTGTGACGGCGGCGTCTAGTCGATGCCTCATTAGGGATGAAAATATCTATAACGTGATACGTTTATGTAGATACTCCAATAAAGACTTATAAAATCATTTTATAAGTAAATGTTGAAGTATCTACATATCGTCATATAAATAAATAGCAGGAATTCACAACCTGCGTCTGTCCATTTCAACATGGCAATGGCTCTCCACCATGGGACAGATATACACATGGTGAAAAGTGGGCATACAATATGTATGTCTCCGCCTCAGCCACCCCTTCGGGGATGAAGCGTGATAGGTAAATAAATAAAAATATTATTATATAAACGCGACATTAGATCCGTAATATCTCAGTCATTTAAATAAATAATTGCATTTATGGCAGACCTGGATAAAGTTAGAAGTACCTATTAAGTACTTATAACAAGAAACACCAGACGTGACGTATTTCCGCGCGACTTTTATCCAACATTTACGTTGACTTGACAACTTTTTTTCACCATTTCTGAAAATGGTAGTCGTTGAGTCCAGTGAAAGGCCTTATGGGCGGCTTGAAAATTTTCAACAGCAGGTCGCTACAACCTACGCCTGACCATTTCAACACGGCAATGGGCTCACCACCTGTTATGCGGGACAAAAGTGCATACGGTGAAATGTGGGCGTATGCCTCTGCCTACCCCTTTGGGGATAAAGGTGTGACAATATGTCTATGTTCTGAAAATCCTCTGCTCGCAGTTTTTTCACGGTGCAGGTCTCCGGTCTAGCTACAGTGTTCTATGACGTTATAAATGCAGTACTATTAGACCTCATGGAGAATTAGTAGCTAGTAGATGGTGTATAAAGCTCGTCAGCCGCAATATAAGGTTTTCTACGATACTGGCCATCAGATTGCCTGCCAAACTCGGGCTTATAAAGAGCTATGGATGAATTTGATCACAGTGTAGAGCCTTCTGCAGTAAATTTCAGGTCATTCATTTTGTGTTCGAGCCCCAGATACTCCATTGAGTGTTCGATACCGATGTCTGCACTTGCCAGAATAAAACGAGATCCTGCAGGTGACTGATGCACATGAAAAATAGAGCTTGGTATTTGTGGGAGCCTAATTTATTTCTTGAAAATCTATTGGTTTCATTATATTAATAGAATTGAATGAATATATTTGAATGATCAATTCTGGTATTTATATACTTACCTACACATACAAATACTCTGTAATCGAACCTTTTAATGAAATTAGGTAGATATATGGAGTTTATTTTACTTACTTTTGGTTTTACCTGAAATAAAATCTTTTTATATCTAATGCAATGCACGCGCCGCCAATCTCGTAGATATTTTAGGCACCAAACGTTGTCTGACATTAGGGCACAAAAATACCCGAGCAATGCTCAGTCACCTATTTCATTGAACTTTGATGTAACTAACACATTTCTCATTTATATTATATACATACATATACAATAAATTATGCTCCCACAAATCCCAAGCTCTATTTTTCATGTGCATCAGTCACCTGCAGGATCTCGTTTTATTCTGGGAAGTGCAGACATCGGTATCGAACACTCAATGGAGTATCTGGGGCTCGAACACAAAATGAATGACCTGAAATTTTCAGCAGAAGGCTCTACACTGTGATCAAATTCATCCATAGCTCTTTATAAGCACAAGTTTGGCAGGCAATCTGATGGCCAGTATCGTAGAAAACCTTATATTGCGGCTGATGAGCTTTATACACTATCTACTAGCTACTAATTCTCCATGAGGTCTAATAGTACTGCATTTATAACGTCATAGAACACTGTAGCGAGACCGGAGACCTGCACCGGGAAAAAACGGCGAGCAGAGGATTTTCAGAACATAGACATATTGTCACACCTTTATCCCCGAAGGGGTAGGCAGAGGCATACGCCCACATTTCGCCGTATGCACTTTTGTCCCGCATAACAGGTGGTGAACTCATTGCCGTGTTGAAATGGTCAGGCGTAGGTTGTGGCGACCTGCTGTTGAAAACTTTCAAGGCTTTTCACTGGAGTCAACGACTACCATTTTCAGAAATGGTGAATAAAAGTTGTCAAGTCAACGTAAATGTTGGATAAAAGACGCGCGGGAATACGTCACGTCTGGTGTTTCTTGTTATAAGTACTTAATAGGTACTTCTAACTTTATACAGGTCTGCCATAAATGCAATTATTTATTCCACTTTATTAAAAAATATATAAACATTTTACATATCTACTAGACAAAAGACACTGCTTTTAGATGTAGGTAGGTGAAGATATTTCCTATGTACCTACACTACAATCTGTAGGTAGTGTGGTTTATCATTTCATTTTATTTATCTATCGCAGGGGTGGCAGAGGCAAATTATATTTCCACTTTTCACCATGTGTATTCCTGTCCCACGTAATAGGTGGCGAGTGTATTGCCGTGTTGAAAATGGACAGTCGCAGGTTTTGGCGACTTGCTGTTGAAATTTTTTAAGCCGCCCATGAGGCCTTCAACTCGGCTTAACGACTGTCATGTTACTGGCAACCGAGACCAACGACGCCTTAACGTGCCTTCCAAAGCACGGAAACGCTCGCAAATATAAATGCCACAAAGTGGTCACCCATCCGAGCACCAGCCTTGTGAAGCCGTAGTGAAAGTTGCGTAATTCAGTGATCGTTTACAGAAGGGGCCAAGGGGCCAGGAGCGCTTCCTAGTTTGATTTATCTGGGCCTAATATTCATAATTAATTAATGTTATAATATATAAAAGGAAAAGTCCTGACTCATTGTTGACAATCAACGCCCTTGGATCTAGATACTTAAAATTTTGCACAGAGGTTTCTTTTATGCTGTAGGTAAGAAATAAGGCCGGGTTTTATGAAATTCAACCCCTAAGGGGGTAAAATATGGGCTGAATGTTTGTATGAAAACCCGTAATTTTTAAACTAATATCCATAAAAAATTGTAAATGGACTTTCGTTTATTATTTAAGGTATCAGGAATTTACGAATTTAACCACTAAGGGGGAAAAATAAGAACTGAAAGTTTGTATGTAGTTCAGGATTTTCTGAAATTCTAAAAGAGATGATGAACGTTGCACTGAAGTCCGTCATTTAATCTAACTTATTATAAAAAGTAGAGAGGATGTAAGGCCCCCCCCAAAATCTCCAGGGCTTAAGCGACCTAACCTGCTAGCGGCTTACCTGCTGATTAACGGAAGAGGCAATGCCCTTACAGGGTTGGGAGATCAGACGGCAGTCGCTCCTATCAATGCCGAAAGTTAAAAAGAAAACAAAAGTTGCTTCTAGCAGCCAAAAAAATAGATCCTAGGCTCAAAATAAAAGTAGGGATTGGAAGTAAATACACTAACATGAAAAGGGGAATAAAACAACAGAGGGTCGAAATTCTGTACAATGGAGATATTTTGTAAATAATTATCTTGTAATATTTATCTCAAAAAAGTATTTTTTTTTTCTGACTGTCAGTCTGTTTGAGCATGAGCATCGCGCTATGATAATGAGCATCACGCCGAAACTATTAAATCGATTGAAATGAAACTTGCCATGATCTAAGCTTTTACTCTGAAAAAGGCTTTACGGTAGGTACTATTGATCTAGATATTCTTCGTGGTTCCTTTGAGACAAGGGATGAAAGACAAACTGTGTATTCAATTGCAACTGATCAACGCATAGTAATTTTTTTTTTTTGTGAGGACAGTGATAGGTTCTTTAAGATTTTTTTCAATACTTATTTCAGCATCAAGAGGTAATTGATGACTCGCATCTCAGACTACTAGATAAATGTTTATCTGTACCCGTTTCCACAGCAATTAGTAGGTAAGCTAAGCTATCTTTAAAAATAGTCACAGACTTTGGATAGACTTATAATAATAAAATAATTTTGTTGAAAATGGTCTTGTAATATTTCTCAGGGATATATAGGCATGTGTTTTCGATGAAAGCCCCCAATGAGCCTATTATTTTTTGACATATTGAACAATTATCGTAACATTTTAACCAAATCTTGACAAATTTAAGTATCATACTAAACCTTCCTAATGAATCACTATATCGTGCTATTAGTGAAACTTGTATGGTAATCTTTTCAGTAGTTTTTACGTTTATCGAGAACGACAGACGCGGTGAACAACTTTGTTTTATATAATATATAAGTAAAGCGGATTTTATAGTTTAGAAGAGCAGATTAGAGACATCTCAATATTCGTTATACAATGAATTCAAGGGTTCCTTTGAATCTAGAGCAAATTCTAAACTTGGGGTGTTTGAAAGTGATGTTATATGTTTGTGACGTTGAAGGAGGTAATCTAAGGATCTACGAAACCGATTTTAAAGATTCTTTCACCAATAGAAGCTAAATTATCAGTGAGTGTCATATGCTATATTTTATTCCTGTATTTCCATGGGAACAAGAATTACATGGATGAACCACAAATAGCCTAAACTATTAAACATAGAAACGTGAAAGTATTCATTAGGTATGTACTTAATGAAAAACGGGAACTAAGTGGATAAAACCACAAAATAGCCTAAGCTATCCTTTAACATAGGAGCATGAATTTCGGTGAATGTAGATATACATTAGATATTTTAAATGAGCTCTAGGAAAGGAATTCCCGGTATTCCAACGAGAAATACGGAACGATACGGCGGAGACCAGGCACCGGCATTAGACATAGAAACCTAAAATTTGATGAAAGTATTCTTTAGGTACCATAAACGAGCACCATGAAAGGAATTTCGGTATTCACACGAGAATGTAATCCTGAAACACACATGGTGAAAAGTGGGTATACAATATGTATGCCTCTGCCACCCCTTCGGGGATAAGGCGTGAAAGATAAATAATAATAAAATAAAATAATGTAATTTTACTATTATTATAAATGTGACAGTGAAGATTTTTATATCTATATAACAGTTTGGATTTATGTAATGTATATTTCCCACTTAATACCGTGTTGCGCCTTTTGCCGTGTTGAAATTTGCAGGCTCAGGTTCTGACTACCTGCCGTTCAATTTTTTTTGTCATTTCCATGTTACTGTAAGCAGAAATGCCACAATGACGTCACCCATCTGAGGACCAGCCATAGCGAAAGAGGCCTTTTATAGGATACTGAATTAGCGGGCTGCGAGTGTTTCTAAAAAGCACTAGCTGACCTGCCCGGCTTCATTCGTGACATAATTCCAACCATTATATTACTTTTCCAAAAATGTATGAAAGTTTCCCCGATTTGTTGACATTTACGATTACTGCTCCGCTCTCCTGTGTAGTGTCGTGATGATATATAGCTTAGAACCTTCCTCAATAAATGGACTTACAATACAAAAAGATTTTTTTAAATCGGTTCAGCCGTTCAAACGTGATGGCGTGACCAAGGGAAATAGCGATTCATTTTTATATATTTATAGATTATCATTTAAATATACAATCAAACAGTAAGTCTATATTGGTGTTAAAATTTAGAATAATTTAGTAATTAGGTAAGTATTTTAGTTAAAACATTGCTCTTAGATTTCGAATAACGTAACAAGTATTCATTCTATGAACAAAAAAAAAATAGCGACTTCAAGGCGCCCGATTTTGTCTAGACGCCTAACCTCAAGGCTGTATAGCTACTTCCAAGGTGAT
Source organism: Thumatha senex (assembly GCA_948477245.1). NCBI lineage: Eukaryota > Metazoa > Arthropoda > Insecta > Lepidoptera > Erebidae > Thumatha > Thumatha senex. The sequence continues at coordinate 15,907,642 of OX419731.1, read as the reverse complement.
TTGAGTCTAGTGGTTGGAGGACTCAAATAACTAAAACTCAACTATGCCATATTTTATATACTACTCGGGACTTCACGCGAAACAATTTTGTACTGACATTCACCGACGTTTCCAGAGTTTCCGAGAGTCCAGCCGCGACCACGGGCGCTGCAACGCGCTCGAAACGTCGGTGAATGTAAGTACAAAATTGTTTCGCGTGAAGTCCCGAGTAGTATATAAAATATGAGTATAAACCGCGAAAGTTTAAAAACAACATCAACTATGCCAATATTTGTAATATTATACCAACGTTACAAGGTAATTCTAATTGCTCGACAATACAGTTTTCAATAAACATTTTAAAGTGAAAAATAAATTTAGCGCGGTGCGCATATTGAAATAAAATCTCTGGACTCGCGACACCGTTACCGAGATGCAGCTATAAAAAGTTGTGAAGTATTAGATTAATAATTCTTCAATCAACCTTAGATAGCTCATTTGGTAGAGCGATAGACTGTAATGGTTATGAATTGGAATCCATTCAAATCCGGCTCGAAGGAAATCTCTTTTCGTATCACACATGTACACAGTCTAATTATAAATAACTATAGGGCTTTTAAGCAGATTAATACTTTTATTCTTATAGTAATTAAGTTTCACCCTAGTACCCATCTAAAAAATGTCAAACGTGCCAAAATATGATTTCACTACTGTCGGCACTCCCGGAGTGCAACCCGTATTTTTTTTAATCAGCTTATTTAACGTAATATACATAGACTAGGTGTCAATGCGTGAATGTAATTCTAAGAAACTGTTCGACGTTAGGTCACAGGTCATGTGCATTAATTTTCTATTTCCAAGACCTGTTATTATCCCACGCTATGGGCGGTCTATCATAATGAAGATGACATGGTCTTAAGGGTGGTTAATCGTCAATTTATCAACTCTATGAATTACAATGAATGAATTACATTATCAACTCTATACGTGGGTAGTATCACACAGATACCAATATCAAATTACTTGTCCGAACAAACTGTTTAATCAACGCACAATGGAAATTTCCCATTTTAATAAAAATGTAGTCTATCATGGGTTTTTTTAATGGACACATTTAGTTTTTAGAAACTAAAACTTACTTTCTTGTGTAGCTTATTATGATAAGTTAGGCAGATAATAAGTCTCTTTATTACGTTTTTAGTCGACTGGGTGATTAAATAATTACATACAGAAGAAAGTATGATGGAGAACATTTGGAATAAAGAGTATAAAATTTTATCTCACCTGCCACACTCTCCATGTCTCCGGATCTGAATCAAGATTATTCTGGTTCTGGCGCTCATTCAGCCTATTATTGACTACGCCGAAAGTAGAATTCATAATGGTGTAAGATCTTTTGTGTAATTTTAGGTATTTAAAATGAAACAAAACAGCCAGATAAAACGACTTGTACAAATTACTTGGTCTCGTGGGTGGTCGGTCTAAACACAAATAAAATAACACAGTAACCAGCTATGTATATGAATTTACTGGCGAGATAAAATATTTGCCTGTGGTGATAAAACACCGGAGCTGTGAGCTGTGTACAAAATGTACACGATATAACATTTTAGCATACCTACTCTGAACAAATGAAATAACACTATATATAGATGACATAGTGATTACACATCTACATGTATGTAGACGTATAATCACTAAAACTACGGCGCCGATTTTCATGTTGTTTTCACCAATAGATTCTCGAGGAAGGTTTTAGTAGAAAATTTGTTAAGTTTTTGTCTCGTATCTTGGTTGAAATATAACGATATTTGCCCAACAAATATGTGTAGATGGTTATGTCAGGTGTCAGGGTCAGGTTATGGTAGGTGTTGATGGTATATGTCGATCTCTTAGGTTAACATACTAGCTTACTATAACACTGGATGAGGCAGGTACCTTGGGGAAAGCTTCATCATGCAGGCGAAGCTGTGGGCATCAGCTTCTAAGTATATTAAAAAGTTATCTTTTAACTAAACCGAGGTCGAATAGTTTCCAGGAGCAAGTGGTCGTAGTAGATTTCGAGATATTGCAAAGTATCTACACTTCAATTGACCAGAAGATTATTTTCCTTTTTGAACAATAATAAGTATTGACAATTGCCATACAGCTTTGCAACCGTTGTAACACACTCAGCAGACTCGTGCTGTAGCATTATTAATTCTGTTTGTTTAGTTTTGTATAATTCGTTACTCAAAATTTGAATTCGTATTTTGATGTTCTATACAGAATAGTACCGACCTATGTACATACGTTTGTAATTTAGACAGACGTAAAAAGGCCCTAACCAACTTTACGGTCGTAACTTTTTAATGAAGTCTATTTTTTTACTGCACAGTGTTGAGTAACTGTGCAAATTATTACGAATTGACATTGCGTACCTTACAGCTCACAACATATAGAACTGCCGAAAAATAAATATAATCCAAATCTGTTTATAGAAGAGAACATACATACATACATTCATATTGCCACGCCTTTATCTCCGAAGAGGTAGGCAGAGGCATAAAATACGCCCACATTTCATCGTATGCATTTTTTGTCCCACGTAACAGGTGGTATGCACATTGCCGTGTTGAAATGGCTGTGGCGACCTGCTGTTGTAACTTTTAAAGCCGCCCATAAGGCCTTTAACTAGGCTTAACGACTGCCGTTTTACTGCCAACCGGGATCAACCACGAGCGCTTCCGCGCATAGAAGAGAAGTACGTTGATAATCCTAATCAGCTTTCCTGATGCATATTTTACTTCAAAATACTACTCTATATTTCTCTTCTAATTAATTTTTTTTTATGGAGCGTTACACGATCCCTAATATGATCAATTAATCAGTCACTAACTTATAAACTATCTAATGTAGTATTAGTACACTAGTTTTATTTTTCGGGTTAAAGATGGTTATCATACATTTCATTGATGTTGATCAGTTCGATCAGATCTGTACCGGAAGAGGACACAGGCTAACTCAAAAAGATAATGCAAAGTATCCGCGTTTAAAAAGATTTGGATGCATATTATTTGACTGTTTGTAGCTTGAAAAATATCAAAAGAACGGACCCATAATCTAAATGAAAATGTAGGCGTATATCAGGTTTCGGCCTACGCCTTCGGTGAAAAAGACATGAAAGTATATCTATGTACACCTACACTGTAATAACAGCCTCTCTCAGATCTTCTATTAATAATATGTATTGAGAATTTTAAATCGATACCCAACATAGAGTAGTGCTCTAGACTTGATAGAGGAATTTGACCTCAAAGTCAAGCCATGCCATCTAAGGTCGGAAGTAGGTCATTGCTCCCATTCGTGCATCCACCTACATCATTAAAATAATCTTCGTGACTAAATAAGATTAGATTCACAATAAAATGTTATTTGTTGAAATTTGATTATTTAAAAATCATGTTATGTTCCAACATTTCAAATATACACTCCCGGACTCTTGAATCGAGCCACCTTACATTCCCGGGCCTAAAAGCCCAATACACAAAAAATATACAATATAATAAAAAAGTTTTTATGCTTTTTTAATTTCGTCGTCTTTGCCGTATGTATTATTCCAAATTTTGAATTTTAGAATTTAAAATAAAGAACAAAAGCCGAGCTTGGTCACTGATTAAAAAAAAAATAATGACTGTGAAAGTTGCTTTTGAATCAATTTAATGTCGATTTGGTTTAAACACCTAAGTCGATCTTGATTTTTTTGGTTTGGAGTACTGTAATTTATAAAAGATGTATGTAGAAGGAAAATGTTTTTCTTCTTTTTGGTAGGCTTACATACATTTTAATTACATTACATAGTGGTCCAACACGCAGAGGCCCTTTGAGAATTTTAATGAAACAGGGAATGGAATTATTACTATGAAAAAATCTAATCTCATGTGGCTGTCGACTAAATAGCTGTATTTCAGTCATATTTCCCAACCTCATTGATATGGGTATCAAATGAAAGGGCTTGACTACTGGAATACTGTGCGCTATGACAAATACGTGGGCCTGAGTCAAGTAAAGTCTGACTGTAACTAAAAATTTGAAATTAATTAAGTAAAAAAAAAAAGTTAAACGTTTTGTTGACAAAAAATAATAATGATGTAGATAATGTACTGAAATCTAAAAAATAATTCGGTAGGTCCTAGGTACCACTAGGGTAATCCAAATCGCATTAAATGTAGTACTTTTAAAAAACATTATTACATAAACATTAATGGATCACCGACATTGAATTTTTTTAATTGGGAATGTTAAATATTATCTTTCCATTTCTTCTAAAAAGTCAACTCACAGTAGCCAAAATTTCCTCAATAAGAGTTAACAGACAACCTTCATGAAATTCATCGTGAAAGTACGTGACTATAGTCAAATAACAACTGACAACCTTGAATAATAATAATAATATATTAGGAACATTAAAATATCAGATACATACAGAGATACAAAATAGGAACGATGACAGCTGCAAAAGTATAAACTGTAGCGCAGCTGACAACGCCTCACTCCAGATTACAGGGATCATTGTTCCAGACACAGCCAAAGATAAAAGTTACATTGAATGTTATGTTATGTTTACACTTGGTATGAGTATGTGAGTGTGTACGTATGCTTGTGTGGTGCATGAGTCTTAGTGTGTGTGTGTGTGTGTATGTGTGTGTTTGTATGTGTGTGTGTGTGTGTGTGTGTGTGAATGTTTGTGTATGTTAGTTTCTGTTTGTATTTCTGTGTGTTATTGGTGCTATACTTTTACAAGTTCCTCTGTCTCATCGTATGAAAGAGATTTGAGCCAGACATCAAGTTTTCTCTTTAGTTCAATTCTTTTAATTGAGTAAATATTCATAATTGAATTAATTTTGTTATATAATTTTGAGCTAATATGTTTATAGTGACGGCTTGCAAGTGCTGTTCTGCGATATCTTATAACGCATATTCTATCAGAACGACGCTTGGTGCTGAATATCTCTGGATTATAAGTTAGGGTAGAGTTTTTTCGGAGCTCAACTTGGATCACAAACAGCTGTCGGACTGTCAACACCTGACACACAGAGTAAAGTGTCGACGTTGAGAACCGTTTAGGTTTCTTGGCCGTCACCTTTAGGACAGCACGCTGACTACGTTCTATACGTAACATTCAAGTTTTGTGTGTCCCTCCCCAGATCAGTATGCAGTATCCAATCACCGACTGGACCAACGCATAATAGACCATCCTTAAACTATCAAAATCCATCACTCTTCTAAGTAATTTAAATATATAAATATTTTTTTTAAACGAACTACCGTGGCATCTATTTGATAATTACCATTTAAATGCTCATCCACTAGCACACCTAGGTATCTGATAAAATGGGTTCTATCTATTTGAGGGCAGTCACAGTCTAGGTTTACGTCCCTAATTGAGCAGGTGTGAGTGCGAATCGCTATTGGTACTCCTAACAGTCCTAGAGTATTAGCAGAGAAAGCTACAAATTTTGTCTTCGTAACATTTAAAGTTAATAAATTTACAGTTAACCACTCCATTACAGCGCGCAAACAAAACTCAGCATTCTCATGGGTTTCGTTCCAGTCAAGGCCATGGATAATCATGGCTGTATCGTCTGCATAGGATATAATTTTGCAGTTAGGTAAGGACAGCCCACTTAACTCATTTACATATATAAGAAAGAGCGTTGGTCCCAGGACACTCCCCTGCGGTACACCAAATGTGACAGAATTGGCGTCGCTCAAGTAAGACTCCACTTTAGTATATTGCTTTCTATCCATGAGGTAACTCCTGAACATATCAAGAGCCAAACCACGAATGCCAATATCTTGCAGTTTTAAAAGGAGTGTAGGCACAGAGAAAGTATCAAAGGCCTTTGAGAGGTCCAAGAAGATACCCAGTGTTTTACGCTTTTTTTCCAAGTTATCTACGACTATATCTGTAAGCTTCAACACTGCGTCTTCAGAGGCTAAGCCCCTACAGAAGCCAAACTGATTGGTTGATAAAATTTTGAATTTCGATAAATAATCCGTTAGCTGAGTGTTTAATACTATTTCAAAAATTTTAGATATAGTCGAAAGTACTGAGATGGGTCTAAAATTTGACACATTGTCTCTGTCTCCAGATTTATAAATTGGATGGACAACCGCGGACTTTAATATGTCGGGGAAAATACCTTTAGAAAGACACAAATTAAAAATGTAGACTAGAATTGGGATTATAATATGCCTCGAAGCTTTAGTTACAACGCCAGTTATTCCATCCATTCCAGGTGCACAATCATCTTTTAGCCCAACAATAATGTTTTCCAGTTCCACTTCGTTTACACTAAATAGTGACATTGTGTTAAGCGGGATATTTCTCTCAGAACGTCGCACCATCGACCGAGTTGCGTTTCGAGTTAACCTTTTATAAGGTTCCGATTGTGTAATATTACACGCCAAGTGACGACCCACACCAGCAAAGTAATCATTGACTCTATTTACCGCCTGTTGTGGATCTTCACTGCACCTCAATAGATGATGACGTAGTCTTAAATGGGATATTGGCAGCCCGCTTAATTAACCTCCAAGTAGCTTTTGGATCACTTTTGACCTGTTGCATTTTCGAACGTTCATATTCACATCTAACTTTCTTGAGGACATTATTACAGAAGTTACGGTAGCGGCGGAACACCAAACTATGGGTTTCATCTTGAGGATATTTTAAATGCATTTTATATAACTTGTCACGATGACGTATGCATCTTAATAGTCCAGGAGTAATCCAAGGTTTGATAATACGCTTTCGGCTTGGGTTTCTTAGGACAAGTGAGTTACAGTTGATAGCAGAGGAAATGATTGATATCATCGACTCAGTGGCAGCGTTCGGATTCGGAAAAATCAGTTTGCCTGATACATTCCACAACAGCAGGGATATCAGTCCCACTACGATAACTATCATGAACAGCAGTTTTATTGTTTATTCTACAAAATAAAAGAACCGGGGAGTGATCTGTTAGAGGAGAATCCAGAACAAGAGACGTGGCGACACTGGGAGAGCGTAGTAACACGTGATCTATGCATCTTGATAATCGCGTTGGGATAGTGTAAGCAGGGAGTAAGGCATGTGATGCTGTAATATTGAGGTATTCATCAGCTTCAGAGTCCTTGCTGTCTGGAGTAATATTTATATTCATATCTCCAATAACCACCACTGTTTCAAATTGCGACAAAGTACCCAACAAAAAGTCAAGACTATCAAAAAATGGTGTCATCAGATATGATGGAGAGCGGTATAAACTCACTATAGCTAATTTACCATCAAGTTTTATAACGGCGCAGGCTGCATCGCCAAATATTGGAAGTTCAACGATGACATTTAGGTACTCTCTGACATAGACAGCCATCCCATCATTTTGGTTCTTAAACGTTGTCTTATGGGACCGGAATCCCTGTATGAAGGGAATATTAGGACACTTACTTAGTCAACACTCAGTCAGTACGATCACGTCTGGTAAGTAGGACAATCTACTAATCAGCACTGACAAGTTATCAAAATTACTCTTAATACTTTGAATGTTGGGATGTAGGATTTTCAAGTCATGAAAATCAGGTTTTAAGTAGTCGCCACTTGCCTCAGGGGAGCAAGTGTAATTTTCAGAAACTGAAATCTGTTCTAGTTCGTTGTTTATAGTATCGGTGTTATCCATTGTTTACGAAAATAACAACAGAGGAATGGAAAAATAATGTAGGTACCATTAAATAAACACTCGAAAAAAATGTTTCAAATATCGAATTTAACTGAATAACGCATATTATTTCACGAAGGTTATAGGAATAGTTGTGATATTAGAATACAATTTTTGGCAAGCAGTTGTTTCTTCTTGGTATCTAGTGGATATAATCATATAATTTCAACAGCAGTTCGCCACAACCAGCGGCTGTCCATTTTCAACACGGCAATGGGCTCACCACCCATTACATGGGACAGGAATACACATGGTGAAAAGTGGGCATATAATATGCATCTGTCACCCCTTCGGGATTAAGGCGTGATAGATATATAAATAAATATGGAATAGCGCTAGTAGCCCCACTAACTCATTGTTCTGTAAACGATCACTGTGTTAAGCAATTTTCTCTATGGCTGGTCCTCGGATAAGTGACTGCTTTGCAGGCATTTACATTTATGAGCGTTTCCGTGCTTCGGAAGGGTTGTTAAGCCGTTTGTCCCGGTTGCCAGTAACTTGGCAGTCGTTAAGCTAAGTTGAAGGCTTAACGGCTTGAAAAATTTCAACAGTCTACTACTATTTCAACTCGACAATGGGACATCTACCTGTTACGTGAGCAAAAACGCAAATTCTGAGGTACATACTATATACCACATAATAAGTAATAAGTAGTATATTCCATACAAATGTACCTGCATAAAACGGAGACATTATTAAAAAGACAGTCCATGTAAATTCTAACACATAAAACGTTACAATCGGTTTTGCCTGAAGGACTTTCGGAGACTTACAAGTTTTTTCTCTTTGTAAACATATTACTGAAAGCTCAGTCTTCAAAGTAGATAAAAATCAACTTTAATCGAATGGGTGCGTTGGGGCCCTACCTATGAAGTTATCCGTCAGAGAACCATACTGTGGTCGACATAGCTCGTAGAGTAAACACGTTAAAGTGGCAATGGGCTGGCCACATCTGTAGAAGAACCGATTGCCGATGGAGCAAACGAGTTAGAAGTGGAGACCGCAACTCGGCAAACGTACGGTAGGACGACCCCCTGCCAGATAGACCGATGACCTGGAAAAGTCGCAGGGACGGACTGGATGTTGTAAATGCAAGACCGTATGTTATGTTGTGGCGTGAATTGGGAGAGACCTACGTCCAGCAGTGGACTACCATAGGCTGATTCGATTGATTTGCTAATGGAATTTACGCTGTATACATTATTGGGTTGTCAGAGAGGACATGCCCAGGTTTCACTACTGAAAAGCAACGTTCGCACAAGCATTGCGTTATGAATCGCAATTCATGATTTTTTTAAGATGCAAAGCATTACGGGTTACTAATTGGCACCGTTAACTCTTATTTCGGCAGCTACTCGCTGTTTGTCATATGCCGTCTGCGCTAAACATACCCTCAAAATACACAATTTCATTCACTTGCTGTAGACATTCTTGGATTATCTTGCACCTATGTGCAAGATAATCCAAGAATGATAATAAAAGATATATATATATATATATATCTGGTACTGGTGAACTAATTAAACTAATCACATACATAATAAAAACAAATCAAGTAATCACCAAATATTGATGTCTTTATGATCGACGTTGCCTAGACCGCTACTAATTTGATGTCAACTGTCAATAGCTTTCTGCTATGATATTGCTCCTTGACTAGAATGTGATAGAAAACAAAATATAGGTACTTAATGAAAAAGTCAATGTATTTATATTGCGTTTTTGGAACGAAGTTCCTTATGGCAGGATTGGAGGAGATATGTGTGATGGTGTTTTTTTTTGTTAGTTTTTTCGAAAGTTCTAACTTCGTTCCTACCTAGTGTCCCACGACACCATTAGTTTTTATTTTACTGGAAACCTTATTTTCACACATTTTATGTGTAAGTACAACGAGATTACTCAAGTTTCTTCGAACTGCTATAAACCAACCGGTGTCGGCTCTGTTAAGACAGCCTTTTTTATAGGTGCGAACCGTTCACCAAGGACCCTGTTCGAGCGAGTGCGCGAACAATGCCCTCGGCTAAAAGGATAGTAAGGATCTTTCTCCTTTTTTAAAAGCAGATAATTACCACACTTCTGTTCCGTATCCTTGGTTTTAACAGATTGTGAAGTTTACCTCTGAAGGTCTTTTAGCACCGGTTTTATACTTGCCTTCAGAAGCTTCATGACACATCACCCCGTAATAAAGGAAGATAAATCAACTTCAACATAATTATATACAGGTATAATTCCAATATCACACGGTGTTTTTAAGCTGCTTCAGACAGAGCTATAGTCTGGGGTGGCTTCGATATTGTGAGTTGTCTGCTTTTCGGGTTATATTTTTTAAAAATAAATTAAGAACGGTTCCATTTATGTGTTTTGTTATACCTAGGAACCGTAATATGTAAAGAAACAAGCTTTTATTTAATAAAATAACAATGCAACAAGCTTTTGTAACGAACTATCGTTTGTCGGAAAGTTAGTTTAAAATCAGTGCCAAAATGCCTCCCTAACTGACAGCGTCTTAATAAAATCATAGTAACTAGTGCAAATGGTTAATAAGCAATTGTTATTACCGCAGAAATTGAAAATGGACGCCGCTATTAAGAAGCAAGAAAACGGCTGCTTTATGAGCTAGTGTGTTTAAAGCTGATATTATATTATATTTGACTGCCTCTGTGGCGCAGTGGGAGTGCATCCGACTGCTACGCAAGAGGTCGTGGTTTCGATTCCCACCCAGGATAAAACTTTGTGTGATGAGCATGATGGTTTATACTGTGTCTGGGTGTTATTTATCTATAATATGTATGTATTTAGAAATATATAATTATGTTTATCAGTTATCTGGTTACCATAGTACAAGCTCTGCTTAGTGTGGAATCAGATGGCGTTGTGTGAGTTGTCCCAACAATATTTATTTATTATTTATTTATTATTAACACTGAGTGCCAATAATATGCATATTGGTTTACAAACAAATAGTTTTATAGAGCACTTGATTTGCGCAGCTTGAATTACACTGTTTTATTTTTAGCTGGATAGCGAAGTGGGTTTACCACTATTAGGCACGTACGTTTAAATAGGCTTAGGTTAAAATTTCGTAGGGTGGTAAATCTTGACAAGATTTTATTAGTTTCTTTACTAGAAGTAGATTCAAGGGCGAAGTGCGTCGTGATGAATGCATCTGGTCGTGTTATCATGCATGCGAAATATGTCCGAAATTAGGAGCTGGTGCACCAAGTTTGAAAGCCAAGGTTGTTTCTTAGTCAAAACCGGTAAAGATGTATACTTAGTGTATGTTTATGGCCAGTCTTATTACCCATCTAAATATCAAAGTTGCTACCATTGGCAGCAAGGAATAAATGATGAGAACTAACTAACTAACTATCTTCACGCTGTATCCCTGACGGGGTAGTCAGAGAGGACAGATCGCCAGGCATCGCGATCCATGCATACTTCTTTCGCTTCTTCAAGATTCATCAATCGCTTCATACACGCACGTCTGGGTATCCGAGTACTTTTGACCTTTTCGTTTTTGAGCAATCTGCTCATGTGCTCTTCATATGTAAGTCTCGGCCTACCCTGACTTCTTCTACCCTCTACTTTCGCACAATATATATTCTACGTAAATCGTTGCTCACTTATTCGTTGGCCGTGTCCAAACCAACGGAGCACGCCCTTTTCCAGTTTAATGCTGACACTTTCATTCAAACCTGCCATATTGCCTTTCACTTCGTTACGTATTCGGTCGGCCAAAGTAACGCTTCATAATTTTCGAAGTGATCGCATCTCCACAGCATTCAATTTACTTTCATGCATCTGCTGCCATACCCAGGTTTCGCTACCGTAAAGCAAAGTTGGCACTAGCACTGCGTTATGAATCGCCAGTCGTGCTTCTTTTACGATGCTTTGTCGCTTTACTAATTGGGACAAAGCACCGTTAACTCTGTTTCTGGCAGCTACTCGCCGTTCTACATCCGAATCACATCTTCCATCCGCGCTAAACATACTCCCTAAAATAAATGATGAGTGAGTTTGTGAAGGTCACCCATTCCTACAAATTTTCTTATACTTTCCCGCGAAAACTACTAAATGCTAATATTTCAATTATTACTGTACGAAGTACATAATAACTTTGGTAATCTACTTCCGAGGCTGACTGTACATGCCCACATACATATATAAAAAGTATTAGGCTCATTTCCAAGATTTTCATAAAACATTTGCCAATAAAAGTAGGTCATGATTGTGATATACTGTAGTCTGTTCCTATAACTGTCTTATTTCAAGTAGCCCCTCCCTTTAATAAGCCCTAAGTTTTATATGTCAATTTTCCAATGTTGATTCTATTGTTTGATTGTCTTAACAAACGAATTGAATTATTTTCAGCTTCGAGCGGGACTCGAACCAGCGATTTCTCACTTGCCAGGTGAAATGCTTAGCCAAAAAATCAATTTATTTTTATTTATTTAAGAACATATAAATGTAAAAAGAATAGGACAAGCTTGGATTAATGACAGGTGCAACAGTATACATTTGAGAGCTAGAAATTGACAAAGTCATCCATAATTTCTATCTTAAAGTGGCGTTTTTCCACATAAATTCATGATATAGTCAGTATACTAACTGCTATTCAGCAATTAATATAAGAAAAGAAAAATCAGAACTGCTATTCTATTAATATTTACAATTATTTACGTAATAAGAAGAAGCGGGGATAAGGCGTGATGGATATTTTTAAGAAGCGAAAGAAGTATGCATGGATCGCGAAGCCTGGCGATATGTCCTCTGACTACCCCGTCAGGGATACAGCGCGAAGATAGTTAAGTTTAGTTTTTAGTTTTATTTATGTAATACATATCCATAAATATATATCCTTAATAATTTCATCGTATCTTATCTTCAAAATATCGTATTTTAGCTTCAAAATTAAACTTATAAATATTTTTTAAGGACTTTGTATTCTAAGAAATATAGGCGTGGGTCTTTAATTAAGGATTAGGTATATAGAAATGTCAAAGGTATTCTGAGAGTCATAAGTACAATTAAAAAAAAATATTTACTTTAATTAGGAACAAGACTTACCCTATTGGTTCGTGGTGCACTAGGTATTAAAGACAATAGTAAAATGTGTTAGTCCCATCACGTGGATTTGATACACAGCGGATGTTTTCAGCGCAATGTAGACACAAGCGTACGGCGTGGTTTACGCCTGAAACGGAACTGTTTCAGCGGCGGCGCTACCGTCGCTTGTTCGCCCTTGCACGCTAAGGTTAAAGCGGTTTAAGCGAGGCACTAAGCGTTGTAGAAATTATTAATATTGTAAAGTTATGTCGTTACGAACACCGCTACAAATTTCAGTAACAAATTGTCATTAGGCTCGATAAGGTTTTTAAAACCTTTAAGAAATTATTTAAAATATATTATATATTATACTAGCTGACCCCGCGGTTCAGCACGCGTAGTGAAGTTTTCCCGTTCCCGTTTCCCAACTTGTTCCCGGGATAAAAAGAAGCCTATGTGTTATTCTGATGTGTAAGCTATATGTTGTAAAGTTTCATCAAAATCCATTCAGTAGATATTTCGTGAACGAATAACAAACATCCATTCTTACAAACTTTCGCGTTTGTAATATTAGTAGCACTGTTTAGAGTAAATAAAAATACTAGATAAACCCCCACAGCTTCGCCCGTGGAATATTTCGACCTTCCGTCGCACCTATTTAATCCCGTCGTTTATAAATTCTACAATGATGCATAAAAATTTGCCCGTTTTGTCGACATTTATGACTACTGCTCCGCTCCCCAGTGTAGCAGCGTAATGATATATAGCTTATAGCCTTCCTCGATAAATGGACTATCTAACACAAAAAGAATTTTTCAAATCCGACCAGCAGGTCTTGAGATTAGCGCAACAAACAAACTCAAAGGTTTATAATATTAGTATAGATTAATCCTAAATTTAAAGTGGAATTTTTTTTCAGTCTCGAGCTGGATTCTAATTAGATATAGTAAACTAATTGCTTTTCAATATTATTATTTTTAATATTATTAATATATCAAAATTATTATCATAGGCATATTTTTAGTTACAATATAAGCAACTACCCACTATAATAGCTTATGTTGTTGTTGTTTTATTAGACAGTAATTAGTTATCATTTCGGGGAAAGGAGTGAAAGTGGCAATTAAAGCAATATATAACTAATTGAATCGGGCGCTTCATGGCGGAAATCCATCGTACAACGATAATAAAGGAGGGGAGGAGGATCCCACCACACACCGTTGATTCGTCAATCCTAACGCATCCTCTAATAATTGTAACGGAGGAATGACGAACCGAACTCCTCACGGAAAGGGATGTAGAGTAGATAAAAGGAAACCTTACTTAACTTACTTTCCAGGTTGTCAATTTTTTTGCAATACTCCTCTTTAGTCGCACTTAGTGGACAAGTCGACACGTGTTTCGCCTACACACGAAGCGATATAAGTATGGAAGAAATTGTGGAAGCATTGAATAGTATGAAACTGGGCAAGGCTGCAGGAATTGATAGGATTTTTGTCGAGATGCTAAAAGCGGGACAAGGCGTGGTAGCTTGCCAGCTGTGCCGCCTACTTAACCTTTGTTGGAGGAATGGCAGCATACCAAGAGATTGGTTTAAGGCTGTCATCGTGCCGTTTTATAGGGAGAAGGGTCACAGCAAGAGTGCAAAAACTACCGCGGCATAAGGTTGCCCAGCATCGTCGGCAAATTGTGTGCAAAAGTTTTGTTAAAAAGAGTGATGAATGAAACTGATGGAAAAATGTGGGATATACAAGCAGGATTGCAGGGGATGCACGGATCAGGTCTTTTTCTTACGATGCATAGCCGATAAACTTTTGGCGAAAAGTCAAAAGGTCTAGTGTTTGTAGACTTGGAAATAGGCCTATGGCAGAGTGGTGAGGATTGTGGTCAATATTGGTCAAGTATGGAGTAAACAGCCACTTAATACGAGCACTGAAATATCTCTATGAGGGCTCAGACTTTTTCACATTGAAAAAGGTGTGAGACGGGGATGTGCAGCGTCGGCTTTGCTGTTTAACCTATACATGGACAGTTGCTTGAAAGAACTGTAAGAGAGGGCGTATGGTTTAAAATTGGATGGCCTGACCGTCAAGTGCCTCCTATACACTGATGATCAGGTACTATTAGCATCATCGAGGAGTTGCAGTTGGTGGTTAACATTATGCATGATTCGTTAAAAACAAAGGAATGACAGTGAATGTAAACAAGTCTAAAATAATGGTTTTTGAAAGCGAGGCAAGTATGACGATTGCTCAATTCTTGTAGAAGGAGAAAGAGTAGAACAAGTAAAAGAGTTTGTTTATCTAGGTACAAAATTTGCGAGAGATGGAAAGTGTGAGTATGATACTGAGCGTAGAGTTTTGGCAGGACATAAAGTGAATAGAGCCTTGCCACCGTTATAAGCAGTGAGAACGTATCTAATTAAGCAAGACTGGCTGTACATAGAGGAGTGCTTGTCCCCACACTTATATTTGGCAGTGAAAGTTGGGTATGGCAGAAGACGCACAAAAGTAATATTAATGCAGTGGTAATGAGAGGTCTGCGAAGTATAGCTGGAGTGAAGTTGATGGATAAAGAAAGGAACAGCGCGATACGGAAACATTTCGGTGTGATAGAATATGCAGTGACTAAGATAGAAAAAGGGATGCTAAGATGGTTCGGACACGTGGAGAGGATGGATATAAATAGACTGACCTAGCAGATTTATGTGGCGAGAGTGAATGGGCAAACTGGTAGGGGTCGACCTCCGCGTACGTATGACGATCAAATCAGAGATCTTTTGGAAAAAAGCCAGGTTAAGAGTATCCTTAACCGACGAACGTGTATGAAAGAGCTCATGAAAGTAGAAGAAGCGAAAGTGGTTTGTTAGGATCGTAGCAAGTGGAAAACTACAGTCTTTGCCTACAATGATGGGTAACAGGGGTGATAATATGTATGTATGTATGTAATTAGTTACTTCTAATGTAAAAACATGGGTGGATAACAGTTCCGTATCTAAATTAAAAGGTCCCTTTTTATTAGCCCCTATGTAATATAGGTCTCATAATATAAGTGTTAAAAATGTTGAGACGGATTAAAGTTTAATATAACGTAATATTTAGCATACTTAACATATAGGTTACAAAAATATTATAGTCGATTTATTTTAAGTTTTAAAGCGCTAAAGCCGCTGTGCAGTCTTGCTAAACGCGTATTGCTAAACTTCATTGATTTTCAGACTGCTTTTATCATATAAATCACACTATATAATCGTTAACAATATAATATAATATGTTTCGGGTTCTTAATGTGTATTTGTATGTCAACTATTACTGGTTTTATTTTTTAACCACTGTATTTTTTTAATAGGCGACAAAATGGTCGAAATTAATCATACTGACTTGAGCTTAATTTCACTTTCAGTAATATTTTCCACTCTGGTAGCCTTGTATTAATTAGGCGAAGGCCTACATATATTACAAACCTCTACGTACTGAAGAACACCTACTCCATTTGGATGCGAGACGCATACTGACATTTATCAGCGGCATTGATAGCGTAGGATGTCAAGGTCTTATCAAATATTTTTAGGTTAATGGGAATTGTGAACGTATTTTCAAAAATAGGACTTTTTTTTGGTAATAAATTGCGTAATGTTAGTGGACTTTTGGAGATCAAAAATACGTTGTACGTTTATTTTTCGCCGATGACGATCATCCTGGTATAGATGGCGCTCCGTGCATTCATATCTTCATACTCAGCGGCCATGACATTATACTTGGGATAGATAACTAAATGATTCAATTTGCGATAAAATATCACAAAATCTGTTACTCTTAAACCTCTACAGCTAGTTTTAATTATTTGTATTTGAAGTAGGTTTGCGTTAATAGGTTGAGTTGCTTCTACTGTATTTTTTTATTGACTCGGGGCATGCATTTAGGCGCCGTCAGTCCTAGTGCAGGGGCAGCAGGATCGGTATGTGGGACTCCCGGCTCTTGGTCGCCGTCCTATCCACTAAACCCCGCTTTGTTCCGCTTTCTTCCCAACTGGGTCGCAGGTTACACCTGAGGGCTATTCACGGCGACCCAGCTAAGGCCATTGCCTCATTCCAAGAGGCATTCCTCAATATGAGGCTCTTCTCGGGGGCTACATGTGCTGCCCATCAGCTTCTACTGTACTTAATAAAAACCAATTTAAAAAAATCTGGTCACAATCTTCAGACTCTAGACAAATTTCTAATAGCTAATTGAAAGCAATTAGAATAGTTGTGTGTCAGCTGTTTTATTGGATGAACTTTATAAAAACTGCCCAACCGCAACTAAACAACATGACATGTCATAGTGAGTGTCTTTCCCTTAATCTACTCGATCTTGAACACTTTTGTCCAATATAGATGACTTAATTTTGTGAATAAAAGCAATTTCCTTTCATATGTTTTGATTATAATAGAATACTTCAGTAAATTCTAAAACCCTTTATTTCTCTGATACGAATGCTGTCATTCCAAACAATTAAAATTTTGCAGATTCCACGTGATCTGAGCAATGACCTTTCTGGATAACAAAATTACAGTATAGGTGCCCTAGAAAAAATTTAACCATTCAGTTTCTGTGTAAACCAACAGAACCAGTTTTTTTTAGTAAATCTTGTCGATATTAATGCCCGTACTTGTGATAGAACGTAGCAATTTCAATGTTAACAGCGCGGCGGACGATAGATCAGTCCCACTTCACGTCAGTAGATGACTCCACCAGTAGTATAGCGGTGCACGAACAAATATAGTACATAAACATAAAATATGGGAAGAGGGGGGCTAGTTTAACACCTTCGCTTTTAGTTGCTTTCGATTCATACAAATGGCGTTACCAACTTTAAATAAAATAAATATCCATCACGCCTTATCCCCGAAGGGGTGGCAGAGGCATATTAAATGCCCACTTTTCACCGTGTGGATTCCTGTCCCACGTAATAGGTGGTGAGCCCATTGCCGTGTTGAAATAGACAGACGCAGGTTGTGGCTACCTGCTGTTGAAAATTTTCAAGCCGCCCATAAGGCCTTCAACCAGGCTTAACGACTGCCATTTTACTGGCAACCGGGACCAACGGCTTAACGTGCCTTCTGAAGCACGGAAACGCTCGCAAATATAAATGCCACAAAGTGGTCACCCATCCGAGGACCAGCCATAGTGAAAGTTGCGTAACTCAGTGATCGTTTACAGAACACTGAGACCGCGGGGCCACGAGCGCTTCGCAGCGCTCTCGTGTGGCACTCGGAGACTGCCGCGGTAAAGCTACTGCATAGCATTTTTATCAACTTATGTAATTATAATTATTTATTTATTTTATTTATGCAGTATTTGTTTTCCTTTGTTTTTCTTTGATATTAATTCAAGTTACACTTTTTGAGCGTGGTGACCGATAAGAAAACAATTGTTTTTCTTTTATTAAATAAATGAGAAGTTAATATTGTTCAAAATATTTTTATTATCTTACAATACATGTAGGTTATTCAGAAATATTTATCATTGAAACTATAGGTTTATGGTAACTGAAATAAGAAACATAAGTTTGAGACTTGATATCTTCTAAATATCTGGAAAATACCGCGTCAATGGTGGTCTCATATTTTGTTGTGGATTCTTGTGGATCATTATTCATTTTCAAATTCAATATTTTCGAAAGAAAAGTTGTCAACCGCTCTGATTTTTTATCAGCGAAGTTGATGTTGAAATCGCCAGCCAAGATAAGTGGAAATTTATTACCATTTGTACCAAGTATTTTTTACCCTAATAAATAAAAAAAATACGAGTACAGATATTCACTGTTGTACGTGCGAGCTTCGTAGAGTCGTACCATGAAGTAAATACAAAGAGGAGGTGCCCTAGTAAGCAAGTAAAAATTATGCAGAAAAACTCACTGATGCGCGATGGAGAACCGCATAGGCTGTTGGAGTATCTGAAAGCACAGTGACTAGAATTCTACGCGAATGAAAGGAATATACTGATACAATGAAGCAAACTACAGTACCTGCTTTGGAATCGAATATAACTATGGAGACGGATGCGATAGTTTCTATAGTCCCAAGTGCGGAGCGTACAATAGAGCCGACTACAGAAGTGGATTATGCGTCTGAAAATGAAGCGAGTACGTCGCATTCGAATTTAGTATACAAAAGTGCTTCTATTTTTACATCACCTATGAAGAAAAGAAGGGTAAGACCACGAAAAATTTATTTAGGCAATTTTGATATTGGTGTAGTCCGAAGAACTATCCAAAACTATCATATAGAACATCGTCAATTTCTAACATTATCACGACTTAATATTGCTTTGAATACCGTATACAATTTGATGGATGTATAACAACCCTAAGAACATTGTTACTTTAACTTGGTTATAAATGGAGAAAAACTGAGAATAACAGGAAGGTGCTAACCGAAAAACATGATATTCAAATGCTAAGATTGAAATATATAAAACAGGTAGTCTTTTCGCAATGCAGGTAGACCTATAGTCTACATAGATGAATCATATATTCATACCAACCACGTGCAAAAAAAAGTCTTGGGCCGAAAAAAATCTAAAACAGCAATAAAACAAAACTTAACAAAAGTAGTGCGCATAATTATAGTACATGGCGGAAGTGCAGAGGGTTTCGTACCAAATGCGTTGTTGACATACAGAGCAGAGATCGAATCCGGAGACTACCACGATAACATAAACACAGAAAATTACTTAAAGTGGTTAAAGGAGAAACAAATACGAAATCTCCCAAATGATGCCGTGGTAGTTTTGGATAATGCAGCCTATCACAATACTAGTTCGGAAAAAATACCAACATCCAACTTCAACAAATTAGACATGCAGACTTGGCTGAATGCAAAAAATATCTATTTTGAACCAAGCTACAAAAAACCTGAACTTTATGACCTTATATTAAAAAACAAAGAAAACTTCCGCAAGTACAAAGTTGACGAATTATTGAAAGAACATGGATTCACAGTGCTTCGGCTGCCACCTTATCATCTAGATTTAAACCCAATCGAAAACATTTGGGGTATTGTAAAAAATGACGTTGCTAGCCGCAATATCAATCAAAATTACACTTCGATTATGGCCATTTTAAATGAAGCATTTGATAGAGTAAATAAAGATGTCTGGTCCAATACTTGTTAGCACGTGGAATAAATAGAATACGAATACATGAGACATTGTGATCTTGATTTTAGTTTTATTGTAAATGTCGGTAATAAATCAGACTCTGAATCTGATATTTCTGAAACGAGTGATTGACGATTATCATTTCTCAAAAATGTTCTATAAAACTATTTCCGTATTTCATTTATGTCTATAATTACCTCCTATTATAAAAATAGTAATATTATCGAAATTAACTAATAATCACATAAAATATTCACACCCAAAAATAAAATAAACATAACCCTTTCCTTGCGGTCGGGTAAAAAATATAAAATTGAAGTAGAGCACCTTTCACTTTGATCATGGTGCTCTCTCCTGATTAGTCTATTAATTGTAGTGTGCGTGTGCACTCATAGGTAATTAGTGTGTACCGATAACACTCAAACATTGACGGAAGCGTGCACACATATACTATAAACGGTTAGGAGAAATAGTGGGGCGCGTCTTCGTGGATTGCACTATCTATACTGTTATTACCCTAGGTGCTTATTACTGTTTGTATATGAAAATTACATGATGTGGAAGTACTGCCAACAGCTCTTGGACTGGCACGTGACAATGACATGAACCAACGTTTCTGTCTACGACAGATTGGAAGATAATATGAGAGGACGATTTACGGCTATACAAACTTACCCGAAAGTTTTATCATAATTAGATTATAATAATAATAATAATAAAAAAAATATGAAACCGGCGCCGCACCGCTCGGCACCCCAAGCCGCTCACATCGGTGTTGCCCTCTGTCGCCTTCCAGGCTTATCATGCCTATGGCGATTGTATAGGGGGCCCATCTAGTGAGTTGGCAAGTCACCGTCTGCCAGTATTTTAATAATAATATATTAAAATGGCAGACGCCGTCTACATCCATAGTTTTAGTTACATACTCCATTTAACCTTCAACTCAATAGCCCATTTAGTAGTTAGTTTATTGTACAATAGTTTAACTTCCATTGGAGGTGGTCCACTATCGTTCTTCTACATAAGGCGGGCGTAAACTGTCTGTAGTGGGAGTCCCATTACTTTTTAGATTAAAATTCTCAAAGGGCCTCTGCGTGTTGGACCAGTATGTCTCCATGTAAGCCTACCAAAAGCCCGGGTATCTTCATAAAAAAAAGAAGATACCCGTGAAAAGAAGAAACATAATAATAATAATTTTATTCAAGTAACAGCATTTTTGAATTACATTATTATGTTACAGTTTTGTATGTGTTAAAAACTTAGATATATATTATATTTGTAATTCACAAATTGGGAGGGTGGAGTATTGTCCCCCTAGATAGGCTACAGAGCAGCCTGTGTTTAGGAGAGAGAGATTAGATGCTGTACCTGTTTTCGAATCTATTTTCATATCGTATAAACGTCCTGGCATCTTATTTTAGTTTAAGTAATAAATATAAAGGTATATAAAAAGCCTATTTATTCGTCATAGCGGACTCGTCATCATATTTTTTGGAGATTAGGTGTTATGAACAAGAAAAGGGTCTTTACACTCTTTTCTGCTCTCCATGTCTTGTCGTGTCAGAAGCTATTTGGGTATAGCTTAGCGAACACCTTTATTGCGATAACTTACCTCGCCTACTAGAAGATATACATGCTTATTTTGTATAAACGTTCTTCTTTCTGTAGAAGATTGTCAAAGGTTTGGTGACAGGTGCAGAACCAAATTGAAAAATTTTTCGCTGTAGATCGCTACAACCTGCGTCTGTCCATTACAAGAGAGCAATGGGCTCACCACCTGTTATGTAGGTCAAAAATGCAAACGGTGAAATGTGGGCGTATAGTTTGCAACACTAGAGGGGCGGCATTAGGCTGCCGACCCTAAAATGCCCGTTGTCCAATTGGGGATGCAAGTTTGTATGAAAATATTTGAAAATTATAAAATAAATAAATAAATAAATAAATATCCATCACGCCTTATCCCCGAAGGGGTGGCAGAGGCATATTATATGCCCACTTTTCACCGTGTGGATTCCTGTCCCACGTAATAGGTGGTGAGCCCATTGCCGTGTTTAAATAGACAGACGCAGGTTGTGGCGACCTGCTGTTGAAGGTTTTCAAGCCGCCCATAAGGCCTTCAACCAGGCTTAACGACTGCCATTTTACTGGCAACCGGGACCAACGGTTTAACGTGCCTTCCGAAGCACGGAAACGCTCGCAAATATAAATGCCACAAAGTGGTCACCCATCCAAGGACCAGCCATAGTGAAAGTTGCGTAACTCAGTGATCATTTACAGAACACCGAGACCGCGGGGCCGCGAGCGCTTCAAAATTGAAAATTATAAGTCGATTTAGATTGTAGGGTACAACAAGAGTTCCACGTAGGTATCCTGGTGGGCACATCGACTTTACGCCCAGACAATTGTAATAGAGGAACGGCTATTCTAGTACAGTTAGTTGAGCGTTAAGATTGAAGAATCGAATGTGTGTAGAGAGATTTCTTATTGTATTTCCTCTTTTATTTCCTTCAACTATTTAGTTATTAAGTTATCTGTGCCCAAAGGACATATAGGACATATATTAAAACGAGATATAGATTATTTTCAAACAAATAATTATATTTCATAATAATAGTCTAAAGGGAATTGAAATTCTGGATTTCACGAGCATTTTGGATACAATGTAAACAGTTCTAGTAGCTTTTCTTAAACATAATATCAACACAGATAAAGGCCTATGGAAATTTATTATAATGAAATCCTTCTCAGTGCGGTAAACCGTCGACCTTAATCTCAAAAAAAAGGCAAAATTCAAGCTTGACACGTTTCTTTTGTTAGTTGCCTGCCAACAAAAAAAAACACGAAATTGATACAAAATGTCTTAAAAATTGAACACTTTTGTTAACTGTGTCAATCTAATCGATATAAATCGAGATTGTGCTGTCATTAAAACTCATAAAATTTAATAAGTACTTAGGTATTTTATAACAAGTAATTAAGTGAACGACCTTCTCGCAAGGTTCAAATTTTATGGTTATTTTTGATATGGTACCCATAGCAAAATGTATATACTATAAAGTTTGTACATTTATGATATAGCCATAATAAGCTAAAACGGCTTTGTCACTTAAAATAGGTCTTATCAACAAAATAATTAAATGTCTTTGAAGATATAGATTGTATCTATCATAACATAATTATTATGATAGACATTAGAGTAGTTACAATAGCGCTCTAGCGGAATAATTTGAAAAGAAATGCTTAACATTCTTCAGAACTAAAATTGCTTCCTTGCTAGTACAGCGCCAGTCAAAGAGATGGCTGGCATAGAGTTTCTACTGCCCGCCGCTAGATGTCGCTAACTTTGTAGAAAGAATGGAGACCTTTAATAAAGCATTCAGAACCAGCTAGTGTTAACGAGTATAACGAAGATGGCGTTATGGAGGACATTTAGAATTTAGAAGCGGTCGTAACCCAGCTAACTATGTGTTCTGTAAACGATTTATGCGTTAAGAATCTTTCAATATGGCTGGTCTTCAGATGGGTGAATGCTTAATGGAATTTTCATTTACTAACGTTACTTTGTTTCGGAAGACACGTTAAGCTTAAGCCGTTGGTCTCAGTACTGCCAGTTGCCAACAACATGACAGTTGAGTTAAGCCAAGTAGAAGATTTTATAAATATTTAAAAAAAAATATCTTATTTTGCATAGACCATTTTAACGGCGCTTACAAAATTTCATACACTATTTAAAATATTTAAAGCGACCACCGGTTCGGAACGCGGCCCACCTGAGAAGAACCGGCAAGAAACTTAGGAAGGCTTTTTTTTTGATGGCCTATTTACAATTTAATATTATTTCACTTTGCCAGCAGATCATTTCCAGGCGTCCCTGTCCTGCAAATAGTCTGTAACGGAGTAAAAACCTTTTTCACAAAGCTTGTTTTTAATGAACTTTTTAAATTTATTTAATGGTAAATTTCTCAGGTCACAGGGAAGCTTGTTGTAAAAGCGTATACAGTTACCCTGGAAAGAATCGCCAATCTTATGTAGTCGACTGTGGTGGACTGAAAGATTATTTTTATTTCTAGTGTTTATATTATGTTTATCACAGAGTTTAGAAAACTGTGATAGATTTTTCTGGACATTCATAAGATTGGCAAAAATGTATTGTGATGGTACGGTTAGAATATTTACTTCTTTGAGAGAAACTCTGGGGCTCAAATTATAAATAAAGCGTACAGCCCGCTTTTGTAGAACACAAATAATATTTAAATCTGCAGCACTCCCCCAAAGGAGAATACCGTAAGACACAATACTATGAAAATAGCTGAAGTAAACCATTCTAGCCGTATCCACATCTGTTAGAGTCCTGATCTTTTTTACAGCGTATGCAGCCGAACTTAATCTAGAGGCTGTCTTTTCTATGTAAGGACCCCACTGCAAATTGGCATCAATAGTTATACCGAGGAACACAGTTGATTCTACAAACTCTAACACTTGTCCATTCAGTTGAACATTGGCCGCAACTTGTTTTACATTTGGTAGAGTAAATTTTATACATTTAGTTTTATTTTCATTAAGGCAAAGATTATTTGAGCTGAACCAATGAACTACTCTTGCAATTGCATTGTTTACATCGTCATAGTTATCTAATTGTCTTTTAATTTTAAAAATTAATGAGGTGTCATCTGCAAACAAAACAATCCTATTCCTGTCCCCTACATAAAATGGTAAATCATTAATATAAATGAGGAACATGAATGGCCCAAGTATCGAGCCTTGCGGCACACCCTTTGTAACCATGGATCCTACAGAACGTGTACCATTAATATCGACCCTCTGTATTCTATTGTTCAAATATGAAGACAGAAGGTCGAGAGTTTTGCCTCTTATTCCATAGTGGTGTAATTTTTTGCACAGCGTTTCATGTTGAACGTAATCAAAAGCCTTTGATAGATCGCAAAGTATACCTAATGCATCGTGCTTGTCTTCCCAAGCTTCATGAATACATTTTAATAACTCAACACCAGCATCGGAAGTTGAGCGCCCAAATTAATTCGCATGAAGTATTTTATGACTATTAAAATGGGATAGCATTTGATTCAAGATTATTTTTTCAAATACTTTGCTCAAAGTTGGCAGCACTGACGCTGGTCGGAAATTAGACGGCTCTGTAGCGCTGCCAGCCTTGAACAAGAGA
The DNA here is from genome assembly GCA_948477245.1 of Thumatha senex. Taxonomy (NCBI): domain Eukaryota; kingdom Metazoa; phylum Arthropoda; class Insecta; order Lepidoptera; family Erebidae; genus Thumatha; species Thumatha senex. The sequence continues at coordinate 15,882,554 of OX419731.1, read as the reverse complement.
ACGACTTTGCTGTGTTTCATTAAATCAGGAAATGTACCACTAGAAACACAGTCATTGAACACAGTTGCTAGATGGGGCGCAATTACCTCAATTATACATGATGCAGTTTTGACCGATAATCCCCAAAGGTCCGCGGTTTTCTTAATTCCGATTCATTTAAATGTTTTTACAATGTCCTGAGCACAAATATCTGTGAATACAAATGCATCCCTGCAACAAAGAACAGATTCTTCTAATAAAAGTTCCGCGGAACTGGAAGACACTTGGAGAGATTTTGTTGTCAATATAGGTACATTTTTGAAAAAATGTTCAAACTCCGTCTCCACTTCCAGGTCCGCTGTAACATGGCAACCATTGACTTTTAAGTGGAAATCCCTTTCAGTCACCAAAGATCTACCGCATTCAGAGTGAATGATGTTCCAAGTCATTTTTATTTTATTTACAGAATTAGAATTTTTATTTTTAATGAAGTTTGACTTAGCAAGATGACACGTTTGTTTAAATATCTTTGAATAATTTTTAACATAGTCCTGAAAGGTTTGCCTAAAATTATATGATTTTTCTGAATATAATTCAAATAATTTATTTCTACTTTTAAAGATACCTGGTGTTGCCCAGTCACTGAAAACAGGACGACCACCAATCTGTAGTGTTTTTGAGGTAAAAACTTTGCCAAACTCATCATTAATCAAATTAAATAAGTGTTTATATGACTGGTCTACACAAGTGAAGTTAGGTAGATATGGTAATCTCTTTAATACATTTTCTTTAAAATTATTCAAACGACTTTGGTTAATTGGTACATATTTAATTTGTTTTTTTGGAAATTTTATCCATTGGCCACGATGATCTGACTCCACAGGATCCACAATACCTTTATCTATAGGTTTAATATCAGTAAAAATATTATCAATACATTTTGCACTGGAGGCTGTAATACGAGTGGGTTCTAAGAATGTACTATGCAGATTAAAGGATTTAAATAAATTTTTCATTTTATTTCTCTCTGATGGAGTTAATGATGTGTCTAATATATCAACATTAAAATCTCCACAAACTATTATAGATTTCTTAGAACATTGGCATTTGAACAGTGCTTCTTCAAGCTTTTCTTCAAATTCAATGTAAAAAGCATCAGGGGGACTGTATACGCTCAACAAGATGAAATGCTCAAATTCAATACTGGCAATCTCAATAACTCGCTCAATGGAGAGGGCTACTAAGTCTTTACGTTCTTTAAATTTCAAGTTTTTATTAATTAATATTAAAGAGCCTCCACGTTTAGAATGTTTTCTATTGAACGAGCTAGCAACCTGGTGATTTACGAAGTTCAACAATTTGATTTGATGATCTTTTAACCAGTGCTCTGTAGCACAAAAAATATTAATAGAATTTGCATTAATGTATAGCTCTAACTCTAAATCTTTACCATTTATTAAACCTCTAACATTATGGTGCACCAGGTTTATAAAAACAATATTTATACTAAGATTATTCTCAGGGGCCAAAGTCAACTGGCCAGATTTATTATCTGTTGTCTTATAAACTAGTTCTTTGGAATTTCATTTTCCAAATGTGAAGTATCAAAACTATCCTGCTCAATAAAAGCAGTTGTACTTGGCAATAATTTGGCTTGAAAAATTAAAAAATTTGATAGCAACAGAGCTACCTTTCGTTGTAAAAAATTTGATAGAAAATATCTATCTAATGTCAACAAACTATTATTATTGAAAATTATGTTCCAATCGAACAATTCAATTTTTTTGGAATATGATACCATGGTATGTAGTTTCATATTTAATTTGTATCTTAAGTGATTTTCCTTGTGGCTCATAGCAGTGCTGTATGGCAAGGTGGACAAAATTACTTGTTTTACTTGCAGACTTGATAAATTATCAAAAATTTTTAAAAGTTTGTCACTATTATTATTGCCTCTTCTGCCAACCAGCACCACTATAGTAGACTGCATGCAGTGTGTACCAGTCAATATAAAATCTATAATTTGAGAGTATGAAGCTCCTGTATATGTATGATTTATTACAGAAAGACTTAACTGTGATAAATAGTGTCCAAAATTTTTACCTATTTCATCGCAATAGACTATGGTCTTTGCATCACTTTTTATTTGCAACTTTTCTATTATAGATGCCTCGCAATTACTACTTGAACTTAATATACTACGAGTATTATCCACACTGCACACAGTTTTAATTGGTGAAAATTCATCATTGCATCTAATTCTTTCAAAACTCAAGGGTGAGGAGGGAACATGGCCTGCGGATATCAATTGGTCATTTTGACAATGACATGAATTTACTAATTTACCTATGGCTAACACCTGTTCTCTACTCTGTTTCTCTGCTGTTTCATATTTATATGAAATTGATTTCAAAGAGTCCTGAAGTCGGTCAATCTGACATTGAAGGGCCTGTGTATCAGTTTTGTACTGTTGTGCAACAGTATCAAGTTCTAACATATACATATTTACCTGGTCAATCAGTTGCGATCTCTGTCTATTAAGTGACATGCTATTTATAAAAAACTTGTATTTATGTATAATTTTTTTAGATTTAGTAATAAACTTTTTAATTTTTAAATATTTCTTTAACTTATTCTTACTACACTTAATAATTTTTAATGATTTAGAACAGCCCCAGGTTTCATCATCTGAAGTGAGGCCTATGACAATGGAAGGGTGAGCTGTAGCAGTATCTAAGCTTGTAGCCATTAGTTCATCGAACAAACTCTGATTAGATTGAACCACTGTGCTCTGTTTCTCGTCTTCTAGTTGCGATATTTTGATTTCCGATCGTTGTAGCTCCTCCTTTAGTATTCTAATTTGGTGCAGAGTTTGTTCATAATGTTCCCTACATGAGTCAAAACTGTCAACTATAAGTTGTAACTATCCCGATCCTGTAAGGCATCAGTATACAGTGAATGCAACTGTGCCAGTTCTTTTTTGAGTTGTCCGTTCTTACTTAAAATACCTAGCAGTTCTAACTCATTTTCGTCCCTTTGCTTGTTCAGTTTATCGCACTTCTCACTCAAAATCTGTAACTCTTTCAACGTTAATTGAAGCCTTGTCTCTTGTTGATGAGCCAAGGCCTTACGCGTCATTATCATGTTATTAGTATTCGACATTTTGTTATAATTACGTGCTACAGAATCAGTAATTATTAGCAAAGTAGACTTAGAGTAAAGAAATGCGAAACAAAACGAGGTTATGTTTTATTCATAGAAAATTACAAAATGGCACTATTAATGGACATATGAGGATGTAAAAGTAAATAAACTCACAAACGTTGATTGAAAAAACCATAAGTTTTATAAATCTTGCCAAATCCAAGTAATAATTTCAAATATTGAAAATTTTTCCGATGTTCTAACTGTCACTACACCGGTACAATTTTTAAGTTTATATTTATCTACTTTTAGCACAATAAATGGTGAAAATGATTATTTAACACTCAATATGGTATTATTTGGCAATGATGAATTGCTTTTTAATTAAAATTATAATTATTTTTGCAATATTACAATATAAAATTCGGAGGCAATTCAAATCAGCTGTTATACCTAGGGTTGCCATAAGGAAAAAAAATCCTCATTATAATGCATGAGGCTGATACGAGTACATTCCTTATTCTGCGACTAATTAACTTAATACCGATTTCCTTAAGAAACGTCACAACAGAAAAAAATATTAAATACAAATTAAAATCTTTTTTCTTGTCCAGTTTTCATTCAAAACGCCTTGAACAGAACATTGTCGAATTTGAACAATGAATTAGATAACTTACAAAATAACATTGAAAAGACGATTGTAAATTATCACGCACAAACCCGAGAGGTGTATGTGGTACTGTAACACATACCTTATGTATGTTATGTTTTCTATGAATAAAAAAATTACATTATGATGTTTATATTTTAAAGAAAGAACACCCCAAAAAAGTACCGTTTTAAAAAAAGCTGATATTCCATCTTGGTGTGGATGCTTACTTATCGAGATAAACAAACACTGTTAAAAATTTAATTACCTATATGGAAATTAAATCTATTTTAAATTGAAAGCAATTGAGAACAAATAACTCGTAACGAGTATGATATAATATTAGAGTCTTTAACATAAATCATGATCGGGCCAATTACGGTCGATGTCATTCTCATTGTTTTCATGAAAATATAAATGTACTGTGCGATGGAGCTAGTAGGTAGTATCTAAGCTCTGTGACCAAATGGTGAGTATTTCTTTACTATTTTCTTTTAAAATACCGACGCTGTGCCTCCTAAAACATGCAGATGCAACACTATGTTCAAAGATAACAACACTAGTTGCAGTCCAAGCCAATGACGCTAGTACTATTGAAGTTTTAGTATTAAACTTGTGGTGTATTGAAACCATAGTAAAAAGCTAAAAAATAGTAAAAAGCTACTGTCCTCATAAGAAATTCCAGCTGTTGCAGTTTTGTTTTAGTGTAAAACTCCTCACTGAGTTCACGGGGAGCGATTGGCGAGACAACTTATTAATTGTCAAACTATTTCAGTTTTTTTTTAAATGTAAGGGACAAGTTTATCTATCTACTTCAAAAAACATATTTTGCACTTTAAAAGAAAGCGCAAAATAATGTTTTTTTAAGCGCTTATTTTCAAAGTGATTTTTAACTACTTTGATTTTTTTTCTACTATGATATTATAGTTATATCTTATGTGAGTAGTTATTCTACACACAATGTGTCTCGTAGACAAATGACGGAGTCAGTCAGACTAAAAATTAATAGAGCTCTTGAGCATCGACATTCAGTACCTATTGGTCGATGTGAGAGAATTATTAAAATTACAAAGGACATAATACTACTTAATAATGTAAGACAACTGATGTTGACTTTCGGAATTTTACAACAAATTCTTATTCCTACTAAATAATTGGACCGAATTATAGTAAAAATTGGCATAGAGATAAGACTTTTTGTCTCGAAAGTCATATAAAGCCCTAAGCGAAAACTTTAAAAGCTGCCGATAGTCTGGAAAAGGTGACAAATGAGTGAGTACCGACCAGAATAAAGATATATAGGAGTTTTGTCAAAATTAAAAGTTTAGCAATGGTAGAGAGACAGTATTTAATATTTTTTTTATTTAGTGTGGAAATTTTTGTTATGGAGTTTTAAATCACTGATGTACCTATAGTTATCCACATCTCTTTCTGATTGAATGAAAAACTACCGACCGGATAATCAAAAGGCTTTTCTCAATGAATGAAGTGGAGTGCACTCAGCGAAATCGCAAGTATATGCTAGTTATGTTCGTTATATTTCATCAATAACTAGTTCATGTATATATTTTTGGCAAAATATCGACTACTGCTTTGAATGACTTTGTAACTTGTTACGAATTTACTTTGTTGAAATATTTGAGTCTATGAAGCAATAACTCAAAAATTTTAGACCATGTGTAAAATCCCAGCGATCAGATCAACAATAAATCTATACAATTTAGAGGAGTTGCAAAGGTCACGGGTTAAATTTCCGTCTCGAATCGAATTGTCTTTTTTCACTTTATTAAAATTTTATGAGAAATTTAGAGGAGGTGAAAAATAAATTCGGAACCAGAGTATCTGTTAACGTCATTTGAGACTTTGTACAAGTGGAAGCGTAAATACCGGTTACGTATAGCTACGACATATTTGAGGGTGTTCAAATAATTTATATATCTATGTGGTTTTTTTAGTTGAAGAGAGTTTTGAATGTCCTATGTGTAATATAACGAGTGACATGGGACAATAGATATTACAAATGTTACTGGAACGAAGTTCCTTATCGCGCGTTGTGAAAGGGGGCTAGACGGAAAAAATTCTTACGAAAAGTTGTCACGACACTTTTTGCTATTTGCTTTTTTTATTTTATATTTTTATTAATTATTTATTAATACATTAACATCATCTTTTTAAATTCTTACGAAAAGTTGTCACGACACTTTTTGCTTTTTTTATTTTATATTTTTTTTTTCATTTCTATTTCGCATTGAACAGTGTGGTGTCGCGACGATTATTTTTGTTGAGTGAATACAGGTTTTTTGTAAATAATAAATAATATTTTTTTTTTGTTTTTAGTTTTTTTTTATTAAAAAAAACATAATTTAATTAATTAATAATTAATTAATTAAATTATTATTTAATATTATAAAAAAAAAATTAATAAAATTTTATTCCAATTCCTTCACTAATTAATCGAAGGGAACTTCGTTCCATCCGGGTTGACACCTCTCAAGATTTTTTTTCTTAATTTAATCGCTAACATAAAAAGTTTATTTCATCATATCTCCAACATAAATCAGCAATCACTCATTTATACTCCATGCATCAATGATGTAAAAATTAGTACCTCAGTTTCATTATAGTATAGAGATCTGTTATTTTATATTATCCTCAGAATAATATTGATAATCATTGTATGTAACTACAATGATTATCTAGGCATCGGCAAGGTTGCCAACTGCAAGGTCATACCCGGTGAGAGTCTTACTGCACAACACCGTCTCCTTGTCATGGACCTCTGGGGCGTGAAGCCCAAAGGCAAACGCATCAAGCGGTGCCAGCGCCGCATCAGATGGTGACTGCTTGATGAAACTAAGTCCCAGGAGTTCGTCTCAGCTGTCGGTGACAAGTGCACTGACACTGAAGGCGAACCAGTTCAAGATTACTGGGACGAAGTTCAAGCGGCCATCCTTGGAGCGGCGAAGGTGGTGATTGGTGAGTCTAAGGGTGGACGCAAATGTGACAAGGAAACTTGGTGGTGGAACGACGCAGTCCAGAAGGAGACTAGGGAGAAGAAAGCCCTCTTTAAAAAGTGGCAAGCGATCGGATCTCCCGAAGACCGCGACGCGTACAGTGCCAAGCGCGCCACAAAGAGAGCTGTAGCCAGAGCCAGACGAGACCACTTACAACCTCTGTATGATAAGCTGGAATCGTCTGAGGGGCAGAAGCTCATCTATAAGCTGGCGCGCTCCAGTGTCAAAGCGGCACAGGATATATCCAAGTGTCGCTGTGTAAAAGACCCTGAGGGCAACCTGTTAAGCGAAGACCTCGCGGTAAAGGAGAGATGGCGTTCGTACTTCAACGAGCTGCTTAATAAACAGCGCAAAGAGGTGCAGCCTCCGGACCTCCCTCCGAATCAGGGACTTGTGCCACCGGTAACGCCTGGAGAAGTTCTGACTGCACTTCGCCGCATGAAGAATCGGAAAGCTGTCGGACCCGATGGAGTCCCCATCGAAGCCTGGAAGGCGATGGGTCTTCGCGGTGTGAGCATCTTAGTAAACCTTTTTAACCGCATACTCCTCAGCGGGCAGATCCCAAACCAATGGAGACTGAGTATTATTACTCCAGTCTTCAAAGGTAAGGGGTCAGTGCAGGAGTGCGGGAGCTACCGCGGTATAAAGATGATGTCCCACACCATGAAGATCTTCGAGAGGATTATAGACTCTCGGATCCGGCAGGAGTGTACTCTCTCGGAGTGTCAATATGGATTTCGCCCTGGTCATGGGACCACGGACCCTGTTTTTGCCCTGAGGGTTGTTGCAGAGAAATACAGGTCGAAGAACGCGCCTCTGCACTGTTTGTTTCTAGACATGCAGAAGGCCTTCGACTGTGTTCCTCATGCGATGATCTGGTGGGCACTGCAGTCCAAAGGGATTCCAGAGGTCTATATTGACACTATCCGGGACATGTACTGTGACTCCGATTCAATGGTTCGGACTGCTATTGGCGACACGAAACCCTTCCCCATCACCGTCGGGGTACACCAGGGTTCGGTCCTTAGTCCGTTTCTGTTCAGTGTAATATTAGACGAATTGTCGGACAGCATCAGAAACCCACATGAGCAGCCTCCATGGTTGCTCATGTATGCTGACGATATTGCGCTGGCAGACGCGGACAGGGGCAGTATGGTGCGACGTGTAAAGGGTTGGAAGGAGACGCTTGAGAACGGCGGTCTGAAATATGGCGAAGACCGAGTACTTGGCACTAAACTCGACAGATCCCACATCCGTCCGCATAGGCGGTGATTTGGTCGACCGCACGGACCAGGTTAAATACCTGGGATCTGTTTTTCACACGTCCAGTGACATTGATTGCGATGTCAAGTCACGCATTGCCGCCGCGTTGGCCAAATGGCGGGAGATGACCGGTGTCATTTGTGACCCCAAAATGCCGATCTGGTTGAAGGGACAGGTCTACAAAACCATTATTAGACCTGTCCTTTTACATGGCAGTGAGACGTGGCCGATATTGGAGCGACACAAGCAGGAGCTGCGTGTCACGGAAATGAAGATGCTGCGGTGGATGTGTGGAGTCACGCGGATGGACCGCGTGAGGAACTCTCGCATCCGCGGTAGCCTTAACGTCCGTGACATTGCAGACAAGTTACAAGAGTGTCGCATTCGTTGGTATGGTCACGTCTTGCGGCAACCGCCGGGTTACGTAGGTGACAAATGTCTGGCCATGTCAGCCCCGCCGGGTCCCGGTAAGAGTTGAAGACCCAAGACGTGCTGGCTTGACGTCGTAAGGGATGACATGAGTGCCAATGGTCTCACTACAGGGGATGCCGAAGTGGAGGAGAAAATGTAGGAAAGCGGACCCCGGGCGTCGCGAGACGCAGCTGGGACAGACGCTCGGATGATGATGATGAATCATTGTATGTAACTAATCGAATCCGGCGTGGCGAAATTTTATTGTAGAATATATAGATAGAACCGCTTGGCAGCAAAATAACACACGCTTCAGTTCAACCTTTTGTAGTTCGAACGCAAACAAACGATAGCGCGATGCAGGATTCTAATCGTGTTTGCTATTTTTCATGTTTTTTTACTAATGTAACGCGTGCTTGTACGACCCAGGGAGCCCTTTCCAGAGGACCTAACCAGAAAATAAACAATATTTAATATATTTCACGAAACTTCAACGTTAAAATGTAAAGAAAAAATACCTTTATTCAGAACGTCAGACCAAACATAAGATTCGAACATCCCTTACCCTCATTTGTTAACAAAACCGATTTATTCTCCCTTTGTGATCTCGTTTATGGATAGTTTCATCTATTGGGAATATGAAACAAAAGTACAATTTGATATTGCCTACTTATTATTAAGAACCGGCCTCAAATAATTAATCATCACATTTATAGAACTTGAAGCTGAAACAGAGGGGATGGTAGTATTTTATACTAGTAGGCCTAAATATCCAACAACTCTTCTTAAATGTTAGTTGTCCGAGTCTCTCCAATAGTCCACACTTTACTATAGACACATACAGTCCCACATATTGTTTTAGTATTCTTTCCATGAAGTACAAAAAAAAACATCCTATTTTTTGGAAATATGTGTAAAAATAATGTACAGTGAACCGCAGCCTCATTGTGCCAAATCGTTGTCTAAGTTCGTAATACTTGGGTACACTTATATATTCGAAATACTTTGTTACCTTTGACTCATTTTGTGATAGTCGCTTATTCGTGACCAGCAGTGAATAAGTTTCAGATGTTATTCATTAATAATGTATGTTAAATGGTACTTATTTGTCTCCTTTTGTTTTAACTTCTTGAGTGGTTGAAACACTTTCTGAAAGCACACTCAACCATATTTGATGGAGAATACGAAATTTTATTGCAATTTCTGCCTTTGCAAGAGGTTCCGGGTTTGATTCCCGGGTCGAACCAAATATTTGTATGATCCACAAATGTGTGTTTCGGAGTTTGGGTGTTTCCTGTATGCATGTATTTAAAAATATATAAGTATGTTTATCAGTTATCTAGATCCCATAACACAAGCTAATATTAGCTTACTTTGGGCTAGATGGCGCTGTGTGAAAAAGTGTCCCACAATATTAAAAAAAAAAAAAAGAAATTTGATAGTGCAGAACACATGGAGGAACAAGCTGCGGTTAATAGATGTTCACCAAACTACACAAAGTGTTTAGGACTCATTCTATAATGCGTCCACGCGAATTATACTCATAGGTGATTATCGTAAGGTCCCTTTTTAACATTCAAGATTTCCTCAAAAGAAGTCATATTTGTTACTTAGACTAAAAACATACTTGTTCTATTATGGGAGTAACAATATTCTGAAATAAAGCAGTGCTTACCGGATAAAGGCATGAAGATTAATTGTGATCCCCATTCTCTGGTACGGGAATAAACTTAATTTGGTTTCTAAAATTTGTCTGTAGTAAAGTTCTGTTATTAAAGTCTTTTAAACTTTTAAGATGGTTTTATTTAAGTTGGTTTTGCTACAACTGGGAATTTAATAAGAGGTCTTCGTATGAAATAGAATAGAATGAAATAATAAGAATAAGAAAGAGATTGTACAAAAGACAACCGTACCACTAAACAGTAATTGCTGGTAGGCAGCCTTAGATGGACTAAATATCTAGGTGTAGAGTGTAATAGAACCTAAAATACATTATATAAATATAACGTGTTTATTCAGGTTAATTTTTCTTTTGTGTTTATGGGTCCGACAGATGTTTCATTAACTGTACCCGGTGGGACACTTTCTAATCCATGATTCTAGAAATAATAATACGGACACCGCCTCTAAGACCCTCGCTATCATATTCAGCTTAAAGTTTGAGGCAGACAAACTTTATGATATGATTTACTAGTGAAAGTTCTATTGTTGTTATTATTATATCACTGCGCAGATAAATACATCTTTATTTTTCAATTACAACTCTAACCGTGAGGTATTTTATGCGTGAATATTTGTATCGTGAAAAGATCATGCAGTATCCAAGTTAAGTCAGTTGTAAAGATACATTTTGTAAAGTTCCTCCTTAGAACTGCTATACTAGCATAAATTTGCACCAATTAATACGACGGAATTTGTACTCTTCGGTGTATTCATCGGGTAATTTTCCTCACTTTAAGGTTTGTTCCTCCTGAATGACTCGATTCGATCGAAATAGATTTGTGAAAAAATTAGTGATCAATCTATCACGCCTTATCCCTGAAGGGGTGGCAGAGGCATATAATACGCCCACTATTAATCTTGTGTATTCCTATGTGTTTTATAAATTAGTGATCAGTTTTATTTTCCAAATTTAAAAAGTAAATAGTTTTAGCCTCGAGTGGGATACGAACTTTCGACTTCTCCGTTTCTGTGGGAGCAGCTTAACCAATTAGCTACCGAGAAACACCCTAAACTGACGAATGTTTCCACAACTCTTATAATTGCATCTTAATATATAGTTTGTAAAATAGAAATAGATTTACAATTGTACCACCACAGTCGACTACATAAGATTGGCGATTCTTTCCAGGGTCACTGTATACGCTTTTACATCAAGATTCCCTGTGACTTGAGAAATATACCATTAAATAAATTTTAAAACTTAATTAAAAAAAAAGCTATGTGAAAAATGTTATTAAGCTGTTACAGACTATTTGCAGGACAGGGTTGAATGGAAATGATCTGCTGGCAAAGTGAAATAATATTAAATTGTAAATAGGGCATCAAAAAGTCCTAAGTTTCTTGCCGGTTCTTCTCAGGTCGGCCGCGTTCCGAACCGGTGCGGTGATCACTTTAAATATATTAAATTTACCTTTAGTTCTAGTACATGACATTTTGTAAGCACCGTTAAAATGGTCTATGCAAAATAAAGACAATTTTATTAGATTTTATTTTAAAGAGCTAAGCTAGGGTATAATCTCTAGATCTATTTAATGGATTTTGAAAATTATGTCACTGTTAGAGAGGCACTATTGTATTATTCATAAGGGCTATAGACTACGTTTTCCTGTGGGAAACGGGAAATCTTAGCAACGCGATCGGAGCCGCTGGCGTTATCTGAATTATTATACCTATAGCTAAAAATTTTTGAAACAACTTGTTGTTCTATAATGTAATAAAACTATTAAATAGTTACATTATATCATGAAATTCCACAAATTACGCTGCATCAGGTTACGGGCCAATAGAATCAAAGTGGTTTAGTTCAAATTCAAATGCACTCATTTGGTTGAAATTGCTACAATTTCCTATGTACGTAGGTATAATACGCAATCAGTATTGCTTTAAAGGCGTCTATTTGATTTGCACTGAAATTGAGTATAATTTAGCGAATTTACAAATGCGTCAGAGACAAATTTAGCCCCGATTTTATAAAGATGTACTTATCGCCTACACCTTTATCCCTGAAGGGGTGGCAGAAGCATATTATGGGCCCAAATTTAACGTAAGCATATTTTTACCACGTAACAGGCAACACAAAATGCCCAGTTGGGCCGAAGTGCTGGGGCAAGGCCGACCCCGACATTAAGATAATAAGACCTCGTAACAGGTGGTGAGCCGTGTTGAAATGGACAGTTGCAAGTTGTAGCGACCTGTGTTGAAATTCTTACATAAGACCATGTTACTTCTATGTGCTTAACATGCCTTCCAAATTACGGAGATGCTTGTGAATAGAAATGCCATGCGCAAATACCGCGCAGTGATAAACGATAACAGAACACTGAGTTAGTATCAAGACAGAAACTTATTCAAACCAAGAAGCTTCATAAGTTATCAGAGTCCAATGCTGGACGTAGATCTCCCACTTATCATCATTTTGGGAGGTTGATTAGCCTTATTTGTACCATGTGTTCAGAGAAAGGATGCTGTTTTGAGATTTCTTTCTCTTTACCATAATATCATCATCTAACTAAGTAGTTGTTGAGACTGGTTTGGGCCCCAATATCTTGGTTGTCCCCAATTCTACCCAATAGGATAAATAGTTACATAAATTATTGTACATGTAATAAAAAACAAGTTTTGTAAGTCATATAAGAAATGGAATAAAACAATCAAAACAATCACATTAAAACAATCTACATATTAGTTTTACATCTTTTATAATATTTTTTACTTTTAGGTTTTATATAGTAAAAGTACTACTAAACGCGTCAGTGACGTATAAAATCGTTAGTTGGTTTCAGTTCTACGCTCACTTGTTACGAACCGTAAATGCACCCTTATTTCTGTGTAAATGTACCTTCGATAGCAAGTCTGTTAGCTTTCACATCAACAACCCTGCAGTCGAGTGCTCTTTCACCTCCCATAGGTCTTTAATGTAACTAGGTCATTCCATATCTTAGTGTTTCATCCCTCGCAGAATAGGTACTAATATTCGAGCAAATAGGGAAATATACAAAATAGTAGATGAAATAATGACTGTAATTCTTGTTTGACTCATTTGTTAGAAATAACTTTTAAGTAAGTAAAGTACTTATAAAGATAACACTACACATGTATTTTAAAATGATAGATGTTGCTTAAAAATTGTAATCTATTTTTATTTTATACGTGAACGTGTCCACAACAACAACATCTACACGGAAGTTATGCTAGACTCAAACAGACTATAACCATACAGTAACTTCTCGGTAGGATTTCCCATGGATACTTGTAGATTTAACTAGGCTGCCATTGTGGCCTCGCCAAAAAGTTGTTATATAATTGCACTTCTTTGGGGGTTGGTTCGGGGGTTACCCCCTTCTAAGGTGGTGAAAGGGAGGAGTGCGTGAAAAGAGCAGGCCATCTGCTGTCCTTATAGAAGCTGATAGTCCCAAGATATTTTAACCTTAGAAGGCATATTTGGTACTCCAAAAGATGTCTTACAATTACTGTCAACTAAGAATGTTTATCATTCAGTGATAGTTGACAAAATGTGTAATAGGTAAATTTACTTCATTTTTAGTATGAGATTAATAAAATTGTAAGTAATATTGATTCTTAAAAACTCCGTATAACGCAACAAATAAAAATATTAAGTAAAACTCGTAAATTGGGCTGTTGTTTAAGATCGATCCTAATTAAATTTCGGTGCCTATCTCGGTAAAACCTATTTCCGACATGTTTACCATCCTCTTTGTGTCAGATACGAAACTCAACTGTGTGACTAACCGAGTTGTAAATTTGCCGGAAGCGAGCGTCACGAACAAAATCTAAGTGAATTTGTCAAACGCTACTATGTAATAAGCTTTCAACAAAGTTGTTTAATAATTTCGCTCCGCTGCTACTTATGTACGCATAACTTTGATTAAATCTTTTGATTTTTTTTTGTGCTATTTTTATGTCGTGTCTTTGTGTTACCAATTGGTTCTAAAAAGCTTTCGTGTTACCATAAAATATTTTTATTTCTTCTGTTTGTTAATTGTTAGAACCCAAATAATACATAATTATTTCGGTTCTTGTTGATTACTGCTGTCTTAGAATGTTCATCTCAAATTTAAAAGTTGAGTAAAATTTAAAACCAAAATATCATTTACATTATCGGGTAGAGTTCGCGAATTAAGTAGCAATGGTAAAACATTTTATAGTTGCCTACACTTCATTTTCTTCAACATTAACTAGTGTGACATATTTAGTAGTTCTATGTAAACCTGCGACAGCTGTTTTCATCGAAAGAAAATCACTGACTCTTCTAAAAAAATGTGGTATAATACCTACTAAATAAATAAACTGTTTTATGTCTGTTACCTGATAAGTCTGTTCTATATAAATCAATTCTTTTGAAACTTCTATTTATGTCAGTTCTGAATATTGTGTATTAGCTCCATGACTAAATTATTTGAATAATTTTTGAAGAAGCTGATATTAATAGTCCTGGACCATTATGTCTTAGATTTCTCGAAATCAATTTTATCAAAGTCAATAAATCGTACAATTCAGTAAATAGTAAGCAGTAAACAAGTCGTGTCTGATTCAGCGCGCCTATTTTTACGCGTTGTTGAATCCAAATCTCATCAATCAGGGGAAGATTCACAAATTTGACATCAATTTATAAATTTACGCAGAAAGCAGCTATCCGGTTACCTAGGGGATGTATTCTAAATATTGAAAGCTGAGTTTAATTTATGAGCGGAAAGCGAAAATAGGGTCGTTATAATTTCTGTTTAAAAAGTAAGTGGTTCAAGCATCCAATACATTTACGGTAAGTATATACAGATTAGCTATGTTCCACCATGACTTAGAAAATACAATAACAAAAGTTTGGGAGGTAACGGAAGCAGCAGCAAGAAACTTATCCTCTACTTACACACAACCAGAGAAGCCGAAATGAAAATATTATATCTGCTACCTTGCTCTATTTATTAAGCATAATATCTTACATCGTTCAAATACCAGCTACGTTTGATGGGGTGTAAAAAATACAGCCTAAATTGTGGTTCTACAAACCTAACCCTTTATTAGCTCAAGTGACAGCTATGCGGACCTTAACGTAATAATTGATGTTTAGTCCATTATTATTAATCTCATCAAAGTTTTATTGCATCTTGAATATATTTCTTTCAAATTAAGCAACAACATAGTGAAATACTGTAATTTAGGTAAGCCTAGTTAAAATTTGCAATGAAATATATATTCGATATACGCTGATACACGCCAATGCGTATAAACAAAACCACTTTCTGTGTGATAATCGACAGGCGATAGCGTGACACGGAGCTAGTCTGATTTATGATGCAATATATAAGAAAGGGTACGATGCGCGTCGCCGCAGGCTACAACAAACGGGTTGTAATAACCATTTTGTAAACATTTTTACTAGCTTTGTTTATACGGGCACTGTTGGTAGGCTAAACTTTTAGAATTTATAAATCAGTTTTTGATCTCTTGTTAGTGATAGGATTTGAATGTGATGCGCTCTACTTAATTTTTTTAAATGGAATTTTCGTGGTCCATAAAATCCAGTCCAGCAAATAGTTTTATATTGTGGATCATTTTTTGGAGTAGAACTCCCACGGATCAGCTTCAATGACGAAATGTAAATAAATAACACCATTTCTCATAGAGTTCTCAAACGATTTTTTTTTTCGGGTTTATTTAAATCAACAAGAGAGAGATTGCGAATGAGCTCTAATTTTGAAATTCACAAAAATAAAAATCTTCTTACCACAACATAAATGTCTATGGAATTATTATTAACAAGACTGTTACTCTGTTCCAATAATTTGTGCTAGCGAAGCATTATGCTTTGCGCCTGCTTCGACCTAGTTAATTAAAACATGATGTTATAAATAAATTATATGATTGTTGTCTAAAGCCAATGTGTTAATAGCATGTTTTGATTATTTTTCAACATTATTCTACCAATCTCGCCGTATTCTCGAAGGGGTGGCAGATTATACGCCCACATTTCACAGTATATATTCCTGTACACATTATTACGTTATCTAATTTAGTATGCAGCTTTTCTTGGTAAATTTTGATATCATAAAGTAACATGTAAAGTTCATGATAAAGGAGCAAAACTTTGTCCCAATTTCCATTTCTATCTATGATTGTAGAACCCTCACGCCTGAAACATATCCAATAGGAGGAACTGGATCGTCATTTTGAAACTTTTCTTTCACAGATATACACATCTATTCATTCCTAATCCTGTCTATTCTAGTGACCCTCATTTTAGCTGAGTGGAGATATTTTTCATCGACGTATATCATCGACGACCATTGTGAACGGGACAATGTGATAGGCTCTTTATAATAATCATAGACTTCGTATTAAACTCGATTTTACAAAATGATTTATCTATACTGCGGCTCTCTGTTGGCTTAAGGGATAAGCCTGCTATGAAGTGAAATTGTGGATACATAACATTGATATTGGTATTAATGTGTAAATAAAACTTCTTTTTCTGTGGCTGGTTATTCGTCAGTAGGATTACTAGCAGCTTCAATTGAGTGAAAAATCATTGAGCTGCTTATTATAATATAAACATGTTTTCATGTGTCAAAGATGTGACAAACACATTATCAGTTTTATAATCAATATATTTAAAAATCAATGCCACTTTTAGTTGTAATTTTATAACTCAAGAACGGGCTCACCTATCCAAACCAAATGTTTTTGCTTTGTTCTAACTATTTTGTAGATGGTTTATGTGAAGTTTGCACGAAATCGGTCGAGCGGTTCTTCATTTATCACATTTTTGGTGGCGCTAACGAAGTTACGCGGGTTAGCTAGTATTTGTATGGATATTTTTATATTGCTTACTACTACAGCCTGAGTTGCTAGTCAATACTCTCTTCCCTGGGTAAATGACTCTGTCCAATTCTTTACCTAGAAATCTAGACGTTTAACTGCGGTTATTAGCTCAGCCTAGTTCAGTCTCAAAGGACTCTAAGCTTCTGAGACTTACATGAAAAAGCTGATAACTTAGATATAAAATATGAATTCCGTTTACAAATTATTCCGTGTCGTACGAATTGTTTGAAAAAGCACTAAATTTTACTCAGAAATTGCAAAAAGAAATTTTATGTTTATGAGAAAATTACTTGACATTTTAGATATCATCCGAACGCAACACACCTGAGATTTCCGCAAAGCGTGGAACAAAAATATCTTCGTCCGGTTTTAACAATGTCATTTGGATAGGCGGAAAGGTCTACTTTTTGCATTCAGGGTTTTCGTACAAAACAATGTGACATTAATAAGTCTCTTCTCTCTTTATGGGAGATGTCAAGAATGTATTTAGGTCAGATTTTATAATCATGTTACTTTAGTGAATAATTAGGCTCATGTGGCAAAAAACTAAACAATAGTCCTAATGCAACTCAGATGTTAGGAAGTTCATAAAGGAAAATTTAATGAAAGTGTTGTTATTAAGTGGAGGATGTTCGTTTTTGTGTGGTTAGTTTTAGCTATCAGTATATCAAAAGAGGGTCTATAATCTGGGCTACGCAAATGTGTTTAACTTGACCGCTATTTATTTAAAGTAGTGGGACATTTTTTAAGTGTCGTAATTTTGTTATTTTTCTAGTTAAAAAAATTATAATATACGTTTGTTTATCAAAAAAGTGTCTATAATATGAGCTACGCAAATGTGTTGACCGCTATTTATTTAAAGTAGTGGGACATTTTTTTAAGTGTCGTAAGTTATGTTATTTTTCAAGTTAAAACGAGTATCTCGAGTGCGACCTGTTCCCGTTAATAAAATTAAGAGTTGTTGAACTCAGTACAAAGATAGTTGAAAAAAAAGCAGCTAATTTTTTGTTTTATAGATTCAAAAGGAGGATAGGGTGTGAGGAGCAGGAAATGAGAATATTATGGCCAGGACTTACCGAGATCTCTGAAGTGTAGGTCAGCCTTACCTGCAAGTGGTATACCAACTGACTAATAGACGAAGAAATGTCGAACAAAACCATGTCACGTCCATTATTAGACTGTGATACGCTGATTATATATAAATTTGTACAGTCAATAAACCAAGTAGAGGGCTTGAAAAATTTCAAAAGCAGGTTTGAGCTTTTCCATTACAACATGGCAATGGGCTCACCACCTGTTACGTGGGATTAAAACGCATAAGGTGAAATATGAGCGTATAATATGCCTTTGCCACCCCTTTGGAGATAAAGAGTTCGCAATAAAAACACAAGTCGTACAAAATTCTTTAAAGGTTTAAATAAATCTTTCAAGATGACTCTGTGTATGTATACATATATGCCTCAAAGCCTTCTTTTAAATACATACATACATTTGATGTTACAAATCCACAAACCAATATGAAACTGAAATGTAATACCCTAGGGTAACAGGGAATCAATTTATAAAAGCCTAAATTCAAAATATTTGGTTTGAGTTGGGATTGAGTGATAGGGCAAGGATTTACACTGGGTCCCTTTTATCCACCAAAATATTGATCTATTATAGATATAAGCTGTTATTATTATTCCTATCCCTTTGCAGGATAATGCGTAAAGATATCATCATTATCATGGTAACCTGTTTTGTATTAAAGCTTACGATTTGAGTGATGGTCTATTGAATTGCGGATCGAGTTCTTCATTTCAGTAGTTACTTACAAAATATTAAGTAGTGTCTATTGTATGTGAGTAAGTATCACAGTGTAAACTCGAGTACGTATTATATATTACGGGTTATTCGATTTCAATCCATCGATTTTACTTCGATGTTGTTAAAACGAGGAACTTTTGCGATTTTCCACACCATTAGTAATGTGACAAACGGCGGTTTGTACCCACGATGTCGTTTCGTCCATTACGAGATTTAAAATATCGAACTTTACTATTCGGTCTTTTAACCTCGATCAAGTATCAAATCTATTTTCACTTCTGTTATTTATTTTATTCTTTTATTAAAAAATCTGAAAAGTAAAATCTTATAGGTATAGGTAAACTATTATAGCTATTATTATTATTCAATTACGTATTTTGTAAATTACAAGTACATTAGCTATCATGGCGTTATTACATCATTCATTTATATTGTTAAACCACAAAAGTCATTGAATAAATTATATCATAAAAAGTCTATTATAAAAAAGGTGTATTATGGTGAACGGTTCATATAAACTTACTAACTGCTGTTCTTTATTAAATTATAATGTCTCATATAATATTGTCTTTTGTCAGCGAAGTACCAAATCCTGTCACCAGAAGGCTTAGATAGATATCATTATCTACCATGATATATCAAAATCTATTCTTTTTTTATTTCTATTAATGTATCTATAATAGATCTTGTTGCAATTGTACTTTAAAATCCATTCTGATATATAAAGCTGAAGAGTTTATTTATTTAGTTGAACACCCTAGTTTCAGAAATAATAGTTTAGTGTTGGATATCGCATTTATCGAGCAAAGCTATAGCCATATATTATCACGCTATTACTCTAGAGAGAGCAGAGCAGTAAGTATAAATATCAACAAATCGGGCAAATTTTCATATAACTATGATTTAAAAGAATATAAACGACGGGATTATAAAAGTGCGACGGGAGATCAAAGTATGTCACGGGCGAAGCCGCAGGGGTCAGCTAGATGTTTATGAAATGAGCGATTATGTAGTATTACAGCTTATTTTATCACTAGATGTGACACAATGTATCGTGCGTGCCATGTGCATTAAGGTAATTTATTTTTACGGAGCTAAAACTTTTTGTTGCCTGAGGTTTCGGTGCAACGTCATCGAAATATCAGGTAACAGAAACGAAATATAGTCGCTGTTTATCTCCGTTTTGTACATGCATATTTCATTATCATTTAAGAAATGAAAACAAAACTTAAAGGTTTTTAAGGAACGTTCGAATTGTGTAGTGCGTGAAGCTTTTTGGCATATGCTAGCATGTTCATATAATTTTGTCGTAGTATGTAGTATAAAAGTCACCTAAGGTACTCAAGAGAGCCGCAGAGACCGTCGCCGGAAGGACGTACCGTAGCGCAGCCCGCTACCGGTGCCGGCTGGCATCGTCACTTCCGGCGCACTGAGTGGAATTATTTTAACGCCACTAGGCGACTATTCAAGCTCCGGCTGAGCTATTTCATTAGAGGCCTTTGATGCAATGCTTTTTATTGCAACATTTGAGTACGATGTTCAATAGAGTTCCATGTTATGAATAGGCTTTGAGCTTACATTACGAATGGAATTGAATGTGATATTTACTGATATGATATGTTAGTTTAGAGCGTTTTATATGTATATTTTATTTATTACTACGCATATTAATTATATACTAGCACTTGGGTGATCAAGTACCGAACCTGTTTGGATGGTTACGCACCTTTCAAACAGACACGGTACTCCCTCCCCTGGCAGTTAAACATAAAAGTTAACCCCTGTCAGTTAGTAAGACCTCTTGAACGCTACTTATGCACCGTCGATCAAAGAACAAAGTGAAGGCCATAAATGTTTTATTGAATGTTCAAAGAATTGTTAAGAGCGACGTCAATAAAAAAATGTATTTGCTGCTATCACAATTTTATTAAATTTTTTTTGACTTGAAGTCGCACATCCTTCGGTTGGTGAGTCTACAGGTCTTTTCGATCTTGTTTTAATTTTTAGTCATTTCAATAAAATCCATTAGAGGTGCCAGTTAGGCTGCCTCGGTGGCGCAGTGGTAGTGTATGCGACTGCCGCGCTTGAGGTCCCGGGTTCGATTCCCGGATCGGAACAAATATTTGTGTGATCCACAAATGTATGTTTCGGAGTTTAGGTGTTTCCTTTGTATAATATGTATATATTTCGAAATATATAAGTTTGTTTATAAGTTATCTAGATCCCATACCACAAGCTTATATTAGTTTACTTCATGCTAGATGGCGCTGTGTGAAAAGTGTCCAAGATTTTTTTTTAATATTAAAAAAATATTTTGCTTTAAGATTGTGATCCTCCGGATTTTGCAAACGTACGAACTGTTTTTTTCTGTTCTGTTATGCTCTAATGCAGAGGTTCCCAAACTTATTTTGTCTACTGCCCACTTTGCGACTAAATAAATTTTTAGCGCCCCCATTGTCTCACCTACTTAAAAACCACTATAACTTCAAATTAAATTAATTAATTGTTGTGAGCTATATTAGCGCAGATTAAACATTCATTCTAAAATATACTTTTACTATAATCCGCAAGAGTTAACTTGAGACCTGAGCAGAGTAGGTAGTACATAACGACGCTCAGGTCTCAAATTAACTCTTACGGGCTACACCTGCCAATGAGAATGATTATTGAAACGCAACTTTATAGTATTCTGACAGAGTATCTTATGCTGTTTAATAAGTTTGTTGATATCAGGTTCCAATTTACTCAAGAACAGCCGCAAGTCGCCACGTTCGGTAACATGCAAACGATTTCTCTTTTTAGTAAGCAGCGTTGCCACAGCACTAAATCCACGTTCACACAAATATGACGATGGGAATGCTATCAAGAATCGTTGAATGATTGACCACAATCCAGGGTACAATTGCGGGATCGGTTTTTGTAGCCAAAATTCTTGATAGCCATTTTTGAATTTGATTTTTATTTCCTCGTTTGTTGTCAATTCTATAAGTTCTTCTTCCAACTGAGGTGAGATTGCTGTGTTGACATTTGAATAATGATCTAACACCCATTCTGGTATTTCCAAGTTCAAAATGGATTGGTGTCGTTCGGTGAAGTCAATGTGGAGGTATTCCAAATGTTGGCAGTAGGCAAACAAGTCGTCGTTACTGCAGGATACTGATAAATTCGGAAAATTGTGAAACTCACGTCTGCCCATATTCTTTTTGTGTAGAAGCAGTTTGACTGCGAAAGCAGCAACGATATTTTTTGTTTTAATTAAATTTAGTTCATCGCCTTGCAGTTGGAGATTCATGTGGTTGAACAATTTATACAGGTCTGTTATATAAGCTATATTATTTTTTGATGTAATGAGCTTGTTGCGCAATTCTGTATCTTTAGTTTCCAAGAACTCTATCACAGAGTCAAACAGGTTGTAAAATCGAGTCAGACAATTGCCTCTTGATAGTCAACGATCCTCAGTATGAAGCAACAAACGGTTGGAATCTTCGTCATTAGTAACACAAAGCTGATGAAATAATCTATCATTTAAAGAGCTGGTACGGATTTTATTACTGCTTTGATGACATATTGCAGTGATTGAAATAGTCGTTCACTTAAGTTTCTAGCAACCAAATGTTGTCTATGAATAACGCAATGTATAGCAAGTACATCTAGAATTTTATTTTTTAAGTACACTATGAAGTCTTTATGGCACCCTGGCATAGCCGGAGCGCCATCCGTAGCAACTGATGTAATGTTTTTCAACGTAATCTCTTTCTCATCACAAAACTTTTCCAATGTATTGAATATGGTTTCGCCTTTTGTATCGGTCTCTAAATTTATAGCAAACAATAGTTCTTCACATATTTTCTCATGTTTAATAAACCTCACGTAAGACAGCAAGAATGCTTCATTAGTAGGTAAAGTGGACTCATCGAGCTTGCACAATGATCCTTCAATGTTTCAGCCATTTCATCAATTCGTCTTTGCACAGAATTATTACTATAATTTAAAGGAATTTTTCGGATAATATCTGCGGCCGGTTTATGAAGCACAGTAGTTATTACTTCCTTTAATGCTGGCAAAATTAACTCTTCTCCGATGTTGTGTGCTTTGCCTTTTTGAGCAATTAACAAAGAGATATTGTACGAAGCTCGAAGTCCGTCGTCATCTTGGCTGAGTATTATGCTTCATCTCTAGGTCTTGAAAATATGCTACATTCTTGTCTTTCTTATCTGGATGCATTTTATTCAAATGATTTTGCAGTCTTGAAGGCTTCATTGCTTCATTCGAAAATGTTTTTAGACATAGAAGGCACTGAGGCGACGATGGGTTTGTGGGATTTTCAATGAATCCAAATTTAATATATTCCACAGAGTATTGCCGTCTCTTCTTTTTCACTTCCGATATTGTTTTATTTTAAGAAATACGCAAGTAAGTGTAACTACTGTGTTTAAGTACTGCTTATCTATTACGTGCAAAACCACAAATGAAAATAAAATAAATATTCCGTTGTTTATATAGGATTGCATAAGCAGCACGCACCGACATGAATAAGATAAACATGCATTAACTCGTTTATCTCATTCGACGCTCGATTGTACTCAACAAGTAAGAACAAGTATTCTTTGAATCAGCCGATTGATACAGGAATGCACAAATCGGGTTATTTAACAAAAACTTGTTAAAACATGATTGCCCGCGGTCATCGACGTTCATTCGACGCTCAATTGTACTCAACAAGTAAGAACAAGTATTCTATGAATCAGCCGATTGATATAGGAATGCACAAATCGGGTTATTTAACAAAAAACTTGTTAAAACATTATTGCCCGCGGTCTATTATCTACGAAAATTACCTATCTAGGAATACTAATAACTATTAAAATGCGAAAGTGTGTCTATTGGCTTTTTATTTGTTTTTTTGTGTCTACTTTCATTTCGAAACGGAGCGACCGATTGACATGATTTTTCTTCTAATTATTGAATAAAACAGGACAGATACATGAACTACGCAGATACAAGAAATATCGAACCGAGTTTGAGCAATCTCTTAATTAATATTAGTTGATGTTCACAAGTTGTAGCCGAGAGTCGAGAGCTCTGTCGGTGTCATAGAGACCTCCTAGCTAGATGAAATTACAAATCGCCCCCCGAAGCCTACACAACGCTCCATTTTTTTTTCTGGGTCTCTTACCGTAACATTACATCAGTTGCTACGGATGGCGCTCCGGCTATGCCAGGGTGCCATAAAGCCTTCATAGTGTACTTAAAAAACAAAATTCTAGATGTACTTGCTATACATTGCGTTATTCATAGACAACATTTGGTTGCTAGAAACTTAAGTGAACGACTATTTCAATCACTGCAATATGTCATCAAAGCAGTAATAAAATCCGTACCAGCTCTTTAAATGATAGATTATTTCATCAGCTTTGTGTTACTAATGACGAAGATTCCAACCGTTTGTTGCTTCATACTGAGGATCGTTGACTATCAAGAGGCAATTGTCTGACTCGATTTTACAACCTGTTTGACTCTGTGATAGAGTTCTTAGAAACTAAAGATACAGAATTGCGCAACAAGCTCATTACATCAAAAAATGATATAGCTTATATAACAGACCTGTATAAATTGTTCAACCACATGAATCTCCAACTGCAAGGCGATGAACTAAATTTAATTAAACTACTGTGTTTAAGTACTGCTTATCTATTACGTGCAAAACCACAAATGAAAATAAAATAAATATTCCGTTGTTTATATAGGATTGCATAAGCAGCACGCACCGACATGAATAAGATAAACATGCATTAACTCGTTTATCTCATTCGACGCTCGATTGTACTCAACAAGTAAGAACAAGTATTCTTTGAATCAGCCGATTGATACAGGAATGCACAAATCGGGTTATTTAACAAAAACTTGTTAAAACATGATTGCCCGCGGTCATCGACGTTCATTCGACGCTCAATTGTACTCAACAAGTAAGAACAAGTATTCTATGAATCAGCCGATTGATATAGGAATGCACAAATCGGGTTATTTAACAAAAAACTTGTTAAAACATTATTGCCCGCGGTCTATTATCTACGAAAATTACCTATCTAGGAATACTAATAACTATTAAAATGCGAAAGTGTGTCTATTGGCTTTTTATTTGTTTTTTTGTGTCTACTTTCATTTCGAAACGGAGCGACCGATTGACATGATTTTTCTTCTAATTATTGAATAAAACAGGACAGATACATGAACTACGCAGATACAAGAAATATCGAACCGAGTTTGAGCAATCTCTTAATTAATATTAGTTGATGTTCACAAGTTGTAGCCGAGAGTCGAGAGCTCTGTCGGTGTCATAGAGACCTCCTAGCTAGATGAAATTACAAATCGCCCCCCGAAGCCTACACCGAAGCCCCCATTTTTTTTTCTGGGTCTCTTACCGCCCCATTTAGGCCTGTAGCGCCCACAAGGGGGCGTTATCGCCCACAAGGGGGCGTTATCGCCCTTAACGTTGCTCAAATGGTATGAAATAGAATATTCAATGAATGCGTAGCGGAAAGCAAGACTCATCTAGCTTTTTAGTTCTAAATAACCGAATAAACTGCTATTTAATTTTATTATTTACTAATATGCATTCCTAAGGAAATTGCATTTTCTTGGAAAAACGGTTTATAAGCGACTCGTCTAGATCGCGAACATTAAAAGGTATCAACTGCCTAGAGGACCCTGTGTTAAAAAGCTCAATAAAAAAATGGAAAAGACTAAAAGTGTACATACAAGTATTCTGCCTGAAATTGAAAAAAAAAACAGACCCAATAATAAGTATTTTCGACTGCTACGCAAGAGGTCCTGGGTTCGATTCCCACGTCGGAACAAATATTTGTGTGATCCACAAATGTGTGTTTCGGAGTTTGGGTGTTTCCTATGTATAATATGTATGTATTTAGAAATATATAAGTATGTTTATCAGTTATCTAGATCCCATAACACAAGCTAATATTAGCTTACTTTGGGCTAGTTGACGTTGTGTGAAAAGTGTCCCACATTATTATTATTATTTGTTTCTTCTTTACGGGTATCTTCTTTTTTTTTCTTACGAAGATACCCGGTCTTTTGGGAGGCTTACATGGGGACATAGAGGTCCAACACGCACAGGCCTTTTGAGAATTTTAATGTAATAGGGAATGGGACTCCCACTGCAGACATTCCACGTCCGCCGTATGTAGAAGAACGGTAATGGACCATCTCCAATGGGAGTTAAACTATTGTATAATATGCTAACTACTATTGGGCTGTTGAGTTGGAGGTTAAATGAACTGAGTGATTAGAACTATGGATGAAGACGGCGTCTGCCATTTTAATATATTATAATCAAAATACTGGCAGACGGTGACTTGCTAAATCACTAGATAGGCCCCCTATACAATCACCGTAGGCATGATAAGCCTGTAAGGCGACTGAGGGCAACATCGGTGTGAGCGGCTTGGGGTGTCGAGCGGTGCGGCGCCGGTTTCACCTTCGCGGGCCAGGCCCGGAGCAGGCTTCCCCGTAGTTATGACCTTGAAAATGACACTTCCACCCCAGAGCATATAGCTCTGGCTCCCTCCCTCTGACCGGCCAATTAAGGCAAGCCAGAGTTGATATTTGCTGCACTCCCGGGAGTAGCATTCTCACTGCTCTCCAGTTTGGCCATTAAATCCTAACCGGTGCAGAAGGGCAACAAAACTCTGAGGAATCGGGACCGATGTGTAGCCACACACATTCAGCTCGCCACAAGCTGCCCTGTGGATGTGAGCTTTTCAATAACTTACTGATACATTTTTTTGTTGATATCAGACAGTGGATAACTCAAAAAGCGAATCTACTATACCCTCATAGGGTTGCGTTAATCCTATAAAAGATAACGACTTTCCTCGAGGGTTTATTATTATTATTTCCTTTATTAATAAAAAATACACATATACATTACATTTTTAAATACATTATATAAAACAAATCTATTTAAAAATATAAAAAATAGTATCCCACTGGTATCGGGTACAGGGACCAAGCTACCGGTGGTCAGGGCTGCAGAGACAGGAATATCCGCACAATACGTGCCGTACCCAGAAGAACCGCCTTTTGCATCAAGCCCTTGACCCAACTGCCTAACGCGAGCCTCTTAAGATATTGGTCGAGGCTCTTGGCGATCAGACCATGTGCCGATACAACTATCGGAACAATAATCGCTGAATCCACATCCCACATGTCGACAATCTCGTGAGCAAGGTCCAAATATTTTATTTGTTTATCTTTTTCGGCTTTTACGAGATTCTCGTCATGTGGTATGGTTATATCAACGATTAATGCGAGGCGTTCTGACCGATCTATTACCACTATATCAGGCTTATTGGCTACAATAGTCCTGTCAGTGATAATAGATCGGTCCCAGTACAACGTAACACGACCATTTTCTAGAACTGGGTCGGGCACATACCTATAATACGGTACCTCTGAATCGACAAGGTTATATTTCAGTGCAAGTTGCTGATGGACAATCCTGGCTACTTGGTTGTGCCTATGCAAATACTCGCCGTTGGCAAGACGAGAACAACCAGATATTATATGTCTAAGAGATTCACCAGATAGGTGGCATATGTTAACCGTACCATCTCTCAGAATATACTTCCGATAGTTATTCGTCATAACAACTTCATCAGTAATTGCGCAGACAAAACCCTCGGTTTCGCCAAATAAATCACCGAACCGTAGCCAGGAGACAGAAGCTAATAAATCTACATCGGGCTTATGTAAAGCCCGATAAAACCGTCCATGCAGTTCTTTACTCTGCCATATCTCCTTGCGATCGTCAGTACTTAGTATTAGTGGTTTGCGCCAGTTATCTTTGGCAAGAGCGAGTGGGGTCAGTCCATTATCTATTGCCACCATATCCCTATGCATCCCCACGTCAGTACGAAGAAAATATTCTCTAAGGTTGCATATCTCACGGTTATGCAAAGTTTTGGCATTTAAAAAGCCGCGACCTCCACATTTCCGTGGGATATACAACCTCATTACGGACGAACGCGGGTGATGCATTCGATATGCTGTCAATAGTGAGCGAACTTTCCTATCCAGGGAATCTAATTCGGTTTGAGTTCATCTAAGTATGCCGAAGGAGTATACTAAGACTGGCATAGCCCACCCGTTGATAGCGCGCACCCTGTTTCCGCCTGATAAAAGACTTTTAAGTACCTTTTTCAGGCGGCCCAGGAAACACTCTCCCAACGTTCGTTTCATGTCAGTCTCAATAATACCCAATGCCTGCGACATACCCAGATATTTATAGGTTTCAGTTGCGAAAAGGGATATAAGTTTTATAAAATCTGAAAGTTGCACTCCTTCAGATTTCACAATCCGCCCCTTCTTAACATGCATAACAGCACATTTATCTACACCAAACTACATTTTTATAGAGTTACTAAAAGTTTCAGTGACCTTTAGAAATTCAGTCAAGTGGGATTCGGTGGAGGCCAATTTTTAGTCATCCATGTAAAGAAGGTGCGACACAACTTGACCTCCTCTCCGAAACTGATACCCCAGCCCTGAATTCTCCAGTAAAGTACTGAGAGGATTCAGCACTAGACAAAACCAACATTAAAAATTTATGAGAAAACCATAAGGGACTCAAACTATCACCCTGGAAAATACCCCTCTCAATCTTCACAGGTTCACCATTCCCAAGAACCTGACGACACCCTGGATAAACAAGAGCCGTTCTCCATTGCCCCATACATGCCTTTAAGAAGGTGCATAGAGTTGTATCAACTTTATACAACTCTAGCACCCTCAACAACCACGTATGAGGCACTGAGTCATAGGCTTTCTTGTAATCAATCCAGCATGTTGCCAGATTTCTCCGGTTACGGCGGACCTGCTGATTAATGGCCATGTCAAGAATAAGGAGTTCCTTAGTACCACGTGACCCGCTTCTACATCCATTTTGAGAGTTGGACATTATAGAATTATTTTCAATGTGAGTTGTTAATTTGACTCTCAAAATGGATGTGAGAAGCTTATAGACCGTAGGTAAACAAGTTATTGGTCTATAATTTTTAGGGTCCGTAGTACTACCTGATTTATAAAGGAGGTGAGTGATACCTGAGGTCATAAAAGATGGCAGCAACCCAGATTCAAGTGGTATTTGAAAGCAAGATGCCAAACAGTCATGTGAGCTATGGAACCATTTAAGCCAAAAATTGTGCAGTCCGTCCAGCCCAGGTGACTTCCAATTGGGTAACGAACGAACTGCACTGGCAACGTCATCAAATGTTATGATTATTGGTTCCATTGTATGTATAGACTCACATGACAATCCGACATCCTGCATCTTATCCTCTGTATGACTAACAGGCGCCGACCAAATACTTCGCCAAAATGTGTTTGTGGCTTCAGTATCAGGCAGGCACATGTCAGTCACACGAAAATCAGGCTGCTCCCATCTTCTATACACCCACCTCTCATCTTTTTGGAACGTACGATTTTGATTATAGCGATCCACTCTCTTCTTGTAACATTTGCCTACGCATAAATTTTCTGCTTCAGGTGGTTAATACGTTCCGTGACCCGTAAAGAGTATTCGCAAGGCCTAATATCAGTCCCCGCGAATGCCCGAATCACGAAACGCATTACTTTTGGGCGTGTATTACCCACCCTGAAGCAGCACAGCTTGCCAATGAGCACCCTAGTCTCGGCGATACGACGCTCAATTCTGCATTGCCAGGCTGGAACAGATTTTGGTCGAATAGCTGGTTCAACTTGTGTAAATTTAACACCAGCTACCCGACAAACTGCAACAGCCGCACAATACAGAATTGAATGTGCATCACTTAAATCTGAACAAGTGTCAAAATAACTTGATAAAACCGAGTCCAGGGTACACACTAGCACCATGTTCTTTTTATGCGTAGGCAAACGCGGTAGACGTGGACGATTCTCAGGATCAGAAAACCTATACTCAGTAATCGTTCGTTCCAAAGTACTCCTTAGTTCATCACTGTACTGGGTACTTACTCTTGTAGCAACATCATCCAGTTCTTCATCAATGGAATTGACAGGTTCTACGTCATTATTCATTTGACTAACCACACTAGGTTGAGATGAAGAAGGGATGATGTGGCTACATTGTATTTCTGAACAAAGCCTCTCAAGTGCGGCGTCATCTAACATGTGACAGCGTTGAATGGCTCGCACTTGATCCGATAGCCGTTGTGCCGAGACGTTGACCGCTGGTTCAAGTACCTGAAACAAAGGCAGCATACGAACACGGTACGCAGTGAGGTTAATTCCTCCCTCTGTAGCTGCAAAATATGCCCGCACAACGTTTTCATTCATAGATGAAGTCCATCGTATGCGGTGCACATTACCACCGGCAGCGGGGACCCTATTCGAGACCGGTGGGCCTCTGGGCTCCAAGCACGTCGGTGGCCGGCGTCTCTCCTGTCGACGTACAGGTGTTGGCGACGTCGGAGGGGAGAAATACTCGTCGCTCGATGAGGAGCTCAACGTCTCAGCAGCAATCGGTTCCAAGGTTGCCATGTGCTGCGAGGCGGAGCTATGCGACGAGTCCGGTGGTGTTGTGTGTGCATTTTGGCGACTTTTGGCTCTAGTGAGCATATTATAATTTTAGCATTTTCTTATTTATATCTTTTGACATGACTTTAAACGTCATGTCATTCTTAACAAACATTGCATATTTTCTTGTTTATTGCTTAGGTATTGCATATTTCGGTTTTTCATAATATAGTTTGATTGTATTGTTGTAATATTCTATGGTAAAGCTTGAATAGTTACGTTTGTTAAAATAATTCTGAAAAAATAAAATGATTTTGTAAAATATAACTGCTCTTGACGTTGCCAATTTTTTTTTTAAATTATTATGTCTGTCTCTTCTTTTCTTGGGTATCTTCTTTTTTTTCTTGAAGATACCCGGGCTTTTGGTAGGCTTACATGGAGACATAGGTCCAACACGCAGAGGCCCTTTGAGAATTTTAATCTAATAGGGAATGGGATATGGGATATGCAGATAGTCCACGCCAGCCTTATGTAGAAGAACGGTAATGGATCACCTCCAATGGGAGTTAAACTGTTGTGAAATGTGCTAACTATGAAATGGGCTATTGGGTTGGGTGTTAAATAGATTGGGTGATTTAAGCTATTGATGAAAACGGCGTCTGCCTTTTTAATATATTATTATTAAACTATTGGCAGACGGTGACTCGCCAACTCACTAGATGGGCCCCCTATACAATTATCGTAGGCATGATAAGCCTGTAAGGCGACAGAGGGCAACACCGGTGTGAGCGGCTTATTATTATTATTATTTCCATGACAAATTATAAACACCTAGAAGTTAGGTGATAAGTGTTTCCGTGACAACTTATAACTACATTCTAAGTAGTTTTTATTCTAATGAAGATTTTTTTCTTACTAACTTTCCATTTCTGTTACAAACAAAGAGTAGTGGTATATGTGATGAAATCTTATTAGACTAAAACATTATAACGCCTGTACATAAGTACACACACACACACTATTTTTTTCATAGGAGCAGTTGCTATGATAATAATAGACTTCGCAACCTCTTAAGGGCGCCTGGGTTGTTGCCTCGTCTGTTGATCTGCAGATACATCGCTGGCAGGTGAAGTCGTTTGGGTCCCGGAAATGTTTTATTGGCCACTTACACACATGTAGTCTACATTACGCATGTAGGAATCTATCTCTTAAGATTAATTAACGGCAATTAAAATTTGATTAAAAAATAAATAAATATTGTGGGACACTTTTTACACAACGCCATCTAGCCCAAACTAAGCTATAAGCTTGTACTATGGGATCTGGACAACTGATATACATACTTTTATATTTTTTATATACTTATATAATTCTTTCTCTATTTTCTCTGTTATAGTTTCATACATACTATACATAGGAAACACCCAAACTCCGAAACCAACATTTGTGGATCACACAAATATTTTTTCCAACCCGGGAGTCGAACCCAGGGACCTCATGCGCAGCAGTCGCATACACTACCACTGCGCCACCGAGGCAGAATAAAAATATGTTTTAAATAAATATGAAGTAAAAAGTGTGTGTAGTTTAAAGTCGTTTAAATTTAATAATTGGAGCGAAGCGAACGAAGCGAGCGTAGCTTCATTCTTACCCGATTCGGATTTTCGCTCAACACACTTTTTGATCAAATTTGACCCATAATACGACATCAAGCAATAGATGGTTCAGAAAAATTAAATCGAAAATCGGACATATCATGCAGGAATAATCACCGAAAGTTCATGTTCGTAAATGGTGACGGCAAAACGCTTAGCTCCATTTAGACTTACCGGGGACGGCAAGTGCACCTAGTAATATTAATCTGTAGAAATAAATCTGTTCTACGATCTTTACTAATTGTATGAATGCGAAAGTAACGCTTAAATTTAAAATAAAGCTCTAGCCACAAATTGCATCCCTCTGTTAAGACAACCATGTCACGTAGTTCAAAAAAGACGTCACGCTCTAAACGGTTGCCTTCTGTAGTACCAGAGTAATAAATAAAAAGAGCGATTTAGAAAATCCTAACATGACTCCTTGGATTTATACAGGGTGTTCAGATGCAAACTTTTCCTTGAGGTCATCAAAATTCTCCCTCCGTGTGGACGATTGAATGTTATGGGCCGTGAGATGCTCTCTACTTGTGAGTTGTTGCCGCTCACCTCACAAACTGTTTTAATTCAATGATTTTGATTTTTTGTATTGTTATGGTCTACTATTAATTAGGTACTTGTAAATTAATAATAAAAGACTTTGCATGCCGAAAGGTGGAATGTGACGGGGCCATTAAATCTTATGTAACACCATTTTGTACCCATATTCGCAAATAAAGGATTGAATTGAATTGATATATTTTGCTCTCCACACGAATCCAATAGCTTAAGAGCTGGGTTTAATAAAAAAAATACAGGTTGCACACCGGGAGTGCCGACAAAAGTGAAAACTGAATTTATTAAAAAAAATATTTAGGAGTCAAGAGATTTTATCTCATCTAAAAATTTGTGTTACGGTTCGTTTTACGTAGTTGGTTATAAGGACAGCGTAACTTATATTGTCACGGATTTGAATTTCATCCGTAAAACGCAGAAAATAAAAATAGATGAAGTTATTTCGAAATATTTTTGTACATTGATAAATTTTTAAAGCAATTAATTGCTAAATTTCTCATGAATTTTTAAAAATTAATCAATGTTTAAAAATAGTTGTAACACTGTTCATTGGTATCGAGTTGTTCAATAGCTCGATAGATGACTGGTCATACTCTTAAAATGACGATATAAATATGGTGGAGAATTTTAACTTGGTTCGATACGGTTCGGGTAGTTCAGGTGGCTAGAACATTGCCCTGGTTAGGCAAAGGTCACAGGTTCAATCTCTGTCTCGAATCGGATTGTCTTTTTCCACTTTATTAAAAATTTACGAGAAATTTAGCAAATAATTGCTTTAAAAATTTATCAATATACTGAGTGGAGTCCATTGCATCAATATTTAAAAATAGTTGTAACACTGTTCATTGGTATCGAGTTGTTCAATAGCTCGATAGATGGCTCTGGTCATACTCTTAAAATGACGATATAAATATGGTGGAAAATTTCAACTTGGTTCGATACGGTTCGGGTAGTTCAGGTGGCTAGAACATTGCCCTGGTTAGGCAAAGGTCACAGGTTCTATCCCTGTCTCGAATCGGATTATTTTTGTACAATCTTAATGTGCTTTATGTTAAATAATTAACTAACTATCTTTACGCTGTATCTCTGACGAGGTAGTCCGAGAGGACCGATTGCCAGACTCCGCGATTAAGGCATACTTCTTTTGCTTCCTGCAGATTCATTAATTGTTTTGACTTTTCCGTTTTAAGGCAAAATCGATTCGAACAGAATATTCATGAACATTTTTTTTATATTACATGCAATTCTTGCAGTAGGCCATGTTAAATAAGACTCGGCATTATACAGTAGAAAGCATTCAAACATACATACATACATATTGACACGTTTATTCCCGAAAGGGTAGGCAAAGGCATACTACACGCCCACATTTCACCGTACGCATTTTGTCCGAAAAAATTGTGTAAATTTCTAATCAGTCTAGCGTAGTTCCCTAATTTGCCAAAAAACATAAAAATAATGTGTCTTAAGTCGAAAAAACAGCATTAAAATTAGATCAGTGTACATTTTATCGCTGTTTTCTTTACAGGCAAACTTCTGCGGATATTATTTGTTTGTATAGATTACGTGACGTGGATAAGTTAGATGTATCCGATATTAGACACCGCAAAATTATTTCCTCTCATAAAATTGTATTGGTTCGCATTTTGTATGTTATTATGGATACTTAAAAACCATAACATAGTGCAAAATAAAAGGTACTTTGTTAGAACTTGGAGCTGATTCTGATTTGGAATAAATCTTTTTTTTTTCAGTTAAGTAGTAGTTAAGAGAAAACCAAACAGAACTTGTATGATTTTGTGTTTATGCGGGAATAATATAATATTGTGATTTTTTATTTAATAAAGTGAATATTGACAATTCGATTCGAGACGGGGATTGAACCCATGACCTTTGCCTTACCAGGGCAATGTTCTAGCCACTGAACTACCCGAACCGTATCGAACCAAGTTGAAATTCTTCACCGTTCATTCTTCAATCGTCATTTTAAGAGTATGATTTGTAAAGAATTGTCGTTTTCACTTTTTAAAAAAAAATATGACAAATTTAGCATAATAATTGCTTTAAAATAATAAAAATAAATCTAATATGTTGTGGGACCTTTTAAACTTTTAAACTTAACCGATAAAGGCCAGGAAATAGCCTTATCTTAACCTACCTTAATAAATTTTATGTTTTCACGTTGCAAAGGTATATTGCATTCGAGAAGTGACAATAAATAGAGATGTAAGGGCTCCATTAAGAGCTCCGAGGTTCAAGCGCCTAACGGACGAGGCAACAAAGCACGAGGTTGGAAGGTCAAAGGCAATACACTCCCAACAATGCCAAATTAAAATCTAAACGATAACTGCTCCAAGCATTAGAAGCGCTCGTGTTCCAGCGGACTTAGTGTTCGGTAAACGATTACTGCGTTCAGCAACTTTCACTATGGCTGGTCACGGATGGGTGAACTTTGTAGAATTTACATTAGCGAGCATGTTCGTGCTTCGGAAGGCACGTTGAGCCATTGGTCCCGGTTGCCCGGTAACATGGCTGTCGTTAAGTCAAGTTGAAGACCTTATGGGCAGCTTGAAAAAATTTAACAGCAGGTAGCATGCGTCTGTCTATTTAAACATGGTAATGGGCTCACCACCTATTTTGTAGGACAGGAATACACATGGTGAAAATTGGGCATATAATATGCCTCTGCCACCCCTTCGAGGATTAGGCGTGATAGATAAATAAAATAAATAAATTGAATAAAAAAAAGGCAAATCCGGGGCTCCCAATCCAAGTAGCTCTTGGAAGCAACTGGGAAAACACTTGAACTTTTAGGAAGAGGAAAATAGAGCCAAAATAGTACAAAGCATAAAATAAAGGAAAAGAGAACGGTCTGTATTTCAATCATTCAATATCCCCGAAATGGTGGCAGAAGAATATTATACGCCCACTTTTCACAGTGTGCATTCCTTTACGAACCTATCCCCTATCGCCGTGTTGAAATAGACAGACGCAGATTGTGACTACCTGCTGTAGAAATTTTCAAGCCGCCCATAAATGGAAATACCACAAAGCGGTTACCCATGCGTAACCGTCGAAAGTTGCGAAAGTTGCTTAACACAGTTATCGTTCACAGAACACTGAGTCAGCGGGGCCATGAGTGCTTTAAATGAGAAAACAGGCTTAATAATAAATTAACTAAAGTCTATCATGAAACGAAAACATTTAGTTTTAGTATTACTAAGCTTCAAATAATGACTATATGAATTCTTGTATACAATATTCATTCACTCCAACCGTTTCACATTAAAATTTACTGCTAGTACTAAGTCTATCAATTTAACTTAACACCTTTGACAGGGCTCATGTCTCACTCCGGTTTGCAAACCAAATCACGCGATATGAAGTGCATTTATAAATGAGTTCATTTTGATGTAGCGCTGCGAGCGCTACGTGCTACGTCGCTTCAAACACCCTGCATAGAGCTAGGAAGTATATAAAATCGAGTTACAAAATAATATACGGAATACGAAAGTATTTTCTACCCGTTTGTAAATTAGATCGTTTCTCGAGTTCAAGGCGTTGATAAAAGGTTGCCCATCAGGCATTAGGGATCGATGTCAGGTTCACATGTGTGGGTCTTTGGTTTTGATGACTTCACACTTGGTTTTCGTTGGCTACGGGGTTTATTACAAATCATAAATCAATACCTACTAGTCAAAGGTTGAGAATTTTGTATTTAGATTACAACTAACTATAAAATTCTCAACCTTTGATCATGGGATATATAAAACAAACTATATTTTGCACTGAACAAAATTGGTGGTTGTTTTTTATCCAGGAACACAAAAAAAAAAGACTTGTGGCACTCGGAGACTGCCGCTTTAAAGCTATTGTATAGCATACCTTTATTTTTCTTTGATATTAATTCAAGTTACACTAAAAAAAACAAAAAAATAAAATAAAAAATAACACCCTCACCCCCACCCTCACCCTCGCCCTAACCCTAACCCTAACCTTCACCCTCACCCTCACCCTCACCATCACCCTCACCCTCACCCTCACCCTCACCCTCATCCTCACCCTCACCCTCACCCTCACCCTCACTCTCACCCTCACCCTCACCCTCACCCTCACCCTCACCCTCACCCTCACCCTCACCCTCACCCTCACCCTCACCCTCACCCTCACCCTCACCCTCACCCTCACCCTCACCCTCACCCTCACCCTCACCCTCACCCTCACCCTCACCCTCACCCTCACCCTCACCCTCACCCTCACCCTCACCCTCACCCTCACCCTCACCCTCACCCTCACCCTCACCCTCACCCTCACCCTCACCCTCACCCTCACCCTCACCCTCACCCTCACCCTCACCCTCACCCTCACCCTCACCCTCACCCTCACCCTCACCCTCACCCTCACCCTCACCCTCACCCTCACCCTCACCCTCACCCTCACCCTCACCCTCACCCTCACCCTCACCCTCACCCTCACCCTCACCCTCACCCTCACCCTCACCCTCACCCTCACCCTCACCCTCACCCTCACCCTCACCCTCACCCTCACCCTCACCCTCACCCTCACCCTCACCCTCACCCTCACCCTCACCCTCACCCTCACCCTCACCCTCACCCTCACCCTCACCCTCACCCTCACCCTCACTCAATCACCCTCACTCACTCAATCACGCCTTATCCCGAAAGAATGTCAGAGGCATATCATTCGCCCACATTTCACCGTGTGCATTCCTATCCCACGTTATAGGTGGTGAGCCCATTGCCGTGTTGAAATAGTTGGGTTATAGCTACCTGCTTTTGATTTTTTTTCAATCCGCCTATTAGGCATTCAACTTAGCTTACCGACTGCATGGTACTGGCAACCGGTACCAAAGGCTTAACGTGCCTTCCGAAACACATGCTTATATATTTCTAAATACATACATATTATACATAGTAAACACCTTAACTGGTTGCCAGTCAGTCACATTGTGGACGTTAAACCGAATTGAAGGAAAAAAAATTAACAGCAGGTCACCACAATCTGCGCCTGTCTATTTCAACACGGCAATCCGGCTGTTATGTGGCATGAAAATGCTTACAGTGAAACTGAGCGTATAGTACGCTTCTGCCAACTCATCATCATCATCCGAGCGTCTGTCCCAATTGCGTCTCGCGACGCCCGGCCGCTTTCCTACATTTTCTTCTCCACTTCGCACGGTCGTCAGCATCCCCTGTAGTGAGATCATTGGCATCCCTCTCTCCCGCATGTCATCCCTTACGACATCAAGCTAGCACTTCTTGGGTCTTCCCTTCTTACCGGGACCCGGCGGGGCCGACATAGCCAGATATTTGTTAGACGCTTCTGCCACCTCTTCAGAGTTAAAGCCGTAAATGATAAGTACAAGTAAAATTAAAGCAAAATTCCTTTACGAAGTTGATATCAATCATAAATTTCTATATCTATTATGCAAGGCCCGTAGTTGTGAGAGTAGAGACGCACACTTCTCTACGTGACCGGTATTCTATTAGATAGAACTCAATTCGGCAGCTAAACGGACAATTGTGGACCCAATTACCATAAATAATATATGAGGTCTACATTAATAAATGTTTGGTCTATAATTCAAACTTAGTACAACGCAACGTGTTCGATACTACAGCACAGATTAAATTGTAAACCATATCAGTTAAATGTCACTTCATATGGCTTTTTGGGTAATCGTGATATTGTAATGGATTAATTTAATTTCGAGATTTGGACTTATTCGGACTTAAGCGGATTTCAAGTTTCCAATTGGAAACTCTAGATGTTTTATGAAGAAAGCACCTTCTTAATTTGATAGCCTGCATATACCCCTTTTCGCTATTCCTTTCTGGTTTCCCACTATGCAAAGGAAAGCTGAGTTACTTCACCACATCAATATTGACAAAAGATGACAATCTTTTTTAACTTCAAATTTTATAACCCCAAGTTGGCGCCCTATTTTATATAGTGTGACATCACATAACAAAACGTTTTTAATGATAGCGCTGTCTTTTAATTGTGATGTACCAAAATGAACTAAATGAATTAAATGTTCAGAAATTATGAAGGATCAGATCCACATATATATGTAACGATCATAATCGTGACTATTTATTTGCCTTTGCCTTTCGGTAAAAAAAAAATGTTGATTGAGTCCGACGCACAGCTCAATCCTCTGAACGAATTTGAATCAAATTAGCTCTAAATCATTATGATGCCTACATTATAATGATTTAGAACTAATTTGGGTCAAATTCATTCACAAAGAAAAAACAATGTTTGTGTGTACTTAAGTACACGCGTTAGAAGTTATACTTCTTTGGCGTAACAAGCTAAAAATCTTTTGAAAATTTTTATCTTTCGCCTTATCCTACGTTTGTAGAAAAAACTAAAATGTTGACTATAGCTTACATCAGGTTGTTCGAAAACTAATTTGAATTTAAATATAAGTGCTCAAGGAAACACTTATTAGTTAACTTCATAGTGTCGGTTTTTCGAGACGGTGTGGGCGCGCATCGTAAAAAATTACTTTCATCATTTTTCTCTAAGATTATAAGTGGAACAGCTTTTCAAAAAAGAAGTAACCGTAACATAGGCTATAAAAATTAACATTTTAACTAAATCTAAAGGAGAAGGTTATTTTAGTCAGCAGATGTTTATTAAGGTTACAATCCTGCCGTAAAGATGTTATGATTATTACAAATCATAAAAACTAAACCTAAGATTTACTCTTTCGCCAAACTACCATTTGTTATACTCACTGTACTTAAAAGCACATACGTTTGTAGTACAATTGTAGGTCATAAACTTAAGTAATGTCTTTACAAACTTTAAGTGTAAGCTTTGAAGTTTAGAGAAGCTGT
The DNA here is from genome assembly GCA_948477245.1 of Thumatha senex. Taxonomy (NCBI): domain Eukaryota; kingdom Metazoa; phylum Arthropoda; class Insecta; order Lepidoptera; family Erebidae; genus Thumatha; species Thumatha senex. The sequence goes on along the minus strand of OX419731.1, from coordinate 15,843,115 downwards.
ACTCTGTGACCATACAGTTTCAATCTGTTTTATTACATAATTTTATTAAGTTAACTAGAATTCTCACAATATACGACAGTATGGGGTTCTTCAAAAGGGGTCTTAGTAGGTTTATAAAGGGTCGGAAACGCGAGTGCTGCACCTCTGGTGTTGCAAACGTCCATAGGCTACGGTGACCACTTTCCATCAGGTGGGCCGTACGAATGTCTGCCACCTCAGTGGTATAAAAAAATAGCTGACATGGTAAATATATTGTTTAAATCATTAAACTCTCAAAGATTATAAAAATGAAATCTGCTTAAATAAAGTATCTTAAAAACGTAATGATACAACTATTTTTATATATACGAATATAAGAAGCGCTCGTGGCCCCGCTAATTTAGTGTTCTGTTAACGATCACTGCGTTAAGCAACTTTCGCTATAGCTGGTCCTTGGATGGATGATCACTTTGTGGCATTTACATTTGCTAGCGTGCGTTTGGAAGGCACGTTAAGCCGTTGGTGCCGGTTGCCAGTAAAATGACAGTCGTTAAGCCCAGCTGAAGGCCTTATAAGCGGCTTGAAATATTGCAACAGGAGATCGTAACAGCCTGCGCCTATCCATTTTAACACGGCAATAGACTCACTACCTGTTATGTGGGACGAAAATGCACATTGTTGAAAAGTGCGCGTAAAAAGCCTCTGCCTACAAAGCGTTACAATATGTATGTATGAACGAATATAATCCCAAAACATAACTTTACAAAATCGACAAATGAGTCAAAAATTATGAGTACTGAATACTCCTTTGAATTTAATACACGGAAAAGTAACATTGTATTTAAGTTAGTTTTGCACAATGCAACCTTCCGACAGTTGAAGTTTTGCAAGTATTTAACAGAAGAACTCTCATAGAACTTAAAATATTTAACCCGTACAAATGAAATAAATATAGATATTAAGTTATGACTGGTTGTGTTTCTGTCACAGGAATTCACAAAGTTTTGAAGCACGGACCTAAAAAAGTAAGTAGGAACCGGACTTGTCATGAGTGAAACATGGAAATAGCTGCCCGTTCATGTGGAAGTGTAATCGGGGAATTCTTAGCTTTGGCAAAAGTTTGACTTTTTGACTGATTCGTGTTTGTAAGGGGCCCCACCAAGGTAACCCACCTACTAGCAGTGCCTTCGGACTAACGAACGAGGCGGTGACCCAGGTGCCGTTAAAGGTGGGAGACCTGATGGCAGTTGCTCCCAATAATACCAAAAATCAAAAGTTAGATTTTCCACAGTTGCACGTAGCAGCCAAATAAAAATTGATGTCAGGCTCCAAATTCAGGTAGAGTTTGGAAGCAGCTGGGAATACATTAAGATAAAGAAGACTGATAGACGATGCTAACTTTTAACTCTCATTAGGTATAAAGCGTTCATGTTCATTTACCAGGAGAGTGAATGTTTTGAATATTGTATGGTATGCCCACTTTTCACCATGTGTGTTCCTGTCCCATGTAATAGGTGGTGAGCCCATTGCCGTGTTGAATTAGACAGACGCAGGTTGTGGATACCTGTTGTTGAATTTTTTTAGGCCTTCAACTTGACTTAATGTACTGGCAACTGGTACCAACGGCTTAACGTGTCTTCCGAAGCACTATATTGTTTAAGTACGCTTAAAACGTTTTAATGTATATAAATTTCCAAATAAATGATTATTACAAAAGGTTGTTTAAACCTTTTAAACGTTAAAGCCCATTGCAATCGATACATCAGTTAGTAATGCGTAGCAGAGATTTCGACTAAGCTGCTATACAATTGTTCGATTGAGAGATTAATAGAGTTGTTATATTGTGAAAGCTATGTAAATGCTTTGTACGCAAATACAAATCACATTACTCATAAAACTTTATAATGGTACCTTAAATTAAGACCGAACAGCAATTCGACAATTCAATCTAAAATTAAAAATGTCCCCATTATTATTGTCGAGTGAACGTTGATTTCATGAAACATTTTGCTTACTTTATATAATTATTTCTTTTTATAAATGTACAAAAAAAATACGTTAAGCTAAGTCCATTACAGACAGGAAGAGTGAAAAAACTTCCACGAAAAAGGAAATGAAAGAAACTGGCGTTGCCGGCCTGTATGTACTTACCTAGCTTGCTACCCGGTTACCACCTCTTTCGCATATACTTACTGCCACCCTACACTCTTTTCGTTATAAATCAGCTATTAATAATCCGAGTCAACGACTCGTAAAGAATACAATTATATTATATAATTGGATAATTACATTATCTCCCCAACGTATGAGTTGAGCGCTATGAAAAGTTCCGGATTGAATAAAAATGTTATTTAATTACCAGGAAAATATATTTTCCTTCGCTACAATCTAATTACAATAAGAGTTCTTTAATGTAAAACAATTCTGTACTAATAAGAAAGGAGATATAACATTAAAACTGTTATTAGAACCTTTTAGTTAGAGAGTAAGAATATTATCAGAAGTATGGGTAATATTCTTACTCTCTAACTAAAAGGTTCTAATAACATTAAAACTGTTATTAGAACCTTTTAGTTAGAGAGTAAGAACATTATCAGAAGTATGAGAGAATTTTCTTACAGAACTTTGCAATGCGGCTTATCAGTTAGTCGGGCATCAAAAAATTAATTTACTTGCGTGGTTTTACTATTGCAGTAGGACCCCGGATACTTCAAAAGATCAGTGGGTCCATGAAGTGAGACCGGAACTTCAATATCATCAGGGCCACAGTCAATAGTCTTGTGGATTGTGAATGATCCTTAATTGCCTAGATATCGCAATGGCTTTTTATCAGGCGAAAGGCCATATTGTTTAAATATAAAGAAACCGTTTTGTTAAAAATTGTAGGCAAATTAAGTCATAAATTAACAGCCGTGTCCCCCGGCGAATTTAGTTTCCCTTGAGAGTGTCGAAAAATACTTTTTAAGATATTGCATAGTTTTTATCGCATGCTTTGAGTGGGCTTTAATCAAGAAATTCCGTAACACAAATAACCTAAGACCCGTCACACGAAGTTTACCGAGCACGGCCGAGCGTTGGCTTAACTTGTATGTACATATATTATATGGTACGATTGTACGAAGCTCGCACGGATCGAGAAGTGATGATAGTGAGTGTGAGTGTGAGCGTGAGGATGAGGGTGAGGGTGAGGGTGAGGGTGAGGGTGAGCGTGAGGGCGAAGGCGAGGGCGAGGGCGAGGGCGAGGGCGAGGGCGAGGGTGAGGGCGAGGGCGAGGGCGAGGGCGAGGGCGAGGGCGAGGGCGAGGGCGAGGGCTAGGGCGAGGGCGAGGGCGAGGGCGAGGGCGAGGGCGAGGGCGAGGGCGAGGGCGAGGGCGAGGGCGAGGGCGAGGGCGAGGGCGAGGGCGAGGGCGAGGGCGAGGGCGAGGGCGAGGGCGAGGGCGAGGGCGAGGGCGAGGGCGAGGGCGAGGGCGAGGGCGAGGGCGAGGGCGAGGGCGAGGGCGAGGGCGAGGGCGAGGGCGAGGGCGAGGGCGAGGGCGAGGGCGACGGCGAGGGCGACGGCGAGGGCGAGGGCGAGGGCGAGGGCGAGGGCGAGGGCGAGGGCGAGGGCGAGGGCGAGGGCGAGGGCGAGGGCGAGGGCGAGGGCGACGGCGACGGCGACGGCGAGGGCGAGGGCGAGGGCGAGGGCGAGGGCGATGGCGAGGGCGAGGGCGAGGGCGAGGGCGATGGCGAGGGCGAGGGCGAGGGCGAGGGCGAGGGCGAGGGCGACCTGAGGAAACCTGAATATATAGTTTCAATTTTAACTTGATACCAATATTATGCGTTTCCGAAATAAAGGGTCTTGATAGACAGACGGACGGACGGACAACAAAGTGATCCTATAATCCGTATTTATCCATTTCAGGTTTGGCACCCTAAAAAAAATTAACTATCAACACGCTGTATCCCTGACGGGGTAGTCAGAGACGACAGATCGATAGGCTTCGCGATCCATGCATACTTCTTTCACTTCCTATAGATTCATTTATCGCTTCATACATGCAAGTCTGGGTATCCTAGTACTTTTGACTTTTCCATTTTTGAGCAATCTGCTCACGTATTCTTCATACGTCTCGGCCTACCCTTACTCCTTCTACCCTCTACTTTCGCACAATAATTATATATTCTTCGTCAATCGTTCATCACTCATTCGTTGAATCAATTAAAGTTCTAAAATCGGTAAACATAAGTCAAACTTGACAATAGGTACTACTTCAATCTATCACTTGTTTTGAACAAAATAGCTTTTATCTATCCTTTGAAGATCCGTCATTACTGAAATCAGTTACGATGGGTGGTTGTATATCATGATGTTTCCCTATATTGATGTATCTTTTTACCAAAAGGTTACATTAGAGTGATTGCTTATACCGACAAGATTCTATTATCTATCTAAATACTGCCTACATTGAGTCGGTATTACAGCAGCAGAGTGTAGTTTTTTTTGCGTTTCTGATCTATATAAGTCAATATAAGTATAATAGTACATCTTCTCTAATTAAATAAATAAATAATAAATATCCATCACGCTTTATCCCCGAAGGGGTGGCAGAGGCATATTATATGCCCACTTTTCACCGTGTGGATTCCTGTCCCACGTAATAGGTGGTGAGCCCATTGCCGTGTTTAAATAGACAGACGCAGGTTGTGGCGACCTGCTGTTGAAGGTTTTCAAGCCGCCCATAAGGCCTTCAACCAGGCTTAACGACTGCCATTTTACTGGCAACCGGGACCAACGGTTTAACGTGCCTTCCGAAGCACGGAAACGCTCGCAAATATAAATGCCACAAAGTGGTCACCCATCCAAGGCCCAGCCATAGTGAAAGTTGCGTAACTCAGTGATCGTTTACAGAACACTGAGAGCGAGGGGCCGCGAGCGCTTCTTCATCTTCTCTAATTAAGTACATAAAACAAAGTCTCGTTGTTTGTGAAGAAAAAATGGGATCGATTTTATGATTATGTACTTGTCTTTATTAGATTTGTATTTAATCCAAATAGCAAAAAAAAAAAAAACATTATTTCATACATGTTCTATGGATTCTAAGGCGGTGTAAAGCTCGCCGGTGCCACTAGGACCTACAAAATAATAATAATATTTTGGCCGTCTAGCGCAAATTAAGCTAATATTGCTTGTGCTATGAGATCTAACACAACACAGAACAAATCAATGTGCTCATGACACAAGAATATACTGGGTGGAAATTGTACCCACGACTTACGAATTCGAAATCAGGTTCTAATCACTAGACCAAGAGGTAGAGTGAATATAAACAGTGAAATTTGGTAATTTCATTGTAGACCAAAAGTTTTATAAAAGTTTTAGCAATTATCAAATTTTAAGTCAAACAGGATATTTCGACAATAAGTTATTCAACCAAAATTTTCTATATGTAAGTGTCTCTTAACCATGAAACAATAGTGAGGGTTTGTGGTTAATATGGAAAGTTAACCAACACAGTGTATATAAGTCTCAAACATATCGTATGTTTTTCAGAACATGACTAATAGGTGAACGGCACAGAACAGAGGACTTGACTGTAGAAAAAATACGCAGCAGCTGTTTCAATGAAAAATAACGTGTCATTAATCATAACGCTGAAAGGAAGGAGCGACAAGGCAGGCGACAAATACCTTCCTGTAGACTCGTCCCGTGTTTGCACTTATACGTCTCGACGGTTACCACTGTAATGATATCTCTCTGAAATAAAAACACTATTAAAGCTATTGTTTCCTAGAACAATACCCTACGGCTTTTATGAGAACTACTAAAAGAAGTATGGATGGCTGTTACCATTAAAATCAATACTTCGCTATTCCATTAGTTAATAATTTTTTTTTCACGTAAAAAAAATTATAGATTCTATCTGATCAATTTTTTGATGTAGCCATGACTTTTATCAGGTATCCATTTTGTGATACCAAAAAACTATGTGTTACAAGGTAGGGCAGTTTCATATCGGTCGTAATCCTTTTCTTCTTTTCTTTCCTTTCTACTATTGGTATTGGCGTGATGTTAATTAAATAAAAGCTCTACAGTTAAGGTACGTGATTCGTATAGTTATGACAGTAAATGGATGCGCAGTTACAATATACAGGGTCATTTGTAAAATACCAGCAACTTGCTAGGAGTGGATAGTCAAAGTCATAACTAACAACGTTTGTTCTACCACTTTTGGCAGTTCGTTACAAAACGGGTAGTATAATACATTTAACCTTCGAGCTGCGACATTGATTTTCTCTCTTGGATTCGCTTAAGAGAACTATCTATGCTATCTTTTTCGTCACATACTACATGCCTCGATGAACGATGGACGTGCGCGTATAGTTGCGGTTGACAAAGGTCAAGGGCAAAGGAGCTATCACCGGCCTCCCTCATCCCCTGTGATTTTCATGAGTTGCTTAGTACTGTAAATCAATCAGCACATGAAATAAAAGTAAAATTTGAAACAAAAATATTTTTCAAATATTAAAAAAAAAGACGTGTGGCACTCCGAGACTGCCGCGGTAAAGCTATTGCATACTTTTGGTTTTCTTTGATATTAATTCAAGTTAGACTAAAGAAACAAAAACAATAACCAAAAAAAAAGAAAAAAAAGACACCCTCATTATATTGCAGTTGGTCCTAATAAATAACTTATATTATTTGCGTGCTGCACACTACAATTTCAACTGAAAGAATAAAATTTTATTACAATATCTTCCCCAATATCAAACTGACGAACGGATTTAAAAACAGATAGAATAAATCTCAAACTGAAAATGACAAAGAATATAAAATATCAAATAAGAAAATATTGAAGATGGCCATGATCCAATGCCATCTACCTTAACTAGGGTGCAGACTTCGCTCCTTAGAGGACATGGTTGCTTCGTCAAGTACCTGTGGAAGATGATAGTTGTGGAGCCGAAATCCGCGTGCCATGACTGCCCTAGCTGCGCCATAGCCAACTTATTGTGTCGACTGTGCTCCGGCAGCCGGCTAGATCGTCGCCCTTCGCCTTGTAGCCAGCGAGGTGATAGAAAATAAAAAGTACAAAGATAGTGAGTCAACACGCAGTCCCGTGTTGACTCAATAGTGACATTACTAAATACATAAATTTTGGAGTATATACAAGCTACGATTAATTTTGAGTTAGAAATTGGAATGATAGATTTAAAGCTTGTTTTACAATACCTTATTAAGTTTTCTTCTCATTAATGTTCCTTGTTACTCACATATTACAAAACAAATACATCCGTCGTGACTATCTCTCTGTTGTTTCGCATTAAATTACTAAACGGATTATCACGCGAGTTTCACTTGTACATATAAGTATAGACGTTTAAGTAAATAGCTTGTCAATATTTTATGTATATTTTTGGATATATATATAATGGTAACTGTCCATAGTATCAGAATGAGCCTTGAATCCAATGCCACAAATAGATTGTGTCTATCTTTTATGGTTGCCGAGGAATAGATGTTTACAGACGGACGGATAGACTGAACGTTTTATAAGACTTTTCTAAACTTTTGGGTTTAAAAGTTTAAAACAAATAAATGATACGACAAACAAAACCGACAAAGCAAATGCCGTCACTCAGTCACACACTTGACTTTAATAGTCAAGACAAAAAAAATGTTTTTGTGTTTGTAGATAAAACTGTGTTGCTTTTTTACTTTAAAATGTTGAAAGTAAGCAGTGTATTGTGGTATTTCTATGAGTTCGTAAGTATAAAGAGTGATGCCTATTAATTTCCTGATGTATTTTTTATTTAAAAAAATCTTACAATATAAAAAGTAAAAAAATAATAATTCATTTAATATAAATTCACATAATAATATTGAAAGCAAATTATAATAAGTTAAAAGGATGTCAATTTTGATAATAGTAAACCTACATATCAAACTATCAAACACACAACGGACAAGAATATACAAAATATCTTATTTAAGCCAATGTTTAGCATATAAATTGCTATCAATGTTTTTTAGATCTATATTTTTGTTACTGCTCAACGAAGATAAGGCGCAGGGTATGCTGCCATGGTTTTATTGCCTAAATGCAGAATAATATCCTACTGGATGATAAAAAACCGATTATGGAAGTCCTTATAATACGTATGTACTGTAAAAGCGGATAAAGATTGTGAATTTGATGCACGGCTGGGTCGTAAAGTGAATTTTAAGTGAGATCATTTTCTGGGTGTTCACTATTTGAATCTTTTCTATTTACTGCAAGTTTTAAGAGAGCATTCGTTCAGGAACGGCGGCACAGATACTAGAGGATGCATTGTTTTATGGCTATTTTCTTTTATGGACTACTAGAGGTCACTTGCAGCTTCACCCAGGTAAAACTTGTTTAACTTTCTACACGCTGTATTCCTGACGGAGTGGTCAGAGAGGACAGACCGGCATGCTTCACGATCCTTGCATACTTCTTTCGCTTTCCGCAGATTCATAATCAGAATTTGATGAATGTAAATTAAGAAGAATGCAATGTTTATAAGTAAACAGTTTCGAGAATTTTAGTTTATTTCTAGTTGTTTCCAAGCTCTGCTTGGATTTGGAGCTTGAGTTTCACTTTTATTTGCCTGCTAAGACCGGCTACCGTTTGGTTTTTAATTTTATACATCCTTCGGAGCGGCTGTCCTCTGACCTCTCATCTCCGTAATTTTCGTTGCCTCGTCTTTTAGTCAGCAGGTGCACCGCTAGTATGTGAGGTTGCTTGGGCCATGGTGATCATAGGGGGACTTTTTAAATCCGAAATGCGATGCAACTGTTTTTCCATTGTGGGTCATCCACCGCCTGATGGCAATTGCTGGTGAGAGTTATAAGTAGGTAAATACAAAGATTTAGGGCAGCTATCATTCATTAATAGTGACTCTCAAGTTAAAGATCTTTTCACGCTTCCCTAGAAGTGCTTATAGTAAAGAATACATACAAACATATAATCACGCCTGTTTCCCATCGTGGTATGCAGAGACTGGTTTTCCACTTGCTACGATTCAGACATACCACTTTCGCTTCTCCTACTTTCATGAGTGTTTTCATACACGCTCGCCCTATTTTTAGATTTATTTTTACAGTAAAGAGTTCTATTTACAGTAAATAAATACCAAATTTATACAGTACAGCAGATATGGATGCTTAGGTTGGGTGAGCGGACTACTAATAGCGTTTGGAATCACATAGTATATTTAACACATTAAACGTTTTAAAATACGAAAATACGACGCATGCAAGCAATATTGCAATAAACTCAGCATTAAGTGCTCGGCTATATGGATTTTAATAACGACGCGTCGTAGACGTGAACTGATACTAATATTAAACTGTTTTATGGTAGAACTGGTTTTTCAACAAGACGGCTAGTCTTCATATTAAAGAGAATGTTTAAACCTATCTTCTAATGTAACTGGTATTAAACGACTTATGACTTATGTTCTAGTCAGTCGGTAGTCTACTTAACCGATGTCTGCTGCAGTCACTTAGTATTGTTATGTTTGTAACGGAAAAAAACAAGATTCGGCTCAAAATAAACGAAAATTAAAATAAATACGAGTATTATTAATGCAGACTACTTAAAACTTATTAAACCACATAGAAACTACAACAATTCAAAACAGCTTTTGCCCTTATATGAAATAAAGTTTGGTTATCACGGAAATGAAGATGTGAAATGAAGAAAATGCTGAGGTGGATGTGTGGAGTCACGAGGATGGACCGCGTGAGTAACTCTCGCATGCATCCGCGGCAGCCTTCACGTCCGTGATGTGACGGCCTCTACCGCCCACCTTTATATAATAAATAAAAGTAACTAGTGGAGTACATAAATGGCTTATAATTTTTTGTTGTTACGAAAAACTTCGTTGGGTTTGCATACAAGTGCGGTTCGGGCCATAAATCGTTATATTTTTTGTACTCATTTTAACTTTGGGTCAGACGAATTCTAAGAGGTATTCATTTAAAAATACGCACATAAATAGTAAAATCGGGTGACAGTTCATAAGTGCTTTGGGTACAATGATATTAATTTTAGTAAAAATTGGCCGCATAAGTGGGAACTAAACCATTTAAACAGTTTTTCTGCTAAACTTTTGTGTTGATATCTGAGATTTTGTCTTGTGACCACTTGACACATGTTTGTGTTAAAATAATATTCTCTGAAGGACGCGCGCATTTTTTGTAAACAAAAAAGGGATACCTTTTTTGTTCTGTTCAAAACTGAGGACAAAGGGCCAAAATACCATGAGTTCAAATTATGAAAAGTTCTATTCAGTTGCAAACCGGGCGCGTATTCAGGCACATCTGCCTAACTAAGAGTAAGACCTCCGAAAAAGGTCTAATGTTTGTGTGACTAGCTGCCTATAAGTTAAGTATGATTACTTATTGAGACTGCCGTTTGTTTATAATTATTCCTATTAAGTATGATTACTTATTGAGACTGCCGTTTGTTTATAATTATTCCTATTAAGTATGATTAATTAAGTAACTTGCAGCCGATGGTTACAAAAAAAAACAAATTTACTTTTAAAACTAATTTAATTAATTGAACAGAAATTACACTTAATACAAAATTACGAACTAAAGGAACCGACTACGTTCGATGCTAGATACGAAGTGTGCAACTTGAGTAACTGCGATTGCATGAGAACTTGAGCGTCGCTGCGTCAGCACCTCGTGTCCAAGCTCGTGACTGATGTCTGACGCAATAGCGAGGTGAACTTCTAGTCAGCAATTCCCTTACTGTTCGATGCCTTAACACCTCCCGCCGTAGTTCAGCATCTATTTGAGAACTTTTTTTGAGAATAGTGCTGAATAATGATCCGGAGTGTGACTTGGTTGTTGCGATGGTTCAGAGTCTGTCTTCTTGCCATCTTCGCTTGTAGGTTGGCTTAATTCATGGTCTGATATCTTGATAGTTCGACGAAGGTGCCTCTTAATAAGGACGTAGGTTAAAACGACGACTGCAGCACACAGGATAACATACATGGGTAATGTGGTATGGTATAATGATGTGTCTTGCAACGCTTGTAGATCAACCGGAGGCTGCATCATTATCTTGGTATGGCTGGCGTGTAAATTTTCTAGGTTTATTGAATTCAGTGTGAGAGTGGGTTGCAAGGATGAATTCCTGTTGTAGTTTAATGGTAGATCCATTATCTTCGTAGCTTGTCCCTTTAAACGATTGTTGGTATTAGCTATAGTGAACTCAGAAGTCTTTAGATAACAGTCTTGAGGCAAGACGGCTAGATAACTTCCTTGAAGCGTTTTGAAGATGTTTCTCTCACACGATGTCTGCACCTTGGTAGGTTTCGGGAAAGAGATTGTATAGTGCTTGTCGTCTAGTCGCTCGAAGGCTGCCTTTGTAAGTGAGATTGGAGTGAGGTTGCAGGTGGAGTCTAACGTCTGTTTTGTAATGACCCGTTGGATGCAGTCTTCTTGAACGTGGTGATTGAAGCTTGATAATTTTTCACAGATATACCAGTCGGTTACCTTCGGGCATTCTGCCTCCATGTACATAAAATCAGACTCATGTATTGCTATGAAAGGTGAGGATGGAATAAGGACTTCATGGTTTTTGTTAGGTACGACGGATAGTTTGTATAGATGATAGGTTTTAGGTAAGGCAATCGGTATTTTAAATACTATAACTATCTTACTGTTACTATAATAAGAGCCCAAACTAATTATATCGAAATAATCCCTAATACTTATATCTAGTATTTCGTCCTTATCGTAAAGGTTACGTACCCTATTTATCATAGCCGTTAATGCTTTTAGGTTAAGCATTGAATGGTGAGTACTTTTCGCATGAATAAAAGCTAATACATTTTCCATTCCTAGCATTTCCTCGGAGAGCTCTTCTATATTATCGCTCATGATAGTTAATAGTTGAGATAGATGAGCAAGTGTAGTTAAACCTACATTGGCTATATTGGTGGTGTTTATCAGAGTATTGGCCATCTCGATGATTTTATTCTGGTTATTGGTTAGGCTATCTATGACTTTAGACTGTTGGGACATCCATTCCTTACTTAGGCTAATATGATGATTATACTGCAAACTTAACTCTTTTTGGTTCCCTTCTAGTACTTTTATAGCATTATCGTAGCGTATGGCATTATAATCTAAATTACCTGAAATACTTTTGATTACAGAGCCCAATCCGTCTATCAATCCCCGTTTAACACGACTTGAAGTGAAAGTTTCTATTTGTTCTGTTACTTTATCTAACTTGGTACGAAGGTACTGGATATGGACTTCATACAGTGAAAAAGTCTTGTTATTTAGTTGGGGTTCAATACTGTCTAGTTGATCTTTAACGCTTGTGACTTTAGACGCTAACTCTTCAATGTCAACGAATTGTAGGAAGGAGTGGTATTGAGAAATTATCTTAGTTGGACCTAAGTCGAAAGGTAGGAGTCCTGGGCCATCGTCGATGCTTTCAAGTGTTATCTCTTGGGCGGCTACCGCTGGTAGAAGGAACATCAGGATCGTCCTGTAACAATCGTGCTGCCTTAGGTACCCTTTTTAAACGGGATTTGGCGACGGGACCACGTTTCTTTTTAGTGTAAATGTGTATGGGTAGATCTGCGAGTATTGTATCTTGTGTGAATCTTGGGGCTAGCTTTTGACGAGAAGCTAGGGGGTTTTTAATAAATATCTGTTGATTGGGGCTGTAGCTTTCTTCTGGTTCCCGATTTTTATTTAAATTGTCTATTATGTCTGTCCTATCCCTAATAGAGTTTTCATTAATTATCTCGTAGACCTTACGCATTTTCGACTGGTGATCCTGCATATATTGTTGCATTAAATGTTCGGTTACGTCTAGATTTAAAGGGTCACGTGGGTCAAAGTGGCCACTTATGACTTCTAAAGGTCTACACCTAGTAAATCTGTGTATGGTACTGTTGTAAGCTAAAATGGCATAGGGCATCAGGTTAATAGCGGACTCGGTACGATGCTTTATTTTAAGTATTCTAAGGTGTTCTAGAAGGGTGGAATGTAGGCGTTCTACCATTCCATTTTCGTTGGGCGCGTGAGCTAAGATCTTGTGGTGCTGTATCTGATGTAATCGTGTAAACTCGAGGAATAACTGGTTCGTGAACTCGGTTCCACGATCAGTTACTATCGTTATTGGGACACCGTGATGAGTACAGAAGATAAGTAAAGCTTGAATTACACTCATGGCGGTTCCATCCCTCAGATGGTACGCTTGAGCATACTTTGAGAAAGAGTCTATGATGGTAAGGAATTTCTCTGTTTCCACAGTAAATAGGTCCATATGAATAACTTCAAAAGGCTTTGTCGGTGGTGGCACTAAGTGAAGCTGTTGTCTAATGGGATTACGGTCATACTTGCTTTGCCCACAGGTCGTACATTCATTGATGTACTTCGTAATCTGTTCTTTCATCTTGGGCCAGTAGTAACGTCGCGTCAATGCAGAATAGCACTCGTTAATACCGCGATGATTGGTTTTTCCGTCGTGGTACTTCTGAATTATTTCCTGCTGACGTAAATACTCTTTGATATTCTCAACCTCCGTTTTGGTTAGGACTAAGTTCATGGAAGAACTTTTAAAATGATTTTGGACGATTGGAATGATGTTGTACATCTCTAAAGGTGGGTTGATTAATATCCCTGTCTTTACCTTCGGGTGGACATACTCTTTGATTGCGTCTACAAGGTCTAATTCGAGTATGGGTGTGCGTAATTGTATAGCTGTTCGCGTATGGGTATCGAAAGGTTTGGTAACAACGGTTTTGGACCTGTAAGCACCAACAACAGTAAAAACTATTTGCCTATTGAATTTATTTAAGGGTTCATCTGTGATGGGTATTTCCAATATGGGATTTTCAGCGTCTGTGTGAGCTGTCAGGGTCCTAGATTCGTCCAACATAGGCTGGTTAACGGAGGGATTAACTGCCACTGAGCTAGTGTCTTCGTTACAGACTTCGATTCTTGACAAGGCGTCAGCGTTGGTGTTTGACTTGCCCTGTTTATAGATAACGGTAAAGTTATATTCACTCAACTTTAATCGCCAACGAGTTAAGCGAGAGTTAGGTTCTTTGAGATTCATAACCCACTGCAATGGCTTGTGGTCTGTAATGATCTTAAATTTGCGTCCGTACAAGTAAGGGCGGAAGTACTTCGTAGCCCAAACTATCGCAAGTAACTCTTTCTCGATGGTACTGTAGTTGATTTCACTGGAGTTGAGGGTTCGTGAGGCATAAGCTATCGGTTTGTCACTCCCTATGGGCCCTTGTGACAGCACAGCACCAATGGCTAAATTGGAAGCGTCCGTAGTGAGAAGGAATTCTTTTGAGAAGTCAGGGTATTGAAGTATGGGGTCGTTTATAAGGAGGGTTTTGCATTTCTCGAAACAATTTGTGTATTCAGGAGTGAAAGCAATTTTTGAGCCTTTTTTTCGTGGTTTCGTTTTTGAGGTTTCGTCAAACGAGCGAAGTCAGGGATAAACTTACGATAGTAGCCGAGTAAGCCTAGGAATCGTTTTATTTCCATTGGTGTCTTGGGCAACGGATAATTTTGAATAGCGGCTATTTTGTCAGGATTTGGCTTGACGCCTTCGTTGCTGATGATGTGACCAAGAAAAGCAGTTTCCAGCTTAAGAAACTCTGATTTATCAAGCTGTATTTTAAAGTTGGACTCCCTCAGTCGCTGGAAAACCTTCTCCAGGTTGTTCATATGCTCTTGAAGTGATGTACTGAAGATTATAATATCATCTAAGTACACGAGACATATGACGTTCTGAAGGCCTCTGAGAACGTTGTCCATTACCCTTTGGAAGGTAGACGGTGAGTTCTTGACTCCTAGTGGCATTCTTAAGAACTCGAAGTGTCCTTGCTCTACATTGAAGGCTGTTTTGGGGATGTCCCTTGGATCCATCTCGACTTGATAAAAGCCACTTGCTAGGTCCAAGGTTGTGAAGTATTGGCAGTTACCTAGCTTATCAAGAATGTCGGTGATGTTGGGTATTGGATACTTGTCGTCTAATGTCTTTTTGTTTAATTTTCTGAAGTTTACAACGATACGCCACTTATCCACTCAAACGTTCACTATCCGTTCGCGCTGCCAGAGCAGCGCATTTTTTGTAATTAACCTATGACCTAATTAACTAAAATCGTGATATCTTGGAAACTATAATATCTAGACAAAAAATTTTAACTACTGAAAAATCGTTAAATATATAAAGATAAAACTTATAGCTATAATAATTTGGAATTTTAATCATAATTAACTGATATATTGGTATAAACACGAAAAAGTCGGTAAAAAAATAAATAAAGATTATTTTTCAAAAATTTGCCACTCACACGAAAAACTAATATAAAACACTATTATTTTTTTTACATAATTAAATTCTTGGAATTATAACGATTAAAACGATATATGACACTAATAACTTATAATTATTCTAAAAAAAACTAAAAATTTGTTAACCCATTAAATAATAACGCAAAACTAAAAAAATGGCGGGAAAATGGCCGCCGGCAATGTTTATACCGCATTTACTTTGAATTTTGATATTGTGACATATAGATATTAAACCTCTAATACACGGGCTTTTTATCCACGATTCTAATGGTATAAAATTCATTCATTAAAACCACAGACAACATTTTTTTAAAAATTTTTGAAATGAGGTCAGTTCTAAAAAAGAAAAGGCAAAAAAAGTCAGCTGCTTTAGCAGCTTGAACGTTTGAGTAGTTAGCTTTACCTGAAGCGTCTAATTTCTTGGGTATCACCCAGATAGGTGAGCTCCAAGCCGAGTGTGACGGTCTGATTATGCCTTGATTTAACATCTTTTGGATCTGGTTTCTAACTTCTTCCCGGTGTATAAAAGGATAGCGATAGCTTTTTGTGTAAACAGGTGTCTCATCGGTAGTTTGTATCCTATGTTTAATTTGGTTGGTAAAGGTTAAAGGCTCGCCTTCCACATAGAACACATCCGCGTATTGTCCACAGAGGTTTTCGAGGTTAGCACGCTCCTCTGGGTTCAAATGATCGGTACGTAATTTAGAAATCACTTCCTGGGCACGTCTAGAGAGTAGGGGGTCGCGTACGCACTCGGCGTTGAAAAGTTCAGCTGTGACTTGACGATCAACAGAGAAAATGATATCGTGTTTGCTTGGATTTACGACCTCTATTACTCCGCGGCTGTTAATAACTGACGTGAGACACTCGCTAATTCTACAATTAGAAATTACTTGCTCCGGTATATAGGCAGAACCATCGTGGATGTTAATCGGCAGTTTAACTAATTTTGACGACCCTGCTGGTATAATATCCTCGTAGAGGTTGACATTACGGGAGTCATGAACACGAATTGTGTTCATAGCATACTTAGTATTAAGCCGCATATTTTTGAAATCTATGTTTGCTTGCCATTCACCTAGTAAATCGGAACCTATTAACTCATCAAAGTGCTTATGAAATTTATAAACGAATAACTTAATACTATCTCTATCATTGAATTCTGAGAAACACGGTATAGTAATGGTATGATCGGCACTTGTGGTGCCGTGGATATTTGTAACTTGAAACGGCTCGTAATCTAGAGGTAAATGCGAGTAGAAATTCTGAGCGGCTTCTGGGCTAATGAACGACTGGTTGGCCCCAGTATCGATTAGTAATTGTAAAGGCGGGTCCCGTATTTGGATGTAAGGAAGTTGACGTTGAGTTTGGGTATTAATTTCTATTTTGGTTTGTCGGACTGAGTGTCCTTGCAAAAATCCTCCTGGATTGCAGGTGCTGAACTGCCCGGTAAATTTTCGTCTACTGTCTGTGACATATCGTCATAAGAAGATTGATGATAATACTCATTACTATCGCAATTATAGTATTCGTAGCATTCCGGCTCAAAGTAATCGGACACCGTGTACTGTTCGTAACATGGGCCGTATTCATAGTCGGGACAATCGTTAAAATTTAATTCGCGTGATTTAAAATCATTACTCGGCGGTGGGTTGCCGGACTTGTTCCAATCATGACCTCGAATTGGCATCGGCCTACTAACGTAGTGACTGACGCCACTCATGGGGGTTGACCTTTGCGGACCCATCCCGATGGGTGCATTTCGCGGAGGTAACCTAAATACGTTACTACGTTCGTTGTAGTTAGGTGGAGCAGCCCTAAATACCTGTTGGGTTCTTGTTGGTCCTCGTAACGGTTGAGGCCCATGGTTAATTGGTCTCCAGGGGCCGGCTGAATGGCCCTGTGTAGGTGGTTGCTGTGAAGGTCCTGGCTTAGGCATGCCGTAGTTTATAGTTTTAGCGAGAGGGAATGGGGGATGCGAATTATTAGTCTGCTTTTGGTGCATGCCCATAAAATTAGCATGTGGCTGTTTCTTATCTAAGAAGTTATCGTTACGCTGCTGTAAGTATAGGGTGTTAGTTTCCTCTTGTACGTACTCTAGTGCCTGCTCTATAGATACGGGACGGATGCATCTAATACGTGCGCCCAGCGGATCTCTCAAACCGCGTAAGTAAGATTGGAGAGTTAGTTTTTTATAGAGTTGACGTTTAGCTTCTACTGTACTGGACAGATCATCGTGTAACATAACATACGTCATAATGATGCTGAACAAATTCTGGCAACGTTCGTAAAATTCTTGAGGTGTACTATGACCTTGGGTCAGTAAAGACAAATCATTATACAGCGCTGTTTCGTCACGTTGATCTGCGAAATTATTTATCAAGGCTGTACGAATTCCATTCCAGTCCGTCGGTATACCATTCGTATTTATAAGCCTCGCGGCATTACCCGTAACCTTATTAAGGATGCCGTTGAGTAAGAATTGATTTTCTAACTCGTGTCCCTGTGCAGGGTTTAAAAATCTCTTGACTAATTCATCACATAGACTAATGAACCTAGTGAGTATGTTGGGGTTACCATCGAATTCTGGGACTAACCTAAGAGCCTTAAAAATAGCGTCTATGGGGTCCCTACGAGGAGGGAAATCTGCTGCCTGACCTGACAGACTCATTTCCTCTTCTTCCCTTAAGCTACCTAAATCCCTATTTAAGTCTAACTTATTACGCTTATCCTCCCTCGCAACTCTATCAGAAGTAGATTGCCTTGGGTGAAAAATCTTGAAGGTTTAGTGAGACTGGAATGGAACAAAAGGAAGCAACACAAGAAAAATGATTCTAATGTACTTACAGTCTCATCATTTGGTAATCTGGATCATCAATGTGTGGATGCACCGGCTACTGCTTACTGAGGTTCTTGATACTCGATTCGGGCCGTGAACCACGCGCAGCGGCTTTGCGGAGCCGACAGGAGTCGATACGAGAGTCCTTGAACGCGCCGCGCACTGCTTCGAGTATCCTACCGACTGCGCCAATTAAGTAACTTGCAGCCGATGGTTCCAAAAAAAACCAAATTTACTTTTAAAACTAATTTAATTAATTGAACAGAAATTACACTTAATACAAAATTACGAACTAAAGGAACCAACTACGTTCGATGCTAGATACGAAGTGTGCAACTTGAGTAACTGCGATTGCATGAGAACTTGAGCGTCGCTGCGTCAGCACCTCGTGTCCAAGCTCGTGACTGATGTCTGACGCAATAGCGAGGTGAACTTCTAGTCAGCAATTCCCTTACTGTTCGATGCCTTAACAGATTACTTATTGAGACTGCCGTTTGTTTATAATTATTCCTATTAAGTATGATTACTTATTGAGACTGCCGTTTGTTTATAATTATTCCTATTAAGTATGATTACTTATTGAGACTGCCGTTTGTTTATAATTATTCCTATTAAGTATGATTACTTATTGAGACTGCCGTTTGTTTATAATTATTCCTATTAAGTATAATTACTTATTGAGACTGCCGTTTGTTTATAATTATTCCTATTAAGTATGATTACTTATTGAGACTGCCGTTTGTTTATAATTATTCCTATTAAGTACCTATAATTACTTAATGAGACTGCCGTTTGTTTATAATTATTCCTATTAAGTATGATTGCTTAATGAGACTGCCGATTGTTTATAATTATTTCTATTAAAATATATTTTGTTACTTATTGAAATCATCTAATGTTTCTTTGATATTCTTTTATTCAAATTAAATTAATTATTTTCTAGGTAGATGGATTATTATTTGAATGCTTTTAATATTAACTAATAGATTTGTTTTTGATTTATTAAAATATATCTAGATAATTCAGTGTGCAAATAAAATTAATAAGCTGCGATTATTTAGTATTTGATTATGAATTTTCTCATGGACGTAAGTTAAATACTAAAATTAATTAATTAAATACGAAGATATCGTTGATTGAGCATCATTATGAGGCTCAACGGGTCAGATATAAACAGATTATATTATAATAAAATATATGTATCATATGTACTGAAATGTATGAAATTTGTTTATGTGCATGTGTGTGATTTTAGATAAGAGGTTGTGCATGTAGAATTTATTTTTAGATATCTATTTGCATATTATATACATTTGTAATCTTTTGGGCTTCAGATTTTATATAATTTAAAACATTGATTAAATAATTTACAACATCGTAAAAAGTGTTAGTAAATAAGGAATAATTAAATTTAGTTTAACGACAGAACGATTAGCTGATTTAATTAGATAACTTCAATATACTTTATCCGGTTTGGTTTTGGTCTAAACATTATAAGAACAAGTATTATTGACGATGCGACGTGCTGGCGATTACAAATGACGACTGAATTAATGTAGCGTACTACATACGTTACAAAATTGTTTTTTTTTGACTGAATTAAATGCTGAGTACATTAATCAGTGTTGAATCATACTAGATTTCGGCTAACTTCGAGAAGATATAGATAGTCCAGCGTATATCACCATCAGACACTACTATTTGAGTCGACGTGCACAGCTATTCAACGACTACAAATCTATATAATTCGAATACACACTAATATTAATGAGACATGGCGTTTGACGCTACGATACTCACACAAACAGGACGATTTATGAGGCTGTAAATAAGTTCTCGGGGGATATCTATGATTAAACCTGCAACGTGGGAAGTTCCTAGTTGTGATGTTATCTGGCTTAGTCATGACTAACTTGATGAATATGATCCAGAGTTCCAGCTTACAGATGTGCCTAGACTGCAAATGTATTATTTAGTAAGCTTAATTTATTTAAGCTACTATAATGCGCTAGTCTTCTATATGACCTTTCATACATCCAATTATCCAACTATGACCTTTCATATTTAATATGAGGTTCTAAGTTTCACGCTAGTACGTGTAAGTGCTAGACTTCAGATAAAGACTGAATTAAGTGCTGAATGTATTTAATCAGTGTCAATTCTACTAGATATTAGTCACACTTCGAGGCGATATATATGGCAGAGCGTATATACAACTTTACTCGAAATTATCTCATTGGCTGTGAAGTAATGCGAGTTCATTTAATTTTTCTCTAGCCATGGTGTTCGACGCTAATGGTACTCACACGACAGGACGACTTATGGGGTTAAACAAATACCTCCGGGGAAAGTCTAGCACAGTTTGGCCGATCTGTAGTGATGACGAAAATCCTCGCAACGAGGGGAGTTCCTTGCTGTGATGTTATCTGGCTTAGTCATGATTAACTTGATTAAAATTACTTTGAGCTCCAATTACACACATGCTTTGAATTCAAATATGACACTTTGGAAGCTATGTTTATTAAGCTATTTTAGTACGCTCAGTCAATATGACCTATCATTCCATATCAAACTACTAGACTCCAGACAGGGATTGATACCCTAGATTGCTCATCAGCACATGTTAGTGCTATGCTTCAAAAACAGTATTTAATGTTGAGTACATTTATTCTGGTCACTTCGTCCTGCTGTCAAGAGGACTACAAATTTTCACAACAAACAACTCACTCACTCATTCTGCGACTTCTACTTGAAATATTCTTTTAGACCAGAATCTGTCGGAATAAACTTATATTGTGTTATATTTGACGGGACGCACATTGGGGTAATGTAGTATGGACAAAGGCTAGTCTCATAGGTCAATTAAAATTTACAGGACCCAGAATCGAGCCCGAATCACCTACAAGTAGAAATTAGTTCGAGCCAGTTATATCAGGTCAGAATGCATGAGACTTTATTTGCAGTATCCAAACTATTCTTTACTTTAAGATAACAATTCACCATTCATCTTTTGTATGTTTCGATCAATGTGTTTTTCAGAGATTTTATAAAATATTATCAAACAATTACTTTTTTTTATAAATTTAACCACTAGACGATTACGGATCACAAGGCCATATATTACGTAACATGTTCAATAGCATCACTTAGGTATTCCTTTCTTTAGCTAGAATTATAACTCACGGTTAGCGAGAGATATTAGAATCTCCTCCTCATCTTCTTTCTACACACGGTTCTCAATCGCGCATATCTAAAGTACGGGCATTCCAAAGGGGGGGGGGGGGCGTTACATCTGGTGCCGTGACCAGGATACATTCGTCTTTAAAAATGTGATAATTAAAATTATTGCAACGAAGTATCAAAGAACTTGGTAATTACTAACACAACGTTTAAAAACAAATAAAGGGTCAAATAAATAAATTTTGAAATTGTTTGATATTATATTTAATAATAGATACTATTCGTCATATTAGTCGAACATAGGTTCAATATAAACACTATAAATATTTTGTATGTATGTTTGTATGTCTATACAAACTTTTATCAAAAAAATACACAACGTAGGCATTTAAGTTTGCTTAAATATCTTCATGCTATTAGGCCATGAGAGGTTAAGCAGCAGTACGGTATATCTAAAGATGTACATAGGTTTCATATACTAAATTGTCGAGTCTGTCACCTTTAGGTAAGGCGGGTTCGCCATCTGGTGTGCCATAAAATAGAAATTTTGGGTCTGTTATTTTACAATAACAATTCCTTATTAAAAAAAAAAAGGATTTTTACTTAAATAGTTCCCACAGCAAATTCAATGAATAGCGGATATCTCTTTGTCTTAGAAATACATTTGTGTAACTTACTAACGTATGTGTTTTAGAAAAAACATTGATTACTTTCAGACGATACGAACAAACGAAATAGATATTTTATTGTTTAAGGTTTCGTAACAATAATATAACCCTGTAATAAAATAAATGGCCAAATCTGTTAAATAATAGGCTTTGTTACAAGACATTTTATAGACAGTCAAGATGAATGGTGAATTTTGAAAAAAAGAGAAATGTTATAAAACAATAAATTATTTTATAAATTTGAAACTGCATTTAAAGAGTCACATGCAATCTGTTTTGGATTTTGTACATATTATATATTTATTGTCTTTATTTTAAACAACGAAATGAATTCAATCCTTATATAGGCTACGTGAAAGAGGATTTTTTTCATGTTTGATAAGCGCAGAAGAAACAGATTTCACAAAAAGCGGCGGCTATTCCAAGCAAATTGATGTGGATTTGGTGCGACCAGCGGTGTGACCCATTAGCTATAAATGCGGATCTGAGTATTCGTAACAAGAAATTGATGAGACTAAGAATAGTATTGATAAGTTAGAAAATGGTTCCACTGGCATTATTAATTCTTTGTCAACAGAAAAACACACATGGGGAATTCCAAATTCTACCTGGGGTTAGAGCTTAGAAGTTTGTTTATGTTTGGTTGTTAAAAGCAACTAGCGTTTGACTTTTACTTCCGGCATTGATTGAAACGACTGTCGTCTGACTTACCAACCCTGTAAGGACACCTACGTCGTTGTCTAGTACCTTAATCAACAGGTACTCATCCCATAATCAGCAGGTACTCTTTTGATATTCAGCAGGTACTCGTTCGGTAATCAGCAGGTACTCCTCCGATAATCAACAGGTACTCGTCTGTTAATCAGCGGGTACTCATCCGTTAATCAGCAGGTACTCGTCTGTTAATCAGCAGGTACTCGTCCGATAATCAGCAGGTACTCGCTAGTAAGCGAGGTTGATTGGCCCCTTATACTAGAATAAATTTGGAGTTGGGATTGGAGACTCTCATCATGTTTTAGTTCAAATAATCCGGTTTCATCTTTATTTATTACTAAGTGACGCCTGCGGCTTTGCTCGCGTAGAGATGTTTTCTCGTTCCCGTTTCTTACAGAAACTTGTTCCCGGGATAAACAGTAGCTTATGTGTTATTCTGATGCTTAAGCTATATTATTGTAAAGTTCATTAAAATTCGTTCAATTGTTTTTACGTGAAAAGGTAACAAACATCCATTTTTACAAACTTTCGCACTTATTATATTAACAACATAGTGAACACCTAGCTAGACCAGATATTTTATTGTAACACCAATGGAATCGTTTGGCATCGTTACTGCATTTGCTAGTTAGTAGGTACATCGATAGCGGGTGAGGTGACTGGGTCCTTGACACCGTGTATATATTTATTTGGAAACACTCGTCACGTTGGAGAACACGATTTCGATGTTGCTAGTAGTATTCTAGTAAGTTAGTTTTAACTTTATTTCATAAATATGCCATTCAGTCTGTCAGTCACCAGTTGTATAATTGGCAGGTGAGGTTGCATTTGCACCACTAGCAAGGTTAAGTTGCTTTTAAAATACTAGAGGGGTGAGGT
Organism: Thumatha senex; assembly: GCA_948477245.1. Taxonomy (NCBI): domain Eukaryota; kingdom Metazoa; phylum Arthropoda; class Insecta; order Lepidoptera; family Erebidae; genus Thumatha; species Thumatha senex. The sequence goes on along the minus strand of OX419731.1, from coordinate 15,819,499 downwards.
GGCTTGGACCCTTACACAATGTTTATAACTATTGTTAAAACGGTTTGGAGACACTGTCAGTCAGCATTTTTATAGCTGGCAGGTGAGGTTGTATTTGTATAATTAACAATGTGAGGTTGCTTGTGTAATACTAGCAGGTGAGGAGGCTTATAACCCACTTGCAGTACAGGTAATTTAGAGGCTTTTAGGGGCACTTACCTGAGAGGTAATACTCGTAAATGAGTTCTTTCCGAATCAGCATTATGTTATATACCATTAGCAGGTTTGGTTGTATTTATATCACGAGCAGGTGAGGTGGCTTATAAACCTCTCGCAGGAGATATAATTTAGAGGCTTGTTAGAAGCATTTACCTAAAAGGTAATGCTAGTAAAGTAAATCTCTAAGGAGAAAAGTTCAATTCATAGCTTTTCCAAATTAGCAGCAGGTAGAGAAACTTCGCGTTTAGCGTTAGAGAAGTCAAGGAGTCCAACCTTAAATATAATATTCATTGGCAGGTGAGGTGACTTATATGATACCGTATGCAGGTGATGTGGCTTATTTATCATAAACAGGTGAGGTGGTTTGTGTACCACTGGCACGTGAGGGTGGTTTTCTAATATTATCAGGTCTTGCTGGGAGCACTCTACGGAGAAATAAAAATCAAATTCATAATCTCTTTGGATCAGCAGCAGGTAAAGAAACTTTGATGACGTTTAGCGTAATGGAAGCTACGGGATCTAGTTTTATGTAATATAAGATATAATTGAAGAAGAGTTTAGAAGATACTGGGCTTGGAGCTATAAAAAGATTATGAATGTGTTCGTAAAGGTGAACAGGTTCATTTTCAGCACACATTCAGGGGGGAAGATGTGACGGCCTCTACCGCCCCCCTTTATATAATAAATAAAAGTAACTAGTGGAGTACATAAATGGCTTATAATTTTTTGTTGTTACGAAAAACTTCGTTGGGTTTGCATACAAGTGCGGTTCGGGCCATAAATCGTTATATTTTTTACGCACATAAATAATAAATATCGGGTGACAGTTCATAAGTGCTTTGGGTACAATGATATTAATTTTAGTTAAAATTGGCCGCATAAGTGGGAACTAAACCATTTAAACAGTTTTTCTGCTAAACTTTTGTGTTGATATCTGAGATTTTGTCTTGTGACCACTTGACACATGTTTGTGTTAAAATAATATTCTCTGAAGGACGCGCGCATTTTTGTAAACAAAAAAGGGATACCTTTTTTGTTCTGTTCAAAACTGAGGACAAAGGGCCGAAATACCATGAGTTCAAATTATAAAAAGTTCTATTCAGTTGCAAACCGGGCGCGTATTCAGGCACATCTGCCTAACTAAGAGTAAGACCTCCGAAAAAGGTCTAGTGTTTGTGTGACTAGCTGCCTATAAGTTAAGTATGATTACTTATTGAGACTGCCGTTTGTTTATAATTATTCCTATTAAGTATGATTACTTATTGAGACTGCCGTTTGTTTATAATTATTCCTATTAAGTATGATTACTTATTGAGACTGCCGTTTGTTTATAATTATTCCTATTAAGTATGATTACTTATTGAGACTGCCGTTTGTTTATAATTATTCCTATTAAGTATGATTACTTATTGAGACTGCCGTTTGTTTATAATTATTCCTATTAAGTATGATTACTTATTGAGACTGCCGTTTGTTTATAATTATTCCTATTAAGTATGATTACTTATTGAGACTGCCGTTCGTTTATAATTATTCCTATCAAGTATAATTACTTATTGAGACTGCCGTTTGTTTATAATTATTCCTATTAAGTATGATTACTTATTGAGACTGCCGTTTGTTTATAATTATTCCTAATAAGTACCTATAATTACTTAATGAGACTGCCGTTTGTTTATAATTATTCCTATTAAGTATGATTACTTATTGAGACTGCCGTTTGTTTATAATTATTCCTATTAAGTACCTATAATTACTTAATGAGACTGCCGTTTGTTTATAATTATTCCTATTAAGTATGATTGCTTAATGAGACTGCCGATTGTTTATAATTATTTCTATTAAAATATATTTTGTTACTTAATGAAATCATCTAATGTTTCTTTGATATTCTTTTATTCAAATTAAATTAATTATTTTCTAGGTAGATGGATTATTATTTGAATGCTTTTAATATTAACTAATAGATTTGTTTTTGATTTATTAAAATATATCTAGATAATTCAGTGTGCAAATAAAATTAATAAGCTGCGATTATTTAGTATTTGATTATGAATTTTCTCATGGACGTAAGTTAAATACTAAAATTAATTAATTAAATACGAAGATATCGTTGATTGAGCATCATTATGAGGCTCAACGGGTCAGATATAAACAGATTATATTATAATAAAATATATGTATCATATGTACTGAAATGTATGAAATTTGTTTATGTGCATGTGTGTGATTTTAGATAAGAGGTTGTGCATGTAGAATTTATTTTTAGATATCTATTTGCATATTATATACATTTGTAATCTTTTGGGCTTCAGATTTTATATAATTTAAAACATTGATTAAATAATTTACAACATCGTAAAAAGTGTTAGTAAATAAGGAATAATTAAATTTAGTTTAACGACAGAACGATTAGCTGATTTAATTAGATAACTTCAATATACTTTATCCGGTTTGGTTTTGGTCTAAACATTATAAGAACAAGTATTATTGACGATGCGACGTGCTGGCGATTACAAATGACGATTGAATTAATGTAGCGTACTACATACGTTACAAAATTGTTCCTTTTGACTGAATTAAATGCTGAGTACATTAATCAGTGTTGAACCATACTAGATTTCGGCTAACTTCGAGAAGACATAGATAGTCCAGCGTATATCACCATCAGACACTACTATTTGAGTCGACGTGCACAGCTATTCAACGACTACAAACCTATATAATTCGAATACACACTAATATTAATGAGACATGGCGTTTGACGCTACGATACTCACACAAACAGGACGATTTATGAGGCTGTAAATAAGTTCTCGGGGGATATCTATGATTGAACCTGCAACGTGGGAAGTTCCTAGTTGTGATGTTATCTGGCTTAGTCATGACTAACTTGATGAATATGATCCAGAGTTCCAGCTTACAGATGTGCCTAGACTGCAAATGTATAATTTAGTAAGCTTAATTTATTTAAGCTACTATAATGCGCTAGTCTTCTATATGACCTTTCATACATCCAACTATCCAACTATGACCTTTCATATTTAATATGAGGTTCTAAGTTTCACGCTAGTACGTGTAAGTGCTAAACTTCAGATAAAGACTGAATTAAGTGCTGAATGTATTTAATCAGTGTCAATTCTACTAGATATTAGTCACACTTCGAGGCGATATATATGGCAGAGCGTATATACAACTTTACTCGAAATTATCTCATTGGCTGTGAAGTAATGCGAGTTTATTTAATTTTTCTCTAGCCATGGTGTTCGACGCTAATGGTACTCACACGACAGGACGACTTATGGGGTTAAACAAATACCTCCGGGGAAAGTCTAGCACAGTTTGGCCGATCTGTAGTGATGACGAAAATCCTCGCAACGAGGGGAGTTCCTTGCTGTGATGTTATCTGGCTTAGTCATGATTAACTTGATTAAAATTACTTTGAGCTCCAATTACACACATGCTTTGAATTCAAATATGACACTTTGGAAGCTATGTTTATTAAGCTATTTTAGTACGCTCAGTCAATATGACCTATCATTCCATATCAAACTACTAGACTCCAGACAGGGATTGATACCCTAGATTGCTCATCAGCACATGTTAGTGCTATGCTTCAAAAACAGTATTTAATGTTGAGTACATTTATTCTGGTCACTTCGTCCTGCTGTCAAGAGGACTACAAATTTTCACATCAAACAACTCACTCACTCATTCTGCGACTTCTACTTGAAATATTCTTTTAGACCAGAATCTGTCGGAATAAACTTATATTGTGTTATATTTGACGGGACGCACATTGGGGTAATGTAGTATGGACAAAGGCTAGTCTCATAGGTCAATTAAAATTTACAGGACCCAGAATCGAGCCCGAATCACCTACAAGTAGAAATTAGTTCGAGCCAGTTATATCAGGTCAGAATGCATGAGACTTTATTTGCAGTATCCAAACTATTCTTTACTTTAAGATAACAATTCACCATTCATCTTTTGTATGTTTCGATCAATGTGTTTTTCAGAGATTTTATAAAATATTATCAAACAATTACTTTTTTTTATAAATTTAACCACTAGACGATTACGGATCACAAGGCCATATATTACGTAACATGTTCAATAGCATCACTTAGGTATTCCTTTCTTTAGCTAGAATTATAACTCACGGTTAGCGAGAGATATTAGAATCTCCTCCTCATCTTCTTTCTACACACGGTTCTCAATCGCGCATATCTAAAGTACGGGCATTCCAGATCGGGGGCGTTACAGTGACATTGCAGTAGCCGCCGGGTGACGTGGGAATTAAATGTCTAGCCATGTCCCCACCAAGAAGTGCTGGCTTGACGTGCGTGAAGGATGACATGCGTGCCAATGGTTTCACTATAGGGGATGCGTCATACGTACGAAGTGGAGGAAAAAATGTAGGAAACCCCGAGCATCGCGAGACCCAAGTGAGACCGACGCTCGGGTTGACGAAATAAAGAATGATTGTCAATAACAAAATATATCAATACCTCTTTTACAGTACCCAGTAATTTCTTCCCATGGGTGTACATTGAAATTATCTTAGCTATGTGCTTTGTAAAGACAAAGAGCAAATTCTTGAGTATATTAGCCAAAGATGATAACACAAATCCGTAGACGACGAGTTATCGCTCACGTCGACAGCAGTAAACCCAACGATTTAACTTTATTCCCATTGGAATACCTTTGAGGCTAACAACATTGGTGATATTTTAACTTAGTTGTAACATTTTTATTTTCTGGATCTGAAGGGGCTATGATCATTCCGTTATCATAAATACATACATACTGTCACGCATTTATCCCTGAAGGGGTAGGCAGAGGCATTCTATGCGCCCACATTTCACCGTATGCATTCATAATAAATATATTTTAGGTACAATCTAATATTCCAATTACGGCAAGGCCATCCAGAGTTTAGAAAGTAATGATGAATTAACCAAATATAATCAATGTCATTAGTTTTCAGAAGAAGAAGCCGGACTTGTGGTTTGCGTCATTTGTGTTCTTCGGTACGTCCACGACTAATGGACATAAATGAAATTATGATGTCACAAGTTCATCATAAATAATATTACATTACTTACACTTTATCCAAATCATGGTAAGGAACATACATATATACATATTGTCACACTTTTATCCCCGATCGGGTAGGCAGAAGCATACTATTCGCCCACATTTCACTGTATGCATTTTTGTCCCACGTAACAGGTGGTGAGTCTATTGCCGTGTTGAAATGGACAGGCGCAGGCTGTGGCGACCAGCTGTTTAAATTTTTCAAGCTGCCCATAAGGCTTTCCACCAAGCTTAACGACTGCCATTTTACAGGCAACGGGACCAACGGCGTAACGTGCCTTCCTATGCACGGAAGCGCTCGCAAATGTAAATGACTACCTATAGCGAATGTTGCTTAACGCAGTAATCGTTTACAGAACACTGAGTCAACGGGGCCACGAGCGCTTCAAAAATATCTAAAAAAGAAACAAATATGATTTAGGAATAATAGTAACTATTCCAATTCGCTGTGTGTGTATTTACTAGAAACGTACCCTGAATGTTGGCAGCATAGCTGTGTGGAATGGCAATGCTGAGCCTCTGGCTTAAGTACCAACCCTCTGTTCACGAGGACCAAAGCTGAGAGAAGACTTTGTAAAGAAGTTTTGCACTAGGATCCCACGGTCCAGAAGTTTTGACGCTCAAATAAATAAGTGCCAGGAAGATTTGTGTATTTGCGCCGTTTGAGGGCCTCAGTTTTCACGGCAGCAGCTTTCGTACAGCTATCAGAGACAGGAACATTAGAAGGCGCATGAGTGTCCACGCATGTGTCATCGAATTCAAGTGACCTTCCCATATACCAAGGTACCAATTACACAAGAAATAAATGAATTTATAATAGTCATACATTGACTGCCTCAGCGGTGGCGCAATGAAAGTGTATGCGAATGCCGCGACTGAGGTCACGGGTTCGATTCCCAAATCGACAAAATGTTTGTTTCAGTGTTTGAGTGTTTGCTATGTATAATATAAACATACATAATATACTTTCACGCCTTTATCTCCGAAGGGGTAGGCAGAGGCGTACTATACGCCCTCGTTTCACCGTATGCTTTGCTTTTTGTCCCACGTAACAGGTGGTGAGCCCATTACCGTGTTGAAATGGACAGGTTTAGGTTGTGGCGACCTGCTGTTGAAATTTTTCAAGCCGCCCATAACGACTGCCATGTTACTGGCAACCGGGACCAACGGCTTAACGTGCCTTACGAAGCACGGAAACGCTCGCAAATATAAATGCCACAAAGTGGTCACCCATCCGAGGACCAACCATAGTGAAAGTTGCTTAACGCAGTGATCGTTTACAGATCACTACGTCCGCGAGGCCACGAGCGCTTCATGTATAATATGTATGTATTTAGAAATATATAAGTATTTTATTAGACATCTAGATCCCATAACGCAAGTTTATTATCTTACGGAGGTGTGTAAAAAAAATTAACCTGCATTTTTTTTTCATTTATTGTAATAACCAAAGTGTAAAATTTCTACAAAAATAGTTTTAACCACAGAGTAAATAATATTGCTCGCAAAATCGCTTACACGACCTGTCAGCTCCCTACCATAGTAGTAAGTAGTAATTAGTGTAATGTAATATGTAGCACCTACCAAAATTTTCCTGTTTTAGTTCCATAACAGACGAAGATATGATCCAAAAATTTTAAAATATTTAAATCTTACAAAAGCGATTGAACACAGCAGTTATTGATTCACTTGTTAAACTTTTAATACAATTGTACGCTTACGATCAAGCTTTAGAGATAATGGATACTTTACATTAATCCGAAGGCGAGTCCCATTAAGGTTCTACGTCGTAATTACTTAACTGGGAACAATCGATTCTGTTTATAGTCTTGTTGAATATTGTGTATAGTGTTTCACTATTGCATTTCTTACTTTTTATATCACTAAAGAATGTTGAATTTAAACTATCATAGTCGTCATTTATTGACTGAGGAGACGAGCGAAGCGAGCCGACGATAGTCTCCGTTTTAAGCCCACTGGTACGGGAAAAATGCCATCGATGTCCGACCGTTCGTCCGCGTCCACTAGAAATAAAATGTACATGGTACGTAATGGGCGTGCAACAGGAAAGCCATGCATGGTCTCTACTAATAATAATTACTACATTAACCAAAAAAATGTTGAGCATTTTTCCTCAATTTACGCCGACTGAAGTCTACGTTTCACTGAACTACTAGTATAGATATACAGAACTCCTACAACATCGCATGACCATTTCGATTCACACAAATGCAAATGGACATAGTAGGTACGACGAATACGCCTCATGTGATCGAAAATTAAATTTAAACAGAAATGCTCGTAGCCTCGCAAACGTAGTTTTCTGTGCTATATGTAAGCGGTCACTCATCTGAACTGAACACCAGCCATAGCGAAAGCTGCTGAATGCAGTGATCGTTTACAGAATACTAAGTCAGCCAGGAGCGTTTCATTCATATTTCATTTATAGTGAGAAGTTGTTAATTTGGAATTACAAACAGACCCTACAATTTTCATTTTTCTGTATAGATGAGGTATGAGTACGGCATTACATTTATACCTACACAGTAATTCTTATCAGACTTTGTATCAGAGTATTATAACGAATATGTACCTACTAAGTAAGGGTTCTCGCAATAATAATTTGAGTTGTTCGGTTCGACATCAGTAAGATTACCACGTACAGTACATTAATATTGCAAACTGGTTTTGGGTAAAGTTTAGAATATACTGCTCCCAAGTCGTCTGGACCACGAATTATGTACCAACAAGACATAACCATCATGTACGCTATCGTATACATGAGTTATTTGCAATATAAATAAATTATAGATTCCTATGAATTTATTATACAGGTTGGGAGCATATTTTATAATAAACTAGTTGACGCCCGCGGCATAGTAATGAAACTTTGCAGTAATATGCCTTATACATCAGAATAGGACATTTACTACATTTTATTAGGAGAGCAAGTTTCTGTGGGAAACAAGAACGGGAAAATTTTAAGTATATCAACTAGTTTCACATAATATTAATCGAAAAAGATAAAAATGTAATCATTTAATCTTTGAAGCACTGGTAGCCCCGCGGACTCGGTGTTCTGTAAACGATCACTAAGTTACGCAACTGTCACTATGGCTGGTCTTCATATGGGTAACCGCTTTGTGGCATTTACATTTGTGAGCGTTTCGTGCTTCGGAAGGCACGTTAAGCCGTTGGTCCCGGTTGCCAGTAACATGGCAGTCGTTAAGTAAGTTGAATACCTTACTGAAAATTTTCAACAGCAGGTAGCCACAACCTGCGTCTGTCAATTTCAACACGGCAATGGGCTCACCACCTATTACGTGGGACAGGAATACACATGGTGAAAAGTGGGCATACAATATGTATGCCTCTGCCACCCCTTCGGGGATAAGACGTGATAGATAAATAAATGTAATCATTAAGCCTGACACGCTCCGAATCGCAACCTGTCTACGGCTTGGGGTTCCGGTCTGTTCTCCTCATAAATGTCCCTGTGGCAGTGATGTCGACAAGTTAGGACATCACGGACTGTCATGCCAAAAAAGTGCGGGCCGCTTCTCGAGACATGCCGCACTTAACGATATCTTACGCCGGTCCCTTGCCACCGTCAACGTGCCAAGTCTACTTGAGCCAACTGGTATTGCAAGAGACGATGGCAAGAGACCGGACGGTATGAGTTTGATTCCCTGGATCATGGGCCGGGTGCTGGTATGGGATGCAACCTGTTCAGACACGCTGGCCCCTTCCCATACACATGGAACCAACAACAGAGCTGGTGCGGCTTGTGGAGCGGCTGAAAAAGCTAAAGCATTCAAATATAGGGGTCTTGGCTCCGAATATGATTTTGTCCCATTCGGTGTCGAGACTCTTGGTCCGTGGGGTCCTAGCGCTATAAGCCTTTTTAAGGAAATTGCTAAAAGGTTAGTCGACATCACAGGAGACCGAAGAGCTGGCAGCTACCTCGGACAAAGAATTAGTCTAGCTATTCAAAGGGGGAACGCTGCCAGTATCTTCGGAACCTTGCCTAAAGGGACCTTTTTAATAATATATTTTAGTTATGTATCATATTTTTAAGGTTATATTTAATGTTAACATTAAGTTAATTTATTTATGATATTATAACTTAGACATATTGTTTTATTAATTCTTTTTAATTCATATCATTCAATATAGACACGAGAATATACTTCTATTGGTGGTAGGTAAGTAACCCTATTTGCATGTTGAATCGAATAAGAACACGTCGTGTCTAGAAACTGTTGAAATTTATCAAAATGCACATAAGATCTTCAACTCGGCATAACGACTACAATATTAAAAGGCTACCAAAGGCTTAGTGAGTCTATCAAAGTACTGAAAAGCTCGTCGACAATGTCACCTTTCTTAGCACTGAATATAACGTAAGATGCACAATGGTGATCTTTTCTTTTTGCGTGTGGAAATCCTCATGGATGCTATGTCGGACTCTTACCGACTAAAACCACACGGTGTCCTTCCATTTGTCTATAGCCCGGGTAAGCCCTCGGGATAATGGCCCCAGGTAAATGATGATCTTTTACAAAACACTGAGCAAAGGGTAATAAATAATGATAAATAAATACTGTAGGACATTCATACCAAGTGCCATCTAGCCAAAATTAAGCTAATATAAGCTTGTGCTATGTAAACTACACAACAGATAAACATTTTTTTAATATATAATATTATCAATGGTCTCAATACAGGAAAATCACACGACGACCGTGCGAAGTGGAGGAGAAAATGTAGCAAAGCGGACCCCAGGCGATGCGAGATGCAACTGGGACAGATGCCCGAATGATGATGATCAATTACACCTTATCCCCGAAGGGGCGGCAAAGGCATATCACACGCCCATTTTCGCCGTGTATAATATATGTTCCAACCCGAGAATCGTACCTGATATCTTAGCGCGGCAGTCCCATCCACTTACACCTGCGAGGCAGTTATACGAATATAGAATACGAGCACGATATACCTAGAAGCAAAATCAAATCCTGTACTAATCAATTCGATCTATGAACGCGGCGCTTATAAAGGCTTTGACGCTAACAAATTTAATTACTAATGCTTTTGTAAATCGGTAGTCTACAAAATTTGAATGGAAGTACGAAAACTACTCGGCTGCTTTTTCGTCCCCAGCCTATCAGAAGAGCTTTCATTCGGTTTTAACTTTTAATTGAAAACTCCTATTCAATTCGATTCATTCCAAAGCAGATGACACTAGCCATTCAATAAGAAAGTCAATGTCTGAAATCCGTTCAAATTTCTAAATAAAAGAAAGGTAACAATCGCAGAATATTAATATATCTACAGTTCTAAAATATAAATAAAAAACTCAGTATATATTATAAGTATACACTTTTTTTAAACAATTTGACATAAATAAAAAAAGGTATGCAAATTTTGGTGCACAAATTTATACTGAAACTTTGGATTGTGTAAATATATTTCTGAGGCTGATTGTATTAGGACATCGCAGCTTTCATGTTTGTGACATAGTAGACTAAATGACTAAATGATAACGGAATGTGCTCCGAACGGATAACGATTACTGGAGTGGGTTGGATATTAATGAGTTCACGCAATTCAGGAAGAAATTAAAAAATATAAATTTTAATCTTAATTAATCTACTGACAAGAGGTTCCAAGTTAATTGTTATTCAAGAAACGTGACTTAAGATAACAATTGATTAAGTGAAATTGTACGTAGAATTAACAGGCTCTTTGAATACATCAAGAGTAGCGTCGAGAGTTTAATTTATTTGTGACACGAATTTTTGAGACTATTGTATTTTAAACAAGACAGTAGATACATATGTTTTAGAGCTACATTTTTGAATCAGTCAATTATTAAAGAGACTATTTATGCTGTTGATTGATGGCACTTAGTAGAACTTGCTACTTATTCTGAATATAATAATTGTACTTAGTAACATCCGAGATGAATAAAATAAGCTAACCTTTGAAAATGCCGTAAGGCGAAACGGTCAGGTTTTGATAGTAAATAAGTGGAACTGTACAAGTGTTTACATATATATTCAGAATATTGTTTTTTCCGATTTCTATTGAAGGTACATAGATATATAACTGGGTCACAATTTCCTTTGTCTTACAAGAACTGCACTCTCAAAGATGACCAAACCATCATGTCAAATTGCGGTTACGGTACATATCACGTGAAACTATGTTTACAAGCTTTTCTTTAACTTCACATGTTCTGCGGTCTGTCAGTAATCAATCTTGGAAAATGACAAACTTTTCTGAGTTTTGGGAAATTTTGCAGGCATATGTATATTGTGTGATAATGGAATATTATGATAACATAGAGCTGATTTGTTGATGGAGCTAAAAGATGACCATAAGAATTTTGTAATAAAACGTCCTAACAAAAATTTTAATTTTAAATTAAACGATATAATACTTTAAGTGCACAAAATCATCATCATCCGAGCGTCTGTCCCAGTTGCGTCTCGCGACGCCCGGGGTCCGCTTTCCTACATTTTCTCCTCCACTTCGCACGGTCGTCGGCATCCCCTGTGGTGAGACCATTGGCACGCATGTCATCCCTTACGACGTCAAGCCAGCACTTCTTGGGTCTTCCCCTCTTACCGGGACCCGGCGGGGCTGACATGGCCAGACATTTGTTACCTACGTAGCCCGGCGGTTGCCGCAAGACGTGACCATACCAACGAAGGCGACACTCTTGCAACTTGTCTGCAATGTCACGGACGTGAAGGCTGCCGCGGATGCGAGAGTTCCTCACGCGGTCCATCCGCGTGACTCCACACATCCACCGCAGCATCTTCATTTCCGTGACACGCAGCTCCTGCTTGTGTCGCTCCAATATCGGCCACGTCTCACTGCCATGTAAAAGGACAGGTCTAATAATGGTTTTGTAGACCTGTCCCTTCAACCGGATCGGCATTTTAGGGTCACAAATGACACCGGTCATCTCCCGCCATTTGGCCCACGCGGCAGCAATGCGTGACTCGACATCGCAATCGATGTCACTGGACGTGTGAAAAACAGATCCCAAGTATTTAACCTGGTCCGTGCGCTCGACCAAATCACCGCCTATGCGGACGGATGTGGGATCTGTCGAGTTTAGTGCCAAGTACTCGGTCTTCGCCACATTTAGTTTCAGACCGCCGTTCTCAAGCGTCTCCTTCCACGCCTTTACACGTCGCACCAATCTGCCCCTGTCCGCGTCTGCCAGCGCAATATCGTCAGCATACATGAGCAACCATGGAGGCTGCTCATGCGGGTTTCTGATGCTGTCCGACAATTCGTCTAATATTACACTGAACAGAAGCGGACTAAGGACAGAACCCTGGTGTACCCCGACGGTGATGGGGAAGGGTTTCGTGTCGCCAACGGCAGTCCGAACCATTGAGTCGGAGTCACAGTACATGTCCCGGATAGTGTCAATATAGACCTCTGGAACTCCTTTGGACCGCAGTGCCCACCAGATCATCGCACGAGGAACACAGTCGAAGGCCTTCTGCATATCTAGGAACAAACAGTGCAGAGGCGTGTTCTTCGACCTGTATTTCTCTGCGACAACCCTCAGGGCAAAAACAGGGTCCGTGGTCCCATGACCAGGGCGAAACCCATATTGACACTCCGAGAGAGTACACTCCTGCCGGATCCGAGAGTCTATAATCCTCTCGAAGATCTTCATGGTGTGGGACATCACCTTAATACCGCGGTAGCTCCCGCACTCCTGCACTGACCCCTTACCTTTGAAGACTGGAGTAATAATACTTAGTCTCCATTGGTTTGGGATCTGCCCGCTGAGGAGTATGCGGTTAAAAAGGTTTACTAAGATGCCCACACCGCGAGGACCCATCGCCTTCCAGGCTTCGATGGGGACTCCATCGGGTCCGACAGCTTTCCGATTCTTCATGCGGCGAAGCGCAGTCAGGACTTCTCCAGGCGTTACCGGTGGCACTAGTCCTTGATTCGGAGGGAGGTCCGGAGGCTGCACCTCTTTATGCTGCTTATTAAGCAGCTCGTGGAAGTACGAGCGCCATCTCTCCTTTACCGCGAGGTCTTCGCTTAACAGGTTGCCCTCAGGGTCTTTTACACAGCGACACTTGGATATATCCTGTGCCGCTTTGACCCTGGAGCGCGCCAGCTTATAGATGAGCTTCTGCCCCTCAGACGATTCCAGCTTATCATACAAAGGTTGTAAGTGGTCTCGTCTGGCTCTGGCTACAGCTCTCTTTGTGGCGCGCTTGGCAGCCCTGTACGCGTCGCGGTCTTCGGAAGATCCGGTCGCTTGCCACTTTTTAAAGAGGGCTTTCTTCTCCCTGGTCTCCCTCAGGACTGCGTCGTTCCACCACCAAGTTTCCTTGTCACATTTGCGTCCACCCTTAGACTCACCGAGCACCACCTTCGCCGCTCCAAGGATGGCCGCCTGAACTTTGTCCCAGTAATCTTGAACTGGTTCGCCTTCAGTGTCGGTGCACTTGTCACCGACAGCTGAGACGAACTCCTGGGACCTAGTTTCATCAAGCAGCCACCATCTGATGCGGCGCTGGCACCGCTCGATGCGTTTGCCTTTAGGCTTCACGCAGAGGTCCATGACAAGGAGACGGTGTTGTGCAGTAAGACTCTCACCGGGTATGACCTTGCAGTTGGCCACCTTGCCGATGCTGTGTCGCCTAGTGAGTAGGAAATCGATCTGAGTTGTACGCCTCCCGCTCTTGTAGGTGATGAGATGTTCGGATTTCTTTTTGAAATCCGATTAAGTGCACAAAATATCACATAATATTGTGTATGCTACGAATTATTACCGACTACGGAAACAACCAGTGCGTTCTACCGGGTATGACATACGGTGCTAAGACATGGACACTTACGGTGGGACTAGTGCCCTAAAAATGGCACAACGAGCTATGGTGCCCGCTATACTCTGTCTTTGAGAGATAAACTCCGACACGAAATTATCGCTCAGAGAACCATCGTGGTCGATATAGCTCGCAGAGTAAGCACTTTTAAGTTGTAATGGACTGGCCACATCTGTAGAAGAACCGATGGCCGATGGAGCAAACGAGTTTCGGAGTGGAGATCAAGACTCGGTAAACGTACGGTAGGACGACCCCGTGCCTGATGGACCGATGACCAGGAAAAGGTTGCAGGGGTTGGATGCGAAAAACGTAGGATCGTGTGTTGTGGCGTGAATTGGGAGAGGCCTACGTCCGGTAATGCCATAGGCTGATTTGATTGATTGACGGAAACAACGCCTCAACGCGCGTAGCTTATTAAGTAAATTCCGAATCATTCTAAACAGTTAAAATTTAAAAACAAAAAACTATATTTTTTATTAGGTACAAGCCTCACCTAAAAACCGAGGTAACTTTATTACGAGCTTTTATTTTAGAAAAAAATTTTTCATGTCAAATGCCTATACGAAAAGATGAATCAAGCTTTATATGGATTTTGAAAATGCAGTGGCAAATTCACGATTACTACATACATTTTAACGTTAAATTAGCGCGTTTAAAGGCGAAGAATGAGCGATGTAAAACCGATATATAAAACCCGTGTCTTGCCGTCAAATTTAAATATTTTCAATTTCGTTGAGTTAAAATGTCAAATATAAGTAATAATTACTGAAATGTACCCAGTATAACTTAAAATTTAGCTGCATTAATCTGCACATACACTCTTCAAAGTTCGTTTTGGAATTAAGCCAAAGATACAACGCATGTGCCCTCAAGAGTTCTGCAAATAAATACAACCGCTCTTTAGGCAAACACAACCTGTGATTGCACGGTCGTATTATTACACCCCAGAGGATACGATTCTCCAACAAGGAAGGGATTCCAAACAGTAGGTAGGGTATTCCATTTTCTTGCAACGTTTACAATGTCATTTGAAGTCAGTTAATAGTTTTGTTTAGTGAGAATCATGCAAAACGAAAGTGTAATTTAGAAGTTGTGTGAAATTATTCAAAAATTATGCTTGTCGACTCTTCTCGTGACCATAGGACTGTTCTCTTTCTCGCTCAGAGAATAAGCATTGCCATACAACGTGGCAATGCGGTCAGCCTTATGGGAACCTTACCGGTTGATTTTCACCTATTAGGGGCATCATTGTCAGTCTTGTAATAATCTCCACCACCTCTTTTTTATGTACTGTTTTCAGTAAATTTATAAATTTTAATATGTTAAATTTGTAAATATTTGACCCTTTATAAATAAATTGAAGTAGATACTAAAATAAAAATTTAAAAAGGTTGGTCATAGTAATACTGTGTTTTTTTATTTAAATAAAATTAAAAACAGAACCACTCTAATATGAAATAGTGCGGTCTTAAGTTTATCAGGACTATTATTCGATAATTCGATATGATCAACTTTGGAGCTCGTTTATATAAGATCCCATTGAATTTGACGATTAATAGGTTCAATATTTGAATGCAATAATCATAGAGACAAAAGCAGAAGGCAAAGTTGAAGGCGCGGAAATTATCTGAAACTAGTTTGTCATATAAGAACAATTAATGTTAGTTTACGGTCTAGATTTATGAAGCGTTATATTTTATCAAGACGTTACTTACTGCAATTGCAAAGACTCGTAGTAGCTTTAATTTACTTACTTAGTTAAATGTTTTTAAAAAGGTAACGAAGAACAGAAAAAATAAACAGACAGGGATTTTGGATTTGTTATTTTATAGTAGTTTTAGATTTAATATTATGTTTAAGGAAAAATTTGTCAGTCATTCTTCCATACAAACTTCGTTAGACGATAACTCAAAAAGTTAAGTCGTATGATTGAAAATAATATTTATGTATGAGGTATTCACGTTAATGACTATGTTTATATAGTTCCAAAATTACAATAATTTAAATAGTTCAAAATTGAGGATCCATAAAACCTCATATTTTACTGTAATTTTTCATGCAACTTCCCGCGTAAAAAAATGCGTATTTAGAGTAAGAAATATAAAAAAATCCTACCATATAGACTAAGTTTATTTATTTAAAACATTAAATAAATTTATTTTGGTTACCTGAAAATACACAATTATATGATAATCAATCAAAAGCCGAAGGTCTAGAATAAAATTTGCTACGCTAGTTTTAAACTAAATGACATCTTGCATATCATCGGTTTATGCTCGCGAAACCTTAACACATGTAACACTCAATTTTCACCAGTTATATTTTGTCACAATTGGTGGCCTAATGGGTGTCCTACCAAGACCAACTGGATCCCAACCTGCAAGTGGTGCGCCTGTTGACTAACGAACAAAGCAACGACAAAGTTGCCCTTACATGGCTAGGAGGTCAGAGGGCAGTCGCTTCTGAACAACGACAGAAAACATTATTTACGCTTTCTATGAACTGACCTTTATAATTTACGAACTTGAGGTAATTTATACCTTTGATGCCTGATAAGTGCCAAGGGAACTATAATACATACAAGCTTCATAGTCACTGATAGTTCTTATTTCTGTTAGAAAAGAAGATATGCGCAAAGAAAGTTTTACCTTTTATAAAATGACGAAGACCTGGCGTTTGCATTTGAAGCCTTAGTTATTGCTGAGATAAATAGGTTGTGCCAATCGTAAAGTGAAATCTGTTCAGTATGTTCCCTTCAAAGAAAACAAAAAGCCTTTTCTTTACGGATTGCAACGTCACTTGCAACCACTTTGATGACGCAGTAAAGGAAACCGCACCAACGAGTTGTAGTAATTAGAAGCCCTCCCTTGAATACACTAAGCGAAAGGAAGGATTATTCTGTTAGATTAGTTTTTTTTATCACTTAGACTAAATATTCATAGCCATGTCGTACTCGCATAAGTACGCATAGGTGAACGGAGTGAGATAGTTAATTAAAATTTTAGTGAAAACAAAAGAGAAGGAATTTTGTCCCTTTCAGAATCAACTTTTTTACTCTTCGTCTAAATCTTGTACAAATTTTTACAGTGCCTTAACATCACCACGCGAGCAAAACTGCAAACATCAACCACATTACATAACCAATTCGCAGTATATAGAAATGTAACTGAATTACGCCAAAATGGCGAAACAGATATATTATTACTCGTAAAAGTGTCAAAAAGATAGATTATAGTATGAAATAGAAAGTAACATTTCACTAAGTTCATAAGTTTATCTATAATATCTTATTATTATCTACGGTTTTCTGATTTTCTAACTGGCATAGAAGTGGTGCTTCTGGATCCTTTAACTAAACTCTAGATTCAAAATTAAAAAAATAAATAAATAAAAAGGAATGTAAAATGTGAACACTTATTTACGCTTTATTTGTGGGTAGTTGTACACTACGCGTGATCGTATTGCCTTGGAATAAGTCTCTCGTTAGTGTTGACTCTTGCAGTGTATGATACATGTGTCGATTCAAACGCTCTCTTCAAAGTGCGTTTATTTACGCTCCTTTAGAAATAGGTGGTGTGTCTCGTTCACGCCTTTCGACTGGAAAATGGTTATTTTTTCACACATTTTTTATTATGCTCATTCCAATATTAGTATTCTGCTTTTTATATTTTGCAAATGTAGAAATTTTATATAAGTATCTAGATATAAGTAAGTTTTTAAGTTTTTGCGATAAGTGTGTTTAGTACAAAATGACCAAATATATTTAAAACATTCATTCACTCTAAATGTGTTTATAGGTATTTTGTATTTTTATAATTTTTTATACATACATTAGATATTTATTCGATATTATCGCAGTTTATTTAGGTATAGACACATATTATCACTTTAAAGTTTATCTATCATTTTCACCTTGCCAAAAAAAGAAACTCTTTTAGAAAAAAATGGGCATCTAAGGAAATTTACGTTCTAAGGTCGATTGTAGTTAATAAATATAAATTAAATTACTTGAATACGTAGTTTGTATACATATAAACCTGTTAACTTATATTTAAATTTGGAACATTATTAAAAATCATGCAAGGATGCTTCTTATCACATACCAATACATCGTTAAATTAATAAAAAAATGTTTTTAACGTTCATAAATAGAGAAAAAAAATCTTAAGTGCCTGTTCTTTTTACAAAAGAGTTTAATATTTTGTAGGTTTACTGGTATAACGAAAGGTATTTCAATTGATTCCTTCTGTATTACTTCATAGAGCTAATGTTTAATGAGCCCGGGATATATGAGTACTGATAAAAAAGCATGAGCACTATGTAACACAACAATCTTTTAAATTATACATTCACTGAGATCAGTGAATGTATAATTTAAAAGATTGTAAAATAGAGAAAATATTTGGGAATTTTTTTATTCCGTTTCTAAGATTAGTAACGGAATAAAACGTATAAACGAGAAATGTATATTTGCAAATAGCAGCCCTATTTTTCAAATATTTTTGCTGAAATTAACATTCACACAAGAAATATGAAAGTCTTCAATAAAGTGCATAGAAGCATCGAAATAGAAGCCTTATTACATACGAGCCCTCAAAAATGCTCCCTCGCATGCACGAAAGCGATTCACGAGGCTTGCTTCGTTTGCTACAACTCGTCTGCAATCTTGTATCTCCGGAGTTTAAGTGTTTGACCTCCCTTTGCCCAAATGAAGCTCACGAACATGTCTACAAACATTTTATTGGTTGCTATTTCACTTTTATTATCTAAATGTTAAGGTCGGTATTTCATTGCTACGTGACTACAGGTAATTTTGCCAGCGGACGCCTTTTGTATTTCTTTTTCCGTTTTTTACTCAGCGAGGAGAATTTACCAGCTCCAATCTGAATCTATGCTTGCCCAAGAGGAAAACGCGAACTGAAACTAAATATCTACATAGTCTGCTCATTTTTTGTCGGATGTTGCATGTCTTGGTGATTTATTTTTACATTTCAGGTAAAATATAAATTTGTTCATTTGCCAAATTGAAAATATTAATGTTATATGTTATATTTTGTGTGTAATATTACTAGTAATAATACAATAAAAATTGTCTCTTCTCTTCGTTTCTATATGGAATTAGGGTCGGCAGAGCGAGTGTGACACTTTCAATGTTGTACGAGTAAACGTCCATAAGTTGCGGTAAAGTAACCATTTTCGATGAAGACGATCTTTATCTGTTGTCATTGTTATTGTTCAATACTTCAAAAGTAAAAAAAAACTTTGAAACAGTACAGTTTTATCATGCAATTATAATATACTACTTGTCGATATGAGTTCAACTCTTTAACTTCGATACCAGACAAAAAAAGAAAAGAAATTGTTAGCGTGCCAATAACGTCTTTATAATTTATTAAGGGGAACGAATTCTACATCACTACATAGCATAAGGCAAAGTTGCTTACCGCTGTCCCTATGTATGGTTAGATCTTTAAAACTACGCAACGGATTTTGATGGGGTTTTTTTTAATAGATAGAGTGATTCAAAAGGAAAGTTGTAAAACATAGTGTGTTAAGTTTTTGTGTACATTGACAAAATTAGAATGATATTTATTAGAGATGTTGGAAAAAATACATCATCTGAGAGCTTTTAATGAATTCGCTGCCTAAACCCAAATAGATCTACAAGACAGTCTGATGGCATATCCATATTAATACTTTAAAATTGGATAATTATAAAAATAGCGGTAATTGGAAAGCTATATATTTACACAAATGAGGATTTAATCCTTATCATTTTAAGAATGTAAGTAGACTTGAAAATTTCATAAAGATTATTTTTTCCTTTTTCGTCGCACTTTAACCAAACTTATGTCGTGTCGCCGTGATTCGGCCGAAGCGCGCGGGCCCGCACCCGTGCAAAGTCGGGCTGGATCGCATGTTTCAAAATATAATGGATACTTTCAAAGAACATGAGGATTATTTCCAAGAGAGATAAAAATGAGTTTACTTAACTTGAGTGCTTTTGTCTTGGAGACTACAAAAGCAAGTGTTAGTAGAAGGGACGAGTGTTAGATGAAAAGAATATGCATTTATACTACCTTGGTTTCGTATACGTTATACTTTAAAAATAATGGGAATCTTTTACCATTATTTTTACCATTTCACCATAATATAGATAGCTCATATTCTACAGCAAATAGTAAATTGTATTTCATCACTTGATAAATGAAATCTCTAAAAAATACAAAGAACAGCATCTTAATATTTGCCGTACAGGTTTAGAAAACCTTTAGAAAACTAGATCACAAATAAAATGAATGGTCTTTTTACACTGATAAACCCCAATGTTGGAACAAGTACCTATAAAATAATATACACTACATAGATCATGCTATCTAAGACAAAACATTATTTTTGCAATAACACCGTAGAATATGATTTTAATAGAATTAAATGGAATTTATTAGAATATCACATATGATACTCTAATAAAATGTTTGAAAAACCTAGATATTACAAAGGGTGCCGGGTCTGATGGGATTCCACCCCTCTTCATTGTAGCGTGTGCCGGGGAGTTAGTCCACCCACTTTTAAATATATATAACACTTCTTTGCATAGTGGTATATTTCCCTCAGAATGGAAAGTGGCAAAAGTGGTTCCAATATATAAATCTAGTGATGTTGACTTAATATCTAATTACAGACCCATTTCCATTATATCATCGTTTGCTAAAATATTTGAAACTCTAATATTTTAGAGTGTGTAATCATCTAAAATTATATTTAAGTGTCAATCAGCATGGATTTATCGCAAAACGTTCGTCTAGTACAAATTTGGTGCCTTTCACGGAGACGTTGATCAATGCTATCGACTCAGGTCATCAAGCTGATGTCATTTACACTGACTTCAGCAAAGCCTTCGATAGGGTCTCTCATCAAATTTTAATCGCTAAACTACAAGCATATGGTATTTGTGGTTCTTTGCTTGGATGGCTGACATCGTATATGTCAGACAGAGATTTTTTTGTAGTAGTAAATGGGTATCATTCGAATTTAAAACACATCACATCTGGGGTTCCCCAAGGGTCCCATTTGGCGCCAATGTTGTTAAATTTTTTCATAAACGATGTTCCTATACTCCCAAGCTTATTTGTATGCGGACGACCTAAAATTTATAAAAACTAACAGAACTATAGATGACGCAATCGATATGCAAACTGATATAAATAGACTTGTCGAATGGTGTGAAGCTAACAAAATGCAATTAAATACAGATAAATGTAAGCACATGAAATACACTAGAAACCATAACATTGTTAGCTCTGATTATTACATAAAAAACACCAAAATTGAAGACCTAGACACCATTAGAGACCTTGGAGTGATATTTGACACAAAATTAACATTTACACCACATATGGATCACATTACAAGTAAAGCTTCTAAGATGCTTGGTTTTGTTTTAAGAACTTGCAAGAGCTTTCATAACAATTCGACCAAAATCTTACTGTACAACACACTTATTAGAAGTATCCTTGAATACTGCAGTGTGGTATGGCGGCCACACTATGCAACACAATCGTTAAAAATGGAACGTGTACAGAAGCGTTTTCTTTGGCACCTAGCGTTCTCTAATGGCTTGGCAAAGAAAATCCGCTCTTATGACCGCAGACTAAAGCTCTTCAACATTAAACCACTTTCGAATATATTGAAGCTCAATGATGCCGTGTTTGCCTCTAAGATTCTTAATAACAAAATTGACTGCTCCCCACTACTGGGCCTTTTCAGGTTTCGCGTGCCCTCAAAAGTTCCACGCAAACCAATCACACCACTGTGTCCACCATTGAGAAGAACTGTTCTTGGCGCTAATTCTCCTTACGTTAGGTTATGCAGGGTGATAATAGTTGCAGCCATCTAGTAGATGTCCACTACCATTCGTATCGCAAACAAAAGTCTGTTTACGGCTCCTTGCCAGAACTGGCTTAGATTCTCTTGGCTACCACTGTATGTTTTTATGTTTTTATTGTAATGTATATTTTTTTTTAATATATTTTTTTCCATATTTATTGTATATCTTTTATAGAAAAACTTTAACTTTATCTTACGTTCTGTGTCGGTTTGATATGGATAAGACTTTACAGCTATTAACTACCATCTTCGAACATCTGTTGCTGTGATGGTTTGTTAGCACCTTATTCAATGTTACTTTTTTGCATGTTGTGTTTACCTATAAGTAACTGTTACATTAAGACTAGTAACTTTAATATATTGCTGTAATTATAAGTATCAATGTAAACAGTTGTTGGTAGACCTGAATAAATAAATAAAACATAAAAAATAAAATAAAATATGCGTCCGGATGATTTTAATTCAAACCCCTTCAATATATAGACTTCACGTACACTCGACTCCGCCCGCGTGGTGAAGACTTCCAGTACCCGTTTCTCACAGGAAAATGTTCCCGGGATAAATAGTAGCAAATAGCACCCAAGGATAATACATTTTTTTAAAACAAATTCAGAGATCACAACTCATCCTAGAACCTCACAACATTAATAACTCACAAATGTTACGTCTTTATTTAGTACTAGTTTGACTGCCTCTGTGGCGCGGTGGGAGTGCATCCGAGAGATCTACGCAAGAGGTCGTGGGATCGATTCCCACCCAGGATAAAACTTTGTGTGATGAGCACAATGGTTTATTCTGTGTCTGGGTGTTATTTATCTATAATATGTATGTATTAAGAAATATATAAGTATGTTTATCAGTTATCTAGATCCCATAACACAAGCTAATATTAGCTTACTTTGGGCTAGATGGCGCTGTGTGAAAAGTGTCTCACAATTATTTAAAAAAATAATTTAATATGTAGGGAACTGCGAAATCTGCAAACAATACAAACCCGTCAACACAACTCGTCCAGGTCTTATGGGTAATCCTAAGATAGTGTTTAAGCCGTTCGAAGCTACCTCATGTGATCTATTAGGACCTTTTCCCACCTCTAGGAATAGAAATGTTTATTTAATCGTTGTGTCTGACTATTCCAGCAAATATGTTATGTTGCATCCTATAAGGACAGCCACAAGCGCTGCAGTAGCCAGGTACATAGAGAGGAACATATTTCTGGTCCACGGGGTGTGTAAAAGCATCTACATTGATAACGGACCGCGGTATGTAGGTTCTCATTTCAAACAACTCTTAGCTAAGTATAACATAAATTTTTAATAAAGTGGAAAAAGACAATTTGATTCGAGACAGGGATTGAACCTGTGACATTTGCCTAACCAGGGCAATGTTCTAGCCACCTGAACTACCCGAACCGTATCAAATCAAGTTGAAATTCTCCACCATATTTAAATCGTCATTTTAAGAGTATGACCAGAGCCATCTATCGAGCTAATGAACAACTCGATACCAATGAACAGTGTTACAACTATTTTTAAACATTGATGCAATGGACTCCACTCAATATATTGATAAATTTTTAAAGCAATTATTTGCTAAATTTTTCATAAATTTTTAATAAAGTGAAAAAAGACAATTTGATTCGAGACAGGGATTGAACCTGTGACCTTTGCCTAACCAGGGCAATGTTCTAGCCACCTGAACTACCCGAACCGTATCGAATCAAGTTGAAATTCTCCACCATATTTATATCGTCATTTTAAGAGTATGACCAGAGCCATCTATCGAGCTAATGAACAACTCGATACCAATGAACAGTGTTACAACTATTTTTAAACATTGATGCAATGGACTCCACTCAATATATTGATAAATTTTTAAAGCAATTATTTGCTAAATTTCTCATAAATTTTTAATAAAGTGGAAAAAGACAATTTGATTCGAGACAGGGATTGAACCTGTGACCTTTGCCTAACCAGGGCAATGTTCTAGCCACCTGAACTACCCGAACCGTATCGAATCAAGTTGAAATTCTCCACCATATTTATATCGTCATTTTAAGAGTATGACCAGAGCCATCTATCGAGCTAATGAACAACTCGATACCAATGAACAGTTCTACAACTATTTTTAAACATTGATGCAATGGACTCCACTCAATATATTGATAAATTTTTAAAGCAATTATTTGCTAAATTTCTCATAAATTTTTAATAAACCACTTTATAAAAATTTATGAGAAAGAACTTTAATTTGGTCTATGGTGGTAGAAATTAGTATGTCGATTACTGAACGACAAGGATATTTTTGACAGTTCTCCAAAGTGGGGTCGAGATGAAAAAAATGGATAGGAGTGTGGAAGAATCGAGATCGATTTGACCTGCGATAGTTAAAGGATACCCGAAGTTCTCCAGATTTCTGAGATATTCTCCAAATTCGTTAATAGTGATTTTTCTTGTGCAAGTTCTGGCCAATCAAGTCAAGTTCTATAGCCGTTTTTAGTCATAATCACGTACGAGTGTATTAGAAACCCCGCTATCCCCATAATTGCTGGAAGCTTTGTGGTTTCCCTTGGAGGAAAGGCGCGGAGGCTTCGCAAGATTCTGTTACTTGTTTGTGAGTTGCACTCACAAGGGCCGCTGCTCACGGTCTCTGGGGGCTGTCATCGATTACTGCTGCTCTTGAGGGCAATCCTGGTCCTCGGGCGGTCTTCCTCAGCATTGGGCATCAGCGGATCGACGCACGGAAGCTTGGCGTGAGCGGAATTGTCTGCTCGCTCCGCAAGCTTTGCACCCTAGCACAAAGCTGAGTACTTTTTAATTTTTCTACCTCTGCGTCTGCCTCATATTTTCTTGTGTGTGTGTGAAGAATACCTCTTTACGAACATTATACCCATAGCATTGCCTTAATATAATAATTGATACTTGTGATGAACTTATATTGTTAAATATTAATATTTTTTATTGTGAGGTAGATTTTTTTCTTTCTTATAATAATCGAATTCCTTTTGTAATAAACCTCGTAAAGAACAATTGTGCAAGCATATCATTTATCTCCCAACCACACACATTCTTCATATAAGGCGCCCTGGCATATTTCTTTTTAGAGTCTCTCTTCATTGCTCTGTCCGGAGGGAAGCTGGTGGTAGCACCAAAAAAAGTGTTACAGGTTGAGTAGGGCGATGGCTGATATATACGTCATACCCGTGAACGGGTGCCGTCTGTTGGAACTGGTCAGCTCATAGCTGATATAGCAATTATTACAAATAATATTATTTAAATTTAAGGCAAACTAAGTTTAGTCGACTGTTCTCACATAAATCCAAAGGAACAATGTAAGTGTAATTTTAATGTTGTAAACCACACCTACATTTTAAAAGAGCATCCATTGACTTTCTTGCTAGATTCTTCTTAAAGTGTAGGCTGCCCTTAGAACTGGCAACTAGAATAGCTCTAATTTTGATATGATTTTAAACATAACATTGATTTTGTTTTTGTTTTGTATAAATTCATTACTATATAATTGGTCAAACATCATGTCATCATCAAACTAATGTAATTACTGGCGGTTAGAAAAGAGTGGCCATGAGTTTTATTGCCAAGTTCTTCCTCAGGCTCTACCTATTGCTTTGCGAATCTGGCAGTAAATGTAAATGTAGAAGCAATAATCTTGACGTTCATAAGTGTTACTTTGTGACCTACATGAATAAAGATATTTCATTTCATTTCAGTGTAAAGTTTCATTAAAATCCATTTAGTAGTTTTTACGTGAAAGAGTAACAAACATCCATGCAAACTTTCGCATTTATAATATTATTAAGATAGAATAGATAGTGACTTGCAAAAGTTGCTACATATATTTTGTAAAAAGACGTTCTCTGACTCTCTTATACTATTTATTATGGAAGCATAATGGCATCAACTTTTTATGTAACCAACGATAAAAATGCGTACAACATATGAAAGTATTTTTCAAGTGCTTGTAAGAGCTTTCTCCTGGTTACTGCTTCTTAAGAATATCATAAAAATAACTTGTTCGTATAAATAACGTTGATGAAAATATATTTCGGTACTTACCGTGGGCCACAAATCAGAGTAAAGTGGGACTTATCAGGTAGCGTCTACATAACTAAGCTTTGGTGACGTTGTGAATGAACGTTAGGGGTTTTTACCGGCTCCCTGCCTATAAATCATTTCTTATTTTTTGTCCACGACATCCGTATAAAATATTACCGTTTCATTCTTGTAGAGCATGGGTTTGTTTTTGTTTTGACAAGATTTTCCTATACGTGTCGCAGGACGATGAAAATACTATATATTTCGTGGAATTCCTAGACAATAAAATATATTATATAAATATATTTTATTTTTTTGTCTAGGAAATATTTTAAATTCCTGACTTTAAAATCTTCTAATTCTGTTTATTGCACTGTAACAAAATGCAGTTTTAGCGATCTGTCCTCTCTGACTATCCCGTCAAAGATACAGCAGGAAGATAGTTACGTTTCTCATTACTCTCACTATTATGAATGAAAGTTATTTTAAAATTACAGGGGTAACAAAGATTGTAAATTTCAATCAAATTACAAATGTGTGTAACATTTAACACTAGAAATGAGACGACTTGATGAGAAGTGAAGTTAATCTCCTATTACTCTTAAATTAAGGTACAAAGAAATGATCCAAACAATATAATTCGGTGTTCATTTCCGTTTTTGAATAAATATATTCAATTTAATTATCCCTCAAAAGCTTTTCTCGGATCTAATTTGGCTGGATAATATGCAAATTTTCTACGAGTAAATATATTCATGGGCTCTTGTTAGAGAGTCGGTTTTGATTAGTTCTATCCTAAATAAGCTCATGTGTGAATTAATCTTTAGTTTTCTGTTTACGTAGTCTTTTTAAGCTTTAAAAGTAGATGACAAACATTGAACCATTAGCATTACGTCATTATTACCCATTAAAATTTTGTTTTACTCAAGTTCAAATTTTGGAAAAATGAAACAAAGTTTTGCTGTGATATGAAAGTATAAAGGATATACAATATGTTCCACTACTAAAACAGGAGTTTTAAAATAATAATAAATAGGACAATCATCATCATTATACCACGACAAGTATTACGTTGAGCTGCTTACGCTATGTACAAGTGATACATGCATCTTCATATCAGTCACCTATATTTTGTACCGTGCAACTTTGTACTGCTATGTGCCGGTCGATGGCGCCTTACGTCGCCTTAAGACGTAAAGAGGTGGATTAATTCGTCAGTTTCGAGCAGGTCACGGTGAAGTAGTTGGTAAACGCGTCTGGTGCGTTGAACCAGAAGACGCTGGTTCGAGTACAGCACGTGACTGAGCAATTTTTCCACTATAATATTTAAAAAAATATGTAAATACCTATATAATCTATAAGGCTTATAGGTTTACTTTATATGTTTAAGTGTTTCTATGTATTCATGTAGAGTGCCTAATAAATGAGTCTCGTCTTTATGTGTATGTGCAGGGCAGTGACGGACACATATTATACGCCCAGATTTCACCCTAAGCATTTTTTTACTTCAAGCGTACTCTCTCATGAGAATTGAGCCTTAATTGCATTCACAGGAGGTGGTATCGGATGGCAGGGATAGGATGTAGATATAAAAGCGTCGAAAATAAAAGTGCTTCGAGAAATTTTAATGAAGATGGGAACCAAGTTCCGGAAAATAGTCTTGCATTGTGTAACTAGACTGTGTTCTAAATCCTGGATCTCCACCACTCTTATCCCAAAGAGGAAACTAAATTCTAAATTCACTAATTATTTATTCTCTAGCAATTTATAGATTTTACTCTTTACCTTGAGGATTTTAGGTTCTATACATAACAATTTCAATGACCTTAACGACAAATTTCGATAGAATTCTACTAACACGTACTACGCCGGTGGCCGCTAGTTAGTTGCGTTTTTGATAGTCTACTAACATACATGGTCATACTCTTAAAATGACGGTTTAAATTTGGTGGAGAATTTCAACTTGATTCTATACGGTTCGGGTAGTTCGGGTGGCTAGATGAATTAAGCTATTGCTCTGGTTAGCCAAAGGTCACGGGTTCAATCCCCGTCTCGAATCGTCTTGACTTTTTCAACTTTATTAAAAAAAAGTCTACTAGCTTTTTGACAGCCAAGAACAGCGAATCTGGTTCAATTCTACGGCTTGTCAATAGTAGACTCAGCCCTCTGAACTCTAGTCTAGCAAGTCAAACTACGGGCTGCCGTCAACGTAGTAAGTAAAATTAATAGCTTCTACTATTTATTACCTGACTTGCACTCTACCAGTAACTTGTTCAGACCGATCATAAGACGTCTATTTGTTTCAGAATTAAGAGATTCTCGCATTATACGTCGACCACAATATTACTGAGTTTCAAACCGTTAACGATAAACATCAATATTATATATTTGCATTGAAATGAAATTCCAAACACGAAAGCAGGAGTAATCCGATCACAAATTGATTACATGATTGTATCGAGTAACGTAGTATTAGTAAGTATTTTCTAAGCCATGTCGATTTCAATGAATTGCTGTGCCTTGATTGGATAAACATTCTATTGTTGTCAGTAAATTTGAGGTGAGTATCTAGCTTGTTAAGAGAAATTCAATCAAATGCGGATTAGTCGCAATCATACTCCTATACTGCCTCATTTAAATGATGAAGTCTGCAGTAATTATATTTTTTAAAGCTAATGAACTGAACCCGAAGTCTTGCTGTGATGTTTTATTAGCTGCCACTTATAGGGTAAAGAAAAGAGTACACGATATAAGTTAAGGTATGGAATAAAAGAGGCTAACCTAAACATATTAGTACTACTCTAGCTTCAAACTAAGAATTACTATATATTCCATTATTTTCCAACCTCTTTTCCTGTGACTTAACTGACTAGTAAATTTTTAGTTTAGAAAAAGTCGTTCACCACCGATAATATTTTTGAAGTGAGTCCAATGACAAACACCAGTAAACATCAGTCTGTTCAGCGATGAATACGGGGGTTATACACCTAATTAACATTGATTCTAGATGGTCACTAGCATAGTGAAAAGTAAAAGTTAAAATACCTAACTCAAATCTTTGATTTTGGCAATATTTTTACCTGACACAAGATCAATTCTTCAAGAATCTTGTTCAAAATTAATGTTTTACATAAAATAACAAACGAAAAAAAATACTGAGACCCAAATTTACTTCTTTGACGAATCTATTGTTATGATTATATAACGAGACAATATTTGTCTTGTCATTAAGTTTCTGTTTGCATTTGGGACATCCATTTTCCTTAAACCAAGTGAGATAGGCATGCAGGTGCGTTCTTGTGTGCTTTTCATCCTTAGGTCTGTTATTTATATCAATGGAGATTAAGACTTTTAGAAGAAGATAAGACCGGTATATCACCTCGTAAACGTAGTGGTGTAGTGGAGGGCGGTCAATATAGTTGTCACTGCCTTTTTAAATGTACATGTCTCTCTAAAATCATTCTTCAAAGTCAGGCCTTCTTCATAATTATAACTAACTATAATACAAAAAATAAGAAAGGGTGGATCGTGATTACAATTAACTTTGCGCTCTCGACACGACACTCACTTAAATGGCACTTTAAACTACTTTCAGCGGCATACTGTCTAAAATCATAATGTCGTTTTATTTCACTTTGGCTCGTACCAGAGGCACTGCTGTCGACAAGGCGGCCATTTAGCAAAATTATCGCTACTCGGCCTGGCTACGACAGAATTGAGGACACACCGTGAAGTTCACAGGGCATTAACGAAAATAATATTATATGATATAAGAAAATACCGTTCGCTCACCAGCAATAAATAGTCGTCAAAGGTCAAATGTAATCAGTCCTTAGTTTTTGAAGGCAAAGTTTTTTGTGTGCTCTGTAGGGCTTATCAGTCACTTTTTTATCTCCGAAAGGGATTTCATCGTAAACATTTCGTCTCATGTAATATGTGGTGAGCCTTTTGGCGGCTTGAAATGTACAGAAGCAAGTTGTGGTGATCCACCGTTAAAATTTTTCAATCCGCATGAGGCCATCAATTTGACTTGACGATTGATATGTTACTGGCGACCAAGACCAACGGGTTAACGGGGTTTCTAAAGCACGGAAACGCTCATAATTGTAAATTCCACAAATATAATGTGTTAGGTAGTTGTAATGCAGTAGTTGTTGTTGATTTTTGATAGAGTGGAAAATGCGACAGTATGGAAAAAAATTGCGGTGACATTGTTAGTCAAATAATTTAAAACCAATTTGGTAGAAACCTTTAACGTTTACACAAGTTGTTGTGAAATGAGTTTTAAAATCGGTATACGTTTCTTCACAATTTTAACATGTTGATATTGTTTCAACATGTACCTAGCATCGTGTACACTTTTCAAATTAAACATTTTTTGATAGAAACTTTTCATTCAAATTAGCAAACAAAATATAGCACAAAACTGGGCACATTTTTGTAAACTTTTGTATTTATTCCTTCGAGGTTTACTACGATTGACGAAGAATATATATTGCACGAAAGTAGAGGGTAGAAGGAGTCAGGGTAGGCCGAGACTTACATATGAAGACCACGTGAGCAGATTGCTCTAAAACGGAAAGGTCAAAAGTACTCGGATACCCAGACGTGCATGTATGAAGCGATTGATGAATCTTGAAGAAGCGAAAGAAGTATGCATGGATCGCGAAGCCTGGCGATCTGTCCTCTCTGACTACCGTCAGGGATACAGCGTGCAGATAGTTTAGTTTAGTTTTTTTTAGGTTTACTACAAAGTTGCAATAGTAAAACAATATTATCACACATACGGATCAAATTATTAGATAATGTGTGATATTAGGTACGTGGGTTTGGTTTCATGACATTAAAGTCATAAAACTTACATCAGCAGAGTTTATTACCTTTATACGATAGGGTTATAGAAACTATATAACTATAATAGCACCATGAAGGCGCAATAATGGTGTGACTTTAATGTTTTCTTTTCAGTTTTTATTTTATGTTTGTTAGAGAAGGAAGTCAAAAGAATTTTATGTCAATAAAATCTGCCAAATAATATGTATACTATTTGCTAAAACGATGCAATGTCCAAGAATAAGTCACTATAACAATGCTCTACTGCAATACCCCATTAACACTCTCACGCAGCCACGAGAACAACTGCGAGATGATCCGCGAGTGTAAACGCAGTATCACTATTTGCTAAAATGACCCAATGACCTAGAACAAGTCACTATAACAATGCTCTACTGCAATACCCCATTAACACTCTCACGCAGCCACGAGAACAGCTGCAAGACGAGCCGCGAGCCGCGAGTGTAAACTCAGTATTATGCTATTTGCTAGAATGACGCAATGACCAAGAATATGTCACTATGACAATGCTCTACTGCAATACCCCATTAACACTCTCACGCAGCCACGAGAACAGCTGCAAGATGAGCCGCAAGTCGCGTGTGTAAACGCAGTATTATGCTATTTGCTAAAATGACGCAATGACCAAGAATAAGTCACCATAATAATGCTCTACTGCAATACCCCATTAATACTCTCACGCAGCCACAAGAACAGCTGCGAGACGAACCGCGAGTGTAAACGCAGTATTATGCTAATTGCTAAAATGACGCAATGACCAAGAATAAGTCACTATAACAATGCTCTACTGCAATCCCCACTAACACTCTCACGCAGCCACGAGAACAGCTGCGAGACGAGCCGCAAGCTCTCTAACTAAACTCTTTACATGAAATTTTGGTGAAGAGATGACATGTGTACAATTTTGGTTTGCAAAATTATGTAGAGTATTCACGAAATTTTGTTCCAAATTTGTTTTTTTTTTAATGTACCTCCATTTTCCTCTCAATACACACACAACCTACAACTCCATAAATACTCTGACTCACTAAGTTCATTTGGATAAATATATTGATAAACTACACCTAATCTTTGTAATGCTTGGACACACCACCCGGCTGTATAGTCGTATTATATTTATTGCCATCCATTTGTATTTTCTGTAATCAACATTCAGTTAGAGAAGGGTGAAAAAGCATAACCAATGGTAAACAATACATTAAAGTTGAATCTTAATTAAAAGAATGAGGTTAATAAGTGTTGCCGCCATAAAGATTCCAAACGTTATGTCATAAATTATGTGGTACGACAATTAGCAACAAACACACATTATGCGCTGTCGTAGTTTTAATAAATACTTACTTAATAGATGATAATGTACCTAGTCAGGTCATAAGTATTGTCACACAGTAAAAACTCTTATTTTAGAATGCTGGCTACAAAAAAGTTTATTGAATTCGAATTTCGAATTGTTCATGAAAATAGAAATGTATACTTTTTAGAATTTTACTCATTTTTAAATATGGAGTGGACGCTTAAAGAATACCGTGTTGCAGTTATTGCGTTGCATCGTTGCGGTTACGCGCCAATTCAAATTTTTGACATACTGAAAATTTTGAATATAACCAAAAGATTCGTTTATCGTACCGTCAAACGATACAATGAAGACTCTAGTGTAGATGACAGGTCAAGAAGTGGTCGCCTTCGGTCTGTTAGCAGTGATAAAAGCTGTGAAGGCGCGAATTCATAGAAATCCCAAACGTAAGCAGAAACTGTTGGCCCTTCAGATGGGGTTAAGCAGAACCACGGTGAAAAGGGTGTTAAATGAAGACTTAGGGCTTCGGTCATATCGAAGAAAAACAGGACATCGTTTAAATACTCGTCTAACCGGACCTGAGACTGAAGAGATGCCGCGCTTTATTGAAGCGGTACGCGAGAAAAAAAAAATCCGGAAATTCTTTTTTCGGATGAAAAAATTTTTACCGTTAAAGAGAGCTACAACAAACAAAATGATAAGGTGTACGCACACAGTAGTGAAGAAGCGAGCAACCGTATTCCGCGTGTCCAACGAGGTCATTTTCCACCCTCGCTCATGGTATGGTTGGGAGTTTCTTATTAGAGCTTAACAGAGATACATTTTTGTGAGAAAGGTGTAAAAACGAATGCAGTTGTGTATCAAAATACAGTCCTGACGAACCTTGTGCAACCTGTTTCTCATACCATGTTCAATAACAGGCACTGGGTATTCCAACAAGATTCGGCGCCAGCTCATAGAGCGAAGAGCACACAAGACTGGCTGGCGGTGTATGAAATCGACTTCATCCGGCACGAAGACTGGCCCTCCTCCAGTCCAGATTTGAGTTCGTTAGATTACAAGATATGGCAACACTTGGAGGAAAAGGCGTGCTCAAAGCCTCATTCCATTTTGAAGTCACTCAAGACATCCTTGAATAAGGCAACAGCCGATATTGACATGGACCTCGTTCGTGCTGCGATAGACGACTGGCCGCGCAGATTGAAGGCCTGTATTCAAAATCACGGAGGTCATTTTGAATAAACTTTATTGTCATAAGAATCTATGTTTTGTTAAGTTCATTTTGGTATATAAATGGTTACATAATGAATAAACTTGTTTCAATTATTTTATATTAAACATGTGACAGAATTTATGACCTGACTAGGTATGTATGTATGTTACTTAATATAACTGAAAGTGTTTGTGAACGTATTGAATACGCAAGGTGAAATAGCTGAAAGCTTCAGAAAAATTTCAAAAATTATCTGATTATAATGGACCCTTATAAGATAAACAACGAGGAACCCTTATAAGATCACTTTCTTGACCTTCTGTCCGTTTGTCTGTCCGTGTCCCACCAACGATTTTTTTTAGGAACGAGACGACCTAGAAAGATAAAATTCATACCAGATACTGAGGTTTATAGCCCCTATTAGTTGTATAAAAATTAAAGTCCTTATTCAACACGATAGGAAAATTTTGTAATTCGCGAAAACTTGTAAGTACTAAAATTTGCTCTAATTTTCAATTTTTTTTTTTATTTTTCGGATTTTACGCTTTACTTGTGCCATAAGACCTGGCTTTGGCACAAAATTAACAGTTCTAGGTCAACCAGAAGTACCCTATAGGTTTTGAGTCGAAAACCTAAATGGTAGTTTGACATGGAATCACGAAATTTGGCAAGGTCAACAAGGTCTTACAGCACAAATAAAGTAAATAAGTTAACAAGAATTTTAGTATTCATATGTACCCGCTATAAGCGCTCGTGGCCCCGCGGTCTCAGTGTTCGGTAAACGATCAATGAGGTACGCAACTTTCACTATGGCTGGTCGTCGGATGGGTGACCACTTTGTGGCATTTACATTTGCGAGCGTTTCCGTGCTTCGGAAGGCACGTTAAGCCGTTGGTCCCGGTTGCCAGTAAAATGGCAGTCGTTAAGCCTGGCTGAAGGCCTTATAGGCGGCTTAAAAAATTTCAACAGCAGGTAGCCACAACCTGCGTCTGTCTATTTCAACACGGCAATTGCCGTGTTGAAATTTAAGTATTTCAACACGGCAATGGTCTCACCACCTATTACGTGGGACAGGAATCCACACGGTGAAAAGTGGGCATATAATATGCCTCTGCCACCCTTTCGGGGATAAGGCGTGATGGATATTTATTTTATTTATTTATTTTATTTTATGTACCCCTTAATTTTCAACTTTTTAAATATTTTGGAATTTTGTCTTCATTTTAATCATTTTCTTTAATTTTTATTCGACAAAATTTTTGTTAAAAATTGACAATATTTGTGTCTAAATCATACAACAAATAATTATTATCCACGTTTTAGCCTAAAATAAGAAAAATCTGTAAATACCCACCCACATTCTATTCAAACGTTAAAATAAAACGTCAACGCCAATAAACTTCGCTTGGCAGTGGATGGTAAAGTAATTGAACGGAAATTATTCCATTGCATATTTTGAGGCTGGGCCATGGGTCTGTCGCGTCTTTATATACACAACGAGAAACAATCGTGGCTCCACGAAATTCCCTAGTTTCCTTAACAAGCAGTTGGATGACAGCCAAAACAACGAATGTTCTTTAAGGCTCAATCCACATTTAGAGTTAAACATGATTTAAGTATTTTAAAATCAAACGTAACGTGATATTATAATTGTACGTCTACAGTATGGGGTTCTTCAATAGGGGTCCTAAAAGGTTTTAAAGCGTTGGCAGCGCGAGTGCTGCACCTCTGGTGTTGCAAACGTCCATAGGCTACGGTGACCACTTTCCATCAGGTGGGCCATATGCTTGTGTGACACCTCAGTGGTATAAAAAAATTGTGTAATATTATTACACAACGCTATCTAGTTCAATTTTAGGTTGTGCTGTAAGATAGACAGCTGATAAATCTTTATTGAAAATTTTTTGCGTCACAGTGTTTATTATCGAACTTGTGTGCAACAATTTGACCAACTATATGAATTTATTTTTGTAAATTTGGTTTAAAGACAATTAAATAAATTTACAAGAATAGGAAAAATACTACTACCTATTCAGGTAATAGTATTTTTCCTACTCTCTGATCTACCAAATTTCATTGGGTACCTTTTTCCTACTCTCATGTGGGGGTAGTTAACCAACTTTGTGTAGGACTATCAGCACTGAAGAGAGCCAGACTGGGGAAGAGGAGGTTGCCAACAACGAGTTGGCCGTCGACAGGCGACAGCTTCTTGGACTGCTTAATCTGGCTGAGCAGTCAACAGTCAGAGATGTGCGCACATAGAATCCCGGACTGCGCAACCATAATCAAATGAGCCGCTTCCACTTTCAATAGAGTGCTGCCCCGTTGTGAAACCAGACAAAGACAATTCCGTTTTCGTACACTACGTGAAGGTGCCTAACCCTACCACTCATCTTAACCGTTGTATTATCGAGTTGGACTTTGTTCAAAACTCTGACAATATGATTCTTATGGTTCTCATTTCATAATTATTTACATTTATCTATTGTATTACTTAATAAATTAACGATGTTGGTAAAAGATCGATAAACTTTCTTTGTTTAGCAGCCTCACTGCGCAACACCATAATGCACTCCTAACGTGAAGCAAAAGTATGTAACATAGCCATTAGCAGCTCAGCAAAAAGTTGTAGTTAATGTGCCTGAAATAAACGCACATGTGCTCCCCGCTTTATTCCAGAGAATTGCAGTAGCGCCATTGTGAGTCATCCACTTTAAGAGGGCATGAACATTTAATTTCTTTAAAAGTCTTCAAACAAAGGAAATTTATTGTCTTCATAAAACTGTTTAATTTAATTAAATGTGCATGACATAATTCATTGAACTCATTTTTTGTCATACGCAACGTCCAGTATTTTAAAAAGCTGTTTATAGATACAAGACTTACTACTTATATGTATATATACTACTTACTTGGGTTTGTACAACGTTCATGACATAAGTAAGGGATTGATTTTTTTTAAAGCAAAGTTATGGGTTTCTACAACGTTCATGACAATTGTCATTACTGTTGATTACTTTGCCACTAAAAGGTGCTGCAGGGTGTAGGTGCAGGTTGGGTCTATTTCTAAGATATGGGTATGTAAGTATCAAACATGCAGTCAAATACAAGGCAATAGCCACTTTATTATTAAAAAATACAAGATAATAGTAAATTGGTCAATTGACTCAACATTGCTGACCTTGATTACTACCCCTTGCCTTGCCTCACTACACTCTATAAAATAATTCGTATGCACTACAAACCTTAATTGCTTACTAAACTATAAGCGTAGTCTATTAATAGACTTGGATTTCTTCCAAGGCTTAATAGTATACACACAGAGCAGCAACCGGAATATCATGTTCAGTTAAGTTAATTATCTATATCAAGACTTAAAATGTACTTAATTTCAAGGCATGGATACTCTACCGTTTGTGGAACTTTTGTTTAGTAATAAAGTGTTATAGTGATACTAATTAGTACAACTACTTTGCTATTATTGCAGGTCTTGATCTGAGATTAGTTTTAGTCAGTTCAGTTTCATTTTATGTCTGTTGATGAATGCATGTTTTTAAAACTTTTCCATTTATCATTTGAATGCTTTATATGTTTTATGAATAGAGAAATCTCTGAAAGCAGATATCCTATATCTTTGCACAATATTGGTTTAATTACAAATAATATTGGTAAGATTTTTCAGCTTCAATCACAACCATTTTCTTAGACGCAGGAAAAGCATTTACACATGTTCATCCCTGCTGGGGAGCAGTAGGAACGGTATTTAGGATTTTTGGCCTTTTAGGGGTCATCCTACCCACTAAACCCCGCGGTGTTCTGCCTTCTTCCCGACCGGTTCACAGATTAGGCTTGAGGGCTGCTTACAGCGATCCGAGTAAGGGAATGCCTCGAGAGAAGTCATTCCTTGGGGAGTAGCCTCACCTATGGGTCAGGTAACGTCAATACTTTTGTGTATATATTTTTTCTAGCATATATTAGTACAGCTGTTATATAGTGTAATTTCAAATATGTAAATATTTTATAAAAAAATCATCTGACAATGAAACTGCGAAAAAGTGCCTAAATGTACGCTCATTCTCTAGGCTAAACATCCGACAACAAGATAGATAACAATTCTGCTTAAAAACACTTGGGTACAATTAGGAACACAATAATGACGAAATGCACATAGGATAAAAGAGCACTGGTTCTCATAAAGTATTTGATAGAAATATGATTTGAAAAATGAATTACCAATATATTTGAACTAAAACAAGTACAGTATTCTACGAACTAACATTAAAGTCAGAATTGGTGGAACAACTAACCCTGTACGACCGAAATCGTAGAGCATGTGAACACATTTGTCATTGAAATGCGCAAATGTATTGTATTGGCCTGTCGCTGTGTACGTGCCTACAGGGGGCCGAGTGTACTATTAACAAGCTGTAGGATAGAACCAGAATCGCTGTTTTTAACTGTCAAAAATGCGCTGTACGTGTTAATAGAAGTCTATCGGCCAACCGATAGAAGTCTATTGAAGGACGATTGTAATAGTAGACGAAAAATTGTCAAAATTGTACCGGTGGCTTTCTGTTGGACGACGATTTTCGATTCGGAATACGACACGATTGAAATATCAGACTCGGCCCCCAGATCTGTGGTTTTGCGTGATCATCCCGGGGGAGAGACGTCTAAGTTTGACCGTAGTAAATCTCAGCCACATTGTACCCCGACAACTTTATTTTAACATTGCGACTACCGTACCCTGAGGACTATCCTCATTTATTTCTACCTTAGTCTATAAGTTGTTGGAATATCTTTAAAGTTTTACTGTGTTTATTTTAGAGTTGTAATTACAACTTAATCTAAAAATGAATATGATTACAACAAAATAATATTAATATATAATTATATGCCTATGTTAGATGATTATATATATATTATTATTATAGTTAGATGCAGTGTGCTTGACAGAGACCAAGCGCAAGGGCAGCGAAGTCTTGGAGCTCCCGGGTGGGATGCTCGCGCTTTGGTCTGGAGTACCAGAGAGCGAGCATGGCAGTCGGGGGGTTGGAATTTTGCTGTCCTCGCGATTGGCCTCCGGTATGTATGAGTACAAACTGGTAGGTCCTAGAATCCTCTGGATCCGTGTAAAACTTGGTTTGACGAAGATTTTCCTGGTAGCTGCTTACGCGCCAGTATCTTCGTCGAACGCGAGTGAGCTAGAGGACTTCTGGGAGAGTATGAGAGAAGCTCTAAATGTGATAGAAGGAAATGAAAGACTTATAGTATGTGGAGACTTGAATGGATGGGTGGGTACAGCTCGCAATGGTTTTGAGTCGGTACTCGGGAAGTATGGGGATAAAAGGGTGAACGACGCTGGCAAGCTAATACTGGCATATTGTAAGGAGAAGGATTTGTTTGTGGCGAACACAATGTTCAACCACAAACAAATTCATATGTATACGAGGAGATGTAAGTCAAAGAGAAGCATGATAGATCTATTCCTAATGGATAGTCGGCTCCGTAAACAGGTGATGGACACGAGGGTTTATCGAGGCGCTGAGCTGGGATCAGACCACTACCTAGTCATAACTAGGATTAGGGGTCTGTTCGCGGGTTGGCGTCATCGTACCGAGTGTCCTGAACCTGGGCCGACTTATAGCATCAAAAGCTGGAAGCTGCAGGATGCATCCATTAGGGATAAATATAATGAAAGGGTAGCCGAAAAGCTTGGCGACG
Source organism: Thumatha senex (assembly GCA_948477245.1). Lineage (NCBI taxonomy): Eukaryota > Metazoa > Arthropoda > Insecta > Lepidoptera > Erebidae > Thumatha > Thumatha senex. The sequence goes on along the minus strand of OX419731.1, from coordinate 15,780,298 downwards.
TCAATGTAAGCAGTGAGAATGTGGAAAGTGTATGGCAGAACCTTAGGGACAGTATGATAAATGCCGCTGTGGAAGTGTGTGGAGAAACGAAAAGAGGCAGTAGTAATAAGCGTGATGCATGGTGGAATGAGGAAGTGAAAGAAGCAGTTCGAATGAAGAAGAAAGCATGGCTAGACTACTTAGCCTCGCGGAATGATTTTAATATGAAAGAGAGATACAAGCTGCAGAAAGTTAACACGAAGGCACTGATAGAAGAAGCTCGTGAAAGGTGCAGAATGAAAGCGGATGAAAGGTTGTCGTCCAATTTCCGGGATAATGCCAAGCTCTTCTGGAAAGAGGTAGGCAAGACCCGGAGTTGTTCGGCAATCTGCAGTATGAATAAAGTGCTTAGTGTTAACAATGACGTCCTAACAGACCAAAGTGACGTCCTGCAGAGATGGAGTGAATATTATGGAAAGATGTATGCAAGAAAAGACAGAGATGCCACATCGGGAAGTGGAGCTCACTTCGATGCTCCGGATCCCGATGTCATTGAAGTCATTAGTATGAAAGAAATAGAACAAGCGATAAGAAGTATGAAATGTGGTAAGGCTGCGGGAAAAGACAGAGTTACTGCTGAGATGATCAAGTACGGTGGGTCGCGTGTCTGGGACATACTTTGTCTGTTATGCAACTTGTGCTGGCGGACGGGTGAGGTCCCAGATGACTGGCGAGTAGCAGTTGTAGTACCTCTTTACAAAGGGAAAGGCTCGCGCCTAAACTGCTCCAGCTACAGGGCGATCAGCTTGGTCAGCTTAGCTAGTAAGGTGTATGCAAAGGTTATAACGGCACGAATGCAAGAAAAGTCTGAAAGGTATTTATGGGAGGCTCAATGCGGATTCCGACGTGGAAGAGGTTGCATGGATCAAGTGTTTTCTCTCCGCATGATCGCGGAAAAGTTTCTGGCTCTTAGCCAGAAGGTTTTCTGCGCTTTTGTGGATCTAGAGAAAGCATTTGATAACGTTGTGAGAGAAACGCTGTGGGACTTGCTGCCAGGATATGATGTGGACGGCTCGCTACTGCGGGCAATACAGTCGCTTTATAGGGACTGTAAGGCTTGCGTGCGAGTAGGGGGGGATGTGTCACCTCTTTTTGATGTCTGTACAGGCGTCAAACAGGGATGTGTCATGTCCGCCTGGCTGTTCATAGTGTATCTGGACAGTTGCCTGCAGAAGTTGAAAGATTTTAATATGGGTGTGAATTTGGGTGACTTTACAGTAAACTGTCTGCTGTACGCTGATGATGCGGTGCTCATGGCCTCATCAGAAGCCGACCTACAGGCATTAGTCACTAATATGAAAGAGGGGTGTGAAAGTAAGGGTCTCCGCATGAATGCAAGTAAAACTAAGGTTCTAGTATTTGAAAGAGGTGACGTAAGAACTAAATGCGAGATTAGGGTAAACCAGGAACGTCTAGAGCAAGTGAATGAAATTGTGTATTTAGGAAGTATGTTTAGCGCGGATGGAAGATGTGATTCGGATGTAGAACGGCGAGTAGCTGCCGGAAACAAAGTTAACGGTGCTTTGTCCCAGTTAGTAAAGCGACAAAGCATCGTAAAAGAAGCACGAATGGCGATTCATAACGCAGTGCTAGTGCCAACTTTGCTTTACGGTAGTGAAACCTGGGTATGTCAGCAGATGCATGAAAGTAAATTGAATGCTGTGGAGATGCGATCACTTCGAAAATTGTGCGGCGTTACCTTGGCCGACCGAATACGTAACGAAGTGATACGCAATATGGCAGGTTTGAATGAAAGTGTCAGTGTTAAGCTGGAAAAGGGCGTGCTCCGTTGGTTTGGACACGTCCAACGAATGAGTGAGGAACGATTGACGAAGAATATATATTGTTCAAAAGTAGAGGGTAGAAGGAGTCAGGGAAGGCCGAGACTTACATATGAAGACCACGTGAGCAGATTGCTCAAAAACGGAAAGGTCAAAAGTACTCGGATACCCAGACGTGCGTGTATGAAGCGATTGATGAATCTCGAAGAAGCGAAAGAAGTATGCATGGATCGCGAAGCCTGGCGATCTGTCCTCTCTGACTACCCCGTCAGGGATACAGCGTGAAGATAGTTAGTTTTAGTTAGTTTATATGCCTATATGATGTTTTATGTATTAAAATAATTCAATTTATTTGTAACTACTACTATGCTTTTTAACGAAATCTTTTCAAATATATACTGATCATTATTTGATTTTAATATTCAATTTGAAGTCATCAGAGTAATATGCAATGCGCCAAAATCATATTCCTTTTTTTATATCTATCACGCTTTATATACGCAGCATATACGTACGGGGCATATAATATGCCCCGTACGTATATGCTGCCCCGACTGCCATGTTACTGGCAACCAGTACCAACGGCTTAACGTGCCTTCCGAAACACAGGAACGCTCGCAAATGTCAATGCCACAAAGTGGTCACCCATCCGTGACCAGCCATAGCGAAAGTTTCTAAACGCAGTCACCGTTTACAGAACACTGAGTCCGCGGAACCGCGAGCGTTTCTAAATATTGCTTTCTAAAAATAGATATGAGTAGGTCATTTTCCTTATTTTCTTAATTGTGAATAAGTTAAAGCATCGCGTCGCCTTTAAGTGCACTTACGGAAATACGCTGGTGTTTCATAAAAAAGTAATCTCTTAGCCCGTCCTCACGTGTTCTATGCAGCAAGCGTGGCTAATTTGCAAGCTGCATCGCTACCCGTAGCTTTCAGTCAGCCTTCCGTCCGCTGACGTTCCGCCATTTTGGTAACAACGGCAGACATACTTGTAATCATTCCATTCAGTAATAATTCAATCAGTGGAAGTGCGCGACCACCTTTTGAAGATATTTTTTAAACAAAATGATTATATAATCATGTATAATACTTCCATTATGATTTAACTTGCTTTCCTCGTAACTGAAGTTAATAACTCGTATAATAACAGTGGTAATGTTATAGAAGTTACAACAACCTTTATAAAATTTACATTTATTTATCTATCACGCCTTATCCCCGAAGGGGTGGCAGAGGCATACATAGTGTATGCCCACTTTTCACCATGTGTGTTCCTGTCCCACGTAATAGGTGGTAAGCCCATTACCGTGTTGAAATAGACAACCGCAGGTTGTGGCTACTGTTGATATTTTTCAAGCCTTCAACTTGACTTAACGACGGACATGTTACTGGCAACCGGGACCAACGGCTTAACGTGCCTTCCGAAGCACGGAAACGCTCGCAAATGTAAATGCCACAAAGTGGTTACCCATCCGAGGAACAGTCATAGTGAAAGTTGCGCAACTCATTGATCGTTTACAGAACACTGAGTCCGCGGGGCCACGAGTGCTTTAAAAGGAATTGAATAAATGCCCTAAAATGATATACCTACCTAGATAATCACTACATGAATTGAGGATAGGAAGGAAATTCCCTAAGGAAGAAAGAGGAAAATATATAAATGTACAGGATACATTGACAAGCTCTATATCCATGTCAATGTATCCAGTAACATAACATTCATACAATCAAGCGTATTTGGTGAAGTTGAAATATATAAGGGATCGTTTTCAAAAATATTTAACGAAATTCTTCAAATCTACGTGTGTGGCTAAAACTGGTATCAAAATACATGCAACTTCAATGCTTTATAATCTGCATATGAAGTTGCTGCATTATTTTCTCATTTAAATCGTGGTGTGGGGTTTCTTGAATAAAGTCATATTTAAACATATTAGCTTTGTTAATATAATAAAAATAATTATCGATAAAAGGAATCCGTTAGTCTATACTAATATTATAAAGAGGAAATATTTGTAATTAATACGTTCAGAAACAACTGGGCTGATTTTAAAAATTCTTTCATCATTGGAAAGCTGCATTCTTCGTGAATAACATAGGCTTTATGCGATTTTTAAAAAGTTTAGGGTTCCATACGAAACCTCGAATAGGAAAACATCACCACGCAGGCGAAACTGCGGACATCAGCTGGTTTCGCGAATCAACCTACATAGCTCATGCATATTTTAGTAATTTTGAAGGAATAATTCTGGTTTTATTTTGTTTTGGTTTTAAGAGTTAATGTTTTTAATGACTCTTGAGACAACTCTTTGAATGTATAATTATTATACTTAATTGATTTGACGAAACCTAATATTTTTTTTAGAAGCGGTCGTGGCGCCTCTGTCTCAGTGTTTTGAGGTAATTCGCGTTTCGAAGGGCACGTTAAACCCCCTGGTTGACAGTAATATGGCAGTTGTTAAACCAAGTTGAAAGTCTTATGGGCGACTTGAAAATTCAACATCAGGTAGCCACTGTCCTCCACCTATTACGTGAGTCAGGAATGCACACGGTGAAAGGTGGGCTTTAATATACCTTTGCCACCCCTTTGGGGATAAAGGTGTGATTAATATTAAATTTTAGGATTCTTTAAACTACATAAATCTAATAGAACTACACATTTGCAAGTTGCAAGAATTTATTTAGTTATATGAAAGTTTTCGCAGTTTTAATGTAGTACTGAAATCTTCATGTTTATTGTACGTTTATGATGCCTGGCATAAAAGTTTATTATTTTTTTTGTTTTGTAGCCAATAAAAATAAATAGGTACCTGCTCGAGAGCGGGCGGTATTATGTGTTAAATTGAACGGGCGACGGCGGTGCGACAGTAAAACCTAATTGAGTGTATGTCCATTAGGGATGGTATCATCGCGGCGCATCAAGCGATTGACTAAAACATTTTTATGCCAAAGTAGGATGAATTTATTCGTGCCTCGTACATAAAACCCGACAAAAATATGACTCTGAGTGAAAACCCGTAAAGGTAAACCAAGATAATTAAATTAGATGTTTCTTTTTTACATTTTAGGAAACATTCATTGAGCTTTTTTTTATTAAAACAAGTTTATCTTTTTTTATGTTTACATACTTAGTATACAATGAATTCACTTTTTCATAGATATTTTAAATTACTCAATAAATTATTATAATGCAGTTTCAGCAATAGGTAAGATACATTGATTCAAGAGGAAGGTTTATATGTATAATATACGCATATTAGTATCTATATTACACCCGTGCAAAGCCGGACTGGATCGCTAATACAGAATAGATTCTATCGATCCAGTCCTAATTCATTTCACGGACGAATTTGGTCAAATTGAAAAATATAATTGGCCATATTTGAAAATATATGACTGTTTGTATATACTTAAAACACATATTATGTTTGAATTTCTTCAAAGTTTTAGTAATCGGGTCATGGCAATTAAATTATATGGATGATACACGGGTATTCGTTTCCATTGCTTGCTATAAAGTTATGGTTTTAATTTGCTCGACGTGACATGAAAAAGTAAGACCGAATTTTTTAAAACCAGGGTTTATCTCATTTTACCATATTTTTACTCCTATCAGTGATGATGTCATCGCTATTTCTTCCTATTCCTTCAGTTTCATCATTCCAAAACCAGCACCGACAGTATTATTATAATTAATTGAATGTACTGTCAATAATATTGACAGTGTATGGTCCGCTATTTATCCTTTTTTTTTAACCGACTTCAGGAGGAGGTTCGATTGGTATTTTTATGTACGTACACCGATTACGATAAGATTTATGAACCGATTTACGTGATTCTTCTTTTGTTTGATGTGGAATAGTTGCCATTTGTTCCCTTGAAAATTTAACAAAGTTTAGCCCAGTAGTTTTCATTTTATGAGACATAGTAATGACACTTTATGCTCTATGCTCATCTATGCATAGAGCATAAAGTGTCATTACTATGTTAATATTTTCTTGTTTAATATTATATACGACATTATATAGAATACATAATTAGATGTTTTTGTGGATATAGAAAAATGTAGACCCCATGAGGCCATGGATTCTATAATATATCATGACAGGGTCACAACACCAAAGTTTAGGGTATTTTTGAGTAAATATATTAATGGTTAATCTAATGTCTTAGTCACCCAGTATAATTCAAAAATAAATGAAGTAATACAATTTAGAAACGTGGACGACGCCAACATAAAGTGATTTTAAGGGATAAGATCGAATAAGCTACAAGATTGTGATCATTCGTTATCCCCGTCTCTTTAAATAAGGAAATTAATTTATATAAGAGTTTCTAAACAAATATTGGGGAACTCAAACCTCTGTATTCATTGTAAGTTCTGGATTGTACAAGAAAATAATTGTAGAACTAAATTTTTAGTTATATAGGAAAAAACACCTGAAATACGTCAATTAGTCATGGGGTTGCACCACTAGCAGGTGATGTTGCTTGGGTATCGGAGGAGATCGGCGGAGATCTTGGTACGGTCTCTTACAAAGCATACATGCTTATATATTGTCACGCCTATATCTCTGAAGGGGTAAGCGGGGGAACACTATACGCCCAAATTTCACCGAATGCTGTTTTGTACCACGTATGAATCAAATATTAAAAAAAAAATAGTAAGATGGTCTGAGATTGTAATAGGAAAGATTATTGGTAACACTTAATATTAACTTTATCTCCATCAAACCTAATTGAGTTTTAATTCTCTCTCTGCTTTATATTAGAAAAGATGTGGTGCAAAATCGTAACTAATATCTTTTCATCTTTTGTAACTGGTTGAGCGGGCGAGATAAATAAATTCAAAATGGACTGTACTTGCGGGGAAAGACTAAAATGAAATTTACACGCGATTGTCGACGGGAAAAGTAATGGAAAAACAGAGAAAATGCACACTACCTTGCTGCTTGCTGCGAGATGCTGAGGTGGAGGCTGCCGGGGGCGTCATTTTATCATATACCGGCGCAACCAGTAACAGAAGAACTTAAAAGTTATTTCTATTGGAACACAAAATAAATAAGGGTAAAAGAAAAATAACTTACAATCTTCTACACGTGCAGCGATATTTCATCGTAGCTTCAATTATTGCCCCTTTTAGTCCATTATTCTTTTTAACTACTATGTACCGTAAGATAGGCTTCTAAGATGATTTAATGCAGCTTTATTTGTAGATTTTATTAATGTCATTCTTAAACATTTATTTATATTTGAAACATAACTGGTTGGTTTTTAAAAGCAATGCAAGCATGCAGCAAGCATTTTTATTGAGATAGTAAAAAAAATCTCACAATATTGATTTATTGATATCTTCCATTTTCAGGATATTATAAGTTGCAATTTATGAAATTTTAGCAAGTTACGCCAGAATTTAACTGTGTATTTTGGAACTTGAAAAACTAACAGTTTCTGCTCCGGCAGTGAACGCAATAATTAGGTATTTAAAACTTTTCACGCATTGGGTGTTGGCAAAAGTATACGATGAATTCTATATAGGAGAAGAAAGACAATTTAAATAGTGGAACTGTTAATACCTTGATTACCCCACTTGGCGGAATTTACGTAATGAATGTCATCTGAGATACATAAAATATGTGTCTTCCTTACCGGTCAGGTTAAAAGTAATAGGAATAGTACAATTGTTTTTATTCAAGATGTTAAATAGCGGAATCCTCTGAATTTCATTACACGTATGGAGTCATACTTCTAAGTACTAACTAAAACATTGACTCCTATGTCTATGTATGTCGTTTAAGGTCGGCACAACAAGCACAAGAGGAAATGTTTATACGTATCTCCTGATATCCATCTGAGCCGATTGATGCTCATTGCTGGGTATATGCTTCCTTCCCCCCAAGGATCAAACGACACTTCTTTCGCTTCCTACATGCACGTTTGAGTATCCGAGTAATTTTGACTTTTCAGTTTTTGAGCAATATGCACACGTGGTCTTCAAATGCAAGATTCGGCTTACCCTGACGCCTTCTACACTCTACTTTCGATCAATATATATTCTGCGTAAATCGTTCTTCACTCATTCGTTGGAAGTGTCTAAACCAACGGAGCACGCCCTTTTTCAGCTTAACGCTGACACTTCTTTCAAACCTGCCATATTGCGTATTAATTCGTTACGTATTCGATTAACCAATGTTACGCCGCGCAATTTTCGAAGTGATCGCATCTCCACAGCATTCAACTTACTTTCATGCATCTTCTGATATACTCAGGGTTCGCTACCGAAAAGCAACGTTGGCACTAGCACTGCGTTATGTATCGCGAGTCACGCTTCTTTTACGATGCTTTATCTCTTTACTAATTAAGACAAAGAACCGTTAACTTTGTTTCCGGCAGCTACTCGCCGTTCTACATCTGAATCACATCTTCCGTCCGCGGATTCATACTCCCTAAATACACAACGTTCCTGGTTTACCCAAATCTCGTACTGAATGTCGTGTGATGTCAACACTTCAGTAGCAGTCTTGATAATGCCTCGGAATATTGCGAAATAAAAGATTATAATAGATAGATAATTTTTATAGTTATTTATTGTTAAAAACAAAACTAAAATCAATTTAACATTATTCTTAGTTAAAAAAAAAACAATTAAAACTATACCTAAATAAAAACTACCTAACCTATTCATCAAAATTATGACTGGGTCCCCTCGGTAGGGTACCCATGATGCAGGCAGCATTCCCACGCTGAATAGCTATGGACAGCCTTTGCGCGAGAAAACTACCTGCACGAGGATCGCCAGTTTCTTCCCTCAGACGCTTACTTAAAGCCGTAAAAAGACCATGTGCGCCGCGACCCCATGGACCTAGTGTCTCGACACCAAATGGAATGAATTCATATTGGGCACTGAGACAACTGTACTTGCCAATCTTCAGCCGCTTGCGAAGATTTGCCGCAGCGCTTGCTTTTTTGCTAGTAGCCGGGAGATAGGACTTCGCAAAATTGATAGATAATTGTTTTACATTTCATTACAAGTTTTCCTTGTCTACCGAACCCTTGCAAATTTATTACGAACTTTACGACGTTTTTGAGTAGAATTCGAGTGGGGACTTTCGTTCTCTATAATCGTCTTTACACGGGTGATTTGATATTAGACTCTGTCTAGTGCGCAAGGTCCTAGTCTTATTAAGCATGGTACAAAAGACCGTGCAAATATTAGTCGTAATAGCAGAACAATGTACTCTAAAGTTTATTATAAACGTTTCAGGTGCAATCGGAAATTACGAAACTCAGTCAGGTACAAAAAGGCTCTTTTTGTCATTACGTTCAAAGGATATAAATACTAATTTACTTCTAATTACTACTTGAAAATCAGATAATAGGTAAATAATTCAATGAGAACAGCTTTATGGATTTTTTCTTAATTACTTATACAAAATACGCGTTGATTTGGAATTTCATTCTGCGCACTCGAAAGTAACTATTGGTTAGGTGTATCTTTTAATTTAATGTGAGAAAATTTAGTCCTACGGTTTATTCTGCTGTGGTAAAAGCAGGTGTCGGCTGGCTTCGACCTCAGTAATTAACACAACAATGGAATTTCATTGCGTTAGCAGTAACTTAATGTTAGTGTCTACTTTATTTTAAGAAGTGGGATTCCTGAGTTAATGGTTCAATATTTATATTTCATAAGCAAATGTATTTTTCTTTAATTAACAATCAAAATTTATATGCGTGTAATATATCATTTAGAGAGAAAAATGCAAGGCAAATTATTTTAGTGAAGTCATCCCACTAATGAAAGCATATAATAGACTCTTGTGGAAAAATCTGCCTTGATTTCTTCAGAACGCTTAGTTTATGAGAAGGTATCCTGATGACGATTAGAAAGTTGTTGTAAAAAATGTTTTTTTTTTGTAAATGGTAGAATGCATTTATGTAATTCAATATCCTGCTGCAGGGAAACAGGGTGACTTTGTGTTGGTCTCCCAGCCTAGGAGAGGCAAAACTATCCACTGAATCGGATTTCACGATATGCCAGAGGTTTAGTAACTGTGAACTAGAGATGCCACAGGATGGGACTCTCCTCGGTTCCCCACGATCTCCCAAAAGTTGCATCCGTTGTAATACGATATTGGGATTTGGTAAAGGTAAACTTAAAATTATAGTTAAAGTTTACCAAATAAAATAAGCAATAGAGAACAATTGAACAAATAATGTACTTTTTATATTTGGGTGTAAGAGGCTCCGCCAAAATCTCCGGAGTCAAAGCGACCTCATCTGTTAGGGATGCATCTGCTGACTAACGGACAAGGCAACGACGCCGGTGCTTTTATGGGATGTAGAGGTCACACGGCTGTTGCCACTAACAATGCCAAAATTCAAAAGCTAAACGAAAGCTGCTTCCGGCAGCCTAATAAAAGTGAATGGAGTTCACGTTCACGACCCCAAATATAGGGTTTTGAAGCACTAGAGGTTTATACCACGCGGAAATACGATATACCCGTTTAAAGATTCGTTTTATTTTTCTTTTCTTTTTTCACTATGATAATGCTTCGTTCATATTTTTTTTAAACATGAGTTAATATCTAAAGGAGTTAGTTCGAGCTATTCCTACATTCATAGTTAAGTCACTGACGCGTTCTCACAATATTTTGTTTTATTCTATACATCTGTAGATTTACACGATTCTCAAAAACGAAAAGAAATAATAAATTAAATACCCATCAATTTAAAAAAAGTAGGCACAGGTACACATGTATTTTCGGCAGCGAAGCACACATTGTAATGTTTATTTGTGCCCTAAATGTCTATATTCAATAATTGTTTCGCAGCATTAGTGGGTACGAGGTATTATGCCATTAATCTTGTCAAACGAGAATGAAGTGGTCAGGCGTAACCCTCATTTCTCAAAGTAACGTCGACTATTAATTAACGTGAAATTTCCTATCTATGCAAATGAAGTTCTCCTTGAAAAATGCCAGTTGGATGATGATTCTTTTTGACTGTCTGATTATTTATTTTACTATATTATAAACTTGCAACTGCGACAAATAGCTAATTATTATAGAGACAGCCATCAGCCAGTAAAATTCCGGTCTTGGACTGCCTCGGTGGCGCAGTGGTAGGGTATGCGGCTGCCGCACTGAGGTTCCGGGTTCGATTGCCGAGTCGGAACTAAAATTTGTGTGATCCGTAAATGTTTGCTTTTGAGTTGTTCCTATGTAGAATATGTATGTGTTTAGAAATATTTAAGTATGTTTATCAGTTGTTTGTCTCCTCTCATCCCATAGTACAAGCTTACAGCTTAGTTTAAGCTAGATGGCGCTGTGTAAAAACTGTCCCTCTAAATTTATTTTTATTTATTAATTTGTATTAAGATCAGTAACTCGTAGGTGTGAAGTCGAAAGCGGATCCTTGGCTCCGGATTGTAGGAAGCCCTCATATTGAGTGGAACCAGGACTAACGCTTGGATGATGATATGCCTGTGAACAGTGTACATGGGTAGAGGTTTTCAGTGAAAAAGATATAGATGTGACAATGTGCTTCTATGCTTGTTGTTTCTTCTTTCACGTCGCGAAATTACTTGTTAATTTATAGGAACAATTTTACTGACCTACTTTCAGATATTTTTCATTTACGAAACCATGGGAAAATATCAACTTTTTATAACTACCTTATATTACATATGGTGATTGAATTGTGTAGGTAGTATTAAATAGCCATATATAACTAATTGACATTTCCTCTTGACTTGGGTATAAAGCTGTAAAACGGTGCTTATTAGTAGATATTTTGTAAAATATTTCATCCCATATTGTTTCTTCATCTAATGTCAGAAATTGGGTTGGGTTGGTTGGGTTGCCCCATAAAAACCACCTGCCAAAACAAAATATATGGTAATGCACAATAGGAATGCTGCTAGAGATATATAGGCCGCCGCCGCAACTGGGACAGACGCTCAGATGCTGATGACTTACTGTACTTTAATTACATAACTTTTTCAAAGTAAAAATGTAAAAAGCCGTGCAGTTTTGACCAAAGAGGCGTCAAATTTTTTTTTAATAATAAGTTTTAGAAGAAATTTGTCAGACACATTTGCAGGCGACAGGTGCGGCATGATAGTAACAATTCAATTAGAGGAATATGATACTCTCGGTTATGGTCCTGTGTAAACAACAAAGCAGACCTTCATTAAAAATTCCCAGCGCGAAAGAGAAGATATATTAGACGCACATATATATATTTTTAAATTAAAGAACGTTTTAAACTATTTACCTTTAAAGAATGACTTTATTTGACCCGTTCAGTTGGAAATCATTCATTTAAGGTGCTGGGATGCGTGCTTGCTGGGATTGACGTGACGATGGACGTCGTTGACTGTCATTTTATACATATTATAGATCAGCTGTGCCCCACAACTTCGCCTGTGACATACTTTGAACCACTTAGCACTTGTTTAACCCATATATTATGCGTTTATGCCTAAATTTTATCTGGATTGGTCCAGCCGTGTGTAGTAACATACACACAACATTCATTTTTATAATATTAGTGCTGACTAAAACATTAATGTATAGAGCGCGATAGTTTACAATTTACACTGTGGTTTCAGTTACCTAGCAGAACATAATGTAACAATTATGCTAAAGCATTCACAGTTGTGAAAGCATTTTAATATTACAAGGTCCTATACACCAACCTTTTTTAAACAGATTGTTCAATAACATTCGTTTGCAACTTCAAAGTGAGATTAGATTACAGAATGTACAAAGCAACCACAGATGCCAAACAATAAATGGCTGTCAAATACAGCCTTATTGCCAAGTGCTCTCTGAAGCTATTCGTGAAAACTTTTCACTTGACTTATACGTACTTTGAACAGTTTCAATTTCATGTTCACAAACCTACACAGAGAATTAGAGAATAATTCCAAATTATCAACTATCGAATTACAATGTATTGTTTGAACGTTCATGTCAAAATTATGTCGGTACTGAATGTATTGCTTTACACTGCAAGCTATTGTTTTGTGTAAATCTGATATCATTGTACAATATTAGATACAATTTAATGCCAAAATTTCAATTGCTGAACTCAAACATATTTTTATTTTGAAACTTACGCACATTGAAACTAATTTAACAAAAATAAGACGTTGCGTAAATGTCGATTGACAATTGTTTCGGCTTCATCAAAATTTATATTTGAAATCTCGATATATTTATAAATAACAAAGAAATAAATGGATAAAAAAAAAACAAAAAAAAAAACTGTCAAACATCTACGATCGCGTTCCGCGATTTATTTTGTATTTTGTTGGAAAAATCGTTTGAATTTTCATATAAATATTTTTAAAGTGTTGAGCAATTTTAGTGTGTGCTCCACTATTGTTATCTTTTCATTGATTCCCTTATAAAGTCAACAAAAGTGAAATTCAAAGAGTGGTTCAATAAGAAATAATTTGCTGTCAATAAGTAACAAAAGTGACAAGCGGGCTCAGACGCTGTTGCTAAGGCCGCCATCGGTTGTCCTAGCGACGACATGCGTTGCTAGGTCTCTTCCACTGCAACACCGTGTGACGCACCTACGTAACGACGCATGCGTCTTGTTTCCACAACAAGCAGCCTTCATATTTTGACATTGACTTTTTTATGTTTTCAGTGTATATTTTAAGTTACTTTATTGTGTTTTTAAATTTGTTTTAAGTTATTCTTTTTTGTGAATGTATTTATCTGTTGTGAATGCAGTCCGTGACCCAATCTTGTGATGGCACGTCGAACGCGACCCATACCTGTACACAGTGCAACAAGTCTTTCAAATCTTTGAAAGGCCTCAATATACACACCACTAAAACTCACAGGAGATGTATCAGCCAAAACAGTTCACCTTTAGACTTCCATCCCATTATTCCGAGTGCGCCTACTTCTGTACCCAACGATCCAACTCCTTTCCACACATATTTAAGCCATTTGAAAAATAGTATACCAATAGTTAAAAGAATCCCTCGAGGAGCTCGAATAACCGTTGCTACACATTTGTCACAATTAATTCAGAAATGTTACAAAAGCAATTGTACTCAAGACTGGCAGAACCTATTTTTATTTTCATACAGCACTCTACATATAATAAAAACTGATGAACCGAATTTATCCTTGACACAAAAGATTAAGAATAACTGTACTGTAAGCTCCTCGCCTTCTCCTGCACCTCAAATGAAACATGATACCCCTCATAATCGCAACAAACTCATTGAAAACAAAATCAGTGACGGAGATCTCAAAGGTGCCGCTCGCCTTTTGTTCTCCAACGACGTGCTATCACCAGATACTCTTGACACCCTCCAGGCCTTACGGACAAAACATCCTCCAGCTCCAGTAAACCCATATTTTCTCGACCCACCAACAGCAGGGCATGCATGCCTTCAAATTCAAAACAAAGATGTAACGAATGCCATTTTATCATTTAAACCAGGTTCGGCTGCAGGTTTGGATGGAATCTCACCCCAACATTTGAAAGACTTAACATCGCATTCTGTGGGTGATGCAGGCGAGCAACTTGTAAATTCGATCACTAAATTAATAAACTTTATGTATTCCGGTTATGTCAATCCAGAAATTGTACCCATTCTTTTCGGCGCGAACCTCATTGCCCTAACCAAAAAGGACGGAGGGGTGAGACCAATTGCTGTTGGATCAACACTACGACGTCTGGCCTCCAAAATTGCTGTTCGACATATTTTACCAAAATTAATTTCGGAATTTGAACCCGTACAGTTAGGCTTCGGTGTAAAAGGAGGGTGCGAGGCAGCCGTCCATGCCTTACGCTCGTTCCTAACTTACGGACAGCCTGACGTTTTGCTCAAAATTGATGTCAAAAATGCATTCAATTCGGTAAATAGGGATACCCTGCTAACGGAAATAAAACAACATATACCGGAAATTTACAATTATCTTCTTCTCAGTTACGCTGACCCAACTAAATTGTTATATCGTTCTAATGAACTGTCATCGGAAGTAGGTTGTCAACAGGGTGATCCCCTTGGGCCTGCAATTTTTAGTTTGGCTATAAATCCGATAATCAAAAATTTAATTTCTAAATTCAACGTTTGGTATCTGGATGACGGAACCCTAGGAGGTGATGTGGATACTGTTTTTTCGGACCTTTTTTTAATCAAAAATAAATTTGAAGCCATTGGTTTGGAGCTTAATTTTAGCAAATGCGAACTTTTTATAAATAACTGCGACTTAAATTTTAATGACGTTGAACAAAAATTTAATATTTTGGCTCCAAATATTAAAATAGTTAACAGTAATTCCCTTTACCTTTTAGGTTCTCCAATTTTTGATGGATCTATTTCTGAATATATTAATAATTCAATAACTAAATTTCAAAATACTGCTGACCGTCTCCTTGAAATTAGTCCACATTATGCACTCTGCATCTTAAAATTCTGTCTTTTCGTCCCAAAATTTACATATGTGCTACGTTGCTGCTCTTTTTGGAATCACCCAGATCTTTTGACACAAGTAGACGACATAATCAAAATTAGCTTAGAATCGATTCTCAATATGCAGCTAAACGAGCTTTCTTGGACCCAAGCATCCCTACCTATCCGTTATGGTGGTTTAGGGATTCGCAAAATTTCCAGAGTCGCTTTACCAGCGTTCCTATCTTCTGTCCATAGTTCAGCAAATCTCATAAGTAAAATTTTAAGGGCATCCCCTTCAAACTTTGAGATTGCTGGCTTGGAAGAAGCTAGAAACGCGTTCTTAATTACATGCCCAGGTCAAAATTTTCCAGATTCTCCAAATTTACAGAGGAGCTGGGACGACATACATTGTAAATTGATTTATAACAATCTTTTGAGCTGTAGTACAGGTTCGGCGCGTGCTAGGCTTTTGGCTGTGGGTGCGCATGAGGCCGGCTACTGGCTTCACGCGTACCCTTCGTCAAATACAGGAACATTTCTTGAGCCTGACACGCTTCGAATCGCAACCTGTCTACGGCTTGGGGTTCCGGTCTGCGTTCCTCATAAATGTCCCTGTGGCAGTGATGTCGACAAGCTTGGACATCACGGACTGTCATGCCAAAAAAGTGCAGGCCGCTTCTCGAGACATGCCGCACTAAACGATATCATTCGCCGGTCTCTTGCCACTGTCAACGTGCCAAGTCTACTTGAGCCGACTGGTATTGCAAGAGACGATGGCAAGAGACCGGACGGTATGAGTTTGATTCCATGGAAGATGGGCCGGGTGCTGGTATGGGATGCAACCTGTTCAGACACGCTGGCCCCTTCCCATCTACATGGAACCAACAACAGAGCTGGTGCGGCTTGTGAAGCGGCTGAAAAAGCTAAAGCATGCAAATACAGGGGTCTAGGCTCCGAATATGATTTTGTCCCATTCGGTGTCGAGACCCTTGGTCCGTGGGGTCCTAGGGCTACAAGGCTTTTTAAAGAAATAGCAAAAAGGTTAGTCGACATTACAGGAGACCGAAGAGCTGGCAGCTACCTCGGCCAAAGAATTAGTTTAGCTATTCAAAGGGGGAACGCTGCCAGTATCTTCGGAACCTTGCCTAAAGGGACTCCTTATATTAATATATTTTAAATTATCATTTTTTTTTTTTTGTAAAACATTAAATAGTTGTATGTTTAGTTCCTTTTGTAATTATTTCAATGTATATTTAATTATAAATAAATTATTATAAGTTATATTATATGAATTGAATTGAAATGAAATTTAAAAAAAAAAAAAAAAAAAAAAAAAAAAAAAAAAAAAAAAAAAAAATGGATAACACTCGATCATAACATTATTTTGAACGTCATGGACATATACCGTCATGGCATAGTAGGTTCGGAGCGTAGTTGGTGGCACGAAATCCTTCTCAATTGCCGTCAGGGTATAAACTGTTTCTTATATAGGGTAAACATAATCTCGTCTCACCCCCAAAGGTCAAACAATCCATTTTAGATGGATATTTTGACCTTATCATGCTGACCAGACGGTATGGCAAAGGTTTTTGTATAAAGTTTTGCGAAAGTGTTGCCTTAGTCGACTTTTATGGCACCCATCAAAATGGTGGCAACATTTATACTCTACACCCAACACCACACGGGTCAGTTTTTGATATCAGTTAAATAAATATGCGTACCTTACACTCACAAAATACCAATATACCAAAATACCATTATAACTTAAGTATTGTTATAGTGATGCGAAGAATCTATACTAATATATAAAGCTGAAGAGTTGTTTGTTTGGTTGAACACGCGAATCTCAGGTGGGTTGATTGAAAAATTATTTTTGTATTAGATAGTCCATTTATCGAATAAGGCTATAGGTTATATATCTATAATTTATAAATGACGGGATTTAATAGGTGCGACGGGAGTTCGAAGTATGTTACGGTTGAAGGGGTTTAGTTATTGGTGACATAAAACATCAATACATAAACATTATTAGAATTGTAACCGTTTTAATTCTTTAGTCAGTAAAGTTAGGTAGGTAGGTACTCGAAGCTAAGCACCAAAGCGAGCCGAAGCTCAACAACTCAACAGGGAGGCGAAATTCTAAAACATACTCACGTAGCTCATTTCCTTAGTAATGGGGTTATATTCCGCGGCTCAATTTTCAATTTCCTAACCTCTTTCGGCATCGTATTCTTTTTTATAACGAATTATATTCTTGAGATGTAAAAGTCGTGGATAAAACGCTTAAAGCCACTAAGTAGATTGACATTTTTCTTTATTAAGAGTAAAACCTCTTTTGCGTTAAATTCTGTTTATTAAATTTTTTGTATGAAGTAATATGAATATTTTTTTTAGCAATTATAATGTTAACCTTTTTTTTTGAATCAAAAATCTTGAACTAAGTAACCAGGACAATGTTCTATCTGAGCTACAATACCGTACCGAAAAAAGTTGAAATTCTTCACAATATAAAAAATACATACATAAATACATATTGCCACGCTTTTATCCCCGAAGGGGTAGGCAGAGGCATATTAAACGCCCACATTTCACCGTATGGATTTTTGTCCCACTTAACAGGTGGTGAGTTCATTGCCGTGTTGAAATGGACAGGCGAAGGCGGTGGCGACCTGCTGTTGAAATTTTTTAAGCCACCCTTAAGGCCTTCAAACTGGCTTAACGACTGCCATGTTATTGGCAACTAGGACCAACGGCTTAACGTGCCTTCCGAAGCACGAAACTGCTGGGGTGGGTCTAAAGGACCGTATAAATTTAATAAAATTAAATTTAATAAAACGTGTCTATTTTAGATGTTAAATTTGAAAGAAATTTTGAACCAGTTGCCTTTTTAGAGAGGTAAAAACAAAAAGGCTAAAAGGTCTTATGTGCTAGACACTAATTAGCACGACCAATTAAAGTCCTGGTAGTCTCGGACTAAATATAAAAAATAAATATTAAAATATTATATTTATAAAACTAAGTACGACTACCTCGGTTGCATAGATGGTAGTGATGAAGTGTGGGTGGATAGTATACCTCTGCCTATGCCTATGGGAAATAGGCGTGCCCATACATGGCTCATGGCTTAGCAATTTTTACTTCGGTGCCGAAACTCTAATTGCTTCCCTTTGTACTGCGCAAAAACCTGTGGAGAAGTAATGACAAATTTCTTACATAGATTTCATCTGCTTATTATTCAAACAACAAAAAATGTAGTTAGCAGGCATCAAAATGCCTCTATTTTTATTTCTTTTCCTCCCACTTTCGATAGTAACTCAATCGAGATATTGATGGAATCTATTTGCGTAACAAATTCTATTTTAAACATTACTCAATAACATCCTTCTTCTTGTAAATATTTCGAACAACGATATGAGTACATATCAATATCGCACTGAAAGTTTCATAGCGTTGTCTAAACACTGAGTAAGTTATTCTCGCAAGAGTGTCCGGTTGGGTAAACAAAATCTTGTCCAATTTAACCTTACCAAGATTCAAGTTTGTACATTCACCGTTAAAAAAGTCTCATTTACAGTGGCGCCGCAATTCCAGGGCACTCCTCTCTCCATGATACAAGTTGATTTTGATTGGGATTGTTGAGATCTCTAATGACATCCAATACTGAGTCATTTAGAGGATAAGGCGAAGCTGGCGTCCAATAAGCTCGGACAGCTCAATAGGGCGCGCAGTACTTTACTACGGAGTAAACACTGCTTATCTAGAAGTTGCAAGTGAGGCCACACATGGAATACTGCTGTCACCTTTCAGCTGGTGCACCTGCATACAAGCTTCGACCTTTCAACTCGGAAGAAGGGCGTGCTATGAGGATTGTCAACAATTCTCTACCAGCAGGCGGTGTCGAGCCCCTTCGCGACAGGAGAGGCTTCGCCTTCTTATGTGTGTTCTATCGCCCGTTCAACGGTCTCTGCTCTGGGGAATTGTTTGATATCATTCTCACAGCTACTATCTATTCGGACGTGAAGGCTGCCGCGGATGCGAGAGTTTCTTACGCGGTCCATCCGCGTGACCCCACACATCCACCGCAGCATCTTCATTTCCGTGACACGCAGCTTCTGCTTGTGTCGCTCCAATATCGGCCACGTCTCACTGCCATGTAAAAGGACAGGTCTAATAATGGTTTTGTAGACCTGTCCCTTCAACCGGATCGGCATTTTAGGGTCACAAATGACACCGGTCATCTCCCGCCATTTGGCCCACGCGGCAGCAATGCGTGACTTGACGTCGCAATCGATGTCACTGGACGTGTGAAAAACAGATCCCAGGTATTTAACCTGGTCCGTGCGCTCGACCAAATCACCGCCTATGCGGACGGATGTAGGATCTGTCGAGTTTAGTGCCAAGTACTCGGTCTTCGCCACATTTAGTTTCAGCTGAGTTTTCATGAACGTCTGCAGAATAAAGTTCTTCGAAAGGGGTCTTTGGTAGATGGTTTTTACATGGTGAGGTGAGAGTGCTGCACCTCTGGTGTTGCAAATGTCCAAAAGCCAAGGTTACCTCTTTCTATCAGGTGGGCCGTATGCTTGTCTACCATCTCAGTGGCTAAAAAAGTCACTTTATTTCCGTCTGTCTGTCCTTGTGTTACCACTGTATTTCTCAGTAACGGGTCAACCTAGCAAGTTGAAAAATATAGCCAATACTACAATACTTGTCCCTAAAAGGTGCATAAAAATCAAGATCCGGAGTAGACACGATAAAAAGATATTGGCAAATTAAAATTTTCGCAAAAATTGGAAAGGACTAAATCAACCTTAATTTTTAATTTCTTTTATTTTAAGAAAGTTCCAAAATTATTTGTTGTAAACCTAAATGGTAGTTTCCGTACATACATAGCACGTTCAGTCATACAAATAAATAAACTTTTCAGTTTTAAAATATTATTAGTATTAATATTAATCGTCAGCATATTCCATCTCAAGGAAAATACTAAAATCAAAGTAACGCTACAACAAGCTCACAATAGCGCATAATTTCTTCATCCTATAAGAAATAATAGAACCCTGATTTCTGTTATAGCCCGTACCTACAGAGAAAGGAAATTGAATTATTGCTAACATGGAATAGTACTTATTCAATAACTGGACGGACCAATTCGACTGTTCTCAATAGAGGTAATTAGGGTGATATATTTATAGTTAGGCTCTTAAGAACGATAGGTTTTGGCTTCCAAGTTTGAATTATTCTCTCGAGAACGAACGAAAATCAGAAACCGTCTGACGTTTAATTCAAATTGTGGAATTAAAATACACGAGCTTCTAGATAGTTTCTCTCTTCGAACGTAACACTTGATTTATTATTTTAAACTACTGTAAATAAAATTATCAACTATACTTCAACAACAATAAGAACATTTTCATGTAGGCAGCATACGTAACTTTTATATTTATCTAGCTTTATCTTTCAGTATTCGGCCGTTAGATACTTAACTTTGACTGGCTCGGTGGCATAAGTGTTACGATATGTATGAAATGATTAATGAATTGACAGGAAGCGAAAGAAGTATGCTCGGATAGCCAAGTCTGGCGATCTGTCCTTTCTGACTTCCCCGTCAGGGATGCAGCGTGAATATAATTAAGTAGTTAGTAATTCTAATTTCAAAAAGATTTCACTACCATGATTTACAGATGGTCGGAATATTACAGTGCCAATCCAATAGCCTTTGAAAAATTGCTGCATCTTATCTAGACAATTTGTCTTCAAGAGACTTAAAGTTGAGAATTGTTAATCATAATCCGAGGGTGAAATAAGGTCTTTCGCCTATTCCATATAATCGTTTTATAAATTTTGTCCACCAATACGTATTCAAATAAAGTTCGATGTATAACTGTTAAACTATAAATAGAGTATTGTACATGATAACAAAAATAATTTTATAAAGGTGCTAATTAGTCATCCGTATGACAGTAAATCTACTCCTTATCAACTCAATATTCATAGTAGATGGACTCAAGCTGCAAACATTTGTTATTCAAAGGAAGAAGGCTGCTAATTGAAGTAGAACCATTGAATATAGATTGCAATAAGACGTTTGCATTTGCAAACAAAAGGGAATAGTAACTAGCAGACATTCAGATATCAAAGCTGCTTGTTGTTACCTACTGTTGTATAAAATGAACCGAACTGAATAAACAATTTGAGAAACTAGCGAGTAAGTAATTGCAACATACTGTCACGCCTTTATCCCCAAAGGGGTAGGCAGAGGCGTACTATACGCGCTCGTTTCACCGTATGCATATTTACAAAACGTGATGGAGATTTCTTCTGTTCCTGTTTACTAAATGAACTTGTTACCAGGATTAAAAGTAGTCTATGCCCTATTCTAACTACGCGTACGCCTTTCACCCCCTCAAGAAAGTAGGACAGCACCCGAATCCTTCCCAAAGCGGGACTACACCCAGACCACCAAAGAAGCGGGATAACACCCGAACAACCCCCTTCTCCGAAGACGATATCGCGTTTGCGGATAAAGTCTGCTGTGAGCCTTGGGGCTATCCTCCCGAGGGCTTAACCGGGACTCCTGGCCATAGACAAATGGAAGGGCACCGTGTGGTTTTAGTTACTAAGAGTCCAGCATAGCATCCATGAGGATATCCACACGTGAAATAAAATAAAAATGTCCGATTCCGATGTAGGCTATTTGACTGTAAAGTTTCATCAAAATGAATGATGAACTACTGGCGTAGTTCGTGAATATGACTTCAGTCCATCACAACAATAAAAGACTCCCAGAAAATAAAAGATTTCCAGCAGATTTCAATTCAGTTAGAGTTTAGAAGCAGAACTCTTAGATTAAGAAGAGTGATCGATGAAAATTATTTGAGATTCGAATTGATTCGATTCGAAAACCCAAAGTAAAAAAACTTAACTTTAATGAATTTCTGCTCAACAACTCTTTGTTTATCAGTCTACGATCTCAAATCGATCGAAGTCACAAGATCAAGAGAGCAAAAGGATCTCACGATCTGCCGTGCTCAGGTGTCAGGTTCGAAACCCAGGTCAGAAAAAATCTTTCTGTGATTTGCAATGTGTCAAAAATGAGAAAGAATGTGTCAAAATTAAATTCTAGTATAGTTTAATTAAGTGAAATCTTATATTTTTTTATTGTAATATATAAACAGTATTTATCGGTCTTATATCATTTGTGGCCAGTACAAACGAATAGCGGAAAAATATCAGAGCCTGCGTCCTTCTGATATAATATCTAATAGATTTTTTAATAGGTATCACAACGAAAAGTGCTTCAAACAGGTTTTGGGAAAAAATAGAATATCTTCAATGCCCCTAGAAATCGCTATATCGTGATAGGTTTTGGCTTCCAAGTTTGAATTATTCTCTCGAGAACGAACGAAAATCAGAAACCGTCTGACGTTTAATTCAAATTGTGGAATTAAAATACACGAGCTTCTAGATAGTTTCTCTCTTCGAACGTAACACTTGATTTATTATTTTAAACTACTGTAAATAAAATTATCAACTATACTTCAACAACAATAAGAACATTTTCATGTAGGCAGCATACGTAACTTTTATATTTATCTAGCTTTATCTTTCAGTATTCGGCCGTTAGATACTTAACTTTGACTGGCTCGGTGGCATAAGTGTTACGATATGTATGAAATGATTAATGAATTGACAGGAAGCGAAAGAAGTATGCTCGGATAGCCAAGTCTGGCGATCTGTCCTTTCTGACTTCCCCGTCAGGGATGCAGCGTGAATATAATTAAGTAGTTAGTAATTCTAATTTCAAAAAGATTTCACTACCATGATTTACAGATGGTCGGAATATTACAGTGCCAATCCAATAGCCTTTGAAAAATTGCTGCATCTTATCTAGACAATTTGTCTTCAAGAGACTTAAAGTTGAGAATTGTTAATCATAATCCGAGGGTGAAATAAGGTCTTTCGCCTATTCCATATAATCGTTTTATAAATTTTGTCCACCAATACGTATTCAAATAAAGTTCGATGTATAACTGTTAAACTATAAATAGAGTATTGTACATGATAACAAAAATAATTTTATAAAGGTGCTAATTAGTCATCCGTATGACAGTAAATCTACTCCTCATCAACTCAATATTCATAGTAGATGGACTCAAGCTGCAAACATTTGTTATTCAAAGGAAGAAGGCTGCTAATTGAAGTAGAACCATTGAATATAGATTGCAATAAGACGTTTGCATTTGCAAACAAAAGGGAATAGTAACTAGCAGACATTCAGATATCAAAGCTGCTTGTTGTTACGTACTGTTGTATAAAATGAACCGAACTGAATAAACAATTTGAGAAGCTAGCGAGTAAGTAATTGCAACATACTGTCACGCCTTTATCCCCAAAGGCGTAGGCAGAGGCGTACTATACGCGCTCGTTTCACCGTATGCTTTGCTTTTTGTCTCACGTAACAGGTGGTGAGCCCTTTGTAAATATTGTAGGAGAGAGTAAAAAACTGAATGCCATGCATATTTACAAAACGTGATGGAGATTTCTTCTGTTCCTGTTTTCTAAATGAACTTGTTACCAGGATTAAAAGTAGTCTATCTCCTATTCTAACTACGCGTACGCCTTTCACCCCCTCAAGAAAGTAGGACAGCACCCGAATCCTTCCCAAAGCGGGACTACACCCAGACCACCAAAGAAGCGGGATAACACCCGAACAACCCCCTTCTCCGAAGACGATACCGCGTTTGCGGATAAAGTCTGCTGTGAGCCTTGGGGCTATCCTCCCGAGGGCTTAACCGGGACTCCTGGCCATAGACAAATGGAAGGGCACCGTGTGGTTTTAGTTACTAAGAGTCCAGCATAGCATCCATGAGGATATCCACACGTGAAATAAAATAAAAATGTCCGATTCCGATGTAGGCTATTTGACTGTAAAGTTTCATCAAAATGAATGATGAACTACTGGCGTAGTTCGTAAATATGACTTCAGTCCATCACAACAATAAAAGACTCCCAGAAAATAAAAGATTTCCAGCAGATTTCAATTCAGTTAGGGTTTAGAAGCAGAACTCTTAGATTAAGAAGAGTGATCGATGAAAATTATTTGAGATTCGAATTGATTCGATTCGAAGACCCAAAGTAAAAAAAAACGTAACTTTAATGAATTTCTGCTCAACAACTCTTTGTTTATCAGTCTACGATCTCAAATCGATCGAAGTCACAAGATCAAGAGAGCAAAAGGATCTCACGATCTGCCGTGCTCAGGTGTCAGGTTCGAAACCCAGGTCAGAAAAAATCTTTCTGTGATTTGCAATGTGTCAAAAATGAGAAAGAATGTGTCAAAATTAAATTCTATTATATTTTAATTAAGTGAAATCTTTTATTTTTCTATTGTAATCTACAAACAGGGTTTTAAAACGTGTACGTATTATTGTACCTACTTGTCTGATTTCCTTTCTGTTTTGTTACAGGTGGCTTTAATACGAGTACCTATTCGGCATACATGGAGCTTGTCGTAGTAACGAGCTTATAAAAATAACAATCAAAGATGTCAAAAAACACTCACATGAATTACTTTTAGTGAATTTAACTGACACAAAAACAAAAATTTATCGGTCTTATATCATTTGTGGCCAGTACAAACGAATAGCGGAAAAATATCAGAGCCTGCGTCCTTCTGATATAATATCTAATAGATTTTTTATTAGGTATCAAAACGATAAGTGCTTCAAACAGGTTATGGGAAAAAATAGAATATCTTCAATGCCCCTAGAAATCGCTATATACTTGAAGTTGCCCTATTGTAAGCTATACACAGGACATAGTTTTCGCCGAAGTTCCGCTACACTTTTGGCAGATTCTGGTGCGGACCTTACAGTTTTAAAGCGGCACGGAGGATGGAAATCCAGCTCTGTAGCAGAGG
This sequence comes from Thumatha senex, assembly GCA_948477245.1. Lineage (NCBI taxonomy): Eukaryota > Metazoa > Arthropoda > Insecta > Lepidoptera > Erebidae > Thumatha > Thumatha senex. The sequence goes on along the minus strand of OX419731.1, from coordinate 15,755,130 downwards.
ATAACATTGAAGATTCCATTCAAAATAAGGAAAAAACGAGCACTCGTAATGCTGAAAATATTAAACTAATGCCTAAAGACATTTCGTCCATGCCATTGTCGCCGCGTGATGTAGAAACATCAAAGGGTTCTGAACCTTTTCTTGAGCATCAGTCCGATACTAAGATTACAAATACTCAAAATGTAAATAAATCGACAACAATATCGATCCCAAATAAAACAGTGACAATAACTTTTAATAATTGCGCTAGCGTATCAAATACGGTATAAATTTGTAATTATTTTTACTTCATTTCACATGTCTTCTTTTAATTATATATATTCATTAATTACATAACAGCGTCCCTTATTTATTTTCTCATAGAAAGGGGATAAAAAGTAGAGTATATAACTCGAGAACAAATTATTTTTCCCACGGGCGATATACTTTGAATCCCTCGCTGCGCTCAGGCGGCTTTTCTAGAATCCTTCGCTTCGCTCGTGCTTCAAAGTAGCGCCCTCGCCATAATAATACTATTTTGCTCCCTTGTTATACAATCTACTATTGTATTATACTCATAAAAAAATGTAGTGTGATCACAGATGGGAAAATTTAAAAATAAATGTAGTAAAATCGAGTTCCATACTACATTTATTTTAAAGAGTCTAACGCTGTTATGTTTAATAACTATTTTTTTGCCGTTGTTATAGGCTGACTAAAAATAACTTAAAATAAAAAGAGAACATGTAGCGAGTTATCTAATAGAATAAATTTGTTCGGCAATTGCACCAAGGAAACATTAAGCCAGGGGATTACACAATAATTACTGAACTAATTTACTCTCTCGCTCTCAGTTGGGAGAAATTTTCATCACAGGCTTGGGTCACGACCTCCGTTAATTCGTAGTAGGTGTGCAATCAGTTGCGATTCATCTACTGAGCTCAACATAAGCCTTTGCAGTTGTATAAAAGCTGGACATGAAATCCTTGTGGTTTAGTACTGATACATCACACATCTATGTGAATTAAACACGTACGTACGAGTATACACAGATTTGTATTGGAATTAGTTATCTCAAAATGTAACTACAGATAAGATACACCATTTTTAAAATACACAAAAAAATGTGAATAGGTTGCGAATTGTATCTCGAATTTTAACTATCGGTATTTTGTGTATGCGTAAATCTAAGTGCACTTCTGCTTAAAGTCAGTATATTATAGTCTCATATTTAGAAAGTGTTGATACAAATACACTACAAAAGCCTAAAACTTTACTCCGTTTTAGGGTTCCGCGGTAAACAAAGAACCCTGTAATATTTTAATAAAACTCTATCTTAGATTTACAATAAATTTAATTGTTCAGCATTTATTACATTTTCTCGTTTAAAAACAGGAACGGATTGAAAACCACGTAAAACACTCCAGTTAATTCGAGTCACGATCTATCCTGATCTTGCACGTAGGCGTATCTACATAAACGAGAGAATATATAAAATTATTTTTCTAGAAATATATACTTCCAACTAAAAGCAACTCATCTCGAATTTCATTTCTATGTATGGCGATTTTGTTTTTATCTACAGGCTGCAGAACACTTGTTAGCGTTTGATGGAGTCTGGTAGTTTTTATGGAAGGTTGTCTTTTCTTATTTTGTCATTTGATTATTTATTGATGTTGTATTTTATTATGGCTGCTAGGAGCAGTTATCATTTGGCTTTTAATGTTCGGCATTTTTGGAGCGAATGCCATTTCACAGAATTAAAGGCATTTCAGACGCGATTAAGAGCAAAAATAGCTGTAGCATTAAATAATGTTAATTCACAGTTATTACTATGATACTTGGTATTGCTATTGAGAGCTTTAAAACTCACTTCTACACAGAGCAAGGTCATTTTTCAGCAACAATTTAACCACGTCACACTTTGGACAGTCCTTTAGCAAAATGTCAGACTTTTTTATCAAAACCGAACCAACTGCAATTTGCTTCCGGCAAACTCTACCTGCAATAGACGATCCAGTTAGCTCGAATACATTTTCAATTTGTTTTAAACAAATATTTTGATGCCAATCTTGTTGCACTGCAGCGCCAACTACTAATGCTCAAAGCTTGCAGGCAATTCTACTCTGAGTATTCAATAAAAAGTATGAATAATATTCAATTCCCAAAAAAAGAAAAGTCGTTCAGAAAATGCAACATATATAGATAATAATATATATTAATAGATGAATAGCACAATTCGTAAGCTGTAGCGTTGAAGTGGAGGTATATTTTTGACGGTACACTTTCCGCCCTCATGTTTAAGTTCTACTTATGAAAAAATCTATATCAGTTATCGGAATTCAGTTTATGTACCTAAAAATTTTGAAGCGCTCGTGGCCCCGCGGTCTCAGTGTTCTGTAAACGATCACTGAGTTACGCAACTTTGACTATGGCTGGTCCTCGGATGGGTGACCACTTTGTGGCATTTACATTTGCGAGCGTTTCCGTGCTTCGGAAGGCACGTCAAGCCGTTGGTCCCGGTTGCCAGTAAAATGGCAGTCGTGAAGCCTGGTTGAATGCCTTATGGGCGGCTTGAAAAATTTCAACAGCAGGTAGCCACAACCTGCGTCTGTCCATTTTCAACACGGCAATGGGCTCACCACCTATTACGTGGGACAGGAATCCACACGGTGAAAAGTGGGCATATAATATGCCTCTGCTACCCCTTCGGGGATAAGGCGTGATGGATATTTATTTATTTATTTTGTTACCTAAAAATTTTATAGGCAAATTTATATTCATTGGTTAGAATTCTTGATATAACTTTTTGAAAAGGGTACAACGCTTTTCTTTTGTAAAATGCCACCAGAAAACTCAACAATAGAATTCAACTGTGTTGTCGCAACTTACAATGGTGAACTTTTTCAATTCATGTCGTGTTTAATATTTTTTGCATAAAGTTCGGTCTTTAGATTAAGAAAGAATTTCTTGAACGTGTAAATTTACTAGTCATGGTACTCCCCATTGGGTAAAAACACATTACAATAAAACATTAATTGCAAAGAAACGTGTTGTCGCATGAAATCTCATTATTAGAATCATTAGGTAATATTGTTATTATGGATTAAGAGTTCATAATGAATCAAGGTATTTATTATATGATCTATAATAATCCAGCAAAACAAGGAAGTCACCTTTGAGCTGTCACATATGTGCATATTATTTTTTTACACACATAAATAGTTCACACGCACAACCATATAATTATTATATCTTTTTACTAACTTATAATAATAATAATTAACTTTGTACTGAACTATTCAGTGACTCTATAAAAAAAACTAATAGGTTCAAAATAAAATACGTCATTACTAAGATATATTTAGATTAGAACCCAATCAAGTATTTTTATAACAAGGGCTTCTGTTGTGGTGAAGTAATGTAATTTGTTTAATTTTAGAGAAAAGGGTATTCAAAATAGCGACCGTCGGTTTGCGGTTTCGAGAAAATAGAAACAGAAACAAATTGCAGGCCGACTAAGATAAAAAGGCCCCGTCATTTTGTTAAACGACGCTCAGTTCGACCCAGTACAAATAACACTGTATCTTCATCGAAATAACACCGACGTACACGCTCTGTAATTAATTAGAATTTGATTGTAAAATGTATTTAATTTCTTGGTTTATATTTAACTAATTTGCTTTACATAATCAAAGGACTAATAGGTTGAAATTAGGTCTGGGAATTGTTTCATAATAATTTGGTTGTAGAGGGTCAGAGGTTCGCCATACGCCTGACTATGGAGTACACAGTAATGACTAGACCTGTATATTTGATGCATGCCTTAATTACGATATTACTACTCACACATCTTCTGTGATCGTTGATGTCATTTAAGAATTGAAAAAATCTCTAATTACGTGTAAATTGCATAGTTCTAATTCTGTGAGTCTCTCTGTTTGTACCGGTAAATCTCTGAAGCGGATGGACCGACTTTAACAGAATATTCACTGGTAGAAAAGTAGTTATAAGAGAAACATAGGATACATTTTATTCTCGTATTCCCACGGGACTACGCGGATGAAATCGCGGGGCGTTCCTTAATTTATAATATATGTAATAAATAAATGAGTGATGAAATGGGAATGTATTTACAGCGCTGTTATTGAGTGAATATACCTACTGCGTATTAGCGAATTTGTGAATCGTTATAAGCCTCGTTTCCTGTTGCAGTTTCGCATTCCATTGTACGTGTTTTACGATTTAAGCCACTGGATTAAATACACACACACAGAGACCGTTATGTTGTATCTCTTCATAATAGGCAGTTAAATACTTTTACATTATATTAAAAACCGCCTTTTGGCGGCCTTATCGCACAAGGCAATTACAAAATCAAAAAGGCTAATAGAGGCTACGCGGAGTTTAACCCTTTACGTAGGTAAATATTGTAATAACCGCATTATATTAAAATGCCGTAATTTCCGTGCTTCGGAAGGCAAGTTAAGCCGTTGGTCCCGGTTGCCAGTAAAATGGCAGTCGTTAAGCCTGGTTGAAGGCCTTATGGGCGGCTGGAAAAATTTCAACAGTAGCTAGCCACAACCTGCGTCTGTCTATTTCAACACGGCAATGAGCTCACCACCTATTACGTGGGACTGGAATCCACACGGTGAAAAGTAGGCATATAATATGCCTCTGCCGCCCCTTCGGGGATAAGGCGTGATGGATATTTATTTATTTATTTATTATATTAAAAACCCTCGTGCGATGTATGATTACGTTGATTTTACAAACAACTTTACAAGTTTAAAGAAATCTTTATTCAAGCTCTGTCGATAAACATGCCATGTAGAAAGTGAGCTGTTGGAATACTACACGAATAGAGAAAAAAATAAAAAGTGAAATAAAGCTCAGTGCCTGAGCCTATTTCAAATGTAAATCTGAGTCGTTGTAACGGGTCAGTACTTCTGAAAAATAAGACGTAAGTCGGCGAGACTGTCGCTCCTTGATTTCGTTGACTTGGAAAATGTTTGAGACTATATTCTCAAATCCGTAAGAATTTCGACTAGTGACTTAGGTAACACATTACTACGAACACTCGTACTTCTGTTACTTTTTTTTTATTCGTCTAAATTCTTAGGACATAGCACTATCAATGTTTATTGTTACACTACTACTCTTGCTTTTCGTGGTGTCTTAATATTGCCGCCTTAGATTTTAAATCTAAGATTGCCGCGATGAAACCGTTACACACTGCTCTATTTGCGAAATTAGTTGCGTTCCCAGAAGAACAGCAACATTGTCATGCTGATTACAATGCTAATCCTTTACGTAGGTAAATATTGTAATGATTCCGCATAGCTTCAATTAGCCTTTTTAATTATATTTGAATAAATAAAATTCCGCGAAAACAAAAACTGTTACATGGATTCTTTTGTTCCTAAAGGTCTGTTACGGGACAATCTGTTATGATACGAAGATTCGGGCCGATAAGACTGCTATCAAAAGAGCTCGTGGACAAAGATAAGAGCGTTGGAACACTTATATCCATCATTTGGTATAAATTTTCGTGCTTTTAGTCGTTTCTGACATGCATATTATGGGAATCAAACATAGTTTACAAATAAATGGACCCATATTTTATATCTGTGGTGTTTCGCTTTTCTATAGGATGTTCACTGCACAACTATTTGCAGTCCTGATTTCTCGCGTTGTGAAGGAGTGAAGCAAATTCCCCTACTTATCTTCTGCTTGGTTTTTACGCGGGTTACAAGAAATTCTAAATTGTCAGAGTCCTGAAAATTGTAAAATTATTTTTTCTGAGATCTGTCATTATTGTAGATCCTGGTTTACAGGAGTCATAGCAATGAGATTGTGGGTGAAATTAGTTTTCAAAACACCAATTCAATTATCGGAGGAACTTCACAAAAGGTAAATTTTATTTTTTCCGACCAATATGAGAAAAATGAAAGTGTGTTATTAGATCACAATCTAACCTCTCGAGTCATTTTTAGTAAATACGTATAGCTGACAGCTGGATTAACACATAGGCAATTTTATTACTGGGAACAAGTTGCTGTGGGGAACGGGTATGGGAAAATTCCAGCCCCAGGCGAAGCCGCCAGTAGTAGCAAGTTTGAATATAATGCCCAAATCGGTTGATAATTCTCGTATAGTAGTTATCGGACCACCAGCCAGGGCAGTAAAAGCTAATTGGCGGCGAGACTAAGCCCGTGTTGGGATTGAGAAAATGAACCTCTTCAGATCAAAGCTATTATTGAGCCCTGATTAGTTTGTAATTTGCGATGGGTTTCGACGATTTTTACCTAGTATTTATTTATTAATACATAAACATACTTAGTCAACAAAGTAATTAAGAAACATAAAAAATCAACAAACATACATAAATGCATATTGTCAGGCATTTGTACCACAAGGGGTACGCAGAGGCATACTATAGGTACAACCACATTTTCCAGTATGCATTTTTTGAAGTGAAAACTTCTTTAGCGGCGTTGAGCACTTTTTCTGTAATGGGTATAAAATCTTAAACTCGCGTCAGGACACGTGACTTGATCGAAAAAGCGTAAGATTTTTTTATCATCATCATCTTTACGTCGATCCCGGTCAATTTTTGAAGGAAAAACTTCTTTTAGCGCGGTACGCATATTTTTAGATGAGATAAAATCTCTGGACTCGCGACCATAATCATCATCATCATCTAACGTTGATTCCGGTCATCTACAGGTCTTATTAAATAATGCTGTGTAATCAATTAGGACTCTTTCAGTGTAGAATTATTTTTTATCATCATCTTCTTTACGTCGATCCCGGTCAATTTTTGAAGGAAAAACTTCTTTTAGCGCGGTACGCATATTTTTAGATGAGATAAAATCTCTGGACTCGCGACCATAATCATCATCATCATCTAACGTTGATTCCGGTCATCTACAGGTCTTATTAAATAATGCTGTGTAATCAATTAGGACTCTTTCAGTGTAGAATTATTTTTTATCATCATCATCTTTACGTCGATCCCGGTCAATTTTTGAAGGAAAAACTCCTTTTAGCGCGGTACGCATATTTTTAGATGAGATAAAATCTCTGGACTCGCGACCATAATCATCATCATCATCAAACGTTGATTCCGGTCATCTACAGGTCTTATTAAATAATGCTGTGTAATCAATTAGGACTCTTTCAGTGTAGAATTATTTTTTATCATCATCATCTTTACGTCGATCCCGGTCAATTTTTGAAGGAAAAACTTCTTTTAGCGCGGTACGCATATTTTTAGATGAGATAAAATCTCTGGACTCGCTACCATAATCATCATCATCATTTAACGTTGATTCCGGTCATCTACAGGTCTTATTAAATAATGATGTGTAATCAATTAGGACTCTTTCAGTGTAGATTTATTTTTCATCATCATCATCTTTACGTCGATCCCGGTCAATTTTTGAAGGAAAAACTTCTTTTAGCGCGGTACGCAATTTTTTAGATGAGATTATTTTTTTTTTCATCATCATCATTAACGTCCATCCCGGTCAATTTTTGAAGTGAATATTCTTTTAGCGCGGTACGCTTATTTTTAGATGAGATAAAATCTCTGGACTCGCGACCATTATCATCATCATCATCTAACGTTGATTCCGGTCATCTACAGGTCTTATTAAATAATGCTGTGTAATCAATTAGGAGTCTTTCAGTGTAGATTTATTTTTCATCATCATCATCATTAACGTCGATCCCGGTCAAGTTTTTTAAAGGAAAAACTTCTTTTAGCGCGGTACGCAATTTTTTAGATGAGATAAAAAAAAACTCTGGACTCGCTACACCCGTTACGATACGCAGCTATAGTGTGTGCATATATGCATGTACCAACGCGTCTAGATAAATAAATTATTAATAAATTGAGTTTTCACTTCTGTCGGCACTCCCGGAATGGTTTTTTTATCATCATCATCTTTACGTCGATCCCGGTCAATTTTTGAAGGAAAAACTTCTTTTAGCGCGGCACGCATATTTTTAGATGAGATAAAATCTCTGGACTCGCGACCATAATCATCATCATCATCAAACGTTGATTCCGGTCATCTACAGGTCTTATTAAATAATGCTGTGTAATCAATTAGGACTCTTTCAGTGTAGAATTATTTTTTATCATCATCATCTTTACGTCGATCCCGGTCAATTTTTGAAGGAAAAACTTCTTTTAGCGCGGTACGCATATTTTTAGATGAGATAAAATCTCTGGACTCGCTACCATAATCATCATCATCATCTAACGTTGATTCCGGTCATCTACAGGTCTTATTAAATAATGCTGTGTAATCAATTAGGACTCTTTCAGTGTAGATTTATTTTTCTTCATCATCATCTTTACGTCGATCCCAGTAAATTTTTGAAGGAAAAACTTCTTTTAGCACGGTACGCAATTTTTTAGATGAGATAATTTTTTTTTTCATCATCATCATTAACGTCCATCCCGGTCAATTTTTGAAGTGAATATTCTTTTAGCGCGGTACGCTTATTTTTAGATGAGATAAAATCTCTGGACTCGCGACCATTATCATCATCATCATCTAACGTTGATTCCGGTCATCTACAGGTCTTATTAAATAATGCTGTGTAATCAATTAGGAGTCTTTCAGTGTAGATTTATTTTTCATCATCATCATCATTAACGTCGATCCCGGTCAAGTTTTTGAAGGAAAAACTTCTTTTAGCGCGGTACGCAATTTTTTAGATGAGATAAATCTCTGGTTTTCCACTTAACAGGTGGTGAGCCCATTGCTGTGTTGAAATGGACAGGCGCAGACTGCGGCGACCTGCTGTTTGCACAAAACCTTGCTGTTTGTTTGTGAAATTTTTCAAAACGCCCAATACGCCTTCAGTCAGTCTTAACGACTGTCATTTTACTGGCAACCGGGACCAAAGGCTTGACGTGCTTTCCGAAGCACGGTTTCCGAAGCTCGCAAATGTAAATGCTACAAAGTGGTCACCCATCCAAGGACCAGCTATAGCGAATGTGGCTTAACGCAGTGATCGTTTACGAAATAATGGAGATAGATTTTTAACAAAATAGATTGATAAATCATTCCGTTCATAAAGCTGATTGATAAAATACTTGAGTAATTAAAGGATCACATATTTTATCAATAAGCTTATTTTATTTTTTAATGTTTTTACTAATACGCTCTTTTGTACGTCTGTCCGAGTGGAATTTTATAATTGATTTACATTAACTACATTAAGGTAAACGGAAACGGGAAAACTCCTCCACGCGGGCAGAGTTGTTTGCGTAAACTAGTGTCTTATATTATTTAACTTACATTAAACTAAAAAAAATCTCTAGACTAGGTAATTTATGTAATGAACTAATATAATGAGAACTGCGTCCCAATTAGACAATAATTTGTCTCATTGTTTAACAGAGCTTTTTATTGTCTTATAATAAAAGCTTAATTTCATTGCAGAGACACAAATCGTAAGCAATGTTATAACGTTGATTAAATTCCCAAATAAAACACTGAAAATCTTAAAGAAGTGTCATTATGTACTCAATAAAGTGTGTGTGTACTTATGTACACGCGTTAAAAATTATACTGCTTTAGTCTAATAAGATTTCATCACATTACCACAACTATTTGTTTGTAACAGGAATGATAAAGGAGTAAGAAAATAAAATATCGTAATAATGAAAACTACTTTGAATATTAGATATAAATTGGAAACATGGAAACACTTATCAGGTAACTTCATGATGTCTGTTTTTCATAACGGTCTGCGCGCGCATCTTAATATGTACCTATGAAATTGCCGTTCTGCAGTACTGGCCATTTCAAATCAAAATAATTTTTGTTTGACTAAGAATTCTAATTCCAAATTAATTTTATTTAAAAAACATGGAATTATTTTTCCAAATGTAGTCATTTGTTAATTGATTAGTGTTACATTTTCACCGCATTTCAATCTTTTTCGTCATCATGGATACGTTAAAAATTTCGATTAATTATGGAATATGAGTACCGTCGTGACAGCAAAGCGGCACAAGCGGCACGCAACATCAACAACGTTTACGGAGCTAACACTTTACGTTTACGGAGCACCAACGCACCACCTGCTATTGGTTTGCTCGCTTCGGTTCCGGAAATTTCGACCTGAAGAATGAACCTCGCTGTCGTCTGAAGACTTTGGTCGACAATGACGAATAATTGAAGGCGATTGTGGAAGCTGATGATACACAATCTACGGCTGAATTATATAAAACAATATTGGTCCATTTGCGTCAAATCGGCAAGGTAAAAAAGCTTGACAAATGGGTGCCCAATGATCGCCAGCGCGAAGTACGCGTCGAGACGTGCCTTGCACTGCTCAACAGACACAAAAATGAAGGAATTTTGAACCGCATTGTTACCTGCGATGAAAAATGGATTCTGTTTGATAACCGCAAGCGCTCAGCAAGTTGATTAAATCCTGGTTCGTCACATAAACAATGCCCTATACGAAAACTTACCCCTGAAAAAGTGATGGTCAAAAAAAATAGAAATTAGAAAAAAAATTCAATACCCGAGAATAGTACAAAATGCCTTTGAAGAATTCGTTGCCTCCCGTCCAGCTGATTTCTTTAAGAATCAATTTAAAAACGGGCATCAATAAACTGCCACTGCGTTGGCAAAGATGCATTGATTGCATGGGTGATTACCTCGATTAATACAAATAATAAATACATGAAAATAATCGTTAAATTATATATAAATTTCATAGGTAAAGACCTAATATTATTTATTATTATTATACTTTCATCATTTTTCCCCAACACACCAAAAGAAGTATAATTTCAATTGGTGCATCGTGGTAGGTACTTAGCCTTATGGTGCTGCAGCGTTGTAAATAACGCCCGTAGTACCACCGATAAAGACTAACTTGAACTTTGTAACTGTCATCAAGAATTACTTTACTAAGCGGAAAGTAGTCCGATATCATTTTCTTGGGTATCCTTTGGTGAACTTAGTCGATTAATGATGTGAAAACGATTTTATCTCATCATTCTTGTCCACTTTAACAATTTTTTATCCGATTGCGATGAAATAAACCGGGGCGTTATGATTTTAACCGGTATGTAGGTATTTTCATTTGCTGTCTCATAATTTTTAAACTACTTCTAACTAGATTTTTTTAAATTACCTACCGTTTAAAGTTTTCTAGTACCTAAAGGTCAAAAACTGTGAGATGTCACATTATATGATAATTGGTAGGATTGGCAAGCCTTCTACAGGGCGTGAAATCATGAAGATAAAAACTCTTTCATAATTTTTACATACATACATCCTTTACACGCCTTTATCCCCAAAGAGGTAGGCAGAGGCATACTATACGCCCACATTTCACCGTATGCATTTTTGTCCCACGTAACAAGTGGTGAGCCCATTGCCATGTAATAATTTTTAACAGTTTTCAAAGCACTCCTGATATTTAAATTAACTATTTAGGCTAATAAGTCCATTAGGTTGTTAATTATTTTCAAAAACTAAAACTGACCACTTTATATACACCAAACAAAAAACAATGCATATAGCTGTGGTCATTCACTTCATCATGGCTATCCGTCCTAGGGCTCACCCGGGACTCCCTACTATAGACAGATGGAGGGGATACGTGTGGTTTTAGTCGGTAGGAGTTCGGCATAGCATCCATTCATTTCCACAAAAAACTTGTTTATTTGATTGAAAGAATACGTATCATCTATAGGTTATTATCCAGGACAGCAGAGCAGTAATACAATTGTCAATAAATCGGGAAAATTGGCATACATTATTGTAAAATTAATAAACGAGCGACGGGATTAAATGATTGCCACGGGACTTGAAGTATGTTACGTGCGAAGTCGCGGGGGTCTGCTAGTTATAGAACTGAACAGCTTTTCCGTTCAACGTCAAGATAAATGGCTGTATATGTTAGACTAACTGCAACTTCCTGCGTACCATACGTCACGTTGTGACCTCTATTAATCTTCATATGAAGGCTTTTCGCCATTGATGCATCTTCTACGCTCCTAACGAATTTGTGGTAGTACTGGATAATCTAGATGTTTAATAGAGAATAGTCTGGGAATCATAGGTTGCTGACACCTAGGATAATATTCAATATTCTTTTAATACAAATATATTCCACAGCCTGTTTGTACAAGTAATACCCTTAATATCCTTAAACCATTTATCTATCACGCCTTGTCCCCGAAGTGGTGGTAGAGGCATACATATTGTCTATCCACTTTTCACCATGTGTATTCCTGTCCCACGTAATAGGTGGTGAGCCCATTACCGTGTTAAAATAGACAGACGCATGTTGTGGCCACCTGCTGTTAAACATTTTCAAGCCAGCCAAGCAATTTCAAGTTGAAGGCCTTATGCGCATAAGGCCTTTAACTTGACTTAACGACTGCCATGTTACTGGCAACCGGGAACAACTGTTTAACGTGCCTTTAGAAGCACAGAAACGCTCGCAAATGGAAATGCCACAAAGTGGTCACCTATCCGAAGACCTGCCATAGTGAAAGTTGCGTAAATCAGTCACAGAACACTGAGTCTGTGGGGCCACGAGCGCTTCTAAAGCTAAAGAAATAAGTACATTTGAAAGATTTATATATCCTTAATTACCCTTTATCTCATAGGTACATTCAAACATAAGATATCACTTTATGTTTCCATTATTTGCATAACTGCACTTTACTACAAATTGTTTATTGTTGGGCTGCAACTGTGACTTTCTATTTCCAAATTTGAATGTAGTTGTTAATATTACTTGTATAATAAATGTCTCTTGTTTGCAGATGGAATTCCAAGCAACGTTCAGTTTAAGATTGATGTAAACTGTTCTCACCCTAAAGGTTGGTGCACACCGTGCTCTGTGTATAGTGAGTTATCTTGTTTCTAATTGACCGTGCAACCGAAGTGAGGGAGAGTCTCTGCATTTCCAGATGGTGCAATTTTCTCTAGTGTGGATGTTTGTTTTCATCTACACGTCACATTTCTCAATAAATTTTCATGAAACTTGGAATGTGTTCATTGATCTAATGGTTTTTTTTTGTAGGAAAGTTAACCATTACATCAATGATAGGTAAATATTGCTGTATAAATGATGCTGATTTGAATAAATGTTAGAGGAAATGTTTAATAATTCTACACAACTTGGCTCATCTACAGATCGCATTCTGAAGAACGGGGGGAAGATTGCGGTATTGTCACTTTTTAATGTATTTATGTTTTGTTTTGTTAAGGTGTTCATTGCAACATACTAGTTTACCTATAGATGGCGTTTGTCGCTGTAAATGAAATTATAGTTACTTGTTTAATATACTTATTACAGATATTAGGGAACATTAAAAATGAACTGTATCTTATTTTAAAATCAATTTGATGATGCAGAATGAAAAGTTCATCCGGCTCTTGCCGTACTACACGTAAAGTTATATAGATCAACTTGGTGTAATAAGTGTTGGAAAGTCCTATAGAGTAGGTACGTAGTAAGTCCTTTAGAACTTTCCAATGCTGTTTATTTTTGTATCATTGTAACACTTACATTATTATTACTTTGTTATTAGAAATTAACTATGTATTCAGTAAGTCAATTATTTAAAATACAATATGCATTGTGTAAATAACAATTTAGATTATACCCTAAAACAATCTCATCGCGACTGCATTTGATCTATTGTAAATAGAGCAGTAGGTAGCAACTGAACTTAAATATCAGAATTGACACCAGTTGGCATTTCGCCAGCGAAATTATCTTCTAATAATAGCTAAGTTTATTTATTTAATAATAGCTTATTTTTTATCGTCCGAGACTACCAGGACTTTAATTGGTCGTGCCAATTAGTGTCTAGCACATAAGACCTATTCCTCCGCCGATGGCTCCGTCTCAAGCGTCCGACGCGGATTGCGGCGAGAGCGATGTACCCGAAGTCACCGAGGGTGAGCTAGGGGCGGCGGTGTTGCGGCTTAAATCCCGCAAGAGTACCGCTCCTGGACCGGACGGCATTCCAGGCCAAGCGTGGGTCCTGGCTCTCGAAGAACTTGGGCCTCGATTGATAGGGCTCTTTAGCGCATGCGTCGAAAAAGGCCAGTTTCCCAGGGTGTGGAAAACGGTGAAACTGGTCCTGATCCGAAAAGCGGGGCGGTCGGCAGACTCACCATCTGGGTACCGGCCGATCGTGTTGCTCGACGAGGTGTGTAAGCTCTTTGAGCGTATTATTGCTGAGCGCCTCGTCGGGCATCTCACACGTGTGGGGCCAGATCTGGCGGATAACCAGTTTGGTTTCCGTCGGGGTCGCTCCACCGTGGACGCGATCATGCGAGTCAGGGCCCTGGCAGAGGAAGCAACATCGCGGGGTGAGGTGGTAATGGCGGTGTCTTTTGACATCGCCAACGCTTTCAACACCTTGCCCTGGAGCTGCGTTAGGGAGGCTCTCATTTATCATGGAGTACCTCCCTACCTCCGTCGCACTGTCGGGGCTTATCTGTCCGAGAGAGCCATTACCCGAGCTGGCTAGGGCCGGGACGGCCAGAAGTAACTTGCGGTGTTCCACAGGGATCGGTCTTAGGACCGCTCCTGTGGAACATCGGCTACGATTGGGTATTGCGCGGTCCGTTGCTCAGTGGTGTCAACGTAACATGTTACGCAGACGACACTCTCGTTACGGCGCGAGGAGCAACGCACCGAGAAGCAGCCCTAAGGACTACGGCAGGTGTTGCTCAAGTCGTGGGTCAAATACGGCGGCTGGGTCTGGAGGTGGCTCTCCACAAATCCGAGGCTCTGTGCTTTCACGGACCTCGGAAGGGACTGCCCACGGAATCCAGCATACAAGTAGGGGGCGTTAGCATCGGCATCGAGCCCTCGATGAAGTATCTTGGGCTTGTACTCGATAGCCGATGGAACTTCGGACACCATTTCCGAAGTTTGGTCCCTAAGCTTAGGGGGGCTGCGGCCGCGCTCTCGCGTCTGCTGCCTAATATAAGGAGACCCAATGCTCCCTGCAGGAGACTCTACCTCGGGATCGTGCGGAGTATGGCCCTATATGGGGCACCCGTATGGGCGGGGAACCTGACGGCCACCAACGTGGCTATTTTAAAGAGTCCGTCCGAGAGCTGCACGTACGCCCTTCACCCTCTCAAGGAAGTGGTATAAAACCTGATCCCCCCAATGAAGCGAGATAACACTCGAACCCCCCCCCCCCTGAACGAGGCAGCGGAAGCGGATAAAGTCTGTCGGGAGCCCTGGGGCTATCCTTCCGAGGGCACACCCGGGACTCCCGGCTATAGACAGATGAAAGGGATACGTGTGGTTTTAGTCGGTAAGAGTCCGGCATAGCATCCATGAGGATTTCCATAAGAAAAAAAAATAAAAAAAGCACGTAAGACCTTTTAGCCTTTTTGTAAAATGCAATGAGATCAAAATTTCTTCCAAATTTAACATCTAAAAGAGACACATTTTATTTTATTAAAATTATTCGGCCCTTTAGACCCACCCCAGTTCCGTGCTTCGGAAGGCATGTCAAGCCGTTGGTCCCGGTTGCCAATAAAATGGCAATCGTTAAGCCAAGTTGAAGGCCTTATGGGCGGCTTGAAAAATTTCAACAGCAGGTCGCCGCATCCTGCGCCTGTCCATTTCAACACGGCAATGGGCTCACCACTTGTTACGTGGGACAAAAATGCCTACGGTGAAATGTGGGTGGTTAATATGCCTCTGCCTACCCCTTCGGGGATAAAGGCGTGACAATATGTATGTTATTTCTTATTTACTTTCTATAGTATGTATTTATGAGTTTCATTATGGATGAGCACAATCATAGTTTTGTGCTCATCAAAAACCATTTAAAACAATTACAACGACATTTATAAAATATTGCTCTATAAAACTGTGGACCAGCGGAAGACCACCCACATTCTCCTAACTAGCAACTTGACCTTTATGAATAAAAAAAATAAAAAAACTTAATTTATTAAAGATTGTAGATATCAACGCTGTATTAAAATAACGTTAAAATGAATATGTCAAAAGGAATATTTATGATTTGGGAAAAGTTATAGAGGAAAAAAAAAACAACTGAAATCCTGTGACAGAGAAAAGATACGATTATGAGCATCAGATAACCGACGAAACTGTATTATATATAATATACACTCCCGGACTCTTGAATCGAGCCACCTTACATTCCCGGGCCTAAAAGCCCAATACACAAAAAATATAAAATATAACAAAAATAAATGTATGCATTTTTAATGCTGGTATATTTCATCGTCTTTCCCGTATGTATTTTTCCAAATTTGAATTTTAGAATTTAAAATAAAGAACAAAAGCCGAGCTTGGTCACTGATTTGAAAAAAATAATGACTGTTGAAAGTTGCTTTTGTAGCAATTTAATGTCGATTTGATTTGAATTTTCGCAATTGTTGTTAACCAAAGTTTAGTTTAGTTATTTTTCTATAATTTAAACCATTTTTGGCTATAAAATTATGGATACTTCACCTGAAGTAGCCGCGCAAGCTGTAGCACTTCTTCAATCTGGGCTAAGTCAGCTAGATGTGAGTTCACAACTTCACATAAGTCGTTCCGCTGTTCAAAGAGTGTACTACCGATACCTGGAGACTGGCGGCTTCGTTCGGCGAACAGGAGGACCTCGTTACCGAGTGACAACGGCGAGACAAGATCAATACATTGTCACTACTAGCTTACGAAATCGACGCCTTAACTCTGTTCAGATACAAGAACAGCTCAGGGACTTTCACGGAGTGGCTGTAAGTACTCGGACCGTTAGAAGGCGACTCAATGAACGTGGTTTAAAGCCCCATAAGCCAGCCAATGGACCCAAATTGACACGAGCACACCGAATAGCCCGTCTAGAGTTTGCACGCGAACATCTAAATTGAACTCGACATCAATGGAGCCAGGTTCTCTTCACAGATGAGTCCAAGATAATGCTATACGGTAATGACGGAAGGAGTAAGGTGTACCGAAGACAGAACGAGCATTTCGCGCAATGCTGTATTGACGAGAAAGTGAGTTATGGTGGAGGATCATGGACAGTCTGGGGAGGAATCTCTATGGAAGGCAAAACTGAGCTAGAGGTAATGACGGGACCACGACTGCCGCCCCTAGATGGCAATAGATAAATTCGCCAATGTTTAGAGAACCACGGTATGCTATATGCTGGATTTATTGGCCAAGATTTCGTTTTAATGCATGATAATGCAAGGGCCCATACTGCGGGAATCGTCAGGGAGTACTTAAATGACATTGGTATCACTGTTATGAGATGGCCAGCGCGAAGTCCTGATATGAATCCTATAGAGCATCTATGGGATGAGCTGAAGAGGCGTGTTCGAGCTCATCATCCTGCCCCGCAAACCATGCATTAGCTCAAAAATGTAATTTTGTGAGAATGGGAGGACATTCCTCAACATGTCATAACGACATTGATTAATTCTATGCCAAACTGTATGAGAGCTGTCATAAATGCACTGGGAGGCAATACAAGTTACTAAATAAACATTTCTTTTCATGTAAAACATGTCTTTATTTAAAATTCGATTGGATCCCTGAAAAAAGCAAATATGGACTTGTTTCAACGTAACTCGACTTTTTTAATAAAGTGTAGTTCAAATTTAGAACAGTGGCACTCTAAATGAATGATGAGTATACCAGCTCCAAAATTGCATCAAAACATTTTCTTTCTACATACATCTTTTATAAGTTACAGTACTCCAAACTAAAAAAATCAAGGTGGCTCGATTTAGGTGTTCGGGAGTGTATATATTCGAGTTGAATCTTACAAAACGCAATCTTCAACCGACTGAGCTGACATTTTGCACCCATATTTAGTTTGAATGACAATACATGGTTAACTGTGTGGTGTTATTCAAAATACAACATGGAAGAATACCCAAAATTACCAAATGAATCATTACCAAATAATAATCAAATTTCCAAATGAATGGTAACAAATGAAAGTTTTCGCCGAGAATTATTATTTTTAGGTCATTTAAATAAAAGCAATTTTATAAAAAGATTTGAACTATTATCAAATTTAGCCACTCAATTCTTTCATAACCCACATCCCACATCTTTATAAGTTCAATAGGTATAAGAAACATGTTATTTATTTAGTGCTAGAATACGTCTAGATAGTAGATTCTTTTAGTACTTTTTAATAATATTAAAACTTGTTATCTCAAACTTTTTGTAGCTTGATATGGGTTGACGTGTTCCTGTGAGTTAGCTACCGAGTTTTTTGCAATGCACAAACTTAAATTACTTTATCTATTTCATATTGTAAAAAAAGCAGCTGTTTGTTTACGCTAGTAATTTGTAAAAGTCAACTTAAGGAAATTTGTTTACACTGTCCTCATATAAATATACTACAAGTATGTACCACGTTAAGGAGTCTCATCTTAAATGTACTGTGTCCTAATAACAACTAGTTTTATATGAAGCGCTCGTGGCCCCGCGGTCTCAGTGTTCTGTAAACGATCACTGAGTTACGCAACTTTCACTATGGCTGGTCCTCGGATGGGTGACCACTTTGTGGCATTTACATTTGCGAGCGTTTCCGTGCTTCGGAAGGCACGTTAAGCCGTTGGTCCCGGTTGCCAGTAAAATGGCAGTCGGTAAGCCTGGTTGAATGCCTTATGGGCGGCATGAAAAATTTCAACAGCAGGTAGCCACAACCTGTGTCTGTCTATTGCAACACGGCAATGGGCTCACCACCTATTACGTGGGACAGGTAAATCGACACGGTGAAAAGTGGGCATATTATATGCCTCTGCCACCCCTTCGGGGATAAGGCGTGATGGATATTTATTTATTTATATTTACTATTTCATGTGTTCATTTTATACTATTTTCATTTTCGCAATAATGAATAATACCATATTTTAATACCTATTCTAACTAATTCTATATTGTTCCATATCCCAAGTATATGTTTTGTTGCCTGGTATTTCGATCAGGTCCCAGCTGTGGTTTTATACGTCATCAACAACGCTTAGTGGAAAAGTATTTAAGCGTGTGTTGAAATGGACAGGAGCAGGATGTGGCAACCTGCTGTTTAAATTTTTAAGGCGATTTATTAAGATCTTCGACCAGGCTTTTACTGGCAACCGCCATTTTACTGGCTAACAGGACCATGGGCTTAACGTGCCTTCTAAAGCACGGAAACGCTCGCAAATGTAAATGCCACTCAACCAATGACAGCTATACAGAATGTTGCTTTACGCAGTGATCGTCTACAGAATACTGAGCTATAGCGAATTTTGCTTAACGCAGCGATCATTTACAGAACAATCCCGAAAATCAAAAGCCAATGATAGTTGTTTTTCGCAACCAAACCAAAGTAGACCCCAGATTTCAAATCAAGAAAGAGTTTGGCAACATGAACAAGACAAACTTTTATTTACTTTTTATTTTCTTTTAATCTTATTGAGATAGGTAGTGGATGTGGACACATCAAGGTTGCGAGCTGGCTGGATTCAAGAAGAGCATTGAGAACTTACCGTATTCTACATTTACATCGAGGATCTTGGTTATTGGGTTTCTATTTGAGGTGTACTTAGTTACTTAACACTGTCTATATACGTCTACCTATAGTAGACGCGTAGAAAAGTTATTATTGATGGTTCCTAAGTCATACAGTGGAGTCTATCAACAACTTCTCCAATATTCCAAATTTATTTTTATAGTTATAGTCATCTAATAATGAGTTAGTAACCTATATTTTCTCGCTGGCAACAAGAACCGCGAATTCATCAATTTTCTTGGAAATTTATAAATAGCCTAACCTAACCAAAAGATTACAAATTTCCAAAAAAAACTTAGTAAATTTATAAATGTGGGGTTCTTGTTACTTTCCGGTGACGTATATATATTATTAAAAAAACAACACAAAAATACTAACCCTAAAATAAATCAATTATATAATAGTTAGCACAAATAAAATATATTGGTACTATAATCGATATAAAATAGGCAAAATCGTCGAAAAGGGAAATTCTCATTAATAATAGGTATGTAGGTAATCTATTGAAGAAATTAGTTAAGATTGAGATGGAGACTATTACTGAGCTACTATTTTACAAATACGAGTATAGGTGCAGCTTTAAATGTGTCGATTCTATGAAAAAGATTTATTTTATAATTTCTTTTATCAATTAGTGCCTATGGATTTCAAATCTATAGGCACTAATATAATAAAGTGGTAATAACACAAATATATACCTAGACAAGATTAATATGATTGAAATTGTTGTCGTCAAATGATGTTGTCTATTTGCGATGAAATTGAGTGATAAATTACAGTAGGAGAGATGGATTAATCTGTAGATTCAAATTAGTGACATAATTATTGATTAAATGTATATACCTAGTAAGTTAAATAGACTATTTCACGGTATTGTAGATGACATTTCAATTCTGAGATGACTCGGACTGCCTCAGCGGCGCAGTATATTGGTGTTCGTGACTGCCCCTGCTGAGAACGCAGCTTCAAAGCCCAGGTCAGAATTAATATTTGTTGGATTGGTTAATGTTTCTTTCGGAGTATGGATCTTTTCTATAGCTCTAGCTTCAATAGATCGCATGCAATTATATTGTACAGAAAAAAAAGGTACCATAATGTTATATTCTGGGTAGTTTTAAAAGAACAGAGGAAGCGCCATGATACCTATAGCACATATCGACCTAGTTTCTTATCAGGGTGTCTCTATAAAGAGCTGTATTGTCATTACCTGATATTCTATTGATGATGACTACCTGATACCTGATGACTTTTTAGCTATTTTTAATTGTTCCCTATTTTTTCAATCTTCTTATTTGATGTAGATAGAGGCTTGTTATTAACAACTTGTTTTAAGACACAAATTAGGTTTGTAGTCTTCTTTTTGTGCAATTCTTTATTCTTTCTTCTTACATCTCATTCTTAGCGTGCTCACTTCTTATTAATATTATTATGTTGTAGTATGTTTATCAGTGATACTGTAGATGTCATAGCGCAAGTTTACATTGAGCTAGTAGATGGCGAAGAGTAAATTAAAAATAAAAAACTTACACAAGCCTATTTTTTTATTGAAAACCTTATAATGCTCAAATGAAGAAAAAAAACTATAACAGAACTTTAATTCATTACATTACAAGTTTTTTTCATTACAGAATTCACCGTTACAACAAAATATTTTAAGCCTCATTTAAAACGTTACTTCAGAGAGCAACTGCAACAGCGCGATTTTCACTTAAAGTTATTGCTCAATTACAAAACCGCTGCAACTAAGCTCTCAGAAATATAGAGGCTAGGGTTTGTTATTTCACCATCGCTACTGCACTAAATGAATATAATTATTCTTACATGAAGATTCCCAAAATGTTTATACTTTTCATGTAAAAGTGCTAAATATTGATAGAAATGAATTAAGAGATGTAAGGAAAATAGTCGGGGTATACTTTTTCCATTATTAACAAAAATACAAGGCTTTAAAAGATACATTAATCCAGCATAATATAAAAGAAGAATAAAGGAAATTAAATTTTTATGTGTATGAGAGTATCCCCAAATTAAAGGTATTTTTAGGGTTCCGTACCTCAAAAAGAAAATACGGAACCCTTATAGGATCACTTTGTTTTCCGTCCGTCGGTCTGTCTATCACGACCCTTTTTCTTAAAAGTGACTAGAGATATCAAAACGAAATTTATATTAAATACTCAAGCCTACTGTCTCTTAAAGCTGTGAAAAAATCAAACTTCTAGGCCAACGCAATAAAAAAAAGCAGTCGTTTGTGCCGCAAATAACCACACATTTTTGACACTTGCAAGGGAATCAAAACCTACAGGGTACTTCTCGTGAACTCAGAATCTTGAAATTTGGTACGAAGCAACGTCAAATAGCCAAATATAGGAAAAAAATCCAAAATATAAAAATAAATTGATAATTAAGGTGTGTCCCCACATACATAGATTAGCCAATTAACATAGAACTCTGAGTTGTATCGGTGCTGATACAATTTGGAGGTTTAGTTTAATTGGCACATAACTCAATATAGTGGGACATATTTTTAACGCAGCGCCATCTAACCCAAAGTAAGCTAATATAGGCTTGTGTTACAGGATCTAGACGACTGATAAACATATTTATATATTTCTAAATTCATTCATATTATACATAGCAAACACACAAACTCCGAAACAAACATTTGTAAATCACACAAAAATTTTTTTCCGATTCGGGATATAACTGCAGAATTTTTGTCTATTTAAAATAGGTAATAGAAAAATGTTAGGCTAAGTCCTATTCGGACACTTACTTTTTTAAAATTTGTGTTACCACTTTGTTAGCCTTAATAAGTTATTTACATTATATATATTTATATATTCACGATGTGTACCTGACGGGATTGTCAGAAAGAACAGATGGCCAGGCTTTGCAATCCATGCATACTTCTGTCGCTTCCTGCAGATTCATTAATCGTTTCATACATACACGTCTGACCTTTCCGTTTTGAAGAATTATTATTTATATTGTTTATAATGTTCACGTGGTAAGACATTATCTACCCCAACTCAGTCTACCTTTTATTTATTCATTTATCAAGCCTCATCCCCGAAGGGGTGGCAGAGGCATATTATATGCCCACTTTTCACCATGTGTATTCCTGTCCCTCGTAAAAGGTGGTGCGCTCATTACCGTGTTGAAATAGACAGACGCAGGTTGTGGCTACCTGCTGTTGTAATTTTTTAAGCCGCCCTTAAGGACCTAACGACATGCCATGCCATGTTACTGGCAACCGGGACCAACAGCTTAACGTGCCTTCCGAAGTACGGAAACGCTCGCAAATGTAAATGCCACAAAGTGGTCACCCATCCGTGACCACCCATAGCGAAAGTTTCTTAACGCAGTGATCGTTTACAGAACACCTTGCAGATGAGTTAGCTTGGGCTAAGAAGATGTTGGCGCCTTTACAATCCTGAAAAAACCGACTTAAATCATATTTTATCAATGCCATTTTATCAATGAATATTATATTCTTGGCTGTGATAAATCTGATTGATAATTTCAAAAGTGATTTTGACTCTTATCAAGGGGGCAAAGGTTATTGGCAATAATAGTCGTGACATTCTATATCTACAGTGTAAATTGCATTTATATTTTATATATTCAATTTTATCAAAGCATCGATATGTGTTTTCGACGACTTATTCATTCGTGTTGACTAAATCAGAGATATTTTGGTGATTTTTCGATTTGCCGCTACACACGCGGGTGGGTGCTGTTGATTGACTCTGCCATTCGGCGACGTAACATTTTCCATTTGTATGAAGATCCAACAAATTTCTTCCGGAATTACTCAAGGGAATAAGAATTTTGTTTACTTGCTGCTTAACAAATGAGTAAAATTAAATTGGCTACGTATTTATTTATTTACTAGATATATTGAAAAAAAAAATAATTTAGATTAAATAAATAGAATTTTCAAAGAATCAACCTTAGGGTGAGGCAGAGATAGGTAAATAGTACCGACTGTAGACTAATGCTTAATGTAGTGATCAAGGGATAAGTCCTGTGGGTTATGGTATATTTAGCAAGCAGATATATTTATTCAACACTTAGTCATACTGCCACTGTTCGAAAAAAGTTATGAAAAAGCATATAGTAATTAAAGATATTCTTACCTGTTTGTAACGAAAGATGCTAGGCTTAGGCGATTTATCTTCAAGAGACATTAAGGTGTAACACAGTTAGAAACTTGTTTATAAATATATGGCTTTTATATAAATAATTATAATAGTTTGGTAAAATTGGAATAGGATTGGTGATCAATTATGGTATCTAACAATTTACTGGTACATTTTAAATGTTTGAAAATCCCTACGAATGTCATTGCGGACGCGCTTCAACGGTCAACATGGTCTCTTTCAATCAACTCAAACAATCAAATTTCAATCAACATCTTAAAAAAGGGTTTATCGGTCGATGCAATTTGGAAGGAATCAAAGGATTGGGTATCATTAGGATAGTGAACAAATTAAATAATTATTTATAGCGAGGGGTACCAAGCGTCCCTGACAACATCATGATTCCCATACAAAGTCAGAGATGTGACAAATGTATTGAAATCATGACACTGACAGAACAAAGAGGATACACTATTTAATTATATACACATAATTACATTTTAATATTACACATATTTATGAAGGAAACTAATATATTATAGACATCAGGCTTGCAAGAATATAGTAAGCATTGTATAGATGTAGGGAAAGGTATATGGATCTTAGATAGGTTTTGTAGAAATTCAGACCGATCGTAAAGAGTGCAAGAAAAGAAAATCTGATTCACATCACCATACTCTCCACAAGAGCAAAGTGGGCTGTCAACAATTTGAAATTTGTATAAATTAGCAGTAGTACAAACATGTCCTAGTCTCAGTCTACATATGATGGTAGTAGTCCATTTGTTGTAATGCATTTTGGAGAACCATGGCTTTTTTGGGATATCTGATTGGATGGATCGGAAAATCTTCCCCTTGTTACTGTCGGCTATCCACGATTGGTGCCAAGTGTCAAGGAGATAAGACCTGGGTAAAGACATCAAGTCATGCCAGTAATTCATGTATGGAAAAATGTCACCATCTATGGCAGCTTCTTTAGCGAGTTGGTCAGCTTTCTCATTACCAAAAATACCAACATGACTTGGTATCAAGCTGAAGAATATTTTATATTCTATGGTGGTACATTGATTTAGAAGGTTGCGTATCTCAAAGATGACTGGAGCTTGACTTTGAGCTTTAAAGGGAGAGCGAGATAGAGCTTGCAAGGCACTCAATGAATCGGTAAACACTATTGTCTCTCGTAGCTTAAAAAGAATAATATATTCAATGGCCTTTAAAATACCTGTGCATTCACCAGTGTAGACAGAAGATTCAAGTGGCAGTTTAATTTTCTGAATAATTTTGTATTGTGAATTGTAGACACCCACACCCACACAGCTATCGTTGGAAGATTAGGATGCGTCAGTAAATATTTGATGCCAATGTTTTCATTAAAATTTTTATTTTGGTTATTACCTTGCTCTATGCCTAGATTAAATTTTATTTGTGGTTGAAAAACAAAAGTGTTGTAAGAATATTTATATAATGGTAAACAGTTTCATTGGTGTGTTCTTGTTTTGAGACTTTTAAATTTAGTATAACTTTTTATTAGACAAGGGACTTCCTTGTGTCTCCAATACTCAGAAGAGTCAATCATGCTTGAGAGTATTTCTATCTTCTTGTGAAGGGGATGATTTTTTATTTGTATGTTGCGAAAAAAGAACCTATCACTAATATATTGTCTTCTAAGCTTGAGAGGGGATCACAACATTCAACCTGTAAACAGTTAATCGGACTCGATCTCATAGTGCCAGTGATGATCCTTAAGGCCTTAGATTGGATGTTGTTTAGTTTTTGAAGAGCACCTATATTGCAAGGTTCTAATAAGAAGGTTCCATAATCTAACACGCTCCTTATCAAAGCATTATATATTAATCTCATAGTAAAGGGGTGGGCGCCCCATCGTAAAGCAGAAAAACATCTCAAAATATTAAGATTACGTTCACACCTTGCTGTGATATAGTCACAGTGAGGTAGACCAGTCAGTTTTAAATCTAAGATTAAACCTAAAAATTTTACCTGATCCTATACTGGTAGTGGCATAGTGTTATACATAACATTAATGGGTGGTGGTACCCGTTTTCTACTGAATAGAACTATACTGCTTTTTTGAGGTGATAATGTTAAACCCTTTCCATCAAGCCAAATGTTCAAAGCCTTTAATGCTGTTGACAGTGACTGGTTAATTTCTGTTATAGAACACCCTGAGACATAGAGGAGTAAGTCATCTGCATATTGTGATACATTGACACTACTGTATTTCCTAACATAACAATCTAAAACTGAAGAATATATATTATACAATAATGGACTCAAGACAGAACCTTGGGGTAAACCCTTCCATACTGTTCTACAAATTGTTTTGGTATTTATTTCAGGTGAGTATTGAATAAATCTTTTTGATAACATATTAATGATAAAATTTGCTAAGAAAACTGGTACATTTAATTGTGCCAATTTGTATTTTGAAATAGTTACATTAACATTATCATATGCTGCAGTTATATCTAAGAAAGCTGCTAAAACAGATTCATTATTTGTAAAAGCTAATCTAATGTCAGTAGTAAAAGTACCTAAACTGTCAATAGTGAATTTGCCTTATCTAAAACCATATTGATTGTCTGGTAGTAATCTATTGAATTCTAGAAACCATTCAAGTCGGTTCTTAACTAAATGTTCAGCAATTTTAGCTAGTACCGAGGACAAAGCTATTGGACGATATGCTGAAGGATCTGATCTAACTTTATTTGGCTTTAAAATTAATATCAAATTTTGAGTTCTCCATGAAAGAGGGATATGTCCTGAGATCATTACATTGTTTATAAGTGATAAATAATAGTTTAAGGCTATCATTATTAAGGTTTGTAATAAAAGAATATGGAATGTTATCCTCTCCTGGGGCGGAGTCTTTTAGGTTAGTTAGTATGTGCTCAGTGATTGTGAAAGATGAGTTAAAATCGTTAAAGTTACTGTTGTTGGGAATATTCAATGTATATGAAAGACCAATGTGATAATCAGGGACAGATGGGAGCCAATCTGTTCATTATCTGCTCAGCAAGCTCTGGACATAAGGTTTGTTTCTCATCTTTATTATAACATGATCTATATTTCCTAATATTTTGCCAGACAATTGACGGACTGACATCAGGACTCAAGGATGAACAGAAATTTTTCCACCCATTTGTCTTTTTGTTCCTAAGAAACACCTGTGTTTCCTTGGCTATTTGTTGATAGTTATCAAAGTTTTCTTTGGTCATGGAACCACAATACCTCTTCTCAGCCTCTTTTCTTTTTTTAATTACTACAGTACATTCTTTATCCCACCATGGTGGAGATGGTATTTTATTTGGACCTATAGATTTTAAGGGGAATACCTCATCAGCTACTTGTACTAGCAGTTTTGCAAACAGGTCACAGTTTGTAAGAATATTAGAGGAAGAAATGTCCGGTAGTTCTGATGTCCTTTGCTCAACAGTAGACTTATACAAGCCCCAGTTTGCATTTTTTAGTTTATGTCTTATACGTGGATTTTTGTTTTGCTTTTGTGGTTTAGTAAATGGTAATGTAATTATAATTACGAAATAGTCACTACTATACCAGGGTTGATTGTGAAGTGTTCCAAGCTAAGGAAGATGCAAGATCAGGGGTGCAGATAGTTAGGTCTGGAGCCGTCGGAGGGTCATCTAATCGCGTTGGACTACCTGTATTTAGTATACATAAATTTTGATTGCCAATTTTTTTTTTTTTTTTCTTAATTTATTAATGAAAGAACTTTATCGCTTAGCGATTACATCGTTCCGTGTGGGCAACAACGATAAACATTATTCTACTACAATAACACTTACTGACTACTTAAACCTAAATCAACTAACTTAATTAATTGTTTTGCATTATGTGAGCTTGGATCAGATAACACACTGTTCACCCAGCCGACACCATGATTAGAATTTTCATCAAAACAAAGAGTTCTATACTGCTCGTTCCGGACACATTCCATCAGAATATGTAGTACATCTTCCAACACACCGCATTCCACGCAATTGGGGGATGGCACTTTGTTCATAAGAAAAGCGAACTTATTTGTTGGGATATGTCCTGAACGCAGCCTAAGCATGATTTCAATTCGTTTCTTTTAAGTGAAATAGTGTCTATCCAAGGAAACGTTGAGATTTGTGGCTGGATGGTCTTGTACCAAATACCCTTGTCCCGTGAGCGCTTATCAAAGTATTCTTGCCAATTTTTTCGGCACAGATCCTTAATATGTTTAACGCGATCCAAAAAACAGGGCAAGACACTAATAGGGATACCATCTACCACCCCTTGTTTGGCCAGTAAGTCTACAATATCATTATCTTTCAATTGAATATGTGATGGAATCCATTGCAGAATGATTTTTTTTTTGCGAGATTGTAAGTTTAAGATTGACTCTAATATTCGGTAGGCAATCGGTGTGCCTCTCACGGGAGAGGTACAGCGAGCCAAATGTTGAAGCGCGCTCTTCGAATCCGTCAATACGACAAATTGGTTAGAATTCATCGAATCTATGTACGATAAAGCTTCTTCAATAGCGATCAGTTCAATGAACATTATTGATATATTAGAATCAATCTTAAGTTTAACGTGACTAGCTAATTGAGGATCGTAAATGGCAGCTCCTGCCCCACTTCTATCCTTGGAACCGTCAGTGTATATTTTATAATGGTGTCTATATTCTTGGTTGATAAAATTTGAACAGATAGAATTCAAATAGTGGGAGGGATAATTATGTTTGGATTTCTCAATTTGTGGTATAAAGCTCAATATGACGCGGTGAAGAGGAATATTACTGACCCAAGTATTTAAAGAGAACATTTCTAGTAAATGACTACACTGAATGGGCACTGAATCTAATTCTCGATGCATTTGGGCCAGTAGGGGGAATTTCCTATTATTCCAATAAGAAGCGGTACTGAGAGTAGATAAATCGGTTAGGATATCAATACTGATGTTGTTCGCAAATGACTTACATTTTAACAGAAATTTACCGGCCAGAAATTTCCTACGGAGTTCAAGGGGCGGAAGACATAGCTCATTCTCCATAGCTTGAATCGGGGTACTCCTAATAAAGCCACCTAGAACACGTAAGGCTTGGTTCTGTGTTCTATCTAGCTTCAATAAATTTGACTTGCAACTATTGTCGTAAAGGAAACTAGCGTAGTCAATTCTGCTGCGAATGATAGCTATGTACAAGCGTCTTAAGTGCTTTTGATGGACACCCCAACCAGGCCCTGACAAAACTTTTAGGAGATTAATATGTTTAGAAACTTTATGTATAGTTTCATTTATGTGTTTACCCCATCTCAGAGAACTATCGAGCCACAAACCCAAATATTTGATGTGTTTGACAACAGTTAATGGTTGATTATTTATTTTAAAATCTATAGGCTTCCTATAGCGACCTCTTTTAAAAATACAAAATTTACTTTTAGATGGGGATATAGTCAAGCCAAGGGTACATAATATATAATTAAGTTCTTGACATGCAGTGTCCAGGTCTGTAACTGCTAAATCAATGCTGGTCCTTGATACATACAATACAAAATCGTCAGCATATTGAGATATATGAACATTCTGGATACTTTTACAAATATTTATTGTTGCTGCATTAAAGAGGAGTGGGGATAGCGGGTCTCCCTGCGCTAAACCTTGACCCGTATATCTAACTATGGAGCTGCCTTCAACCGTGATCAGTAGCTGTCTGTTGGTTAAATAAGACCAAAGGTAAAGACAAATTTTTGAACCTAATCCAAGTTGGTCTAGGATGTTTAGTAGACAAGAAACGTTAATATTGTTATATGCATTCTCAATGTCAATAAAACACGCTGCCGTTAACATATTTTTCGTAAAGCCAATTTGAATATGGGAGATTAGGCAACTTAAATTATCTAGACATGAGCGGGCTTTGCGAAACCCTACCATTTTATCGATTGCCAATTAATTCTAATAATTTATTCCCGTAAAAGTTTGATAAAGGGGAGCCCCACGATTGGTGATGTGAGTTAAAGTCACCAAAACAAATGAAGGATTTAGGTAATAAATTGAATAAACTGTTTACTTCACTAAATATATGTAAACTAGGACGAGAGAAATATGTACATACCAAATATTATTTACAGTGATAGCAATGACAGAAAGTTCATCACTATATGAAGGAAGAGAAAGAACAGAGTAATGTACAGAGTTTCTGATGAGTATGGCAACTCCGCCATAATTATCAGATCTGTCACTTCTCAAGCAGGAGAAACCAGGAATCTTGAAAATAGATCCCTTCTTTAGCCAGGTCTCTTGGAGGCATATAAGAAGAGGATCATATTTGTTAATTATATCAATTAATTCATGTTTCTTGGATACTGCACTGCGGCAATTCCATTGTATTGCTACTGTTCTTTGGTCCATTATTATTTGATATTTTGTATAGAGTTTCAAGTATTATGGCAACGTTGGACGGTGAAATCATTGTATTTGAATGTGATAATAATTGGCAAAGTTTTGCTTTTAAGAACAGGTGCAGAAGAAATAGTAGGATTTTTAACAATCTCATTATGAGCGGCCTGATCATATCCCTTGGAAAACCGTGGTAGTGTTCTAGGTTTTAAAAATATAGTTTTTTTGTAAGACTGGTTACTATTTATAAATCTACTGTTGTTATCGTCTGACGTGGCACGGCTATTTAAGAACGCTTTAGCATAGGTTTTTTTGGTGATAGGAGGGTGTAACTTGGCCGCCTCCATATATGAAACACAAGTTTTACTCATAGTTTCTTTTATACCTTTTTGTCTATCAAATTCTAAGCATTTTTTAGAGTTAGCTTGATGTGAGCCCTTACACAGCACACACTATAACTCATCTTCATCTACATTACATGTGTCACCTGAATGACCTCTACCACATTTGTAGCATCTAGTTTCGGATCGACATTGGCTCTTGACATGTCCATATCTACAACAATTATAGCATTGCACAGTCGGATAGATATATAGATCCACTGATAGTGCTGTGTAGCACATAAATACTCTTTTAGGTAATACCTGTCCATCAAAAGTTAAGACTACAGTCCCAGTATTTTCGAAATTAATGGTATTATTTAGCGAAACTTTTTTTCGAATTCGACGAATTTTAATGATTGATCCACAACCGACAGGGACAGATAAGCTGTCAAGAACTTCCTCATCTGTCCAGTCAGTTGGAACACCTCTTATAACACCCATACGGGTTATTTTGTAAGTAGGGATAAAAGCATTAAATTTTTCCAATAATAAACATCTATTAGTTAGGAAGTTATTAGCATCAATATGGTTACCATGACCTTATTACGACCTATACATTGAGGCTACCATTCACAACACCATTGATGGAACTCTTTTTAAGAAATCTACCAAACTTAATAGGGTGAAGATGTACGGCTATTTTCGGTTGTGATTTCTTTTTGAACATTTACAACAAATGGAGCTACAGCTGAGTTATTATAACTGAGGCGACCAATGTTGGTACATGTGGAAGGGTTATTTTGACCTGGTCCGAAACTTCAGGATGTGAGTTTTGTGGAATCGCGCTCAATTCACACTTGCAATCGGTACTGCTCTCCTTTTTTGAACGATATTTTGGTTTCTTTTTATTACAATTAATGCATACAACTCGCGAAGCAGGACGTTTCCGCTTTAAATTATCTGGTGCCGTTGATAGGGAACAGTCTGACGATTCAATAAAAGTTATTTTTCCTTTTCCACATGGTCTCTATATATCCGTAGATTAGATGGGCATAGATTAGAATGACTTTAAATGACTCCTCGGATATCCCAAGGATATTTATGGACACAATTTAATACTTTTTTGTAAACTCTCCCACATTTCATATCCACTTCGTTGAGTTTCACAAACTTGTTTCAAAGTTTACATTTAAGAAACCTAGAAAAATTGTATAACACTTAAGCTTCTGTTCAAAGTAATAATTGAGTTTTCACGATTCGATTTAGCACTGAAATAGCTGTTGTACTCGTACAATAAGCACATGGAAGTGAGGCTGCTGTTGACAATCATTTATAGTAAAGCATCGGTGATTACTTTGAAGGTATATATAAAATAAGCCCTTTGATATTCCACATTTTATAATTTTAGGAAGTAAAATCATAGCTAGCAGGGCACCGTAAGCGGCCCTCAAGTTAAAGCCCCAAATATATACTTTTTCGCGCTTTTTTCAAAGAACTCAGGATTCTAATAGAAAAAAACCATATCAGTATTTATGGTGCGCATAAGAAGGACCTACGGAATCGTTCAGTTGTAGGCACGTCTGTGTTCACGGCGTCTGGAAAAAAGAACTTTTTAATACAGTTGCTCAAAAAGTGGCATATTGCAGGGACGTATAGCGTTCGGGATGTGGGCTATAACACACGCGTGTTTTTTCTTTGCCATTCCCGAACTAGTGTTTTTTCTTTCCCAACTGACATAATAGTGACTATTAAAATGAAAAAAAAACCAACCACGAAGTTTTTCCTCGAAAAACATCATAGAAGTTTTCATGATTCATGCAAATATATCTATAAAAAGCTACTAATTTATTTCAATATCCGATTTAAAAGTTATATTAAGTACAAATTTAAACATTAATTTAATATTAGTACATATATGTAAAGGCCAAATTAAATTTATAAATATAAAAAAGTTGGCTGTATGACGTGCACTGCCATAATGTCTGCTTATATTCTTTTACTGTTGGCGCCATTTTCCAAAAAAATTCTTCTCGAGTTTAGTTGCTTGATGCACAAAATGAGTAATTTAGACGACAAATTATTTGAATTAACGCCACAGGAACTCAGTTTAATTGCAAAAAATGCTTCGGAGAACATTTTACCTGAAAAGTCTAAAAGTCGCTACATATCTACATATGACGAATTCATTGTGTGGAGAGAAGAGAAAAAGGCAAATAGTTTTTCAGAAAATGTTATTTTGGCATACTTCTCTGAACTTTCAACAAAATTAAAACCATCTAAATTAAATTAAAAACTAGAAACTGGGAAAAAAATCACCCAACCCATTAATTTAAAGTCCAGTCCATCTCCTTCACATGACAATACTGAAGAGACTTTTGTCCGCCTACCTTCGTTGATAATTATAATTCATCAGATCCAATTCCATCAACTAGCAAACGCCCTAGTATGACACCTTTGACAAATATACATGAACAATCATATGAAATTAATAATAATTTGTCTCAAACAGTAAATATGCAACCGATAACTTCCCCAGTTAATATAAAAAACTACCAATTGCAATGTATATGTGAACTATAACTTTTACAAGAAATAAATGATTAGTTACTTGAGTTTATTGTGTTTTTATTATGCTTAATTTTTTCGCAACTGTATTAAAAATTGTCGTTCAATACACGTGCAGAACCGTCATTGCAACTTGTCCGCACTAGTATCGAAATATACTATTCATTTATATCGTAGACAGATGATACATTACAAATTTTAACATTCATTAATCATTTCCACCATACATTTATATTAGGTTTTTCTAAAGATATTGAAAGAGAGCAAGACATATTATATCTCCTCTCGTCCAATATTCCTTCTGTTTTTCCGATTTATATGGGTTCATCGATTTTATCATTAATTAACGAGTTGTGAGGACATTATACTAATTAACGGTAATGAGTTTTCACTTGTATTATATTGCTTGATGAAAATGTAGTGTCAAAAGTCATGGATGCTTAAGATTGCTTCTTCAGGTAAATGACAGTAGATATTCGGATAGGATATTAGATATTGAATTATTTTTACAGACTGACAGATAAACATCATCAGTCTTTGTTAATATTACATACATACATACATATTATCACGCCTTTATGCCCGAAGGGGTAGACAGAGGTATATTTAACGCCCACATTTCACCGTATGCATTTTTGTCCTACGTAACAGGTGGTGAGCCCATTACATACATACATATTGTCACGCCTTTATCCCCGAAGTGAACTGTGGGCGTATAATATGCCTCTGCCTACCCCAGGCAGAGGCACATTATACGCCCACAGTTCACCGTATGCATTTTTGTCCCACGTAACAGGTGGTGAGTCCATTGCCATGTTGAAATGGAAAGGTGCAGGCTGAGGCGACCTGCTTTTGAAATTTTTCAAGCTGCCCATAAGGCCTTCAACCAGGCTATACGACTGCCATTTTACTGGCAACCGGGACCAACGGCTTCCGAAGCACGGAAATTTAGATTTAATAAAATTAATAATTTGTCAATTTTAGATGTTAAATTTATAAAAGAAATTTGACCTTTTTAGTGAGGTGGTAACAAAAAGGCTAAAAGGTCTTATGTGCTAGACACTGATTAGCACGACCAATTTAAGTCCTGGTAGTCTCGGACTAAACATTGAGCCCATTGCCGTGTTGGAATGGACAGGCGCAGGCTGTTGCGACCTGCTGTTGATTTTTTTCTAACAAGGCCTTTATTTTGGCTTAACAACTGCCATTTTATTGGCAACCAGGACCAACTGCTTAACGTGCCTTCCGAAGCACGGAAATGTCACAAAATGGTCACCCATCCAAGGATCAGTTATAGCGAAATTTTCTTAACGCAGTGATCGTTTACTGTACACTGAGTCCGCGGGACCACGACCGCTTCATATGTTATAATTGATTTAACAAAATCATTTACAGTCCAAAAGAGCTTGCCAAGTTTGTCGATCGTGGCCTGTTAAGTCGTTGTAGTACGAGTATGTTTCCCGATGAGCGAATCGACTGTAAAATGAGCTTTAAGATATTTATAGATATTTCAAAATTATATGTGCACTTAAGTGACGTCTGTGTTTACACGACACACGAACTATTGCGCTGTAACATACATATACATAAACAAATTATTGACACAGAGTTTGCGCGGTAATTTATTCGATGGCGACCTTGCTGGATATAATTTTCTAAAACTAGTGCATTTACCTTGATTTATGTGTAAAAGTGGTAGATACTTAAACATAAAAGTTGTGTCAACGTAAACAGCAACGTAAACAACAAAACGTACCACAGTAAAATGCGATTATTTACAATTTCACGGGGAAATTCCACTGATAGCTACCATAATGCTTCTACGACGTTATTGGGTCGAGATTGACTTTGACTTAATACTTTTATACCTGACTAAGACGTAAAAGACGAAAAGGTCTTAGTAACCAGGATAAAGGTGGTTCACACATGGTGTTTCGCCTTCTACCCAACCGGGTCGTAGGACTTGAAGGCTATTTACGGCGACCCGGCTAAGTGAATGCCCCAATATGCGGCTCTCCTCGGGGGGCCAGTGCCACCCCCCACTAGAAATAAATAAATAGTTTGTTGACTTTACACCATTTGTAATATTGAGCAGATCAAAAGCATATGGCGATAGTCCACCCCTTTGTATTATTATACTGTACCCCTGCGATATATTGAAAGAGAAAAATAAAAAAAGTAATGGAATTCAACAATACATCACAATACGATCAGTCGTATCGAGGTTTTAATAAATTCGGTACCAGGTATTGGCGTCGAGTCAGTTAGTTATTAAATTTTTCCGTGAATATGGTAGGCCCAATCAACAGAATTAATGAACAAAATATAGGTACGGATTGTTTAAATCGATATTGTTTGTATCTATCTACGAGTACAACTACATACAAATATATACCTAGATAGTCACGCTTTTTCCACGAAGTGAAACAAGCGTGACTTGACGTTGACATATAACTACTGAAGGCCCACATTTCACTAGTTATATTTTGTCCCTCGTAATAGGCTTACCATTCATGACAGCCAGCTCCAAGGCCAGAAGACGAACCCTATTGAACTGCGTAGAGGGGTAAGACAGGGCGATGTTATATCTTTAAGACGCTGGACTGGGAGGGATGGGGCGTAAACATAAACGGCGAATGTATCTCACACCTTCGGTTTGCCGACGACATCGATTTAGTAGCGGAAACGCTGGAACAGTTGAGCGGGATGCTGCATGCACAGTCTATGCGGAGCGTCTCGACGTGTTGGTCTCGGCATGAACTTGGATAAAACCAAGGTCATGTTCAATGAGCATGTCACGCCGGGACCAATATACGTCGAAGGATCGAGACTCGAAGTTGTCAAGGAATATACCTACCTAGGGCAGTTTATCCAACTTGGCAAAAAGAACCTGGAAAAGGAAATCGCAAGAAGGATTCGCTTGGGCTGGGCAGCGTTCAGCAAACTGCGTCGAGTTTTCTATTCACCTATACCTCAATGCCTGAAGACGAAGGTGTATAACCAGTGCGTTCTACCGGTTATGACTTACGGTGCCGAGACGTGGACACTTACGGTGGTGCTAGTCCATGCCCTTAAGGTTGCACAGCGGGCTATGGAGCGTGCTATGCTGGGGGTGTCTTTGAGGGATAAACTCCGAAATGAGGTTATCCGTCAGAGAACCAGGGTGGTCGACATAGCTCGTAGAGTAAGCACGCTAAAGTGCCAATGGGCTGGCCACATCTGTAGAAGAAATCGATCGCCGATGGAGCAAACGAGTTCTGGAGTGGAGACCGCGACTCGGCAAACGTACGGTAGGACGACCTCCTGCCAGATGGACCGATGAACTGGAAAAGGTTGCAGGGAGGGACTGGATGCGGAAGGCGCACGACCGTGTATTGTGGCGTAAATTGGGAGAGGCCTACGTCCAGCAGTGGACTGATATAGGCTGATTTGATTGAATAGGCTTACCACCAAACAATCAACAATACTGCCATAACAAGTTTTATAATTATTAGTAAAATAAATATTAATGTTATTTTTAAACTTTCGCGGTTTATACTCATATTTTATATACTACTCAGGACTTCACGCGAAACAATTTTGAACTTACATTCACCGACGTTTCGAGCGCTGCAACGCGCTATAAATAAAAATTACTTTTCTTTTTAACTTTACAACAATGAATCGTATACTACAACTGAATCAGTTGAGGTAGCTCCGATTTTAGTATTGAAAATAACAAAACAACTTATCTAGAACACAAAAATTGCAAAGAAAAATGTACGGAAATGGCCCTAA
Source organism: Thumatha senex (assembly GCA_948477245.1). Taxonomy (NCBI): domain Eukaryota; kingdom Metazoa; phylum Arthropoda; class Insecta; order Lepidoptera; family Erebidae; genus Thumatha; species Thumatha senex. Next base: position 15,718,379 of record OX419731.1, on the reverse strand, counting down.
AAATTAGGCAAAAAAACCAAAATTCTTCATTTAAAAATAAAACTTCGAAAGGTAATATAATAGAAGTGGTTAAATGTGGAGTAGGTATCTGTAAGCCAGGATAGGATCTATAACCTATTAAAGAATCTAAATAAATTAATAAAATAAATATCCATCACGCCTTATCCCCGAATAGGTGGTGAGCCCATTGCCGTGTTGAAATAGACAGACGCAGGCTGTGGCTACCTGCTGTTGAAATTTTTTAAGCCGCCTATAAGGCCTTCAACCAGGCTTAACGACTGCCATTTTACTGGCAACCGGGACCAACGGCTTAACGTGCCTTCCGAAGCACGGAAACGCTCGCAAATGTAAATGCCACAAAGTGGTCACCCATCCGACGACCAGCCATAGTGAAAGTTGAGTACTTCAGTGATCGTTTACAGAACACTGAGACCGCGTATATAATATGCCTCTGCCACCCCTTCGGGGATAAGGCGTGATGGATATTTATTTATTTATTTTTACTTTAAATAATAAATTTAAAATAAACCAGTCAGCTCTCGGACTATTAGTAACAATCATGACGCTATGTAATCACACTTGAAGCTTAAGGTAGAAGGCGAGACGCGTGCGCTATCACTGCCGGGGACCAGGACTTGAGAGTGACACTCTGGAGCATCCTTCAGTCCCCACTGACACGCGACCCTTAATCAAACTACGCACTTAAAAGCTCTGCCCCCTTCAACTTCAAAAACCTTGTAGTCTGGTTTCCATTATATCGCGACTGAAGAAATAATGGGATTGTATAATATTGCTTCAATAATCTTATGTACCCTATTGATTCAAAATTGATTGCTATTGCAATTTTTTTTTATTGTGAATTACTGACTTATTTTTCCACTATAAGTAGCAGACAATCATAGAGCCTGATTGAAAGTTATCATGGTAGCTTATGGACGTATGCAACACCAGAGGTAACTACTGACCCTTTAAAACCTTTTTAAACCTCTATTAAAGAAGGCAGTATACTCGTAATAAGGTTGAGATTTAGAAAAGAGCTCCCTGAAAAATCATTGTATTATTATACGAGAACAACGAGAAAGACATTTAAAGAAGTAATTTTTGAAGAGTAGGTATATATAATACCTACCTTTTATCTTGAACTTGCTGAGCCACACGGCTTCACTTGTGACATACCTACTTCGAACCCCAATGAGAACATAATTTTGTGTTTAATGATCCTTTTAAGGAGAACACGGCTTGCTAAAAACCTAACAGCTTAAGCTAATATTTATCATGTAAGAGATTTATAATATTGTGAACATTTCTATATTACAATATTAATATTACAATACTGATTCTGTAACATTGATGCATAGCCCATAAATGCGTGTTAAATCTATTTAATCCGGTCGATTATTAATTTTGCAAAAGTGTTTCAAGATTTGTTTGTTTTATTACCATTTATGATTACTGCTTTGTTTTCATGGGTTACGGGATGATATAAGAGATTTCAAATATAAGAGATATGCTACTATTTTCTTTGATAAATTGGCTATCCGACACGAAAATAATTATTGAATTTGAACCAGTGTGGTAGTTCTTGAGATATAGCGCGGTCAGCTAAACAAACGAACTTTTCAGCTTTATAATACCCCGGGAGTGCGAGATAAAACTAGGATGATGACGATGATATTTTTAGTGCCGCGCAAGTCCAGATAAATAATATTAATATGTTTGTGATCAATGCGCGTTACTTTAAAACAAATAAGCTAGGTATTGTTCATCCCCGAAAGGGAGACCGAGGTATATGTACTATACATCCACTTTTCACTGTATGAATTTTAGACTCGCGTAATACACATCACCAAAATTCGAACCAACTTTGCTGGTTAAACTTTGCGTGTAAAATTCTTGGCTTAAAAGTCTCTTAATGGTCATGGAGCTGGTGCAAAACAAATCCAAGTCCAAAATCTTAGAGTACTTATTAAAATTCGCAGCACAACGAAGAAAGTATAAATTTCTTCTGTAATTGGTAGCAGCCGATGGCACATATAACACCGGACGCTGCCTAAGGCCCAATTGATTGGTACGAAGATTAATGTTGCTGAACATACTGCGCCATTATATTTTAACCACTAACTAAACATTATCAACGAAAAGTTTAATTTGTAACAAAGGTATTTGCATGATATTTAAATTCATTTCATTCCCTTTTCAGTGTGTTCGAGAAACTTCTGGGTACAATTCTGCATAAGTAGTAGCGCCCGGTCACCGCAATTCCCACCTTAATCGACGACCGGCGACCTCCGTATAGAGGCAATTAGCTTCAAAAGTTCATTTACATAAAAGTACTTAAAGACAATTCTACAGTGGGTAGCAGACTGAACTAAGTAATGTTTATCCTGCTATTCCATGAATTGAAATGTTTGTTTGGATAAAGTAATCAGAGACATTCATTTATAACCCCCGACGCAACAACGACGGGGTGTATTGAGGTTGACGTTTCTGTGTGTGTATCTGTCTGTGGCATCGTAGCTCCCGAACGGGTGAACTGATTTTGCTTTATTTGTTTGAAAGGTGAATTAGTATCGAGTGTTCTTAGCTATGTTTGATGAAAATCGGTCCAAGATGGCCGCCGCCACAAAATGGCGGAATATATATTTTTTAACAGCTCCCTCAATATGGATATCATAATAAAAGGTCTTGAATAGTAGAATAATATACAATAGGTAATAATATACTGAAAGGGGCAATGAGGTGTATTTACTAACGAAATAAAATTTATCTATCTATGCGGGACGGACTAGTTTGACAATGACATTGCCATGTTGCTACTTTTATTGTATTTATAAGCCCCGACGCAAAAAGACGGATGTTATAAGTGTGACGTGTCTGTGTGTCTATCCCTTTGTCTGTGGCATCATAGCTCCCGAACGGATTAAGTAATTTCAATTTTGTTGTTTATGTTTTAAAGGTGACTTATGTGCGAGTGTTGTTAGATATGTTTGATGATAATCTATTGAGCCATTTAAAAGTTGTGGGGGTTGAAAGTGGGGAAGAAATGTCTGCAAAATATACTCCTAATTATTTATTATCTACGATTGTTTTTGTCATAAGTATCACATTAGCCTATGTTGCTTAGTTAGGTTAGGTTAGACTATTTGTAATAAATTGTTAGGTTTGAAGCGGTCCCCCAACGCAACGTTTTTTTCTTAGAATTATTAATACATACTTAGATAGTTTAAGATTGAGTTTTTTATTATTTTTTACTTTTTAAAGGGAACTTAGGTATTTAAGTCGAAGGTTTTATAAAATTTTAATTATTTTATCACTACAATAAATAGGGAAAAACATCCATAAGATTTTTAGAATAAGGTTTAATAACTACAATTATACAGTGTTTTCTGCACATGCGACGATGTTTTCAGTAAATACATCTCACTTAACGCGGTCAAATATCATATTTGCGTGTACATTATCATCAACCCAACCACTTGAAGCTACCTGCTGGGCACAGGCTTCCCCCAACACCTTCATTGCAAGATTCAGTCTTGAGCCATCTCTACATCTAGCAGCTTCCCGCGGCTCACACTGCATTTTATCGTAGACGGTTGTCATGGCAACGCTTTAAGGGGTTGATAAAACATTTTCTTCGTCTGGGGATGAAGAGTAGAAGCGTGCACGTCGCCATCCCTGCCAGCTACGGCTGCAATTCTACTCCAACACGAGTGCCACCAGGGCGAACTATGCTAGGGCGTGCCCCCGAGGCGACGCGCACCAGTTCGTCCCCGCTGGTGCGAAAAGTGTGTGCCAGAGCGGCGTAGGGGACCGCCACCCTACACGCGCGGCCCGACACGGCGGGAAGTGGAGGATGGAGTGCAGGGTAGCTGCGTGAAATGTTAGGGGAGGAATGACAGATAAGATGAATGAGTTGATGGATGTTATGAATGAGAGAAGTCTTGGAGCTCCCGGGTGGGAAGCTCGCCCTTTGGTCTGGAGTACCAGAGAGCGAGCATGGCAGTCGGGGGTTTGGAATTTTGCTGTCCTCGCGATTGGCCTCCGGTATGTATGAGTACAAACTGGTAGGTCCTAGAATCCTCTGGATCCGTGTAAAACTTGGTTTGACGAAGATTTTCCTGGTAGCTACTTACGCGCCAGTATCTTCGTCGAACGCGAGTGAGCTAGAGGACTTCTGGGAGAGTATGAGAGAAGCTCTAAATGTGATAGAAGGAAATGAAAGACTTATAGTATGTGGAGACTTGAATGGATGGGTGGGTACCGCTCGCGATGGTTTTGAGTTGGTACTCGGGAAGTATGGGGATAAAAGGGTGAACGACGCTGGCAAGCTAATACTGGCATTTTGTAAGGAAAAGGATTTGTTTGTGGCGAACACAATGTTCAACCACAAACAAATTCATATGTATACGAGGAGATGTAAGTCAAAGAGAAGCATGATAGATCTATTCCTAATAGATAGTCGGCTCCGTAAACAGGTGATGGACACAAGGGTTTATCGAGGCGCTGAGCTGGGATCAGACCACTACCTAGTCATAACTAGGATTAGGGGTCTGTTCGCGGGTTGGCGTCATCGTACCGAGTGTCCTGAACCTGGGCCGACTTATAGCATCAAAAGCTGGAAGCTGCAGGATGCATCCATTAGGGATAAATATAATGAAAGGGTAGCCGAAAAACTTGGCAACGTCAATGTAAGTAGTGAAAATGTGGAAAGTGTATGGCAGAACCTTAGGGATAGTATGATAAATGCCGCTTTGGAAGTGTGTGGAGAAACGAAAAGAGGCAGTAGTAATAAGCGTGATGCATGATGGAATGAGGAAGTGAAAGAAGCAGTTCGAATGAAGAAGAAAGCATGGCTAGACTACTTAGCCTCGCGGAATGATTTTATATGAATGAGAGATACAAGCTGCAGAAAGTTAACACGAAGGCACTGATAGAAGAAGCTCGTGAAAGGTGCAGAATGAAAGCGGATGAAAGGTTGTCGTCCAATTTCCGGGATAATGCCAAGCTCTTCTGGAAAGAGGTAGGCAAGACCCGTAGTTGTTCGGCAATCTGCAGTATGAATAAAGTGCTTAGTATTAGCAATGACGTCCTAACAGACCAAACTGACGTCCTGCAGAGATGGAGTGAATATTATGGAAAGATGTATGCAAGAAAAGACAGAGATGCCACATCGGGAAGTGGAGCTCACTTCGATGCTCCGGATCCCGATGTCATTGAAGTCGTTAGTATGAAAGAAATAGAACAAGCGATAAGAAGTATGAAATGTGGCAAGGCTGCGGGAAAAGACAGAGTTACTGCTGAGATGATCAAGTACGGTGGGTCGCGTGTCTGGGACACACTATGTCTGTTATGCAACTTGTGCTGGCGGACGGGTGAAGTCCCAGATGACTGGCGAGTAGCAGTTGTTGTACCTATTTACAAAGGGAAAGGCTCGCGCCTAAACTGCTCCAGCTACAGGGCGATCAGCTTGGTCAGCTTAGCTAGTAAGGTGTATGCAATGGTTATAACGGCACGAATGCAAGAAAAGTCTAAAAGGTATTTATGGGAGGCTCAATGCGGATTCCGACGTGGAAGAAGTTGTATGGATCAAGTGTTTTCTCTCCGCATGATCGCGGAAAAGTTTCAGCCAGAAGGTTTTCTGCGTTTTTGTGGATCTAGAGAAAGCATTTGATAACGTTGTGAGAGAAACGCTGTGGGACTTGCTGCCCGGATATGGTGTGGACGGCTCGCTACTGCGGGCAATACAGTCGCTTTATAGGGACTGTAAGGCTTGCGTGCGAGTAGGGGAGGATGTGTCACCTCTTTTTGATGTCTGTACAGGCGTCAAACAGGGATGTGTCATGTCCGCCTGGCTGTTCATAGTGTATCTGGACAGTTGCCTGCAGAAGTTGAAAGATTTTAATATGGGTGTGAATTTGGGTGACTTTACAGTAAACTGTCTGCTGTACGCTGATGATGCGGTGCTCATGGCCTCATCAGAAGCCGACCTTCAGGCATTAGTCACTAATATGAAAGAGGGGTGTGAAAGTAAGGGTCTTCGCTTGAATGCAAGTAAAACTAAGGTTCTAGTATTTGAAAGAGGTGACGTAAGAACTAAATGCGAGATTAGGGTAAACCAGGAACGTCTAGAGCAAGTGAATGAAATTGTGTATTTAGGAAGTATGTTTAGCGCGGATGGAAGATGTGATTCGGATGTAGAACGGCGAGTAGCTGCCGGAAACAAAGTTAACGGTGCTTTGTCCCAGTTAGTAAAGCGACAAAGCATCGTAAAAGAAGCACTAATGGCGATTCATAACGCAGTGCTAGTGCCAACTTTGCTTTACGGTAGTGAAACCTGGGTATGTCAGCAGATGCATGAAAGTAAATTGAATGCTGTGGAGATGCGATCACTTCGAAAATTGTGCGGCGTTACCTTGGCCGACCGAATACGTAACAAAGTGATACGCAATATGGCAGGTTTGAATGAAAGTGTCAGCGTTAAGCTGGAAAAGGGCGTGCTCCGTTGGTTTGGACACGTCCAACGAATGAGTGAGGAACGATTGACGAAGAATATATATTGTTCAATAGTAAAGGGTAGAAAGAGTCAGGGTAGGCCGAGACTTACATATGAAGACCACGTGAGCAGATTGCTCAAAAACGGAAAGGTCAAAAGTACTCGGATACCCAGACGTGCGTGTATGAAGCGATTGATGAATCTCGAAGAAGCGAAAGAAGTATGCATGGATCGCGAAGCCTGGCGATCTGTCCTCTCTGACTACCTCGTCAGGGATACAGCGTGAAGATAGTTAGTTAGATAAAACATTTAATTACCAGGGTACCAGACAATTTTTTTCCAGACATTCCAGATAAACCTTATTAATTAATTTGAGTACAAAAGCCTTTATTTACAACATTATTTTTTGGTTTGGTTAGATTCATACTTTTTAGGTATCTGCTCAAATTTCCCAACCATTTCACTCTTTAATAAAAAATGGAAGGTAATTATTATTAAGATTATTCGATTTAATAATCTCGATAGCATAATTACGTTTATAATTATTTTAACTCATACTATTACTGTAAAATTCTAACAGCAGGGGACCGAGTCTGCTATTTCAATCGTGTCGAAATAGAATCGAAATCATCGCTCAATAGAAATCCACTTGTACAATTATGACAGTTGTTCGTAGTCTACTATTACAATAGACTCCGATCAGTGGCCGCTAGTCAGTTGCATTTTTGACAGACTACTATTATTTTGACAGCTGAAAACAGCCATTCTGGTTCTAGTCTACGGCTTGTCAATAGTAGACTCGGTCCCCAGGTCATTACAACCTGCGCTTGTCCATTTCAACACGGTAATGGGCGTACGTACCACCGGTTAATTGGTACAAAAAATCTTTTGATAAAATGCAGGCGCTTAGAATATTATAAAAGATAAGTTTTAAAAGAAAGAAGTGGCAGAAGCGAAGCTTGGATTGTGAAGCCTGGCGATCTGTCCTCTCTGACTACCCCGTCAGGGATACAGCGTGAAGATAGTTAGTTAGTTAGATATTAGTTTTAAGAGAAATGTTACCTATGTTAACCTAGGTAAAAAAATACCTGCACCCGTGAACTGAAAGTTCTGTTATGAAAGGGCAAGACCAGAATGTTCTTTTTATACATGAGCATAGATTAAGATTTTTTTCTATTAGGCTTGGCCACGAGAGAGTTGTTATTAACAAAACTCGTCGGGCTACGTCATGTCTAAGTATGCCGGGTGTGATCCACCTTGCTGGATACCTTTATAGTTAGAGGAACTTATCACCCTGTTCATCCACACACCCATTTCTAAGCTATTTGATCGTAGAACTTTGCTAATAAACGTTAGAACAATCATTTCAACTTGTTCGGTGATCTATATGAGAATGAATAGTTTCAAGTTGCCTCTCGTCGCCAGAAGTATTGGAATAGATATTATTGCCATATGATATTTGTTTGAGAGACCCTAATCTATAGTATTCAATGAAATAAGTATGTTTTTGCGGTTTAATAAATTTGTTCAGATGTAGATTTTTTATAATTGACTAGCGGACGCATCGCGGTTTCACCTGAGTTCTTGTTCCCGTGGGAAGACGAAGATAAATGTAGCCATAGTTCTCCTTTTAACTTCAGTTACTTGTCAAGTCCCGTTAAAATCAGTAAAGAAATCTACAAATAATCAGACAGACAGAGAAAAATTTGAATAAATGATTTTTGAACATAATACCGGAGCTTTTCACTAAATATATATTAAAGTACCTATATATATATTTTAATACAAAACGTAAGTTTCGTAAATAATACTTGGGCGTTTAACCTTTTAGTTTGATTTTCTATAAAGTGTGTATATATTCTTTAATATGCATTTAGTGAAAAGCTGTTAATTTGGAATTACTAACTAACTAACTAACTAACAATCTTCACGCTGTATCCCTGACGGGGTAGTCAGAGAGGACAGATCGCCAGGCTTCGCGATCCATGCATACTTCTTTCGCTTCTTTGAGATTCATCAATCGTTTCATACACGCACGTCTGGGTATCCGAGTACTTTTGACCTTTCCGTTTTTGAGCAATCTGCTCACGTGGTCTTCATATGTAAGTCTCGGCCTTCCCTGACTCCTTCTACCCTCTACTTTTGAACAATATATATTCTTCGTCAATCGTTCCTCACTCATTCGTTGGACGTGTCCAAACCAACGGAGCACGCCCTTTTCCAGCTTAACGCTGACACTTTCATTCAAACCAGCCATATTGCGTATTACTTCGTTACGTATTCGGTCGGCCAAGGTAACGCCGCACAATTTTCGAAGTGATCGCATCTCCACAGCATTCAATTTACTTTCATGCATCTGCTGACATACCCAGGTTTCACTACCGTAAAGCAAAGTTGGCACTAGCACTGCGTTATGAATCGCCATTCGTGCTTCTTTTACGATGCTTTGTCGCTTTACTACCTGGGACAAAGCACCGTTAACTTTGTTTCCGGCAGCTACTCGCCGTTCTACATCCGAATCACATCTTCCATCCGCGCTAAACATACTTCCTAAATACACAATTTCATTCACTTGCTCTAGACGTTCCTGGTTTACCCTAATCTCGCATTTAGTTCTTACGTCACCTCTTTCAAATACTAGAACCTTAGTTTTACTTGCATTCAAGCGGAGACCCTTACTTTCACACCCCTCTTTCATATTAGTGACTAATGCCTGTAGGTCGGCTTCTGATGAGGCCATGAGCACCGCATCATCAGCGTACAGCAGACAGTTTACTGTAGAGTCACCCAAATTCACACCCATATTAAAATCTTTCAACTTCTGTAGGCAGCTGTCCAGATACACTATGAACAGCCAGGCGGACATGACACATCCCTGTTTGACGCCTGTACAGACATCAAAAAGAGGTGACACATCCCCCCCTACTCGCACGCAAGCCTTACAGTCCCTATAAAGCGACTGTATTGCCCGCAGTAGCGAGCCGTCCACACCATATCCTGGCAGCAAGTCCCACAGCGTTTCTCTCACAACGTTATCAAATGCTTTCTCTAGATCCACAAAAGCGCAGAAAACCTTCTGGCTGAGAGCCAGAAACTTTTCCGCGATCATGCGGAGAGAAAACACTTGATCCATGCAACTTCTTCCACGTCGGAATCCGCATTGAGCCTCCCATAAATACCTTTCAGACTTTTCTTGCATTCGTGCCGTTATAACCTTTGCATACACCTTACTAGCTAAGCTGACCAAGCTGATCGCCCTGTAGCTGGAGCAGTTTAGGCGCGAGCCTTTCCCTTTGTAAATAGGTACTACAACTGCTACTCGCCAGTCATCTGGGACCTCACCCGTCCGCCAGCACAAGTTGCATAACAGACATAGTGTGTCCCAGACACGCGACCCACCGTACTTGATCATCTCAGCAGTAACTCTGTCTTTTCCCGCAGCCTTACCACATTTCATACTTCTTATCGCTTGTTCTATTTCTTTCATACTAATGACTTCAATGACATCGGGATCCGGAGCATCGAAGTGAGCTCCACTTCCCGATGTGGCATCTCTGTCTTTTCTTGCATACATCTTTCCATAATATTCATTCCATCTCTGCAGGACGTCACTTTGGTCTGTTAGGACGTCATTGTTAACACTAAGCACTTTATTCATACTGCAGATTGCCGAACAACTCCGGGTCTTGCCTACCTCTTCCCAGAAGAGCTTGGCATTATCCCGGAAATTGGACGACAACCTTTCATCCGCTTTCATTCTGCACCTTTCACGAGCATCTTCTATCAGTGCCTTCGTGTTAACTTTCTGCAGCTTGTATCTCTCATTCATATTAAAATCATTCCGCGAGGCTAAGTAGTCTAGCCATGCTTTCTTCTTCATTCGAACTGCTTCTTTCACTTCCTCATTCCACCATGCATCACGCTTTAATAAGCTACTGCCTCTTTTCGTTTCTCCACACACTTCCACAGCGGCATTTATCATACTATCCCTAAGGTTCTGCCATACACTTTCCACATTCTCACTGCTTACATTGACGTCGCCAAGCTTTTCGGCTACCCTTTCATTATATTTATCCCTAATGGATGCATCCTGCAGCTTCCAGCTTTTGATGCTATAAGTCGGCTCAGGTTCAGGACACTCGGTACGATGACGCCAACCCGCGAACAGACCCCTAATCCTAGTTATGACTAGGTAGTGGTCTGATCCCAGCTCAGCGCCTCGATTAACCCTTGTGTCCATCACCTGTTTACGGAGCCGACTATCCATTAGGAATAGATCTATCATGCTTCTCTTTGACTTACGTCTCCTCGTATACATATGAATTTGTTTGTGGTTGAACATTGTGTTCGCCACAAACAAATCCTTTTCCTTACAAAATGCCAGTATTAGCTTGTCAGCGTCGTTCACCCTTTTATCCCCATACTTCCCGAGTACCGACTCAAAACCATCGCGAGCGGTACCCACCCATCCATTCAAGTCTCCACATACTATAAGTCTTTCATTTCCTTCTATCACATTTAGAGCTTCTCTCATACTCTCCCAGAAGTCCTCTAGCTCACTCGCGTTCGACGAAGATACTGGCGCGTAAGCAGCTACCAGGAAAATCTTCGTCAAACCAAGTTTTACACGGATCCAGAGGATTCTAGGACCTACCAGTTTGTACTCATACATACCGGAGGCCAATCGCGAGGACAGCAAAATTCCAACCCCCGACTGCCATGCTCGCTCTCTGGTACTCCAGACCAAAGCGCGAGCATCCCACCCGGGAGCTTCAAGACTTCGCTGCCCTTACGCTTGGTCTCTGTCAAGCACACTGCATCTAACTTTCTCTCATTCATAACATCCATCAACTCATTCATCTTATCTGTCATTCCTCCCCTAACATTCCACGCAGCTACCCTGCACTCCATCCTCCACTTCCCGCCGTGTCGAGCCGCGCGTGTAGGGTGGCGGTCCCCTACGCCGCTCTGGCACACACTTTTCGCACCAGCGGGGACGTACTAGTGCGCGTCGCCTCGGGGGCACGCCCTAGCATCATTCGCCCTGGTGGCACTCGTGTTGGAGTAAAATTGCAGCCGTAGCTGGCAGGGATGGCGACGTGCACGCTTCTACTCTTCATCCCCGTATTACTAACAGGCACTTAAATTTTATTTATCTGAATAGATGTACAGATTTAAATACTTACTGTATACATAGGAATAGACACAAATTCGAGTAGGTAAACATCTTCATATGTACGAGTATTTAGCATTCATTACGAATATTACAAACAGGCCTCTAGCGTGGTACTAGATATTGACGTAGGAAGTTATTAAAAACTGCTTCACGTGCATGCCATAATACAAGTAGTATTGTGGCACAAGTTCCATTATGCAACTTTTAAGGCGCTTTTCTACTCTTTATGAATAAAAACGAATACATCAATAGGCATTTTTAGTCTATCAATAAATTTTATTAATATATCAATACCACAGAATTAGGTACTCATATAACCTTATTCCACCCTAAATATATTGGAATAGAGTTTTAAAATACTAAATCAAGTTTTCTAATTCCGAGTAATAAAAAAAAAATTTAATAAATGATTTATTATTTGCGATATGTTTGTTAAAATATATAAATCCCGCCCGAAGTTTATATCAGAACACATTAATAACAATTTTTTTTCTTACCTTTTCCATACAACGTAATAATGAAATACTAAAATAGACAATCTTTGTTCTGCTATAATTAGTAAATGCGACGCCACACTGTAAATTTAAATATATACTGTTGGGGATTATTATCGTAATCAAAACCAGAACATCAAAATCTTTCGAATGGGCTTCCAAAATTTTCAAAAACTTAAATGTCTATGAAATCACATTTCCGTAGTATATACTCGTACATCGGCAAATAGGAACCAACATGTGTAATTATCTATGGTCGATGCGCTTAGTCTTTGTCATGTATTGGCGGGAGCTTGTAACTTCGTGACGAATTGACAATTGTTACGTAATCGATGTCTTAGGTTTCCCTTCATAACGCATAAATCTTTAATAAATAAATATCCATCACGCCTTATCCCCGAAGGGGTGGCAGAGGCATATTATATGCCCACTTTTCACCGTGTGGATTCCTGTCCCACGTAATAGGTGGTGAGCCCATTGCCGTGTTGAAATAGACAGACGCAGGTTGTGGCTACCTACTGTTGAAATTTTTAAGCCGCCTATAAGGCCTTCAACCAGGCTTAACGACTGCCATTTTACTGGCAACCGGGACCAACGGCTTAACGTGCCTTCCGAAGCACGGAAACGCTCGCAAATGTAAATGCCACAAAGTGGTCACCCATCCGACGACCAGCCATAGCGAAAGTTGCTTACCTCAGTGATCGTTTACCGAACACTGAGACCGCGGGGCCACGAGCGCTTCATAATCTTTCTTAGCAATAATTAGTTTTAGCAAGTACTTTTCATTAAGATAATGCTAATAGAGTTTTAGCAATGTAATATGATTGCTAATGCAAATAATTCCTACGCTACTAAAAAGAGAGAGGCATAAATACAATTAAGAAATTTATAAAAATACGCTCGTGGCCCCGCGGTCTCAGTGTTCTGTAAACGATCACTGAGTTACGCAACTTTCACTATGGCTGGTACTCGGATGGGTGACCACTTTGTGGCATTTACATTTGCGAGCGTTTCCGTGCTTCGGAAGGCACGTTAAGCCGTTGGTCCCGGTTGCCAGTAAAATGGCAGTCGTTAAGCCTGGTTGAAGGCCTTATGGGCGGCTTAAAAATTTCAACAGCAGGTAGCCACAACCTGCGTCTGTCTATTTCAACACGGCAATGGGCTCACCACCTATTACGTGGGACAGGAATCCACACGGTGAAAAGTGGGCATATAATATGCCTCTGCCACCCCTTCGGGGATAAGGCGTGATGGATATTTTTTTATATAAAAAACAGTTAAATAGCGTCTTCTATTTTCTTTACGCATGCTTACTACAAAGCTCTCAGATCTCAATCACATGTTTAATTTTAGTACATACGTTTATTAAATATGAATGTAAATATCTTCTTGGACTTTTTCGATGTGAGAATTATGCCAGACTGATTGGACCTCGACATAATAAATAAATATTTTAGGTTTGAAATAGAAATTTAAGCAGTGTTTTCCAAAGAGACATTTATCACAACGTACTAATTGATTACATAATGTAACTCGTGGAGTAAATTGGGAGCGGCGTACATAAACAGTAGACTGATTTGATGATCAAAATCCGTATCTACGTTTAAATTTGTGCGGTTGAATAAATAAAAAAAGTACATATTTAATTTATCTTTTATTTTTCGCAATCGTGTAAAATAGATTGGAATACACGACAGCAAAACCCATTATAACTCTGTTACTGTTTACTCCCTCGCTAAAATTCGTGAGTCAAACGATTTCAATACAATTAGCTATTTTGGCACCTACTTGTATATTATAATCTACTATTTTGTCGTTGCTGGATTTTCGATTGAGGAAAATATAATTGATTGACATGTGACATATTACATCCATAAAATACGGCGTATAAATTTTTGCCGTAATGAGAAACCGATCAGGTTAAGAAGTAAATCATGTAGAATAGTACAAGTGTTTTTATTTAAGATGTTGTTATACCATTACTTCTGTATGTGGTCGCTTTAAATATTTTAAATAGGGTATGACATTTTGTAAGCGCCGTTAAAATGGTCTATGCAAAATAAAGATATTTTTATTTTATTTTATTTTATTTTGTATACATACTGAACTGTAACGCCGAATAACTGTATGTTAGCTGGTGTGTAAAACGACTAAATTATAGACAGCATGGATGTTACGCATTCGTCAGTGGGTTATAATTATGGCTTATTCACCATCTCGACACGAGAGGATGGACACACGTGTGTACAGTTGGTGAAACTCCAAATAATATTATTTATTATTTCGTCATCTGGACACGCCAGGATGTTTACACGTGTCCATTTAGTGAAACTTTATTTAAATTACTTTTAGTTATCGTCAACTGGACATACCTAAGATTTTTGGGAAAAAAAGTACAGTCATGTTAAGAATAGTTTCATTCACTGATTTAATAAATGAGGTCAGTTCTTGAAAAATATTTCAAACGTCATCATTTTCAATGTTGAAATTACGCAAATCTCTTCCTGATTTAAAATAAATGGATAAGAAGGTAAAAAAAGGTTGTCTTTATTCATAAAATGAATGGGTGACTCATTCTTTTACAAGCAACGCCCAGCCAAAGCCCAAATTTATAGGGTAAGCTATATTTATAATGTTGGCACTCACTAAAGGGGGTAAAATAAGGGATAAGCAGTTGTATAGAAGTTCGAGATTATAAAAGTTAAAAATATCAGATTATGTGCTCGTGTACTGTTTACAAAAAAAATATTCGTGCTTCGTGGTTTTTAGTATTTTACCTATAAGAAGGTAAAATATTCCTTATTATCTCAATGAGTATTAATTCATTTTCAAAGAAACTAAAATCAAAATTTGTATACTTGCTTCTAATAAATAAATATATAGTTCTGGATTTTAAAATTGTTGAAATTTTTTAAGGTTGTAAAATAGGGAAGCAATGTTTGTATGAAAATATGTAAAACCTTTTTAGGGGCATGAATTAGAAGTCTGGAGGATGCAACAGGTGTTTATTCCAGGTTACAAATAAATGTACAAATGTATCGAGGTTTTACGGAGATGAAATAAAGGTTGTAAGTTTATATAGGAAATCCTTCATTTTCAAAACTAGCATATCATATTTTGTAGAGGTACCTGTTTATGATTAAAAATAAACAAACAAACATATGTTTCAGGATTTATGAAAATAAAATAATACAAAATAAAAATATCTTTATTTTGCATAGACCATTTTAACGGCGCTTACAAAATGTCATACACAATTTAAAATATTTAAAGTGACCACTGACACGTGATAAATGACATATTTAAAAAAAAGACAAAATATTTCAAAACTAATGACATATTTTGCATCGGTCAAAGGAAGTTTAAAGTAAGCCACGGGAGGTAAAACTAATATATTGAAATGTATCGAGTAATGAGCCTGTTCTCGTGCGCCGCACCTGCGAACCGAAACCGAACCGATCCGAAGATTGCCGAGAGCACTCGAATACTCGAAATTGACGAAATTCGCCTGTGATGTGTTCATTATTGATTATACGAGTTTATTGTTAAAATTGTGAGGTGAATCACAAATTTTTCTACGCCTAGATGAACGTAGAATCTTAATTTATTATAAAAAAAAAAAAATATTTTATAAAAGAAGGCACTGACTAAAAAAGGTATTAATAAGTGATAAACAGTCATAATTAACTTCGTAATTTTCATAGTTAGAAACATGAAAGTACCTATATCTGGTTACAGGTAAACGTGTTTAGCGGTTTAGCAAAATTTACAGTTTTGATAACAGGTACCAGATTATACTCGTAATTAACGATACATCGAACATTCGATAATAAACTAGAAGCGACATGAACATAGAATGTAGAATTTCAATTTGATTAGCAAATTACTGTGTAATAATAAAATTTGGACACGACACTAATAAGGAACATTTTGTGTTTATCTAATGAATGTCGATATAAATGAAATTATAAATTTATCAAAATACTGGTCGATTACATGAAAAAAAAATGAGTACAAATATTCCCAAAGAGAAATAGGATACCTAGTTTAATGTAAGCCCAGTATCAGCACGTATCGGACCCAAGTTGAACCTATAATTTAAATGCCTAACAATTGAATGACGTATAAGTATCTTATGTTGGCAGAGATAGAGCCACCTCCAGCCACCGCCAGTAGTTCCAAACAAAAGTTAAAATACAAACTGTTCCCATTAGCTACTCAAAGGGTACTTCGTCTCTCGTGGTTAAAATACAAAAGATATAAAAAATATATGTGAGGGCTTCGTAATCATTTCGAATAAAATATACCCCGAAATAACAAGTGAAGAGTTACATAACATGTTTAATAAAACCGCACTTAGATTGGTTAAGCCGTTTAAGAAAGAAGAGACCACAAACAGAATAACAGATAATAATTCTAATAATGATTTATTTATGGTGAATTGCACTGTAAAGACCCCCCACAATAGTTTTACTCTATTATCTTCTATGTACAGACAGCGACCACTTACATATTTACAAAAGTATAGATTACAATCAGCTACAATCATATTAATTGTTATTAATATTATAGCTAACTACTATTCTTATTTCGATTTCCGGGTCGGAACAAACATTTGTGTGATCCACAAATGTGTTTTCGGAGTTTGAGTGTTTCCTATGTATAATATGTATGTATTTAGAAATATATAAGTATATTTATAAGCTGTCCAGATCTCAGATACATACATTCATACATATTGTCACGCCTTTATTCCCGAAGGGGTAGGCAGAGGCATCTTAAACGTCCACATTTCACCGTATGCATTTTTGTCCCACGTAACAGGTGGTAGCCCATTGCCGTGTTGAAATGGACAGGCGCAGGCTGCGGCGTTCTCAGATCACAAGCTTAAATTAGCTTACTTTGGGCTAGATGGCGCTGTGTGGAGAAGTGTCCCACAATATTTATTTATTATTGCTCCGACACGATTAACGCAACACTGAATTTAATTTTATCAAATTAAAAACGTATATCATATAATGTAAACTATAATCCCACTATTGTCACAATGAAAACTATTTACAAAGTCAATATGAACAAACTATACCCACTCAAACGTTCAATTTTATTTCAACGCATTTTTTGTAATTAACCTATGACCTAATTAACTAAAATCGAGATATCTTGGAAACTATAATGGCTAGAAAAAAATAAATACTGTCAAAACTAAAACCTGTCCTAACATGATTCATTTAGTTCTTTACTTTTTTCAGCGGATTCTGTTACGGTTACGGATAGATTTTTATTTCGGATATCCGATAGATTCGGTTACGGTTACGGAGCTCCATAACATCCCTCCATCCATATATTATATATTTTTTTATATTTTGCGGCATTCTTATACAATGCCATCTTTCTCAAATAAAGCTAATATAAGCTTGTGCTACGGAATATAAAAAAAACTGATAAACGTCCTTATATAATGCCAATAACTTTGTATTTGCTGGTGTATTAAACGACTTTAATATCCCAATACAATGATATCACAATAACGAGCCGTATATCCATACATTTTGAAGCAGTTTTAACGCTTTCAAATCTACAATGTAGCACTATATCAAGGGGTAGCTGAAGTGTTTTGAACAATTGACTCTCTGGCTGTTGTGAGGCTGCGTCTCTCGTCGTCGCGTCATGCGTGCATCCGACGACTGAATAACGGATACAACGAAAATTAATGATGATACATAAATTTGATCATGATCATATATGTATACTAGGTAAGCCCCCGGCTTCGCCTGTGACATATTTCGAACCCCGTTGCATCTATTTAATCCTGTCGCTTATAAATTCTACCATAATGTATAAAAATTTGCCGATTTGTCGACATTTATCATTACTGCATTCCTCTATAAATGGGCAAACACAACAATAATTTAAAGTCCGACCCGTAGTTCCTGAGATTAGCGCGTTCAACCAAACAAACAAACTCTTCAGCTTTATAATATTAGTATAGATGTGATACACAAATAGGATAACAGAATAGAATATTACGCCATTGTATTTTAGTGCGTCGGGTATAAAATAAATATGTTAATATGGGTTTAAGGGATTTCATCAAGATTTTGAAGCTCAAGCAACCTCAACTGCTAGCGGTGCACCTGCTGACTAATGGAACCACGCAGGCTTTAAGAGGCTTTTTTTACTGAATGGCGTCGCCCGCTGATGGAAAGCAGAGTCGACGTTCCGTGACTCAGGGCCGCTATCCCAGCTGGTAGGGCCCCGATAGCGACCCTCAGGTTGACGGCCCAGAATTATGCCTTTTCACGCTTCTCTTAAAGGAACCAGGATTGTAAGAGGAGGAATACTCTTGCGCTGGCAGAGAGTTCCATGCATGTTTAGATGGTTTAAATGGCAGGTACTACCAACAAAGCCCAAAATTTTAATCCAGTTAGAAGTTGAAAGTAACTAGGATATGAAAACCCTAAAAATAATTATTATTAATATATAAATATTGTGGGACACTTCTTACACAGCGTCATCTAGCCCAAATTAAGCTATAAGCTTGTACTATGTGATCTAGACAACTGATATACATACTTATATATTTCTCAATACATACATATTATACGTAGGAAACACCCAAACTCCGAAACGAACATTAGTGGATCACTCAAATATTTGTTCCGACCTCAGCTCGGCAGTCGCATACACTACCACTGTGCCACCGAGGCAGCCTAATAATAAATATAAATATCAATAGCTATAGATATTTTGGTAAATTCGCTATTTTAAAAGGTTATTTTTAATAAGCTTTGGTTTCTTTTACGAGTTTTTAAAATTACTTTCAGATTCTTGAGCATGTGTAGTATTAAAGTTTAAAAAAAAATTAGGGTCCCCTTTATTTTTGTGGACGAGTGTATATTAATCGTCAACACTCTATCTCTCTCCGTACCTACTCAGATATACCATAATTTATAGATCATAATATTATTAACAGATGGTTTACATATACGGACGTTACTTATACAATAATATACATATTACGTATTTATAACCTTTACTCTATTGTTTGCTATCTAAAATTCATAAGGACGTACCCATTCGACACGTAGTTTCATAATGTAAACGAACCTACGTATATGTTGTGAAGCGAAGTACCCTGATTTATTGATAGGGTTATAGGTATGATGGGAAATAATGCGCCTGGTATAATGTTACCTTGAGAGGTATTCCATTATCAAGTCTGCCTATAGACCTGCCTGTCAAACTGTTGTCCATAGAATCTTATGACAAAGGTAATTTAATACTTTGTAAAGCATTGTGGGGTATATGAGTATAGCTAATTTCTGTATCTCATTTAAGCATAGATTGGTTTCTTCTTCATCTCATTGTATAAACAGGCGCAACTTAAACCTAGATAGATCTAGAGTCTGGATTTCATTCTCCTTTTACTGCTAGGAATAGCTATCGTTGGGCTTGATTTTTGGCACTGTTAGAATTGACTGACTTTACCTCCTAACCATGTAAGATGGCCTGCGATGCGGCCTCGTACGATAGTCAGGCGATACATCACTAGCAGGTAAGGTTACTTGGGTCTCGAATATCTTAAATGAACTTCTTACCTGCACTTAACATAGGCGAGTATCTACTTCTTCCATAATAGCAATATAATTCTATGGGTTGGTTACAGAGGTATGTATGTCTGTTTCGCACTACTTAATAAAATGCCTCTCATCTACGCTACGCTCAACTCAATGTCCTAATACTAACTTTAGCGTGATAGAATAAATATAAAACCTAATCATGTTATTTAGGTACCTTAAATTCGTTAGACGTTTTGACTCACACAAGCGCAGCCGTGATCACAAGCAAACCGAAACTTAATATTTCAAAATTTTCAATTTTATTTTAAACGTGACGAGATCATCATTTCTACTTATTAACTCATATTTATAGATATGCACCTTTCTAGGAGACTGTTGTCACCTCCCGTTTCCAGCAGCCAAACATGTCAATAGGTTATCACCGTTTAGGCTCATCGGCCATTAATTACTATTAAGATTAATTTGCTCAGATGAGCAAACTTAAGATTACTCAATGGTAGTAGACGGATCTACTTAAACTACCACTGAGCACTTTACGTTGTACAAGATAATAAATACTTACATATTATTAAGAAAGCAGTTAAAGTTACCTTTTACGAGGCCGATGTCGAAGATTCAGAATTATAAATTCGCCTTAACATATGAACAAAAATGTTTGTACCTAAATTTGGACTATCGATAAAGTATTCATAGCATTTATATACAAATGGTCGTCGCGAACTTCGACGTGGGAATTATTACAAGTATGTCTGCCGTCGTTACCAAAATGGCGGTGGTCGTCATTAAGTCGGAGTGCCCTCGTTTAAGGCCGCGACGCGTGAACGTCAGCGGACGTAAGGCTGACTGAAAGGTACGGGGTAGCGATGCAGCTTGCAAATTAGCCACGCTTGCTGCATAGAACATGTGAGGACGGGCTAAGAGATTACTTTTTATAAAACACCAGCATGTGTGTACATTTGACGTTATGTCATCTTTTAAATAAACATGAGAAAAAAACTTTCTACGTGTCTACTAATTAGGCACTATTCAAAAGAATTTCTCGTTTTATATTTATTTTTGACATTATTGTTGTCAAGTACATAATAATAAAAATAAAAATGTCTTTATTTTGCATAGACCGTTTCAACGGCGCTTACAAAATGTCATACACTAAAACCAAAGAAAAAAATTGTATATTTAAAGTGACCACCGGTTCGGAACGCGGCCCGGCCCACCTGAGAAGAACCGGCAAGAAACTTAGGAAGGCTTTTTTTTTGATGGCCTATTTACAATTTAATATATTATGACTATAATATTTTATTTGCCAGCAGATCATTCCCAGGCATCCCTGTCCTGTAAATAGTCTTGAATAGAGTAATAACCTTTTTCACAAAGCTTTCTTTTAATAAACTTTTTAAATTTATTTATGATTATGCCCAGAGCTGAATACACCAGCAAAGTGAATGACATTATTCTGACAGATGAGTTTCAGCGCCTGGGTTCCGATCCAACTTTGAAGTATCACGCAGAGCTAAAACTCTGTATAAAAGCAGCAAAATACCTTTTTCCAGAAGATTCGCCGTTACTTCGGACCTTAATACCTATGAATCCACAATGTCCACTACTTTACGGGTTACCAAAAATTCATAAAGACAATGTACCTGTCCGACCTGTAGTCTCGTATATAAACGCGCCCACTTATAAATTAGCCAAGTACCTCAATTCACTTATTAAGGAAAAGACCGGTTTCAATCCAAAATATTGTTTACGTAACACTTATGATTTGATTCAAAAAATAAAAGACATCGAGTTGCCGCGTAATTCAATATTGGTATCGTTGGACGTAGATAGTTTGTTTACAAACGTTCCTTATAAGGAATGCTTAAAAATCATAAATAATATGTTGCAAATTAAAAGATTACATCCAGAACAAATTAATGATATTTTACGCTTGACGGAGCTTTGTATGAAGCAAAATTACTTTCAATTTAACTATGAATATTATGTACAAAAAGATGGTCTAGCAATGGGTTCGCCTTTAAGCCCCCTAATGGCAGACATATTTATGGACTATTTTGAAAATAAAAATATAATCAATAACAGTCATATTTCATATTATTATAGATATGTAGGTGATATAATAATGAATTGGACGGGTACCCATAGACAACTAAGTATATTTCTCAGTAACTTAAACGGCATTCATCCTAAAATTAAATTTAAATTAGAGATAGAACAAAATAATTTATTGAACTTCCTAGACCTATCAATATCAAAAAATGGCACAAAGCATAGTTTTGAAATATTCCGTAAACCAACTTTTACAGATACTACAATTCCTTTTAATTCTTGCCACCCATGGCTTCACAAAATGGCGGCTTTCCATAGTATGATTCATAGGCTATTAAATGTTCCATTAAGCGGAGAGGCATTTGACAAGGAATTGAATATTATTTGCAGCATTGCACAATCTAACGGCTATAGCTCAAAATTAATACACTCACTTTTATTTAAAAAAGCAAATAAATATGGTTAAAGTCCTTTTATACATGGGTACAAAAGGACTTTAACCATATTATTTATTTTCTTTAGTTTTAATTTTCTTTAGTTGATGGCAACTAAAGAAACTAAAAAGTATACTTCTAGTCTCCCATACTTTGGGCGTATCACACATCGTGTGGCGAGGGTTCTTAAGGAAAAAATTGTTTCTCGGCCTATAGACCTCAAAATACCTTAAAAACATTATGTAATGGTAAAGATAGTATTAGTAATAGCAAAAAATCCGGTATTTATAAGTTGAAATGTGATGGTTGTAGCAATGTTTATATAGGCCAAACAAGTCGTTCATTTGATACCAGATATAAGGAACACTTAGGAGCATTCCGAAACGGTCACGCAGATAAATCACATTTCGCGAAGCATTTGCTGGACACTGGCATATTTTGAATGATAACAACAGTTTTGAAATTTTACATTTATGTGAAAAGGGTCTAAAAATGTCCGTATTAGAGCAGTTAGAAATTATAAAACGGGACGAGTGTGCTTTGCTAAACGAACAGACAGACTTCCACATTTCGGTTTTGCTTAGTTTATTCAAAAATAGACAAAACAACTAGAAGTCTACATCGCGCTATCGTTTGGTTGCGTTCGAACTATAAAAGGTTGAGGTAAACGCATAAGTACTTTTGCTGCCAAACAGTCTTGATAATGCCTTGTGTGTAGGCGAAACACGTGTCGACATCGTACGACATTCTAAAAAAGCGGAATATTGCAAAAATAACATTTAAAAACAAAATTTTTATAGTATTTTGGAATGGATTTCCGCCATGTAACGCCTGATTCAATTAGTTATTTATTTAATGGTAAATTTTTCAGGTCACAGGGAAGCTTGTTGTAAAAGCGTATACAGTTACCCTGGAAAGAATCGCCAATCTTATGCAGCCGACTGTGGTGAACTAAAAGATTGTTTTTATGTCTAGTGTTTATATTATGTATATCACAGAGTTTAGTAAACTGTGATAGATTTTTCTGGACATACATAAGATTGGCAAAAATGTATTGTGATGCTACGGTTAGAATATTTACTTCTTTGAATTTTTCTCGGAGGGAGACTCTGGGGCCCAAATTATATATAGCGCGTACAGCCCGCTTTTGAAGAACAAAAATGTTTTTTACATCTGCAGCACTCCCCCAAAGGAGAATACCGTAAGACATAATACTATGAAAATAGCTGAAGTAAACCATTCTAGCCGTATCTACATCTGTTAGAGTCCTGATCTTTTTTACAGCGTATGCAGCCGAACTTAACCTAGAGGCCGTCTTTTCTATGTGCGGGCCCCACTGCAAATTGTCATCAATAGTTATACCAAGGAACACAGTTGATTCCACAACCTCTAACACTTGTCCATTAAGTTGAACATTGGCCGTAACTTGTTTTACATTTACCGTAACTTGTCATACACTTTTATTGCCAAATTTAGTAGTCAATCGGTATAACTTATAAACTGCTCTATATTGTAAGAAGTAATTAAGTGTAAGGGGGTATCATTATCTCCAGGGGATTACGGACGAGGTAACGAGATAAGACGGCAGACACTGCCAACAATGCTGAAATCAAAAGTCAAACCGTATCTGCAGCGATATAAAAGTGAAGCCCAGTCTTCAAATCGGAGTAGGTTTTGGTAGCAACTGGGAATATACTAAAATAATAAATAAAACAATATATTTCTGTAAAGATATTTAAAAAAACATGTCATTTACACCATCGATTAGTTGCTGGGTTTCCACAGTCCTCTGTTAGGGCACCACCACCATTAATAACAGGAGAGCATGTTAGCTCCTCAAATTGGCCTATCTGGCTAATCTCGAAATCATTAGGTGGCACAAAAATGTAACTGGTGAAATATATTCGTGAGGTATGCCTGAGCCTACCTCTTAGGGGAATTACGTGTAACTATATGTACATATCTTTGTATCATAGCCAAAAAGGGTTCCGGACCCTTGCTGGCCTTATTTTACGCTCCACTTAAAGAACCCGGGTTGTTAGTTGGAGAGAAATGCGTGTGCATATAAAGTGTTCTAAAGTTTTAGGGTATTTATTATATTAAAATATTTTATATATTTAAATAAAATATATAAAATATTTTATTTAAAATCTTTAGCTGTTCTTACCTTTAAGGGCGAGCCGTAAAGCCTCAAAGACCTGGAATAAAAGATAAACATTAGTACGCTCTTTGGCGTGCCTTAATTACCCTAAAACTTCCCCTAAAATTAAAGTGTTCCACTTTATATGCACACTCATGGCCCCGCGGTCTCAGTGTTCTGTAAACGATCACTGAGTTACGCAACTTTCACTATGGCTGGTCCTCGGATGGGTGACCACTTTGCGGCATTTACATTTGCGAGCGTTTCCGTGCTTCGGAAGGCACGTTAAGCCGTTTGTCCCAGTTGCCAGTAAAATGGCAGTCGTTAAGCCTGATTGAATGCCTTATGGGCTACATGAAAAATTTTAACAGCAGGTAGCCACAACCTGCGTCTGCCTATTTCAACACGGCAATGGGCTCACCACCTATTACGTGGGACAGAAATCCACACGGTGAAAAGTGGGCATATAATATGCCTCTGTCACCCCTTCGGGGATAAGGCGTGATGGATATATAAGAACAGCTAAAGATTTTAGTGTTTATATTTCTCCAGCATGTGTTAAACAAAGTGTTTGAAGATTTTTATTAGCAATGAAATGGTGTAACATCTCAATGACTCAACGTGGAAAATTAAAATTCTCTAATATAAAATATATCACAAATTTGTGGTTCTTTCAGGCACTAAACAAGTTTTTACTGAGCTGTTAATAGTTGTATTACAAACTTTCTTGCTAAACATTAAGAAAATGTATCATTGTACACTCTGTGGGGACTATGAAACAATAGCTGTTAAAAAGTTGCATTTAAATTCTTTACAAACTTTCATTATTTTTATCGTAATTTCAAACAATTACGTGTTAAAAATTAAATAAAAAGTAATTAAATGAACTCTACGTTCTCCAAATTACAGTTAACTTCGTTTTAGTTAATTTGTCGCTGACGTAAGGAGGACTTTTTAAATATTTTAGGCTTTTGATATCATTTAAATACAAAAAAATACAATGAGAAATAATTAAAAATTTTATTCGCAGAAGAGTTTTGGCAAGTGCCAAGGATATTTTTTATCCACCATTCGCTCTCTCCGCCATCGTTCGCGGTACCTTTGTCGTCATAAAGCAGTAAATCTTTGTAGCTTCTCTTAAATTTAGTTGCTTTCTTCATCAAATATTCCCTCAGCTAAAAGGGTTTTCTCATAAATGGTTTTAAACGCGATATCGCAGAAACTCAACGTACATACATCTAAATTGAAACAAGCAAAGTCGGTTTAGCTCACTTACACTTAATAGTATATTAAAGTAATATAATATAATAAATTTATTTCTAAAATGTTCTTATTTGCATATAATAATTATTATATTACTATAATAGATGTAAAAAAATACATTCTGAGAATTTATATAAAAATAGTTTGATACAAATAGCAGCACAATGGGCAGTCTTATTGTCAAAATAATTACTTTAAGCGAAAAAAGGGCAACCTTTGTATATGGCTCTTTGTATATAGTTATCCTTCTGAGGACTAACCCGGGGCTCCCTGCGATAGGCAGATGAAAGGAGACCGTGAAGTTTTAGTAGGGCTTAGTATCCATGTGGATTTCCAAACTTAAATAAAACCGAACCAAAATTAAATGCAGCGCTCGTGGCCCCGCGGTCTCAGTGTTCTGTAAACGATCACTGAGTTACGCAACTTTCACTATGGCTCGTACTCGGATGGGTGACTACTTTGTAGGGCATTTACAGTTGCGAGCGTTTCCGTGCTTCGGAAGGCACATTAAGCCGTTGGTCCCGGTTGCAAGTAAAATGGCAGTCGTTAAGCCTGGTTGAAGGCCTCATGGGCGGTTTGAAAAATTTCAACAGCAGGTAGCCACAACCTGCATCTGTCTATTTCAACACGGCAATGGGCTTACTACCTATTACGTGGGACAGGAATCCACACGGTGAAAAGTGGGCATATAATATGCCCTTCGGGGTTAAGGCGTGATGGATATTTATTTAAATTAAACCCAGTCACTATTGAAACACCAGATTTCTGTACAACTTGCTATTATTTAAAATCAGGCTAAAGGGTGATTGTAGGCTTTCTATGTTGCATAATTCTAACCCTATTCTAGCCTCAGTAACTTAAGACCCTTCTCGCATCGAATTGTCTTTTTTACCTTTATTAAAAATTTGTAAGTTTCTAGTCTACAATAGTTTCATTTCAATTAATACACAGCGATCTAAATTGACGTTTTGAATCACAGTCAGTATAGACAAATGACCTATGCAATTAAAATAACCCTTTCTATTAGGCTTACCAATATTAATATTTATTGGTATTAAGCTAAAAGAAAAAACCTTTTTTTTTATTACAGGAGTATCGTTTGTCTAAATAGCACCTTTTCGCTAATGCGTTGTGCAAGTTCGTGGCTACGTCCTCAATTCTGTCGTAGCGAAGCCGAGTAGCGATAATTTTGCTAAAATGGCCGCTTTGTCGACGGCAGTGACTCTGGTACGAGCCCGGGTAAAATAATAACCACATTATGATTTTAGACAGGCTACCGCTTAAAGTGGTTTAAGGTGACGTAAAGTGGCAGAGAGCCTTAGTACAAGGTGAAAAATGAAATCAGGATATCCGCCTTTTCTTGTTTTGTGTAGTACGTTTACTAGATTTTGTGCTTTTGGAAAATAGTTTTATTTACTAGGCTAAGTTTAAATAAGAAAGTCAATGGTACTTTTTCTTTATTCGGACTGTATGTTGATGTTTGTTCGGGTGAAATAATGCAACTTAATTTTGAAGCAGATATTTTCAACCGATTTAGCAGGAATTTTGTGTAATGGTTTAGTTTAAAAGACAATGCATGGTAACAGTGCGACGTTATTCTAAATTCAACATGAGTACCCAAGATGGCGGCCGTATTATTTTTTAATTGACTACTACGATATGGGTATCAAATGAAAGAGAAAATAAAATGACGTAAGGTTCTCCAAAACCATTATGGAAGACGGAGTTTTTAAACTATTTTATTATATGGATATCAAATAAAAGGACCTGCTGAAAATAATTATTTTAGGGCATTAAATAAAAGTAAATATTAAATGCTTTAGATAAAACTAAATTTTCTTAACTGGTATCTTTAGGAACTTAGAGAATCTAATGTATCAGAGTCATCTCCACTTATATTCATATCATATCCATATCTTAACTCTATGTCCACAACACACGAAGTTGTAACTTATAAATACCAAATCACATAATTATAACAATTTGGTGAATGTTATTGTTAAGTTTTAATTACAGTTTTAAGAAGCGCTCGTGGTCCCTGTGTTCTGTAAACGATCACTGCGTTAAGCAACTTTCTCTATGGCTGATCATATATGGGTGACCGCTATGTGGCATTTTACATTTGCGAGCGTTTCCGTGCTTCGTAGCCACAACCTGCGTCTGTCTATTTCAACACGGCAATGGGCTCACTACCTATTACCTGGGACAGGAATATTCATGGTGAAAAGTGGGCATATAATATGCCTCTGCGTGATAGATAGATAAATAAATAAATAAAATAAGTTTTCATTACCTATTTTATTTATTTTGTCGCGTATTCGGGCCCATCAAGGTTTTTAAGGCCCATGACAACCTCGCAAGTGGTTAACCTGTTGACTGGCGCACGCTGGCGCAGGTTCTCTATGAGGTTGGAAGGTCAGTCGGCATTAGCTTGTCACAATGTCGTAATCATAGCTGCTCGTAGCAACTACTGAAAGCGGACCCTAAGCTTTTAAATCTAGGTAGAGCTCTACCTTAAAAAGTAACTAGGCTAAGAACAACCTACAACGCTTAAAGCAAGTTAGGCAATCCTAAAGACTTCAAAAAAAAAACAATTAATAAAGTTGAGTATTAAACTAGATGCACTTGCCGTCCCCGTTAAGGCTTAATTGAGCGAAGCGTTTTGCCGTTTTTCGAGTTTATTTGTCGATGTCTATTTTCGATTTTATTTCTTCTAAACCATCTATGGCTAGATGTCGTATTATGGGTCAAATTTGATCAAAAAGTGTTGAGTGGTTTAGGAGGAGTATGAGGACAAAGTGAAAATCTGAATCGGGGTAGAATGGAGCTACGCTCACTTCATTCGCTTCGCTGCAATAATAAGCTGAAAAGAGGGACTATTGTCTTACATTATTCTAATATATAACATCATTAAAGACCGGATAGTGTATTTAAAATGATAAGTAGCTTATCTGCCATTTCTTTTAATTTGACAATATGAACATCGTCAATAACTACAATGTACTGCTAATCCAAAACACTTGATGATGAATCGTTCTTAGTACCTACAAAATTTTCCCCTACACATCCCGCTGCAGTTGCTGAATAGCCTTAAAGGTTAATAACACACCTAGCCACATGTTGTTCACAAAGGCAGACTTATGTTCAAGTTTATTTCTATCACAATTCATGAATAAGATAATATATTAGTTGGCCCAACGAGAATACAGCCTATCTATATAGATCGTAGGGTTGGTGAGAGCCATTACTTAAAGATAGACGCCATTTATACAACAATATGAGTACGTAAGTAACGACAAGGGTCTGTTAATATTTTAGGTTAAATAAAGGCATACATTAAAAGCAAGGATTTTCAATTATTTGGGTAAAGTGGTGTAGTAGTTGCAATTTACTAACGAAGTCGGGTATCTATACTAATATATAAAACTGAAGAGTTTGTTTGTTTGGTTGAACGCACTAATCTCAGAACATACTGGTCGGATGTGTTGGATAGCCCATTTTTCGAGAAAGGCTATAGGTTATATATCATCACGCTGCTACCATGGAGAGCGGAGTAGTAATCATATCATAATTTTTATGCGTTTTCTAGAATTTAAAGCGACGGGATTAAATAGGTGCGGTGGGAATTCAAAGTATGTCACGGACGATGCCGTAGGCTTCACCTACTGTATGTATAAAAGGTAAGATAAATGTTGAAATGTATAGCACACTAGTTGACTTTCATTGGCCACATTTGAGCATAGTTCATTTTATTTTAAAGTATGAATTAGAGGATTTTATTTAAAAAAAAAAGCTTATGTCACTTGTTTTCCATACCCATAAACTATAACGAGACTATATAACTATAACGAGAGTCCGAGACTACCAGGACTTTAATTGGTCGTGTTAATTAGTGTCTAGCACATAAGACCTTTTAGCCTTTTTGTTACCACCTCACTAAAAAGGCATGGGTTTAAAATTTCTTCCGAATTTAACGTCTAAAATAGACACATTTTTATTTTATTAAATTTAATTTTTGTTTATAAACTTGAAAACTGAAGTTAGTAGTCTGAGAAAGCGCCCATGATGTTCATAACACATCGGCAACGATTCGGCATGCTCAGAACAAGGTTGTCAATGTCTTGCTGCGGAATATTGTCCCATGTCCTTCTGAGGTGCGCAAAAAGTTGATCTTCTGTAGCCAGATTTTCAGGAACTTCCTTCAGAGCTCTTCTTTGCAGCATATCCCACGCATGCTCAATGGGATTTAGATCTGGCGATTGAAAAGGCCAGTCTAAGGCCCTAACATTGTGTGTATGTAACCAAGCTGCTACCGTTCTCGCCGTGTGTGCCCGGGCATTGTCGTGCATGAGCAGGAAATCTTGCCCCATTTGTGTTCTGTGGGGCAAGATTACAGGCCCCAGCACCTGTTGGACGTATCGTTCTGCCGTCATATTCCCCCGCACCCAAACGAGATCCGTCCGTCCTCCAAGACGAATTCCTGACCAAACCATAATTGTTCCTCCTTGGTATGGGTGAACTTCCCGAGGGTTCTGAAGACGGCTCCATCGTCCAGGAACTCGCCAAACACGCGTCCTTCGTGAATCTGGATGGAAGTCGAACCTGGATTCATCCGTGAACAGCACATTGGACCATTGCTCACGGCCCCAGTCCACGTGGTTCCGAACCCATTCTAATCGTCGTCCACGATTGCCTCTCCGTAAAGGTGGGACCCGGAGTGGTCTACGAGAGCGTAGATTGCTTTCATGCAGTCGCCTTCTTACAGTTTGGTCACACACAAGCACTTGGTGTTCCACTCGCAGCCTTTGTACCAATTGAGTCGCCGTTGCATTTGGTTGAGCTCGCGCAGTAATTTGCAAAAATCGGTCTTGTCTGGGGGTAGTGATGCGACTTGGCCCCCGGTGCCTCTTCGCTACTTCACCTGTGGCACGATAGCGTGTCCACAATCTTGAAATTACATTTTGGTGGGTCCCTATGGCCTCAGCAACATTACGCTAAACAGACCCAGCTTCCAGCATTCCCACAGCTCGTAACATCTCCGCCCTCGTCAAATGTTGGCGTTGCATGGCTACAATACCTCAATTTTAACTATATCTTTCGTTTAAAAATGAAAAAAAACTGTAACTAAACGTAATTCGTATTGTTTTCTAAATTTCGCACAAATGAAAATTCCCTCTCCTACACATCAAGACATTTTTATGCCACCGAAACAAAAGAATTTTCAAAAATTTGAATTTGGAATTAGTCTGAGATAAATTACAAACAAATCGGTGTATAAAAGATCCCAATGCGGCCAGTACTTTTCGAGTTATTTAATTGAGTATGAAATATCCCTAGACCGTGTTGATGTGTTTATATAGTAGTAGTGGATAAAGGTCATATTGAGCATACAAAATAGATTTATAAAAACACGCTAATATTTTCTTTTTTAATACATAGGTAACTATACAATTAGTTCCTACATGATTTACAATTACAATTTGAATTTTTATTCTCTGCCTGCCTGTCAGTTTTTTCCTACTAATCTCTGAAATGGCTGGACCGATATAAACAAGATTTTCACTGGCAGATAACTGATGTTATAAGAAGTAACTTAGGCTACATTATGGGAAGTGACACCGTAGGACTTCTGCTAACTAGTATCTAAAACAATAACTCTAGATTGGTAGATATAGAGACATTGAAAAATAAATCCGATGATTCTGCATTTAACCACTGGGTAAAGATACTCCTTACAAATAAGAACTACAATTCCTTAGAGTCGTGGTTTGGCTATAATTTGTCTAGATTGCTAACGTTAAAAGCACTAGGAACTGCTTAGGAAGCTGTATGTTTATTTACCTTAGCAACTTTAAAGCGTGGATAAAAGCCAAAGCAACACTATTATGTAGTTAACCTGCTGTGATTATTCCTCTGAGAAATATATGCGAATGAACTCACAGATACCCCTTTTATGTCGCTAATGAAGACGTTTAAAAGCGAAAAGTGCAGATGATGTAGAATATATTGATGGTTTATTCCATCAACACCTTGTCTCATTATCAAATAACTGTCTTCACGCTGTATCCCTGACCGGGTAGTCAAAGAGGACAGATTGCTAGGCTTCGCGATCCATGCATACTTCTTTCGCTTTCTGCAGTTTCATTAATCGCTTCAATCACACACTTCTAAGTATCTGAGTACTTAGACCTTTCAGTTTTTGAGCGATATGCCCACGTGGTGTTCATACATTAGTCTCGGTCTAACCTGACTCCTTCTTACCAAATACTTCACGACGTTTTACCAGAACCTGACTCCTTAAGACTCGATGAAAATAGTAGGTGTGATCGGCTATATTATTCCTTTAGTAACTAACTAACTAACTAACTATCTTCACGCTGTATCCCTGTATCACTGTAATTCCTTTAGTAGCCAACATGTTTTATGAAATGTCAAGTATTTCATTTTCTTCACATAGACTTTAGTACACCGTTCCAACAAGGAAGAAAATGACATCAGATTGACGTAACTTCCTTCTAACCGATAAATAACAATTTATTATTCAATTTGTTGCAAAGTTAATATAAGTTTCACACGTCTCATGTCATCTGTTTAACTTCGATCTCTGTTCATTTAACCTTCGACTTTCCAAAGTTTACGTAAGCATTGGAAATTAATTATAACTTGATCAGAAACGAAATTTAGTAGGTACTTACCTAATTTGGTAGAAGTCTTGCGTTGTTTACGAATTCATATTACACCATAATAAGTCAGATAGGAATAGACTTGAAATTAGTACAGGTAGTTTTTAAACCAGGGTAATTTGAATCACTGTGGTATTAATTTCTAAACCAAAAGGACCATTATTTAAATTTCGATGTAAAGTAAATAAGCTTCTCGTTGTCTTACCTTTGTCATTTGTCAGTGATACTTTTTGCATTTACCTTGTTAGAGAGAAACCCTTCTCTCTTGGATCAGGATAAATTTTAGAGATTGTGCCTATTTTTTGTTGTGGGTATGTTTATTTCAATAGGTTATTCTCATTTACCATATAGATAAACAGCTTATTCATTCTGTGATTCTGTTTTATAAATTATAGAATTTTAAACTTTAGTAGGCAAAAGATTCGTTGTAATGGACAAGAGAGTACATGGCTTATTCATAGTACTGCTAAACTTTATAGATCAAGAAATACCTTTTCTTGATCTATAAAGCAGGCAGAATTTAAAAATTGTTGATTTATAGACTTTGTCACTACCACAAATGAATAAATAAACACCACTCTATTAATTGGGGAAACAGCATAAAAATCTGTGCAGTAGTTTTTGAGTTTATCGTTTACGGACAGACAGACGCGATGGAGGTCTTTGTTTTATAATATGTAGTGATACATATAGTCACGCCTTTATACCTGAAGGTAAGTAGCCCACATTTTACTGTATGCATGTTTATCCCATGGAATAGATAGAAAGCCCATTGCCGTTCAACACTACAATGGGCTTTCTACAGGCGCAGGTTGTGGCGTAGTGATCGTTTACAGAACACTGAATTAGCGGGGCAAAAAATCTACTTTTATAAAATTACTAGCTTCCGCCCGCGTGGATTTCGGTAACCGTGATCCTTTTTTCTCCTAGTTTATTTAGCATAAGATTTTTTGCGACCTCTTCGACAATAATCGTTATATTTCAGTCAATTTACATAAAACCATCATGAATTATACACCTAAACCTTAATCATACAGCATGAGTAAAAAAAACGCGTTTAAATGTAATCCAAAAAAAATTCAAGATTTTTAAATAAAAAAATGGTTGTTGTGCCTCACTCGACATAGATAGGTATAGTGTGTCGCAAATTTTTTTGTAGATATTTATAAGATCTACAATTAATTAGAACATTGTATGGATCTATCTTTTATAGTTTAGGCAGCGTACGCAAAATAAGTAACTTTTCTGGTTGATTTTTTACACCTTGTGTCAGAAAAACCCAAATATCTTACGGAACCCTATATTTTTCCAAAATAAAATATAGCCTATGTTACTCGTGGATAATGTAGCTTTCAAATGGTGACAGAGTTTTAAAAATCGGTCCAGTAGTTAAATAAATAAATAAATAAATATCCATCACGCCTTATCCCCGAAGGGGTGGCAGAGGCATATTATATGCCCACTTTTCACAGTGTGAATTCCTGTCCCACGTAATAGGTGGTGAGCCCATTGCCGTGTTGAAATAGACAGACGCAGGTTGTGGCTACCTGCTGTTGAATTTTTTTAAGCCGCCTATAAGGCCTTCAACCAGGCTTAACGACTGCCATTTTACTGGCAACCGGGACCAACGGCTTAACGTGCCTTCCGAAGCACGGAAACGCTCGCAAATGTAAATGCCACAAAGTGGTCACCCATCCGACAACCAGCCATAGTGAAAGTTGCGTACCTCAGTGATCGTTTACCGAACACTGAGACCGCGGGGCCACGAGCACTTCGGTCCAGTAGTTTTTTAGCATATTCATTACAAACATACTTTATAATATTAGTGTAGATAAATACAAACTTTGCAATAGGCAGTATTTTTATATATTTTTTTAAGAATACAAAAGAAAACAAAATGAATTCCTCGTTTTGCATTTTTGTGTTTCGCAAAAGTAAGAAATAGGATTCCTACTTTTGCGAAACACAAAAATGCAAAACGAGGTACGTCTATTAGATAATACACGAACGAAAGTTCCAACTTTAAATAAAAGTAAGAACAATAATGAGGGCTCGTTGCTAAAAGTCACATCAATCCATCGCAGTGCGTTCAAATATCGAAGATAGCGGGAAAAAAGTTTAAAAACCCACATCGAAAGCTTTTCAGAGCATGACTAATAGGTGAACGTCATGGAACAGAGGACTTGAAAGTAGAAAAAAATACGCGGCAGCTGTTTCAATGAAAAATAACGTGTCATTAATCATAACGCTGAAAGGAAGGAGCGACAAGGCATCGCGACAAATACCTTCCTGTACTCTCGTCCCGTGTTTGCACTCACGCGTATCGTTGGCTACCACTGTAATGATATCTCTCTGGAATAGAAACACTATTAATACTTTGGTTTACGTTAAGATTAAAAGAAATTCAATTTTGGATATTCACAATGAATCCAATCTTAGACATTCATTTGTGTAGAAGGTACTTTTTACTAATGATCTCACTACAGTAAAAAGTAAGAAAGCGGACCCCGGGCGTCGCGAGACGTAACTGGGACAGACGCTCGGATGATGATGATGAGAAGCTACTTTTAGTTTACAATCTTGACTACCTTGGTGGCGTAAGTGGTAGTGTATGTGACTGTCGTGCTGAGGTCTTGAGTTCGTTTCCCGGGTTTTAACTAATATTTCTGTGATCCAAAAATTTTTACTTTAGAGACTTTGCGTTTCCTATGTATAATATATATGTAGGTATTTAAAAATAGTATGTCTTATCAGTTGCTTAGATGCCAACTTAAAGCTTAGTTTGGCCTAGATGGCCATGTGTGAAAAGAGTTCCACAATATTTGTTTTTAAATTTATAATACATTATCTATTTGTGTGGAAGGGTTCCAATGTCTCCAGGACTATAAATTATTTCCCGTAATTTCTGTCAACATTATTTACAAGATGATAGGTTATAATGTAATTAATGAATATGATAAGTCGGAGTGTTAGGCTGATAATCTTAAAGAATAAAAAAAAACATTATTGATAAAAATAATGTGGCACTTGAGGTTTGATAAATGTCAGCTATGTTTAGTTCACAATAATGCTATATGGTACAACTCATCTACATAGGTACAAAAGGGTATCTCTAAACATTTGTAGAAGGTACAGAGGGAAAATAATACTTTCTTTACCTTTTGCTCACTGTGTATTGGTTTCCATTAAAAATATCACATAATTTTACTATATACACTCTGAATATATAAGAGACACACTTAGAATACAGAAAAATACATAGTTCTTTGAACATTTTATTTGCTTCTTTGAATATCTTGAATATTTTTTTTTCTGTAATACGTTTAGTAGGTATCAATTTATTCAGGGATGACATGACTCTGCGGTCAATCAACTGAACCTCATTTATATGAAGTTTGCAACATTTCCCTTTACTAGCGTTTCCGTGCTTTGAGAGGCACCTTAAGCAGTTGGTCATGGTCGCCAGTAACATGGCAGTCGTCAAACCAAGTGGCCTTATGGGTGACTTAAAAAAATTCAATAGCGGTTGCCACAATACAACAACACCTGTCGATTTTAACACGGCAACAAACTTTACGTGAAACAAAGATCCACACAGTGAACTGTGAGTGTATAGTATGCATTTTCCTGCCCCTTAAGAGACAAAAACGGCGGATAAGCATGATATTACAGTGACCAAAAATAATAAAATAAGACTTTTATTTGTATTTCTGGCACATATTTTGTCAATATTTAAATTTGAAACATGCGGTGATGCTACAGAAATACGAGAATATCCTATAACAATCAAATATGGATTTAGATCCATTTGCATATAAATGTGAAGCTGATGTAAGGATTAGTTACCTGATATAATATTGATGTGCGACGCTTTTGGATCAATGTACTGAGCGGTTGACTTCTCGTTACATTTTGCAACACTAAGATTACAGTTACATTGGAAACACGCACGTCATAGATACAACACAAGCAGAAAGTAGGTACCGTGCAGTTCGGTCTCTAGAAGTCTAAGAATTTGGTACATTAAAGGTTGAATAAACTCTTTCATGCCATCTTATTTTACCCAACTCGCATGATATTAAGGTAGGAGATTAAAATATAACAAATAAATACTTTAACCCTAAAATATATATATAAAGGCATATAAGTATTTTCACTAAATATTCCAGTAATATTCACGTCTTTAAAGTACTTTAAAAAATAATATTTCTAAAATTAAAAACCAAATATAGTTTTACAATTATTAACATAACATAGTCTAGGTGTTTATTTATCTATCACGCCTTATCCCCGAAGGGGTGGCAGAGGCATATATATTATATGCCAACTTTTCACCATTTATATTCCTGTCCCACGTAATAGGTGGTGAGCCCATTGCCGTGTTGAAATAGACAGACGCAGGTTGTTGCTACCTGTAGTTGAAATTTTTAAGCCGCCCATAAGGCTTTTTAGTGGGTTGTAACAAAAAGGCTAAAAGGTCTTATGTGCTAGACACTAACTAGCACGACCAATTAAAGTCATGGTAGTCTCGGACTGATGGTAGTCTCGGACTGATGGTAGTCTCGGACTGGTAGTCTAGGTGTTGTATTTTTAATATGTGTAATCTTCTTCTACATTTTGTGTATTCCCATTTGCTTCCTAACACTACCTGGATTTGAAGCACGGGGATCACTTTTATTTGAATGCTAGAAGATGTTATCATTTGGCTTTTGATTTTTCGAATTATGAAGAGTAATCATTGCCTAGTTCGTTAGTCAAAATGTTACCGATAGCAGGTCTCTTGAGCCCCAAAAATCTTAGTGGGATCTCCTTACACCCTTTTATAATATCTGTTATGAACAGAGACGACGATTTTATTTTATACGTCGAAAGTATTGCCTAAGTTATTCAATATACGTATCTATACTAATATTATAAAACTGAAGAGTTTGTATGATTGTTGTTTGTTTGTTTGATTAAACGTGCTAATTTCAGGAACTACTGGTCGGATTTGAAAAATATTTTTGTGTTGGATAGGCTAAATATTATCACGCTAATACCCTGGAGAGCGGAGCAGTTAAATATTAAATATTGTGGGACACTTTTCACTCAGCGTCATCTAGCCCAAAGTAATCTAATATTGGCTTGTGTTATGGGATCTAGATAACCGATAAACATGCTTATATATTTCTAAATACATACATATTATACAAAGGAAACACCCAAACTCCGAAACAAACATTTGTGGATCACACAAATATTTGTTCCGACCCGGGAATCGAACCCGGGACCTCTTGCGTAGCAGTCGGATACACACCCACCGCGGCACAGAGGCAGTCATAAATGTTGACAAATCGGGTAATTTTTTATGCATTATTGTAGAATTTATAAGCGACGGTATTAAATAGGTGCGACGGGAGTTCGAATTATGTCACGGTCGAATCCGGGGGGGGTCACCTAGTATAAGTCTAAATCTGAAGAGTTTGTTATGTTGAACGCGCTAATCTCAGGAACCTAGTCG
Organism: Thumatha senex; assembly: GCA_948477245.1. Classification (NCBI taxonomy): domain Eukaryota; kingdom Metazoa; phylum Arthropoda; class Insecta; order Lepidoptera; family Erebidae; genus Thumatha; species Thumatha senex. Next base: position 15,680,564 of record OX419731.1, on the reverse strand, counting down.
GATTTGAAAAAAATTTTTGTGTTGATTAGCCCATTCATCGAGCAAGGCTATATATCATTACGCTACTAACCTGGAGAGCATAGCAGTATTCATAAATGTCGACAAATCGAGCATATATTTTATGCATTATTGTAGAATTTATAAGCGATGGGATTCAATAAGCGCGACGGGATTTCAGAAAATATCATGGGCAAAACCGTGGGGGTCAGCTAGTAATATATAAAGCTTTTTTTTGCATTTTAAAATATTATTAATTTTATTTCCTAGAGCATACAAAGAATACATCCACGGGTCTATATAAAATGTCTGAAAAAAATTTAAAAAGTTTCCAAAAGTTACAAACTTTAACCTACTAATCTTTTATCCTTAGCTGCCACACTATTGTCGATGTTTAAATTTTAGAATATGATGCATTTCCATTTGACAGGTATTTTTGCAATAAACTCAACGCCAAGAGCTCGGAGTGCGGATTTCAATAAGCTGCAAAGACATGTACTGAAACGTATATTAAAACTTCTAACTTTCAAAATATTACGTTGCATACCATAAGAATATTTTATTTAATAACCATGTTTATCCATATAATGTATGTATAGGGATTTACATTAAATTTATATTGAAAAATACTTTAAAATAACGTATATGATGTTCTAATATTGTTATAAATATTAACGAAGATTGCTAGTTTTAAGAAATCTATTTAGAAATTACAATGCAAGCTAAAGTGACAATAATGGCCATAGCTTCCGCACGCTACGACAATCGACAGAGAACAGGCAGAAATGACTCTCTGCTCTCTTTATATAGACTGTCTTGGGTGTTGAAAGTGCAAATTACATTTTGCATCTAACAATATGTTATTTTGAAAACCGTGAAAAATTGGTTCTCACAGTTACATCTTTTATCGAGGTATAAAACAAGCCTATATCACTCTCCAGAAAAGGCGTGAAAATATCCCCATTACACGTCGATGCATTGTGTCATTTCCATATAAAAAAAAAACAAAAAAAGAAGACTAGTATATTACTGAATCTTGAATTTGATTTATGGAGAAATATGGTATTAGATATTTTTTGTACTGATGCAGAATATGTGTATTTGATGTATGTATACTATACACCCACATTGAACCGTATGCATTTTTGTTTCACGTAAAGTACTTAGTGAGGCCATTCCCGTGTTGAAATAGGCAGGCGCAGGTTATGGCTACCTTTTTGGCTTAACTACGCCATATTACTGGCATCCGGGACCAACAGCTATGCCCTCCGGGGTACAAGTAGTATAAATATAAGTTTTTTTCTTTTGAGTACATATAATGCCTATTCTTTATGGGAGGCCGATGACCTCTGATCAGCAGTAGGTGCCAATCGGTTGGATGACCCAACGCATAAACCTTGGAGCTTTAAGTCTACTTTGACTGCCAGGGGCAGCTATGATTGACTTGTCTTCGGATTGTCTAAACTATGCTTACCAATATCATAATACTGTATAGTTTATTTGTTCGGTTCAATGTGCTAATCTAAGACACTACTGGATCGTCTCAAAAAAATATTTTAGTATTAAATTATGCGCTTAAGCTCAAGGAAGTGGAAACGTTGTCGGAATTATGAATGTCAATTAATCAGTTAGACTTCTATACATTATTGTGAAATGAACTCATTACTATTAGAGCCTGTTAGAGTACAAGAGGGTTCGAAGTATGTCACGGATGAACTGGATGGGGGCAGCTGGTAAAAGTATAAAAGATAATTGATTCAACTAATGACGAATGTGTGAGGAACGATTAACGAAGAATATATATTGTGCGGAAGCAGAGGGTAGAAGGAGTCCGGGTAGACAAACACTTACATATGAAGTCCACGTGAGCAGATTGCTCAATAATGGTAAAGTCAAAAGTACTCGGATACCCAGACGTGCATGTATAAAGCGATTGATGAATCTGCAAGAAGCGAGATAAATATGCATGGATCGTGAAGCCTGGCGATCTGTCCTCTCTGACTACCCCGTCACGGATACAGCGTGAAGATAGTTAGTTGGTTAAATTAAACTAAGGTACTATGCACCTACATCTTTAACTTCTGACTTCATACTAAGCCAACGATGCCAAGTGTGTGCCTTCAAGTGTTTTGTAAATAAATACCTTCTCCTTACGCAAACACGACCCGTGATTGCACGATCGTTTTGTTACACCCTTAAGATAACACACACAGACGGAGGGGATTATAGACAGTGCATATAGATATTCCATTCCTAACTAAAGTGTTAAAGTATGTTAATAGAATATCTCAGTTCTCTTCATAATTAGAGAACCCTTACATTTTATTACCATTCAAAAATTCTGGAAGTATTTGCTTTTGATTTTAAGAAAAAGGTAGAGCCTCTGGTTACATACAGAGATGACAATTTAGACATTAAAATTTTATGACGCATGTTAGGTTATTGGTATTTGGTTATTTTAAGTTAGTTTAATTAAAAAAATATTAATATAGCATTTAATATTGCAGTGAATTAATTGATTTTAACATAGGTTTAAAGATCCGTTAGCTACAAAACCCAAAAAATACTGTAACTGATTTCAATCAAGTGGCCCGTACTGATTGCCACCTTAGTAGTATAGAAACTCAATTAAAACTTTTTTTTTAAATTATTATACTCATATCTTGCTACATCGCATCAAAGCGCCTAATGATGTTAAAATACTTCTCCACACTGCACCGGAAGTGACGATGGAGGCCGACACCGGCAGTGGGCTGCGCTAAGGAACGTCCTTCCGGCGAAGGCTACTGTGGTTCCCTTGAGCATCTTATTTAGCTTTCATGCTATTATACGATCACTTTAGCAAGTATTCTATCTGTATTATATGTGTTAGAACAAACGTATATGCAAATTCTGATGAGTGTATGTCATAGTGCAAAGAAGGTACTAAAATTTTTTTACTAGAATATTAATCTAAATATTCTAGTAAAAAATTTATGGTATCATCTATTACTTATTTATTTATTTCCATAGGAAAACCAACAGCAATATTTCAATATTTTTATAACAGACAAGACTCAAGACCGTCAACATACGGTTTTGTGAAGAACTAGCAGCCCATTTCGACTTTGCACGGGAAACACTTGTAATTATTAAAAACACTTTAAAACAAATGCATTGTGTAACACCAGTAATAATGTAGCATTCTATTAGTGAAAGAATATTGAAAATGAATCCAGTAGTTTTTGAGTTCTATCATTATTTTGTTTCGACTTGTCCCGTCTTCGTACGGTTAAACTTTTACTCAAATCTAACATAATATACCAAATACATGTATATCATCCTCCACCACTTCAAACCATGACTTCGTGGGCCTACCCTTTCTTACTAACTATCTTCACGCTGTATCCCTGGCGAGGTAGTCAAAGAGATCTTTCCTTATATTTATCCCTAATGAATGCATCCTGCAACTTTTACTTACGTTGTTTTAGTACGAAAATTCATGTTTCTAAATAAATAAATCAATTCTTAGGGTAAACCTACTTGTTAAAAGGAACCCTCATGGGAAGTTTGGGCTTCGTAGCTTTGTTACATTTATAGGTTACATGATCAATGAGTCAGTTATTATATCTTCTGTTTTACCCCCTCAAGGGTAGAATTTATCAAAATTCCTAAACACGTAATTTTTTATTTATACAGAAGCAGGTATAAGAAATTCGGTGTTGCTATGTTTGAAAATGAAACTTCTCTAATTATGAAGAGAACTGAGATATTCTATTAACACACTTTAAAACTTTAGTTAGGAATGGAATATCTATATGCACTGTCTATAATCCCCTCCGTCTGTGTGTGTTATCTTAAGGGTGTAACAAAACGATCGTGCAATCACGGGTCGTGTTTGCGTAAGGAGAAGGTATTTATTTACAAAACACTTGAAGGCACACACTTGGCATCGTTGGCTTAGTATGAAGTCAGAAGTTAAAGATGTAGATGCATAGTACCTTAGTTTAATTTAACCAACTAACTATCTTCACGCTGTATCCGTGACGGGGTAGTCAGAGAGGACAGATCGCCAGACTTCACGATCCATGCATACTTATCTCGCTTCTTGCAGATTCATCAATCGCTTCATACATGCACGTCTGGGTATCCGAGTACTTTTGACTTTTCCATTTTGAGCAATCTGCTCACGTGGTCTTCATATGTAAGTGTTTGTCTACCCGGACTCCTTCTACCCTCTGCTTTCGCACAATATATATTCTTCGTTAATCGTTCCTCACTCATTCGTCATTAGTTGATTCAATTATCTTTTATACTTTTACCAGCTGCGCCCAGCCAGTTCATCCGTGACATACTTCGGACCCTCGTGTACCCTAATAGGCTCTTATAGTAATGAATTTATTTTGCAATAATGTATAGAAGTCTACCTAATTAATTCACATTCATAATTCCGACGACAACGTTTCCACTTCCTGGTTATTTCATAAGAATAGCCTACGCGCCTCCCTCTTTAACTGAAGTCTCTTTCTTTGTCTGTTTTTCTTATGTGGCGCTAACGAAGTTGCGCGGATCAGCTAGTTTTTAACAAAGTGGAAAAAGACAATTTGATTCGAGACGGGGATTGAACCCGTGACCTTTGCCTAACCAGGGCAATGTTCTAGCCACCTGAACTACCCTAACCTTATCGAATCAAGTTGAAATTCTCCACCATGTTTTAACCGTCATTTTAAGAGTATGACCAGAGCTCTAATACTCTTAAAATGACGGTTAAAATACTTTCCATTCGTTTTTGATTTTAGTTATTACAAACACACATAATACTTTTCTCTTTATAATATATCATACATACAAGCAGTCAGGCCCTTATCCCCGAGGGGTAGGTAGAGGCATACTATACTCGTATATGCCAACACTTCACCTTGTGTATTTTTGTCCCAATGCTGAGCCTATTGCCATTTTTAATATTAGTATACTCTATAGGTTACAATGACCACTTTCCACTAGGTAGCAAATAGCCCATTTGCTTGTCTGCCACCTAAGTGCTATATTTATGAATATAATACTACCAATCGTTATAATGGTTAGGAGAGAATTTTGAATGAGAATTTTCTATCTTTTAAAATAATGTAGTAATGAATGAAAATGACTTTATGAGTAGAAACTGCTGTTTGTCAAATACCTAATGGTGCAGAAAATTATCGAAGTTGCACGTTCTAACAACTTCAAAGTAAAATCAATAGATTGAATCCGAGTAACGAGTCTTATATTAAACAAATTATGGTTTCTATCATGTAACACATACTAAATTCTATTGATTATTAGTTTTGTCCTATTTAAAACTTGTTTACTCGCTTGCTCAGTGTTCTGTAAACGATCATCGCGTTAAGCATCTCACACTATGGTCAGTTCTGAGATAGATGACCGGTCGTGGCATTTCATTGAAAAAATATACACGTACAAGGAGAGAGTTATGTAGAACGTCCATGTCATGCATATTCATTACTATCAGACTGTCAACGCTCTAAGTTGGCGGCGATTATATACTTATATGCCTAAAGCAAACCATCCAGTTAGGTTGGCCCAACTTCAAGAGAGAAGTAAATCGTCGAATCGAATTCGGTTAGGCAGCGTCCGATGTCTTCGGTAAGGAACTATTTTCGTTCAAAAATACAGAAGTGTCATTAGATCAGGGTTTTTGATCTGTGTGTTGCTCGTGAGGCTCTCGAGTACTAAGATGAGGTTCTTGACAGTGGTGCTCACTGAGAAGCTTGCTATTATCCAGAGGACAGTGGAGAGCGTTCTCCCTGGAGTCTCATTTCGTGATCAAATTAGTGAAATCTGGAATAAGGCCGCTTAAAGGTCGGGGAGCAATTTGAATCGGACAGCACTAGACCGAATGTTGTGGCTATCTTTGAGGGATTCTTTTTAACTCAGCATCCATCTTCTAAAGTAAGAATGATACTAAATCTTAATAGACCTAATGGAGTGAAATCGTTACATCAGTGATACAAAAAAATGAAGTTAGTGACATGCATGCAACTGTATGAAGGTGATGTGAACAATTTCATTTTTCAGCAGACCAGATATGATTAATTTTCTTCGGCATTAGGTAATTTACAAGAAATCATTGAGATATTCAAATTAGTCAAATGGGATAGTATTATCTTGCTTGACTTCACTCTTGTGATCCTAGTAGGATTCTCCAAGTTGTTCACGAGCTTCTACTCGAAGAAAAATTTGATAGAAGCACAATTTAGACGAATTAAATGAATTTATTATTAGACTTGTCTTATGTTGTACTGTCACACCGGTACCTATTATATCAAATTTGTCATCCGTAAATTATTGCCACTAGAAGCACAATAGGCAAACGTTACTTACGCACCAGACTGAAAGTGTCAGGGACCGTCCCTTAAATTATATTCACGCAACGTAGGTACGAGTATTCATTGAAACGATTTATCGAATTACGGTGAAACTACTGTTTCATTAAAGTGCGACAAATTCACCAAATACGTCGGACTTCAAGGTGCGACATAATTTTCGTCTTGTATAAGTTTTTCCAAGGAAATTGCCACAAACGATCACCTATCTTTCAACTGACCGTAGCATAAGATACCTAACACAGTGATTGTTTACGCAATGTATTAATTAGAACGATATAACAAATTACGTTGCAAAAACTACGATAAATTTACCAATTAGGTTGAATTAATATTTATAAACTAGGAATGGGAACGAGGTAAAGTTTTGTTAACTCGTTTTTCAACTCCATTGTACGAATTCATGTTCAACTTGTTAGTTTTATTACGAGTGTTTTGTTTGGTAGCCTTTTAGGAGAAGTTATTTAAGTGTGTCTAACCAACCTGAACTAGGTATTGATGGTAATTTTACGCAAGACCACAGTTTATCTAAGAATACTAGCGGATGCCCCGTGGTTTTACCCGATTGGTTCCCATTCTCGTAAGAATATGGAGATAAAATGTCGATTAAGTTATTCTATATAAAACCAGATATCTAGCAGTAAAAGCCTCTTTAAAATTGGTCCAGCCGTTTCAGAGATTAGCCAGAACAGACAGAAAGAAAAAAAAAAAGATTTTTTATGTCAATACTGTATAAACTTTCATATGCATTTAGTGAAAACCTAACACGGAACACTAACAGTGTAACTAGCGTTACACTCTAAGTGTGCGATAGAGATAACCAAACAAACCAGCGCATGTCTCTTTCCAAAGAATTTCTCTTAGACTCTACAACTCTTTCTAAAGTGCATTATTTTTTCCGTGTGCTGTGTTCGATACCATCTCCAGCTAAGCAACGGACTATGTTAGAAGTGTGAATACAGTGTTCATATTGCGACTAGGAACCGATCGCAGGTCCATTGATCCTGTTAGTTATTTTTCATTATAAACTGTATTTAAATAACAGCAATACCATTAAAAATATTTCCCTTAACGAACGATCCACATAATTTTGGTGAATACTATTTACAATATTTTCAAATAACCTAACTTTTGTGTTCTGTTATTATTGTGATCCTTCTCATTGTTGTTTTTGGTTAAATATGTAGGAAGTAGGAAGATAAAGTGGTCAAAGGGTATAAGTACCTATACGTGGCCGAGAGCAAAAAAAAACAATCCATAATACACAGGTTTTTCTGAAAAAGTCAATCCTTATAGTACAGCCTGGTATACTTACTTATATGCTTTGCCCATTGTACATCCTATAAATGATAGCAATAATAAACTTAGTGAACGCAGTCAGTGAGAGTCTCTATTTCCAGATGATCAACCTCTTTTGTGCGAGGGTTTCTTCTTTATGAGTAACATTTTGCTATCTATATCCATGAAACTTAAGGCTTGGTATTCCTGCTGAAGCCACGCTTTTGAATTTTTTATAACAATGCGAATCGTAGAAGAAAGGGTTTTTTATTCTGAAAAAGAGATATATGTTAGTTAAGGATTTAAGCTAGTCAAAATGGCTTTCTGTTACAAAATCTAATAAACTTCACTTGATAGAAAAACATCCCAAATGCCCCTTTTCGAAATGTTTTTTCAAAACCAAATCTAAACTACAGATAATTTTAATGAAATTTTTATACACAACTATCCATCATCATCCGAGCGTCTGTCCCAGTTGCGTCTCGCGACGCCCGGGGCCCGCTTTCCTACATTTTCTCCTCCACTTCGCACGGTCTTCGGCATCCCCTGTAGTGAGACCATTGGCACGCATGTCATCCCTTACGACGTCAAGCCAGCACTTCTTGGGTCTTCCCCTCTTACCGGGAACCGGCGGGGCTGACATGGCCAGACATTTGTTACCTACGTAGCCCGGCGGTTGCCGCAAGACGTGACCATACCAACGAAGGCGACACTCTTGCAACTTGTCTGCAATGTCACGGACGTGAAGGCTGCCGCGGATGCGAGAGTTTCTCACGCGGTCCATCCGCGTGACCCCACACATCCACCGCAGCATCTTCATTTCCGTGACACGCAGCTCCGGCTTGTGTCGCTCCAATATCGGCCACGTCTCACTGCCATGTAAAAGGACAGGTCTAATAATGGTTTTGTAGACCTGTCCCTTCAACCGGATCGGCATTTTAGGATCACAAATGACACCGGTCATCTCCCGCCATTTGGCCCACGCGGCAGCAATGCGTGACTTGACATCGCAATCGATGTCACTGGACGGGTGAAAAACAGATCCCAGGTATTTAACCTGGTCCGTGCGCTCGACCAAATCACCGCCTATGCGGACGGATGTGGCATCTGTCGAGTTTAGTGCCAAGTACTCGGTCTTCGCCACATTTAGTTTCAGACCGCCGTTCTCAAGCGTCTCCTTCCACGCCTTTACACGTCGCACCAATCTGGCCCTGTCCGCGTCTGCCAGCGCAATATCGTCAGCATACGTGAGCAACCATGGAGGCTGCTCATGTGGGTTTCTGATGCTGTCCGACAATTCGTCTAATATTACACTGAACAGAAGCGGACTAAGGACCGAACCCTGGTGTACCCCGACGGTGATGGGGAAGGGTTTCGTGTCGCCAACAGCAGTCCGAACCATTTAATCGGAGTCACAGTACATGTCCCGGATAGTGTCAATATAGACCTCTGGAACCCCTTTGGACCGCAGTGCCCACCAGATCATCGCACGAGGAACACAGTCGAAGGCCTTCTGCATGTCTAGAAACAAACAGTGCAGAGGCGTGTTCTTCGACCTGAATTTCCCTGCGACCACCCTCAGGGCAAAAACAGGGTCCGTGGTCCCATAACCAGGGCGAAACCCATATTGACACTCCGAGAGAGTGCACTCATGCCGGATCCGAGAGTCTATAATCCTCTCGAGGATCTTCATGTTGTGGGACATCACCTTAATACCGCGGTAGCTCCCGCACTCCTGCACTGACCCCTTACCTTTGAAGACTGGAGTAATAATACTCAGTCTCCATTGGTTTGGGATCTGCCCGCTGAGGAGTATGCGGTTAAAAAGGTTTACTAAGATGCCCACACCGCGAGGACCCATCGCCTTCCAGGCTTTGATGCGGACTCCATCAGGTCCGACAGCTTTCCGATTCTTCATGCGGCGAAGCGCAGTCAGGACTTCTCCAGGCGTTACCGGTGGCACTAGTCTCTGATTCGGAGGGAGGTCCGGAGGCTGCACCTCTTTGTGCTGTTTATTAAGCCGCTCGTGGAAGTACGAGCGCCATCTCTCCTTTACCGCGAGGTCTTCGCTTAACAGGTTGCCCTCAAGGTCTTTTACACAGCGACACTTGGATATATCCTGTGCCGCTTTGACTCTGGAGCGCGCCAGCTTATAGATGAGCTTCTGCCTCTCAGACGATTCCAGCTTATCATACAGAGGTTGTAAGTGGTCACGTCTGGCTCTGGCTACAGCTCTCTTTGTGGCGCGCGTGTGACCGTGTCGCGGTCTTCAGGAGATCCGGTCGCTTGCCACTTTTGACACTTGCGTTTTGGGCGGCGACCTAAACGGTCATGTGACCGTTTAGGTCGCCGCCCAAAACGATTCCCTGTGACAACGGAATGCTCCGAAGCACTCCCTCGAGTTGACCCCAAAACGACATCTTATCGGCGTCGCTACAACCAGCCTGTGGCGCGTAGGCACTTATCAGGTGGGTAATAATCCCATCGATAAGCACCCTCACGATCATAAGCCGGTCGCTACAGCGTTTCACCTCCAAGATGCCACTCTGCAGCCCCTCGGAGAGCACAACGGCCACCCCGTTCACCCCACCAGGCGCACCCGTGTAATACAGCTTGTAGCCGTTCTGCAAGGGCCGGGCTCTGTTGCCCTTCCACCGAGTCTCCTGCAGGAACGCCACGTCCACCCTCCACCGTCCAAGCGGATTCGGGTTGGGGCTAACTTCTTTAGCCGTGCTGGCCCGACACACGGCAGCCCTAGCCCACTTGCCACAGGAGTCGGGCGGGGCTCCTGCGCGCCGGTTTGTGCCGGCGCCCTATCCAAAGCAGCATTCCTATAGTCCTTTTCCATTTTTGTTTCGGCGGGTGGCTTTTATGGGAGCGACGCCCTCAGACCTCCCAACCCCAGAGGGGAAAGCCAGCGCCAGAGCCTCGTCCGTTAATCAGCAGGTGCACGCACTAGCACGGGAGGTTGACTTGGGCCCCGAAGATCTTGGTGGGGCCCCTTACAACTATAGCTACTACTATTATTTATAGACATAATGGCTTACTTTGACTATATACAGTGATTTTTATAGATTTTTAAGATTCGCGACGCTGAGGCCTGATCAGTCGCGCGCTGGCGCTTACTGAGGTAGGACCTGTGTTAGGTTTTTTCGTTGCACTCCCCTTGCTATTTTTTCGCAATGGCACAGTATATTTATGAGAGCAGTAAGCATTCCATCATCATCCGAGTGTCTGTCCCAGTTGTATCTCGCGACGCCCGGAGTTAGCTTTATATAGTGTATATATATGAGAGTTATATACGCAATGGACTCACCACCCATTACGTGGGACAGGAATACACATCGTGAAAGTGGGCATTTATAATAATATGCGTCTGCCACCCTTTCGGGGATAAGGCGTGATAGATAAATAAAATATATGAGAGTTTTAATATAAAATAAAGTACCTACACTTCACAGAAGCGTTAGAATTATCCCTGTAAGTAGTATAAAATCGAACCCGGTACCCACAGGTTAGAAGACAGTTATATAACCAACTGAGCCAGTGGGCCGGTCAATGTATGTTTACCTATAAACAAATTTGATCAAAAGATTCTAAAGCTTAAACATACCGACTGCCACTGGCAGAAGTAATCAGTGCAGTTGTTATATTGAGGCTTCGCTTCGCATAAATTATTAAAATTGTATCCAAGATCTTTGTTTTATGCTTTCAGTGTGGATATTCAGAAGGTGTGGCAGAGGCATATTGTGGTGAGCCCAATGCCTGTGTTCAAATGCACAGCCTCAGATTGTAGCGACTCGCTGTTGTAATTTTTAAGTCGCTCAAAAGTTATTCACTTGACTTAACGAGTGTCGATTGCATCGTTAACGTGTCCTTCGAAGCACCAAAACGCTGGTAAATAAAAATGCTACAAAGCGGTCATCCATCGAAAATCCGAGAGAGTTTCTTAAATCAGTGATCTTTTACAGAAACCGAGTTAGTAGGGCTACGAGCGCTTTTTAAATATGTTTTTACTTTATGTTAGTAGCCTTAAACAATGTATAACATTTCATGTAACTAATAATTAATAATCCCAACGCGTTGAGCGGGCGAGATAAATAAATTCAAAGCGAACTGTATTTGCGGGGAAAGACAAAAATGAAATTTACATGCGGTTGTCGACGGAAAAAAGAAATGGAAAACAGGAATGGGCACACTACCTTGCTTTTGCTGCGAGATGCTGAGGTGGAGGCTGCCGGGGACGTCTCTGGACTTGGATCCCTGGTTCCATTGCACGAAAACACTATTTATCCATGGAAAACACAATTATTGCGAAAGTTTGATGCGGGCGCACGCGCGGTCATTGTAAGACTGACTAATACAGCCTTTAATCCGTGAATCTGTGAGCGGCGTTTTAGATCGCGCGTAATACAACTGTCTCGCTCTCCTTTTATGCGAGACAAGGTAGTTGCGAAAGAGAAATGGAATAAAGGGAAACGGGGGGAGTGTCGAAAACTAATTAATTAAAAACAAATGTAGACGTTCACCTAGCGCCTCTTTTTGACTTCTGTTCTCGTGTCAAACGAGGTTGTGTTATGTCCGCCTGGATTTTCATAGTGTATCTGGATAGTTGTGCAAAAGTGTGACTGTAAAAGTTAAAAGATTATGATGTGTTGTAATATTGGAAATTTTACAGTACTTTGTCTGTTGTACGCTGATCACTACCGCATAGTGATGGTCTCATCAGAAGCCGACCTTCAGGCATTAGTCACGAATATAAAAGTAAAGGTCTTCGCTGCATGTTAAACTAAGAATCGGGTATTTGAAAAAGAAAAAGTAAGAACTAAAAGCAAAATTTGGGTAAACCGGCAACTTTTAGAGCAATTGAATGAAATTATGTACTTAAGGAGAATGTTTAGCGCAGACGGAAGATATGTTCTGAAGAACAACGGTGACAAGCTGCCGAAGACAGGAACACAACGTTATGATTTTTTGATTTTAATATTATTTAAAAAATAGAGTAAAATGAGTACGGGACATTTTATTTGGTACTTGTACATAAAGCCTAAATTTGTTATTAAATATATCATCATAAACTCCTACTAATATTTGTAAGTATGGATGTTTGTTACTTGCACGTAAAACTACTGAATGGAATTTAAATAAACTTTACCTTTTTTTTTCTGTGTTCTGTTATCTGCAATCAGTTCTACTATAAGCAGATTGTGTGAGGGTAATTAGGTGAGTGAGTGTGCTCTCCAGTAGGCACATCTCCTCGTTTATTTCCAATGGGCTCAGTCGTCACTGATTATGTCTTTCCTTTTTAATATTTTGCCATAACCTCGATGCGTTGATTGTGAGGCCAGGGGATTGGGGTGATGTCGCAGTCGCTGGTGATAGCCTAGCAAACTGTTTTTAATTTCGTCCTTTACCATAACTATATATTATATATAATAGCTTATCTATCAGAATGACACATAGGCTACTTTTTATCCCGGGAACAAGTTCCTTTTGAAAACGGGAACAGAAAATCTTCATCACGCGGGCGGTGCCGCGGGCGTAAACTAGAATATCATAAACCTAAAATAAAATCCAACACAATAACAGATATGTTCCATTTCAATTGCTACTGCCAATCATTTTTACTGTGGCGTGCCAGCAGAAAATACATCGTCGATCTATCTTGGCGGGTTTCAACACGCGTTTCTTTCTGCAGATCAGTCAAATCATGAGGCACCCATTTTTCGTATTTTTTTATTTTGTTGATTTAATGCAAATGAGTCAGTATTGTGGGTAAGGTAACGTTAAACCATACCGCTAATACAGCACGAGAAACCGTTTTGACTCTTCAGGAACTGCAGTTAGAAACCCTTCGTCATCCTCCGTATTCGCCTGACCTTGCTCCAACGGACTACCATTTTTTTTCGTGATTTGGACAGTTATCTACGTGACAAGAAGTTTTCTTCCTAGGAGGTAGTACAAAATGTTTTCACACAGTTTGTGCAGTCTAGATCCTCAGAGTTCATCGCAAAGGCATAAGTGACCTTCTTATTAGATGGCAGCAATGTATAGATAATAATGGTAACTATTTTGATTAAATAAATTTGTTATAAACTAAAAAATAAACAATTTAGATTTTCAGTAAATAACGGCAATTTCATACTTTAACCCCTAATATATAGATAAGTTAAAAAAATGTGTTGGACATTATACTATTTTACTATAATAAGATTTCATGACATATACCACAACTCTTTGTTTGTAACAGGAAGTAAGAAAAAAAACATCAGAGGTATGAAAACTAATTTAAATGTAGTTATGAGTTGTCATGGAAACACTTATCAGCTAACTTCAGGACGTTTATAAGCTGTCATGGAAATACTTATCAGCTAACTTTATAACATTTACTATCATTATTTTTCCTAAACGCGCTAAAAGAAGTATGACTTTAAAAATAACGTTATTAAAATTTTAATTCTAAAATATAGTGCAAACTTCTGCAAAATTCCTTTTTTTATACCGTTGAGGTGGCAGACAAGTGTACTGCCAACCTGATGGAAAGTGGTCATCGTAACCTATGGACGTTAGCAACACAAGAGGTGCAGCACTACCTCTGTCGACCCTTTAACAACCTTCTAAAACCCATTTTGAAGAACCCATACATTCCCGTAGACATTCGGAAAAACCCAGGCAGGGAGTTTATTCCACAATCTAAGCGTAAGTGGAATAAAGCCTCTATCGAACCTAACCGTATGCGAGCGCTCTGGAGGACGCAAAGAGTGAGGTGAACAATTGAACACCCTGTCTACGGCGAGCGGTGCGATGATAGAAGGTAGCCTTAGGGAAATAAGCAGTAATGACTTTAAAGAAGTAGGCCGACCAACAGCAAGCAAATAATATATTAAAAATAAAGGAGAAAATCCTGTCATATATACCCTGATATAATCCTGTCATATCGTCTGTAAAAGGGTTACCCGCTTTTTATCTACTGAATGTACTCAGTGCAAATAAAAAAGTTTTCGGAACCCCAGTTCCCCTTTCACAACTTAATTTCAGGATTAAAAATGTTTAAAACTTAAACAGAATCTATATTGTTTGAAACTTCAATAATAAGAATTTCGGGTTTGAACATTAGGACTTAGTGCATTTTTTAAACAGTTTTAAAAAAAGAATCATAGTTCTGTCCATAAACCAATTTTTTAAGGTCCTTAATAAAGTTATTCGTATGTTTATAATTCGTTTTTATAGTCCTTGTTATTAAAAAATAACAGGTAATTCACTGAAAAACGAAAACATGAAAAAAAATTAGGCTTCTACTTGAAATATTAGGTTGGCATCTACTTAAACAGAGATAGCTAGTTATCTATCCAACACCTGGCCTGTCGTTAGCCACTTAAGGGATTAACCGCCAGTCGCTACTCGCCTCAACACGCATCATATTCAAGTAGTAAGTAATAATTTGTGATTACTAAAACTGTGAACAAGAGAATTCAAAATATTCCTATGTCATTCGTGTGTTTTAGCAGTGCCCTTTGAAAAGTTAATGAAAAATTAAGTACGTATCGATCTGTCTACAAGGTAAACAACATGTTTTGTTTGTGAATATGAAAGAGAAAAAATATGGAGAGTTATGGAAATTGAATTAAATTTCAATGCAAATTTAGCCTTTCAAACGAACCTTTTGTAAAAAAGATAATATTTCAAAAAAATATAAGGAAACGTGAATGTTAAAAAGTTTTTATGTTAAAAGTGAGTGTTTCATGGTGACAATGAAAATTGAAGAGACTAAGTTTCATTTTCCCATTTATTTGATTTAGCAAACCGAAGCGGGCAGCTAGTTAGATTAAATTGGTTTTTTCACGCCGTTATTCCGAAGGTGTGGCAGAGGAGAGCCTACATTTCACTGTAAGCATTTTTGTCCCACGTAACAGGTGGTGAGCCATGTTGCCATATTGAAATAGAGTAGGCACGGTTTGTGGCAACATGCAGTTGCAATTTTTGAAGTCAGTTTTCAACTTGACTAAATGACTGTCATATTAACCGTAACATGCACAAATTTACACACGTAAAGTACAAAGGTACCGCTTTGTGCACTCTAAGCCCTTGTCTCGTAAGTAACATGTCAGTTTTTAAGCTAAGTTAAAGGCTTTATGGGCGGCTTGAAAAAATAAACAAGTACTTGCAACCTACTTCTGTCCATTTCAACATAGCAACGCCTTCACCACCTGTTATGTGATATAAAAATGCGTACATGAAAATATGGGTTAATAATATGCCTCTTCTTGCCCCTTCTGAAATGAAGGCGTAACAATATGTGTGTATGTAAATGTTGGTTTAAACACGCATTGCAAGTGTTCAGTGCTCAACCAAAATTGGCACGTTGCAATAGTGGTTATCTCAGAACTGTATCGTAATCATTCAGCACCGTTCCGTCACACGCTAAACTTGCTCTGCTCAGTGTGAATGGAACATGGCCTTTCCAAGTTTGAATAGATGACTGATTACAATTGCAGACCTTTTTGCTTTGATGTTATATAAGACCATGAAATTACTATACATAAAATCTTGATATAAATATTATATTAAAACTATTTATGTTTATCTATCAATCATGCTTTATCACCGAAGGGGTGTCAGAGGCATATTTAAAGCCAACAAAGAAAAAAAAATTTATTTATCAATTATGTACACATTTTGTTATTTTATAATTAGGTATAGTATTTAGGTATCACAAACAAGACCATTTTGATTTTTTTTGGTCCTATCAATGATATACAGAAAGAAATAAACCCAAGTTAACATGTGAAAAATATAATATTAAAAATAGTCCTATTAAAAAACAAAGGATGTTAATATCATTTCTTTATAAACATGTTGTTTACCTCGTAGAAAAATCAACACATATCTCTTATGTGTTGAAATAACATGTTTTGTTTGTGGAATTAAAGAAAAAAAAATGGAGAGTTATACATACATACATATTGTCACGCCTTTATCCCCGAAGGGGTAGGCAGAGGCATACTAGGTAAACGCTCACATTTCACCATATGCATATTGTCCCACGTATCAGGTGGTGAGCCCATTGCCGTGTTGAAATGGACAGGCGCAGGCTGTGGTGACCTGCTGTTGAAATTATTCAAGTCGCCCACAAGGCCTTCAACTGGGCTTAACAACTGCCATTTTACTGGCAACCGGGACCAATGGCTTAAAGTGATTTCCGAAGCACAGAAACGCTTGCAAATGTGGTTTACCTTTTTTCATTCATTTTTTGATTATGGTGACCTTCTGATCTTCCAACACTATTAAACACGAAATCTCCGTACTAGTGGATACACTGAACAAGAAGTTAGAAAGGCCATTCAGCAACTTTAACACTAGAAACGTTGTCGTATCTCAACTACTCTTATAAATATACATACATATTGTCACGCCTTTATCCCTGAAGGTGTAGGTAGAGGCATACTATCGCCCACATTTCACCGTATACATTTTTGTTCCAAGTAACTTGAAATGCACAGGCGCAGGCTGTAGCGACCTGCAGTTGAAATTTTTCAAGCTGCCCAATAGGGCTTCAACCAGGCTTACCGACTGCCATGTTACTGGCAACCGGGACCAACGGCTTAACGTGTAGTTGTAATTCAAACAAATGTAATTCAAAAGAAAATTTAGGATTTTACTTTTGTTTACTTGAAAAAACGAAAAAGTTTTTTTATTTTATAATCTACAGTATTTATAATGTAATCTAATACTATTAAAAATTAAATTATGCACTCGTGGACGCCGTGCGATTTCACTCGCGAAGTGCCCGCCCCCGTGGGAATATGGGGATAAAATGTAATTTAATTTACTACTTTTAATATTAGCTATGTGCCGGTGAAAACCCAGTTAAAAATGAGCATTTCATTGATTTGTATAGATTTCTTATTAATTTAATACTATTTAAACCTACTAAAATAATTATTTAAATAATAATTTAATTATTATTTTTTTAACTTAAAATACTATTATAAAAGAGCTTTCGTATAATCATGTTACATAGACTAAAAGAATGTAACAAAGGGTAAATATAATTTTCCTCCATGTTTATATTTGTCTTTATACAGCTGTTACAATCTTATAGTCACTTGCAACGTTCAGCTGGTGCAAACATTATTATATGAAACGAGCCTTCTCCGTTGGCTTGCCTACGATAGAAACAACTGTTTAGATAGGTGCGACAAAAGCTCTAACTGGGCCACTTACGTCGCTCTTGCCGTTCTACTTAGAAATGTTCATAGGGTTGCCACACTGTTGCCGTTTACTTGAGTAAATTTTCATCATTCAGTCATGCTTTTATCCCCGATGGGGTAGAGAGGCATACTTTACTCCTACGTTTCACCATATACATTTTTGTCTTACGTAACAGGTGGTAAATCCATTGTTGAAACGAACAGACGCAGGTTGTTTCGACCTGATGTTAAATATTTACAAGCCTTCAAACTGGCTTTACGACTGCCATGTTACTAGCAACCGGGACCAATGCCTGAATGTATAAAGCTCGTAAATAGAAATGCCACAAAGCGGTCACACATCTGAGGACCAGCCACAGCGAAAGATGTTTAATGTAGTGGTCGTTTAAAGAACTTAAGGCGTTAAGCCTGGTTGAAGGCCTTATGGCCGGCTTGAAAATTTTTAACTGCCCATTTCAACACGGCAATGGGCTCACCACCTGTTACGTGGGACATAAATGCATACTGTGAAATGTGGGTGTATAGCATGTCTCTGCCTACCCCTTCGGGGATAAAGGCGTGACAATAGGTATGTTTAAAGCACATTCAGCTAGTGCAACTATTTTTTAACGTGTTGAAATACCCTCTGATGAAATCGGATGTTATGACTGACTCGAACTAACCATTATCATCTTTTTGAAAAGATGTGCCCAGTGTAGGTAATGGGGCTAAGATTTCATTATGTGGGAGCAAATATTATTTCATCATATTTCTGTTAACATATTCGACTCTTTAGGAAAATACCTGCTCAACATTTAGGTGGCTTTCAAACCCTACCTGGACTTGGAGTCCAGGGTCCAGTTTTATTAGGGTGCTGGTAGTAGCTATGTTTTGAATGTTGGAAGTTACTGCCGACTGAATTCCTAGCCAGTAAGGGTACAGTGCCGTTAAATTGTCCGTTAGTCAAAAAAGACACTACTAGAAGGTGAGGGCGCTGGGAATCCAGACAATTTGGTTTGGTTTAGGACTGTTGGTTTCATTGGAATGTTCCATTGATGGGTCCAACGGGATTTTTTAATCCTTTTGTCTCCACTATTGCGAGAATGGGTCCATCAGAATTTTAACAGTACTCGTGTCAAACTGGAACTGGACTAGAAAAACAGGTAGGTATATAGCTCTTGATTTGCTAACAAAGTAAATATTTACTAACAAAGTAAATTACAACTCTATTATTCTAACGCACTTGATACATATCACAGAGACCTATTGGATCAATTATCGATCCAGTATCTTAACAGTGGAGACAATAATACTCATAAATCCTGATAGCTCTTGTTTTGAACATTGGAGACACGAGTACTGTTAAAATCCTGATGGACCCATTCTCGCAATAGTGGAGACAAAAGGATTAAAAAATACCGTTTGACCCATCAATGGAACTTTCCAATGGAACCAACAGTCCTAAACCTGGTTTGGTTGAGACCTTTACATCCATTATTGCCTTTCTGGTTGTGGCCCTCAAACTTTGTATAATATCACCATGACTATGCTGATTTAATTAATATGTATATATTCATCTGTCAAATTGTTAAGATCGAGGTCCTCGTTTTAATTTGAATTTAGTAGAAAATAATGTTTAAATGTTCATATAAATATTGTTAAATTTTCGAGCAATTTTAGTTATGCTCTACTATTGTTATCTATTCATTGATCCTCCAATAAAGTCAATAAAAGTGCAATTTAATAAGTCGATCAATAAGAATTAATTTGCTGTCACTATAATATCTATCAACAGTGACAAGCAGGCTCAGACGCGGTTGCTAAGGCCGCTATCGGTTGTCACATGCGTCGCTAGGTCTCTTCCACTGCAGCGTCCAATTGCAAGACCATCCTGTGACACCCACGTAACGACGCAAGCGTGTTGTTACCAAAACAAGCAGCCTTCAATTTTTACTTTTTATGTTTTTAGTGTACATTTTAAGTTTCTTTATTGTGTTTTTAAATTTGTTTTAAGTTGTTCTTTTTTGTGAATCTAACTGTTGTGAATGCAGTCCGTGAACCAATCTTGTGATAGCACGTCGAGCGCGACCCATACATGTACACAGTGCAATAAATCATTCAAATCTTTAAAAGGCCTAAACATACACTACAAAAACACACAGGAAATGTTTTAGCCAAAACAGTTCCCCTTTAGACATCCACCCCATTATTCCGAGTGCGCCTACTTTGGTAGCTAACGATCCAACTTCTTTTCACACATATCTTTTAACTATGGGTATACTATTTGAAAAATTATATACCCATAGTTAAAAGAATCCCTTGAGGAGCTCGAATAACCGTTGCTACACATTTGTCACAATTAATCCAGAAATGTTACAGAAGCAATTGTACTCAAGACTGGCAGAACCTATTTTTATTTTCATACAGCACACTACATATAATAAAAACTGTTGAACCGAATTTATCCTTGACACAAAAGATTAAGAATAACTGTGCTGTAAGCTCCTCGCCTTCTCCCGCACCTCTAATTAAACACGATGCCCCTCATAATCGCAAAAAACTCATCGAAAACAAAATCTGTGATGGAGATCTCAAAGGTGCCACTCGCCTTTTGTTCTCAAACGACGTGCTATCACCAGCTACTCCTAACACCCTTCAGGCCTTACGGTCAAAACATCCTCCAGCTCCAGTAAACCCATATTTTCTCGTCCCACCAACAGCAGGGCAAACATGCCATCAAATTCAAAAGAAAGATGTAAAGGATGCCATTTTATCTTTTAAACCAGGTTCGGCTGCAGGTTTGGATGAATCTCACCCCAACATTCGAAAGACTTAACATCGCATTCTGTGGGTGATGCAGGCGAGCAACTTGTAAATTCAATCACTAAATTAATCAACTTTATGTATTCCGATAATGTCAATCCAGAAATTGTTCCCATCCTTTTCGGCGCGAACCTCATTGCCCTCACCAAAAAGGACGGAGGGATGAGACCAATTGCTGTTGGATCAACACTACGACGTCTGGCCTCTAAAATTGCTGTTCGACATATTTTACCAAAATTAAATTCGGAATTTCAACCCGTACAGTTAGGCTTCGGTGTAAAAGGAGGGTGTGCAGCAGCCGTCCATGCCCTACGCTCTTTCCTAACTTACGGACAGCCTGACGTGTTGCTCAAAATTGATGTCAAAAATGCATTCAATTCGGTAAAAAGGGATACCCTGCTGACGGAAATAAAACAACATATACCGGAAATATACAGTTATCTTCTCAGTTACGCTGACCCAACAAAATTGTTATATCGATCTAATGAACTGTCCTCGGAAGTAGGTTGTCAACAGGGTGATCCCCTTGGCAGGCCCAAGGGGATCATTATGACTATAAATTTGACTTGGATTTTTTTTTGATGGGATTAATTTGACTATAAATCCGATAATCAAAAATTTTTATTCTAAATTCGACGTTTGGTATTTGGACTAGGAGGAGAGGATTAGGAGGAGATGTGGATACTGTGTTTTCAGACCAATTTTTAATCAAAAATAAATTTGAAACCATTGGTTTGGAGCTTAATTTTAGCAAATGCGAACTTTTTATAAATAACTGCAACTTAAATTTCAATGACGTTAAACAAAAACTCAATATTTTGGCTCCAAATATTAAAATAGTTAATAGTAAATCCATTTACCTGTTAGGCTCTCCAATCTATCTACATACATACATACATCGACATATTGTCACGCCTTTATCCCCGAAGTGGTAGGCAGAGGCATATTAAACGCCCACATTTCACCGTATGCATTTTTGTCCCACGTAACAGGTGGTGAGCCCATTGTCGTGTTGAAATGGACAGGAGCAGGCTGCGGCGACCTGCTGTTGAAAATTTTAAGCCGCCCATAAGGCCTCTCAACTTGGCTTAACGACTGCTATTTTATTGGCAACCGAGACCAACGGCTTAACGTGCCTTCCGAAGCACGATACTGGGGTGGGTCTAAAGGGCCGAATAAATTTAATAAATAAAATAAAATCAATCCAATCTGTAATGAATCTATTTCTGAATATATTAATAATTCAATAACTAAATTTAAAAATTCTGCTGAAATTAGTCCACATTATGCACTTTGCATCTTAAAATTCTGTCTTTTCGTCCCAAAATTTACTTATGTGCTCCGTTGCTGCTCCTTTTGGAATCACCCAGATCTTTTGACACAAGTAGACGACTTAATCAAAATTTGCTTAGAATCGATTCTTAATATGCAGCTGAACGAGCATTCTTGGACCCAAGCATCCCTACCAATCCGTTATGGTGGTTTAGGGATTCGAAAATTTTCCAGTGTCGCTTTACCAGCCTTTCTATCTTTTGTCCATAGTTCAGCAAATCTCATAAGTAAAATTTTAAGGGCACCCCCATCAAACTTTGAGATTGCTGGCTTGGAAGAAGCTAGAAACGCTTTCTTAATTGCTTGCCCAGGTTAAAATTTTCCAGTTTCTCCAAATTCACAGAGGAGCTGGGACGACATAAACTGCAAATTGACTTATGACAATCTTTTGAGCTGTAGTACAGTTTCGGCTCGTGCTAGGCTTTTGGGCGTGGGTGCGCATAAGGCCGACTACTGGCTTCACGCGTACCCTTCGTCAAATACAGGAACTTTTCTTGAGCCTGACACGCTCCGAATCGCAACCTGTCTACGGCTTGGGGTTCCGGTCTGCGCTCCTCATAAATGCCCCTGTGGCAGTGATGTCGACAAGTTAGGACAGCACGGACTGTCATGCCAAAAAAGTGCGTGCCGCTTCTCGAGACATTCCGCACTTAACGATATCTTACGCCGGTCCCTTGCCACCGTCAACGTGCCAAGTCTACTTGAGCCAACTGGTATTGCAAGAGACGATGGCATGAGACCGGACGGTATGAGTTTGATTCCATGGAAGATGGGCCTGGTGCTGGTATGGGATGCAACCTGTTCAGACACGCTGGCCCCTTCCCATCTACATGGAACCAACAACAGAGCTGGTGCGGCTTGTGAAGCGGCTGAAAAAGCTAAAGCATTCAAATACAGGGGTCTTGGCTCCGAATATTATTTTGTCCCATTCGGTGACGAGACTCTTGGTCCGTGGGGTCCTAGCGCTATAAGGCTTTTTAAGGAAATTGCGAAAAGGTTAGTCGACATCACAGGAGACCGAAGAGCTGGCAGCTACCTCGGACAAAGAATTAGTCTAGCTATTCAAAGGGGGAACGCTGCCAGTATCTTTGGAACCTTGCCTAAAGGGTTCCTTTTAATAATATATTTTAGTTATGTATCATATTTTTAAGGTTATATTTAATGTTAATATTAAGTTAATTTAAGTTGATATTTATTAATATTGTATAATATTTCAATAATCATAATTTTAAATTATTATTATAATATAATTAATATGTTATTATACTTTTATATTATAAAATTCAATATATTTGTAAAAAAATTAAATATGGTTCAATTGTTTAAGGTGTGTGCCTAATATCAAAACTATTCAAAACAACCTTATATCTGAAAGAAAATAAAAAGGAAAAAAAATGAGAATTGGTAGCTACTTCTTAACGAACAGAAAAGTAGGAGCAAAAATGCCTGGTTATTAAAACACTCTGGAATAATCATTCCAGAGTGTTTTAATAACCAGCAGTTTTCATTTTCATTGAAACGGAACCCACAAAAATTAAGATTTAATGATTTTTAAGTTAATTTTTTTCAATAAGGACTTGGTAATATTGTTCCAGAAAAATATTTCGTGTAAAACTAAGAGTACAGCAATTAGAGTATTACAATCCATCGTAATTGAGGTTGTGTTAGCCTTAAGGGAATACGGCTCTTCTTCATGACATGAAGTAGCATTGTGTTGAGCTCGAGGACATTATTGTCTCATGGTCTCATAACTTTTTATTACAAGGAGTTATCAGCTTACGGCCTACCTACTGCTGTGTTGGCAACGGGTTAAATTGGAATTCGCCCTGCACCTGACTGTGGTTGCACTGCAAATATTCACTTAAACTCCTCGGCTACCTATCTGCTTTCATAGACGTGATTTGGGACCCGTTAAATTTTCCAAAACACCTAACTCAATACCAATGAACAGTGTTACAACTATTTTTAAACATTGATGCAATGGACTCCACTCAGTATATTGATATTTTTTTTTAAAGCAATTATTGCTAAATTTCTCATATTTTTTTTTGAGTTGATCATTAGCTCGATAGATGGCTCTGGTCATACTCTTAAAATGACGATATAAATATGGTGGAGAATTTCAACTTGATTCGATACGGTTCGGGTAGTTCAGGTGGCTAGAACATTGCCCTGGTTAGGCAAAGGTCACAGGTTCAATCCCTGTCTCGAATCGGATTGTCTTTTTCCACTTTATTAAAAATTTATGAAAAAATACGATATCTTATAGAATAAAAATAGGACTTAATAAACCTTTTTAATTAATAATTTTAAAAAAGTTTTCCTCAAAACCTTTTTCCTGTTACTTACCAACGAGTTGGCAACTAAGGGGGCTTGAAAAAATAAATTCTTATCGAAATGTATAATGACGTCATACTCTTAAATGACGATCAAAATATAGTGAGGAATTTCGACTTTTTTTGGTACGGTTCGGGTAGTTCAGTGGCTAGAAAATGGCCAAATGCAAAAATATTTATGTGACACGTTAAGATCACAGTTTTGATTATTGCTTTAAATAACGATGTAGGCAATTGGACCATTGGAACCTTAACCAGTTGATCCTCCTGCAAGGCTTTATAAACCCTAGATCACTAACCTTATTTTACAATGCTTATAAAGAACCTCTATCGTTTTAATAAATAGGGTTAAAGTTATTGTAATAAAATAAAATTTCCATTGGTTTATAATATTATTAAAAAGTATTTGTTTATATATTTTTTCACGTTTATAGTCACGGCAAGGCATCCTTATTAATGAAACTGACCTACAAAAGAGGTATATATATAGAATTACTAGTTGACGCCTGCGACTCCGCACGCGTGGTGAAGTTTTCCCGTTCCCGTTTCGCACAGGAACTTGTTCCCGGGATAATAAATAGCCTAAGTGTTATTCTGAAGCTATATTATTGTAAAGTTTCATTAAAAATCCATTCAGAAGATTTTGCGTGAAAGAGTAACAGTAGGAAAACTTTATTCCCAAGGGGGTGCGGGGAGGTAGAGACATAGTATACGCTCCTAATTTTACCAACATGAAAAACGAACAGGTAGAACTTTAAAAAAAAGTCCTATGCCCTATCCTCTTATGAAATCTTCACAAAGACACGGTATAAGTACCACCCGGCACTCTAGTAATATTTTTATCGTCGTAAACCAAGAAAACCATTTACTATAAAAGAATTAAATTAGTATGTCAGCGTGTTTGCTCAACACTAATAATCGTTTCGAACAAACCCGTTGTAAAATTATGGGTTGTAGTTATTTCTGTTGGAATTATGGCTGTACTTCTTGCGGCCATGAACGACCAAACATTCATTAACTAATTAGTGGTCGTGCATGGGTAACTCTAATTTCAAATACACAGGAATGCAAAAACATTATTTTACTTTTTATATTTCATTACTGTCACGCTGTTGGTCCCGGCTACCAGGTAGCATGGTAGTCGTTAAGTCAAGTTGAAGGCCTTACAGGCGACTTAAAAAATTTCAACAGTAGGTGACTATGTGTATGTCATCACAACTTGCGTTTTCCGTTTTAATTCGGCAATGGGCTTACTATTTCATCGTGTGTATTTCTTTTTATAATAATACACACGGTGAAATGTCGGTGTATAATATGCCTCTACGACCCCTTCGGGGATAAAAGCGTTAAATATAAACTAAGTGACCAAAGGCTTCACCCGTGAGATACTCGTACTTTGAACTCCCGTCGCACCTATTTAATCCTGTCGTTTGTAAATATTACAAGTACGCTTAAAAAATTCCCTGATTTGTCAACATTTATGATTCCTGCTCCACTCTCCAGGGTAGTAGCGTGATAGTGTATACTCTATAGCCTTCCTCAATAAATGACCTATCAAACACAAAAAGAAATTTTCAAATCCAACCAGTAGTTCCTGAGATTAGCGCGTTCAACCAACCAAACAAACAAACTCTTCAGCTTTATAATATTAGTATAGATTACCGTTACCTTACGTAACATTTAGCAGTTTCATAAAAATATCAAGGTCATATAACATCAAAGTGCATTTGAAATTCCATATAAAAAAAAAACAATGAATATAAGTAGTGTAGAACCTTAATCTCGAAATTGTGTTTTAAATTCTATTACGTAACAATACGTATTTTCACCGATTTGCCAAGTTCGATGCAACGATACCATTATTTTGTTTGTATCGGATAACTGGAGCAAATCCTTTGTATCCGGTATATGGCTGCTTTTAACAGTGCACATTTCTACTCCGCAGTATATGCTAATGCAGATTTTCATTTGTCTATAAAAATGCAGTCTTCAATGTCGCATCACATTTTAGTACCATTATTATTTAAAGGATTTTAGTATCATCTTTATAAAAAAGATTTAAAAATGCCGTGTATCATAAGACACGTTAAACCGTTGGTCCTGATCTTCGTTTAGTCCAATTATGGGCGGCTTGAAAATTAAAAGTGCAGGTCTCCTCAACATGCGCCAGCTCACCACCTGTTACGTGGGACAAAAATGGGCGTATAGAATGCTTCTGCTTACTCATTTGGGAATAAACGGCGTCGCTGATAAGTAACTAATATTAAAAAACCATCAAGTAACTTTTTTGCATGTACTTCAAAGGGAAAGCGAAATAGTAAACAATTCATAGAAGCAAAATCACAAAACGGCTCGGGAACTTTAATATCTGAGCTACCGTGTTAAGGACTTTGAAGACAATTTTGAGGATTTTATGTCTATAGCAAAAGATATCATCATTATACACATACCAAGGCTGAAAACTAAGATGGTAGCCGGGGTTTATCAAATAATATATTAATTATATATTAATATATTAAAATATAATAGCTGGGAATTATATCTTTGTCATCTTATGTAAAAACGAGGTATGCTTCGCAGTACCAGTACTGCTACAGTTATTATATGTGCCTAATTCTGTAATTGATGGTAGAATACGTTGAAGTTACTGCATATACCTACTATATCATCGGATTTTGGAAGGTACGCGCCCTACTGTAGCTTTTTAGGCACATTTTATTTTCTTTTTATTACTTATAAGGTATTTTTTCCTTTAACCTGTTCGTGTTGTTATTCTATGTGCCTAATAAATGTGTTTCTTTCTTTCTTTTTATTACTTATAAGGTTTTTTTCCTTTAACTTGTTCGTGTTGCTATTGTATGTGCCTAATAAATGTGTTTCTTTCTTTCTTTCTACAGGGCATAGAGAAAAGGAACCAGTGGTCTTACGGTGGTTTATCAGAAGGGAGCTTATTCAGCTCTAAATTTTCAAGAATATGTGTATTCTATTACGAAATTCAGAGCTGAATATGAAATTGGAACCTAATAATAGCTGTATAATACTCGTACCTGCGAGTATAAGTCGAAAATATTACAAGGCTTCTCAGTCAGTAATTTAAGAAGCCTTCTATAGTAGCTCTAATTGGATGTAAGTAATTACTGTTGAGCTATTTTGTATAATAATTCTTTTATATATCTTTTTCTCCCAGGGGTCATTGACGGTGACCGCCCGGATTTCGATTAGGTTTATTAAAAGATATACTTTAGTCTAAGCATTAAATGATTAAATATACGGTAAAGTATATAAGGTACAGTAACCCTTCTTCCCGCAGACTCAGTGTTTTGTAGACAATCACTGCGTTAAGCAACTTTCACTATGGCTGGTCCGCAGATGGGTGACTACTTTGTGGCATTTACATTTGCGAGCGTTTTCCTTCAGAAGGCGCGTTTAGCCGTTGGTCCTTGTTGCCAGTAACATGGCAGTCGTTAGGCACAGTAGAAGGCCTAATGGGCGGCTTAAAAAATGTCAACAGCCTGTTACCACCACCTGCACTGTCCATTTCAACACGGCAATGGGCTCCCCACCTGTTACGTGCGACAAAAATTTATACGGTGAAATGTGGGCGTATAGTATGCCTTTGCCTACCCCTCGGGGTTGAAGGCGTGGCAATATGTATGTACAGTAACCAGGTTGGTGGTCTATATGCAGTTATGATTAATTTATCTATGACAAAGCTATATCGATCGATTCTTGCTCTTTATAATAGTATGTTAACTTGTTAAAAAAATAAGTTTTTAACCTCACATAGAACAAATTTACACTATAGTGATAAATAACAAATAAACACACAATTTTTTATCCAAGTGTAAAAAGACAACTTGACAGGACGGGGATTGAACCCGTGGCATTTGCCTAACCAGGGCAATGTTCTAGCCACTGAACTACCCGAACCGTACCGAAACAAGTTGAAATTCTTCACTATTATTTGATCGTCGTTTAATAGTATGACCAGACCAGACCAGAGTAAGACTTTGCCCTGGTTAGGCAAAGGTCGTGGATTCAATTCCCGAACCAAGTTGTCTTTTTTCACTTTAATAACAATTTAAGTAAAAGTTAGCATACTAATTGCTTTAAAAATGTATCTACAAATAAAATGAAAAAATTTTTTTTTTCATTTATTTAAAATTAAATTTATTTATTTATTTATCACGAACAATATGAATTGTGTTTGATATAATGATGGCTACAATAATTAAGACTATCTCAGTTTATCCTTGACTGATACTGAATTTTATCCCCGAAAAGGTTTCAGAGAAATACTAAATGCTAACATTTCACCGTGTGTATTTTTTGTCCCGTATTCCATTGCCGTGTTGTAGCGACCTGCCGTTAAATATTATATACCATAAGGCCTTGAACTTAGCTTAATGACTGCCATGTTACTGGTAACCGAGACCAACGATTTAACGTGTGCCTACCGAAGTACGGACACCGTCGT
Source organism: Thumatha senex (assembly GCA_948477245.1). Taxonomy (NCBI): domain Eukaryota; kingdom Metazoa; phylum Arthropoda; class Insecta; order Lepidoptera; family Erebidae; genus Thumatha; species Thumatha senex. Next base: position 15,651,769 of record OX419731.1, on the reverse strand, counting down.
AAATGGAAAAAACCAAAAAGTGATCACCCATTTGAAGATCAGTTATTGTGAAAGAATGATGCTTATCGCAGTGATTGTTTACAGAACACTGGGTTATTCGGGACTACGAGCGGTTCCGCGCAGTTGCCACCCACACAACAGGTGGTGAGTCCATTTTCGTGTTGAAATGGACAGGCGCAGCTTGTGGCGACCTACTGGGGAATTTTTTCCAGGTCCTTAATGTGGCTTAACGATCAGGTAATCACAACCTGCATTTGTTCGTGTCACGGCAATAGACTTGCCACCATAACTATTCCATCGGCGGGAAGGAAGGCGTAAATATATGTAAAATCGGAAACATACTCGTACAAACGGGATTAGCTGATTATAACATTAAATCAACATAAATTCACAGCTAGTATATGTAGCCGGAAAGCGACGATAGTCCGAACAACGAAGGAACAATTTACAGCAAAAATAAAAGTATCGCTTTTACTGTCGAACACACAATTCGTTTGGACAGCTGTAATTGCGAACTAGCGCTTTGTCTATTGGTTCCGTAATTTAGACACAAGAGAATTATGCTTGCTAGACTGAGTGGATTTCTTTTTTGCTAGATTTTTTTATTTAACACGCCTTTATCCTCGAAGGGCAGAGGCATATAATAGGCTCAAATGTGGGCTTATAATATGCCTCTCACCGTGTGCATACTTGTTTCACGTAACAGTTGGTGAATCCATTGCTATGTTGAAATAAACAGATGTAGATTTTGGCTACCTGCTGTTGAAACTATTCAAGCCGCTCAATCAATTTGATTTAACGACTGCCATGGTACTGGCAACCGGGACCAATAATTTAACACGCCTTCCAAAGCATCGATGCAACGCTCGTACATAGAAATACCACAAAGCGGTCACCCATTCCGTAACCAGCCATATCGAAAGTGCTTAACACAGTGATTGTTTACAGTACACTGAGTCAGCGGGGCGACAAGATTATTGTCATCATTATTATCATTCTTTCATTATCATTACTAGATTTTTGATACTTATAATTCGTTAAATAATATTTAAATTGAAATTAACTTTGCACTAATTTAAAAAAAGGGGAGGCAAGGAATATTTACGTATAAATTGGACAGATAATTTTGTACGGAACCCTCGGAAGGTGATTTGGTCTAGAACTTGTCCGGTTTTTCTCTCCACTAAAAGGAAATTAAGCAGATACATATAAGGGCCCCCCTGATAGAGAGAGGTCACTGTAGTCTGTAGACCACCGAACTAAAGCGATGAGAAGACCACATTCCATAGTTTATGTAAGCCCCTATTGGACCTTACCGTATCCCAATCTACAAGAGATCATAATGACTGCCTCTGTGGCGCTACGCAAAACGTCGTGGGTTCGATTCCCACCCAGGATAAAACTTTGTGTGATGAGCACGATGGTTTATTCTGTGTCTGGGTGTTATTTATCTTTAATATGTATGTATTCAGAAATATACGAGTATAAGTATGTTTATCAGTTATCTGGTTACAATAATACAATCTCTCGTAAGATTGGAATCAGATGGCGTTGTGTCAGTTTTCCAAACAATACTTATTATTTATTTTATATTTATACTGTACATTTTGGTTGTTATCAGCACATCTATACAGATAAATAAAATTAGCTTTTGTTTGTCCAAATTAACAGCTTTTCACTAAATGCAAATAAAAGTAAAAAAAAATAAACAAGTACAACAAAAAAATGTTTTTTTTTTTTCGGTTACGGTTTCCTAGTCTGTATGTTCCAGCTAATCTCTAAAAATACTGAATCGATTTCATAAAACTCACTGGTAGATAACTGATGTTATAAGGAGTAACTTAGCCTACATTTTATCCCCGCATTCCCACGGAATGTAGGGTGAAAACGCGGGGCGTGCGCTAGTAGAAGATAAAAAACTACCTACAGGAGTTTATAAATGTAGACAATACAATATATATAGAATTACTTAGGTACGTACAGCCTGACGACGCAACCCATCTTGGATTCCATTTCTGAGAATTGCGGTTTTCCTTTTTATCTACAGACGGAACACTCGCTGCCGATTGATGGAATCTTGTTGTTTTTATGGAAAGGCTGCTTCTTTGTTTTGTCAGTTTGAATATTTATTGTTATATAGTCTGAGTATTTTAGACTTGTTTGTTTCTTGGTCGAATTCTATCACAATAGATAGAATTTTACTTCATCCTGTATTCTTTGATTGTAGGATGAGCCATACGTCTACAGTATGAGGTTATTCAAAAGGGGTTTTAGAACGATTTTCAAGGTTCTGCATAGGATCCGATCAGGTGGGCCGTATTTGTCTACTGTCACGCATGCATCTTGCACGAATGAACAGTTCTTTGATATACATAATGCAACATAATACCGTGTGCTTTTCACTTCACCTCGTGTCTAATTAGTAACCTCAATATCTTTGACACATCTGGCATGCTTGCATGTACTGGATGTGGCAAACAAATGTAAAATGAAGTAAGTATATTTAGGATGATGATATAAGTTTTGGAAAGTTTTGGACCAAGACCCGGCAGGACATATTGAAATGTCTTTAGGCAATAGGATTTTTTTTTTATTTTTTGTTCTTTTTGGTGTAAATCTATGAGTATAATTTCAATTTTAGAAATTGAAAATAAAGAAAATAGATTGATAATTACGGATTATTGGTCAGTGATAAATTGAAGACTTTGTAAAATCGGTTTTACTATTTCTAGGTACTGTATGAAGAAGTGAAAAATAACATATTGTATTTATAAAATCGACAAATTTATTTCACAGTGAAGTGAAACTTCCAGTAGGTATTATTCTTTTTTTTTGCTACAATCCAACCACGTTGTTCTTCGGCGAGTCGTAAGCAAAATAAGGGATGAACCTTTTTTATCTCACCAAACCGCAATTTGTTGCCAGCGATCTCTGCTTGCAATACAAGATACAGTTACCAGAATCAATTTAATATTTTTCTTGCAAATGTTTAGCTATATCAATGTTCAAGTCTATGTTATTTCGTTACAAATCGACAAAGAGTCACAATACTAATAATCAATAATAATAAGGCCGCCCTTTGTACATTTATAAGACTGTAATCTTTTAACAAGAGTGTTTGTTATTAATGTGCTATAAAGTTTATTCTATTCTATTCTATTCTATTCTAATACTCGCAACTCGGTGCATCAATATATTCCCAATTGCTGTTAACCAAAGCATATCTATATATAATTTAAAATAAATAAATAAATATCCATCACGCCTCACGCCGCGCTGGTTGAAGACCTTATGGGCGATAAGGCCTTCAACCAGGCTTAACGACTGTCATTTTACTGGCAACCGGGACCAACAGTTTAACGTGCCTTCCGAAGCACGGAAACGCTCGCAAATGTAAATGCCACAAAGTGGTCACCCATCCGAGGACCAGCCATAGTGAAAGTTGCGTAACTCAGTGATCGTTTACAGAACACTGAGACCGCGGGGCCACGAGCGCTTCTCGCTTCTCTTTTCTCTATATATACATTGAAAGTGGAAACCTAAGTCCTCACTTGTTGTACCATTTGCGACTAGTTGTACAGTGAGAGTATGATTATAGAGGCCATAGGGGGTATAAATCTTCTAAAGTTTGTTGTATTTGTCTTTAACAAAGAAAAGTAATATTGTGGTACATTTTTTTACACAGCGCCATCTTGGTAAACGTAAGCTAATAAAAGCTTGTGGTATACTGAAAAACATGCTTATATATTTCTAAATACATCATATAAATGTTTTACAAACAAACGCAACAAACTCTGCATAGTCCCGCGGACTCAGTGTTCTGTAAACGATCACTGCGTTAAGCAACTTTAGCTATGACTGGTCACAGATGGGTGAAAAGTGGGCATATAGTATGCCTCTGCCACTCCTTCGGGGATAAGATGTGATAGATAAATTAAATACTTTGCAAAGTATGGGTACAATTTCGTCGCTTGGAACGCTCTCAAAGACTTCAACGCTTCGTAAGCAGTGCATTTAAAAATTGCATGTAAAAAACATTCTGCTACGCAAATATCGTTAACCTATGTGTAAAAGGTGTCGAGTTGAAAGTGTGTATTGATCATGCTTACTTAATGGCTCTAATTTTGTTCGGAAATATAAAAATCTACACAAATTTTCAGTTTCACGTGGGAATCCTTCCCCATTTGTTGTAATGTTACATTTATTAAGACGCACTGTTTCCCGAAATACAGGTATATTACGGGACCCAGTAATACCGATTATATTTAAAATAAAAAAAATTATTTAAAAAAATACAGAGTAAAAACTATAAACTAAACTATTTCACGCTGTATCCCTGACGGGGTAGTCAGAGAGGACAGATCGCCAGGTTTCACGATCCATGCATACTTCTTTCGCTTCTTCAAGAGTAAAAACTGTTCTTCACAAACAAACATAAATAAATAAATAAATATCCATCACGCCTTATCCTCGAAGGGGTGGCAGAGGCATATTATACGCCCACTTTTCACCGTGTGGATTCCTGTCCCACGTAATAGGTGGTGAGCCCATTGCCGTGTTTAAATAGACAGACGCAGGTTGTGGCGACCTGCTGTTGAAGGTTTTCAAGCCGCCCATAAGGCCTTCAACCAGGCTTAACCATTTTACTGGCAACCGGGACCAACGCTCGCAAATATAAATGCTACAAAGTGGTCACCCATCCAAGGACCAGCCATAGTGAAAGTTGCGTAATTCAGTGATCGTTTACAGAACACTGAGACCGCGGGGCCGCGAGCGCTTCTAACAAACAAACATGATTAATATTGTTATAAACTATCCTTACCGAAATTCAGTTCAATGATATGTGCCTATCCCAGATTACAGTTGACATAATATTCAGCTTTCAAGTCGCTATAGCTCACAGATTTGCGTCAAGGTCTCACTTCTCTACGCAGTTCAATGGGTTTAGGCATATCGCTAATGGTATCATAAAAACATCATCATTAACACAATTTCAGTCTTTCGATCTGTTGAACAGTATGTTCATGGAGTTCTAACTTTTTTTGCAACCCGAAGGCCAGTTAGTGAGTCTGGAAAATTCATTAAAGAAATTCATATTTTATTTGAAAAAAAAAAAAGGTCGATACAACTTTGTGAAAAGGGTATGACGTTCTTTTTTAAAAGTCACAATCGTTTTAACAAACGAGTTCTACCCGAGTGTTTTGCCTTAAGCTGTCTTGGTGAACTTTTTCAATTCATGGCATGTTTTTTTTGGCAAAAGGGTCGATAATTTTGACGGCTCAAAAAAAAATTCTTGAATGTTTAAACTTTGCCGTCACGGTATCGAGGAAGCAAGCCGCTTCAATAAAATAAAAGTTTATAGAGAGTACTTTTTTGTGTCGTAGTTATATTTTTTTGCAAGTTGTAATCTTTTATTCTTTACGCTAACTCTGTTATATTATTGCCAAATTATTTTGTTTCATATCTGCCTGTTTTTGTGTTTTCATTGGCTGGAATACTTTCACGCGTTTTGTTTGCAGCGTTGTAGGGTAGACGTTATATGAGAGTCAGTTTATTTTACTGTCTATGAGTCTCTATGGCTTATGAACCCTGCGGACCAGTGGCCGGTGGTATAGTGATACCACCGGCCATTACCTTCCTGGTTGGCCAGGTCCCGACCCTATCACCAAACTTTCAAATAATAGTGTCTTGTTTTTTAATAGTGACGAGTTTAAATAAAATAAAAATGTTTTTAGTTACAATGTTGATATATTTATAATTCTTGTCGAGTTGAATTACTATATTTAAAAACTTCAGCAAAAACTACCTTTTTTTTTTCAAACATTTTTAAAAACTGTTATATTGCCCCTACTGTAAAATGCAGATGCAGTATCACAGCCAGTAGACGACGAACCCATGTTCACAATTTGTCCATGCATACCTATGGAAACTTAAGACACTAGCCGTGTGCGCGGCGTGGGACGGGCCGCTTATCGCCCTCACGGCCTTGTCGGTTTCGATTTGTCGCTGCCGGCCGTGGTGCAAGTCATGGTCGGCTGCTAACAGTGCTGCCAATGCCAATGTCCTGGCTGGAGGTTGATCACTGTGTTGCTCAATTTCTTACGGGACATGGTAACTTTAGGAGCAAATTACATTCGTTTAAGCTGGTTGAGTCACCGTTCTGTCAGTGTTCAACTGCTGACGCCAAATATGATCAGATCGCCCATCATATACTTTGGGAGTGTAGCATTTGGCAAAATGAGCGATATAATATGCTTAATTGCTTACAAGTAACGTCGGGAGTAGTTTACTATGCGGATCTCGTGGCATCGAGGGTGAATTTTCGTGCTTTTAAACGTTTCTGCCATACATATTACTGGAATCAAACATAGCTCACATAGGACCCGTAATATACTATTACCGTGGTGCTTCCCTATTTCTATAGGATTTACACCTAGTGGCTTTCCAGGTCTCCCGCTTTGCAAAGGAGGGAAGAGGCATTACGTTCTTTTCTTACTTCCTCACATTATCTTCTGAAAAATTTCGTTGCGGGTTCCAAGACATGCTAACTTCTCCTGGGACATCACCGAGATCGAGCTCGGTGTAACTTTTCTGGTGTTTTGGTAGTTGCTGTAGATCCTGGTTTACAGGAGTCACAGTAATGGGAATGTGGGTGGGATTAGTCTCTATAAAAAAAAGCCAACAGTGCTGGGCCGCCGTCGCCTCGTTTGCTTCCGAGGTGATGGCGGCAAAACGCGAGGAATTGCGGGTGCGGGAGCGTACGGGACAGACGCTCCCGCCCCGCCGTCGTATTCGGGGGCGTCGTCGTAAACATTTCATGCGCTCTCCCGAATAGTGTCTGGCCGTGGGCGGAAGGTCTGGGGACCCCGCCCTTTCTGTGTTCCAGGGGGTGCCCACTTTTTGCGCACGCCCGTACCGGCCGCTCTCACCCATTCTGCTTACAGAGGTAAGCTCGAGAGTGGTGGGAAGCGGGCTAGTTCTTCAGCTCCTTAGGGAGCTCCGGGACGGACCCCTCCGTTCTGGGTGTCTATTGCTGGCTCGCAGTGATTTAACCTCAGGCCTACCCTGCGAGTCGGTTTAGGGTGAGGCGGAACACCGCGGGGTTTAGTGGGTAGGACGGCCTCTCTCTCACGGGCCGGGGCATATTAACTTTTGTAAGTGATTAATAAATGTAACATTAGCCCCATACACCGTTCTTGCTGCCCCCGCAGCAGGGATGACGGTGCATAAATGCATTCCCCGCGAAAACAAAAAAAACTTAGGAAACTTGAAACACAAATCCATGTGCCCTATGCTCAATAGTCATATTCAAATAAATATCACGTTAGCAAACCTTATACGTACCTACATTTCTGGATTAAAGTCAAAAGAAATCCCTCACTAGTAATGAAATAATTTTTAATAAAAGTAATCAATCAAATTAAGACTAAATCAATTTGATTTATGTGGCAACATAAGAATTTAAGAGATTCTTGATTGATTATATTAAGACTTTTATTGACGTGACGTTGATGATACCAAATTTAAAGGGTCTTGTAAGTCAATTTAAAGACCCATAACTAAACCAGTTGTTAATGGGTTAAGGGTATCCTTATTTCTTTTCTTTATAGTAACGTCTCAAATCGTTGTGAAAGCAAATGCCCTATAAACATCAAAACTAATTCTTGTTTTGTAAAATTAGTCCAATAAATAATAAAATAACAAAAAGTTACAAAAGTTATTAGGTTACGAAAAGTTGGTATTAGCAAAGGATCAAGCATTAAAAAAGAAAAAATAAGCAACAACATCTTATGCCCAAGGCAAGAGGAATGTTTTCTGAAAACATTCAAAGAGAGGGTATACCGCGGAAATTACAATTTTCAAAAATGACTAGTTTAAAAACTAGTGAGATGGTAACAGTTTTCAAGGGAACTCATTACCAAACTCCTTGAGGTACTATTTCAAGTGAATAGAATGGCGGCGTAGCGAGATAGCGCGCGTTTATAAGCGGTATCGCAACAAACGAAGTGTACTTGGGTTCCGTATTCCCATCCTCCCTACGATGCACGTCGCGTTGTCTTGCGATTCAAGAGAATAGTACTCACCGTCTCTCTATTCTGTTCGTAAAGAGCTAGTGCTTGTTAGCTAAAGATTTATCGACATTTCTTGAATGTATTCAGAAGTGTCTTGCTATTTCTACTAAATGTACTGAGATGGATATGAAATTTAGTTCTTAGAAGACTTATTTCAATTTGTAATATATTGTCTACTGGAAATAACCTGTTGGCAACGTAAATGTAAATTATAGTAATACCTAAATTAATGACTGCCTCGATGGTGTACGGTAGTGTATTAACTGTAAATGACTGCCGCTTTGAGGTCTTGGGATCGAATTCCGGATCAGAACAAATATTTGTGTGATCCACAAATGTGTGTTTCGGACTTTAATTACTACTTGTTACTTCATGCAAAATAATATTTACATAGTACACCGATGTTTGACTGTTGTTTACATGTTTTGGAGTTTGGGTATTTATAAAATAAGTATTTTCAAATATTAAAGTGTATTAATCAAATTTTCTAGATCCCATAGCTCAAGCTTATGTTAGCTTATGTTGGGCGAAATGACATTGTGGGAGAAAACGTCTCCCATAATTTGTATTTACTGTTTACGGAATACGTTAACACAGTTAACTAAGGAATACATATTCTTAGTTTCTGAGCTACATACATTTAATACCTTTCATTCGTCATCGTCATCATTTCTGCCGATTGACAGCCACTTTTATGCATAGGCCTCCCACAAACATAGTCACAATCTTCGGTCTTTTGCCGCCCTTATCCAGCAGACACCTGTGACCTTTATAGGTCGTCTATCCACCTTGCTTGCCGAAAGGGTTTCGTGTGCCACCCGGTACATCATTCGAGAGACTTTCAGCGCCATTGGCCATCAGTTCTACAAACAATATGACTCGGCTACCATCCTGAATATTTATATAAACACTTGTACTATTCGACCTATTTACTTTCTAAACCTGACTGGTTCCGAAATAAGTGAAACAGTAAAAGTGTTTATATTCAGGATGTGTAGCAAGTTCCACAAAGTTCCATCGATCAACAGCATAAATAGACTCGGCTACCTTTTATTTCTTTATTGCCAGACGCGTAGTTACAAGATTAATAATACAATGTACAAGTACAGCATGTTTCACCCAAATTAAGAAGGGCCGATTGATATACTTCTGGATTATCCTATGAGTTTCTATCCTCTGTGCAATCTTCTGAGGGAAGAAAATAGTTTAAAAACTCTGTTTCTAATTATAATTATTAGTAACAAACCTTGGGGGGGCAATATACCAATACGTAGTATCTATCTATCACGCCTTATCTGGCTGAGGCATATTATATTCCAATTTTTCACCATGCATTTTCCTCTACCACGTAATAGGTGGTGAACCCATTGCCGTGTTGAAATAAACAGATGCAGGTTCTAGCTACCCGCTGTTGAAATTTTTCAAACCGCACATATGGCCTTCAACTTGACTTAACGACTGCCATGTTACTGGCAACCGGGGCCAACGGCTTAACGTGCCTTCCAAAGCACGGAAACGTAAATGTAAAAAACACAAAGTGGTCACCCATCCGTGACCAGTCATAGAGAAAGTTGCTTAACGCAGTGATCGTTTACACTGAGTCCGCGGGACCACGAGCGTTTAATATATTGTAATATAAGGTAATACCAATATACAATATATATAGGGGCCAATATAAAAATATTGAATTTTCTAGCAATTTGCGATCCAGCAATACCCTTCATGTGAAGCTGAAAGTAACGAATGTAACCTAAATTGGAGCTATTATCTAGCCCGAGTTTACGAAACTTGATTTCAGAGTTCAGTGAGATCCTGTTTGGTAGTTCCTAGTCACCAGGGGAATTATATATTACACATTCTCGTAGTAGATAAGAGCGAGCTTTTCCCAAGTTACGTACAACTTATTTATATCAACTTTGCCGAAGTCAGAATAATATTACAACCTATTTTTTACAAAGCAAGTAAAATGTCAAGATTTTTCGGATAATTTCGAAGCAAGTAAAGAAAATTTTTGTAGAAACTGTTATAGCAAAAGACCCGCTAAAAGGTAAAAAATAAAATAAGGTATCCCTTAACTCAGTGTTCTGTAAACGATCACTGCGTTAGGTAACTTTCGCTATTGCTGGTCTTTGGGTGGGTGACCACTTTGTGGCATTTACATTTGTGAGCGTTTTCGTGCTTCGAAAGGGATACTAAGCGTTGGTCCTGGGTGCCAATAAAATGGCAGTTACTTTGCTCATGGTATTCGTTAACGACTGTCATGAGTGAAGTAATGAGCAAAGTATCATACATAAACACATGCCTACGCCCAGACGTCCAACAATAGAATAATATAAGGAAATTTGATTGATTAATAATTAACTAACTACTAAGATATTTCAATCACTCCCTAAAATCTATATTATATAAAAATGAATCCCCTTGGACGCGTGAACGATTGAATCGATTTTGCTAATACTTTTTTGTTATTTATATTGTTTGGAGATGGTTCTTATAAAAGAAAAGTTTTACAAGGTTACACGGAACGTTATAAAATTTAAGAATATTTAACAACCATATTAACTTTTGTAAGTGATTAATAAACCGAAGTGTCAGCTGAATAAAAGCTTAACTATCATACATACATACATACATATTGTCACGCCTTTATCTCCGAAGGGGTAGGCAGAGGCATATTAAACGCCCACGTTTCACCGTATGCATTTTTGTCCCACGTAACAGGTGGTGAGCCCATTGCCGTGTTGAAATGGACAGGCGCTGTATCGACCTGCTGTTAAATTTTTTTAAGGCCTTCTACGTGACTTAACGACTGCCATTTTATTAGCAACCGGGACCAACGGCTTAACGTGCCTTCCGAAGCACGGAACTGGGGTAAAAAACAAGCCGCATAAATTTAATAAAATAAATTGTGTCTATTTTAGATGTTAAATTTGGAAGAAATTTTGAACCCGTTGCCTTTTTAGTGAGGTGGTAACAAAAAGGCTAAAAGGTCTTATGTGCTAGACACTAATTAGCACGACCAATTAAAGTCCTGGTAGTCTCGGACTCTACCAGTGGTTTAAATGTTAGTTAAATATCTTAATTTCGTCACTCAATGTAGGTGGCAAGGGACTTACCACCAACAGGTACACCGACATCGTAGGACAGGAGTGCACACGGTGAAATGAGGTTTTACAATATACCTCTGCCATCACCTTACGGCATAAGGTATGATCAATAAGCTAAACTAATTTTATAACTTTCCTTTTTCAACCCTTTCAAATTATTATCCTTTGATTAATTTCGATGCGGGTTTCAATACATTCCAACTTCTCATGAGATTTCACATCGAGCTCGGTGTATCTTTTCGGGCCTTGGTCATTGCTGTAGATCATGGTCTACAGGAGTCACAGAAGTAGGAATGTGGTTAAGTAAGTCTCAAAAAATCATATGATTTTTTTTGGGACCATTTTTTTGGTCATTGCTGTAGATCCTGGTCTACAGGAGTCACAGTAGTAGGAATGCGGTTATGATAGTCTCAAAAAATTTCATATGTTTTTTTTTTGGACCGCAAAAATTTGAATTGACTGTGAAATGTGCATTAAAATATTTTAATCATATCAAAGCGATTCACAGTTTATAGTTAAGACAGGACAACATCAAGTCCGCTAATCGCTTATTGAGTAACCAAAAACTATACATGCTTTTTATAAACGTTGCTATTTTCATCACCAAAGTCCTCTGAAGTCACTAAGACATCATACTAAAGCCACCTACGTTTAATTTTCCCGTTCAAGGCTTTCATGATTACGGTAATGTTTCTGGTTGCTCACGGTTTACGTTTATGCGAGCGATTTATCAAAGCGTATGGCTCTCAAACTACTGATGCGGTAGACAAAGAACGTTACCCAAGTTACATTAAATTGTGATTACTGTAATCTCAGTGCAAATGTTTCAAAAGGTTATGTCGTTTATAAAACTGTCTGAAAATGTAGGTATGTAGACCATGTACATGTTCTGAAAATAATCTACAATTACAGTTTAATATTATGATAAATTAATTCTAAACTAACTAAAAATAACTAAAAACCAAAGACCTAACATGGGTCATAAAATTTCTCCTCATCGCAGTCCTCACATGGTAACGTTCCCAGAAGACTGGCAGCATTGCCACGTTGAATGGCAGCCTTTGTGCGGAAAAGAAACAAGCCTTCTGGTCACGAATAGTGTCAATTAGGCTTTACAATCTCTTGAAATAGATTATGAGCGCTTGGACCCCAGGACCCTAACGTCTCGACCCCAAACGGCTCAAAAACGTAATCACTTACGAGTTGCAAATATTTCTACCATTTAAGGGTCTCCGCAGAAGCGGCGGCGGCACCGGCACGATCAGCAGTACCTAAAAGAAGAGTAGGAGCAAGAGTGTCGACACACGTAGCGTCCCACACCAAACACCTACCCTTCCTCCACGTCATTAAAGACATACCGTCCGGTCTCTTGCCGTCGTCGCGCGCCAATCCATTCGGTTCAAGTTTAGCTGGCACACCGGCGGCGACAAGAGCACGTCGGACTAAATCGTTAAGGCTCGCGTGCCGTGGTAATCGCCCAGCACTCCTGCAGCAAGACAAGCCATGATGTCCAAGGCGATCGACGACTATTCCACAATGGCACTGGTGCGGAGAAACACATGGCGCACCCAAACGAAGGCAGGAAGCAATGCGAAAGGTAGTATCGTCTAACATGGTCCCTATGTTAGACGAAGTAATAGCTTGTAGGCACAGACCCGATTCCCACGTGCCCACTGCCAGTAAACGGGCTCGCTCAGCAGGTGTCGTACTGGAGCTTAATAAATTGTTTCTTACTAAACTGCAAAGCGACCCGTCCCACTGACACTGTGAGAAAAGATTCCTTGACAAGTCGGAGTTTGGACAGTCATTTTTCCAAGCATTTACTGCATCAATCTTACACAGTATTTCGGAATTAACTAGTGGTTGAGCGGGCGAGATAAATAAATTCAAAGTGGACTGTATTTGCGAGGAAAGACCAAAATGAAATTTACACGCGGTTGTCGACGAAAAAGAGATGGAAAACAGGAATGGGCACACTACCTTGCTTTTGCTGCGTGATGCTGAGGTGGAGGCTGCCGGAGACGTCCCTGTACTTGGATCCCTGGTTCCATTGCACGAAAACACTAATTATCCATGGAAGACACAATTATTGCGAAATATGGTGCGGGCGCGCGCGCGGTCATTGCAGTACTAAAACAGCGAGCCTTCAATCCGTGAATTGGTGAGCGGCGTTTTAGATCGCGCGTAATACAGCTGACTCGCTCTCCTTTTATGCGAGACAAGGTAGGAAGGAAGGAAAAAGGAAGGAGAAAGGAAGGAAGGTGCGAAAGAGAAATGGAATAAAGGGAAACGGGGGGAGTGTCGACAACTAATTAATTAAAAACAAATGTAGATTGGCGATGCAAGATAGAAAAAATAACGCGGCTACTCTTTTATCGTATACCGGCGCAACCATTTTCCCCCCGGTTTGACCTTCGAAAAAGGAACAACTAACTATTTACCCAGGGTCCTGACGGGGTACCCCAAATAATAGTTCGCGACTGTTGTGAGGTATTCATTTACCCCCTCCTACATATTTTTAATTTATGTCTCAATGACAATAATTACCCACTTTTTGTGGAAATGTACTAAAGTATTGCCTATACATAAGAATGGTCCTAAATCTGACATAAAAAATTACCGTGCAGTAGCTGTGTTATCAGTCAATGGTAAAATAATAGAAAGTATATTATATAAATTTATTTTTAATCAACCTTGTGGATGCTTTTGTAACCAACAACACGGTTTTTTACCAGGTCGTTCGACATCATCTAACCTGTTAAATATTTCTACATTGCTGACGAAAGAATTAGATGCAAAAAAACAAGTGGATGTGGCATATTTTGATTTTCAGAAAGCGTTTGATGAAAATGGCAACGATTGGATTCTCTGAAAGTCTCATTCACTTTTTCTCAAACTACTTAGCCAACCGCAGACAATACGTTGTGTACGACAATGCAAAACCGACGAATATATCGTTAATTCCGGCATTGGGCAAGGTTCTTGTCTCGGACCTTTATTGTGAATGAATTGTACACAATTATATACATTATAGGAAATTAATCAAAAATGTAATATACAATTTATATTTTGTGTAAATAATAATTATTTCATAAACTGTCAAAATGTCGCATCCTTGGTTTGAAACAATATCTATTTGTGTAATTGTCTGTTTTATTACAATATGGGTACATAATGTGTCAACTATTGTAATTGTTAAAGATTATGTCGTTAATTTGATGTACATAATTATATAGATAGTATTTGCTGCGATTGGTATTGTGTTAGTAGTAAATAGTACATGTAAAATAAATAAATAAATAAAATAAATAAATAAATATACAGTTGCCACTAAGCTTTTGCTTCTAAATAAACAAAATGCTATCGAACTAAACTAAACTAAACCTAATCGAACAAGATAAATTTGTTATTGAAGTTACTGTTGATTAGGCAAAGGACAAAGACGAATAACTGGTCGCAAGTACGAACCAGTTGCGGTTTTAACGCGAACTATACGGGTGATCCCATTTGACCCAGGGAAAACTCCTTCTACTACCCCAAGAGGCCAATGTAATGGAGGCATATTTTCAGTTAATTATTCGTATTCATTACGGCCTCGAATTGAGTGAGCACGGTGCTCAGCTCTTCAAACGTAAAGTGTTTAGAACGCAAAAAATTATGTAGTTCGGAAAGGTTACGACGATCTCCGACGTAATTCGTAACGTTGTCCGAACACATTCAAGATACGGAACCCCGATGCGACAAAAATATTTTAAATGCAGCCACGAAGCATGGCGTGCTCAAATCACCAGCTAACTCTATATGAACGGCGTGAGTCGTCATACAAACAAAAAGACGAACATAAGCTTTCGTGGAGCGTATACCACGACCACGAGAAACTGTTACCCTGAAGGGGCCAGCGTAATCTGTACCCGTGTGTACGAACGGTTTAGCAGCCTGAACAACACGACAAGGACGATAATCGGCCATTTCGGGCGCGATTGACTTCGGGCGAAGTTTGAAACACGGAATACATCTATGAACTATCGAACGAATCAAATTGCGTGCGGAGAGAATCCAGTATTTCGCAAAATCGACATTAATAAATCTGGACCAGCGTGACAATTCACCCTATGGTGATATTCAACTAAAAGATCAACGATATGATCCTTGCGCGGGAGAACTATAGGATGCATTTGATCGTACTCTAATGCGGATTGGCTCAAACGACCACCAACTCGAATGAGGCCATCCTTCAAAAAGGGTTTATATAAATAAAAATAAATATCCATCACGCCTTATCCCCGAAGGGGTGGCAGAGGCATATTATATGCCCACTTTTCACCGTGTGGATTCCTGTCCCACGTAATAGGTGGTGAGCCCATTGCCGTGTTGAAATAGACAGACGCAGGCTGTGGCTACCTGCTGTTGAAATTTTTTAAGCCGCCTATAAGGCCTTCAACCAGGCTTAACGACCGCCATTTTACTGGCAACCGGGACCAACGGCTTAACGTGCCTTCCGAAGCACGGAAACGCTCGCAAATGTAAATGCCACAAAGTGGTCACCCATCCGACGACCAGCCATAGTGAAAGTTGCGTACCTCAGTGATCGTTTACCGAACACTGAGACCGCGGGGCCACGAATAACAAATTTCTAATTTCAGACGTAAAATAAAATCGCTGAAGTTCACGAAGCAGGATTAACTCAGCCTTGTTTAAGTCGAAGACGGTAACGTGCTCGCGACGAGAAAGGATTTTCAAAAATCTTAACTTAACTTAACTTAACTATCTTCACGCTGTATCCCTGACGGGGTAGTCAGAGAGGACAGATCGCCAGGCTTCGCGATCCATGCATACTTCTTTTGCTTCTTCGAGATTCATCAATCGCTTCATACACGCACGTCTGGGTATCCGAGTACTTTTGACCTTTCCGTTTTTGAGCAATCTGCTCACGTGGTCTTCATATGTAAGTCTCGGCCTTCCCTGACTCCTTCTACCCTCTACTTTTGAACAATATATATTCTTCGTCAATCGTTCCTCACTCATTCGTTGGACGTGTCCAAACCAACGGAGCACGCCTTTTTCCAGCTTAACGCTGACACTTTCATTCAAACCTGCCATATTGCGTATCACTTCGTTACGTATTCGGTCGGCCAAGGTAACGCCGCACAATTTTCGAAGTGATCGCATCTCTACAGCATTTAATTTTCTTTCATGCATCTGCTGACATACCCAGGTTTCACTACCGTAAAGCAAAGTTAGCACTAGCACTGCGTTATGAATCGCCAGTCGTGCTTCTTTTACGATGCTTTGTCGCTTTACTAACTGGGACAAAGCACCGTTAACTTTGTTTCCGGCAGCTACTCGCCGTTCTACATCCGAATCACATCTTCCATCCGCGCTAAACATACTTCCTAAATACACAATTTCATTCACTTGCTCTAAACGTTCCTGGTTTCAAAAATCGACAAATAAAAACAACACTACGCAAAAGAATCGACCACGATGAAACACGGCTAGCCAACTCCAAGATAGGCGATTTTTCAAGCGGTGCTTCAAGTGGGGCTTGGCACCAGGAAGAGCCATGGAACCACAACAGATAATCCAAAATCTGTGCAGGTGTTAACCCACGAGACAAACAATCGGCAGTGTTGTCCGTACCTGAGTCGTGATAAAAGTTTTGCGGCGCCCATTCCGACTGAATTTTTGCCACCCTATTTGCGACAAATGTATCCCAACGATAGGGCGAAGAATGTGTCCAACACAAAGCGACAGTCGAGTCCGAAAATGCGAAAATTCTATCTATATTGATGCGTTGAAATCGGCGATCTGATTCGCGAACACCAATACAAAGAAGCATTTGTCTAAAGTCGGCTGAAAGCGCGATAGCGAATAAGCGAAAGTTAACTATAATTTTTGAAGCGCTCGTGGCCCCGCGGTCTCAGTGTTCTGTAAACGATCACTGAGTTACGCAACTTTCACTATGGCTGGTCCTCCGATGGGTGACCACTTTGTGGCATTTACATTTGCGAGCGTTTCCGTGCTTCGGAAGGCACGTTAAGCCGTTGGTCCCGGTTGCCAGTAAAATGGCAGTCGTTAAGCCTGGTTGAAGCCCTTATGGGCGGCTTGAAAAAATTCAACAGCAGGTAGCCACAACCTGCGTCTGTCTATTTCAACACGGCAATGGGCTCACCACCTATTACGTGGGACAGGAATCCATACGGTGAAAAGTGGGCATACAATATGCCTCTGCCACCCCTTCAGGGATAAGGCGTGATGGATATTTAATTTATTTAATTTTAACTATAATTTCGAACAAATTACCTTGGAGATTTTGACCACTGTGCAAAATATCGTTTAACGAAACATTCGAACTAGTTTTGGCGCTGCCATCTAAAACAACGCGCAACTTGGTGGTTAGTTTATCCTCGCGGACAACTCCATGGTGAGGTATGGTATACGAAGGAGCGTGCTTCGTCTCTTCGGTTTCGGGAGGCGCGGGTGAAATGAAACGTTTATCCAAATATTCTACTATTACGCTATCGTAAGCCTCCTTCAACTTTGGAGATGTCTGCATTTTCCGTTCTAAACAAAAGAAGCGTTTTTCGGCTGACTGAAACGAATCACCAAGCGAATTAACATCACCCTTAAAGTGGAGTGCAACAACATAACGACCATCACTAGCGCGAGTAGTCGTGCGACTATAAAACTCTTCACAAAGTTTATCATCCGGGCTGACGATAGGAGGGACGTTCACCTCTTCTATCTCCCAGAAATTACGGACAGCGGAGTCCAGCGGCTCGACGGCGCAACAATATGAGACTGTCTAGTTACAATCAAAATAAGCGGGTGCAGAAACAACAATAATAAACCCAAGAACCATCTCTAAAGCGAGCGGCGCGGGGTGCGATGCGTGACCTTGAACCTTATGCTGCGACAGGAGGTGCGAGAAAATCGAAGCGCCAACTAACAAATCAATATCTCCTGGAACGGCGTAAGTATCATCGGCCAACGGCAAATCTCTAAAATTAGTCAATAACGAGGTATTGATTGCGACAGTCGGTAAAAGTTTGGTAACCTTATCGACGACTAGCGAATCCATCGAAAAACTAATATTTAAATCAAAATGCGATTGGAATTTAATCCCTACAGAACCTTGAACGGCTTTAGTGGAACCCCCAATACCTTTCACAACATTACAAGCGGGGCGGTTATTTATATGCAAACCAAGACGACTACAACAATTTTTACTAATAAAATTACTTTGAGAAGCACTATCTAAAAGTGCTCGAACACTATGTCCCTTACCATGCGAATCGTAAACAATAACTCGAGCGGTTGCCAGAAGTACCGTAGTAGGGCTTGTGTGCAAGCTTGATAGCGAGCACAAAGCGACATCGTTCGGCTGGAGGCGCGCGGCGGTGGCGTCACCGTCGCTAGGCGCGGACGGGGACGAAAACACACGAGAGCGCTCCCAGCCGCGACTCAACGGCGCGGGTGGCTGTGACGTCACAGCGAACAGACGGTTAGGCACTGAGTTTAAATTGGACGCGGCATTATTGTTTTCGAAATGTAATAATGAATGGTGTCTACAATTACACTTGCGACGAAAATGATTCGAATTACAGAATGAAACACGATGCCTCCCACTGAGACAATTGATACATAAATTACTAGAACAAATTTATAGCGATCGCTAGGAGTGAGTTTATTGAACTCCGAACATTTATAAAGTTGACCATGGTGACCTTGACACAAAGAACAATTTTTCGAATGCAACACTTGCGATTGCGAAGTTGTGGGTTCAAAATTAACAAAAGAATGCGTGGACTTCGTGGGCTTACTACTATTACTACTACGATTAGTCGGACTATTTTTCGCTACACCGTGGTTTAACGAAGTTCGTTTCAAAATTCGAATATGTTGACGAACGAAAGTTTCTAAATCGTCGAACTTAGGTATGTGATGGCCACGTCTATCCATTTTAAATAAGCGAAAGGTTTCGGAATCTAATTTCTTTAAACAGATATACAAAAACAAAAAATCACAGAGGTCATTGACCTTGACATTCTTTAGAGCGCGAACAGCTGATGCAAAAATATCTAAGAATTTTTCTAAGTCGTGTTCATTACACGATGAGCTATTTTTCAAATTAAATATTTGATCCAAATAAGCGGTTGTTACTAAGCGTTTGTCTTCGTATTTGACCTTCAAAGTATTCAAAATCAAACTATAATTTTCGGCGCAAAGCGTTATACCGGCGTAAACGGTTTTTGCTTTCCCGGTTAGTTTACTAACTAAGTAATGTAATTTTTCGTAATCCGTTAACGAATTATTTATGGATCGTATTTTCGAAACTAGCGAAAAACAAAGGCCAATTTTTAATATCGCCATCAAATTCGGGTATTTGTATAGGCGGTAATTTAGGTCGGTCCCGTTTCAGCAAATCAAAACCGGCTGGCCCGGGTTTCGAATCGGTGACTACAACGGGCACGGGCGCTTGCAATGACTTAGCGACACGTTTTATGCGACAAATGACTTAATAAATTTAATACATGGCGTCATAACTTAATAAGAAATCGGGATTTAATTTTAATTCAAGCAAGTTAATTTTATCGAGAACATTTTCGAAATCTAAGCGCAAAGTATCTACGGTTTCGAACGAGGATAAAAAAAAATATTTTATTGATACATCTGCGATCCTCGATGAATAATCACAAATTAATTGCATACGCTTAAAAAGGCTATCCTTCTTCGCGTGTAATAGTTTTAACTGTAAATCCGGAATCTCTTTCGGAGGCATTGTTAAAACAAAACAACTATAGCTACCTACAGTGCAAAACTAACGAACGATCAAAATGGCAGTAGTGGTAAGCAGCGAGACGCGACGCGAACGAGCGTAGGTACCTACTTGCGCGCGCGGGCCTAGGTACCTGCCCGCGTGGTCTACCTATTACTATGCGGTGCAGTCGAAATTACCAATTAATTAGTACCTACCTATGCGAATAACAGTAGGTAAGTATGCGTTTATTCCGTGGTGGAATAAAAACTATAACCTATACCTATGCGTTTGTTCCGAATGGAGTAAAAACTATAACCTATACCTATGTGTTTATTCCGTGGTGAAGTAAAAACTATAACCTATACCTATGCGTTTATTCCCTATGAGATAAAAACTATTGCGTTTCTATTGGCAAACTACTAAAGCGAGTGGATCAAAATCCGGATCGTTAGGACCAGAAAATGGTTGAGCGGGCGAGATAAATAAATTCAAATTGTACTGTATTTGCGGGGAAAGACCAAAATGAAATTTACACGTGGTTGTCGACGAAAAAGAGATGGAAAACAGGAATGGGCACACTACCTTGCTTTTGCTGCGAGATGCTGAGGTGGAGGCTGCCGGGGACGTCCCTGGACTTGGATCCCTGGTTCCATTGCACGAAAACACTATTTATCCATGGAAAACACAATTATTGCGAAAGTTGGTGCGGGCGCGCGCGCGGTCATTGCAGTACTAACAGCGAGCTTTCAGTCCGTGAATCTGTGAGCGGCGTTTTAGATCGCGCGTACAGCTGTCTCGCTCTCCTTTTAGGCGAGACAAGGTAGGTGCGAAAGAGAAATGGAATAAAGGGAAACGGGGGGAGTGTCGACAACTAATTAATTAAAAACAAATGTAGATCGGCGATGCAACGTAGAAAAAATAACGCGGCTACTCTTTTATCGTATACCGGCGCAACCAACTAGTGTAGGTGCGAGAATTTTTCTAGTTAACGCCTCCGTACTGTGGACTGAGAACAGGAACGCTGGTAAACTAATATCGGAAATTTTGCGAATGCCAAGGCCACCTAAACGTATTGGCAGAGTTGCTTGCAGTGACGAACGGTCATTCAAGGCCACGTTTAAAATCTTACTGAGAGTGTTTATAATAATATTATCTATTTTAGCTAAAAGGCCACAGTGTTTCCAAAATTGAGTTGACCTGAGAACATTAGTTAATTTTGGTACAAACAAGCAAAACCGGAGAATGGTGAAGGCCTAATGAATGTTAATATTGAGTAGACGATCAGAAATATCACAAAAATCTTGAATTTTCTGTTCTATAAAATTATTGTAGGCAACTTCGAAAATTGGGGACCCTAGGAGGCGAAGTGAGTCTTTCCCGATAATTTTGATACCAGGAGTTAATAAATTAAATTTGGAAAATATTAAATTCGTGTCCAAATTATCATTAATGAATATTTCTCATTTATTTGTGTTAAACTCTATACCAAAGGAAAAAAAAAAAAAAAAAAACTTGTAAAACTGTCTCATCTTCCCCTCCCAAAGTACCATCATCTAGATACCATACATTAATATTGTATTTATTACATTCTGAAAATAACAAAGTATACACTAAAAAGTTAGTTCTTAAGAAAATTTATATTTTTCCAACTTTGTTGGTCCGTATATCAACAAAATTTTAAAAATGTCGTACAGCACCAACGACTTCTAACCCTACAAGTCTCTGGGTTCGCATTCAACTCGAAGTTGATTTTTTTTCCTAAATTTAAGTCTAACGGACATTCGTCTTATCTTGAACAATAGTGAAAACCTAGATATACCTACTAATATATCTTTTTAAAACAATAAATAAATTGAATTGATTGTAAATTCTTTCAGTCATGGTTGATTATTTAAACCAATACATTAATTAAGACATTTACATTGAAATATATTCACACACCAAAATGTTTGCAGGATACTTTTGCAAATCCTACTAACATTATAAACGCGAAAAAAAGAAAGTTTGTAACAATGGATGTTTGTTACTCTTTCACGTAGAAACTACTGAATGGATTTTAATGATTTTTTTATTTATCTATCACGCCTAATCCCCGAAGGGGTGGCAGAGGCATACATATTGTATGCCCACTTTTCACCATGTGTATTCCTGTCCCACGTAATAGGTGGTGAGCCCATTGCCATGTTGAAATGAACAGGCGCAGGCTGCGGTGACCTGCTGTTGAAAGTTTTTAAGGCCTTCAACTTGCCTTAACGACTGCCATTTTATTGGCAACCGGGACCAATGGCTCAACATGCCTTCCGAAGCACGGAACTCCGGTGGGTCTAAAGGACCGAATACATTGAATAAAATGTGTCTATTTTAGATGTTATGGAGGAAATTTAAAACCCATTGCCTTTTTAGTGAGGTGGTAACAAAAAGGCTAAAAGGTCTTATGTGTTAGACACTAATTAGCACGAACAATTAAAGTCCTGGTAGTCTCGGACTAAGGATTTCAATGAAATTTTACAATATTATAGCTAATACATCAAAATAACACATAGGCTACTTTTTATCCCGGGAACAAGTTCCTATGGGAAACGGGAACGGAAACTTCTCTACGCAGGCGAAGTGGCGGGCGTCAACTAGTTTATAATAATTTGTTTTCGTTCTTAAGTATAATGCAGATCTATGTAAAGACAAGTGAAGATCAGGTACAAATAGGGATGTAAGTGCACACACGTCAAATATAGATGTCTAAAATGTAGAGTAGATTTTGAGCTATAGAAAACGACAGACCTTACCATAAACTCGTTTGTGTACCTTATGCCAATTTCGATGACCCAATCAAAGTTCATGCCACGGTAAACACAAGTTTCCGTAACAGTTTGTCACGGGCAGTGAACAGCTGGGCACCGAATTCCATTAGACCGGAAAGCCCTTCTCTCAATGGTATGAGTAAATATGTATAAACAACCTTAACGACCTGTTTTTGCGACGATACTTTAAGAAGTAATGTGCCAAACTAAGCTTTAAATTTGTGCTATGGGATCTAGAGAACTAATAAACACACTTATATATTTATAAATTCATACATATCATACATAGGATAAACACCCGAACTCCGATACAAACATTTGTGGATCACACAAATATTTTTTCCGACTCTGGGATCGAATCCGGGTCCTCAGCGCGGCAGTTGCCGTCGCATATACTACGAGTACCATTTACACTTAAAGTTGCCTCTATATTGCCGGATGGGCTTTTTGAAGCTGTTCTTAGCAATGTATGAATAATATGAATGTTCGTCATAAATCGAATTCCTGAACGTTATGAAACGGTATTTTATGCTGTAGGTGTCATTAAAACTTAAAATATAAATAAATAAATATCCATCACGCCTTATCCCCGAAGGGGTGGCAGAGGCATATTATATGCCCACTTTTCACCGTGTGGATTCCTGTCCCACGTAATAGGTGGTGAGCTCATTGCTGTGTTGAAATAGACGCAGGTTGTGGCTACCTGCTGTTGAAATTTTTCAAGCCGCCCATAAGGCCTTCAACCAGGCTTAACGACTGCCATTTTACTGGCAACCGGGACCAACGGCTTAACGTGCCTTCCGAAGCAGGGAAACGCTCCTAAATGTAAATGCTACAAAGTGGTCACCCATCCGAGGACCTGCCACAGTGAAAGTTGCGTAACTCAGTGATCGTTTACAGAACACTGAGACCGCGGGGCCACAAGCGCTTCAACTTGGAGTTCCTTTCATTAAAACTTGGAGTTCCTTATCAGCTTTCGTCTATGTGTTGTGGATTAATATTTAATTGGCATTGTCATGTTCACGCATAATAAATATATCATTCTACACCTAAAACAGCTATATTTAAAAAAATTGTATGTGAATGTATGATATATGTCTCGGCATACTTCTTTCGAGTATAGACTTGACTATAGTATGTATGTGTGTATGTAAAAACTAACTAACATATCTTAACTTAACTATCAAATCTGTGAGTGTGCGTGTGTGTGTGTGTGTGTGTGTGTGTGTCTGTGTGTGTGTCGAAAATAAAATGGGTTTTTATGAAACTTGACAAAAACAGATATTTAATGGTGTCGTGTGTGATTTTTGATGGAGTGGAAATTGTGATAAAGTACAAGTGGTTATTTGTTGTTGTTGTTTATCATCGACATCTTAGTAATTGTAAATTTAAATTTGGAGGAAACCTACATAATTTTCCCAATTGTTATTTCAGGGTCAGTTTTAATTTACTACTGAAGTATTTAAATCAATATATAAATAGAATGGAATCCCTGCTATAAAAGTTGTTAGCGCAAACTGTATCGATAGTTCCGTAACGGGTAAACGGTGTAGAGCAGGTCATAAGCCGTTTAAATTTCACATAGCGCTTTTCAGCGCTGTGTCATTATTGAGTGAATGTATTATTCACTCCGTGTTAGTAAATGTGCGAACCGTTTTAAGCGCTTTGCTTCCTGTCGCAGTTTCACATTCCATTGTACGAATTTTACATTTTAAATCTGCGAATAAAGTATGGCTATAATACCGCTAGTGTTGGCAAATTTTAATTAAAGTAAAAAAAAATATCGACTTTGAGAGAAATTTTATAGCTTTTTCGGTTACGCGCCATGTTGTTTTGAACGTATGCAAAATAAAATTATAGCTGTAAAATAAATGTCTTAAACAGTATTACTTCTTACCTGTATAGTCTGGTACAAACACATATTGTTTTTTATTTATTCATTTATACTTCGCTTTGTTAAGATAGTACGTTATTTATTATAAAAAGTCATACATATTAGGTTGATTTAGACGTTCTTAAAATACCTTTTATTTTAGGCAGACATTATTTATACTAAAATTAGTAAAATAAAATAAAATAAAAATATCTTTATTTTGCATAGACCATTTTAACGGCGCTTACAAAATGTCATACACTATTTAAAATATTTAAAGCGACCACCGGTTCGGAACGCGGCCCACCTGAGAAGGACCGGCAAGAAACTTAGGAAGGCTTTTTTTTTGATGGCCTATTTACAATTTAATATTATTTCATTTTGCCAGCAGATCATTTCCAGGCGTCCCTGTCCTGCAAATAGTCTGTAACGGAGTAAAAACCTTTTTCACAAAGCTTGTTTTTAATAAACTTTTTAAATTTATTTAAAGGTAAATTTCTCAGGTCACAGGGAAGCTTGTTGTAAAAGCGTATACAGTTACCCTGGAAAGAATCGCCAATCTTATGTAGTGGACTGTGGTGGACTGAAAGATTATTTTTATTTCTAGTGTTTATATTATGTTTATCACAGAGTTTAGAAAACTGTGATAGATTTTTCTGGACATACATAAGATTGGCAAAAATGTATTGTGATGGTACGGTTAGAATATTCACTTCTTTGAATTTTTCTCGGAGAGAAACTCTGGGGCCCAAATTATAAATAGCGCGTACAGCCCGCTTTTGTAGAACAAAAATAATATTTAAATCTGCAGCACTCCCCCAAAGGAGAATACCGTAAGACACAATACTATGAAAATAGCTGAAGTAAACCATTCTAGCCGTATCCACATCTGTTAGAGTCCTGATCTTTTTTACAGCGTATGCAGCCGAACTTAATCTAGAGGCTGTCTTTTCTATGTGTGGGCCCCACTGCAAATTGGCATCAATAGTTATACCTAGGAACACAGTTGATTCTACAAACTCTAACACTTGTCCATTCAGTTGAACATTGGCCGCAACTTGTTTTACATTTGGTAGAGTAAATTTTATACATTTAGTTTTATTTTCATTAAGGCAAAGATTATTTGAGCTGAACCAATGAACTACTCTTGCAATTGCATTGTTTACATCGTCATAGTTATCTAATTGTCTTTTAATTTTAAAAATTAATGAGGTGTCATCTGCAAACAAAACAATCCTATTCCTGTCCCCTACATAAAATGGTAAATCATTAATATAAATGAGGAACAAGAATGGCCCAAGTATCGAGCCTTGCGGCACACCCATTGTAACCATGGATCCTACAGAACGTGTACCATTAATATCTACCCTCTGTATTCTATTGTTCAAATATGAAGACAGAAGGTCGAGAGCTTTGCCTCTTATTCCATAGTGGTGTAATTTTTTGCACAGCGTTTCATGTTGAACGCAATCAAAAGCCTTTGATAGATCGCAAAATATACCTAATGCATCGTGCTTGTCTTCCCATGCTTCATGAATACATTTTAATAACTCAACACCAGCATCGGAAGTTGAGCGCCCTTTCGTAAACCCAAATTGATTCGCATGGAGTATTTTATGACTATTAAAATGGGATAGCATTTGATTCAAGATTATTTTTTCAAATACTTTGCTCAAAGTTGGCAGCACTGACACTGGTCGGAAATTAGACGGCTCTGTAGCGCTGCCAGCCTTGAACAAGGGAACGACTTTGCTGTGTTTCATTAAATCAGGAAATGTACCACTAGAAACACAGTCATTAAACACAGTTGCTAGATGGGGCGCAATTACCTCAATTATACATGATGCAGTTTTGACCGATAACCCCCAAATGTCCGCGGTTTTCTTAATTTCGATACATTTAAATGTTTTTACAATGTCCTGAGCACAAATATCTGTGAATACAAATGCATCCCTGCAACAAAGAACAGATTCTTCTAATAAAAGTTCAGCGGAACTGGAAGATGCTTGGAGAGATTTTGTTGTCAAAATAGGTATATTTTTGAAAAAGTGTTCAAACTCCGTAGCCACTTCCAGGTCCCCTGTAACATGGCAACCATTTACTTTTAAGTGGAAATCCCTTTCAGTCACTAAAGATCTACCGCATTCAGAGTTAATGATGTTCCAAGTCATTTTTATTTTATTTACAGAATTAGAAATTTTATTTTTAATGAAGTTTGACTTAGCAAGATGACACGTTTGTTAAAATATCTTTGAATAATTTTTAACATATTCCTGAAAGGTTTGCCTAAACTTATATGATTTTTCTGAATATAATTCAAATAATTTATTTCTACTTTTAAAGATACCTGGTGTTGCCCAGTCACTGAAAACAGGACGACCACCAATCTGTAGAGTTTTTGAGGTAAAAACTTTGCCAAACTCATCATTAATCAAATTAAATAAGTGTTTATATGACTGGTCTACACAAGTGAAGTTAGGTAGATATGGTAATCTCTTTAATACATTTTCTTTAAAATTATTCAAACGACTTTGGTTAATTTTAAAGTATTAAGTAGATAGACCACAACTGATCTCAAGTGGTCACCATAGCCTATGGATATTTGGAACCCCAGAGGTGCTAAATTCGCACTCCTAACACTGCAAATTCATAAGGCCTCTGTTGTAGAGCCCCATACTGTATACTTTCGGAAAAACCGAGACAGAGCGAGAGTATATATCGTACCATTTTCTTTCTGCATAACTTTCATTTGATTAGCGTAACTTTCAAAGTGTAAAACTCTCGATTAAAACACCCAAAACTGTAACTTCAGATTGGTAACCACAAATCAGAGGTCCATATTGTATTATCGTCGAATATATAAAATTAATGTGTAATGTAATGCTGGTGTTGCAAAGTTGTGGAATGATATTTATTACCGACATAGATAGTAGTAGAGTTTACTTAATACCGATTTATTTAGTTCACAGGGATCGTTAACTGTTATCATTACGTACACAGCAGTCTCGCAACTCGGCTCAAAGTTACGATGAATGAAAAGCGCTTCATCGTGCATACTTGTCTATCCCAGAATCCATGTGTAAGCTGTCACGAGGGAGGCTGTGATGACGCCACAATAAAGTGCCGTACACTTGCTTGGAAGATAAAGAAAAATGAGAAACATTTTTTTCTTATCCTTTTTATTTGTACACAGATTTTTGTTATATGACTTATCATATTTTGCACGATTCGGTGTGATGAAACACAGTGCATGGATACGTACAAATATATCTTTTTAGTAATTTCCAATTTAGTTATTTAAATATTGAAATGTAGTTTCCTTAACATAAACTTCAGCGATTGTAATGGTTCATATTACTAGGGCCAGAGCTGTAAGGGAGCTATAAACATCTCCGAAGCCCAAGCGATTTCACTTGCTAAACTAACAAACGAGGCAACAATACAGGGGGCCGAGTCTTCTATTTTCTTATAGAAAGCAGTTCTAGTTCTATTCTATAGCGGTTCTATTACGATTGGTAAACTAAAACTATTATATATATCACAATCACACTTCTCAAGCTGCAGAATAGAGACAAAATAGCTGTTTTTAGCTTTCAAAATATTAATATAGACTACCGAAAATACAAATTAAGAGATATTTACAGGCGCTACACGTAGTAATAACATTCAATCGGCCGGCCGATAGAATTCTATTGGAGCGCAATTGTAACAGTTGACTACAAAACTGTAATTTTTTTTTGTCGGCTCTATATTAAGCGACGAATTTATTCTCTTCTGACGCGATTGAATTAGTAGACTTGGCCCCCAGATGAGGTTGGAAGGTCAGACGGCAGTCGCTTCCAAAAATGCCTATAAAAGCCAAACGATAGGTCCTCCCAACAGCCAAATAAATAAGTGGCGTCAAATCCAGGCAGGGTTTGGAATATGCAAAGATGAAGAAGTTCTAGTTGGTTTCTGTACTATATTATAACTTCAGCAACAATTGCTGAAGTTATAATATAGTACTAAAACCAACTACGTTTCGTCTTACTAGACTTTTTTAATAAGACGAAACACTACAATATTACCTTATCTTGTCTATGTCTTTACATACAAATAATTACTAGTGGTCGATTGTTTAATGGACGATTGTACATATAGCTATTCCTGTTTTCTGTCCTTTCTGCAATTTTTTTAACAAAATCTCCTGATAAATAGGCGATAATAATGAAGTGGATTTGTATTACTTCTAAATAAAAATATTATTGTAGTTAAGCTAAAGAGATACATTACTATAAAAAATTGAAAATGTCTGCGGCATTTACTATATGGTTATGACTTTAAAGCTCGTATAAAAAAAATAACATGAAAAATATAAAACCAAAAAAAAATTGTATTGTGTACTGCACTGTAGCCTAAAGCACCGACTAACAATATTTTACCTACGTTTTCGATATAAATAATAGGTGTGTACTAACAGTCTTAACTATAACTCAACTACAAAAACACATTTCAACGACAAATTACTCAAGCTAATTTATTTATATTTCAAGGAACTTTAAACTACTGTAAAGAATGAGAAGTACAGTGGAATGACAGGAATTGCTCAGCTGCTTGTGAATAATGCTCAGAACTTAATGAAGGAAGAACAGTTGATTAATTAGGTATAGTGTAAAATAAAAAGAATAATTTCTTCTTTTCTTATCATAACTTATTTAAAAGTTTTCTCTGTTTGATTTGAGTACGAATACATTCAGAGCGTGAAGAGGTATAATTTAGGTCCATCAGATTGAACGCCACCTTTTACAGGCCATCTTTACGATAGTGAAAGTGATAGATAACATGCGGATGGCGACATGTTGGTGAGCTAAATATATTTTTTGAAAAAATCTTACGTGAGAATTGTCTACGAGCAGAAACTGACATCTACTATTTGTTTTGTTTGAAGAATTAATATAAAAGGATAGTTTCAGTATTTTGAGAATCCCATTTTTAGACGTCGCCTGAAGAATTATTGATAACAATTTAATACCGTTGTATGATTACTAATCCGGTCTTCTGATTTGTAACTTGATAAATATGGCATATAGCCTTGCTCATATTATGAACAATCCAACTGGAAAAAAATTTAACCTGTAAAGTAGTTCCTGAGGTTAGCACGTTCTACCAAATAAATAAATATATGGACAAACAAACTTTTAAGTTTTATTACATTATTACTGACAATAAAAAATAATAAATAAAATTTGATGAATTTAATTCCCAGCTCATCATTTCAATAAAACAATTTCGAAGGTGTGCGAATAAATATAATTGATTATGGAGGTTTTGGTTTGTAATTAAATATGAATAAATCGATTTTGTCATTCCACTTGCATATTGTGATT
The DNA here is from genome assembly GCA_948477245.1 of Thumatha senex. Taxonomy (NCBI): domain Eukaryota; kingdom Metazoa; phylum Arthropoda; class Insecta; order Lepidoptera; family Erebidae; genus Thumatha; species Thumatha senex. The sequence continues at coordinate 15,621,792 of OX419731.1, read as the reverse complement.
TGCATGCTACGCGGTGAGTGCAGACCATTAATATTTTTAAAATGACTTATTGTTTTTCGTCCATAGGCTACGTAAACGACTTTTTGTCAGTTGTTGATTGCCACCTCTGTACCCTCAAAATTACCTACCAAAAAAATACTTAAGCGTCACACCAAAAGATCAAAACTTGTAACGAACATTAGCTAAAACGGATATAAAATAAATTAAATTAAAATTAAAAATTAAATATCCATCACGCCTTATCCCCGAAGGGGTGGCAGAGGCATATTGTATGCCCACCTTTCCCCGTATGGATTCCTGTCCCACGCAACAGGTGGTGAGCCCATTGCCGTGTTGAAATAGACAGACGCAGGTTGTGGCTACCTGCTGTTGAATTTTTTCAAGCCGCCCATAAGGCCTTCAACCAGGCTTAACGACTGCCATTTTACTGGCAACCGGGACCAACGGCTTAACGTGCCTTCCGAAGCACGGAAACGCTCGCAAATGTAAATGCCACAAAGTGGTCACCCATCGGAGGACCAGCCATAGTGAAAGTTGCGTAACTCAGTGATCGTTTACAGAACACTGAGACAGCGGGGCCACGAGCGCTTCTAAAATAAATATAGATGAAAAATTATCAAAATTGTGTTTGTTTCTGTGTTCACTGGTGATGTATGTTTCTTGAAAACAGAAAAGCTCGTGTCCCCGCTGACTGTGTTCTGTACGAGTTCACTGCTTTATGCAAATTTGTGGTATGACCACTTTGTGGTACTTTAATTTACGAGCGTTACCGTGTATCGGAAGGCACGTTAAGCCGTTACATGACGTGCCAGTAACATGACAGTCGTTATACATTTTCTAAATTATATTAAAATTTGTAAGCAGGATATTTAATTATAAATTATATTATATAATGAAGTACTCTGCTTACTTATAAACAAGCAACTTTTAGAATTCAACGTTTTTATTTTCAATGAACAGAAATTTTGTAGGGTTCCGTACTCAAAATGTAGAAACGGAACCCCTATAGAATCACTTTGTTGTCCGTCCGTCGGTTTATCTGTCACTACCCTTTGTCTCAAGAACGCGTGGAGGTATCAAGCTGAAATCAAATACTCAAGTTTACTGTCTCTTGGAGATGTGAAAAAATCAAACTTCTAAGCCAACGCAATCAAAAGATACATCCGTTTATGCCGCAAATTGCCGCAACTTTTCGAGACTTGCGAAAGAAACTAAACGTACTTCCAGCGAACTTAGAATATTAAAAATTTAGTAAGAAGTACGTCTTGTAGCAGAGATATAGGAAAAATTCCAAAATTTAAAAAAATGTTTAACATTTAGGGGTGTCCCCATACATACATAAAACCACTAATTAACATCTGAGTTGTATAGGTGCTCATACAATTCAGAGGTCTAGCTTATTTGCCTCAACTCATATAAAGTACAAATTTTTCAAGGAACCCTCAGCGCTCTAGTTCAACTCGTGCTTGACCGGTTTTTTTGTTGTTAATTTCCAATAATCTCCTTCCTCCGTCCCTAATTTCACACTTAAAATGTCGTATTATGTCGATACGTGTTTCGTCTACAAACGAGGCATTATCGAGGCTGCTTGCCTGCAATAAAATTTAAATGCTAATTTAATTTTTTTTAAATAAAAAATTTTTTTTTTGTTTATTTTTAATTGTTTTTTCTCTCCGAGAGCAAGTTCCTGTAAGAAAATATTACTGAAAAACAAAATGAAGCCGCGGGCGTGCTCTAGTAATTTTTGATCAGTCTACTGTTATATTTAACACCTAATTTAAGTTGCCTTATACGTGCTACGTAGAATCATTTATTAGACGAAACTTATTGAAAATTGCTCGAGGCAGGTTATCCATCAAAGATTTTCCTTTACTTGTTATACCTGCGAGTATCTATTTCCGTTTATTGATGAGCCTTCATATCCTTTTTCATATCGTTTTTTTAAAATAGTACCTACATCAACGTCTGTACCAGGCATAATATTTCAAAGATATATTAAGAGATAATCAAAGAGAAGAACTAATACATACATGTGAAACGACGCGATCGTACGTATGATACGTTTCTTTTAGGCTTGGTATTCCTGCCGAGGCCACGATTATGAGTATTTTAAAACAATGCGAGTCGTAGAAAAAGGGTTTTTGATTCTGATAAAAATATATATGATAGTTAAGGATTTAATCTAGTCAAATGGCTTTCTGTTACAAAACCTAATAAACTTCATTTGATAGAAAAACATTCCAAAGTTGCCCTCTTTCGAAATGTTTTTTCAATGCCAATTCTAAACTACAGATAATTTTTATGATTTTTTAATTCCCAACTATAGCTACTAAATATTTTTAGACATAATCGCTTACTTTAACTATATACAGTGATTTTTATAGTACAAATGTTTAAATAATACCAGATTCGCGCTGCTGACGTCTGATCAGTCGCGCGCTGGCGCTTACTGAGGTAGGACCTGTGTTAGGTATTTTCGTTGCGCTCCCCTTGTTATTTCTTCGCAATGGCACAGTATATTTATCAGTGCAGTAACCATTCCATCATCATCCGAGCGTCTGTCCTAGCTGCATCTCGCGACCCCCGGAGTTCGCTTTGTATAGTTTATTTGAGAATTTTAATATAAAATGAGCTACGTACACTTCAAAGAAACGTTAGAATTATCCCTGTAAGTAGTAAAAAATTGAACCCGGTACCCACAGGTTAGAAGGCAGTTATATAATTAACTGAGCCTGTTCAATGGGGCTGTTCAATGTATGTTTACCTATTTTTCCGCTAACTATTGACGAATTTCATTTTTTTTTTGTGTAACGTATACTTTCAATTTGGTTCTAAACAAATTTTACCAATAGATTCTGAAGCTTTAACATACCGACTGCTACTGGCTGAAGTAATCAGTGCAGTTGTTATATTTAAGCTTCGCTTCGCTTCGCATAAATTATTTAAATTGTATCCAAGACCTTTAGAGTTTTATTCTTGAAGTATTAATTATTTAAGTATATTTATAAATTTATTAGCCACGAATTTATCCCCGAAGGTGTGGCAGAGGCATATTGTGGTGACAAATAGACAGGCTCAGATTGTGGCGACTCACTGTTGTAATTTTTAAGTCGCTGAAAGGGTATTCACTTGACTTAACGAGTGCCGATTGCAACGTTACTAGCAACCGGAACAAACAGCTTAACGTGTCCTTCGAAGGACGAAAACGCAGGTAAATGAAAATGCTACAAAGCGGTCATAATCCATCCAAAGTCCGAGAGAGTTTCTTAAATCAGTGATATTTTACAGAGAACCGAGTTAGTGGGGCTACCAGCACTTTTATATTTATATTTATACTTTATGTTAGTAGCCTTAAAAAATGCATAACATTTCATGTAACTAATAAGTAATAATCCCAACATTTTAACCCGAAGGTTTTCTGCGCTTTACTGTATCTGGAGAAAGCATTTGATAACGTTATGAGAGAAACTCTGTGGTACTCCTCCGTGAGGCCTGGCTGGCCGTCCACACCATATCCGGGCAGGATATGGTGTGGACGGCCAGCTGCTGCGGGCGATACAGTCACTTTATACGGACTGTAAAGCTTGCGTGCGAGCAAGGGGGATGTTCACCTGGTGCCTCTTTTTGACGTCTCTTCGGGCGTCAAACGGGGTTGTGTTATGTCCGTCTAGGTTGTGTTTTTCATAGTGTATCTAATAATTGGCTGCAAAAGTTAAAAGATTTTGATGTGTTGTAGAATTGGAAACTTTACAGTACATTGTCTGTTGTACGCTGATGATGCGGTAGTGATGGTCTCATCAGAAGCCGACCTTCAGGCATTAGTCATTAATATGAAAGTAGAAGTCTTCGCTGCATGTTAAACTAAGAATCGGGTATTTGAAAGAGAAAAAGTAGGAACTATTAGCAAGATTTGGGTAAATCGGAAACGTTTAGAGCAATTAAATGAAGTTATATACTTAGGGAGAATGTTTAGCGCGAACGGAAGATGTGTTCTGAAGTACAACGGTGACTAGCTGCGAGAGACAGGGACTATGCGAGAGAGGGTAATTTTTTTAAAAAAGATGAGTATAATGAGTACGGGACATTTTATTTATTACTTTTATTTTATTTTTTATTATAAAGGAACAACAAACAGCTACACTATGTAATATTAGTAGTAATAACAGTAGGTTAATAATAATGTAGCCCACAGCGCTGTTCACAGATTACCAGAAGCTTTTAATTAAAATTTGAGTCGCTCGAAGGTCGAAAAGAAATGAAATAAAATATAAAAGAAAATAGTTGCAAACATGCTAAAATTAATAAGTGATTTTTCGATTTGATCATACCCGCTATTAATTTGTGCACAATTTTTCGTAAATCAGTTGTCGAAACTTATTTGCTGAACATGCAAATATGTCGATGTCCTCAAAAGTGTTGTTATACGAGTCAGTTAGACGATGCAGGGGTGCTCGTAACCCGGCATTCGTTCGACATGTACCAACCGCAAATAGTTTACCTGCACGTACCTGGCGCCTATGAACAGTTCTAGGGACTAAGTAACACAATACATTATTTAAGGCAATACAATCAAAACGACCGTGGACAATATTAAACAAGCCTCCAGCTGCGTTCGCCTATCACTCAACTTTAGAAGCCCATACTCGCTCAACAACCTGTCATAAGACAGATAGAAACTGCGACATCTGTAGTGCAACGCACGCAAATACCTACGTTGAACATTTTCAAGCATATCTGCGTACTTATTGTAATAAGGGTTCCAGATGGAAACACTATACTCCAACTGAGGTCTCACTAAGGCTTTATAAAGGTAAAGGTATGAAGAATGCTGCTTAAAATCAGTAGTGGATCTCATTATAAATCCGTACATCTGAAATGCCTTATTGACAATCTTTTCGATGTGCGAGTCAAGGCAAAGCTTTGAATCCAGTAGTATACCGAGGTCACGAACGCTATTCCTCCTACACAAAAACGCATCACAAAGAGAGTATGTATGGTTCACAAGATGTAAATTTTTAGTAAAACTTATAGACATGCACTTGGGTATACTAGGTAAGAGTTTATGGGCCCGACAGTAGCATGTCAGCCTATCTAAATCCTCTTGAAGTAATTCACAGTCCTTAAGGCATCTAATGGATCGAAACACTTTAAGGTCATCTGCGTATAATAAAAATTTTGAGTTCTGGAAGCATTCAACAATGTCACAGTAAAAATGATTGGCAGTAGCAATCAAAAGTGGCGTGCCAGCGGAAAATACATCGTCAATCTTTCGGTTATTTGTCAGTCTTGGCGGGGGCTGAGGAAGCGTTTTGGTGCTTACGCGACTTGGCCTACCTGCCCTTAACTTAAAATGCTAAAAATAAATTTGTTGCTATAGTTACAATTTTACCGTGCAAGTTATCATGATGATGATGATGATGATGAGAGTGGGTAATCCCGGATTGAGTTATGTGCAACGGCCCTAAATAACTTATACTAATAATAATATTGTAATTATAAGGTCTTTGGTTGGGGTTATTCACCATCTCGACACGGGAGGATGGACACACGTGTAATCAATTGGTGAAACTACAAAAAATAATATTTATTATTTCGTCTACTGGACACACCAGGATTTTTACGCGTGTCCACTTAGTGAAACTTAAATTAAATACTTTAATGTTTTCGTCAACTGGACACACGTTCATATTTTACCCAAAATAATGTCAAAGTACAGTCACGTAGATTAATTTTGAGTCGTAATCTCTGTATGTATTACTTATAGAGAAATTTAAATTAATTAAAAATATTGTTTATAATAATATGCTATGATTTAATGTTTATTATTATTATTAGTGACATACCTTAAAAATACAACAATATATTTTGATGAGTTACATTGTATTTATGAAATAATTTTTCTATGACTGTGTGTGTACTCTATATGATGATTTTTAGTTATTAGGTATATTTAGATTACAATTATGTATATCTATATACGTTATTTCTGTGGAACTCGAAGTGATAGTTTAAATTACACAATTACTAGGTGTAGACCTTGACTTTGCCCGTGACATTCTTCGAACACCCATTGCACCTGACATCTCAAACCCATGCATTTTTTTATTATCAAATACTCGCATACCAACCTTGATTCCCTATTTTCTATGTAGAGTTTTGGCAAATACTGAAACATCTGTTTATTTCTTTTCAGAAGCAGGCATACATAGAAATTTGATATTATTATTACTACTACTATACTATACTACTACCAACCAAAAGTATGGAAGTGTACTTTTATTTTTTATTTATTTATTTCACACAATTACAAAATCCTCACAGTACATATGCACCAAATCGATATTGTAAGCAATCATCCAAGAAAATATTATAATAAAAGATCTTATAAAATAAACAATACTCGCAAATCATTACTGTTCAATTCACAATTCATAGCAATATAATTACAGTGAACAATGCAATTAATATATTCAATGGATTAATTTATTTAACATTAGTGCAGTAAATTAAGTCACTATATTAAACAATAATCTTTACTAATTATGTCAACTTCGTGATGACTTAATCAAAAATATGTAAAATATAACAAAATAATATGAACAGGCATGGTATCTGGGATAACTAACTACCAAAATGCAATATAATTTAAACGATAATTCTCAATTTTAATCTAATTTGTGTGTCAATGGATTTTTTTTTAAATGAAAATTTTTCCATTGACACACAAGAAGGGTTAAAAATTTTTTAAACCTCTGAAATTTTTTACCTGTAACGATAAAATATGCCCTTAAAAAAGTAAGTGCCCCTTTTTGATGGCATATTTTTATAAAAAACTAGTTTCTAGGTGTAAGGGTTTCATCTGGGCGTAGAAAAATGAGTGATTGACCTTATAATTTTATCAATATATTAGTTTTACCTCCCGGCTTTGCCCGTGGCTTATTTTAAACTCCCTTTATATCCCTCTGACCTATGCCCCTTATTGTTTTTTAAATATTTATTTATCAACTTACAACCTTTATATCATTTCCGTAAAACCTCGATACATCGGTACATTTATTTCTAATCTGGAATAAACACCTGTTGCATCCTCCAGACTTCTAATTCATGCCCCTAATAAGGTTTTATATATTTTCATACAAACTTTTCTATCCTATTTTACAACTTTAAAAAAATTCAACAATTTTAAAAATTCAGAAATATATATTTCTATTTGTTTATTAGAGCCAGGTATACAAATTTTGATGTCAGTTTCTTTGAAAATTTAAAAATCTTCTACTTTCTTTAGGTAAAATATTCAAAACCACGAATTTGATATTTCTAACTTTGATAATCTCGAACTTCTATACAACTGCTTATCCCTCTACGTTATAAATATAGCTTATCCTATAAATTATAATAATGTCTTCGGCTGGGCGTTGCTTGTAAAAGAATGAGTCACCTAGCTCGTATTAATAAAAACAACCTTATTTATCTTCTTATCCATTTATTTGAAATCAGGAACAGATATGCGTAATTTCATGTTTCCAACTATGAAAATGATGACATTTGAAATATTTTCATGAATTCAACTCATTTATGCAAACATTTAATGAAACTATTCTTAACATGACTGTATACCTTTTTTCCTAAAAATCTCATGTATGTCCAGTTGACGAAAACATTAAAGTATTTAATTTAAGTTTCACTATGTGGACACGCGTAAAAATCCTGGCGTGTCCAGATGACGAAATAATAAATATTATTTTTTTGAGTTTCACCAACTGATCACACATGTGTCCAGCCTCCCGTGTCGAGATGTTGAATAACCCTTTGATTGTGTGTTCTGTGCGTCGCCATTTTGATTAGCAGTTAACTATAACGCGTTTCGAACAGACACCAAATTATCAACTTCTAATCGAATTAAGTTTTTAAAACCGTGTGTATTTTATCGTGCATTAAGTTACGTGTAAACAAATAGTTGCATTTATTTTTGACTAGCTGATGTCTGCGGCTCCACTCCCGCGGTCAATTCTATTCATACCAGTTTAAGCAATTCCACGATACATTATTTTGTTATATCTTGGACTTCTACGGCCAAAAGCAAAAGCGTATAGGCATTCCCAAGACTGCTTGGCAGCAAATGTCGGGCATGCCTCGAGTGTAGGCAAAACACGTTTCGACTAAATGTCACCTTGTAAAGCAGAGTATTGCATATTTTGAAAATCCTGGAGGGTAAGGTTGCCTATTACCTGTTCTACATCGGTTCGTCAATCCTCCATTACAATTAGTAGAGGTTATCCTTGACCGTTGTGCGTTAGGAATGAAAATGATAAACTTAAATAAAAAACTAAATTTCAACAGCAGGTCGCCACAGCTTGCACATTTTCAACACGGCTTTAGTCTTACCACTTGTTACTTGGGACAAAAATGCATAAGATGAAATGTTGGCATATAGCATGCCTCTGCCTACCCCTTAGGGGATAAAAGCGGTACAATATGTATGAATGAATTAAAAATCTATAATATACATATGTCAATAAATACTATTATTATTATTACTCCAACTTGTGTGGTTTCAACATTACAAGTTAGTTACTACCCGAGTCAGCAATAAGATTAAATTGTGTGGATATTGCACCCGATATTTACCATTTAAACTGAAAGGTTTAATAAAGTATTGCTTCTTTATTTTTAAATAATTTATGAAGAATATCAGCTTTGGTCTAGTTGCAGTAGAAACATAGGTACATGAACCAGAACATAGCAATATGAAGGAGTATACTTAATGAGGGAGTAACTAAAACTACCTGATAGAGTACTTACACATTTTTCACAGATTATCTTTTAGCGCTATATAGGGAATATCGCTATAAGATAATCTATAGTAATAGTATCTATACCTACTCGGATGAACTCATGCATTGTCTGTGACAAAACATTTTCTTCGCTCAGAGGCTTACATATCCACCAGTCACGTACTCATCAGGTTCGTATATTACATTCACAATCCATTTCATCTTCAAACACAGGCTTTGTATCGCAACAACCAACTGTATCACATTATCCTATTAGCTTACACACTCTCCTCAGTCAGCTTAAACAGTCTACCCCATTAATAAAAAGGATACCGCGTGGAGCTAGATGTTCGGTTGCTGAGGCTTTAACCAACACAATCTCCAAATGTATTAAATTTAATGATACTCCATCCTGGCATAATTTGCTCACTTTCTCATACTCAAATCTACATGTGGTAAATGATTCCACCAATAACATTTCATTAACGCAAAAAATTAAAAATAATGTTGCAAATAATCCTTTGCTCTCTTCCGCTCCAGCTCCCAAATCACGAGGACAACTTTTTAACATTACACGAAAAATTGAAGAGAAAATTTACGATGGCGATCTCAAAGGTGCTACGCGGCTTTTATTCTGTAATGATACATTAGCACCTGATACACCGGAGACCATAGCTGCACTGAGGTCCAAGCATCCACCAGGCCCTTCCACTCCACTTTTTGTTGACCCACCTTCTGATCCTCAGACTTGTATCCAGGCTTCGCAAAAAGACATTGTAGCAGCTCTTGCATCATTTCCTAAAGGGTCTGCTTCCGGTTTAGATGGCATCTCTCCGCAGCACCTTATAGACCTTACATGCCATGGCACTGGTATTGTTGGCGAACGTCTCGTTGTTGCCCTCACTAAATTGGTAAACCTTATGCTGCTGGGAGATGTCTGTCAAGACGTAACTGCTGTCTTATATGGAGCCAATCTAATAGCCCTCACAAAAAAAGATGGTGGTGTGCGCCCTATAGCGGTGGGTTCTACCTTTCGTCGTTTAGCTGCCAAAGTTTGTGTCCGACTATCTCGCTCCAAGTTGCAGACCCTCTTTGAACCCGTTCAGGTTGGCTTTGGCACCCGCGGAGGCTGTGAAGCGGCAGTTCATGCTGTTCGCACCTTTGCACAGACCGATGAATGCGAGGTTCTTTTAAAATTAGACGTTAAAAATGCCTTTAATTCGGTTAATCGGGACGCCTTGCTAAATAAAATTAATTTACATGTTCCTGAAATCTATAATTTCTTACTTCAGTGTTACCACTGCCCTTCTAAATTAATTCACAAGAGTAACGAAATCCTTTCAGCCGTGGGTTGTCAGCAAGGTTGGTCTTGCCTTGGTCCAGCTATATTTAGTTTGGTTATAAATTCTATAATTCATAATTTAAATTCAAAATTAAATATTTGGTATCTCGATGATGGGACCTTAGGTGGTGATTCACAGACTGTTCTTGCAGATTTAACTTTAATTATAGACAAATTTAACACTATTGGTTTGCATTTAAATTTTAATAAATGTGAATTATTTATTTCAGACAAAATCAACACATCCTTAGTTTCTCAAATTCATCAAAATTTTTACCAAGTTTGCCCAAATATTAAACTCTTATCTAAGAACAGCCTATATCTCCTGGGATCTCCCATTTTCGATGACGCCATTCCTCATCTCTTAGGAGAGTTGGTAACAAAATTCAATCAATATTCAGACCGCATTGTCAAAATTAGTAGTCACTGCGCTTTGTTTATCCTTAAATTCTGCTTATTTGTGCCCAAATTTACTTACTTGCTCCGTTGCTGCCCTATTTGGAAATTTCCTAATCTGATGTTACCCATTGAAAATGTTTTAAAATCCCAAATTGAAACTATTCTGAATATTCATCTCAATGAGCAAGCATGGTCCCAAGCTTCCTTACCTATTAGGTTCGGTGGATTGGGGACCCGAAAAATTTCTAGTATAGCTTTACCAGCATTCCTGTCTTCGATTTTCAGCACTCGTGACCTCATAGGTAAAGTCTTAAAGGCTCCTACAGCCTCAAACTGTGAGATTGCGAGTCTGGACGAAGCCTTGAATGCTTGGCTAGCTGGACCAAGTCCAAATTTACCCCCGATGCTCAAAAAGCAAAGGGCCTGGGACACAATAGCTTCTTCTGCTTTTCTCAATACTCTTATTGAAAACTCTTCCGGTACTAATCGAGCAAGGCTTTTAGCTGTATCTCGATCAGAGTCTGGGCAATGGCTTCACGCCTTTCCTTCTCCGAACACTGGCACCTTCATTGATCCCACTACACTCCGCATAGCAGTTTGTCTCCGGTTGGGTGCTGATGTGTGCATTGAACACTCTTGTGTTTCGTGCGGAGCTTATGTGAGCCACCTCGGACATCATGGGCTTGCCTGTTCTTTTGCCGCTGGCCGTCACTCCCGTCACGCTGCACTAAATGATATCCTGAGACGAGCCCTTGTCAGTATAAATGTCCCCGCGGTCTTAGAACCGCAAATTATACGAGATGATGGTAAGCGGCCCGACGGGATGTCTTTAGTACCCTGGAGAATGGGACGTGCACTAGTATGGGATGCCACTTGCACCGATACTCTTGCAACGTCCTATCTCCCGGCTACTAGCAAAAAAGCAAGCGCTGCGGCAAATCTTCGCGAGCGGCTGAAGGTTAGCAAGTACAGTTGTCTCGGTACCCAATATGAATTCATTCCATTTGGTGTCGAGACACTAGGTCCATGGGGTCGCGGCGCACATGGTCTTTTTACGGCTTTAAGTAAGCGTCTGAGGGAAGAAACTGGCGATCCTCGTGCAGGTAGTTTTCTCGCGCAAAGGCTTTCCATAGCTATTCAGCGTGGGAATGCTGCCTGCGTCATGGGTACCCTACCGAGGGGACCCAGTCTAAATTATAATAAATAGGTTAGGTGGTTTTTTTTTTTTTATTTAGATATAGTTTTAATTGTTTTTTTAACTAAGATTAATGTTAAATCATATTATTAATAAATTTTATCTATAGTAATATTAAAGCTAATTATATGCACTCGTAACTTGCACTGTAAGGAAAAACAGCTTTTATTTTCCAATGTGTATCTTTTATTTTTAATTTTTGCTGCTTCGGTGGCGTAAGTGGTAGTAATATGCGACTGCCGCGCTGAGGTCCCGGGTTCGATTCCAGGGTTGAAATAAATATTTGTGTGTTCCACAATTGTTTGTTTCGGAGTTTAGGTGTTTCCTATGCATAATAAGTATGTATTTAAAAATATATGAGTATGTTTATCGGTTGTCTAGATCCCATAGCTTAAAGTTACAACTTAGTTTTTTGTTAGTTTGGGATAGATGACGCTGTGTGAAAAGTGTCCCATAAAATTTATTATTATTTTGAATCACGATGTATTAATGTTCAACCACTACACAAGTGAATCTATTTATGGATAAATCGAATCTTATACGAATTAAATTTAAACTATTTATTCTTGTAGATTTTCATAATATCTGAAATGGCATTTTCGCATACTGCATTGTGTTTGACAATTTTATTACCTGTAGAATTCTCAAAATGAACGCCACATTCCACAGTATGTTCCTACAGTATATATAAATTGAATTATAAATTGTTCTGTTTGCACTAAGGAAGATCACGTTATCCACTCAGTGTACCAAGTAAACTGTCGGTGGAGAAATTAATTATTAGAAAATTTATTTTCTGAAGCGTATTAAAAATTTATTTAACCCTTTTTACTAGGAAAAATTGGTGTAGAACTTATATGTTACTATTGTATGATATCCAAAAGATCATAGGTACCTTTTTATGTAAACTTCTTTATCGACGTTGAGACAAATTTTATAGCTCTAAAAAAATCGTCACGTTTTTGGTTACGCGCCATGTTGTTTTGAAGTGAAACTTCTTTATCATAAGTTAAACTTCCTTATCGACGTATCAGAGAAATTTTATAGCCGTGGACTTCACATAGCCGGTGCCAACGGCGAGGTGGTTATGTCGGACTCGTACCGACTAAACCGCACGATGTCTTGTGCCTGTTTTCCGTGTCCGAAGACTGGGGTTTTCTCGTGGAGGATATCCCCAGGACCTCGAAGGCCACTGGGGGTCCAGTGACCTCTGCGCCTGGGAAAGATACAAGTTCTTTCCCTAAGCTTTTCCGCCGATGATGCCGAAGACGGTGGCGCTCCAAGATCAAAGGTACCTAAGCACTCCTAGTCCCGTTATCTCAGTGCTTGAAAATTTTCAACAGCTGGTCGCTACAATCTACATCTGTCCATTTCAAGACGACAAGAACATAAGTACCTAAGCACTCTTAGCCCCGTAACTCAGTGTTCTGTAAACGATCACTTTGTTAAGCAACTTTTGCTATGGCTGGTCCTCAGATGGGTGTTATGGCAGTCGTTACGTTAAGTTGAAGGCCTTATGGGTGGCTTGGAAAATTTTACTAGCAGGTAGCCACAACCTGCTTCTCCCTATTTCAACACGGCAATGGGTTCAACACCTATTACGTGAGACAGGAATACATATAGTGAAAAGTGGGCGTATAATGTCTCTGCCACCCCTTCGGGGATAAGTCGTGATAAATAAATAAATAAAATAAAATTCTAAAGCATTTTGCCTAGCTTTCGACTTATTACCTTATATAAAGCAACCATGCTAGTCAGCATAGTTCAGCTCGAACAACGTATTTTAATACGTAAAAAAATACTTTTGGGATTTAGAAAATAAAATCCAACTCATGCCAAGTAGTTAGATATTTTATTATATCTCCAAAGCTTTAAATAAACACCTACTGGTACTGAATAAAGCTTTGAATATTTTATTAAAGAACATTTTTTTTTCCTCACAAATCTATCCTGTTACTTTTGCTTTATTTCTATAACGCATTACTATTTTCAAATTCAAAAAATTTCGATATTTAATTGTTGGTTTAATCCACTCACGATTTACTAATATTTAGGTAGAAAATGATCGTCTTCACTTTTGTTCAACTTATTTTTGTAATAGTCTCGTCAAATGACAGTTTTTTGCTATCAGTTTGGGTTTGAGTTACATCTATTAAAAGATTAAGTTAATATAAACTCAACTTATACATACGAAAAAAAGTGAAAAGTGGGCATATAATATGCCTCTGCTACCCCTTCGGGGATAAGACGTGATGGATATTTATTTATTTATTTTTAACTTATACATAATATAAATTTGAAGAGGACCAACGACGTACTTCTACAAAGGTCGTGTAAATAAAATCGTGAATAAATTGTTAATATCACAATCACTGTCTCAATTTCGATGAAGAGAAGAGGCCACTTTCACATCCTGAGTGAGCCCGTCCCCGTCCCTGCAGGAGGTTCTATGCTGACATAGTCCGACATATGACCTTATAAGTGTCTCAGTATGAGGTTATAACTTTCAAAGTTTAAGTTCCAGATACCCTGAGGGCATACAATTAAGACATATCCTGCAAATTTTGATTAAACACACTGTTACTTGAATTAATTAAATTTTTGGGAGAAATAAATATTCTTCCTGTATATTGTATTTTGCAACTGCTTGAATGCAAACTAATCATACGACTACCGAAAGTATCCGCTAGTACTAACTTATACAACTACTATCGCGCCACCCGTCACGATGCAGCCGTACTACTTAATTATGCCACCAGCCACTCTGCTTCAGCGCGACTTAGAGGCGCTGCTGCAGCCGCGCGACTAAAATGGCTAGATGTGAAAGCGCTCTTAATATTTATTCTATATTCAAACCAAGTACTGGCTGTACCTTTACAATTCTCTAGAATGATTAAAACTCTTTGATGTTATCAGTGTTTCCGGGCTCGATTTAATTTGATTGGATGCCAATTTTATATTCGCGGGGCGTGCTGTAATTTATATTGTGGTGTTTCAATTTTTATCGATTTAGTACTTATTTCCTGTATTTTTCAAAGTAATTTAATATGTTTTCGATAAAGCGTCCTAATATTTGAAACATGCAGTTTTGACTAGCGAGGTAGTGCGAACATATTGCCGCCAGACGTCGCTAGTTATAATAATGGATTATGATGTTAGTATCTAACGTTTGCGTATAGATGGCATTACCGGGTCTGATGTTCAACAGATCCCATTTTAATTAAAAAATATAACATTAAAATTGAATAAACTGTTTTTTTTAAGGAATACTAGTATTTAAATCAATAATTCAACATAAATATAAAATAACTTTAATTTGGTCTATGGTGATAGAAATTAGTATGTTGATTACTGAACGACAAGATAAGGAAAATTTGGACAGTTCTCGAGAGTGGGGTCGCAGTGAAAAAAAGGATAAATAAGTGGTGTGAGGAAGGATCTAGAGGGATTATCGACCTGAGATAGTTAAAGGATACCCGAAGTTCTCCAGATTTCTGAGATATTCTCCAAAATTCGTAAATAGTGATTTTTCTTGTGCAAGTTTTGGCCGACCCAGCCTAATTCTATAGCCGTCATAGTCATAATCACGTACGAGTGTATTAGAAACCCCGCTATCCACGTGATTGCTGGAAGCGTTGTGGTTTCCCTTGGACGAAAGGCGCGGAGACCTTCGTAAGATTCTGCCACTTGTTTGTGAGTTGCACTCACAAAGGGCCACTGCTCACGGTCTCTGTGGGCCATCATCGACATCTACATCTGGGCGGTCTTCCTCAGTGTTGGGCATCGGCGGGTCGACGCACAGAGGCTTGGAGTGAGCGTATTTGTCAGCTCGCTCCGGAAGTTTCGCACTCCAGTACAAAAGCTGAGTACTTTTTATTTCTCTACTCCTGTATCTGCTGCATATTTTCTTGTGTGTGTGAAGAATACCTATCTATGAACTTTATACTCTTAGCATTTCATTTGTATAATAATCAATATCTGTAATGAACTTGTATTGCTAAATATTTATATTCTTTTTGTGAGGTAGATTTTTTCTTAAAATAATCGAACCCTTTTTATTAAACCTTGTAAATAACATTGTGCAAGCATATTATTTATCTCCCAACCACACACACACTCTTCATCAAGGCGCCCTGGGATCATTTCTTTTAGAGTCTCTTCATTGCTCTGCCCGGAGTGAAGCTGGTGGTAGCACCCATAAATTAAGGGCTATACGAGCTATGCTATTTAGCAAGAGTATTTTAAAACGTTCTGATACTTATTCTCAGGCTCGAGATACATCCGACCAATTCAAATAATATGGGAGGTGCGTGACTTTTTTAAACATGTATATTAAAAAGATAATATGATAATAATGATATCGCTATGGGTTCCAACGAATTTGACACAAAAACTAAAAATTATAATATACTAGTTGACGCCCGCGGCTTCGCTTGAGTAGAGAAGTTTTCCCGTTCCCGTTTCCCACAGGAACTTGTTCCCGGGATAAAAAGTAGCCTATGTGTTATATTAAAATCTATTCAGTAGTTTTTACGTGAAAGAGTAACAAACATCGACAGAAACTTTCGCATTTATAATATTATTAAGATTAATCTTTGTTCATAATCATAAAAACCTAAAAAAATACTATCTTCACTCTGTATCCCTGACGGGGTAATCCTAATCATGATCACAATTATTTGATGAAAACCTCAATATAGTAGCAAAACTGACTTATATGCTATTAATTTCAAAGAGAATATGTATGCATTAATTTCAACGAGAATATGTATGCATTAATTTCAACGAGAATATGTAAGAATGAAGTTCTGTGGCCAATACAATTGCATTGTCAAAACAAAAATGATCTATGGCGGATTCAATCTATTTTTAAAACATTTATTCAACGTGTGACAGGACAAACATGCTATCCATTTCGTTTATTTTGGATATAAATTGACATTGTTTTTAGACGTAAATTTTTACTAAAATAGGAGTTTCTACATATCACAAGTTACCAATCCCCAGCTTACGGCACGTGGTGCTCTTGTCCAACAAATTGCAACTAACTTTATTTTGATTTAAACTGGGCCAGTAACCGTATTCGCTAAGAACATTTCGACAAATTAAACATTGAATTGTTTAAATGTAATTAATAAACTGGACAAATCTTAGTTGGATTCGCACACCGAGGCTTCTGTAAAAATACTTTTTATTCGTCATAACTATTTTACATTAACGTAGATGCATGCGTTCGCGAGATAAAGGATCTTGACAGACAGATTGACGGACGGACAACAAATTGATCCTACATTTTTTCCGGTTTTTTTTCTTTTTGAGGTACGGTACCCTTAAAAAGACTAAAGTTAAAAAATAACAAAAAAAAATTGTACTATCAGTTTTTTATTTATAAGCAAACCATTACTGAAAACTACATAGTCATCCTAAACTGCTATTTAATGTAAAAAAAATACATTTTTTTATAGGTAGGTACGGTATTTACATCAGGAAGAAAGAATAAAGAATAGATAAAAGCAGGAGAATTTCTAAAACGTGATGTGCTTTTATTCCCTAAGCTTGGTATTGGGTATTATCTTTATAACAACGCTGAAATGATTTTGTTCTTTATATGTATAATCTTTTCAGTACCGATACGACACGTGTCAGCTCAGAACTGATCGACATTGTCAAAAGTTTCATATTACGCTCTACTTCCCCCATATAATAATCGAACGTTCCCATCATTTTGTAAACTAACTGACGTGTTCCACTTTCTTACGTTTCCTACTTTGCTTTGTGCTCGAGTTGAACACAAATGATTTAATGAAGTGTTTTTTTATTTATTACGTGTGGAATTTTTGATGGATGTTCTGCCGGACTTCTACCGACAAAAACCACACGGCGCCCAGATGGAGAAGCGCCGAACCATCACCTCTCCTGAGAGGATTCGTTTATTATCCCGGCTTTTTGGGGAGGTTATTATACATTTATAAAAAAAGTAGAAAAACCACAAAATCCGACGACCAATAAAAATCCCTAAATCCTTTTGTGATCTATGATAGACTGCTTTTTTGATTGATAACACCGTTGTACACATATTGTATACATTTTAGTGATAAGTACCATGGTTTACCTACTTATATACTTATTATTTAACTCTTGATTACCTGCCCCTTATTTCAGTAACTACCTACCCGGAATCTGTCAGACTCCGGAACTTTGAATTGATACAAAAAATAAATTATGGTATCGGGTACTTTATTGAAACAAAAAATCATATTATGTGCCCACTTTTCACTATGTGTGTTCCTATCCCACGTAATAGGTGGTGAGCCCATTGCCGTGTTGAAATAGACAGACGCAGGTTGTGGCTACCTGCTGTTAAAATTTTCCAAACCGCCCATAAGACCTTCAACTTGACTCAACGACTGCCATATTTTTGTTATAAACCTTTATTCATATTAACACTTGAAAACCTATAAGAATAAACATTTTGTAATAAAAAATAAAAAAAATTCGCACAGCTAAAAATAAAATAAGATTATGACATTTTTATAAAATGAGATCATTATAAAACATGAAATAAATAAATGAAAATGAATATAAAACAAGAAACTTTCTTCACAAATTTTTTATACATAAATTATCAAAAAACATTACCCAAAATATTGTTTGTCATATTAAAGATATATTTATTTAATTGCAATAATCAAAGGCCATGTTCTGTAAATAATCACTGCGTTAAGTAACTATCGTTATTGATGGGAGACCACTTTCTGGCATTTACATTTGCGACCGGTTTCGTGCTTCGGTAGGCACGTTAAGCCATTGGTTTCGGTTGCCAGTAAAATAGCAGTCGTTTAGCCAAGCCCTATGGGCGGCTTGAAATATTTCAACAGCAGGTCGCCACAGCCTGCACCTGTCTATTTAAACACGGCAATGGGCTCACCACCTGTTACGTGGGGCAAAAATTCATTGCATGCAATTATATAGTATAGTATGCCTCTTCCTATCCCTTCGTAGATATAGGCGTGACAATATGTAAGAATGTTTGTATGTATGTATAATTTTCAAGGTACAGTTACCATATCACGTAGCAGCAGTCTTTGTAAAAATTATTATGTTATAATTATTTTTTATCGGTCTTGATTGTAACTAATTCAAAAGAACGTCATCGACTGACGGAGAATTAGCTAGGGTGGAGATTTGACATTGTCCAGTACTAAATTCATCTTTTGTATCTTTAACTGTAATTAATAAACCGACTTATATGCATCTGACTCCGAAATAAGAAGCGATATATATCATCGCTTCTTATTTCGGAGTCAGATGCAGAGGTACAAGAATGTACAGAATCTTCACTCATAATCACTGCAATTCTCGTTAAACCCATCTTTTAATTTCAATTATGCTCAACCATTAACAAGTGCGTAACTATTTCAGCATTTAATGTAAATTTCACCTAAAACAAAAAAAATACATTTCTTGAAAAAGTCACGTAACTACCTACCATGACGACGGAGTTTCTCAGACGACACGAGAAAAGAAATTACTCACTAAAGAACAGCGCGCGCGCATGCTACCTCGATAAACGCAGGCGCGGTACTACGGGTAATAGTGCGAAGTTAAACGGCAGCATGAAGGACTAAGACACACACGAAGAGTTATGAACGAAAATACCCTACGTGGAGCCTGAGAGACTCCGGGTAGGTAGTTAAGGGTTAGATTTGCATGTACAAAGTGTTTATAGCATTTGACAATCATTTTTCTTAAATATACATTATAGTCTTTCATTGCGTCTGTCTGTCAGTGTGTGTTAGTTTCCCCAACGCCAAAGTAACATCAAGAGGTATATAGTATATATAGGTATTTATAGGTGGGTAGTATACATACACACTTTGTTGTAAGAAGTTGTAAGAAGATAACGGAAGTACTATTGACAGAAAATCAATAAGATCTATAGTAGTTACCCTAATATTGTAATAAATTGACCATGTAAATACTATTGCACCTTGAGAAGCGTGAGTAGAAATACACAAACTGCTGCATGAACGCCGTAGGAACCAGCACTTTCCTTGCTGCACAAATCGTTGCGTCTCTGTGTGTAACTCGTAAAGGTGAGTCAAAGAAAATAAAATAAGCGTAGTCGTACTGATCTCTTACAGCATCTCTCTTTGACCTAATTTTTTAATATGTCCGAGTACAAATTTTTTGTTAATTTTAAATTTACTTCCAGATAAGATACTTCAAATTTGGACCATAACTCAGACAGTGGATAACAATGCATAAAAATGTGAGAAAGAGAAGAAGTAGTTATTTAATAACGGACACTTATTATTAATATTATACATTAGTGTATAGAATTGGCTGTTGATCGGTTTTGCGTAGGTACTCCGTAATTGCCGAGATCATTTTTCTGGTAATTTAATTAATAAATAAGAAGAATAAGCAAGAATAAGAAGTCAGACCAGCAGATAAAAAAGTAACCTCAATCAATAAAAGACTAAACTTTCAACACGGCAATGGGCTCACCACCTATAACGTGGGACAGGAATCCACACGGTGAAAAGTGGGCATATAATATGCCTCTGCCACCCCTTCGGGGATAAGGCTTGATGGCTATTTATTTGTTTTTATTTTTACACAGTGAAAATAAAAGTCATACCGACAAAAACCAAAGGCCAAAAAATTAAAAGGTTTAAAAAAAAACTAATATAAAACAAATTTAAAGCCCTTTTTAAAGTCGAATGACTAAACAGTGAAATCTCATTAAAATATAAGTTGCTTGTTATTAGAATGCAGCCATATTACGCAGCGTACCTAATCTTTTTTTCAGATCAGTACAGTCGTTCAATTTTATTCTGATAGCTATCTTTTGTAATTTGCGTTGGCGTATAGCAAAATCACGTTTAGCGTAGTAATCGACAGGCGACAGTGTGACACGGAGCAATTCTGATTTATGGTGCAATATTCTTAGAAGGGAGATAAAGCGAATGATTCAAACAAACTCTTTATACTTTCGTGAGTGTGGTTCATTACTTATTACTAACTAAACGGTTTTACTCAGTTGTAAATTTTGGAATAGCCCGACTAGTTTCGGACCTATTGGTGATGTGTTACGCCACATCAAAAATCGTGTATTTGTGAGTAGTGGAAGTATAAATGTGTGGCAATCAGTGCCATATAGCGAAGCTATCTAACTACATCGATACAAAGAATCTTACATAGCGCTATAAGAGTTCTCGCGCTGAAGAATGATATACACAAATGCTCAACATAAATGTGCATTTATGCTCAACATCAACCGTTGGGTTACAACCCACCATGCGTGTTCACCTTGCCTATTCGGAGGATCCTTCTTTTGTGTCAGAGGTACATTTTAATTTTTTCCTCAACAAGTAAAGCTTGCTATGATAAAATAAAAATAATTGAACAAAATATAAACACTAACATTCTATTGATTTGTGTATGATTCTTTAGCTCAGCTGGTCTACCTTTAATAGACAATTGCCACGGGTTCAACTCCGGTCAAACCACCGTACTCGCACACCTATATTATTGTATTTCAGATACATACAACACAGCTATAAGTTATACAATCTAACGGAACATACAAGTAAAAATTGTATGGAACCAACATGTTCACAAGAAAAGAAATCCTTTGAACATAACCTACGCACAACCTTTATTTGCATTCGAGCGAAAATGTTTAATGAAGCGTATAATCTTAGCGTTCCCCAAGCTTTTGTAACATAAACGCACCCATCAGTACCTTCACATTGTTTCTTTTCTATATACGAAATACTGCTGTCTCAGAGTGTCAACATCTCTTTATTATCCTTGCTCAATATTGTGATTCAATTCGTATTGAGCCTAATAGGTGGTTAAAATGTTAAATTATTTTGTAAATTTGTCATGTACGAGTACAGCAAAAATGTGCATTTATTCTTATAGTTTGGATGTCTACTTTTTTATGTATGCAAGTTGAACCTTTTGTTTTCAACATGTATGTCCGTCAATCAACTTATATCAAGTTATCGTAAAATCTTTTCTGTGTTCACTTCTATCTATATTATTTACCATGCTGGCTGGCCAAACGGGTTGGTTTCGTTACTAGAGGGTTTTGTTTTGAACCTACTTGTTGTGTTTCAGTGTGGAAAACTCGAGTAAAATAAGCAGGTGCCCCATTTATAGGTCAAGCTGATAAGATGTAAATTTTACTCTTCGTTATACTCAATATTGGTCAAGGATACCTTAAATGAATTAAAACCAAAAACAAAGTAATAATATAAACACAGCGATTCAAACAGAAAGTTCCGTGTACTCAGCTGTCATTTGCATAATATTTTGGAATTTATCGAACTGCCGCGAACTTGTAAATACAACCTTGCCAATTCAGACTTCCTTTGCTTCTATATTGTATCTATACTAATATTATAAAGCTGAAGAGTTTGTTTGTTTGTTTGGTTGAACGCGCTAATCTCAGTAACTACTTGTCGGATTAGAAAAAATATTTTTGTGTTAGATATCCCATTTATCGAGGGAGGCTATTTATATATATTAAATAGGTGCAACGGGATGTCGAAATATTCCACGGGCGAAGCAGTGGGGGTCATCTAGTAGTCAATATTACGACAAAATATATTTTGTATTGATACTTTTAAAGGAACTTATAGCTGCTGCGGCAAGAGCTAAGTGATTGCGGTGTCGAACTCACGGGTCCTGATTTGGTTCCATTCCTAAAACAAGCAATTTAGATCATCTGGAGGGGTTAACGATATTGTTACAAAATTACAGTTGTTAGTTTTAGAATTGTGCCAGAATTTACTTTATGTATTTTTCCACTGTGTAACATATTAACACCATTTTATTGGGTACTCATCATG
Organism: Thumatha senex; assembly: GCA_948477245.1. Lineage (NCBI taxonomy): Eukaryota > Metazoa > Arthropoda > Insecta > Lepidoptera > Erebidae > Thumatha > Thumatha senex. The sequence goes on along the minus strand of OX419731.1, from coordinate 15,599,217 downwards.
TCTCAAGAGAGAATTTAAGCGCTCGTGGCCCCGCGGACACAGTGTTCTGTAAACGATCACTGCGTTAAGCTATTAACTTACGCTATGGCTGGTCCTTGGATAGGTGACCACTTCGTGGCATTTACATTTACGAGCGTTTTCATGCTTCGGAAGGCAGTTAAGCCGTTGGTCACGGTTGCCAGTAACATGGCAGTCGTTAAGCCCAGTTGAATGCCTTATGGGTGGCTTGAAAAATTTCAACAGCAGGTCGCCACAACCTGTGCCTGTCCATTTCAATACGGCACCACCTGTTACGTGGGACAAAAAGGGCATACGGTGAAATGTGCGCGTATAGTATGCCTCTGCCTACCCTTTCTGGGATAAAGGAGTGACAATATGTGTATGTCTATGTCATCATATCTCTATTCATGGAGGTGCGTTACAAAAGTTTGTGGCAAAGGTTTATGCATCCCATGTCTACGATTGAGCTGCTATCGCAGCTGGGTGTTCTACCTGCATAAAATCGGCACAATCTGGTTTAAGTGCAGAACTGAATGGTTTTCAAATGCTAGAATACAGTACGGTTATTAAAAGGTTTTATTGAGCTTTTTGATGGTGCATCAAATTTAGGAACAAGAAATTTGACTCCTGATACGAAACTTATTTTTGTAAAACTGCACACATTTTGAGGTCCAACAACAATTTTGGTTCCGCTTGGGTTAAGTCCTCCTATATGTGCTTGAAATCTTATGACAGGTATTTCGACTAGCTTTTTCACTTCCACTAAACCCATTCCTATAAAACTAAACTCATATTCAGTTTCTGTGGCAATACAATGCTACTAATATTATAAATGTGAAAGTTTGTAAGTATGGATGTTAAGTATGATGAGATAAGTATGGATGTGAAAAATGTAGCTTTTAAGCAATATTACTGTAAAGTTTCATTAAAGTTCATAAAGTAGTTTTTACGTGAAAGAGTAACACACATTAAAATATATCAGATGTATACATCAGAATAACACATAGGCTACTTCTTATCCCGGGAACAAGTTCCTGTGGGAAACGGAAACTTCTATATACGGGCAAGGCCGCGGGGTCAACTAGTATTACAATAAAACAACTTTCCCCTTCCCCCAGCTTGCTTGGACAGCTTGATTTGGCTAATTTAAACGTGTCAATATTTAATTAAAAGCTATTATTAAACATTTAAAGAATTATTGTCTTAGAAAATGTTTTCAAAACTATTAAAAAACTTATAAATACCCGAGTATCAATGCTCACTAAGTTACTCACTATTTACCATTAACATTATATGATTCTTTGAATTAGTTCTTGATTTATTTTATTATCTTGTTTTTTTTGGATGTGATGACGATGATTGTTATAGTGTTATAGTGGCAACCGTTTTTATATTATAATATTGTCCTAAGTAGTAGGTAGAAGTAGTCTAATATATTATGCGTAAATCTATCAATTTCACTTCGACATATAAACGCGAAGCTTTCACGATTTTCCACACCATCAGTAATGTGACAAACGTTACCTAGTTTGAACTCAAGATGTCGTATTCATCTATCACGGGTTTCAATGAACGAACATACATTATACGATCATAATTAGGTAAATAGAGATATACGGAATCTCAATCATACATTTTGCAAGATTAGCACTAGGAAAGTTAGTCTGCTATTAAAATAAGTGCTCCGATGACTAAAAATGGATACGGCGAAAGCAATTGAGCTGGCTTTTAACATTCAGTGCTTTTTAATTGACACGTCAAAATAGCGCCGCCCGCCTGATGGAAAGCAAAGACGATGACCGGGAGATGGGCCGTTATCCCAGCAGGTTCCCATAGCGGCCCTCAAGTTGACGGCCCAGTGTAACTCTCTACGATTCTTTTCGCTACTTCAGGATTGTAAGTGGAGGGAAACACAAGCGCTCGCAGAGAGTTCTATGTTTTTAAAGTGAAAATACTTTGCAACTGTTAGCAGGCACGAAATCGCCGTTTACCTGCTGTGTAATACTATATATTATATTATCTGTGGTAATACCCAGTGACATTCTAATTGCCTAATACTGACTGTCTTGCCGTGGCCCTAAGCCAAAGATCTATACAGTATTTACGCACTAACTCGTATTTAGTTCCAAGTCAATTCATAACGGTACCTATAAAATACATTTGGTATATTCTCGCGCGAACGTAACGTAACATCAATATACTCACCACCACGTGGGACAAATATTCATACGGTGAAATTTAGTTGTATAGTATGCCTCTGTCCCTGCCTACCCTACTTTCCGGGATAAAGGCGTGACAATATATATGTATGACATGAAAACGTTTGTGACTTGAAATCTGTAATCGAGAATTCCATGTATTTAAGAATATACCCAACAGTTGAGCAGTCTGTTCCCCTAGAAGTTACATTCTGAACCATTCATAATCATTTACAGTAAATTTTTATGTAAAACGAACTGCAAAATTTTAGCTAACCCATGTTTTACATATTTACATAAACTTGCAACTTGTTATAAAAGCTGAGCTCAAAAGCTCGTGGATTCGTGTGGCGGGCGAAAGATAATCATTAAATTAAATCAGTACGAGAGCATGTCAGGGGCAACGAGCCATAATTCAGAAGTGGAGAGCGTCTCGCGGCCCATAACATTCAATCGTCCGCACGGGAAAAGAATTTTGATGACCTCAAGGAAAAGTTTGCGTCAAAACAGTCTGTATAAGCCAGGGAGTCATGTCGGGATTGTCTAAATCGTTCTTTTTATTTATTACTCGGGTACAACAGTTAGGCGGTCGTTTAGGGAGTGACGTCATGGAACAGCTACGTGATACGTTTTTCTTAACAGATGAAATATATTTTCATGATTACGTTACGCTTTTAAAATGAGGTTAATAGGTCGGTTCTGTAAAAAATAAATTATATTAAAACATTTCACAAAGGTTTGTTTTATTTTTGAATAATAAACGTTTATTTTCCAAGCTTATATTAGTACTAAAGGACGCGTGAAATTTGGTAATCCCACAAACGTGTTTTCTCGTGAGAATAAGATGATGTTATATCGGCCTTGGAATTATAAGGATCTAAAATTATTTTAACTTGAAAGATGGACAAACAAAAACAATTTAACAATTAAAAGTTATTTTGTATGTGGTAGAATTGCCAAATCTATCTTTAGGTATAGCTTCATAGAGTTTCTAACGTAAATTGGAGTCCACAATGTGAAACTAGAAAAGAAAATAGTTGTTGCTTGATAATTTTTATATCATTTTGTTGTAGAACTGACTAGCATATACCACGCAATTAGGGTTGCCAACAGTACTACAGTATATAGTATTGTACTATATTTCGGGTCTGCGAAATATATACTGTTACTGTAATATATAGTACGAAAAAATACTCTACTTTCAGCACAACACACTACAAACAAATCTTAATTTAAAAAAAGTGTACTATATTTTGTGTAGCTTATATTGAAAAATACTATATTTTGCTGAAGAAATGTTGGCAACCCTATCCGCTATATACATCAAACCCCAGTTATACAGTGGGAGTTTGAGTTCATCTTATTGGATGCATACGTTTAAATAACTATCAGACTTGAGCCAAATCCATCTTTAGCTGTGCGTTAGTAAATGACTGCCCGGATACGTCAAAGTTACCGGTTAAATATGTACAATAGTATAATCAATAAATCTTATCTAACATACCTAATAGTAGCCCACTGTTATGAAAAGGCTTTCCCCAAGAATCAAATAAATCTACTCTGAGATAATTTACATTTTATTTCACTTTATATACACAATCTATAAACAATTTCTTTAGTTTCAATTAATCGATGAATTAAATTAGCATATCAACTATACCAATTCGCGCCATATTGCGAGGGTCATTGACCTAAATATACCACGCTGGCCAGATGGATATAGGGCTAACAGATGGCCTTTGCCTATAAAGGGCAACGCTCTGAATAAACAGCACCTAAACAAGCTGAAATTCTTTACAATGCTGTATTTGCTTTTTTAAGAGTAAGGCCAGATACATTATAGAGTTACATTTCTCTATTGTATTGGTTCGTAGTGGATTAGTTCTCTCCGGTGGAGATGTTCTTGACAGGGCCCTAGAATTTTACATCCTGCATTAGACTTTGAATTGTTCCATTGCTAAGACTTTTGAATTTGTCCATTGCTAATACCCACATCATGGATGTGCGGATTAATCAATCATGAATCAGACTTTGAATTTCGCCACGAGTTACAATGCTCATCTAGGTTATTTCAAAGAGCATAAATACTGTATATTATATTTCTTCATACTCTTATGGTTCCTGAGAAACAGATGCCTACAGACAGACGGTCGGACGAACTGATTGAGCTGTTTTACAAGACTTTTCTAAACTTAAGGGTTCAGAAGTCCGAAATATTCAGACGCACGTCACTACAATCAAAATGCTTGCAAACAATGATTTATTATTAAATTTGTAATGAATTTCGTATAAACCCATCTCATGTCACTTAAGCTTCGACTTTCAAAGTTTACGTGGGTATCAGAAATTAATTATAAGTGTAGGAAGATAGCCGTAGTGTAGATATTGTTAAGTTTCAGTAGACTTATTAAAAACTCTATTCATCAAGTTATTTGAGTTTATTTAAATTAATATCTGAGTATTACCAATAAGTCAGAAATTTTAGTAACACTCACAGCAGTTGTTTTTAAACAGTTGACCCCACTCACGTTTCATTTTACAATGTCAAATTGTAATTGAAATTTGATGTAAGAAAAAATGAAACCTCCAGAACCCTTAAAGATAATTTTGTATTTTTAAAATAACGCTCCAAGGTTTCCCGAGTTCTCAAAAATTGAAAGGTCTTAAGATTGTCAAGATCAACTACGAGTATTACACATTTTCAATTTTTACTGAACTTGTTTACATAATCCTATTTAAATAAATAAATGGGTTTTGCTCGTAGATAGACTTCTGTGGATATTATTTGCTTATATTGCTTACGTGACGTGGATAAGCTAGCGGAATCCGATATTGAACACCGCAAAATTGTTTGCTCTGAAAACATAAGTTTCATTTTGAGTTCGTATACAATGACGAGCTTGATCAGAATAAGGGATAGTCTGTGTACATAAAACCAAACCAAACGGGAATAAATGTTATTTTCAATAAAAGAAATAGGTATATTTGCCGATAAAGGACTTCTTTTGTGTGAAGTTCACACTCGTTGAAGCTTCTCATCCAGTATTTCGACCGAGAGGCTATGGATGAAAGCACATTCTGTATTCATTCATTTGATGTCAGTTGTACTAAAGATGATGCGATAATGAGAGTAGAAACGGCAACTGCTTTTATATTTTTTAAACAACTAACATAAAAAAATTAGATCGATAATATGCCTTTGATATCACTTCATAAATTCCAAATAGTGCTCGTTAGGCCACATATTGAAACGTGACTTCACTCAATTCTAGAGAGCTGGTAACTATTTGAATAAGTAGGTAGGTACTAAACTTTACCGCTACACTCCAACCTTAAGGGATATATTCGCATGCACATTCCATGTTTATTACTTTCTGTGTAATTTAATATCGCAAATTTATATTTTCCAGAGTATTACTTGACACATTCATATTTTTTTTAAATGTTAATATGAATAGTTTTTTTAACATATAACAAATAAATTATTGTCAGTCACCTGACAGTTTTATTTTCGTAACTTTCTCTATTATGGTCCTTAGAAAGTAATAGTACAAGCGCTTGTCGACGATTTCCATTTACAAGGATTTCCATGCTTACATACATTGTCGGTTAGCAAAAATGCAGCATAAATGTTAGCATAAATTCAACAGCAGGTAGCCACAACCTACTCCTGTCCATTTTAACATGGCAATAGGTATATCATTTATTATGCGGGACAAATAACCACTAGTGAAATGACTCTGCCTACACCTTTGGGTAAAAATGTTAGTCTATATGTATGTCACAACTTGACCTTAATATATGAATATTCGCAAAACCATTATTGGTCAATAGTTTGTAAACATCGATACCTGTACTAACAAGATAAATAATTTTAAAACAAAAAGTGAAAGTGCTTGCTAAAAAAACAATAAGTGTTTTATTCGGAAAGATATACAATTTATTTTTAAATTAAAAGGAAATGTAATTTTAATGCTATATTTTAATACATTTGATACCTTGAATAGTGATTTATTTGTTCGCACAGGTCTTTTTATTTCGTAAAAATCTGAATTTTATAATTTTATTCGGACTAGCACTTTCAGAATTGGTCCAATCCCCTTTATCATGAATACGAGTATAACGATATTCACCGACCTATTTACGGAGTAATCACTACCACTGTAGGAATTATACCATTATTCAAAATGTCGACTTAATTGGCGCTGTTTAATCACGTTAGTATAAACCCCTAATCACCCAGTCCACTAGGAATAACCCACTCCCACATAAACTCTTATTATAATTGAAATAATATGGTTGACAGTCCAATATGTATCGTCTCGGCCCATTAATAAAGTCCTCCCTCAGCTGACCCGCGCAACTTTGAGAGGGATAAATAGAGAAAGAGAGAGAGAGAGAGAAAAAAAGAGCGAAGCGTAAGCATCTGTAATGAATACTATATGAGTTGAAACTTTATTTGTTCTTGAAACACTTAGCAACCACATTCATAATATTAGTAAGATTACATTCCAGTGGGAATACCAGGCATTCCTTTTTTCAGTGCTTATCTAAGGTACATAAAAAATACGTTTGCCAAATTTCTGATATCAATGTTTAATAGTTTAGGCCGCGTGTGTTTTCGACCGCATAGTTCCTGTTCTCGTAAGAATACCGGGAATTATTTTCTTTGTGAATATTTTCACCAACACTCAGTTTTCTATGTTTAATAATTTAGGCTGCGTCTAGTTTCACACGCGTAGTTCCCGTTCCCAGAGAAATATAGGGAAATTTTTTCCTTGTACTCATCCAAAATACTGAAAAATATTTAAACCAAATTTATTTTTTTTATGTACTTTCTCTCGCGTAGGTCCTTCTCCCATTTCCCATGTGTTGGATATTCTTGTTTAATGCTTATCTAAGGCACTACTCATAGAACACTTTCACCAAATTATACGTTTCTATTTTTAATAGTTTAGGATGAGTGTGGTTTTACCCAAGTATCGTTCCCGTGGGAATACCGGAAATATATATCTTAGTGCTAATAAATACTTTCACCAAATTTGATGAAAATGTGTATATTTAGAAACTTCTAAAATTATCAGTGTTTATCTACTATATTATGCATGTACTATACATGTAAACCTTTCTATTGAATTACTCTACCTATTTAAAAACTCGCATAAAAATCCGTCAAAGGTAAAGCATACATGAGGGCAGAGAGACATCCAAGCTACGTTACTATGTAGTGATAGTGATGTAGTATTCTCTCACTTCAAGAGTCTAAAAAAAGAGTAAAATGCATTCACTGTTTCTTCTTTAAGTCTCTTTCTTAATATTTGTTTTTTACCTAGTGTTCTGGAGTGTAAACTTCGACCTGTCTGTACTTGGGACATCCTTACGAGTAGTTCTAAGTAGTTCCGATGAGTTACTTCGGTGCCCGGCACTAAGGGAATACGTTGGGACTGTATGACTCTAGTCTGTTTATGTCTGTAATGACATTAACCGGGTTTTCCACACAGTAAAAAAGGTCTCAACCGTAGTTGAATTAATAACAAATACTACTTTTATTAATAATAACTACACTACAAATTCTTCTGAAATAAAATCTATTGGCCTGTAATCTAAAAATCATAAATATTTTAATAAATATCGTGTTACATTTTTTTTTAAACACATCGCCGTCTATCGCAAAGTAAGCTAATAATAAGCTTGTGTTATGGGATCTAGACGACTGATAAATTTACATATATATTTCTAAATACATACATATTATACATAGGAAACACCCAAAACTCCGTAACAATCATTTGTCGATCACACAATTTTTTTCCGACACGGAAATCGAACTCTGGACCTTAGTCGCGATAGTCGTATACACTACCACTGCGCCACCGAGGCAGTCAAAAATTAAACAAATGGTTTCATACAAACCAATACAGGTTGTACAAACCATAAGTTTAATTTTTATATTTACTACAAAGTGAAGCCGAGACAGGTTGATAAGTGGAAGTATACCATTCCTTACATTTTTTTTTAGATTTCTATCTCAAACCTGTTCACCGAATACCTCATCAATGTTTAAGTTAAATTAACACATAAGAGGGTAACAAATGAATTTTATTTTCTTCTTCTCTTATTCCCAAAGGGGTAGCAGAGGCATATTATACGCCCACATTACACCGTATGTTTTTCTCTCCCAAGTGTGAGCCTATTGCCGTGTTGAAATAGACAGATGCCGGTTGTGGCTGCCTACTGTTGAACAATCGGGACCAATGGCTTAACGTGCCCACCAAGGCACTGAAACGTTCGTTAATAGAAATACTACAAAGCGGTCACCAATCCGTAACCAACCATAGTCGAATGTGGCTTAACGCAGTGATCGTTTAATTAATACAGAGTCGACGAAAGTTATTTTAAAATAAAAAAAAGGAAAGTGACAAAACTACTTTTTTTAAGTTATTTTCAACAACTCTTTCATTACCCATATTGAACAGTGCATTGAAAATAACTAGTTCACCACTTTGGGTATTCCACCATGTTTATTTTAGAATGATGTTAACAGCTAACTATGCATTATCATCCAAACCAACAAGTACATACAGTACAACATTTCACTTCAATTGGTTGAAGTTATCTGTTTCAAAATTAAGTTGCCAAATTACTCCCGAACAAACATACATACATTACTCAAGTTAATAAAAAACTTATAAAAATATTTTATCAACTTTATTTCAAATCCTTCTATGTAGAAAACTCGTAGTAGAGTAGCACGTAGCCACACGTAGCGCTACACCAATGCCGGGTCAATTTATAGACGCACTTCATGTTCCGTGATTTGGTTTGCTAACCAGAGTGAGACGAGCCCTATCAGTTGCGCTAAATATATACGGTACTATAATTATAGTTATCACGATAATGCCAATTTATGCAGTGACATAGAACGGTAGCACCGACGGTATTCGCGATGAGACAATCACTACACAGGGTGACTGTAATACTGTATTCAATAGGTAAAGTGTCTTTGAATACATATGAGGAGCACATAGATATAGTTGCAAATGAAACTTATAAAGCTATGGGATTTTGAAAAGAACCTGCTCCGCACCCGGAGTTTGCTGAAATATAAATACTGTTCTGCTCCTACGTTCGTAGTACTCGTGAGTACTGTTCGCAAGTTTGGAACCCACTGTATAAAGTTCATATCTCAAGACTAAAATCTGTACAAATAAACTTTAATAGGTATCTTCAATACAAGTGTATGATCCCGATTATGAATCTAGATGTAAACGGATTCATTTATTACCACTCAAAGAGAAAAGGTTTATATTAGATATTAATTTTCTAGTGAAATTAGCACGATCCTCCGCGGACTGCCCTCACCTTCACTATAAGATCCACATGCGTTTCCATAAGATTTATCCGGAGGCCGTTTCTTTCACTGCACTTACAATACTAACTACAGACAAAATTCGTACTTCTTAAGAGCAGCTAAAAACTACAACAGGATGGTAGACTTGCCCGTGTTTGACTTGTTTAATACAAAGCCATTTAAACTGAAAAATAAGCTTGCGGTGCTCTGGTTTGGTTTGGTTTGGTTCAATAATTGTTAAAACTATTGCATTTTTTTTTAAAATTTAAGTCAAAATGTTTTTATTGGTGTTATAATGGTCAATCCTTATTAAACAAGCACAATAAGTGTTTATATGCGAAAACAGGTAATTGGTAAATTAGATATTCCTTGCACAATTTTTTAAAATTATACTGTTTATTTTCCTAAGATAATAAAATAAAAATTACCTTGCTAATATTTTCAAATGCCAAGGTTTATGTGTGTGAAGATTGAAATTAAATTGGATTTAGAGATAGATCTAGTCTATCCCATATTTCTTTTCCCTTTGTTAGTAGTATTATTTAATAATGTTAAATATTATAGATAAGTAGCTGAGCTATGTTAAGTTTGTATAAGTTTAATTTGGACTAGAGATCACTGTGTAAAAATAAGGTCTTACAATATTTATTTTACTGAAATTGATTCATAGAACTACAAACATCCGTGACACCTTGTGAGTTAAGCAGGGATTACGTGAAACAAACTAGTTAAAGAAAGGCGAATAGGCTTGTAACTAGTGCATAATATTTTGCATTCAAAAGGAAACGGTAGTTAGGTTTGAAAATATTTCTTGAAACTAAATGTAAGCGACTATAGTTGAGTATTTATAATAGGCCACATTTGACAAGTGTCAGTTTTTGCTTCATAGTGAGATGATATGATTAAAAATATCGCACCGATTCGGACTTCAAACGTACATGAATCGACTCAATTATTTTTTTAAATAAGCTTTCAAGAAGAATGTAGTGTAGTATTTCAGTTGAATCCCAGTCCAATTATTGTTATGCTTTTTCTATCGTAAATTTGGGAACAATTTCGGAAAACTTAATAAATAAAATAATATATAAAATATATAATTTTACTCACCTATTATGATTTATCTATCACGCCTTATCACCCATCTATGACCAGCCATAGTGAAAGAAACAAACTTTATGTTCAGAAATTCTCTTCTGATCGTGATCAGTATTTCATCTAATAGAACTCAATTAGACGAATGGATGACTGCAAAGCCAATTACCATAAATAATACGTTAGTTCCAAATTGATAAATGTTTGAACAATAATTCAAACTGAATCCTACGCATCGGAATCTATATTGCACGAACTTAATTGTAATCTGGTTGAAACATATGTCTATACTAGTTGACGCCTGCGGCTCCGTACGCATGGGGAAGTTTTCTTGTTTCCCACGGCAAGTTCCCGTGGGAAACAAGGAAACTTCCCCATGCGTACGGAGCCCACAGGATAAAAAGTAGCCTATGTGTTATTCTGATTTGTGTAAGCTATATTATTGTAAAGTTCCGTCAAAATCCGTTCAGAAGATTTTGCGTGAAAGAGTAACAAACATCCATACTTACAAACTTTCGCGTTCATAATAATAGTAGGATTTATTCAGCCTATTCATCACTAATATAATTATTGTATGTTGCAATTTAATTGTGCAAAAATCTAAAGCAAATATTATTTACCACTAGGACGTAAATTCTGATATGATATAAAATACATAAACAATAGCCGCCATGTTATTTTTTTGTTGACCGCTTATTAGAGGATAGATAACAATATGTGTAAATAATGGGTATGAACAGTAAAAATCCTTTAAAACGCACACAATTCCTCAGAGACTTAGGGCCGTATTCCAGAACGTATCTCAATACTCAATCAACGCTTGAGAGTAGTATTTATAAGGGAAAATCTAGCCGCAAGCGTTGACTGAGTATAGAGAAACGTTCCGGAATACGAAGCTAAAATATCGTGTGTGTCTCCACAAAGTGTTCTTGGACCAATTTGTTTCTTGTATGGCTTTCAACTTGTCTTAACGACTATCATTCTACTTTCACCCGGGTCAAACAGCTTAAGACGCCTAGTACAGCATTGTAAGCTTGTAAATAGAATAACCATAAACAATTACCCATCTCAAAACAGCTCAGTGCTAAAAAAACTACATATATAACTAAAATAAAAACTACATATATAACTAAAATAAAAACTACATTAAAACTAAAATAAAAACTACATATGAAACTCAGAAGCGCTCATAATCCAAAGACTATGAGCGCTTCTGATTTTTAAATTAACATTTATAAATTTCTTCGTATAAAACGGTAACCTATTTGCAACTTATATTAGTTAAACCACTGTTTATCTCAAATAGCTACAGTAACGCCGCCAGGTCTCGGATGATCATAGCAAATTCCAAGTTGCTTGTTCGCTAAACTACTTGTGACAACTTGCAGCTCTTAATGGCACATCCGTTTACAGTCCTAAGGTAAGTTGTAAAGTCGAGAAATCTCCTGAAGTAAAATATGGAATAAGTTTAGTTTGTGATGTTATTTAAAATTTTAATGTATTGGATACTCTTACTTACTTGAGACATTGTCTTCACCCGCTTAAAATTTAAACTTAAAGATACTTAAGATCGCCAGGCATTGAGATCCATCCATACTTCTTTCGCTTCCTGTAGATTCGCTTCATACATGCACGTCTGGGTATCCGAGTACTTTTAACGATGTAAGTTGAAAAAAAAAAAAAAAAAAATTTTACCTTTCTTTTATTCGGGAAAAAGAAGTCTAAGTTACTACAATATATAATTATTTGTTACAGACCTATCACTGGGGTAGTAACGTACCTTATTTGAAAAAAAAGGGGAAGAATACCTACAAGCTGCAATTTGAAAATGAAGTGAAATTATTAAACATGTATTCATTAGAAAGTTTTCGAAATATCAATATATCAAATAGAATATCAAAATAGATGAACAGATAAAACTGAAGGCATGAAACTTAATACAACAGCTTAAACTAGGAATTATATTTATGTGGTAAATAAAAAAAAATTATAAACAGGTATTGTTGATAGACTCAGAAAAGACCATTCTTATGTAAGTTTACTCAACACAATACCGAAGAGAAACTTCCTGAAGTAGGCAACAAAGTCAAAAGTTACGAGTACTTAATGCACTTTTGAATATAAACACAGAGAAGTAACATTGTATTAAAGTTAGTTGAACAATGCAACCGTCCGACAGTTCAAGTTTTGAAAGTGTTTAATACGGACGCGCACTGCATTTCAAACGTAACTTCTACAAATTAAAGAGATAGCAAGTTATGACAAATTGTCTAGTTTTTTTTTTAGTCTAAATGCTGATTGACATACGCTACTATGAACATCATTGTTAGTTAAGTAGTCCAATAATTTCTTTTATTTTTCTCCTCATTTTGCATAGTCATCGGTCGGATCAACGTACCTAAAACCAGTAACCAGTAGGCAGGGTGGAAAGTGACATATATGCCTGCCTTCACGTGTTTGTTTGAGACAGATTTTAAAGTAAAATAAATTTTAATGAAATATATTTATTTGTATTGTTGATTTGAGTTTTATCAAAAATTTACAATATTATTCCCTTTCTTTTGATGAAACCATTGTACAAATAGAAAGCACATTGAAAAGCTTACTAAAGATTGTAAGCTGATATTACCTAGCCGAGACCTAATCGCTTTAAAATCCATTGAAACTGGAAAGCGTATTTGTGTTTGCGCTACTTACTGATGTGACTTTACCATTTTGGCTGTTGAGTTTGAGACTGAAATGAAAAAAATTCTCATGCTATTATTTTCTTTTCTGTTTTGTTGTATACACTTTACCTGCAAGATTATTGTTTCCTTTTCTGGGGTAATTGAAAAAATACTATCTGAAAAACGATATCAGCTATGAATCTCTTTTAAATTAAGCTTTTATTAATCAAGATTCTGTGCAGCATTATTCATTTATTTATTTATTATAATAGTACAACCACATCATACATATTAACACAACCAATAAAAAAAATATTGGTATTACATCTGATATGGATGGCAATTAAGGTGTACAAAGCATTCGTCATAAAAAAAACATATATTGTAGTTTTATGTAGAGTGAGAATACGAAATAAGTTCTTACAATGAATAACTCTAGGTACATTATGATCTAATTTTTAATACCTAAGTTAATTTTATTATTACTTTAACTGAACGTATAAAAAGGACTAGGAACTCTATCTTGTACTAAACATAATGCAAAGTGTACTTTTAAATTTGTTGAATAAAAGGTTAAAAATGTCAATGTCTGGATCACGAGTCATGTCATCATGGATATTATTGCACAAATCAAGGATTCTATTAATAGGTGATTGTCGGCCTGAATTTGTTCTAGAAAACCTTGTATGGAAAAGCTTTGTAATTTTGTATCCAGGGTAGGAGTGAGGAATGGTTAAAGTTATTTTTTCTAATAAATAAGTACACTGTATTTGATTATTAAGTAATCTATGGAGAAAACAAAGATCAGAAATTCGTCGGCCGTTAGAGAGACTGATCATGTTAAACTTGGATAAGCGTTGGTTATAGGGGCTTCTATGAGATAAGCCGCTGCAAGAGTAGCCAATATTTCTTGTGAATGTTCGTTGTATACTTTCAACTCTATGTTATCATTAGGATCACAATTCGGATTCATGATGATCAGTATAGTGATTCATTTTTGATTTTTTTGATTTTTATACCACTGAGGTGGCAGACAAGCGTACGGCCCACCTGATGGAAAGTGGTCACCGTAGCCTATGGACGTTTGCAACACCAGATGTGCAGCACTCGCGCTGTCGACCCTTTATAAACCTTCTAAGACCCCTTTTTAAGATCCCAATACTGTAGACGTTCGGGAAAACCCAGGCAGGGAGTTCATTCCACAATCTAAGCGTACGCGGAATAAAGCCTCTATCGGACCTATCCGTGTGCGTGCGTTCTGGACGCAAAGTGTGAGGGTGAACACCCTGTCTATGGCCCGTATTAATAAACGGATCTCAAAATCACTCTCAAGTGCGATCTCAGCTGATACACACTCAAGTTTTGGTTCGCATCTTAAGTTCGTGGCTAACTAATAAACACATATCAGCCACATTTCAAATGATATTGCTCTCAAGAGCCGTGACTCAATTTACGTCATTTGAGCTTGCTTTTGTATGACTTGAGAGCTACATCTTGAGCTTGGTTACGTCACGTTTTGTTATTACATATTATAAATGTGAATCGCTCGTGGCCCCGCGGTCTAAGTGTTCTGTAAACGATCATTGAGTTACGCAACTTACACTATGGCTGGTCCTCGGATGGGTGACCACTTTGTGGCATTTATATTTTCGAGCGTTTCCGTGCTTCGGAAGGCACGTTAAGCCGTTGGTCCCGGTTGCCAATAAAATGGCAGTCGTTAAGCCTGGTTGAAGGCCTTATGGGCGGCTTGAAAATTTCAACAGCAGGTAGCCACAACCTGCGTCTGTCTATTTCAACACGGCAATGGGCTCACCACGTATTACGTGGGACAGGAATCCACATGGTGAAAAGTGGGCATATAATATGCCTCTGCCACCCCTTCGGGGATAAGGCGTGATGGATATATTTATAAATGTATAATTAACAAAATGTACCTCATACTATAATGATGTTTAGTATGATCATGATAAGAATATTTATTATTATTATGTTAAAATCTCTTTGACATGCTGTCAATGAATATAGTAGTTATATCAAAAGGTAAAATTTAACAAGGTTTAAATCTTACTAATATTATAAAGGCGAAAGTATATTTGGATGTATGGATTGATGGATGGATGTTTTTACTCTATCACGCTCTAACCCCTGAAGCAATTTGGTTGAAATTTGGACATATGCTACTTTTTATCGAGAGTTCCTGTAGGAATCGGGAACGGGAAAATATTACCCCGCAGGCGGAGCCGCCAGGCTTCAACTAGTTATATAACACTAGCAAAAATTACCGCAGCTCCGGCCGCATGGTTTAGTTATCCCGTACCCGTTTCCCACGGGGAATTGATCCCGTGATAAAAACAATATTCATAAGTAAAAAAAAAATTAAAAAAAAAGGTAAATGAAAAAAGTAATATAATATTTTTATTTTATTCACACACAATTCACAAACAGTACCTGACATTTACTTACAAATGTGGGCGTATAGTAAGTATGCCACTGGATACCCCTTCGGGTATAAAGGCGAGACGATATGTTTGTATGTATGTATGTAAAATATCATCATAATAGTCTACATACATATAGTATCAGTAAAATCAAATTGATCAATAACATTTTGACACTCCCAGTAAGTAGTAGTTAACGCACTTAAGTCACGAATGGACTGCACTCACAAAACGCGATCTCAATGGAGATCTCATGATCGCTCTTGAGATCTCAGTGTTATTTATTAATTAGTGACATCTTGAGTGATAGCTTGCACTTAAGTTATAGCTCAAGTTTTGTTTATTGTATAGTACAGCATCTCAAATACGAACTTAAGATTTTACTCAAGACTGAGAGCGATTTATTAATACGGGCCTATGGCGAGCGGTGCGATGATAAAAGGTAGCCGTGGGCATCATACCTAGGTAACACTGAAAATTTTTAGAACTGACCAGAAAGAAATATTGCTAATGAAATTTTTTTTTGGAATTAAAATTATAGAACTCTTTGGTTCGTTATGGGCTTACTCAACAACAAAGCTATGATAGGCTGCAATTAGAATTTCATAATGAAGCCCCATCTTGTGCCACTATTTACAATTGGTTTAACGAGTTTAAGCGTGGACGTAGCAATCTCAGTGATGATCCGAGTGAGGGACGTCATTTAACGGCGACTACTGAAGATAACGTCAGTGCTGTGCGACGTATGATAGAGGAAGATAAGAGAGTGACCTCCCAACTAACATTAAGCGCTACTATAAGAGTTAGAACAGATATATAAAAGAGCTAAAGAGATCCTAAGGTCATCAATAAGTGCTGTCACATAAGAGTTATAGCAAGTATACTATACCCCCGGATTGGACACAAATTCTTATGATCTTAGGTTCCACTATGGCAATGTAATGGAGTTATAGAATGAATTTAAGAGGTATAGAAGAGCAATTGCGGAGGAACAGTAGCGCTAACTGAGGCCTAAAACGCTGTAAGAGTAGTATTTTGGTGACCATTAACTCCTTAAGCGGTATGGTAGAGCTACGTGCAGCTTACTGACTCTTTGAGCGTTATAAAGAGAGTAAATTAATGAATATAAACTCCGGGAGGGGTATAGTAGATCTATGATGTAACTTGCTTACGGTTTTAGCGGTTAGAGGGTGGTAATAAGGTAAATTGTAACGCCTTGAGTTGCAGTATGGATCTACAATAGGAAATTACAGCGTCTAAGGATATATTTTTCCTTAGTTTTTTCTTATAATTTGTTAAATGAATTAAGAAAGATATTCCCTTTCGAAGGGATCAAATAAATATAGTGTAATGCGTTGTGTTTACCAAAATAAATGGCGGAATTGGGTGCAAAACTTTTAACTGATTTTTAGTGCAAAATGAAGCGGAATTTTCATTGCGAAGGTAAGTAAACTGTGAATATGTGTAAATATTATTAGCAAATAATTGAAGCGCCCACTCTTTGCGGTGTATTTATCTAAAAAATGTTTTGCTTCACATGGAGCAAAACATTATTTTTAGTAAATTTGTAACAAAACTTTGCCTATTGACTTAAAGAGTCGTGACCCTGTTATTAGAATGCTATAAAAATAAATACTTTCATTGTATTATGTTACCTTTTAGTCCGTTTCACTGTTTTTTATTAACTTTATAATCTAAAAATGGTGGACCCATGAATTTAGAGATCTGTAGTAATTTTTCAAAACCGCTACCTAGCCTACGCACGACTTTTACACGTAGGTATCTCCTAGTTGCACGAGTGCTAAATTGTTTTTATTGTTTGATTTGCCAAAATTGAAAAGATTTGGAATTAAATACGTTTATGGTAGCTTGCTTAGAACTTTAGAAGTCAATAATAAATGTTAATTTCTAATATAGATCTTATAGTAGTAAGATTCACTCAAAGCTATAACATAGAAGCTTTGGTCTGTATTGTAGGGATAATAATCGCTGCACTACGCGTTACCTTCACAAATTGCTCTTATAAACTTGCTTTGTCACTGTAAGCGTAATATAACTCTTTTTTGCCGTCGCAAGCTATAATTGCAGCTACTACTCTACCTTCATAACACTTAAGGTTATATGGTAAGCTCTATTTGCAGCCAAATTGTTTGTTGGGCTATCTGCAGATACGGGCAAGCCTAGGCATTGGTATGAGTCAAATTCAAAAAATATTACATAGAACATTTAGGTGTCAGGAAGCTTTGTACCAGATGGATTCCCCATACTTTAACCGACGACCAGAAACGCATTCGCATGGACTGGTGTCGCGAAATGTTAGATAAGTTCAACGGCGGTGACTCAAATGCTGTATTTGATATCGTCACAGGTGATGAAAGCTGGATATATTGCTACGAACCCGACACCAAAAGACAATCAGCTCAGTGGGTGTTTCCTTTTGAGGATCGGCCAACTAAGGTAAAGAAAGGAAGAAGTTAAGGAAAAAAGATGATAGCCTCGTTCTTTGGTCGGAAAGGTCATTTCGCGACAGTTATGCTAGAAGATGGAAGGACAGTTACTGCAGACTGGTAGGTCAATCGCTGTTTGCCTGTTGTCTTGGAAAAAATTCGACAGCAGCGCCCTCGAAGCAGGATCCTTCTTCACCACGACAATGCTTCAGGGCACTCCGCAAAACGGACTGTTGAATATTTGACTATGGCAGGTGTCGAGATAATGAGTCATCCGCCATACAGTCCCGACCTGGCGCCCTGCGACTTTCATTTATTCCCAAGAACTAAAGATAAACTTCGAGGTATTCGCTTTACGAGCCCTGAAGATGCGGTGAAAGCGTACGAAAATGCCATAGAAGAAACCCCTAAGGAAGAATGGGCCCACAGCTTTTCTCAGTGGTTCCATCGCATGCGACGATGTGTAGAGAGGAACGGAGATTACTTTGAAAAACAATACAAGTATTAGCAACTTTCTACATTAAGCCGTTTTTTATTTTCTAAACATTTTCAGTGTTACCCACGTATCAAACAACTCCTCAGAGCACAGACCGTTGTACAGGCGTTAGAACACGCATAAGGAGGTAAAGTCTCTCCTGTCGCGAAGGGGCTCGACACCGCCCGCTAGTAAAGGATCGTTGATAATCCTCATAGCACGCCCTTCTACCGAGTCAAAAGGTCGAAGCTGGTATTCAGGCGCACCAGCCCAGGTGACAGCAGTACTCCATGTGCACTTGCGACTTATAGAGGAGCAGTGTTTGCTCTGCAGGGAAGTACTGCCACGCCTTGTTGAGCACCCCGAGCTTTTTGTACGCCAGCTTCGCCTTGTCCTCTAAATGACTTCGGTATTGGACCTCACTAGAGATTTCAACACTAAGAATCCCAATACTATTGAAGATGGAAAGAGGTGTGCCCAAAAATTGCGGCGCTACAGTAAATGGGGATTTTTTAAGACTTTTCGCGCGGAATATTAGTTCCTAAAATATAATTATGTATGTTTTAGATGATTTTATTTGTTTAATCACACAAATTCGCCCATTTTGTCCACTGTTGGATGTAAGTCTATTCCAATTTTCGACAGAACACACGGTTCCATTCCTTCCGTATCCAGTCCTTTCCTGCTGCGTTTTCCATCATCGGTCGATCTGGTGAGCGGTCGTTCTATCACTTACCGTTTTTGTTTACATTTTGTGTACCTTTTATCACTTGAGAGATGAATATTTTTTAAGAACTACATTAATAAAAATCCGTACAGTTGAGACCTATAGAGGGGAATAACAAAAACTACATATAAACGCGCGTTAAATATTACCTTCGCTGACGCAGCCGTTTAAAACATTTATTATTGATTAAAATGGACATTTTAAAAAAATACGTATTAGATACTTTTCTTAAAAATAAAAAATTACGATAAGCTAAATCCATTATAGACAGGAAGAATCAAAAACTTCCACGAGTAACGGAAATGAAAGAAACTGGCGTCGCCGGTCGACAGGTGCCTACCTAGCTAGCTATCCAGCCTGTTGCCGTTCCTCTCGCATGTACCTACCGCTCTACAAGCGGAGATTGCACAATATTACGTTTTAAATCACTCATTTATATATAGTAGATGGTTAACCTATAGGATAAAGGAGACCTTATCCTGACAATATTATATTAGTTTTGCCAATAGTTCTAAAGGCGTAGGCTAGATATATCAACACTACTCTGATATAGCTCAACACTTGATAACTGAGGTATAAAGTTTTTTTTTTCAATTACTGGACAGGCAAGTGATTGTAGTCAGTTCAATTTAAAACCAGTGCCACCCTATAATAGGTCGGATTTTAAATTAAAACTTATACACTTCCATAGCTAAATACCTTCAAATCACAATATGATCACCATCAGAATGTGATTTTTTTTATATGTGGCACGTCAAAATGGCGTCGCCCGCCTAATGGTTAGCAAACACGATGACCCGTGATTGAGGCCGCTATCTCAACCCGCGCAGCGCTCCGATAGCGACCCTCATCTTGACGGCCCAGAAATATGTCTTTGCACGCTTCTCTTAAAGGACCCAGGATTGTAAGAGGAGGGAAACACGTGCGCTGGCAGAGAGTTCCATGTTTATATGGTGCGACATATGAAATATCTACGGAATCTTTCAGTTCTGGGCAAGATGGTGTCCACAGTGTAAGGATGACATCTCTGCCCCGCCTGTGCTGTTCGGGAACGGAAGGGGGAGGGTGGGACCAATTGGAAGAGTTCTTCAGAACACTACCCTTCACTCACCGTGGTAGATGCGGTAAAATGCAGCTAAGCTGGCGACCGTTCTGCGCATCTTCAACGGTTCAAGACTGCCAGTAACCACTGGTCAGTCTATGATGCGGATGGCACGTCGCTGCAACGCGTCGAGAGCTTCAAGCAGGTACTTGGCAGAGCCTAGAGATGTAAGCAGTATTCCACGCACGAACGAATCACTTATATAATAAGCATCTCTGACACTTTTATAAAATCCGCCTCCCCTGTTAAGGACTCCGAGCTTGCGAGAGGCCAAGCTGTTGCACCCCTCGATGTAATTTTTATTGTTAAGCTCTCGACGAACGTCCAACCCCAGACTGCTGAGGTAATTTTGCTGTGATAGTGTTGTGTTCTGAAGAGTTGGAAGGGGAAGGAAAGGGGATAATTTAGCAGTGAATGCACATGCTTGCGTTTTCCTGGCATTGAATTCGACCAGATTATCGGAACCCCAACAAGAGATGCGGTCCAGACTGTGATTGAGTTCCGCCACAACTTGTTAGCATCAACATCCGTCCGCTTTGCCGTCAGGTGACTTACCTATCTCCCATGCAACGTACTATCATCTGCATAGCAATGTATTGTGCCCAGGGACTACATATCATTCATTCTGAATGATATGTTGTCTGTATAGATGCTTCACGAATATCATATTTGAGAATAAAAATATCAAAATATAATAATCGGATTTACACAAGTTTATCATTCTTTTCCTTCCTTCAACAAATACAGTGCAAGTTTAACTTTTTCGAACACCTTATTCAATGAGAAATAACATAAATTTAAAAAAAAACGATGGAGAAGAAGCCTTGCGGCAAATGCGAATATACACCTGTAAAAAGGAATCAATGTCTGCATTTACAAATCTTGTTGACTACCGCTGTTACGACATTTCTCTAAAACAGAAACACCATTAACACTATTGTTTACAAGAACAATAGTGGAAGAAAAACAATAGAAGTTCGGATGTCCGCGAGGATCCAAATCAATATTATACCTTTTGTTTCGTTACTTGATATTTCTCCCAGGGATAAGATACATTTGTAACTACACTTTTAATGATAGCTACAACTGTTTCATTTCATTATATTAGGTACCAACAGTGTGCCTCGTGCGAGTTATTTCGAGCGCCTTTACAGACGCAATCAAATACAAGGCAAATAAGCATGATTATGTCAATAAGAAAGGCTTAAAAGTTAGTATTTTCCGTGTATCTGAAAACAGGAAACACAAAAAGGTTTTACTGACTTTGACTGCCTCTGTGGCACGGTGGGAGTGCATCCGACTGCTACGCAAGAGGTCGTGGGTTCGATTCCCACCCAGAATAAAACTTTCTGTGATGAGCACGATGGTTTATTCTGTCTCTGGGTGTTATTTATCTATAATATGTATGTATTTAGATATATATAGGTATGTTTATCAGTTATCTGGTTACCATAGTACAAGCTCTGCTTAGTTTGGAATCAGATAGCGTTGTGTGAGTTGTCCCAACAATATGTATTTATTAAATTTATTTATTTATTTCTCTATTTAACCAATGATGCAATTAAAGACAAAGTTTTATTTGTGAAAATCAAAGAACCTTGCCTAAATGAATTGAAGTAATGACGATGAATGTTGTCGATGTACGAAAGAATCAATTTAGTGACCGGAATCTTTCAATAGTTGCCTATATACTGGAATGAAATCTGGTAAATTGGAACATTTAACTTGAAGACAATATCACATTTGATGAAGAACTCTGTTAAAATTTATAAACACAGTAATAATTACTAAACTTCCTTTCGAGTTAATTTGTCAAATTAAATAATGTCACTTAACACGATTTCTTACTCAAACTTGGTTCATTTCTAACCATTTTATATAACGCTATATTTCATGATGAACCATCATAAATTTTTCAGTCACATTTACCGCATGTATACAGCGGCTGCCAGTTTTGTTCTAAAACAATTTACAGCTCACGTACTTTAATATAGGTGGTGTTTGCGTCATTTGAATAGAAATGAGGAAGTTTCGTGCATAGAATGTATGTCATATAAAATGGCAAACATATTGAAGATTAAATGAACAGTTAGACGCTTCGTAGCATTTCGTTTATTTCTTCTTACAATTTAAACTGTTACTAGCAATCTAGCTTTGTCGAAAACAGTAATAATTTCATGTTTGTCTATTTTTATTTTTAATATTGATTGACAGAAGGAAATATAGGCACCTTGGTGTTCTAAGTTATCAAAGTTGTCTTTTTGCACTTTCCATAATGTAAGCCCAAACAATACTTGCTTTTCATGTCATGAATATTTTGCTGGGTGTACGATGCGCTGTTAATTTTGTTTTTACCACAGAAAACTGACAAATATTATTCAAACTCATTTCCCTTTAAAACACTTCCAAGTAGGACGATATACAGAAAATGATTTTTTTCTTTACATTTTTATGATAAGCCAGAAGAAGCCAATTTTGAATAATACTCATCTGTAAGTCTATATTTCATGCACGAAACGTAGAAGATGTGAAATATCTCATTCAAGCCAAAGTTTAACATATAAATTGCTATCAATTTTTTTTAGATCTATATTTTGTGGCTGCTCGATGGAGATAAGACGCGGGAGCGCCTCGCCGTGGTTTTATTACCTAAATGTGGAATAATATCCCGCTGAATGATAAAATACCGATTATGGAAGTCTTTTTAATGCGTACCTATGCTGCAAAAGTACATAAAGATTGTGAGTTTGATGTGCCGTTAACTTAAAAATAAAACATTTTCTTCATATAAATTTATATTTATGGCGAAAAAAGACAAAAAGACAAGGTTTGGGGTGAGAGTTAATCTCGTGCCCTTTGCCAGTGAGCTACCAAACCAGACCAAACCACACCAAATTAATTTGAATTTCGTCTTAAATACAACCTTTGAGCCATTTATCGAGGTGCTTGGCAAATGCAATATCAATAAATGAGTTTACAATACCGATACCTACAAAGATCCTACTAATACTATAAACGCGAAAGTTAATAAGTATGGATGGATGTTAGTTACTCTTTCACGCATAATCTACTAAATTGATTTTGATGAAACTTTACAATAATATAGCTTACATGTCAGAATAATCACATAGGCTACTTTTTATCCCAGGAACATGTTCCTGTGGGAAACGGTAACGGGAAAACTACACCACGAGTGCGGAACCACGGGCGTAAACTAGTTAATAATAAATTAATATTATGGAACATTTTAACACAGCGCCATCTAGCTCAAAATAAGCAATAAGCATGTGCTATGTGACATTACTATTGACCAATATGAAAATATGATTGTTTGCTGGGACACACGATAGACTGAGTTGTATACGGAAACTAACTCCCACTATGGTTGCGATCACAAATAAAACTATTTATTTATTTATTTATTTTTTTTAACTTTGTATCTACTCCTCTACCTTTTATAGACAACTAGTTGACGCGCGCGGCTTCGCCCGCATACAGAAGTTTTCCCGTTTCCGTTTCCCACAGGAACTTGTTCTCGGGACAAAAAGTAGCCTATGTGTTATTCTGATGTATCAGCTATATTATTGTAACGTGTCATTAAAATCTATTCAGTAGATTTTACGTGAAAGAGTAACAAACATCCATACAAACTTTCGCATTTATAATATTATTTAGATAAGATTAACATTATACACGTAGAGTAAAATAAAGCAATACTTAATTTGAAGACTTCTGGGAACCATTTTGTTCAATTATTCAACTCAAACTATGGATATTTTTTTTAGTTTTGGAGTAATTACCGTAAAATTTGACGTATATTTGTACGTTCATCTCTTTAAAGAATCTTATAGAGGAAGAATTGTTACTCGCAGCTTCACTCAAATCCCTTTAACTCCGGATTCTTCAAGCGAAGCGAGGTGTGTGTAGATTGATTTAAAACAGTAGTGTTTAGTAGTCCTTAATCTTTGGATTAATATAGGACCAACCGGAAACACGTTTGTGAGATAACCAAATTTCAGGCAACCTGTTCCGATGACGTTTTCTAGTATAATAATTAAATGAAAATATCGCACAATTTTTTTTCCTGCTGTAATAAGTAAAAACTCATTTCAAGGCTTTTCACTTCAGGGATAAAAGGCGTGACTAAATAAGGTCAATATTGAATGCAAATTGGCCTAAATCCATATCAGATTAGTTGTATAAATTTTTAAACTGTAATTGATATCGTTTTTTCTATAACGCTGTTACTTTCAACTTGTAATGCAAAAGCGCGATCGATATAGATTCTACTATATACAATATATGTTTCCAAAAATACAATCGCCATAAGCAACACCATTCTCAATTCTGTCAAATAGCCAACATAGCCTAAATATTTGTGTGATCTGCAAAGGTTTGTTTAAGAGTTTTAATGATTTTTTGTGAATAATATAAATTAAATAAATAAATATTGTAGGACATTTTTTTACAAAGCGCCTTCTTGCCCAAAAAAGCTAATATAAGCTTGTGGTTTGGAATCTAGACAACAGATAAACATACTTATATATTTCTAAATACATACATATTATACATAGGAAACACCCAAACTTCGAAACAAACATTGGTGGATCACACAAATATTTGTTCCGACCCGGGAACCGAATACCCGATCACGCGGTGTGAAAGCGACAGTCACATAATATGTAGCAGTTGCCTAGATCTCGGTGTATCCCGGACGGGGTAGTATAGCTCCCAAAGCATAAACATACATATTAGCTTCATTTGGGATTATGACCAACTGTTTATCAGTTTATATACAGTTGAAAGAGAATAATGTATTTTATGTATGTATTTTGAAAGTACAAAAAATATAAAATTGATGTAACGCTAATGAGCTTGAAGCAATTTAATTAAGATTTGCAAAATATTTACCATTAAAATGCCAACGCTCTCTTTGACAATACCTACCCTGACAAACTCTTTGGGCCTAATTTAAAACCGATTTTACTCCGACAGTGCTGACATTATCATACGCCAAGTATCGTATTAACATCGCAAAGGGAAAGTTTCACTCGCTTGAAATTTAAACAAACCTGCTTCACGGATTTCATTTAAAATTTTTAGACATGGAATACTTTACGAGTATAAAATGATACGGAAAAAGAAAGTAAGTACAATGGAATTCTTTTTCGTTACTTTTTCCAACGTTTTTATTAGTAGTTTTAAATTTATTGGAATTAGTTAAATTGGTTTTATTTTGAAGCCAAGTTGATATAATATGTGTAATTGGTTATTATAGTAGTGGCTTTTAGTAGTTCTTTTCGTCTGTATGACGTGATTATATTAGTAAACGATTCACCTTTAGTAACGACTTTAAATAGTTCACTCTGAAATCATCAAAAGAGTCTACCATTTTCCCTGATACTCATGAAAAAAAAGTAATTTTTATTATTTTTAAATAAGAAGAATTATAAAAATTCGTAAATTTTCTAATGAGAAAATAACTCAATCTCGGTACCTACTCTCCCAATTATATAATAAGAAAAGCTAAACTTAATTTCTCAAGTGATGTTTGTGTGTGTGTCATAAGGTCTAAAGGAAAGTCTTAAAAACAGTGCCACAAAAGTTATTAACTAAACCAATAAGTGTTGAGAAGTATATAAGTAAAACACATATCATTCCATATCGCTTTAGCGCTATGTGATTACAACAAAATATATTTGTATCTACAATGAATGACTCAATATCCCTAAATAAACGTTTTTCATTACTACCAAATAAAGAAATAAAGGGTTAAAAATTGTTGCCGGCATACCCCGAAACTAAGGAGCATCATAAGATAGTTGTTCCAACAAATACGTCCATTTGCAATCAGTTTCTACTATCAGATATAGTATTATAACGCGCGAAGCATGTAAGCAAGGCTGTTATAATAATTTGAGTTGTTCAGTTCGTATCGACATCAGTAAGATTACCACGTACAGTACATTAATATTGCAAACTGGTTTTGGGTAAAGTTTAGGATATACTGCTCCCAAGTCGTCTTGATCACAAAATATATACCAACAAGTATTTACGCGCTAGTATACAAGAGTTGTGCGTAAGATAAAGTAAATTATGACGAAGATGTTTTAGATTACCATGAATTCATTATAAAGCTCAGGAGAGCATTTCGTAATAAAATATGTGCATAATACCACATCACTAAGTAACGGTACATCACGTTTATGTGTTCCCCGAAGGACTAAGTAAGATTACATAATATGTTTGAATAGGCACTCACTAGATATTCCGTAATAATGTATGATCGATCACAATATTTACAACATACTCTACTTTGATGAATCCTCAAATTGCTTTTGGTGTTTGACCCCACTCGTAGTTTCAAGTGGATTATTAGCAACAAGTTCAGCGTTTAAATTTAAACATATAATATAATAATATGCCTCTGCCACCCCTTCGGCGATGAATGATTTATGTATTGATTTGTGTAATATTTATTGTTTTATAATAATTTATTTGAAGTTGCCTTCAAATTTAGGTAGTTTAATGATTACTTTTTGTGTAACTAAACTTAAAACGTGATTATTCTTATTTTAAAACTAAATCTCTTTATTCAAGTAACTTACATATTATTAACATTTTTAAAATTCAAATAATGTCAGCCTTACAAACTATTCAAATACCCGCTCCTCACCGTTCCCGGGGGAAAGGTGCCCATCACACTTGCCGCGTTTGCACGCTGGATTGCGATGGCCAGCCTCTGCACCAGAAATGATCCGGATCGAGAGTCGAAAATTTTAAAACTAAACTGATCGTGTAGTTTTTAAACATTTTTTCCGATCAATATCAAATTTAGGTACCTATTGTAAATGCAAGTTTTAATTTTATATTGGCCGCAATATTTATTTTTAATTATCACTCTTTGTATAACTAAACTTAACACCAGGAAGACATGTAGTTTTAAAACAGTAATAAATCAATTGAGTCAATCTAATGAAAAGTCTGTGCACTTGTCATTTGTTTATTTCCCGGTCAAAGGAAATAGAAAACTTTTTCTTTGCAGATTGTAACGTCACTTGCAACCCCTTTGATGACGCACGCAAAGGAAACCGCACCAACGAGTTGTAGTAATTAGAAGCTTTTCCTTGAATACACTACGCGAAGGAAAGTATTATTCTGGTTTGTCCTTGTACTTTACTTCTACGCTTCAGCACCAACTAAACCTTTCATTAGAACTGGAGAACATTTTAATGAGATAAAAATAAAATCTTTTTATATTCTTCTTTTCTTAACCAACAGAGCTTTTTTTAAAAAAAACTTTTCAGTGAAAACACGTAGTAGTGTTTTATTGCCTTGGAATAAGCTTTCTGCTAGTGTTGACTCTCGTTGCGGATAGTACGACATGTGCCGATTCAAACGCACTCTTGAAGGTGCGTTTATTTACGTTTCTTTAGAAATAGGTGATGCGTCTCGTTCACGCCTTTCGACGGAAAAAGGGCTTATTATCTCACACGTTTTCTATTTTTCCTTTTACAAGGATGGCAATGTACTTGTGTACATGAATTTTATTTTAGTTCCCAGATATGATGACAAATGTACCAAACAATTTTTAACCATTGCGTTTTTTGACTGGTTTTCAATTTATAGTCATTCAGAATTTTTCTAAACAATGATTAGTATAAAAATACTCGTAGAAACACTCGTAACACTGCTGCTGAGTATTCGGTTTGTAACATATCACTGTATAAAAAGCAGTTCAAGCATGTGATGGGTGACCAATTGAATTTCCGAGATTTTCCGTGGATAAAATATACTTGTAATGGTCTCACTACGGGGGATGCCGACGACCGTGCAAAGTGGAGGAGAATGGTAGGCAACTAATAGGTCATGTGCGCGTTTTTTGTATATAATTTGAGGTAAACGCACGCGGTATTATTATTACTTTCGTCTCTATTACATATTAGGTGAGAGACAGAGAGAGGGCAAGCAACATTCCTCGCCCCGTAGTCAAGCTTCTGTAAAAATGGCTAACAGCTAAAATACCCACACAACAACCGTACAAAAATCCGTAGTAGAAGAAATAAACCATTTCTAACATAAGCTACATAAAAGCTCTTTTCATACTATTTATTTTGGCAGGTAACATAGATAACATGATATTAAAGCAATAACTATATCAAAACAGTGATAAAAATGCGGAAAACACACAAAAGTATTTTTCAAATGTATGTAAGAGCTTCTCTTGGTTACTGCTTCTTATGAATGCCATAAAAATAACTTGTTCGTATAAATTACTTTGATGAAAATATATTTCTGCACTTACCGTGGGCCACAAATCAGAGTAAAGTGGGACTTATCAGGCAGCCTCTACATAACTAAGCTTCGGTGACTTTGTAAATGAACGTTGAAGGTTTTACCGCCTTCCTGTCGGTAAATCATTTCTAAATTTTGTCGACAGAAACCGCCATAAAGTAAAGTAGCTGTGCCTGTGATTCCACATGCCTGAAATAATTGTTTTTTTTCTAAGTATTAGAGCATTTTTTTTGTGTGATGTAAACACTGTAGAATATGACTAATGAACTAAATAAGCCTACAAAAAACTAAAGAATAAAATTAAAGTGTCTGTTTGTTATTCAAATTAATAGGTTTTCACTAAATGCATATGTATATACATAACTTCAGAAGGCTTACATGGGGACATACTGGTCTAACACGCAGAAGCCCTTCGAGAATTTTTATCTAATAGGATATGGTATATGATATATGATATACTGCAGACAATCCACGCCCACCTTCAATGGGAGTTAAACTATTGTAATATATGCTGACTACTTAATGAGCTATTGGATTGGGTGTTAAATGGATTGGGTGAGTTAAGCTATAGATGAAGACGGCGTATGCCATTTTTAAAATCGTATTTTCAAAATATTAAGTATAAAGCTATACAAAGTAGATAAACTGCAAATTTGAGCTTTAGTTACTGATTTTGTAAATTACGGCAATCCAAGTATTTTCAAATCACTATGTTTAGAAAACTGTCTTGATAAGTTTCAAAAACATTTTTACGACCTTCAGAGGTAGCAATAAAAGGCAAACAATATTTTAATTATACACAAAACTCGTGTTTCTTTGAAAACCGATGTTCACCTTTGGTTTTGTAGCAGTCTGTAAAATTGTGAATGCTTAAATTCACGCAAGTGGTAAGTAACAGACTCGCTCGTTAACGAGCCAGCTATGAATATTCTTGATTCTTTGCATATTCAACAGAATATGAATCACAATACCTCTCTTATTTAGAAAAAGAAGCGCTAAATTTAATATTATAACATTAAAAATGAATAGATTTGCATATTCATAAATAACTGATGACACTTTAGTATTGGCTGACAACGCATTTATGTAAAACAGTTTAATAAAGCCTGAAAATTTTGGATAAAATTTCAAAACATGCTGCAATGAATGCAAATGAAATATGGCGTATAGTATGCCTCTGCCAACCTATTCGAGAATAAAACTGCATGTAGGTAGAAATAACAAGAAATGAATGAATGCATGTAGATAAAATTACCAAGAAAGTGAACTCCAACAATAGAGTATAACACTTGAAAGATGTTGATGTTTCATTCCGTACAACGTAATATAGCACTGGACCTAAGTACTACGACAAACACATTAATGACAAGAGACATGCTTTTGCATAACATAAGATATAAACAGTTCCTTAGCAGCACTTACGTACACAGTTTAAGTGTTGAATATCTTTAAGTAAAGACTCTCGGCCTAAAGTGATGTTGAAATGAACAGCCTTTATTCTCGTTGAACAAGCTAATATATTGTCTTATTCATGAAACACGATTGAAACCAGCGATGTTAAGTGAAAAGTTTGAATGTAAGTTTACCTTCTTGAACAAAGTTCGACTGGATAGAGGGTAGTACATTATAAAAAACTTACCTGGATTGTTAGAACCTTTTGGTTTTGAATAATTTAGAATCTGTAGACGGCTGTAATTTAGAATCTGTAGAATTCCAAGAAAAATAATTTTTAGTCAATTTAGAAAGTGTGTAGTCGGGTGTCTTCATATTTTCCCTAGAATTTGTTAAAAGAAGTATTTTATATAAAATCCTATATATAAAAAAAAACTAACTATCTTCACGCTGTATCCCTGACGGGGTAGTCAAAGAGGACAGATCGCCAGGCTTCGCGATCCATGCATACTTCTTTCGCTTCTTCGAGATTCATCAATCGCTTCATACACGCACGTCTGGGTATCCGAGTACTTTTGACCTTTCCGTTTTAAAATATAAACATATATAAACATTTTTTTATTTAATATTAACATACATACATACATATTGACACGCCTTTATCCCCGAAGGGGTAGGCAGAGGCATATTAAACGCCCACATTTCACCGTATGCATTTTTGTCCCACGTAACAGGTGGTGAGCCCATTGCCGTGTTGAAATGGACAGGCGCAGGCTGTGGCGACCTGCTGTTGAATTTTTTTAAGCCGCCCATAAGGCCTTCAACTTGGCTTAACGACTGCCAAATGAAATTATTGGCAACCGGGACCAACGGCTTAATGTGCCTTCCGAAGCACGGAACTGGGGTGGGTCTAAAGGGCCGAATAAATTTAATAAAATGTGTCTATTTTAGATGATAAATTTGAAAGAAATTTTAAACCCGTTGCCTTTTTAGTGAGGTGGTAACAAAAAGGCTAAAAGATCTTATGTGCTAGACACTAAGTAGCACGACCAATTAAAGTCCTGGTAGTCTCGGACTAAATAATAAATTAAATAAATAAATATCCATCACGCCTTATCCCCGAAGGGGTGGCAGAGGCATATTATATGCCCACTTTTCACCGTGTGGATTCCTGTCCCACGTAATAGGTGGTGAGTCCATTGCTGTGTGGAAATAGACAGACGCAGGTTGTGGCTACCTGCTGTTGAAATTTTCAAGCCGCCCATAAGGCCTTCAACCAGGCTTAACGACTGCCATTTTACTGGCAACCGGGACCAACGGCTTAACGTGCCTTCCGAAGCACGGAAATGCTCGCAAATGTAAATGCCACAAAGTGGTCACCCATCCGAGGACCAGCCATAGTGAAAGTTGCGTAACTCAGTGATCGTTTACAGAACACTGAGACCGCGAGGCCACGAGCGCTTCAATAATACACGGTAATACACGGTAATGTGTTGTAGAACGATATAAGGATGTAAGGGTCATACATGGCAGCTTACCTAATGGATGTCGAAGATACGAGTACTTATCGCTGCTTCAGTAAGTTTCTGTGGCGTATTAACCAGTAGGTCACACCTGAGTGACTGTACTGTGAGGACTGAAGGGAGGGTATGCCATTGCATACACTGGCAAAGGCGTGAGCTTCATGACCGGGAGCCTAAGGATGGTGGTGGGCTGCTCGCTGTTCTTACAGAATCAAGCCAAAGATGGCATGAAAACTACACGGTACTTCGTGTCCATCCAAAATTCAATTACACAAATGGATAGTTAAATGGCCATAGAATTTATAACGAAGTAAGGACTGTAAAATTTCGCGAGCGGTGGAGGGAACCACCGCCGCCATTTTTAGGTAATTTTACTGCGTATCAAGATTAAAAAGTTGTATTACTTTTAGCTCGGAAAAGCTACGACATACGTTCAAATTTCGAAAATATTACGTTACGTTTGTTTTATGTACAATATGCAGCCGTGTCCATGACACAGGCACATTTATTATTCTAATTCTTCTAATACGTATTATGATAATGCCTTTTTGACATAAGATCTGACATGGCAGCTGACACATTTGAGATTACAGTGACGACATGTAAAACTTCGATTTTGAAATTACAGTGATGACTTGTAAGACCTAGATTTATCTTTCTACCTTTCCATAATAACTTTTACTTAAATACTAACAAGGATCGCTTTTGTATAATAAAAGAAAGTTGTAATCAAAACTTCGCCAATGGAAGGTCTTGGAGACGTGATTATTGTTGTTTGTTTTCTTTTCAATATTGGAATAAAAGTTATATCGATGAACATTTCTTCAGCGATCCTAACTTCCACTTGGCTGTGCTATGTATCCGATAATAAAGATTGGTTAAATTTCTATTATCTATTCTTGGAAACTAATATAATGGAGGAAAAATAGAGGCTAGAAGAATCAGGAGAAGGCTATCAAAACTGTAGTATCGCTAAGCAAAAAGTATTCAGTGATGATCTTTTCGATCGATATGATCTATATGAGTACAGGCATAACTGAAAACCAGCAAGGATGTGAAAATTCCCAAAGTCGTCACAGCATTCCTACAATTTTATAATAGTATATAATATGTATAGATGCAGAATAGGTAGCTACTGCAGAAAAAGATAGCCAACCAGCGCAACATTTCTGGTGTGGTAGGTACTTACCAATTTTTGTATACGTTATCATTATTATTGTGTACAATTTTCACTTCTACGGTAAAAGACGCTCTCTCACTTAACCTAGCCTTAAACTACTTTAAAGGTTAGCCTGTCTGAAATCATAATGTCGTTATTATTTCATCCAGGCTCGTGCCAGAGTCACTGCTGCCGACAAGGCGGCTATTTTCGCAAAATTATAGCTACTCGGCTCTGCTACGACAGACCTCAATTTCGTACTTGCACGCAAACTTACAAAATGCATTAAAGAAAATATTACAAAATTGTGCTATCCTACTAAAATGCTATAATGTAAAAGTTTGTTTGGATATTTTAACAAATTACTATTTAGAATAACGCATTAAACGAGGATTGGCCCCAGAATAATCGAGTCGCAATATTAACAAAGTCGTCGGGGAAGTTATGACTCAGATTTACTACGGTCAAACTTAGACGCCTCTCCCCTAAGTACTAAACCGCAGATACAGATTATTGACATGCACAGCTATCAAGGGAATTCAAAACAGAAATGAAAATGTTCGGTCAAAATTTAGTGCTCTTATTGTATTTCTAATTTATTTTATAGATGATGATACCCTAGGCTCCGACAGCGTGGTGATGTCTTCTCGTACCTGTAACCCACTAAGTTTTGTTTCATAAATAAAAAGTATACGCTAATTTTAAAAGAGTCATTCTGATTTATAAGTTGTATTACAGTACATTTAGTTATAATATAATCCATTAGTTACCACAGGTTTTCATAGCTCGGAAATAACAAACTTTAAATCAATACACCAATAACTTGTCACCAATAATTTAGTCATTAATAAAGCTGATAAAGGTAACACTATAGTGAATGACATCATTCTGACAGATGAGTTTCAGCGCCTGGGTTCCGATCCAACTTTGAAGTATCACGCAGAGCTAAAACTCCGTATAAAAGCAGCAAAATACCTTTTTCCAGAAGATTCGCCGTTACTTCGGACCTTAATACCTATGAATCCACAATGTCCACTACTTTACGGGTTACCAAAAATTCATAAAGACAATGTACCTGTCCGACCTGTAGTCTCGTATATAAACGCGCCCACTTATAAATTAGCCAATTACCTCAATTCACTTATTAAGGAAAAGACCGGTTTCAATCCAAAATATTGTTTACGTAACACTTATGATTTGATTCAAAAAATAAAAGACATCGAGTTGCCGCGTAATTCAATATTGGTATCGTTGGACGTAGATAGTTTGTTTACAAATGTTCCTTATAAGGAATGCTTAAAAATCATAAATAATATGTTGCAAATTAAAAGATTACATCCAGATACTATGTAAAGAAAATATATTTACTAAACCAATAACATGGATGAAGGATTTAGCAAGTGAGTTCACATTTGAGTGCTGTGGAATAGAAATTCCGATGTATAAATGTATTATTATATGTATATATAGAACTCCTAATTCAAATGTTAATATTTTTCTAGAAAATATAGAAATATTAATAAATAAAATTCGTAAGCGTAAAAATAAGAATATTATAATTTGTGGTGATTTTAATATTAACTCTTTAAAACCATCTAAAAAATTAAATGAATACTTAAGAATAATACAGAACTATAGATTTCACTTACATATAAATCAACCTACGCGGGAAAATTCATGCTTGGACCATATAATAAGTACAATTCCTACAGCAGAAAGTAAAGTACACAACCTGGGGTTATCAGACCATAACACTGGACAAACAATTAGCATTCCCATTGAAAAGGTAGAAATCCCAAAAAAAGCTTACTTTATTCGAAGGCGCAATTTTGATGAGTATAATGTAAATAGATATGTTGAGTGCTTATCAACATTGACATGGTCTGAAGTATATGAACAAAGTTACGTTAATTCCGCATTTAACATATTTCACGATTATATTATTCTTTTCTATAACTTATGCTTCCCGATACGAAGATTAAAACTTATTAGCACCAGAAGGGGGAAAGTGCCGTGGATAACCAAGGGAATTAAAAAATCTTGCGTAGGTAAAAGAAAACTTAGAAACGTATACTTAAAAGAAAAAAATAGTTGCATTAAGATTAAATATAGACAATACACAAAAATTTAAAAAAAATGTATTACAACAGCTCAACAAATTAGAAATGAAAAGTTAATTAAAGTATCGAATAATGTATGTAAGGCTACTTGGGATATCATAAAACAAAGTGAAAAAAACCACCAGGACAAAAGTAACCGGATACTAAAAATAATTCACAATAACAAAGCAAGTACTGATAGCATGGTGATGGCTAACGTTTTCAATAATTATTTTGTCGAAATTACAAATAATTCCGTTGTAAATAATTTATCTTGCAAGGTAAATGAAAGAAATAGCCTAAATTCTAGTATATTCTTAGTGCCTACAAACTGCCATGAAATATACAAAACAATTATGTCTATTAAAAATACTACAGCAGTGGGGTATGACGAGTTTCCTACAGCAATACTAAAACGCAGTGCCATAGCCATTACACCTGTTCTATGTCATTTAGTAAACCTATCCTTGAGTGAAGGCACCTTTCCAGAAAAACTAAAATTATCAGTCGTTAAACCAATATTTAAAACAGGAAATAGGGAATGTATTGAAAATTATAGACCTGTAACATTAATACCAGTGCTTGCTAAAGTATTCGAGAAGATTATGCATTCTAGAATCACGAGTTTTTTAAATAAACACAATGTAATAAGATCAGAACAGCATGGGTTTCAAAAGGGTAAGTCTACCACATTAGCTGCTTTTAAAGTCATAAGTAAAATAACTAAAAATATTGATAAAAACGTCCCAACTATAGGTATTTTCTTCGATATGTCCCGGGCATTTGATTTTGTAGACCATAATTTATTAATTAAAAAATGCAACGGGTATGGGATTAGAGGTATAGCTGAAAAATGGTTGTATACTTACTTAAGCAACAGGCAGCAATATGCGGAAATAAGAGGTGTTGATGACAACAATGAGGATAAAGCTTTTAAATCCACTAAAACATATAATAGAGTAGGTGTTCCGCAGGGCAGTATTTTGGGACCTCTACTTTTTATAATTTATGTAAATGATCTTCCAGAACATATAAAGTATCCTTGTAGCTTGTTTGCTGATGATATTGCTGTAGTTGTATCCAAAGATGATGTGTTAAATTTCAATATGGAAATAAACCTTACCGTAGCGAAAGTGATTGATTGGATGCATAGTAATGGATTAAAAGTAAATATTCAAAAAACAAAATATGTACAATTTTATAATCGTTATAAATTAACTAATGATTTGGATATAACATATAATAGTCACGCTTTGTGCGAAGCAGATAATATTGTTTTTCTTGGAGTTCACGTTGATAATCAATGCAAATGGAATCTGCATATTCAAAAAATTTGTACAAAGATTGATAGATTTGCATATGCACTCTGGAGACTTACAAAAGTATGTAACGTAAACGCTGCCTTACAGGCGTACCATGGATATGTCGCTTCCAACATAAGGTATTGTTTGCCTCTTTGGGGGAATTCCATCGATATAAACAGAGTATTTGTAGCCCAAAAGCAATGTATACGTGCGATATGCAATGCAAAGCCTTTAACTTCATGTAGACCTCTATTTCGAAATTTGAATATATTAACTGTACCTTCAATGTACATATTTGAATGTGCCATATTTGTAAAGAAGAATCATTGTTTATATAAAACTTTTAAAGAACATTATAATTTCAATACTAGATATCCAGACAGACTAGTGCTACCAAAAATAAAAACCACATACTACAGGGAAAATTGTTACCCTATGACAATTAATATATATAATAAGATACCTAATAATTTTAAAGATTTGACATTGGAAAGATTTAAAAAACAATTTTATCAGTGGTTAGTGGACAAATGTTTTTATACGATAGAGGAGTTCTTAACTGCAAGTGGGCAATGTTTTAGATGATATTTGTTATTTTGTTTTTTTTATTTTTGTTGTAATTGATTTAATTTTTGTTGGAATACATATAATTAATTTAATTTTATTGAATTGTAAAATTGAGATCGAATTTATAATAGTTGAGATTGATTTCCATCAAATTATAAATGGAAAATTGGCATTTGCATGTCTAAATTAGACGAAATGTGCTGTGGATAAATATGTACCTATATAAGATCAATGTATAACCATATTTCACGCAAATAAATAATTATCTTATCTTATCTAGAACAAATTAATGATATTTTACGCTTGACGGAGCTTTGTATGAAGCAAAATTACTTTCAACTTGGCTATGAATATTATGTACAAAAAGAAGGTCTAGCAATGGCAGACATATTTATGGACTATTTTGAAAATAAAAATATAATCAATAACAGTCATATTTCATATTATTATAGATATGTAGATGATATAATAATGAATTGGACGGGTACCCATAGACAACTAAGTATATTTCTCAGTGACTTAAATGGCATTCACCCTAAAATTAAATTTAAATTAGAGATAGAACAAAATAATTTATTGAACTTCCTAGACCTATCAATTTCAAAAAATGGCACAAAGCATAGTTTTGAAATATTCCGTAAACCAACTTATACAGATACTACAATTCCTTTTAATTCTTGCCACCCATGGCTTCACAAAATGGCGGCTTTCCATAGTATGATTCATAGGCTATTAAATGTTCCATTAAGCGGAGAGGCATTTGACAAGGAATTGAATATTATTTGCTGCATTGCACAATCTAACGGCTATAGCTCAAAATTAATACACTCACTTTTATTAAAAAAAGCAAAATACGAGTAATATGGTTAAACTCCTTTTGTACCCATCAACTAAAGAAACTAAAAAGTATACTTCTAGTCTCCCATACTTTGGGCGTATGACACATTGTGTGGCGAGGGTACTTAAGGAAAATAATGTTTTCTCGGTCTATAGACCTCAAAATACCTTAAAAACATTATGTAATGGTAAAGATAGTATTAGTATTAATATTATAAGTTGAAATGTGATGGTTGTAGCAATGTTTATATAGGCCAAACAGGTCGTTCATTTGATACCAGATATAAGGAACACTTAGGAGCATTCCGAAACGGTCACACAGATAAATCACATTTCGCGAAGCATTTGCTGGACACCGGGCATATTTTAAATGATAACAACAGTTTTGAAATTTTACATTTATGTGAAAAGGGTCTAAAAATGTCCGTATTAGAGCAGTTAGAAATTATAAAACGGGACGGGTGTACTTTGCTGAACGAACCAACAGACTTCCACATTTCGGTTTTGCTTAGTTTATTCAAAAATAGACAAAACAACTAGAAGTCTACATCGCGCTATCGTTTGGTTGCGTTCGAACTACAATAGGTTGAGGTGAACGCATAAGTACTTTTGCTGCCAAACAGTCTTGATAATGCCTCGTGTGTAGGCGAAACACGTGTCGACATCGTACGACATTCTAAAAAGCGGAATATTGCAAAAATAACATTTAAAAACAAAAATAATTATAGTTTTTTTTAATCCATTAGTAGTTGTTGCATGAAAGAGCAACAAACATGTATAAAATCATTTACATTTATAATCTACGAGCAGGATACAAAACATACTCAGCTGAAGGATCTGACAGCTGTATGTATATTTCATAATAAAAGTACAGAAGTTCATCTTTACCTACTGCTGATATATTCGGAGTAAAAACAAGCATTATCTACCCTTACAAATATTCAAAGTCAAATAAGCTTAAAACCATATACCTATATACTTCCCTTTATTAAAAGTACACATAGTCGTTGAGCTAGATACATATATTTTGACATCCCCATGTATTTGTATAATAGGTGTAGAACGTATACCTTTCTTGATCCAGGATTTGCCAAACGAAATTGAGTTGTAAGCTGCAAGAAAGTTGAATTGAATCCCGAAACAATTCTTACATGAGCCGAGTAAAGCATAATACGGCACTTACGCTATTTGTTTTACAAAATACATTTAGGTACAGAATATCATCTTAAATGAATGCAAATAATGGTATTAGTTCACTGGAAAAACACTCTAGTTGTTTGTGTTGAATTTTGTTACCGTCAATTGTGATGAAGTTTTATTTATTAATGTAAGCGTTATTGGATATTTGCAATTAATAACTTCATCGACACTGTATTGCTTGCAGAAAACAAGCAGATTATAAATTAGTAATGTCCGTGTTATGTTGCCTCATAGCTTGAAAATGGAGAAATATGTTTAGGATTATGGCACAGATAATTAATCTAGTCAGTCTTAGGGCCCTATTCCAGAACGTTTATCAATATTCAAGTAACACTTCAGAGTAGATTTTATAAGGCAAAAACTAGCCTCAAGCGTCGATTGAGTATTTTTTTTTATTTTTCAGTTTATTGATGTAAAAAAACAGTGTCAAAAACAGATTTTTCACTTAATATTAATATCTTAATTACTAATTTTAACACCAACATCATTTACCACATATTATTATATTTGATTATATAAATGTGCGTTGTGAACAAGCAAGTGGATTACATTGAAATAGTAATGTGGGGTGGGTTAGATTAAGTTTACATAGTTACACATGCATATTACTACCATCTACCACATTAGGAGCGATCTAGTGAAATTCAATTAATTAATTAATTAATTGTCCCGGCGCATCGCATTCAATAACGATGTTTTAAATGTACTTGGTTTAGTCGCCATAATATCGATATTATTAAAAAATGTATTGTAGGAGCTTACAAGTCGATGTAATGGCGAGCGTTTACCAGCATTGGTGCGGCACCTAAAGGTTTTAGGTATTAACGTTCTGGAATATCCGTATTCCAGAACGTTAATACCTAAAACCTTTAAGGTCCGCCTTAGAGTGTCCTTAGTTTTTCTCTTTTTTTATAAGGTGAGCAATATTGCCACGTGAATAGAAGCAGACCGTGCTCAGTTCAACTTGTTTTTATTTAGTGAGATCAAACAAACATACACATAGTCAGGCAGACACTATACCTAGGTATATTGAACAAGCGTCCATGGAGTTTCTTGCCAGATTAATCTTCAGCAAGGGTAGGCTGTTTCAAAAATGAGTTGCAGGATTCCTCTGGAACAAACATACACACATCGCAAGTTAATAAAAAGCAAATGACATTTGTCATACTTACTATAATGACAAAAGAACATGTGACAGAACTGTGTTCCCTTCATACTCACAGTTAAAGTACTATAGCGTAAAATTGCAATCATTCCGTAATTCGTAATGGTTCCATTTATACGACTTTTTCTTTTTAATTGAATTTAAATGACGCAGTCGTTAATGTTTACGGTATTCAACTCTATTACCATCTAAAAGCCACGTTATGAATTCGTGTCAGGGCACAATTAGAATTAAATGGGTACTCGTAGAACTTTTGATAGCCGTTGACAGTTAGTAAGTTGCCTCAATTGTCACAAACTTAAGTGATTAATAGAATTAGGGTACAACTAGTTGGTTATCATATTCATCCAAGCGTTTGTAGCATTCGAAATTTCCACTGTTTACTTTCCTACCATATTGTATACTAGTTGACGCCCACGGCACCGCACACGTAGTGAAGTTTTCCTGTTCCCGTTTCCCACAGAAACTTCTTCCCGGGATAAAAAGTAGCCTATGTGTTATTCTGATGTGTAAGCTATAATATTGTAAAGTTTCAACAAATTCCAATACGTAGATTTTGCGTGAACATACATCCATACTTACAAACTTTCGCGTTTATAAAATTAGTAGGATACTCCTAGCAGGTTGCTAGTGTTTTACAAATGACCCTGTATATATACATACATACACACATATTGTCATGCCTTTATCCCCGTAGGGATAGACAGAGGCATACTAAACTCTCACATTTCACCGTATGTCCCACTGAACAGGTGGTGAGTCCATTGCCGTGTTGAAAACCAAATTATATTAACAAGTATAGGCATATTTACAAACTTGAAGAAATTTGGACTCCGTACCTCAGTTTAAACAATATTATTATTATTATTTTTTTATAAAAGTAATTTTCATTTAGAAAAAATACAGAACTAAGTTTAAAAAAAGATTCAGTTCGTTACTATGCGGCATAAAATAATCATTCAAACAGATGATTGTAATTATATTGTTTATGAAAACTCTACATAAGAAAGGAGTAGAGTTTGATCGCTATGTGTGGGTAGTGTTCGTAAACCGATTTGAATAGATTTTTATTTTAATTGAGGTTTACCGAAGTGGTTCTGAGACCTGCTTTAAAAATCGGTTAAGTCGTTTATTTTTAATAGATTTTTTGTGTCAGGGATATATTAAATTTTGAAAGATTAATTTAAATACATTTAACCTGTTAGACTAGTATTAATATTTTGTTCAATCATTAGCAGATCTATTTCGCGTAGTACGTAGGTCCCACTATAAGTTTAACGTAACTTAAAAAAAAACAACATGTTGCTTTTCAAAATACTCTCCTTTACATTTTAAACATTTTTTGTAAAACAGGAGGAACACAGATCTGAAGGCATATTTTCTACATGCTGATTGAACGCTATCACTGCCTCTTAGGAGTTGGTAAAAGTGAAACCTCTCATCAAATCTTTGATTTTGGGGAAAATACAGAAATCACAGGGTACTAGGTCGGGGCTATGCGCAGGATGGGTGACAAATTGTACTTTTTCCGAAGCTAAAAATGACTTTGTTTTGTTGGCCGTGTGTAAAGAAGCGTTGTCATGATGTAGGAGAACGCGGCTTTTTGGTCGTGTTTCGCGAACTTTTTCTAACACCCTGGGTAAACAAATGATAGAATACCACTCGGTATTAATACTCTCTTGATCTTCAAGTGGAATTGTACAGATGGGATCCATAACTGAGAAAAAAACGTGATCAATTTTTTACCAAGGTTTCTCGCCTGTTCTCATTTTCAAATACCTATTCACAAGATTGCTGTGTTTTTTTGGGTTCAAAACAATAAATCCACGTTTCGTCTCGCGTGACAATGCCATAAACAGCATTAGAATGTGCGAGGTCCTTCAGTAGCATCTGTGAGCACCATTCCACGCGAGCCCGCTTCTGCTCCGCTGTCAGTTCATGAGGGATCCAACGACAACAAAGTAAAATTTCCTGAATTTGGCTCATACCAATCCCCAATAGTCCTCGAATTGTCTCATAGGTAATCCGCGGCTTTTCTTCATTTAGCCGCTTAATAGTAGCCACAATATTTTCTTTGACGGCAGTTGAAGGCCGCCCTTCACGAAATTCGTCATGTAAAGAAACTCGCCCTCTCTCAAATTCAGAAAACCATCGCCTCATGGTGCTCAAACAAGGTGCTTCTCTCCGAAAAGCATTTAGAACACGAGCGGCACAGTCTGGCGGAAAGAGAGAACTTTTAAAATTATAAAAAATCATCGCTGTAAAAATCTTTTCGACTTAATTGCATTTGCGTTGCGTTCGTAGAACTTCGATGTGTGATAAAAAACAATTGACATATGATTTCACGCCAAATGCTTTTTTTTTATAAAAAATATAACATTCGAAATTCAAATAGTCCCGATTAGCTAGAAGTGCAAAACTTTTAGGGTGGATTGCATCAACTTACTATAACAATAACCAAAACCAAACCAGCCGTCAAATCTCTGGTTAAACACTATTTGAATTGCACCATTCTTACAATGGCTAAACTGACGTCACATCTGACACTAACTTTAACAAGCCGAATCTTGGCTGTTAAAGTTATATCGTCGGTTATATTAACAGTAACAGACGTAATGACGTTACGGTCAACTTGACACTACACAGAATAATCAAATATTCCTATATAATATGCTTAATTGTGTGCATAAACATTCATAATAGGTAAAGTATAGATACCTACATAAGCTATTGTATGATGGCATTAATGCGTGATATTTTATAGGAATCTAATTCTTCTGATACTGTACCCTTTTAAATATCAAATCTTCAGGTGGAATAAATGCCGAGACATACAGTCGTCGTCCAACGAATGAGTGAGGAACGATTGAGTTTGACGAAGAATATATATTGTGCGAAAGTAGAAGGAGCCAGGGTAGGCCGAGACTTACATATGAAGACCACGTGAGCAGATTGCTCAAAAACGAAAATGGCAGACGTGCATGTATGTAGCGATTGATAAATCTGCAAGAAGCGAAAGAAGTATGCATGGATTGCGAAGCCAGGCGATCGGCCCGCTCTGAATAACCCGTAAGGGATACAGTGTAAAGATGACATTAATAGCAGTACATTAGTAGGGTTTATTCTGTGGTTTATGTAGAAATAAACAGACAATTAAATACTTTAATAAACAATTTATTAATTATCATAGTATTTTTTATTTTCTAATATGTCAATTTGAAATTGAAGTTTTATTTCGTTCTTCATTGTCTCACGATTTGATCATGTAGTTTTTTTTTGCTGCCGGATACTTTGCTGAATTCTTTCCAGTTCAAGGGCATGGAGACTGTCTAAAACTGAAATTCTCTTTTCGCGTAAAGCTCTTTTCATAAAACCGTCACTATTATTTTCCTGGTATCTCTTAATCATGCCTGAAAATGAGGACAACAATTAATATTTAAAATATATATTAATATTTATGAGAGATATGCCTAAATTTAATAAAATTACAACTTCTTTTTGAAAGAGCGCTCGTGGACTAGCTCAGTGTTCTGTAAACGATCACTGCGTTAAGCAACTATCGCTATAGGTATAGGCGGTCCTTGGATGGGTGACCACTTTGTGGCATTAACATTTGCGAGCGTTTCCGTGCTTCGGAAGGCACGTTAAGCCGTTGGTCCTAGTTGCCAGTAAAATGGCAGTCGTTAAGCCCAGTTGAAGGCCTTATAACCCAAAAAAACTCGGCAAAACAAAAAACTTTGAAAAATTTCAACAGCAGGTCGCCACAGCCTGCGCCTGTCCATTTCAACACGGCAATGGGCTCACCACATGCTACGTGGGACAAAATGCATACAATGAAATGTAGGCGTTTAGTATGCCTCTGCCTACCCCTTCGGGGATAAAGGCGTGTCAATATGTATGTCTTTGTGGAATAAAGATCAGACATCCATACTAATACTATTAAAACAAAAGTGTTTGTTAAAATTTCATTAAAATT
Organism: Thumatha senex; assembly: GCA_948477245.1. NCBI lineage: Eukaryota > Metazoa > Arthropoda > Insecta > Lepidoptera > Erebidae > Thumatha > Thumatha senex. Next base: position 15,555,204 of record OX419731.1, on the reverse strand, counting down.
TTCATGAATATTGGTATGAATATAGATTCGAGTCTTGAAGAAAGCCATGCAATAGTTTTTAACTAAAGTGCGCAGAGCCGCAAGCGGAAGCTAGTCTGATATAAATTCATATCAAAAACACCTACGTTTTAATGGTGGTGCCAACGGTTTCCTCAATGAAGAATGAGGATACTGCAGTCAAAATTAAATAATATTTGATGAGTCTTTTTCCTTTTGAACTGACGAATTTTCATCACCATGAATGCATGCATGCATGTATTTTAGACATTAAAATGCTCTTGCGTTTATCCACCAGCATTTGCAGATGATTTACTTCATCTTTACTAAAATTAACACTTCTCTCTCTAAAAATAAAAATATTATATTAGTAATTTTTCACTGAATATATAACCGACGCAACGGAATGATAATGGTGAACTTCATTCATACATTATTCATCTAACCCAATAATTGAGCTTGATCCTGTGGCACTTTCCATGTTTTCAGTAAACTAAATACTTACTTTATTTATAATTATTACTAGTTCAATTTCAACGATCAGTCTGCAAATTTGACGTTTGAATTAGTCTGACAATTTTTTATGACGCTTGAACGAAGTGTTTCCAGAACAGAAAAATTACCCCTTCAATTTTCATGGAGAGCAGGTAACTTTACATTTGCAACCCCATTAACATTTACTATAACAAAAAGTAGGACTGTGCAACGCATCATTGTTAAATTTTATTGCTACCGTTATTGTTACTGCTAAAGTTAATTTTGACGGAAACTATAACCAAAGAATTCGTGCAATTCACCCTTAGTGTACTACATGTACTTCTAAACATGTACTCGTAATTTTACAAAATTTCAAAGCAACTAGTTATCATACATAATGTATATGGCATAGCCCCAATATTTTATGTACCAGCTATTGAACACTTTATGGACTGCATATAAATTTACTGCGCACTTATTTTTATTAGCGCTAATGTTATATGACTTGGCAGGTAAATAAAAAAGAATTGCTCCTAATGTTTACGTGACGTGAGTAACAATGTATTTTTTGCTGACGATTTATCTGTCACGAAAATAAACAGTTGACAAAACAAGACAACTCTAATGGTGGTATGATCCGATTGCCTTACCCTTCCCTACTGTTCTTTTTTCGGCACTTTTTATTTGTTTTGGATACCTATAGCTATTGAGGTCTATTGATTTCACCTTACATGATCTTGGATGTTTTTCTTTATTAATCAAAATGAAAAATTACGAGAGATATGGTGCTTTGCATCGCTTTGCCACTAACCCACGCTGCGGAACCATCAATAGCCCTTTAGTACGACACTCCAAATACCCAAAGTCAACTTTAAAATAAGTCATAATATACCTAATACCTTACAGAAAACTATATATACTAATACATAAAACTTAGGAGTTTTTAAGCTATTGCATAGTTTTTATCGTGGGCTTTGAGTGGGCTTTAATCAAGAAATTCCGTAAGGAAAAAAACCTAAGACGAAGGTCGAGACGAGGTCACACCGAGCACGGCCGAGCTTTGGCTAACGTGTATGTACATATATTATATGGTACGTTTGTTCGAAGCTGTGTGATGGTGATGGTAAAGTGAGGGTGATGGTGAGGGTGAGGGTGAGGGTGATGGTGAGGGTGAGGGTGAGGGTGAGGAGGAGGGGGAGGGGGAGGGTGAGGGTGAGGGTGAGGGTGAGGGTGAGGGTGAGGGTGAGGGTGAGGGTGAGGTAAGGGGGAGGGTGAGGGATAGGGTGTTTTTTTTTGTTTTTTTTTAGTGGAACTTGTATTTATATCAAAGAAAACAAAGGTATGCTATGCAATAGCTTTACCGCGGTAGTCTACGGGTGCCACACGTCTTTTTTTGTTTGTTTGGTTGGTTGAAAGAGCTTATCTCAGAAACTACGGGAAGGATTTGAAAAAAAAAATTTGTATTGTATAGCCCATTCATCGAGGAAGGTTATAAGTTATATATCATCACGGTACTACCCTGAAAAGCAAAGCAATAGTCATAAATGTCGACAAATATACATTACTGTACAATTTATAAACGAAGGTATTAAATAGGTGCGACTGGAGATCGAAGTATGTCACGGGCGAAGCCGTGGGGGTTATCTAGTAATATTTTTATATTTGTAACATAAATACTTTATAAATGTAACTAATTATCTTTACGCTGTATCCCTGCTGAGGTAGTCAGAGAGGACAGATTGCCAGATATCGCACTATAAGTACACTTAAAACCAATTTAAATGTATACTGTTCTATATATTTTTAATATTTGGTAATATCTATTTTAAATTATTTTTCTAAAACACGAACACTGATATAAATTTTAGGTCTCGATATCTATTTTACTCGATTTGTCTATGTGCCATCAATCTTATCACTTGCCTGTGAAGACTAACGATCGTCTGGTTTGGTCTTGAGACATGTAATTGAAACGAATGGCTGGAAATTCAATTTTATGCTCTACATTATTGATGGTAATTTAGTGGGTATTTATGGATAGTACATTGATAGATACTACCTTTAGTAGTTAAAGGGTCGAATTTACATTAATTCTTTTTAACCATAAATAAGGTACCTACTTATTTAGTAAAAGCTATATATACCAAGTAGACAAGGCCTAAGTTGACACATTTATTTTTACTAAATAGAAAATAAAATTTTGTTTTCGAATTAAATTTTATACAGCGGTAAATATTCCGGAAAGGTTGTATTAGGTTGTCTATTATAAAATATTCGATGCAAGTTAATTTGAATTTCCATTCTGTACTCTCGGAAGTAACTATTGGTCAGGGGTATCTTTTAATTTAAACGGAGTAAATTTAGTCCTACAGTTTATTCCGCTGTGGTGAAAGCAGGTGTGGACTAGCCCCGAGCTCAGTAATTAACAGAACAAAAGCTATTCACTGCGCCAAAAGTAGGTACTTCATGTACTGCCTACATTGTTTTAAGAACTCAGTTTCTAGTGGTTAACATTCTACTTAACGAATTTAGTTTGTTTATTTTTTGAAAATGAAATCCTAGAGGATGTTAAGTAAGTAAAATAAATTTTAGTTAATATGTAATTAAATAAAATTATGTGAGCCATGGTTGCCAACCGAAGATAGACTTTATTGGCTAGTCAAAATAACAACGATGAGCTTTTAAAACCGTTGGTTACTTAAAAACTGAATCGATGTTGCCCAAATGCCATTCGTGAATATAAATTGTGGTTAAGAATCGAGCCCTCTGGTCTGTAGGATACACCATCTCAATTCACTAGTGATTTGAATAGCACTCAGAAGTTCCCTGTGATCCACCACTAGTCTCGATGGATCCTGTGATATTTTCATCTCTTAATATGATCACCAGTGGATCAAACAGCACTCAAGGAGTTTCGTACGATCCACCGAGATGGTTTTGATAAAATAAAATATGCGATGTGTAGATTATCTGACTTGGTTAACCTTTGTTGCAATTCCAATTATTTCTACCGTTCTCAGGTTAATGAGATTTTTTTAAGATAAATTGACCTTAATATATTTGATCAAACACCTTTTGTTTTAAAAAAAACATGTATATGATGATAAATACTAATATTATAAAGCTGAAGAGTTTGTTTGTTTGGTTGGTTGAACGCGGTAATCTCAGGAACTGGTCGGATTTGAAGAAAAATGTGTTAGATAGCCCATTTATCGAGGAAGGCTATAGGCTATATATCATTATGCTACTACACTGGAAAGCAGAGTAGTAGTCATAAATGTCGACAAATCGGGCAAATTTTTATGCATCATTGTAGAATTTATAAGCGGCGGGATTAAATAGGTGCGACGGGAGGTCGAAATATTCCACGGGTGAAGCTGTCGGGGTCATTTAGTTTATTTAAACAATAACAACCTGATTTGTAAATAACACAAATACAATCATATAAATGAACAATATGTTCATAAAATTCTGTTTTATTTTTTCATAACAAATCTTCAACCTTATATTGTTGAATTTTGTTAGAAACATTTGAAGGCGACAGGTGCGGTACGAAAGTAACAATGCAATTAAGGGAACAAAGGTAAACACAGTTTTCTGTGCTATAGTGTTTTGTAAATAAGAACGCAAACTTGCCCGGTAGAGGGGAAAATGTATGAGACACAGATGTTTTTCATAAACAAACATTTTAAATTAGGAACTACTACTATGTACTCTTAATCGAACCTGTCACCGTCAATGTGGAAATTCAATATTTTATTTCTTAAATTTAGATGGTACGAGTACTTCAGGTCCTTTAGATATGGAATTTTCACTGTAATGTAATACATAAATAATGTATGACTTTTTAAACATTTTTTATTTGCACGATAGCCATTTGCAAAGTTCAGGTGTCAATTATTATGACAAAAACTAGAAGACTGACTATGTTCAGCAGAAGATTGCGATATAATGGATTTGTAAGAGTACACATTCCTCTCTTTACCTATGCTCATTTATTAATTTTACAATAATGTGTGGAAGTCGTCCCGATTAGATCAAATTTTATGATTACTGCTCGTCTTCTTGTAATTGTAGTGTAATGTTATATAGCTTATCCTTCCTTGATAAACAACTAGAATCCAACAGTCCAACACAATAATAATTTTTCAATTCAAATTAGAAGTTTATTAATGCCTTCAAACAAACAAAACAAATTGTTTAGTTTTATCTTACTAGTATTATAAATGTAAAAATTTGTAAAGATTTGTGAATATGGCAGGTGTCATCAAAAATCGAATGATTATAGATGCAATTCTATACATTCGTACCATGTAACTTTGCTGAGTGCCGGTTGATGGCGCCTTACGTCGCCTTAAGACGTAAAAAGGTGGATTAAGTCTTCAGTTTCGAGCAGGCCACGGTGGTGTAGGTTGTATACGCGCCTGGTGCGTTGAACCAGAAGACGCTGGCTCGAGTCCAGCTTGTGACTAAAAAATGTTTTCTCTTTAAAATTAAAATTAAGATTTGTGAATGCTTCGACGTTAGGTTTGTTTTTTTGTGTTTGGTTCACAATCACGCAATTTGGCCAAAACTTAGTATATTGATAATTAAAACCCTGCATTTATACATAGGCTTATTTTTATCCAAAATAAAAAACAATATTTTGTGAAGTAAAATCTTTTCTTTTAAAAGTACAATCTTTTCTTTTTTACATCCTAATAAAGTGAGCAGAAAAAGCAGAGTTACTTTTTCACCCGGTAATAAATATTTCAATATTACTTAATTACAATTAACTTAAATTAACCGCTCTGATACTAATGCCATAAACCTCTGTCAATCGCAAACCCACCATACTTGGTGGTGGAACGACGCAGTCCAGAGTGAGACTAGGGAGAAGAAATCCCTCTTTAAAAAGTGGCAAGCGACCGGATCTCCTGAAGACCGCGACGCGTACAGGGCTGCCAAGCGCGCCACAAAGAGAGCTGTAGCCAGAGCCAGACGTGACCACTTACAACCTCAGTATGATAAGCTGGAATCGTCTGAGGGGCAGAAGCTCATCTATAAGCTGGCGCGCTCCAGGGTCAAAGCGGCACAGGATATATCCAAGTGTCGCTGTGTAAAAGAGCCTGACGGCAACCTGTTAAGCGAAGATCTCGCGGTAAAGGAGAGATGGCGCTCGTACTTCCACGAGCTGCTTAATAAACAGCACAAAGAGGTGCAGCCTCCGGACCTCCCTCCGAATCAGGGACTAGTGCCACCGGTAACGCCTGGAGAAGTCCTGACTGCGCTTCGCCGCATGAAGAATCGGAAAGCTGTCGGACCGTACTTGGCACTAAACTCGACAGATCCCACATCCGTCCGCATAGACGGTGATTTGGTCGAGCGCACGGACCAGGTTAAATACCTGGGATCTGTTTTTCACACGTCCAGTGACAGCGATTGCGATGTCAAGTCACGCATTGCTGCCGCGTGGGCCAAATGGCGGGAGATGACCGGTGTCATTTGTGACCCTAAAATGCCGATCCGGTTGAAGGGACAGGTCTACAAAACCATTATTAGACCTGTCCTTTTACATGGCAGTGAGACGTGGCCGATATTGGAGCGACACAAGCAGGAGCTGCGTGTCACGGAAATGAAGATGCTGCGGTGGATGTGTGGGGTCACGCGGATGGACCGCGTGAGAAACTCTTGCATCCGCGGCAGCCTTCACGCCCGTGACATTGCAGACAAGTTGCAAGAGTGTCGCCTTCGTTGGTATGGTCACGTCTTGCGGCAACCGCCGGGCTACGTAGGTAACAAATGTCTGGCCATGTCAGCCCCGCCGGGTCCCGGTAAGAGGGGAAGACCCAAGAAGTGCTGGCTTGACGTCGTAAGGGATGACATGCGTGCCAATGGTCTCACTACAGGGGATGCCGAAGACCGTGCGAAGTGGAGGAGAAAATGTAGGAAAGCGGACCCCGGGCGTCGCGAGACGCAACTGGGACAGACGCTCGGATGATGATGATGAATCGCAAACCCACCACGAAAGTGCTCACTGTAATTGCGGTAATTTAAGAGCTTAATCAAACCGAGATAACTTTGCACTTATTATTTGGATGAAAAAGTTGCAGCGTAATAAAATCTTCCCAATTTTTTTAACAGCGTCAACGTTGAAAACATGTTGACGAAACTTGACGAAGTTTGCGAGAAAAATGCGGGAGGACGCTTTAAAAAGCTTTTGAATTGATTGTCCAGTGTCAGGAAATTGTTGGGTGTTGGCATTGTTTCTGAAGCTCACGAAGGCTATACAACTTTTCTCATTAGGGCGATCTGTTGTGGGGCCCCATAAATCGCCTACGGTATTACAGGCTGCGGTTATGAAGAATAACCTGTTTTCTGAAACACCGAGTTTCAATTATCATAACGATTTATAAATTGTGTTATCAATTGTTAAATTGTTCACCAGAATGATTAAAATTTATTTTAATTATTGTATTACATTGTTTGTTAGTATTTTCGTACATTAGTATGTTAATTATTGTTTTGCAGCAGTTGTTTTATGTTAATCTGATATCCTGTGCAATGTTACTAATTAATATCATAAATTTAATTCATACAGTAAAGCGAAAATTTAACTTGAGTAGTACTTATTTTCACTAAAACTGAAATTACAATTGTTTATATGGCATCTCCAATACTACTAATGATGTTATTTATATACACAATAAGCGTACCTTCAAACAAGCATTGTTATTTTTTACATATATACATACATATCACGCCTTTATCCCAGTGACATTTACATTGAAAGCCGTTAGTCCCGGTTGCATATAAAATGGAAGTCGTTAAGTCAAGTTGAAGGACGTATTTGGGGCTAGAAAATTTTCAACGGCAGGTCGCCACAGCCTTCTCCTGTCCATTTTAACACGCAATCGACTTACCACCGTGGGACAAAAATGCATACGGTGAGATATGGGCGTTTAATATGTCTCTGCCTACCCTTTCGGGAATAATGGCGTGACAGTACGTAAATTTGCGTAACCAATTTTATTGTAGACAAGATTACGGACACATAAATATTGCACCAGTGGGTTCCATTCTTGATGGTGTAACATGAATCAATGACTCTACAATTGGTAGGTAGGTATTTAATGGTTCTTAGACATACTATCACTTACTTTATTAGTTAATATTTTAAGTAGATATGAGAGAGACCTTTGAGAAAAAAATTCATAAAACAAAAGCTAATCATTAAAATAAAGTGAATCCCAGGCCTAAATCCAGATAGGGCTTGAATGCAACTAGAAATACACTAAGATGTAAAGAGTAGTAGTTAACACCAATTTAAGGCTTGGTATTCCACGATTTTGAGTTTTTTAAAACAATGCGAATCGTAGAAAAAAGGGTTTTTGATTCTGAAAAATATATATATGATAGTTAAGGATTTAATCTAGTCAAAATGGTTTCTGTTACAAAATCTAATAAACTTTACTTGATAGAAAAACATTCCAAAGTTGCCCCCCTTCGAAATGTTTTTTCAATGCCAAATCTAAACTACAGATAATTTTCATGAAATATTTATACCCAACTATAGCTACTAAATATTTATAGACATAATCGCTTACTTTGACTATATACAGTGATTTTTATAGTACAAATGTTTAAATAATACCAGATTCGAGCCGCTGACGCCTGATAAGGTGGGACCTGTGTCAGGTGTTTTCGTTGCGCTCCCCTTGTTATTTCTTCGCAATGGCACAGTATATTTATCAGAGCAGTAAGCATTCCATCATCATCGGAGCATCTGTCCCAGCTACATCTCGCGACTCCCGGAGTTCGCTTTGTAAAATGTCTATGAGAGATTGAATATAAAATGAGCTACGTACACTTCACAGAAGCGTTAGAATTATCCCTGTTAGTAGTATAAAATCGAACTCAGTACCCTGAGGTTCGAAGGCAGTTATATAATTAACTGAGCCAGTGGGCTGTTCAATGTATGTTTAACTATTTTTCAACTAACTATAGACGAATTTCAATTTTTTTTTGTGTAACGTATACATTCAATTTGGTTCTAAACATATTTTATCAATAGATTCTGAATCTTTAACATACCGACTGCCACTGGCTGAAGTAATCAGTGCAGTTGTTATATTTAAGCTTCGCTTCACATAAATTATTTATATTATATCCAATACCTTTGTTTTATTCTTAAAGTATAAATTATTTAAGTATATTTATAAATTTATTAGCCACGAATTTATCCTCGAAGGTGTGGCATAGGCATATTGTGGTGACCCCAATGCCTGTGTTCAAATGGACAGGCTCAGATTTTGGCGACTCGCTGTTGTAATTTTTAGGTCGCTGAAAGGATATTCGCTTGACTTAATGTGTGCCTATTGCAACGTTACTAGTAACCGGGACAAACAACTTAACATGTCCTTCGAAGGACGAAATCGCTGGTAAATGAAAATGCTACAAAGCGGTCATCCATGGAAAGTCCGAGAGTTTCTTTAACCAGTGATCTTTTACATAGAACTGAGTTAGCGGGGCTACCAGCGCGTTTATATTTATATTTTTACATTATGTTAGTAGCCTTAAAAATGTATAACATTTCATTTAACTAATATTTAATAATTTCAACATTTTAACCCGAAGGTTTTCTGCGCTTTAGTGGATCTGGAGAAAGCATGTGAAAACGTTGTGAGAGAAACACCATACCACACCATATCCGGGCAGGATATGGTGTGGACGGCCAGCTGCTGCGGGCGATACAGTCACTTTATACGGACTGTAAAGCTTGCGTGCGACCAAGGGGGATTTTCACCTGGCGCCTCTTTTTGACGTCTGTTCGGGCGTCAAACGGGGTTGAGTTATGTCCACCTTGGTTGTGTTTTTCATAGTGTATCTAATAGTTGGCTGCAAAAGTTAAATGATTATGATGTGTTGTAAAATTTGATACTTTACAGTACATTGTCTGTTGTACGCTGATGATGCGGTAGTAATGGTTTCATCAGAAGCCGACCTCCAGGCATTAGTTACTAATATGAAAGTAGAAGTCTTCACTGCATGTTAAACTAAGAATCGGGTATTTGAAAGAGGAAAAGTAGGAACTAATAGCAAGATTTGGGTAAACCAGAAACGTTTAGAGCAATTAAATCAAGTTATATAACTTCATTTGATTGCTTAGGGAGAATGTTTAGCGCGAACGGAAGATGTGTTCTGAAGTACAATGGTGACTAGTTGCCTGAGACAGGGACATAACATTTTGTTTTTTTGATTTTAATATTGTTCTTTTAAAAAAGATGAGTAGAATGAGTACGGGACATTTTATTTATTACTTGTACATAAAGCACAAATTTGTTATTAAATATATCATCATTAAATCCTACTAATATTATAAACGCTAAAGTTTGTAAGTATGAATGTTTGATGATACTTACTTATAAAAACTACTGAATGGAATTTAATACAATAATATAGCTTATCTATCAGAATAACACATAGGTTACTTTTTATCTCGGGAACAAGTTCCTTTAGATAATGCGAACGAGAAAACTTCATCACGCGGGCGGTGCCGCGGGCGTGAACTAGTATATCATAAACCTATAATAAAATCCAAAACAAAAACAGAGTTGTTCCATTTCGATTGCTACTGCCAATCATTTTTACTGTGGCGTGCCAGCGGAAAATGCATCGTCAATCTATCTTGGCGGCGGCTGAGGAAGCGTTTTGGTGCCTACGCGACTTGGCCTACCTGCCCTTAAGAGAAAATTGAAATTGTTTAGTCTCAAAATTCTCAACTTAAAATTATATTTTTTTTTATATAATATGAATGTATACATCTTGTATAAGAGTGCGTTGTGGTCGCCAACAAACTTATAGTTTGGCGAATATTATATAATATATTAAATAAATAAAATTAAAAAAAACTTAATCCCTGGTCATCAAAAAACTGGGACGTGCAAGTGGTTAAGATATTTTAATAAACTTGCTGATCCAGCTACCGATGTTTTGATATATAAGTTGGAAATATATTAATCTCACTTAGTAGTCACGGCAATTGGTGTAAATAACTCTACACTACTACAACAACACGTCGAATGTATGTAATTCTATAAAACCAACTTTTCTAATAACAGTATAAATAAATTCAGTACAGTTGAATAAACCAAACATAAGTAAAAAAAATATAACAGCTACCACAGTGTAGCTTTTTGTTCGTATACATTATACTAATCAGCATTACCGTATGTGGGATATAGGTGCTAGGACTCACTTTATCTGAAAGCATACATTTTGCGTTCATTTTAAATGCAGCTCAAGTTCAACTTACACTGAAAACATTGTTCATTTGCAAGTTGTTTTAATATTGGGTTAGTAAAGTCTGGTTTGTTTATAAAATTCTAATGAAATTCTTAACGTTAGTGTATTCCCAGTCGCTTCCAAAACCTACCTGAATTTGGATTCTGTGGTGCACTTTTATTTATGGGTATTATTGGGAGTGACTGCCGTCTAACCTCCCACTCCCAACCCTATAAAGGCCTATATCATTGCCTCGTCCGTCCGTGCACCGCTAGTAGGTTAGGCCAATTGGGTTCCGGAGATTTTGGTGGGGCCACTTACATCCGGGTCCGTATTGGGTTGCATAAATTTTAGAGGCATAACTTAAAACTGCATAACGTTTTATGGCATACTCTTCGTTTCGCATAACGTTCAAACAGAATAGAATAGAATAGAATAAACTTTATTGCACACAAATATAAAACACTCACATAAAGAGATTACAGTTTCATAAATGTACAAAGGGCGGCCTTATCGCTAAAGAGCAATCTCTTACAGGCAACCTTTGGATGGAGAAGTTGTCAAGGACCTTAAGGGAAATGGGTAGCAGTTGGTGTTTTTAATAAAGAAAGACGATTAACTAATAATTATAATGTAGTTTACCTAAAAACTTACTAAGAACTTACATCACATACATACACACACATAAATACATACACATACATAAATACATACACATACATAAATACATACAAAAACATAAATAAATTCACATCCACACAAATATTATGCGTACATACACAGATACTACGACGCCAAGTAGTGTTCTTTTATTAGTTTCTTAAAAATAGTCAACGACTGCGCTCGCCTTAAGTTTAAAGGTAGCCCATTCCACAACCGTACAGCGTGTACAGTGAAGGATTTGTCGTAAAAGGATGTGGAATGTCTAGGAACCTCCAATTCCAGTGACTCTGATGACCTTAAGGGTCTTAAATGTGTGTCATTAAGAAACATAAATCGTTCTTTTAAATAAATGGGAGTAGTGGGATTGAAAAGGGTGCTGTAAAGCAAAGAGAGAATATGAGCGTTCCGTCGAAGGCGAATCGGCCACTTGAGCAATTTGCGAAATTGTGATACGTGATCATATTTGCGTAACCCAAATATAAATCTAATGCAAAAATTTTGAAGTCGCTCAAGCTTGTCTAGCTGCTCCTCGGTGACATCAAGATAGCTGACATCTGCATAATAGAGAATAGGAAGGGAAGGGATTCTGCAAGCGTCCTTTTAGTGGCTGTTGGAAGAAAGTTTCGCAATCTACGCAAAGAGCCTGCAGAAGCAAATAGCTTACGGCTGACTTCCCTCATTTGTGGACGCCAAGATAGTGTGCTGTCGATTATGATACCCAAATCCTTCACTTCACTGTTAATTTGCAGGGCAACTCCATCAAATTTGATATCTGGAAGGGTTGTCCATTGAACTTGACTTAGTATTCGAGAGCTGCCCACCACAATGACTTTAGTCTTAGAGGGATTGACCTCCAAGCCATATTGCTTGCCCCATTGACAGATATGCGCCAGGTCTGTATTTATTATTGTAAAAGCTGTCGACAACTCAGATAATGGAGCTTGATTGTAAATTTGAAGATCATCTGCATAAAGGTGGTAAGAAGAAAATAAATACTTAGAGATAGAATTAATAAAAATTGTAAAGAGCATGGGAAAAAGCACGCCACCCTGTGGAACACCGACAGAAGTACTACACCATGTGGAAAAGGAATCCTCTACTCGAACACGCTGTCGGCGTCCAAAAAGGTCGTAAACATTTACTGCGTCCAAAAATCAATAGTGGAGATATGTTAATTGAGCGTAATATGTCTAACAGGATGCGAAAATCCAAAGTGTTAAAAGCATTGCTGAAATCCAGCAATGTAAGCACCGTGAGATTCCCACTTTCCATGCCTAGACGAATATCGTCAGTGACTTTTATCAATGCGCTGGTCGTACTGTGACCTGGCCGAAAGTCTGATTGTAAAGGGTTTAAGAGGTTATTTTTATTGAGATATGTGTACAGTTGGGAGTGAACAAGCCTTTCTAGGACTTTGGATAGGAACGGTAAAATGGAAATGGGATGATATTCGGATAATGATGTTGGGTTAGACTTTTTAGGTAAAGGAATTATTTCTGCATCTTTCCAGGCTTTTGGAAACTCGGCACAGATAAGGGAGTAGTTTAAAATGTGACAAATAATGGGGAGGATTTCGTCAATGACAGGCTCCACCATCTTACGGCTAATGTTGTCATAGCCAATCGCATTGGATCCTATCGACATAATACTCTTCTTAACATCACACGTAGATAATTGATCAAAATTGAACGGGGAATGCTCAGGAATTGGAAGCGATGAAAGAAACTGCAAAGTATTATCTTTGTTAAACTGATTTAATTTGGACGAAGATGTAAAATGATGGTTAAGTGAATCAATATTAAGTGAGTTAGACATCAAATTTTGCCGCTGCTTTCCAACTCCCAATGTTCTAAGAAATTTCCAGATTTTGGCAGGGTCTCCGTTCTCGACCGCTTTATGAATATATTGAAGTTGTGCTTTTCTACACACCTTACTGCAGAGATTTCGTAATGTGATGTATTTTTTCATATTACTAGATGTGGGTCGAATTTTGTATCTGCATTTGGCAGCAGCCTTTCTGGAAAGTAATTTTTTAATATCGGCAGTAAGCCAAGGAGACGGTAAATGTTTAACTTTGATGGCCCGAACCGGCGCATGACGGTCATAGAGCTCAATAATTGTATTACTAAAAAGGTTATTTTGGCATCAATCGTCTGTGCTGCCAGCAAGGGTTTCCAGTTGATTTTACCCGCATCCTCACGCAGTCTACGTACATCCATGCCACCAAAATTGCGCTGCATAAGGAGTTTCGGCTTAGGTTTGGGAGAGCGAACATTGTATGAGAGAAATATTAGGTCATGAAAGGAAAAAGCGTCAGCTGGATACTGACCGTGTTTCGCAACAAGGTCAGTTGAAGAGACAAGTATTAAGTCAAGAAGAGTAGGAGGATGATCAGGAGCGTGGTGAGTGGCATCAGAAGGTAAGACTGATAGATTACAGGATTCAACGACACTTAGAAAAGAGGAAGAACGGGTGTCTCGTTTTAGCAGACATGTATTGAAGTCGTCCTTAATGATAGTTTGACTGTAATTTGGTGCAAAACGTTCAAGTAAATTTTCGAAAGATGAGAAGAAGTTTATTTTCATAGAAGGTGAGTAATACCTTCCAATCAATAATTTAATGTGAGCGAGTTCAATTTCTAGGAAGAGATGTTCACCAGCGTTTGATGGCGGCGGTTGTGGAGATGAGTCAACAATACTATAAGGTATGTTATTGCGCAAATAGATAGCAACGCCGCCGCACCTTGAACCAATGCGATCATTTCTAATTAAATTGAACTCGGGTAGATAGAAACACCTAGAGAGTAGACAAGGTTTGAGAAATGATTCGGAAATGAGAATAGCGTGGATATTCTTACAGTCAAAGGTAGACAGCATATCCTGGAAATGGGCGGGAATACTCTGTGCTTTTATATGGACTACATTAAAATTCTTAGGCACATCAGAGAACTGAGTCTGAATAACTTCAGCTAATGAATGCATATATGATAAGCTATCATTCAAACTACTTGCCGTTACAAAGCTTTCATCGCTGTTATCTGTGATACTCATCAAAACTTAAAAAAGAGTGTATTATAGGATGTATGTATATAAACAAATAATATATATAATATAAATACTAAAATCACAATAATAAATAAGTGGTTCTGATCAAATTATCCACCCGCCAGCTGCGTGTCACAAACAAAAACAATACATTATATGTAAAGGTACAAGAAATTAAAATAAAAAACTTTTAATAAATCTTAACAGTATACACCACACCACTATTAAGAAAATAGGTTGTATGGAATAAGTTTCCTTTGTCTGCCCAAGATGGGCGAAAACAACTAACAAAAATACAATACATCCATGGACCCTTCGCGGGAACAGTGATAAGTGCGGACACTTGTTGTATATTATTTTCTAAAAATAATGCATTTATCTTGTTTTATGTGCTGGAGTGGTGGTCTCCTGGACATACAAGTTGTGTTAACGTGCTATAGTGAAAGACAATGACATATATGCAGTGAAATGCTATCTTCTCTCCTGCCGCGAAAAGTCCACTGAAAACCTTAGTATAAAAACCACCATTATACTGAGGGCAAGGACCAGGACCTAGGACTGAGGACCAGACATCGACAAAGACTGGACAGGACCAAATTACAAGATAGATAGAAATATGATATAAAAAAACAAGATTTGGCTAAAAGGTCCAGAAACAGAATAAATCATAAGGCATACTTTATTTTACCATAACTTTTTTATAATAATGATCATCATCATCATCCGAGTGTCTGTCCCAGTTGCGTTTTATAATAATGATATACCCGCATAAAATCTTTATTCCTATATGGATACTATAAGCATTTTATCCTGATATTAGGATCGACTTTAGTCCAGTACTTCGACCCTCTTAAGTCTTCTGTGTTGAAGGTAGTAGACGCCCACATTTCACAGTATATTACTTTTGGGACCGTGTACATTTTTGTCGAGTTTTGCCCTGGAGCTTTGCGCTTAGCAACACATTTGGTGATTCATTTTCAGAGCATTTTAATAACTGACATTGTTTATTTGTATGTTTGGGACACTGCGGAAAATTGCCAACTTTCCCCCAAAGACCAGGACCATTTATAAAAGTTTATGACGAAAATATTTTTAAAATTTCCGTAATACTTATTAAATCTTTTGAATTAAAATTACCTTTTCTTTTCACTATTTTTGACACTGCAAATCTAATTGACAACAAAAGAACTTTCTTCTCTTTTTGTAGCACATAATTTCTTACAATTTAATCTTGTGGACGAAATCACGAAACCTTGCTTCCTCTCATAACTCTCACAGTGAAAGGAAAATGATTTATTGTTAACATGGAATGGTACTTATTCAATAACTGGACCAACCAATTTGACTGTTCTCTATAGAGGTAATTAGGATGATGTATAATAGTAGGCACTTAAGAACG
The DNA here is from genome assembly GCA_948477245.1 of Thumatha senex. NCBI lineage: Eukaryota > Metazoa > Arthropoda > Insecta > Lepidoptera > Erebidae > Thumatha > Thumatha senex. The sequence goes on along the minus strand of OX419731.1, from coordinate 15,539,361 downwards.
AAGAGCTTTCAAAGCTTATACGTACACGTAGAGAACCTGAATTATGCTCTCTCATAACGACAGACTGAGCTTCAGATATATTTGTGCGTTTAACCCAATTGTGTAATTAGAATATATGCGATTAAAGTTTTACCTACAATTTGAATATATAGTTTATTAAAAATGATTTAATGTAAGGAAGAAAATAAAATAGTTTTTGTATATTTAAACAAAGTAGTTTAAATTGAATTGTTGCGTGTAACCGAAAATATACACAAAGTTACAAAAAGATAGAGATAAAGTCATCATCATCATCCGAGCGTCTGTCCCAGTTGCGTCTCGCGACGCCCGGGGTCCGCAGGGTCCGTGGATACCCTGGTCATGGGAATGACCAGGGTGAAACCCATATTGATATAGCCCATATAATCCTCTCGAAGATCTTCTGAAAGTATCTTTGAATAAAATAGAAAAATTCAGTATAGATTTCGTTTCGTTTACTAATGAGACGAATATATGGTATAACGTTTATTATACACTCATTTAACATCGAGATGTCACACTTCAATAATAAGGTATAATCTTTTATTAAACACACACACTGTAACAATGTAACATTTTTAGTCCTCATTTTAGTCGATTACTGTCGACTGGGGAAGGTCACTCCACTCCCAATACTAGGCTCAGTTGTGTGTCTTCACTAGTCTACACAGTAGGGGTGTGGGCAGTAGCCAAATAAAACGGTTTGCTCTAAGCGCATCGACCTCTTTATTTCGCCACGCTCTTCACTTACACCGATTGGTTCAATAAACTTATTATTATTATTTGTCTCTTCTTCTCGGGTATCTTTTTTTTTTTTACGAAGGTACCTGGTCTTTTGGTAGGCTTACATGGGGACATAGTGGTCCAACATGCAGAGGCCCTTTGAGAATTTTAATGTAACAGGGAATGGGACCCCCACTGCAGACAATCCACGCCCGCCTTATGTAGAAGAACGATAATGGACCATCTCCAATAGGAGTTAAACTTTTGTACGATATGCTAACTCCTGTTGGGCTATTAAGTTGGAGGTTAAATGTACTGGGTGACTTGAGCTACGGATGAAGACGGCGTCTGCCATTTTAATATATTATTTTCAAAATACTGGCAGACATAATATTATTATTACTGATCCGGATAAGCTCCATTAATTAAATATTAATAATTACATTTTCACAGGGTTTTAGCATTTTAGCATTCACAGGGCATCCAGTCATTTAACATCAATCAAATCAAAAAACATCCAGTAAATCACGCTGTGTTTGAAAGCAGTTGAATTCAACAAATACTATTTAATACTGCAGCATACTCGTTGTATGTTACCGGTTACCTATCCACCATCATTCCGTGTTGATGAGGGTACATCACAAGGGTTCCTGTGAATGCAATTTAATAGGAAGTTGAAAGGGGAGTTCTCTGCGCACGAACAGCGGTATGTTAATATAACATACTGACACCTTTTCCTTTGTTCGCAGAGTCTCGTCTACGTCATTACCTTCTCTTCCTTATTTCTCCCGCCGTCGTGTCTGGCAGCGCCTGCGCCGCGCCTACGCCGCGGCCTTCTACTGCAAGTTAAGTCTTCCTACCATCTCGGACACGCGGAGGGACTTCCAAGAGTGTTCTTTAACCTAATATTTCCTTTGCACCATTGCATTGAACCCGGCCCTGAATGTACCTAACTACTTAAAATTCTAATATGCATATTGTTGTATTTAAATTGTCTCATCGCTTAATTTATCTCTCAAGCTCTCACTGACCTAATTTTCCTTAACTTGTTGACTAGGGGTAGTTGGTCTACCACCAACCCACCTTAACGTTACAACACCGATATTTTGATTTTATTGTTGACGTTAGAAGCGATCGAAGTCCCGCTAACAGTGTTCTGTAAATAATCACTGTATTTAGCAACTTTTGCTATGGCTGGTCCTCGGATGGATGACCACTTTGTGGCATTTTGCAATCGGTTATTTTCTTGTCCAATATTTGAGCTTTTACTGCTGTAGTCGAATTTATAAACCTTTGGCGACTAAAACTGAACAACATCCTTGATTTTACTTCCGTCTATCTTGTTATGGTAAAAATTGGAAAATATGCAATCTTATTGACTAATTTAAAAATTAAAAAAAAACACTGCGGTTGCTTTTTATCCGTACGGTAGGACTACTGGATTTCTTGTTTTAATTTAGAAAATGTTAGCATACTAATTGCTTTCAAAATTGTTTCTGATGAATACTGGATATCTAGATAGATATCCAATCCTGATATTTTGTCTCTAGAGACTGGGACAAAATATCTCATTCTCAGTACTCATCATTCAAGATCACACGTAATTTTTAGATCACAAACAAGAATGAAGGAGCATCATTGGTTTTAGTGATGCCAATTTACACAGGTAGGTAAAGAAAAATCGCTGTTTGTTGTTAGGCGCAGTAAAACAAACACAAATTTAAATATTAATATAACTTTGAAAAGCAATTATTATGCTGACTATACCACAATTTAATGTAGAAAATTGTTCACGATAAAGGTCGTGAAATTTTTTGTGGAGTCTATACATCTGTCCCGCCTGTTAAAATTATAATTAGTGTTTTATGTAAGTATATTAATGTTCAGCTGTCACCTTAATAACTTTTGAGAATGCCTTGAAGCGAAACCAATTAATATTACCTACTTGTCAGTCACGCCTTTATCTTCAAAGAGGTAGGCAGAGGCATACTGTACGCCCACATTTTACTAAATGCAATTTTATCCCACGTAACAGGTCGTGAGCCCATTGCCGTGTAGCAAGTTGCACTAAGCGCCATCAGTAAACAGTAAAAGTAATCTGTACGGTACGAACTACAGAATGGTTATAGATTTTCTCCAATTTAGTGCCTGGTCACGACAATCAGCTTGCCCCCACGCTCACATCACTTGTTACTAAAAAAACTTTTGAGTTGTTGTTGGTTCGTAATTCAACTATGCCTATCTCCTCGGATACATAGGTATATTTGTGTCTATGTATGTATATATTTATGACATAGTCTTCAGCATAAAGTGAACCCGCTACTTTTGAGTCAATATTCTTTATACCATCGAGGTAGCTGACAAGCATACGGTCTATCTGATGGAAAGTCGTCACCGTTGCCTATGGATGTTTGCAACACTAGAGGTGCGGCACTCGTACGACCCTAAAAAATATGGACTATATTGGTGTTTGCCATTTTACTATAATCTCCTTGGTCTTTTAGCCATTTTCTAGCCGCTCCCACACTACCTGGATTTAGGTCCATCCTCTATTGAGTACTGCAACAAACAGCAAGGAACAGCAGATTTTTTATATTCGGCATAATCGGCCTCTCTACCCTAGGGTAAGTATGCCCTAGCCTATTGGTCAACAGAGGCACCACTTGCAGGTAAGTTTCGCCTGAGTGACCTTGATAGGGCTTAGTTCACATAAGATGAATAAATCTCTCAAAATCTTCCCTTTCTCTTATAAATTGAGGATAAACTCTTATCTTTCTTTATAACGATAAGTACAATCCCAAATTAAAACAGATGTCTGTTTTACAAATAACCCTCTTAACTTTCCCTCTAGAATATATCCAATATGTTACAACAACGTAGCGCGACAAGAATAACGTACATGCTAGTAATAAATAAACAAAATGGTGGAGCGCGACGTAAAGTACTCAAAACACACGTACACTCGTTGAAAAGATTCGCCAAAACGATATATCAATTTTCTTGAAACAATGAAATGTTTGAGATGAGACGTTCAGCACATTTAATATATTATCAACTCACGTCTTAAAGTACTGTAAGTAACATGGTAGCCGTTAAGAGTTCAAATTGAAGGTCTTATGAACAGTTTGAAATGTTACATACATACACACAAATTGTCTCTGCCTTTATCCCCGAAGGGGTAGGCAGAGGCATACTATACGCCCACATTTCACCGTACTCACTTTTGTCCCACGTAACAGGTGGTGAGCCCATTGCTATGTTGAAATGGACAGTCGCAGGTTGCAGGCCTTATGGGCGGCTTGAAAATTTTTAAAAGCATACCGGTTGCTGTTGAAATTTTACAAGCCGCCCATAAGGCCTTCAACTAGGCTTAACGACTGCCATGTTACTGGCAACCGGGACCAACGGCTTAACAGTGTTCTGTAAACGCTTATATTAACGTTATAAAAATGCTTCAACATGATAATAGAGTTGGTAGCGTGAGTGTAAGATAACTCCTATGGTGTTCCACATGGCTATATTGCCCGCGGTGACCCCTTTAATAACATGGGTTATATGATATTCTGCCACCTTAATTGTATAAAGTCAAGACAAATTATACATTTGACCACACCTAATAATATAACTTTTACGATGAAACGTGGGCGTATAGTATGACTCTCTGCCACCTCTTCAGGGATAAAATTGTGACTGGCGACTAAACGTATTTAACTGCTTATAAGACTTTTAACTTGGCATAAGTACTACCTGTCACTCGCAGCAGTGATTATCGCTTTAAAGTGCTTTCGGAAAGCAAGGAAACAATTGTAAATGGTATTCTTACAAACTGTCACTTATCTTAAGCCACATGGGAAACTAATGTCTGGCCATATATGGTAAGAGAGGAAGACCCAAGAAGTGCTGGCTTGATGTCGTAAAAGATGACATGCGTACCAATGGTCTTACTACAGAGGATGTCGATGACCGTGCGAAGTGAAGAAGAAAATCTAGGAAAGCGGACCCCAGGCGTCGCGAGACGCAACGCAGATGCTAGAATGATGATGTCTCATTTCAAGCCTAACCTATAAGATTCTTAACGCGGTCCTCGCTTATAAAACACCGAGCAAGCGGTTTTCAAAATAGTTTAGGTATACTAATTTAAGAAAAAGAATTGTTACAATATAATAAGTATTTGCTTTTAAATCATTCATATTAAATGGGTAAAGGCTCTTAAGTGAAGTAAGTAGCAGTAGTCTATATTACACGAGGACAGCGAAACCCAATTTTCTTGAGTTGACTTTTACAAATTACTAGTGTAGATGTACAGCTGCTACTTCTACGATAGGGTTTTCGTACACATGTTGGTACTGTAGAAATAAGTAATATAAGTTTGTGGAGTGCAAGAAACTAGATACCGAACATACGGGAACACGTCAACCCAAATCACGTTCTATAGAGGTAGAGATAACAAGTTTAAGAGATTTTATTAAATAGGTACTAAGGACATTTGTATGCAAGGTATATTAACTGTGAGTTTAAGAATTTTTATTATTTCTTATCGAAGGCTTACCTTAGTCATATGGATTGAAATTTACATAAAAATATCTATTTGTAAAGTATTTCTCTGTTTGTGTATGTCTATTTGTTCTGCCAATCTCTGAACCGATTTCAACGGACCTTTTACTGGCAGCTGACGTTATAAGGACCTTTGTCTACATTTTATCCCGGTATTCCTACGGAAATGACCACTACGCGGGTGAAAGCGTGGGGATATAGCTAGTGTACATCTATATCTACTAATATAATAAAGATTTGTAAGTTTATATGTAATGAATAAGCTCAAAAAATACTGTGCCGATTTTATAAATTCATTTTAAAATTAAAAATCGCGGGCTTTGAGCGGGCTTTAATCAAGAAACTCCGTAACACAAAAAACCTAAAACCCGAGGTCACACGAAGTTCACCGAGCACGGCCGAGCGTTGGCTTAACGTGTATGTACATCTATATACAGGGTGGAATTTCGTAATGCCACCTGAAGGGAAAGTACTCTTAATACTGTAGATAGAAAATTTTACTCAAAGGAAACATTCCTTTATTTTTGAAAAGAAAGAAAACTGCTTTCAAAGGTTTTCGAAAATTCGCTTACCACACTCGGGAGTCGAACTAACTAAAATCTGTAAAAATTACATCTTGTACTTTTATTGCATCGATCGTTAGGGTCAATTATTAAGACGAAATCTCTGTATTAAACTTGATAAATTAAATGAAAGGAAAGTCATGGAAGTCTTAATTATTTACATAAAATGGTAAACTAACTAATTAGTTGCTCGAAATGGGCTCCATTCTCTTGAATACACAAATTTATTCTTCTAACAAATTCATTTCTAGTAACCTTTAATAACGTGTTGTGGTGAATATTATGAATCGTATTCTGAACTTCAACCCTCAACTCATTTACATTAGCATAAGATTTAAGGTAAAATTGATTTTTTACATATCCCCATAAGAAAAAATCTAAAGGGGTGAGATCTGGCGATCTCGCAGGCGATCTGATTGTGCCGTTTGTACCTATCCAGTATTAAAATGGTTATTTATGTAGGCAGTAGTGATTCTGCTATTATGGGCTGAAGCACCATCTTGCTGTAGAATAATTTGGTTTCGCTCTTCCTCGGGGAAACCATTTAACTCATTTCTTAAGAGATCCAGTATTTCTAGATACTTGACAGTGTTTAAATGTCCTTCGTACACGTAGACTAACACAACCATATTTCTCATGATTCCGCACTAAACGTTAAAAGAAAATCTTACTTGATTTTTAGTTTCATGAACCCGAACCGGATTTACTCGAGACCAATAATGGTTATTGCGGCGATTGTACATGCCGTTATTGCTGATGTTGGTTTCATCAGACCATACAATGTAACTCAAAAAATTATGGTTAAGGTTAATTTCTCTCAGAATATTTTGACAAAATTGTAGTCGTCTCTCACAATCCCCAGGATGCAATTTTTGCGCTAACCGACCACCACGATAACATTTGTACTTATACTTTTTCACTTTAAGTACGCTAGTGTAAGTTGTCCCAATTAGGAAATATGTTAAAATATCTAGATCAAAATTGAAATGGTTCTGCTGAAGAGTTTGCCGTCGCTTATCGAAACTACCCATATTCTTTAAATTTTCCTCCATTCCTTTCAATACGAACCGAGTTGGTGCATGTCGGTCTCGATACCTCTCTCCATACCATCGCAGAGCTTGATTTTCATTTTTGTTATTTAAAAAATTAAGCTTACATTAAATCAAATTGTTCTTGATAAGCCATTTTTATAAATATGAAATGATTTGTAATTATTAAACAATCAAATGTGAATAACAAATGAAAATCTATTTTCAAATGTAACATTCCAAATTTAAACTACCTAATACACGCAGTTATGTCGCATCTAAGAAAGGAGTCTGCATTACAAACACTAACAAATTGCAATCGTGTTATCTAAATAATACCTAATTCGTCATTTCAATGTACTTATAAATGACGTCAATGATAATTATTAACTACTAACATGGATAGCAGATGGATCTTTGAGTAAAAGTGCTTTAACTTGACCCATTGAATTTATAAGTCCTTTTTCATGACTTTCCTTTCATTTCAATTATCAAGTTTTTTGGAGAGATTTTGTCTTTATAAATGACCCTAACGATCGATGCAATAAAAGTTCATGTAATTTTTACAGTTTTTAGTTGGTTCGATTCCCGGGTGTGGCAAGCAAATTTTCGAAAAATTTTGAATGCAGTTTTCCTTCTTTTCAAAAATAAAGGAATGTTCCTCTGTCTACAGTATTAAGAATACTTTCACTTCAGGTGGCATTACAAAATTCCACCCTGTACCTTACTCGTATATAAAAGAAAGTCGTGTTAGTTACACTATTTATAACTCAACAACGGCTGTACCGATTTGGCTGAAAATTGGTGGGGAGGTAACTTAGAGCCAGGAGACGGACATAGGCTACTTTTAATCCCGGAAAGTGGGAAACAGGAACGGAAAAAATTTCTACGCGGGCGAAGCCGCGGTTGTCAACTAGTATATTATATGGTAAGATTGTACGAAGCTCGCACGGATCGAGACGTGATGATAATGAGTGTGAGGATGAGGGTGACTGTGAGAGTGAGGGTGGGGTGAGGGTGAGGGTGAGTGTGAGTGACACATTTGATTGTTTAATAATTACAAATCATTTCATATTTGTAAAAATGGTTTATTAAGAACAATTTGATTTAATGTAAGCTTAATTTTTTAAATAACAAAAATGAAAATCATGCTCTGCGGTGGTATGGAGAGAGGTATCGAGACCGACATGCACCAACTCGGTTCGTATTGAAAGGAATGGTGGAAAATTTAAAGAATATGGGTAGTTTCGATAAGCGACGGCAAACTCTTCAGCAGAACCATTTCGATTTTGATCTAGATATTTTAACATATTTCGTAATTGGGACAACCCACACTAGCGTACTTAAAGCGAAAAAGTATAAGTACAAATGTTATCGTGATGGTCGGTTAGCGCAAAAATTGCATCCTGGGGATTGTGAGAGACGACTACAATTTTGTCAAAATATTCTGAGAGAAATTAACCTTAACCATAATTTTTTGAGTAACATTGTATGTTCTGATGAAACCAACATCAGCAATAACGGCATGTACAATCGCCGCAATAACCATTATTGGTCTCGAGTGAATCCGGTTCGGGTTCATGAAACTAAAAATCAAGTAAGATTTTCTTTTAACGTTTAGTGCGGAATCATGAGAAATATGGTTGTGTTAGTCTACGTGTACGAAGGACATTTAAACACTGTCAAGTATCTAGAAATACTGGATCTCTTAAGAAATGAGTTAAATGGTTTCCCCGAGGAAGAGCGAAACCAAATTATTCTACAGCAAGATGGTGCTCCAGCCCATAATAGCAGAATCACTACTGCCTACATAAATAACCATTTTAATACCTGGATAGGTACAAACGGCACAATCAGACTATCTATATAACTACTTATTCATGTTCAAAAATTATTAAATTCGATTATAAAATTTCATGAGAGGCGCTCGTGGCCCCGCGGTCTCAGTGTTCGGTAAACGATCACAGAGGTACTTTCACTATGGCTGGTCGTCGGATGGGTGACCACTTTGTGGCATTTACATTTGCGAGCGTTTCCGTGCTTCGGAAGGCACGTTAAGCCGTTGGTCCCGGTTGCCAGTAAAATGGCAGTCGTTAAGCCTGGTTGAAGGCCTTATAGGCGGCTTAAAAAAATTTCAACAGCAGGTAGCCACAGCCTGCGTCTGTCTATTTCAACACGGCAATGGGCTTACCACCTATTACGTGGGACAGGAATCCACACGGTGAAAAGTGGGCATATAATATGCCTCTGCCACCCCTTCGGGGATAAGGCGTGATGGATATTTATTTTTTATTTTATTTATAAATTTTCAGACCATGTTATTGGTACCTTTACCTTAACCAAATCTCGTAAATCACTTTACTTTCAAGTATGATTAAACACCTACAGATACTTTTGAATTTTTAAAATTGGATATTCTATTTAAAAGATATCACGAATTTAATGATCTATATATATATATATATATAGTTCTTGTGTGCGTGTGTATGTCACTGAACTCCTCCTAGACGGCTGGATCGATTTGAATGATTATTTTTGTATGCGTTTGCGTGGCGCCCTGGATGGATTAGATTCACAAATAATAGAAAAAAAAAGGTTCGAAGTATGTCACGGGCGAAGCCGGGTGGGACAGCTAGTAATATATATATATATAATATATCTATATATATAATAATTATAATAATTTCAGCGTGTTTCCTTTGAAACAGTTATAGTCTATTTTTCTAATGGTAAAAGAATTTTGGAAATCGATCCAGCAGTTATGGATAATATTTACCGACCGATCATGAGTATTGGGCGTTACTGAGGTGCGGGAGTTTATTTTGCTACCACAAAATAAAACCTCATCAAATATTGTTTACAGGGAAGCTCAATAATCCACAAATCTCTACACAACTAAACATTCTTTCAGTTAAATAACCTTCTCTTACTACGGGAAGTTCCCTTGAAAAAATAAAACAATTTCAATATGGAAATATTAAATGCTCTTCAGAAGGCTATAGACTACTGCTTTCTACGCTAGGAAATTTCCACGGAAGAATATAGCTATTTCCACGGAAACGTTTTTGCCACCCGTGCGAAGCCGGGGCGGGCCGCTAGTATATAAATAAAATTGAAGTATCTGTTTGTAATTCTTAAAAAAAAAAAATTAAATTTATGCATATGAAAGTATATACGGTACTTACATATAAAATCATTTTTGTACTTCTGTCTGTTTTTGCATGCTTTTTACGGAACTTCTCTGACAGATATCTGATATCAAAAGTAGTAACTTAAGCTAAATTTTATTCCCGTATTCCTACGGACACAACTACTCACCGGGTCAAACCGCGGTGCGTCCACTAGTTAGTAAGATAGCAGACATTTAGATTGCCCATTATGTATAATTAATGTGTATAAATTTACGTGGTAATATCACAAACATTTGGGTACACAAGGACTTACCTATTATTCAACAATGATTATGCTGGACAGACGCCAGCTGGTATCTATTCTCACATTTGAGGTTAGGTGCTACCTACATTTCCGTTTACTTTATCTCAAGTACATTTGAGATTAGATTGCTTTAGGATATAAACTAAAGAAGGATTCACACTTAGCAAGTGACGAGTTAAGTTACATTCGTAACCTAAAAGGTTTTTGAAACTAAAGTGAATACATATTCTTTCAAATGATTAAATCATTCGAAAGAATATGTATTCTATGCTACAAAATTTCACAACATGGCGCGTAACCGAAAAACGTGACGATTTTTAACAGCTACAATTTTTTTCTCATACGTGGTTGAAGAAGTATTTACTTCAATAACAAATAATATCGTTTTTTTTTCAGCCCAAGATAATGATTTACCTTATCGCTACATAGTCAGTCACTGTTGTAAGTACTCGATACTGTATAAACTAGCCTTTAGAGGAACGACAGTTTACAATCAATCTTGAACTCAACGTTGGAATACTTCGTGTAAACAAAGAGCAATATATTACGGAAATAATATTTGTAGCTGTATTTGAATTCAGAAATTGAATGTAACTGGTGCAGGTTGTGGCGACCTGCTGTTGAAATTTTTCAAGCCGCCCATAAGACGGGTGCCCTTTCGATCGCATAATTTTTTTCAGCATAGTGTAGTTTGGCATAACAGTTTCAGCATAAAGTTTTCTCGCATAAATTATGATAAGCAGAGTGTTATAAACGCATAATGGTTTTATTGGCATTACAATAACTTACTCTAATTTTTTTAATATAATTTTAATCAGCATAAATGTAAAGGGTATAATTGTTATACGCCTAAATTAATCATAAAATACAAAACGCATAATGGAGGTATGGATAACCGTTTAAATCTTAATGAATAATAATTTGCCTAAGAATATTTAAGAAATGATAAGACACCATTGTAAATAATCATCTCACTCATAGCCAAGTTTTTAAGCTGTAACATATAAAACGATATTTTAAGTGTTCTTTTTTTAGACTAGTCTTGAGCAAAGTCGTAAATAGGTACGATGACGAGCGAAGCGAGGAGGAGTGTTAGGTCACTTGTGATCACAACGCGCGAGCCGAGCGAGCGTAGCGAGCGGGCCGCGGCAGCAGCCGGCGATGCGCCAGAATAGAATCGCTTGTTTTAATCTCCTACTTTTTTTGTATTTTATTTATATATTCTATTTATATGTGTTGAAATTTTTTGAACTTCAGTATAGTGACTATCGACATTTTTAATCAGTGGGCATTTCAATCTTAGACAGTTCAAGCTTAGATATAAAAATAAAAATATGTACTCGTTAACATTATGGTATTCTATATGTATGGTTTGTAATCTTTATGCGATAGTGAGTGATATGCCAATAAATGTTATTATTAGTAATCGTTATTGTAAAAAAAAATATGCGTTAACATGTTATGCGGGTATATCATTATTATAAAATAGTTATGGGAAAATAAAGTATGACTAATGATTTATTATGTTTGAACGTTATGCGAAACGAAGAGTATGCCAAAAAACGTTATGCAATTTTAAGTTGTGCCTCTAAAATTTATGCATCCCAATACGGACCCCCATAAGACATTTAACTGGCTTAACGACTGCCATGTTACTGGCAACCAGGACCAACGGCTTAACGTGCCTTTCGAAGCACGGAAACGCTCGCAAATATAAATGCCACAAAGTGGTCACCCATACGAGGACCAGCCATAGTGAAAGTTGCTTAACTTAAGTTGCAATGATCGTTTACAGAACATCAGGCCACGAGCAGGTTACGGGCCACGGTTACGTGGGGCAAAATAACTTAGCCTGAAATATGGGCGTACCCCTTAGAGGATAAAGCCGTGACAGTATAGTATATCTGTTTAATTATATATTGTACATTAACGATCATTGCTCTCTTCAAATAATGTAATATACCCAGACGAGAGATCCCAAAATTTTATTTACCATTTGGTTTCTTTGCTTGGCAATAAATTATTAACTACACAAACAGATTAGCTGCGAGATTTTTTTTTTATGTAAATGAAGATTATAGGATTTCTATTTATTTAAAATACCTGTACGTAAGTTATAAGTTATGTGTAAGTACTTACACATAATTTATAAGGAGACAAAAATTTGAATGTCCATTTCCTTGTCGTGCTACCAAATTAGTTCTAGAAGTAGTATACGAGTGACTCTGCAGAGAATAACAAACTGCTTTAACTATATCTAAAATTGCCTGTATTTTCAATTATGCACCAAATATCTGTATAAAATTCAATGAATTTAACTTGCCACATATCAAAGGTAAATCCTAAATTTAATACTATTAGGGATTATACAGGACCAAAGATTATCAGTGATGTTGCGAACCCTATTTCTTCTCAATACTGAACTTAACAACCTCAAATTTCCGTAACCTAAAAAGGGCAAACTAAAGTTTGGCAAAGAGAAATGGAGCGGATCGTATTGGGTATAAAGCTCAGTGACCGAATCTGTAATGCCATGATATGGCCAAAGCTTTGTATTACTAATGATATGGATGTGAACGAATAGACCTGGGTACTTTTCAATACTACATTTTGTATGTTTTAAATAAAAACACTTTCATCTAACAACAGTGACGATTGAAATTGAATATTATTACAGTTGTTAGGTAATCATAATAATAAAGAAATAATTAGAACAAATTTAAATCCATCATTAGTCAATTAAGGAACTATGGGACGTTATTATTAAAGGAACTATGAAAAAACAAAATAATATCATCAGATCAAACGAAATCAGATCAGACTCAAACGAAATATTTCCAAAAAGAAAGGTTGAGGAACAATATTTATCTAACTGGTTACGAAAGTTCGCGTACAATTCCATCGTCCTTTATCAACGCGATCCTTAACAGGAACATTATGCATTCAATTCTAAATCAGGTTTGTATAATGCTGAGTACTTAACTTTGGTGGTATTTGAGGCTAGCGGCGAGCGGCAGGCGAAAATCACACACCACTGACTTTATACTTTTAAAACTTGAAAGTGAATGTACGTTGGAGCGAAAAATGTTGACACTTACCGATCTTAAATTAGCTCTATGGTTTGTATTGAGTATTGCTATATATAATTATTGTTGGGTTAATTTATTACTCGCGAACCCTTCGCGACAATTCCGGGCCATGTTTTTTTTATACTATTGAGGTGGCAGACAAGCGTACAGCCCACCTGATGGGAAGTGGTCACAGTAGCCTATGGACGTTTGCAACACCAGAGAAGCAGCACTTCTAAGAGCCCTTTTGAAGAATCCTATACTGTAGACGTTCGGGAAAACCCATGCAGGGAAAACCCATTTCACAATCTAAGCGTACGCAGAATAAAGTCTCTATCATGTGACTTTGGGTGCTAACTTCAGTTTGAGTCACGATTTACGTGAGAATTATTGTATAATAATTATTAAGAAAAAGTGATGATTAATTCGTATACATTATAGCTATCTTGAAGTTTGTAATGTTAGATTCATTACAAAATTTTGCTGAAGTACTAAAATCGGTGTAAATTACATTGTTTGCTCATTTCCCTGAAACAAAAAACAGATTCAATGTTAGAAACTCCATAACAGATCCTCTTTGGGTTTGTTTGAAGTAAGTACCAACCTACATGACTAATTTCTCTGTAAGAAAATGAATCTACTTAAAGTAATCTGATATTCATAACAGAATATAATATTTCGTAAGATCTTCCAGATATTGAAAATAAAATTAGTTGTAAAATGTTTTTTTTAACTTCACATAATGATATATAAAAGTTTAAGCGCATTTCTTCTTTGCATTTTTGCTGACTCAGTGTTCTGTAAACAGTCACTGCGTTAAGCAACTTTCGCTATTGCTGGTCGCGGATTGGTGACCACTTTGTGGCATTTACATTTGCGAGCGTTTGCGTGCTTCGGAAGGCACGTTTAGCCGTTGACCCCGGTGGCCGGTAACATGGCAGTCCTTAAGCACCACAACCTGCGTCTGTCTATTTCAACACGGCAATGGGCTCACCACCTATTACAGTGCAATGTGGGGGTGAAATATGCCTCTGTCACCCCTTCGGGGATAAGGCGTGATTGACTAAAAACTTATTTATATTACATAGATACAAATATTTGATATAGCTTCATTGTAGGTATTTATTGGTCGTATAAGTCACTTTAAACTTTCTGTCTCCTAACGCTTCAAAGTCTGAACGTCTCACTTTAAAGTGACTTGCTGCCGTAACGATTTAGGCTTCATTGCTGTCGAGTTTAATGCACCTCACATGAGTTTCAGATAGCTTACGGTTTAGTTAAATTACACCATATATATTCGTTCTTCGATTCTTTATATATCCTGCTAATATTATAAACGCGAAAGTTTGAAAAATGAAAAATAAATTATCCCGGTAACAAGTTAGTTTGGGAAACGGGAACGGGAAAACTTCACCACGCGTGCGTAGCCGCGGGCGTGAACTAGTAGTATAATATGACTCTGCACTTCACAATCTTGAACGAGTAATTTTAACTATAAGATTAATACTCAAATTACACAGTTAATAATAAAATATAATATATTTTTAGTCAGTAAAATAACAGTCGTTAAGACCTTAAGACCTTTTAATGGGCGGCTTGATAAATTTCAACAGCATGTTGCTACAGCCTGCGCCTATCTATTTCAACATGGCAATGGACTCACCAATTGTTACGTATAGTATGTGACAATATATATGTATGCAAGCGACTTGAAGTTATAAAAGTATAACATATAATGTGCCCTTCACTATCGTAGCGCAGGAATCAGACGACTTTTTTTTATATTTGGCACGTCAAAATGGCGTTGTCCGCCTGATGGTAAGCAATGACGACGACCCGTGAATGAGGACCGCTATTTCAACCCACAGGGTTCCGGTAGCGACCCTCAATTTGACGGCCCAGAAATAGGCCTTTTCACGCTTTGGCAGAGAGTTCCATGCTTTTATGGTGCGACATAAGAAAGACCTACGGAATCTTTCCGTTCTGGGCAAGATGGTGTCCACACACCTGTGACATCAGTACTAAATTGTTTTGTATAATATAACGTACTAATTTAGGTTATATCGCGATGGCGCTTCCAAAACTTTTGAGATACAATTTCGTCGTCACTACACACGCTAGCAAGTTTTACCTTTTGTGAATTAATAATTAAGTTTCAGGTAGATACGAAACTTGTTCTTGATGCGGTATCGAGTAATTAGCTGAGTATCATAACCAATATTTCATCACCTAATCTCATTATTATTTATCTATCACGCCTAATCCTCGAAGGTGTGGCAGAGGCATATTATACGTCCACTTTTCACCATGTGTATTCCAGTCCCGAATAATAGGTGGTGAGCCAATTGCCGTGTTGAAATAGACAGACGCAGGTTGCGGCTACCTGCTAATTTTTCAAGCCGCCCATAAGGCCATCAACTTGACTTAACGACTGCCATGTTACTGGCAACTGGGACCCACGGCTTAACGTGCCTTAGGAAACGCTCGCATTTGTAAATGCCAGAAAGTGATCACCCGTCCCTGAGCGAAAGTTGCTTAACGCAGTGATCGTTTACAGAACACTGAGTCCGCGGGACCAGCGCATCACCTAATCACATAATCTCATACCTAATAATAAAATTTATAAAGCTGTCGAGTTTATTTGTTCGATTACATGTGCTAATCTCAGGAACTACTGGGTCCTGTTAGATGAAAAGTCACACGATAGCTGTTCCTACCAGCCAAATAAAAGTAGACGAAGCAATTAGAAATAAACTATGATGAAGAAGAATGTTGTAAACATAAACTAATTATCCATTTTCACAGAGTTTTCACAGAGTTATTCGATCCGCTTACACATCAGAATAACACATAGGCTACTTTTTATCCCAGGAACAAGTTCCTGTGGGAAACGGGAACGGAAAAACTTCACCACGGTTGTGGAGCCGTGGGCGTCAGTTAGTGTCTTATATTATTAACTAATGAAAGAAGAGAAAATAATAAAATTATCGATGCTTTTTAGATTTGCTATTTAGATTTATAAAATTATTTAGATTTAGTATTATGGAAATATTACTACACAGATTACACATGAAGTGCAATTTTAAAAGCATGTCCATTTTCTTCAAAGTGAATAAGTAGTAAAACATACTGCAACTGTAAACACACTTGTAATAAAGATATACTCAAAGACTAGGCGTATTTGGATTCAACATAAAATATGAGGTTGTTTTAAGGCCATGTTCTCATTAATGAGTTGTGTGTTCCCATTCGTAACAGCAGCTTTTTGTGTCAATATTATGTGTTCTCCAAACTTTTTAATGAAATTCAGGAAATCTAAAGTGCTCAAAAGTCCTGTGGCTTATAATTTGCACGCAAGCCTGTATCAAGTCTTCTTACGCTTAGCTCCTATTTTGGTCGATTCTTTGCGGCAGATGGGATAGGACAATCTTATCCGGCACCTATGGATGAATTATTGGTCAATGTAACACCATGAAATATAGAGTACCGGAGAGGAGATATAGTGCCAACTTCAATACGGATGTAATATTATGCAACACATATTTGTCATTCGTAATTACATTTTTTGATATATATTAACTAGTTTCATAATTGCCGAAGACGCCTGCAGTATAGATTCGAAACCACAGAGCACAGAGTGTTTCTCGCACCCTCTCGCTCATAATACCGCGTGCTACCGCGTGCCGAGTTTACGTCAAACTGTATGCGAAAATCGCATGCACCACCTGTCAGTTGCCTATATTCGTTTGTCAGTCATTAATATAACGGTGTGAAAAAAGGGTGACGTCCCCTGACGCGGTAATTTTTTTGTAATTACCTTTTAATAAAATCTTATTTATTTCATATTATTTTTTATGTTTTAATTGATTCCTGTCCAGTCCCTTGTCGATGTCAAGTTCAGTCCCAGGTCCTGTGTCCTTGCCCGTGTAGTGGAATTTGCGCGGCAAGATGTAAAATAGCATTTCACTGCAATATATCGCTGTCTTTTATGTCTAAGACATAAATACATCCATACATACATATTGTCACGCCTTTATCCCCGAAGAGATAGGCAGAGGCATATTAAACGCCCACATTTCACCGTATGCATTTTTGTCCCACGTAACAGGCGGTAAGCCCATTGCCGTGTTGAAATGGACAGGCGCAGGCTGCGGCAACCTGCTGTTGAAATTTTTTAAGCCACCCATAAGGCCTTCAACTTGGCTTAACGACTGCCATTTTATTGGCAACCGGGACCAACGGCTTAAAGTCCCTTCCGAAGCACGGAACTGGGGTGGGTCTAAATGGCCGAATAAATTTAATAAAAAATAAAATGTGTCTATTTTAGATGTAAAAATTTGAAGAAAGTTTGTACCCGTTGCCTTTTTAGTGGGGTGGTAACAAAAAGGCTAAAAGGTCTTATGTGCTAGACACTAATTAGCACGACCAATTAAAGTCCTGGTAGTCTCGGACTGTTCTATGTGAATCTACCATTATACACATAAAACAAGGTTAATGCACTAGTTTTGGAAAATAATATAGAGCAAGCGTGAGCCATGACTAAGATCCCGCGCAAAGCCCCTGACGCGGTTGTTTGTATGAAATACATAGAGTAAGGCACCTCTACAGTGCACGCGGGATTGATATGATTTGCTTACTCTGTGATCGAAAGAAAAATTTGAAAGCGAATGAAATTCGTCTTTGGATGAGCACTACATCAGGTTAAGCGCAAGCATAAAACCTACTTCAGAAAATATTTTTATCCAAATATGATGTAATTTGTGTTAAAAGCTCTCACGCTTGACTTATTAAGTTTTCTTTTGTTGTTTTTTTTATTTACCAAGTGTTCCTAAGCCGTATTCAAACGAAATATTTTTGTGCAAGTAACATTATTTTTATAAGTTTTCGGAGTTTTGTAGTAAACAAGGAATCCTTATAGTCTGTTTATACTGTTGATTGATAGCACTTGGTGAAATCTGTGAGACATAAAACATGCTATAACCTGCAAAATTTGTACATTCTGTAAGGTGATATAGATTATGTCCGGTTGGGCTTTGAAAAATAAATAATTTGAAAAAGTATAAGTGAGTTCATTTACGAATCCTTATAGTTTCGCCATGTCCGTGCCGTCTTTCTTTCTGAACTTTTCATCAGAGACCCTGAGCAGTTGAACGCTGTTATTTGGCTTGGATATGTATATTAGTCAAACCAATAAACTTTGTGTTTGACTAACATGCAAGAAAAATATTAATTTCTTTATTAATATCTTTGTTAAACAAAGTTATAAAAATATCAGAGTACACAGGCAAGAAGTGAAACTTCTATAAGACATTTTTTACAGATATAAAATTTCTCTTATACGTCGATAAAAAGTTTTACTTATTTTAAAGAAGTTTCACTTCAAAACAACATGGCGCGTAACCGAAAAACGTGATATTTTTTACAGCTATTAAATTTCTCTCAACGTCGATAAAGAATTTTCACTTCAAAGAAATAGGGTACCATGCTTGCACTTAAAACGGGAATACAATTTTTTAGTATAGTTAAAAAATAGTTTTTGCGAAAATATTCTAATAATATCTATAAACTAATATAATAGAATTTACTATAAATTTTCACAATCTAATTTCCGGCATGTGAAAAAAATTACGGAAGCAGGATATATATCAAAATGAAGAGGACAACTGTCACAGAAAAGTAGGCTTTAGAAGTATACGAGTACTAGTCAAACAAATAAGATTGAAAAAGCTTTTGAAGTAAAAATTTCTAACATAATAGTTGCTACGGAACCCTACAATACATGTGGCCCGATTCACCCTTGCCCCGTTTTTACGAAAATATGCTGTTCGATCGATACTATCACTGTATTACCATGAATATCTAGGGATGGCAGGTGAAACGGTCATTCTGAAAAAGTGTAAACTTACTGCATAGTACGGTAAACGCTACTGTGGCGTGTTTTAAGCAACCGGTTTGACTAGTTTAAAAATAAAACGATGAACAGATTACCTGTAATGTGTTAACGATCGATATATCAATGTCACTCGCACCCGCCCTACTAGAGACGGCTTATCCTAAATTCTTAAACTTACGGTTTAAGGCTATGGTTTCTGGGCACCTCAAAACTCTTGACTATGAGAGCACAAAGCTCTTGATGACCACATTTAAATGAATGGCGTTTGAGAGTCTCAAAATTATAATACTACCTCTTTAAAGCAACTTATTAGCTATTGGCAGCTCGGAGCACATCAGAATACAATTTTGACAGACTACAAAATTACAAAATAAAACATTAAATCATCACACCCCTATAAAAAAATCAAGTGTACCCGTGTACAACATTTAACATAATTGCAGGTGGTTCACCTGTTAGTTGAACCACGGGAACATTATTATATAATTACCCATAGTTCACCACTCAGGTGAACTACGGGTACAATATTTTGAGTGAACACCTATGGTTTACTCAATAGGTGAACCAGGGGTACAGAAAGTTAACCGTGGAACACCTATCTGAACCACGTTGGTGTACCATGGGTCAGAAACCAACATAACACCCACCCACACACAAATCCAAACTCATGTCATATACTCTAAAATTCCTTACTATACAAAATCTAAATTACTATACATAATCCATACAAAATCCATAATTACACGTAACATATCCCCATCTATATGTAATAATCTTTTGATTTTCTTGTTTTATGTTTAATTTTTTATTGTTTCATTAGGAGTTAACAACTGACACATTACCATAGTGTCTGGCATGTTAGTGCTATGAAATTTTAAGGAAATTGTACCAAAAGTACTGTCATAAATAGAACAACATGACGAACAAGAACTATTTTTCGCTATAACCACGGAAGGGAAATGGTGACCCTGTAACACAGGTTTGTACTCAAACCAGGCACCATTCTCTAACAAATTTCAGTTCATGTTATACAAATCAAGAGTACTGTATCAGAGGTCAA
The DNA here is from genome assembly GCA_948477245.1 of Thumatha senex. Classification (NCBI taxonomy): domain Eukaryota; kingdom Metazoa; phylum Arthropoda; class Insecta; order Lepidoptera; family Erebidae; genus Thumatha; species Thumatha senex. Next base: position 15,519,019 of record OX419731.1, on the reverse strand, counting down.
TTTGCGATAAGATAATCAATAAATAGATATTATAAAGAGAATTTCTATATATTTCATACAATTGAAATAAATTTAAATTTAAAAATTGTAGAGTTAAATTTTTTTAAATTTCTTTTCTCATACGATAATACTAATTAGAACAGATGAATAGTAGATAATACCACTGACAGATTGCGTATGCAATTTTTGCCTATAGTTTAAAGTTAACTGGCGTTAACTTGGTCCGAGGTATCACTACATATTATAAAACAAAGTCGTTTACCGCTGTCTGACACTATTTATGCTTAGATCTTTAAAACTAAGCAACAGATTTACATGCGTTTTTTAATAGATAAAGGATTCATAAAAAAAAAATGTCGGCGTGACGGAGTGATAAAATTTTATTAGCTCGTTAAAAGCTCGAATAATAAATTGAATTGTATTTATATCAATTTGTCATATCCGTCTGTGTTCTACGACAGTGTCGAATTAGTTATTTAAATCAGATATGATAACAGAAATAACTAAAAAATGTTGTGTAGACGGCTATTTGACAAGATACAACTAAACGAAATCGGAGATCAAGTACCTACAAAGACCTACAACGATTGTACTTACATCTTAGACAGAGTACGACTCACATATTTTTACGTAATTTTACGGATTAAACGTCGCGTCGCTGCGTCGTAAAGAAAATTTACTAGCGCATGCTGGGGGCGCAAGAAGCCATTCTGAAGTTTGACAGGAGCCTTATGTCATTTTATTTTTAGTGTTCTTTGTGATTGTGGTGTATTTTTTTTGCTAATTTAAGTATTTTTATTTAGTGTATGTTGTATATACCTACTCGGATGAACTCATGCATTGTCTGTGACAAAACCTTTTCTTCGCTCAGAGGCTTACATATCCACCAGTCACGTACTCATCAGGTTCGTATATTACATTCACAATCCATTTCATCTTCAAACACAGGCTTTGTATCGCAACTACCAACTGTATCACATTATCCTATTACCTTACACACTCTCCTGAGTCAGCTTAAACAGTCTACCCCATTAATAAAAAGGATACCACGTGGAGGTAGATGTTCGGTTGCTGAGGCTTTAACCAACACAATCTCCAAATGTATTAAATTTAATGATACTCCATCCTGGCATAATTTGCTCACTTTCTCATACTCAAATCTACATGTGGTAAATGATTCCACCAATAACATTTCATTAACGCAAAAAATTAAAAATAATGTTGCAAATAATCCTTTGCTCTCTTCCGCTCCAGCTCCCAAATCACGAGGACAACTTTTTAACATTACACGAAAAATTGAAGAGAAAATTTACGATGGCGATCTCAAAGGTGCTACGCGGCTTTTATTCTGTAATGATACATTAACACCTGATACACCGGAGACCATAGCTGCACTGAGGTCCAAGCATCCACCAGGCCCTTCCACTCCACTTTTTGTTGACCCACCTTCTGATCCTCAGACTTGTATCCAGGCTTCGCAAAAAGACATTGTAGCAGCTCTTGCATCATTTTCTAAAGGGTCTGCTTCCGGTTTAGACGGCATCTCTCCGCAGCACCTTATAGACCTTACATGCCATGGCACTGGTATTGCTGGCGAACGTCTCGTTGTTGCCCTCACTAAATTGGTAAACCTTATGCTGCTGGGAGATGTCTGTCAAGACGTAACTGCTGTCTTATATGGAGCCAATCTAATAGCCCTCACAAAAAAAGATGGTGGTGTGCGCCCTATAGCGGTGGGTTCTACCTTTTGTCGTTTAGCTGCCAAATTTTGTGTCCGACTATCTCGCTCCAAGTTGCAGATCCTCTTTGAACCCGTTCAGGTTGGCTTTGGCACCCGCGGAGGCTGTGAAGCGGCAGTTCATGCTGTTCGCACCTTTGCACAGACCGATGAATGCGAGGTTCTTTTAAAATTAGACGTTAAAAATGCCTTTAATTCGGTTAATCGGGACGCCTTGCTAAATAAAATTAATTTACATGTTCCTGAAATCTATAATTTCTTACTTCAGTGTTACCACTGCCCTTCTAAATTAATTCACAAGAGTAACGAAATCCTTTCAGCCGTGGGTTGTCAGCAAGGTGATCCCCTTGGTCCAGCTATATTTAGTTTGGTTATAAATTTTATAATTCATAATTTAAATTCAAAATTAAATATTTGGTATCTCGATGATGGGACCTTAGGTGGTGATTCACAGACTGTTCTTGCAGATTTAACTTTAATAATAGACAAATTTAACACTATTGGTTTGCATTTAAATTTTAATAAATGTGAATTATTTATTTCAGACAAAATCAACACATCCTTAGTTTCTCAAATTCATCAAAATTTTAACCAAGTTTGCCCAAATATTAAACTCTTATCTAAGAACAGCCTATATCTCCTGGGATCTCCCATTTTCGATGACGCAATTCCTCATCTCTTAGGAGAGTTGGTAACAAAACTCAATCAATATTCAGACCGCATTGTCAAAATTAGTAGTCACTGCGCTTTGTTTATCCTTAAATTCTGCTTATTTGTGCCCAAATTTACTTACTTGCTCCGTTGCTGCCCTATTTGGAAATTTCCTAATCTGATGTTACCCATTGAAAATGTTTTAAAATCCCAAATTGAAAGCATGGTCCCAAGCTTCCTTACCTATAAGGTTCGGTGGTTTGGGGACCCGAAAAATTTCTAGTATAGCTTTACCAGCATTACTGTCTTCGATTTTCAGCACTCGTGACCGCATAGGTAAAGTCTTAAAGGCTCCTACAGCCTCAAACTGTGAGATTGCGAGTCTGGACGAAGCTTTGAATGCTTGGCTAGCTGGACCAAGTCCAAATTTACCCCCGACGCTCAAAAAGCAAAGGGCCTGGGACACAATAGCTTCTTCTGCTTTTCTCAATACTCTTATTGAAAACTCTTCCGGTACTAATCGAGCAAGGCTTTTAGCTGTATCTCGATCAGAGTCTGGGCAATGGCTTCACGCCTTTCCTTCTCCGAACACTGGCACCTTCATTGATCCCACTACACTCCGCATAGCAGTTTGTCTCCGGTTGGGTGCTGATGTGTGCATTGAACACTCTTGTGTATCGTGCGGAGCTTATGTGAGCCACCTTGGACATCATGGGCTTGCCTGTTCTTTTGCCGCTGGCCGTCACTCCCGTCACGCTGCACTAAATGATATCCTGAGACGAGCCCTTGTCAGTATAAATGTCCCCGCGGTCTTAGAACCGCAAATTATACGAGATGATGGTAAGCGGCCCGACGGGATGTCTTTAGTACCCTGGAGAATGGGACGTGCACTAGTATGGGATGCCACTTGCACCGATACTCTTGCAACGTCCTATCTCCCGGCTACTAGCAAAAAAGCATGCGCTGCGGCAAATCTTCGCGAGCGGCTGAAGGTTGGCAAGTACAGTTGTCTCGGTACCCAATATGAATTCATTCCATTTGGTGTCGAGACACTAGGTCCATGGGGTCGCGGCGCACATGGTCTTTTTACGGCTTTAAGTAAGCGTCTGAGGGAAGAAACTGGCGATCCTCGTGCAGGTAGTTTTCTCGCGCAAAGGCTTTCCATAGCTATTCAGCGTGGGAATGCTGCCTGCATCATGGGTACCCTACCGAGGGGACCCAGTCTAAATTTTAATAAATAGGTTAGGTAGTTTTTTTTTTATTTAGGTATAGTTTTAATTGTTTTTTTAACTAAAATTTATGTTAAATCATATTATATATGCCAATAAATATTTATGAATTGTTAAAAAAAAAAAAAAAATTCATAAAGAAAGTTTTAATGTATAATTTGTTAAGTTTTTGTATACATTGACTAAATTATAACGATATTTGTTGGGGGTGACGGAAAAATAAGTCGTCTGGGAGCTTTCAACGAAAACGCTGTCTTACCCCTTTGAGATATAACAAAATAATGTATGGTGAAATTGTGTACCTAATATAGGTCCTCTCTGACTACCCCGTCAGGGATACAGTGTAAAGACAGTTAGTTAGTTAGTTAGTTGATATAGGTCTACAAAAAAGTTCGCGACGTTATATAACTTTACAATGAAACCATTTCAATACTTTAATAAACCAGCAATTATAAAGCGGTGATATGAAGGCTATTTATACAAATACAATATTAATACTTAAAAATTTTAATACGTTAGTTGGCTTTAGCATTTCATGAAGATTATTTCGTCTCCTTATCTCTCGTCTATTGCAATTAAATGAATATCTTAGGAGGTATAACAAAATCAAAGTAATGCACAAAGAAATTAATTTCGTGTAACCATAATTCGATCGGACCGTGCGGGCGTACTGGGGAGCGGAGATGTAATCAAGTAATTTGGAAAATGTTCATACATTAACATTTTTTGGTAAGTGATATGAACCTAATTAGTTTTTTTAGGTACTTAATTAAAATATTTTTTTTCCTGAACGACCCCACTCATAAAGTTTTTACTCTCGTAGGCTTAAATAACATAGGATGTGAGGCACTCATGTAGGTAAACAGGACGATCTCCGAAAATAGAGGACTTAAGGCAACCCTATTTACGAGCGACCCATTAGGAAGTGACCTAAATCCGTTGCTGTCAACATTTCTCATGTTTCACCGTCCACTTTCGTGTATGTAAATTAACTTAGTATGATATTATGTTTGCTGGTAGCTTTTATTTTTATCCACAATATGCCTATATATACTAATTTATTTCCTACCGACATGAAATTATATTTGATTGGTAAAATTGTGGTTCTTATAATGATTGTTAGTTCTTTCATCATCAGTAACCGAGTATGTAAATGATTGAAAACAATAGAAATGCAATTTTAAATATTTTTGAGTATGTATATGCATGCCGTGCATTAAATGATAATTATCGTAGCGATTTAGACATTTAGTTATAAATTAGTTTCAACAACAGGTAGCAGGTAGCCACAACCTGCTTCTGTATATTTCAACATGGCACTGGGCTCACCACCTTTTACGTGGGACAGGAATGCAAACGGTGAAATGTTAGCGTATATGCCTCAGCCACACTTTCGGGGATAAGCGTGATTAATAAACAGTGCACTCTTACTATAAATCTTAAATCTGGTTTCTGAAATACACTAGTAGTATTCATATTAAATGAAGTTAAGGTTAGTGGCGTCTGATTACCACCTTTCGTTTTAGAATTAATATTCCTAATATACATTATCGTCAAAATGTAATGAAATCCATTATACCTATTACCAACTTCATAAAATAGAATTTAATGTTACCTTTTCGCCAGTCGTGACTTAAAAAAACCAACCAAAATTTATCTACGGTTCACTAAAAGCGCTTTCATATTATAATATAAATTATTTCCTTATACTAAAAGCTCACTCACAAAGTGAACTGTTTTGAAGGTTATTTCAACTCGACAAAACATTGCCATTGTGCCACTTGATATAATCTCTGGGATGCCTCTTACGACACGCGCGGGATGTAAAAGTTGATTGACAGAACTGTAACAAATTTCATACTAAACTCCTCGTTGTATATTTCTGTGTTAAAATGAAACATACCTACTCATTTATATGTAGAAGTTCTGTTATGTTATACTTATCAGTTACGCCTTTATCGCCGAGAGGGTGGCAGAGGTATACTATAGTACGCCCACGTTTCACCGTAAACATTTTACCCTAACAGGTGGTGAGTTCATTACCATTTTGTAAATGGACAGTTGCAGGTTGTGGCGATCTGCTATTAAAGTTTTTCCAGCCACCCATAAGGCCTTCAATTATGCTTTACGACTGACATGTTCCTTTCGAAGCACCGAAACGCTCGTAAATGAAATACGAAAATATTTTTTTTCAGATCACTGAGTTAGTGTGTCTACTTTTTGTCAAATTTGCTTCAGTTTATGCTCTAAAGTTAAACATACTTCGAGCAAATCTATTTCTAGTTGCATCTTACTCAGCTTAGTGTCGTAGAACGGGTTTTACAATACAAGTCAGTGAACCTTTCAATGCAGCATTACTCTGGTGGTGGGACACAGATGGCGTCGCTGTGAGCCAACAGTTCGTGTAGTCCAGCGACAATTTAAACGTCCCCGCAAACTTCCACACTTCTTGCCTCCTCGCTGGAATAATGTGAAAACTTTAACTTCTTTGTGCCGCTAGTGGACGTTGCTTTAATATTATTTATTACTTTTTTTTAGTTCGTTTTTATAAATTAAGCTAAGAAAATAAAGAGCCCGGACTGGTGGAAGAAATTTCTTTATTTTTAGAAATAAGCAGTACCATTGTACTCTTCTTCTCCTTTTTAGTTATTATTCATTTTCCTAAGCTATGTGTATACATAAATATTAAATAAAAAATAAATAAAGCCCTCGATATATTCTCGTGGTTGTTGCTGTCTATAATGACTATAGTAAAAATGATTTTCATTTTTCTTTTCATTAATTTTTATTTTAAAGCGCTCGTAATCTCATTAACTAAATGTTCTGTAAATCATCAACTTTTAAGGATTAAGTTTAAGCTCGCGATAGGGTCAAGTTATGGCAACATTCAAAGTTGAAGAAACACTTTTATAATTGGAGAGGCAGTTGACAATAACCCTCAAGTTGACAGTCCTAATATATACTCGTATATACCTTTATACGCTCCATTTGAAGGACCTGGGCATGTAAGAGGAGGCAAACGTGTTGGCTTTCTTCATATGACAGTGAGTTTAAAAATTAAGGAATTTCATTGTCAATTACAACTATGCACGAAAAGAAACAAAAGTACATCCTGGTGTTGGACAATGACTACTAAGTTATACAATTATATTATTATTATAATGACCTGAGTGTCCTGAACCTGAGCCGACTTATAGCATCAAAAGCTGGAAGCTGCAGGATGCATCCATTAGGGATAAATATATAGAAAGGGTAGCCGAAAAGCTTGGCGACGCCAATGTTAGTAGTGAGAATGTGGAATGTGTATGGCAGAACCTTAGGGATAGTATGGTAAATGCCGCTGTGGAAGTGTGTGGAGAGACAAAAAGAGGCAGTAGTAATAAACGCGATGCATGGTGGAATGATGAAGTGACAGAAGCCGTACGAATGAAGAAGAAAGCATGGTTGGACTACTTAGCCTCGCGGAATGATTTGAATATGAAAGAGAGATACAAACTGCAAAAGGTTAACACTAAGGCACTGATAGAGGAAGCTCGTGAAAGGTGCAGAATGAAAGCGGATGAAAGGTTGTCGTCCAATTTCCGAGATAATGTCAAGCTCTTCTGGAAAGAGATAGGCAGGACTCGGAGTTGTTCGACAGTCTGCAGTATGAATAAAGTGCTTAGTGTTGACAACGATGTCATAACAAAACAAACTGACGTCCTGCAGAGATGGAGTGAATATTATGGTCCTTACTTGCATACATCCGTATGCAAGTAAGGACAGAGATGACGCAGCTCACTGTGACGCTCCAGATCCTGGTGTCATTGAAGTCATTAGTATGAAAGAGATTGAATAAGGCTGCGGGAAAAGACTGAGTTACTGCTGAGATGATCAAGTACGGTGGGTCACGGGTGGGAGGCTCAATGCGGATTCCGATGTGGAAGAGGTTGCATGGATCAAGTGTTTTCTCTCCGCATGATCGCGGAGAAGTTTCTGGCTGTTAGCCAGAAGGTTTTCTGCGCTTTTGTGGATCTAGAGAAAGCATTTGATAACGTTGTGAGAGAAACTCTGTGGGACTTGCTGCCCGGATATGGTGTGGACGGCTCGCTACTGCGGGCAATACAGTCGCTATACAGGGACTGTAAGGCTTGCGTGCGAGTAGGGGGGGAGGGGGGGGGGATGCAACCTCTTTTCGACTTCTGTACAGGCGTCAAACCGGGTTATGTCATGACTGCCTGGCTGTTCTTAGTGTATCTGGACAGTTACCTGCAGAAGTTGAAAGATTGTGATATGGGTGTGAATTTGGGTGACTTAATAGTAAATTGTCTGTTGTACGCTGATGATGCGGTGCCCATGGCCTCATCAGAAGCCGACCTTCAGGCATTAGTCACTAATATGAAAGAGGAGTGTGAAAGAAAGGGTCTCCGCTTGAATGCAAGTAATAATAAGGTTCTGGTATTTGAAAGAGAAGACGTAAGAACTAAGTGCGAGATTTGGGTAAATCAGGAATGTCTAGAGCAAGTGAATGAAATTGTGTATTTTGGGAGTATGTTTAGCGCGAATGGAAGATGTGATTCGGATGTAGAACGGCGAGTGACTGCCGGAAACAAAGTTAACGGTGCTTTGTCCCAATTAGTAAAGCGACAAAGCACCTGGGTATGTCAGAAGATGCATAAAAGTAAGCTTAATGCTGTGGAGATGCGATCGCTTCGAAAATTGTGAGGCGTAACCTTGGCCGACCGAAAACGCAACGAAGTGATACGCAATATGGCAGGTTTGAGTGAAAGTGTCAGCGTTAAGCTAGAACAGGGCGTGCTCCGTTGGTTTGGACACGTTTAACGAATGAGTGAGGAACGTTTGACGAAGAATATATATTGTGCGAAAGTAGAGGGCAGAAGAAGTCAAGGTAGACCGAGACTTACATATGAAGACCACGTGAGCGGATTGCTCAAGAACGGAAGAGTCAAAAGTAATCGGATACCCAGACGTGCATGTATGAAGCGAATAATGAATCTACAGGAAGCGAAAGAAGTATGCATGGATTGCGATGCCTGGCGATCTGTCCTCTCTAACTACCCCGGAGACTACATACTGATCTGCCTGCAAAGTCACTGAGAAAGAAATAGACAGTACATTCCACATTTTGTACACCATATTCAAAATAGTATACTAGATATAAATAGTGTGTGTGTTTTAGTGCATGTGCACGTGTCAAAGGATATAATAAATACAATCTTCGTGGGTTAGGTACTTGTATATTCTGTAAGGTGGCCCTGATTTTGCGGGTATGCTAATCGATGTACGTTACTTTAAAAGTTAAGTTGGGTACATGTAATCAGTATGTAGTCTCCCTCTCGGCTAGAAGACTCACAATTTTAAAAGAAACCATGTGCCGTCTTATGACTCTGATGGTCAGCAGTGTTGGGGAACGGGTGGAGATGTACCTCCGACTTAAAATGAAGTTCTTCCAACCAGGCAAGGTGAGCACACCTGGCTCCGTACTATCATTAAAATTTAATCGTTATTAAATATAAAATTATGAAAATCAGACTGCTAAATTATTCTTTAACAAGAGTTTTAAACTTCAGGTTGACTTTTATCGGTGATTGTATCGCAGATATAGCAAAGATAATATTCCGAAGAACTATTGAGACTCTTGAGTAAGTAAAGCATTGTACCACCTGCTTCAATATATTTTTTAAATCTTCCAGATACGAGTTGATCTGGGATTTCTGCTCAACAGTAAAACATAACAGTGTATTTGAAAAGGTTGGCAGATATTGCTAACTATATCGCTCAGCGCTATAGCGTTAAGGTTTGATTTATAAATTTTTTATCCTTGATCTTGTTTCTAACATACATGCATTTTGGGTTTGAGCGTAGGTTAACTGTCTTTAAGTGGAACACCAACATCCTAAAATATATGCTGAACTTCACAGGAAAGACTACGAATATTCGACGTTTTTATCTCCATAATGATCCTTCAGATTACTAATAACGTCAAAAATCTAATATACATAATTTTTCCATGTCAAAATTCACATTCAGTCACCAAATATTAGCGTAAATCAATAGCTATCTACTACAATAGTTTTCTTTCGTAAGGTATAGATCCACTAAGAACGGATTTTGGAAATTTATCCTCTAAGGACAAAGGTGGCAGATTATGACTGGAAGATAAAAAAAAAGTTTAGCTAGTGTTTCGAAATTCCAAAACTACTTCGGGGTGTAAATATAGGGAAAAGTTTTTCATAAAAAATAGCATATAGCCTTTTAGTTACAAATGGAGCCGGACGTATTTCAAAATATTCTAAAACTCTACTTTTAAGGGTGTAGAACAGGGGATGAAAGTTTGTATGAAAGTATTACAAAAAATGGGAACGGCATTATAATAACTTAACTTAACTTAACTATCTTCACGCTGTATCCATAACGGGGTAGTCAGAGAGGACAGATCGCCAGGCATCGCGATCCATGCATACTTCTTTCGCTTCCTGTAGATTCATTATTCGCTTCATACATGCACGTCTGGGTATCCGATTACTTTTGACTCTTCTGTTCTTGAGCAATCCGCTCACGTGGTCTTCATATGTAAGTCTCGGTCGACCTTGACTTCTTCTGCCCTCTACTTTCGCACAATATATATTCTTCGTCAAACGTTCCTCACTCATTCGTTGAACGTGTCCAAACCAACGGAGCACGCCCTGTTCCAGCTTAACGCTGACACTTTTACTCAAACCTGCCATATTGCGTATCACTTTGTTGCGTTTTCGGTCGGCCAAGGTTACGCCTCACAATTTTCGAAGCGATCGCATCTCCACAGCATTCAGCTTACTTTTATGAATCTTCTGACATACCCAGGTGCTTTGTCGCTTTACTAATTGGGACAAAGCACCGTTAACTTTGTTTCCGGCAGTCACTCGCCGTTCTACATCCGAATCACATCTTCCATTCGCGCTAAACATACTCCCAAAATACACAATTTCATTCACTTGCTCTAGACATTCCTGATTTACCCAAATCTCGCACTTAGTTCTTACGTCTTCTCTTTCAAATACCAGAACCTTATTATTACTTGCATTCAAGCGGAGACCCTTTCTTTCACACTCCTCTTTCATATTAGTGACTAATGCCTGAAGGTCAGCTTCTGATGAGGCCCTGGGCACCGCATCATCAGCGTACAATAGACAATTTACTATTAAGTCACCCAAATTCACACCCATATCACAATCTTTCAACTTCTGCAGGCAACTGTCCAGATACACTAAGAACAGCCAGGCAGACATGACACAACCCCGTTTGACGCCCCTGTATAACATTTATTGTACATTTTACATTTTTGCTACATTCACAATAATTGGATTATTTTTCATAATAAATGTTACCTAATTATTACAAGAATCTTTGAGGTGTTTGAAATGCTATATATAATACTTAGCCTCTTTCAAGAAAGATAAATAGCATCCATACCATCCACCAACTTACGCATAATTTACGACGTAGGGATGTATTTGCACATAAACTACCCAAACGTTTCCATTAAGTACTATTTTATTACAACAAATAGCCAATATTTTATATATTTTAAGTACACTAAGATGCTTGACCGAACAAATAACCCTTTAACTTTTCCATCTCTGCCGCGCCATTTTTTTACAATACTCATTTGGAGGGGTCCGGCGGCGGGCGCTGGGCAATCGGCCACGCTGCTACCGAAGTGGTGTAAAATAATGTTCCGTAGGCCAATTTTTCTCTTGGAGTAATGTTTTATTTAACTTACTTCTGGGGACTTACTTGCGATTTTTGTTACTTACCTTTGGTTCACGTTTGTAACAACTTTTTTTAAACCAGCTAAAATTTATTATGGCTTTTGATTACTATTTCGGAATTAAGATTGAATAAATGAGTAAGGAACGACTGACAAAGAATATTTATTGTTAGAAAGCAGTCGATAGGAGTCAGAGTAGACCGAGACTTTCATAAAGACTAAAGTAAGACAGCGTTCGTACAAAGGACGTTAGCAATGACTGACTTTATTTCAATTTGAGTTTTTTACATTCAAGGTACATAAATGATAGCACTAGTATTACTATGTTATATTGTAGATATTATTACAACAAAGACCACGTAAGCAGATTGTTCAAAAACGGAAAGGTGAAAAGTATTCGGATACCCAGACGTGCATGTTTAAAACGATTATTGAATCTGCAGGAAGCGAAGGAATTGTGCATAGAGGCCTGGCAATCTATCCTCTTAGACACACCTTCAGGGATACAACGTTAAGAAACAAATATAGATTTACGATCGTGAAATAAAAAATCTTAATTGGTACTTAGTTCCCTTTTTTACTGATTACGAATCTTAGTTACGAAAATTATGAATATAAATTAATTTCCTGGAAAACAGACACGATGTCCCTAGTTATTGGGTACTACTGTGTATACTATAACGACTGTGTATAATATATCCGATAACGACTTGTGAAGTGTAGAGAATAGGGTAGTATAACTAGGATTGCTTATTAAACGGCTAGATTTGTTTTTAAAACTTACCATAGCAGATTCTTCATGCTTACAAAATCGAGTATTAGATACTCGTAGTATGACCGTTTTGACATATTACAACAGTGATGATATTTTACTAGTATTACATAAGTAGTCTGTTTTCTACCGTAGTTAAAATACCCTCTAATGTGGTCGACTATTCACATATTTCTACAAATAAAATGTCATTAAAATTAATACGAAACTTCATTCATCATTCAAACGTCAAAACGGCCATCATAGCGTGCCGCTAGTATAGTATATTTCATCACATCAATCTGTCGAGGGCATCTAATATTTTTTTTTTTTCAGGTAAACAAACAATATCACAATAATAAGTGTTTATAATCTTGTAAATTAATACTATAATAAATAAATAAAAATATAATACCATAATCTACACCGCTTACCAAAATAGTAATACATGATGTTTTAGAACATCTCAAAGACAAGAAAAGTATTTGGCACAAACAGTATTAAATTTAATAAGTAACGTGGAGGATAGTAGCAGTTAACGAACCAAAAAGCATGGTCACCAACCACAATTCACAGAGCCTGTCACAAATTACAAACTAATCATAGCTCACCAATTGGGTCACTCGGAAGAGGTTAATTTTCCCAATCCCGACGCGGCGTTAACGTTCAACCGGTTACTACCGCCCCACCAATTAGCTTTTACGGCCCTTGTGGTCCGATAACTGCTTTAGTAGACTTATCTGTCGACCGATCTTGGTATTACATCCTAGTAAATACTAGTAGAAATTGTGTCTCGGATCCTTTTGCGAGGTTCGTTCGATAATTGAATCGAGACCGGGGAAAATGTGTCTTGTTCTTTGATTGGGAGTTACTTACGGTAGTTACTATGAAGAGATTTGGTGATGAAGCTATGGTAAATAAATTATAAGCTTTTCCAAAGCATAATATTCATTGTGTGATTAAAAAGTAAATGTAGTTCCACAAAACTACTGATAATAATTTACATACCAAAAATATTGCATACAATAAAGGTACGTCAAACATACACTCTACTTGTGTTGATGTTTCTCACAATGATATACCATACAAGTAACTTGTATACTACATACATACAAGTATGTAGCTTACACATCAACATTTCTTAACTTTTCTCTCCGCAAATGGCACATAAAGTCGTCACAAATCCTACACAGCCCTTGAGAGCGTCGTCGCAAAAAAATCACACAGAGCACAGAGAGACAATCTCGTCGGCCTACGTTTTGTTTTAAAAAAACTGTACATTAAAACAACGTAGATTTACATTTGAAATAAGACTCTTTTTATTTCACTCCTTCATTTGTATATCAGATCGTATTCCAACAGTTTCTCCTGTACATCCGGTGAATCCTTATCGAAGTCACCCACATCAAAGCTGTTCTCATTTTCACCTTTATATATTTTTAAAATATAGAATATTTGAATAATAATTATTGCGATAAGATTTATTAAATGAAAAATAAAATTTTGGTTGGAATAAATTCACTTTCTGTAGTTACAATTCAATACACAATATTAATCAGGGGTTCTGTATGATTTATGTACTGAACTCGAGATCTTTTAAAAAATAATAAGGACAAAGTCATAGATGATAGTGGACTCGGACTACACTTTGATTTTTTTTCTATATAGACCAAAATGATATTTGGAGTGGTGCCGCTTTATCGTTATAAAAAAATTAATAGGAAATTTATTAGTTTGAAATTGTGTATATGCAATTTCAAGGAGTATTGAATGAGATTTTTATTTAATTTAGTGAATTAAAATCAAATGTTTTTTTTTATACCACTAAGGTGGCAGACAAGCGTCCGACCAATATGATGGAAAGGGGTTACCGTAGCTTATGGACGTTTGCTACACCTCAGGTGGGCCGCGTTCCGAACCGGTGGTCACTTTAAATATATTATTTTTTCTTTAGTTTTAGTGTATGACATTTTGTAAGCGCCGTTGAAATGGTCTATGCAAAATAAAGATATTTTTATTTTTTATTTTAACTCGCGCTGCCGACCCTTTAAGAACTTTCTAAGGCCCCTTTTAAAGAACCCCACACGGTAGGCGTTCGGAAAATCCAGGCAGGGAGTGCATTCTATAATCTAAGCGTTTGCAGAATCCTTCCTTTCCTGTCAGACCTTTCCGTATGCGAGTGCTCCGGATGCAAAGTGTAAGGGTGAACACCCTGTCTATAGCGAGCGGTGCGATGATAGAAAGTAGCCGTGGGCATCATGTCAAACAATTCCTCAGACCGTTGAATAGGCGATAGAATACGCATAAGTAATATCTTATCTTTCATCCGGCGGCCGACTCTTCTGTAAGGCATTTAACCTCGCAACCCCAACTGTCCAATGTCTCCACCAGAACAAAAGAATTATGTTCCAATCATCACCATAAAACCATCATATGACATAAAACGGCGCACCAGTCTCAGTGGCGCTGACATTTAATATTAACATCAAAACTTTTCAGGACGAACATCGTAAATGGCTATTTAGAAGAAACGAAGTTTCTTACATGGATAATTTGAAAACACTTTTTGCTGCCTCAGTGGAGCAGTTCTATAGAGGCAGTCAAACATCAGGTTGATTCTTTGGAGGTTGATTCACCCGTCTTTCCCAGGCTTAGGTCATGGAGGTTGGTACTCTTGAACGAAGACATATCTGCGGAGCCCGTACCGCAATCTGCGGATCTCGGGCGGTAGATTTTGCTCCCGCTCCCTCCCCGCCGCCTCTATCGCGAGCATAGCTTGCTCGGAGAAAGATGCAGCAGCGTCCCACTTGCTCCCACTAGAGACTGGAGTCCCCAACGAGAGAATATCCACGTCCAAAAATAATCCTTTAAAAATATTTTATAAAAGTTATAATAATATTTTTTGTAAAGAATATTTGAATTTATTAATACCAAAAAATATAGATGGTATTTTAGGAAGATTTTATAAATAAATTTAATTACAAGAAAATTTCCTATTAGTCGAGTGTGTTTGTGTCGATACACAAACTAAATCAACTAAGGCACTATTCTTGTACGCTTGCAACATTAAAGAAAATAAAGTCAAAGGGAACTGTCATTCCGATCCATTTAGAAAAAAAAACATATGGAAATAACGAACGTTACTTAAAGAAACGTAATTTTGAATGACAGATGTTGAGTTTACAATAATGAAGTGATAGAAAATTATTTAAATATTGCATCATTACTTTAATCCAACCACCACACTGTTAATAGCTAATGAAACACACCTGACTGTTATGAAATGACTGCCTTGGTGGTGTAATTGGTTGTATATACGATTACTGTGTTGAGGTCCTGTGTTCGAATCCTGGGTCAAAAAATCAGGAAATATACGTTATTGAGCCGATTGGGGTCGAGACGTTAGGGACCTATTGACGCTACTCTTGACCAGAAGGCTGGTTTCTTTTTCGCACAAAGACTAAGCATTGCCATTCAAGGTGGCAATGCTGCCAGTCTTCTGGGAACGCTACCACGTGAGGACTGCGATGCGGAGAAATTTTATAACGCATGTTAGGTCTTTGGTTTTAGTTATTTTTAGTTAGTTTAGAATTAATTTATATTAAACTGTAACTGTAGATTGTTTTCGGCCCGTCCTACGTGCTTGGGTGGAGAGGGCCCACGGAGCGCAGACGTTTCACCTCAGTCAGCTCCTCACAGGGCATGGCGTATTCGCCAAGTACCTGTGGGAGGTGGCGGGGGTGGAGCCGGACCCCATGTGTCGTCACTGCTCAGGAGGCGTCGTGGACACGGCGGAGCACACACAGTCCTCAAGGGCCTCATTGTAATTGATTTGTCGCTGCCGGCGTAGTGCGAGCCATGGTCGGCAGCCAACAGTGTTGAGCCGCCGTCGCCTCGTTTGCTAGCAAGGTGATGGCGGCTAAACGAGAGGAATTGCGGGTGCGGGAGCGTACGGGACAGACGCTCCCGCCCCGCCGTCGTGTTCGGGGGCGACGACGTGCTGAATACATGCGCGCCCCCGAATAGTATTTGGCCATGGGCGGATGGTCGGGGGACCCCGCCCAACTGGCCACATGGCGACGGGCACCCTTTCTGTGTTCCAGGGGGAACTGTGTTCCACTTAGCGCACGCCCGTACCGGCCGCCCTCTACCTCCTCTGCTTTCAGAGGGGCGCTCGAGAGCGGTGGAGGTGCGGGCTAGATTCTTCAGCTCCTTAGGGAGCTCCGGGGACGAACCCCTCATTTGGGGTGCCCTTGCCGGCTCGCAGTGACTTTACCTCAGGCCTACCCTGCGAGCCAGTTTTAAGGTGAGGCGGAACACCGCGGGGTTAATTGGGTAGGACGGCCCCTCTCTCACGGGCCGGGAGCCTCACACACCGTCCCTGTTGCCCCCGCAGCTGGGATGACAGTGCGTAAAAGCATTCCCAGCGAAAACAAAAAAAAAATTGTAGATTGTTTCAAATAACAAATAAATTGTTTTTTCAATATTTACCTGGAAATATATAAATATATATGTAAATAAACTTTTTTTTATTTAACTTTCCATCAAGTACGCTTGTCTGCCAACTCAGCGGTATAAAAAAATATTTAACAGTATCTAGATTCCATAGCACAAGCTCATGGTAGCATAATAAAAAAAATATCCATTACTTCAATCATTTCATTCATTCGTTGCTTGATTTATTTATTTTTGTAAAGTCATGTAAATTAAATATTATGTAAAATTATGACTTGACTTTGAACGCCAAAATGGTTTCATTCACGTATATGTTATTTAAAAACAAAACGTTCATTAACATCATTGTTTTATCCCTCGTTATAAAAAGGGTCCGTTAATACAATGATCCATCATGCGCCCTAATATATTGTTACCTATAAATAATATTAAGTCTTTATTTCATTAAAATCGATTCACAATTAAAAGTTATTATAATTCGTGTCAAAAGAGACTTTTCTAAAAACGGGCAAATAGATTTGAAGGGACAACGAGAGTTCAAAGTATATCACAAACGAAGCCGGAGAACCTAGGAACACAGTATTAATTTTTTTTTTTTTTGTAAGTTTTAGAACACTCAATATCTTTACCCTGCCGTAGCTATGAAAGTTGAATTTATACTCGTTTTAGAGCGAAATAGATTTTTGAATTAGATATCAATCATTTTAAAATATTTCCAAAGCTATATTATTTTTTTAAATCTTAAATAAGCCGTTTAATGGGTAATGGCTTTTTTAAGAATTAAAATTTGGAAATAAAAAGTTGGAAAATAAAATTACTTAATTTTTTTATAGTTGAACTCGAATCAGTGAAGAACAATACTTAAATAATAATTTTTACTCTTACAATTATAAACATTGACAATTTATTTTTATTACGCTTTTAGCGATACGTGGTCTAATATTTTTAAAATATAATATTGCGAATTTTGCAAATTAATAATATTGATCTATTCCATTATTAAACTCTTTAAAACTCTTTCGTTCCACAAAACGACTATAACTTCAACGTGTATAATGTGTGGTGAGAATGTTATACTAGAAGCTTAGTTGATAAGGTCACCATTCGCTCCTATTTTACTACTCCAAGATACAACAACTATGGTCAAATTTACAGAGTTTGTACTTTGACTAGAAGACACAAACCCTTAATGATATTGGTCGAGTTCAATAAATAATGTTATTTGTGACTAGCAAATCTTACTTATGTATCGTGGATTTCACAGTCAAACACTCAAACGCAATACTCGTACTAGGTCATAAACAGTATTGATATATGTTACTTGCCTCGTGAGACAAACATCTTCGTGTTCTGTGCCAATGCAATGTATTTTAGTGACACAATATATGTGAAGCTGCTTTATCCAGTAACCCAAATAAATGTAACCTAACTTTTTAGTCAGAGAACAGATAGATGACGCTTTATCGGTCTCCCAAAGTATACTCTTGACCATGGAAATACAGTCAAAAAATAAATTTATTGAAATATAATCCTATTAGAATATAATCAAAACATCGTGATTATAAATATAATACAAGTTATGTAAGTTAATAAACATGCATATTTTTTAACAAAGTTAATAACGTCAATGGACGTTTAATACTTCGACATTTTTTTTTATTTTTGGACCTAAATCGTCAAACCCAATATTTTTTCTATTATATTTATGAACTTACATAACTTGAATAATATTCATTATGGTTTTAGAGTCTTTCGCTTGTTTGAATTACAATATCAAAATTTCAACTAGGAAGAATGACAAAGTATAAAAATGTCAATATGGAAAAATTACTAAGTAGGTATAAAACTGTCAACATAGAATAATGACCAAAAATAAAAGTACCAATGTGAAATAATTTCTAAGGACAAAAACTGGTGCAGGCGGATCATCTGCAATATATCTATTACATGATGTCCAAGCCTAAAAAATATTAGTTCATGAACTCGCAACATTTCATGAACTCGTTCTGAGCTATAACATTTACTCGGAGTAAGTGGGATTCTACAAAAAAATATTTTACTTCGCGTTTGTGATAGGCTTACAATTATTATTTTGACCTGACGAATGAGTGAGGATTGCTAACCGAGTTAAGGATTGAAAGTTCGTGGTATCAATTAGGCACAATATTACAAGAAAGAGGCAATTTTGCCTGCCAAATGAACGGAGCCATACAGACCCGGCAAAGATCATTAGAGCTCTTAACCTGCCGATCTGTGAGCCACAACATTTCCAAAATGTTCTAAATGTCGTTTCGATAAGCAGACCTACCATGATATTAGAATATTACTGAAAAGGCAATGATGTGAGGTCGTCATTACGCCTTGCACAATACCGCACCCAGCAAGAGACTTAATTGTTTTAGGTGTACATGTAAAAAATTGTTTATACTGTTGATTGATTCCACTTGGTGGAACTTGCTACACATCTAGAATGAAAACACATGTACTGTTCTACTTAATTAATATATACTCCCACTTATATACTTCCACTTATTAAATATATTTAAATAAGTCTACAGTACAAACTTTGCGAATCTGGCAGTAAATGTAAATGTAGATGCAATAATCTTGACGTTCATAAGTGTTACTTTGTGACCTACATGAATAAAGATTTTCATTTCAGTACGGTACAAGTGTTTTCATAAAAAAGATAATGAATAAATATATGAATATAAGTTACTATTCGTAGTCATGAATACATTTCAAAAGTTAATTAAATTATAGCACCAAATACCTTCCCACGGGAATCCAAAAAGGTACTACTACGATCAGAAACACAAATAACATTTTTAGCTATCTATTATGCTGAGGCAAGTGTTAATTATCTATTAGGTATTATTTCCTAAAGTATAAAACTTTTGTGTCACGGTGTTGTTGGCCGAAAAGAGCAGCAGGTCGACTGATTAATTAATTTTTAATTTTATTATATTTCATAGTCAAGAGAATACCAGACCATATTTTATTTTTGACTAGCTGAGCCTCTTAGCTTCACCCGTCATATACTTCGAACCTCTGTCGCACCCATTTAATTCCATCGTTTATAAATTTTAAAATAATAATTAAAATGTGCCTCAATTCAAACTTCCATATCTATACTAATATATAAAGCTGAAGAGTTTGTTTGTTTGTTTTATACATAACTAGCTGACACGCGCAACTTTGTTAGCGCCACCAAAAATAGAAGAACAGCTTGCGCTTGCCGTGCAAACTTCACATAAACCACCTACTAAATAATCCAAATAAACATAGTTTGGATGGGTGAGCCCGTTCGTGAGTTATAAAATTACAACGAAAAGTAGCATTGATTTTTAAATAAATTGATGGATTGTAAAATTTATGACCCCGCGGATGGCCCCGCGGACGTAGTGTTCTGTAAACGATCACTGCGTTAAGCAACTTTCACTATGGCTGGTCCTCGGATGGGTGACCACTTTGTGGCATTTATATTTGCGAGCGTTTCCGTGCTTCGGAAGGCACGTTAAGCCGTTGGTCCCGGTTGCCAGTAACATAGCAGTCGTTAAGCCAGTTGAATGCCTTATGGGCGGTTTGAAAAATTTCAACAGCAGGTCGCCACAACCTGCGCCTGTCCATTTCAACACGGCAATGGGCTCACCTCACCACCTGCTACGTGGGACAAAAAGCAAAAGCATACGGTGAAACGTGGGCGTATAGTATGCCTCGGCCTACCCCTTCGGGGATAAAGGCGTGAAAGTATGTATGTATGTAAAATTTATAAGCGATGGGATTAAATAGGTGCGACGGAAGTTCGAAGTATGTCACGGGTAAAGTTGTGGGGGTCACCTAGTACTATATATAATTTATCAACCATTAATATTAATCTTTCACCATACTGCTACTGTACCTGCAATTGTAGGTTTAAGTTTTAAAACAGTACTTTAATGTAAAATCGTGATCGGTGAATGGAATTAAATGGTCACATCACTACAATAATAAAAAAAATGTCGTAATCTTCATGAGACTTGTGTTTGAAATCCTTTCAAAGTTTGCTTTTAGTAGATGTTCGTGAGTTTATTGTTGGCAAAATTTACGAGACAGGAATATTCAACCCTAGCTTCTGGCTAGACAACTCTTTAGTTGTCTTTTAGAAAGCAACAAAACATAAAATACTTTTACTTGGGGATGCATTCAACCTCAGAGACACAAGATGAAGCCTACAGTAAAGTTGCTTACAATAGAAAACTTGTTCGTTTTAAAGTACAAAAGTACTTTAAAACGAACGCAGTATACGTTTAGACACACCAGTATACCTTTAGATAAGAGAGCCTAAAGATTTTGGAATTAATCATTTTATTTTCAGTATTTCACGGCGGCATCTAAGCTATTTTATAAATTTTAGAGCAACTACAAATTCTATATACAGCATTTTGAATTACTCAAAGTAACTAAAATTATTTGTATTTGAGATTCAAATAAAGATTTTAATACATCGATGGGAAATATATATTTTATTTTTAAACTATCCTATTGTATACTTATACTTTATAATATTGTACTACTAGGGACTTTACGCGAAATATTAACATATTTACACCGACGTTTCGGGCGTCTTGCAGCGCTCGTGATTGTGGCAGGATTGCAGTGCAATTATAGCTATTATTTTACTGCAGTATTTTTGCTTTAACCATTAATGATAAATATTTCTTCAATACATTAGACTCTTATATTAATTTTATTATTCTGTACATAATTATTAAACAGTCAATCAGCTACGCCTCATATCCCCGAAGGGCTACATTTCATTGTATGAATTTTTGTCTTGCGTAACAGATTATAATTCAACATGAAATCTTAATAAGTTGTCAAGACCTATTCAACTTTTAATTAAAAACAACCTAATTAATTAACTCGCCCCTCACCGGTACCCGGTGCAAAGCCACCCATTACATTGGCCGCATTACCCCGTTGGATAGCAATGGCATTTGCACAGAAGCGGGACTTGTTGGTGTGTCGAGCGGGGATTGTTGATAGAGGACATTATATTAATATAACCCTATGGTTTTTGCATCGTACGCCAAAATATTTCGCAGATGGCAAAATTTTATCAAGTTGGATAATATTTAACATTTTGATAAATTTACACAATGTTTTGTCTACTACGAAAGGATTTTTGGAAATTCGTACGAATCTACTCAAAAGTATTCTTATCTTATGTTTTGTTATTAAATGATAAGAATATTAATAAAAATCTGAATCTAATATACCACATGATACGAAACATGATGCTTTTCTTTATCCTGCAAGCAACGGCACTTATTGTGTCGTCATCGTTCCTCCCTCGTGACAGCTTACACATGAATTCGGAGATAGACAGAAAAAGAATATGCACGATGAAAGAAAGAGTTTTTCATTCATCATAGCTTGAAGCAACGGAGCATTGTCGCTGTGTACTTAATGATAACAGTTAACGATCTCTACGTTGTAAATGAATTGGTATCTCCGTAACAAACGCCTATTATTAAATTTTCAACACCGCTATTATACATTAATTAATTTTATTTCTTTGATAACAATACCCTAAGGAATATAAATTTGTTGTTGCAAACCGACTGTTTTAGTATTTAGGATATTTTAAAAAGATTTATTTTTATTTACTAGTAGGTACATCACATTAATATTAATAAAATAAATTTTAGTCAACTAAGTATATAAATATATGATACTGAAAGACATATTGCGTAATGGACGGCGCAGACAAATCCTTGTTGCTAACGTTTTATTCTGTATTTAATCTTTATTAAAAACAAGTTCTTTGATTTAGTTGAAGGTTTCATTGTAATGCAACAAAAAAGAATCTGGCCAGCACGACACAACTGTTACAGGTTTTAAAAAAATATAATATTTGCCGGCTGTTCGTCCCTTGGTGCAATAAAGTTTTGCTGTACCAATACAGTTTTTTAGAATACATGTTTTCAGTTAAATTCTCACTCAACATATATTCCTACTTTGTGGTGGTCACTCTTGAACATTTGATTTTTGAATAATAAATATTTTCTGTGGTTTTTCAAGTGGTATTTAATGTAAACACAGTATTATTTGCACCGGGTCGGAAGGCGGGTGGTTAACAAAATGATGGGCCCTTTTTATCTTAGTCTTGTGCAATTTGTTTCTGCTCCTATTTTTTCGTAACCGCAACCCTACGGTTTCCATTTTAAATACCCTTTTCTTTACAAGTAAACAGGGTGTGTTACTTTTACCGCAAAAGCCCCTATTTTATGGGAACAGAATAATTGAGTTGTTTTAATTTATGTTGGGTAGTAATAAATCAGACGCATATTTTAGAAAGTTCTTTGTACAACCAAAAAGTTGCCAGTGTTAAAAAGTGTATTCAAAAATTCATTACATTTTGTGTGTTTACTCCGACACGCTAGTGTATAACAGGAACCATTTTTTTCTTACTCAGTAATCGATGATCATTAAATATCAATTAGTCACCTTTACGAACTACTAACTGAAATTTAATGATAATCACAAAAGGTGTTAAGAATTTTTTGAAGTGAAAACTTCTTTAGCGACGTTGAGCACTTTTTCTGTAATGGGTATAAAATCTTAAACTCGCGTCAGGACACGTGTCGTCAGGACACGTGTCCTGATCGAAAAAGCGTAAGATTTTCATCATCATCTTTACGTCGATCCCGGTCGTTGATTCCGGTCATCTACAGGTCTTATTAAATAATGCTGTGTAATCAATTAGGACTCTTTCAGTGTAGAATTATTTTTTATCATCATCATCTTTACGTCGATCCCGGTCAATTTTTGAAGGAAAATCTTCTTTTAGCGCGGTACGCATATTTTTAGATGAGATAAAATCTCTGGACTCGCGACCATAATCATCATCATCATCAAACGTTGATTCCGGTCATCTACAGGTCTTATTAAATAATGCTGTGTAATCAATTAGGACTCTTTCAGTGTAGATTTATTTTTCATCATCATCATCTTTACGTCGATCCCGGTCAATTTTTGAGGGAAAATCTTCTTTTAGCGCGGTACGCAATTTTTTAGATGAGATAAATTTGGACTCGCTACTCCCCGTTACGATACGCAGCTATAGTGTGTGCATATATGCATGTACCAACGCGACTAGATAAATAAATTATTAATAAATTGAGTTTTTTAAGTGAAAACGCCTCTTAGCGTGGTACACATATTTTTAGAGGAGATAAAATCTCTGGATTTGCTACTATAATCATCATCATCATCTAATGTTGAACCCGGTCATCTACAGGTCTTATTAAATAATATTGTGTAATCAATTAAGACTCTTTCAGAGTAGAATTTTTTTTTCATCATCATCATTAACGTCCATCCCGGTCAATTTTTGAAGTGAATATTCTTTTAGCGCGGTACGCTTATTTTTAGATGAGATAAAATCTCTGGACTCGCGACCATTATCATCATCATCATCTAACGTTGATTCCGGTCATCTACAGGTCTTATTAAATAATGCTGTGTAATCAATTAGGAGTCTTTCAGTGTAGATTTATTTTTCATCATCATCATCATTAACGTCGATCCCGGTCAATTTTTGAAGAAAAAACTTCTTTTAGCGCGGTACGCAATTTTTTAGATGAGATAAATCTCTGGACTCGCTACACCCCGTTACGATACGCAGCTATAGTGTGTGCATATATGCATGTACCAACGCGTCTAGATAAATAAATTATTAATAAATTGAGTTTTCACTTCTGTCGGCACTCCCGGAGTGGTAAGGTTTTTTTTTTTGCAAAATGTAATGTCGCTCTAATTTATAAACAAGATATATTTAGCAAAAATTCTTTTTCTTAAAATAAACCTAAAATAAAATACTTTTGAGATATGGACATACTAGAAAATGGACAATCTAAGAAGTGGGCGTTTTATGAATAGTCGTCTTGGGAAGGCAATTTTGGAAGTGGACATTATGGTACTAGAGGAATAATAATATACCTATCTATAGGTACCTATGGTGAGCAAAGGAGATCATACATTTTTTCAGTTTATATGTATTTTTATTACAAATACACGGCAATGGGTTCACCATCTGTTACGTGGAACAAATATGGATGCTAACCTAATCTACCCTTTCGGAGAAAAAGGCGATATGTATGTAGGTATGTTAATTTTTTATCACAAAATGTCTACATACATAGAATTCGAAGTATGTTACGGGCGAAGTCGCAGGGGTCAGCTAGTAAGTCATATGACTACATTTCGCAACTGTTTATTTTGTATAGTTCTCCATAAGCATTTTTGTCCCACGTTCCAGGTGGTGAGTAGTGTTGCTGTGTTGAAATAGATAGGCACAGGCTGCGGCGACCCGCTTTTGAAATTTTACAAGCTGCCCATTACCCCTTAATGCTGCCTTGGAATTTTATGCTACTGACAACCGGACCAACAGTTGAACGTGCATTCCGAAGCACAGAAACGCTCGTTGATTGTAACGCCACAAAGTGGCCATACTACTGCTACTAATTTACTATGCATTTTTTGTTATTCGGGTCTTCTTCGCGTAATATATTAACTTTTTCTCAGCTCTTGACGACAATATAGCCGAAAGGCTATATTGCAATAGCCGTGGTCACGAGTAGACTGATTTACTACTTGAATTCCATATGCGATAATAAACCTAAACATGGTCGTGTTTTGGGTATAACACATTTTAATTAAAATATTTAATTTGTAACGTTGAAATTTTTCTCTAAAGTTTATTTTTCAGTTATAACAACATGTAAATCCGTCTTCGAAGCATCCATTATGTTTTGGCGACACAAGAGATAATAACAGCTCAGTAGCTTCAGAACCTCGGCAAAGCTTGAAGAATTAAAGTTTTCTTAACGTTTATATTTTAGAACAAAGAAGAGATTTCTTAAAAATTTCATAACATTTATTATGTTTAAATTGAAAGAAATCTTTCCTTTTTAATTATTTTTAAATATCCTTTGTTTAATTTCTATTTTTTAAGTGAAACTTCTTTATCGGCGTTGAGAGAAGTTTTATAGCGGTAAAAAACGTCATGTTTTTTGCTTACGTGTCATGTTGTTTTGAAGTGAAACTTATTTATCATAAGTGAAACTTCTTTATCGACGTATGTTATGTAAATATTATAGTTGTAAAAAAATGACGTAAAGAAGTTTAACTTTTTACCTGTGTACTCGGGTACACATACATTTTTTTTAGTTATGTGTTTAAACAAATTCGAAAAGTATTGTTCATGTGTGTTGGAAATTTATAGATTTAAAAAGATTTTAATGTATAAATTTCCAACACACATGAACCGTCCGAGACTACCAGGACTTTAATTGGTCGTGCTACTTAGTGTCTAGCACATAAGACCTTTTAGCCTTTTTGATACCACCTCACTAAAAAGGCAACTGGTTCAAAATTTCTTCCAAATTTAATATCTAGACATATTTTATTTTTATTAAATTAATTCAGCCCTTCAGACTCACCCCAGTTGCGTGCTTCGGAAGGCACGTTAAGCCGTTAGTCCCGGTTGCCAATAAAATGGCAGTCGTTAAGCCAAGTTGAAGGGCTTATGGGCGGCTTAAAAAAATTCAACAGCGGGTCGCCGTAGCCTGCGCCTGTCTATTTCAATACGGCAATGGGCTCACCTAGGACAAAAATGCAAACGGTTAAATGTGGGCGTTTAATATGCCTCAGCCTACCCCTTCGGGGATAAAGGCGTGATAATATGTATGTATGTAAAAATCTAGGGTAAGAATCGCTGCTGCCAGATATCACCAGGCAATATAATTTTATTTCAATTCGTTCGTTGTTTTAGTATCTGATTATAAGCATTGGCTGTTTGTAATCAGAAAGCTTTCTTTTTGTGGTGAAAGTTTGAACCTTATTTCTGAACATGAATCTGGTGTATTAGATAGAGGTAGATTTAATGAATTTATTTTTTGT
This sequence comes from Thumatha senex, assembly GCA_948477245.1. Taxonomy (NCBI): domain Eukaryota; kingdom Metazoa; phylum Arthropoda; class Insecta; order Lepidoptera; family Erebidae; genus Thumatha; species Thumatha senex. Next base: position 15,492,497 of record OX419731.1, on the reverse strand, counting down.
CGTTTTGTCATTTGCTTAAAATGAGTCAAACAAATAACTTGCATTTCTTTATAGTAGCAAAGGCATCAGAAGATTTCTAAACCGAAACCAGTTTCAAAACCAGAAGTGTAGAAACTATAAATAGCCTATGAACGTATTCATGGTGTCTTGAATCTAATGCCGCAAACTGTTAGTCTCTATATCTTATGGTACCTGAAAAAAAGATGCGTACAGACGGACGGACAGACTTAGCCGTTATAAGATTTTTCTAAACTTTAGGGCTTAGAAGTCTAAAACGATAGTAAAAAAGGGCGAAGTTTGCTATATCATCATTATCAACATATTTTATAAATTATGTTACATAAATATAAAGCTTTTTACTACTGGTGTTATATAACTACCAGCAAGGTTGGTACCTCTGTCAGCTTCCCAGATAGACTATAATGTTAAACTAATACAAAAGTTTTCACTTATCAATAGCTGTAAAAAATAAAAGCCTTAAACTTACCATATGGTCCAGGGACCTTTCAAAGTTTCGTCGGTAAACACAATCTGTCATCGTACCTAAGACCGGGTGATCCATTTGTTAGTAAGAGTATATTAAAGCTTAAAAAATGTGAATAAGATAATACATAAATCAAAATATTAGGGACTACTATCTATCTATTAGGGACTACTATCGCGATATTATTAGTCTTCATTATAAATAAAACATCATTAACATAAACTTAAATAACAATTGTAATGAGTTAATTAAACATTGCATAAAATAATAATAAAGAACAAAAGTTGCTTTGCAATTACTGTTAATTATGTTACATGTCATTACAATAATTAATTTATGAGCTATAAACACCCTTCTGGCAAAAACCACATTTGCATACAAGCAGAGCCATAAGCTCGTACCTTTCTCACGTGTAAGTTTATTATATTGTGTGCAAATTGTGCTCCAACAAAGTCAAATATCCATTTAAATGACTGACTGACGCTAACAAAGATACTAATGTTTTTAAACTCACACGACTTATATTTTATATTATTCGGGTCTTTCTCGCGTAATGTTTTAACTTTTTCTCACCTCTTGATGTTTTGGTTATTGCAATGAGAAAAGATATAGTTAAAATATTACGTGAAAAAGACCCAAATAACATAAAATGCAGAACAAAGGGACTTGGTTTGTGTTGGGATTGGGTGTAAGGGGCCCCACCAAGATCTTCGGGGCCCAAGTCAACCTCCCGTGCTAGTGCGTGCACCTGCTGACTAACGGACGAGGCACTGGCGCTGGCTTTCCCCTTCTGGGGTTGGGAGGTCTGAGGGCGTCGCTCCCATAAAAGCCACCCGCCGAAACAAAAAAAAAACTTAAAAATGAACAGTCAGAAAAGGAATGCTGCTAGGGATAGGGCGCCGCCGCAAAACGGCGCGCAGGAGCCCCGCCCGACTCCTGTGGCAAGTGTGCTAGGGCTGCCGTGTGTCGGGCCAGCACGGCTAAAGAAGTTAGCCCCAACCCGAATCCGCTTCGCATCTTGGAACATTGGCACGCTGACTGGGCGTGCGGTAGAGTTGGCCGAAGTACTCTCCAGGCGGAGGGTGGACGTGGCGTTCCTGCAGGAGACTCGGTGGAAGGGCAACAGAGCCCGGCCCTTGCAGAACGGCTACAAGCTGTATTACACGGGTGCGCCTGGTGGGGAGAACGGGGTGGCCGTTGTGCTCTCCGAGGGGCTGCAGAGTGGCATCTTGGAGGTGAAACGCTGTAGCGACCGGCTTATGATCGTGAGGGTGCTTATCGATGGGATTATTACCCACCTGATAAGTGCCTACGCGCCACAGGCCGGTTGTAGCGACGCCGATAAGATGTCGTTTTGGGGTCAACTCGAGGGAGTGCTTCGGAGCATTCCGTTGTCACAGGGAATCGTTTTGGGTGGCGACCTAAACGGTCATGTGGGTGAGAGGTGTGAGGAGTTTGAGCGTGTTCATGGTGGTTTTGGATACGGCACCCGCAACGCTGAAGGAGAAACTATCCTCAGAACGTATGCGGCTGCCGATCTGGCCATTGTGAACACGTATTTCAAAAAGAAATCCGAACATCTCATCACCTACAAGAGCGGGAGGCGTACAACTCAGATCGATTTCCTACTCACTAGGCGACACAGCATCGGCAAGGTGGCCAACTGCAAGGTCATACCCGGTGAGAGTCTTACTGCACAACACCGTCTCCTTGTCATGGACCTCTGCGTGAAGCCCAAAGGCAAACGCATCGAGCGGTGCCAGTGCCGCATCAGATGGTGGCTGCTTGATGAAACTAGGTCCCAGGAGTTCGTCTCAGCTGTCCGTGACAAGTGCACCGACACTGAAGGCGAACCAGTTCAAGATTACTGGGACAAAGCTCCGCCTGAGCTTGGGCCATCCTTGGAGCGGCGAAGGTGGTGCTCGGTGAGTCTAAGGGTGGACGCAAATGTGACAAGGAAACTTGGTGGTGGAACGACGCAGTCCAGAGGGAGACTAGGGAGAAGAAAGCCCTCTTTAAAAAGTGGCAAGCGACCGGATCTCCTGAAGACCGCGACGCGTACAGGGCTGCCAAGCGCGCCACAAAGAGAGCTGTAGCCAGAGCCAGACGTGACCACTTACAACCTCTGTATGATAAGCTGGAATCGTCTGAGGGGCAGAAGCTCCTCTATAAGCTAGCGCGCTCTAGGGTCAAAGCGGCACAGGATATATCCAAGTGTCGCTGTGTAAAAGACCCTGAGGGCAACCTGTTAAGCGAAGACCTCGCGGTAAAAGAGAGATGGCGCTCGTACTTCCACGAGCTGCTTAATAAACAGCACAAAGAGGTGCAGCCTCCGGACCTCCCTCCGAATCAGGGACTAGTGCCACCGGTAACGCCTGGAGAAGTCCTGACTGCGCTTCGCCGCATGAAGAATCGGAAAGCTGTCGGACCCGATGGAGTTCCCATCGAAGCCTGGAAGGCGATGAGTCCTCGCGGTGTGGGCATCTTAGTAAACCTTTTTAACCGCATACTCCTCAGCGGGCAGATCCCAAACCAATGGAGACTGATTATTATTACTCCAGTCTTCAAAGGTAAGGGGTCAGTGCAGGAGTGCGGGAGCTACCGCGGTATTAAGGTGATGTCCCACACCATGAAGATCTTCGAGAGGATTATAGACTCTCGGATCCGGCAGGAGTGTACTCTCTCGGAGTGTCAATATGGGTTTCGCCCTGGTCATGGGACCACGGACCCTGTTTTTGCCCTGAGGGTGGTCGCAGAGAAATACAGGTCGAAGAACACGCCTCTGCACTGTCTGTTTCTAGATATGCAGAAGGCCTTCGACTGTGTTCCTCGTGCGATGATCTGGTGGGCACTGCGGTCCAAAGGGGTTCCAGAGGTCTATATTGACACTATCCGGGTCATGTACTGTGACTCCGATTCAATGGTTCGGACTGCTGTTGGCGACACGAAACCCTTCCCCATCACCGTCGGGGTACACCAGGGTTCTGACCTTAGTCCGCTTCTATTCAGTGTAATATTAGACGAATTGTCGGACAGTATCAGAAACCCGCATGAGCAGCCTCCATGGTTGCTCATGTATGCTGACGATATTGCGCTGGCAGACGCGGACAGGGGCAGATTGGTGCGACGTGTAAAGGCGTGGAAGGAGTCGCTTGAGAACGGCGGTCTGAAACTAAATGTGGCGAAGACCGAGTACTTGGCACTAAACTCGACAGATCCCACATCCGTCCGCATAGGCGGTGATTTGGTCGAGCGCACGGACCAGGTTAAATACCTGGGATCTGTTTTTCACACGTCCAGTGACATCGATTGCGATGTCAAGTCACGCATTGCTGCCGCGTGGGCCAAAAGGCGGGAGATGACCAGTGTCATTTGTGAAATGCCGATCCGGTTGAAGGGACAGGTCTACAAAACCATTATTAGACCTGTCCTTTTACATGGCAGTGAGACGTGGCCGATATTGGAGCGACACAAGCAGGAGCTGCGTGTCACGGAAATGAAGATGCTGCGGTGGATGTGTGGGGTCACGCGGATGGACCGCGTGAGAAACTCTCGCATCCGCGGCAGCCTTCACGTCCGTGACATTGCAGACAAGTTGCAAGAGTGTCGCCTTCGTTGGTATGGTCACGTCTTGCGGCAACCGCCGGGCTACGTAGGTAACAAATGTCTGGCCATGTCAGCCCCGCCGGGTCCCGGTAAGAGGGGAAGACCCAAGAAGGGCTGGCTTGACGTCGTAAGGGATGACATGCGTGCCAATGGTCTCACTACAGGGGATGCCGAAGACCGTGCGAAGTGGAGGAGAAAATGTAGGAATGCGGACCCCGGGCGTCGCGAGACGCAACTGGGACAGACGCTCGGATGGTGATGATGCAGAACAAAGGGACTGTTTTCTCCTATGATTTATATTTTCACGTATAATCGAATTTACTAAAAGAATACTAATCGAATTCATAACCTCCTTCGATGTCGGTTATTAATACATTATTACCGATCTATATTAAACGTACGCAAGCTGGTAACCAAATTTCTTATTTTGAAATATATTGTGTAATATAGGTTATTCTTAAATGAATCTTGGATGTTATGACCTAACCTAAGATACTCGACTCATCCTACTAAAATTATAAACGCGAAAGTTTGTAAGTATGGATGTATTGTTACTCTTTCAGGCAATTTCTACTGAATGGATTTTTATGAAACTTTACAATAATATAGCTTACACATCAGAATAACACATAAGACTGCCTATGTGGCGCGGTGGGAGTGTATCCGACTGCTACGCAAGAGGTCGTGGGTTCGATTCCCGCCCAGTATAAAACTTTGTGTGATGAACACGATTGTTTATTCTGTGTCTCGGTGTTATTTATCTATAATATGTATGTATTTAGAAAAATATAAGTATGTTTATCAGTTATCTGGTTACTATAGTACAAGCTCTGCTTAGTTTGGAAACAGATGGCGTTGTGTGAGTTGTCCCTACAATACGATATTATAGACTACTTCTTATCCCGGGAACAAGAACGCGTGCGGTGACGCAGGCGTCAACTAGTACGTATATATTTTTTCAATCTAGTTTAAAATTGCCAATTGAAACCAATAAAAGTACGTAATTTTGTAATTTAATCTGTAATACACTTGCAGTTTTCTTTAAAAATAAGTCAATTGCTTTAAAAATAGCCCCTTTGTCTAATACCTACAATTACCTATTCTGTAGAACACATGTTCGTGCATCGTGCTGTCGTATCGAAAGTACGATGCAAGTATCAGACGTGATACGAGTGGTTAGAACTTATTTATTTCACGAAGATATATCATAGCAACTCATTGGGCTCTGGTGTGTTGTATCAAGTATTAATGATCAAAGAGAAATCTACTCTCTGATATCCAAAACCAAAGTTAGTCTGTACTGGTTCGAGGAGAGATGCTACACTTGATCAGTTCACGTACCTAATAGCAAATTAATTAATCAAATGGTTGCATCGTTGTTAGCTATGTCACGTATGACTTCACCGACTCAAAGAACTAAAGGGTCTAAGGTTTAATTGAACTTTTGTCTAAATGACACGGTTAATTTTATTTAGTCATTATTTAAATTATAACATGCCAAATTAAATCGAACAAAATCAATAATGAATGAAAATTTAGTTTTATCATTCCGAATAAATATTTGCCCCGCCATTTCTGTAGTTAAATAGCTAATGTACTATTAGCTATTTAACTGAAAGTAACTCTATAATAATTTGGCCATCAGCAAAGTTGCACAAGATTTTCGTAGTCTCGAATGTTTCTCGGGATATACACTCTTTTATCTGATTATAATTTTTTGACTGCCTCTGTGGCGCGGTGGGAGTGCATCCGATTATTCTGGTGTCTGGGTGTTATTTATCTATAATATGTATGTATTTAGAAATATATAAGTATGTTTATCAGTTATCTAGATCCCATAACACAAGCTAATATTAACTTACTTTAGGCTAGATGGCGCTGTGTGAAAAGTGTCCCACAATATTTATTTATCTTCTAGTACAGAACGTAATACGTAAATCCCCAAGATAATAATAAGATTCTATTTGTTAATATTTATTAACAAATAGAATCTTACTAAAGATCTCTTACTTTTTATTCAATCTTCTCTAGAATCAAATACAATTTTGTAAATTCGTGCCAAGGAACGGTTTTCATATAATTTTTTTACGCATAAATTCATATACAAATAAATGAATCGAATTATATGTTAAGTCGATGCAAATACGTCACAAGTTCTCAAATGAAAATAAAAAGTGCACTTTCTTTACTACATTATTCTTCACGACCTTCACAACCATTACCCATTTATATCAATTCAAAAGAAATTCTAGAGCACATTCGAATACATAACGTCGACATATCATAGTTAACAAACCCCAAGCTAGATACTAGCAAACAGAATAACTTACCGACGAATACTATTCTCTTCAATCACAAGACAATGTGACGTGCATCCTACGGGGACACAAGCACGGAATCTAAGTACACACTTAGTTTGTTGCGATACCGCTTATAAGCGCGCTATCTTGCTACGCCGCCAAGCTATTCAGCCAAAATAGTACCTCAAGGAGTTCGGTAATGAGTTCCCTTGAAAACTGCTAGCTTCTCTACTATTTTAAAGGATGTCATTTTGTAAAATTGACTTTTTGCAGCTTACATACTTGAATACTTCACACACACACATGGTCTGTTTTTTGCCTTTACCTGGAGAAATTTTCTCATTTTTGATTTCCAATGTTATACTTACTTTGTTTTATCTATACTAATATTATAAAGCTGAAGAGTTTGTTTGTTTGTTTGTTTTGTTGAACGCACTAATCTCAGAAACTACTGGGTGGATTTAAAAAATTTTTTTCGTGTTAGATAGTCCATTTATCGAGGAAGGCTATAGGCCATATATCATTACTCTACTACACTGGGGAGCAGAGCAGTAGTCATAAATGTCGACAAATTGGGCGAATTTTTATGCATCATTGTAGAATTTATAAGCGACGGGATTAAATAGGTGCGACGGGAGGTCGAAATATTCCACGGGCGAAGCTGTGGGGATTATCTAGTAATTCATAACTGTGCATTCATTTTTGTTTACTCAGTCTCTAATAGTGACTTCTTTCCATGAATTTAGTAGATAGGTTTCAAAATTGATCAAAGTATTGCATTTATCTTTTAAGAATTATATTCAGTGTAAATATTAAAACTGTTATTAGGACAAACACATTTTAATTTTATTTATTTGCATGATATTATATTGGAACTTTATCTGTCTGGTCGTTTAAAATCAAAATTATACCCACAAATGTTCTTAATCGTATTGAATCGTTTACGAACGGCATATTACCGGTCGAATATTTAACAATGAAAATGAAACATTCATTAGTAAACCCATTGAAAGTAAATTTGTATTTTTGGAATGCACACTTATTGTATTAGCAGGGTGTTTGGAATCGACTCTTGAAGTTAAAAGGACACATGAAAACCTAAATAATAATAAGTAGAACATCTTCTAAAAGGTGATTGATGTCAAACTATCAAAGTATAAAATATATATTATTTATTTTCTTGATGTACAAAATAATATCTCTATACATCGTTGTTAAATCTCGTTGGGACCTGCCAAATAGACTGATACAGTTGTGATTAATATTGAAAATTATTTATTAGAAACGTTTGAAGCCTTCGTTGCTTTGTGTTCTGTAAACGATCATGTGTTTAACATCTTACACTACTGCCAATTTTATGATGGGTACAACTATCTGGTATTTAAATTTAAGAGCGTTTTCATGCTTTTAAGGGCCGGTAGGCCAAGTCCCGTAGGCACCACAACGCTTCCTCAGCCCCCGCCAAGATAGATCGACAATGTATTTTCTGCTGGCACGCCACAGTATAAATGATTGGCAGTAGATATGGAAATGGAACATCTCTGTTATTGTGTTGGATTTTATTTTAGGTTTATGATATACTAGATGAAGATTTTCCGTTCCCGTTTTCTAAAGGAACTTGTTCCCGGGATAAAAATTAGCCTATGTGTTATTCTGATAAATAAGCTATTATATATATAATTTATAGTTATGGTAAAGGACGAAATTAAAAACAGTTTGCTAGGCTATCACCGGCGACTGCGACATCACCCCGATCCCCTGGCCTCACAACTAACGCATCGAGGTTATAGTAAAAGATTAAAAAGGAAAGACATAATCAGTGACGACTGAGCCCATTGGAAATAAACGTGGAGCGAATCTAGCTTTTAGTTCTTAATTTTTTTTTTCAAATACCTGAATCATAGTTTAACATGCAGCGAAGACCTTTACTTTTATATTAGTGACTAATGCCTGAAGGTCGGCTTCTGATAAGACCATCACTACCGCATCATCAGCGTACAACAGACAATGTACTGTAAAATTTCCACAAATTTAGAACACATCATAATCTTTTAACTTTTGCAGCCATACTTTTGCACAACTATCCAGATACACTATGAAAAGCCAGGCGGACATAACACAACCCCGTTTGACGCCCGAACAGAAGTCAATAAGGTGCCAGGCCAGGTGAACATCCCCCTTAGTCGCACGCAAGCTTTACAGTCCGTATAAAGAGACTGTATCGCCGTCCACACCATATTCTGCCCGGATATGGTGTAGACGGCCAACCAGGCCACACGGACGAGTACCACAGAGTTTCTCTCACAACGTTATCAAATGCTTTCTCCAGATCCACTAAAGCGCAAAAAAACCTTCACGTTAAAATGTTGGGATTATTAATTGAATGAATGAATGAAAAATCTTTATTCATGTAGGTCACAAAGTAACACTTATGAACGTCAAGATTATTGCTTCTACATTTACTGCCAGATTCGCAAAGCAATAGGTAGAGCCTGAGGAAGAACCTGGCAATAAAACTCATGGCCACTCTTTTCTAACCGCCAGTAATTACATTAGTTTGAGTAACATGATGTTTGACCAATTATATAGTAATAAATTTATACAAAAACAAAAAACAAAATCAATGTTGTGTTTAAAATCATATCAAAATTAGAGCTATTCTAGTTGCCAGTTTTAAGGGCAGCCTACACTTTAAGAAGAAGAATATAGCAAGAAAGACAATGGATGCTCTTTTAAAATGTAGGTATGGCTTACAAAATTAAAATTACACTTACATTGTTCCTTTGGATTTATGTGAGAACAGTCGACAAAACTTAGTTTGCCTTAAATTTAAATTATATTATTTGTAATAATTGCTATATTATTATTAATTAATTAATTATTAGTTACATGAAATGTCATACATTGTTTAAGGCTACTAACATAAAGTAAAAACATAAATAAAAAGCGCTCGTAGCTCTACTAACTCGGTTTCTGTAAAAGATCACTGATTTAAGAAACTCTCTCGGATTTTGGATGGATGACCGCTTTGTAGCATTTTCATTTACCAGCGTTTTCGTGCTTCGAAGGACACATTAAGCTGTTTGTTCCGGTTGATAGTAACGTTGCAATTGACACTCGTTAAGTCAAATGAATACCTTTTGAGCGACTTAAAAATTAATACAATCTGAGCCTGTCCATTTGAACACAGGCATTGGGCTCACCACATTATGCCTCTGCCACACCTTCGGGGATAAAATCGTGGCTAAAAAATTTATAAATATACTTAAATAATTAATACAGAAAGCATAAAACAAAGGTCCTGGATACAATTTTAATAATTCATGCGAAGCGAAGCTTCAATATAACAACGGCACTGATTACTTCAGCCAGTGGCAGTCGGTATGTTTAAGCTTCAGAATCTATTGATCAAATTTGTTTATAGGTAAACATACATTGACCGGCCCACTGGCATATTAGTATATGCCCACTTTTCACCATGTGTATTCCTGTCCCACGTAATGGGTGGTGAGCCCATTGCCGTTTATAACTCTCATATATATACACTGTATATGAGAGTTATATCCGGGCGTCGCGAGATGCAACTGGGACAGACGCTCGGATGATGATGGCATGCTTACTGCTCTCATAATTATACTGTGCCATTGCGAAAAAATAGCAAGGGAGCGCAACGAAAAAACCTAACACAGGTCCTACCTCAGTAAGCGCCAGCGCGCGACTGATCAGGCCTCAGCGTCGCGAATCTTATATTATTTAAACATTTGTTCTATAAAAATCACTGTATATAGTCAAAGTAAGCCATTATGTCTATAAATATTTAGTAGCTATAGCTGTGTATAAAAATTTCATTAAAATGATCTGTAGTTTAGATTTGGCATTGAAAAAACATTTCGAAAGGGGGCAACTTTGGGATGTTTTTCTATCAAGTGAAGTTTATTAGATTTTGCAACAGGAAGCCATTTTGACTAGCTTAAATCCTTAACTAACCTATATTTCTTTTTCAGAATCAAAAACCCTTTCTTCTACGATTCGCATTGTTTTAAAAACTCAAAAGCGTGGCCTCGGCAGGATTACCAAGCCTTAAAGGCTGGTTACCTCGATAAATTTTGGAAAAAGGTCAGGTCAAGAGTACCCTTAACCGGCGTGTGTGTATGAAAACACTTATGAAAGTGGAAGAAGCGAAAGTTGTATGCCAGGATCGTAGCAAGTGGAAAGCCATAGTCTCTGCCTACCCCGATGGGAGACAGGCGTGACGATATGTATGTATGTACCTCGATAATCTCGGTTGCCAGTAACATGATATTCGTTAAGCTAAGTTGAAAATACTATTACTCACCGTTCAGCCATTTTCGAGCAACTTTTTTGCGATGAAAATTATTTCTTTTCAGTGACATTCTAATCATAGTTTAGTAACAATCATTAAGTACTAATGCTTAACAATTTTTATGTATGTAGATTCGTATGTACTGTTGTTTTGCTCCAATCTATTCTTTCCATATAAGACAATGTGTTTGGAAAGGAATGGAGGTAGAACGCAATGCCAAATTTTACAATATTATCAATTCAAATTTAGAAAAATATCGGCGCATCCACCAATATAAGGAGTTTTCAATTTAAACATAAATAATATAAGTAGTCAATTAGCGTTTATTTATTTGTTTTTGTAATACCCTACATGGATCCACACAATGAATTCCCTTTATATTTACAGAAATTAAATCTTTTCATGAACCTTACAAAACCTCGATACGTTAATTAGAACTTAATAACAAGCCGACAGGGAAGGTGAGCTGTGGTGGCGCCCGGCCGTTTTGCTTTACTTTGGCGTCCATATAACCTCGGACTAACTAAGGAAAGGTAAATTAACATAACAAACGGGTAAAACTCAAAATTCACGTACATATATCATTACAAATGTGTTTGTCTCAACAAAATTTAGATGTTAAATATGCTCATTTTACTTAACAATTAAACTTTAAATACAAATCTGTGTACAAGACTTATGAGCCAATACCTTCATGGTATATTTGACTATGACTAAAATTAAAATTTGACCTTAATATAATTAATGTATACACTTGATTGTTGATACTTGGTGAAAATAGTTGTAACTAATAATAAATCACAAAATAAATATTCAAAGAATACTGTTGTTAATATACTTAAATGAAGTGTATTCCTTTAGTAATGCTGTAAGACGCAACCGGTGAGGTTTGTGAAGTTTTATTTTACGAGCAGTTTCATTTCAATAAGTTGTTACTGGGAAAGCCTTATTAACAGACAGCGAACGAAAGATTAATTAATTTATATATACTTTAGTATAGGTCAAGATCAAAAGTCCCAGGAATCCCAACTGCTTTCGTTCATTTAAACTTGCATGATCCCTATATACTGCTAGGCATAGAATGTTTCCCCATTCACCATCACTACCATGTTTTTGAGGCGCCTGCCTCCAGTTGCCGTATTAATGCTGATTTATTACTTCCAACGTATAGGTAGTTTACTAACACCCTGTTATTAGCTTCACTTGGATGTACGTAACAGAATTGTTTAACGCCACATTCACCCACTTCCAAACGTCACAAAAAACTGAAACTTTTAAACCTGATGACAATACAATCATTTAGTAAACTGATTGCATTCGTTGATAATCATTATCTTTATCGTTAAAAGTAGGTAATAAAACCAAGACAATTTCAAAAGTTTATTTGTCATTTTATTTTAAGCCAAACATTAAAGAGTAATAATCATTCTATTTCAGTTTAGAAGTGCTGACTTTATGCCATTTATACGGATGCGTTAGCGATGCGTATGCGACGCATCCAAGAACTTCTTTGTTACATTACAAGATTGGTGTTACTTACAAAATAAAAACAAAGAGAGACAATATAAATGGAAAAACTTCATCGTGAGAATTCGCAACAACAAAGTCTATTGTTAACACAATACGAGTTATAAAGAAAATGCCGTACCCGTTTTACCTGACTATAGTGAAACGCGACAAAAAGAACATTACGATTCAAGCTAATATGCGTGTTCTACCATATCTGCTAAAACCAAGTAATAATGATCTAAGATTGAGAAGGTAAGAGAAGTAGATGTTGTGAACTCCTCGTGAGTTCGCGAAACATGACCTTTTAGAACCTTTTAATTATTTGCCAAATTCTAGTGTCTCTCTCATGTTTTTCTACTCTTTTGTCCTGTCTCTTTGTCGATTGACATTCTAGAACTAAACAGTTAGCGAACCGCGTTTCGGTAATAGTGGAAATGTTACAAAGAGAAGCAGACCTTGAGTTTCGAAGCGAGAGCGTTTAGAAGCAGCCATATAGATAATGCTCGGATAATGATCATCTTCTTTAAATAAAATATCGTTAGGGATATCTGTGTTAACCTTAATTATTATTTATCAAATATTTCCAAATGTAACACTAATTTGTTCGTAGAATCTCTAGTATGCTAACTGAAATCCGATAACTGATGTTTGCACAAGGAGAGCGCGACGCTGCAGAAAATACGTGATGAATTTTACAGTCGCATCGCTCCCACACAATAGCTTACGGATAGAGCTTTTCATATATTAATATTTTATCTGTTGTGTTGCATTTTCAGACTAGCTTTCACTAGACGTTATAAAACTGAATATTTTTCATACTTTTTGCTAACGCTAAGTGGTTGGCTTTGTGACCGCGATTATTTCTTTCATTAAATTTAATTCCAGTAGTTGATATTTTATTATTTATAGTGAGCGTTTCCTTGCTTCAGAAAGCACGTTGGCCCCAGTTGCCACATGGCCCCGGTAACATGGCAGTCGTTAAGCCAAGTTCAAAGCCTTATGGATTAAACTTCTACAGCAGGTAGTCACAACATGCGTCTGTCTATTTCAATACGGCAAGGGGTTCACCACGTGGAATACGAACGGTGAAAAGTAGACGTGGGCTCTGCCACCCCTTTTGGGAAAAGGCGTGTTTGATAAACAAACGATTTATTGTAAAACCAAAAAAATAACTTATTCATATCGATAATATTTTCTGATGACTTAAAAGTGAATATACTTAATTTATAGATTCCACATTTCAAATGTAATTTAGTAACTGGACCGTGTATCGCAAGCGAAGGACGCCGGTAACAAATTGCGGTTGGGTGAGATAAAAAAGGTTTGTCAGTCATTTTGTTAAACGACTGTCCGAACTGCGGCGTGGTCGGATTGTGGCCTAAAACATGATACCACAGACATAGGTAGGCTGGGAATAACAAAAAGCCATCTATAAAAACCTCATTTCTCCTAACCACAAAGTCATTTCTCCTAACGATTTTTTCAGATTTTACTTTTCAATAAGAGATCGAAAATATATTAACCGTTATCTAAGAATTCTGGATAGATAAAGTTATTATAAAGAACGTAGGGAGCAGATGACTACATTTTCTTGCGTGCATGTTTTTTTTTGTTTTTCAATACATATCGCAGAAATACAATGAATGTCATGACAAACACATGGTATGCGACAAACCCGGCATCATAATGGGTGGTTTCTTTTGGCGGTCATTTAATCAGTCAGTGACACCTTTTATTCCCGAAGGAGTAGCCATATGGATACTTTAAGCAACCAAATCAATTTAACTGTTGTTAGCTGTCATGTTTTTGACAACCCACATGAGCAGCCTACATGGCTGCTCATGTATGCTGACGATATTGCGCTGGCAGACGCGGACAGGGGCAGATTGGTGCGACGTGTAAAGGCGTGGAAGGAGACGCTTGAGAACGGCGGTCTGAAACTAAATGTGGCGAAGACCGAGTACTTGGCACTAAACTCGACAGATCCCACATCCGTCCGCATAGGCGGTGATTTGGTCGAGCGCACGGACCAGGTTAAATACCTGGGATATGTTTTTCACACGTCCAGTGACATCGATTGCGATGTCAAGTCACGCATTGCTGCCGCGTGGGCCAAATGGCGGGAGATGACCGGTGTCATTTGTGACCCTAAAATGCCGATCCGGTTGAAGGGACAGGTCTACAAAACCATTATTAGACCTGTCCTTTTACATGGCAGTGAGACGTGGCCGATATTGGAGCGACACAAGCAGGAGCTGCGTGTCACGGAAATGAAGATGCTGCGGTGGATGTGTGGGGTCACGCGGATGGACCGCGTGAGAAACTCTCGCATCCGCGGCAGCCTTCACGTCCGTGACATTGCAGACAAGTTGCAAGAGTGTCGCCTTCGTTGGTATGGTCACGTCTTGCGGCAACCGCCGGGCTACGTAGGTAACAAATATCTGGCCATGTCAGCTCCGCCGGGTCCCGGTAAGAGGGGAAGACCCAAGAAGTGCTGGCTTGACGTCGTAAGGGATGACATGCGTGCCAATGGTCTCACTACAGGGGATGCCGAAGACCGTGCGAAGTGGAGGAGAAAATGTAGGAAAGCGGACCCCGGGCGTCGCGAGACGCAACTGGGACAGACGCTCGGATGATGATGAGCTGTCATGTTTTTGACAACTGTAAACAGTTCTTAACAAATTGTCATACGTAAGGTTTAGTATCAAAATACTTCATGTATGATTTGTAAACTGAAGGAAATAAAATTCAGCCTTCGGGTGAGAAAGTGAGAAGTCGCAGATTCAAGTCCCACTCAGGGCTGAAAAATTTTCCATATTAAATCCATGGTAAATATAGTTAGCACACTAATTACCTACTTTACAAAATTAAATTATTTCTTATGATGATAAAGTAATGGTGCTGCATAAGATATATCATGTACCTAAGTAACATATTTAATCATCTTTAACTTATGCTAATATTAATTTATTTAATGGTTGGTGGAAGTGGTCAGGTCTACTGCTCCCTCAAACTTACTGGTTTGTTGTTTTTCACAACTAAGTAACTAAATTTAAAATCTATACAATTTTATTAAACAAAATATTCAATATTACAAATATAACCTTTGCAACTATAATACTGGTACAAACTTATCTCCACAATATAATATTCCAGACTATGTAAGAAGACATATTGAGTTCTTGAGAGTATTCCGTTGCGGTGTTCTATTTTCATAACAATCGATTGCATTTAACTTCGATGTTCATGCATTTTAGATAAATATATTTGTAAACGAGAGTTTTAAAATACGCATTAACCTTCCAAAGTGATAAGACTAGCAAATATAAACAACAAAATAGCGTTTTCGTAAATCATTATTAAATTTCTCTTTTTTATAGTACATATGTTTTTTGGTAAAATTTTGGATTTGACATAACTCCAAATAACAGAATAAGTAAACAATAAGTAAGGTAATTAAGGTTCATAAAAATAGACTCACACATTCTCAAATTATAAATGGTGTAACTAAAACAACTTGATATAGATTATGTTGTATGTACTCTCTTTTTAATAATTATAAATATTTGACGGTCTTAAAAGCCCTTTTTGGTTGAGCGGGCGAGATAAAAAAATTCGAAGTGGACTGTATTTGCGGGGTGAGACAAAAATGAAATTTACACGCGGTTGTCGACGAGAAAGAAATGAAAAAACAGGAATGGCCACACTACCTTGCTGCTTGCTGCGAGATGCTGAGGTGGAGGCTGCCGGGGACGTCCCTGACTTGGATCCCTGGTTCCATTGCACGAAAACACTATTTATCTATGGAAAACACAATTATTGCGTAAGGTTTTTGCGAACGCGCGCGCGGCCATTGAAGAACTGTTCAGAACCTCTCTAGTCCGTTCTCGCTCTTCTTTTATGCGAGACAAAGGTGTCGACAACTAATAAATTAAAAACAAATGGAGATCGGCGATGCAACATAGAAATAATAACGCGGCAACTTTTGAATCGTATACCGGCGCAACCATTTCCCCCCCGGCTTGAAGGGCTACCTTCGAAAAAGGAACAACTGACTATACAGTTGCCACTAAGCTTTAACTGTTAACTAAACAAAATGCTTTCGAACTAAACTAAACCTAATCTAACTAACTAACTATCTTCACGCTGTATCCCTGACGGGGTTGTCAGAGAGGACAGATCGCCAGGCTTCGCGATCCATGCATACTTCTTTCGCTTCTTCAAGATTCATCAATCGCTTCATACATGCATGTCTGGGTATCCGAGATATGATATTTGATATTTGAGCAATCTGCTCACGTGGTCTTCATATGTAAGTCTCGGCCTACCCTGACTCCTTCTACCCTCTATTTTGAACTAAACCTAATCGAACAAGCTAAATTTGTTATTGAAGTTTACTGTTGATTAGGCAAAGGAAAAAGACGAATAACTGGTCGCAAGTACGAACCAGTTGCGGTTTTACGCTACTACTATACTATACGGGTGATCCCATTTGACCCAGGGAAAACTTCTTCTACTACCCCAAGAGGCCAATGTAATGGAGGCATATTTTTAGTTAAAATAACTACGACAGTACCGACAGTAATAGGGTTCGATGGAGTATTCCATTTCTGACGTGACTGTAGCGTATGCAAATAGTCGGTCCTCCAACGCTTCCAAAACGATTGAAGGAGTTTATCCAATAATGCATGACGCGAGAGAAGATGAAGTCGATCTTCCTCTATCACAAAAGCGGGTAAGTATTTTAACGGTGTAACATTCAAAAAGTGCGCTGGAGTCAGTGCACGCGGCTCCGAGGGATCACTAGACAAGGTTCTACAAAGAGGACGCGTATTCATTACGGCCTCGACTTGAGTGAGCACGGTGCTCAGCTCTTCAAACGTAAAGTGTTTGGAACGGTAAAAATTATGTAGTTCGGAAAGGTTACGACGAACTCCGACGTAATTCGTACCGTTGTCCGAATACATTCGAGATACGGAACCCCGACGCGACAAAAATCTTTTAAATGCAGCCATGAAGCATGCCGTGCTCAAATCACCAGCTAATTCTATATGAACGGCGCGAGTCGTCATACAAACAAAAAGACGAACATAAGCTTTCGTGGAGCGTATACCACGACCACGAGAAACTGTTACCCTGAAGGGGCCAGCGTAATCTGTACCCGTGTGTACGAACGGTTTAGCAGCCTGAACAACACGACAAGGACGATGATCGGCCATTTCGGACGCGATTGACTTCGGGCGAAGTTTGAAACACGGAATACATCTATGAACTATCGAACGAATCAAATTGCGTGCGGAGAGAATCCAGTATTTCTGGCGCAAAATTGACATTAATAAATCTGGACCAGCGTGACAATTCACCCTATGGTGATATTCAACTAAAAGATCAACGATATGATCCTTGCGCGGGAGAACTACAGGATGCATTTGATCGTACTCTAATGCGGACTGGCTCAAACGACCACCAACTCGAATGAGGCCATCCTTCAAAAAAGGTTTCAAATGTTGAAAAGCGCGACTACAAGGTTTATTTAATTCCAAATTTCTAATTTCAGACGAAAAACAAAATCTCTGAAGTTAACGTAGCACGATTAACTCAGCCTTGTTTAAGTCAAAGGCGGTAACATGCTCGCGACGAGGAAGGATTTTCAAAAATAGACAAATAAAAACAACACTACGTAAAAAAATCGACCACAATGAAACACGGCTAGCCAACTCTAAGATAGGCGATATTTCGAGCGGTGCGGTAGTAACTAAAGAGGTTTTCTTTTCCTCTGGCGGCGTGGAAACAGTAGCGGGGTTGAAAGGACTAACAGGCCATTCATCAGGTGGGGCTTGGCACCAGGAAGAGCCATGGAACCACAACGGATGATACAAAATCTGTGCAGGTGTTAACCCACGAGACAAACAATCAGCAGGGTTGTCCGTACCTGAGACATGATAAAAGTTTTGCGGCGCCAATTCCAACTGAAGTTTTGCCACCCTATTTGCGACAAATGTATCCCAACGATGGGGCGAAGAATGTGTCCAACACAAAGCGACTGTCGAGTCCGAGAATGCAAAAATTCTATCTATATTGATGCGTTGAAATCGGCGATCTGATTTGCGAACACCAATACAAAGAAGCATTTGTCTAATGTCGGCTGAAAGCGCGACAGCGAATAAGCGAAAGTTAAATATAATTTCGAACAAATTACCTTGGAGATTTGACCACTGTGCAAAATATCGTTTACCGAAACATTCAAACTAGTTTTGCGCTGCCATCTAAAACAACGCGCAACTTGGTGGTTAGTTTATCCTCGCGGACAACCCCACGGTGCGGTATGGCGTACGAAGGAGCGTGCTCCGTCTCTTCGGTTTCGGGAGGCGCGGGTGAAATGAAACCTTTATCCAAATATTCTACTATTACACTATCGTAAGCCTCCTTCATCTTTGGAGATGTCTGCATTTTCCGTTCTAAACAAAAGAAGCGTTTTTGGCTGACTAAAACGAATCTCCAAGCGAATTAACATCACCCTTAAAGGGAAGTGCGACAACATAACGACCATCACTATCGCGAGTAGTCGTGCGACTATAAACCTCTTCACAAAGTTTATCATCCGGGCTGACAATAGGAGGGACGTTCACCTCTTCTATCTCCCAGAATTTACGGACAGTGGAGTCCAGCGGCTCGACGGCGCAACAATATGACACTGTCGAGTTACAATCAAAACAAGCGGGTGCGGAACCAACAATAACAAAACCAAGAACCGTCTCTAAGCGAGCGGTGACCTTGAACCTTATGCTGCAACAGGAGCTGCGGGAAAATCGAAGGGCCAACTAACAAATCAATATCTCCTGGAACGGCGTAAGTATCATCGGCCAAAGGCAAATCTCTAAAATTAGTCAATAATGAGGTATTGACTGCGACAGTCGGTAAAAGTTCAGTAACCTTATCGACGACTAGCGAATCCATCGAAAAACTAACATCAAAATCAAAACGCGAGTGGAATTTAATCCCTACAGAACCTTGAAGGGCTTTAGTGGAACCCCCAATACCTTTCACGACATTACAAGCGGGGCGCTTATTTATATGCAAACCAAGACGACTACAACAATTTTTACTAATAAAATTACTTTAAAAAGCACTATCTAAAAGTGCACGAACACTATGTCCCCTACCATGCGAACCGTAAACAACAACTCGAGCGGTTGCCAGAAGTACTGTAGTAGGGCTTGTGTGCAAGCTTGATAGCGAGCACAAAGCGACATCGTTCGGCTGGAGGCGCGCGGCAGTGGCGCCGCCGTCGCTAGGCGTGGACGGGGACGAAAACACGTGAGAGCGCTCCTCGTCGCAACTCAACGGCGCGGGCGGCTGTGACGTCACAGCGGACGGACGGTTAGGCACTGATTTCGCGCAGCTGGAATCGACCGACGAACTACCGGACATGGCGTTATTGTTTTCGAAGTGTAATAATGAATGGTGTTTACCATTACACTTGCGACAAAAATTATTCGAATTACAGAATGAAACACGATGTTTCTTACTGAGACAATTTTCTACATAAATTACTAGAACGAACAAATTTGTAGCGATCGCCAGGAGTGAGTTTATTGAACTCCGAACATTTATAACGTTGGTCATGGTGACCTTGACACAAAGAACAATTTTTCGAATGCAACACTTGCGATTGCGAAGTTGTGGGTTCAAAATTAACAAAAGAGTGCGTCGACTTCGTAGGCTTACTACTATTACTACTACGATTAGTCGGACTATTTTTGGCTACTCCGTGGTTTAACGAAGTTCGCTGCAAAATTCGAATATGTTGACGAACGAAAGTTTCTAAATCGTCGAACTTAGGTATTTGATGGCCACGTCTATCCATTTCAAATAAGCGAACGGTTTCGGAATCTAATTTCTTTAAACCGATATACAAATACAAAAAATCACAGAGGTCATTGACCTTGACATTCTTTAGGGCGCGAACAGCTGATGCAAAAATATCTAAGAATTTTTTCAATACACGATGAGCTATTTTTTCAAATTAAATATCTGATCCAAATAAGCGGTTGTTACTAAGCGTTTGTCTTCGTATTTGACCTTCAAAGTATTCAAAATCAAACTATAATTTTCGGCGCAAAGCGTTATACGGTTAAACCGTTTTTGCCGTTACCGTAAACGGTTTTTGCTTTCCCGGTTAGTTTACTAACTAAGTATTGTAATTTTTCGTAATCCGATAACGTATTATTATTATGGATCGTATTTTCGAAACTAGCGAAAAACAAAGGCCAATTTTTAATATCGCCATCAAATTCGGGTATTTGTATGGGCGGTAATTTAGGTCGGTCCCGTTTCAGCAAATCAAACCGGCTGGCCCGGGTTTCCAATCGGTGACTACTACGGGCACGGGCGCTTTCAATGACTTAGCAACACGTTTTATGCGACAAATTAAATCTTCGAAAAATGACATGGCGTCATAACTTAATGATTTAATTTTAATATATTATTTTATACATTTAGTTATATTTATATCTGCGATCCTCGAAGAATAATCACAAATTAATTGTATACGCTTAAAAAGGCTATCCTTCTTAGCGTGTAATAGTTTTAACTGTGTATCCGGAATCTCTTTCGGAGGCATTGTTAAAACAAAACAACTATAGCTACCTACAGTGCAAAACTAACGAACGATCAAAACAGTGAGGCGCGGCGCATAGGTACTTGCGCGCGCGGGCCTTGGTACCTGCCCGCGTAGTCTACCTATTACTGCGGTGCAGTCGAAATTACCAACTATTTAGTACCTACCTATGCGAAAAACAGTAGGTAAGTATGCGTTTATTCCCTAATGGAATAAAACTATTATCTATGCGTTTATTCCCTATAAAATAAAAACTATTACCTAATCTATGCGTTTATTCCGAATGGAGTAAAAACTATAACCTATACCTATGCGTTTATTCCCTATGGAATAAAAAATATTGCGTTTCTATTGGCAAACTACTAAAGCGAATGGATCAAAATCCGGATCGTTAGGACCAGAAAATGGTTGAGCGGGCGAGATAAATAAATTCGAAGTGGACTGTATTAGCGGGGAGAGACAAAAATGAAATTTAGACGCGGTTGTCTACGAGAAAGAAATGGAAAAATAGGAATGGCCACACTACCTTGGTGCTTGCTGCGAGATGCTGAGGTGGAGGCTGCCGGGGACGTCCCTGACTTGGATCCCTGGTTCCATTACACGAAAACACTATTTATCCATGGAAAACACAATTATTGCGTAAGGTTTGTGCGAACGCGCGCGCGGCCATTGAAGAACTGTTCAGAGCCTCTCCAGTCAGTTCTCGCTGCCTGTGAGTGGCATTTTAGATCGCGCGTAATACAGCTGTCTCGCACTTCTTTTATTCGAGACAAGGTTGGTGCGAAAGAGAAATGGAATAAAGGGAAGCGGGGTGTGAGTGTCGACAACTAATTAATTAAAAACAAATGGAGATCGGCGATGCAACATAGAAATAATAACGCGGCAACTATTGAATCGTATACCGGCGCAACCACTTTTTAATAGCAAAAAGTCCTCAAATCAGTCTGACGAACAAATTTGAGTAAGTAGGTAGGTTATGTAGATTCAAGAAATTGAAGATTCAAGAATTCCGACTCAAAAAAGTATAAAGGCAGGCAATGTCAGATGGGTCCAAACCTAGTCTATAATTCGTAATGGTGCAACCCGATAAAAACAATGTATAGGTATTTGTAATAATGCGAAAATAAATTTGTACTTAATAGTATAATATAAACATTTCATCAACTTCGACATGATCATAATGAAATCTAATTTGATAAATAATATTATTGTGATTCGTTCATTGTTCGTTGTCATTCAGTCCAAGACTACCAAGATTTTAATTGACCGTGTTAATTAGTGTCAAGCACATAAGACCTTTTAGTCTTTGTGCTACCACCTCATTAAAAAGGCAACCGGTTCAAAATTACTTCCAAATTTAACATCTAAATATGACACATTTTATTAAATTTAAGTTTCCGTGCTTCGGAAGACACGTTAAGCCGTTGGTCCCGGTTGCCAGTAAAATGGCAGTCGTTAAACCTGGTTGAAGGCCTTATGGGCGGCTTGAAGAATTTAACAGCAGGTCGCCACAGCCTGCTCTCTCCATTTCAACACGGCAATGGGCTCACCACCTGTTACGTGGGACAAAAATGCATACGGTGAAATGTGGGCGTACAGTACTGCTTACCCTTTCGGGGATAAAGGCGTGACAATATGTATGTATGTATAATTGTGATGCTATCAGATCAGTGACATGACGACTTTACTATCTATATACAGGAAGTTCTACCTACATGAAGAAAGAGCTTAATATAATAGCGAGTGTTGATTAAACTAACCTACATACTCAAAATTTCGACCATAGCCCAGAAGTGGCTGACAACGCATAAAATTTTGAAAAACAAGAAGAAAATGCAAAAGGAGGTGATAAATATGAAATGAGAAAACTATAAAATAATTAAATATAAAATAGATTAATATATATAAAAATCAATGACACTATTCGTTGCAATTTTATAAGAACGGGCTCACTTATCCAAACCAAATGTTTAAACTTTGTTTGTACTATTTAGTAGATGGTTTATGTAAAGTTTGCACAAAATCGGTCGAGCGGTTCTTTATTTATCACATTTTTGGTGGCGCTAACGAAGTTGCGCTCAGCTAGTAAAATATAAAATAGATTTCTATTTTATCCTGAAACATGCTACATTTTTGCAATATAATAATTATATCACTTATTAACACTGATTAACCTACAATAATTACACAGTCATCAACACATATCTTATCATATCCTATCAGTAATAGAGTTCACTAGTTTCAGTAGCAGAGTAATCGCTATCAATATTTTGCAAACACAAATCTACAACTTGAGTGTAAGGGCCTCCTTTAAGATCTTCAGGGCTCAAGCGACTTCACATGCTGACTAGCAGACGAAGTAACGACGCAAGCGCCTTGACAAGGTTGGCGGTTAGAAGACCATTACTCCCAACAATGTAACAAAAAAACGTGAAATAAAAAAAAACAATGTGAAAATAAAAACTCAAACGATAGCCTAATAAAAGTAAGACTAAGGCTCTTAATTCAGGTATTTTTGAGGCAATTGGGAATACACTAAGGTGAAGAGAGATAAAGAGGGAGCTAATCAACAATATATACCTATACGGCAGACAATATCAGATTTTCTTTAGGTAAATAGAGTTACAAAGAGTATAGATAGTACGAAACCCATCTCGGATCCTATTTCGAAGAATGGCCGTTCTCTTTTATATCTACAGGCGGCAGAACACTCGCTGACGATTGATGGAATCTTGTAGTTTTTATGGAACGGCTGCTTCTTACTCGTATATGCCTGAGCGTTTCAGATAAGTTTGAATTGCGGTAACAATTCATTTTATGAGCTTTCCTAACATATAAATATATATGTGCTGATTCAAGAATTAGAAAAGTGATCGAAGGCTGCGGTGTATGCTATTTTGCCATCTTAGCAGTATATTAACTGTTTATCATCCTAGACAAGGTATTATTATATAATATATGTAAAGGTTGATTAAAACATTTGATATAGTTTACTATGCGTATCTCGTGGCTTCTGTGGAGAATTTTCGTGCTTCTAGACGTATTGCCAAACATATTATTGCAATGAAACATAGCTAACATAAGAGCCGTAATATACTATTATCGTGATGCTTCCCATTTTTCTATAGATTTTACACCTAGTTACCTTCCTAGACTCCCGTATTGCCAAGGAGCGAAGAGTCGTAACCTTTTTTTCCAACTCCTTCAAATTATCATGTGATTACTATCGATGCTGGTTCCAAGACATCTAAGTTCTCCTGGGACTTCACAGAGATCGAGCTTGGTACTTTTCGGTACAACTCTTCTGGTCTTGGTCATTGCTGTAGTTCCTGGTTTACATGAGTCACAATAATGCGGGTGAGATTAGTCCAAAACACTCATCATATCTCATATACATCATATATCATATCTCGGATACCCAGACATGCATGTATGAAGCGATTAATGAATCTACAGGAAGCGAAAGAAGTATGCACGGATCGCGAAGCCTGGCGATCTGTCCTCTTGGACTACCCTGTTAGGGATATAGCGTGAAGAGGACACAATCAAAAGGTAAAAACAATTGGTGTCCTACTGTGAGGCAATACCAATAATCTACAAGTGGTGTCATCTTCATGATGTGAAATGTAGTCTATGTATTAATACTGACTTTTTGTAAATATTAATATTACTTCTATTATGAACTACAAACACTCATCTACAAACAATTTTAATTATAGTAGGACGACCTGTCCTGCTCTGTATCTTTAAATCGAAGCTCATGCTGAATGATGATGGTCTCTGAATTATGATTTCAATGCCATAAGTATAAATATATACATTACAAGTTGATGCTCGCGGCTCCGCCCACATAATGAAGATTTCCAGTTTCCGTTTCCCACAGGAACTTGTTCCCAGGACAAAATGATTAAATTAGGCATAAACTGTTGTATGAAAGTTCGTTATTTCCAAAGCTAGAGACATGAAATTGCGTATATCTAATTCCTCATTAATATTTATGGATACATTACAAATTTTACCTTTAAAGAGGAAAATATGGGTTGTCTTTTTTAATAAAAATACTGGGTATCTCATTCTAAAAATCAACGTCCAGTTGAACCAACGAAAATAAAAATGTATAGGGTACGCTGCCCTTATATTGTAGTTTTACACTAAGAAAGGGTTTTTCGAAATTCCAACCCTAAGGGGGAAGAATAAGGGACAAACGATTGTATGAAAGTTTCTCATTTTCAAAGTTTGATAGTATTTATTAATGTAAAAGAGAATATAAATAACAATATATTTACTCATTTGGGAGTCTGTAAGACATTTTTTCATGGAAAAACATGCGTGCTGATGGTCATATGTCGATGAGAAACTTAAAATTACGTACACATATTGTTGGTTACAAATAAATAGATAGTGTTTCGCAATTTTGCATAATTTTACCTGTAAGAGGGTAAAATAGGAGTTCTAAGTTTACATGGGAGAATTTTTTATATTTAAAGATAAGAACACCAATTTTATTCTAACTACTTATGATTAAAAATGAGAAAAATAGTGTTTCAGGATTTATTAATTTTATTTCCTTTGAATGAAATTTTGAATAAAAATATTTGAATACTAAGTAGGGTATGGGTTAGCCGTGTGGTAGGGTTGCAACTGGAGTTCGGAGCATTTCATAATATTTATTGGCATATCACTCATTTAGGCGTATAACAATTATACCCTTTACATTTATGCTGATTAAAATTATGATAAAAAATATTAGAGTAAGTTATTGTTATGCCAATAAAACCATTATGCGTTTATAACACTCTGCTTATCATAATTTATGCGAGAAAACTTTATGCTGAAACTATTATGCCAAACTACATTATGCTGAAAAAAATTATGCGATCGAAAGACACCCGTAGAAAAATAGGGGTTGTAAGTTTAAATGAGACATTCTACATTGTCAAAGTTAGCAACATCAAATTTCGTATATCTATCTATAGCTTCTGATTAAAATAAAATTAACACCTTTTATAGGTTTTTCCAAATTCTATCCTTAAGGATGTAAAATCAAAAGGGATCAAAATTTGTATGAAAGCATTTGTTAACAAATATTGGGCTAAATAAACTTATAATACTCTCTGGCGATAGTTAGTTTGTAATGGTTATATGTATAAAATGCAAAGTGTTTGAGTAGGTATGTCACGGGCGAAGCCGGGAGGCACAGCAAGTTTATAATATTAGTAAGGATAATATTAGTAGGGGTAATATCAGTTAAGCACATAAACGTCCTGTAAAATGTGTTTTGGTAAAAAGATACCCTTGTACTTTGAAAAATCTCAATTTCCATTGCTAATTAAAGCTCCTAGTTAAAAAAAATATTTCATGTAACAACCAGTTCTTAATGAAACGTTTAACATTACTTATAATTTAGCGATGCTTTTTAATGTTTACCTAATGCATAGGGATTGTATATCAATCAAATCGAAGACCTTTTGGAAAAAGGCCATGTAAAGAGTATCCTTACCCGGCGAGCGTGTATAAAAACACTAATGAAAGTAGAAGAAGCGAAAGTTGTATGTCAGGATCGTAGCAAGTGGAAAGTCTTGATCTCTGCCTACCCCGATGGGAGACAGGCGTTAAAATATGTATATATGTTACTGAATAGACTGATTAGTATCTAAGACTGTGTGGTATTATTTAATTTAAAAGCGCCATTAAGAGATTAATAAAAAAAAAAAAAACTAAAAAAAAACTGCCGCCAACTCTACAGTTATTTACAGTAACGGTCAGTTTGTAGCAAAAAACTGGTTGAAATTAAATCGATTCAGTGTAGCGAGATACTAAAACTGTGGTATCTAAATTATGGAACCAATAGACAGTGCGAGAGTTCGCAATTACAGCTGTCCAAACGAATTGTGTGTTCGACAATAAAAGCGATACTTTTATTGTTGCTGTAAATTACCCCTCCGTTGTCGGGACGATGTCGTCGCGTACCCATAACGTATTCAGGCTATAAGTTCATGTTGATTTAATGTTATTGTCCAGTAGATTTGGTGTCCATTCGTCCTTTGTGTCGTATTGACTGTCCAGTGTCCACTGAGTTCTACGAATATACTTTGTATGTAAATTATTGATGTGACAGCTAAGTTTTTAATAACTTTATGTACTAGTTGATCCCCCGGCTGCTCCCGCGTAATGGAGTTTTTCACAGGAACTTGATACTGGGACAAAAAGTAGCCTATGTCTTTGGCAAAAAAAGTGCGACAGGCAGACAGACAGAGTTACTTTCGCATTTATAATATTAGTAAGGATATACTTTTGTATAACAATGTTTTTTTTTAATTCATATTTGTGTTAAGAGTTTGTTTCAATACGCTTCATGTGTGTTATGTGATCTAGCGGACGTGGACGTTTCAGATAGGCAGAATTTCTATTGTTTCTGTCTGTGTGTGTGCACGTTCCTTTTCCTTTCCAGATCGAATAATATTTATCAGCTTTTCAGCCGATTTTCATTAAACTTAATGTAAATGTTTGTTGACTGTACTGGAATTTTCGTCGTCAGCAATTTTCATTTGAAGGGGAAATGAGGCAGCAAGAAGGGAAGTTCGCCATTTATCAGCCGATTTGCATCAGACTGATGACGAGAACATGTTTAGCATTAATTAAATGTTTTTCTACAAAGGACACCTTCGATTAATACTGAACAAGTTGTCGTAATTTTTTATTATGGAATTTTGTAGTTCACATTGTGTAACATCTAAAATCAACTACATTTATCACAAACCGTTTTGTAAGTAATTATATCATTTTGTTAATGTTTTTGAATATTAACCTAATTGAAAAATAAATCTGGTTGTTTTAATTTGAATTTTGTCTGTAATCAAAATAATTTTCCCCGTGGCGAAATTAATCGTTATAACTAAAGGATGAAATAAACAAGGTTACCTCCATAGTGGTTTGAGAGTGTCCTATATTATAGGCATAATAGACCTCATCGAAACTGAGATATGTAATTGTATTATTAAGATGATTGAGGTCTAATAGGCATCAGGGAGTGACTTCTAATGTTTACGTTACTCCCTGGCTACAAGCGAACATGATTCTATCAAACCATACCATACGACTTCAGTTGGTTTGGACAAAATATTTGAAGGTCTTAGTCGGAACAAATATTTGTACAATCTGTCAATATTATTGTGTTTTGTGGAATTTTTATGTAATTTTCATATTATATACAGGATGTATTTACAAAAAAAATACAAAAATTAAATCTGATATTTCGCCCTTAATAGGCAGGTACAATAGATACCTACTTATTTTCTAATAATTTTGGTAATGGAGTGTTTCCTGAAGAAATTATACCGACGTTCTGTTTCGATTGGTGCACGCCATTTCAGACCTTGACCACGTAAGACATATCTATGTATTTTTAAAATATTCGTGATCAGTGTCATCTATAATTGTCAAAAATATTCCGAGAGACCCTTTACCCCTTTTTTACTATTTTCAAAACGGAAAAAGACTTCTATTTTCATAGAAATTTTCAGCATTAAATGATCATTGTCTAGACCTGAAGCCTCTAAATATGTCCCACTACTTTTAGCTAAACTGATACATCAACTAATACAAGATAAAAGGGTTTCCGTCGAACTCTGGTAATACGACACGACGGTCGACCGATTGGAGTATAAAATTAAATCAATATGAACTCATATCAACAATACGTAACGGAGACGCGAAGACATGTTCTCGACATCGAAGCGGTAATTTTCAGCAAGATTACAAGAACAAAACTATTATTTTTATTATCTAAAACTAAATTATTTCGGACAACTGTAATTGCAAACTCCCGCTCTGTCTATTATTTTTGCAATTTAGGTCCTACAGTATTAGTATCAAAGCCAATTTTATTTTTCTACGTCTGACCATTATTGGTCTTACAGATCCATTCAATTATATCATGATATGTATTGTTTTCAAAACAATCACTAATGGGATGTTCGTTAAACATTGAACCAAATAGTGTATATATCATATAACTACCACTGTATTAAACATAGCAACAGCCCCTAGCCATACGAAACACAATCCCCTTATAATCTATGTCATGAGCTCACTGTTGTTTTTGGAGATTTCGTTTCTCAATCACGCTCCAAGCTTATCCGTCGTCATGTTTCTGTTCTGCGATTCAATAAACTAACTGAATTTCCATTATGTGTAGCAACGTAACAAAAATATTATTTTTGATTCACTGCTTCGTGCACAGTAGGCTCTCGATACTGTGGTGGAGTGATGTGATGTGTTTAGGTGATATTATGTACAACAATATTTGTGGTGCTACAGAGAATTGTATTTTTTCTCGAAAGTGTTTACAATCTATATATATATAGCCAAAATCACTGACTGACTCATTGATCACGATATCTCTGAAACTACCAAAGCTATGGAGCTCACTTCGTATGGAGATTCTTTTTAATACGTAGGTTTCTGCTAAGAAGAGATTTTGCGAAATTCTACCTCTAGGGAAGTAAATAAGCGAAAACGGTTGTATGGAAGTTCGTCATTTTCAAAGTTAGAAACATGAATTTATGTACACCTGTTTTTGGCACGCGCAAGTGCACGTGTATCGCAGTTTTGCTAAATTTTACCTATAAGGGTGTAAACAAGTGTTGCAAGTTTATATGGAAAATTCATCATTTTTAAACATAGCAACACCGAATTTCTTATACCTGCTTCTGTATAAAAATAAAACATTACGTGTTAAGGAATTTTGATAAATTCTACCCTTGAGGGGGTCAAACAGAAGTTGTAATAACTGACTCATCATCATCTGCGTCTGTCCCAGTTGCGTCTCGCGACGCCCGGGGTCCGCTTTCCTACATTTTCTCCTCCACTTCGCACGGACGTCGGCATCCCCTGTAGTGAGACCATTGGCACGCATGTCATCCCTTACGACGTCAAGGTAGCACTTCTTGGGTCTTCCCCTCTTACAGGGACCCGGTGGGGCTGACATGGCCAGACATTTGTTTCCTACGTAGCCCTGCGGTTGCCGCAAGACGTGACCATACCAACGAAGGCGACACTCTTGCAACTTGTCCGCGATGTCACGGACGTGAAGGCTGCCGCGGATGCGAGAGTTCCTCACGCGCTCCATCCGCGTGACTCCACACATCCACCGCAGCATCTTCATTTCCGTGACATGCAGCTCCTGCTTATTGCTCCTGCAATATTGGCTACGTCTCATTGCCATGTAAAAGGACAGGTAATGATGGTTTTGTAGACCTGTCCCTTCAACCGGATCGGCATTTTAGGGTCACAAATGACACCGGTCATCTCCCGCCATTTGGCGCACGCGGCAGCAATGCGTGACTTGACATCGCCTATGCGGACGGATGTGGGATCTGTCGAGTTTAGTGCCAAGTACTCGGTCTTCGCCACAATTAGTTCCAGACCCCCGTTCTTAAGCGTCTCCTTCGCGAGTAGCGAGTTCCTGATGCTGTCCGACAATTCGTCTAATATTACTCTGAACAGAAGCGGACTAAGGACCGAACTCTGGTGTACCCCAACGGTGATAAGGGTGGGAAGGGTTTTAGTGTCGCCAACAGCAGTCAGAACCATGGAATCAGAGTCACAGTACATGTCCCGGATAGTGTCAATATAGACCTCGGGAACCCCTTTGGACCGCATTGCCCACCAGATCATCGCACGAAGAACACAGTCGAAGGCCTTCTGCATGTCTAGAAACATACAGTGCGGAGGCGTGTTCTTCGACCGGTATTTCTCTGCGACAAACCTCAGGGCAAAAACAGGGTCCGTGGTCCCATGACCAGGGCGAAACCTATAGTGACACTTCGAGAGAGTACACTCCTGCCGGATCCGAGATTCTATAATCCTCTCGAAGATCTTCATGGTGTGGGACATCACCTTTATACCGCGGTAGCTCCCGCACTCCTGCACTGACCCCTTACCTTTGAAGACTGGGGTAATAATACTCAGTCTCCATTGGTTTGGGATCTGCCCGCTAAACACCGCGAGGACCCATCGCCTTCCAGGCTTCGATGGGGACTCCATCGGGTCCGACAGCTTTCATATTCTTCATGTGGTGAAGCGCAGACAGGACTTCTCCAGGCGTTACCGGTGGCACTAGTCCCTGATTCGGAGGAAGGTCCGGAGGCTGCACATCTTTATGCTGTTTATTAAGGAAATATGAGCGCCATCTCTCCTTTACTGCGAGGTCTTCGCTAAACAGGTTGCCCTCGAGGTCTTTTACACAGCGACAATTGGATATATCCTGTGCCGCTTTGACCCTGGAGCGCGGCAGCTTATAGATGAGCTTCTGCCCCTCAGACGATTCCAGCTTATCATGCAGTGGTTGTAACTGGTCTCGTCTGGCTCTGGCTACATCTCTCTTTGTGGCGCGCTTGGCAGCCCTGTACGCGTCGCGGTCTTCGGGAGATCCGGTCGCTTGCTACTTTGTAAAGAGGGCTTTCTTCTCCCTAGTCTCCCTCTGGACTGTGTCGTTCCATCACCAAGTTTCCTTGTCAAATTTGCGTCCACCCTTAGACTCACCGAGCACCACCTTCGCCGCTCCAAGGATGGCCGCCTGAACTTTGTTCCAGTTAACTTAAACTGGTTCGCCTTCAGTGTCGGTGCACTTGTCACCGACAGCTGAGACGAACTCCTGGGACCTACATAGTTTCATCAAGCAACCACCCTCTGATGCGGCGCTGGCACCACTCGATGCGTTTGCCTTTGGACTTCACACATAGGTCCATGACAAGGAGACGGTGTTGTGCAGTAAGACTCTCTCCGGGTATGACCTTGCAGTTGGCCACTTTGCCGATGCTGTGTCGCCTTGTGAGTAGAAAATCGATCTGAGTTGTACGCCTCCCGCTCTTGTAGGTGATATCTCATCACTCGGATTTCTTTTTTAAATACGTGTTCACAATGGCCAGATCGGCAGCCGTACATGTTCTGAGGATAATTTCTCCTTCTGCGTTGCGGGTGCCGTATCCAAAACCAACATGAACACGCTCAAACTCCTCACATCCCTTACTCACATGACCGTTTAGTTCGCCGCCCAAAACGATTCCCTGTGACAACGGAATGCTCCGAAGCACTCCCGCGAGTTGGCCCCAAAACGACATTTTATCGGTGTCGCTACAACCGGCCTGTGGCGCGTAGGCACTTATCAGGTGGGTAATAATCCCATCGATAAGCACCCTCACGATCATAAGCCGGTCGCTACAGCGTTTCACCTCCAAGATGCCGCTCTGCAGCCCCTCGGAGAGCACCACGGTCACCCCGTTCTCCCCACCAGGCGCATCCGTGTAATACAGCTTGTAGTCTTTCTGCAGAGGCCGGGCTCTGTTGCCCTTCCACCGAGTCTCCTGCAGGAACGCCACGTCCACGCCTGGAGAGTACTTCGGCCAACTCTACCGCACGCCCAGTAAGCGTGCCAATGTTCCACGATGCGAAGCGGATATGGGTTGGGGCTAACTTCTTTAGCCGTGCTGGCCCGACACACGGCAGCCCTTTACCACTTGCCACAGGAGTCGGGCGGGGCTCTTGCGCGCCGTTTTTGAGGCGGCGCCCTATCCCTAGCTACAATCCTATTGTGTCTTTCCATTATAGTTTTGGCGGGTGGCTTTTATGGGCTCCCAACCCCAGAGGGGAAAGCCAGCGCCAGAGCCTCGTCCGTTAATCAGCAGGTGCACGCACTAGCACGGGAGGTTGACTTGGGCCCCGAAGATATTGGTGGGGCTATGATCACGAAACTTATAATACTAACAAAGCTACGAAACCCAAACTTCGGATAGGGGTTCCTTTTAACACTTAGGTGCCCCTAATGAGGGAGTTTTGCGAATTTTTACCCCTAAGGACGTAAATAAAGGATAAACGGTTGTATTGAAGATTGTCATTTTCAAAGTTAGTAACACATGTTACTAACTTTGAAAATGACAATCCACTGACAATGACATACCCAAGTACGAGTACATACTCATACTTGGGTGAATATTTCATTTCGAGCATTTTTGACGTTTTGGAGAATAAAAAAATAAATGCACATATCCATGTTTTTTATTAACTTTTCGGAAAGAATTAAATGATACAAACTGAATTTTATGAAAGGCACAGCAATTACTCTTTTCTGCTAAGAGATATTGACGTTTCTTTTTTTAAAAAAGACGGTAATGAGATTTATCATATACGGTAATTAGATCTCGAGATATGGTAGTGAAATAAATTGAAATGGTAATTAGAAATAAAATCAAAGGTTTGTAAAATAACCTCGACACAGGACTGGAGCAACTCCTGACGTGGTCCTTAGGATTACATCTTGATGCATTCCTCCTCGCGCCATCACGAGGGTGACCTCTCAGCAACGGACCGCGCAGCATCTAATCGTAACCGATGTTTTACAGAAGTGGTCCTAGAACCGATCCCTGGGAAAAACAACACTTTTCGCCATGGCAGCCCTAGCTTTGGTAAGGCCCTAGCGATGGCTTTCTCGAAAAGATAAGCCCCGACAATGCACTAGAGGCATTGAGGCACTATATGAAAATGAGCGTCTTCTTAAAGTATTTCCAGGGTAGGGCGTTGACTATGTCATGAGACACCGCCATGACTACCTCACCTGTGATGACGCTCCTTCTGCGAGGACTCCGACATGCATGATCGCGATCGGAGGAGCACTGAAACCAAACTGATGGAAACCAAACTGCTTATGTACCAGATCCCCATGATTGTGACATAGGCGACGAAGTGCTCTGCAATGATGCGCTCAGTGAGCTTGCATACCTCGTCGAGCAGTACGAGCGACCAATAGCCGAAAGGCGAGGCCGCTGGCCGCCCTCGTTTTGGATATGGACCAATTTCCCCGTATAAGACACCTTGGGAAATCAGTCTTTAATGAAGGATGACCCAAAACGTTAATAGTTAACGTTAATTGAGATCCAGGAGTCATACTCACCCCGGAATGCTATCGGGTCCGGAGTGGTTCTCTTGCGGGGCTTAGCCGCAGCACCTTTAGCCCACTTTTGGTGACTGCGGGCACGTCGTTCTCGACGTAATCCTTAACATTGGCTGGGGATTGGGCTAGCGGATGGCCTTACCATTCCAGATTCTCTAAGAGCTATTTTTGAGCCTATATCTTGGCCAGCTTAATGGTCACCTAGAGGGACCTTTCGGCACGCTTGTAACACTCGTGTGCTCCCTGTCTCGGGCCTCAGTGCCTTGTGTACCGATAGCGGAGATGCACGCTGCGTGCATATTACGATCTCTACCGGGAATCAGGCCTGCACGATACCTACATCCCCGAGAGCCCTTGATTCAGGCGTTTGACAGCCTAACGTATGCCGAAGTATTTAGGATAGCCAGTGGATGGCTAGTTGGAGGAGAAACGTCAAACTAAATAGAACTATGGACGAATAACAAACCCTCCTTCCACCACATGCCAGCCCTGTGTGTGCGATCAGGTGTCGCAAAGGATACATCTACGATCGAATCGCGCACACGCCACACACAGGTGGTGATGTTTCCCCCTACCAGTGGTTTTTCGGGAGCCTCAAGTGTCACCCCCAGGCGTTTAAATTTTCCAGGACTGGAACGAAATGCGGTTAGAATGACGTCTTGCTCAGCGAGCCATAGTTCGAATTGATATTGCTCACAGGTTGGCGAGAAATAAACGGCCACGATAACCACTCCGCTGCAATCAGCTGCAACGCAGCATCGGCTTCTAGCAATAATAGCAAGGCGCCCGTTGTCCGAGTCAACACCCAAAGCTAAATAAAGCCAAACTGTCTATGGTGACTGGGTTCCCGTAGTAGACCTAGTACGGCTTGGCAACGGTAACCACGTTATAGAACCTAATAGACCTCTTGTCATCGCAATCATGTTACGCAACCAGTTGTAAAAGAAGAGTTTTCCTTCTTCCTTGATAACTACTTGCGGTAGGCGAATGTCCACTGCGCAATGTGCCAGAACATCCTGAGCTGATCTGAGGAGATCCTGAGCAGCAGAGCAGTGGTTTAGATTCACCTGTAGGATGCGGATAAGTATGTCCATTAATGTACCTTGATTCCCCCATCCTGTCGTGAAGGTGGCTGCTCTTGAGCGGTAACAACCACTACCCATACCTGACGGGCCTCTGTCTCGAGGTGGTCTGTACTTTAGCCCAACGCAACGCAACAAAAGTAGTGCGGTGAGACAGCGTAATAGCTTGCTTTGTGACAGGACTAACTTCAGCGGAAGCTATGGTTTCCGGTAACTTTCACTGTGCACTGTACTCCTGCACTCCCTCCGATCAGGGACCTGTAGCACCTAGTGTCGCAGGACTGTAGGAGATACACCTTAGTCTTTCGGAAGTCCCAATGAGGAGGTTCTGTTCGTCCGCTGTTTTTTACACGCTGGGCAGCTGAAGATCGTGACCGGTGAAGCCGAAGCGTCTGGCTTTGGCTCTCGCCTGGTCACTGGGACAGCCGCTGGCCTCCATTATGAGGGAGATTTCACCGTCTGTCATTGCTGCGTCATCCAGACTCAATAAAAAATCATTACCGTTTGTTTCTTCTAATTACCATTCCATTTTAAAAAGAATGGGAATTAATGGTAATTACAATAATGGCAATGAGATTTTCAATAATTTCAGAAATAAAAGGATATTTTAAATAGGTAACGATTTGATAAGCTTAACACTGTATAGAGGGATATATATATTGGATATATCTAGCAAATAATTACGTAAAAAACATAAAATAATTACCTTTTAAAAGGCAAATGGTATATAGACATTTTTTGAACCAAACCTGTTTTCGAGCAGGAGAACTCTAAATTACATAGTAAAAAAAATTACTTTCAGGGGTGTGATGTTCACGACCGTAATGCGGTGATGGTCAGCGAATCTTTAATGTTTAATCTAGTCCATAACTGTGCGTAAATGCAAAAATATTGGGTCGTGAATGTCTTTGAATGATAATTATGTGTAAGTGTAGGGACATTTTTCTAAGTGGTATGATACCACTTAAATTTGTTCTTTCATAAACGTTACTAAAATTTAATTAGGATTAATTAACCTATTAACCGAAAACGTTTTAAAAAACTCCCAATTGACTTTTTAGAAAGACACATAAATGTATTAAAATCTGGGGAAAGGGTCACGGATTGTGATTAGATTTTGGCTTTTATTTTCAAAATTTCATACATTTAAACTAGCTAGCTAACAAAAATCAAGGTGTTTTAAGGATTGCGCCTAACGCAGGCTTATGTTAATTAAACGAAAACAATGTAAAATTAAAAAAAAAGTTTAATGTGTTATTTATCGTCCGCCGTGCAATATGCACGAAATGAAATATACACCCACTTACGTACCTACACCTGTTATAGAAGAATCTCCTAAGGCCTGTATCACTAGCGAGTTCGTTGTTCCCACGGGAACCGAAACTATGTCAGTAAACCATGCACAGCCTAAATATTAAAGAAACCTGAAATTTGGTAAATGTATACTTTAGGTCTTTGGCTAAGCAATAAAAACGGGATTCCCGATATTTCCATGGAAACGGAACCTAAGCG
The DNA here is from genome assembly GCA_948477245.1 of Thumatha senex. NCBI lineage: Eukaryota > Metazoa > Arthropoda > Insecta > Lepidoptera > Erebidae > Thumatha > Thumatha senex. The sequence continues at coordinate 15,456,111 of OX419731.1, read as the reverse complement.
GATGAAGCCACACACAGTCTAAACTTTCAAACATACAAATACTTGAAATTTGGTGAAAGTATTTATTAGGCATCTACCTTGAGTCAGCATTAAGAACAGAATACCCGGTATTCCACGGGAACGGGAAGTACGTGAGTAAAACCATACACAATCTAAAATTTGGTGAACGTATTCGTTACGTATTTACGTTAGATGAGCACTAAGAAAGAATTCCCGGTATTCCCACGGGAATGTAATAGTGATAGTTTGTAAAGATTTCTATATTATTTGAACGTTTGTTAGTTAATCACATTTTGATGAAAATCGGCATATGGTTAGAACATTTCCGAAAGTTGATGCCCGCAGCTCCGCTCACGTGAAGTCGTTAGTACACAAAAAGGTTTTCTCGCGGGAAAAAGATGTTTTCCCGGGATATAAAGTAGGTACCCTATGTATTAATTCGGAAATTTCTCGCACGGGATATTCAGCTCAAGCAGTTTCACCCGCGTGTACATTATTCAGTTGTAAGTAGGTGAGTTCATCAACAAGCAATCCGATTTCATTCAGTTTTTGGTTGTTAAAAAGCGAATACTTCAGAAGTTGTCTCATAAGAATAGCCTACGCGCCACCCTCTTTAACTAATGTCTCTTTTTTTGTCTGTTTTCTTATGCGGCGCTAACAAAGTTGCGCAGGTCAGCTAGTATATATATAAAGAAAATAGAAGATGATTTTTGAGCAGGAGGTGCCACTTAGGACATTATAGTCTTAAGGGAGAAAGGTACTTATTGCTAATTAGATTTCTTGTACTGTAGAACATTTTTCTACTTAAACCTACGTATGCACAAGCTTACTATTATATACGCCGGCGTACGTTAATTAATATCTACAAAGAGATGCTTTACAACAGGGGCTTAATAGCAATCCTTAAGTTGAGGATCCTATTAGTTTAGGGGAGATCCTTGTAAATTGGGACATTTTTCTTTAAACCTCTATAATTTCAGTTTAAATTGATCAATAGCCTTGAATATTGAAATTTCTGTTAAGTAGACAATAATATTACAATTTTAAAATGCAACTCACAACCTATCATGTTTTATCAATGAGCAAATGACAATTATTTACCTGATGATATTTGTCCCAAGGTACAATCGTGGCTTGTACCTCAGGACACAAATATTAGTGTCCTGAGGTACAAGCCTTTAAATGCTTTAAACTGACTATTCATAAGGTATTTAAAGCATTAAAAGCCAAAAATAATCTTAATTTTGTATTAATAAAACATCAATCTTTCAGGATACTCAGGCCAAATTTATTAATAACAAAACTTGTTTGCAATTATTTCTTTTTAGACTTGATACCGCATTTCTGACAGTATTTATCAAAAAAGGTGCAATCTTCGTGTACCCAGAACTGACAGGTGATGCACTGTATCCAGTCTTCTTTCTTTCTTTTTCTTCTTCTTTTTTTTTGACGGCTAATACCTTCGATTCCTGTTTTTCAGGGGTGTCTGTTAAGACTCTTGTTTTACCTTTTCTATTTCTAGTTGTATTATTGTTACGTGGTGGGGCCAGTGGACTCAGAAACTCATCTTCGCCAAAAATATTATCATTAAATGGCCATATTCCTGCAACTTTAAACCCATTTTGAATGCTGGAAGGCGTAAAAGATAATGGAAAGATAAACGTTTTTAAATTACTAAATCAATTGCTTTTTTACATGTCTCATTTGGTTTTGTGGGGATGACTTTATTTTTACTACGCGGCATCTAAAAAAATTAAAATAAGAATTATTAATAGAAATATTATTATAAATAGTAGAAAAAAGAAGTACCTTGTACTTTGGGACAGTCCCAAGGTACAAAAAATTCATTGTCCCAAGGTACACAAATTTCAATTGTATAAAACTAAGTATGGTTATAATATTTTAACTACATAAATCTAGTAAATCATACTAATATAAGTGATTACGAATGTAGACAACATTAATTGATAACATAATTACATTACTAACTTCAAAATATATCGTATAAAACAAAGATTCGAGTGGATTGCAAAAAAATATCTGACGAAAATCTCACACGGCTTATCACATCTAATGCATCAGGCAAAATAGCCAACTTTACAGCATGCTTCCTGAATAATGTAATGAAATAGATACTAGATGTCGCTAATTACCTCTTCTCTATGCAAAATTGACAACTTAATGAGCTTGTCCCGAGGTACAAGGTGTCCCAAGGTACAAGGATCTCCCCTAACTCTTTCTATTTCGTTTTAAGGATACCGGGTTGTAATGTCAGAGGAATATGATGTTGCCGATATAAATCTAAAGAATGTACTCGTAGTAGGTATTTCATCTCTTAACTTGTCTTTCCAGATATCGCAGACACGTAAACCAAAGCAGCCTTCTCAGCATGTCACGAACGCGAAAACATCACCTGCACAGCTCTACCTATCCTTGCCACAACTGGCAACTGCTTACTTCTTTATGCATTTTCAACCCTACTTTCTAAATCAATTAAAAGACATACGTGTCCTCTTTTTTCTCCTCTCACTTTTATTTTCTATTTTACCTTTCATTATAATAGTACCGAATAGGTTATTTACAAATATTTAAAATTATACTGAATGTAATGAGTAAGAGTGGTAGAAATAGATGTTCGGTTATCTACAGTTAAATATGAATTAAAATGTTGTAAATTACAACGTAAACTGTTTTAATCGGCAATAGGCTCACCACCTGTTACGTGGTACAAAAATGCATACGGTGTAATGTAGGCGTATAGAATGTCTCTGCCTACTCATTCGGGGATAAAGGCGTGACAATATGTATGTATGTATGTAGTATACTTGTTTATTCTAAATGGTTGAAATTATTTTATGTGGGAAATGGCTTATAGATCAATCCATTTACTTCCATATCTTTTCTCAACTTTTCTCAACTATAAAATTTAATTGACAGTTGTGTGCTAATGGTATTCAACTGTACTAAATTATTAATTCACGTATCAAGAAAAAAAATGTTTTCATACTATCCGATAAGACTAAAATGAACACAAAATTTTATACCGTTTTTAGTTACCACAATAGACTTTCCGGTCGGATTAAGAGTTTAAAGGACAGTGATAACGGGACTCAAGACAAAAATGGTGAAATATGACCATTTAGTATTCTTCTGTCACCCCTTCGGGGATATAGAAATAATTGAAAACGTATAATATTATCTTTGCTTAAACGTAAAATATTTGTTATTCAAAGGAAGACGCTTACTAATTGAAGAGGAGTGGAAGACCATTGAATATGGATTGCAATAGGACATTTACATTTGCAAACAAAAGGGAATAATACGTACCTAGAATAGTAAGACATTCGGATATCAAAGGTACTTGTTATTACGGTAAAGGGGTTTTTCAATGAACTTAATATAAAACGAGCTAAAGATTTGATTGCAATATATTTATATAATATTAATTTATATGCATATAAATTTATTTGAAATCAGGAAGAGTATGCGTAATTTCATGTTTCCAACTTTGAAAATTATGACGTATGAAATATTTTTCATGAACTCACCTCATTTATGTAATCAATGAAAAAAACTATTCGTAACATGGCTGTACCTTTTTTTAGAAAAATTCTTAGGTATATCCAGTTGACGATAACATAAAAGTAATTTAAATTTATTGTATACATGTCATAATTAAAAATTAATAATATAATTAAATTGTCAATGTCATTATAATTGGATATCATACAGATAGATATATCCTCGTTGGATGTAAAAAGTTTCAGAGGTTATCGATCAGATCAAGATCGATTATCGACCTGCGACAACTAAAAAGATACCCGAATATTTCCTGATTCATTAATATATTCTCCACATTCGTGGATTGGCGCATTATTTTTATTTTGCTATATCTCTTAAGACATTAATTTAATTTGCAAGGTATTTAGGGACAAAATCTTCAAAATCATAATCTTCATGAAATGTTAAAGTCAACTAACATATTAAAAATGATAAGGATTAATAACATATTTTTGTAAATAGCCTTCAAATTACCGCTTTATAATTGCTGGTTTTTTAAAGTATTAAAATGAATATAATATGTTATTCTTTAGAAATAGAAATATACCGTCGCAGATTTTTTGTAGACCTATATTAGATACACAAATCCACCATACATTATTTTGTTAAATCTCAAAGGGTTTATTTAGGCAGCGTTTTCGTTGGAAGCGCCCAGACGCAATTTTTTTCCAACACCCGCAACAAATATCGTTATAATACAGTCAATGTATACAAAAACTTAACAAATTATACATAGAAACCTTCTTTATGAATCACTCTATCTATTAAAAAAACCGCATTGAAATTCGTTGCGTAGTTTTTAAGATCTAAGCATAAATAGGGACAGACAGCGGGAAGCGACTTTGTTTTATAATATGTAGTGATATTGAAAACTTCGAAACTCTGAAACAAACATTTGCGAATCAAACGAAAATTTAGTTCAGATAGGTATACAAACCTGAGATTTCAGCAACAGCAGTCGCATACACTTCCACGATGTCACAGAAGCAGTCAAACGTTGTATACCGTTTATGTTCGTTTGCGTAGTAACCAGTGGAAGTACATCCCCACCGACACATATACATTATGGTACATTTCTTTTACACAACCCCGTTTAGCTCAAAGTAAGCTAATATAAGCTTGTGGTATGGGATCTCGACAGCTGATAAATATATTTCGTATTCAAGAGCGTCGTTGTTACCAATTCATGCGCGCCCCCGAATAGTGTCTGGCCGTGGCGACGGGCACCTTTCCAGTGATTAAACCTCAGGCCTATCCTGCGAGCTGGTTCAAAGTGAGGGGGAACCGCTCTCTCATGGGCCGGGAACCGCACACACCGTATGACGGTACGTAAATGCATACATCGCGACACCAAAAAAATAAAAGAAAATATCCATTGGGAGTCAGAGTAATGGGAATGCGAGTAGAATCACTCCCAATATTATATTTTGGAGTGTGTTATAAACAGTGAAGCGCTCGTGGCCCAGTGACTTAGTAATAATAGACTTAGAAAGTTAAACAACTTTCATTATGACTGGTCCTTGGATGGGTGACCACTTTGTGACATTTACATTTGCGAGTATTTAATTGTTTACCAAAAGCACGTTAAGCCGTTAGTCCAGGTTGCCTGAAAAATGACAGTCCATATGGGCGGCTTGAAAAATTTCAACAACAGGTCGTCTGCGCCTGTCCAATACTGCAATGGGCTCAGTACCTGTTATGTGGGACAAAAATGCAAAATTATGGTGAAACATTGGCGTATAGAATGCATCTGACTACCCCTTTTGGGGATAAAGGCGTGACCATATGTATGTATCTTATAATGGTACAAAAGAAATAGAGAAATTAAAAAAAAAAAAAAAAATATGTAGAGACAAATATCAGGGCTCTGTATTTAAAACACAATGCAATTTAGGTACATGTCAGTCCATGGTAGATAGTTTTTTTATCCCAACATTGGTAAATTTTTAGTTTAAAAAGTGTAGAGGGCATGTTAGTGACATACCTGTTACGATGTACACAAACGAGTCCAGTGCCTGTTACAACAACTTTTTGCATCAACTTTGAACACTTTGCATTCGTTTTCCGGATTTCACCCACGCAAATTAATAGTCAGTTTACGTACTCTTTTTTAACATAGATGATATATTCATACTACCTTCATTGAAGATAGTTTTATTAATTACTAGTTGACGCACGCGGTTTCACCCGCGTAGAGAAGTTTTCCCGTTCCCGTGTCCCACAGGAACTTGTTCCCCCAAAAGTTTTTACGTGAAAGAGTAACAGACATCCATACAAACTTTCGCATTTATAATATTATTAAAATTAAGATAAAATTTAAATTACAAATAAAAAACTCCAAACAAATTATAACAATTACTTGTTCAAACCGTTTTAATACTTAAACATGGTATAATACTATAATTTTTAGATATTGAGTATCCGCAGACTAGGGTAGTCTGCGGATACTCAATATCTAAAAATTTGCAGCAGCAAGTTCTAGGTTACCGTGTCGTGGAAATACCATCAAAGTAACAGTGTACCAAATTCCAAAGCAGTCGGGTTTGTGAATTTTAGTGAGATTGCGTCATCGCCTCGGAACTGAGCTCTATTTCTTCTCTCTTCTCTTTCTTCTGATCTTCAAAATTTAAAGCTAAGAACCATTTCGATTACATTGGTTTTAGAACAAATAATTCAAAAATGATTCATCCATTTGTGAGATATGAAGCCCTATTGAACCCTCGATTTCCAGCGGAGGTTGAAAATAAATAAATGGCCAAGGCCAGAAAAATGTAACATTTTCCTAAAATGTCTTTCAAAATAGTACATAAATTATTCGTTAAAATATTTTTTTTATTATGTGCGAATCACTTACACGACGACGTATGTATAAAAAGTCAATTATGTTTCATTGCCTGTACCGGGTACCGCCGTTTTTATACTTTCAACTTACCTCATAATGAAGTTTCATATGAGCATAATAGAATATGTTCTGATAGGTACGGATACGAGTAATATAAAAAGTAAGTTTGTTGTGAAATCAAATGTATTTTTTTCTTATACTGAAATGAAGTTCAGTATATCAACGCTTTTGTGTTGTCAAGGAACATCGTTTGGATATTATATTTTGAAATAATATTAGTGTTAGTTTCTTTATAGGCTGAGTAGCACTAGCAGAATGACCACAATCACTTCGTGCTGGTTAGAGATTCTGCTTGTAAGTTTTGATAGTGGTAATGGACTACCCGCAATCGAAGTTCAACTATGGTAACCTACATCGAAGAATTAACAGGTGCAGTTAGATACAATTAATTTACGTCAATCAATTGATTAGCCTACATTAATCTTCGAGACAAGTTGGACATAAATCTTACTGATTTGTCATCATAAACGGTTTTCCAGTTCATCCCCGCATTCTTCGTCAGCTAGCCGCGCCAATCCATAATTTGTTTCAGCTATCACTTCTTTGACAATATAATGACCAGCTCATTGTCACTTTAGTGTGCTAATTTTCTAGCTACGTCGGTTACTTTGTTTCTTGCATACATGTGAATATAAACGACACGCATTACTAGAAGTGTATCAATTTTCCGTTTAATGGTAAATTAACAAATTAAGTAAATAATACAATCCTTGACAATTAAAAATGTTTATTTCAACTTTAAATTATGTTTTCATGTTGTTACTTTCTTAAAAACAATCATTTAGATTACTTATCCTCAACATCAGTTCAAATATGAACATCTTTATTTACAGATTCTTAATATTCTACAAACCACTCAGTAATATACAACATATTACAAAAGTTGTCCAATGCAAATCACATTTTGTCTAAAAGTCAGACGTATACTACTATTTACATAAAGTCTACTTAGTTACGGTAAAGTAATGATGTTAACCACTCCGGTCTCGGTTGTGGTGGCTTATTATATTCTGACGGGCTTAAAGCCAATGGAGATGCAGCATCTGCTAAAGCTACTGAGGACGAGGTCTCAGTAACTGCTATACTGGGCTTTGATTTCAAAATAGACCGAAGTTCATCGTTCTCAGTAACGCGATTTCTTTGTAGATTCTCTCTGGTTTCTTTCATCCTGGAAAGTTGTTCCCTTAAAGTTCGATATTCTTCAAGAAATTTCTCAAGTTGTGAAGCTCGGAAATCAAAGTCCTCCAGAGGCTGTCCGGTGCGAGAGTAATCTCGAAGACCGGATAAATCTAAAAGAGGTGTCGCTGAAGGTACAGTGGGTTGATCCCTCGATGGAGACGCCGGTAAACTTGGATTCCGTCGTATTCTATTTCCTCCAGTAGAAAGATCTAGAAAGCTATTTGATCTTCTTTCTGATCTCTTTCGACTTTTTTCTTGTGATCTATCAAGGAAACTGACTGAGTCTGCACCGGAACTATTTCTTCGACTGTTGAGGAGCGGGCTTCGACTGTCGCAATCTTTTTTTCTTGGTATTGTGTAAAAGTAGTAAGGGTCGTGTTTTCTTTCACTGCGTAAGTAGGAAGATGTACCTAGAGCACTCATCTCAATGAGATCTGGATAATTTTTCTCACTATCACTACCAGAGAGGTCGTTGTCTAGCCGCTCACGTGGCCGGCTATGTGAACATTCGCGGCTATTGTTATTATACCGATTGTTTTCAGATAATATTTCTACATGTGTACTCATGATACCTATTGAGTTAGAACTTTGTATGGAGTCTGAGTTGGCTTCTGATCTGAAACAAAAGAAAATATATGTTAATTATTTGTTTTTAGTTTAACTTTTGCTCATTATGTTACTGGACATCTTTTATATGTCCTACGTATAAATAAATAACAACCTGCGCTTGTCCATTCGAAAACAGCAATGGGCTCATCACCGTGGGATGCATACTGTGAAATGTATATGTGTTTCCGAAAAGGTAAGCAGAGTCATAACTCTGCTTAGTATTGGGGATGACATTGGTACTACATATGTAGTACCGATTTCATCCCCAGTATACATATATATGTATTCTAGTGGTTCTGTGAACCGTACATTTCGGAGTAAATTTAGGCCAAAGGCTAAACATACCGTTTTCAGCGCTCTTGCCAACCACTACAGGACCATTTCCCCTGCCCTGCCTCAATTTCCACCCCGATCAATAAACCCCCACGCTAAATGTTTTTGGCTATGTCAAGGATTATCCATGCCAAGTTGCATGCAAATCCGATGAAAAATGCGACCTGTAGACTAAATGGACGGACGAACGGTTGGACATCGATAGCATTTTTCCCGTACCAGTGGACTTAAAACGGAGACTTTCTTCGGCTCGTTTCACTCGCCTCCTCAGGTAATAAATGAATACTGCCAAGGTTACAAATGTATACTAATGTTATAGTCTGAATTATGCATTGGTATAGGCTTTTACTTCGTGAAATATCTACTACCCCGAAAATTTATCCACAATTTGTACAATCAAAAAACACTTAAATACTCTTTTCAGCTTAGGCTTCGATATTGCCAATAGTGATGTACTATAGTAGTAATATTATCTGCAATAATCGAGGATTTTTTGTTTCTCAGATATCCAGATTGTTTGCGGAACAAAGATGTGTAAATAGTATTAAAAATATCATACAACAAATTTTTATAGCAACGGGATAGGCAGAGGCATAGCCTGGTAATCTGTCCTCCCTGACTACCTAGAGATACAGTGTGAAGATAAATAGTTAGATAATGAGAGCATATTTACCGCAAGTTATAATTGCTGAACCGCGGTATATGCAAATCTCGTTCGGGAAGGTTGCCTCTAGCGTTTGACACTTCAAAGTCAGCTCTTCTCCATCCTGCCTCTTGAGGTGGTGTAACTGAACAATCCTCTCTTAGTTCACCTCTAATGTAACCTTCAAACTCATCTTCTGGATCGTGCGATGGCACATTTCTATAGTCCCCTCGTTTACGAGCACTATCAGATGGTAATATCCGCGGCACTTCAGGATTATTTTTAAAATTAGCATCTATTTTTTCATAACTATCATCGCGATGAGTCGATGTCACGATTTGTTCATTCCACCTATCTAATTGTCTTTTTTTACGAGTCTCGTATACACACAATCCTATCAAACAAGAACTTAACACTATCACTGCGGACACAGCCATCCCCGCCATTAAAGCGCGGCCTCCGAAACTTTTGCTTTCTGGTTTCTTTTCTATGGCTAAACTCATAACCACTTCTGCCTTTCCAGCACGGTTTTCTGCATTACACGTATAAGAGCCAGCATCTTGTAAATCTGCTGACTTAATAGTTAAATTACTAGTCTGTCCTTCACTACGTAACATGAAAGCTCTGCCTGAATTGACATTATTTACTGTAGTGTTGGCCAGTAAACGTCCTGCACGAACCCACCTCACTCTTGGTGCTGGAATTCCATTTACTCTACAGACTAAAGTAACCTCATCACCTTCTAGTCCCTTGAAGTGTTGTGATGTTGCAGTTACTTCTGGCTGACAAGCAAAATCTTCTAGGTCCAATCGATCCCATGATTGAGACATAAGGCGCGGTGGCAGTGCACAATCGGGTACGACAGTTGCTGGAACATTTTTTCTAATCATCCAATCACGCAACGGTCTCATTGCACAAGTACATTCCCAGGGATTACTCGCTAGCTCTAAACCTTTCAATGATCTTAGCGATGCTAGTACTGCTACATGTAATACTTGCAGCCTATTTTTATTAAGCTCTAAATATTCCAACGACGACTCGAGTCCTGCAAATCCTCGTGGCTCTATATCGGCTATTTTGCAAGTACTGAGCGTAAGTCTGACCAGATGCGGTAGTGCTATAAAGGATTCGTCGCCAATTTTCGTAATGGGGTTACCACTAAGCCGCAGTTCCCTAAGCTCTGGGATTGAGTCAAATGAATGTGATGGTACTGTTTCGAGGCGATTCCGAGAGAGATCTAATTCAACAAGGTTAACGAGTGCACGGAAAGCGTACTGTTTTATTACTCGGATATTACAAGAGGGTAGATAGAGGCGTTGAAGATTGAGAAGACCCGTTGCAGCAAATGCATCATCTCTGATTGTTGAAATGCGGTTTTCAGATAAATCGAGAAGCTGTGTTGTGGGATCTAGGCGCGGCGGGACGGAAGTAAGGCCAGCACGAGCACATAAGGCAGATTCCTTCCCGCTGCGCCACTTGCACTCGCACTGGCGCGGACAGTCGGCGGAGGCGGCCGCCGCCAGTGTCAGCACAAGCAGCACCCACATGCCAAGCGAGCGCTCAGCCCGCGCCGCGCCGCTCGTCTTCACTGCCCAGCGTCATCCCCTAATCCGGTTATGTCCTGCGAACAAACAAAATTCCCATTTAATAAAATTCGTCTTGATATAACACATTCTAACCCAACGCTGCGTAATTTTTTTTATACATATTTGTATACTCTTCAAAATAATGTACCGCATACTCGTGAAATAAATTTTATTACATGGATGTGTACTTGGCTACACTATGTGACTGGTCATAAACTTTATAGTGCAACTTGGCCAAAAAGGGATAAGTTGTCCGCGGTTTTACATTTACTGAACCACTACATGATGCCATATACAAATAATCTTTGTACTAAACCATATATTAAACATGTTCATATTTAAACACAGTGTTGCTTAATAATAAAGCTTGAACAGTTTTTGCGTTCAACCCAAACCTAAATACAACAAAAATTTAATAATTTTTACACAATTGCTGATCGTTTAAATTTGTGTGAACAAACTCTGAAGTTGAAACTATGAAGCTTTGCCATATATAACTCGACTTTTCTTAAAATTTCCCTGTTACCTCGGTTATTCTCGATTCTAAAATAATGTAAGTTTATTGTGAATTTACATATAGTTATTTATCTATACAAGTTTCATTTAAGTTTTTCATAATAAAGTTTATTTAATTGTTCCGACTTACTTACTTAAATATTGGTTCCGACCTAGGATTCGAAGCCGAGACCTAAGCGCGGCTGTCACAAACACTACCACTTCGCCACTAAGGCAGTCAAACATGCAAAATAAAATTACATGCCCTACTCCTGCAGTAATTATAAATTTAACAGTTAGAATACCAGGAACTCATAATTAATGGTGACAATGCATGCATGAGACTGTAAGTCGCAATTCGTGCATTGGTTGGCACTGTTCTAAATTGCAGTACGAATAACGATCCTAATTTCAGCGCCACAAATCTGTGTGTAGTTGGAAGCTACGCCGCAATGGCTTGTACAGGGTGTAAACGATTTATATGGGTCAATTGATTAGTTCACTCGTATGTAGATTACTAGATTGCTTTTAGGTTCATCCGTGTGGGCGTTCCCTTTTTTCACACATTCATTCAATAATCCTGAAATCAAATTCACACATTTGAAATGAAATTCATGAATTGATTATTAATTATTAAATTCAGCATGAGAACTATTCTCGATCTATCCGTCTACCGGAGTTAAGTTTCGTGGAATGAAGGTGCAGAATTGCACCTGTAATCTTTCAATGTATGATGACACCTGCCTCATGGTTAGAAATAAATTGAAAAAATATATGCCTACTGACTATATCATACATTTTTCGCAACCCTTATCTAGATTTCTATATGCGCGTTTGTACAAAATTAAATTTCACCGTGGTTTCTATTTCATAACTACCTATCTTCACGCTGTATCCCTGACGAGTAGTAATTTTTTTCATAGTAAGGCTTTAAAAAATGGTATGCAATTAATAACATTCCATAGTCAACCAATCTATAAAAATAGTTTTTCAGAGTTATAAAGTTCCAACAACTCAATAATTTCTAAAATATGAGGAGTGTACGATACCTCAGAAATTATTAACATTTAATAATCATTATTAGATATTCCGTCATAACAGGTTAATGGAATACAAAAATGGAAGTCTCGGTTCCAACTAATTATAAAAAAAAATAATCACCTACATATTTCACTCGCCATAATAAACACGCAATGGTCACGTGTTGCACTACTAGCATGAATATACTACACAATGTTTGGTATTTATATATATAGAAGGTAATATTTGACGCGAGTGTAATAAAACAGGGTTAAAGGGTTCAGATGGTCCGTCGTACTCATTTACATAACCATCTAGGGACTATTAATAAACTCACAGCCGTTAAAAAATGATTATTAACTGCTGGTACGATAATTACGGTGCTATTAAATTAAAATATTTTCAGTAAATATGTTTACACGTTGATTTTAGCGTTACATATCTGTGTTCTTGATCTACTGGTTAATTGTGTGTGTTATTACATATACATATATTGTCACGCCTTTATACCCGAAGGGGTAGGCAGGCATACTATACGCCCCATAATATACGGTGAAATGCATACATTTCACCGTATGCATTCTTGTACCATGTAACAGGTGTTGAGCACATTGCCGTGTTGAAATGGACAGGTGCAGGCTGTGGCGACCTGCTGTTGAAATTTTTCAAGCCGCCCATAAGGCCTTCAACCAAGCTTAACGACTGCCATTTTACTGGCAACCGGGACCAACGGCTTAACGTGCCTTCCGAAGCACGGACATTAAAATTTAATAAAATGTTTCTATTTTAGATGTTAAATTTGGAAGAAATTTAACATCTAAAATAGAAACTAATTTCTTTATCCTTTTTGCTACCACCTCACTAAAAAGACATTTTTAATGAGGTGGTAGCAGAAAGGATAAAACGTTTTATGTGCTAGACACTAATTAGCATGACCTTAAAGTCCTGATAGTCTCGGATTAAATATGAGTGTGTGAGTTTTATTATACTTCATTATAGGATTTTGTGTGAAGCGCTCGTGGCCCCGCGGTCTCAGTGTTCTGTAAACGATCACTGAGTTACGCAACTTTCACTATGGTTGGTCCTCGGATGGGTGACCACTTTGTAGCATTTACATTTGCGAGCGTTTCCGTGCTTCGGAAGGCACGTTAAGCCGTTGGTCCCGGTTGCCAGTAAAATGGCAGTCGTTAAGCCTGGTTGAAGGCCGTATGGGCGGCTTGAAAATTTCAACAGCAGGTAGCCACAACCGGGCCTGTGTCTATTTCAACACGGCAATGGGCTCACCACCTATTACGTGGGACAGAAATCCACACGGTGAAAAGTGGGCATATAATATGCCTCTGCCACCCCCTCAGGGATAAGGCGTGATGGATATTTATTTTATTTATTTAGGATTTTGTCATGCTGTTCCCGACTGGACTTTCCTGTCTAGATAACAATGCCAGATTTCTTCTGGTTTTCTGCGTTTTGAAGTCGAAAATATAAAAATAAAATATCGTTACGCAATATATCGATATTATCAAAATCAACAGTCATCGATCCATATGGTCGGCAAGTTTTGATTTCATTTACTGAATAACCTTTATAATAAATTCTACTGGGATATTATTTGTGCAGAAATGTGAATTAATTTAGTTGTGAGAGAGTGAAAGAATACATCAATTCTGCTATTGAAATTTTTCAAGCCGTCCTTAAGACATTCAACTTGGATTAACGACTGCCATGTTACTGAAAACGGCGTTTGTATTTGCTGTAAAGTGGTTTCATCTGAAGACCTCGTACTTATTTACATAACCATTTAGGAACTTGAAATTTATATGAAAACGTCAGAATACTAGTTTTTTTAAAAATATTCAGTCTAAATAATTTGATATCAATAAAACAATTTCAGAAATTGCTTACGAAAATTTAGTTATATTTACGTATTCTACGCTCACAGTAAATACCTTAAATATATGAAACATTCCAATCATAACGATAATTTTCCACAACTACCTAAAGGAAAACTGTCCCATTTATTAACGACTTCGTTGCTTTGATCTTTCAGGCTTTTAAGAAAATTTCATTACACATCTTAAAGTGAAATGTTAATAATATTAACTTATATTTAAGTAGTAAAATGACTCTCCGTGTGGTGGTTCGACTTCTACAATTTAAGTATTATTGTACGTCCGTGATATCCATGAAATTAGTGAAGGTAGGTCTGGAAAATAGTCAATGTATGAATAGCTACACCATTATTTATTATACGATTATAGTTGAAAAGAAAAGACTATTTAAATCTGTTGCTAAGCTGCCTCTTGTTCTTTTGAATCTACTGGACGTAGATTTTTTTTTAATAATGTACTAAGTTTATTTTATTGTAATGTGCTGTGTAATCACTGATAGGATAAAAAAATTGAACGTAAAATGATAATAAAGTCATTTAGATGCTTTATCAACATATAAATAATTAATACAATATAAATATACAATATAAATAATAATATATAAATATTAAAAGAATTTTCAACATCTATAAATTATTCGATTTGTGACCACACATTGAAAACAATTTTGATAACCAATTAGAATACAAAATATATCATAATATTTAAAGTGGAAAATTTTTCAGCACCCCAATGGTGTAAAATAGAGGATAAAAGTTTGTATGAAAATATTTAACAACTTCTATGAGGCATGGTTTAATTAACAATTAATTAATATCTGTTGCACGTGACACCTCGTGAGGTGTAACCGATATTAATTAACTCTACTAGTATTATACTTATTAAGTACTAGACGATCCGCCCGGCTTCGCCCGTGACATACGCGTGACCCCTATTTAAGCCCATCGTTTATTAATTTCACAACAATGTATGAACATTTTTCAAATTACTTGATTAGGTACCTACTTCTCCGCTCTCAAGTATCTACGAACGCCCGCACGGCCCAGTCAAATTTGGTTACACGAAATTAATTTCGTTTCGCATTTTTTTTTTTGCCATATCTCTAGAGATATTCATTTAATTTGAAAGGTGTAAAGGGCCAAAATAATCTTCATAAAATGCTGAAGTCAACTAACATATTAAAAATGATGAGGATTAATAATGTATTTGTGTAAATAGCTCTCAAATTACCGCTTTATAATTGCTGTTTTTTTTTAAGTATTAAAATGGATATAGTATGTTATTCTTAAGAGATAGACATATACCGTTGCCAACTTTTTTGTAAACCTATATTAGATACACAATTCCAGCATACATTATTTTGTTATATCTCAAAGGGTTTAGGCATTTTTTTTTGCCATATCTCTAGAGATATTCATTTAATTTGAAAGGTGTAAAGGGCCAAAATAATCTTCATAAAATGCTGAAGTCAACTAATATATTAAAAATGATGAGGATTAATAATGTATTTGTGTAAATAGCTCTCAAATTACCGCTTTATAATTGCTGTTTTTTTTTTAAGTATTAAAATGGATATAGTATGTTATTCTTAAGAGATAGACATATACCGTTGCCAACTTTTTTGTAGACCTATATTAGATACACAATTCCAGCATACATTATTTTGTTATATCTCAAAGGGTTTAGGCAGCGTTTTCGTTAAAAGCTCCCAGACGGCTCATTTTTTCCGACGCCCCTAACATATGTCGTTATAATTAAGTTAATGTATACAAAAGTTTAATAAATTATACATAAAAACCTTCCCTATAAAGCACAATAACTTTTAAAAAATCTGCATCGAAATTCGTTGCGTAGTTTTAAAGATCTAACCATACATAGGGACAGACAGCGAAAAACGACTTTGTTTTATAATATGTAGTGATTTGAAAACTAGCGAATAGAAAGAACATTTAATAATACATCGATTTTTCATCGATTTTTTTCTAATCTTCAAGTGTGTCCTCAACTCATAATTCTTAGCTGTACCTACCACAAAAGATTCTTTCATAAACCTAAAAGGACCTATAATATTTCTATTAGTGTGAAATTACTTACGACTCCATTAGTTAAGTAATAAGCAAAGACAAAAAAAAGAAGTGTTAAAATGCAATTTATATTATATTCGCCCCTCGGGATGGGCCGAATCAATACATCGAAAAGAAAAATTTCATTTGAAGGTTTAAGATCGACAGGGCGAAAGTGCCGCAGACCGTCAATTTAATAGAGTATAAAAGCACCATATACTTTACTATTTAACTAAGCACCAACATACACTAACAACAACAACTTGTGTCATTATTCTGGCGGAACATTGTAATTGTCGTTCCTGTGATTCGCAATTAGCTGCTGTAGTGAAACAAATATGTACATAGTTGAAAATCCAACATGACAAGCAAAATCGCTATTTTCATAATTACAAAGTCGTTAATGTCTTGCCAACACTCAAATACAAACCGTGAGTGGCAATCTACTGAGTACTTCATCCTTTAGCGTGTTGACGCTAATAGCGAACATCATACGCCCTAATAACACAGAAATAGGAAAGATTTAGATTGTTGGTAGATTATTATTATGAAACATTATGTAAATATGTACTTTATGTTAATCACTCGTACGAGTAATCATAATGGCTACTGCTTCAATATTGATACCCATTTTTGTTTACAATTTTAGAAGTAATATATTTCAAATGTCATAGCTGAAAGAAACCACTAGTGTAAATTGTTGAAAAATGCCATGGTTAAACCTGGACCAAACATGCATGTATGAAATGATTAATGAATCTGCAGGTGTAAGAAGTAAGCATGTATCGCGAAGTCTGCCAATCTGTCCTCTCTGACTACCTCGTCACGTCAGATATACAGCGAAGATAGTTAGTTAGGTAGTTTATATTAAAGATGACTAACAAGAAAGAAATAAGAGTACAAAGGGTACCCTACCGAGATCATTGGGGATCAAGCGAGCCTCACCTGCTGACTAGAGCACGAGGTTATGTTGACAAGAACGACGACCCGAAACAATTCAATAGCCTTTTTAAAGTAATTTGGAAAAGCCTACGCGTTCAGAACTATGATAGACTGATTTATTAGAACAACAGTGTTGTATAATTCTCATTCACATACAATACCCACATGCTACTCTCAATTTGACGTCAAACACGAAAATTATGACAAATGGATAGAGTTAATATGTTTATTGATGAGAACGATTCAAATCTTTCCAAATTAACGCAGAGTTATCTATATTGTAACTACCTTTCAGTGATATACAATTTTGTTAAATTAAATATTAGGGAAGAAAGAAAGAAATTTATTCTGCGTTAAGAAAACAAGATAAGGTAACATCACGCTATAACATTTAGGATCAGTCCGCAGAAGTTAAAAGTGTCATTAAAAATTAACACATTGAACTTTTACATTTTAAATTTTAGACTTATATTCCAATGTAAATGATGATTTATTTTGTTTTCCTTTGCACGTCAAAAACATAAAAAATAAATAACTATCTTCACGCTGTATCCCTGACGGGGTAGTCAGAGAGAACAAATCGCCAGGCTTCGCGATCCATGCATACTTCTTACGCTTCCTGCAGATTGATCAATCGCTTCGTACATGCACGTCTGGGTATCCGAGAGCTTTTGACTTCTCCGTATTTGATGAAATCTGCTCACGTGGTCTTATGTGCCTCGGCTTACCCTGACTACTTCTAGTCGCACAATACATTCGTTGGTCGTGTTTAAAGCTGTCACTTTCATTCATACCTGCCACACTGCGAATCATTTCGTTGCGTATTCGGTCGGCCCAGGTTATACCACACAATTTCCGTGTGAAGTGATCGCATCTTCACAGCATTCAACTTACTTTCGTGCATCTGCTGACATACCCAGGTTTCGCTACCGTAAAGCAACGTTGGCACTAGCACTACGTTATGAATCGTGAGCCGTCCCTGTTGCCCCCGCAGTAGGGATGACGATGCGTAAAGGCATACCCCGCGTTACAGAAAAAAAATGTCTATATGTAAGCCTACCAAAAGACCGGGTATCTTCGTAAGAAAAAAAATACAAGATACCCGAGTAGAAGAAAATAAAAAAAAAAAAAAATGTTTAAATTTAACGCACGACATTGAAACACGGTAGTTTGTAACTTAAATACATTTTCATCTAAAGTCCTAATTGTCTTCTAAAGTCGATAATGGCGAGATAACTTCCAATTTGTTTAGCACGTACGGCGTTGTTGTTTTACTAAACTGTTAATAACATTTCTTCTTGGTTACTGACATTAAATCTACTAGAAGGTATTGAATAATATTTTTTAAACTATTACGTACAATGTGCTCTAAGCGAAATGAAAGAATAAGAATGAAGCGCTCGTGGCCTCAAGGACTTGGTGTTTTGTAATCGATCACCGAGTTACGCAACATTCACTATGTCTGGTCCTTGGATGGGTGACCACTTTGTGGCATTTACATTTGCGAGCGTTTTCGTGCTTCAGAAGGTACGTTGAGCCGTTGGTCCCGGTTGCTAGTAACATGGCAGTCGTTAAGCCTGGTTGAAGGCCCTATGGGCGGCTTGAAAAATGTCAACAGCAGGTCGTCACAGCCTGCGCCTGTCCATTTCAATACAGCAATGGGCTCACCTGTTACGTGGGACAAAAATAGATACGGTGAAATGTGGGCGTATAGTATGCCTCTGCCTACCCCATTCGAGGATATAAGCGTGTCAATATGTATGTATATGTATGTACTCTAACACCATTAATAAACAAAGATTATGTTTACTATTAGGAAGTAGCTAATATAGGGCCCGTGATTTAGTCCGCATGAAGTTTTGACATACTAATTTCTCACAGGAACTTATAGTCTGTGATAATCCATCCCTTAGACAAATTTCAGACATTTTGGTTCCGGGGTTAGATTGTGATTGAGTTAAAAACTTTTGCACTTATAATTTTCTTGGCTGTCTTTGTGTGTTTGTTAGATCTTCTTTGATATTCTAGCGTAGTAATGGATTTCGTGATTATACGTGGAAAATAAAACTAATTTCCATTTTTAAACTTCCGCGGTGTACGAGTATACTCATGTTTTATATATTACTTGGGACTTCACGCTTTCGGCCTTATCCTTCATTATAAAAATAATGTAGGGTAGTACACACAAAAGTAACTCCATACATATTCTCGGCCCTCATCGCCAGTCCAGCCGCGACCACGGACGCTGCAACGCGCTCGAAACGTCGGAGAATGTAAGTAGAATATTGTTTAGCGTGAAGTCCCGAGTAGTAAATAAAACATAATTTCCATTTCTTTTATTTTTATTTTTTGCTAAAATATCTAAACTAGGACCAGAAATTTCATAGTTCTTTAATCTGATTAGCCCTCATTTAAATTGGATCCGATGAGTCATGTTGGCTACAACCAACCATCGCTTTTAGTGGTACACCGCAGAATTTATCGAAACGGATATTTGGAATGGGTAATTGAACGAAAGTACTCACCGACTAGTTCAGTCCAGGCTTTTGTAGGCGGCGCATGGCGGATTTACACCCGCAAATGGCAACATTTACTATATAGGTTTCTACTATAGTTTTGGCAACCCTAACATTTATGTCATAAAAGTCAATGTTTTTTTTTCTGGGTTATATAACTTTTATAAATTCTTGTTATTCTCAAATGTCATCATCACAACACAAAAATACGTTTTTAGCTTAATATGCAACAAATTTGTCGTAAGTAAACGATGTAAATTAAATGATTAATTTATATTTAATGCAGTTTCGCTTTTATGCTAGATGTGTTCTAGATGTCATAGTTTACCAATATTCATTATATATGTACTTAAATCATTCATTTTATACCTCTAAGGTGGCAGATAAGTATACGGTCAACCCGATAGGAAGTCACTCGCGCCGCCGACCCTTGGAATACCTTTTAACACCCCTTTAGAGAACCCCATACTGTAGATGGTCAAAAAACCAAGGCAGAGAGTTCTTTCCACAATCTAAGCGGAAGAATGTATCGGACTTTACCACAATGCGAGCGCTCAGGACGCAAAGTGTGAGAAATGAACACTGTCTTTTGCTAACGGTGTAATGATAGAAAGTAGCCGTGGGCAATTGGGCATCATATATCAAACAATACAAAGTGCACAGATCATTGTACAGGCGTTGCGGTAACGTATGTTAGATAAATCATTAATAACTCAAGATTTTTTTATGATCCTTGATTAAGACGGTAAAAAATACACAAAAAGATAATTGCAAAGAAAAAATTACGTAGACGTTATTTTTCTCATACATTTTAATGGGACATTATTCTAAGATGACGCAAAGCTTACCATAGCCACTAACAGAAAAATACTATCCTGAAAAAAGTTTTATCCGATTCGATTCCGATTTCAACATACCCAACTCATCCACACCCACAGGGAAAACCCTTCGTAAACGTATCTAAAAAACTATTATAATAAAGAAAATTTTAAAAACCAAATGCATAATGAGAGATAAACTTCAAATTTTTGTGTAATGATTTTTTTTGTATGTTGTCCAGCCAAAGCGCTCGTAACCCCGCTGACTCAGTGTTCTGTACACGATCACTGCGTTAAGCAACATTCGCTATACATATATAGGTACCTATATAGGACCATATATAGGTGGTCCTTGGATGGGTAACCACTTTGTGGAATTTACATTTGCTAGCGTTTCCGTGCTTTAGGTTTACGTTAAGCCGTTGGTCCCGGTTGTCAGTAAAATGGCAGTCGTTAAGCCTGGTTGAAGGCCTTATGGGCCGCTGGAAAATTTTCAACAGCAGGTCGCCGCAGCCTGCGGGGATCAACGCGTGACAATATGTATGTATGTATGTAGAATGTGCAATACAAAAGTGTTTACTTTTTTTACTGCTGCATCATACTACTTACTAAACAAATGCCACAGTCATGACACGCGAACACTAATGCAGGTGCGCGCTATGCATTACCAGTCACGTGACGATTCGTGATTTGTTGTTATTTCTAACACATTGCACATATTTATACGAAAATGTTTATATATGATTATAGCAAGCCATTTCTTATTATAGTGTATAGACTGTAATCATAATCCTTAAAGCCATAGCCTCCAGTCCGGCATAGCATCCATGAGGATTTCCACACGAAAAAAAAACAACAAAAAAACGCTACTTTTACTGAATTGTTTTTAATATTCTTTATGAATATATATAATTGACATTATTGTGATATTTGACTATTGACTATTTTGTGAATTTTTACATTTTATAACTACATTTTTCATTGTTTAACTAAAGTACGAGAAGAAAGTGGCTAAAACAATCTTTCAAATTCCCGTTTTTCCGAATCCAAATGTTATACTAATTGCTTTATCTATTTTAATGTATATAACAAACAAAGACAATAACAAATATTGGCCTTTATATTATTAGTACTAATTAACTGTTAGATTCGAAACTAATTTATTATTGCGTGAATAATTAAACATTATTTAGTATACACAATACTCTTTAAAATAAAAATGAATATGTTAGTGTATATTGAATTGAACTAATTAACTATCTATTTCATCAATGGATCCCCGCATTTAAAATTACTTTGTTTTCCGTAAAATCAAAATATATGTAAAGTTTGACTGCCTCTGTGGCGCGGTGGGAGTGCATCCGACTGCTACGCAAGAGGTCGTGGGTTCGATACCCACCCAAGATAAAACTTTGTGTGATGAGCACGATGGTGATGGTGCAAGTGGTCGCTTTAAATATTTTAAATAGTGTATGACATTTTGTAAGCGCCGTTAAAATGGTCTATGCAAAATAAAGATATTTTTATTTATTATTTATTTATTTATTTAAAATATTTAAGTATGTTTATAGTTATCTAGATCCCATAACACAAGCTAATATTAGCTTACTTTGGGCTAGATGGCGCTGTGTGAAAAGTGTCCCACAATATTTTTATAAAATGTAAAGTAAAATCTTAATATACGGAGGCAATTTTCTTGTTACACTTTTGTTCAAAGCCCTATAGTTTACTGCATCGCCTTCATGTTTATGAACGTAGAATTCGTAAAATACATATAACTATTACTTCTCGCAATACCTGCTATAAATTGCACCTAGAGTCTACAATATCGTAGAGGTAGGAGCTACGGCGTAACTGCTACGATACTACGCAATATGATCATAAAATACAATAATTCCTACCATCATAGATTCCTACGTTGAGAAATGTTTCAATTTGGAAGTGGATAGTTTTTAGTTTTACTCTGGAAACTATACTCATTTATAAAATTTTCATAGTTTAAAATAGCATAGGAATAAAGTGGTAAGTTGAAAAGGTATGGCATTATAAAAGCTAAATATTTTTGTCACAAAATGACCGCGATTTAAATGGTAAAGGAAGCAAAGAGTTCACTACCTAAAAAAAGGGCTTCGCAGACTTAGCTCCCCCGGTAGCCCCCTTAGTGGAGACAAGGTGAAATTTCTTGTGGCCTTGGCTCCCGAAGACGGGGGAGACAAGGCACCATTCGATTTTAAATTTGGCTTTGTAGACTTGCTTCCCCGTTTGCCCCCTTAGCGGAGACAAGGTAGCCTTGGCTCCCCAAGATGGGGGAGACAAAACAAAATTTGAATCTTTGTAGTGAACTTCTTTATTTAGACTTAAAAAATTAAAAGCGTTTTTAATATATATTTATTTTTAACTATACAACTATCTTGACGCTTTATCCCTGACGGGGTAGACAGAGAGGACAGATCGCCAGACTTCACGATTCATGCATACTTTTTTCGCTGCCTGTAGATTCATTAATCGCGTCATACATGCATCGAAGCCACCGGGGGAGCCAAGTCTACGAAGCCAAAAAAAGTAACTATGTTAAACATTATTACTGTTTAAATGAACTCAATTTTCTGCCTTTCTTGACTGAATTTCATTAATTTATTTCCTCGGTGGCGCAATGGTTAGTGTATGCGACTGCCGCGCTAAAGTCCATGGTCGGATAAAATATTTGTGTGATCCACAAATGTTGTTTTCGGTGTTTCCTACGTATAATATGTATGTATTTAGAAATATGAAAATCAGTTTTCTAGGTCCTTATAGAAGTTCTAGAAGTTTCTAGCTCAGTTTGAGCTAGATGGCGCTGAGTAAAAAGTATCGCACAATATTTTTTATTATGTTATATTATTATTATAATGACTTATCAAACGTAAGAAATGAATAAACACTCATCTTGAGAACCTCTAATTTTAGAAAATTGCTTAAAAGATGCTATTTCCGTATGTGGATTAACCATTTCTCTTAACAAACTTGAGTCTCTCAGATCTCTTGACCAATAAAATCTCGGAATAATAATATTATTATTCACAAAGTCTTTACAGATAGTCATTAAAATGTTTTTGTGCTATGAAGCAATCTTTGGGCAGTATCTAAATATAAATCTTGACCATTAAGGTTATGAAACGAAGAAAATAATGGCCGGTTAAGTTAATATTTTGACAGTATAAAACTTTTAACGTGGTTGATAACTTTAGAAATTTGGCCCAATGTTTGTTTTTATTAAACATTCACAAGTGTATTTAGGGAGTATGTTTAGCGCGGACGAAAGATACGATTCGGATTTAGAACGGAGAGTAGCGGCCGGAAACGAAACAAAATTGACACACAAAGAGAAAATTTTGTATGTTAATGCAATCATAAACTCATAAGTAAGTATCGCCATATTTGTATATATATCTGATTTCTACTAAGAATATAAATTAATAGTTATAGAGTTGTTAATTTTGTTGTAGGCATTTGATTAGCCACGTTAAAGGCCTACGCGCTGGTTTGTATCTCTCATCTCCACCAGGGGAAATGCCATGACTTCATAATATTTGTTTGATTTGCCTATATTAATTAATTTCTCTCGCCTCTCGTTGGGCTTTTTAACTTATTATATTTCTTATCTTAATTTACTCTATTCTTCTAAATGCTTGTCTTATGACTTGGAACATTTCAATTACTGGTCAACCTAAGCCTGTCGGTTTCAACACTGCAATAGCAATGGGTACGCAACCTGTTACGTGGGACAAAAACATGCGGTGAAAGCAGAGCATATAGTATTCCTCTGCCTATCCCTTCCATGATTAAGGGGTGACTGATACACAAAGTTGCACTGCGCTTCCATTAAGCAAAGATTTCATGACATACCTTCAATATATTTATATATTCATAATAATTTTTGGTTGGTTGCCAGTAAAATGTCAGTCATTAAGCCTGGTTGAAGGCCTTATGGGCAGTTAGAAAAATATCAACAGCAGGTCGCCACAACCTGCGCCTGTCTATTTCAACACGGCAATGGGCTCACCACCTGTTTCGTGGGACAAAAATGCATACGGTGAAATGTGCGAGTATAGTATGCCTCTGCCTACCCCTTCGGGGATTAAGGTGTGACAATGTATGTATGTATGTATACATAATAATACTTTTGATACTATTCACCAAAAATGGACCTTGAATGTACTTCAAAGTATCAACTATACTTTTACCCATTTTTTGTAAAAAGAGTCACATTAAATGTCGATTAAGTTCGTCCGGGGTCTTAACAGAGGGGCCGTCGTCCGCCCGCGGAATGTGATGGATGATCGATTGCGTTAATTTACTAACTCACCTCAAATTCTCGCTATTCTTCGCCACGGAGACGATCGCTTCATCTGGAAGGAAATATAATGTTATATTTACGATTTAATCATAATTCATGAAGCTTAATTTTTTTTAGTTCCGAGTATAATATGTGCTCTATATTAACTTTATCGTTGACATCATCATATTAATAATATAATGAAGAAAGTTTGTGAATCGTATCTAATTTGAACAAGTAAAAGTAAACTACACAGTTTACTTTTACTTGTTCAAATTAGATACGATTTGTTATAAAGGTAACTGACACCCTGGATTAACACATAGGATATTTTTTCCCGGGAAAATGTTTGTGTGAGAAATGCGTACGGGAAAACCAATCGTGCGGAGCTGCGGGTATCCTCTAGAAATTTTATTCTTGAAAAGAAAGTTAAAAAAGAAGTTAAAAATTAAATAATTTGCCACATAATATGACAAAAAACAATTAACTGTTAACGTTTAATTCACGCATTCTTACACTATACATAAAAAAAAGTTTTATATATTACTAGTTGACGCACTCGTGATGAAGTTTTCTCGTTCCCGTTTTCCACAAGAATTTGTTCCGGTTAATTCCGGTTATTCGGATATACAAGATATATTATTGCAAAGTTTCATCAAAATCCATTCAGTAGTTTTTGCGAGAAAACAGTAACAATTTAAACTTACATCCAAACATTCTTATTAACTTTTGCGTTTATAACACTAGTAGGATGCAACATATGTTTATTAGTCACTAAAAGCCTCGTAATTTATATAAAAAAAATAAAATTAGTATTAACAGTGGGATGCGACCAAGACTTTCGGGCTTCGCTTGCTTGCGCAGACTGGCTTGAGTGTTCATAGTACTATGTTCTCGAAAATCAATGTAAAGGCTGATAGACGCAGGTCTAACACCCTATAAAAGCATCAGAGTCATGTTTTTACAAAGTAAATATATCTTTGACTTCAGCGTAAAGTATTTATAAATGCTATAATCTCTGTAATAAACGTATATATTTGTTTTTGTAAGTTGTTGCCGATTCATTTAGTACGACACCATTGTCAATATGTCAATGTGCTGAAGACTTTTGACTACGCTGCCCCGCCGCCTTTTGTTCGACCACCAAACTCATCACATGAGTAACCGCGAGTGTAATCTTTTTCACCCTAAAAGATGGTGACTAAAATTTTTAAAATCATCAGAATTCTACCAAGATCTTCGGAGCTCAAGCGACGTCGCCTGCAAGCAGCACACATGCTTACCAACGGACGGGACTCCGACTCTTTCCAAGTGGTAGTATGACTCCCATGTGATTGCCAGGTGGTACAATATTTTTATTTAATCTTAATTGTTCAAAAAGAGGGTTTTATAAGGATAACAATGTTGCCCTCATAAGCATACAATATTGAGACAAAAATGAGTACTTATGTTCTATTTTTAAGGGCTAGTATAAACAAATTATAAATGGTACAATTTATTAGGAGATACCAATGTCACATTAAAAAAAAATTTAAACTGACTTTCACTACATTTCATATTTGTGTACACACTTATAAATATTAGACATGTCAAGTATGTACCGAGACCGTAGCGCACTCGTTATACTCATAATTTATACGTGCGTGGGAAGTGGTTTGGATCAATACCGGCGAGTATTTCCATCTTTAGCTACAATAAAAACGGTAATATTTTCTATATTTAAAATAAGTGGGGTTGTTAACTCAATTAATTCTGCGGGAGCAGTCTTGCGGATTAGGGGTAACTCCAAAACTTCTTAATTTCTTTGTGTTTGTGTTGATATTATAACTTCTGTTTCTTACAAATATAATCACATAATAACAGCAACAAAAAGTTCATGCATTTTAATTACCATAACGACTACAGTGACATAAATTTATAGGCTTAAGTTGGTTGATTAATTTATTTCTTAAATAATATAATTATAAATATTGTGGGGCATTTTTCACATAGCGCCCTCTAATCCCAAAGTAAGCTACTATAAGCTTGTGGTGTGGGATCTAGATAACTGATAAACATACTTGTATATTTCAAAATACATAAGTATGTTTAACAGTTTATTACATATTACTATTTTCAAGCGACTACATGCTAGCGATGCACCTGCTGACTAACCAACGAGGCAACGATGCAGTCGCTCTTAGGCAGTGGGAAAGTCAGACAGCAGTCGCTCCCAATGTCAAGAAAAAAAAGTCAAACGTAAGCTGCTCCTAGCAGCCAAAGAAAAGTGGACCCCAGGCGCCAAATCCAAGTAGGGTTTTGCAGCAACTAGGTATAGATTTGATATTTTAGTTAATACGACATGAATAAATAAATAAATATCCATTACGCCTTATCCCCGAAGGGGTGGCAGAGGCATATTATATGCCCACTTTTCACCGTGTGGATTCCTGTCCCACGTAATAGGTGGTGAGCCCATTGCCGTGTTGAAAGACGCAGGCTACCTGCTGTTGAAATTTTTAAGCCGCCCATAAGGCCTTCAACCAGGCTTAACGACTACCATTTTACTGGCAACCGGGACCAACGGTTTAACGTGCCTTCTGAAGCACGGAAACGCTCGCAAATGTAAATGCCACAAAGTGGTCACCCATCCGAGTACCAGCCATAGTGAAAGTTGCGTAACTCAGTGATCGTTTACAGAACACTGAGACCGCGGGGCCACGAGCGCTTCAATACGACATAATTATTATTATTTTAAATAGCAATTAATTAAATATAAACAAAATATATTAATCACAAAAACGATAAAAATGGCGGGTAAAAACAAGCCGTCAATGTTTACTTTTTACTTTTGATTTTGACATTGACACATTTTTTTTTATTTTATTTATTTTTATTTAAAAACTTTATGCACAAAATATGTACAGAGGTGGACTTAATGCCGTAGGCATTTTCTTCCAGTCAACCTTAGGATGATGCAGAGATAGGTAAGTGAAGGAAGGTGCTCAAAGTTGATGTTGAGACATAAATTGGTAAATACAAATACATAATATACAAATACACATTACAATACATATTATATAATTATATAATATACATATACAGATACATAAATATTTATAAATATATACATACTTCATTAAATAGAGAATGTTTTCCTAAGGATTGTAAAGTTCCTGTACTTTATTTTTGAATGACAAACGGTTGGTGCATGTCCTAACTTCAGACGGAAGCGCATTCCAGAGGAGAGTTGATTGCACGAAGAATGATGAATGAATCAAACTTGAAGTGTGAGTGGGACAGAGAAGAAGGCGATTATTCGAAGAGCGCAAATTTTTATCGTGATTAGAACAGAGTAATTGAAATGAGATTTCAAGTAAGAAGGAGCATTAGAGTAGTTAATTATTGAAAAAAGCATCGATACGGCACGCATACTACGACGCTGACGTATGGGCAACCAACCCAACTCGGAACGATAAACCGAGACATGATCGTATTTTCGAAGATTGTAAACGAATCGAATGCAATTATTGAGAAGCCGATCAAGCTTATTGAGAAGATCTGCATTCAGGTCGAGATAGCACACATCACCATAGTCTATGATGGGAAATAAAAGGGTTTGAACAAGCTTAACTTTTGTTTTGGGCGGTAGAAAGTTCCTAAGTCGATAAAAGGCACGTAGCGTTCCAGTAACCTTCTGGCACACGTTAGTGACTTGGACTCTCCAATTAAAGGTATTATCAAGGTGCAGGCCTAAGTTTTTAACACTAAGAGTAACTGGAATAGTTCTTGTGTTGAAGATAATTGACGGCAAATTTACTCCGTTCAGTCTACTCATCATACGACTGCTCCCAATTATGATACCTTGGCATTTCTCAGGGTTAATAGTAAGTCCAAAGCGGGCACACCAGTGTCCCATTGCATTTAAGTCAGTGTTTATTTTAGCAATGGCTTCCGGAAGATTCTCCACCCTTGCCTGACTATACAACTGCAGGTCATCTGCATACAGGTGATACGCACACTGAAGCTCTTGGGTAAGGAGGTTAATAAACATAGTAAATAGAAGAGGAGATAGTATACCGCCCTGAGGAACACCAGCGACCAGATCGCGCCAGGTCGATGACTTCTCATCAACGCGAACTGACTGCTGACGACCACGAAGATAAGATGAGAACCATTCCAACTCGTCAGATGAAATCTTTAGGTGGACCAGGATAGATAAGAGGATATCATGATTGACGCAATTAAACGCGTTGGAAAAATCCACTAAGACCAGCACTGTAACTTCACCCCTCTCCATTCCCGCCCCGATATCACCCGTAACTTTTAGGAGAGCTGTCGTTGTACTATGACCTGTCCTAAAACCAGATTGTAGTGGACTCAGTATGTTATTAAGTCGTATGAATTTAGTCAATTGACTATGTACGCAGGATTCCAGCACCTTCGATAGAAACGGGAGGATGGAGATTGGACGATAGTGACTAGGCAAGGATGGATTGGAAATTTTTGGGAGGGGAAGGACATAGGCTTTACGCCATGTGGTAGGAAATTGACCAGAATCAAGGGAAAAGTTAATGATGTAGGAAATAGCAGGAAGGAGTTGGTCAAGAATGGTTGTAATCATCCGACGACTAATATTGTCGCAACCTACCGCTTTTGATGTTATAGACATCACCACCTTTTTGACCTCATCCGACGTGACTGGAGAAAATTGAAAAATATCATAGTTGGGACTAGCAAGCCCAGCCACAAAGCTAACTGTCTGACGCCTGGTTATGTTATCGATTTGATAAGAAGTGGAGAAATGATCATTAATAACGTCTAACTCAAGCGTCTTAGGCAGCTCCATGTTCCCAGGCCTACCAATACCCAACGACCTGAGAAACTTCCAGATATCAGCAGATGATGAGGAAGATATATTAGTGAAGATGTGTCGGCGTTTAGCATTGCGTATCACCTGGTTACAGCGGTTCCTAGCAGTTTTATAAGCGCACCAGTCTAACTCCTTACGGTGTTTTTTGAAAACTCGAAACGCTTTATCTCTACGCCTCATAGCCATACGAACCTCTTCCGTTATCCATGGAGCTGAGGGACGTTTTAATTTAACTTTCATAACTGGGGCGTGAATATCGTACAGCTTATGAATTATGTCATTAAAAATTAGTACTTTGTCATCAATTGTATTTGCCTCAAGTAGCGGATCCCAATCAATTACAGATGCATCATTACGTAATTTAGTAACGTCCATTCGTCCAAAGCAACGCTTATAAATTATTTTAGGCTCATGTTTAGGAGGCTTGAGGATGTAAGAGACAAAGATTAAATCATGATGAGAGAAAGCTGGAGCAAGGCATTGACCATGTGAGGAAACAAGAGATAGAGAAGATGTAAGAATTAAATCAAGCAAAGTGTCTGCCACATCCACATTATGGTGTGTCGCCTGGAGTGGCAAAACATGTAAACAGGCTGATTCAACTAAGTGAAGAAGTTTAACAGCTCGCCAGGAGTCTCTAGCGAGAAGGTTAGTATTAAAATCGCCCATGATGATGTGATGCTCATAATCAGACCCCAAAGATTCTAAGACCGATTCGATATCAGTGAAATAATAGACAGTGGGGGGGGCAATACACAACGCCGAGTACAACTTTGACACCTTTTACCCATACCTCGAGAAAGAGAAACTCAGCAGTAGCAGAATATTGAGAGGGGGATGAAGCAATTATTTTATAGGGAAAGTCGCTGCGCAGATATATTGCAACCCCACCTCTCTCCTTACCGATTCTATCATTCCGAACAAGAATGAAGCCAGGAAGTGGATATGAAGTGGAGAGAAGATTTGGTTTTAGAAATGTCTCAGAAATCAAGACTGCATGAATATTCGAATCAGCAAACGCTTCAACAAGATCGCTGTAATGACAAGGCACACTTTCTGCATTAATGTGACACACGTTGAGTCCCTGTTCGTGTTCAAATTTACTTCGAAGTACATCACCGAGTGTATTAGTTACTGAGGAAAAACTATCATTCTCAGATAATATATCAGAGTCGCAGACAGAATGATAAAAGGAATCATCTGATAAGCTACTCGTCATTATAGTAATAAATTAAATATTAAGTTAAAATTATAAATATATAAATAATAATGTAAATAATAATTTTATACAAAGAAATATACTAAAATGCAACACTAAATTTATGCTAATTATCTCTGCACCACCCGCCAGCAAACTTTCACAAAACAAAAAAAAAATAACAAAACATATTACATTTATGTCTGGTTTAAAGTTGGTTGCTATAGAATAATAATAACAAAACGCAAACAAAAGCAGCAACTTAAAAAAAATAAAAACGATACCAAGATTAGGCTGCACGGCTAAATTCCCTTGCCTAACCATATTTTAATGAAACAAAATGTCAAAGTGAAAAACAACAAAACAAACCGCACACTGCCGCACAGTCATTCTTGTTTCATAAGGTATATAAAGTTCTGCTAAAAAAGTAATCATATTTAGATACAGTATATCTGAATTATATCGGGAAAAAGAACCTTATTAATTAGTGATATTGCCAAATATGTGAAGTTTATATGCTGGCAGGTGGTGTTCAAGTATACTTCTCTTTATCACATATAGTGTCACAAACGTGAGTACACTCTATTTGCTAACTGTAGCTCACTAATAAATATATTAAATAGATAAAATCACTTATAATACAGATTAAATTAAATTCCATAAAATTTTTATCACACATGTAATTATTATGCCTACACTAGTTGACGCTCGCGGCTTCGCCCGCGCAGAGAAGTTTTCTCGTTCCCTTTTCCCACAGAGAGTTGTTCCCGGGATGAAAAGTAGCTCATGTGTTATTCTGATGTATAAGCTATATTATTATAAAGTTTTATTAAAATCTATTCCGGTATACGATAAAAGAGTGGCCGCGTTATTTTTTCTATGTTGCATCGCTGATCGGCATTTGTTTTTAATTAATTAGTTGTCGACACTCCCCCCGCTCCCCTTTATTCCTTTTCTCTTTCGCACCTACCTCCTAAGGAGGAGCGAGACAGCTGTATTACGCGCGCAAGTACCTACGCTCGCGCCGCTAGCCTCACGGGCAGCGATTCACGGATTAAGGGCTGGCAGTCTGTTCCTACAATGGGGTCATTGCGCGCGCGCCCGCATTAAACCTTTCACAATAATTTTGTTTTCCATGGATAAATAGTGTTTTCGTGCAAGGAAACCAGGAATTCAAGCCCAGGGACGACCCCGGCAGCCTCCACCTCAGCATCTCGCAGCAAGCAGCAAGGTTGTGTGCCCATTCTTGTTTTTCCATTTCTTTTTCCGTCGACAATCGCGCGTAAATTTCATTTTTGTCTTTCCCCGCAAATACAGTCCATTTTGAATTTATTTATCTCGCCCGCTCAGCCACCCTATGTATGCTTAGATCTTTAAAACTACGCAACGAATTACGATGCGGTTTTTTTTAATAGTAAGAGTGATTCTTATAGAATGTTTTATGTATAATTTGTTAAGTTTTTGTATACATTGACCAAATTATAACGATATTTGTAGGGGATGTCGGAAAAAATAAGCCGTCTGGGAGCTTTCAACAAAAGCGCTGCCTAAACCCTTTGTGATATAACAAAATAATGTATGGTGCAATTGTGTATCAAATTTAGGTCTACAAAAAATCTCATAAGAATAACATACTATTTCCATTTTAATACTTTAAAAAAACATTAATTATAAAGTGGTAATTCGAAGGCTATTTACACAAATATGCTATTAATCCTTATCGTTTTTACTACATTAGTTGGCTTCAGCATTTGATGAACATTATTTGTCCCTTCACACCTTGCAAATTAAATGAATATCTTACGAGTTATCGCAAATTCAAAATAAAGCGCAAAGAAATTAATTTTAGCCGGGCGTAGGTACTGGAGAGCGGAGAAGTAATCAATGAATTTGGATAATGTTCATACATTATTGTGAAATTAATAAACAACGTGAATAAATGGGTGCCACGGGGTTCGAAGTATGTCACGGGCGAAGCCGGGCGGGACAGTTAGTTTATAATATTATTAAGATTAGACGGGCAATTTATCGAAGATTCTACTTGTGTGCCATTCATTAATTCAAACCATAGACAACACAGTTTAAAAACGTTTTAAAATTACGAGTGTCTAGTGTGTTGAGTGGCTAATAATGCGATCGCGGGATTCGATCCGATATTCTATACAAGTAAAGTCACGTGCGAAATATTGTACGTTTATTGTATTCTGCGTGTTCCCGAATCTCCACCTGTTGCATTCTGACTCCAGCAATAAATCCTTTATATTATAGATAGCTATTTATAGCTGTTAGTGGAGTGCGAAGTTATCACTTTGAACACTTGTTATGCCAATATAACAGCGATTTTAAAAGTGACTTTTTGCCTGTAATTTTCACTCCCTCTTAGTAGGCATAACTGCGGCAGATTGGAAGATACGTCTCCTCCTCCATGTGCATTTCATATAAAAGATACGCGTTCGATGGGTCGGAACAATTTTTTTACACAAAAAATTACGATCATACACAAATATTAGTTTCAGAGTTTGGGTGTTTCCTATGTATCATATGTATGTTTTTAAAAATACATAAGTATATAGTTTATTTTTCAAAATAGAGGTTACAAAAATTGCTTAATATAAAACTAGACTAGATAACTCGTAATAAGCATGCGTTAGCTTCCGTTGCCAAAGTAGGTAAAAAAAACCAGTGTTTCAGGTTCATCAGTAGATCAGTATGTATATCAGTTGTCTAGATCCAATAATACAAGCTTCATAGCTTAGTTTAGAGGATGTCCATGGAGGATATCCTCAAGAGTCCAAATTAATGTTTGCTGGAGGGTTCAAAGATTTCAGCTCCTTTGGGGATGTTGTGAAAAGGAGGCATGCAGGAAAACAAACACCCATCTTCAAAGAAAAAGATTTTAAAATACCTAACAAATAAGCCTAAAAATAAAAGAAATATCCTAACTCGCCTAATATCTTTTCTTATAAAGTAATCTTAAACCATGCACACAATTAGGCGATATTAAATAGGTTACATAGAAAAAAATATGTACTCGTACATTTCAGAGGATTGACGTTTTTGCGTGCTCCACTAATTACTTAGCAATCGCCGGAGGAGCAAACTCATCAATCTCATCACGCAGCGTATTTATGTCTTTTATCTCTATTATTTTCCCTTTTTTTATATCCTGATTTACGAACAAAGCCTTTTTGGGATTTACAGTCTTTGTACATCCTATTTTACTAAAATCCTCGTTGTTTATTTTAACCCTTAGAGTCTTGTCTTGTTACCCTTTCCCAATCTTTACATTCCAGTCCTAAGTGTTTTTGTCACGTTTTGTTAATACCAACTCGAAGTTTCTGACTTGTTTTAGTAGATCGTGCTCTGCACATAGTTGTTGCAAGTGATAAAATTTTATAAGGACGGTCACGTTTTTCTTTCGTTAAAGGTACATTAGTGGTTAAATTGACCCAAAAATACGAGGTAGATAGGCACGATAAATACTGTTCAGATTTTCAACCGTTCAAAAATGTATAACTACAAGTTTATACATTTTTAATTCAGATTATTCATTGATTTCATAGGTAATAATAATACTGTGCTTGTGAAATTTCACGAACTATTTTTTGCAGTATGTTTACGTTAAGAATATAGTGTGTACTTTTGTTAATAAATGTAACACACAGAGAACACAAACGTTTCATTCGCAAATCTGCCTTTGATTAGTCACTGTAAACTCGACTTTCTAATTTTCGGATTACGTGATTGATTATGAGACGTGGTCTGGATCCAAAGCTACTTCATTTTTAACTCGAATAAACTGTAATTACCAATCACCATCAGCTGATTCCTTTTGCCCGCCTAATGTAAGGGTTATTCTGAAATTGACGGCCATTGTCACAGCCAGCCAGGTTACAACCCTAAAGTTAACGGCCTGAAAATAAATACATTGGTTTCGGTAGTTCAGTTTTCTGTTTACGAGTACGACTACTGCGTTAAGCCACCATTTTAACAATTCCTTCTTATTTATTGGTCCCTGGTACCGGTAACATGGTTATCGATAAGTCAAGTTAAAGGCCTTACAGATATTGTGTAAACATTTTAACAACAGGCATATCTAGCAGAGTAAGTAGTATCCTACAGTATTGCAAGCTTACAAAAGCTTTCGATCAGTTATAGGCGTATGCTTGTCTGTGATCTTAGTGGTATGGAAAACCTTAAGATCATCAAGTGAAAAGGTGTTCACCAACAGCCCTTAATTAGAAAATTTAATTAAATTCGTAATTAATTACGTTCCTGTAGATAATAATTTTATGTAATAATCATTAATTAAATCGGTGGAGTGGGTGCGTCATAATAATTTATGAGATATCAATTAATCTTATGGAATGGGCATGAAATACATGATTGATTATGATTAGGCATCTGCTAGAAATATAATAATAATCTTTATCTTGACTACTTAACAATAATTCTTATACAATAATTCATAAGATTGTCTGAAAAAATTGATTCAATTGCACTATTTACTTTTTAAAAATGTATTATAACTCATAACATATTTCGAGAAATAGGGTTACTTATGACTTATAAATCGAAAAGAATGAAAGAATGAAGTATTGCTACTATCTCGGGCAAAGTGGGAATAATCTTTATTTAACCGTCGAATGACGTCGCCGTTGGCATTACGTTAGTAACAACTTTTTAACAAATAGGTAGGTAGGGCACATCTTTTAGGATTTTTCTACACGATAGTATAGCTCGTAAATGCACTATTTTACAAGCAATTTAACAACATTCCTTTTCTAATAATCCATCAACTTTGTTGTACACCTTTCATAACAAAAGGAGGAAACCAACTTTACAATATAACAACAAAATCAGAAACAATTAAACTCTGTGATTTACTTTTCTGTTTATGTCGTCTATGGTAGTGCGAAATTCATCACGAGCTTTTATTATTTATACATAACAATTTCAAGTTCTCTTTAAATAACGATAGTCGCGTGCAGAACGAGCTTGGGTCATTCGGCTGTAATTGTTATGTGCCCTTTGCCTATCACGCGATCGCGTGCCCGTTCTACACTTCGACTGTGGCAGAACAGCTCGACGCCTTTGCATCACGACGAGGCCGTGTTTCTATAGCCGTGTTGCAAGTTTTACAGACAATTAAAGTACCCATCCTTAAACAGATTTATTTGATTTATAATATCGATTGTTTTTACTTGGTGAAATTTATTGTAATACACAACGAAAACCAAAGTCACTTAGGACTTGTACGTATGTATCAAATTGATAATGACATAAAACAAAAAAGTTTGTGTTGAACACTGAAAATAGTGGATTATAAGATAATTTGGTTTTTAAGGAAACAACTACAAAGCGCCCTCTGAAGCACAGAAATGCTCGTAAATGGAATTTTCACAAATGGTCAGTCGTGGCATGACTGAGTCAGCATTGATTTAAATCAGTGATTGTTGAACTGAATTAAATTTAAGGTAATAGAGGCGTCTAGATTTAGTTTTTCTGGTCTAACTTACAGTAAAATTAATACAGTTGGGATTGATACCAATTGAAAAATAAGAAGTATTTTCTAATAATTAAATCAATACAAATTGTTTTTAAAACATTAAGTATTATAAACTTAACCCAATTCTTCACAAGTTAACTAGTTGAGGGTTCATCTTTATCTCAATCAATTGATGCCAACTGCTGAACATTGAGTTTGTCCAAAGATCGTTTACACAAATCATATGGAGGTTGTAAACCTCTATTTAAAGGCTGAACATAATGCTATTGCCCTGTCTTTATATATTAGACATATGTTTATTTGTTAAAAAATATCCTGATAAATTTAGTGATAAGGAAATAGTCGAACGCGCCATAAAGATATCTTTCTCTGCCTACCACCTCAAATTAGGCTGGAACTAATGAAAAAAATGTGTATTGTATGTCTTTAAAACTGTATAATTACTTGCCTAAATATATAAGTGTGCAACCACTGCACCAAGTTGAGGTCATATAGGCTTGAAAATTTTCAACGGCAAAAAATGAGTAAAGTTGTTCCTGGTTCCATAAAAAATGACGATTTTAATTTATTAAATTTTGCAATTGTTCCTGTTATTTAAATTATTCAGTCAATCTATACTAATATTATAAAGCTGAAGAGTTTGTTTCTTTGTTTGTTTGGTATTACGCGCTAATCTTAGAAACTACTGGTAGGATTTGAAAAAATATTTTTGTGTCTGATAGCCCATTTATCGAGGAAGGCTATAGGCTATATATCATTACGCTACTATACTGGGGAGCAGAGCAGTAGATATAAATGTCGACAAATCGGGTAAATTTTTATGCATCATTGTAGAATTTATAAGCGACGGGATTAAATAGGTGCGACGGGAGGTCAAAATATTCCACGGGCAAAGCTGTGGGGGTCATCTAGTTATTTCTATAGATGAGTAGATAATCATGACTAACATAATTTGTTTCATTGGTCAAGGACGTTACATTTTTTGTGTGCAAGAGAATGATACAATATTTCTAATCATAATGACATAAGTTTTACTAAAAGAGGAGCAACCGCACGCATCGTACAGATGCGTAAAAAAGTAAAAAACTGACTGTCACATTGGTAACATTAAACAACTAACTGACCCCCGCGGCTTTACCCTTGACATACTTCTAACCCTCGTCGCACCCTTTTAATCTCGTCGCTTATTACTTTTACATAATTGTTTGAAAGATTGTCCGATTTTTTGACATGTATTGTTACTGCTCCACTCACCTGGGTAGTAGCGTGAAGATTATAAAGCTTATAACCTTCCTCGACAAATAGGATATCCAAAACAAAAATATTTTTTCAATTCCGTTCAGTTGTTCCTGAGATTAGCGCTTAGCAACATATTTTGCGGTTCATTTTTATTTACATAGATTATGTAGTAATGAAACAATAGAAAGATAAATTATTTATTGCAATAGCACAATGTTCTTTACATACTATAATTATGATATTGATTCCTTACAAATGCTAAGAAAGATTCCATACTGCCCAAGGTGGGCCACGACAAATAATAACACCAATAATATCTTTGACTCCAAACCATGTGCCAATGCCATTCCTTTTGCGATAATAAACATTTTTTTTGTATATTTTATAAAATGGCCAATTTAGTATATTTTTAGAACATCACAACTTTTACATTTTGTATGCTCATAAAAAGAGCTAACGTTGATTTAAAATTGAGCTTACAAGTAAAACGAAAAGTCGACTACCATTTGAAAGTAATGAAATCATTTTAAATTGAAAATCCTGGGTAAATTGTATTTTTCGTAATATAAATGAAGAGTTGTTTTTCTCCTCGTTTTATAATTTGTTTGTTGGAGATTTTATGTTGGTTACTTTTTAAATATTACTTATGATTATTCTTGTAAATGTTTTATGTGGGTTTGACCTGATTTGGGTGATTCGAATTCAAGTAAAGGTCAGGTGGGCGCGTTTGTTTGTCATGTATCCATCTACCTCATTTTTAAAAATAAACTGTTTTTTCTGGTAAAATGTTGTAAATTTATTCTCCAAACATTACGCAAGCTAACAAACCATCGATTTCTTCTCCAAATTGAAACAAACACAAAATATAATATACGTAAACACCCTTTTGTTGACGTTGTTATGCAGCCTGCGGTGTGTTATGAGACATTCAAATGTTTCTATTATACCAACTACGTTTCTTTAGGTGTGGGGAAGCAGTTATTTGCAATATTCTTGTTTACATAGCTGTTAATACTTTATACATAACTGTAGTATATTAATTGTAAGGTACAAGTAACTAATACGGAAAAATGGTTAAACGTTTTTATTTTGATTGACATACATACTGTCGTCACGCCTATATCCCCGAAGGGGTAGCCAGAGGCATACTATACGCCCACATTTCACCGTATGCATTTCTGTCCCACGTAACAGGTGGTGAGCTCATTGCCGTTTTTTTTTATTGACACTGTACTTATATTTTACTTTTACTGTACTTGAAAAACCTGCAACAATATTTTCAACTATTACTAAATAGATTCAAAAATAAATAAATAATAAAATTATTATAACACAAGTGGCTCATCTGGCATGGCAAAATTAAAACTTAAAGAAGGTTTAATCGTGACCGCTACTAGATGATGACCTTTATAACCAGCTGATGTTTTTCTCCATTAATTTGGAGGTCACTTTAGTTCCGAGGTCAGTAAATTAAAATCACGCTCCAAACCGTAGCCAGTACTATAATTTACGAAATGTTTATTTTGGTGAAATTAACTCAAATGTAATAGGTAATTACGGAGCCAAAAACGATAACAATGATGAATGAATTTCTGTTTGATAATTTTGGTCTAGAATCCGTTAATTTCTAATGTCACGCGATTGAAAGATCCATGTCGTAAATTTCATATCGCATTACACATTGGTAGCGTAGATTCAAATCAAAATTAATAATCTGAGATTCTGAAATGACCACAATTTATTCAAAGATATATTAAACATTGGCCTAATAATTCTAGACATTATCTCTCAGTACTGAAATATCTTTGCCTGCTCCGATGGGAAAGAAGTAAAATTACAAATAAAAAATAAATAAATATCCATCACGCCTTATCCCCGAAGGGGTGGCAGAGGCATATTATATGCCCACTTTTCACCGTGTGGATTCCTGTCCCACGTAATAGGTGGTGTGCCCATTAAAATTAAATTAAATTACAATAATAGAAGAAATTTTATTATTCGCCAATTATAAATATTTAAATAAAGAGAATACATTTTTATAAACGTTCAGAGAGTCCCTAGTTCCTCTAAAAAGCAATTTCTTACAGGCAAACTTTGTATGAATATATGTATGTACTTACAAATGTGTGTGATGTATCTACAGGGTCATTTGTAAGACACCAGCAACCTGCTAGGAGTAGATGCCCAAGGTCAGAACCAACAACGTTTGTTCGACCACTTTTGGCAATTCGTTACACAGCGAGTACTATAGTACATTGAAACTTCGAGCTTCGTCATAGGTTTTGGCTCTTGGATTCGCTTAAAAGAAAAAGAACTCCTGGGTCTTTTTTTCGTCACGTACTGCATGCCTTGATGAACGATGGATGTGCGCGTGATAGATTATTTAGAAAACCTCAAACATAGTTTTAAAATATAGTCACAAAATGTGGGTAGATAGCATCTTAAACACACGTATTTAGAAATACGTGTGTTAAACACACGTATAGATGCTATCTAACCACATTTTGTTGTTCTCTTGTACCCACATCTTGTTTTGAATTACAATTACGTACTATATAATGATTATCGCGCATCAATGCGGTTGAAAAAGGTCAAGGTCAAAGGAGTTATGACCGGTCCACCCCCATCCCCTGTGATTTTCACGAGTCACTATTGCTGTAATTCAATGAGAAAAACAAAACATTAAATTAAAGATAAATTAGAAAAACAAAAATCAAAAAATTCCCAAAAAGAATTTCATAATACATAAAAATTATAGAACATGTTTTTATGATGTTAGCTACCTAGTCCTAGCAGGTTGCTGGTGTTTTACAAATGATATTGTATATTGTCTAAAATCTTTTGACATGGTTATAGTCTCATATTACTCCAAAAACAACTTCTTGAGATTTGTGAAGCGCTCGTGACCCCGTAGTCTCAGTGTTCTGTAAACGATCACTGAATTACGCAACTTTCACTATGGCTGGTCCTCGGATGAGCATCACTTTGTGGCATTTACATTTGCGAGCGTTAAAGTGCTTCGGAAGGTACGTAAAGCCGTTGGTGCCGGTTGCCAGTAAAATGGCAGTCGTTAAGCGTGGTTGAATACCTTATGAAAAATTTCAACTGCAGGTAGCCATAACCTGCGTCTGTCTATTTCAACACGGTAATGGGCTCCCTATCTATTACGTGGGACAGGAATCCACACGGTGAAAAGTGGGCATATAATATGCCTCTGCCACCCCTCGGGGATGAGGCGTGATGAATATATAGACATATTTGTGACTACCTGAGATCTGTGGTACTCTACTCTATGACCTCTTTCTTATCTTACACATAAGTTTATAAAGAAATATTAGATTAACTTTCTTATATTAATCGATCGAATCGATCTTTTGTATTTAAAATTGAAGTGTCTGTTTGTAATTCCAAATTCGCTTTTCGCTTAATGCATATGAATGTATATAATGTAATTTTTTTTTAAATCTCCGGTGTGTCTGTGTATTCTGGCTGATATCTGAAACGATTGGTTCGATAGATAGCTGATGTTATAAGAAGAAACTCAGGCTACATTAAATATTTATAAATAAAACTGCAGTTCGTTTGCTAGTTTCCAATAAATAAGGCACAAACCAGCGTTTCCGACATGCCGGGTCAAACCTGGCAACTCAGAAGACGCTCGAGTTCAGCTTAAGACTGATATTTTTTCCACTTTAAATTTATGCCATCTATTGCCATACGTACAATTAAATTTCCCACTACAATCTTACACAAAACACAGTTTCTGCTTGTGGTTCTTGGATATATTATATGGAAATATGAGCTGAATTTTCCTCAACGAGACGTAATCTAGTCACAACATAAGTACGGTTAATGCGAGTAATTTCATACGCGCCTGAAGTTCATTGTGTTAATTTCTCATGTCTCCTTGTTAACCTACACTCAAGGTTGTTTAGCTGGTTATTTAGAAGTAAATTAATAACCTTTTTACATTATTTTCTAGTCTCTGACTTCAATATTACAATTTTTGAAATACTAACAACCTGCTAGGACTTGACAGGTAACATCAAAAAAAAAAATTGTTGAAATTTTTTTTCCCAATATTTTTCATTAATTATTTTAAAGTCTACTTAAATTATAATATTATGGAACGTGTGAAAATCACATGGATGGGGG
The DNA here is from genome assembly GCA_948477245.1 of Thumatha senex. Taxonomy (NCBI): domain Eukaryota; kingdom Metazoa; phylum Arthropoda; class Insecta; order Lepidoptera; family Erebidae; genus Thumatha; species Thumatha senex. Next base: position 15,414,287 of record OX419731.1, on the reverse strand, counting down.
TGGGCCGGCGCTAGCTCCTTTGACCTTGACATATGTCAGCCGCATTGAAGCGCGACCGTCCATCGTACATCGGGGCACGCAATACGTGACGAAAAAGAGACCCGTGAATTTTCTGAAGCGAATCGAACAGCGAGTACCTACGCTATGACGCAGCACGACGGTTCAATGTATGTATGACAGTACGTCATTTCGTAACAAATTATCAAAAGTCGTAGAACAAACGTTGTTGGCTATGACCCTAAGCTATGTACACCTGGTAGGGTGCAGGTGTTTTACTAATGACGTTTAGATTTACTTTGTTTCTCCATATTGCTCTTGATTAGCAGGTTGACATGGATGAGACTATCACAGATAAACTTTTATTATCCTCATTTTGTCAAAGCCCTTTATCTCGAAAACTCGATGTAATAAAATAATTTGCTCAGGTCTACAGTAAAAAGATACCGCTGTTTATGCCCAAAAAAACGTATATTTTGAGACTTTTAAGACAATCAAATTGATTATTATACGTGGAACTATGAAAAATCGTAACCCATGCCTCGGCACGATAGTCGCTTACCACTGCGCCACCGAGGAGGCAAGCTAAAAATAAATGCACTTGACTCAATATAGAGATAATTTTTACAGCAAAATTGCCTGTTTTCATTTTAATAAACAGATTTACAACCAAAATAATCAAAATATATAAAGTTAATATTTATTTTCTTTCCTCCCAGCCGTAGATTTACATCCAAACACAATTGTCTCATTTATAAAATAGAAAGAAGGTGCGACCTGAAAAATCATTTTCCACAGTTCGGCGGCTAAAATAAGGAAAATTTAAAAAGTGTTTCATGTTAAAATATTGCAGATTATAAAAGATGCTTCGTTTACCGAAGAGCTTATAAGTGTCTATTTCAATCTTGAGAGCGAAACTGAGAACGCTTTAGAACTTAGTTATACAGTCCTGTCAGTGGACACCGCCCTCCTATCATTTAGGAAACTTTGCGCTGCAGTGGTTCTGTTATTAAAAATACTTGATTCTCGTCTTTAATTTTTGAGGATGAAAAAATATAATAAACTCGGCCTCTATCCTGTGAAAGCTTTGGCTTGATTAGACTAGAATCAGATTTTGTCTCAACGACCTTTGATAAAGTTGGTTTCCGAAGTTAAAATTTATAGCTGCAGAAGTTGCGACTGCGCGTTATTAAATAAGTCAGTCAGTTGACTAATATTTTTTTAGAGTTCTCTGATATATCTTTTGAACTCAATCACTTCAGCAGATTATTGCCCGCCATCCTGTCAACACACGGAACCTAAAGTAGCTACTGAATCCAATTTTTGTTTAATTAGTTCAGACGAATATAGTACATCCCAGTTTATGAAATTGGTTATAAATAGGCTTTTACACGTTTCAGTATGCGATCGATGAGCGCAGTCGGGAGAAAATAAAATGTAACACCACTTGGAGGGAAATAAAATATTTAAGATTTGGTCCTCGCATAGAGTATAGATTTCTCGTGTTTGAATAAGTTTTGAAATGTATTTTGCAAAAAAACCTTTGAACTCAAAATAGACCAATTTTTTGTATAGTTTGAACTGAGCTATTATATAGTAGTCATAAAATGAAATACATTAGTATCATTTGGCACACTGTGGCACCAAATGGGCTCAGTTTTTATAACTGATGATCGGGTTTTATGTTTAAAATATAATATTTGTGAAAGAAGGTTTAGCAACCTGTTTATGTCCATTTAGTTATTGCCACCCCAAGAATGGGCACACACAGTAATAGCGTAAACTCATATACGTAAAACTAGATTAGCACTAAAATCTCCGGTTAAAAGCGTTTAAGATAAATACTTAAGATAAGTACCTACATTCGAAATGGATTCGGTAATAAAACTACTTTTACGTTTCAGCGTTGATGGCCGTGGGGGGATATAATAAAAAAATAACGTAAAAAAAATGCTATAACAGCAACGCGGCAACGTTAAGAATTCATAATTCATAGAAATGATGAAATAACCGTAGTTACTAAGCATTTTGATACTCCTCTGTTCTATATAAGACTGTTATGCTATTTATTGCTTTCTTGAATCAAAGGGGCTATAATCAATCCCACAGATTTGCCAGAGGGAAATTAATATCTTAAACCTCCAATATTTTTAAGCGTTTTATTAAATTCATGACAGATTTCTGTCACCGTCATTTAAAACGGGCACATGAAGACCGTAGCAAACTAGGAAATTATAAGCCATCTTACATTTGATTCTGTTCATCATTTGTAGAATATTGACAAGTCCGTATTCCATGACTAGCTCTTGCTAGTTTTTGCTCTCTATCCCATTACGCTTCACAACATACGTCCTATATGTTGTGAAGCATCACGATTCATATAACTTTTAAAAATATTTATAAAATGACAAGAAAGACCAGAAAACTGAACTTACTTTAAAGGAAGATCTCCAAGCGAATTCATCTCCTAGGAGTGCTCGTGCTGACCAACGACGAGACAACGACAGACGCAGACGGGGTTGGAAGTCCACGGCATTAAGAGGTAAGACGAAGTCACTCCAAAAATCCTGCTCTTAGTATGAAAACTCCAAATTCCAGGAAGGTTTGGAAGCAACTTGGAATACGGTAAGAAAAAGAAATAAAACCATAAAAACATAATAAATTAAACAAAATACAACATCGATGAGTTCAAAGACTGTTTTGTAAATGACCACTGCCTTAAGCAATTTATACCCAGTCATCTTGATGCCATTCATAATTATGAGCTAGTCCTGATGAAGAAGCGTTTTTGGTCCTTCTATTTACGAGCGTTTCCGTGCTTCTAAAGGCAGTTAAGCCTCTAAAAATATATTATATAGGTACTTTATATTACTTTTTACCTACATTTGTAATAGCATTTTATTTGAAGAAGTATTATTTTATTACCTTCAGTCGTGGTTTGTTCAATTTGTTTGACAATTTATTAACATTTTTGATAATCTAAATTGATATCTATCTATAAAACAAATGGATTACTTTAGATAATGATTTCATGTCATTCGAAACATAAATCATTGTATTTGACGAGTATCTAAAACTAAAATATTTATCAGTCGTTATATCTGCGATTAGTCCTGTTTATATGTTAGTTTATTTATATTTTTAAGTGGTGTTATTGGTTTTAAGCACTGTGTTTAGTACAGTCGGTCAAAAAAGTAGTCTACCAATTTTGACAAATGTTTCTTTACGATCTGTATCCATATATTTTATTTATCCATATATTATATTTTTAAATAGAGGTTGTTATTAACTGTAATAATACGAAGCTGACGTATAGCATGATGTGTAAAATATAATATTTGATAAAGAGAGCACTGGTTTTGTCATTTTATTGCAAGAATAGATATTGTAGTTAAATGACATCCAAACGTACTTCAAGTGCAGGGTGGTAGATCATATTTTTGGCAGACAGTACCATGCAAAACTATAGAAGTCAGAAACAAACTCAATTGATTTATTCGTTTATCAGCAGATGCACTAGATAAGGTTAGGTGCGACGCTATTTGTAACTATAATAGTTATTTAAATCCTCCTAAAAAACTATAGTATACTATTAATCAGCGGGTGCGCTGCTGGGCGTCCTTATAAAGGCAAGACGGCGTTACGTAAGAATTTCACGCAAGCCTCACGCCCCAAGAAGCGAGACAACACCCAAACTATTCGGCCATGCCGCGATGGTAGCCAAGGTCTGTGGGGAACTATGGGACATCATTCAGAGGAGTTACCCGGAGTGTCCGGCGCTAGACAGATATGCAGGCATCATATGGTTTTAATCAGTTCGAGCCTGGCATTGACTACCTCGGTGACGCAGTGGTAGTGAATGCGACTGCCACGACTGAAGTCCCGGGTTCGATTCCTGGGTCGGAAACAATATTTGTGTGATTCACAAATGTTTGTTTCGGAGTTTGGATGTTTTTAATGTAAAATATGTATGTATTTAGAAATATATAATTATGTTTATCAGTCGTCTAGATTCCATGACACAAGCTTATATTAGCTTACTTTGAGCTAGACGGTGGTGAGTAAAAAAATGACTTACCTTATTTATTTATATTTATTCAATTGTGAGAAGTCGGAAATTATGATACGTACGTATTTGCATTGAAAATTTGTATCAAACATCAACAGATCTGTAAATTCAGTGTGGAAATTTTAATAACTTAATCATTTTAAACTTAACTTCAGATCTCGTTAATTCAGGTAACTTTTACTTAATATTTTATAATTTATCACTCGTAAAAATGAAAATATCTTTATTCATGTAAGGTAACACTAGTGAACGTCAAGGTTATTGCTTCTACATTTACTGCCAGATTCGCAAACCAATAGGTAGAGCCTGAGTAACCACTTTTTTTAAAACGCCAGTAATTACATTAGTTTTCGTTTCCATAATTAAAATGATATTATTTTTTTTAAACTGTATTGTCTATTACATTATATTTATTATCTTTGTTAATTTTTTTTTATTCTAGTTGTATATTTATGTATGTTGACTTAGAGCGACTTAATCCCGTGCATTTTTATCACATAGTTAAAGTCAATTGAGGAATTAAATAGTTGACGTGCCGAGCGACTAAAAATGCGATAAAAATACGATCCACAAATTCAACTATTTCTAACAAATTTATCTTGCAGTGACAACAAGTCAAGAAAACAATACAAAATAAAGTAATACATTTTTTTTACACTGAAATTTCATAATACTCGTGTGAATTCTACATTAAAGTGACTCGTGCGTGACTGTTGGTCAATGAATGTTTAGATTGTCGCCTTCGTCACGCACAGATGTTAAAATCACAACCTAATTCCTAAAGGAATAACTACAATACATATTTACGAATAATTTGCTCGACACGGTAACCAGTATTACTGTTGAAACGTTTACTGTGCCCCTTGTTGATTGTAGATAGTTCGGCAGGCTCTTCTCTGCTACACCACATCAAGGCGCATATAGTGCGTGGTCTAAGCTCCTTTATAGTAAAGCTCGGAATGCTGTCCTTGGCTTATGGATGTGTAAGCGTTGGTGGTAATTTTGTGTGTCTCATGGAGTAGAATATGGCTCACTTTGATTTTCTCATATATCATTATAAAAGGATAGGCTTACTTTGGATCTGATTGTGTATAATTTCAGGGCCAGGTGGAAGGCAAGAGAGCACGCGGTCGATCGCCAACCCGCTGGATAGACGCGATCACAAAGGCTACTGAGTCCAATATGGTCCAGTGTACTCACGACGCCTCAAACCGTCAGCTACCCTCGGAAATGATATTGACATCCAGAACACTCCACCGTGTGCTTCGTCAGCGCAACCACGACCACTCTGGCAAGAGAGAGTAGACTAAGAAGAAGAAGTGTATAATACATCAAACGATCTCCAGTGTTGACCTTTATATATAAGGTATGAGTACTACGTAAAGGAATTCAATTTTAACCTTAATTAAAACAACCATTGTGGTTCACATATGTTATATTATTACTACTGTGTCTCGATAACAGATATTGATAGAAATAAAATTATAACTTAAAAAATTGTATCCTGTCTTTATAACTGACTAAATATACTTCTTTTTTTATACTTTATGTATAATTAGTGATCTTTGGTCTAAATAAGTATCTATATCATTGCAAAGTTAGATTAAAATCAATCACTATAATTATTAATAAAATCTTATGCGAATTATTATGTTATAATTAATTACTAGTAGGTAATATTAGTTATAAAGATAACGATTAAGAAGTCAAAAATAATTTTACATATTGTGGGACATTTTTTTACACAGCGGCGTCTAGCCCAACGTAATCTAAAATAAGCTTGTGTTATGGGATCTAGACGACTGATAAACATATTTAAATATATAATTATAAATACATACATATTATCACTCAAACTCCTAAACAAACATTTGTGGAACAAACAAATATTTATTCCGACCCGGGAATGGAACCCGAAACCTCAGCGCGGCATCGGCAGCTGTATAAACTACCACCGAGGTAGTCGAATAAAATGTATTTAATTGTAAATACCTACAATTATAAACGTTCAATGATAACAGCTAAAAGCTTGAACTGAATTGCTAACTGAAACGAAACTTCAATAAATCTTTTATTTACGACTGTTAAAATAGTTTCACGGATATATCTGCCATAGTTTTGATTTGTGCTTTCTTGTGAAAAGCTGCTATTGTTCCCAATATTGAAACGCGGTCACGTCTCACTTTTACGTGTATAGAATTTGAATATAAAGTTTTCATAATTTTTTATACTGAACTCTAATATCTACAATACATATTAATACAGTTATAGGTATTTAAAAGTTTTATCAAATCATAGTAAGTTGAGCAGATATAGATTATATAGATTTTAGTTTATATTTTTTTATTGTTTGTTTATGTTTATCAATCACGCTTTATCCCTAAAGGCAGTGGCATATTATACGCCCACTTTTCACCCTGATTATAAATTTTGCATTCAGAAGCTTAATGTAAGTATGGCCTTTGTTTATTTTAGAGAAGTCGTACCTACTTTACAACAAAAACATTAAAAGCTGTCGAATCAATTCGTTCTTAAATATTTTTGTCATAATTATTTGTCTTGATGTTGAGGTAAGTAAGATCAAAACAAATGTAATGTAACTACACAAGCCCAATGAATATTTTTATATTTTTTTAATGTTGTTGTATCTCAAGAGTTCTTAGTGATATTAGTGAAGGGCTAATATTACTTTTTAAAATAATAAAGTGGTTAACTAGAGCCACTTTTCTTCTCTTGAGATACAACAACAAGATTATTTGGCAGTTAAAACGAAATAAGAAAAGCTCCTTTAATTTTTATATTTTGTTATTCTGAAGATATATTTACTTACAACCTTAGCAAGAAAAAGTGACGGGTCTACGGAATGTATAGATTAAAAGATTTATTCCTTTTCAAAGTATTTCGAAAAGCAGTATATAGAGCATTATAGTAATTTAGTAACGAAAACTAATAAATGTTTATAAGCTCTCGTCTTATTTACTTAATATTATACATCCAGCTGATCAGTTACCATTAACGGTAACTGTTGATGCATTTCGATAAAAACATCGAAAAGCAAAACTAGAAAACCTTTTGGTTCCTCCGCTTGTCTATCAGTTGAAACCTTTTTATTACAAAAAATAAACAGACCAAGAAGCCATAGAAATGTAAGTATAAGTGTTTATTTAATCTTATTATTTAATTCAAATTGAATTAGGTTCTTGATGATTAATTTAGTAACTTTGCAGTAAATTAATTAATCATGTCCACCTACTAAAACATAAACGATTTCGACAATATATTAAGTAAACGTCCGATATTACTTGAAAGATAAATTTACCTACGTTAAGTCTAAACAAATAAAAGATTCTAGTTTAGTTTACATCCGTCTGCTACAGACCCAAGACAGATAACGGAACTCCGAGTGGATTTTCCGAACAAAATGTAATCAAATTAACTTCATCTTGTTGAAAAAGGGTTAATATCATTAAAACTTCAATTTAATTAAAATTACTTGTTTGTGTATACGAGAAAGGTTCAAAGTCATCGTTACTGGCAAAATAAATTACTACTTATTTGTAAAAAGGACAAGGCTGTCCTAATTAATTGTTTTTACAGTTACTCTTTTACCCTAACCAAAGGGGTAGCAGATGCATACTATACGCCCTCTTTTCACCGAATACATTATTGTTAATTTATAGTCATTTATCAATTTAATAAAAACCTACTCCAAATTATAATAATTTCTACGGCTCTAACAAAATAACATAATACTTACAATAGAAAAACGTAAGCATGAATTTTCATGTGAATATTATATGTAGCGCTCGTGGTCTCGCGGACTCAGTGTTCTGTAAACTATCACTGCGTTAAGCAACTTTCACTATGACTGGTCACGGATGGGTGACCACTATGTGGTATTTACATTTGCGAGCATTCTCGCGCTTCGGCAGGCACGTCAAGCCGTTGGTCCCGGTTGCCAGTAACATGGCAGTCGTTAAGTCAAGCTGAAAACCTTATGGGCGGCTAAAAAAATTTCAACAGCAGGTAGCCACATCTTGCGTCTGTCTATTTCAACACGGCAATGGGCTTACCACCTATTACGTGGTACAGGAATATACATGGTGAAAAGTGGGCATATTATATGCCTCTGCCACCCCTTCTGGGATAAGGCGTGATAGATATTTAAATAAATGAATAAAAATAATCATAAAAATCAGTAAGAAAAATGTAAGCATGAATTTCAATGTGAATATTATCAAAGTCAGTAAGTAAGCAAAATAAAAATAAGTACACAGATTCGGGTACCCGCAACTAACAAACTACAAAGAGATTTGCTGAAACCCCAAAAGGTTGCTTGTTACTTAATCCAATTTCCACGCAATCTTTAGTTTAAATTCCTTTTAAATTGGTGCCACGCGCTCCGTATTATATACTTTGCACAATTTGCTAACTATATCATAGGAACCGCTTTGATACCAAACCTTTTTTAATTTTGAGAGAAACTGGTTCGTCTTAAAAGTATTTTAATTTAATGCGGTAGCTTAATTGATGTCTCCTATAAAAAGAGGTGTTCGTAATTCTTTACGAAATTTTAAACAAAATGTATTTTTTAGATGACAGGGTTGTAGTCGATGTGCTACGCCGTAGCAAGATCTTGACTACGTAGCCTATTGATAATTTAGTCGCTACGCAAAGCAGTAAGATTATCACATACTGGTAATTAGGTCCATTCCTTTTTATATTATTTATCTAATGGACAGTCATAATGACTAAAAATGATGACCTGAAAACCAACTCTACGTAGACTAAATCTACTTTTATTTTAAACTAGCTAATGCTCGCGGCTCTGCCCACTTTAGAAAAAATCCCGTTCCTTTTTCCCACAGGAACATGTTCCTGAGATAAAAAGTAGACTAAAGCACTCAGGGATAGCACAAATTTCTAAAAGGGTATGAATTTTCAAAATCGAATTGATAGATCCAGAGATTACTCCTTAAGCCTCACAAAGGAACTAGCTTTACCACTTTAAAATATTAGTATAGATTTAGTACAACTAGGTATGCTGACTTATATAATTTCATAGGAAATGAGCTAAGCTAAAAGGTATCCTTCCGTGTAGGTACTCATAAAATAAATAAAAAGATAGTAAACGTCGAGAAAAGAAATTCAATTTATATCAACCTGCTTATAAAACTGAACTACTCAATAAAGCAGCGCAATTCAGGCACCCCCGCTAGCATACCGTTATGTGGACAGAGTGATGTCAAACTGTACGTTTCGGATAAATATTAAGTTTATTTCATAAAACTTCAATTGAAAATAAAAAGATAAGTAGATTATAGAATATGCAATTCTTGATGAATAAAGCATACCCATACTTTGAGAATATACATTTTTTTTCCTATTTTTTTAATTTAGAATTTATCTACCTTATAATATATCAATGGTCTCACTACAAGGCATGCCTTTGACCGTGCAAAGTGGAGAAGAATAGTAGGAAATAGGACCAACAGTGTCGCGAGACACAACTGGGACAGATGCTCGGTTGATGATGATGATCTACTTAATAATATATTTATAATATAATAAAACAATGCTGAATGAATTCGGGTTATTATAGTATCATTACATTAATTTATCGGTTACATTCTTCAGACAATATTCTTAAGTACTTTGTATAATTTTTGTCCTGTATTGAGAAGACCATGTCCAAGGAGTGATTATGAGCTTCAAATAACAACCTTAGGTCAGGCAACCATATGTCAATGGAAGTCTAACGAATACATATTATATATATGCAGGACAGAAGTTGACATATAGTAGTGTGTTTGGAGATATGGCACGGCAGCCAGATAATATAAGTGTGTAACGACATAAATACAAAATACTAGGTGACCCCTACGGCTTCGCCCGTGACATTCTTCGAATTGCCGTCGCACCAATTTAATCACGTTGCTTATTGATTCTACGATAATGCATAAAAATTTACCAGATTTGTCGACGTTTGTGATGACTGCTCCGCTCTTTGGGGTAGCATCGTGATGATATACAACCTATAGACTAATCCATCACAAAAATATTTTTTCAAATCCGACTGGTGGTCCCTAAGATTAGCGCATTCAACCAAAAAACAAACAAACTCTTCAGCTTTATAATATTAGTATAAAATAATTAACTGTTATCTCATAAAAGTCCCTTCAGGTCACACCACCGGGAGCCAACGAGTTTAGGCCCAAGTCACCACAATATTAAAGAGTAAACGCTTGAAGCCATTTGTTTTAAAGAACTGTTTATTTTGAGGCTGCCTCTTAGCCGGTAATTTGCCTTAATTACGATATTTGCGTTTATTACAGCGAATTGGGCATTTAAATAAACGTCACAAAATATCATGTTAATTTTGGCGTTCAAAGCAATATTTGTTACCATAAATTTAATACAAAACGCTATTATTTTGTTGAAACGCGATCTTTTGACTAACTTGACATGATTAATTCATTCACAGCGCCGTTTATGAATTAATCACCAAGAGAACTCAATTTAAAATAAATAAAGGGGTGAAAGAAAATGCTTACGTGTATTTATCTTGACTTTTTGAAGTAGGTATTCCTTTTTGTTATTAAACTCTACATTAAAATCAATGTTACTTTGGTAAAATTGGGTTTTTTCGCGAATAAAAGTTAGCTATTGTCACCTGTCTATGGTTAAGTTACCATGGCGTTAAATTCTGCTTTGTAACTTTTACCAAATTTCACCGTGTGTATTATTATACATTTATTTTAGTACTTTCTGAAATAAAGGTATAATAATACACACGGTGAAATTTGGGCGTATAATATGCCTTTGCCATCCCTTCGGGATTATGCCACACCTTATGGTGTGATTGATAAAATACATGTGCCACTTTTTATACGCTCAACAATCAAAACTTTGATTAAAATTTTCTTTTCATTAATTTTATTCTGTAATTGAAATGCCCTACGGCTTCACCAATGTCTTACTTCCAACACCCGTATAAAGTATCTGTTATGGGTTACCATAAAGGAGTATAACGGGCGCAGGAAGTTCAACTATTACTGTCACACAAACAATGCAATAAAAATAAGATTTTTTAAATTCTTTACAATAATATTTTTTCAATTGATGTCAGGTTGAATTGTGTCTTGATAGATCAATCTCTCACGGTTACCGGTTATATAATGTACTTTGTTGAGCTTTACATAACCTAAGCATGAGATTCCATAGAAAATGTATGAGAAAATAAAAATTTTATTTGTAATTTAATTCAATCTTATTCTGGACGAATACAAATCCAAAACGTCAAAGACATAAAAATCGATTATCTCAAGAGTTAAATTAATTTTTAATTAATATCCATCACGCCTTATCCCCGAAGGGGTGGCAGAGGCATATTGTATGCCCACTTTTCACCGTATGGATTCCTGTCCCACGTAATAGGTGGTGAGCCCATTGCCGTGTTGAAATAGACAGACGCAGGTTGTGGCTACCTGCTGTTGAATTTTTTCAAGCCGCCCATAAGGCCTTCAACCAGGCTTAACGACTGCCATTTTACTGGCAACCGGGACCAACGGCTTAACGTGCCTTCCGAAGCACGGAAACGCTCGCAAATGTAAATACCACAAAGTGGTCACCCATCGGAGGACCAGCCATAGTGAAAGTTGCGTAACTCAGTGATCGTTTACAGAACACTGAGACCGCGGGGCCACGAGCGCTTCAAGAGTTATAAATTGATATAGATTTCAACTAGGACTAACGCAAGGATGATGATGAGTTTAACCATTAAATTTGACATATATGAAACTGGGTACATTTTGTAAACTAAAATAAAAACTAAGTAAACATATTTTAATAAAAAATAACATTTTTACGATCACAATACGCTACCCTTTTCGTGTAGTCAGAAGGGGAAAGGATCATTTACGACTTTTATCCATTTACATAAAAAAAACTATGTGGTTTTAGGTCTAAAAATTAAGCATAAAATATAGATTAGATTATTGCAAATCTGTTTTACAAAAGTGCTTCGGAAGGCACGTTAAGCCGTTGGTCCCGGTTGCCAGTAAAATGGCAGTCGTTAAGCCTTGTTGATGGCCTTATTGTTTAATAGCTCGTCACCACAGCCTGCACCTGTCCATTTTAACACGGCAATAGGCTCACCACCTGTTACGAGGGACAAAAGTGCATACGGTGAAATGTGGGCGTATAGTATGCCTCGGCCTACCCTTTCAGGGATAAAGGCGTGACAATATGTATGTATGTTTTTCAAACGCTAAGCAGAAAAACATTAATCAACGTTGATTATTATTCAAAAGCTATAGATTTGATTAGCCGGCCCTACCGACAGGAACTCGTGTAATTTCATTAAATTGATTGTCAAGTATCCACTGCGATTGTCAGCCTATTAATTATCTGGACCCACTGTAAATGGGAGCTGACAAAGGAAATCGGCTGTAGGTACTTCTCACACAAAGGATTATAATTAAAAGTAGCTTCCTAATATTGTGAGTAACGTCGTTTAATAAAGTGTGTAGTGTTAAATGCATATAAGATTATACTCGTTTACCAAGTTACGTGATAAAAATTAATTTGTCTAACATGTATTATATTACTCAATCATAAATAAATATTGTGGGACACTTTTCACACAGCGCCATCTAGCCCAAAGTGAGCTAATATAAGCTTGTAGTACTGAGTCTAGATAACTGATAAAGACACTTATATATTTATAAATACGTACATATTATACATAAGAATACACCCAAACTCCGAAACCAACATTTATGGATCACACAAATATTTTTTATTCCGACCCGGGAATCAAATCAAACCCGGGACCATCATCCAACAGTCGTCATGGTTATTTACTTTGAATTTCTTGAGATTTCGAGTGGGTTGCACTAACTATGGTCACATGTAGAGACTGGTGCAACCCACTCGATAGAAACATCAATAAAAGTCAAGATAAATTAGCATGGCCGTGTTAATGCATATTTTTATTTTATTCAAAGGCTTATATTCTTAGAGCTCTACTTCAGGATACTAATATATGTAAAATAATAGTTAAAAATATTTTTCTAAGCAAGCAAGCAGACAAGCTTTTTAAATAATCAAGCAAGTCCAATCATTTCATTTACCCATATTGTAGAAAAGCATTAAAAACGCTATTTTCAATTTAGTTTTATCAATATTCTCAGCAAGCCCTTTTATTTAAATATCCATCACGCCTTATCCCCGAAGGGGTGGCAGAGGCATATTATATGCCCACTTTTCACCGTGTGGATTCCTGTCCCACGTAATAGGTGGTGAGCCCATTGCCGTGTTGAAATAGACAGACGCAGGTTGTGGCTACCTGCTGTTGAACTTTTTCAAGCCGCCCATAAGCCTTCAACCAGGCTTAACGACTGCCATTTTACTGGCAACCGGGACCAACGGCTTAACGTGCCTTCCGAAGCACGGAAACGCTCGCAAATGTAAATGCCACAAAGTGGTCACCTATCCGAGGACCAGCCATAGTGTAAGTTACGTAACTCAGTGATCGTTTACAGAACACTGAGACCGCGGGGCCACGAGCGCTTGATACACATATTTTAGCAATGTGTTAGAAATATTTATTCCGCCATGTTGGATTAAGAATGACGTCAAATGCAACCATGCATTTTCATTCAAACCAAACCTGTATTTCACATTTCACCTAGAATTGCAAGATTCCACCTAAACAAACGTACATAGATTGCAAGTTACGAAAAAGCTTCTAAGAAATGAGTACCTACCAACTACATAACTTTGTTGGTATATTTCTTAAACATATATTCCATAAATATCTCCATGAAACAAAGTCATTTTATTTTACTATACAAAAGTCAGAGAGTTTATTCTTTGTGAGCGTGGAAAAGTAAATATGTGAAGGACCGATAAAAGCACTGCAAGGTGGATTTCTTTGAGTTTTATACGCTATACTTATGACTGATATACAGAAAGTATCTATAAGTACGCACAAAGCTGTTTTCAGAATCTAGTGAAATAACAACGAAATAAAATCAAACTTCATTGCGAAATAAAATCAAACTTCATTCTTTTGTACGACATAAAATCATGGTCTTTATTTTAAATTTGCATACGCCTATCTCTCTTCTTCCCTTAAGACTAAGGTTCTAGTATTTGAAAGAGATGACGTAAGAACTAAATGCGAGATTAGGGTAAACCAGGAACGTCTAGAGCAAGTGAATGAAATTGTGTATTTAGGGAGTATGTTTAGCGCGGATGGAAGATGTGTTTCGGATGTAGAACGGCGAGTAGCTGCCGGAAACAGAATTAACGGTGCTTTGTCCCAATTAGTAAAGCGACAAAGCATCGTAAAAGAAGCACGACTAGCGATTCAAAACGCAGTGCTAGTGCCAACTTTGCTTTACGGTAGCGAAGCCTGGGTATGTCAGCAGATGCATGAAAGTAAATTGAATGCTGTGGAGATGCGATCACTTCGAAAATTGTGCGGCGTTACCTTGGCCGACCGAATACTTAACGAAGTGATACGCAATATGGCAGGTTTGAATGAAAGTGTCAGCGTTAAGCTGGAAAAGGGCGTGCTCCGTTGGTTTGGACACGTCCAACGAATGAGTGAGGAACGATTGACGAAGATTATATATTGTGCGAAAGCAGAGGGTAGAAGTGGTCAGGGTAGGCCGAGACTTACATATGAAGACCACGTGAGCAGATTGCTCAAAAACGGAAAGGTTAAAAGTACTCGGATACCCAGACGTGCGTGTATGAAACGATTAATGAATCTCGATTAATGTCCTCTGACTACCCCGTCAGGGATACAGCGTGAAGATAGTTAGTTAGTTAGTTAGTCTCTTCTTCCCCGTGGTAGTCAGAGACCTACCATGCACCAACATTTCACTAGCTGTAATTTATCTATAGGTGAGCCTATTGCCGTGTTGAAATGGACAGCATCTGCTTGTGTCACCTGATAATGATTTTTTTCAAACAGCACAAGTCATCTACTTTTCTTAAACTACGCCATCAAATAGTAGCGTGCTATGTCACTCGGGCCCATAGAGATAGTAACTTATCTTACTTAAAATCTATTCAAAATAGTTACATTTTATTTGCAAGAAAACAATGCAATTTCATATTTTATATACTACTCGGGACTTCAGTCCAGCCGCGACCACGGGCGCTGCAACACGCTCGAAACGTCGGTGAATGTAAGTACAAAATGGTTTCGCGTGAAGTCCCGAGTAGTATATAAAATATGGGTATAAACCGCGAAAGTTTAAAAATAACAATGCTATTTCATCTAGGATTTCGTGTAAATGACTTTTCCCTAACTTTACCACGGCCATAAAGGTCATAGTTTCCTATATAACTTTTGTTTTCTATATAACTCCCCAAAGTGGTGTCACTCGCCTGATAGAAGCGTAGCGAAGCGTCATCTAGGAAATTAAGAACGACGCTTACAGACCGCGTGGTTTGCACAAGACTATGGCTATTTAGTAGTAGTTTACTAGTCTATTAGAGGATGTGAGGTCCTAGTGAGATCTTCGGGGTTCAAGTGACCTCATCTGCAAGCGGTGCATCTGGAAACTCACCGACGAGATAAAGACGCAGGCGCCCTTATGAGTTTAGGGAGAGCAGACAATCATCACTCCGTAAATGCCAAAAACCAAAAGCCAAACGATATTTATCTGCTTCTAGCAGTCAAATAAAAGTGAACCTAACGCTCCAAATTTAAGTAGGGTTTGGCAGTAACACGAGGAATAGAGAAAGAGAAAGAGGAAGAGAGAGAGAATAAGAGTTCTAGAAGACTTAAAAGTATTTCAACGGCTATTTTTCTCTTTACAAGAAGACAACGCAATTTCGCTTTGTATTTTACAAAGTTTCTTCTTCCGCAACCTCGATCCCTAGTGTATACTATGGTATAATAACACAAGGTAGGACATAATGTAGTTTCGTGTACGACGTTCACCCTACAGAAAACTGCTTTTAAGTAATATTTGTATGGTATTACATATTTTCAGTTTATAGTGTTACCACTTGTCCTCGGGGAATATCAAGAACGCGCTAAAACATTAAAGGTCACGAGATCTAACTACGTGCTTTAAGTATTTATATAAAAATAAAAATCACTCAGTTGACGATTTACTCGAAACGAAAGTCAATATTTGCACACTTCTACTTTGTTTTTCATAATCTTAACGTTCTGCATAATTGCTTTTAAAGGATTCTAAGCATTTGTACACGGTTACTTCCGTCATCGAACACTTACAATCCGAACCAAAATTCTAACAGCCAGGACAGATGTTACACATATACAAATACAATCCTTGCGGTCCCAGCATTAGCATAGTAACTACATACAACAAAAAGCGCTCGGGGCTCCACTAACTCAGTTTTTTGTAAACGATTTCGCTACGCGTGGTCCCAGGATGAGTGAGCACTTTATGGCATTTACATTTACGAGAATTCCCGTGCTTCGGAAAGCACGTTGAGTTATTAGCCCTGGTTGCCAGTAACATGGAAGTCGTGAAGCAAAATTGATGGCTATGAGCTGTGTGAAATTTTTCAAACTGCAGTTTGCAGTCTCCACAACCTGCGCCTGTCCATTTCAACACGGATGGGCTCATCATCTGCTACGCGGGACTAAAATGATACGCTCACATTTCACCCTAATCATTTCATCACAGTCCTCTGCCTACCCATTTTTTTTTATTACATACAACAATCTGCAAATTTTTTAAAACAAACTGTTTATTTAATGACTTTCAACCAAATTTTCCCTCGTATCTCTAACTCTCTGAAATCTGTATATCACCTCAAGTTGATATTTAAAAGTCATATAAAAGTGTCGAAGGCATAAAGCGAATGAATAATATTTTTTGTCTGAATAATATTTATTTATTCAGCTATGTATTTAACTACCTCATGATCTTTATAAATAAAAGACGTAAATATCGTCCCGTAGAAATTACTTGCAAAGTATTTATTTACATTATTATCTCAATTTAAGTAACGATTTAGCTTTTATATGCAAAAAGATTGTGGTACATCGTTTTCAACCTTGCCTTCGGGTAGTGGACTGGACTCCCGTTGCGTTGATCTTCAGAAATCCAATACTATAATTGCTGGAGTTAAATAATCTTTTCTATGTGTTATCCCAGGTCAGCTACCTTAGTGCCGTATCTACATTCAGTTCCAAAAACAACGGGTCAAAAAATAAAACTTAGGTGTACCTACAGTATAAATATTGAAATTAAAAAAACTAAAGTAAGTCATATTTCCTTAAAATATTTTTTAATGATCTTTTTTGCTGTTCATTACTTTCCACATCCACCCGTCAGTTCTGCTGATTTTTTGTCTATTAACTTTAGTTAAAGTTCTAAAGTGCTCCACTAAGACCTCGGGGGACAAAGTGATTTCACCTGTAAGCGGTGCTCCTTCTGAATAAAGGTCCAGGCTACAACCTTACGGGGTTGGTAGGTCACACGGCAGTCGCTTCCAACAATGACTAAAATTTAAACCCAAACGATAGCTAGACATACATACATATTGTCACGCTTTTATCCCCGAAGGGGTAGGCAGAGGCATACTATAAACCCACATTTCACCGTATGCATTTTCGCAGGTGGTGAACCCATTGCCGATAGCTAGACAGCCAACTCAAAGTGGACCTCAGAATTTAAATTCAGGTTTAAAAGTAACTGAAAAAACACTTAAGATGACGAAGAGCTTTACTTAAAATTAAACGTAGGTATAGATCATGGCTAATCTAGGAGACTATGATAAACTAAACTGACTAACTATCTTCACGTCAGTCAGAGAAGTTAGATCGCCAAGCTTCGCGATCCATGCATACTTCTTTAACTTTCTGCAGATTCATCAAAATCTTCATACATGCACGTCTGGGTAGCCGAGAACTTTATAATTTACCGTTTTTGAGCAATCTGCTCTCGAGGTCTTCATGTGTAAGCCTCTGTCAACCCTGACTCCTTCTACCCTCTACTTTCGCACAATATACAGGGTCATTTGTAAAACACCAGCAACCTGCTAGGAGTAGATACCCAAGGTCATAACCAACAACGTTTGTTCTACCACCTTTGGCAATTCGTTACACGGCGAGTACTATCGTATATTGAAACTTCGAGCTTCGTCATAGGTTTTCGCTTTTAGATTCGCTTAAAAGAACTCCTGGGTCTCTTTTTCGTCCCATAGTGCATGCTTCCATGAACGATGGATGTGCGCGCATCAATGCGGTTGAGTAAGGTCAAGGTCAAAGGAGTTATGACCAGTCCACCCCCACCCCTGTGACTTTCACGAGTTTTGTATTACTGTAATCCAATCAGTACATTAAATTAAGGTTAAATTAAAAAACCAAACATATTTCAAAAAATTCAATAAAATATTTTCAATATAGAAAAAAAAACTTAGAACATTTTTTTTATGATGTTAGCTACGTAGTCCTAGTAGGTTGCTGGTGTTTTACAAATGACCCTGTATATTAATCGTCAATCGTTTCTCAGTCATTCGTTGGACGTGTCCAACTAATATATAATACTATACTAAGGTTATGAATCTGAGAAATTGTTATATAAGATAACACCAGTACTATTAAATTATCTTTGCTTAAACGGCAAATTCGACGAAAACTAATTACTGCTACCAACATGCCGAACAAGATATTTTAAAACAAAAAGCTGTGAGGGATGTGAATACCTAATTTCACGCAGATACACAGGATTTATATGTTAAAAAAAAAATAGGTTGAACAATTTTCAGAGAACAACAACAACAGAGATTTTGTTTTCTAAATATTTGTGACACAGTAGACTTTCTTTTATCTTGTATTTTTCGGTAATTAATCAAATAACAAAGGCTCTGATAACATTTTCTATTTATCAAAAGAAAGTCAATGGAAGCAAGCAAGACCTTTCTAACAATAGATTACGTGATTAGATTATGATGGTACCTACGCTTTTAACATCGTCCAGTAAAGAAATTGTGAAAGTACCTACAATATAATTTCTGGGATCTTCACGCAGTGCGTAAAAAAACATTTATTACGTCGGTTAACATAAGAGCCTCTGTCAACAGACAAAGACTGTGAAAGTATTCCTCATCTATGGTAACAACCTTCGATCTTGTGACACCCGCATAAAGCAGGTTGCAGCTTTTTTCACTCGTCTACCTACTACAACTACAACCATGGATTTTAACTATTCTACGTTTTCCGGTAAATGATCGCCTTTCTAGAACCTTTGTCACGTATGGCGATACTTCTACAAACAACATGGCCCAGCCACTAACACTCATGTTGGTCGATTCTTTGGGCTACATCGGTGTCCCGGGTATTGTTTGGGTTTCCTCGTCACGGATTCCACGCATGCCATATTATATGGAACTGAATTTTAAGATGGCACAAAGCTCGCCGGGTCCAATAGTGTATTACATGACTGTATCTACTCCTAATATATACATATATAAATATAAATACTGGCGCGAAAATATTTCAGGATATAATGCAAAGGGCGTGGGTCACAAGATCAAATATTAATACTTTGGAGACATGATATTATTAAAATTCAACCTGTGTGCTTGACCACAGACCCGTTGTCAATAAAACTTGAAACCGAGTTAGCTACATCATGTATTCTCTCTGTTTTTTTATTTTGGGGCCAGAGCGAGTCATTGCAACAGTCGTAACTGTTCATTTTAAGTCGATGGAAATACCAATTCTGGTCTTTTAGGCTGTATACCTAGTTACTACTATCCTAATACCTATCCTGTTTGGTCCAAACAGAAATGAATTGCATTATAATTTAATCTTATTTAAATTTGGAACAGTAAGCTAAGTGATCCCAATCCAAACAAAAAAATGATCTGCCCAATGAGTTGGCGTGGTGGCAGGGCATAATAGTATTTTTGTGTGATCCATACAAGTTTATTTCGGAGTTTGGGTCTTTTCTATGTATAATATTGTATGTATTTAGAAGTATTTAAGTTTCTTTTATCAGTTGTCTAGATCCTATAGCACAAACTTATACTTAGTTTGGGCTAGATTGTGCTGTGTGAAAAAGTGTCCCAGAATATGACTGCCTAGGTGGCGCAGTGGTAGTGTATGCGACTGCCGCGATTGAGGTCCCGGGTTCGATTCCCCGGTCGGAAAAAAATATTTGTGTGATCCACAAATGCTTGTTTCGAAGTTTGGGTGTTTCCTATGTTTAATAAGTATGTATTTAGAAATATATAAGTATGTATATAAGTTGTCTAGATCCCATAACATAAGCTTATATTTAGCATACTTTGGGCTAGACGGTGCTGTGTAAAAAAAATGACCCATAAATGTCCCACAATATTTATTTATTATTTATAGCACGTTGACACAACTTTTCTGTCCCAGAATTCACCACACCCATACATAAAACAAGATAAATACACTTATTTTCAAAAATAATATACTTACAGTAAGCGTCCACTGAAGAAGAATAATAAAAGAGATCCAATCAAAGAGTATCTAATAGCCCCAGCGCGCCGTTTCATACAACATTGCTGGAGCGGTGTAATGTTCTAAATTCAAAAAACAATCCAGCAATGAATTTCATTTTCCCTGTCCGTCAATTCAATACTTCGCGTATTTTTTCAAAATAATGACAGTATTTCCATGCATGTTTGAGAAAAATATATTCGATTGAATAAATATTTGATTTGACCAATGAGCGCGCAGGGTTTAGGACTTTAAAATATATTCAACCAATGAAATGACAAATAAATTGATTCCACATATTATTTCATCTCAATTTCATAGTAGGATAGCCTGGATAGCATGTATTGTAATGATTATGTGACCACTGTAAGGCTCGTTCGATGTTTTGAAGTATATTATATTATATTATTTATTATTATTATATCTTTTTTCTCGGTTTCTGTATATTTTTAAATTTCAAAAAAATATTTATAGTACACATTTATAATTAATGATAGTTACTTCATGTAAATATAGTGAGACCTTGTGTTTGTGCGAGGTTATCGTCAGTTAGATCAAGGTTACAACAGTTTAACATTAGATATTTTTCGTTCATGGCCGCTTTCTGACCATAATTTAATATCAAATGATATTAATGTAACATAAGTAATAGTTATTATACTAAGGTTTACAAGGCTCTCTACTCTACCAAGGGTCTTGCGGCCATCCGTGTGGGCGAAGACATACTCAAGCCCGTGGGGTTAGTGCATAATAAATGATTCACCAACGATGTGCTTTTGATAATGACACATATTTCAGTAGATCTATCCGTGTTAGCTGAGGTATGGTTACATTGAAGTCCCCGAAAAAGTAAACTACCTAAAGTTGCTAAACTATATTATACATCATCATCATCTCTATACATCTCTGAAATTTCTGTAGCAGTACGCTCTGGCAGTAAGCGTTATGGTCAGACACTTGAATCCACACGTTTATGGGTAATATTCTAAAAGAATCGTTTAACACTTCTATACTAACCATTGCAAAAATAGTAAAATAGTTGTATATTTTTTTTAATTTATGTTATGCCAACGTTTCCAAACCAGTTTAATAAATATATTTACTTTGTCTGTTTGATCGTTAAATAGAAAACAACACTATTGAATGATTTTTTTTTAAACGAATTTTGATGTACTTTATTGTTAGAAAGTTTTGTCTGATTTACAAATCGCCGTACATTTTATAGTAAATAGTTCTGTAGAACTGTAGATATAACCATATACAGAATTTTGATGAAATTTCTGAACGTGTTGGAATATTTCCGATGCAGAAATAAATGTTTTGTTCAAGGTGTAACTCAGGCAGAGCCAGGGCTCAGGAGTATTAAGCGATAGAAACAAATTAAATTCCAATACCCCAATATCTGAAGAAATTTCGAGACTTTCTTGTAAAGTATTATAATTATAGTATCGGCACACTTACATTGATTAAATTCGAAAGGAACTGAAGAGAACCCTACAAAGTTGTAGCGCGAGGTCGGGTAGTTAAGTGAATAATGAACCTGAGTACCTTTGTAAAGATATGCTAATATGAATTTCAATACTCAACATGCCAACACTAGGTTCAACATGTCAATACTAAAGGTGTATCGTATCTACATTTTAGAAACATTTTTTCTCAATTTTTGCTCGTGGCCCCGCGGGCTCAGTGTTCTGTAAACGATCACTGGGTTACGCAACTTTCAATGTGACTGGTCCTCGGATGGGTGACCACTTTGTGGCATTTACATTTGCTAGCATTTTCGTGCTTCGGAAGGCACGTTAAGCCGTTGGTCCCGGTTGCCAGTAACATGGCAGTCGTTAAGCCTAATGAAAGGCCTTATAGGCGGCTTGAAAATTTTCTACAGCAGGTCGCCATAACCTGCGCCTGTCCATTTTCAACACGGCAATTGCCTCACCACCTGTTACGTGGGACAAAATACATACAAACATACATATTGTCATGCCTTTACCCCCGAAGGGGTAGGCAGAGGCATAATAAACGCCCACATTTCACAGTATGCATTGCCAAAACCATTGCTAGGGAGTTGTCATATAATCAATACGTGTGTAAAACAGTACTGCATTATTTTAACAAGGTGTTAATATGTTGTAAATATTAAGAAAAAATATTTTATTATGATAATGTTCTACGTCAGCGTTTATTTAGAGATATTAGCTACGTTTTTAGCATGAAAGGCTACCGTGGGAAGTTCGTCAGCGTTTAATAGCTCTCTAAACAATAGAATTTGCCCGTCATGCCTATCTGAATTACAGGCAGCACCGATCCTCACATGACAAGCATTGAATGCGGTGAGTGACATTCGCTTCCAGTTTTTAGAACAATAGTTATGATAACGTTTACCTATTGCTCGTTGATGTTAACAATGCAGTGAAAGATTTTTTTTTTTTAATTTTTAATGCACATAGGATATAGCTCATTTATTTGAAAGCACATAGTCTTATTTCTTAAAAAGCTTTTTATATAAACAAGAACGGAGTGCCAACAATGGAGGTTTGGATATCTAATTTGTTTTTTTTTTTTATTTATTCTCAAAGAAATGACGACTTTCGCCGGCGATATCTGACGTATTGAGGGCCATTCTCATCGTCACCAAGTCTATAGACAGTGGACCTCAAGTTGCGACCCTCAAGGCGGCCCAAAGACGTGCCTCTTCATACTCCGCTTAAAGAGTCCCGGGTTGTAAAGGAAGGGAAACACATGCACTCACAGGTCTGTCCATATTCTTATCTAATCGTAATCTTTTTTTGCAGAGCTATAATAAACTGTAAATGAAGCTACATTAGAGTCATTGTAAAAATTTAAGTCAGTCAGACAATTCAGAAAACCTTAGGAAAATGGTTAAATTGACCATTATCAGAGTAAGCTTTGCAGTTTGTCAGGTCACATAGTTATATAAAACTACAGTAGTTTACTAATTTTAAATTTATCCCATACCTACTCTTCAATTGTAACTTTCACAAGATCTACGTCTAGCACATTCCAAGATTGTTCTTTTAATTGTTGAATTTCTCGCACATTTACACAATGAAACTTTCAGCCTTGTTCAAAGATCTCACGTATTCGACATTATTCGCTCATTCATTTATTGTAGCGGAAAATTACCCTCTCACGCCGTGTTGCTTTTCTTAACAGGTGATTAGCAGGTGCTTACGCTATATAGTGATGTGATGTGATCTTATGTCCTTGTCTGTTAGAATCACTTAATACATTGGCTTTCTGACTTTGTCCGACACCCCTACACAATTTTAACATTTGCATTTTATTTCACAGCGTCTTTTAGCCCAAATTAAGCTATTATTTTTACGTAATCTTTTTGTTATTATTATCTTGTGTTATAGGGTGATATTGTGTTATAAGTCGCGTATAATTTCGGGTCTTATCCGCGACGTATATTATTAGGTACAAAGCCTACTTTATACTTCCCAACGTTACGACCGGATTACACCAGACCACGGCTGGTGTAATCCGGTCGTGGTCCGGCCAGTGGAGTCCACCCGTGCATCCATGATCACGGATGGTGTAATCCGTGTACACAATATTAATATGAGAGAAAATCCCGAAAGTTTATAAAAGTGTGTGTGTGCTTATGTACCCGCGTTAGAAGTTATACTTATTTGGCGTAACAAAATAAATATCTTTTTAAAACTTTTAACAAACTTTTTAAAAAACTATAATGTTGTCTATAGCTAACTTCAGGATGTTTGAAAACTTTTTATTACTTTACTTTAAATGTAGTTAATATAATATTAAAATTAAATAAATAAGTTGTCACGGAAACACTTAGCAGCTAACTTCAGTGTGTCGGTTATATATAATGGTGTGCGCGCTCATTGTAAAAAATTATTCTCATCATTTTTCCTTAATGCTCCAAAAGAAGTATAACTTCAAAGGCATTAAATAAATTACATTTAAATATTATAAGTATATAAGTTATATCCAGTCACAGAACAAGTTAACGTGATCACCACACAAAGAGATTTCTCCTGAGTGAGAGTAGAAATAGGAATTGAAACCTCCTAGTTCGTAGTCAGGTACATACTACAGATATCCATATTGTAGCAGTGCATTTAAAATAATAAATCCATCATCGTGAGTACTCCACCATGTTGTATTTAGAATGGCGAGTGCATGGACACTGTCATCCAAATTAAAATAAAATTTGTATACAAAATATAAGCTCAATTTGTTGAATTCCAGAGTTATACAGTGATCATATGTGTATACACTACGGTAGTAAGTGTGCCCGCCATACTTAAACCTCTCAAATTAACCAGATAAAATCAAATCTAGAATAACCGTCGTTATAACACTAAGAACCTTATTCAGTTCACCGCTTAAAGTTGGTATTGTCACTAGTAATAGTTCAGTCACCCGTCAAGTCATATCAATTTAATTTCCATTGCAAACTTTCCATTGCACACGTAGTGCTAAAATTAACAGTTGCCTACTAGTTTAATTTGTGCAGTCACTCACACGTATAGTTGTTATTCGTTGTGTACACGGAAGTTCAATTTCGAATACGGAAGTATTTAAATTTCAAACATTAATCAAGTGACTTTATTTGGAAGATTCCAGAACTTTATATGACCTACAACTCTGAATTTTATGAGATACTGTGTCAGTACAGTATTGCCGTCTGACCTCTCAACCTCATAAGGGCACCTGCGTCAATGCCTCCTCCATCAGTCAGCAAATGCACCGCTGGCAGCTGAGGTCCTTGGACCCAGGAGATCTTGGTGTAGCACTGGAACCCCTTACACCCTTGACTAACACACATTAATATTTTTAATTATTTATCTCAACATGGTAACGGTGATGCAAAACATTATTACTCAGACGCTAGCACCATCTGTCCAAATGATGTAAGACTGAATAAATAAGAGCATATTATGCAACAGGCTAGATTTACTCAAATATAAAAAAGTCATCATCCTGATGATTCATTTCCCTTTTTGTAGAGATTTAAATAAATGAAATCTTTATTTTAATCAAACCTTGATGCCCATTTAAATTGAAGAAATAAAAACACTAAGCCTGTATAAAGATAAAAAATAAAAGATAAGTAAAAGTGACTAAATAAAAACTTGAGTTCTAATTTCGAATTTCGGGAAGTTACAAAATAAAGCGATTCCTTTCAGTACACGGAACAGTAATATTCTTAAGATTCATTAATTTTCGAGAAGACGAAAATATTAAAATTCAGTAAAGTATTTATAATTAAGTTACAGGAAATGGTCGTAAGTGTACTTATTTTAAGGAGAAAAATCGCCATCTATGTATTGAGAAATTGCTCTACTTTTTCACATTCTCCCCTTCAATCTCAACAGGCAGAGAACACATTGTCGACATATAATGCTGGTACAGAAACCATAGAAACTAGGTTTCTGTACCAGCCTACGTGTATTTTTTATATTTTTTTATTATATTTATGATTTTATTTATGTAATAATCAAATAATATAATCTAAAATATAAATAATATAATCTAAAATAGTAATAATATAATTTAAAAATACATTATATTATTTATATTTTAGATTATTTTATTTATATTTATACAGCTTTGGTAAATATAAATGAAGACATTAGATCTGGAATGGAAAATGGTAGGTTAACAATTCTATGTTTGTTAGATTTCAGTAACGCCTTTAATACAGTAGATTTTAATATTTTACTTTCGATACTTTGCTCTCTTAACATATCTCCTACGGTAATAGAATGGTTTCGTAGTTACCTGTGTGGCCGCCGTCAACGCATACGTATTGAGGATAATGTTTCTAGTTGGTGCAATACCAGCGTCGGTGTGCCCCAGGGTGGCGTTCTCTCTCCCCTCCTCTTTGCAATTTTTATAAATTCTATCTCATATCAAATAAATTCCTTTACGCAGACGATCTTCAAATTTACACACAGGCACCGCTGGATCAGCTTTCGGAAGCGGTGGATATTATCAATTCGAATTTGTCTAGTATATCGTCATGGAGTAAGTCATATGGACTACAAGTAAATCTAACTAAAACGCAGATAATCATCATTGGCAGCCCTAAAACAACCGCAAAAATAAATTGGTCTCAAGTTCCACAGTTTGTTTTTGATGGGACAACTATTCCCATTAGTAGGGAAGTCAAAAGCTTGGGTATAATTTTGGATTCGAATTTGACATGGGGCCCACAACTCCAAGAGTTAGGCAGGAAGATTTTTGCTTCTGCAGGATCAATTAATAGACTGCAGCGTTTCCTTCCCACAGCCACAAAAATTGCACTTGCAAACTCCTTGCTTCTTCCGATCCTTGATTATGCAGATGTCAGTTACTTGGACCTTGCCGAGAACCAGTTTGAGAAACTTGAGCGTCTCCAAAACGTTTGTATACGATTTATATTTGGCTTGCGCAAGTATGATCACGTTTCACAGTTTCGAACACAACTCAAGTGGTTACCTATACGACTTCGCAGGAATACTCGTATTCTATCATTTTTATAAAATATATTGTTTAACCTATATACACCTTCCTATTTAAAAGAACGTTTTAAGTTTCTTCATGATACGCATGGCAGATGTTTGAGATCATCGGAAAACTTAGAATTAAAAATGCCACCACATTCCACAAATTTCTTCGACCGTTTCTTTAGTGTGACAGCAGTTCGCTTGTGGAATAATTTACCACAGGAGTTTAGACGTGCTGACACTTTACAAAAGTTTAAATCTCTTGTTAAGAAATATTATTTGGCAGGTCATTGAGCAAATTAAATCTTCCCAAAATTTTTAGTTATGGACACATATTTTTTTTTAAATATTTAATTGTGTATGTATTATATGCATGTATATTTATATATTAATTATTTTGTTATATTAGTTTTTCTTTTTTTAGTTTTTTTTTGATATTTATGTACCTAGTATATATGTGTACTTATGTATTATATATTGACTGTTTTGTTGTTATTTTGGTAAGACGCCAACAACTATCAGTTTACTCCTACCAATTTACTTTTCCATCCAAAGGTTGCCTGGCAGAAATTGCTTTAAGCGATAAGGACGCCCATTGTACTGCTATTTTGTATAATTTATTTTAAATTGTTATAGTATCTTGGCGTACAATAAAGTATATAATAAATAAATAAATATTTTTTTCCTCTTGCAACACCGGGTTTTTCAAGCTAAGCCTGAAGAAGTAAAATACTAGAATATCACTTTTAACTGCAACTTTTAATGTCTTTTCCGGAACTTTAATCATAGCCATAACTGTCCATTAGGTCAGTGGAGACCGTTGACGAGCGATTATAGTATTTAGGCCTTAGAAATAATATTACTATAATATAGTAGTCCAGATTATGTAATAAATAGTGGCACATATTTTTGATGATTTATGAAGGTATTTATAAAAAATGAGCAAATTGGGTAATATCACTAATTAAGTAGTCTTTATGAAAGGATTATATCCGAAGGAAAAACTACTTTAGACCTAAATTAGTATATGTAAAAGGCACGATTGCGTGATTAGAGTCAATATCAAAAATAATTAATTAGTACCCGCAATACGTAAAGCGCTGCTCGTTTACGACTCCGTACATCTCATAAGTCATATAATACAGCTATTTGATAAGCATGCTCCTGCCCCAGCGGTTAAAATAAACATTTACCCGCTCCCTGGTTCACTGACGCCATTAGGTTTGTGATGGCAAAGAAAGCTGCAGCTAAATCAAGGCAATAAAAAAGAAAGGACCGACTAATGGCAACTTTGAAAAATATGTCCCAATTCGTAATCACTGCAATACGGTGTGTAGATACTCACAACGTCGATATATTCATGAGTCCATCGATAACGGTGATCCTTCTAAAGTGTGGAAATTCCTGAGAAGCATAGGAGTCGGGAAGCCTAAAGAAAATAGTATTCCTAAAACGGTTGACCTCGAAGCACTTAACTTGCATTTTTCTTCTTCGTAAGATTTTGGAGGGACCACCAAAACAAATACACTAAATTATCTTTCATCACTTCCAACTCCTAATTATCCGCGTTTCTTTCATTGATCTATTCACTGATAGTGATGTTAAAAAGAGCATAATGTCGAATACATCAAATGCAGTTGGGGATGACTGTTTGAGCCGTAACATGATCGTACCTATACTTGATCAGATCCTTCCTATTATGACTCACATACTAAATTTTTCAACTACAAGAGGTCTCTTTCCATCCATTTTTAAGGATGCACAAATTATCCCCTTACCAAAAAAAGGTAACCCATGTTCTTTCTACCATTTTCACCCTATATCTATACTACCTTTCCTTTCTAAAGTTCTTGAGCGCCTTGTCTATAACCAGCTCATTAGGTTCCTTTGTAAAAACTCTTTACTAAATCCTTTTCAGTCTGGTTTCCGTCCTGGACATAGTACTGTGACAGCCCTAGTTAATGTTACAGACGATATAAGATGGTATTGGAACAAACACAATCTCTGGCGTCATTTAAGAGCATGTTAAGGGATCACTTTCTGTCTGTCTCACATTAGTACAGCGTATCTTTTGTTATTGTCTATTAATAGATGTGTATTATTTAATTTTCTTATTTTGGTGTGGTTATGTACACTATGTATGTACTGGTACGTACCTACTTGTGTATTTTTTGTTGTTGTGTATTGTTATATTGTTTATATGTTTATTATATGGTTTATATGTATCTTAAAAGTTCGTACACTGCCTCAATCAGCTCCATTTATTTCTCTCCATTCAATGGTTGCCTGGAAGAGATTGCTTTTAGCGATAAGGCTGCCTATTGTACATACATAACTTAATTAAGTTCTTCTTAAAAATTTTCTTTTGTGGTGTACAATTAAGAATATTTATTATTATTATTTCCTTTATTCATTAATTACACTTATCAATTACATTTTTAAATACATTATATAAAAAAAAATCTATTTAAAAATATAAAAATAGTATCCCACCGGCATCGGGTACAGGGACCAAGCTACCGGTGGTCAGGACTGCAGAGACAGAAATTTCCGCACAATACGTGCCGTGCCCAGAAGAACCGCCTTTTGCATCAAGCCCTTGACCCAACTGCCTAACGCGAGCCTCTTGAGATGTTGGTCAAGGCTCTTGGCGATCAAGCCATGTGCTGATACAACTATCGGAACAATAATCGCTGAATCCACATCCCACATGTCGACAACCTCATGAGCAAGATCCAAATATTTTATTTGTTTGTCCTTTTCTGCTTTTACAAGATTCTCGTCATGTGGTATGGTTATATCAACGCTTAATGCAAGGCGCTCTGACCGATCTATTACCACTATATCAGGCTTATTGGCTACAATAGTCCTGTCAGTGATAATGGATCGGTCCCAGTACAATGTGACGCGACCATTTTCTAGAACTGGGTCGGGCGCATACCTATAATACGGTACCTCTGAATCGACAAGATTATATTTTAGTGCAAGTTGCTGATGGACAATCCTGGCCACTTGGTTGTGCCTATGCAAATACTCGCCGTTGGCAAGACGAGAACAACCAGAAATTATATGTCTAAGAGATTCGCCAGGTAGGTGGCATGCCCGACATATGTCAACCGTACCATCTCTCAGAATATACTTTCGATAGTTATTCGTCATAACAACTTCGTCTGTAATTGCACATACAAAACCCTCGGTTTCTCCAAATAGATCACCGATACGTAGCCAGGATACAGATGTTAATAAATCTACATCAGGCCCATGTAAGGCCCGATAAAATCGTCCATGCAGCTCTTTACTCTGCCATATCTTCTTGCGATCGTCAGTACTAAGTATTACAGGTTTGCGCCAGTTCTCTTTGGCAAGAGCAAGTGGGGTCAGTCCGTTATCTACTGCTATCACATCCCTATGCACACCCAGGCTAGTATGAATAAAATATTCTCTAAGGTTGCATATCTCACGGTTATGCAAAGTCTTGGCGTTTAAAAAGCCACGACCTCCACACTTCCGTGGGATATACAACCTCATTACAGACGAACGTGGGTGATGCATCCGATATGTGGTCAATAAAGAACGGACTTTCCTATCCAGGGCGTCTAACTCAGTTTGAGTCCATCTAAGTATGCCAAAGGAGTATACTAAGACTGGCATGGCCCACCCGTTGATAGCGCGTACCTTGTTGCCGCCTGATAAAAGACTTTTGAGTACTTTTTTCAGGCGACCCAAGAAACGATCCTGTAACGTTCGTTTCATGTCAGTCTCAGTAATACCCAACGCCTGTGACATACCAAGATATTTATAGGTTTCAGTCGCGGTAAGGGACCTAAGTTTTGTGAAATCTGAAAGTTGTACTCCTACAGATTCCACAATCCGCCCCTTCTTAACATGCATGACAGCACATTTATCTACACCAAACTCCATTTTGATCGAATTACTAAAAGTTTCAGTGACCTTTAGTAACTCAGTCAAGTGGGGTTCCAAAAAAACCATAAGGGACTCAAACTGTCACCCTGAAATATACCCCTCTCGATCTTTACAGGTTCACCATTCCCAAGAACCTGACGACACCCTGGATAAACAAGAGCAGTTTTCCATTGCCCCGTACATGCCTTCAAGAAGGTATCAACTTTATACAACTCTAGGACCCTCAACAACCACGTATGAGGCACAGAGTCATAGGCCTTCTTGCATGTTGCCACATTTCTCCGGTTACGGCGGACCTGTTGATTAATGGCCATGTCAAGAATAAGGAGTTCCTTAGTACCACGTGACCCGCTTCTATATCCGTTTTGAGAGTTGGACATTATAGAATTATTTTCAATGTGAGTTGTTAATTTCACTCTCAAAATGGATGTGAGAAGCTTATAGACCGTAGGTAAACAAGTAATTGGTCTATAATTTTAGGGTCCGTAGTACTACCTGATTTATAAAGGAGGCGAGTGATACCTGAGGTCATAAAAGATGGCAGCAACCCAGATTCAAGTGATGTTTGAAAGCAAGATGCCAAACAGTCATGTGAGCTATGGAACCATTTAAGCCAAAAATCGTGCAGTCCGTCCGGCCCAGGTGACTTCCAATTGGGTAACGAACGAACTGCACTGGCAACATCATCAGATGTTATTATTATTGGTTCCATAGTTTGTATAGATTCACATGAAAA
Organism: Thumatha senex; assembly: GCA_948477245.1. Taxonomy (NCBI): domain Eukaryota; kingdom Metazoa; phylum Arthropoda; class Insecta; order Lepidoptera; family Erebidae; genus Thumatha; species Thumatha senex. The sequence continues at coordinate 15,382,602 of OX419731.1, read as the reverse complement.
TCTGACATCCCGCATCCACTCATCCTCTGTATGACTAACAGGTGCCGACCAAATACTTCGCCATAACGTGTTTGTGGCTTCAGCATCAGGTAGACACATGTCAGTCACACAAAAATCAGGCTGCTCCCATCTTCTATACCCCTCTCATCTTTTTGGAACAAACGATTCTGAGTATAGCGATTCACTCTCTTCTTGTATCGTCGTATACGATTTGCCCACGCATAGATTTTCTGCTTCAGGTGGTCAATACGTTCCGTGACCCGTAAAATGTATTCGCAAGGACTAATATCAGTCCCCGCGAATGCCCGAGTCACGAAACGCATTACTTTTGGGCGTGTATTACCCGCCCTGAAGCAGCACAGCTTGCCAATGAGCACCCTAGTCTCGGCGATACGACGCTCAATTCTGCATTGCCAGGCTGGAACAGATTTTGGTCGAATAGCTGATTCAACTTGTGTAAATTTAACACCAGCTACCCAACAAACCGCAACAGCCGCACAATACAGAATTGAGTGTGCATCACTTAAATCTATACAAGTATCAAAATAGCTTGCTAGAACCGAGTCCAGAGCACACACCAGCGCTATATTCTTTTTATGTACCTGAAACAAAGGCAGCATACGAACACGGTACGCAGTGAGGTTAATTCTTCCCTCTGTAGCCGCAAAATATGCCCGCATAACGTTTTCATTTATAGATGAAGTCCATCGTATGCGGTGCACATTACCACCGGCAGCGGGGGCCCTATTCGAGGCCGGCGGGCCTCTGGACTCCAAGCACGTCGGTGGCCGGCGTCTCCCCAACCGACGTCGGGGGGGAGAAATACTCGTCGCTCGATGACGAGGTCAACGCCTCAGCAGCAATCGGTTCCGAGGTTTCCATGTGCTGCAAGGCGGAGCTATGCGACGAGTCCGGTGGTGTTGGTTGTGCATTTCGGCTTTTGGCTCTAGTTTACATCTTATATTGTTATATTTTCATAAGTTTGTTGTTATGTATGTAATATAGTTTGACATGACAGACGTCATGTCATTCTTCAAAAACATTATAAACATATTTTCTTGTTTACTGCATATTTCGGTTCATTTTTATAATGTTGAGGTTGATTCTGTTTCTTTATTGTCCTATTGTAACACTTAAATAAGTGCTTGTGTGTAAATACTTCTGAAAATTAATTATTATATACAATATAGATGCTTCTGACAACGCCAATATAATACAATTTTTTTTTTATTATTATGTCTCTTTTTCTTCACGGGTATCTTCTTTTTTTTTCTTATGAAGATACCCGGTCTTTTGGTAGGCTTACATGGGGACATTGGTCCAACACGCAGAGGCCCTTTGAGAATTTTAATCTAATAGGAAATGGGACCCCCACTAAAGACAATCCACGCCCGCCTTATGTAGAAGAACGGTAATGGACTACCTCCAATGGGAGTTAAACTATTGTGAAATATGCTAACTACAAAATGGGCTGTTGAGTTGGGTGTTAGATGTACTAGGTGATATGAACTATTGATTAAGACGGCGTCTGCCATTTTAATATATCATTATCAAAATGTTGGCAGACGGTGACTCGCCAACTCACTAGATGGGCCCCCTATACATTCACCATAGGCATGATAAGCCTGTAAGGCGACAGAGGGCAACACCGGTGTGAGCGGCTTGGGGTGTCGAGCGGTGCGGCACCGGTTTCACCTTCGCGGGACAGGCCCGGAGCGGGCTTCCCCGTAGTTATGCCCTTGAAAATGACACTTCCACCCCCGAGCATATAGCTCTGGCTCCCTCCCTCAGACCGGCCAATTAAGGCAAGCCAGAGTTGAGATTTGCTGCCCTCCCGGGAGAAGCACTCTCACTGCTCTCCCGTTAGGCCATTAAATCCTAACCGGTGCAGAAGGGCAACAAAACTCTGAGGAATCGGGACCGATGTGTAGCCACGCACATTCAGCTCGCCACAAGCTGCCCTGCGGATGTGAGCTTTTCAATAACTTTCTGATAAATTTTTTGTTGATATCAGAAAGTGGATGACTCAAAAAGCGAATCTACTATGCCCTCATAGGGTTGCGTTAATCCTATAAAAGATAACGACTGTCCTCGAGGGATTTATTATTATTATTATTCATAAAATTGTTCAAAGTTCATGTGTAATAAAGTTGTTCAAGTATAACCTTCGTTTACATATACTGTGTTAGATTTGTGCTAGGCTTAGGGCCTTGTAGAAATTTACTGTAGGTTATCCCTCTGTCAGGAGCGAAAAAGATTCGCATTTTAAATAACATCACTTGTACTGTCTCGCAACATTCACTTTTTAAACCGGTTACGCCTCACATCTAACAGGTTCACAATAATGACCACTAAGCTAACCTAGCAAGAATTACTAAAAAAATATATTATAGTATACTTTCTGCAATCATTACAATCACTGTTATTCATTGCTATCATTTGACCCAAAACCTAATATAATAGAGGGAAGATGATTCTATGCCTACTGTCTTCTGCCCGTTTTGCCAGCATTGTAACCCTTTGAGGGAGTTGATTTTTAATAATTCTTAGTGGATACATTTATTCCACGCATATAAAGCGACATATACATTCACTAATGTATTTTGTATACCTATGTAATTTTGACGGAAGGTTTAAGCTTTTACATTATTAGAAAATATTCTATATGGCATCCAGCGTATCGTACTTATGTTAGGTTTAGAAATAGAATAGTTAATCTAAACACTCAATAAAGGTGAGGTGTTTAAACAAGCATTTTATTAGAAAGCCCTCTAACTAAATTTAGATATAATTAGACTACTTATGACTCAAGAATGGTTGCGTTTTATGATTCTTAATTTATTAGATTAACATTATAAGTAAAAGTATATCTTTTACTCATACTTCTTCTATGGAATGTGATTTGAAAACGGTGCAGAACTTGCCGGGATCACTAGTGTAAAAAAAATTAAATTGCTAAATTATTCATGTCTAATATCCAAAATTATATAACCTCTAAAAGCAAGCTTAATCTAAGATTTTATTACTCGGCCATGGCTATTACCTTCAAAGTACATACTTCTATATACCAACTACAGTTTTATGTTAGTTACGTCCTTGAGTATTAAGTAACGATATATGAAAGCAAAAAGGCCCGCAATTTGTAATCAGTCATCTATTCAAACTTGGAAAGGTTATGTATTCATGATAGAATCGAGCAAGCTTAGCGTGTGTGATCGAACGATGAACAATTACGCTCTAGTATCGGTCAATCAATGAATGTTAGAACTTGTTCTCAAAACGATTATTTACTCTCAAAATACATATAATGGACAGAATGATGAATGATGAGATAAAAATGAATACAATAAAACGTGAGCGTATAATATGCCTGATAAACAAAGTCTCTTACCAATGTGTTTGTGATAGTGTGCCAAAGGTAAAAGAGAACCCTATTACTAAGGTTCAGCTGACATTTACACCCTTGACTTGTAAGGCTTCTTCGTTTGATAGAAAATAAGGAAGGTATAAAACAATACACTGCTGCGTTTGCAAAACCTACAGTGAAACTGTCCGTTAAATTGACGGAATCAGGTCTCCAACATTTTTTAAAGTGAAGTCTTCTGTTATCGTGGTACACATATTTTTAGATAAGATAATATCTCTGGATTCGCGATACCGTTACGAGACGCAGCTATAGTGTATGCATATATGCATGTACATATAGCAGATCGCGAACTCGTCTAGATAAATAAATTATTACAAAATTATTTTTCACTTCTGTCGGCACTTTCGGAGTGCTACCCGTATTTTTTTACTTTAAATTGTTTATATAGGTGTAAAGAATTCTACCAAGATTTCCGGGGCCCAAGCGACCTCACCTGCTGACTAATGGACGAGGCAACGACTTAGACACCTTTACCTACAGAGTCATGTCAGATGCCAGTCCCAATAACGGTCAAAGAATAGCTGCTCCTAGCAACCAATTAAAAGTGAACTCTTTTATCTATCACGCCTTATCCCCGAAGCGGTGGCAGAGGCATATTATATGCCCACTTTTCACAATGTGAATTCCTGTCTAACGTAATAGGTGGTAAGGCCATTGCCGTGTTGAAACAAACAGACGCAAGTTGTGGCTACCTGCCTTCAACTTGACTTAACGACTGCTATGTTACTGGCAACTAGGACGTGCCTTCCGAAGCACGAAAACGCTCGCAAATTTAAATGCCACAAAGGGGTCACCCATCCTTGACCAGCCAAAGCGAAATTTGCTTAACGCAGTGATCGTTTACAGAACACCGAGACCACGAGCGCTTGAAGTCAACTCAATCCACTTAGGGTTTGGAAGTAACTGAGATAACACAAAGATCATGTGTTTAATAATAGGTATGTTGAATGTTATATGTTTGCTGCCTTGGTGGCGCAGTGGTAGTGAATGTGACTACCGCTCTGAGGTCCCGGGTTCTATTGCCGGGTCGGAATTGTGTGTCTCGGAGTTTAGGTGTTTCATAAGTATAATATGTATATATTTAGAAATATTAAGTATATTTATCAGTTGACTAGGTCCCATACCACAAGCTTATATTAGCTTACTTTGGGCTAGATGGCACTGAGTAAAATGTGTCCTACAATATTTATATTTTATATTGAGGTACTTTTGTATCCTGAACAAGACATTTGGGCATGTAAAGATGTAGAAAGTGGGCCTATATGCCGCCACTTTGATCTCTAAATCGTATATCTAACGTTTTTATGTTTGCAGTTAGACATTAGAGACATTCGTATCAAAAATTTGTCATCATCATTATAATCTCAGTCGGTGCAAGCCCACTGTTCGGTGTCGGCCTTTACCAAAGATCTTCCCAACGTTCAACAGGCTCCCGCGACCTTTATTAGGCCTATACCTACGAATCGTTTAGTACACAGTCCTCGGAGAACCTTTCGGCGCAATTGGTATCAGTTCTACGAGCAATGTGTTACACTCTCTGCCAGTTCAGCCGGGTAATCATTTCAGCTGTGTCGGTTACCCGAATCCTCTATCGCAATTCCTCGTGAAGATTCGTTTACGAGGTGACACTCCGAGCATAGCAATTCTCATATAGAGGTTAAACATCTTCATGCTTGAACAATTCGTGATGAAAATTAATTAAATTTCCACAGCCTTTTGTGTTGTTTCACGGCCGTTTGACAAAACAATAGTTTCATTTGAATAAAAGATTTGAAAACAACGCCAAAAACATTCAGTTTAAAGTACAATGTAACACTATTTGAGGTTTTTTTTAAACATAGTAGTAGTTACATAAATGTACGTGCTGGCATGTCATGCGTGTCGAGTCGAGTACAGTGGGTGGGCGGCGGTAATCCCCTTAGTGGCTAACGAACTGGCCAAGTGCCGGACAGATAACTAGCTATTCCACTTTAAGCTATTTTCAAACTAGATACCTGTAAATACTTGATGTAGAACTGTTTTGAATACAGAACGGCAAATTTTAGCTTGCTACGTTTAATGAACCATTTAAACGGAGTTGCTAAAAGGTATTTGCTTTTAGTAAAAACTCAAGATGAAGTTATAGATGGAAATTTGATATTGGAATATACATTTTACTTAAAAATTCGTGATTTAAATAGTACGTAGTTGAAATTGATGAAGACATCTAATATTTAGAAAAATTCGTTTATCTAACTTTTTAGAATGGGCTTTAATATTATTTTTAGTAGGTCTGAAAATAATTCGGAAGATATTTTTATACGCTAGGTGTTGTGACGCAATATAAATAGAACAACAAAAAGCTAAGAATAATACTAATTGCTGTGTAAAAAACAATAATAAATAAATAAATAAATAAATATTATGGGACACTTTTCACAATAGGTATTAAGTTTTAAAATAAATATATCAAGACGTGTTATACCTTAAATAAATTTGATATAAAAATCTCTAATGAGACTTAAATGATCGAGACGAGATTTAATAACGAAGCTTCGCTCGTTATGGTCGGTACTTTGTAATCAATATTTTTAAGCTATTGCATAGTTTTTATCGCGGGCTTTGAGCGGGCTTTAATTAAGAAATTCCGTAACACCAAAATCCTAAGACCCGAGGTCACACGAAGTTCACCGAGCACGGCCGAGCGTTGGCTTAACGTGTATGTACATATATTATATGGTACGATTATATGAAGCTCGCACGGATCGAGACGTGATGATAGTGAGTGTGAGGATGATGGTGAGAGTGAGGGGTGAGGGTGAGGAGTGAGGGCGAGGGTGAGGGTGAGGGTGAGGGTGAGAGTGAGGGTGAGGGTGAGGGTGAGGGTGAGGGTGAGGGTGAGGGTGAGGGTGAGGGTGAGGGTGAGGGTGAGGGTGAGGGTGAGGGTGAGGGTGAGGGTGAGGGTGAGGGTGAGGGTGAGGGTGAGGGTGAGAGTGAGGGTGAGGGTGAGGGTGAGGGTGAGGGTGAGGGTGAGGGTGAAGGTGAGGGTGAGGGTGAGGGTGAGGGTGAGGGTGAGGGTGAGGGTGAGGGTGAGGGTGAGGGTGAGGGTGAGGGTGAGGGTGAGGGTGAGGGTGAGGGTGAGGGTGAGGGTGAGGGTGAGGGTGAGGGTGAGGGTGAGGGTGAGGGCGAGGGCGAGGGCGAGGGCGAGGGCGAGGGCGAGGGCCAGGGCGAGGGCGAGGGCCAGGGCGAGGGCGAGGGCGAGGGCGAGGGCGAGGGCGAGGGTGAGTGTGTGGGTGAGGGTCTTATTATTTTTATTTTTTTGTGTTTTTTTTGTTTTAGTTAGTGTAGCTTGAATTAATATCAAAGAAAAACAAAGGTATGCTATGCAATAGCTTTACCGCGGCAGTCTCCGAGTGCGACTCGTCTTTTTTTTAAAACTGCCTTAGTACCTACATGGTGCTGCTTTTTAGCAGTAATTTATTGCTTACTTACCCTTCCTATTGGCTGTGAATCCTTGAATCTCATTACTATATTATAAAGTTAAGGGTAAAGTATACAAAATCATTAATAGTTAAAATCTACTCTGACTTTATCACAGGAAACTGATATTATTCTAAACGTATCAACGTTAACAAATTCCTTTAAGTTTTTCTTACGTGTTACATAAAAGAATCTTATATAAAAAACAATTATTATATTTCTCCCACTCGGATACCCAGACGTGCGTGTATGAAGCGATTCATGAATCTACCGGAAGCGAAAGAAGTATGCATGGATCGCGAAGCCTAGCGATCCGTCCTCTCTGACTACCCCGTCAGGGATACAGCGTAAAGATAGTTAGTTAGTTAGTTATATATTTTTTGCCTAACAAATTTACTGGAGACATATTAGTCCAACATGCATAAATACTCGTAAAAGAACGTTAATGACCGCTGACAGTACCAATTTATCTATTATAGAATATTATAAGATACAAACTTAGCTATAGGATTGCACTTGATACTTTCGAAGCCATGAAAGAACCAGGGTCTTCGAGCACATAGACTGAAAAAACACAAAGTTCTCGTCAATACGAGTCCGACAAGCTCATCTTGTTTATAGGTCTTGGCGATGTGTAAAGTTCAGAAGGATATGGTATCCTTCTGAACTTTACACATCGCGTTAAAAAATAGACTAAAACCTCTTTTTTGATGTTATTTAAGCTGTATTTGTATGCCATTATAATATCTCAAATTTAAGTACTAGCAAAAGGTCTTAGAAACTCAATTCAGCTCTAAAACAAACCAACAGCAAATAAACCGAAAACGAATTCGTAGAAAAAAAATACCACGATTTACTACGTAAACAAATTGCAAAACACTATACCTACGTATTTTTTGAAGTAACATTGATGTCTTCATACATTGGAGGGATATACTGTTACTATGTGACGCAACTGTCGTCGTAATCGATCACCGGAGTTAAGCAGTCATGACCGATTTTCAGATAGGGGGACGAAGCCTTGACGTGACGTAAAGAGTGGGTTAAGCCATCGATCACCGAGTTGTAAAACGCGGAGTAATTCTTTCGAATGGTATCTACAAGCATTATCGATATGTAAAACTAAAATCTCTTTAATTTTCTTATATTAATTACCCCGGCCCTTTACACGCGAAGTGCTCGATGCCGTGGGAATATGAGGATAAAAGTGGCCTATTCAATTACTCCTTATAACACTAGCTATTTTCGATTATAAATCCCACTAAAATGTATTTCAGTCGTTTCAGAAAATGCCAGAACAAACAGATAGACAGACAAAAACATTTAAAATCGATACTTAATATGCATTTAGTGAAAAGCTGTTAATTTGGAATTACTAAACTAGTGGTTCTGTGAACCGTAGACTTCGGAGTATTTTTTTTTTCTTATCAATTTAAAAAAAATATTAACATTTTTTTTTTTCGTTTTGATAGCTTTTGCCATCCGCTACGGGACCATTTCCCCTCCCCTGCCTCCATTTCACCCCTGATCGAAAACCCCCTCGCTAAAAGTTGTTGGCTTCATCAAGAATTGTCCATGCCAAGTTGCATGCAAATCTGATAAAAAATGCGACCTGTAGACTGAATGGACGGACGAACGGTTGGACATCAATAGCATTTTTCCCGTACCAGTGGAGTTAAAAAGCAATTTTTGAGTCGTGATATAATATTTGAAAAATTTTGATCGAAAAATAGACCAAAATACGAATATGCCCATGTTAGTATCTATGTTTCAATCTCGATAAAATTTAATGCGAAGGTAATTTATATTCCACATTAATCATAGGCACTACGACAGGCTGCATAAAATACGTACTAAAATTATAATTGCAAAACTGAAATTATCTGAGTTATTTCACTGTTTATTTCAATCAAATTACATATCGTATCGTATATATCGTTGGGACAACTCACACAACGCAATCTGATTCCAAACTAAGCAGAGCTTGTACTATGGTAACCAGATAACTGATAAACATACTTATATATTTCTAAATACATACATATTATAGATAAATAACACCCATACACAGAATAATCCATCGTGCTCATCACACAAAGTTTTATCCTTGGTGGGAATCGAACCCACGACCTCTTGCGTAGCAGTCGGATGCACTCCCACCGCGCCACAGAGGCAGTCAAAACATAATTTCTAAATTTATGTGTAGTATATTCCCGTTGTTTCTACTTTTATTAGGCAGCTAGGAGCAGCGTCTCGTTTCGACTTCTAATTTTGGACATTCTTGGGAGTGATAGCCGTCTGACCTTTCAACCCTGTAAGAGAGCCGGCAGATCTAGATGGGGCCTAAGCAACCTCATCTGCACTCACTTATTCCTACTTATATTATATTGTTACTTACTTACGTAAATACTATGTTGTTAACTCTGAATGGATGTTTGTTACTCTTTCACGTAAAAATCACTGAATGAATTTTAATAAAATTTTGCATTAGTAAAGCTTATACATCAGAATAACACATAGGCAAAGGCAAAGCCGCGGGCGTCAACTAGTATCTAATAATTTTCTAACAGGGTATAGAGATGTCCTCCACCTATGTCCTATAAGTAAACGGTCTTAGAATGGCATAGTCAGTTTGTTGAAGCGTGAGTTCTCCAGAAATGAGTAATTTTGATCAGTTTATACCGAAACGCAATTCAGCTATGGCGAAACGAGGTGAAGAAGGGTATGACTTTGACCAGTATATATGAATAATAGCTGATGCCCGTGGCTCGGTTTACGTGAAATTTGGTTATTATTGCATATAAAACTTGTTCCGTGGGTATAACACGTTTTCCCAGGACATACAGTACCCTAGTTAGTGATAATCTAATGTCCAAGAAAAATACTTTAAAAAAAAATTCTGGTACCTATCGTCTGGTATCGGTCAAAACTGCATCATGTATAATTGAGGTAATTGCGCCCCATCTAGCAACTGTGTTTAATGACTGTGTTTCTAGTGGTACATTTCCTGATTTAATGAAACACAGCAAAGTCGTTCCCTTGTTCAAAGCTGGCAGCGCTACAGAGCCGTCTAATTTCCGACCAGTGTCAGTGCTGCCAACTTTGAGCAAAGTATTTGAAAAAATAATCTTGAATCAAATGCTATCCCATTTTAATAGTCATAAAATACTCCATGCGAATCAATTTGGGTTTACGAAAGGGCGCTCAACTTCCGATGCTGGTGTTGAGTTATTAAAATGTATTCATGAAGCTTGGGAAGACAAGCACGATGCATTAGGTATATTTTGCGATCTATCAAAGGCTTTTGATTGCGTTCAACATGAAACGCTGTGCAAAAAATTACACCACTATGGAATAAGAGGCAAAGCTCTCGACCTTCTGTCTTCATATTTGAACAATAGAATACAGAGGGTCGATATTAATGGTACACGTTCTGTAGGATCCATGGTTACAATGGGTGTGCCGCAAGGCTCGATAATTGGGCCATTCTTGTTCCTCATTTATAGTAATGATTTACCATTTTATGTAGGGGACAGGAATAGGATTGTTTTATTTGCAGATGACACCTCATTAATTTTTAAAATTAAAGGACAATTAGATAACTATGACGATGTAAACAATGCAATTGCAAGAGTAGTTCATTGGTTCAGCTCAAATAATCTTTGCCTTAATGAAAATAAAACTAAATGTATAAAATTTACTCTACCAAATGTAAAACAAGTTGCGGCCAATGTTCAACTGAATGGCCAAGTGTTAGAGTTTGTAGAATCAACTGTGTTCCTAGGTATAACTATTGATGCCAATTTGCAGTGGGGCCCACACATTGAAAAAAAAAAAGCTTCTAGATTAAGTTCGGCTGCATACGCTGTAAAAAAGATCAGGACTCTAACAGATGTGGATACGGCTAGAATGGTTTACTTCAGCTATTTTCATAATATTATGTCTTACGGTATTCTCCTTTGGGGGAGTGCTGCAGATTTAAATATTATTTTTGTTCTACAAAAGCGGGCTGTACGCGCTATTTATAATTTGGGCCCCAGAGTTTCACTCCGAGAAAAATTCAAAGAAGTAAATATTCTAACCGTACCATCAGAATACATTTTTGCCAATCTTATGTATGTCCAGAAAAATCTATCACAGTTTTCTAAACTCTGTGATAAACATAATATAAACACTAGAAATAAAAATAATCTTTCAGTCCACCACAGTCGACTACATAAGATTGGCGATCTTTCCAGGGTAACTGTATACGCTTTTACAACAAGCTTCCCTGTGACCTGAGAAATTTACCTTTAAATAAATTTAAAAAAATTATTAAAAACAAGCTTTGTGAAAAAGGTTTTTACTCCGTTACAGACTATTTGCAGGACAGGGACGCCTGGAAATGATCTGCTGGCAAAGTGAAATAATATTAAATTGTAAATAGGCCATCAAAAAAAAAGCCTTCCTAAGTTTCTTGCCGGTTCTTCTCAGGTGGGCCGCGTTCCGAACCGGTGGTCGCTTTAAATATTTTAAAAAGTGTATGACATTTTGTAAGCGCCGTTAAAATGGTCTATGCAAAATAAAGATATTTTTATTTTTATTTATTTTATTTATTTATGTCTTATACTTTAGGCTGTTTTGGTTTTAGCCGCGTAGTACCCGCTCCCGTGAGAATACGGGAATAAAATATAGTATTTATCAGTCGCTAATGATTTAGCTCTCTATTTGTGAAACTACTTTTAAACACAAACTTTACCTCTTTGTAATATTTGTATAGATATTAATCAAAATCTATTTCCTTCATAGTTTGTTTGTATGAATGTAATAAATGAGGTGTCCTTAAAGCGTTTTGATGTATATGGGCTGTCATATCACAAAATATTGTTCTATTGATTATTGTAAAAAACGAAATGATTAATGCACTTAATAATTTATTGTTAGTTGCATCGCGTTTAATACGTTAATCTTACATTACAGGTCAGTAGCGTATATTAATGAGTCAAGGTATGAAAGATTATCTACATAAGCTTTTCAAAAGATAACGCCAACATCAAACAGTTTTATAAGATAAAATTAATAATAATAAGTGTGTACCACATTCAGGGCATGTGTGCATGGTGAAAAGTAGGCATATAATATGCCTCTGCTACCCCTTCGGGGATAACGCGTGATAGATAAATAAAATAATACCACATTCAAATTAAGTAAACTTTTCAGTAAATGTGGCTTATAAAGCCAGCACTCCACTCACCTTATGCAATCAGTTATTTAAACGAAGCATGAAATTACGACAGAACATCTCCACAAACACTAATTTACTTGCTTAATACGGTATATTATATAAGAATTGTATGGAAAAACTTGGGTACTGAAGTTAAATAGCTGTAATAATGTGTGGGACGACAGCCCACACTAGTACAGAAGTTTTATAAATTGCCCACTTAACAGTCGTGGTGGTGCCCTCACTGACAATTCACCGCAGTGTAATAACTTTTATTTGGTACGTACTTAAGTAGTTTGGTAAGGACATTGTACCTCTATATTGATATTAAGTTTTAGTGCAACTCTGTGATAGTAGGTAATAATATTTTTGACTTTGATTTATTAGAGTTCTATCGCGAGTTCTATTGCCTGTACAACGGTCTGTGCTTTGAGAAATTGTTTGATATGATACCCACGGCTACTTTTTATCATCACACCCTCATGTTTTGCGTCTGAAGCGCTCGCTATTGGTAAGGTCCGTTAGGGGCTTTCTGCCGCCTACGCTTAGATTGTGGAATGAACTCCCTGCTTGGGTATTCCCTGAGATTCTTCAAAATGAGTCTTAGAAAGTTTTTGCGGGGTTGACAGTGCGAGCGCCTCACTTACTCATTTTACTAATTTTTTTCATATATTTATCCATACCAAATTACAGCTTTTAAATACTTAAAAGCTGCCCATGCAACCCTAAAAAAGGGAGTAGGCACTCATAAAACAAATACATAAACATATACTGTATACATACGAGTATATTTAACTAGGCTATGACTTTCAATGAAGCAAAACACTAGCTGCGCCTTTTCATTTATACTAAAAGTAATATCTTGCCTCATCATATTGAAAGTTGTACAGTGCGGTGCAACGCTTGAAATCCAACTCATCGGGGTGTTCACGGCATATTAAAAAGCTGAAGTTGCAACGGCATACCTCAGTAATACAAAACTTTTATTATTATTATTAGACTGACAGAATTGCATTATCAAGTTTGCGGCGGGAGTTTTCATTTATTAAATTATGTAAATAATACCCTCGAGGACAGTCGTTATCTTTTCTTGGGATTTACGTAACCCTATGAGGGCATAGGAAATTTGCTTTTTAAATCATCAACTTTTCATTTTTTCCTCACCTTAAAAAATTGCACATAATACACATGGCAGTTTGTGGCGAGCTCAATATGTTAAAGTTAATAAAGTTAACATGTAGATCAGAATGACCCTATGTAAGTTTACCAAAAGAAGGTACCCATGATGCATAGTCAAATAATATCAGGTATTAATACGTATATAAATAATAATTATTATTATTACTACAGATCTAAGTCTCCATTTTGTCAGTAACAACGTTCTTACATACTAGTGTTAATAACTAAGTAAGTATTAAAAATAAAATAAAAAATAAAAATATCTTTATTTTGCATAGACCATTTTAACGGCGCTTACAAATGTCATACACTATTTAAAATATTTAAAGCGACCACCGGTTCGGAACGCGGCCCACCTGAGAAGAACCGGCAAGAAACTTAGGAAGGCTTTTTTTTTTGATGGCCTATTTACAATTTAATATTATTTCACTTTGCCAGCAGATCATTTCCAGGCGTCCCTGTCCTGCAAATAGTCTGTAACGGAGTAAAAACCTTTTTCACAAAGCTTGTTTTTAATAAACTTTATTTTTTTTAAAGGTAAATTTCTCAGGTCACAGGGAAGCTTGTTGTAAAAGCGTATACAGTTACCCTTTTCATTGAGGTTAATGATAATTTGACGGCTGTCTACTACGTTATCTCATCCATATTAATTAAATATTTTAAAGTCCATTATTTCTAATATCCAGAAGCTCCAAGTGCTTGAACCAACATTACTCCTAGACTTACTCATTAGTGGCAGGTATCATACTATTAGTTTAAAAATCATTTTATTCCACGGTTTTGTAGAGCTATTGCTTACTTTGACTTTTTGAGTAAAAATTAACACTCTGAATAAACTAAATGAGTAAATCGCTTCCGCGTTGTGAAGATTTTCTGTACCCGTTTTCCATAGGAATTTAAAACATTTTTGAAGTTTTGACTAGAATAATTGAAGAGTAGAAGTACTTAATTATTCACTCAATCAAGAACAAAAATATATGATAATTTATACAACGCATCCAAGGATGCCTCCGTCTTATATTACAAATGTAACGTAATTATCTATTAATCAACAGATGAGCTTTTAAGAAAGTAGTTTGATTTCAAACATATTTTAATGTCAGTTTTAATTATTAACCCCGAAAACATTTTTTACCCAAAATACTGCAAAAACGAAACAGTTATAAAACAACTATCCGGTTGAACACTAACCAGTTAGCAAAATGGCGGGCAAGTTACCAAAACTTTATCTGGCTTTAGTTCCGCTTGGTAAATATTAATTCAACCAATTTGGCGAATTTATTTCACGGGAACTGTATAGAGTGGCAAAGTAATTCGATAAATTAATCCCTCAATAAATATACGTGGAGGATGTAATTAAAGGGACGAATCCTTAACCGTTCGAAGTAGGACGTAAGTAATGATTGCCTTTGCGTTTGACTGCGATAATTTAAGAATGATCAATTTGATTCCATTCTACTAAATGTGCTATTGTAAAGGCAAGGAATGGGTCTTTAATGAAGCGTAACCTTACTGATTTACCATCAAGCACTTTATTTTATATTAGTATTTTCCCAGTTATTGCCAATCCTGGATTTTAAGTCTGGGATTTACTCTTTTTGGCTGCTAGAAGCGGGAGCTTTTGCCATTTTCGGGAGCAAGGTTATACTCTATATATGAGCGGCTGTGTCGTTACCGGGCTTTTATGAAAAACATACTGTTATAATTTATTACTTGACTTTTTTTTAACTTCCATAAAACATACAATGTTCCAGTTCTTTATTACCTGTCAGGCGTATTGCTATTGGTTGATTTATAAATACAGGAGTTACATAGATGGAGTATGAGTGTAGCTTATTGACAAATCAATTAATAGAATAATAATTTAATAACTAATCCTTATTCCTATTTTCAAAAGTCTTGTAAATAATAATGGAATGTCATGAAAGTGTGTACAGTGATGTACCTAACCATTTTTACGTAATCTCATAAAAAATATCTTTATGATACTAATGTTAACACTGTAGCTTAGTTTGCTCTATTACGGAATAATACTGTTTATTAAAATGAAAATTTTGCCCAAATAAATAAAAAAATATAATCTTTTTTTGGTAATATCAACATTGAACATTAATTTATATCGATTGAACGTATCGAATAAAACCATTTGTACTGTTCCATAACATTTACTTTGTAAACCAGTTTTACAAAGTAAATGCATTAAGGCATTTAAAATGACCACGGAACCTTCAAACTTTTTACAGTAAGTAATTTATCGATTAAAATTGTGTTATAATTAAATAATTACATTTTTATTAAGTGTACTAATATTTTAGTGTACTAGGTTCAGCGTTCAATAAAGTGTCAATTGGTGTTTGAAGATTGGAGATTTTAGGCACGGAATTGTAGGTCATGTTTTATGTGTAAAATATCAGAACAGAAAAGAAAATAGATTATTTAGTACCTACCTTTTATTATTGTTCTGAGTGTAATACTATATAATGCATTGAAAAGCAGTTTTTTTTATTCTTTATTGCACATAACAAATATAGTTTTACTTAAAATTAGTACTAATATAATGCTGTACAAAGGCGAGCTTAACTCAGAATTGATAAGACTAGATTGACTAAGACGTATGCTAAGAAAACTTTAGACCATTAGCATTCAAGAAGAAAATTAAAAGTTGGTTTAAATTCTTAGTAACCATTATTTTTTATTTTTACATTTAATCAAAAATAATATTAAAATTGAAATTATGTAAACTAAGGACAGACACCCAACTTTAGCAAAAAGTGTAGGGGACAGCATATCTGGCCCCCCGAGGAGAGCCTTATCTTGGGGCATTCCCTTAGCCGCGTCGCAGTGAATAGCCCTCAGGCCTATCCTTCGACTCGGTTGGAAAGAAGGTGTAACACCGCGGGGTTTAGTCACACACCATCCCTGCTCCCCCTGCAGTAGGAATGACGGCGCGTAAAGGCATTCCCCGCGACAATATAAAAACTTTAGCAACAAGTTAATAATGATTAATAAAATACAAACCACGAATAAATCATTCTTCACGTTAAAATTTCGATCAATAAATTCAATTAAAATCAGTAACTTTTAATGAAGCATGAAATCATAGCCGTCCATGTTGGTAAACACTCATTTACGTGTTTACTTTCTGTCGTGCTCATTTATATTGCGGCATTCTTTTACAAACGTTGTAGGTATATGAAACTCAGCAAAAATAAATCATTTAAACAGCTCTAGCTAGCTTAATTTTAATTTTACAATATTGTATGTAAATTTACTTGATTTGTGAACATTTACGATTATTGCTCCGCTTTCCTGGGTAGTGGCGTGATGCTATAGCCTTTCTCGATAAATGGGCTATCTAAGCCGAAAGGAATTTTTCAATTCCAGTGGTTGCTGAGATTAAAGCGTTCAACCAAACAAACTCTTCAGCTATATATATTAGTGTAGATTAAAAGGATACAGAGTTTGTCTTGAATAATTGATTATGGAGTCATTCGCCTCTTACTAGAGTAGCAAATTTATCAAACAAACTACAAGCTGTGACTGCTACTAGAAGCTGAGACTTCACCTGCCTTCTAAAGCACAATAACACGTTCAATACAGCAATTGGCTTAACATGCAAGACCCAATACAACTTAAATGACGACTTTAGAACTTAAGTGACATTTTTACCAATATTGAGGTACCTAATTGTATAGAGAACATCATAATTCTTCCATGCCACGTTGATTTAATTTCTTTTCAGTGGTTACTTTCTTGAGAGATTACAACATCTTACTATAGAATAGACACGGACTGCAAAGGAAGGCACAAAATATGCTGTGGTGCCTTAGATTACACTGGTTCCGACAACTTTGATTATATAAGTTCTTAGCCGTGTAGTTTTGTTACTTCGGTAAATTTTTTAGCTCCCGTTTCTCACCCAAACTTGATTCTGGTTTAAAAATCTATGTGTTAACCAAAGTGTCTATCTGTACCTATAACTATTTATATTAGTAGGATAGAATGTATTTATCAAAAAACTGTGTAATACGTTCGTTTCTCTTAACATAGCTTTAAAATGAGAAACAATTTATTTTGAACTTTTTCACCATGGAATCGTCTTCAAACAGCTTGAGTAGGTACATTCAATTATAGATCTATGGTGAGTAGGTATATAATAAATTTATTTTAGAGAAACTGAAGTAAGCTTTCATCTACTCTAAGAAATTGTAATGTATTTATGTAAATAATATTTTTTTACGAAATATCATATCCAAACGCGAGCTCAACTCGATATTAGATTTTTCACGCAAATCCTGAAAGAAGAAAAACAAAATACAAAGTAGTAAACAAAGTAATCATAGAGAAAATTTCTAGATATTTCAAGTTAGTAAGTGTTCAGTGAAATAGCGTTTGTCTAAACTTAACACAAGTTAAGTATAGATCGTTTCTGCCATACATATTACTGGACTCAAACATAGCACACGTGAACCGGTATTACACTATTAGCGTGGTTCATCAATCTCGCCTTATTCCTGAAGGGGTGTCATTAATGGCCGTGTGCATTTCTTCTCACGAAATGGTTTATTTATTATATTTGGCAGATAATTGTCTTGGTGGTTAGATATTTGTACTGACTTAATTATTAATCCCACCTTTACCAAAAAAGGTTTAGGCAGAGGTATTAGTACTATACGCCCACATTTTACTGTATTTGTCACACGTAACTGGTGGTGTGTGTATATCTGACTAATCTTTCTAACAAAAGAGCGTAAGAGTTACATACATTGCGCTTTGTAAAAAGTTTTTTTTAATATGCCTCTGCCATCCCTTCGATGATAAAGCGTGATGGCTAAAAAAAGGTTCACATTAAGTAAGTTAAAATATGAACTAAACACATATATGTTCAGAACTACGATAAAAGAATCGGAGTTATAGACATATAAATCCCAAGTTAAATCAAAGGGACCTCTCTAAGGATTAACGCTTGAAGGATAGTAGGGATGCGTAGGAACAATTGGATATTATACCTTCTAGATATATCAAATGAATCTCTATATCGAGACTAAAGGACGCCCTGCGGTATTACCCGCGTACTTTTCGTTCCATTTAGAATACGTGTATAAACAAAAAAAAACACATTTTGTTTTTATTTATTTTTTGTTTTGAATAAAATTATGCCTAAGTTACTCCTTATAAAGTCCCGTTAAAATTAGTCCAGTTTTTTATTTTTTGATTTTTGCCAATTTAGAGATTGACTAAAACTAACAGACCCACAGGCAGACATAGACATAAATAAAAAGGTTATATATTTAATAAATTAATAAATATTGTTGGGACAACTCACACAACGCCATCTGATTCCACACTCAGCAGGCTTGTACTATGGTAACCAGATAACTGATAAACATACTTATATATTTCTAAATACATACATATTATAGATAAATAGCACCCAGACACAGAATAAACCATCGTGCTCATCACACAAAGTTTTATCGTGGGTGGGAATCCACCCCACGACTTCTTGCGTAGCAGTCGGATGCACTCCCACCGCGCCACAGAGGCAGTCAATAGCCATATCGTTGGGACAACCCACACAACGCCATATTGTGCAAGTACCGTATATACTTTTATATGCATTTAGTGGAAAGCTGTTGATTTGTATCAAATCGTGTTATTTATACATCTAATGGGTATTTCGGTTTTTCGACTTCTAAACTTTTAAGCTTAGAAAAGTTTTATAAAACGGCTTGTGGTACTTAATCCAGGACACCGTAAATACGTGCATAGGTGATTTTGAAGTTTCTACCACTTCCTATTTTGAAACTGGTTTCTGTTTAGAAGTCGTCTGATTCCTTCGCTACAATAGAGAAGGGCGCGTTACTTATTTATAATCATGGATTTGTTGGATTTTTCACTACAATAGCAAAATTAAAAAACCTAACCACTCCGGGAGTGCCGACAGAAGTGAAAACTCAATTTATTAATAATTTATTTATCTAGACGCGTTGGTACATGCATATATGCACACACTATAGCTGCGTATCGTAACGGGGTGTAGCGAGTCCAGAGATTTATCTCATCTAAAAAATTGCGTACCGCGCTAAAAGAAGTTTTTCCTTCAAAAATTGACCGGGATCGACGTTAATGATGATGATGATGAAAAATAAATCTACACTGAAAGACTCCTAATTGATTACACAGCATTATTTAATAAGACCTGTAGATGACCGGAATCAACGTTAGATAATGATGATGATAATGGTCGCGAGTCCAGAGATTTTATCTCATCTAAAAATAAGCGTACCGCGCTAAAAGAATATTCACTTCAAAAATTGACCGGGATGGACGTTAATGATGATGATGAAAAAAACTCAATTTATTAATAATTTATTTATCTAGTCGCGTTAGTACATGCATATATGCACACACTATAGCTGCGTATCGTAACGGGGAGTAGCGAGTCCAAATTTATCTCATCTAAAAAATTGCGTACCGCGCTAAAAGAAGTTTTTCCTTCAAAAATTGACCGGGATCGACGTAAAGATGATGATGATGAAAAATAAATCTACACTGAAAGAGTCCTAATTGATTACACAGCATTATTTAATAAGACCTGTAGATGACCAGAATCAACGTTAGATGATGATGATGATTATGGTAGCGAGTCCAGAGATTTTATCTCATCTAAAAATATGCGTACCGCGCTAAAAGAAGTTTTTCCTTCAAAAATTGACCGGGATCGACGTAAAGATGATGATGATAAAAAATAATTCTACACTGAAAGAGTCCTAATTGATTACACAGCATTATTTAATAAGACCTGTAGATGACCGGAATCAACGTTTGATGATGATGATGATTATGGTCGCGAGTCCAGAGATTTTATCTCATCTAAAAATATGCGTACCGCGCTAAAAGAAGTTTTTCCTTCAAATATTGACCGGGATCGACGTAAAGATGATGATGATAAAAAATAATTCTACACTGAAAGAGTCCTAATTGATTACACAGCATTATTTAATAAGACCTGTAGATGACCGGAATCAACGTTAGATGATGATGATTATGGTCGCGAGTCCAGAGATTTTATCTCATCTAAAAATATGCGTACCGCGCTAAAAGAAGTTTTTCCTTCAAAAATTGACCGGGATCGACGTAAAGATGATGATGATAAAAAAATCTTACGCTTTTTCGATCAGGTCACGTGTCCTGACGCGAGTTTAAGATTTTATACCCATTACAGAAAAAGTGCTCAACGCCGCTAAAGAAGTTTTCACTTCAAAAATGTGTATGTACCAGACAGAGTACACAGGTAAGAAGTGTAACTTCTTTACGACATATCATTTTACTACTATTTTTTTTAAACTACTGAGGTGGCAGAGAAGCCTGCGGCTCACCTGATGAAAAGTGGTCACCGTAGCCTATGGACGTATGCTATTTACAACTTCACGAAAATTGGCTTAAGCCTTAAGACACACCTGACGAGTTTTTTTACAGCGTTAAAATTTCTCTCATTTTTCGATAGAGAAGTTTCATTTATGATAAAGAAGTTTCACTTCAAAACAACATGGCGCGTAAAAAAAAACCAATACGATATTTTTCACACGTATAAAATTTCTCTCACCGTCGATAGGATGTTTCACTTCGAAAAGTACTATAAAACCGTTATTTTTCTCATACGTTGTTTATGGAGTCTAAACCTAAAGGCGTTGCGAAGTTCGTTGGAGTCACTACTACTTTTATAGTTTTAAATTTAAACAAATATAAATAAGTTACACACAGACATAGAATAAATCAACGTGCTCATTATATAAAGACATTTGTCCTGGTAATTAACCTCGACCTACTCGAATTCTCTAACTACTGAACCAAATGGCTGGTCGAAAAGTTATAGATATGTCATATTATAATTTTCAGGTAGGGTGGCAGGAAAAAAAGAAAAAAAGATTGACGACAAGTTAATGCTAAGTTGTGGCAGTTATGAAACTTGCCGACGTTAATGACTTTAAAGTGTTTAATTTGGAATGATTTCATTACGTTCTAAATAAATGAAAGATTTTGAACAAAATAAATAGAAGAGGTTTATTTCTAAAGTGACGTGGGTTTTTCATGTTGAGTATAGCACTAATAAGAAAATAAATCATGTTTGTAAAATTAGCTACAAAAGCTCTAGTATATTTTAAGTAATTATTATTAACAGACTTTAAGAGGAGGTTCTTAAGTAGATTGTTTTTAAGCTATTGCATAGTTTTTATCGCGGGCTTTGAGTGGGCTTTAATCAAGAAATTCCGTAAGGAAAAAAACCTAAGACGAAGGTCGAGACGAGGTCACACGAAGTTCATCGAGCACGGCCGAGCGTTGGCTTAACGTTTATGTACATATATTAGATAGTATGATTGTACGATTCTCTTACGGATCGAGACGTGATGATAGTGAGTGTGAGTGTGAGGGTGAGGATGAGGGTGACTGTGAGAGTGAGGGTGGGGTGAGGGTGAGAGTGAGGGGTGAGGGTGAGGGTGAGGTTGAGGGTGAGAGTGAGGGTGAGGGTGACGGTGATGGTGAGGGTGAGGGTGAGAGTGAGGGTGAGGGAGAGGGTGTTTTTTTTAATTTATTTTTTTGTATTTTGTTTTTTTTAGTGTAACTTGAATTAATATCCAAGAAAAACAAAGGTATGCTATGCAATAGCTTTACCGCGGCAGTCTCCGAGTGCCACACATCTTTTTTTTTATGTATGTACACCAATTACATGATTCTTCTTTAGTTTGATGCGGAATACTTGCCATTTGGTCCTATAAAAATCTTGTTCTAAAGAGCTTTAGCTAATTATTTTGTACTTAAATTTGATGGACACTATATATTCGAATATACTGATCTTTCCCTGTCTTAAGGTAGCAATGTATTGACCTGATATTTGTGGGTATTTCATTCCGGAAAAATATGTAATGTATGTATTGGTCGCAGTTGTTTAGCTTTTTTGACTAATCCTTCTATGGTGAAAGATTTTGTCGTCGTTTCACTCGTGACATAATCGTTCTGTAGACAAAACCTTCGTAGTAAAAAGGTCGATTCACCCACGAATATAAATCCCTTTGTTGGCGAATCGCTCAATACGTTTATTTCAAATTTTGCATTATAGATAGTTATCAAGAAGTGGACAGTCACAAATAATGGATTTGCTTCGGTGTCGTAAGTTGTAGAGTATGCGACTGCTGCGCTGAGGTCTCTGGTTCGATTCCCGGGTCGGAACAAATATTTATGTAATCTACAAATGTTTGTTTGGGAGTTTGGGTATTTCCTATGTATGATAGTGTAGAAATATATGAGTATATTTATCTGTTGTCTACATCCCATAACACAAGTTTATAGCTAAGTTTGGGCTAGGTGGCGCTGTGTGGAAAATGTTTGACAGTAATAATATATTTATTTTTGAAAACTTACTTCTTAAAGTTTTACATGGTTTGAATGTTCATTAGGTAAGCGGGTTCATTCTTTAGGTAATCCAATATCCATACCGCTAGGACGTTACTTACTATGTTTTAGGTTTTAGTTTTTTAAAGTATATAAATATATGGCAATAAATACTTCTGACAGTAAAGTCTGACAATTTATATTACAATATTCACTGTAACATAACGTACGTAAGAATCTGTTCTTACACTGTAAGAAGAGTGAGTAGGTCTTCTTCGATACCTGTGGTACCTAAAAACGGGCATTGATTTAAATTAGCGGGTTTGTAAACGCTCATTGTACACTTATCACTCCATTCAACATTATTTTTTTCATAAGAAAACAAGTAAGGTATGGTAGCCCTGTGACCTTGCTTTACCGGTAAAGACTACTGATATAAAAAGAACAACAAAAGCATAGCCGTAAAACAACTTAGACTTAGACAGTATGTAATGAAATAAGTTACAAACTACGAGTACTTACATTAAGTAACTATGTTCTGGTTACGAACCGTAATTGCGATCTTATCTAACTAAACAAAGTGTATCCAATGATCAGTGTAAGGATATTAAACCATTCTAAAGTCATATATAATATAGTAATATAATATTAGTATTAAATATATTGCTAATCTGACATAAATGCGCCTACCTTGTTTTTTGCTCTGCACCACCTTATGGTTGACTGGTAGAGAATGCCTTTGGCATTAAGTCCGCAATTGTACTATTTTTGTGCATAAAGTTTAAATAAATAAATAAATATATATTAAAAAAAAAACTAAAGATATGTTAACGCCGTTAGCTCAGGGTTATGTAAAGGTTCACCGTGTTAACCACATTAAAGTTAAAGATGGGTTACCGTTTGCGGCATTTCAAGCTATTGAACCTGCCAGCATGTAACATTGTAGTTCATATGAAGCTGGATTCAATATCGAACATGGTAGTTGAAAGCCTATTTGTAGGTTGGATAATTTTAAGCTTAGAGATTTTTCAGGAGAAATCATTAGGCCCTATCCATTTCAACATAACAATAAGTTTACGTCAGAGAACTAGAGCGACATAGCTCGCAGGGTAAGCACATTAAAGCGGCAGTGGGCTGACCACATCTGTGGAAAAACCGATGGCCGATGGAGCAAATGAGTTCGGGAGTGGAGACCGCGACTCTATAAACGTACAGATGGACCAACGACCTGGAAAACGTCGCAGGGAGAGACTGGATGCGGAAGGCGCAGGACCGTGTGATGTGGTGTAAATTGGGAGAGGCCTACGTCCAGCAGTGGACTGCTATGGATTGATTTGATTGATAAGTTTACCACTAACTACAAAAGATAAAAATATAACTGAGGAATGTCGGCGTTACGTTAGTATTATTAGTATTTCAACCAGGCTTAACGACTGCCATTTTACTGGCAACCGGAACTAACGGCTTTACGTGCTTTCTGACGCAAGGAAATTCCACAAAGTGGTCACCCATCCAAGGACCACCTATAGCGAATGTTGCTTAACGCAGTGATCGTTTACAGAACACTGAGTCAGCGGGGCCACGAGCGCTTTATTAATCTACTAGCTGACCCGATCAACTTCGTTAGCGCCAAATGAGAGAAACAGACAAAGAAAGAGACATTAGTTAAAGAGGGTGGCGCGTAGGCTATGCTTATGAAACAACTTCTGAAGTATTCACTTTTTAACAAAAAAAAACAGAATGAAATCGGAATACTTGTTGATGAGTTACTTAACACTGAATAATATACACGCGGGCGAAACTGCTTGAACTGAAAATCCTGAGCGAGACATTTCCTGAATTAATACATAGGGTACCTACTTTATATCCCGGGAAAATATCTCTTTCCCGCTAGAAAACCTTTTTGTGTATGACTTCATGTGAGATCAGCCGCGGGCATCAACTTACGAAAATGTTCTACCTATGTCCCAATTTTTATCAAAATGTGATTAAATAAAATCTTTACAAACTTTTACAATTTTAATTATAGTAGTAAGATTGCATTTCCGTGGGGATACCGGGATTTCTTTCTTGTTGCTCATCTAACGTAGGTACGTAAAGAATACGTTCACCAAATTTTAATTTATGTATGGTTTTACCCACAGAGTTCCCGTTCCCGTGGGAATACCGGGTATTCCTTTCTTAGTGCTGATTCAAGTTAGATACCTAATAAATACTTTCACCAAATTTTATTTATTTATATTTATTTTATTTATTTATTTCACTATTTAAAACTCAGACTAATGACATGTCAAACCTACGTATTAAAAAGAATCTCCATACGAAGTTTGAGCTTCATAGCTTTGGTAGTTTCAGAGATTTCGCCTTTTTATATATAAATCTATTTAAAATATAAATACTAATATTATAAACGGTAAAGTGTGTTAGTTTGTTTGTCTTGCTTTCACGTCCCGTAAGAAATCAATGACACGTGACGTTTAAAATGAAGATTGATGTAGGTCTAGGGAGTGAGCGACAAGAACTAATATCCCGGAAAACATGTTATTCTCACGGGAAGACATCATTATGGGATATCCAAATTTCGTTCCATAGTAAAAAATAAATGAGGAAGCATTTTTGGATTGATATTATTGTTAAAATGGAGATAGTTTCTCCTAAAATCACCTCTTATAACCAAAGATAAATGCTTTTGTACAATAATATAACTCGAATCGGGCCAATCTGCGAGCTTCATGAGGTTTTAATTTTATTTTATCTATCGTATATAGTAAAAATATATAGGAAATTTCTTTTTATACAACTAAAAACAAAGTATACAACCGAGTTTAATACTAAACTTTGTCATACAATGTTAATGAGGCTCTTTGTATTGCACGCCTCATAAGCGAAGCGTTGACGTGGGTACTACTGTCACTTCGCGCAAAACATCTGATTTTTCAAACTTAAAATGTCTCTATTTTATCATAAATTGCACTTCTAAAATAATATATACACACACATATCAAGAAAAAACACAATTTTTAAGTCATGATATTTTTGATGCCATTTTTGTTATTTAAAATAGTTAAAAAAATGTTTAAAAAAGGTTTGTCTTGGACGTCCGTGTGTCTATATGTGCGTCTGAATATTTTCTTGTTAACACGATAACGACCGAAATACTTTACTAATCGAGTTTTTTTTTTCTCTTATGCTTCAGTATAATTAGGAATAGAACCCTTTCACTTTTCACGGTCCCATTCGATGTGGTTTAATTGTTATTAAATATTTTAGAAATAATGCACAACATCAATTTTATATTGAAAAATGAGATTATGAGGTGTGCACTTTTGGATTTTCCAAACTTTTTTTAAAGATTAATATTTCCAATAACAAAGCTTTGCATTGCATCTGTAGTCAAATAACAAACCTCAAGAAAAAAATGCTTCTAATTTAGAACTTGCTTCTAAATTGGAAAACATACTTTCAAGCCTTTATCCCCGAAGTTTCATCACCCACGTTTCACCGTATGCTTTGCTTTTTGTCCCACGTAACAGTTGGTGAGCCTATTCCCGTGTTGAAATGGACAGGTGCAGGTTGTGGCGACCTGCTGTTGAATTTTTTCAAGCCGCCCATAAGGCATTTAACTGGCTTAACGACTGCCATGTTACTGGCAACCGGGACCAAAGGCTTAACGTGCCTTCCGAAGCACGGAAACGCTCGCAAATATAAATGCCACAAAGTGGTCACCCATCCGAGGACTAGCCATAGTGAAAGTTGCTTAACGCAGTGATCGTTTACAGAACACTACGTCCGCGGGGCCACGAGCGCTTCTTCGTGGCCCCGCGGACGTAGTGTTCTGTAAACGATCACTGTGTTAAGCAACTTTCACGACTCTAAATTGGAGTCGGTTTGAAATCCTGAAGTGTAACATTCATTCTTTACTAAAAAACTCCATATTGAGATAATTGTTAACAATTTGATATTAACTGTTATACAATTGTCACTCTACTGTTATACGAGTACGAGTATTACAGAAAATTCTGTACTGATTGTAGAATAATATTTTAAGAATATTTGACAGAACAAATGTATGTGTACAACGAAAATGATGAGTGGCACAAATAATTACAGTTACTTAGTTAATTGCATGTTCATTCTGGTATAAAGTGCCCACCAAGATCTCCGGGGCTATAGCGGCCTCAACTGCAATCGGTGTACCTGTTGACTAGCGGATGAATCAACGAAGCAGGCCTATAAGGTGTTGCGAGGTCTGACGCCAGTTGTTCCTAACAATATCAAAAAACAAAACCAAACTATCGCTGTTCTTAGCAGCTAAGTCAAATTGAACCCCACTCTGCAAATCCAGCTTAGAAGCCAGAGCTTGAATGCAACTGGAAATACACTCAGATAAAAACAGAAGTAAATTAGGTAATAATAATAATAATAAAAAATGTCTCAAAATGGATGTAGAGGTGGGACCCGAGGCACCAAAGAGCTCCTTATAATTGATATGACCATTAACCAACAGGTACGCCGTAATCGTCGCAGTCTGGCGACATGTTGGATTGATTATAAAAAGGCTTTTGACTCTGTGCCTCATACGTGGCTTCTGAGGGTGCTGGAGCTGTACAAAGTGGATGCAACTCTTTGTACTTTCCTGCAGTCATGTATGAGGCAATGGAGAACAGGCCTTTGCTATCCAGGATGTCGTCAGACTGTAACAAATGGCTTGCCTATTGAGCGGGGCATATTCCAGGGCGACAGTCTCAGTCCTTTATGGTTTTGTCTAGCACTGAACCCTCTTAGTACTATACTAGAGACTTCAGGGCTAGGCTTTCAGTTGCGAAGAGAAGGTCGAGTTATATCCCACCTGCTTTACATGGACGACCTTAAGCTATTTGCCACCACCAAATTGGAACTGATAGAACTATTGAAGTTAACAAAATCCTTCAGTAGTTCTATTAGAATGGAATTTGGCGTTGACAAATGTGCAGTCATGCATGTAAAGAAGGGTGGGATTGTGGAGTCTGAAGGTGTTGAGCTTTCGGATTCCATAATACTCAGATCTCTCTCCACTACTGAGACCTATAAGTATCTGGGTATATCACAGGCATTAGGAATTAACCAATCTGGTCTGAAACAAACATTGAAGGAGCGATTCTTTGGCCGTCTGAAAAAAGTACTGAAAAGTCTTTTATCAGGCGGTAATAAAGTGCGTGCCTTCAATGGGTGGGTCATACCGGTCCTAATGTATTCCTTCGGTATACTTAGATGGACTCAGACTGAATTAGATGCCCTGGATAGGAGAGTGCGGTCCCTGTTGACCACATTTCGAATGCATCATCCTCGTTCATCAGTAATGAGGTTGTATATCCCTCGGAAGTGTGGAGGTCGAGGCTTTTTAAATGTCAAGACCCTCCATAACCGTGAGATATGCAACCTCAGAGAATATTTTCTCAATGCTGACACGAGGTTGCATCGCGATGTGGTTGCAGTGGATAATGGACATACCCCGCTCTCGTTGGCTAAAGAGAATTGGCATAAACCTATAGTACTTGGTGTTACTGATCGCAAGGAGGTATGGAAGAGTAAGGAGCTGCATGGTCGTTTTTATCAGGCCTTACACAGGCCTGATATAGACTTCAATGCATCAGTATCTTGGCTACGATTTGGTGATCTCTTTGGAGAGACTGAAGGGTTTGTTTTTGCAATTACTGACGAAGTTGTAATGACAAAGAACTACAGGAAGTATATCCTGAAGGATGGTACGGTAGACATCTGTCGGGCATGTCATCGTCCCGGAGAATCCCTTAGGCATATTATTTCTGGTTGTTCGAGTCTTGCAAACGGTGAGTATTTACATCGACACAACCAAGTAGCCAAGATCATTCACCAGCAACTTGCTCTTAAGTACAATCTTGTTGATTTAGAGGTACCATACTATAGATATGTGCCCGACCCAGTTCTCGAAAATGGTCATGTCACATTATACTGGGATCGATCTATTATCACGGACAGGACTATTGTCGCCAATAAGCCTGACATAGTGGTAATAGATCGATTAGAACGCCGTGCAATTATTGTTGACATCACCATACCTCACGACGAGAACCTCATGAAAGCCGAGGTAGACAAACAAAAGAAATATTTAGACTTGGCTCATGAGGTTGTCGACGTGTGGGGTGTGGATTCAGCGATCATTGTACCGATAGTCATATCTGTCCATGGACTTATAGCCAAGAGCCTTGACCAACACCTACAAAGGCTCGCGTTAAACGGCTGGATCAAGGGCCTGATACAGAAAGCAGTTCTTCTCGACACGGCACGTATTGTGAGGAAATTCCTTTCTCTGGAGCCCTAACCACCGGTAGCTTGGTCCCTGTACCCGATACCGGTGGGTCACTATTTTTTATATTTTTAAATGTATTTTTTATTTTATAGATATATTTAAAAATGTAATTGATATGTTGTATAAATAAATAAAGAGAATAATAATAAAAATCGTTGGAACAAATCACACAACGCCATCTGATTCCAAACTAAGCAGAGCTTGTATTATGGTAACCAGATACCTGATAAATTTACCTATATATTTTTAAATACATATTATAGATAAATAACACCCAGACACAGAATAAACCATCGTGTTCTTCACACAAAGTTTTAACCTGGGTGGGAATCGAACTCACGACATCTTAAGTAGCAGTCGGACCACCGAAGCAACACCCCCACCGCGCCACAGAAGCGAATTGTTGTAAGGAATAAAGGTAAACACGACGTAAAGATGCAGGTTTAAAATTAAACAAGTCATTTAAGACTCCAAAAATACATTTTATAAATTTATTGTACTAATAAAATCTTTTAGTTTTAATTATAAGAGCATTGAATGAAACAGGCATTTAACTGGTCATTAATTAATAAAACTTTAACAATATTAATCTATTCCGTAATCAAAAGTTTATTAATTAAGAAATCAGATTACTGGCTTAGAAGTTTTCATTAAAACGAAATTTCATTAATGTTATCAGACATTTAGTGCATCTTAAATTAAAGAAATCGATTATAATTGTTTATTGTAATTTATTTTTTAAAAATTGATTCAAAAATCATATCGCTTATGAATATGTATAATGTAGCTTAACAATCCAATTCCAAACTAACTCTCTAACAGGTTGACTGTATGCTTGTCTGCCACCTCAGTGGTAAAAAGAAATCTCTCACCTTAATAAAAGTCATTCTTTTAGTAGAGCGCCTTAACATCATTCCCGATGTACTTAAGTCAATTTTAGTCACAATCCAATTGCACTTCTAAAATAACTTTAAACACTCATTCACTGCCAATAACTATAACCAAAAAAATAATAATCAGTTTTAAAAATATTTCCGACACTATACAAAAAAAATTTGTTCAACAACAAGAATTGTTTGTTTAACGATGTTAACTGAAATTTATTTTGAGACAGAAACACGTCAGTCCGCCGCTGCAATGTTCCAAGACTGAATTTCCGCCCGCCCAAAGGCCCGAGGCTACACGAAGCTTTCCGATTCAGCCCGATCCAAACCCGATTCATGAAAGCCACTCGATGAAGTGGTAAGGTTTTACGACTACCGTTGGCGAGTGCGGTCGGAACCAATATAAAAGGATGGCTTGACACCTGTTTCTGATTATCATCCAGTACTCATTTTCTATCCTCATAGTTAATCTACTTTAAATTAACCAAATACGAAATTTTCATAAAATGAGCATGTTAGTATTAATATAACATACTGCGTGGGTGATGGACTGATTTAGTGGCGCAGTGATAAATGTATATGACAGCTGTTTTGAGGTCTATATAACGAATACCGTCAGAACAAATATTTTTCTGTGATCTATACATGTTTGTTTCAGAGTTAAGGTGTTTCCTATGTATGTATTTTTAAAAAATATAAAAATATTTATCAGTAGTTTATGCACAAGTTTATATTCGGTAAGAAAAAAAATATAAAAAGAAATATAATAAAATACTGAAGCATATTTATTTTTTTCGAGTCAATACAGCAGTGCAGCATTCCGAAAGCATTTTTAGCAGTGGATCAGCTATTTTAAAAGCATTTTTTTTAAACCTGCTGAATAGAATATAGAACCAGTGACTGATTTTTAACGCTTTGAAATATTATTATAAATTATACTTAAATTTTAATTGAAAAAATTATAAGAAATAAATAACACAACTTAAAATGAATTAAAATAAGTGAAATATCAAAACAATTGTATGATATGCTTTAAAATAAATAATTAACTGTAAATGGTTATTTCAAAATGGTACTACGGGCACCCGAGTTCTATTAATCTTACTTGCAAAGCCTACGATGAGTTGATATATACTTCGAAGGACACCAGCTAATTACTTACGAGTGCCTTACAAAAACCATTAATCATTTGATATTAATTACGGACATCAACAATAATATGAAGCATTAAATGTTGAGCAAGCATTCTACATTATTAATATAGAAAGAGATATCACTAAATATTATAAAACAAGTTATCGTTTGTCTGTGTGTTCGCGATAAACTCAAAAAATACTACAATTAACTACTAAAAAAACTAACTAACTATCTTCATGCTGTATCCCTGACGGGGTAGTCAGAGAAGACAGATCGCCAGGCTTCGCGATCCATGCATACTTTTTTCGCTTTTTCGAGATTCATCAATCGCTTCATACACTCACGTCTGGGTATCCGAGTACTTTTGACCTTTCCGTTACAATTAACTACTATATACTATATATAGTAATACTACAACTACTACTTTAAACTATTTTTAGTTATTTACCTTAATGGATAGAGTGGTTGTTGAGGAAGATTGCAGTATATAATTTGTTAAGTTTTTGTATAAATTGCCTAAAATATAAAGATATTTTTTGGAGGTGTCGGAAAGAATACGACGGCTGGGAGTTTTCAACAAAAAGCTGCCTAAACCTTTAGAGATATAATAAAATAATGTATGGTGAAATTGTGTCTATACTAATATTATAAAGATGAAAGATTTGTAAGTTTGTTTGTAATGGATAGGCTCATAAAAAAATTCTTTCACCATTTTTATTTTATTTTTTTAGTTTTACGTTGAAAGATACAATGTAACGCGATTTTATACGTCCGACAATGTGCCTTCAATGGTTTTGGGTTGTGTTATTATAGGTAGATGATGTGTAAGGATGTTGTGAGTTGTTTTGGGGTTTAAGGAATTTATATATTATCTGTGCGTGTCCATGGTTGGACATCATTTTGAATATTGCATCCTAGGCTAAACAGACTTCTAAAAGTAATTTAACAAAGATAAGTGTAGATTTACAATATCGTGTATATAAATATATACATATATTTTATAATAATTACTATAGTATACTATTTATCATAAATAATAATAATAAATATTGTTGGGACAACTCACACATCGCCACCTGATTCCAAACTAAGCAGAGCTTGTATAATGGTAACCAGATAACTGATAAACATACTTATATATTTCTAAATACATACATATTATAGATAATTAACACCCAGACACAGAATAAACCATCGTGCTCATCACACAAAGTTTTATCCTGGGTGGGAATCGAACCCACGACCTCTTGCGTAGCAGTCGGATGCACTCCCACCGCGCCACAGAGGCAGGCATAGATACAATAATTGTGTTGAAGCTTTTTATTATTTTTTATTAGGTATTGTTGAATGATTTTATTTGATTTATAATATAATCCACATCTTGCTTGAATGCGTTGAGTGCTGTGGGGCGTGTTATGAGTTGAACTAAATTAAATGGATCTATGCTGTTTGGAGTTACGGTAGTGAGGTTTAACCTTGTTTGGATATACCTTGGGCACTCTTTTATTAGGTGGGCGATTGTTTGTCTTGTAATAAGGTCACAGGATCAAAGGTCATCTTTCACCATTAGAAAGCTACATTCTTTGTTAGTAACAAAGGCTTTATTGGATATTCAAAAAGTTTAGGGTTCCGTATGAAATTTCGAATAGAAAAACTTCATCACGCGGTCTAAGCTGCATATGTCCATCTTATTTATTTTATTTATCTATCACGCCTTATCCCCTTAGGGGTGGCAGAGGCATACTTATTGTATGCCC
The DNA here is from genome assembly GCA_948477245.1 of Thumatha senex. NCBI lineage: Eukaryota > Metazoa > Arthropoda > Insecta > Lepidoptera > Erebidae > Thumatha > Thumatha senex. The sequence continues at coordinate 15,349,835 of OX419731.1, read as the reverse complement.
ACTTTTCACCATGTGTATTCCTGTCCCACGTAATAGGTAGTGAGCCCATTGCCGTGTTGAAATTGACAGACGCAGGCTGTGGTGACCTGCTGTTGAAAGTTTTTAAGCCGCCCATAACGCCTTCAACTTGGCTTAACGACTGCCATTTATTTTTTGCCAACTGGTACCAACGCTTAACTTGTCTTCCGAAGCACGGAACTGGGGTGGGTCTAAAGGGTCGAATAAATTTAATAAAATGTGTCTATTATAGATGTTAAATTTGGAAGAAATATTGAACCCGTTGCCTTTTTAGTGAGGTGGTAACAAAAAGGCTAAATGGTCTTATGTGCTAGACACTAATTAGCACGACCAATTAGTCCTTGTAGTCTCAGATTATATATGTCTATCTCTTAACAATAACATACTAGCTTATTATAACAATGGGGGACACAGGAATGGAAAAACTTCACCACACAGGCGAAGCTGCGGGCATCACCTAGTAATACATATATGTGTGATTGACTTCAATATTTGCGTTCTTTCTCCTTTATAATAACAGGTAAAATCCTCTAATATACCGCAGTTTTACAGGTACGTACATGTTAAGGGGTGGAATATTGCATTCGAAACTGCAATAAAATCGGGATCATCTGTTATGAGTATGACTCCACTTGTAAGCTTTAACAATGGCATCAAAATGCTGCACGTTTCATATGAATCTCGCGTTCGTAGTCTTTTGAATGGAGAGTATCCGATGAAAGTATAATTTAATATCTATTTTGTTACTAAGCTTTTATTTACAGGCCGTTGTGTATAACGGCGAGGAAAACTGTCACCTGACCCCTTGGGTGTTGCTGGAACTAAGTCTCGTAAGTTAAATTTGATTTACTTTCCGGTATTCGAATAAACTGATATTTTAGTTTTATGTACTACCGCTATAAGACTCGGGACTTCACGCTAAACAATTTTGTACTTACATTCATTCATTCAAAAAATTGTTTCGCGTGAAGTCCCGAGTAGTATATAAAATATGAGTATAAACCGCGAAAGTTTAAAAATAATTAATATAGTATTATATGATATCACATATGAATTGTTTTTAACATTAACACGACATATTCTGTCATAAACCTATTTAAGCACACCACATCACAAATTAGTTTCCTTTGCAGGAATTATCTACTAAAGTTCTAAGGTAACATTTTATTCAAGAAGGATTCGTTTCACAATTAAATCTACAGTTTTAATTGTGAAACGATTGTTAGTCCAGGATTTGGTTGTTGTTAAAACCCCTAAAAAGTAATTAAGATTACCTTAGCTTACGGAAACGAGTTTATTGATCTTATTTATTTGTAAGTGAAAGTAGAAAACAATTGACACAGATTATTATTTAATTTTACGGTGAGACTAACTAAATTAAAGTCTTGGGTGCTAATTTATACGTATACGCCTCTGGACCAACACATCAACATCTAATCAATATAATATTAACATATATTTTTGCGAAAGGGTAGATGAAGTCAGAGTAGACCGAGGCTTATAATGTAAGCCATGTGACCAGATTGCTTAATAACGGACAAGTCAAAAGTACTTGGATACCCAGGCAGGTGTGTAAAATTATTAATAAATCTGCGGGAAGCGAAAAAATGTGCTGGATCGCAAAGCCTGGCGATCTGTCCTCACTGGCTACCCCGTCAGGGATACAACGTGAAAATGGTTAGTTAGATAATATTTACATTTATTTTTAAATTATATTTATCAATAACTCGTGTTCCAAAATTTTGGTTTATTTGACGATAGAAATAAAGTTACTGATCAGAGTATAGTCATATTATATAGTGACCGGCTTTTTGCCCAAAAGGTTAGGGAATTTAATGTTAAATACTATACATTACACCAGTTTATTTTTTTTATTTATTGACAGAGAGTTGTACTTTATTCTACTTAATAGGTGGTAAACTTAGTGCTGTGTCTAATAGAAAAGACGCGGTCAGTGACATGATTCAAACAGCTTATACGGCAGCTTGCCTTAACGACTGCCTTATTACCGGCAGCCAAGGTCAATGGTGTTGTGCCTTGGGAGTAGAAACTCTCTTAAATGGAAAAGCCATAAATGGTGACAATTGGTGACCATTTCAGGACTGAACGTAGCGAAAGATGCTTAACGCGGTTATTGTTTACAGACAACTGAGCAAGCGAAAACTGATTAGAGTCGCTATACTAATTCTGGATCTTAACAATTATAAAGTATTGTTATTTTCCCTTACGATAGACTTTAAATCTCATTTCAGAAAGTTTTGCACCCGAGCTTAAAGCTTTTACAGAGCTTTAAAGTTACTTGATATTAGATATTTCGGCAGCGTCTAATGGATCCACACAGGCATTTCACGTTGTTATTTAATTTAATACAAAAACAAAACATAAACCATTAAAATTGTTTTAAGTTTTAATGACAGTAGACAAAGTTTGTAGCGAATTCAAATGAGATGAAAATGGAGACCTGACATGATTAATTACTTTTATAATGATAATGTTGTGAGTAGGATACTTCTATTTGCCTCTTCCTCATTTTAAGTGTTTTTATAGTTGCTTCCAAATCCTACCTCAATTTGGAACCTGAGGTTCATTTTTATTTGGCTCCTAGGAACAACTATCGTTTAGCTATCGTTTGGCTAATGTTGGGAGCGACAGGTGTTCGATCCCAGTTAATCAACAGGTGCACAGCACAGCAGGTCACCTAGACCCCAGAGACCTACTTACATACATACATACATTTTGTCACGCCTTTATCACCGAAGGGGTAGGCAGAGACATACTACACGCCCACATTACACCGTATGCATTTTTGTTCCACGTAACAGGTGGTGAGCACATTGCTGTGTTGAAATATACGGGCACAGGCTGTGGCAACCTGCTGTTGAAATTGTTCAAGCCGCCCATAAGGCCTTCAACCAGGCTTAACGACTGCTATTTTACTAGCAACCGGGACCAACGGCCTAACGTGCCTTCCGAAGCACGGAAACGCTCGCAAATATAAATTCCACCAAATGGTCACCCATGCAAGGACCACCTATAGCGAATGTTGCTTAACGTAGTTTTCGTTTACAGAACACTGAGTCAGCGGGGCCACGAGCGCTTCGGGTATCTTACTTACTCAAGGGTTATCTTACACCCAGTCTACAATAATTCTATTCTTGTTTATCAATCACGCTTTATCATCGAAAGGGTGGCAGTGGCGTATTATGCGCCCACATCTCACCATGTGTATCCTTCTCTCAAGTAATAGGTGGTGAGCCCATTACCGTGTTGAAATCGACAGACGCAGGTTCTATTTGTCTAATTCGATCGAAAACTTCGTTAGATAAAAGTATTAAATCATGGCCCGTAGTTTCCATATGCTTAATATGTTTCTATTGATGAAGAAACTACATTCAAAGTACAGAAAAAAGGTATGAAAATGGATATTGACTTTAGTTTTCTTTAGTATTGATGAATCTTGAAGAAGCGAAAGAAGTATGCATGGATAGCGAAGCTTTTTTTTTTTTTGAATTATAGCCCTAGGTCTCCCGACAGACTTTATCCGCTTCCGCGGCCTCGTTCAGGGGGTGTATCGCGAAGCCTGGCGATCTATCCTCTCTGACTACCCCGTCAGGGATACAGCGTGAGGATAGTTTTTATTTAAGTTGCAATGAAATTGTAACTGTCACTCTGAAATTAATTACTTAGCATCTGCTTCGCTTTACTCTTTGTTAAGCGATTGAGAGATAAAAGTCATTTACACCAATATCATCTTCTAATCATATTCACTATCACAATTTTAGCTGGATAACATCTGACTGAACCCTAAGATGAGGCCTTGAATCAACCAGCGACCCTCTACTGCTTTTTTGATTCACAGTAGCTATTGGAGAACGTATCTCATCGTCTGTATCACGTCGTTAATTTTGGTTATGTCGGTGAGTCGGGTTTTTCGGATGTCCTTGTTGCTGATTCTATCACGAAGTACCACTTTGAGCATAGTTTTCTGAATTTCCCTTTGAGCGATAGCAAGCCTCTCTATTAGGAACAGATGCCGAAGATCACATCCCAGTGCCATAAGTCATCACCCGCAACACACATTGACCAAATACTCTACGCTCAAGATATTGTGGTATTTTTTCCGAAAAGATGTTCTGTATCTTCCCGCTGTCCAAATGAGTTGGATTCAGAAATTGATCTCTTTCTAAAAAAACATTTTACCTAAACAACGTTTCTTTCAATAGAAATTATTGCCGTAAAACCTCTTTATTGAGGTTGAGAGCAATTCTATAGCTGTAAAAAAGTCGTCACGTTTTTCGGATACGCGCCATGTTGTTTTGAAGTGAAACTTCTTTATCATAAGAGAAACTTCTTAACATAAGTGAAACTTCTTTAACCCGTTTGATATAAATTTTATAGCTGTAAAAAAAATGTCGTAAAGACGTTTCACTTCTTACCTGTGTACACACACATATTTTATTTTAATTACAGACAACTCAGTTCTAAACTAATAACTTTATTATCAAGCTAATAAATAACCCGAGACCAGCTATTATCACTATTTCCTTCGTTAGTATTTATGTTGAGAATCTTAGGAAATTAACTGCCTCTTGCGGAGTGCGGGCTAAAAACTATTAAACTTTAAAGTGGGTCCGCAAGAAACAGTTTAAAATCTTATTAAAATCCTAGCTGCTGGTCTTTATAAGTGTATTGCAAGTGGTATAATTTTGTAGAAGTTAAGTTCTTGTACATTTTTTTACAGGCAAAAGGCTACTTATAATGAAGATTAGAAGATGAACTTCACATCATTTAAACGACCCATTCCCATGAATTGCAGTTAGTTATTGTTGAATATTTTACATACCGAGATAGCATACAGATAAATAAAATTAAATTATCTGTTTGTAATTCAAAAGATACAGATTTTTCACTAAATATGTATGGAAGTATATACGATACTTAAATAAAAAAACAAATTTAAAAAGATTTTTTTGTCTGTCTGTTTACTCCAAAAAATATCTGAAACGGCTGGACCGATTTTGACGGGACTTTCACTAGGAGATAACTAGTGTTATTAAAAGTAACTTAAACTACATCTTATACTCGTATTTCCACGGAAACGGGCATTACGCGGGTACAAACGCAGGTCGTCCGCTGGTTTAAAATAAAACACAAACTTTATATGACACAAACGTTCCAACACATTATCTAAGGGACCGGCGCAAGTTATTTCTGAAGTCAGTGAGCGAATTGCGTTTGATCAAATGTAAATCTCCAATTTCCGGGAATATTTGCAAGGAAGAAATATCATCTTAAGGAAACGTACTCTTGACGCTCACAGATTTATAACCAAAGAATATTCACTGAATATCTTTTACATGTTCACTGGACACTGTAAAATACCCTCATTTTACTGTTTACTGTGAGAAATAAAACCCCTGTAATATAAATTTATTCTCTAAGTTTTGCAGACCCTACGTTTTGGGTGATCTATTTCAGACAGCATCCGCCATCTTTAAATATTGCCGTCTCAGAACATTACCAGAGCTTATATACTACATCTGTTTGCATTCAGAAACAGCACTCCTTCAAAGGAGAGGCCATTCTGACACCCACACTGGCCTGCAGATAAATATTCAATTTAATAAATGCTGTACTTAAAATAAAATATTTGTAAATAAAAATTAAATATTTTATAGTGTAGAGTTAATCTTCGTTAACTCTAGTAGTAGGTACATTCTTTTGACAATATTAATATATCAGATATATTGTTTAGATAGAAAAGAGTATTTTTATCTCCTTATTCATTAGGAAAAAACAAAAAAAATGGTTTTAAAGAACTACTATCTTCTCTTCTTAGCAGGTAACTTAACGTAATTTAACTTTCACACCAATTTGTAATTATTTATTTAAAATGTATATACACATAGTTTAGACAAAAGCATTAAAAATACTATAGAAGTAGTAGCTTACAATGGTACATACAATGGTAAAATAAATTTTCTTCCAGCATTCAGACAAGAAGATAGCTTGAAAAAGTAAATCAAAAGTAGAAGTGTTTTAGAAATCTATTATCTATTAAATGTATGCCTTTTAGGTCCGTATTCTAGAACTTTTCTCAATACTCAATCAACGCTTAAGGCGGTTTGCCTTATAAAATCTACTCTCAAGCGTCGATTGAGTATTGAGAAACGTTCTAGAATACGGACCTTAGTGTCTGAGGAAACAAAAGTAAGTACATCTTAGTGCCGTTATATTTGTATAACCTGAATTCTGAATATAGGGCGACCTTTTTAGCTCCATAGCTTTTTATGTAGCTATTGTCGGCTGGCATCGGAGCTGCGCGGATAGCATTCGAATAGTCATGGTGAATAAGCTGGTTATTTATCTGTAGATACCACCAATGTGTACCAGTTTGCCTATTGATACACTTACGTCTTTGCTATAGAGGTAAGGTTATGATGTTCGATCGAACAACGATCATCAACAAAAATAACAAGATAATTTGAATCCGTTCTTTCATCTAATACGACTATGGCCAACATAAGTAGCAGTCATATTAGTACTTATTTATAGTCTATGTATTACTCCACAGATTTTGACAAATGTGGTTATTAAACATGCGTATTCTGTGAAACATGTATTGCTATCAAAAAGTTAATAATAAAACACAATAAATTAACTAGTAAATAAAGGATTCTGCAATTTAGTTATAGATTTATTCATATGTCATTTAAACAGTAAATAAATACTGCGATCAAAATCAAAATTAAGTCCAACATTAACATTTTTGAGACGTCACTTCCACACTATCACGATCTGACGGTCAGTTCATTCGTAAAGAGAACGGTCAATGGTCCTCATTTAAATTCAAAACAGACATTCATAAAGATTTAATGTTGACGTTTATCCCTATTCAAACTATTTGAAATAGGAACAAACAGAAACTAAACCTTATTAAAAGTATAACGAAACTCCGTAAACAAAATACTATGATACACTGAATATGTCTGAATAAGTAAATAGATACCACATTATCTGAACTGTGAGCATTTGCTCCATCTAGTAAATGGCTTGTGTACCTCATTAAACTCTCGCGCGATCCACGAGACGAGCTGCAAGCCGCGAGTGTTATGGTACATTTTTTTCGATCTCGCGGCTCTTCTCGCAGCTCGCGTGACTCGCGCGCAACACACTTCAAACCCGCGTTATAATGCGGGTTTGATGAACAACAACGAATGACGACACAATTCACAGAGAACTGGGATAGAATGACGGTTGACTACTACTTTCGGAATTCTGAGCGACAAAAAAGACACGATACACACAGTATAGTTAGTTAAAACTAGTTTTATTTAAGAAGCAGAGATGGGGTGCCCTATTTACCTTCAAAGTTTAATACTATTAAATTATTGCATACTAATATTAAAAATAGGAAAGTGGGTTTGTTTATTTGTCTGTATTTTACATCGAATGAAAAACATGAATTAATGTGATTTTAGGTTAGGGATTAAATCTTAGAGAAAATAAAAGCAGCCATAACAAAATTCACGCGGGAGGTAAAACGACAATGGGCACACCACCTGTTACGTGGGACAAAAATGCACACAGTGAAATATGGGTGTATAATATGCCTCAGCCCCTTTGGGAATAAAGGTGTGACTGATATACATATTAACATGCAATGCGTTAATAAAATTTGAACAAGCTCCGGATTGAACAAAGTCCATTGTTAGGAATTGTTTTAAAGACTTTGATTTTGTTAAGGTTATGAAAAGAGAAACACAAATTAGAACAATTTAATATGCTTAAGAAGCCGGCGAACAACAAATTTCCCATACAAACGTTATACCAATATCATTTTCAATTTGAGAAGATCTGGACATATCATCGCCGTTATTCGAATTAAGAAAGTATTTTTATATGTTACAGTTCAAATTTTTTCATAAAAATATATTTACCTACTGAAAAATATATGTAATTATATTTCGTACATTTTTATTGACATTAACGAGATATTTTCCGCCTATTTGTTTTATATTACAAACGCAATTAATCATTATGTAATTTTAACAGAAACACAGATTATATTGTCTAGTTACACAATGTCTTAAAGAAAATCAAAATATAATCAAGTTTCATTCATCATTTTTGGTATTCGCAAATGCACACAAATTTCTACTAATTTCGAACAGCCATCTTGCTGTTCTACTCGCACGGGACGGTGGCGCGGGGCGAGCGACAGTGATAGCGATATGTCCGAGGAACGGCATTTGAACGGCCCTCCGCCGGACTCTTAAGTCCATTGTCGAGCGCTCAAATTTGTATTCCTGTTTCAGTATTGTTGAAATGCACAAATTATATTTCTACAAAGAGAATTGAGTTTCCTACCTAACTAATAAGTATTTAGTGATAATTTTCCTCAGAAATCGGTTTCTACCCCAGCCATTTATGTAAAACTATTTGAAAGTATTTTTAAATATAAATAAATACGTGTGGATACTAAAATATTATTTTACGAAATTCGATCATACTCGTCGTCACAAGTCTCTCGGAAATAAGTACAAAAAACCAGAATTTGGTGGTAAATAAGAAAAATTACTTGATGATTTTAATCTCAGGTTGAATCGGTAATTTACCTGAAAAATATGATTTCGCCATTCCAAGAAGATACGGAGTTTCAGAACAGTGAGTACCAACACATAATATCTTGATATGCCTGATTTTACTTCCCGCAATACTCAGCACCAAATTCATGGTACACAAGTCAATCTCTGTTTTATTGATAGGTTGGTTGAATTAAACAAGGAAATATAAGGAAGGAAGGAAATATAAATAAGTTAGTTAGTTAGTTATATCAGGTCCAAAACTGTTTATACTAGATGCGTATGAAGAACGCCCGAGTAGAATATCAAAGTGATCCATCCCAATATCAGTTAAATTTTCATCTCTGCACAATTTGTTTGTCAATTCAATGTGGTACTTTCACATCAAATGAAAAACAAAGTAACAGATTTATAATTTAACATAAGCAATTTATTATAAATTAAGAAAAGTCTAATATTTCCCGAAACATCCAAATTTACAAAGTTGTACATTACTTTTTAATTTACTCTTAGCTTTTTTAAAACATATTTTCCTTCTACAAGTTGAGTGACGTCCTTAATATTTTTTTCCGCAACTAGGTAGGTATACTCGTACCTATTACTCCATTGTAGCTATGACAGCGTCCGTCTGCCGAAGTAATGGGTTGGTCCGCTTCGTTAACCCGATTCCGCCCCCTCTCCGCTGTACCCAACGCCATCCATCGGAACAACTTACCCCATTCTCCCTTTAATGAAATAAATAAATGAAATCGTCAAGTCGGACATTTCGCATCAAAATATACAGATGGACAGACGTATTGACTTGCTTGTGGAAGAATGTCATGAAATTTCATAATCACTGTCTTTCTCTTTTAATTATTAAAATGGTTGGTTGTATTGGCATTATCTGTCCAAGTAAAGTTAGTAAGCTTTAGAAAGGCGGTTAAAATCATTTCTAGTAGAAAATCTTCTCTGTCTTTTTTTATATTTGGCACGTCAAAACGATATTGCCCGCCTGTTGGTAAGTGTAGGGGAATGTCTGTCTGTCTGACTGTCCCTACATCATTCCCCCTTTAAAAAGAAAATACTCACCAAGTAAATGCAAACAAAAATCAAGATATAATTATTCACAGTTCACAATCAATAAAATAAAAACAATCATCACAAACAATATAATAAAACGCTGATCATACATCACTGCACACAGAGTCGTACAGTATCATGTTACTTAAGTGGCTTCAAGAATGTTGAATCGACATACATATGTATACGATATACCTATATATACTGTTCCTACGTTAGAACTGTAAATAATTGAATGAAATCTGAATATGTATGTCGTATATTCATTACGCCACTTTAAATTAAGTGTACAAAACACTAAATAATTGAATAAACGCGTTTCACCATTTTACCATTCACCAGTTTGCTAACACCAGTTCTGCATAAGACGTTATACAGGGTGGCCCATTTAAAACGGTCAGTATGGGCAACTCTGAAACTGAAAGGAAATTACATTAAATGATGTGAAAAACAATGACTGTTATTCATTTTAGATATCATGTTTAATAGTAATATTTACTGCTTAAGATCTACGAGTTAAAAATAATGCAAGTTTTATTCTTCGATAATTCAGGGTTCGATTCCCGACCGTGTACAAGTTATATTTTAAATCTATGAATGCATAATCGGCAATAGGCTCACCACCTATTACGTGGGACAGGAATACACATAGTGAAATGTGGGCATACAATATGTGTGCCTCTGCCACCCTTTCGGGGATAAGGCGTGATAGTTATGATATGAATGCAGTTTTTCTTTAAGTTTTTCTAATGATCAAAATCGGTAACATGGTTCCTTGGAAGAGATCTTTCTATGTCTTTTAGTTTAAGAGTTGCCCATACTGACCATTTTAAACGGGCCATCCTGTATACGAAGAAGCCAATTTGCGAGTGTCGATTTTCGCTGATTAGCGAAGTAAAGAACATATTACCACATTTTGGCGATGGGTTTATATTGAAATGCTTACAGCATTATAGTTTAACAGGTCATTATAGTATATTAGAGGCTAATATGGCATAACCTTTAACAGGTCCAGATCGAACCCTCCCAATAATCCCTGAAGACGATTAATCAACACACAGCTGAAACCGCTGGGTTAGAATCATGAAATTTTGCACAAATATTCCTTAAGTACAGTAGGCAATAAAGAAGATCAAGAGAGTGTCAAGGTTATCCTATACAAATCTGGTAGTAGAGCATGTTGAGGTTCGCGTATCTCTGGGCTGCAGTTAGCTTAACGTTTAGCGTAACGCTTTAACGACGTAATAGGGGTTACGTCATCATAGGAATACGTACGAGCGTTCGGGCTTTTGGATGGGTTAGCGGTCGTAGCTCTGCTATGGGGTGATAATAGTTGCGTTGCGACTAGCATATATAGCATAGTTTGGCCGAGGGACCAAGTTCTACGTGCGTAGCATTATTACGGAAGTACGAAAATAGGTACTTGTTGATTATGACGGGTCATAATTGATAGGGATCGCATAATTGCAAAAATATAGGAGCCTATATATTTTCGTTGCAAAATCACATTTGCGTAAACATACCCCAAATCTTCAAATGCAGATAGGGTTTGTAAGTAACTTTGATAACACTTAAAACGAAGAAGATTCAAGTTGTTATTTATTTGTATTGCCACAACCGGAGTGCCACTGTATTTTATAAATTTGTACCAAAATAACAAGAAATAACAACTTAACATTAATGTACATAGAACACTATACTCATTTTTACATTTATTATAACTACAAAGTGCAAAGCTAACAACTGCATTTTCTATCGAGCAACATAAAACGGAAATTGCAAATTGTGTAACCAACTACGATCGTAGACAGTTTATTTCAGATCGCGTAGCAGTACTTCGTGTAACAACGCTACGTCGTAGCAGATATGTTAGTTTTATAAAATGAAACCTATTTTGAAATCAGTATTCGTACAACTCGAAGAAAAGTAACTGTTGTTAGTGAGTAGTAGAACATTGGATAATTTAAAAAGCTTACATAAATAAATAAATATTGTGGGACACTTTTATTTTTTACTTATTTTTATTATTTTTATTATGTGGAGATATCCTCTTTTGAAGACGTTAACAGATTTTGGTGTGGAAATTCAAAGGGGCTTGGCAAAAATTGCTTTAAGCACTAAGTCCCCCAATATTACGTGTAAGTATTTTAAATGTATTTTTTTTAACCAGTACAACGCTTTCTTTTCTCTATCAATTTTCTTATACGTAATACGTCCTTGATGTAATGAAAAATTATTTACTCAAGCATATAGTATATCCTTATTATAAATTAGGACCTTATTATAACTTAATATTTTAGTTTCCTATATACCACCTAGACTTATACATATTCAAAATTTCAGTAAATGAAATTTCATATCAAATGGTGTTCTTTAATATAAATCCCAAATATAATCAGATGTAATTATACATGAGATATACAAATACTAAGGTAAAGTAAGCATGTTGTACCGGACTAAAAAGTTTTTTTTTCCTTTTTAGGATTCTGTTCCTCAAAAGAAAAAAGCTCCCTTTTGTTGTCCTTTGTCGCTCTGTACCTCTGTCTATCCGTCCGCCCGTCTGTCTGTCTGTCCGTTATATCGAGAACGCAATGAGATATCGAGTTGAAAAATCATGACGTGCATAGTAGCTTTAACCAGTACAACATAAAAACTTCTCATTAAAAGATACATAGGCAAGGAATTAAATTTTATAGGGTATACCTACCCATCTTATTGTATATTAGGCAAGTAATACTGCCTTACACTACTGGAATATAGAAAAATATAAAAACTATACATTTAAAATTAAAATAATAAATAAATACCCACCTACTATCACGGTGGGAGAATTCGACTCGCATTTGTCCAGTAGGTTATTTGCATTTTCATGATTTGCGTCCACATTGGACCTAAGGTCCAAATTTCAATCTCATCGGAAAATTAGTATAAAATCAATTACCAAATTTGACTGTTCACAACAGACAAGTTTATATAAGCTTTATTTGGACTAGACGGCCGTTGAGAGAGAATGTCCCAAAAAAATGGTAACACGGTAAAAACAATACCAAGTAAGAAAAATATATTTGGACAAACTTTACCGTGCCGACTGTAGCCTTGCCGAAAGTTGTAGTAAAGAGTTATAATGGTTTGTGACTGTAGGCTTTCAAAGCTGCGAACTTATATGAAAAACGCCGTCAGTTGGTCTATGTATGTCATTTATACCTCTATATGGTAACTCTAGGTTAGCTATGAGTTGTTTAGGCAGGGGAACGCTCCCTGGGGTGTGGGGTAGGACAACCTCCACGTGGTACACCCTGGTAACGTGGACGACGATGTGCGCTTTATTGGAGGCGCACGTCGTCGCCCACGGCCAATAGTCCACCAAAGAGGGGGCCGTATTGGCCACTTCGGGTTGCTCCGTCTACACTCTGCTTTAGGCAGAGCGTATTGAGCGAAGAAACCGCAGGACATGTAAGCTCTCTGCTCACGCAGGGGTTTACAGGCATTCGTGCCAGCGTCGGTGTTGGGGAGGTCTAGCCATCCCCCCGCGTTTCGTAACCCCTAAGATCATCCGCAGCGACCAAACTGGTGGCACCAGTTGGTATGCGGTGGTCCTGAGGGCCGAGGGGCTTGCCTTAATTGGCCGGCTCGCGACAAGGACAAGTCTCTAAAACCCGACAGCGAAGTCGTTAAAACCTGTGGGGCACCTGTAGCACCCCACAGTATACATTCCACTCCCCGGAATGAGCGTCACCCGGGGAGTTGTCGTCTGTTTGTCTCCACTTGTGGGATCAAATATGAATAACGATTTTTACCAAAGCCCAAAAGGCCCGGAGGTGTGCCTCAAAACCACCCCCCAAACGAACGCAGAGGTTACGTCAATCCCGGCTGGTATACGCATTGTGCTGGTATACGCATTTCGGGTCTGGATGACACGGCCACGACGGAGGAGGTAATCTCCGCCATCGTGGAAGCAAGCGACTGCCCCCGGGACCAGATAAGGTCAGGCGATATTCACTCTGGGCCAACTGGTCACGGAACGGTAGTCGTGAGCTGTCCCGTCGCGGCAGCTCAGAAGATTGCGGACAGACGGAGCCTTCTCATTGGGGGCTTCCTCAAGGCGCAGGTGCATCTCCTGCAGCCCCGCGAGTTCCGGTGCTATAGGTGCCTGGCCGTGGGGCATGTGGGGGTGCAGTGCACAGCGGAAGTCGATGTGGGGGATAGGTGCTTCCGCTGCAGCCAACCCGGACACAGGGCTATTGCCTGTAACGCTCCACCACGCTGTTTGAGATGCGTGGCGGAGGGCAAGACGGCTGAGCACCGGGTGGACAGCAAGTCTTGCGCCACCTCAAGGCCAAAGCCCCGATCGGCTATAGGAGGGAATGAGGGTGCCGCTCAAGAGCGTTCACGTTCACGGCGGGTTGCGAATATGGACGTTCATTAATGAATGCACATATCCGCATCCTGCAGATCAATCTGAACCACTGCTCCGATGCTCAGGATCTTCTGTACTAAACCATCGCGCAGTGGTCCATCAACGTGGTCGCAGTCGCCGAGCCGTACTGGGTTCATCCCGGAAGCCCGGTGGCGCTAGATCGCTTGGCGACTATCTTTGGGGGGTCCGGCGCGGATACCTCGCGCCTTGCAATAATTGCAAGAGGCCCAGGTTGTGTCGCGGCGGTTTATGAGGGAGTGGCGGTCGTGGCTGTTTACATCACGCCGAACCGCGACCAGCATCAGTTTGAGCTATGGCTCTCTGAGCTAGACGTCGTTCTCACTGCATGCGGCCCTCGCCCTGTCCTGGTCTTGGGAGACTTCAACGCCTGGTCCTTGGCTTAGGGCTCCCGCGGGACCATTGGCAGTGGGAGAATTCTGGAGGATTGGGTCACTACCCGTGGCCTAGAAGTCCTCAACCACGGGGAATGTCACCACCTGGGAGCGAGGGGGACTCAGTTTAGTCGTGGACGTATCGTTCGCGGCCCCCGGATCTCACTCACCGTGTCCAAAACTGGCGCGTAGTGGTGGAGGAGGAGACGAGGTCCGACCATAGATATATTCAGTTTGATGTTTCCCCTCCGCCTAATCTACCGCCAGTAATCGCGAATCCTCCGGAAACGCGTTGGGCGCTTAAACGTCTAAATCATCTCTCCAGGAAGCGGCCATCGTGCAGGCCTGGATTCCGGCACCAGAGAGACCTGCCGATGTGAATACTGAGGCAGAGTGGTTCCGGAGAGTCATGTCTTAAATATGCGATGCGGCGATGCCTAAGGTTAAACCCGGGCCGGTAAGGAGGCAAGTGTACTGGTGGTCGCCGGAGACTGCACAGCTGCGAACAGCTTGCCTGACCGCGTGCCGCCGGTACACCAGGTTCCGCAGAAGAATTCCGAGGAGGAGCTATATGAGGGGTACAAGGGGGCCAAGAGGGCCGTCCAAATAGCCGTAAAGCGGGCCAAGAGGTTGGCCTGCGAAGAGCTGTTAGAGACCCTGGAGTAGAACCCGTGGGGGCGCCCGTACCTTATGGTTAGGGGAAAGCTTCACCCTAAGGCGCCTCCACTGACCCAGAGCCTCCAGCCAGATAGACTGGAGAGGGTACTGGATGCTCTGTTCCCTACGGGAGCACAAGAGCACACTGCCCCATGCATGGCTCCACCTCAGACGTCCAACGTGGATTCCAGTGACGATGACGTGCCCGAAGTCACCGAAAGTGAGCTAGGGGCGGCAGTATAGCGGCTTAAAGCCCGCAAGAACACCGCCCCTGGACCCGACGGCATACCAGGCCGGGCATGGGTCCTGGCCCTTGAGGAACTAGGGCCTCGACTGGCAGGGCTCTTTAGCGCATGCCTTGAAAGGTGCCAGTTTCCCAAGGAGTGGAAGACGGGGAAACTGGTCTTAATCCGTAAAGCAGGGCGGCTGGTGGACTCTCCGTCCGGTTACCGGTCGATCGTGTTGCTCGACGAGGTGTGTAAGCTCTTTGAGCGTATTATAGCGGAACGCCTTGTCAATCATTTCACGGACGTGGGGCCAAACGGCGGATAACCAGTTTGGTTTCCGCCAGGGGCGCTCCACTGTGGATGCGATCATGCGCGTCAAGAGCCTGACAGAGGAAGCGGTTTCGAGGGGTGACGTGGTGGTGGCGGTGTCTCTTGACATCGCCAACGCCTTTAACACTCTACCTTGGAGCTACGTCATGGAGGCACTTATCTATCATAGAGTGCCTTCCTACCTCTGTCGTATTGTCGGGGCATACCTATCCGAAAGGGCGGTCGCTTACCCGAGCTGGCTAGGGCTAGGTCGGCGAGAGGTGTCGTGCGGTGTTCCACAGGGGTCAGTCCTAGGACTGCTCCTGTGGAACATTGGCTACGATTGGGTGCTGCGTGTTCCGTTTCTCGAAGGTGTCAGCGTGACGTGCTACGCCGACGAAATCCTCGTTACGGCGCGAGGAGCAACGCACAGACACGCAGCCCTAAAGGCCACGGCAGGTGCTGCTCAGGTCGCGGGTCGCATTCGGCAGCTGGGACTGGAGGTTGCCCTGCACAAATCCGAGGCTCTGTGTTTTCACGGGCCTAGGAAGCGGCCTCCTCCAGGATCCAGCATAACAGTGGGGGGCGTTATCATCGGCATCGAGCCTTCGATGAAGTATCTGGGGCTCGTACTCGATAGCCGATCGCACTTCGGACATCATTTCCGAAGTTTGGTTCCAAGGTGGCATGTCTTCTTGCCGAGACCCCTCCATTGGACTTTTTTTTTTGGGGCCCTTGCGTCCAAAAAAAAAACGGGGAACGCTCCCTGTTGCTCACATTTTAATATTAAAAATTATGCGTACAAGGTTACTCGAACGAATTGGTTATCAAACAATCTTAAGTCTCAATAGATTTCCTAATAGGTATAAATGATGCAATGTCTTTGTTTCGTCGTTCGTTAGTTGCACGTTGACAACGCAAACGACTGTTTAATCGCCATTTTCAATCGCGCAAATATACTATAGTAGATAAAGCTTTAAAAAAAAATATATCTTGGAAAATGAAAAATCTAATTATAGGACAGCTTAATTTACACAACGATAGGGCAGCCACGTCGGAACTGGACCGCCTAGTAATAGAGAACAAATTAGACATTGTCCTCTTACAGGAACAATATCAGAGCGCCCACCCGCAGGTGGGCGCTCTGATATTGTTCGCTCGTGCCTTGGCATGTAATTGTACCACTCTGTTATGCGTAACAGCGCATAACAGAGTGGTACAATTACATGCCAAGGCACGAGCTGGGATTTATGTTTCTAGTACAAATTTTACTGTAACATCTTTGAGCAACCTCATAACATCTCATTGTGCTGTTGCTGAGGTTACTTCCTCGGCCTATAGGGTGTTTGTTGTGAGCTGCTACTTTTAATATTCACATCGTATCGATCCTCACTTACACCATTTTCGTCACGTCCTGCAGTCTCTTGCGGGTCAAAGAATAATCATAGGCGCTGATGTCAATGCCTATTCTACATTATGGTATGGCAAACTACGTGTATTCGATAGGGGCCGGCGCTGTGCCTTCGAAGAATTCATTGCAGAAATGAATTTATCTATACACAATTGTCCCAATGCACTACCTACTTTATGCGGCCCTATGGGTGAGTCTTCTATTGAAGTGACGCTTTCACGCGGCGACGTCTCGATATCCGAATGGCGTGTCCTCCCGGATGCGTCCTGTAGTAACCATCGTCTAATCGTTTACGAGCTCTTACCCGGTGATGCACGAGAGGCGCAAAGTACTACTTGTAATTTCAAATATAAAAGTAGGGGCGCAAACTGGGAGCTCTTTGATTCTCTGTTTGCGGCTCACGCTAAAGATTTTGGTCGTGGTAACCTGTCTGTCGAAGAGAGTGCTTCGTTAATGTCAGAATCTTTTACCTACTGTACCGACGTGGCTATTGGTCGTGGATCTATTAACAACACTCGGAGATGCGATTGGTGGAGTGATCGTTTAGCTGAGCTTCGAAGGCGTTTCCGGAGAGCTCGTAGAAAATTATATTATTTTAAATAACATAAAATTAGTGCCGGTGCGGAAGACAATATCTTTTTACTTGCTCTTAGAGTTGCCAGGTCCCATTACAGGGCGGCTGTTAAAAATCAAAGGGTAATTTGCTACGTAAACTAGTGCATGGGCTGGAAGCTGAGGGTCCCTGGTCGCCTATATACCATGAGTCAGTCCAGCCGCGACCACGGGCGCTGCAACGCGCTCGAAACGTCGGTGAATGTAAGTACAAAATTATTTCGCGTGAAGTCCCGAGTAGTATATAAAATATATACCATGAGTTTAGGGCTAATCGTTCTGTAGATCTGGCCTATGTACGAAATATCAAAATTAACAACTCGCATACTATAGGTCTAAAGGAAACCGTGGATTACCTCTTGGATTCTCTTATACCCGACGACTGCTCGGAGAACGATAGTGATTATCACTGACAGATAAGACAGTGGGCTCTTGAGCCACCATACTCACCCCAGTCAGACCTACCAACTTCTGATGAGTTCCTCGAAATTGTTAGGTCGTTGTCCATAGGTAAGGCGTTGTCGGGTGACGATAAAATATCTAACAAAATGATAAAGGGGGCTTGCAAGCTGTCGGGTGACGTAATATTAAATGTTTTTAACCGAGGTATTTACAAGGGAGTGTTCCCCCGTATTTGGCGATGTGGCTATATTCGGATTATTCCTAAAAAAGGCGACAAGCCGCCAGATGACCCTAAGTCGTACCGACCGATCACATTGTTGCCCTCCTTGGGAAAGCTTTTAGAGCGTCTCATAGTACCCCGGCTCCTGCCGGGCGGTATTAAATTTCACGAAAATCAGTTTGAATTTACAGTAGGAAAATCTACTATTGACTCAGCGATATCAGTGCGAAAGACTGTCACTTCATCGGTTTCTTAATATGTGCTGGCCATCTTCCTAGATATTTCCGGGGCTTTCGATAACGCTTGGTGGCCAATGCTATTAATGAAATTAAAGTCTCGCGGTTGCTATAGAAATATTTACTCTCTTATTTATTCATATTTTTCACAAGGTACACCAACTTTAAAATTAGGTCATTATTCTGCTACCAAAACGTTAACAATAGGCTGTCCTTAGGGGTCTGTGCTAGGCCCACACTTGTTGAACTTAGGATTTGATGACCTTTTCAGTTTACCATTACCGGAGTGCTGTTCAATGACAGGATACGCCGATGACGGTATGTTGCTCGTTCAGTCGAATACTCGTGCGGGACTCCAGAGCTTGGCCCACACGTATTTGCGCGTCGTTGCGGAGTGGGGCGTACGAAACAGGTTATTTTTTTCACCCAACAAATCATTTCAGTTGCTTTTAAAAGGAAGTTTGAAAGTACCACCGCGCATTAAATTCAATGACGTTTACATTAAAAATAAAACTTCGGTTTGCTATTTAGGATTGATTTTGGAGGGAAATTTTGCATTCGTTGAGCACATAAAAACTGTAGGTGAAAAGGCTAAAAATAGCTTTTATGCGTTGTCGAGAATATCTACTGCTACATGGGGACTTTCGTTCAAAACACTGAAGGTCGTTTACAGGGCCACTTATCTAGGCTGTATGTTTTACGGGGCGCCGGTATGGGCAGATAAAGCTACTATTGGTGCTGCACGTTTAAAGTTACTGCAAAGTCAACGCCTTGCATTTATATTTTTAAGCAAGGCCTACAGGACGGTTAGCACGGAGGCTCTGCCGGTGATGGCAGGGGTCCTCCCGGTTGACCTCGAAATTCAGAGACGCGCGGCTTTATACATTCACTAAGGATGGCATGGATGATAGGTTTTTGTTAGAAAGAGAGCGCCATAGAATTGCCAGACTGTATCGTGATAATGTCCGTGAAGAACTTTTAGACGAATGGCAGCTGCGTTGGAACACTTCCATCAAAGTGCGCCACACTCTACCATTTTTTCTCAGATGTTCGTGAACGCCTGGGAATGTCCTGGCTGGAGGTTGATCACTGTGTTGCTCAATTTCTTACAGGACATGGCAACTTTAGGAGCAAATTACATTCGTTTAAGCTGGTTAAGTCACCATTCTGTCAGTGTTCAACTGCTGACGCCAAATATGATGAGACTGCCCATCATATACTTTGGGAGTGTAGCATTTGGCAAAATGAGCGATATAATATGCTTAATTATTTACAAGTAACATCGGGAGTAGTTTACTATGCGGATCTCGTGGCATCGAGGGTGAATTTTCGTGCTTTTAAACGTTACTGCCATACATATTACTGGAATCAAACATAGCTCACCTAGGATCCGTAATATACTATTACCGTGGTGCTTCCCTATTTCTATAGGATTTACACCTAGTTGCTTTCCAGGTCTCCCGCTTTGCAAAGGAGGGAAGAGGCATTACGTTATTTTCTTACTTCCTCACATTCTCTTCTGATTAATTTCGTTGCGGGTTCCAAGACATGCTAACTTCTCCTGGGACATCACCGAGATCGAGCTCGGTATAACTTTTCTGGTGTTTTGGTCATTGCTGTAGATCCTGGTTTACAGGAGTCACAGTAATGGGAATGTGGGTGGGATTAGACCCAATAAAAAAAAAAGTTGCACATTGACAACGCCAACGACTGTTTAATCGCCATTTTCAATCGCGCAAATATACTATAGTAGATAAAGCTTTAACGGTGACCTTAGCTATTAAATTAAACATGTTACTTAAGTGTGTTTACCTTTATTATTTTTAGTCAGACCTGTTTTACTTAAAATTTATTTATTGTAAAATGTTTTAAACGTATGATAAGAGGAGGAAATAACCATTGGAGAGTATATGTTTAACTGCCAAATTACTTTTAGTATAAACATGCGATAAGCATAGAATAACGCTTAATAATAGAACAACGCCAAAAAGAAATAAAATTGATTTAAGAACCTATAGTAATTTAATACTAAATGAGCTGTAAATCAAATAGTATTATGAAGAAAGGTCCTGGCTCCGTCTCTTTTGTTCGTCCCTACTAGAAATAAATCATCTAAATTAGACTATTCAAATATTTTTTGTCACTAAGGTCCATTTAAACGCCGACAACGAGAAACTTATTTATACGTTTTTTTACGCGACTGGGCGACGTACATTTTATATATTAAGTCTTGGTGGCGGTTTGGGGGCGAAACTTTTTAATCTTTCTTATTATTCATTCCTCAACTCTCAATAACCAAGGGTTAGGCCCACCTGATATTAAACCAGGACATCTTAAATCTATCTATTAGACAGACAGATTAGGTACTCCTGAGGAAGCTAGTTGATTGTGGTGGAAAGTGCTCAGGCTAGAAAATTCGACTGCTGTACTTTTTGCAGCTGTTATAGTTTCACGAGAGTTGCAGTAAGTATGAAGCCATTATGCATGCGAACGGTTCGAGTATGGCTAACTCCACGACGTGTCTGTGAAAAGTGTAAATACGCTAAAATGTGCGAGTTACCTTTCTTGATACCGCCTGTGTCAAAATACAGTGGTCTAGCCAACGCTTACACTCATATGTGTCACTAATAAATGTATATGTTTGTGATAAACTTCCCAGATAGTTAATATCTGCACACAACAATTCTTGTTCGGCACAAAAACTAAGCTAAATTACATTGTAATAAATGAACTGTTGTCACTTATTATTCTTCTGTATAAATGACAACAGTTCATTTATTACAATGTTAAATTACATTGTAATAAATGAACTGTTGTCATTTATACAGAAGAATAATAAGTAATGAACTGCTTAGTTTTTGTATTCGCTCTAATAATAATATTAATAATAATAATCTAATAAATATAATAATATTGTATGTATATTAAGTAAGGCAGCTTGTAACAGTATAACTCAATGGGGTGTTATGAGAAAGCATAAAGGTATAAAGGGCTGGAACATGTAAAAGAAGCTCACACACAATCTAGATTTAAGTATAAAATATGGATATGGTATGGACAACCTAGCAGTAGCCCTATATTTGATGAAATGAGATTAAGTCGCAAGATATATAAATCAAAATTAAAATGGTGCATTAAGAACCAAGAGAAAATAGAAATGGACATTTTAGCCTCGCTTCATTCCATTATGAAATGAAATGAAATATCTTTATTCATCTAGGTCACAAAGTAACACTTATGAACGTCAAGATTTTTGTTTCTACATTTACATTTACTGCCAGATTCGCAAAGCAATAGGTAGAGCCTGAGGAAGAACCTGGCAATAAAACTCATGGCCACTCTTTTTTAACCGCCAGTAATTACATTAGTTTGATGATGACATGATGTTTGACCAATAATATAGTAATGAATTTATACAAAACAAAAACAAAATCAATGTTATGTTTAAAATCGTATCAAAATTAGAGCTATTCTAGTTGCCAGTTCTAAGGGCAGCCTACACTTTAAGAAGAATCTAGCAAGTAAGTAATGGATGCTCTTTTAAAATGTATGTGAGACTTACAACATTAAAATTACACTTACATTGTTCCTTTAGATTTATGTGAGAACATTCGTCTAAACTTAGTTTGCCTTAAATTTTAATAATTTTATAGGGTATGACGTATATATCAGCCATCGCCCTACTCAACCGTATTATAGGGAATAAGGCGACCCGATACATACGCCACCACTGCCAGGACACTAAGGCGAGCATGACATACCCAAAAACTGCACAGCAACTATCATGTCAATTTCAAAATAATAAATAAGTCTACTTGGTGCTCACACAATAACAAACTCAAATTACATATTTGTATATTAGATATTACTGGAACTCAGCCAATTTAGAAACCTTTAGTTGTCTGACGTTTCAAATTATGCACAATGTAGAAATGTAAAAATACAACATATATGCAGCTTCAAAACAATTACAAAATAACACAAGATTCATTCGAATCTTAAATAGCTCGAGCGAAGAGCAAGCAACTCATTTCCATTTATTTTTATCATTTAAATAATCATTAATTCTGTAATAAGCCCTTTTCAAGAGGTGCGTCTTAATTTCCGCCTTAAATTTATGTAATGGCAGGTTCATTATGTCTAAAGGAATTTTATTTTAAAGGCGTACGCCAATTCCTGCAAAAGAGTCATAAACCTTTTGTAAACGATGATGCGTTCAAATTAATTTATGCTTATTTCTAGTATTTATCGAATGTATGTCACTGTGTCTATTGTATAAATGTATGTTCTGTTTAACTAACATGATATTTGCAAATATATACTGTGATGCAACCATTAAAATGCCAATTTCTTTAAATTTCTCTCTAAGAGACACTCTAGCACTCAATTTATATATTGCACGTATAGCTCTCTTCTGGAGTACAAAAATTACTTGTAGATCAGCTGCTTTACCCCACAGAAAAATGCCGTAAGACATGACACTATGAAAATAACTAAAGTATACTAGCCTGGCAGTTTCTACATCAGTGAGCTGCCTGACTTTACTACTAACGGCAAAGGCTGCCGAGCTGAGTTTACCTGCAAGACACGTTATTTGGGCGTTCCATTGCAGTTTGCTATCTAAAGTGATCCCCAAAAATACAGTTGATTCTACAAGATTAAGGGTATCACCGTTCAATGTTATATTAGTACCGCAATTCCTGACATTAGCGTTTCGTAGCAAATTATTGGTCGTAAACCAATCTACAACTTGGGCAAGTGAACCATTAACGCCGTTAAAATCAGTAAGCGTACGATCTACTTTAAAAATAAGTGACGTATCATCAGCAAATAGAACAATGTCGCACAAGTTCTGTATATAGAATGGCAGATCGTTAATATAAATTAAAAATAGAAACGGACCTAGAATTGATCCCTGCGGTACGCCCATAGCTACAGATGCTCCAGAGGAGCGAATTTCATTAACATCAACATGTTGTATCCGATCATTTAAGTAGGAGGCAACAAGATCCAGTGCAGAGTCTTTGATACCATAATAAAAGAGATTTCGCAATAGTGTTTTATGTTCAACGCAATCAAATGCTTTGGAGAGATCGCAGAATACACCAATAGCATCTTGTCTATTCTCCCAGGCGTCATATATATGATTCAGAAGTGTCACACCTGCATGAATGGTAGAACGGCCCCTTGTGAACCCATACTGCTCTTTATGTAATAGCATATTTGAATTAAAATAAGCTTGTAATTGTTGCAATATTATTTCTTCCAAAATTTTGCTAATGGCAGGTAATATTGAAATTGGTCTGAAATTACCAGGGTCGGTTTTGGATCCAGATTTAAATAGAGGTATTACTTTACTGTGTTTCATTAAATCCGGAAACACTCCTTTATCAACACACTTATTAAATATTTCAGCTAGATTATATATTACTACTACTACTATTGTAAAAATTGGACAGGAGACACAGCAGGCAAGGGTAACTACAGGCCTATTTCTTTAGCAACTGTAATAGCAAAAGTATTTGACAGTATACTAGACTCTCACCTCAGTAGATACATAAAGTTACATGACTCACAGTTTGGTTTTCGTGCTTGGCTAGCTACTGAGATTGCTATTTTTGCGCTGAAGCATACTGTCAAGTATTATACTGATAGGAAAACACCCGTGTATGCATGTTTCCTGGACCTATCAAAAGACTTCGACCTGGTTTCCTATAATATCCTATGGGATAAGCTTCGGGGGGAGGGTGTACCAGAGTCGCTGGTGTCTATACTTTCTATGTGGTATGACAAGCAAAGAAATTTTGTAAAATGGTCAAATGCATTGTCTGGTCCTTATAAATTGGGGTGTGGAGTTAGACAGGGGGGTCACCGAGACTTTTTAATTTATACCTTAATAAATTACTTGTTGACCTCAGCAGCACACATGTTGGATGTCATGTAGATGGAGTTTGTGTAAACAACTTAAGCTATGCTGATGACATGGTGCTGCTGAGTCCATCACTATGTGGCATTAGAAAGTTGATTTCTATATGTGAAGCTTATGCTGAGCAGCAGGGACTAAAATATAATCCTAATAAAAGTGAGTTGCTAGTGTTTAGAGGAAAAAATAAAAATCCAGCACACGTGCCTCCCATTCAATTGAATGGTGCACTTCTACAGAGGGTAAAACAATTTAAATACCTGGGTCACATTGTTACAGAGGATTTAAATGACGATCTGGACATGGAAAGAGAACGCAGGGCATTGGCTGTGAGAGGTAATATGGTGGCAAGAAGATTTGCTGGTTGTGAACAACCAGCAAATCTTGAATCAAAAAAAAAACGATATGAAAACTTAAATCCTACCTGTTAAAACTACCCTTTTCAAGGCATATTACCAAACATTTTACAGCCTTTGGGCTAGTCATACCCAAAAAGCAGCCTATACCCTGCGAGTACAATATAATAATGCTTTCAGCGCGCTGTTGAGGCTTCCACCTTATTGTAGGTAAACATGCCTGACGCATCAGGCATGTTTGCCGATGCTCATACGGATGATTACTTTGCAATTATGCGGAAAAAAGTAGCATCGATCATACGAAGAGTATGTGAAAGCACCAACGGCATCCTGCAGACATTTGCAGAGAGGATGGATCTGCCAACCGTGAGTAGATTTATCAAGTTTCTTAGTTAGATTTCTCATGTTGTCAAGCGGTCTTTTATCTTTTTATTTTATTTATGTTTTGTTTTTTTTATTATTATTTATTTCATTTTATTTAATCACTAACATTTTTTTTCCTTGTGGCAACCCTAGGTATAACAGCTGATTTGAATTGGCTCCGTATTTTATATTGTAATATTGCAAAAATAATTATAATTTTAATTAAAAACCAATTCATCATTGCCAAATAATACCATATTGAGTGTTAAATAATCATTTTCACCATTTATTGTGCTAAAAGTAGATAAATATAAACTTAAAAATTGTACCGGTGTAATGACAGTTAGAACATCGGAAAAATTTTCAATATTTGAAATTATTACTTGGATTTGGCAAGATTTATAAAACTAATAGTTTTTTCAATCAAGGTTTGTGAGTTTATTTACTTTTACATCCTCATATGTCCATTAATAGTGCGATTTTGTAATTTTCTATGAATAAAACATAACCTCGTTTTGTTTCGCATTTCTTTGCTCTAAGTCTACTTTGCTAATAATTACTGATTCTGTAGCACGTAATTATAACAAAATGTCGAATACTAATAACATGATAATGACGCGTAAGGCCTTGGCTCATCAACAAGAGACAAGGCTTCAATTAACGTTGAAAGAGTTACAGATTTTGAGTCAGAAGTGCGATAAACTGAACAAGGAAAGGGACGAAAATGAGTTAGAACCGCTAGGTATTTTAAGTAAGAACGGACAACTCAAAAAAGAACTGGCATAGTTGCATTCACTGTATACTGATACCTTACAGGATCGGGATAGGTTACAACTTATAGTTGACAGTTTTGACTCATGTAGGGAACATTATGAACAAACTCTGCACCAAATTAGAATACTAAAGGAGGAGCTACAACGATCGGAAATCAAAATATCGCAACTAGAAGACGAGAAACAGAGCACAGTGGTTCAATCTAATCAGAGTTTGTTCGATGAACTGATGGCTACAAGCTCAGATACTGCTACAGCTCACCCTTCCATTGTCATAGACCTCACTTCTGATGTTGAAACCGGGGGCTGTTCTAAATCATTAAAAATTATTAAGTGTAGTAAGAATAAGTTAAAGAAATATTTAAAAATTAAAAAGTTTATTACTAAATCTAAAAAAATGATACATAAATACAAGTTTTTTATAAATAGCATGTCACTTAATAGACAGAGATTGCAACTGATTGACCAGGTAAATATGTATATGTTAGAACTTGATACTGTTGCACAACAGTACAAAACTGATACACAGGCCCTTCAATGTCAGATTGACCGACTTCAAGACTCTTTGAAATCAATTTCATATAAATATGAAACAGCAGAGAAACAGAGTAGGGAACAGGTGTTAGCCATAGGTAAATTAGTAAATTCATGTCATGTCAAAATGACCAATTGATATCCGTAGGCCATGTTCCCTCCTCACCCTTGAGTTGTGAAAGAATTAGATGCAATAATGAATTTTCACCAATTAAAACTGTGTGCAGTGTGGATAATAGTATATTAAGTTCAAGTAGTAATTGCGAGGCATCTATAATAGAAGAGTTGCAAAAAAAAAAAAGTGATGCAAAGACCATAGTCTATTGCGATGAAATAGGTAAAAATTTTGGACATTTTTTATCACAGTTAAGTCATTCTGTAATAAATCATACATATCCAGGAGCTTCATACTCTCAAATTGTAGATTTTATATTGACTGGTACACACTGCATGCAGTCTACTATAGTGGTGCTGATTGGCAGAAGAGGCAATATTAATAGTGACAAACTTTAAAAAAATTTTGATAAGTTATCAAGTCTGCAAGTAAAACAAGTAATTTTGTTCACCTTGCCATACAGCACTACTATGAGCCACAAGGAAAATCACTTAAGATACAAATTAAATATGAAACTACATATTCCATATCATATCATATTCCAAAAAAATTGAATTGTTCGATTGGAACATAATTTTCAATAATAATAGTTTGTTGACATTAGATAGATATTTTCTATCAAAATTTTTACAACGAAAGGTAGCTCTGATGCTATCTAATTTTTTAATTTTTCAAGCCAAATTATTGGCAAGTACAACTGCTTTTATTGAGCAGGATAGTTTTGATACTTCACATTTGGAAAATGAAATTCCAAAAAACTAGTTTATAGGACAACAGATAATAAATCTGGCCAGTTGACTTTGGCCCCTGAGAATAATTTTAGTAAAAATATTGTTTTTATAAACCTGGTGCACCATAATGTTAGAGGTTTAATAAATGGTAAAGATTTAGAGTTAGAGCTATACATTAATGGAAATTCTATTAATATTTTTTGTGCTACAGAGCACTGGTTAAAAGATCATCAAATCACATTGTTGAACTTCGTAAATCACCAGGTTGCTAGCTCGTTCAATGGAAAACATTCTAAACGTGGAGGCTCTTTAATATTAATTAATAAAAACTAAAAATTTAAAGAACGTAAAGACTTAGTAGCCCTCTCCATTGAGCGAGTTATTGAGATTGCCAGTATTGAATTTGAGCATTTCATCTTGTTAAGCGTATACAGTCCCCCTAAAGCTCCGTACATTAAATTTGAAGAAAAGCTTGAAGAAGCACTGTTCAAATGCCAATGTTCTAAGAAATCTATAATAGTTTGTGGAGATTTTAATGTTGATATATTAGATACATCATTAACTCCATCAGAGAGAAATAAAATGAAAAATTTATTTAAATCCTTTAATCTGCATAGTACATTCTT
This sequence comes from Thumatha senex, assembly GCA_948477245.1. Taxonomy (NCBI): domain Eukaryota; kingdom Metazoa; phylum Arthropoda; class Insecta; order Lepidoptera; family Erebidae; genus Thumatha; species Thumatha senex. The sequence continues at coordinate 15,321,866 of OX419731.1, read as the reverse complement.
AGAACCCACTCGTATTACAGCCACCAGTGCAAAATGTATTGATAATATTTTTACTGATATTAAACCTATAGATAAAGGTATTGTGGATCCTGTGGAGTCAGATCATCGTGGCCAATGGATAAAATTTCCTAAAAGTAGTAACAAAGTCAGCAAAAAACAAATTAAATATGTACCAATTAACCAAAGTCGTTTAAAGAATTTTAAAGAAAATGTATTAAAGAGATTACCATATCTACCTAACTTCACTTGTGTAGACCAGTCATATAAACACTTATTTAATTTGACAACTATCTTCACGCTGTATCCCTGACGGGGTAGTCAGAGAGGACAGATCGCCAGGCTTCGCGATCCATGCATACTTCTTTCGCTTCTTCGAGATTCATCAATCGCTTCATACACGCACGTCTGGGAATCACAATTTGATTAATGATGAGTTTGGCAAAGTTTTTACCTCAAAAACACTACATATTGGTGGTCGTCCTGTTTTCAGTGACTGGGCAACACCAGGTATCTTTAAAAGTAGAAATAAATTATTTGAATTATATTCAGAAAAATCATATAACTTTAGGCAAACCTTTCAGGAATATGTTAAAAATTATTCAAAGATATTTAAACAAACGTGTCATCTTGCTAAGTCAAACTTCATTAAAAATGAAATTTCTAATTCTGTAAATAAAATAAAAATGACTTGGAACATCATTAACTCTGAATGCGGTAGATCTTTAGTGACTGAAAGGGATTTCCACATAAAAGTAAATGGTTGCCATGTTACAGGGGACCTGGAAGTGGCGACGGAGTTTGAACATTTTTTCAAAAATGTACCTATATTGACAACAAAATCTCTCCAAGCATCTTCCAGTTCCGCTGAACTTTTATTAGAAGAATCTGTTCTTTGTTGCAGGGATGCATTTGTATTCACAGATATTTGTGCTCAGGACATTGTAAAAACATTTAAATGTATCGAAATTAAGAAAACCGCGGACCTTTGGGGATTATCGGTCAAAACTGCATCATGTATAATTGAGGTAATTGCGCCCCATCTAGCAACTGTGTTTAATGACTGTGTTTCTAGTGGTACATTTCCTGATTTAATGAAACACAGCAAGACAGAGCCGTCTAATTTCCGACCAGTGTCAGTGCTGCCAACTTTGAGCAAAGTATTTGAAAAAATTATCTTGAATCAAATGCAATCCCATTTTAATAGTCATAAAATACTTCATGCGAATCAATTTGGGTTTACGAAAGGGTGCTCAACTTCCGATGCTGGTGTTGAGTTATTAAAATGTATTCATGAAGCTTGGGAAGACAAGCACGATGCATTAGGTATATTTTGCGATCTATCAAAGGCTTTTGATTGCGTTCAACATGAAACGCTGTGCAAAAAATTACACCACTATGGAATAAGAGGCAAAGCTCTCAGAAGGTCGAGAGCTTTGTCTTCATATTTGAACAATAGAATACAGAGGGTCGATATTAATGGTACACGTTCTGTAGGATCCATGGTTACAATGGGTGTGCCGCAAGGCTCGATACTTGGGCCATTCTTGTTCCTCATTTATATTAATGATTTACCATTTTATGTAGGGGACAGGAATAGGATTGTTTTGTTTGCAGATGACACCTCATTAATTTTTAAAATTAAAAGACAATTAGATAACTATGACGATGTAAACAATGCAATTGCAAGAGTAGTTCATTGGTTCAGCTCAAATAATCTTTGCCTTAATGAAAATAAAACTAATTGTATAAAATTTACTCTACCAAATGTAAAACAAGTTGCGGCCAATGTTCAACTGAATGGACAAGTGTTAGAGTTTGTAGAATCAACTGTGTTCCTCGGTATAACTATTGATGCCAATTTGCAGTGGGGCCCACACATAGAAAAGACACATGGTGTGGGTAGGCACTAAAGAAACATTGCAATTATTCAGCTCCCAATAATTAATTGTTTAATATTATTTATCTTTCTAATTAGTATTACATTTATGTGTTAGTTTGTTGCCAAGCTCACCTCTACTCACCACAGTACAACATTTTCTTGTTTACTCCATTTTTGTAAGAGTTATATCACAGATCACAACATGGACAGCAAGTTTGCAAAAAGCCTTGAAGAATTAGAGAACTTGTTTACAAGTCGTCTCCAAACCCATGAAGAAAGGTTGCAAAAGGCACTAGAATCCACTGGCCATGTTTACTCAGATGTCACTGCTCTGTCCAAGGACTTTGTTGAATTCAAATCCTTCATAATAGAATCTCTGGGACACTTAAGGACTCAAATTCAGCTTTTCTCGCAGGGTATGGACCGCATTGAAACAACAATGCGCAGAAAAGTACTCTTGCTTCATGGCATTCCTGAAAAGTCGAGTGAAAAATTAAACAACTCTATTGTAAACATATTATCCGATAAAATGCAGTTGCCTGATGTGAGTACAAACATTATTGAGGAGTGTCACCGCCTTGGATCCAGTCAGGGAAAGGCACGTCCCATTGTCATCAGGTTCCGTGACATGGAGCACCGTCGCTTAGTCTGGGACAACAAAACAACCTTGAAGGGGACTGGATACACCTTTTCCGAATTTCTCACAAGAGGTAGGCATCGGGTTTTCACAGCGGCTCGCAAGCATTTTAATATGTCGAATGTCTGGACCGCTGGAGGGATCATAAATATAATAACTCCAGACAAAAAGCGCCATAAAATTGAGTCCGCGTCGGAGTTGTCAGCTATGATCACAAAATTTTCCAGTTGTAACACCGGTGGAGTTCTTGGGGAGGTTAGAGTGGCTTGTACCGTTGTAACTCCGTCATCAAATTCACACACAGCACCTTCTAACCCTAACCCCGAGTCCAAGACCACGAGGAGCCGTCGTCGATAGCGAGGACGAGGACAGTGTATAATGTTGTTGTTTGGAACTCGAACCTGTTCATTGTTGTGTCCACAATATTTGGCCGTGTAATTGCTTGTATAAAGGTACAACTGTGACGGTATGAATTTAAATATATTTATTATTGCTACCCCGCATATTAACATAAATTTAACTTTTTTTTAATCTAATGAGGCGGTTTTTTTTTTTTGTTCTTGTGGCGATACTATAATGAGGCGGTTTGTTTAAAATTGTTTAAAATTATAGTACACAACTTAACTCAACTGTCACTGTCATATAGACTATGTCGTTTTTTATTTTTTATTTTTTTTTACTTTACGAAAAATATTGGCTTTGGCATCCGAGTTGTTCTAGATGTAAATTTTTATTACGGCAGTTGCGTTTCGTTACACAAGAGGAACGACAGTGCATTAGATCTTTATATATTTTTTTTTATTTCCATGAATCTTTACTTTGACATCGTGCCTCTTGGATTTATTTCTTGTGTTTATTTTGCTTCTTTTGTAATTCTGACGAATTCTTCGTGCGTTTGTAGCTGGGTGGGCTTGTCATTCCATTTTATTTAGTTCTTTTTATTTTTATATTTTTTTTATATTATATAACTAAACTAACTAACTAACTAACTATCTTCACGCTGTATCCCTGACGGGGTAGTCAGAGAGGACAGATCGCCAGGCTTCGCGATCCATGCATACTTCTTTCGCTTCTTCGAGATTCATCAATCGCTTCATACACGCACGTCTGGGTATCCGAGTACTTTTGACCTTTCCGTTTTTGAGCAATCTGCTCACGTGGTCTTCATATGTAAGTCTCGGCCTACCCTGACTCCTTCTACCCTCTACTTTTGAACAATATATATTCTTCGTCAATCGTCCCTCACTCATTCGTTGGACGTGTCCAAACCAACGGAGCACGCCCTTTTCCAGCTTAACGCTGACACTTTCATTCAAACCTGCCAAATTGCGTATCACTTCGTTACGTATTCGGCCAGCCAAGGTAACGCCGCACAACTTTCGAAGTGATCGCATCTCCACAGCATTCAATTTACTTTCATGCATCTGCTGACATACCCAGGTTTCACTACCGTAAAGCAAAGTTGGCACTAGCACTGCATTATGAATCGCCAGTCGTGCTTCTTTTACGATGCTTTGTCGCTTTACTAACTGGGACAAAGCACCGTTAACTTTGTTTCCGGCAGCTACTCGCCGTTCCACATCCGAATCACATCTTCCATCCGCGCTAAACATACTTCCTAAATACACAATTTCATTCACTTGCTCTAGACGTTCCTGGTTTACCCTAATCTCGCATTTAGTTCTTACGTCACCTCTTTCAAATACTAGAACCTTAGTTTTACTTGCATTCAAGCGGAGACCCTTACTTTCACACCCCTCTTTCATATTAGTGACTAATGCCTGAAGGTCGGCTTCTGATGAGGCCATGAGCACCGCATCATCAGCGTACAGCAGACAGTTTACTGTAAAGTCACCCAAATTCACACCCATATTAAAATCTTTCAACTTCTGCAGGCAACTGTCCAGATACACTATGAACAGCCAGGCGGACATGACACATCCCTGTTTGACGCCTGTACAGACATCAAAAAGAGGTGACACATCCCCCCCTACTCGCACGCAAGCCTTACAGTCCCTATAAAGCGACTGTATTGCCCGCAGTAGCGAGCCGTCCACACCATATCCTGGCAGCAAGTCCCACAGCGTTTCTCTCACAACGTTATCAAATGCTTTCTCTAGATCCACAAAAGCGCAGAAAACCTTCTGGCTAAGAGCCAGAAACTTTTCCGCGATCATGCGGAGAGAAAACACTTGATCCATGCAACCTCTTCCACGTCGGAATCCGCATTGAGCCTCCCATAAATACCTTTCAGACTTTTCTTGCATTCGTGCCGTTATAACCTTTGCATACACCTTACTAGCTAAGCTGACCAAGCTGATCGCCCTGTAGCTGGAGCAGTTTAGGCGCGAGCCTTTCCCTTTGTAAATAGGTACTACAACTGCTACTCGCCAGTCATCTGGGACCTCACCCGTCCGCCAGCACAAGTTGCATAACAGACATAGTGTGTCCCAGACACGCGACCCACCGTACTTGATCATCTCAGCAGTGACTCTGTCTTTTCCCGCAGCCTTTCCACATTTCATACTTCTTATCGCTTGTTCTATTTCTTTCATACTAATGACTTCAATGACATCGGGATCCGGAGCATCGAAGTGAGCTCCCCTTCCCGATGTGGCATCTCTGTCTTTTCTTGCATACATCTTTCCATAATATTCACTCCATCTCTGCAGGACGTCACTTTGGTCTGTTAGGACGTCATTGTTAACACTAAGCACTTTATTCATACTGCAGATTGCCGAACAAATCCGGGTCTTGCCTACCTCTTTCCAGAAGAGCTTGGCATTATCCCGGAAATTGGACGACAACCTTTCATCCGCTTTCATTCTGCACCTTTCACGAGCTTCTTCTATAAGTGCCTTCGTGTTAACTTTCTGCAGCTTGTATCTCTCTTTCATATTAAAATCATTCCGCGAGGCTAAGTAGTCTAGCCATGCTTTCTTCTTCATTCGAACTGCTTCTTTCACTTCCTCATTCCACCATGCATCACGCTTATTACTACTGCCTCTTTTCGTTTCTCCACACACTTCCACAGCGGCATTTATCATACTATCCCTAAGGTTCTGCCATACACTTTCCACATTCTCACTGCTTACATTGACATCGCCAAGCTTTTCGGCTACCCTTTCATTATATTTATCCCTAATGGATGCATCCTGCAGCTTCCAGCTTTTGATGCTATAAGTCGGCTCAGGTTCAGGACACTCGGTACGATGACGCCAACCCGCGAACAGACCCCTAATCCTAGTTATGACTAGGTAGTGGTCTGATCCCAGCTCAGCGCCTCGATAAATCCTTGTGTCCATCACCTGTTTACGGAGCCGACTATCCATTACGAATAGATCTATCATGCTTCTCTTTGACTTACATCTCCTCGTATACATATGAATTTGTTTGTGGTTGAACATTGTGTTCGCCACAAACAAATCCTTTTCCTTACAAAATGCCAGTATTAGCTTGCCAGCGTCGTTCACCCTTTTATCCCCATACTTCCCGAGTACCGACTCAAAACCATCGCGAGCGGTACCCACCCATCCATTCAAGTCTCCACATACTATAAGTCTTTCATTTCCTTCTATCACATTTAGAGCTTCTCTCATACTCTCCCAGAAGTCCTCTAGCTCACTCGCGTTCGACGAAGATACTGGCGCGTAAGCAGCTACCAGGAAAATCTTCGTCAAACCAAGTTTTACACGGATCCAGAGGATTCTAGGACCTATCAGTTTGTACTCATACATACCGGAGGCCAATCGCGAGGACAGCAAAATTCCAACCCCCCGACTGCCATGCTCGCTCTCTGGTACTCCAGACCAAAGCGCGAGCATCCCACCCGGGAGCTCCAAGACTTCGCTGCCCTTGCGCTTGGTCTCTGTCAAGCACACTGCATCTAACTTTCTCTCATTCATAACATCCATCAACTCATTCATCTTATCTGTCATTCCTCCCCTAACATTCCACGCAGCTACCCTGCACTCCATCCTCCACTTCCCGCCGTGTCGGGCCGCGCGTGTAGGGTGGCGGTCCCCTACGCCGCTCTGGCTCACACTTTTCGCACCAGCGGGGACGAACTGGTGCGCGTCGCCTCGGGGGCACGCCCTAGCAGTAATCGGCCTGGTGGCACTCGTGTTGGAGTAGAATTGCAGCCGTAGCTGGCAGGGATGGCGACGTGCACGCTTCTACTCTTCATCCCCAATTATATACTATTGTATTTATACATATTTACTTATATTATTTGTTATGGACGATTTTTCTGTATCTAGTGATGACTCTTTCCACTCTTGTTCTCTTTCAGACGCAAGCTTTGTTAGTACTGGCGAGGTTGGCTCTGCAGCTCTTACATTGCACGATCAGCTATCCTCTGTCTTTTCCAACTTTTCTAAAAACTTTAACGTAGCGCACATCAATGCCCAGAGTATCCCCTACCATCATACCGATCTTCTGGCATCCTTTAGCAGTGATCATCTCGATGCTGTGCTGGTGTCTGAAACATTTCTGAAACCTTCACATCCTTCGAGGCTTTATGGAATACCTGGATTTGTGCTTGTGCGCAATGACAGGATTGACAAGGGATGTGGAGGAGTAGCTGTATATCTAAGTGAGGATATTTCTTTCAAATTATTAATTGCCTCTCAGTCGGTCTACAGTAATTCAGCGGAGTACCTCTTTTTAGAGATTACAGTTCGGCATAGCAAGATGCTGCTTGGAGTTTTTTACAGTCCTGATCTCCACATTAACTACTTTGACTCACTTGAAACTTTGCTTAGCGATCTATGTCCTTCTTACGGCCGCGTAGTCATATTGGGTGATTTCAATACATGTCTGATCAAGAATGATCACCGTGTCCATTCCTTGCAATCTCTTGTATCCTCACTTAATCTTCACATTCTACCCCTTTCTGCTACGCATCATTTTCCTAACTGCCGACCATCTCTTCTTGATTTAATCATAGTCTCCTCCCCTGACCTTGTTGCCACTCATGGGCAACTCACTGCCTGTTTCTCTTATCACGACCTAATCTATCTATCTCTTTCGATTCGTTCTCCTAAGTGTAAGTCACAATTTTCTGTACTTCGAAATTTCAAGGGCATTGCACTGGAGGCATTGAGGCGGGATGCAGAGGATATTGACTGGTCTTCTGTTGTTAATAGTGATACCGTTGACGGAAAGGTTTTACTTTTAAACAATATCATTACTGCGTTGTATGATGGACATGCACCTAAGCGTCGAATTAAAATCAAACACTTACCTGCACCCTGGATTACCCCGGATATCAGGGAGGCTATGGCTAGGAGAGACAAGGCTAATCGGAGATATAGGCGTAGTCCAACAGATATAAATTTAGATAGATTTAAATCATGGCGTAATCGGTGTAATCGTCTGTGTCGTGATGCTAAACGTCACCACTTTCATCAATCTCTTGACACCCGTAACTCCTCCGATGTATGGAAATTTCTTAAAGGGAACTGAATCGGCAAATCTCCCAACATTGATTGTCACAATATTAACTTGAGTGCCCTGAACAATCATTTCTCACTTCCTCCTTTATGTCTGGACCCGCTTGTTAAGTCAAGCACTCTGCTAGATCTCTCTCTTGTGCCTGTTCCACAATGTTCTGCATTCAATTTTAACACAGTCGATGAGCAAGAAGTCAAGAAATCCCTACTGTCGATTACTTCTTCTGCGATTGGTAATGATCAGTTATGTTCTAAAATGTTTACTCTCATACTTCACAGCGTAATCCCCATCCTCACTCATCTATTCAATTTTTCTATGAACACAGGCTGCTTTCCTAGTGCTTGGAAACAAGCACTTATAATTCCATTACCTAAGACCACGAATCCTACACTTCTGGCTCAGTTTCGCCCAATATCCATTCTTCCTTTCCTCTCCAAAGTTCTTGAGCATTTAGTACATCGACAATTAACTAGTTACTTAACCCAAAATAATCTTCTCAACCCTCTACAATCAGGCTTTCGGCCAGGTCACAGTACCGTGACGGCCCTTTTAAAATTGACCGATGATATCCGTTTGGCCATGGATAATAAATCCCTTACCGTTCTTGTGCTGCTTGACTTCAGCAGTGCATTCAACTCTGTAGATCTAGACGTTCTTCTAGGTATTCTTAAAACGCTTCATTTCTCCTCAGAGGCTGTGACCTGGTTTGACTCCTATCTTCGGGGGCGCTTGCAGTGTGTTCGCCTTAACGAGTCTTGCTCCGAATGGCGTAATCTTACTGCTGGCGTACCTCAGGGTGGTGTACTTTCTCCTTTACTCTTTTCAATCTTCATAAACTCTGCTGTTCGAGTTATATCATCCAATTTCCATCTCTATGCAGACGATTTGCAGCTGTACTGCCATTTTACTTTAAACGAATACAGAGGAGCTATTGCCAACATGAATCGCGATCTGAGTGCTATTAGTGAGTGGGCTAGAACGTTTGGACTTCAAATCAATCCCGAAAAATCTCAGGCGATGGTTATTGGTAGTAGGCAGATGCGATCCGGACTGAATATGGCTTTGCTTCCACCTGTCCTACTTGATGCTGTCCCAATTTCTTACACCAATACAGCCAAGGATCTTGGCATTATTCTTGACTGCAATTTGTCTTGGGAAGCTCATGTTGGGGAGGTCAGCAAAAAGGTCTATTACACATTTCATACACTCAAATGTCTCCAGCCGTTTTTGCCCGTAGATATCAAAATCTCGCTTTATCAAACTTTAATACAGCCCATAATTGACTATGCGGACTCCTGCTACTTGGATGCTACTGAGGAGCTGTTAAATAAACTTGAGCGATTGCAAAACTTATGCATACGGTTTATTTTTAATCTACGCAAGTATGACCATGTCTCGGAATTTCGTAAGAAATTCAAGTGGCTCCCATTCCGACTCCGTAGGAATACTCGGATATTGTGTGTCCTATTTAATATCCTGCACAATCCCTTACGTCCTTCCTACCTACGGGAGCGTTTCTCTTTTATGAATACACCCAATGCAGGAGCATGTAGATCATAGCATAGAGGATGTAGATCGCACCTTAAACATCGCCTTACTTTTCCTTCTCACAAAACTGATTTTTACTCTTATTCCTTCACTGTTCATGCAGTAAGGCTGTGGAACTGCCTCCCGACAAAGATACAATCTTGCCAACTATTTCATTGTTCAAAAAGAAAGTGAAAGAACATTACCTCTCCTCTTTGCCATAACTACCTTGACTTAAATATTATTATTACTTATTTATATAGGTATAGCTATGTAGAGTATGTATATGTTTTATATATTTATGTGTATATGTGTATGTTTTATATATTTTGGTATTTAATATGTATGTATTTGAATATGTATGCCATTATTATTTATGTATGTTAGTTAACCTGCACACACATTTATATTTATATTATATCTAACCTTAACATCTCCTATCTCAGGTCTACTGGAAGAGATTTCCGTGGAAATAAGTAGGCCTTTGTACATTGTTATCTTCTTTATTGTTTTATTTTATTACCACTTGTGTGTACATAGATCAATAAATAAAAAATAAATAAATAAATAAAAGACAGCCTCTAGATTTAGTTCGGCTGCATACGCTGTAAAAAAGATCAGGACTCTAACAGATGTCGATACGGCTAGAATGGTTTACTTCAGCTATTTTCATAATATTATGTCTTACGGTATTCTCCTTTGGGGGAGTGCTGCAGATTTAAATATTATTTTTGTTCTACAAAAGCGGGCTGTACGCGCTATTTATAATTTGGGCCCCAGAGTTTCTCTCCGAGAAAAATTCAAAGAAGTAAATATTCTAACCGTACCATCACAATACATTTTTGCCAATCTTATGTATGTCCAGAAAAATCTATCACAGTTTTCTAAACTCTGTGATAAACATAATTTAAACACTAGAAATAAAAATAATCTTTCAGTCCACCACAGTCGACTACATAAGATTGGCGATTCTTTCCAGGGTAACTGTATACGCTTTTACAACAGGCTTCCCTGTGACCTGAGAAATTTACCATTAAATAAATTTAAAAAGTTTATTAAAAACAAGCTTTGTGAAAAAGGTTTTTACTCCGTTACAGACTATTTGCAGGACAGGGACGCCTGGAAATGATCTGCTGGCAAAGTGAAATAATATTAAATTGTAAATAGGCCATCAAAAAAAAAGCCTTCCTAAGTTTCTTGCCGGTTCTTCTCAGGTGGGCCGCGTTCCGAACCGGTGGTCGCTTTAAATATTTTAAATAGTGTATGACATTTTGTAAGCGCCGTTAAAATGGTCTATGCAAAATAAAGATAGCTTTATAATTTTTTTTTTACATAGTTTATAAGTAATATTACTAACACACTAACATACATGAGCCTTAGTTGCTTGGAAATAAAAGATTTTTATTTTTATTATTATTTATTATATGTATGCATGGATCGCCAAGCCTGGCGATCTGTCCTCTCTAAATACCTCTTCAGGGATACAGTGTGAAGATAGTAGTAAGTGACTCCCGTGTGGCCTCTTGACAACTCTTTATACCAATAAACAGGTGAATAACTGACAATTCTCAAGATGTACAATTTGCTATCCCTTTTCCTTTGCAAGTTTCCCTTTACGTCGAACGAAGGAATTTGAAAGGACTCCTCAAAGCCCGGATTTACGGCGGAAAATTATATAGTCTTTTGGAATCCGTCCACACGCGAGATGTCGTTTTAATTGTGTTTACCCAGACTTAGTTTGCAAACATTGAGCTACTTAATTCTGGGATGTAGGAGAATGGAAGTCTTTTATTACTTCACGCTAACAAATTGACAATGTTCGCATTAGGGTATGGATTTAAATAACTTTTGGATACAGCGTTCATAATATGTTTTAAGTCAACTGCATAAAAATGCCAATCAAATGATAATTAATCACAGTTTGTATGACAATAATTGCATTTTTTGTTTTAATTTTTATCAAAATGTCAATAGATAAGGAGAGACTGAGCTGATATGGCTATAGAGTTTTATTGACTTTGTTGTCTCTCCTATTGAGTAAATTAATTAGTGATTTGGAAACTTGAATAATTGCCTACATACTAACTACAAAATAGTAAAGGACATAACGTGAAAACTTACTATCTTTTTTCAAAGTCCCGGTATGACTCAGGCCAATTTCCAGCACTTTTAAAGCAAAATGCTAATAATTTTACTCACGCCATGCACTCTGACACGCACTCTGACGCTACAAGGGGAGCCCCTTGTAGCGTCAGAGTGCACCACATATCTCGGTAATCTAATGAACGGCCAGTCGGCATATTCGTTGAATGACAATACCAACGCACTCAGACGTCGAGATTCACTCAAGGGTGCTTTTACACAATTTGCTCGGCACACCCTTTTTACTCGGCACTCCACTTTTTGCTCCCTTAACCTTAGCACCTCTCTTCACCTTTTGATAATCAAAGGAGGCCAAGTGCTTGTATTTATTGAACCCGTCTTTATACAAGTTTTATTAGGACATTTCAAAAGGAAATTTAAATCAACTTTTTTTTTTAATTTTAGTGCCGGCAAATAGTCTTTTACATAAAAGATCAAGAATATGTATTAAAATGTTTAAATGCTACACAAAATAATACACTGAACGCATTTTTAGAGTCAAACAGTTTGTATAAAGGTTTTGTTAATTATTACACGTATATTTAATATTTTTGAGTCTATGCTCACCTGTCGATTTTTCAGCTAAATATCAAATATAGTCAAAAAGGTCCACTGGATTTGAAATTCTGAAGTGTGCGACCGCTATAACGTGCACACTTCAAAACTCGCTCTTACACTAGCTCTTACACGTTTTTTTCTGACTCCATACAAAATGTTAAAAACCACTAAAGAAAGGGTAGTGACTAAAAACAGATTATTGACGTGCACACTTCAAAACTCAGTAGCTATTACATGTTTTTTTCTGACTCCAAACAAAATGTTGAAATAAATTAAAAAAATCACTAAAGAAACGGTGGTGGTACTGGACTGAAAACAGATTTAATGACTAGTCCAAATCATTTTATTTCAAGCCTCCAATCGATAGAAATTATAGGCAAAACTAAATTCATATATATCGAATAGTCAGCATTTTATCGTCTTTTATCATGCCAGAAGTTGGCTCGTTACGGACGTGACGTCGTACTAGAATAGACTTACATGGAAGCGATAAGGTTAACGACAGTTCCGATTTAGTACGTAATCTCTGATTTGAGAATCGTCGACGAACGTGCGCTCTGTGCTGACAAGGAGCACAATTTCCTGGCAACACTGTTGCGACATGTTTTATTGGAGCACAAACCTTCTTTTGAGATCAGCGTAGTCCTAGGATTATTGAGGTCCTCTTTAAAGGAAGCAAGCAAAAATAAAAATCACGTCAAGGCTCCTTTCACTGTCTTACGACCAAACCGAAAGTCTCTTTCTTCATCTGTCATGAGAATGTAGATATTGGTGATGTCCAGTTAATTAAGCTGTATAAAATGGTATTTGATATATTGTAAGTTTAACTAATGTGTATGTGGATATTTTAAAAATTAAGATTGTTATGTCTAAAAGTTTTGATGTCGCAAGAGCAATAAATGTATATTATCGCTAAGCTAAATCGAATTTGGCACCCACAGGACAGGCTTGCCTAGTGTGGGGCCACAGGAAAACGCACAATACTGTATTTACTATTTGGCAATAATTTTTTTTTTAAAGATTCCGTTTTGATTACTTACTTCACCGCGGTAAATATAAGTTAATGTCTTAAGCAATACTCAGCCGTGTGATCTCCCAACTTCAAAAATTGTGTTCGTTTGACTAAGGCTTATAAATACATTGCTACAGGTACAACAAAAACGGTGGTTTAAGGTTTTTCAAAGTTGTCCTATTGTTAAAAAAACTATAATTATTTTGTTTTAAATTTTATTTTTGGAATATTCCGCTTTTTTAAAATTGTCGTACGATTTCGACACATGTTTCGCCTACACACGAGGCATTATCAAGACTGTTTGGCACTATTAAAAGTAAAGCAATCATGTTTAACTTATGTTTAGTAGGTACTTTAAATATTATTAAATTGTAATGCCTACCTACCTAAATTGTAGTGCTTGAAGACAATATTTCTTCATAAATTGCAATTTCGTTATATTTTCCGTCGACGTCGTCGTTAATATTACCACCCAGTCACTGATAATTTGCTTCCACGGACATTTTCCAGTAACTTTTAAGTAGTGTCAAAATAGTAACAATTAATCTCAATCAAATATAAATGTGAACACATTATATAAATTTCGAGTTATTGGCGCAATCTTGTTTGCTTATCATTCACACCTTTATTCCCGAAGGGGTGGCAGAGGCATATACACGCCCACATTTCACTGTAAACACTTTGTGCCTCACGTAACAGGTAATAAGCCCGTGTGTGTTGAGATAGACTGGTGCAGGTTGTGGCGACCTGCTGTTGAAATTTTTCAAGCCGACAATCTTCAGTTCTGAATAAATCAGAATACAGTCTTGTCACAGGATAATACCTATACTTGCTAATCAATAATATTTAATGGTGTCATAGATAGGGTTGTTAAAGTACGGGATAATTAGAAAAATAATACTAATGAATATTGGAGAATACTTTTTAAAAGCGCTATCTATCTTAAACTAAGTTTTTCACTTGTGCTTTGAGATATGCTGAACTGATACTTTTATATTTCTAAATACATACATATTATACATAGCAATCACCTAAACTACGAAACAAACATTTGTGGATCACACAAATATTTATTCCAACCGAATCGAACCCCGCACCTCAGCGCAGCAGTTGCATACATTATGTGTTGTATTCTTTTTAATCGACAAAGACTAGTTGTCAAAAGCTTACCACCTATGGGTGTGGTGTTACCACCTATAAAAATAAATAAAATAAAATAGCCTTTTATTTGCTCCTAATAAATAAGTACATTAAAAATTTTTTTTTTCTTTATTCATTAGAAACCCCCGTGCAGGTAAAGGCCTCCTCCAGGCTTTGCCATCTATCTCTATTGTGTGCTAGTAAGACGCGGCGCTTTCCATTTACTGGGCCGCGCCACTCGGTTACGACCTTTGTCCAGCGTCCGTCGCCATACCTCGCCAGGTGTCCGGCCCACTTCCACTTAACTCGTCTCATATGTTCCATAGCGTCCCTCACTTTTGTTCGTTGTCGTATTTCTTCATTTCTTACTCTATCATTTAGCTTAATTTTGAGGAAGCTCCTCTCCATAGCTCTTTGGCATACTGAGATTCGTTTTGCGTTAGCTTCGGTTAAGGACCAGGTTTGACAACCGTATGTTAGAGTAGGAAGAATACAGGAGTCCATCAGCCTTTTCTTGATAGTAGTAGGCATGTTTGATTTAAATAAGTGTTTAAGGGACCAGTATCGTTTCCAAGCTAAAGTGATCCGTCTGTTTATTTCCTCTGTGTCTATTTCTCTGAAAGATATAAGTTTCCCGAGGTACATATATTCACTGACGTACTCAATGTTCTCGTTGTTGATTTTTACAGGTGTGATTATAGAGTTCGTTAATATTTTAGACTTTTCAAAGTTTATTTCCAATCCAACCTTTTCGCTACATTTATGCAGAGTTGTCATCATAACCTGGATTTCTTTGGCGCTGTTTGATAGGAAACTATATCATCGGCGAATCTAAGATGACTTAAGTATTTGTCTCCTATTTTTACCCCCTTTGTCCTTCCAATTAATATCGTGAAATATTAGCTATAAATTATGGCTATAAATATTTTCGGGGACAGAGGGTCACCCTGTCTTGTACCTACCATACCTTAAAGAATGGGCCTTTTTTATCTAATTTTACTCTACTTCTGCAGTTGTTGTAAATATGCAGGATTATGTTTATGGAATTGTTTTCTATATCATTATATTTAAGAGCTTCTCCAATTGCAATGTGAGAAATAGAGTCGAATGCTTTTTTATAATCAATAAAGGCAAGGTAAAGAGGTTTATTGAATTCCTTATGTTTTTCAACGACTTGGCATATTACCTGTATGTTGTCTATAGTTGAAAAAGTTGGTCTGAATCCTGCTTGTTCTATTGGCTGCTTTTCATCTATTCATCATCATCCGAGCGTCTGTCCCAGTTGCGTCTCGCGACGCCCGGGGTCCGCTTTCCTACATGTTCTCCTCCACTTCGCACGGTCGTCGGCATCCCCTGTAGTGAGACCATTGGCACGCATGTCATCCCTTACGACATCAAGCCAGCACTTCTTGGGTCTTCCCCTCTTACCGGGACCCGGCGGGGCTGACATGGCCAGACATTTGTTACCTACGTAGCCCGGCGGTTGCCGCAAGACGTGACCATACCAACGAAGGCGACACTCTTGCAACTTGTCTGCAATGTCACGGACGTGAAGGCTGCCGCGGATGCGAGAGTTCCTCACGCGGTCCATCCGCGTGACTCCACACATCCACCGCAGCTTCTTCATTTCCGTGACACGCAGCTCCTGCTTGTGTCGCTCCAATATCGGCCACGTCTCACTGCCATGTAAAAGGACAGGTCTAATAATGGTTTTGTAGACCTGTCCCTTCAACCGGATCGGCATTTTAGGGTCACAAATGACACCGGTCATCTCCCGCCATTTGGCCCACGCGGCAGCAATGCGTGACTTGACATCGCAATCGATGTCACTGGACGTGTGAAAAACAGATCCCAGGTATTTAACCTGGTCCGTGCGCTCGACCAAATCACCGCCTATGCGGACGGATGTGGGATCTGTCGAGTTTAGTGCTAAGTACTCGGTCTTCGCCACATTTAGTTTCAGACCGCCGTTCTCAAGCGTCTCCTTCCACGCCTTTACACGTCGCACCAATCTGCCCCTGTCCGCGTCTGCCAGCGCAATATCGTCAGCATACATGAGCAACCATGGAGGCTGCTCATGCGGGTTTCTGATGCTGTCCGACAATTCGTCTAATATTACACTGAACAGAGCGGACTTAGGACAGAACCCTGGTGTACCCCGACGATGATGGGGAAGGGTTTCGTGTCGCCAACAGCAGTAGGAACCATTGAATCTGAGTCACAGTACATGTCCCGGATAGTGTCAATATAGACCTCTGGAACCCCTTTGGACCGCAGTGCCCACCAGATCATCGCACGAGGAACACAGTCAAAGGCCTTCTGCATATCTAGAAACAAACAGTGCAGAGGCGTGTTCTTCGACCTGTATTTCTCTGCGACAACCCTCAGGGCAAAAACAGGGTCCGTGGTCCCATGACCAGGGCGAAACCCATATTGACACTCCGAGAGAGTACACTCCTGCCGGATCCGAGAGTCTATAATCCTCTCGAAGGTCTTCATGGTGTGGGGACATCACCTTAATACCGCGGTAGCTCCCGCACTCCTGCACTGACCCTTACCTTTGAAGACTGGAGTAATAATACTCAGTCTCCATTGGTTTGGGATCTGCCCGCTGAGGAGTATGCGGTTAAAAAGGTTTACTAAGATTTACTGGTTTACTAACACCGCGAGGACCCATCGCCTTCCAGGCTTCGACGCTTTTCATCTATTATTGGTCCAATTCTTTTGAGTAAGCACTGTGAAAAAAGTTTATAAAAGTTCGTCATCAGACTAATTGGCCTATAATTTGACACGCATGTTGGGTCTCCCTTTTTATAAAGCAATATTATTTCAGATTCACACCATTGTTTCGGTACAGTCTTGCGTTTCAGTATCTCATTAAATAATTCTGTTAATACACCGATTATAATTTTACCCGCTCCTTTAATTGCCTCGTTAGTGATGAAATCTGGACCAGGACTTTTCTGATTATTGAGGTTTTTGATTGCTATTTCTTTTCTAGAAAATTGTTGTAGTGGTTCTTTTATGCTACTAACTTGATGTAATATTTGCCAACTATTATTTAATTGTTTTTCACTATAAAGTGCCTCATAGAATGTTGTAGCAATATGAACTAAATCATTTCGGTTTTCTGAAATTGTTTGTGCTGTTTTTAATTTAGGTATCCAATCACGGCAACTCCGAAGTTTATTTTCTACTTTCTTAATTCCACCAGTTAACTCTATACATTTCTCATATCTATTTAACTTATATGTATCATATTCATACTGTATACTTCATTGTGTTATTCTATATAACTCCTTTATTTCCGCCTTTTCTGCAATAGTTTTGCCATTTCTTTGTTGTAGAGCATGTCTTTTAGATATTAATAATTTAACATTACGAGATAATTTAAATTGTTCTCTGTGTTTTAATGTTTTAGCCCCGTTTAAGCATTCTTTTATCGAAATTTCTAGAGCATCATAAAGTTGTTGTATATTTAATTTCTTGCTATTTAAACTTACTAGTTTATGTTTTAATAATTCCCGATAGTTGTTATATTCTTTCATAGTATTAAGATATGATATTCTAATCGTAAACTTTTATCTGCTTTCTTTCTTATTGTTTAATACAATTGTGCCTCTGACGAGCCGGTGATCGGAGGGGTATGTAAGCCTTCGTATTATCTCTATATTTGTAAAATAATGAGCTTGATTCGTCAAAATAAAATCAATTTCATTGAATGTTAGTCCGTCTGGTGAACGCCACGTCCATCTTTGGTTTTCCTTTTTTTTGTAAAATGTATTAATTATAGATAGTTCTTGATCTAGAGCAAATTGCTTTAATCTTTCACCGCGTTCGTTACAAATGCCTGATCCATGAATTCCAATAATAGAACCTATTTGTGCAGGTGAAATTCCAATTTTTGCATTAAAGTCTCCGATTAATATAATATTTTTAGTCGATTTTTCTATTGCCTTTTCTATGTCTGTAAAGAATTTGTCAGTTTCCGTTACCACCTATGGTAGGTTTTATTTAAGTGAGTTTGTTTCGAACATCCATAATGCTCTAAGCTCTGAACTAATTTGGCTGAAATTTTATACATTGAACTGGTAGCTGACATCCTAGAATGATTCTTAGTGAGACAGAGAGAGAGATAAAGAAGTTATACTGAAACGGAGAAAGTGGAAAACCATTACCCCGCTGATTAAGCCGAGGGCATTAGTACAAATGTAACAATCGATGTAACAATCGTTATTTTTAAAGGTTTAAAAAGTTTAAGTTACCCACCGTTAACGGTAATGAAAAAATCTCACAATGAGAAATAATCAATGAAATGCGAAAGGCATGTATTTTTATATATTTTTTTCTACGTTTACGTGTGCATGTGTGTATGAAAGAAAAATTGCAAAGATATTATCCCTACTCAACTGTTCACAGTTACTTAAAAAAGAATGTCACCTGGTGGAGTTTAATTTGTGTAAATATGATATGGGTGTAAGCGTTCACGGGATAATTAAATAGACATTTTGGTATCCAATTACTTGATAACCGTTCAAAGTTACTTGAAAAAGAGTGCCTTCTAGTGTAATTTGTGTAAATATGGATGTAAACGTTCACGGGATAATAGACATTATGGTACCCAGCCAACTATGAAGCTCGGTGTAATTAAATATTGAAAATATTATACAAGAGCATAGTAAGTAATCATTTTTATTCCAGTAAGGTGACAGACAAACTTACGGCCTGAATTCGGACGCATAAAAAGTGGTTACCTGAGTCTTCCCTGAAAATCTTCTTAATTTTGGGACTTTTAAAAGAACCGTATTGACAAAGGCGATGTTTTATTTCAAATATATTCTAAGTAGATAGATACAGAATTAAAACAGTAGATAGATATATAAACTATCTAGGGCGCGTTTGTGTAGCTATAAATATATAACTAACTGTAACTAACTAACTATGTTCACGCTGTATCCCTGACGGGGTAGTCAGAGAGGACAGATCGCCAGGCTTCGCGATCCATGCATACTTCTTTCGCTTCGTCGAGATTCATCAATCGCTTCATACACGCACGTCTGGGTATCCAAGTACTTTTGACCTTTCCGTTTTTGAGCAATCTGCTCACGTGGTCTTCATATGTGAGTCTCGGCCTTCCCTGACTCCTTCTACCCTCTACTTTTGAACAATATATATTCTTCGTCAATCGTTCCTCACTCATTCGTTGGACGTGTCCAAACCAATGGAGCACGCCCTTTTCCAGCTTAGCGCTGACACTTTCATTCAAACCTGCCATATTGCGTATCACTTCGTTACGTATTCGGTCGGCCAAGGTAACGCCGCACAATTTTCGAAGTGATCGCATCTCCACAGCATTCAATTTACTTTCATGCATCTGCTGACATACCCAGGTTTCACTACCGTAAAGCAAAGTTGGCACTAGCACTGCGTTATGAATCGCCATTCGTGCTTCTTTTACGATGCTTTGTCGCTTTACTAACTGGGACTAAGCACCGTTAACTTTGTTTCCGGCAGCTACTCGCCGTTCTACATCCGAATCACATCTTCCATCCGCGCTAAACATACTTCCTAAATACACAATTTCATTCACTTGCTCTAGACGTTCCTGGTTTACCCTAATCTCGCATTTAGTTCTTACGTCACCTCTTTCAAATACTAGAACCTTAGTTTTACTTGCATTCATGCGGAGACCCTTACTTTCACACCCCTCTTTCATTCTGAGTATGAGAATAGATAATAAATATATACATGGGTGATTTGTTGTTTAACAGATCGTTAGATGGAACTGTATACAGGAACATCTATTCTGAATACTGAATATATAATTCTAAAGAGTTTGTATGTTTGTTTGGTTGAACGCGCTAATCTCAGGAACTACCGGTCCGAATTGAAAAATTCTATTGCTGTTGAATTGTCCATTTATCAAGTAAGGCTATAGGCTATATAACATCACGCTACTACTTAAGAGAGCGGACCAGTAATCATAAACTTTAAATAATAGGGCAACTTTTCATACATTTTTGTAATAGTAATAAGCGACGGAATGAAAACGGATGCGACGGAGGTTCATAAACTGTCACGGGCGAAGCCGCGGGGGTCAGCTAGTCTCAGTATATACAAATTTATACACTTTGTGATCCCTATCGGTATTTTCACAAATAGTACTTAAAGCAATCAAAAATTCCGAGTGTCACAGTCTACCAACTAAATTCGTAACCTGGGCTGGTTGTTACTATTATAAAAAAGCTGTGTAATAACTCAATATCCACTCCAATGCTTTAAACCCTTTTCGCTGTCCACAAAACGAATCCGCATTATAAATGGACTTGGATCTAGTCTCCAGGCGCGTTGGATAACAATGTATGTGTAATATAAACTGAAAGACCGCTTTTATTCTCTGGGAATTTTATTATAACCGGTTTAGTTTATCTCAGTTTTCGATTGATGGTAAATAAAGATATCTTTTATTATGAACAGTGGTAGTAGTAGAACATAATTGTGTTATAGGAAGTTTTCGTGGTCCGTTGATACGTCGAACACCTATATTAATACGACTCACACTATGTTTAAAGTGTGCGTCTCGAATCTAGTTTCATGTTTGGGAACTAAACGTCATGTCGCCACACCTTCCCCCCACGGTGACTCTGACTCTATGCTAATATTGTATGAGTATGAGAATAGATAAATAGTGAATGAGTAGAAGATCAATATATTAGCTATTGCCGAGGCCCGTGGGGGGACCCATCTTCCTGATTCGACTTAACTTTAGTTAAGATATCTATAACTTAACTAAAGTTAAGGAAACTTAACTAAAGTTAACTTTAGTTAAGATATATATGGATGCGACTCACAACTTGGGCCACGCCAGTTCCCAGGATTTGGGCGTCCCTACATGTTGTGTTGACCTAGGTATCATTGGCGTAAAAGATTACGCCGTCCTTCGGCTGCATAGCACCGAGCAGGACCCACTCGAAACCGATGTCCGAGGACGGAACACAGGACACATTTCCACATTTCTCTGCGGACTAGTCTCGTCCGGGCCAGGTAGGAGATGGCTTGGTTATTAGGGATGTAGGTATAAGAACTTGTTTGGTTGAACCGAATATAAATTACTGCATGTCTCTGTTTACTTTAAGATGACATCTCAATTTTTTTTTCGCATTAAAGAAATCTTTATCACAAATGTAGGCTTTAATAAGCCTAAACGTGCTCCCAAACACAAGATAATAAACTTACATCAATCAAAAACACATGTGACAAAAAGTCATTTTGTAATCATATTTAATTACTATAAAATTACACTATTATATACTAAATTAATGACCAATTCCATTTACGCGCCAAAATAAATTCCTTGATTGTTCGGTAATGCTGGTTCATCGACCGGTTTATCGGGAATGGCTCCTAAACCATTAGCATTTGGGCTATTAATTGAATTGATCGTTTGAGGTATAGTTGAAGGAACATTATTTATATTTCCCTGAAAAACATGATTTAGTGCAGGTTTTTTACTTGATTGGATTTGATTTAAGGCATTCTGATAAGGAACCTGATTAACATTTTGATTGCTGGGATAATTATATTTAGCATTATTATTAGCAGGATATTGATTAGGCCGAATATCATTTCCAGGGAAATTTATAGTGGAGCCAATATCATCAGGTCTAAATTCTGGGTTTACACCAGGCTTTGAGTTTTCTTGAGGAGGGTATTGATTATCCTGATTAGGATAACCATCCGGATTAGGGTAGTTGTCGTATTTAGAGGGCACTCCTCCATTATGGTAAGGGCTATCCGTCTCACTAGGATTTTCTATTTTGTCGTTGGGTGCATTAGAATAAGGAGGTTGTTGGTAATTTGGATTCTGGTTTCTTTCAGGTCTGAAATTGCCATTGTAATTATCTGGATAGTGGGCATTATCTTGCTGACTAGGATAACTATTTGGATAATTGCTAGGAGAAGTATTTGGATAGTTACTAGGATAATCTCGAGGATGATTATTAGGATAATTTCCGGGGTAATTATTAGGATAATTTCCTGGGTAGTTATTAGGATTATTTCCAGGATAGTTATTAGGATAATTTCCAGGATAGTTATTCCCACGATTATTGCCTGGGTAAGATTGTTGTCCTTGTTGTTGCTGTCCTCTTCCTTGATTTGGGTACTGAGTATCCGGTTGCCAACCGTAACCTGGATTATTATAATTCTGGAAAAAAGAAACAATGACTTTAATCATGTTTATATTTAACGCCTTATTACCAAAGGGGTGGTAGAGATATATTATACGCCCACATTTCACCGTGTACATTCTTGTTCTACGTAACAGGTTCATTTATCAGCCCATTGACATATTGAAATAGACAGGGATACAACGTGAAGATTTTTTTAGCAAGCATACTTTAATTTATGATTCATAGTAAAAACAAACTTTCAATTAAATGTTTCTTTAACAATTAGATATGGTTTTAATGTTGTCTAAAAATATGATTGTTACCTGATTGCCATAAGGATCCCCGAGATAATTCCTTGGTGAGTTTTCATTTGGTCGTTGATAGTTGGGGAAACCAAAGTCGTAAAACCTCGATTCAACCGAAGTTTTATTGTTAGCACTAGTCTTGTTGTCAGCTGCTATTTTTTCAATTGGTTTAATAGTAGTAGATTTGTCGACATCTTCTGCGTTTAAAAACTGTATTTTGAGGGTAACTGAAAAGTAAAGTGAGATACGCTTAGGTTCATAGCCAGTATTATCACATTTTCTTATTTTCCAAAAAAGATAGACATCATTGTAATAAAGACAGAAGAAACAGATAGAAGAAGAGAAAACTGAAAAAGATCCACTTTGGCGCTTATAGTTCTGTTGCTGTAATAAATTCAAGGTTTTCTACAATCTTTCATTGTCGTAGCTATTTTTAAATGTATTCATAATCATGAACTCCAATAATTATTATAATACACTAATTATTACATAATATGCTGTAAGTTTACTGTCACTTTAGTAATCTATCTTTACTAATATTATAAAGCTGAAGAGTTTCTTTGTTTGTTTGGTTGAAAGCGCTAACCTCAGGAACTACTGATCGGATATGAAAATTATTTTTTGTGTTATATAGGCAATTTATTTTTGTGTTACATTTCATCACGTTACTACCCTGGAGCGCGGAGCAGTAATTATAAATGTTGACAAATCGGGCAAATTTTTATACAATATTGTAGAATTTATAAACGAAAGGATTAACAAGGTGCGACGGGTGGTTGAAATATGTCACGGGCGAAGCCGTGGGGGTCAACTAGTCGTATATAATGATAAAGATACAAAATTTACTGCGGCGTTTAACTGGTATTCTGGTTGAAGCAAGGTTGGGTTATTATTATGGTGAAGGTTTTTGAAATGACATATTCACTAGCAATGGTAAAATTGGAGTCACGTCTGTTAGATATATAGTAGTAGTGAAGCGCTCGTGGCCCCGCGGTCTCAGTGTTTTGTAAACGATCACTGAGTTACGCAACTTTCACTATGTCTGGTCCTCGGATGGGTGACCACTTTGTGGTATTTACATTTGCGAGCGTT
Source organism: Thumatha senex (assembly GCA_948477245.1). Classification (NCBI taxonomy): domain Eukaryota; kingdom Metazoa; phylum Arthropoda; class Insecta; order Lepidoptera; family Erebidae; genus Thumatha; species Thumatha senex. Next base: position 15,297,949 of record OX419731.1, on the reverse strand, counting down.
TCCGTGCTTCGGAAGGCACGTTAAGCCGTTGGTACCGGTTGCCAGTAAAATGGCAGTCGTTAAGCCTGGTTGAAGGCCTAATGGGCGGCTTGAAAATTTCAACAGCAGGTAGCCACAACCTGCGTCTGTCTATTTCAACACGGCAATGGGCTCACCACCTATTACGTGGGACAGGAATCCACACGGTGAAAAGTGGGCATATAATATGCCTCTGCCACCCCTTCGTGGATAAGGCGTGATGGATATTTATTTATATATAGTAAATTGGTTGATAAATTGGTAACATGGACATTTATGTGTAAGTAGATATTACTGATAAGAAAGAACTTCTCTATTATTCTGCTAAGTATCGACTGGATTAAATCAGTATCAAAAAAATAGAAAATGCTAAAGTTAAAAATAATTTCATCCGGGAAATATACAAGATTTCACAAAAGCTCCCCTTTCAAAGGCGGATTCGAGCCAGCTCAACTTCTTATAACACAAAGTGAAAGTAAATTAATTGCCGTGATGGATCGCCTTCATGAACAAGTTTGTTGTAGGATCCTGATTCCAGAAAGTGAACAGTCTTGGAGGGTGCTGATTCAGATAAAGTGAAGATTTCTTGAATTACATAATTTGATTTGTGATTACTTACAAATTTACCTGAATTGGAATAATTTCATTTCTCGTTGATCATACTTCAGGTAATACAAATAATGTAAATTATTAAAATTAAAATCTACTAGGTAAGCCCCCCGGCTTCGCTCGTGACATACTTCGAATTCCGGTCGCACCGATTTAATCGAGTCGCTTATAAATTCTACAAAAATGCATAAAAATTTGCCCGATTTATCGACATTTATGACTACTGCTCCGCTCTTCAAAGTAGTAGCGTGATGCTATATAACTTACACAAAACAATTTTTTCAAATACGACCATATAAATAAACTCGTTAGCTTTATTTATCTATCACGCCTTATTCCCGAAGGAGCTTTATAATATTAGTATAGATTTAAACTATTTATTTATTTAGTGTAGAATACACACTATTGTGTGGCTAGATTTAAAACACTGAAAGAGAGTTTGATTTCTAACTTTCACAGTTCAGAGTTCAATATTAATTTACTCCGTATACACAATAATGTACTTAGATGCTGGGATTGATGGGAAGAATATTTTATTAATAGCTTGAAAGAAAATGCCTCACTTCGTTTTCAGTGGTTCTAAAATAAGAAATATATAGATTTACTAGTAGACGCCCGCTGCTCCGCACGCGTGGTGAAGTTTTCCGTTCCCGTTTCCGTTTCCCACTGGAACTTGTTCCCGGAATAAAAAGTAGCCTATGTGTTATTCTGATGTGTAAGCTATATTATTGTAAAGTTTAAACAAAATTCATTCAGTAGGTTTTGTGTGAAAGAGTAACAAACATCCATTATTACAAACTTTCACGTTTATAATATTAGAAGGATCACATAGATTTAAAAATATCTTTTTAATAATAATACATTACTTACCGAAAAATATGAACAATAATATATACAATCTATCCATTTTCGTGTTGTATCACTTATGTCCAACTATATTTTCTTAATTCCAATAAAATACTGAGTGTAGTAACGATTGCCGAATGCTTTATATGCAAGACTTTTAAACTGAACAATTTAGTAAGTGACACCCATTACATGACATTAATATTTCATTCATTTATTAGACGGTTAATAGATATATAAATATCGGTAGATTTATTTTTAATTATAGAACCCATTGGAATTAATCATCTTGTTTCGAATCTTACGTCATTTATAGTACTTTCCAAATTTCCCAATGTTCAAGTTCAAAATCGTAAAAATTAATGATTAAATAAATAAATAAATATTATTGGCTTATTTTTACACAGCTCCGTCTAACCCAAAGTTAGCTTACTTTGGGTTAGACTGATAATAAGCTTGTGTTATGGGATTTAGACGACTGATAAACATACTCATATATTTTTAAATACATGCATATTATACATAGGAAACATCCAAACTCCGAAACAAACATTTGTGGATCACACTAATATTTCCTCCGACCGGGAATCGAACCCAGGACCTCAATCGCGGCAGGCGATTTGTGTCACCGAGGCAGTCAGATTCACCTGTTTGGTCTGTTTATACATTTATTTCAAATCAATCAGTCAAATCAGCCTGGCACTCCACTACTGGACGTAGGCCTCTCCCAATTTACACCACATCACACGGTCCAGCGCCTTCCGCATCCAGTCTCTCCCTGCGACGTTTTCCAGGTCTTTGGTCCATCTGTACGTTTACCGAGTCGCGGTCTCTACTCCCGAACTCGTTTGCTCCATCGGTCATCGGTTCTTCCACAGATGTGGCCAGCCCACTGCCGCTGTAATGTGCTTACCCTGCGAGCTATGTCGACCACTTTGGTTCTCTGACGGATAGCCTCATTTCGGAGTTTATCCCTAGCTGTGCAACTTTGAGGGCAAGGACTAGACCCACCTTAAGTGTACTGGTAGAACGCATTGGTTGTACGCCCTCGTCTTCAGGCATTTTGGTATTGCCGAATTGAATAGTAAAACATTTTATGTGTACTTAATTATATTTAGGAATTGTTAATAAATTGCTCCAATTCATTCGACTTCGACAAATTAAAAATATATGTTAAACTTCTGTTAATATACGTTTAAGTAAATATATGTAAGTATTGCTGGTGGCTGATGGCTGGTGCTCGGATGGGTGACCACTTTGTGGCATTTACATTTGCGAGCGTTTCTGTGCTTCGGAAGGCACGTTAAGCTGTTGGTCCCGTTTGCTAGTAAAATGGCAGTCGTTAAGCCTGGTTGAAGGCCTTATGGGCGGCTTGAAAAATTTCAACAATAGGTAGCCACAACCTGCGTCTGTCTATTTCAACACAGCAATGGGCTCACCACCTATTACGTGGGACAGGAATACGCATGGTGAAAAGTGGGCGTATAATATGCCTGTGGCACCCCATAAATTACTAGCTGACATCCGCGGCTTCGCCCTTGACGTTTTTTGAAATTTGCCCGATTAGTTCCCGCTCCGCCCTCCAGGGTAATAGCGTGATATACATAGACTATAGCTTTCTGCGATAAATGGGCTATCCAACAGAAAAATAACAACACATAATTTTTCAATGCGACCCTGTAGTTCTTGACTTTAGCGCGTTTAACCAAACAAACATACAAACAAACTCTTAAAATTTGCACTTTGTATAAGTGCAAATTTTGTCTATTTCACAAATGAATGGATATTCCCTCAATCGAAGGGTGTCTTTTGCAAAACTACATTTTTTTTAAAAGCTCATTCACAGTATGATGTAGATACATAAAAAAACATATAGCAGCACCCACTTTACATGTAGGTAACTCACAACAACATATAATATTTTTACTCGGAGTGACAGCTGAGACAGGCGTTGATGCCGAAACACTAAGTACAAAAATGGTATCATGAAAACCTTGGTGTATTTAAGGTGTACTCAAGTGGAATATTATGTGGTGGTAAAATCTGAACGTCTGGAGGCAGACCGGTACAAAGAAAACACATAAAAATGTGATGACTGGAATTGAATAGGAAAACTATTAACAATTTCAGATTAAATCAACTGTAACCGCCTCGCCGTAAGATTAGTTAAAATCGTGAATGCCACAAGTTCTTCTATAAGTTGATGTGCTCCAAACAAATACACCATATAAAAATACTTGATGTTCTCTTTTTCCCTCTTAGTCATGCCCTCCATTGACACAGTAACCTTTACCAGTCTGAAGTCTTAGCACCGTTTAATGTCGAAGCCCTTTCCGTAGCATAGTTACATTGTCAGTGTCATAAATATGATTTTAATATATGTGGGTATTTTCACATCTTAAAAAAGTTTACAATGGCTATCACAATTGGGTGCACACTAGCACACACACATGTAAAGAACTGTGCAAACTTATATGAAGGAAATATGGTTCTCATACTTCCATATCATGCGCATAGAACAGGCGCAACTAGGGAAGATAATATGAGAACCCTTTGCTGCTGAAAGGGACACTCAGGATGCAACTATGACGACCCAGAGTTGTTTACTTTTAACCTGTCAGCTATGCTTATCCCCAAAACTAACGAAGCACATCGTCCGATTGAAAGGAGCACAATGGATGCGTTAATTAGGTACACTTGAATCCAACAACCGACAAAATGTAGTCTAATACTATCTTTCATTAAAAAAAAAAAGCTACGCGGCATAAAACGACGAATATCTCCCTACCCCAGAACGTGTCGAAAAAAGCAGGTCACATTAACACATGAGGCAATTACCAGTCTAACGTGCCTTTTATAATATTTACTATTTTTATGCTAGCGAAATAAAACCGTATTCATAAATCTATGGTAACATGACTTCTAACATTTTTGTTAACGCTATTAATCTAATTAAATTGGATACAATGGCGTTAGCAGAATGTTCTGTTGTATTACTAAAGGGATTTAAGAAACGATTTTGAAAAGCAATTAGTATGCTATGTTAACTTTTTCTAAATTTTAATTTAACAGTTGAAAAATTTTTCTCTATCTAGTTGGACTCGTACCAGCGTCTTCTGGTTCAACGCATTTGACGCAACGCGTTGACCAACAACACCACCGAGACCTGCCCGAAAATGACGAATTTATCCACCCCTTTACGTCTTAAGGCGACGTAAGGTGCCATCGACCGGCACTTAGCAAAGTTGCACGGTACGAATGTATAGAATTGCATCTATTATCACTCGATTTGTGATAACACCTGCCTAAACATTAGACACAATATTGGTAAAAGCAATTTGTATACTAACTTTATCTAAATTTTAATTTTAAAGTGGAAACATTTTTCAGTCTTGAGTTGAACTCGAATCAGCTAACTACACCACCGAGACCTACCCTAAACTGACGTCTAAATCACCCCTTTACGTCTTATGGCCTTTATATTTTATGGCTCAAGGTTGTTGACACTACACATGAAGTTCGTGCATACGTGCTCTTACTGTTTTTCGAAAAAAGCTACCTGTGCCTTTCTTTTTTTCTTATATTTGTCCTTTTCGTCAACAAACTAATACTTTCTTCTTATTATACAGTGACATCCTTCCGAGGATGTACCTGGGGTGCCCGGCGCCGGACAGATAGGTGGGCCCGTGTGGTTTTAGTCCGTCGTGGGGAATTTACACAAGATGTTTTTTTATTCGAAAGAACCAAGTTCTTAATAATCAATTACAATCTAGCCCCTATGTATGTCTATGAGACTAATAAGTAATTTTAATGAAACCTAATTTACTACGTATATTATTTTTCACTAAAGAGTCGTGTTCATTGCACTTTCTTAGGGCCGTATTCCAGAACGCTTCTCAATACTCAATCGACACTTGAGAGTAGATTTTATAAGGCAAAATCTAGCCTCAAGCGTTGATTGAGTATTGAGAAACATTCTGGAATACGGACCTCTAAGAGTCTGATAAGTATAAAAACTAATGAAAACAGTTTGTTAACGTGTTTTATATTACAGCACTTCACTATTGTTATTTCACTACACAGATCACCCGCAGGAGGCGACCCCTGGTCCATTATTACTACACTAACTCGATTTTTTTTTTATTTCCACTAGATAAAGAAAAAATAATCCATCTCCTCAAAGGAGTCCTCAAAGGATTAAGTTTCTTAATTATAATAATAATAAATAATAAATATCGTTGGGACAACTCACACAACGCCATCTGATTCCAAACTAAGCAGAGCTTGTACTATAGTAACCAGATAACTGATAAACATACTTATTATATTTCTAATTACATACATATTATAGATAAATAGCACCCAGACACATAATAAACCATTGTGCTCATCACACAAACTTTTAACCTGGGTGGGAATTGAACCCACGACCTCTTGCGTAGCAGTCGGATACACTCCCACCGCGCCACAGAGGCAGTTCATTATTCAAAGAGATTAATATATCATCAGAGAATTTGTGTCTAAAAATCCTGTCAATCTCTCATAATTTTGCAGTACGACTGGGGAGTACCCGTTGGATAGGACGTGCGAAGTATTTACCTACTTACTAAGTCATCAAAGAGAGGGTTAACAGTCAGTTTCTAGTCTATGTATTATATTCACCTATACCATACCTTTTTCTTTTAATTTTGTATTAATTTGTATACAATAAACCTAACTATAAGTGTCAGCTACCCCCACACAAAATTTTATGCTAATTGGTGTCGCCGTTTGAGCGTGTAGAAATAACAAACACACAGGCTCTCACACTTTCGCCTTTACCATATTAATGATGTTGGTTGCGCCGGTATACGATAAAAGAGTAGCCGCGTTATTTTTTCTATGTTGCATCGCCGATCTACATTTGTTTTTAATTAATTGGTTGTCGACACTCCCCCGTTTCCCTTTATTCCATTTCTCTTTCGCACCTACCTTGTCTCGCATAAAAGGAGAGCGAGACAGCTGTATTACGCGCGATCTAAAACGCCGCTTACAGATTCACGGATTGAAGGCTCGCTGGTTAGTCCTACAATGGCCGCGCGCGCGCCCACACCAACTTTCGCAATAATTGTGTTTTCCATGGATAAATAGTGTTTTCGTGCAATGGAATCAGGGATCCAAGTCCAGGGACGTCCCCGGCAGCCTCCACCTCAGCATCTCGCAGCAAAAGCAAGGTAGTGTGCCCATTCCTGTTTTCTATTTCTTTTTTCCGTCGACAACCGCGTGTAAATTTCATTTTTGTCTTTCCCCGCAAATACAGTCCATTTTGAATTTATTAATCTCGCCCGCTCAACCAGATGTGCCATCGGTTTCACCCGGGCCATCCTCGTAACTGGAATTTTGCAAAATCGTTCCCTTTCTTTTTAGTGGATGACTTCATTACAAGGGAAGCTTGTCCTGAAAAAATCTAGTTTCTAGATTTAAGGGTTTCGACTGGAGCTGCTAGGTGAGTGAGTCACCTGTTAATTTAATTAATACTTTAATGATATAATTAAAATTATGCTAATTATAACTGGACAGACGCTTAGGACCATTACTAGGTACCTACTTGGTAGATGGACATTCTATATTTTTATTGTCATAGTTTAAATTCATTTCTTAAGGAACATTCACAGCCACTCATCCTTCAATAAACGAAGTATGTGGTAATCTAAGTAAATAATCATGTCAGTAAGGTACCTACGTCGCGGCGTCCCACTATGGGACCAACCGGTATTTTCCATCTCAAAAATCGATGACTCTGTTGTTTTGTGATTTTTCTCTTTGAATTTTTTTTCACGTATTTGTGAATACGTGGGCAATAAAAGAAAACAAACATCATAATTTAAAAAATAATATTATGTCCGTATAAAAATGACAATTACAAAGTCATACGAAATTTCATACAAAAATTATACGGTTATATTAAAATAGCAATAAAAGTTTTAATTTTGCTAAAACTATGTTAAAAACTAAATTATTATTAGTATTAAACAACAGTTTCATGATAAAAAAAAATAGCGCTTATCCTATTCATCACTTTCTATTCTAACAATTCTTTAGCTTCGTCAAACAATTCTTTGGATATTAGAAAACTTGGTTTATTTAAGCTAGATATATAGGGATCAGATGTAAATAACTAAATATGCAGAACGTCTTCGTTTGTTGCTGATCTGGAACACTTCCTAGCGTGATGTAACCTATATTGCTTGTAATCTTTATTTCGGGCTTCCTGGGCGTCTTCGGATAATTGTCCTATAGGCAATACTGCATAATGATCTATTATTTTAGCACCATGTATTTATTTATCCATCACACCTTATCCCCGAAGGGGTGGCAGAGGCATATTATATGCCCACGTTTCACCATTTGTATTCCTGTCCCTCCTGAAGCAAAGAAGGCTTGCTATCCGCCTACATCCAGCATAACGGTCACAAATATAAGCGCAAAAATCAATCTGCAAGATCTCTTAGACGTTTCCGAAAGTGGGCGATAACGCCCCCTTGTGGGCGCTGCAGGCCTAAAGGCTAATTCATAGAATACTTGTTCTTAAAGAGCCCCAGAAAAAAAATGGGGGCGTTGTGTAGGCTTCGGGGGGGGCGATTTGTAATTTCATCTAACTAGGAGGACTCTTAGACACCGACAGAGCTCTCGACTCTCGGCTACAACTTGTGAACATCAACTAATATTAATTAAGAGATTGCTCAAACTCGGTTCGATATTTCTCTCCGAGTAGTTCATGTATCTGTCCTGTTTTATTCAATAAATAAAAGAAAAATCATGTCAATCGGTCGCTCCGTTTCGAAATGAAAGAAGACACAAACAAACAAATAAAAGGCAATAGACACGCTTTCGCATTTTAATAGTTATTAGTATTCATAGATAGGTAATTTTCGTAGATAATAGACCGCGGGCAATCATGTTTTAACAAGTTTTTGTTAAATAACCCAATTTGTGCATTCCTGTACTCGTATCAATCGGCTAATTCATAGAATACTTGTTCTTACTTGTTGAGTACAATTGAGCGTCGAATGAGAAAAATGAGTTAATGCATGTTTGTCTTATTCCTGTCGGTGCGTGCTGCTTATGCAATTCTATTTAAACAACGGAATATTTATTTTATTTTTATTTGCGGTTTCGCGCCTAATAGATAAGCAGTACTTAAGTTCAACACTTACGTATTTCTTAAAACAAAACAATGTCGGAAGTAAAAAAGAAGAGACGGCAATACTCTGTAGAATATATTAAATTCGGATTCATTGAAAATCCCACAAACCCATCGTCGCCTCAGTGCCTTCTATGTCTAAAAACATTTTCGAATTAAGCAATGAAGCCTTCAAGACTGCAAGATCATTTGAATAAAATGCATCCAGATAAGAAAGACAAGAATGTAGCATATTTTCAAGACCTAGAGATGAAGCATAATACTCAGCTAAGTGTAGCAAAACTTTTTTCGGCAGCTGCTAAGCAAAATGACGACGGACTTCGAGCTTCGTACAATATCTCTTTGTTAATTGCTCAAAAAGGCAAACCACACAACATCGAAGAAGAGTTAATTTTGCCAGCAATAAAGGAAGTAATGACTACTGTGCTTCATGAACCGGCCGCAGACATTATCCGAAACATTCCTTTGAGTAATAATTCTGTGCAAAGACGAATTGATGAAATGGCTGAAAACATTGAAGGATCATTGTGCAATTAACTGAAGACTAGTCAATTCTCAATTCAGCTCGATGAGTCTACTTTACCTACTAATGAAGCATTGTTGCTGTCTTACGTGAGGTTTATTAAACATGAGAAAATATGTGAAGAACTATTGTTTGCTAGAAATTTAGAGACCGATACAAAAGGCGAAACCATATCAATACATTGGAAAAGTTTTGTGATAAGAAAGAGATTCCCTTAAAAAATATTATATCAGTTGCTACGGATGGCGCTCCGGCTATGACAGGGTGCCATAAAGGCTACATAGCGTACTTAAAAAATAAAATTCCAGATGTACTTGCTGTACATTGCGTTATTTTTAGACAACATTTGGTTGCTAGAAACTTAAGTGAACGACTATTTCAATCACTGCAATATGTCATCAAAGCAATCAATAAAATCCGTACCAGCACTTTAAATGATAGATTATTTTATCAGCTTTGTGTTACTAATGACGAAGATTCCAACCGTTTGTTGCTTCATACTGAGGTTCGTTGGCTATCAAGAGGCAATTGTTTGACTCGATTTTACAACCTAATTGACTTTGTGATCGAGTTCTTGGAAACTAAAGATACAGAATTGCGCAACAAGCTCATTACATCAAAAAATAATATAACTTACATGACAGACCTGTATAAATTGATTGATTGATTTATCTCTTTATTGTACACCAGAAATGTAACAGTATTGGATTACAATTAAAAACTTATCGGTAATACAATTGGCGGCCTTATCGCACAAGGCAATATCTTACAGGCAACCAATTGTTCAACGACATAAATCTCCAACTGCAAGGCGATGAACTAAATTTAATTAAAACAAACTGCTTCTACACAAAAAGAATATGGGCAGACGTGAGTCTCACAATTTTAAGAATTTATCAGTATCCTGCAGTAACGACGACTTGTTTGCCTACTGCCAACATTTGGAAAACCTCCACATTAACTTCACCGAACGATACCAGTACATTTTGAACTTGGAAATACCAGGCTGGGTGTTAGATCCGTTTTCAAATATCAACACAGCAATCTCACCTCAGCTGGAAGAATAACTTATAGAATTGACGACAAACGAGGAAATAAAAATCAAGTTCAAAAATGGCTATCAAGAATTTTGGCTACAAAAACCGATCCCGCAATTGTACCCTGGATTGTGTTCAATTGTTCTACGATTCTTGATAGCATTCCCTTCGTCATATTTGTGTGAACATGGATTTAGTGCTGTGGCAACGCTGCTTACTAAAAAAAGAAATTGTTTGCATGTTACCGAACGTGGCGACTTGCGGCTGTTCTTGAGTAAATTGGAACCTGATATCAACAAACTTATTAAACAGCATCAGATTCATCCCTCACATTAGTTTTTATATAAGAATCGATTATGTTTGTTTTATTTTGAATAAAAGATACTCTGTCTGAATACTATATGTGGGCAGTAGACAAAATAAGTTTGGGAACCTCTGTTAGACCATACAGTCTGCCGTATTTAAAAGATAAACTCAAGATCGACAAATTACAATCGTCTCAAGCTGTTCACTAAATGGGGATGTGATGGATCTTCCGGGCAAAGTGAGTATAAACGAACACTACCGGAAGAAAACGAACAAATATCGGATGCTAATTTGTTTATAGTGTCACTTGTGCGAACCATGGGACAATTGATTATGATAGTTTTCATTAAAATAGTGTAATCAGTACTGATTGTAATTAATTTCGCAGACGAATTTAAATAAACCAAATCGATATTTCTTTTACTTTACTAAAAAAATTAAACAAAAATATTTTTTTACATAAACCGAAAGTTGTTGCAAAGTGTACATTCTAAGCTATCTAATGATGCATAACACTAACATGCTTCCTTAGAAAACTTCCGAATAATTTTGTGTTCTTGAACGTGAACTTCCTTAACAGTAATTTAATTAGCATGAAAATATTTATGCCCAATGTTTGAGGGTTATTTTATAAACGTAAAACTAATTTATTTACTTATATTTTTTTTGTAATGTATTCGTAAGCTCCATCCTTTGAGAGTATAGAACCATAAAGAAATCTATGGATTTACGACTTTCGCCAAAACCATATTTGAGATGGAAAATACAGTTTGGTCCCATAGTGTCCCCCGAGTAATGAACGTCTAGAGCAAGTGAATGAAATTGTGTATTTAGGAAGTATGTTTAGCGCGGATGGAAGATGTGATTCGGATGTAGAACGGCGAGTAGCTGCCGGAAACAAGGTTAACGGTGCTTTGTCCCAGTTAGTAAAGCGACAAAGCATCGTAAAAGAAGCACGAATGGCGATTCATAACGCAGTGCTAGTGCCAACTTTGCTTTACGGTAGTGAAACCTGGGTATGTCAGCAGATGCATGAAGGTAAATTGAATGCTATGGAGATGCGATCACTTCGAAAATTGTGCGGCGTTACCTTGGCCGACCGAATACGTAACGAAGTGATACGCAATATGGCAGGTTTGAATGAAAGTGCCATCGTTCATCAAAAGGGCGTGCTCCGTTGGTTTGGACACGTCCAACGAATGAGTGAGGAACGATTGACGAAGAATATATATTGTTCAAAAGTAGAGGGTAATAATAATAATAATATCTCTTTATTGTACACAAATTTACAATATAACATTGATAACAGTTTGCAGATTATAGGTACAATTGTACAATTTATTTTTATTAGGGTAGAAGGAGTCAGGGAAGGCCGAGACTTACATATGAAGACCACGTGAGCAGATTGCTCAAAAACGGAAAGATCAAAAGTACTCGGATACCCAGACGTGCGTGTATTGAAGCGATTGATGAATCTCGAAGAAGCGAAAGAAGTATGCATGGATCGCGAAGCCTGGCGATCTGTCCTCTCTGACTACCCCGTCAGGGATACAGCGTGAAGATAGTTAGTTAGTATTATTGTTCATACAGCAAAATCATCACTCGACTAATGATTTTATATTCTACTAGTTGACGACCGCGGCTTCGCCCGCGTAGAGAAGTTTTCCCGTTCCCGTTTCCCACAGAGACTTGTTCCCGGGATAAAAAGTGTGAGTAGAGCCTATGTCCGTCTCCTGGCTCTAAGCTACCTCCCCACCAATTTTTAGCCAAATCGGTACAGCCGTTGTTGAGTTATAAATAGTGTAACTAACACTACTTTCTTTTATATATATATATATATATATATATATATATATAGACTAGCTTTCCCGCCCGGCTTCGCCCGAGACATTATTCGAACCCCGTGGCACCCATTTAATCCCGTCGTTAATTAATTTCACACGGCATCGCCCGTGTAGAGAAGTTTTTCCGTTCCCGTTTCCCACAGGAACTTTCCAAAGGTCACTGGCAGTCTTGAACCGAGAGATGCGCAGAACAGTCGCCAGCTTAGCTGCATTTTACCGCATCTACCACGGTGAGTGTTCTGAAGAACTCTTCCAATTGGTCCCATCCTCCCCCTTCCGGTCCCGAACAACAAATAGATCTTTCTTATGTCGCACCATAAAAGCGTGGAACTCTCTGCCAGCGCACGTGTTTCCCTCCTCTGGGTGTTTCCATCCTAGGTCCTTTAAAAGTAGCGTGAAAAGGCATATTTTGCTTTGGTCGCTATTAGAGCGCTGCGGGTTGAAATAGCGGTTCCAATCACGGGCCTTTGCTTACCATCAGGCGACGCAGTTATGAAAAGCCATTTTTTTTAAAAGAAATGTGCGTATTCCTTAATTAACAATCGATCATATTCTCAATTCTATTTTAACTAACGCACATTGCGCTGGACGAATTCGACAATGCGGATTGGTCAAAATGTTAATTATCCTTTTTACTTTAGATTTTGAAAATAATGCATTCTATGAAACCAATTTGTAGTATATGTAAAAAAATTAGTGTAATTGTAAATGTAAATAAATAATAATAATGCCCTAACTTCTTTATTTCATATTCCTTTTACTTATAATCCTTGTCTTAAGTATAGTGTTAGGTCACAGTCAGTCTTATAGTAAGTAGTAGAAGCTATAGTAAAGCTTTCAGTGGATATTACGTATTGATTGAGATGAAAAATGGCATTTCTTTATTATCCAAATTCATAACATGCACGTTGTAGAAGCTTTATTAGAAAAATCTTTAATTTTTATGAAACCATTATTTTTACACATGAAAATGAAAAATTAATAACATAATGACAACCGCGTCCTTCGCTGTTCTCGCCATAAGCCCCTAAATATATATCACGAGGTGACCCCGACGGCTACGCCAATGCATACTTAGAGCTCCCGTCGCACCTATTTAATCTTGTCGTATAATAACTCTACAATAATGTTGAAGCGCTCGTGGCCTAGCGGTCTCAGTGCTCTGTAAACGATCACTGAGTTACGCAACTTTCACTATGGCTGGTCCTCGGATGGGTGACCACTTTGTGGCATTTACATTTGCGAGCGTTTCCGTGCTTCGGAAGGCACGTTAAGCCGTTGGTCCCAATTGCCAGTAAAATGGCAATGGAATTGATTATGTTTGTTTTATTTTGAATAAAAGATACTCTGTCTGAATACTATATGTGGGCAGTAGACAAAATAAGTTTGGGAACCTCTGTTAGACCATACAGTCTGCCGTATTTAAAAGATAAACTCAAGATCGACAAATTACAATCGTCTCAAGCTGTTCACTAAATGGGGATGTGATGGATCTTCCGGGCAAAGTGAGTATAAACGAACACTACCGGAAGAAAACGAACAAATATCGGATGCTAATTTGTTTATAGTGTCACTTGTGCGAACCATGGGACAATTGATTATGATAGTTTTCATTAAAATAGTGTAATCAGTACTGATTGTAATTAATTTCGCAGACGAATTTAAATAAACCAAATCGATATTTCTTTTACTTTACTAAAAAAATTAAACAAAAATATTTTTTTACATAAACCGAAAGTTGTTGCAAAGTGTACATTCTAAGCTATCTAATGATGGATAACACTAACATGCTTCCTTAGAAAACTTCCGAATAATTTTGTGTTCTTGAACGTGAACTTCCTTAACAGTAATTTAATTAGCATGAAAATATTTATGCCCAATGTTTGAGGGTTATTTTATAAACGTAAAACTAAGTTATTTACTTATATTTTTTTTGTAATTTATTCGTAAGTTCCATCCTTTGAGAGTATAGAACCATAAAGAAATCTATGGATTTACGACTTTCGCCAAAACCATATTTGAGATGGAAAATACAGTTTGGTCCCATAGTGTCCCCCGAGTAATGAACGTCTAGAGCAAGTGAATGAAATTGTGTATTTAGGAAGTATGTTTAGCGCGGATGGAAGATGTGATTCGGATGTAGAACGGCGAGTAGCTGCCGGAAACAAGGTTAACGGTGCTTTGTCCCAGTTAGTAAAGCGACAAATAATCGTAAAAGAAGCACGAATGGCGATTCATAACGCAGTGCTAGTGCCAACTTTGCTTTACGGTAGTGAAACCTGGGTATGTCAGCAGATGCATGAAGGTAAATTGAATGCTATGGAGATGCGATCACTTCGAAAATTGTGCGGCGTTACCTTGGCCGACCGAATACGTAACGAAGTGATACGCAATATGGCAGGTTTGAATGAAAGTGCCATCGTTCATCAAAAGGGCGTGCTCCGTTGGTTTGGACACGTCCAACGAATGAGTGAGGAACGATTGACGAAGAATATATATTGTTCAAAAGTAGAGGGTAATAATAATAATAATATCTCTTTATTGTACACAAATTTACAATATAACATTGATAACAGTTTGCAGATTATAGGTACAATTGTACAATTTATTTTTATTAGGGTAGAAGGAGTCAGGGAAGGCCGAGACTTACATATGAAGACCACGTGAGCAGATTGCTCAAAAACGGAAAGATCAAAAGTACTCGGATACCCAGACGTGCGTGTATTGAAGCGATTGATGAATCTCGAAGAAGCGAAAGAAGTATGCATGGATCGCGAGCCTGGCGATCTGTCCTCTCTGACTACCCCGTCAGGGATACAGCGTGAAGATAGTTAGTTAGTATTATTGTTCATACAGCAAAATCATCACTCGACTAATGATTTTATATTCTACTAGTTGACGACCGCGGCTTCGCCCGCGTAGAGAAGTTTTCCCGTTCCCGTTTCCCACAGAGACTTGTTCCCGGGATAAAAAGTGTGAGTAGAGCCTATGTCCGTCTCCTGGCTCTAAGCTACCTCCCCACCAATTTTTAGCCAAATCGGTACAGCCGTTGTTGAGTTATAAATAGTGTAACTAACACTACTTTCTTTTATATATATATATATATATATATATATATATATATATATATATATATATATATATATAGACTAGCTTTCCCGCCCGGCTTCGCCCGAGACATTATTCGAACCCCGTGGCACCCATTTAATCCCGTCGTTAATTAATTTCACACGGCATCGCCCGTGTAGAGAAGTTTTTCCGTTCCCGTTTCCCACAGGAACTTTCCAAAGGTCACTGGCAGTCTTGAACCGAGAGATGCGCAGAACAGTCGCCAGCTTAGCTGCATTTTACCGCATCTACCACGGTGAGTGTTCTGAAGAACTCTTCCAATTGGTCCCATCCTCCCCCTTCCGGTCCCGAACAACAAATAGATCTTTCTTATGTCGCACCATAAAAGCGTGGAACTCTCTGCCAGCGCACGTGTTTCCCTCCTCTGGGTGTTTCCATCCTAGGTCCTTTAAAAGTAGCGTGAAAAGGCATATTTTGCTTTGGTCGCTATTAGAGCGCTGCGGGTTGAAATAGCGGTTCCAATCACGGGCCTTTGCTTACCATCAGGCGGGCGACGCAGTTATGAAAAGCCATTTTTTTTAAAAGAAATGTGCGTATTCCTTAATTAACAATCGATCATATTCTCAATTCTATTTTAACTAACGCACATTGCGCTGGACGAATTCGACAATGCGGATTGGTCAAAATGTTAATTATCCTTTTTACTTTAGATTTTGAAAATAATGCATTCTATGAAACCAATTTGTAGTATATGTAAAAAAATTAGTGTAATTGTAAATGTAAATAAATAATAATAATGCCCTAACTTCTTTATTTCATATTTCTTTTACTTATAATCCTTGTCTTAAGTATAGTGTTAGGTCACAGTCAGTCTTATAGTAAGTAGTAGAAGCTATAGTAAAGCTTTCAGTGGATATTACGTATTGATTGAGATGAAAAATTGCATTTCTTTATTATCCAAATTCATAACACTTGTGCACGTTGTAGAAGCTTTATTAGAAAAATCTTTAATTTTTATGAAACCATTATTTTTACACATGAAAATGAAAAATTAATAACATAATGACAACCGCGTCCTTCGCTGTTCTCGCCATAAGCCCCTAAATATATATCACGAGGTGACCCCGACGGCTACGCCAATGCATACTTAGAGCTCCCGTCGCACCAATTTAATCTTGTCGTATAATAACTCTACAATAATGTTGAAGCGCTCGTGGCCTAGCGGTCTCAGTGCTCTGTAAACGATCACTGAGTTACGCAACTTTCACTATGGCTGGTCCTCGGATGGGTGACCACTTTGTGGCATTTACATTTGCGAGCGTTTCCGTGCTTCGGAAGGCACGTTAAGCCGTTGTTGGTCCCAATTGCCAGTAAAATGGCAGTCGTTAAGCCTGGTTGAAGGCCTTATGGGCGGCTTGAAAAACTTCAACAGCAGGTGGCCACAACTTGCGTCTGTCTATTTCAACACGGCAATGGGCTCACCACCTATTACGTGGGACAGGAATCCACACGGTGAAAAGTGGGCATATAATATGCCTCTGCCACCCCTTCGGAGATAAGGCGTGATGGATATTTATTTATTTATTTATTTATTTATAATGTTTAAATTTGTTTATGTTTACTGTTCCGCTCCCTGGGTAGTAGCCAGATGATATATAGCCTATAGGCTTCCTCGATAAATGGGCTATCCAACACAAAAATTTTTCTTTCTAATTTTAGTTTCTGAGTTTAGCGCGTTAAACCAAACAATCAAACAAACTCTTTACAGCTTTTTATTCATTTAAGTAGAATTATAGATTGTGCCGGTCAGGATTCTGTAGGTTTGTGTTTATACAAAAAAAATAGCTACGACGCCATCTATCGATTTTTTTTGTTATAAATATTTTATGGCCTGGTAACTAAGCTGAAGCACTCGTGGCCCCGCGGAATCAGTGATCGTTTACAGAATACTGAGTCCACGGGGCCATTAGTGCGCATCATTCGCTAATCCCGCTAAAAATCCTCTCGATGGAAATAAGGACTAGATTTTTTTTAAACACAGAGTACCCACCAAACTACTTTCAGTCTCTGATCGTAAGTGGTTTATTGACCAATTTGTATGTTATCTGTGATCATCTGTAAAATTCCGTTTCCCCTTCTCGACGAGTTCAGAGAGTTGTCAATTTATTTGTTTTATGCGGTGCAGTTGTGTAGGCATTGCGGCTTAAAAATATTTCATTATCTAAAGTGAGGATTCTAGTTAAATCTTATGTGTCTTAAATTAAATTCCATACTTTAAAAGTATTAATACTGTCTGAGTCAGTGTTAACCAAATACGACAACTTAAAATATTCATTTTTCTTCGCCGGTAGCGTTATCAGATTTAGTCAGGAAACATGAGCTGTCCATTTAACGACGAGAAACTGGCACAGTTGAAGGCATTTGTAGACTTCTGTACAGGCAATCCCCAAGTGCTGCACCATCCCAAGCTTTCTTTTTTTAAAGATTATTTAAGTTCACTTGGTGTTAATATACCTACGGCTGCGACAGGTGCACAAAACTCAACTCCATCGGGTGATAAGTAAGTTGATTCTTTACTCTATTTATGCAAATTTTATTCATAAAATAATTTAATTAACGTTTAATATAGGTGAAGAGTACATTAACGATGACTATCTATAAACCACATTGACTAACATATGCGTACATAGTAAAGCGTAGTATTCGAAACCTAAAACTATTACTACCAAGGCAAACTGATTTATACGGGAAATGAACACTAAAGGTAGGGAGGTCTATGATATATATCTGATCAATCAACTACCGAAACCATTAAAGGATAAATTAACCAAATATAATAATAAAAATAATTTAGAATATTTTCTTCAAAATACATCACAAAATCACAGTAAGTTAAAATCCGTTGATGTGGAGCACACTGTATAGTGCAATTCTTATCCCTTCCACATACTATGGTGTGGCATATGTCGGTGCTTCAGTGTGGCTATCGATGTGATGTATAAACTATATATATTTTTATATTTATTTACCTATTTTATATTATTTTTTCTCTTGTAATTACTTCCATAATCCATGCAAATCTTTGTTGTTATTGTGTAATACCGTTCCAATCCAGTTCCGAACCAAGTTTTTTTTGTTCACTACAATATAAATTTTATGCATATGTTTAGATAGGTAGGAATGTAGCAGAAATTAACCTAAACATTGCAGATAATGAGTTGTGTTACAGCTGTAAATAGTCTATAAAATATTGTAAATAAATAAATAAATGAATAAATATTAATAACCTTTTTATAAATGTATCTACATCATTGAACTGCTATAATCACAAGGTTCAAAATTATATTTCTGAGCAGAGCATAAGCATTCTGAGCTTAGTTCAAGTTATAATTTGAAAAGTGGATGTTTGTGTTGTATCATTTAATGACTAGGTTTTATTTTTCCTTCTAGGCTAATTGGAGTTGAACCAAAAATACCGTAATTTGCTGGTTTATTATGTATAAACAAAATATTATGAAACTTATGCATATCCTTGAATCCTTTTTACCACCACTGGTTAAGTGTAGATATTGTAGGAATCCTCCTTTCTTCCTTCACAGACAGATTATACCTGCAATTTTATTCATAAACTAGTTTCTTAATTTAGGTGCGCTTAACCATAACCAATTAGATTCCATACCATCTAACTTACATTAGGTAATTTCTAATGATTCCTTATCTTATCAATGAAAAAGTTTATTACGACAAGGTATGGATTCAGCCCTCCAAAAACATTGTGGGAATACAAAGGAGTTGTTTAAAAAAATATGATGTCCTGACTCCTAACCAAGATTTTGTACAGTACAGTTCCACATGAGGATTGCTTGGCATCAGTACTAGTAATATTGTTACCTTGTAAACAATTTTTCTCAATATTAATTATCTCTTTGCTCAATATATATCATCGTCCTATGGTAAGGCTCCATGAAAACTTCAGACAATTATTAAGACTTTAGACATTTATTGAGGGACATAACATACTAGCACTTTTAGGAAACAGGTGATTTTGCGACTATTCTGTATTGTGCGTTATGGTGACACGCTGAGTCTGGATGCAGCATCAAAATTGTGTATTAATTTTGAAGCACTCAATCGCTTCATTTGATAATAATAGTGTGAGAGATATATATATATAAAATATATCACTATTATTATATATAGATATATATAATACTAGTGTTAGATTCTAAAGATGCTAAAAGTAGCAAGTCTGCTGTGTTGCATACTATGAATAAGTTATTTTAGTGTTGGATTCACTTCATGATTCCTTTTTCATTTTAGTGTTGGTTTCACTTCATGATTCCCTTTTCATTTTAGTGTCCCTCCTGCCAGTGCCCATGCAGAGGAAGTTCAAGCATCATCTGGTGAGGAATCTGCACCTGAGTCTGATGTGGAATTGGATTTGGAAGGTAGGCTAAAAACATTTCAACTCCATACATAATTAAAATTCTAATTTGTAATCAAAATGAATTTTTATTCAAATTGTTAATTTTTCACTCAAAAAAATGCAACTAAATTATCATGTAACCATAAGTTGATGACAAAAATTTTGAAAGCAATTGACCCTATAAAGGTAAATTTTGAAAAACATTTTGCTCTTACATACAGCATTTATTTTCTGTTCAGGATGTAATATTTAATAATTGGTTCCAATTAAAAAAATTATAACTAAACCCTTTGTGTATTCGACAAATATTACTATAAAGGTATCATAGAAGAAGATGTCTTAGAAAGCTCTCAGCTAATGGGTGATGACTCCAAGGAAGTGACAGATGAAGAAAGAGACCAGTCAGATGAGAAGAGGACAGAGGCAATGAAAGCATTTTCGGAACAGCAATTTGATGAGGCCATTAAATTGTATAGTGAAGCTATACGGCTCAACCCACAAAGTGCTTTGTTATTTGCTAAGAGAGGACAGGTATTTATATTATTTATTACTAGTTGATACCCGCGGCTCCGCCCGAGTACTGAATTTTTCTTGTTTCACTTTTCCCACAGGAACTACAGAGACATAAAGTAGCCTATGTCCTTTTTTTGGGCTCTAGACTATCTTTACGAAATTTCAGTTAAATCGGTTCAGTAGCTTTTGCGTGAAAGCGCGACAGACAGACAGAATTACTTCACACTTATAATATTTGTAAGGATTGTAATGCAATGTTGTTAAGAAGGTAAAGTAAATGTTAAAGAGTAAATGATTTGGAACAGTACAAGTCTTTTCAATCAACATATGAAGCTCATGGATTTAAATAACAAGTACCATTATCATGATCACACATAACATGATTTGTTCAATTTTTACATACATAAATATTGTCAAGCCAGAATCCCCGAAGGGGTAAGCAAAGGCATACTATACACTTACATTTCACCGTTAACATTTTTGTCCCATGTAACAGGTGGTGAGCCCATTGCCATGTTGAAATGGAGCGGACTTGCAGTTGATTATTTTAAATGTGCCCTAAGGCCTTCAAACAGGCTTAACAACTGCTATTTTACTGGCAACTGGGACCAACGGCTTAACGTGCCTTCCGAAGCACGGAAACGCTCGCAAATGTTAATTCAATTAAGTGGTCACCCATCCAAGGACCACCTATAGCGAATGTTGCTTAACTCAGTGATCGTTTACAGAACACTGAGGCAGTGGGGCCATGAGGGGATTCTAATAATTGTAAATTATTTGTTTATAGGTATATCTTAAGCTGAACAAACCAAATGCTTGTATCAAAGACTGCACGCGCGCTCTCGAACTCAACTGCGACAGTGCCGCTGCTTACAAATTCCGTGGACGGGCCTACAGGTAATGATAAGTTATGTGTGTTCTAACCAAACTATCTTAATCACTACATATTATAAAACAAAGTCGCTTTTCGCTGTCTGTCCCTATGTATGCTAAGATCTTTAAAAATACGAAACGAATTACAATGCGGTTTTTTAATAGTTAGTGTGATTCTTATAGGTTCTTATGTATAATTTGTTAAGTTTTTGTATACACTGACCAAACTATAACGATATTTGTTAGGGATGTCGGAAAAAATAAGCCGATTGGGAGCTTTCCACAAAAACGCTGCCTAAACCCTTTGTATGTATGTGTATGTGTATGTGTATGTGTGTGTATCTAATGTAGGTCTACAAAAAAGTCCGCGACGATATATGTCTATCTCAAAAGAATAACATACTATATCCATTTTTATACTTTAAAAAACCATCAATTATAAAGCGGTTTTATGAAGGCTATTTACACAAATATGCTATTAATCCTTATCATTTTTACTACGTTTGTTGGCTTCAGCATTTCATGAAGATTATTTTTACCCTTTACACCTTGCAAATCAAATGAATATCTTACGAGTTATCACAGATTCGTTATCGATATCACGGAAAGCGCAAAGACATTAATTTCGTATAACCATAATTCGACAGGCCCGTGCGGGCGCAGGTAGGTATTGGAGAGCGGTGAAGTACCTAATCAATGAATTTGGAAAATGTTTATACATTATTGTGAATTTGAAATTAACAAACAACGAGATTAAATGGGTGCCACGGGGTTCGAAGTATGTCACGGGCGAAGCCGGGCGGGACAGCTAGTTATATTATAAATGCGAAAGTTTGTGTGGATGTTTGTTACTCTTTCACATAAAAACTACTAAATAGATTTTTAACTTTACAATAATATAGCTTATACATCAGAATAACACATAGGCTACTTTTTGTCCCGGGAACAAGTTCCTGTGGAAAACGGGAAAACTTCTCTAACTAACTTCTAGTTGAGGCCGCGGGCGTCAACTAGTATTCTATAATGTTTACTAGGCAGGGCAGATCATGTGTCGGTCGAAGACATTAGATTCATTGACAGCCTAAAAAAAAACTTCACAATTTTACCTATCACAGTATGCTCTGTGTATGTATATCTATATTATACACAAACACAGTTGTACAATATCAGTGTCGCTGATACATCAAACAAATAATGAAATATAACATAATATCATAAGTTCTAATGAACTATATATTCTATGTTTGTTTGGTTGAACGCGCTAATCTCGGGAACTACTGGTCCGTATAATATTTTTGTGTTGGATAGCCCATTTATCGGCGAAGGCTATAGGCTATATATCATCATGCTACTACCGAGGAGAGCGGAACAGTAATCATAAATATCAACAAATCAGGCAAATTTTAGGTTCTGATTTGATCTATTTTTATGAGTTAATTTGGACACCAATATCCCATTTAACTTCTTCAACACAACGACTTCTATTAATTTTATCCATAACAAAGAAATTTCAAAATTATTTCAAGATTCCCTCTTTTATAGTCCCTCCCTGTATCCGCCGGGTCCAGCTAAGAGGGGAAGACCCAATAAGTTCTGGCTTGACACCTGTTTCAATGGTCTCACTAATAAGGATGTCGATGACCGAGCGAAGTGGAGAAGTATAAAAGCGGACCCCGAGCGTCGCGAGTCGCAACTGACGCTGTGAGTGTTTGGAATGTATCACTCCACTTACGGCAAGACATGGGGACTCCAACCAAGGGTGGTTCTGTGGATTTACACAATGATAGTTCGGCCATTAATAACATACGAGAGTATAGTATGGTGGCCCATAACAAAACAGGAGAAATATAGGCTATCTCTGTGCAAACTGCAGAGGATGGCTTGTATGGTTATGACAGGAACCTATAAGAGTACTCCTACCGCAGCTATAGAAACCTTCTCAACCTCAGTTACATAACTGTGAGGCTGGGGGCAAGAAAGGTCATTCACAGGCTCGGAGCTACAAGTAGAGGCCTGACTTACGTGCTTATGGCGCTTAAAGCGATAAAGGAACAGGAAGGAGTTATGGGAATGTGTCTGGATAAGATACATTCCGTCTATAATTTTAAAAGAAACTCTAGTATGCATATTCCCACCAGATAAGACTAGAAAGCTGGAATGCAACAGCAGAACAGAAAAGTCCAGGTATGGTATACAGACGGTTCCAAGATGGGATCTAGATCAGTTGCAGGAGTATACAGTTACTACTGCAACATTAGTCAGAGCATGGGTAAGTTTTCCAGGCGGAGATCTTTGCCATATTAAAGTGCGCGACAGAGATGATGGACAGAAAAGTCACTGATGAGATTGTCAAAACTGTGAGTGACAGCCAAGTTGCACACAAGGCTCTCACATCGAGTGTGGTAAAGTCTGGATTAGTGTTGCACTGTATTAGATGCCTGAATGGACTAGGTAGGCACAATAGAGTCAGATTGATCTGGGTAACGCGGGCATCGAAGGCAACGAGTGGTCGGATGACCTCTCAAGAAAGGGCTCAGAGAAACAGCTCACTAGACCAGAGCCGTTTGTCGGACCTAATTGTGGAGTGATAAGACGAGCGCTACAGGAGGCTGCCGCTGAGGAACATAGAAACCAGTGGCAGTCTACAACAGGCCAGAAACATGCAAAAATGTTTCTGGGAGAAATTAGGGCAGGCTGGTCCAAGAAGATGTGGACATACAGCAGAGAGCAGCCCCGGAGAATCACTGGAGCACTCCTAGGGCACTATGCAACAAGGCAGCAGCTCCACAAGATGGGACTTACGGAAGATTTGACATGTAGGACCTGTGAAGAAGCTGGCGAAACCATTCACCATCTGCTGTGCGAATGCGTGGCACTTGGTGCAAGAAGAATGAGTCTTCTGGGAAAGGCATCTCTCCAAATAGAACATTGAAGTTTATGAAGGTGCTGCATGCGCGCTGGGTAAGTAGTGGGGGTACAGAACAGAAGACCTAATAGAGTAGAAGTGCTTGAGCAAGGCCGACCCCAATAACAAGATAAGATGACTAATGATAGATAATGATGGAAAAGTAACACTTCTACAAAAATAGCATCGTACTAATGTGTGATGTCTCACTATTACGTCGAAATTTTCACCAAAGGTTTTTGTTGCATCAATGCCAAAGGTAAATAAAATTTTTGATAATTAACCCGACAAACATATTCATTGTTTGGAGATTTTCTTGAATACCTACATTAAAATCGTATAATTAATTCGTATATATTACACTACCTGACCCCCGCGGCTTCGCCCGTGACATACGACTAACATATAATCCCGTCGCTTATTATTTTTATAAAAATGTTTTTTGTTAATTTTTTTTATTTATGATTACTACTTTTATGATTATGATTATTACCAGACGTGCGTGTATGAAGCGATTGATGAATCTCGAAGAAGCGAAAGAAGTATGTATGGATCGCGAAGCCTGGCGATCTGTCCTCTCTGACTACCCCGTCAGGGATACAGCGTGAAGATAGTTAGTTATGATTACTACTCTGCTCTCCTGGGTAGTAGCGTGATGATATATAGCCTATAGCCTTCCCTGAAAAATGGGCTATCCAATACAAAAAGATTTTTTCAATTCGGATCAGTAATTCCTAAGATTAGCGCGTAATATACAACAAACATACTTTCCAGCTTTATAATATTAGTATAGATAATGTTGACTGAAGCTATTACTTATTCCGTGACTAAACTGCGAATCATGATTTTATAATGTTATGACCACTGCTGTTAAATTATGCATTACTTTAGAAACTGAATGAGGAACTTTTAAAGTAGTTGTTTATGCTTTATGCAATAGTAGCGGAAAACCGCGGCTGTAAATATTGCCTTTTATCCTTAGCTTAAAGCCCAACTTAGTCAGATCTAACCCACCGAAAGACCGGACTGATTTCAAAAAAATTCATACCGTTTTCGTATGCTTTTTTTAAGACTGCTGGGCAAGTTCGAAGAAGCGTCTCACGATTTGTGTGAATCTCTGAAAATCGATTATGATGATCAATCTAATGAGTGGCTGCAAGAAGTGAAACCAAACGCGGAAAAGCTCCGCCAGCACAAGCTTATTTTTCAACGCAGAAAGGAAGAAAGAGAGGTAAATATGTACATAATAATACATATAGCCAGATACTACATCCGACCTACCTAAACCAATCAATAGACATGCTTCTGAAAAACTATTCCAGTCCTTAGCATATTTCATCTTTGAGCTGATTTGATTTGTTCCGAAATTACGCACTCAGCTAAGCATAGGTTGTCCATAACTGATGTAAACCACCATCCTGAGCAAAATGATGTAAACATCACCAAATTTTCAGAATTATATAACTGGCATCTCGTGATGGGATCTTCGACTGCACGATTAATTATAAATTTGCTATTTGTTAATAGTATTTGTGTAGACTTTTTGGTTTTAATATCTATAATACAAACATACATTATAGTCACGCCTTTATCCCCGAAGGTGTAGGCAGAGGCATACTATACGCCGACATTTCACCGTATGCACTTTAGTCCCACGTAACAGGTGGTGAGACCATTGCCGATATCTATAATACATTTATCGGTAATCTTATGTTTTCCAAAATTCTAGCATCGTGAGAAGTTACGTCGAGCTCGTAAAGCTCAAGAAGCGCGGGCCAATGCCGCGAGAGCTCAGGCTGAGGCCCATGCACGAATGCCGCCCGGTGGAGCCGGCGGCTTCCCAGGGTCCGGTGGCTTCCCTGGAGCCGGTGGCTTCCCAGGGGGCGCTGGCGTCAACCCGCAAGACTTCAGCAATCTGCTGTTTGACCAGGATATTATGGCTGCTTTCCAGGTTAGGAAGAATATTGTTTATCTGCCAGCCCCACACATTTCTCAATTCGTGTCATTATTAGTATAAATATATATGTAGTAGATAACTGTCTGCTATTGTATGTAGTGGTAGTGTAAGGAGCCCTACCAAACCTGTTAGCGGGGCACCTGCTGACTAACAGATAAGGCACCGATGACGCAGGCTTTGTTTGTGTTTGGCTTTACGGGGTTGACAGGTTAGACAACAGTCGCCTCCCAACGATTCTGAAACTTGCTACCTACAAATGTTTCACTGCAGAATGAGCAGCTGACAATGTTTCATATAAGTTGTTTAACGACAAATATTCATATAAATTTGTGTTTTTTTAAAACAAGGCCCTAGGATTTCATGCCACTTATGACTGATGTTAGTGAACTATTCTAAATATTTCTTTTAAAATATTATGTTGAATGGAACTAATATATTCTTCAAATTAGTTTCTTTGAATGCTCTATATTGTCAAAACCTAGAAAAAAACGAGGGATTTTTTTTTCAAGCCCATAATATATTGTGACCATTCCAATCGCAAATAGTAAAGATTACACATTAGGACCATTGACTATTTGAAATACCGTTAAGATTTTTTTAAAATGAAACTTTTTAATTTGTTTATAGGACCCAGAAGTGGCTGCGGCATTCCAAGATGTGTCGTCCAATCCAGCTAATTTTGTTAAGTACCAGAACAACCCGAAAATAGCGGCTGTTATTGAAAAACTGCAGGGCAAACTGGGCAAGGGAGGTCAAGGTAGCCCATTCTCTGGTGGCTTTCCAGGTAATATTGTATAATATTTAAAGTGGATCTAATTTCATCGGTTTTAGATACATAACTTTCAAAACCGCACTATTAGCTTTTATTAATAAGCAAAGGGTTGTTATAGAAACAGTATGTAAATATTTTTGTTAAAAAATAAACTATTACTTAAAATTTAGTTTTAGTTCACAAATTAACAGTGATTAGTGTTATTTAATAAAAAATAAGGCATTTCCAAAACTAGGCTGTACTAGCTTTAGCGTACGCAGCTACGGCAGAAAATAATGTGCGCGCCATTTTTCTCTACTTTTCTTTCTATGTAATAAATTTATAAATTTGCAATAATTAAGAATAGACGAGTGTTTTTATAGCATTACAGAAGTGTTTTCGTTCTCTTGTGAAAATAATATGTTTGTACTTTTATGTTATAGGAAAAAAAATGATTTTATTATTTAGATTTCTTCCAAGTGCGTTGAAAAATGTCGTAGGATATACGTGCATATCTTGGTTAAACTCACTCCACACTCTATTTACCCCTTGCCTACGACTCTGGCTTAAACACCGCCTATTGCGTCATAACCACCATAACGCACTTATATCGTAATGTTGTACTGCCTCACGTTCCATACTCATTTATTCTTACAGACATATTATTTATTTTTACGGACTAAAACGCGATTATTTTATGAGTAAGTTATCACATTTTGTGATGTTTCAACTGGGTTACATTGGTCTACTACGACAAGTGGGGGGTGGGACGTGTGCGATGGGCCTTCCGAGATCCTAGGGACCGTGGGTCCAGCTTCACCTGCAAATGTGCACCTACTGAAAAACAGACGCTTTTTTACTGTCTACATGACTGTTAAACATATTATACAGAACGTTTCTCAGTACTCAAGAAACACTTGAGAGTAGTATTATAAGGCGAAAACTAGCCTTAAGCGTTTCTTGAGTATTGAGAAACGTTCTGTAATATGGCCCTTAATCAAGATGGCTCTTAGCAACAATTTATGAATAATTTTAGATTTCATTAAGGTCAATTTACATGAAACTATTTATTGCCCGCGGCTTCGCCCGCGTAGTGAAGTTTTTCCCTTTCCCACAGAAACTTAAGTCAGGGATGAAATTAGCCTATTTCTTATTCTGGTGTTTAATGTTACTGTAACGTTACATTATAATCTATTCAGTACTTTTGCGTGAAAAAGTAACAAACGCACATCCATCCATACAAACTTCACATTTATTAATAACACGTTAACACTACAGGTTTCGGCGGAGCAGGCGGACCCGGATCTGGCCCAAAACCTACATCAGATGATGACGTCGGCCTTGACTAAATTGCACCAAATACAACATTGTATATCGATGTTCTCTTTCTCTAAATATATATATATCGTACATTGTATGGCGAGGGTATTTTATTGATGTGAGAACTTGTTTACGTTCATGTGTATAATTCGTAATGTTGTAAAGAATAAATCATTAAATTTTTTTTCATTATAATTTGAATTGTGGTTAAATTTAAAAAAAAAACAGGACCTGGAAGCCTCTATATGATGTCAGTCTGTCATTTAGATACATGAAATGTCATTTAGATATACGAAAATATTATACAATATTAATAAATATCAACTTAACTTAATGTTAACATATTAAAAGATAAAAATATATTATTAAAGGAGGTCCCTTTAGGCAAGGTTCCGAAGATACTGGCAGCGTTCCCCCTTTGAATAGCTAGACTAATTCTTTGTCCGAGATGCTGCCAGCTCTTCGGTCTCCTGGGATGTCGACTAACCTTTTCGCAATTTCCTTAAAAAGCCTTATAGCACTAGGACCCCACGGACCAAGAGTCTCGACACCGAATGGAAATGTCATTTAGATATATCCACGTTAAAAATTAGTAAATCGGTACTTAGTGCCTACTCGTGAACCTCAGTATCAAATACATCACAACTCGCAGGAGTCTTGCACGTCACGTGTTTCTACTTATCACTACGAATTCTACACACACGTTTACCGGTATTAGTGCCTATTAGTAGCCGGTGCTATCACTGTCTAAAAGTCATTGTCCAGTTTAAGATAAAATTAAATTGTGAACTGCGAGCCAAGAATTAATATTTGAACATTTCAAAATGAACAGAGATCAAAAATTTTTGTGTTGCCATTTTCAATAATTACTGTGTTCACAATTTAGCTTTATTAGATCGTAACTTCATAAGAGTGTGTATTAGTAAAAACTTAATCATAGATAACCTTTTGTTGATTGCATTGAAGTTTTATAAAAATAACTAGAAGTTAATTTTATAAAATCTTCACAATTATTTGCATTTAATTGCATTCTTTTAAACAATTATGTTTTTTTAAATGCATAATCACCTCTCCTGGACCCTTATTTCATTGACACTATTATTAATTCCAAAAAGTTATTTTTTATTTTGAAAAGTTTAATAAAGATAAAAAAATATAGATGTGTTTAATTTCAATAAGGTTGTTTATAAAACAATACATACATACATATTATCACCCCTGTTTCCCATCGGGGTAGGCACAGACTATTGTTTTCCACTTGCTATGATCCTGACATACCACTTTCGCTTCTACTTTCATGAGTGTTTTTAACACGCTCGCCGGTTAAGGGTACTCTTGACCTGGTCTTTTTTAAAAAGGTCTTCGATTCGATTGACATACGTGCGCCGAGATCGACCCCTACCAGTTTGCCCATGCACTCTCGCCACATAAATCTGCTTCGTCAGTCTTTTTTCATCCGCCCTCTCCACGTGTCCGAACCATCTAAGCATCCCTTTACTATCTTAGTCACTACTTCTGTCACACCGCAATGTTCCCTTCTTTAACCACCAACTTCAATGGTGATGAGATTTTTAGATACATAAGCATTGATTTGAAGCCAATGTCTTATTTGCGCCATACCACTACTTAGGTTGCAAATGCTCGGCAATTTCCAGCTTTACAAACAAAAGTTTAAAGAAAACAAAATAATACAAACTACATAATTATATTTATTTCTCTATACATCATTAACTCTTCCCCAACCAAGCCTAATCTTTCTTTCGTGTAACTTCAACCAAGATGGCATGCCCTTTGGTAAAGGATGAGCATTGGGGAACTTCAGAGGTGGCGGCGGCATTTTGAATGGGTCTTCGGTCTTCAATTTACGTAATAAATATTCTTTGTTAATCTGCTTTGGGTCGCGGTACTTATCCATGTATAAATTGAACGGTTTTCTTCGAGGAAACCATTCTTGTGGGCGTATATAAGGCTTCGGAAAATCATACTCGTAAACTGAAAACAATAGATAGTAGCTTACTTGCTTGCTTAGTAACTTACCTACAATTCAATATGTGTGTGTGTGTGTGTTGAGCGTTCGTGTCTGTGAGTGTGCGTGTGTGTTGGTGGGGCGTTTGATTATACTCAACCCAAACTATATTAAAAATATGGTAAATTCCATAACTCGCTTGAAAATTGCTACAAGTAAAGGGGAATTTACCATACATAGTATGTCAAAAGCCCTAAGCAAATTTTTCAACTATCTTATCTTGGTAATTAATTGATGGTTTACCTTTCATACAAAACCAGTAACCATTGGAAGCATCTTTCGAGGGAAGCTCAAGAACTCTAACAGTACATTGTGTATTAAGGGCGGTAAGGAATTATGATCGAGGCTCTAGTAGAAGCCCCAAGTCGAAGGGTTTCTGAGTAGCGGTTCGTAAATCGCGTACCGCCCGTGAAACATACAATGTTTTTCATCACATTTCCGACTAAATAAATAAAATTAGAAAAAATAAAATTAATAACGTAAATAATTAGCTTTTTGCCCACTCCACAGATTACACAAATGTTTCGTTCAGATTAAGGGCAAATACTTATATAGGTATACACTATACAGTACAGCGGAGTGTAAAAATAATAAAATAATTTCGACGTTTTGATACAAAAAACTATTAAAATCAATTATTAAGAACATTAGTTTAGTGCTAGTTTGCAATTAAAATCCTGTTTAGATAACATCTTAAGACAATTTTTCAGTTGTGTGTAAATTCATTGCTTGAACTTGCATGACCTGTTTGCTGTGCTAATAATTTAATAAAACATTACTTACCCTTGGGTTTCATGACAAAAAGAAAGCTCGAGGGTTTATATGGGGCATTACGGCCAAGTTAACCAGTATGTTTAGATACTGTTTACGTGCAATTGTGATGATAAATATATGAACATTCAAAAAAATCGCAGCACTTCCCCAGGTCTAAGCCATCCTAGCTAGCATAGCAATCTGACATAATTTGTGTGTTGTAGTATCACATCGCAGCGTAGCATCGTTGGAATGAAAGACTACACTTGAAAACTTTTAGTACTTAAACAAAGGGTTGCTTACCTGGTTCCTTTTGTTGCAAAATGTCATGGAAGAATTCCCTAACAGTGATATCCCAATGAGTTTGATAAAATGCAAGTCCAGCAGGAGTTATGTTATCTTGGTACTGCTTATACCACTGTCTTGTTTGAAATGTTCTGTCTTCTAGTGGAGATTTTGAGGTCACTAAAGAATAGAAGATTAGTTTAAAATTTTAGGATAAGAATCACTACATATTATAAAACATCGCTGTCTGTCCCTATGTATACTTGATCTTTAAAACTACGCAACGAATTTCAATGCAGTTTTTTTTAAATAGATAGAGTGATTCTTATAGAAGGTTTTTATGTATATTTTGTTAAGTTTTTGTATACATTAACTTAATTATAACGATATATGTTGTCGGTGTCGGAAAAAATGAGCCGTCTGCGAGCTTTTAACGAAAACGCTGCCTAAACCCTTTGGAGATATAACAAAATAATGTATTGTGGAATTGTGTATCTAATATAGGTCGACAAAAAAGTCCGCGACGCTATATGTCTATCTCTTGGATACCGTACTATATCCATTTTAATACTTTAAAAAAAACAGCAATAATAAAGCGGTAATTTAAAGGCTATTTACACAAATACATATTAATCCTTATCATTTTTAATATGTTAGTTGGTTTCAGCATTTTATGAAGATTATTTTGTCCCGTTACACTTTGCAAATTAAATGAATATCTTAGGCGATATGGCAATATTAAAATTCGACATTTATAAAAATTCGACCGGGCCGTGCGGGCGCGGGCGTAGTAGGCACTTGAGAGCGGAGAAGTAAAAAAAAACTAACTATCTTCACGCTGTATCCCTGACGGGGTAGTCAGAGAGGACAGATCGCCAGGTTTCGCGATCCATGCATACTTCTTCTTCTTCTTCTTTTTTGAGAGCGGAGAAGTAATCGAGTAATTTGGAAAATGTTCATACATTATCGTGAAATTAATATAAGACGGATTAAATGGGTGCCACAGGGTTCGAAGTATGTCACGGGCGAAGCCGGGCGGGTCAGCTAGTTATCTATAAAGCACAGATCTAACTAAACATAGATTTAATTTTAACTATATAACAATTACCTGTTCTGCATTAATCTCAGTCATGGCATTTGTCAGATATTAAACACAGTCACACTTATTACATTTTTCCCAAAGGTACACACAAAGAAGACACCCAACTAAATCAAGTTAGGATTTTGGAAACTGTGACTCAGCTCAGAACTAGCCATAAAATATGCTTAACAGCCACTAGTGGGAAGAGCTTGAGGCTCTGCTAACCGAGTGTTCTGTAAATGATCACTGTGTTAAATTTTAACAGCAGGTATTCACAACCTGTCTATTTCAACAATGGGCTCACCATCTATATCATAAATAAATAAATAAATATCTATCACGCCTTATCCCCGAAGGGGTCGCAGAGGCATATTATATGCCCACTTTTCACCGTGTGGATTCCTGTCCCACGTAATAGGTTATCGTTATACCATATCGTTATACCATATTGTTATACCATATCGTTATACCATATCGTTATACCATATTGTTATACCACCTATATCATGGGACAAAAATGCTTATGTTGGAATAGGCCACTTAAGCCACAGCCACATCTTCCGGGATAAGGATGTGATGACTGATTACCTTAACACAGTGGCAGTTTAAAAAACTGAGCAAGTGAGGCTATGATTACTTTCTTTTTCATTAGTAATGTGTTTCCTAATAAGTTTCCATTCCCAAAACATAGTTAAACTACAAATACTAAGAGTTTAGTTTAAACACTAAATGACCAAAAATTTACAAGTCCACAAAATAAAATTACCCTTTGGGATATCATATGACAGAGGTCCATCTTGTTTATAAAGTACAAAAACATATCTATGGTAACCAGTTCCCTTGAGAGGGAACGGTTGCATATACTCCACAATGTTATCACCCTTCTCTACAGAGTTTCCAGGAATATTGGCAACTAGCCAATGTATATACTCCTTGTCATTATCTGTTAAATGACCATCTAGACTTGTGAGTGCTAAAGTCCATAAGCTACCAGCATCAGACTCATAGTTTACTGCAGGCAATTTCAATGCTTCTGCTGGTTTTATCACATTCCCAGTATAAACTGGAATATATGAATCATCATTAAGGTCATAGAGTACTTCTAAATTTAACCATGGAATAAAATAGCCCTCTCCATATAAATGTTCAAATATTGCATAGTGTTCAGCTATTTGCTTTTTATGTCTAGGACCCAACGTCTGAAGCCAGGCCTTTTTAGCTTCATCCAGATCTACTTGTAATTGGAAGTTGCGTGCCAGCTGTTCTAACTTCTTGTCTTTTTTTATGTTTTTCAAATGCTGTATTCTGGCATGAAGAGCATTGTAAGTTTCAGTTCTGAAAGTGAAGTTTTATTTTTTAAATTAATCTGTGCTGTTCAGTGTGCAATTCCATAGTGTACAGTATCAATGAAAATTCAAAAAAAAATATAGGTATGTGTTTATTGAAATGAAGGACCACTCAGTCGCCAAAACCATGTTGTGTTAAGTGACCTTCGGCAGGTGTTTGATTAAGTAAATGTAACAATCACATGTTGTGATTTAAACATTTACTCAATCAAACTCCTGCGTGAACAACTTGTAACTTTACTGAAATGTACTAGTTGTGCACTTATGGCCACTGTTGACTAAATAATTGTGGTACATTTTTTACACATTCTATATGTATCTATATATCTATGTCTATATTTTTAACAGTGCCATCTAGCACAAAGAAAGCTAATATAAACTTGTGGTATAGGATCTAGACAACTGATGGACATACTTATATATTTCTAAATACATACATATTATACATAAGAAACACCCAAACTCCGAAACAAACATTTGTGGATCAGACAAATGTCAGTTTCGACCAGGGAATCGAACTTGGGACCACAGCAACGGCTATTGCATGCACTACCTCACAAGGCAGAACAGTACTACAGTATGCTTAAGTTAAAATTATTGACTGTAAATAATTTTTTAAGCCCTGGTCGAACAAACTACCCGGTACAGAAGTAAAGTAGTTCTGGACTGTATGTCATTATGTTTGTAGTTAAGACGATAAAAGTACTTACTTGGTGTACGGCAAACCTATGTTAATCCTAGTAGTATACAATTCATCTTTATAGTTAAGTTCATCCAAACGCTCTTTTATCGTTCTGCAGTTAATTGGAGCTTTTCCTCTTATCCTATGTGCTAACCTAATCTGTTGCAACTGCACATGAACTGTCCAAGAGCCACGTAAAGTATTGAGCATTTTGTGTATATATTGAATAAGTTATGCATTCATGTAATCAACAATTTAATTAACAATTTGTAAAACTACAAAGACTATTGGTGAAATAAATAGAAATTTTGGTTATTTTGACACTACTGACAATTTTTTTTTTGTAGTCTTCGCCCATATTCGGCAGGCAAAGGAAACTTTGTCCATACAGCCTAGTCTTCGGTATTTATATTTTCTTAGTATATAGTCCTGTCCAGTCTTTGTCGATGTCGAGTCCTCAGTCCTAGGTCCTTGTCCTTGCCTTCAGTATAATGGTTCTTATACTGAGGTTTACAGTAGAATTTTCGCGTCAAGAGAAAAAATAGCATTTCACTGCATATATATCATTGTCTATCACTATAGCACGTTAACACAACTTTTATGTACAAGAAACCACCACTCCCACACATAAAACAAGATAAATGCACTAGTTTTAGAAAATAATATACAGCAAGCGTCCGCACTTGTCACTCTCCCGCCAAAATTCTCCACTACTGACAATAGCCACCACCACTTTTTTTTTTGGTAGTTTTCGCTCATATTGGGCAGGCAAAGGAAACTTTGTCCATACAGCCTAGTCTTCGGTATTTATATTTTCTTAGTATATAGTCCTGTCCAGTCTTTGTCGATGTCGAGTCCTCAGTCCTAGGTCCTTGTCATTGCCCTCAGTATAATGATGATTCTTATACTGAGGTTTACAGTAGACTTTTCGCGTCAAGAGAGAAAATAGCATTTCACTGCATATATATCATTGTATATCACTATAGCACGTTAACACAACTTTTATGTACAAGAAACCACCACTCCCGCACATAAAATAAGATAAATGCACTAGTTTTAGAAAATAATATACAGCAACTTCGCGTCCGCACTTGTCACTCTCCCGCCAAAACTCGCCACCACCATTGTGTAAAAATGTACTCTGTGCCATTGAGGTAGGAATAAACTAAGGGATGAGCATGTTTTTTTTTTCCTCTTTTTTATGGCTTGGTTACTAAGACCTTTTAGCCAGATCTTATTTTGGAATTAAGTTACGTTTGCTTTTATTTTTGAACTAAATTTGTTGAAATGTATTTTTAATGTACTTGTATATAGGTCCATAAAAGTCTTTATTTTTTAAGAATTCGATTAAGCGGCGGGAGGTTTCGTCTGTATGACTGTTACCACTATCAACACATTCACTGATATTAATTTCACTTATGTCACTTGCCATTATTAGTCTTTGTAAAGGCTGTCTCATCAAGAACTTTAAAAATTAAAAAATATTTATTTATTTAATATTTTATTAACATTTTTTTCTACATTGTGTGGAGGTAGTGATGACATTTACACATGAAACAAAATATCGGTTAAATGGCCACCGTTGGTCTGTTGGCAGGTATGCACTCTTTTGACGAAATTTTGCAGTACATTTTGCAGTAAGGGCTGCTGGATTTGACGAATTTGACGTGCAATTTCTTCTTTGAGTTCCTCAGTTGTCTCAGGGTGCAAACAAATTAAATCGCAACTTCTTGGCGGCCAGTTTTGGTCTCCAAAACGAGAAATTACACGACCTGAAAACTTGGTTTGTAACAAAGTCATTGTTGCCCTTGCGGTGTGACAGGTAGCGCCATCCTGTTGAAACCACATCTCATTTAAGTCAATTCCGTCTAATTCTTGCCAAAAAAAGTCTGTCAACATGGCCCGGTAACGATTGCCGTCGACAGTCACGGCGGCTCGTTCACCATTTTCAAAAAAGTACGGTCCAATTATCCCTCCTGCCCACATGGCACACCAAATTGTCACTTTTTGAGGATGTAACGGAAGTTCTTGAATGACATGTGGATTTTCATCGCCCCAGATCCGAGAATTCTGTTTGTTAACGAAGCCGTTGAGGTGGAAATGAGCCTCGTCACTAAAGATGATTTTGTTGTGATATTCATCGTCAGTTTGCAGTTGTTCCAAGATCCAGTTGGTAAAGTTTCTGCGCTGTCTATGATCGTTGGGCTGCAACTGTTGAGTTAGCTGGATTTTGTAAGCATGAAGGTGTAAATCTTTTTTCAAAATCCGTTGAAGAGTGCTGCGATGAATGTTTAGTTCCTGGCAACGATGTCGAATGGAGGTGCTTGGTCGTGCTGCCACACTGTCCCTCACAGCTGCGATATTTTCCGCCGATCTTTTCGGCCGATGACGGGTAAGGTCTCTTTCATCTTTCAATGAAAACGTCCGCTCAAATTTTTTGATCAAATTCTCAATAGTAGGCCGCGACGGTCGATTATGCACGCCGAAATGATCACGTAACTTGCGAATCGTCACAGTAAAATTTTCCCCATTTTTATAATGGGTTTTCACTATTAACAAACGTTCTTCCAAGCTATAACGCACCATTTTCGTAAATGTCTAAGTTTTAATTAAACAAACACCAAATATGGCTGACTCAACAATTGACAGTCGAAAATGCCGCGCAATTCGAAATTCAAGTTCTTGTTGAGACATCTTTAGGTTATATTTCTGACAGTTAAAAATCATATGGTTTATATCACCAACAGCACCAGAGTTACAGTTTGTACATCGACTATCCTGAATGATACCCAGCCTTGATAAATGGGCTGGTGTTCGTGCGTGTCCAAATCGAAGTCTATTGATAGTCGTGATGAATTGACGACTAGCTTCTCTCAGCTTAGTATACCACGGCTTCGAAGGTATGTCTTTTTGAATTAATGAGTACCATCTACCTTTACTCTCCTTATCTTTGTCCCAAAAACTATTCCATAACACATTTACATCTTTTATAATTTTGGAGTAACAGTCTGTAAAGGGTACAGTAGTTATATACCTTACATCTAGTGGATTAATCCCTTCATATGCAGTTTTATCTGCTATTTCGTTACCGGTTATACCTTTATGCGAAGGTATCCACATAAAAGAGATTTCGATGCCTCTTTCTTTAACCCTTTTACCAGCAGAAGGATCCAAGTGTAGTAGAAAAATAAAATTTGGGGTATGGTTTTCCAAAATTAAACTTTAATTAAGTCCGGGAAAAAAAATAAAAATAATTAACATTTACTATAAAAAAAACATGGTGGCAATATGGTTGCCACTGCTAGCTTGGTCATCCAAAATTAGTTTACGTAACAATAGAACAAGTCTTAGTAATAATAATATATTATATACAAAATCAATCTAAAAATTATCAGTCTGCATAATCAGTGGCCATTTCTAGCTTGAACATCAAAAATTTGTCTTAGTAACAATAGAAAAAGTCTTAGTAATAATAAAATCTTATATATAAAAATAATCTAAAAATTATCAGTCTGCATAATCAGTGGCCATTTCTAACTTGAACATCAAAAATTAGTCTTAGTAACAATAGAAAAGTCTTAGTAATAATAAAATCTTATATACAAAGTCAATCTAAAAATTATCAGTCTGCATCAGTGGCCATTTCTAGTTTCAACATCAAAAATTAGTTAGCAAAATTTCAATCAGTCAACTCAATCAAAATGAAATTGTCGAAAACAGGGAGTTATACATAAAGGAACTTCGCATCTTTCACATATTATTTTTGATCTCTTGTTATTTGTCTTAGTGCTGCATAATCTACAACGTTTATATGTTTCTATTTCCACTGGCCAATGTTCTCCCAACTGTTCAGTTCTCAGTCCATCTGGAACTCTTGAGTACTGTTTTCTGTCTCTCATTACTCTCGTTACTTTTTTTGATGTTATATTTGGGCATTGAATGAAAGCTTCTCTTTCGAAATGACAGGTTATTGATCAGTTCTTTTGATAGTGCAATCCGGAAACACTTTTGGGTCATTACGTTATGTACTCGTGAATTACTCTTATAAAGTATATGAGCATTTGTGATCGCGAGATCAATAAGAAAGTAGAATATTCTTTTCCACCATTTTTTACTTTTCCTTCCCACAGCATAAGGAGTCCTTTGCTGATCGAACCTGTCCACACCACCCATCCGCTTTGTGTATTCAGGTATCATTTGAGGACAATTATAAGTTTTCTTTGACCCATCTTTTTGGGTGCGCGAGCAAGTCCTTCTTTGTTTTGGGTGAAAAGCAGTACTCAAAACAGTTACTTGTTTTGTGTCTTTCCAAACAGCAAACGCAACATTCCTTTTCACCCTCCACTTCCATTTACCCCTCTTCATCTTTTTCACCCGTGCACTTTGCCTTTTAGAAGCCACTGCAGTTTTGCTGTCTGCCTCCTTGTTTCCAGTAAGTTTCGGCTTTTTTACTAAAAGAGGTAAATTTTGCCTGTCACTTCTTACTGTTGCTGTAGAATATATTTCATGATCGAACAAATACTGTAATAAATCAGTACTCGAAAAAAAATTATCAAATGCTAAATGACCTCGATAATTTGCTCTGATCAAAGGCTCACACAATGCCTTGATTACATTGCTTCCTAATCCTGTCTCCGTCGTATCAGTCTTTCCAGTATAAATACGAAACATGTAAACGTAACCTGTAGAGCTGTCTGCCCTTACCCAAACCTTATATCCACGCTTCACTGGCTTCATGGGCATGTATTGTCTGAGACTACTGCGGCCTTTGAAATTGATCATGCACTCGTCTATTGACTGGGAATTTGTTGCTATAGCATTTTCTTGACACTTCTCATTCAATGTTTCAAGCAGAGGTCTTATCTTGTAGAGTTTATCATAATCATTACTATCTTTGGCCGGCATCTGCGAATTATCGTTGAGGTGCAAATGCTTCATAATGTGCTGAAATCTCTTTAGTGTCATTGTTTCAGCTATTTCTGGCACTTGTAGTAAAGGGTCACTTGACCAATAGTCCTCAATACTCGGCAAAACATGAATACCCATTTGAATGAGCATGCCAAGAAATGCCTTGATTTCCTCAACAGTGGTTGGTGTCCAATTCCTGCTACCTACTTGCGAAGCGTATAAATTAGATTGGTCTACAATCATCTGTAGTACATCATCACTAAAAAACAAACCAAAGTAAGTCAGAGGTTTCGTTCTGTTAGGAAGTTGTTTTGAACACTGAACGTGCGGAGTGTCGAAATAGCTGAGATCTGGGTTCTGGCTCCATTCTTGTTTTTTCCAATCAGTCTCATCTATGTCCGAATCTGAATCTGAAGACGAAAAGTCCGATAATTCACTCACTCCATCTGGTGGATATGGTGGCGCCATTGGTGCTGCGTCACTCTGGAGTCTTGCAACTGAAGGGCTTTGATGTTGTGGAGGTATTGTAGCAGATCTTGAAGCGCTTTGGAGTCTGGGGAGTGAAGGACTCTGACAAGTTGACGAGGATGGAGACGATATTGCCGTAGAACTGAGTAGAACATCATCACCTGTAAGTACCCTTACCAAATCTTCTTGAGTACCTTGTTCTGAATCCGATTCCTCCAAATCATCTTCAGAAATCATACCATCTGTAACTCCGAACATTTCTTCCAACTCCTGGGCAATAAGATCATCTGATAGGGTTTTATTACCGCTCATTGTAGATTATCTAAAACAATACGAAACACAAAAATACTTTACCTCTAACTGGCAGTGCACATTATATTGCCACCATGTAGGTAGTTACAAGTTGTTAGTGGCATATATATAGCCACCATAGAAAAATGGATTTCCAAATAAAATATGAAGTTTTTTTTTTAAATAATGATACTGTCATCTTCGATACTAAATGTTTACATAAAAAATGATGGTCACTTACATGTTTTATATACAGGATTGATGAGATATTCTTAAATTAATTTTGAAGGCACGAAATACGGGCACTTTTTAAACAAATGTCAATTTTTTTTTTATAAGTTTGGTACCCCTGCTTTTTTTTTTTTCAATGTAGTTATAAACATTCAGCTACATATTAGTAACGATCCTAGTATTAAAATGGAATAAACTACTCAATTTAATATGCGTATTAGATGGTGGCACGTATATTGCCGTCATCGGTAAAAGGGTTAAAGTTAAATACAATTTCCTTAATTCTAAATATTAAATAATTGCATTTAAAGTTTATATTACAATTTACTAAGCTTTGCACAACACTTAACGAATCTGTTAAAATTAAGAAATATTTACATGTATTTACAGAGCTAATTCGTTTGAGTGCTTCAACAATTGCATATGCTTCAGCAGTGAAAATACTACAAATAGTATCCAGTATAAAGATTTGAGAAAAGTTAATTTAGGGATCATATACTGAGCTACGGACATGTAGATCACTTTTACTGCCATCTGTGTACAACCTGTAATAATGCCCATTATCTTCTATATATGCCTGTAAGTCCTCATTATTATTAATTATAACTTCAATAGTGTTAATTTTAAATATTAAGATATGAAATGATGTAGAGTAAATTGGCCAGACATTTTGGTGCTGTATTAATTTGTAATTGTTTTGTAGGTCTGAGAGTATATGCAGCAATTTGGGAAATTTACCATGAAGCAAGTCACTACCAGTAGTTAAAGGCAGATGTGAAGTCATTGTAAAAGGTATTTATTGTAAGGTATATTCTTATAATTATCTGTTGATTATCAGAAGCTAATAGTTTTATACAATATCTTTGAACTAGAAGTAATCGTCTGAGTGCTAATGGCATTATTAGTTTCCACTTCCATAGCTCTAATGGGAGTTGAGCAAATTGCTCCAGATATAAGCCTCATTGCCTTATTTTGGACTATATCTAATTTATTTACATGTTTACAATCTATATATGCTACACAACTATATTCAAAATGGCTTCTTACAATTGATTTATATAACATAGATAGGGTTAATGGATCTGCACCCCATGTCACTCCAGCTAAACATTTGATGATGTTCAAACCGCGAATGGCATTGGCTAAAATGTGTTTTATATGTGGTTCAAATGACAACTGTTTATCTATTATGACTCCTATGAATTTATGTTGATTGATTGTGGGTATTATTTGATTATTAAGTTTTATTTGGGAGTAGGAAGTGTCTTTACTGAAAATCATGGCATGTCTCTTGT
Source organism: Thumatha senex (assembly GCA_948477245.1). Classification (NCBI taxonomy): domain Eukaryota; kingdom Metazoa; phylum Arthropoda; class Insecta; order Lepidoptera; family Erebidae; genus Thumatha; species Thumatha senex. The sequence goes on along the minus strand of OX419731.1, from coordinate 15,256,403 downwards.
TGGGATTGATTTCCAGGTGCAGCATATTATTCTAATATAGGGACAATTCTGTGAGTGATAAATTTAGGTCTTGGATTGCTAAATCTACACTGTGGTTCATTGAATACAGAACAAGGTCATCGGCAAATTGTAATATATTTACATTTTTATTATTAACATATTTACAGATTTCACAAGTGTATAAATTATACAATAGTGGGGATAAAGTGGCACCTTGCATGTACCTTTTGTAATGTTTCTGGGACCATGTAAATGGTTATTGAACTTCACATATAAGGTCCTGTTGGTTAAAAAAATGTAAATCCATTTACATAATAATTAATAATAATAATAATAATTAATACGGAGAACAGACCTTTGCTATCCAGGATGTCGTCAGACTGTAGCAAATGGCTTGCCTATTGAGCGGGGTATATTCCAGGGCGACAGTCTCAGTCCTTTATGGTTTTGTCTAGCACTGAACCCTCTTAGTACTATACTAGAGAGTTCAGGGCTAGGCTTTCAGTTGCGAAGAGAAGGTCGAGTTATATCCCACTTGCTTTACATGGACGACCTTAAGCTATTTGCCACCACCAAATTGGAACTGATAGAACTATTGAAGTTAACAAAATCCTTTAGTAGTTCTATTAGAATGGAATTTGGCGTTGACAAATGTGCAGTCATGCACGTAAAGAAGGGTGAGATTGTGGAGTCTGAAGGTGTTGAGCTTTCAGATTCCATAATACTCAGATCTCTCTCCGCCACTGAGACCTATAAGTATCTGGGTATATCGCAGGCATTAGGAATTAACGAATCTGGTGTGAAACAAACATTGAAGGAGCGATTCTTTGGCCGTCTGAAAAAAGTACTGAAAAGTCTTTTATCAGGCGGTAATAAGGTGCGTGCCTTCAATGGGTGGGTCATACCTAATGTATTCCTTCGGTATACTTAGATGGACTCAGACTGAATTAGATGCCCTGGATAGGAAAGTGCGGTCCTTGTTGACCACATTTCGAATGCATCATCCTCGTTCATCAGTAATGAGGTTGTATATCCCTCGGAAGTGTGGAGGTCGAGGCTTTTTAAATGTCAAGACCCTCCATAACCGTGAGATATGCAACCTCAGAGAATATTTTCTCAATTCTGACACGAGGTTGCATCGCGATGTGGTTGCAGTGGATAATGGACATACCCCGCTCACGTTGGCTAAAGAGAATTGGCATAAACCTATAGTACTTGGTGTTACTGATCGCAAGGAGGTATGGAAGAGTAAGGAGCTGCATGGTCGTTTTTATCAGGCCTTACACAGGCCTGATATAGACTTCAATGCATCAGTATCTTGGCTACGATTTGGTGATCTCTTTGGAGAGACTGAAGGGTTTGTTTTTGCAATTACTGACGAAGTTGTAATGACAAAGAACTACAGGAAGTATATCCTGAAGGATGGTACGGTGGACATCTGTCGGGCATGTCATCGTCCCGGAAAATCCCTTAGGCATATTATTTCTGGTTGTTCGAGTCTTGCAAACGGTGAGTATTTGCATCGACACAACCAAGTAGCCAAGATCATTCACCAGCAACTTGCTCTTAAGTACAATCTTGTTGATTTAGAGGTACCATACTATAGATATGTGCCCGACCCAGTTCTCGAAAATGGTCATGTCACATTATACTGGGATCGATCTATTATCACGGACAGGACTATTGTCGCCAATAAGCCTGACATAGTGGTAATAGATCGATTAGAACGCCGTGCAATTATTGTTGACATCACCATACCTCACGACGAAAACCTCATGAAAGCCGAGGTAGACAAACAAAAGAAATATTTAGACTTGGCTCATGAGGTTGTCGACGTGTGGGGTGTGGATTCAGCGATCATTGTACCGATAGTCATATCTGTCCATGGACTTATAGCCAAGAGCCTTGACCAACACCTACAAAGGCTCGCGTTAAACAGCTGGATCAAGGGCCTGATACAGAAAGCAGTTCTTCTCGACACGGCACGTATTGTGAGGAAATTCCTTTCTCTGGAGCCCTAACCACCGGTAGCTTGGTCCCTGTACCCGATACCGGTGGGTCACTATTTTTTATATTTTTAAATGTATTTTTTATTTTATAGATATATTTAAAAATGTAATTGATATGTTGTAAAAATAAATAAAGAGAATAATAATAATAATAACTTTATTGGCACAAACATGTACAATGTATAATAAGTGATTCATCAAATTTGTTCTTTGTACAACAGATATGGAACCCTGCCTCTTAAACTAGGTTGGATACCTGTATCTTAAGAGACACACTTATAATACACCAGGTATGCCAAAACTGGACATTATCCTAACAATAATGTCAGGCTGAACATTATCAAATGCACCTTGTACATCAAGAAATGTGCATGCAACACTATATAATTTTTGTTTGGCATTTTTCAGGTCAGAGATGAGTGCAGTGAAGCTATCAGTACAACTGCGACCATGTCTGAAGCCATATTGTATATTGGGGATAATCTTATTGTATTCTACATAATGATCTAACCTAAGCTTTATCATGTTTGCAAAGATCTTGCCAAGACAGGATGACAAAGAAATGGGCCTATATGAATCTGGGCTATTAGGGGGTTTGTCTGGTTTTAATATTGGGATAACACATTGAGTTTTCCATGAAACAGGTATTATTTGTCTTAACCAAAGTGCATTTAAAATTTGCCAAAAAAACATTTGTGCATCTATGTGCAGGTTTTGGATTATAGAATAGGGAAAATCATTCCAAGAAAAAGGTTCTATCAAATACTTAGCTCTAATATGTCGTAATGTAAATTAAAGAAAGTGTCAAGTCTGTTAGTTGGTTCATAGGGATTATCTGACAGTTTATCTAGAAATGGCTCTATAAATGAAAATTCATTCCAAGAAAAAGGTTCTATCAAATACTTAGTTCTAATATTGTCATTATGTAAATTAAAGAAAGTGTGAAGTCTGTTAGTTGGTTCATAGGGATTATCTGACAGTTTATCTAGAAATGGCTCTATAAATTCGTCACTATAGGATTTATTTTGTAATTTGACTTTTTTAAACATCCTAATGCTATTCCATATTTTTGAAATGGGAGTTGTTCTATTAAAGCTATCACATAATTGTCTCCATCCATTTTTCTTTTCTTCAGAAAGGGTCCTTTTTTTAATAACGTCTAGTTTTTTATAAGTAATAAAATTTTCAAGATTAGGTGCACATCTGTATTTTTTAAGGGCCTCTTGGGATCTAATGACACTTTCCTTACATTTGTCGTTCCACCAAGGTGTAAGGGGTTTTCTTTTGAAGGCTGATTTTATTAAAAGTTTTGGAATGCATTGAGATTTGAGTTCATCTAGAGATTTGCATAAAGCGTTGTAAGATTCTAAGGGATTATCATTATTGAGATGTATGTCATTATGAATTGTTTTAGAAAGTTGGTTGTACTTTATCCAGTATGCTTTATTGTAAATGAATCGGTCAGTTGGTGGATTAACATCATACTGATTTGTTAAGACAGTAATATCTATAATAATAGGGAAATGGTAACTACCCATATTATCATCATGTACTGACCACTGACACAGGGGAGCAATGGAAGGACTGGTTAGGCTTATGTCTATGGCTAAAGGATTACGGTTTGGATACTTTAGGGTAGTCATACTACCAGTGTTGAGAATACATAAATCCAGATTATCTATGATGTTATATAGCTGATTTCCACGACTATTATTTGATAGACACCCAAAAGCTATGTGGTGAGCGTTAAGGTCACCTGCCACAAGAATAGGCTTCGGTAGACTGTTTATTCATTTAAGAGGTTATAACCCGGAGGTCCAGAAGGGGGGCAATATACGCAAAGAATAGTTAGTTGACCACAAGAAGTAGATATTGACACAGCAATTGTTTGTATATTTTCATAAAATGAAGAATTTTGTACTTTATATAAGATCAAATCAAAATATCTACACCACCATGTTCATTAGCGGCGTTTCTAAAATGAGCATTGTAGCCAGGAATATAAAATGGGTTATTGTTTTTAATCCATGTCTCATTTAAGAGGCATATATCTATGTTATTTTTTTGTAAAAAATTTAAAAGTAAAGGCTTTGTATATTGTATTGTGCAATTCTTAAGATGGAGGGATTTTTATTACTGTAAATATCCATATTTATGTTAGATTCTTAAGTAATAGTTCTTTAATGGATTTAGACGTAATTGGGGCATTATCCCCAGTATTTGCCAAGGCAATTAGAGTACGCACCATGGCGTTTGTTATCTCACTATCATTTATTATATGACTTTTTAGATCCGTTAGTGAAATTAATTGTTCATTGTTTGTTTTTTCAATTGTACTAGTTTTATTATTTACATTAGTTTTATTTATATTTACTTTATTTACATGACTTATTGTCTTATTAGGGAAAGGGGGAAATTCCGTAGAGCTAATAACTTTTTCTTTGGTTGCTGTAACAGCAGCATAGTTAATTTTGTTCTTTTTTTTGTTGTATTTTATTTAATTGGACATGTATTAGATATGGCTAAGTGTGGGCCACAGCAGTTTATGCAGCAGAGGTCATTCGGCTTATCGCAATCTTTATAATAATGTTCTCCAGAACAAAGGCTACACCGCTGTTTACCATTACAAACTTTAGCAGAATGGTTAAACTTAAAACATTTATAGCATTGTTGCAGAGGTGGAATGTATTCAAAAACCTTGTAAGAAAAAAGGTCATAAAATACGTTATCTGGAAGACTGCTGGCCAAAAAAGTAATGCTGACAGTTTGCAATGCTATCCTTTCCTGACCAACCCTCTTAGTAAACCTACGTACAGCAATAATTTCATAGATCGATGACAATTTTGTGTAAAGTTCCTTATTGGATATGTTTGTGGGAACAAATCTGATAATACCAGTCTTCTCGATCTGGGTTGGAGGTATAAAGGCTTTAAACTTATGTTTATCTAAAAATGCAGAGTTCATTAGAAAGTTATTTGCATTGTTAAATTGTTTAAACACCACCACTATTTTCATAGCATTCACTCGCTGGATTGATGATACACCTTTCACATATGTTGTAAATATATGATTTAAATATATTGGGCTTTTATTTCCTAAGCGTTCATTATTATCCTCACTTTGAACGAACACTTTATAGTCAGTGATATTTGAATTTTCCGGGTATAGTCTTTTATAATTCTGTTTAAAATACGGCATATAGTCAATATTTACCTCACCGCCGCTATAATTACCAGATTTATCACCATTTTCGTAATCTGTTTTCAACTTTTTGCCGCGCTCGCGGGCCGCCGTAGTGGCCGGAGTTTTTTCACCCCCGGCCTGGAAACTTAACATTATGTCACTCAATTTTATTACTATTTACTTATTTACACTGTTCTTATAAAATGTTTATATACAAAACTTGTAATTTTGGTTAATATACTTTGTTAAAATTTATCAAAGAAAAATTCCGCCTTTTCTTTTCAAATTCCCGCCAAAGAATCGAGTGAGCATGTTTTTTTTTTTTTTTTGATAATTATTTAATGGTCTGGTGTTTAAGACCTTTTAGCCAAATTATATTTTTTATTTCATATTTCTTCAATCTTATCTTCTAATTAGTCCTGTCCAGTCGATGTCGTGTCCTCATTGTCCGTCCTGGTCCTTGCCCTCAGTATAATGGTGATTCTTATACTAAGGTTGTCAGTGGACGTTTCGCGGCAAGAGAGAAAATAGCATTTCACTGCATATATATCATTGTCTTTCACTATAGCACGTTAACACAACTTTTATGTCCAAGAAACCACCACTCCCGCACATAAAACAAGATAAATGCACTAGTTTTAGAAAATAATATAAAGCAAGCGTCCGCACTTGTCACTCTTCCCGCCAAATGTCCCGAGTGAGCATGTTATTCTACATGAGGCGCGTTCCGCTTATCGCCCACAACGCCCACGACCGCGACCGCTGAAATTGCCGTTCCACTAATGTAACAATGCCCGCGGGCGTTGTGGGCGAAAGTTATAAGTGGAACGCACTTTGAGCGCGAAATCTAAATTTAAAACCGAAACTATAAAATGAAATTTTAAAATTTATTTCAATATGGATTCTCGTAAATTTATAATAAATAAATATAATATATAATATAATACATAATAATTGTTTAATTTATAAATACATAGAATATTAGGATTCAAAAAGACCTGACGAACTCAAAAAAAATTCATTTTGAGGTTAGCTGAAGACGTATATATTTAGTACCCCAATAAATGTTATTCGATTGGGAAATATTATTTTATATGTAACCTTACCTTTTTCAGCACGTAACGCATCCTCCACTGACAGTATCAGTTCCACTGCAACATCACTTTCTGGATCCAAAAATGTAATTTGTTTTGTCGCCATTGTTCTTATTTTGAATATTCCCGCTAAGTGTTGGTAAAAGCCCACTCGGACCCACCTATATTTTGTGGGCGATGTGGGTGTCATTCGGTCGCAAACAGTGACGTAATGTATGACGTCATACGATCGCCCGCAACGATCGCAAGCTTTAGGTGGAACGACATATTGGGTGTTAAGATCGTTGCGGACCTTTAGTGGAACGCGCCCATGAACTATCGGTTATACAAATATGATCTAAATCGACATTGTACTCATAAACGTATAGCTATCTAGCTTTAACTTAGTTGCAATACCCCATGTAAAAAGAGACAACAATATATTTATTCGACTTAGTTTTGGCAACATAAAAACGTGACATCATAGCAATGCACGGTCGTGGCCGTTCGCAATTTTAGTTTCTCACCGTAAACTGTCTAGTCTAAGTGAGTATATAAAGCTCAAATCATTATCCATATCTATTTTTCAAGTGTGAATTGTAGCGTAATAATTTTAATCAGGTTTTTTTTTATTTTAAGTTGCTAACAATTACAGTAAAAGAAAAATGTGACTGGATACAATAAAAATGGGGAAGTTTAAAATTCATAAAATTTATTTCATTTGCTCTCTTCGTTTGATAGAACCGTGTTTTTATCGTACTCTAAATATTACGACAACACGAGACGATACCGTACCATCACGAACATTTTTAGTAAGTATTTTACTTATCTGCTTCACTCATGTAGATTTATTGACTTAGCCCCTTTAATTGTTCCATATTTTAAATTGAAATTTTGCTAGTAATTAAATATTATCATCCGAGCGTCTCCTCCAGTTGCGTCTCGCGACGCCCGGGGTCCGCTTTCCTACTTTTTCTCTCTCCTCCACTTCACATGGTCGTTGGCATCCCCTGTAGTGAGACCATTGGCACGTAAAGTTATTCGCTACTCTTACGCTAGTAATTAAATATCAAGTTTCGATTAAATAAATCCAACCCAAAGTTATATAAGAGTACATACTTCTAGTTGAAATCCTCTTTAAAATGTGTATATAATACAGTTCTTTTTTTTTTTCAAAATAAGCCAATTTAATATAATCTGTAATAATAATATGATGTAAAATATTTTGATTACTAGGGTGAATATTATATTTCGAGCATTTTCGAATATTTGAGGAATAAATAATAAATGCACCTACTCATGTTCCTTCTGTATTTTTCAGAATGAATTTAATTATAGAAACTGGATATTCTCCTTTGCGATTTATATTTTAATGTGAATATAAAACAGGAACATCATACCGATCCTTGGTATTTTAAAATGATATGTTTTTGGAATATGTATCTTTTTGTTTTATTGACCATTTATTTTCTTCATTTTGAGATAATAAAATAATACCAAAATTACTATTTAGGCTGGCACCAAAAATAGTAATTTTGGTATCGTCTCGTATCGAATCTTCAGGAGCTACTGTACTTTATATATGACATTGGTTACATGGCCACAATCTTGGGTGCCATCAAAATAGTAATTTTGTTATTGTTTTTTAGAAAAAAAAATGTATAACCTAATTAAAAAAAAAGTACATTTATGGAGCCAGCTTTTGTAATGAGTTTTTAACTGGTAAATTAAACTATTTTTTAGCGAAATTTCTTATAACATCAGTTTTACATTATATGACATTTCTCTAACAGGTCAGTTAATAATCTTTAAATTGATTTTTATATGACTTGATAGGCGTTATCATTACCTTTCATGTAAACCTATTTCTAAAATGTTTAGGAATTCCAGATCCCTAGACATCCATAAAATTAAATTCCTGCTATTTCAAGTGGGGGAGAGATAGACAATTGGATGAAGTAAAAGCCCTTAAATTATCGTAAGTCGAAACCTGCACTTCCTGTGCAAATTACTTCATCTATAAATATATCGATAAACAATAGGGCAGCACTACGGAAAGACGCCATTTTTGTTTCTCATTCTGAGTAGTAAGTATACACGCAAATTTCGTAGGTCCTTTAAACTCCTCTAAACCTCTAGTTACTCTAATTTTTAGTTGTTTTCGCCCATCTTGGGCAGGCAAAGGAAACTTGGTCCATACAACCTGGTCTTCAGTATTTATATTTTTTTAGTATTCAGTCATGTCTGGTCCTTTGTCGATGTCAAGTCCTCAGTCCTAGGTCCTAGTTCTTGCCCCAATAATGCAGTGGATCTCTTATTGCAGCTCTCTATGGAAATTTGGCACTAACACAAACACATCGATATTCATTGCAATATATCATTTTCCTTCACTAATGCACTTTTCCGAACTCTTTATGTATAATATTCCACCATTATTGATGAGATGAGAAACTACCTACAGGCTGACTTGGAGATAGACTATGAGTGCGCTGACCATAAGTGGAACAAAGGACCGTGACCGAATCTGGCCTGAGCGCGGACAGCAGCTTTGGAAAGTTATAAAACTTGTTATAATTTTTATTAATTGTACAATAAATATTAATGACAATTTGGTTGTAGCCACTTATCTGATATTCAAAACGAATTAAAAAAATATTTGTCTTGGCTTACAAACCTACGGATATTATTTTGATTGTCACCCTAGTGTTGCATAAAATAAAAGTAATGACAAGAGTAGGGAGAAATAAGTCGAAACTCCTTAGTAATTAGTCACTACTATTTCATTTAATAACTGAAACTGTGCTAAATGTTTTGTGTAATTTTTTATTGTTTATTTAAAATACTTCTATATTTTTAAAATACTAAATATGTTTAAATAAATGTATATTTTTATGAAACATAAAACGTATTGGATATTTTAGTTTTCATCTCTTAGCAACACTGATTAAACCTGTCATCGAAGTCTAACGACTTTGAATGACGAATGTCACACGAATGTATACAAATAAACTGTGTTGTTGAAGAAGACTGACGCCTCCCTATGTCCCTACACTAGACGAAATTCAACTTCCCCTAAGCCCCTTATCAGAGGACCCCCTAGATGCCCCATTTTCAGACTATGAATTGGAGATGGTTCTCAGCAGGGTTAAGGATTCAGCACCGGGAATTGACGGGATCCCATATTCATTTATTGTTCATGCAGGTAACAAAGCTAAAATGTATTATCTGGACATATTAAATTTTTGTTTTCTAACTGGTTGGATGCCAGAACAATGGAAGACGCAGATTATTATACCGATCCTAAAGCCAGGCAAAACTGTCGATGACCCTAATAGCTACCGCCACATAGCTTTATCCTCTGTTCTGCTGAAGATATTTGAGCACTTAATTAAAAACAGACTGGAATGGGTGGTGGAGTCTCGCGACATACTGCCTAAATTTCAGTTTGGGTTTAGGAAGGGCTTAGGAACTATGGATAGTATCTCTCTCTTAATGTCAGACATCAGAATATCTTTGTCAAAAAAAGATTCGGTGGTAGCATCGTTTTTGGATATTTCTTCAGCATATGACAACGTCCTTCTCCCAATCCTCAGGCAGAAGTTATTGCTTCTGAGAATCCCGGCGAAAATAGTTCAATGCATATGCGGTATTATGATGTCTCGCTCCCTGGTACTACGTGCTCAGGGCGGGGAATGCCAAAAGAGGCGGACGTGGAGGGGATTGCCTCAGGGTTCCGTCCTCAGTCCTCTTCTATATAATGTGTATACTCATGATACTGGGACATGTCTCAATATTAACTGCAGTATACTCCAGTACGCTGACGACCTGGCAGTATATGTGACTAATAACTCCATCAACGATGCTGCCTCCTCTTTGTCCATCTCCCTGGACTCTTTGAATCAGTGGCTACTGAGTCATGGCCTAAGCCTCTCTGCTCAAAAGAGTTGCTTAGTGGTGTTCACTCGCAGGTACAACACGCCCCCAATTCGTGTCCAAATACAGGGACAGGCAATTCCTGTTGTACAAAAAGTTAAATTTTTAGGTGTTTACTTGGATCGCAGGCTCTCTGGTACTTTTCATATAAACTACCTTATCCAGAGGTGTGAGAGAGTAATACCCATACTACAAGTTCTGACAGGGGTGTGGTGGGGTGCCCACCCTTTCACAATGAAATTGGTGTATAATGCTCTTATTCGGAGCATTATGGATTATGGTACATTTCTCCTTCCCCCATGCAATAAGGGAGCTCTAGTTAACTTAGACAAGATACAGTACAGGTGTCTTCGGATTGTTCTGGGGTGCATGAAATCTACTCCCACAAATGCCCTTCAGGTAGAATCTGCGGATCCCCCATTATCACTACGTAGACAGTACTTGGCCTCCAGGTTTGTGTCCAAGTGTGTAGGCATATCAACCCATCCACTTATGATTAGACTGAGAATATTGAATGACTTGTGCTCTAACCACGTTGATTATTGGCGCCACAAAGAACTTCCCCACATCATAAAAGCCTTCCGATTCATTCAAAACCTCGAATGTGAGATCATAACCCTCCCTAGACTCCCAATGTTCAATACTAAATATGAAAACCTATGTTTTAAGCCTAATGTCATCTTAGATATTGGAATTTCTAAGAGATCCCCAGCCGCAAATGCCGTTTTTAATGCTCTGGTGAACGAGCACTGGGGTGACTTCCAAAGATTTTACACAGATGCGTCGAAGAGTCCCAACGAATGTGCAGGTGTCGCAGTTTACTTCCAAAATTCTAAAATAGCCCTACAGTTTAGATCCCCTAGTGAATCATCAATCTACACTGGCGAATGTATTGGTATCCTTGAGGCTTGTCGGTATGTAGAGTCCCACAGCATACAAAAGGCAGTAATATTCACTGATTCTCTTAGCTGCCTCAAAGCACTACAACGAAGCCATTGTGGAAGTAAAAAGCAGGACTTTCTCCTGATTGAAATTAAAGAATCCCTTTTTAAATGTAACCAGAATCAAAAGATTGTCATTCTTGTTTGGATCCCTGGTCACCGTGGCATTGTAGGAAACGAGTATGCCGACTCCTTAGCTAAAAATGCTGTCACTTCAGATATAGCTGACCATAAGCATTTCTCCATCCAGAACCGTGACCCGATGAACCTTCACCATCAACACCTTAGGAGGTCATGGCAAGAATACTGGAATAAAAGCAGCACCCAAAAAGGAAAGTTCTACTATGCTATACAGCCTGACATTCCCCCGAGACCCTGGTTCTACCATTATAAAAAGGTTCCCAAACCTGTTGTATCAGTAATCTGCAGGATCCGTCTGGGCCACTGTTGTACTTCAATATTTCTGCACAAAATCCATGTTCGGGATACATCTCTATGTGAGTGTGGTATAGACGAGGGATCCCTGGAGCATATTTTTTTCTGCTGTCCAATTAATAACAGTTTTGACCTTTACAGCCGCCTTCCTAAACTGAATGTACCCGTTCCTACCAACATTCCGTCACTTCTAACAGACTCATCTCCAGAACTCCTTGAGGTCATGATTAGCTTTGTCCGAACTAATTCTATCAGATTGTAAACTTTAAAGAGCCTCGTAATCTCTGTGTTTTAACTTAATCAGGAAGATACACAATTTCATTTTTATACACACGAGTGTCCATAACACATCTGATTTTGGCAGTAGTCGTCGGTGGACATCACTACCGATACCGTTTGCCATTCAAGAAAAATTGAATTGAATTGAACTGTGTTGTTTAATTGTGAACAAAGGGTCGTATTAAAATTATATTTTTAACTATATAATTATTCAGTTCGCGTTTGTATTTATCGAGCGTTTTGTATCATAATAACTAATTCAACTTTTCACGACCACCATGGCTTTTAGGGTCCTGTAATAAAGACAATGGCATATTTTTGATTGTTGAATCTGTTGTGGTAATAGTATTATACACAGAAGTCGTCATAACTCTTAACCTGATGGAAGTGCCGCATGTAATTCTTCAGTGGATTGTACCCAGAGTAGTAAGTTATTTTTAATTTCAAGTAGGTTGTTAAAAATGGTCACTTACTTACTATTAGAACTTGGAGACCCATATGTACATTTATGAGACGACTAATGAATGTGCAGAAACCGAAAAAATATTGTCGCAAAACCTGGCGGATACCTACAGTGTGTAGATAAACAATGAAAAGTATTATCTCACTTAAGGTTCTTTTTTCCTTTTCATTTTTATTGATTTTGAAGGATTTTCTTTATTATGTATTATTAAAGTGACCAATATACATATACATAGACTAGCTGTGCCTCACTCCTGACTTCCCATTTATTGAATATAATGTATTCGGCATATTAATGTATTACTCGTAAACTCTGCCCAATTTTTGATATTTATAATAACTACTGTATTACTTTTACACAACATAGCTTTTAAATGTTAAATGCATTGAGTTATAATACTATAGAGTCACAATCATAAACAGACAACACTCAAAAAGTGTCAGACCGCCATTCTACATACCTATACATTTAATATAACAAAGTTCAAAATGACATTTGCTTGAATTTAGGCATTAGGCCGATTGCATAATGTTTAAAAATTGCTCGTATGCATTGTCATCATCATTCACTATGGGCTTGCATACGAATAGGGAACAAGTCAGCAGTGGAGACGTTATTGATACTCAAATTATTATATTTTTTTTATATCAAATTAGGCAAGCGCTTGACCTCAAGTTGCCTGATGGTAAGCAATGCAGTGTTCCTAGATGTAGTGCACTTGCCTAGAAGGAGTGTATAATGTAAAATGTAAAGAGTAATATATAACAAAATTAGACTGTATAAAAGAGTGAGTTAAAATATACCTAGAAAAACTCTGAAACTACCATCTGATTTCAAAAAAGGTTTCAGTATTTTTATTTCATCTACCTATCATATTATTGCACTAGTAAATTAAGTAGGTAGTGGTTATGCGTGGAGCAGAAAGCAGAATAAAACAATATTAATATGAGGAATAAAGGTTTTATGTATTAGAACTTAGAAACTCAAATTGAATCGAAATCGTCTGTTAAATATAATAAATTCATTTAAAAGGATAAATTCTTACTTGTAAAGTAGGTTTTGCATTTTTGTTAAGCCTGCTAAAACCTTTCGTTGTTGTATAAATGTCTGAAAAAGGAAAGTGATTGGAGCATACAACCGTCCCTTTATATGGCTTGAAGTTTAATTCATTTCGGGCTTTTGCTATAATAACTGTCCATTCTGAGCATCTTATGGGGTATCGAGGAAAACTAAAAACTAAAAACAAAAATATTGTACTTAATTATTTATACCTTAAAATAGTAAAACGCAATCGACCTATTTTTAGTACGAAAAACTAAAAAATAAAACATTCAGCAACATGGTAATACATAAGTAAAAATATTTAGTTCATAAACTCAAAAAATATTTAGTGTCAATCCGCTCCATAGCTTTCCGTTAGAACACAATTTGCAAGTCACTCTCGGACGCGACACTATTTGTTTCTCTTTTACTCTTACATATTTATCTAAAGTGTGAAAGAGATACACTTAAGACGCGATGCGTGGTCGGGCGGTCAGCATTTTATTTTTGCTAAGAAAATGATTATTTTTGATATTTAAATGTAAACACGCACTGTGGATTCATAAATACGTAAATTCGTTTTGATACTTACCTAAAATATGAGACACCATCCTTTTTTGTCACGTATCTGCTGTTATTCGGGCAGGAAACAACCGACCACTTTGGCATCACGGACGTTGTACGAGGATTGCGGTCGCCTTACAACTAAACAAAAACTCTGCGCACTTCGCAGCGTGCGCCGAGTTTCGGCGCTGACATTTTATTTGTCTGATTGTGACTCTATAGTATTATAACTCAATGGTTAAATGAATTGTTTTTAATCGGTTCGGTGGGCTAGCCAGTAGCTTATTAAAGATCCATCACGCCTTACCCCCGAAGGGTTGACAGAGGCATATTACATACCCACTACCAAACTACTACTAGCTGATTACCTGCAGGTAATATGGCCATAGATTATTTTGGAGCCTCTTAAATCAACATTTACCAATAGGTTTGTTATATATACCTATTCAAGTACTTTTCATTGCCTGTTATGTTTCAGTTAAGAGCATCTGACAGAACCTGTCATACTTGTTGGATTTGCCCTATGGGCAAGGAACTTGTAATCTGTAAGGACATAATAATTTTCAAGTCAAATAACAGAACCCAGAAGGAACCATCTTTTTGCCAGATTTGAAGAGAGCGGCTGATACTCTTTTACATTGTTTTTTCTCCTGAACTGTGACTATGAAGAGAGATATTAAGTTTCTAGGTGACTCAGAGTACATATATAAACAAAGTATATATTATATATACTACACCAATGTCTGATTTGCCAATTCCATTTATAATTTCCTTATACTTGGTGACAAAAAATAATGCTTATATTTTTTATTTTCTATATAATATTGATGTAGTTAAAGACTAAGTTATACTATATAAAACAACCAGGATCATAATATGGTAAACACATAAAAAAATAAAAAAAATATCTTTATTTTGCATAGACCATTTTAACGGCGCTTACAAAATGTCATACACTATTTAAAATATTTAAAGCGACCACCGGTTCGGAACGCGGCCCACAGAAACTTAGGAAGGCTTTTTTTTTTGATGGCCTATTTACAATTTAATATTATTTCACTTTGCCAGCAGATCATTTCCAGGCACCCCTGTCCTGCAAATAGTCTGTAACGGAGTAAAAACCTTTTTCACAAAGCTTGTTTTTAATAAACTTTTTAAATTTATTTAATGGTAAATTTCTCAGGTATACAGTTACCCTGGAAAGAATCGCCAATCTTATGTAGTCGACTGTGGTGGACTGAAAGATTATTTTTATTTCTAGTATTTATATTATGTTTATCACAGAGTTTAGAGAACTGTGATAGATTTTTCTGGACATACATAAGATTGGCAAAAATGTATTGTGATGGTACGGTTAGAATATTTACTCCTTTGAATTTTTCTCGGAGAGTAACTCTGGGGCCCAAATTATAAATAGCGCGTACAGCCCGCTTTTGTAGAACAAAAATAATATTTAAATCTGCAGCACTCCCCCAAAGGAGAATACCGTAAGACATAATACTATGAAAATAGCTGAAGTAAACCATTCTAGCCGTATCCACATCTGTTAGAGTCCTGATCTTTTTTACAGCATATGCAGCTGAACTTAATCTAGAGGCTGTCTTTTCTATGTGTGGGCCCCACTGCAAATTGGCATCAATAGTTATACCGAGGAACACAGTTGATTCTACAAACTCTAACACTTGTCCATTCAGTTGAACATTGGCCGCACATTGTTTTACATTTGGTAGAGTAAATTTTATACATTTAGTTTTATTTTCATTAAGGCAAAGATTATTTGAGCTGAACCAATGAACTACTCTTGCAATTGCATTGTTTACATCGTCATAGTTATCTAATTGTCTTTTAATTTTAAAAATTAATGAGGTGTCATCTGCAAACAAAACAATCCTATTCCTGTCCCCTACATAAAAAGGTAAATCATTAATGTAATTGGGGAACAAGAATGGCCCAAGTATCGAGCCTTGCGGCACACCCATTGTAACCATGGATCCTAAAGAACGTGTACCATTAATATCGACCCTCTGTATTCTATTGTTCAAATATGAAGACAGAAGGTCGAGAGCTTTGCCTCTTATTCCATAGTGGTGTAATTTTTTGCACAGCGTTTCATGTTGAACGCAATCAAAAGCCTTTGATAGATCGCAAAATATACCTAATGCATCGTGCTTGTCTTCCCAAGCTTCATGAATACATTTTAATAACTCAACACCAGCATCGGAAGTTGAGCGCCCTTTCGTAAACCCAAATTGATTCGCATGAAGTATTTTATGACTATTAAAATGGAATAGCATTTGATTCAAGATTATTTTTTCAAATACTTTGCTCAAAGTTGGCAGCACTGACACTGGTCGGAAATTAGACGGTTCTGTAGCGCTGCCAGCCTTGAACAAGGGAACGACTTTGCTGTGTTTCATTAAATCAGGAAATGTACCACTAGAAACACAGTCATTAAACACAGTTGCTAGATGGGGCGCAATTACCTCAATTATACATGATGCAGTTTTGACCGATAATCCCCAAAAGGTCCGCGGTTTTCTTAATTTCGATACATTTAAATGTTTTTACAATGTCCTGAGCTGAGCACAAATATCTGTGAATACAAATGCATCCCTGCAACAAAGAACAGATTCTTCTAATAAAAGTTCAGCGGAACTGGAATACGCTTGGAGATTTTGTTGTCAATATAGGTACATTTTTGAAAAAATGTTCAAACTCCGTCGCCACTTCCAGGTTCCCTGTAACATGGCAACCATTTACTTTTAAGTGGAAATCTCTTTCAGTCACTAAAGATCTACCGCATTCAGAGTTAATGATGTTCCAAGTCATTTTTATTTTATTTACAGAATTAGAAATTTTATTTTTAATGAAGTTTGACTTAGCAAGATGACATGTTTGTTTAAATATCTTTGAATAATTTTTAACATATTCCTGAAAGGTTTGCCTAAAATTATATGATTTTTCTGAATATAATTCAAATAATTCATTTCTACTTTTAAAAGATACCTGGTGTTGCCCAGTCACTGAAAACAGGACGACCACCAATCTGTAGAGTTTTTGAGGTAAAAACTTTGCCAAACTCATCATTAATCAAATTAGCCATCCGCCTTTACGTTATACCTATTAGTGGATCTTCTGCAAACAACACCAGATCATCAGCGAATCGTAGGTGGTTTAGTCTACTTCCGTTTACATTGATTCCTGTATCCCAGGCCAAACTTCTGTATATTTGTTCCAAGACCGCTGTGAACAGCTTAGGAGATAGTGGGTCGCCTTGTCTCACACCTTTCTTTACTTTAAATGATTCGCCTATATTTTCTAGTTGGACTTTCGCTGTGCTGTTTTTATATATTAAATATATTAATTTTGTATATTTTTTATTTACTCCTTGAAGATGTAGAGCTTTGTATATGAAGCTGTGGAATAGGGAATCAAAGGCCTTGTTGTAGTCCACAAATGCAATGTAATACAATTTTCCATATTCATTGAGTTTCTCTATTAGTTGTTTTAATACATGCATATGGTCCACAGTAGAAAAATCACTCCTAAATCCAGCTTGCTCTTTGGGTTGTTCTTCGTCTAGTGTTTTTGCTATACGTCCAAGTATTATTTTTGAAAAAAAATTGTATATATTGCTCATTAAACTGATTGGCCTGTAATTATCTATTTTGTTTTTGTCGCCTTTCTTATGTATCAATACTATTGTTGAATTTGTCCATTGTCTCGGTATTTTTTCTGTATACAATATTTCATTGAACAATTCCGTTAAAGGTTTGTCTATAATGTCAATTAAGTGTTTAAGCAGCTCGTTGGAAATTTTGTCTTCACCTGGTGCTTTATAGTTTTTCTGTGAGATTATTGCTCGCCTAGTTTCACTTGTGAGGATGCTGGGAACTAGTTCATAGTCATCTGTAGTGTTTATGATACAATCTATATTTTCAGTATGTTCAGTATTGTAGAGGTTTTTGTAAAAGTCTGTAGCTATTTTCCCTATCTTTGACCTGTTTGCTGTGGTTTTGTCTTTTTTCGAGTTGTTTATACTTGGCATCCATGTCTCATATTCTTTAAGTTTTTTTAATGCTTTTTTTAGTCCACCTGTTGTTTCTATTTCTTTTTGCATGGTTTCTATCCTTGTGTATTGTTTATGTTTCCTTGTGCTCGATGTTATCTGTTTACTGATATTTTCTATTTTATTTATGTTATTTTTTCTGTCTTGAAACATGTTTCTCCTTTCCTTTATGAGATTTCTTTCTTCATTGCCAATTCTGTCTTTCTCATCCTTAACTGTAGACAGTTTTTTCCCTGCATTCAGTATATACTTTTCTAATTTATCATATTTATTTTGCATTGTTATGTCTGATCTAATGTCTGGAAATTCTTCTTTGAGCTTTGTAATCACTTCATCAGATATTTTTTCTATTATTTGAGTTCAAGCTGTTTTGCAGTGTTTTCTTGATCGTTTTATGTTTGCTATTTTGAGAGTTGCTCTCACCATTCTATGGTTTGTACTAAAATTTAGCTTGTTAATTGTTTCAATATTTATAATATGGTGGGACATATTAGATGTAATAAAATCTATTTCATTTTTGTATTTACCGTCAGGTGATATCCATGTCCATTTTCTACTGGGTTTTCTTTTATAAAAGGTATTCATTATCTTTACATTGTGCTCCATCGTAAAATCAAGTAATCTTTGTCCGTTCTTATTTCTTTTTCCTGTGCTGAAGTTGCCCATTATGAATCTTTCTCATCCCTGCATTGTCCCCACTTTACTGTTAAAGTCTCCTAGTACGATTTTATGTTTGTGCAACTTTTCCATGGTTTCATATAGACTTCGGTAAAATTTGTCTTTTTCTTCCTCTTCTGCCTCTTCTGTTGGAGCATATACTTGGATTACTGGTATTGGATTTTTATGACCAGGTAGTCTGATGTTCAATACAGCAATTCTATCAGATATTCCTATACATTTCTCTATATGTTGCCTGTAATCTTTTTTGATGATGAAGCCTACACCATACATTCCCTTCTTTTGTCCATAATAGTAGAAAATGAAGTCATCATATTCTCTGATCTCTTCTCCGAACCGTCTGACTTCGCTCAATCCAATAATATCCCAATTCACTGTTTCTAATGCATGTTTTAGTTCTTCCAATCTTTCTTCTGTGCTCAATGTTCTTGTATTTAGCGTTGATATGTGTATATATTTATCTTTTCTCTGGATTTTTATTGTATGTTCCGTGTTGTATTTTTCTTTAGCTGATTTTGTGTCTGCCGTTATTGTTGTGTAGATTTGTTTGTATGGAGGGTGATGGTCTAATATCCCACGGAGACCAGACGGGTTGGGATATGTCTTTCTGTTTGATTTAGTTGTTAGTAATTTACTATTATTTGTCCGGTTGACGATGTCTGTTGATTGTTATTGCTCACTGCTTGAACGACCGCTTGTTTCACCCCTTATTTTACTGAAGGTACTATCTATCTGGTACTAGTTTTAGTAATTTTACTTGGCACTTTGTTCGAGGTTTCACCAGCTGGTGTCTTATTAGTTGGTGGTGTAGATGGCAGTCTTTTCCTTTTTTCATTGATCTCAGCTTTACCTTTAATTATTAATCTATCATAGTGGATGTAAGCTATGTTTCCTTTTTCTACCTCTATTTTAACTTTGTTTTTCAGCACACGCCTTTTTTCTAGGACCTCTTTTGGGTAGTCGTCTGTGGCATAGACGTCTACCGAAAAGTGCTTGTTATGTTTTAAAATTTCAATCTTACGCCATTCAAGCGATAGTTTCAAGAGTATTGGTCTAGCTTTGTTTTCATTTTTCTTACCAAGGCGTGTAACTTTTCTAATTTCCCACATGTCCCACTCTCTAATCTTTGCTCTGGCACTCATAAAGTTGAGAGTCTCTAGGACTAATTCTATGAGGTCTTGATTGGTCTTTTCTTGTTCGACAACTCCATGCAGAATAATGTTGGGTTTCCTGTTTTCTTTCTCTAAGTAGTATGTTTTTGTTTTCATGAAATTAACTTCTTCCTTTAATTTTTTATTCTCTTCAACCAATGGTCTGATTTTGCTTTCAATAGTTTCTGATAATGAGTTTGTAACACTTTGTGTTATAGCGGCAGTTTGTGAATTTAATTCCTCTTTTAATTTTTTCCATAGTATATTAATTTGTTCCTCCATCGTAATTCCAATCTAGTATTCCCTAGATTCGTTCTGATGTAATTGGTATGGTACTCCTTCAGGATGCAATGTATGCTTTAGTACATACAACAAGCAATGTATATCAAATTTCTTATGTTGGCAGGTCTTATTGGTGTCATGAAATAATGACGAAAGATGAGGGTATAAAAATAAATATTTTGACAAGCTAATTATTATATGTAAAGTTTAGAATTTTTATTTACTGTTTTTTTTGCACTAATTGACGTATTTATTGTCTGCAAACATTAGTAACACCACACTTATTAGTTCTTCACACTTTTTTGTAGATTTCACTGTGTAAAACGTAAGATTAATGGTTTAAACAAAGGAATATTTTGCACTGAGTTGTTGACAGTTTCAACCGATGACAGGTTCCTGCGTTATTACTACTTGAACTTAATATACTATTATCCACACTGCACACAGTTTTAATTGGTGAAAATTCATCATTGCATCTAATTCTTTCACAACTCAAGGGTGAGGAGGGAACATGGCCTGCGGATATCAATTGGTCATTTTGACAATGACATGAATTTACTAATTTACCTATGGCTAACACCTGTTCCCTACTCTGTTTCTCTGCTGTTTCATATTTATATGAAATTGATTTCAAAGAGTCTTGAAGTCGGTCAATCTGACATTGAAGGGCCTGTGTATCAGTTTTGTACTGTTGTGCAACAGTATCAAGTTCTAACATATACATATTTACCTGGTCAATCAGTTGCAATCTCTGTCTATTAAGTAAACTAACTAACTATCTTCACGCTGTATTCCTGACGGGGTAGTCAGAGAGGACAGATCGCCAGGCTTCGCGATCCATGCATACTTCTTTCGCTTCTTCGAGATTCATCAATCGCTTCATACACGCACGTCTGGGTATCCGAGTACTTTTGACCTTTCCGTTTTTGAGCAATCTGCTCACGTGGTCTTCATGTGTAAGTCTCGGCCTACCCTGACTCCTTCTACCCTCTACTTTTGAACAATATATATTCTTCGTCAATCGTTCCTCACTCATTCGTTGGACGTGTCCAAACCAACCAAAAAAAAAAATTAAGTGACATGCTATTTATAAAAAACTTGTATTTATGTATCATTTTTTTAGATTTAGTAATAAACTTTTTAATTTTTAAATATTTCTTTAACTTATTCTTACTACACTTAATAATTTTTAATGATTCAGAACAGCCCCCGGTTTCATCATCAGAAGTGAGGTCTATGACAATGGAAGGGTGAGCTGTAGCAGTATCTAAGCTTGTAGCCATCAGTTCATCGAACAAACTTTGATTAGATTGAACCACTGTGCTCTGTTTCTTGTCTTCTAGTTGCGATATTTTGATTTCCGATCGTTGTAGCTCCTCCTTTAGTATTCTAATTTGGTGCAGAGTTTGTTCATAATGTACCCTACATAAAATCAAAAAAATCAAAATCAAAAATCTTTATTCATGTAGGTCACAAAGTAACACTTATGAACGTCAAGATTACTGCTTCTACATTTACTGCCAGATTCGCAAAGCAATAGGTAGAGCCAGAGGAAGAACCTGGCAATAAAACTCATGGCCACTCTTTTCTAACCGCCATTTGACACAGTTTGATTAACATGATATTTGACCAATTATACAGTAAAGATTTTATACAAAAAAAAAAACAAAATAAATGTTGTGTTCATTAAAATTACACTTACATAGGTCCTTTGAATTTATGTGAGAACAGTCGACTAAACTTAGTTTGCCTTAAAATTAAATAATATTATTTGTAACAATTGCTATAACAGCTATGAGCTGACCAGTCCCAACAGACGGCACCCGTTCACGGGTATGACGCATATATCAGCCATCGCCCTATTCAACCGTATTGTAGGGGACAAGGCGACCCGATACATACGCCACCACTGCCAGGACACTTAGGCGAGCATGACATATCCAAAAACTACACAGCAACTATCATGTCAATTTCAAAATTATAAATAAGTCTACATAGTGCTCACACAATAACAAAGTCAAATTACATATAATTATGTAACTAATTGAATCAGGCGTTACATGGCGGAAATCCATTTTAAAAAATCTATAATTATTTTTGTTTTTAAATGTTATTTTTGCAATATTCCGCTTTTTTAGAATGTCGTACGATGTCGACACGTGTTTCGCCTACACACGAGGCATTATCAAGACTGTTTGGCAGCAAAAGTACTTACGCGTTCACCTCAACCTTTTATAGTTCGAACGCAACCAAACAATAGCGCGATGTAGACTTCTAGTTGTTTTGTCTATTTTTGAATAAACTAAGCAAAACCGAAGTGTGGAAGTCTGTTAATATTATATTTTGAATGATAACAACAGTTTTGAAATATTACATTTATGTGAAAAGGGTCTAAAAATGTCCGTATTAGAGCAGTTAGAAATTATAAAACGGGACGGGTGTACTTTGCTGAACGAACAGACTATCTATAATAACATTATAGATTTTTTATATAATGATGTATATTAGTTATTACCGGGACTAAACGCAGCCATACCTTTAGTTGCCTGGCGTTTCAAATTATTTATACTGGAGAATGTAAATAAAAATAATGTAAAAAAAAAGTACAACATATATGCAGATTCAAGACAAGTAGATAATATAACACAAGATTCATTCCAATCCTAAATAGCTCAAGCGAAGAGCAAGCAACTCATTTCCATTTATTTTTATTATTCAAATAATCATTAATTGTGTAATAAGCCCTTTTCAAGAGGTGCGACTTAATTTCCGCCTTAAATTTATGTAACGGCAGGTTCATAATATCTAAAGGAATTTTATTATATAGGCGTACGCCAATTCCTGCAAAAGAGTCGTGAACCTTTTGTAAACGATGATGCGTTCTAATTAATTTATGCTTATTTCTAGTATTTATCGACAGAACATACATTTATACAATAGACACAGTGACATACACTGTGTCTATTGTATAAATGTATGTTCTGTTTAACATGATATTTGCAAATATATACTGTGATGCAACCCTTAAAATGCCAATTTCTTTAAATTTCTCTCTAAGAGACACTCTAGCACTCAATTTATATATTGCACGTATAGCTCTCTTCTGGAGTACAAAAATTACTTGTAGATCAGCTGCTTTACCCCACAGCAATATGCCGTAAGACATGACACTATGAAAATAACTAAAGTATACTAGCCTGGCAGTTTCTACATCAGTGAGCTGCCTGACTTTACTAACGGCAAAGGCTGCCGAGCTGAGTTTACCTGCAAGACACGTTATTTGGGCGTTAAATTGCAGTTTGCTATCTAAAGTGATCCCCAAAAATACAGTTGATTCTACAATATTAAGGGTATCACCGTTCAATGTTATATTTGTACCGCAATTCCTGACATTAGGCATGCTAAATCTGATACATTTTGTCTTCTTAGCGTTTAGTAGCAAATTATTGGTCGTAAACCAATCTACAACTTGGGCAAGTGAACTATTAACGCCGTTAAAATCAGTAAGCGTACGATCTACTTTAAAAATAAGTGACGTATCATCAGCAAATAGAACAATGTCGCATAAGTTCTGTATACAGAATGGCAGATCGTTAATATAAATTAAAAATAGAAACGGACCTAGAATTGATCCCTGCGGTACGCCCATAGCTACAGATGCTCCAGAGGAGCGAATTTCATTAACATCAACATGTTGTATCCGATCATTTAAGTAGGAGGCAACAAGATCCAGTGCAGAGTCTTTGATACCATAATAAAAGAGTATTCGCAATAGTGTTTTATGTTCAACGCAATCAAATGCTTTGGAGAGATCGCAGAATACACCAATAGCATCTTGTCTATTCTCCCAGGCGTCATATATATGATTCAGAAGTGTCACACCTGCATGAATGGTAGAACGACCCCTTGTGAACCCATACTGCTCTTTATGCTGCTCTTTATGAGTGAGTCAAAACTGTCAACTATAAGTTGTAACCTATCCTGATCCTGTAAGGTATCAGTATACAGTGAATGCAACTGTGCCAGTTCTTTTTTGAGTTGTCCGTTCTTACTTAAAATACCTAGCAGTTCTAACTCATTTTCGTCCCTTTCCTTGTTCAGTTTATCGCACTTCTCACTCAAAATCTGTAATTCTTTCAACGTTAATTGAAGCCTTGTCTCTTGTTGATGAGCCAAGGCCTTACGCGTCATAATCATGTTATTAGTATTCGACATTTTGTTATAATTACGTGCTACAGAATCAGTAATTATTAGCAAAGTAGACTTAGAGCAAAGAAATGCGAAACAAAACGAGGTTATGTTTAATTCATAGAAAATTACAAAATCGCACTATTAATGGACATATGAGGATGTAAAAGTAAATAAACTCACAAACCTTGATTGTAAAAACTATTAGTTTTATAAATCTTGCCAAATCCAAGTAATAATTTCAAATATTGAAATTTTTTCCGATGTTCTAACTGTCACTACACCGGTACAATTTTTAAGTTTATATTTATCTACTTTTAGCACAATAAATGGTGAAAATGATTATTTAACACTCAATATGGTACTATTTGGCAATGATGAATTGGTTTTTAATTAAAATTATAATTATTTTTGCAATATTACAATATAAAATACGGAGCCAATTCAAATCAGCTGTTATACCTAGGGTTGCCACAAGGAAAAAAAAACGTAATACGAGTATAAGAAATAATGGTACATATTTATTATTGAAATGTGCACAGATAGAACTAGCAACATCTTGGGCATAATTTCTTTTAGCCGTCAAGTGCATATTATTAAGAGGTAAAATACAAAGCAAACAAAATGTTCTTTTTTTGCTTATATATGCCATATAAGCAAAAAAAACATATTTTGTTTGTATATGAAAATAAAATTGGCAACCTAGACACCATAAAACATCATTATTATTACAGCATTGTCGGCAAATCACCTATTGGTTGTTTGCTCATATCATGTTTGTGATGTGGTACTCAAGTTGGGCAAGGTATGATGAAAATATTACTCCTCCAGCTCAATTCCAGACATTGTTTTACTAACATATGAAGATGATAATGATCACATTTGAAAATTAAATTGAGAATCTAACCTGCCGTTTCATTTTATTTTTATTTATTTTTTAAACTACCTGGCTACAAAAAAATCTATATCATGGGTATCTACGTAGTAATAGTAGTATTTTTAAGGCGCTACAAAATTGTCCGCATCGAGTCCAAAACCCCATAGAGAGTGGTCACTGTCCTTTGAAAAACAATGTAAAAGTAAAGCAGCACCACAGATTTAGAAGAGTAAGCAGATCAAACATATTCCTTTGTTTATGGTGTAATACTTTATTCTTTTCACTCTTGCCATTTGTTGTATAAAGCTATCTTTATTATTTCTGTGTAGCTACATCGAACTCACACTTTGCCAGCAACCAGCGTGTAGCCAATTTTTCTACTAATGTCAACCGTCGCTGTCATCTTTGAATCAAAGATGTATGTATCGAAGTGAGTTTTCTGCTGCCTTGCCCTTGTATAAATCTGGGTCGAATTTTCTTGTGACGTTTTCGGTAGGACGTACTGTGTAAAATTGTATATAGATATTTGTAAGGAGAAAATATTTAAGTTTTTTGCTGGGTGCTTCTAACGTTAGGACCTGTGTAACGTATAAGCGAGATTTCAGTGGAAAAACAAATTACTTTACTATTTTGTGTAAATATTTTACTGCCAGAATTACATTTGATGGCACTAACAAATACTAAATAGTGTTTTGTGTGTATTTTCAGTGGTGTATCAGGTAAGCATGGCGGACTCTCCGCCGAAGCCCCCTGATCCTCCGGACCCCCCTCAGCCTATGGAGCTTTCTAATAAAAGTTCTCGGCAAAAGCGTCATATAGTCGAACCAGACGATAGAGTAGCAAAAAAAACTATTATAGACACAGAATCAGCGGCGGCGTCTTATCAAACAATTTACTCCCACCCTACAGTTGTCTTGGGAATAAAATCATACAGTGAGTTAGATAAAGGACCATTTGTAATCATTGTCTCTAAAAAAGATGAAGACCTTCCTGCAGGTTATAATATTAAGCCCATTAAATTCGGTCAATTTCTTGTTCAACATAAGGTGCAAAATATCTGTCAACATGGTATAAAACGGGTGGGCAGAAATAAAATGTCAGTGCAATTTAAATCAGCTCGCGACGCCAATGGTTTCCTGGATAACCCTATTTTGGCTATTAATAAATATGAGGCTTTTATTCCCTCCTACAATGTTTCAAGAATGGGTGTAGTCCGATCAGTTCCGGTAGACCTATCCATGGATGAATTTGTTGAGTCCATAGTCCTCCCACCTAATTGCAGCATTATACTGAAAGCTCGACGGCTAAATAGGAAGACTATAGACGAAAATAATATTATAACTTGGGTCCCTACCCAAACAGTCGTCATCACTTTTAAATGGCAAGTTCTTCCCACTCGTATTTACTCATATTATACCTCTCTGTCTGTTGATCCCTACCAATTCCCTACTATACAATGTCTTAGCTGCTGTAGATTCGGCCACATTGCTTCCCAATGTCGCTCTAAACCAAGATGTTACAGGTGCACTCAACCTCATGTGGGTCGATCTTGCACTATTGAGGAAGCTAGGTCTACTTGTCTTTTTTGCTTAGAAAACCACTTTTCGATTAACAAGGTGTGCCCTGAACAGGATCGACAAAGGGAAATTAAACTTAAGATGTCCCAAGAAGGTGTGTCTTACTTGGAGGCTTCAAACTTGGTTCCCAAGAAACAAAAATCCTTTGCTGTAGTCACCAAGTCAGCGATTCAATCTCCTATCACCACCGACCCTTCGATATTGAGATCATCCTACAAAAAAACCACCTTCACTAACCCTCGACCCAGAGCTCCTCTGGCAAAATCATATGATAGGATTACACATCAGGCAATAGTTTCTGAGCCATCATCCTCCTTCGACAATGGTTTTGCCCTTACAAACCTCCAAAGTTCGGTTCATCTCTCCCAACCCTATACTGAATCCACTCAAGATCATCCCAAGATCTCCTCCTTACCCTACTACAAACTTTACTCTCAATAATTTCCCAATATAACATTACATTACCGCCCAACGTTGCCTCTTCACTTTCCCAAATGTCCTTATCTATTCATTCCAATGGATTCCCGAAAAATAATTCAATGGAACACCCAGAGCATCCGCTCTAAAAAATCCGATTTAACTCATCTCATAAGCAAATATAAATTGGCCATTGCAGCCTCGGAGACGTGGTTAAAACCCGTACATCGTTTTCGTATGTCTGGGTACTCATGCCTTCGGGACGATATGGATAATGGATATAATGGTTGTTGCCTTTTACTTAACCGTAAGTTTTCCTTTTCCCGAATCATCCTCCCCACTCACTCTCCTCTTTTCAACATATTAGCAGCGAGAATACAAAATATTACCCTCATTTCACTTTATATCCCTCACCCTTGCTCTTCTCTCATTCCAGATCTTTTTTTCAATTCTGTCCCCTCTCCGGTGATCATCATGGGTGACTTTAATGGTCATCACACCTCTTGGGGGTCAAGTGACTGTAACTCATTTGGCCATGCACTAATAGAGATCTTTGACGAGGCTAATCTGTGTGTATTAAATGATGGATCGCAGACTCGTAGAGTCCTCCCAAACCAAAATCCCAGTGCTGTTGATCTTACGATATCGTCACCGGGCCTTGCTTCCCTAATATCCTGGAACATCCTACCTCACTCCTATGGTGGTGATCATTTCCCTATAATAGTAACACTTTCTACAACCACTTCCCCTTCTATCAAACCTTCCCCCTCGTGCAAGTATAGGTTGTCAGGAGCAGACTGGACTGCATATGCAGTATCCTTGGAAAACAAAATTAATGCCATTCCTCCCCCTCTCTCTGACAATGTTTTAAATTCCTACTCCGATTTACGGGATTCCATTATAGCCTCTGCCAATGAGCATATTCCAGTCAAAAACCCTTCCAATCACTCCTTATCCACCCCATGGTGGGATGCTGAGTGCACAGAGGCTGTTAGGCTTAGACGGGAAGCAGAAATTACTTATAATTCAGCAATGACAGTGGACAACCTTCTATCATATAAGCAGAAGGCTGCTAGAGCAAGAAAGATTCTGGCCTCAAAAAAAAAGGATGGTTGGTTGAACTTCTGCGAAAACTGCTCACCCAGAATTCCATCCACAGTGGTGTGGAAACAGATCAAAAAATTTTGAGGTGCCTGTTCCATTGAGGATGTTAACTGTAATGACTTGTCGTCATGGGTTGACGCCTTTGCTGACAAGCTGGCCCCACCGTGGGTTCCCACAGAGGACTCAGTTCCCAATCCCTATCCCTATTCTCTTCCCTTGCCCAATCAAAATACCCTAAATGAAATTTTCACTTTTAATGAACTCGAACTGGCATTGGATGGATTGAAAGACTCCACCCCTGGTCAAGACCAGATATCATTCTCTTTTATAACAAGAGCTTCAGATAAATCCAAAATGTTTTTCCTAGATATTGTCAATCTAATTTTTAGTAATGGCATATTCCCTCCTGACTGGAAGACCCAAATCATCATCCCTATCCTGAAACCCGGTTCGAACCCTTCCACTTCAAATAGCAGACGCCCAATAGCCCTCTCCTCTGTGATGTGCAAGGTGGCAGAGCACCTCATTAAGCATAGGCTTGAGTGGTATGTAGAGAGTCGAGAGATTCTACCCAAGTCTCAGTTTGGTTTTAGGAAAAATGTTGGCACCATGGATAGCCTTGGCATTCTTACCACTGACATACGTATATCTCTCCTTCAAAAGCGGTACCTTGTGGCTGTATTTCTAGATATTCAATCTGCATATGACAATGTCTTGCTGCCAGTACTTAGGACGAAACTCCAGCAGCTGAATATACCTGAGAAGCTCGTACAGTTCTGTATTGGTCTTTTGATGGAGAGATCTATTGTGATAAAGAATCAGAATTTCGTCCTCCCCCCCAGGACTATTTGGAAGGGTCTTCCTCAAGGCTCAGTATTAAGCCCTCTTCTCTACAGTCTCTATACGTATGACTTGGAATCAGTTGTCATCCCACCTTGCCAAATTCTTCAGTACGCGGATGATTTAGCTCTCTATATGACGTCTGGCTCAATAGAAGATATATCTACTAATTTGAACATCACCCTTAACCTTTTAAACACTTGGCTACGGGAACATGGTTTATCTTTGTCCCCATCGAAAAGCAAGGCGGTGGTATTTACTCTCAAGAGAAACATTCCCTCTATAGACTTAATGATAGAAGACCAATCCATCCCCCAGTGCTCCAGTGCAAAATTCCTTGGAGTCTGGCTTGACTCAAAAATGACAGGAGTCACTCATTTTGACTATATAACTTCTAAATGCGAGAAAAACGTTAATATCCTACGTTCTTTATCTGGAGCATGGTGGGGTTGTCACCCTTTCACACAAAAACTCCTTTATAACTATTATCAGGAGTCACATGGACTATGGCGCCTTTCTCCTTGAACCTTGTAATAAAAGATCTCTTGAAAAAATGGACAAGATTCAGTATAAGTGCCTGCGCATTATTCTCGGGGCAATGAAGTCATCTCCTACCAACGCTTTACAACTTGAAGCTGTAGATCCCCCACTTTTTCTTCGCAGACAGTACCTATGTGACAGATTTCTCTTTAAACTTATTCAAAATTCTCAACACTTACTCCTTGATAAACTGAAATTCCTTTTCGATTATTACAACTCAAATTCCAGGCCTAATCAAAATAATTTCCCTTGTCTTGTAAATAGTTTCCTAAAATACACTCGTCTTCCTCATCCGGTAAATCAGAGCCAACTGAACCCACTTTACTCTCTCCCCTTCAAGGCTGCTATTTTCCGTCCTAATATACTGATTGATTTGGGTATTGAAAAGGGTTCTATAGATGCGAATGCGATTTTCAATAATGTTATATCTAACAATTTTGATGGTTGGCTAAAAATCTATACTGATTCTTCCAAAATGAACAAAAACGAGCCTGTTGGTTCTGCAGTGTGGATCCCGACATACAAAATTATATTGTGCTACCAATGTTCCCCTATGTCTTCTATTTTCACCGGAGAGTCAATAGCAATTCTAGAAGCCATCCAGTATATTAAATCTCATAATCTTAATAAATCCCTGATTCTATCTGACTCCAAAAGCTGCCTACAAGCCATACTTGCAAATCCCTTTCGCTCCAAAACTAAACTTCCCATTATTTTTAAAATAAGAGAGGCTCTACTGCATTGCCACGAACGTGGTTTGCTTGTAGTATTAGCATGGATACCAGGTCATTCCAACATACCAGGTAATGAGACTGCAGACTCTTGCGCAAGAAGTGCCATTAGGTTAGGAACAACTGAGCACTCTTACCTTTTAACGCATGATTTAATGGAAGTTCTAAAAACCAGCCTTACTCTTGCTTGGAATGACAAATGGCGGAAATCCAAAAAAATAAAAGGGAAATATTACGCAGCAATCCAATCCACCATACCTAATAAACCTTGGTTTTTCAAATATCGCGGTATGAACAAGCATGCCATTTCTGTAATTTGTCGCCTCCGCTTAGGTCACGCCTGTACTCCGGTTCATTTGGCGAAGATTAGGGTAAGGGATCATTCTCCCCTCTATAGAATATCACTGTATGATTTTCTTCCGGACAATATCCCTCGCCCCGCCACTGTTGAATCCCTTCTTTCCTTAGTTTTCACTCCCTTTGTAAAATCCCTGGGTAAAGTTATTGAAATTAATCAATTAAAAATTTAATTTATACTTTGCTCCCCATTACTTATTTTTTGATACCTAGCTAATGTTCGGCCCTAAATCTTTATTAATTAATATTTATTATCTGTTTGTGTTGGCTTATATTTATTATCTGTTGTATTTGTAAGCGTGTGTTGACTTTTTCATGTGTAATTCTGGCTGAGTTAACTTCATATCCAAGGCCACCGGTCAAATCCCGAGCCACTGTATGCCTCCTTCGTTACTAGTTCTAGCTACGGGACACTGGCAAGTTGCTGCAAAGAGCACAGAAAGCCATAATAAGAATTGAATTGAATTGTATCGAAGTGAAAATATTACATAAAATTATTGTAAAATGTAACAAAAGGGTAAAAAAATATGTAAACAGTTCAATTATTCAAACAAAACACTCTATAGTGGTGAACAAGAAATCACCAGGAATAACTTTTCATGGATAATTTATGTACCACTTACGACTACGTACGTACACTAAGATTTGTATCCAAAATGATGAAATTTCTTGGAGAACACTTGAAAAGGTTATTGCTAATACGGTTAACACACGACCGGATTTGATCCGACCAGAGCGCGGATTTGATTTGCCGCCCGACCAAATCTTACCGTCTGTAATAGAGCTAACACACGATCAAATTTGGTCTGCCGGACCTCGACAGATTTGATCCGCCGAGTCTGCCGACCAAATCTGTTGTCGCAACACGACCGGATCAGATCGCACCGGACGACCAGACAGGGTGTTCAGATTAGGGGCTTTTTCCCTATTCTAGGGTAAAATTATTTTTTTCAAGGAACTTTTGTGGAAATGAAAAGTTTCTAATAAAGTATATTATTTTATATGCATTTAGTGAAAAGCTGCAAATTTGAAATTACACACACACACATTTCAATTTTACTTATCTATGTAGATAACTGGTATGCATAGTATTCCTCTACATAGAGTAAATAAACACTACGTTATGTATTAACGTAGCTCTTTTTTTCTTTCTGGCAAAAAAATGTATGAAAAAGTAATTTTTTGGGGAAAGGTAAAATCGGTACTGGGGACATTTTTGACAAACTAACTAAGATGGCAACATTGGGAAAAAATTATGAAAAAGTGTCTATTTGGAGAAAAATTAAATTAAATCTGGGGAAATTTACGACAAAGTAGCTAGAACGACAACATTGATCATATCCGATGCAGATCGAGGCGGACTCAATTAATTATAATTATGTCCGCCGGACTGCTCTACAGACGGTAAGATTTGGTCGGGCGGCCAATCAAATCCGCTGTCTGGTCGGATCAAATCCACTAAATGCATATAAAATAATATACTTTATTAGAAACTTTTCTTTTCCACAAAAGTTCCTTAAAAAAAGTAATTTTATCCTAGAATAGGGAAAAAGCCCCTTAAATTTGAACACCCTGTCTGGTCGTCTGGTCGTCCGGTGCGGTCTGATCCTGTCGTCTGTTGCGACAACAGATTTGGTCGGCAGACTCGGCGGATCAAATTTGTAGAGGTCCGGCAGACCAAATTAGGTCGTGTGTTAGCTCTTTTAATTTAGTTACACACTATTTCAAGTAACCAGGGACGAATTTAGTACAGAGGCCACAAAATGTTATATTTCAATACTCAGTGTATCTAAATGTTATGGAAATCTTGTTTTAGGTTTACAATAATATAAACAATAAATAACTTTTAAAATTGTAAAATAAAAGGTTATTGTATTAATTAAAAATAAATAACTTTTTACAATAATGGTTTAAATTTTATCTTATCTTTGGTATTTCTGTTTGGTGAAGGTGCTTTCGGTGAAGTACAAATCGTGGGTTTATATCTCAGGAGTGCAGCAAATCTCACAACAGGCTTGCTTTTGTTGACCGGTTAGTCTTCCCTCTCCCAACTACAGCTATATGTTCGAATGAGGGTCCCATTTCCTATTAGACAAGTCCCAAGGGTCTCTGCGTATTAACCAGTATGTCCCTATTTAAGCCTACCAAAAGACAGAGTTTTTTCGTAAGAAAATAAAGATAGTGATAAAGGAGCCAGGTTTATTTTACTAAGTTCATATTTTAGTTAATATTTGTGAGCTCGTAAGAATTAATTAATATCTGTAAAATAATCATTGTTTTGATTAAAAAGAAAAACTTTTTAAATTACTGTTTTTTATTTTAATCCTTATCTTCAGACACTGGTGCTAATTCTGTTGTTGAAACCACTAAACTAAATTTCTCTAAAACTTTTTCTTATTTTTATTAAGAGATTGCAAAATGCTATTCTGTTATTACGTCGAACTAAACTTGGTGATATTATAAACAGCACTAAATTTGTATCTGACATCACTAAAATTCCTTTTATGTGACGAAATTCAACAAAACATGTATTTAGATGCCGACTAACTTAGTGATATAACTGTCTATGTATATTTTTCGCTTTTTGTTCAATTTTATCACATAAAATGAATTTTAGTGATGTCAGATACAAATTTAACGTCACACAAAATTTTGACATTTTTACTAAAATTAGTCGTCACCTATTTAGGTGACGTCTAATTTTAGTGAAAAGACTAATTTTAGTAGGACGTTTATTAATTTTAGTAACCGTTTGAAAAGTGTAAACTTTTAAAACGTTGTAATGTGAAAAATGAACATAGGCAGTTCAATCACCAAGTTAGTCGGCATGTATTTACATTCGACTATCTATGTACATTTTTTACGTCTTGTTCAATTTTATCACATAAAATGAATTTTAGTGACATCAGATACAAATTAAGTGCTGTTTATGATATGTTAGTTCGACTTAAATAACAGAATAGCATTTGGCAATCTCTTAACAAAAATTAGAAAGTTTTAGAGATATTTAGTTTAGTGATCTCAACAACAGAATTAGCACCATTGTAGGACAGTATTTTTCCTGCCAAAGATAATAAGAAATATGGGCATGCAAGTGTCATATTTTTGCGATCGTTATCAACCAGAACTGCAGGATTATTTGGCATCCCATAACTCACGAATACTGCGTATGTCTTATACACCAGGAAATAGCCAGGAGTTGATAGCTAAGGTCCTAATCACTGACGTGTCTTTTATTTTTGTCAATTTGTTATGGAGTAGGTTCTGTCATTATACTGTCGAGCTGCGCCATGGGTTTACTTCAAAGGAGTCCTAGGTCTCTTCTTCGTCAAGTATAGCATGTCTCCATGGACAAAGTACGTGTGCGCATTAATGCGGTTGGAAAGGTCAAGATCAAGGGAGCTAGCACCGGCCCACCCCCATCGCCTGTGATTTTCACGAGGTGCATTCATACATACATACATATTGTCACGCCTTTATCCCCGAAGGGGTAGGCAGAGGCATATTAAACGCCCACGTTTCACCGTATGCACTTTCGTCCCACGTAACAGGTGGTGAGCCCATTGCCGTGTTGATATGGACAGGTGCAGGCTGCATCGACCTGCTGTTGACATTTTTTAAGCCGCCCATAAGGCCTTTAACTTGGCTTAACGACTGCCATTTTCTACGAGGTACATGGTATTATAATTCAAGCAGTAGGTATCTACCCTAAAATTCAAAGAATGGAATAACTTTATCGTCATTGATTATGCTGTTAGCTACCTCGTCTTGACATTTTGCTGGAGTTTTACAAATGGTCTACTTTGTATATACCTACTAAAACCCATGCCGCGATTCACTGCATCGATTATCGTCTATCACGGTGGCGTAAGTGGTGGTGTATGCGATTGCTGCGCTGGGGTCCCGGGATCGATACCCGGGTCAGAACAAATAGTTGTGTGATCCACAAATATTTATTTTGGAGTTTGGGAGTTCATATGTATAATATTTATGTATTTATAAATTTATAAGTATGTTTATCAGTTGTCGAGATTCCATAGCACAAGGGACACATCAATATTTATTAATTAAATTGCTGTTCAAAATCGGGTTCCGAAATCTATGTCAATGTGTCAAAAAGCATCTTGTTGGTTCGATTTGAAACTCCTTTATTGCACACTCATTTCATTACTAATAACCTATCAACACGGTTATTTATTAAATAAATAAATATTGTGGGACACTTTTCACTCAGCGCCATCTAGCCCAAAGTAAGCTAATATTAGCTTGTGTTATGGGATCTAGATAACTGATAAACATACTTATATATTTCTTAATACATACATATTTTACATAGGATACACCCAAACTCCGAAACAAACATTTGTGGATCACACAAATATTTGTTTCGACCAAATGGTAAATATTTGTTCATAGCGTAAATGATAGCTAAATGCAACCCCGGATTAAGCTAACTGTCTATATGTGTAAAATAGGCTACGCTATTTTTCGCAAACGTTTGATTTGCTTAATTTTCTATATCTGTGAGCAGCACAGATATTAGGTGTGTCCAAAGGTACTCTTCGTGCTGGCAAAGACCCTAAATGGTGGAATGAGAAAGTACAAGAAACTAAGAAATCGCAGTTTAAGATTTGGCAAGCTTCCCGATCAGACGAAGTTCGAATTAACTATAAAGAAGCAAAGAAACTAGCGAAGAAAATCGTAGCGCAAGAAAGAAACAACTCAAACCAGGCCTTCTATGCAAATTTGGAAAACGCCAAAACTGAGACTGAAGTACTCAAAATTGCTAAAACTAGACATAGATCAACAATGGAACATAAAGTAAATAAATACATAAAGGACAAAAACCATCAACTAATCACAAACAACGATCAGATTAACGACAGGTGGCTGGAATACTATGAGCAACTGCTAAATACGGAATTTCCACACGAAGAACCAGCGCCCCAAAATGCTACACATGGCCCAATAAAAAAACGTAGACGAGGGAGAGGTCAAACAAGCGGTAACAACAATGAAAAATCGAAAATGCTGGCAGATTTATTGAAGCGGCTAGGCCCGCTGGCAGTATCCTGGTTGACAAAGTTGTTTAACGTCATCCTAACTACCAAAAGCATCCCGGAGCTGTGGAGAAAAAGCTACCTATTGCCTTTCTACAGAAATAAAGGAGACGTAGCAGAGTGTGAAAACTATAGAGGTATTAAACTCACTTCGCATACATTGAAAATATGGGAACGAATCATTAACGGGACATGTACTACGGTGCTAGCACAAAAGTTCGAAGTCTGGCTGGACTAAGCAAGGCTTTTGAGGTTAAAGTAGGCGTCCACCAGTGTTCTGCGCTAAGCCCCTTACTTTTCAATCTGGTGATGGACTACCTCACTAAGGACATACCTGCACCTTTGCATTGGACCATGTTGTATGCAGACGATGTTTTACTAGCCGCAAATACTGCACAACATCTGCAGAAACTCCTAAATATGTGAACACAGTCTCTGGAAAAGTACGGCCTGCGTGTCAGTAGGAGTAAAACCGAACATATGAAATGCTCCTTTAGTGGAAACACAATGCAAGACACAATACGCATTGGTACAACACCTATACCAACAGTGACGAAGTTCAAATATCTAGGCTCCATGCTAACACCAGATGCAAACGTGGAT
Organism: Thumatha senex; assembly: GCA_948477245.1. NCBI lineage: Eukaryota > Metazoa > Arthropoda > Insecta > Lepidoptera > Erebidae > Thumatha > Thumatha senex. Next base: position 15,220,008 of record OX419731.1, on the reverse strand, counting down.
GACGATGTCACTCACCGCGTAAATGTTGCGTGGCAAAAATGGAGAACGCCAACAGGAGTACTGTGTGATCATCGTATGCCCGTACAAGTGAAGGGCAAAGTTTACAAAACGGTAGTCCGCCCAGCGCTATTGTACGGATCCGAATGCTGGGCAGTGAAGAAAATTCATGAGCAAAGGCCCACGTCAACCAGATGAAGATGTTGAGATGGGCGGGAGGTGTGACTCGACTCGACTCGATAAAGTACGCAACGAATATATAAGAGGCAGCTTTAGAGTCGCACCAATCACCCAGAAACTCACCGAAATCCGCCTCAGGTTGTCAGGACATATCAAAAGACGAGGTGAGGACCATGTAGTCCAGATTGCAATTGGTCTACCTGAACAGAAGAGAGGTAGAGGCCGCCCGCCACTTACCTGGTGGTCCAAAATTCAGAGAGATCTCAAGGAAGCCCATTTGCCTGAAGACACAATCCAGGATAGATTATCCTGGCGCAGAAGAGTGAGGAGACCCGACCCCCAATAATGGGAAAAGGGCAGGACAAAGAAAGAAGATTAAACACAAAGACAAGAATTTTACAATAGTTTTGGAAAATAATATAAAACAAACGTGCGTCATTACTAATGTTCGCGCCAAAAATCACACACCAAAGATCTTACACTTATAACTAGACTAATTACGAAAAAAATTCGTTGAGCAAAAATGACATCTACTTTCTTTTCTAGTATGGTAGCTTTTTCCTTCTACGCGGTAGCTAGCCAAAAAACGGTCCTGGCGAGAGAGCTCTGAAAGGTGCTGTGCACAGACTAACTAGGAGATACTACGTAGTGCTGTGTCCTTGTCTAACGTGCTGCCAGCTCAAATAACCATTGGATTTGGTAGCAATGGTAGAAAATTTTATATATTTCTTTTTTATGATTTAGTAAAATTAATTATTCATAAACTTTGGAACTTATCTAAATATTTCTACAGTTCCTATAATTATTAGTAATAACTTCATAGTATTAAAAAAATACTCATAAATACTTAGTAAGAGTAGTACTTAAATGTTTGGGTTTGGTTAAAGAGCTAACACACGACCAAATCTGGTCTGCCGGACCTCTACAGATTTGATCCGTCGAGTCTGCCGACCAAATCTGTTGTCGCAACAGACTACCGGATCAGACCGCACCGGACGACCAGACGACCAGACAGGGTGTTCAGATTAGGGGCTTTTTCCCTATTCTAGGGTAAAATTACTTTTTTAAGGAACTTTAGTAGAAATGAAAAGTTTCTAATAAAGTATACTATTTTATATGCAATAAAGCTGCAAATTTGAAATTACACACACACACACATTTCAATTTTACTTATCTATGTAGATAACTGGTATGCATAGTATTCCTCTACATAGAGTAAATAAACACTACGTTATGTATTAACGTAGCTCTTTTTTCTTTCTGGCAAAAAATGTACGAAAAAGTAATTTTTGGGAAAAAGGTAAAATCGGTACTGGGGACATTTTTGACAAACTAACTAAGATGGCAACATTGGGAAAAAAATTATGAAAAAGTGTCTATTTGGAGAAAAATTAAATTAAATCTGGGGAAATTTACGACAAAGTAGCTAGAACAACTTAGGGCTTTAATACTAAATTCAAGATCCGCCTGGACCCCCTCCATCTTGCTTAAAGTGTAGGGTCACCATACATTTTTTGATCAAATATTTTTACAATCTCATAATAGTAGGTAGGTAGATACTTACGTCATTATCATCATCATCCGAGCGTGTGTCCCAGTTGCGTCTCGCGACGCCCGGGGTCCGCTTTCCTACATTTTCTCCTCCACTTCGCACGGTCGTCGGCACCCCTGTAGTGAGACCATTGGCACGCATGTCATCCCTTACGACGTCAAGCCAGCACTTTTTGGGTCTTCCCCTCTTACCAGGACCCGGCGGGGCTGACATGGCCAGACATTTGTTTCCCACGTAGCCCGGCGGTTGCCGCAAGACGTGACAATACCGACGAAGACGACACTCTTGCAACTTGTCTGCAATGTCGCGGACGTGAAGCCTGCCGCGGATGCGAGAGTTCCTCGCGCGGTCCATCCGCATGACCCCACACATCCACCGCAGCATCTTCATTTCCGTGACACGCAGCTCCTGCTTGTGTCGCTCCAATATTGGCCACGTCTCACTGCCATGTAAAACGACAGGTCTAATGATGGTTTTGTAGACCTGTCCCTTCAACCGGAGCAGCATTTTAGAGTCACAAAAGACACAGGTCATCTCACGCCATTTGGCCCACGCGGCAGCAATGCGTGACTTGACATCGCAATCGATGTCACTGGACGTTTGAAAAACAGATCCCAGGTATTTAACCTGGTCCGTGCGCTCGATCAAATCACCGCCTATGCGGACGGATGTAGGATCTGTCGAGTTTAGTGCCAAGTACTTGGTCTTCGCCACATTTAGTATCAGACCGCCGTTCTCAAGCGTCTCCTTGCACGCCTTCACATGTCGCACTAATCTGCCCGCGTCTGCCAGCGCAATATCGTCAGCATACATGAGCAACCATGGAGGCTGCTCATGCGAGTTCCTGATGCTGTCCGACAGTTCGTCTAATATCACACTGAACAGAAGCGGACTAAGGACCGAACCATGGTGTACCCCGACGGTGATGGGGAAGGGTTTCGTGTCGATAACAGCAGTCCGAACCATGGAATCGGAGGCGCGGTACATTTCCCGGATAGTGTCAATAAAGACCTCTCTCTCTAACCCCTTTGGACAGCAGGACCCACAGGAACACAGTCGAAGGCCTTCTACATGTCTAGGAACATACAGTGCTGAGGAGTGTTCTTAAACTTGTATTTCTCTGCGACAACCCTCAGGGCAAAAACAGGGTCCGTGGTCCCATTTTTAGGGTCGGCAGCGCGAGAGCTGCACCTCTGGTGTTGCAAACGTCCATAGGCTACGGTGACCACTTTCCATTAGGTGCACCGTATCCTAGTCTGCCACCACAGTGGTATAATAAAAAAAATGACCAGGGCGAAACGATTACACTCCTGCCGGATCCGAGAGTCTACAATCCTCTCGAAGATCTTCATGGTGTGGGACATCACCTTTATACCGCGGTAACTCCCGCACTCTTGCACTGACCCCTTACCTTTGAAGACTGGAGTAATAATACTCAGTTTCCATTGGTTTGGGATCTGCCCGCTGAGCAGTATGCGGTTAAAAAGGTTTACTAAGATGCCGCGAGGACCCATCGCCTTCCAGGTTCCGACAGCTTTCCGATTCTTCATGCGGCGAAGCGCTGTCAGAACTTTTCCAGGCGTTACCGGTGGCAGTAGTCCCTGATTCGGAGGGACTTACGTATCGATTGTTTTAAATTGGAGATGTACCGTTATAAGGTCATTGGATGCTCGTGCTTCGATTTGCGATTGTGTAAATTTTCAAATTAAAAACGGTAAATTCAAGTTGTGTGATAAGGTGCAAAAATAAGTCTTGGACGGTATCAGCTTTTCTTTCCACGGGTACGTAACAGCAACAACCATATATTTGAGTAACATAGAATTTTGTTAATCAAAGATTTTTTCAATCTCTTAGTAGTAGCTAGGTAGATACGTAGCATCTGTTTGAATTGGAGATGCGCCGGTCACCTTTAGAGTGTACAAAAGGGGCAAAACCTAACATTTAGATTTTTGGAACGATAAAGCGGCTTAAGGATGGTGCATTTAGTAGAAATCGTCGTAATAATGAAATGACATAAGCCATATATGTGTAGCTATGCGTGTGTGTATCGAACCTACAAATGAGCACACGAGAAAGTGAGTGCGCAGCCGGGTGTGCAACTTTCTCTCTCTCTCTCTCTCTCTCTTTGTCTCAAAACACGTTTTTTTTTTGCAATATAATTAATTTTAATTGTTTTTTTCTTCGTTTCTGACGGGGGTCCCTGACTGTATAATATTTTTATATTATATATATTCTTTTTAATATTTTTACTTACAATAAATTCTGTAGGTTCGATCAATCGTTCAAGGAATTTGTTCTGTGTTCTAATTGGTCATGGTCACTTATTTAGAAAGGGACACACCACTGCCGATAGCCATCTCACGCGGACCCATTACTTCGCAGTAGCGCACAGTCTATAAGTATAAGGTCTTTGAGTTACACTGATCTGATAGCCCTCTGAAAGCCACATTTTTTTAGTTGTGGTCGCCCATCTTGGGCAGGCAAAGGAAACTTGGTCTATACAGCCTTGTCTTCAGTATTTATATTTTCATATCATTTAGTCATTTCTAGTAATTTGTCGATGTCAAGTCCTCAGTCCAAGGTCCTGGTCCATTACAGCAGTGGACCCTTTACTAGGGCTTTCTTAGGAGATTATGCACTAACACATAGAACGCTGTTTATATTATTTATTAATATAAACAGCGGTGTTCTATGTGTTAGTACTGATGATGGAACACCGCTGTTCACTGCAACATTTCCCTTTCCATAACTCATGCACATTTTCGAACACTTTATGTATCATCCACCATTATTAAACACAAAATCACGAATTATACAATAGTTTAGACCCTGTGTAATCTTCCAGAATTGGCGCCAAACCTCTGACATTAGCTACGTTCTACTAAACGGCCGCAACGATCGTAACACCCAGGCTTGGTTCCACTGAACACCCGCAACGATCGTAACAACCAATGTATCGTTCCATCTAAGGCTCGTGGTCTTTGCGAGCATTCATATGACGTCATACACGACGTCACTGTTCGCAAACGCATGACGTCTAACTTTGCCCGCAAAATATACGTGGGTCCAAGTAGGCTTACAATGCCCAAGAAGTGCGTTCCATTTATAAATTTCGACTACAACGCATTAGGCCCATTTACATTAGTGGACGCGAATCCCGGGAGACTTTTTGATGTTAAAACTTCTTTTTGTCCTCGGATTTGGCGACACAACTGTCGCCTTCTCTATTGGATTCTATGCAAGTGCAGTTGCCTTGCCAGCATAGATAATACACTAATGTTGCCATTCATCCGTCGTCTCGGTGATAGCGTGTAAGGATACATCTAATTACGCTTCCTACTACACTGCTATTATACTTGTCAGGTTGCAATAATAGTGATGAACGCCTTTTTTCGCTTACTTTGTTAGTGGTATTCATTGTTTCATAAATCACACTTTAATCAGGCGAAGGGGTGGCAGAGGCATATTATACGCCCACATTTCATCGTGTGCATTCCTATCCCCCGTAATAGGTGGTGGGTGAGCCCATAACCATGTTGAAATGGACAGGCGCAGGTTGTGGCGACCAGCTGTTGAAATTTTCCCAAAGGTTTTCAACTGGACTAAACGACTGCCATGTTACTGGCAATCGGGACCAATGTAAATGCTTTCAGGTATGGAACCCTAAAATCATTGTGGAAAAAAACTGCTTGCAGTGTCGTATTTCTTAATAGCTTTTTTTTATAATTTTGGAATATTGGCTCCCACTAACAACGATTTTCTTTAATATATTAATAAATTCTTCTTATCTTATTTTCCATTGTAACAAAATTGTGGTCTGTCTGCGTTCTAATTCACGATCCTGCTTGCTACGCGGCAGTCCGCTGCGCGCCGGTCTGCAAGCGGTGGGTGGAGCTTGCAGGTCTCGAGTCACATCCTGCACGGTATTGCAGGCCGCCATGCAGGGCCCTTTAAGTCAGAAAAGTTAAAATTTCATAGATATTTGGCTCGTTTAAATTGTCTATATATACTATATAATAAAGACGAAAACATTTAAAAATCCCAATAGATGCAATTAGAATTGGCAAGCAACATATTTTAAACCAATCACGAACCTCGTCTCGCGCACGAAACTCGAGAGATATCTAAGAGAAATATGATTTTTAAATTATTCCGTATTAACTTTTATTCCTAAAAAAGTTCACTGTTACTGGAAAAGATTTAAATACCAAAATTAAAATCTATTATAACTACAGACTATTTCAGTTATACCCAGCTATTTACTCGCTAGGGTAGTCACGTTTTATTTATTTTTTATTATATTTTATTTGGAAAACTTACAGCTTAATATACATACAATGTTTGTAACTCTTATATAGCTGAAGGCCATTTACAAGTTTTCACAGATATACATACATAGTTTAAATAAAACAAAAAAAAACAGTCGATAAGTGAAAGTTGCTTATTGATTTTGTTCAAAGAATTTATTCGCCATGTCACGCCTCAGTCGTGTGACACTTGTATTAAACAAATCTATATTTAGGTCGCGACACAACAAATTGAAGCATCTGCATACCCGTATTAAATATGTTTTTTAACTATATTTGCAATTTTTGAATGGAACGTAAAGTAAACTAGGATTACGTAACAGTCTGTTATAAAACCTAACTCGCCGAGTAACTCGGGACAATCAACGGTGCCATTTGCTATTCTAAGAAAATATAAAATGTCGGCAATGCGTCTCTTTTCATACAACGGGAGTATGCGGAACCTCTTGCAGCGCGAAAGATAGTTAGAGTAATACTTTCGCGTTTTATATTGTAAAAAGCGTAGAAATCGCTTTTGAATACTTTCTATTCTATCAGAATCATACTTTATATACCGGGTTCCACACCTGCGAGGCATATTCTAAATGACTTCTGACAAATGCCCATCATACAATTTTATATATTTTTATAATTTTGAAATCGGACGAGAGTATCAGAACAAAACCCAATGCCTTAGAAGCCTTTAAAATAAAATATTGATCCAAATATAATTATTTTTTCTGTGATGTTTCTCTAATGGTACCTATCGAATTGCCTGTGACGTTTCAAGATATTATATTAATATAATGAAGGACAATAGTTAAGTACCTATTATTTAATTTACAGTTGTTAACGATAAGTTTATTGAGGTGAAATCTTGTAATATGTAATCTTGTAATAGTATCTCTTATATTTTCTTACACAACGTCAATATATATTAGTATTTATTGTTAAAATGTATTATTTAGCTTATCACATTAGGTAATATTGCAACATTAAATGAAAATTCTTGACAACTTTCGATCTCCAATGGGAATCTTAATACTGAGTGAAGAGAATTTTATAAAAGAACTTGCTATCGGAGTAAGCTTCTAAGCAGCTAAAGAATTATTATAGTGCTGTAAGACCACAAGTGGTTGTCGATGAAGAGCAGAATTTTTGTATATAGATTGTTTTGCAGAAATGCAATCTATATACATATCTGGCCGTGGGCGGAAGGTTGGGGGACCCCGCCCAACTGGCCACTTGGCGACGGGCACTCTTTCTGTGTTTTAGGGGGTGCCCACTTTTTGCGCACGCCCGTACCGGCCGCTCTCACCTCCTCTGCTTAGTTAGGCTAGTTCTCCAGCTCCTTAGGGAGCTCCGGGGTGGTCACTTCTCGACCGCCCCGAGACGGACCCCTCCATTCTGGGGTGCCCCTTGCCAGCTCGCAGTAATTTAACCTCAGGCCTACCCTGCGAGTCGGTTTAAGGTGAGGCGGAACACGCGCGGTTTAGTGGGTAGGACGGCCTGTCTCTCACGGGCCGGGAGCCCCACACACCGTTCTTGCTGCCCCCGCAGCAGGGATGAAGGTGCGTAAATGCATTACCCGCGAAAAAAAAAAGTCTATAAACATATAGGTAGTAACTGATTGAGTGACTTATCAATGCCCCGCCGAAACTGATTGAAGACAAGAACATAAAATTATGCCAAATTGTTTTTCACATCATTTCATTTAGTTCACTAGGTGTTTGAAATGGCCACCTTTTTTTTAATACAACATTCAGCTCTTATTATTATTATTCTGTAGTTCCTGACAGTAGATTCTTTTGTAACATTCACCTGGCTCAAGATTAAGATCCTCATGGGTGATAGAAAGTTGTTGGGAATTTCCGGATAAAACATGATCATGATAAAATTATTAACTCAATATATAAGCAATTATAGGTCGCGCGCGTGGCGAATGATGAGCTCTGTAAGAAAGTGGAAGGGGCATGCGCAGAACTCATAAATTAGGTCTATTTGGCGGGGTGACAGGGGGTGAAGGGCGGGAGTAGAGAAGCGTGGACGCAGGAATGGTCGAAATCCTACACGCACACTAGAATTCAGCCGCACGCTACTCCGCGATTTGTCGGCACGTGTTGTCACTACTCACGTACATAAAATATTCTTATCTTTTTGGCAAATCTATTAATAGCGAATTGAGGTATTGATGCCCTGAGTAAATTGGCTGTCTAATCTAGACAAGAAAGAATAACAGTTTATTATGTAAATTGTTTGATCAAATATTTATACCAATTATAAATTTCCGAAAATTTCATGTTTAATACAAAAAAAAAAAATCACGCCTATCTTTCATCGGAGTAGGCAGAGGCTTCTTCCACATTTCCTTTAATGAGTGTTGTCAGTGTCACACACATTATATACCTATTTCTACATTAAAATATTACAATAAAAATGGTTTTTCTTAATACGATCACTGAAAACTAAATAAAATACCCATTATGGTTTAATAATTTCCCGCAAAACACTTTGAACACACTTGTTGTAAATAATATATACCTACATACGTACCTACGTTATAAAATAAAAAACCATGTTTAACGGTTCCAAGCAGTCTTAATAAACTTGATACTTTGTGTAATAATATTTTGCGCGATTATACATGCGCAAACTATCCCCACTAATTTGTGTCAGAGCTCATCATTCGCCGACTTGTACACTACTGTACTACAATAACACACTTGCTACATGCATATTATTTCAAATAAAAAAATACCGGTAATACTCAAGGGACAACCCTAGCAAAAACAAAAAATACTTGGAGATGTTATTTTTCCTGTGTATATTAACTTTTTTAAATAGTGTTTTTTTTATTACTGGAGAAAACAAAATAAAAACTTTTAATGTTGTTTTTATTTAATTACTCTGGTTTTGAGCAAATTACGAGACTGATGAATGCTAACAGCAGTTCCAAACAACATAAACTGATAATTTTTGTTTGCTTTAGATTTGAATAATCACGAAATTAGGTATATTTTTTATTCTATCGTTTTAAATACTTGGTTTTTTCCACTTTTGTAATAAAAAGAGGATGTCCAAAAATAGCGTTTTTAATAACACATTGCCACGTGTTCTAATTTTCCCGAACCTGTTTCCAACACAACACGAATTTGTTCTTGTCTATTCTGATCGCAGACAGAGAATAGCATTCTCAAAGAGAATATAATACTTGAGTATTCTGTCTACGATTCTAATATACCTACCTAGGTATAGTTGTTTTTGCGTGAAAGAGTAATAATGAAACTTCCATCGATCTATACGAACTTGCGTTTATATTATTTTATTAGTGCGATAGCGCACTGAATATATTCATCTAAAAAAACACATACAATTTATAATCAGAATATGAAGAAAGGACACGCACAAGTCGATATAAAATGTTTGTTTGTCTATGTATAAAATGCGATGCGGCGATGCGCAATTTTTTGTGGACAAAGCATTATGTGTGGCGCGTTTGAAGTTGAACTTGAACAAAGAATCGAATCAATGACTGCCGAGCCGAGTACCGGGGAGTATTGAGTTGACTACAACTGCAATGACTACATACAGTCTAGAGTTCTTGACTATCGATCTCGCTCTAATCTCGATGTTGAAACTCGAAATTGTCGACTGTCGAGTTGATGAGCGAGTCAGAGCGAGTGATCTGTGAGTTATCAAGTTACTGGCTGGTCGTAGCATTGTAAACTAAAATCGTATAGTATAATCAATATTATTAGTGTTCTTCAATACGTTTTATTTGTGGTTTGTGTTTAAGACTTTAAAATAAATATGGTGTTATTTATTTGTGCTAAAAATCTTTTCATCAGTTTTATTGTGGACTAATGAGCGTTATGGAAGTGTGTTTTGCCTCCCGTCTCAATATTTTAGGAGCCATTTACACATGGTAAGAAGTCACGTAGTCTTTTACTGTGTGTGAAATGTTTCATGATTTGAAAATCGTGTAATTGACTGATAAAGTTAGAATCAATTGCACTAAAATGGATAGCAAGATTATTCAGAAAAATGCCATGCACAAAAGTGCAGAATTCACTTTCACACCACCCCCGGAAGCGCCCGTGTTTGAGCCTACACTTGAAGAATTTTTGGATCCCCTTGGATATATAGCAAAAATACGTCCTGTTGCGGAGAAAACCGGGATATGCAAAATAAAGCCTCCGTCGCGCTGGCAGCCACCGTTTTCATTAGACGTGGACAAATTAAAATTTGTTCCCAGAATACAAAAAGTCAACGAGCTAGAAGCCATAACGCGTTTAAAACTTTTGTTTCTTGAAAAAATATTGAAATTTTGGGACCTTCAGGGATCGCCATTAAAAATTCCCATGATCGAAAATAAAACTTTAGACTTGTATTGCCTTAAATTTTGGGTTGATGAAGAAGGTGGTTTTGAAAATTGTAACAATACGAAAAAATGGCGTAAGATTGCAACGGCAATGGGGTACAGTCAAAATACCAATACAATGGTTTTCCTGAGAAGCAATTATGAAAAAATTTTGCTACCTTATGAAATCTTTGAAAAGAGTAAAGCAGATATATTGAAAACTGTAAAGAAAATTGAACCAAAATTTGAAACAAAAGATGGTGGTAAAGTATTGATTACAGAAGTACCAATAGAGTCGATTACATCTGGAAGACTCAAACATGAATTAGATATTAAAGATGAAAAACCCCACACAAGCATTAAGAAAACAAAGACAGGTTCTGATATTAAGATTGATACTCACAGTATTGATAATAAAACTGAGAGTGAAGAAATGAGGAGCAGTAGAGAATTAAGACGGCTTGCATGTTATGGTCCTGGCCCAAAAATGCCTGGGTTAAATGATGAGGAATTTGATATAACAAAATCTAGAAAGAGACCACGCTATGATCTGGATCCTTTAGCCATCTACCAGTGTGCAATTTGTGAAAAAGATCATAGGGATGATGTATTGTTAATTTGCAATGGTTGTACTGATACATATCATACATTCTGCTTGAAGCCACCCCTTAGTTCTGTACCAGAGGGAGATTGGCGATGTCCATGTTGTATTGCAGAAGAAGTACATAAACCGGCAGAGGCTTTTGGTTTTGCTCAAGCTGAGAGAGAATATACTTTACAACAGTTTGGTGAAATGGCTGATAAATTTAAGTCTGACTATTTTGGTATGTCGGGGCACTTAGTTCCAATAACAGTGGCGGAAAAAGAATTTTGGAGGATAATATCATCTGTAGAAGAAGATGTTACAGTTGAATATGGTGCTGATCTGCATTCTATGGATCATGGTTCAGGCTTCCCTACAAAATCTTCTCTCAATTTATACCCTGGAGATCAAGAGTATGTAGATTCAGGGTGGAATTTAAATAATTTACCAGTTCTGGATGGTTCTGTTCTCAAGTTTATTAATGCTGATATCTCTGGTATGACAGTTCCTTGGATGTATGTTGGTATGTGCTTTTCAGCATTCTGCTGGCACAATGAAGATCATTGGAGTTATTCTATCAATTATTTGCATTGGGGTGAAGCAAAAACCTGGTATGGAGTGCCAGGCAGTGGTGCAGAGTTGCTAGAAAATGCTATGAAAGCTGCTGCGCCAGATCTTTTTAAATCACAGCCAGATTTGTTACATCAACTAGTGACCATAATGAATCCAAATATTTTAATGGCAGCAGGTGTACCAATATACAGAACAGATCAAAATGCTGGTGAGTTTGTTGTCACATTTCCCCGAGCGTATCATGCTGGGTTCAACCAGGGTTATAATTTTGCTGAAGCAGTTAATTTTGCACCACCTGATTGGCTAAAAATTGGACGTGATTGCATAACACATTATAAAAATCTAAAACGGTTCTGTGTTTTCTCACATGATGAACTTATATGTAAGATGGCACTGGAAGGTGATCGCTTGGATTTGGAGACTGCTCTTGAAACTCAAAAAGAATTAGTAAGAGCTACAGAGGAAGAAGGTTCTCTAAGGGCTTTGATAGCTAAAAGAGGTCTAAAGAGTGTACGTAGAACTGCATTTGAGCTACTTGGTGATGATGAGAGGTTATGTGAGGTGTGCAAGACCACATGTTTCTTATCTTCTGTGGCATGTAGTGTTTGTAAACACATGGTATGTTTGCACCATGCTGACGACTTATGTCAATGTCCTCTGGAAAAGAAGACGCTTAACTACCGCTATGATATGGATGAATTACATATAATGCTGCAAACAATTGACTTTAGGGTTAATAGTTTTGATAAATGGATGACAGAAACAAAAAACATAATGCTTCCTACTGCACCTGATATAGGTCGACTAAACAAATTAAAAGTGTTGATAGATGAAGCAGAAGAACTCAAAATTCCAAAGTGTGCATTACTGACACAGCTACGTGAAGAATATACAAAAGCATCACATAATATCGAGCCAATTGTGATAGAATTAGATGATGATTAAATGAACCATAAACCGAGTCTTAGTACAAATTTGAAATCCATTTACTGTTTAGTTGTGAGTGTAACCATAAGTAAATGTAATGATAAGTGCACTACAGTGTCTACTCCATTCTTATAATTTTACTTAATTCTCATAACAGTAAGGCAGCTTGCACTTGTAATATTGCAAAGATAATATGATATCTTTTTTATGATTTGTCTGAATTCGTAAATTGATTTAATTTAGAATAAAGTATCTTAAATGCTGACTAAGAAATAAAACAATATTTTTTCAGTTCAAACTTGACAAAGTTGAATAATATAGTCTATTTGAGTTATGTAAAAATTATTATAATCATCAAAAATGCTTATAATGTATATTAGATGCTTGTGAGTACTAGAGATGTATATATTGATTAACTTTCAATTTATCATAATATGTATTGTAGTAGTTGTATGGTATTAAATAGTGTTGTCCCACCGTGTCATAATAAATAAGGTTCTTTGTATCTTTGGTTTTCAATTTATTACATAATATAAGGATTTACAATGGTATTATAAATGAGACTTACAGAATTAATCTTGGTTTTACTTTTAAGATATGTGTCACTAATGGGATGTATTATTAGGTTCGGAGTTGTTTTATGTTTTATTATACATTCCAATGACAGAATGTCTTTTCATATACATTTCAATAAAATAACATTTTTTTGGTTTTTGGGTGTACCTACCTAAATTGAATATATGTTATATGGCAGTACAAAACTAATTAGCAATAAAAGGCAACAGGCTATTTGCAGAAAGCTCAGAAGAATTTTGATTTATAGGTAAATTTAATTTTGTTAGAAGTAGGTAGGTATATATTTTATTTGATGTTACATAAGTATAACATTGTAAGTTCTTGTATCTTAAAAATATTGATCTCAATTAAATTGGCATTATAAAATATATATAATATACATAATATACATGATGTGGTTTTAATACATATTTTAAAATGCTAAAATTAATACATGCACTGAAAATGCTATTTGAGGTCAATTATACCAAACATATAGTGGTACATTAATGATGCATTAAGATTATTTTATGCACATTACATATAATATGTATAGTTTATATATGGCCACTGAATATTATGTCTAATGGTAGATTATTAACCACCTATATGATACTTACCCCTTAATCAAAGCTTTCAAGAGGTGATTGAAAATTGACATCTTATCTGTTCTTGGGTGATTTTTGTGAGTAGATTTCCAGTTTTATGAAAAAAATATAAAAGTGTGGGAGAAAAGAGTTTTGCCGGTAGAGCATATTTATTCGTAATGATATTACAAAATACTGATTAAGTAAATCCCAACTTTTAGTTCCCCGTATTTGATTGAGGGTTCAATAAATTTGATTAAATTGATAAGTCGTTAAAAAATTTAATTGTAAAATTTAAAAAATCATCACATCTGATTAAGTATTAAAATATTGAATGTATAATTTAAGTAATGTTTGTTTTAGTGAAAGAATCTAAATTAAAGTTATAGGAGGCCTGGGGTTGTCCTCAAACTAGACAAGGTGGGCTGGCCTGCCGCGGTCCATAGGTTTAAAATTGTGTATGTACATACATTATATTTATTAGTTTAGCCAAAACATAAAACTAGATAGGCCTACAGACACCCTTGTATCTGTAATTGATCATATTGATTCCTTGCTCTATTATTTTATTAGATGGTATAGGCCCTTGCGGAGCAAAATTATTGTGCAAGGAATCAATGGGTGATTTCACTTAACACACACAAATGCGACCGCTGAAATTGCCGTTCCACTAACGTAAAACGGCGAAAGTTATTAGTGGACAACTCGGACCCACCAATATTTTGTGGGCGAAGTGGGCGTCATGCGGTCGCGAACAGTGTCGTCATGTATGACGTCAAGCGATCGCTCACAACGACCAAGAGCCTCAGGTGGAACGATGCGGAGGGTGTTACGATTGTTGAGGACGTTATGTGGCACGTTGCCAATGTGATCAAAAGTGACTTCTTGTTTGAAGAGCGAAAGTCGCGTCAAATTGAAAAGGATGCAGCAACATTTTTGCTACAAGATTTGCTATACCTCATTATTTTACGTATAGGGCTTATCTAAGGAATAAAATTGTACCATAAGGCGTGAGAACTTGCATAGTACTTCGCTAAATCTTTGTAATAAACAATAAAAAGATTGTATCATCATCTGTAATTTCCAATTCCTAGTACTCGTTCAGTTCTCACTACGCTAAATAGCTTGTGTTAGGACTGGGTCCACGTCTGTAGTAGGTATATTGATATGGGATTGAACCTGAAACTTTCACCCCCGCAACCTGGATATCACAGCTACCCTGCTACTGCCACTTAAACCTATGATGTTGCCATTTATGTACCCATAATCTGAAATTAAAGACAACATGGCTATGACTATTAGTAAAATTAGATAAGATTCATTGTCAACTATTAAAATGTTTGATGTTTAATACTGATGCATGGTAAAGTTGTTATAAAGCTAAAATGCATGATTTCTTAATTATAGGTATTCAGCACCAGTGTATTGCTCTTTAATTGTACATTTTTTGGTAATCATCGAGCACTAAATTATCATGTATAATTGTTGCTATAGTTAGATTATTATTCTGAATTAGTGGAGGTAGTCCTATAATATCCTCACCAAACAAAAGCTCTATAACTTCTGATAATAGGATAAATTAATTTAGATGTATGCCACTGTCTGACTGATTGCTTATATTCATTTTAAGTTAAGTAACTTGAGTTAGCTTTATGTAAAAGATGTAGGTAATTGTATTAAATTATTTTGAGTTAAGTGATTCATTTCTGTGATTAGAAATTTTTATTTGCTTGACATATTTGGATATGAACTTTAAATGAGGAGCTGAAGAACAGAATCCGGTCTCACAATAAGTGAAAATTATATTAGAGCTAATTTTGATATTTTATACATTTCTCATTTTATTACTGGACAAGGCTTGATTTATAATGATATTTGGTTGATTGGAATAGTTTTGAAAAGTGGCCATGAGTCTATGAATAGATGTGGACTTCAGAGTACAAAATAATAAAATCAGGTTTTGTGAACTAGTCTGTACGCTTCTGATAGGCAGCTCCTCAAATAGATATTAATAAGAGTGTGAGTATTACAATAGAGTTAAAATGATTAAAATTCTTAATATTTTAAATGTCCTTTATTTTTGTATCCAATTAACATTCACTTCCCTAGTTATAAAAAATACTAGGTCAAGTGCATAACGGGCTAGCTGCAATTTTTTTTGCACAATCGTACCCTGACTGCTAAGATTTCTGTAAGCGAACACTGATAAAAGATCTTTCGTTACGGTCATTCCTGAGGCAGGCGATCTTTATAAAATAGCAGTCTGTAATAAGAGTTCAAAATTTCAAAAGTAGGCAACCGCAACCTGCGTCTGTCGGTTTCAACACAGCAATATGCTCACCACCTATTATGTGAGACAAAACTGGTGAAAAGTGAACCTTTGCTAACTCCTCATTTTTACTTCAAAAAACTTCGATCAGAGTGCTAGTGTAAGTTTTTGAAGCTTACGGCGAGTTTAGTACCTACAGTCAGTCTCAGAATTAGATTAACACAATCCAGTAACAGACTAGTTGAATGAACGAAAATATGCCTGTTTGTTCTTATTTATATAAAATTATTTCTACAAGCATGTGTAGTTCTAAAGTTATTTGAAATAATAAAAAATAAAATAATAGTTGACCCTTTATTTTTGCAGACGAGTGTAGTACCATATCATTATATGTATGTGTAGTACCATATCATTATATGTATCTTTGCCAACGCAGTGGTAGTTTATTGATGTCCTTCTTAAAGAAATCAGCTGTCCCGTCCAGCTGATTTCTTTAACAACAAGTTCTTCAAAGGCGTTTTGTACTGCCTCTCGGGTATTGAATTTTTTCCCGCCAAGAAGTTATCCAAATTGTGGAAAAAGTAGTAGTCTGTAGGCGCAAGGTCTGGTGAGTAGGGCGGATGACGGAGAGCTTCCAACCCCAGTTCTTGCAACTTGAAGACCGTCTGCTGTGCAGTTGACCAATGCTGGTTGGAGATGTGCCAGCTTCAATCATTGTGTTCAGTACTTCACTGTACACATATGCAGTAATGCTGACCCCGTTAGGTAAGAAGCTGTGATGAATCATACCGGCGTTAGACCACCAAACAGTGACCATAACTTTTCTAGGGGTAAGTTATTGTTTAGATGCTGAACCAGGATCCATCCAACTTGCTGAGCGCTTGCGGTTATCAAACGGAATTCATTTTTCATGGCAGGTAACAATACGGTCCAAAATTCCTTCATTTATGTGTCTGTTGAGCAGTGCAAGGCACGTCTCGACGCGTACTTCGCGCTGGCGACCATTGAGTTCGCGGGGCACGGCACCCATTTGTCAAGCTTTTTTATCTTGCCAATTTGACGCAAATGGACCAATATTGTTCTGACGCTAACGTCGAAAGCTGCTGCTAATTCAGCCGTAGATCGTGTATCATCAGCTTCCACAATCGCCTTTAATTCGCCATTGTCGACCAAAGTCTTCGGACGACATTGTAGGGACATGGAAGAATCATACATTTTGTAACCCCGACATTGGTAACCCCTACCTTCTTAACTTATTATTCAGAGGCCGTGCTTTGCAGTCGTCTTTATCGCTTGACATCAATCACCATAGGTATATGTATGTATCTAAAGAATATTATTAAGATTGGTACAAATAATACAAAAACATTTGTGCAAAGTAATATTTATTATAACTGTGTAAAAACATTATTACAAAACAAGCATAATAAGTAATATCATTTGGTGAAATAAACGTGATCAAATACTACAATCTAAGTAAGGTACAATAAATACGTTGTTATTAGTTAAGTCAAAATAACAGTGTTGGGCTTATTTTATTTAAGTTCATAAAAAGGTGTTTTCGAATTAATCGCAAAGGTATACATTATTTCATGTCATCTTGTTTATAACATAAATAAAGGCATTGCATGAAAAGTTAACGTACCTACGTATTGCGTAAACATTAACGTATTAATTACGTCTCTTAAAAATAACGAAAAGAAAAATTTATCGTGAACAGTTTCAGAAAATTTTGACAGAAAGGTTAGTATATTAATTTCTATAAACTTGATATTAGGAAAACAAAAACCATCTGAACAATAATGAAATAAGGTACATCATTGCAACATTGGGCCGCCCACTTGAGGGCCACTGTTAAGTCTTGTGGACTGTGACAGTGACCTTTCTATCAGGCTGGCAGAGTCACTTTGGCGAGATAAATTTTTTTTTAAACTTTCGCTGTTTATCCTTATATTTTATATACTACTAGTAGACTGGTACAGCCATGACCACGGGCGCTGCAACGCGCTTGAAACGTCGGTGAATGTAAGTACGAAATTATTTCGAGCGAAGTCCCGAGTAGTATATAAAATATGTACAAAAAGTATTTTTCATATATGTATCTCATATATGTATTTCATATATGTATGTAGATAGGTATCTCGGTTATCTCCTCTTTTAACAGGTTTAGATATAGGCACTGTTCCAATACGCAGACGCACTTTGAAAAGCTTAGTAAAATGATTTAGGACACCCAGACAAATCCCGCCCCCTCATGTAAGGAAATCTCATTGACATTTATATAAGACCAACTGATTGAGAAGAATCCCAAAACTAAGTAGTTACACATATATACAAGATGCATTGTGGTTGTATAATTTAATTAACCTTGTGATACATTTATTTATGGTATCAGAAGATAAATGATTATTTGAATAGCAGAAAATCTATACTAATACTAGATGACCCCAGGGCTTCTCTCGTGACATACTTCGAACTCCCGTTGCTTATAAATTTTACAATAATGCATAAAAATTTGCCTGATTTGGCGACATTTATGACTACTGCTCTGTTCACCAGGGTAGTAGCGTGATGATATATAGCCTATAGCCATCCTCGATAAAAGGGCTAACTAACACAAAAATAATTTTCAAATCCGACCAGTAGTTTCCGAGATTATCGCGTTCAACTAACAAACAATCTCTTCAGCTTTATAATATAAAGTATGGATTATAAAGCTGAAGAGTTTGTTTGTTTGGTTGATTGCGCTAATCTGAGGAATATTTGGATCAAATTGAATAAAAAAAATTAATAACCCTATCAACGAGAAAGGCTTTAATCATTTGATGATGATTAAGTTTGATAGCTACTACCAAAAAAAACGGCGTAATAATTACAAATGTCCACTATTCGGGCAAACGTTTAATACATTATTGTAAAATTATTAAACGACGGGCTGTCGAATGTATGACTAAATAGGGTTGCACAATTCCATCTTCATAATATTATAAATGCGAAAGTTTGTGTGGATGTTTGTTACTCTTTCCCGTAAAAACTCCTGAAAGGATTTTAATGAAACTTTACAATAATATAGCTTTTACATCAGAATAACACATAGGCTACTTTTTATCCCGGGAACAAGTTCCTGTGGGAAACAGGAACGGGAAAACTTCTTTATGCGGGCGAAGCAACTAGTGACAAATAAATACAGTAAAATAAAAGTAATACCTATTATTTGCATTTATTATAATAATTATTATTATTATAAATGCAAGAATACATTGGCATATGCAATAAATTTTGAAGAAAAGTTTATAACGGAGGTACTTATTAAAGTATTTATGCCTATAAACTCTATACAAATAACAATTATGTAGAAAATATTTGATCATTTCAACTTCCTTGTAAAACTGCTATTTACATAAGATATCTACAATATTTTCTACAATATAATATTGGTCAAATATATAACTAAATATTAAATCTTAAAATATATTTATAACATTAAGTACTTTATATTAAAATTCTATTAAAAACTTTTTTTTCAAGCATATTGTAGTCATTATAAATATCCAGAAAAACAGACTGTACAAAAGGATCTTAAAATATTTAACTTAAGAAATTAAATCTTAATCTCATTTGGATAAAATTCGTGTTTTAAGTACAGTATTTATGCATTCTAAATCAATCTTTATTTGTTACAGTTTGATTTTCATATCTAATTGTTTGGATTATCTATATTAACAGGCGTTACATGGTGGAACGATGTTACAGGGTGAAACAGGCGTTACATGGTGAAACAGGCGTTACATGGTGAAACAGGCGTTATATGGCGGAAATCCATTTTAATAATCTATAATTATTTTGATTTAAATGTTATTTTTGCTATATTCCGCTTTATAAATACACACGAGGCATTATCAAGACTGTTTGGCTGTCAAATAGGCGAAACACGTGTCGACATTATACGACAATTTAAAAAGCGGAATATTACAAAAATTGCTTTTAAAACAAAGTAATTGAAGTTACATTTTAAGTGTTTTCCTGCATGCCTAGCCCAACCTGGATTTGGGTACATTTTTATTTTATTTGGTTGCTAGAAGCAGCTATCGATTGGCTCTTGTCGGCACTGTTGGGAGTGGCCGAAGCAGCCGCCCTTACGGGGTTAAAAGGCACCGTCTTATCTCCCAACCCCGTAAAGGCGCCTGCGTTGTTGCCTTATTCATTAGTCAGCAGACATTTTATAAGGCCTTCAAATTGGCTTAACGACTGCCATGTCACTAGCAATCGGGACCAACGGCTTCACGTGTTTTCCGAAGCACGGAAACGCTCGTAAATGGAAATACCACAAAGCGGTCACCCACCCGTAACCAGTCATAGCGAAAGTTGCTGAACGCAGTGACCGTTTACCGAACACTGAGTCATTTTCTTAAAATTAGGTACAAAATTTTCGATTCACGTTATAGGTAATGTAAGTTTATATTCATAGATATAAATGTTTAAAAGCCATGTTAGCAAATGCTTGCTAAAATATCAGTTTACGTTTTAATATATTAAGTACAGTACGGTTACATCACAACCTTAGCTTACAACCTATATTAGGTACGAACAAGTACAAATACCTACCTACGCTCTTGGCGGAGCCAGAAAAATATATATTAACTAGTTAATACTGAGTATTTTTGGAAGACATTTATAAAAATAAGTACTGAGTTATTTAAAGGACGGAAATATTCGAGTATTCAATAAAATGCATTATTTTTATTTAATGATGAAGAATATCACCATATTTTGATTTTTAACTTACAGTATGATTTAAATATTGTAAAATATAAAACAAATTAAAATGAAACTAATGTGTTTGGATACGCCTTACAGTTTTCGAAATATCGAGGCGTTTGCATAAGGGTGTGCGCAGATCACAGAGTGATATTCTTCAATAAGTACAATTTTTTGGAGTTTTCTCCTTAAGAAACGATTTTCATATTTAAGTATGATATGAGGAGTAAAATCGAGCGTCATAGATGTGTGTATAGTGATACACTTTGAATTGGTATACAGAAATCCTTTTCTCTTACTCAGTAACTACATTTCCTTCTTTTTTATGTAGGAATTAATTTTAAATCGTAATTATTGTCATTGACAATTTGCCAACGGTATTAAAGCTATAAAATGCATACGGTGAAATGTGGGCGTATAGTATGCCAGTGCCTATCTCTTCGAGGATAAAGGCGTCACAATATATATTTTGCCCAAGCAGTAAGATACATTGGTTTCTGTATATTAATTTAAAGTCAACGTATACATAAATAAATAAATATTTGGGAATTTTTTTAAGCAGCGCCATCAAACCCAAACTAAGCTATAGCTTATACTATGGGATCTAGACAACAGATAAATTGTGACAGTGAATGTGTATGCTTTGATTATTAATTTTAAAGATGCATGTACCCTCATTTTACATAATCTACAAAATAATACGTTCTTAAGGAGTAATTTCCAGTCATGTGTGTATCGCAGCTGAATGTTTTATTATTAGTTAAATGCTTTAAATTAATTCATCTATTAAGAAAGCTTAAAGTAATCTTATCAAGAGCAGTAAAAATATCATTGCAATGTTATAAGCAGTCTTTTTAAAGGTTAATAACTACTGTTATTAATTAACATTACATATTAAATACATCGTTATATTATCATTTTTAGCTGATATAATCTTTTTATCAAAATATATATTATTATATACATATACATAAGTATATCAAACGAGTCGTGTTTAGTGGAAAATATGTCGACTACCCTCTTAATTAAAAAAAAAAGATGTAGTGCCTATATTATACAATGATCTCCAGATACTACAGAAATGCTTGAGCATTGATTTATAAGGTGAAACTAACTTTAAGCATTACTTGAGTATAAATTTGTAATACAGCCTTAAGCAGTGTTCAGATAGAATTTTCTGATTCCTAGTCCTGAAAATAGGACCTTATTACCAGTCTTTAAGATAGAAAGTCGCGCGCCCACTCACGTACTTTAGCATAATGGAAATAGGGTTCCGTTTTAATAAAAATAGTAAAGTGCTTTATTTAATGTATTTTCTGTTCTGTCGAAACCTAATAAATACAGTTGCATTCAATCTAACAGTAAATTATATTTATACTGTCTTATATTTTATTAAGTTTTTTCATCAGAAATCACCAGATAAGCACCAGAATCAGATTTCATAATATCAAAAATATTACTGTACGTCTAATGTATAAAACAGTTAAAAATTATACTGTTACAAATATATATTCGTACAAAATATGAATGTATATTAAAAATACGTATAAAAAGTTTCTTATGACTATGATTTTGAGACGTCAGATCAATGTTAGTCACAATTTATGGCCGGTTTCAATATTCTATCTTCAGTTAAACATAGATAGCTACCACAGATAAACCGAAATTTTCGTTGTGAGGTACCGATGGTAACTATTTTGACATTATTTTAGACAACAGTAAAATATAGATAGGTTATTGAGACCGGCCGATACAGATCATTTAATGCTTCGAAGCGATACAAAGTAGTTCAGACTGAAATACACGTCTATTAATAACGCTGTCGTTTGGAGGTTTGAACTCTGGACTGCGCATATTGGGTGAGACAATGTGATATGATTTTGATAAGTGTATGTAGTTTTTTGGAAGACAAATAAATAAAATATATAACACAGTTACATATTCAAGACTTCATAGTTCGATAGCATTTCTTTGAGATCATTACTCGAAGCTATTAGAACAAAATAGATTATCATTTTAAGTCTATTGACTTAGAGATGAGAGTTACCTATGAAATGTTTCTAGTTTGTAATAGTAACAGTGTCCCTCAATTCTCTGCCTTTGGTCTCGATGGGCAATGCGAGGCACGCCACGGCTGCTAATAAGGCGACTAGAGAGTACACGCTGGTAGCTATCACTATGGAATTCTTTAACAGTACCTGAAATCACATTATTTTAAATTATTTACATTTTAAGTTTTTGATACGATATTACAAATATTCAGTTAGTTCCTCTCAACACTTTTCTAGCGTTCTATATCCTTTCATCCTTCTCTTTCCCTCTCTTAGCCCCTCTTCTCATTCCGTCCACCTTATCGGAAGTAGTCACCGTAGCCTATAGCCGTTTGCGACACTAGATGTGGCACATATTCTCTCTCTCTCTCTCTCACACACACACACACACACACACACACACATTGCGGCACAGGCTGCAAATCAAACATTCCTCTACATATATAGAACACACATAAGGAGGCGTAGTCTCCTATCACGAAGGAGCTCAACACCGCCTGCTAGTAGAGGATCGCTGACAATTCTTATAGCACGCCCTTCTACCGAGTCAACGGTCAAAGCTGGTATTCAGGTTCACCAGCCCAAAGGTGACAGTAGTACTCCATGTGCGGCCGCACTTGCGAATTATAGAGGAGCAGTGTTCCAGTGTTTGCTCCGCAGTAAAGTACTGCCGCGCCCTGTTTAGCACGCCGAGCTTTTTAGACGCCAGCTTCGCCTTGTTCTCTAAATAATGATCTACGGTATTGGACGTCACTAGAGATCTCAACACCAAGGATCCCAATACTAGTAGAGATGGAGAGAGGTGTGCCCCGGAATTGCGGCGCTACAGTAAATGGGGCTTTTTTGCGGTGAATGCACAAACTTGAGTCTTGGTAGGGTTCATACTTACAAACTTTCGCGTTTATAATATTAGTAGGATATTAACAAATATTAATAATGATTTGCTCCAGTTAAGATATATTATTAATTTTAGAAGGCGTTTCATGTCTGAATACTTTATTACGTCGCTATCTGCATTTTGAGGACTCACCTGGGCAACGTAAGGGGTCACCATGGCTCCCAGTCTTGCCACAGCACTACAAGCGCCAACCGCTGTCGCTCGAAGTGCAGTGGGATATACCTACAAGGAAAAGAGTAATATCAAAAGGTGAATGAACAAGTGAGATGACATGTTTATCAATATTAGCTTACGAGGCTGGCTGCCAATGGCCTTATAACAGGGGGCCAAGTCTACTATTTTCCAATAGAAAGCCGTTCTAGTTCTATTCTATAGCGGTTCTATTGCGATTAGTCCAAAACTAGGTAGTCTACTAAAACTTTTATATATTTCACAATAACACTTCTCAAGCTGCAGAATAGAGACAAACAAGCATTTTTTGGCTGTCAAAGTATTAATATAGACTACCAAAAATGCAACTTACGAGCGGCCACTGGCGCGGCACTCGTTAATAAAATTCTATCGGCAGGCCGATAGAATCCTATTGGAGCGCAATTGTAATAGTGGATTACGAAAACTGACATTTTTATCTGTCGGCTCTCTATTGAGTGACGATTTCTATTCTTATCTGATATGACGCGATTGCATTAGTAGACTTAGCCCCCAAGTGGTATGTTTTAATATGTAGCCATTTTGAAAACTCAATAGAGAAAGAAAAAAGTGAGATAGATAAAGAGAGTGAGGAGAGATAGAAAGATAGAGAAGAAATAGTACAGAGAGAGGAGAGAGAGTAAGAGATGGATAAAGTAATCATATCTATTAACTATTGTACCTCAGGAGTGTAAACGTAGGCAGCTTGAAATAATCCAGCAATGATACCCCTTGCAACGAATAGCACACATGTCAGGAATGTACGACTGAAAAGGATACATAGGTTTATTTATATTATAAAGGGGAAAGTGTGTTTGTTTGTCCATCTTCTAATTTGTAACGAATTAATGTATTATCAAAATGGCAAAATAGATTTAGACAAACAGCCTCTTACCCCAAACACATAAACCGTCTCCGTTCCGTCGTGGATAAAAATAAAGATAATTGAAGGTCTAAAGAAAGACTTAGGCTTCTTTTTTTATATTATTTTATAACCTGGTTACTAAGACCTTTTAGCCAAATTATTTTATATTTCTTCAACCTTCTTACTATCTAAAATTTCCCCGTACTCTACGTCTTAGTCAAGTGTAGTCTTAAGTCAAAGTCAATCTCACCCTGAGGTTTGCACTGTCTTTCACTATAGCACGTTAACACAATTTTTATGTCCAAGAACCTTCGACCTAGGTTTATTTTTTTTATCATTCACGTTTTTATCTTCAAATGGCTGGCAAAGGCTTTACTTATACTACCAACCCATTACACCGTATGCAAATTTGTCCCTAGGTAAGTCCGTCGCCGTGTTGAAATGGTCATTCTCAGGGGAACCAGCCATAGCGACATTTTCCTTTAGTAAATGCCCCTATTACTAAAATGTAATGTAATGTAACTTTTAATATTAATTAGTATGTTTTATTTCCCTGCATTCTTTTATTTATTTCATACAGGTACGCTTACAGACTACTGCCATTACATGAAATAAAAACATATGAGACATGTTCTTTTGAGAAAAGCAGTCTCGTATTAGTGTATGCTTCTCAACTTTCAATTTGATTAATAATTTTCATCTTTAGTGAAATAAGTTACTTAAGTATTATCCTACTAATATCAATGTATTGAGCTAGACATCGGACAGTTCGGTCTGACCTTAAAAATGCATTGTAGTTCCTGAAATGTTCTGGGACTAATGCTCGGATGGATGTACTTACTTACTTACTTAGTTAGTTTTTGGGTATGTCATGCTCGCCTAAGTGTCCTGGCAGTGGTGGCGTATGTATCGGGTATGTATCCTACTAATATTATAAACGCGAAAGTTTGTAAATATGGATGTTAGTTACTCTTTCACGCAAAATCTACCGAATGGATTTTGATGAAACTCTGCAATAATATACCTTACACATCAGAATAACATATAGGCTACTTTCTATCTCGGGAACGAGTTCCTGTGGGAAACGGGAACGGGAAAAATTCACCACGTGTGCGGAGCCGCCAATGTATATAACTTACTTTCCATTGTATATAAGAACGCAAACACAAATAGCGAATATGACAAACTGGGATGCCATCGTCTTCTTGCGGCCAAACTTTTCTATTATGAATATTGTTGCGAATATACCTAGAAAAATAACAAATTAAAGTAAATGAATAAGTTCTGTAAATTCTACTAATATAATGTGAAAGTTTGTTTGCATGTGTGGATGGATGTTTGTTAGTCTTTCATGCAAAAATTACTAAATCGATTTTCTTCATTCGAGAGAGATATCACTATTCGAGCTTCAACTCATATTACACCACACAGCAAATAATACATTGTCATCTAAACTAAATGTTTATACAAAATTTTAACTCTATCGTTTATTCTGTTTCAAAGTTGAGTGGCAAGATTCGATTCGAACTAACATAAATTGCAAGTTAATAAAAAAAAATGTGTGTGTATGATAGTACACAGGTAATAAGTAAAACTTCTTTACATTTTTATTTCCATCTATAAAATTTCTCTCATACGTCGATAAAGAAGTTTCACTTATGATAAAGAAGTTTCACTTCAAAACAACATGGCGCGTAACCGAAAAACGTGACAATTTTTTTTTACTGCTATAAAATTTCTCTCAACGTCGATAAAGAAACTTCACTTCAAAACAACATGGCGCGTAACCGAAGAACGTGACGGTTTTTTTTTACAGCTTTATAATTTTTCTCAACATCGATAAAGAAGTTTCACTTCAAAAAGCTTGTAAATATGTGCACCATACCAGGAAACTCAGCGAGGGTAGTCCACAAGAGGTCCATGTAGTCCGTAGTCTGTAGGGGACGACAATCGGCCGCGCACGCCTCCTCTAGCAACCCACTGGGGTCTGTCTCGAACAGTTCCGTCGTCATCAGCACCAGGCCGTAGTAGCAAAATGCGCACGACATCCTACCACGTTAAATGAGTTATTATAAAAGTAGGCCAACACCCCGGCTTCGCCCGTGGCATACTTCGGACTCCCGTCGCACCTACTTAATCCCGTCGCTTATAAATTCTAAAATAATGCATTAAAATTTTCCCGATTTGTCGACATTTATGACTACCGCTTCGCTCTCCAGGGTAGCAGCGTGATGATATAAAGCCTATAGCCTTCCTCGATAAATGGACTATCTAACACAAAAATATTTTTTCAAATCCGACCTGTAGTTTCTGAGATCAGCGCGTTCAACCAAACAAACAAACTCTTCAGCTAATAGTAGTATAGATGTATCAATCACTCCTTTATCCCCGAAGTTGGCAGATACATAATATACACCCGCATTTCACTGTAAGCATTTATGTCCCACGTAACAGGTAGTGAGCCTAATGCCGTGTGGAAATGGACGAGCGCAGATTGTAGCGACCAAATGATGAAATTTTTCAATGGGAGCGAGCCCTTTCGATCTCATAATCTTTTTCAGCATAATGTAGTTTGGCATAACGTTTCAGCATAAAGTTTTCTCGCATAAATTATGATAAGCAGAGTGTTCTAAACGCAGAATGGTTTTATTGACATAACTTTAACTTAATCTAATTTTATTTATCATAATTTTAAAACTAAAAAGACTCAACTATCTTCACGCTGTATCCCTGACTGGGTAGTCAGAGAGGACAGATTGCCAGGCTTCGCGATCCATGCACACTTCTTTCGCTTCTTCAAGAATTATCAATCGCTTCATTCATGCACGTCTGGGTATCCGAGTACATTTGAATTTTCCATTTTTGAGCAATCTGCTCACGTTAAGTGAGTTATTATAAGATTTATCAATCACGTACTTGTGCTCGAAGCGCTCGTAGTCCCGCGGATTCAATGTTCTGTAAACGGTCACTGTGTTATGCAACTTTCGCTATGGCTGGTCACGGATGGGTGACCACTTTGAGGCATTTACTTTGGGTTTCCGTGCTTCGGAGGGCACGTTAAGCCGTTGGTCCCGGATGCCAGTAACAAGGCAGTCGCAAGTCAAGTTGAAGGCCTTATGGGCGGCTTAAAAAATTACAACAGCAGGTAGCAACAACCTGCGTCTGTCTATTTCAACACGGCAATGGGCTCGCCACCTATTACGTGGGACAAGAATACAAATGGTGAAGAGTGGGCATATAATATGCCCACCTCTGCCACCCCTTTCGGGAATAAATCGTGATAGATAAAGAATAAATATCAATTACGCCTGTAACCCCGAAGAGTTGGCAGAGACAATATACACCAGCATTTGACCGTAAGCGTTTATGTCCCACGTAATAGATAGTGAGCCTATTGCCGTGTGGAAATGGACGAGCGCAGATTATGGCGAACTTCTAATGAAATTTTACAAGCCGCCCATAAGGCCTTCTACTTGAACTGCGAATGTTATTAGCAACTGCGACCAACTGCTTAACGTGCTTTCCAAAGCACGGAAACTTCTATAAAATTTATTTTCACCAAAATTAAAAACAACCTTTTCTTCGTCTTAGTATTTTCTCAGTTGCTTCCATACCCTACCTGGGTTCGGTAGTTCGGTAATTTTTAAATGGCTGTGATGTGCTGTTCTTATTTGGCTTTTAAATTTCGAAGTTGTTGGGAGCGATGCCGTCTGACTTTCCAACCTTGTAAGGGCCCCTGCGTCGATGCCTCGTCCGTTAGTCAGCAGGTGCACTTGGGCCCCAAAGATCTTGACGGGGTTAAACCCAAACAACTACCTCAATATGACTGCCTCTGTGGCGCGGTGGGAGTATATCCGACTGCTACGCAAGAGTGCTACACAAAATTTTATCCTGGGTGGGAATCAATCCCACGATGTTCCATTCCCACCCTGGATAAAACTTTGTGTGATGAGCACGATGGTTTATTCTGTGTCTGGGTGTTATTTATCTATAATATGTATGTATTTAGAAATATATAAGTATGTTTATCAGTTATCTAGTTACCATAGTACAAGCTCTGCTTAGTTTGGAATCAGATGGCGTTGTGTAAGTTGTCCCAACGATATTTATTTAATATACTTTGTACGAATCGTAACAACCCGAATCAAATCAACAGTCATAAAACTCACCAGATAAACCAGAGCAGTAAACTAGTGTTCCTCAAGTGTGGTATCAGCAGATGTTTCAACCGTCCCCGTTGACCGATGCCAACAGAGTCGTCGCAAACCAATCGCCCCAACAACATGGGCCTGCCGTTGTTGTAAGCGATCTGCATGAAACACATCCACAAATAAACTATTACTGTATTTAGCTTCAGTTCTCGGTTTTCTATAAGAGAAGGATAATGCAATACTGGTGACTGCCTCGGTGGCGCAGTGGTAGTGTATGCGACTGCCGCGACTGAGGTCCCGCGTTCGATTCCTAGATCGAAAAAAATATTTGTGTGATCCATGAGTGTTAGTTTCGGAGTTTGGGTGTTTTCTATGTATAATATGTATGTATTTAGAAATATATAAGTATGTTTATCAGGCGTCTAGATCCCATAACACAAGCTTATATTAGCTTACTTTGGGCTAGATGGCGGTGTGTGAAAAACAAACGTCACACATGTCCCACTGGGGTTGTAGTCATTTACGTATTTATCTTTTCATATTATAAAACAAAGTCCCTGTCGTGTTTAAATGTCTGTTTGAAAGTGATTAATTCATAAAAGAAATTCACATGAAGAATGGTGTAATTTAATTTGAGTTGCTAGTACTATAGTAGTAGCTCTGCGTGAGTAGTGGACCACGCGCACGTTTTAATAATCTTAATAGGTACTCTGAATTTTATTTAAATGGGCCATAGCATTCCCCGTTTTGTCCCCACTTTTCTAGACGTCAAAAAGCTGTACCATTAACAAATATTGAATCTTATTAAAAATTATTTTTTTAATAAGATTAAAAAAATAATTCATTTTTTTTTAACTAATTTTTTTTTTATTCTTACTTTTAAAATAAATAAGATTAAAAAAAATGGGGAGAAATGCGACCCCTTAGAGGAGAAAAATACACACATGCAAAAGACAATTTGGCTATCTAGAATTGGAATTTCATGGTTAGTTTTTAGGTTTAGTTTGGATATAGATATATATCGCCATAGGCAGTGTGTTCACCCTTTCACTTTGCGTCCAGAGCGCTCGCATACAGTTCCGTTAGAGGCTTTGTTCCGCGTACGCTTAGATTGTGGAATGAACTCCCTGCCTGGGGTTTCCCGAACGTCTACAGTATGGGGTTCTTCAAAAGGGGTCTTGGAAGGTTTATAAAGGGTCGGCAGCGCGAGTGCTGCCCCTCTGGTGTTGCAAACGTCCATAGGCTACGGTGACCACTTCCATCAGGTTAGCCGTACGATTGTCTGCCACCTCAGTGGTATAAAAAAAATGAGCTCACCTGTTCAAGAGTGGCTAAAGCCTTGTCCGGTTCACCACTTGCTACGTGAAATCTAGCAGATTCTGGAAGCCACTGAAATCAAATTCATACAATATGTGATGCACATTTAGTTAACATTTCACGTATAACTTTTAAGGATGCATAAAATATTTGGCTTTCATTGTAGTAACAGTAGTAATATGATAGAAACACTACAAGTTTCTTTGTTGGAAAAATAAGTGGAAGTTTACATATTAGCACATTTGCGAATGCAGAGAATATTTATATATCAGCTCTAGTCTAATGCTAGATATCCGGGCGCCAGTGGGACCAAAGGTCAGATAGTGATGATGAATAAGATAATCTTAATTTTGAGGTAATTACTTACCTTACGCCTTGGATGACTCGGCAGTCTTTAAATTGTAGACAAAACAAAATACTCGGAAAAGTGCGAGTCGGACTCGACCACCGAGGGTTCCGTGAAAATGTTAACTTAGAAGTTTGATTTTTTTACAGCTTCAAGGGACCATAGACCTAAGAATACAGTTTTAATTTCAAACTCGATATTTTCACGCGTTTCCGCGATAACTTGACAGACGGACGGACAACATAGTGATCCTATAAGGGTTCCGATTTTTTCCTTTTGAGGTACAACCCTAAAAACTTCAATTTGATTTAACGACTGTCATGTTACTGGCAACCGGGATATTGCCAGTAACATGGCAGTCGTTAAATACAGGGATACTAGGGACAGGAATATACATGGTGAAAAGTGGGCATATAATATGCCTCTGCCACCCCTTCGGGGATAAGGCGTGATAGTTAAAAAAGCCCCTAAAAAGAAACATGCTGTGAAGTAATTACTCACAGGACATATCAGTGCAAACAATAGCAGCGGTATCGTCGACAGTGCAAGAAGCCAGTGGACTCCTAATGTCGGCATCACCACCAGAGCTAACGCCACTTCCAAGCAGGCACCCAGCGCCCAAAAGCACTGAAAATTTATTATGAAGTTTAATATTAACTATGTACAACTGCATACGGAACAGCAATACGGGGAACGTTGCCAGTGTCTTCGGAACCCCGTTGCAAAGGTCTTGCTGCCTAGCAGGCATGTAGTATTGTATTGTATATAGTATGTAATATTCCACTTGTTATTGCTCAACTACAGTGAGGAAGGATGTCCTGTGCAAATGTTACAAAATTACATTTCAAAAATTTTATATTGTAGAATTCGACAGAGTTAAACAGGGGAAACCTTGAATATTTTTCATTACTGGATCTGCATACAATATTTTTAAAATATGAATAGGTGTAGTAGCTAACTACAATTTTTACAAAACAGTTTCACTTACATCGAGAAGAACAACACATTTTGCTCTTTGTTTGGTAGGTAAAAACTCCGCATAAAGTGTTACACTAAAAAAAAAAAATTGAATTAATTTGACGAATATTTTAGAAAGTAATTGAAAGCATTCATCTATAATTAGTAAGTTAAAAATTTAAAGCAATTCCTTTTAAGGAGCAATCATAAAAAATATCATGCGTTAAAGGGGTAGGGGGCGACGAAGTGTGACGATGGGTGGTGGGGTATAAAATTGCAGTACAAAATAATTTTTTACAATTTTATTGATAACTTACGATTGTGGAACACATCCTATTGCGAATCCAACGAGTCCCCTTAGGAATAATAGCCATAGGAAGTTTGGCGCTATTGAGCTTAATAATCCATAGTAGAATAATAATACTCCACACATACTAAGAGCCTGTAAGCAGGGAATGAAACTAAATCAATATTAATGGTTTTTGTCTTATCACAATAAATTTATTTAGTTATAAATTATGTTTTATCAACTATAGACAGATCAGGT
This sequence comes from Thumatha senex, assembly GCA_948477245.1. Classification (NCBI taxonomy): domain Eukaryota; kingdom Metazoa; phylum Arthropoda; class Insecta; order Lepidoptera; family Erebidae; genus Thumatha; species Thumatha senex. The sequence goes on along the minus strand of OX419731.1, from coordinate 15,188,060 downwards.
CAAGCGCATCCTCCATCAAAGCCTTAAATTTTTTTTTTGTAAATAAAATATAATTTATGTGTACCTATAAAACTTTAAATACTTACAGTCTTTCTTCCATAGCGGTCACTGATGTTACCCCAAAATGTGGAGCTTAACATCATGCCCATAAACACTATAGTTGTTGTCAATGCTTGTTGGTATCTGCAATGACAATGAGAACACTACGATACATTCATGTACAAATTCACACTATAATTTTAATTTATTATTTTTTATTGTTAACTTGTACTTTGTTGTTGTACTTTAATTTATTATTGTTGCACTTCAGGATATATTTCTGTACAGCATACGGGCAATCCTCTGGAACACTAAGTTGCTGCTGGCCCTTTTGGATTGAGTGAGGATGCACACACAAATTAGACACCTCAATGTGACATGTAGCTGAGGAGAACGACTTGCTGAATTAAATATTATTTTGAGAGTATTGTCCTATTTTGTGTCCCTTTTTCATATTGCCTATCAATCTGGGTGTGCAGGGACCTCACAGGATATGTGTATAGCCGAAGCCATGTTTTCCAGCAAACTGTTATATTTATTTTTTGAGACTCTTCCACTTATATATGAGTCAAAAGGGAAGACAGTAGTCACATCTAACACTGTCAAAACAAAGTAGCTAAATCTCGGTCTTTGATGTTTCTGGCCCTACCAATATATCGGGTGGCTTATACAACTTTAAATGCCAAGCGTGCACCACATACAGAAGAGGCAACATCCCAGGTAACCTTACAAATGCAGTCTCTTCTAACAATGCCCAAATTAAAAGCCAAAAGATAGCTGCTCCTAGTCACTACAAAGTACTTGTTTCGAAGTACATATTTCATTATTCTTAAAGTAATTAATATGTAACACATTATAAGATTAATACATGATACTCACTTGCTGATATTCCATTCACAGTGCAATGCAGGTGATAAAATGCTAAGTATTGTCATTTCCATGGAATCAGCCATCCAACACAGGCCAGTAAACAGAGACAGTTTCACTTGAAACCAACCAAAACCAAGAGCGTTTACTGCTTGAGTTACAGTGAAAGTATCTGAAACGTCAAATTTCATGCTCATTACACATGACAAATAACATTGCCACAATGTTAAGTCTAGTGCCACCCACATCAGCAGGCTCCCGCATCCTTAGTTAGGTTGTTTGTTAGTCTTTTTGGAGGTCTATCCACACTGCCTTTTTCAGTTCTATTGGCCATTAGTTATACAAGCAATGTGACCTGCTAACAATCACCTAAACCAGGTGATTCACAGATTACATGCAGCATAACATGTGACCCTAACCTAACCTGATCAAACGCACAGCATCATAAATTAATACAAGGTAAGATTGTAAACTTCTTTTCATCTAGGTTTATTTATTAAAGCTTAGTAAAAAATTTTAAGTTATTAAAGTGGGTTTTGTATGCACTTTTCATTGCCCACAATTTGTAATTAAAAACATTAAAATTTGCCATGCTAATTTTAATATATCTATTTTAAAAATGAAATTAAAATTTGCATTTTTTTGTAGTAGTATAGTATTAAGGTATAATAAATACATAATTTTTAGGCATGACCTTCTACATATTAATCATGTGGAAATAAAATTGGTATTTAGGTATAAGGCCTTCCATTATTAGACTGGTAAAAAATAAGTTGCATCTAAAGTTTAGTGTTGGACTAAGTGGAGTTATCATCATCATCTGTGTGTTATCCCGGTTGAGTTTGAACTCTTAGCTTTGGGGCCTTAGGTCCATGTTCCTACTTTTCCACCTCCACTTCGCACAGTCTTTAGCATCGCTTGTGCTGGCATCAATAGCATAAATAAGTTGTTGTTTTTACATGGTGGAAGAACAGCTTTTAGGCCTACTTTTGCTGTGGCCTAGTAGAGACAGGCAAATCTTAGCATCCTAGCAGCTTTTGTTTAAAATTTTAGCAATATATAAAAACCAGCATTACTTTATTTTTTGTAGTATCATTTGGACTGAATAAATTACTATATTAGCAGCTTCAACAATATATGACTTAGAAGAATATACAATTAAAAAAAATATTATACACATTAACCTTGCACACAAGGAAGTCAAAAATTGTGTAACACAACATACAAAGCCACTTGAAAGGTCTGTATAATAGAGTTGCCCTCTGGAAGTGTTTTCATAGTATGAATGGCTATAGTTATCGGTTCATGTAAACCTTGGCTGGATATTGGTAACCTGGTATACTCATCTAAATCAGTTGCAATAGCAAGTCATACAAGGTGATGGTAGAAGATTGTGGAAGCATATAAAGGTGTCATAACTTATGAAGTGTGTTTAGTACAAAAATGACAATACTTTGTGGCATCCTTCACAACCTCAACTCACCATCGGGTACTACTGATACCGAAGCCATTTCAATTTCTTGAGGTGCTGGCATTGACGGACCTGGAGATCGTGGTCGAACATGGCTGTCATCCAAATCCTGATATCCTCTAGATCGACCCATCACGGCCAAAAGAGAAAATAAATAAAGTACAGACTATTGACGTGGATTTCTATTAGTAATCACTGTATAACGGGAACTTTAGCGGCATTTAGTTGGAAGTTTCTAAAAGAAAACACACACTTGTAGCGAAAGAGACTCGCGATATGCACTTAAAATTAACTTTCACACACATTTGTTTAATTTAAATAGTCAACAAAATAATTATATTGTCGTAGAGGTAAAAACACTACGTATTTGTTTTGATTTCCATTTTTTTGAAGTTCAATTGGAATTTTAATAATTTCATAGTGACATGACAGTGACATACCGTATTTGCTTGATTTTTTATTTAGTTTATGGCCTAGTTACTAAGACCTTTTAGCAACATCTTATTTCATATTTCTTCATCTTCCTTCTTATTATCTAAAATGTCACACTCCTCTACATCTTAGTTAAGCTATAAAGGTAGTATATATTAAGTCATAAAGGTAGTAGTAATACTGAGGTTTTCACCCCAGTATAATGGTAGTAGAAATATATATAATAGTCTTTCACTATAGCGTTAACACAACTTTTATGTCCAAGAAACCACCACTCCCGCACATAAAACAAAATAAATGCACTAGTTTTAGAAAAAAAAAAACAGCAAGCATCTGCACTTGTCGACTTTCCCGCGTAAACCTATTTACATGACAGAATGGCACACCATGTCAATGTTAAAAAAATATTTTTTTGCGGATTAATGGCGCAAAAATTTTCAAAATTAGTTACATTATAATAAAAGAGTTCAGAAATGTGCATTAGTGAAGGAAAGTTGTTGCAGGAAAGTGTTGCTGTGAACAGCGGTGTTCTTTGTGTTAGCGCCAAAACTCCATAGAAAGCTATAGAAAGGAATCCATTGACTTACAAGGGCAAGGACTCAGGACTGGACTTGACATCGACAAAGAATCATGACCAAATACAAAAATAATTGAATATTAATGACAAGGCTGTACGGATTAAGTTTCTTTTGCCTACCCTAGATGGCCTACCCTGAATAGATCTTTTAGAGGCTGAAACCGGCAACATTGAAACTGATTCGGGTTTCGGCAACTCGCCGGCATTCACGCGCAGCTACGGTATCCCGCCTCTTGGCAACCACTCGAATACTGTTTCGCGGTTTCGCATCTTGGTGTTGGAGTCCGGGGACTGAACGGGGTCGCCGGTAGAGTTGCCAATCGATAGTCAACGATATCGATGGTTTACCAATTTTAATGGTACCTATATTTACAAATGATACATTTTAAAGTGACTACCTACTAAACCATACATATTTGTCAATAAATATGTAGGTATATACCTATTACTATGATCCCTTATTGTATATTATATACCTAATATATTTACTTATGTAGAAAATATTTAATTCAATAAAATACAATATAATTCTGTCAATAATTTTACTACGCAGAGTAGCTGTGCGCTCTAACTTTGTCCATGACGTACATGGAAGCGCTCTCTCGAAACCAATCCAAAATAATATTATGGAGGAGAACTGTAGAAGGGTTTTGGTAGTTAGCACGTGGTCGGAAAACTATTTGCAGAGAAACTTTACACCTTGTATTGTACCCCCAACATCCTACTGATAGTGTTACGCCGGCGGACTAGTGAACAACTTTAAACGTCATTTTCTGGGCTTTGGGAACGTTTTCAGCAGGCTGAAAAGCGGTTTCAGGCCGTTTCCGAGGAGACTCTATCACATCCCAAATTATCTGAATTTCACCCCAGTTGCCGTTGTTTTCAGGCGCCTGAAACATGTTTTCAGTTCGTTACAGGCCACCCCCTATCACATGCCATCCTAACCTGAAAACCCTTTTCCAGGCTTTTTCAGGACCCCTTATGGGCCTTTGAAGCCCACTTCAATATTTAGCGTAATTTCATGAAAGAGTGACAAGGATAGCAGTATTAGAGAGAGACATTCAGAATATTCCAGAGCTATTAGACAGGGATAGCACTATTAACAAGAGATAACTACACATAAGAACATTCTAGAACTATGTGATAAAGATAGCACCAAAAGGGACAGCAATAGGTCGAGAACCTTCCGGCACATAGCGAAGGAGCAACTAGTTTTGTGTGGAACATTCTAGAGGTGTACCCGATTGTAGGTACCACTGACGAGATGTAGTCCCGAATATTCCAGAACATTACTAGGCGTATATAAAGGGCCGAGCTCGCGGCTACAGGACAGTCTCCTTTGAGGTAGCGAACAGTGCGAATCAAAGCGAATCGAAGTGAATAAAATAAATAAATAAATATCCATCACGCCTTATCCCCGAAGGGGTGGCAGAGGCATATTATATGACCACTTTTCACCGTGTGGATTCCTGTCCCACGTAATAGGTGGTGAGCCCATTACCGTGTTGAAATAGACAGACGCAGGTTGTGGCTACCTGCTGTTGAAATTTTCAAGCCGCCCATAAGGCCTTCAACCAGGCTTAACGAATGCCATTTTACTGGCAACCGGGACCAACGGCTTAACGTGCCTTCCGAAGCACGGAAACGCTCGCAAATGTAAATACCACAAAGTGGTCACCCATCCGAGGACCACCCATAGTGAAAGTTGCGTAACTCAGTGATCGTTTACAGAACACTGAGACCGCGGGGCCACGAGCGCTTCAATCGAATCGAAGTGATCGATGTTAAATAGTGCGATACTGTTACAGTGCGATTATCTTAGAGAAGAATTTGTGTTTAGTGGCGATTATTAGTTGTGGTTTTATTGTTTTTATTTAGAGTAATTAAAGTGTTTATTTTAAATTTGTGGTATCAGTGCAAGTCCTATTAGTACAAACGTAACAATATTATAAACGCAAAAGTTTGTAAGTATGGATGTTTGTTACTCTTTGACGTAAAAACTACAGAATAGATTTTAATAAAACTTTACAATAATATAGCTTATACTTAGTTATTTTTGTTCGGGATTGGAGCAAAACCCAGACGGTCGATCACAACTCTAATAAAAGAATATTTTCGTTTATTTTCCAGCATAAATACTGCGCTATATTTCATCACAATTGGTTCAGCAGAAGTAATAATACAGCTTGAACTAATTACTAGACTAAATACATCGGAGAGGTCAAAGTATTTCGGTTTGTTAGTTATAATTTCATTAAGACATTTTTTTTCAATACCTACTGGTTTTCAGTTAATGCATATACTTGTAGCGAGTAGTCTTCACTGATGTCTAACCGATGAGTAAAGTTAAGCTATCTTAGTGCGGTCGAATTTTGGATGGGTGACCGTGTGAACTACAAGTTTTGAACTTTTATGTTAGTCACATACAAAACACAACGCGAGCGTAGCTACGGGCAAAAGCTAGTAAGCTATATTATTGTAATAAAAATAACTAGAAATCAACTGGAATGTAACTTTAAGTCATACTCCTTTTAATAATGTATTTAAGTTATATATCATATTTTTAAGGTTATTTAATAATTTGTATTTGATCAATTGTGTCCCTAGTAATACTTGATTTTGCTAATGTTCTTACATCGATATTTTTTCAAGAGGGATATTGCAAACCTAATCGTGTTCTGAAGACACATGCAAAGTTGCCGAAACCGGCATCTAGAGTCTGGCCAGCGAGTCGTGGCACTAGAGAAAGGCGGCAAATTAAAAAATTCTGAGGCTGTTAACACTGAATGTAGTTGGAATTATGAATATGATACTTTAGAATTTTATTTAAAAAAGCTGTTGACAACGTAACAGAAGTAAAACACCTAAAAAAAGTTCTATAATAGTATCTATAATAGTATCTACTATGTATATTAAAATTCATCACAATTATTTCAGCCATTACATAGGGGGATATGTGAATACAAACACACATTCATACACATAGAGATTTCCTCATTTATAAGGAGGAAGTAGTATTAAAAATAAAATGATGATATTATATACTTTTCTTCCTTTTTGGATAATTTGTTATAGTGAAAAAAGTATTCAATTGAAAAACATAAGTTAGACAGCTCAAAATGTATTTTATTAATCAGAATCAAGATATTCAATGCCTAAATATGAGTCATCACTGTCACTTTCATCATCACGGGTGCAAATGATAAATGGTTCCAGTTCTGTCTCAGTAATTCTGTTTCTGGTTTTATAATCGTTTTCAACATGAATTACATGCTCAGTGCATTTTTTCCAATCCTCTGCTGTTACACTGTCAAAACATTCTCTAATGAGATTTTCTGTCTGCGACCCATGCAGTCCTAAATTTCTGCTCGCTACTTTCCTCTTAGTAAAAAATAAAATACAACACAAATCAACATAACAGTACACAACAGCTTTGTCATTAGTTTCTGTTACTTTATATCAATTCTTTTGACCAAGAATTAATACAAAGTAACCATCTGGCTGACTCATCACTTAACCTATTTCTATGTTTTCTAATTACTAATGATGTTTTAGAAAATAATCTCTCAGCAGGTACTGAAGTTGCAGGTATTGAGAGAAAACCACGGGCCATCTTCGATAAAGTCGGATAATCTGTCTCATGCGACCTCCACCAATCTAAAATGGCTTCCGAGCTGGCAGCTCTTGGTTTTCTCAGGTACTCCTCCAACTCGTCTATCACTAAGCCTTGAAGACAAGATCCAGATGACGTCGAGGGACATTCATACAGTTTATCAAAGTCTATTACGTCTTCATCTTCATCACATACTTTATTTTCTTTTCTTGGTAATTCCAGAGATTTGTTCAGTGAGTGTAGACTTTTATATTCTTCATAAAGTTCATTGAACTTGCGCAGGCTTTCTGTTTTAAGTTGCTTGCCCCATATTGTCAGGTCAAAAGTCTGAGCCTTATGCCTTGGGTCTAAAATTAAAGAAGTACAGTAAATCCAGTTGCTCTTCTTATAATGTTTAAGCATTTTGTCTCGAGCTGCTTGTAAAGCCAGAATGAGCCTTTCATCCACTTCAGATCGATTAGATTTCTCATCTAACTGTTTTACTATGGATTCAATTTTATCGAGCAAAAGATTAAATGATACAATGACTAGCGGTAATGTAACATATTTTTCTCCACCAAGTTTTGTACTTAAAAGTTTAAAAGTTATGTATTTTTTCAAGTTTTAAGAAACTTATGTATTTTTTCAAGTATTTGCCATTCACTAGCTGTGATTTGAAAATCATTCAATTCGGTGACAGAACTGCACAATATGTTAATGCCCGCTCTCACTTTTAAACCACATCCAATCATATCATGTGTGGAATTCCAGCTCGTTGGACAGTCAAGAATGGAATTCAGATTTGATGGCACGCCAGCTGCTTCACAAACAGACTGAAACTTCTTCTTCACTATCTCACTTCTTTTTATTTTACTGGAAATACTGCGTAATTTTGTTACAGATGTACGCGAGTCAGCAATATTTGATGCATATTCTTCATCTTCTTCATCTTCCTCAGTTTCGTCTGCATAGTCTTCATACTGCTGATCTTGCGCGTTAGTGTCAGTCTCACAGTGTAATGCTAAGGTCTTTAATAAATCTTGTACACCAAGGTTTTAAATGTGAGCAAAGCACCGGAAATGTTGATTGTCTGAATCAAAGTGTGGCGGCAGCTGTTTGCCCAGTTCATACATAAATTTGGTATTTACAGTTGCGTTGTCGACCGTGATACCTAGTACTCGTATTTTATCAATTATGTCATATTCCAATAAACATTCGTGGAAAATCGTTGCAATATCTTCCCCAGTATGTCGACCGCGTGATGGTATAAAATCAAGAACTACAGATCGATACTTCCATTCAATTGACGTCCACCCATCAATGGTAAACGACATTTTAGATGATAATTGTTGAAGTCGTTCCTTGAGATTCGATTGGAGCTCTTCAAATCGCTCTTTAACTTTCCTTCTAAGTGTGGACCTTTTAGGAAACACCATATTAGGGCAAATACGTCGAAAATATACTTGTGTAGCTTCGTCATCGAAAAATGAGAAGGGAAGATATTTTTTCACCATCCAATCAACTGTAGCTATCGTGATGTTGTCACTGCTGTTTTCCAACTGAAATATAACAATAAATCTTGTGTTATTATTTAAAACATACTAGGTTTGAGAAACTTATTTATTCTTCGGAACACCTGTGCTCTTAAAATTCGTAAATCGAAGTTCGTGTCGTACCGTCTCGCTCGCTCATATATTAAATAGTATTAGCGTGAGTGGGACGGCACGACACGAAATTAGAATTTTGCATGAGTATACTTAGGCCCTGTGGCGGCAATCAAATAGTGCCAAATGTTGTGATTTCGGCGCGGCGGCAACGATTGTTGTACGTGATTTCAATAGAAACCGTGTATCATCACCATTTACTAACTTATTTTGTACTGACTTCACAAATTTCTTTGAGAAGTCAGTACAAAACCTTTGATGCCGCATTATCAAAGCGCCGATGGTTAAAACAAAACTATGTACACACTCATACACTGTTTAATTTAATGGATATTTTTTTATTCGCTATGTATGTTTATGGTATTGGTCGTAATGCGCATAGGTCCAGTTTTTCATATTCTTTGATACAGTTTTTTGCGTCTCATAGGATTCCTAAGCGTACCTATACACCGAACTGTTATACCTAACTACTCCGTGAAATAGCGCAAGTCCTAGCTGCAAGACGCAAGAGTCTTGCCGGATTAGTCTTGTTCTTGCTCAAGTCTTGCACGGTCAGTCTTGGTCTTGGTCTTGCAAAAATGCAAGAACAAGACCAAGACTGAATTTGGGCAACACTAGTCAGTCCCGTACGCTCCCGGACCCGCAAAGCCTCTCGCTTGGCCGCCATCACCTCACTAGCAAACGAGGCGACGGCGGCCCAGCACTGTTGGCTGCCGACTATGGCTCGCACCACGGCCGGTAGCTACATATCGACACCAATTATGCCCGTGAGGGCATGGTACTCATATTGTAGCAAAGAATTATTTTATTTGTCCAGTTATTCTCAGCAAACTTAGGCAAAAAAATATTATTTAATAACGATCGAACATATTTCAGCTTGGATCTTTAACCATGTCGATTTTAAAAAGACGTCACACAACTAACCATTTGTCGACTATTATCGTCCAAACCAAACCTTTTAACAAAATTTCAGTTCAATTGGTTGAAGATTTTAAATCTAGCCGAACAAACATACTTATATAAATATTGCAAGTTTAAAAGAACTTTAAATTTAATATGTGTTTATTTATTTTATATGCTGAAACATAGGAATGTCTTATCTTTTATATAAAGAATTCTTTATAATAAGTTATGTAAGCACTAAAATATTTAAAAAGTATATTATTCATTAATTAAAGATCATTTCTAATACCGAGTCAAATTTATTTAAGTACATAGTTAGATATACAGTTGTTCAACGTTCCCGAGAAATAACATGGAATGAAAATAAAGTACCGAGCAGAAGCCGTGTGGGCGTTACGCTATAATGTCAGAGGTCAAAACTGTGCGTAGGTGGGTTTGTTAATGTTAAATTTTGTCCTGTCTAATTTTTTTTGGTATTGAAATACATTTTCATGGATTGAAATTGTTGCTTACATATTCTTTACGAAACAATGAACCGCATTTAGGTAACAACAAAATTTAATGAGAAATTGATTTTATTATTTAACTAAAAAGATGACAAATTTATTAAAAAAGGTATTCAGCAGAGTACATGTCATTGTTTATTTAACGTTTTTCACGTTATTTATTGTTTGTTGTACTTTGTTATACAAAGTCCCCTAAATGAGCCCCTGCTAGGGGACCTCATCTGCTAGCGTGCACCTGATGACTAACGGAGGAGAATAACGAAGACGCCCTTTAAGGTGTTGGGAGTTCAGACCGCAGTCGCTACCAATAATGTCGAAAGTTTAAAGCAAAAAAAGTGAACCCTAGGCACCCAAACCCAGGTAGAGTTTGGAAGCAATTGGTAAAAACATTTAAGATGAAGAAAGAGGTTCTCATTGCCAATGTCTCAAAACAGGAAATGCAGTCGCATTTTTCTTGACACTATTTACTATATTACTACTACCTGACCCGGCGGACTTCCTACCGCCTTAAATTAATAATTTGGTTCATTAAGGTTGCACGAACTTCCATACAGTTTATCCCTTATTTTACCCTCTTAAGGGTGGTATTTAAAAAAAAAACCTTTCTTAGTAGGAGTCTACATCTGAAGGGGGTAGCTTACCCTAAAAAAAGAGGTTTGCAGGTCCAAGGGCGTTGATTATAAGAGTCACAGAGTAATTTTATTAATAAAAGACAACCACTATTTTACCCCTTTATGGGTTAAATTTTGCAAAACCGCTGTATGCAAAATTTAACCCACGTGTCCATTTATTTGTAATCAGGAATAGATACTCATTCCTTTCAAGGTTACAGTTACCTCTCTTACAACTTCAACCTAACTGGCTGGGTACATCTGACCCTGATAAACATACTTATAATAAATACATTCATACATATAGTCACATAGTAGGCAAAGCCATAATATACGCCCCTATTTCACAATTTCTATTTTGTCCTAAGTTACAGGTGGTAAGCCTATTGCCGTGTTGAACGATATTTTGGTCGTGGCGAGTTGCGGTTGAAAATTTTTAAGTTAATTGTAAAAATAAATAAATATCCATCACGCCTTATCCCCGAAGGGGTGGCAGAGGCATATTATATGCCCACTTTTCACCGTGTGGATTCCTGTCCCACCTAATAGGTGGTGAGCCCATTGCCGTGTTGAAATAGACAGACGCAGGTTGTGGCTACCTGCTGTTGAAATTTTTAAGCCGCCCATAAGGCCTTCAACCAGGCTTAACGACTGCCATTTTACTGGCAACCGGGACCAACGGCTTAACGTGCCTTCCGAAGCACGGAAACGCTCGCAAATGTAAATACCACAAAGTGGTCACCCATCCGAGGACCAGCCATAGTGAAAGTTGCGTAACTCCGTGATCGTTTACAGAACACTGAGACCGCGGGGCCACGAGCGCTTCGAAGTTAATTGTATATTATTTATTTGTCATAATTTTATGAAACGACGATCTGAAAGTAAGTTGGTTTGGAGTCCGCTATGGTCTCCAGGGCTCAAGCTCAAGATTGTTTATTTGTTGTTCTTGGACTTCCAATAACAACAAATAAACAATCCTAAATCCAGCTGTCAATCATAGCTGGCCCCGGACTTCTAGGTAAGTTCAGGCTGAAGTATCGACAGTGGCCGAAGCTTTAGCTATTTATTATTGCAGAAATGAGTTGAAATCTTGAAAATCTTGACGTATGAACGTAATTCGTGTAAGTACCAAAATAAAATATACATTGCGTTTGTGACTATTAATCTGGTTTCCGATGACGAATCTACTATCATAATTGTGGATAACCTTTATGAATATCACTAACTATGCACTTTTTAGGGCTGATAGACATGCATTAAAATCAGGTAGTGACCGCTACTAAACCATCGATCGCAGCGACCCAATGACCTAATTCCTTGAATACAGTTTTATCGACTGAAACTGTGCTGTTCAAGGAAATAAGCACACAGGTAGAAAATGCATCTGGGTCTTAAATAGGGCGTTACTAAGGAAAGAAATGATCAATAAGATAAGCGGTCTGGTTGAAATCAGTCTATTTAGAATCTGGTGACACATATGTGAGATAACGATTATTTAACAACAAAGGAGAGATTTTTGGTCTTTGGCAAATCGGGCTACGTATTGTTTGCGCCCTGTGAGTCCCGGAAAACATTAAATAGTAGTTTGTTAAAAATTGTTGAACAACGTACTTATCTGTCCTAAGGTAGCTTAAATACATATCATACTTGCACTTGGGATTTATTTCCTACAAGGAGTTACGTAGTATATATAGAGCTTTACACATTCACATTGGACAACGCAGAAGAAAGAAGAGAAAATCATACAAAAAAATAAACACTCGTTGGTATAAGTCACACTGTTGTATTTGTTCCGGAGTTTAGTAAGCGCTAGCTCGGTGTCCTGTAAACCATCATTGCGCTACGCATATTACGATACAGATAGCTCTGAAATTTGTGATCACTTATGGGCATTTACGAGTATTTTTACGATTCAGAAGCCACATTATAGTATTAACCCTGGCTGCTAGTAACATGGTATTCGTTAATCCAACTTGAAGACCTTCGCTGTGCGATTTCAAATATTTCATCAGAAGGCAGTCACAAACTGCAGCTGTCCATTTCAACACGGCAACAGGTTCACCATCAATTTTTTGGGACAAAATAAGCCCAGTGACACATGGACGTACAATATTTTTCTGACTTCCTCGTCAGGGACAAGGGTATGATTACATGTACGTATGTTCAGAGTTGTTGTCAAGTGCACGGAAATTATTATGTTCAACGAACTTTAGTAAATGTACCCTTTACGTTTGCCCTCCTCGTCTTATCGCTTACTCGCTTTCGAGTTACTACACGCATTTCAATTCTAAAGTTGAGTGAACGACACCACTATATCAGCACCTGGCATGCCCAACCGTAGACGCCAGTGTGAGATGTGAGTAGTGGAAGAAGGATAAGGTATGAAAGGCTTCTTCGAACAGTGGCAAGTACCAGGATCTCCAATCTCCAAAATATAGCCATTAAATTGGAATGGACTGAAGAACCAGGTTCATTTATGATGCTGCACACCAGACAAAAGTAAGATGGTGCGTAAGGTAGGGTAGAATGCAAGTGACAGTTTGGCGAGCATGCATATTTGTGAAAAACAAAGTATTTACAGCACTATATTAGCAACTGCGGGAATTCTCTTACACTTACGTGAAATGCGCGGTGAAAGAAAGAGATGTTTCTAATATTTACATATAAAGACCTCCCTCCGTCTCCCTCTCCATCAGAGACGGCACCAGTACGGCTTGGAGAAGTCCGGTTTTTCCGGCAATATCTCAATTTTGGTCGAATCCTGAAAGGTTCCTCGTGGTGTGCAGATTTTTTTTTTAATAGAAACTATTCCAACCCACGTTCCCATAACTATGACTCTTGTAAACCAGGATCTACACCAATGATCAAGACTAGAAAAGTCACAGCGCGCTCGATCTCGCTAAAGTACCAGGAGAAGTTAGAATGTCTTAGAACCCGCATCGATATTAATCAGAAGATAATTTGAGAGAGTTGACAATAATGTGTGCAGATACAATGGGTATTTTTGGTAAGCAAAATTATAGAAGCAAATTATTTTTTTCTAACCGAAAGATATCCGTTACGATTGATGTTTAGTTTACACGGAAGCTGATGATGACAAATGCATGGGTACGATAGTAGAAGTCTTATAAATCAAAACAATTAAAACTTACCTTATACTTATTACAATTTGTTTTTGCGTATGACCACTCAACTATAAAAACTTTTCACGCTGTATCCCTGACGGTGTAGTCACACTGGCGACTACATCGGTGTAGTCAGATCGCCGGGCTACGCGATCCAGGCATACTTCTTTCGCTTCCTGCATTAATCGTTTCACACATGCACGTCTAAATATATAGTCATGCACTGAACGGGTATTTGTTTTTTAAAGCCTTAACTATTAGGTTTCTTGGGGTTAACAATCCTCGCGGTCGTAGGGAAAATACAAACGTCCTCATATTTTCACTCAATGAATTTATTTTCTTCGTTTATACTGATACAATTTCATAGTTCGCTAACGTGTGGATTTGTATCCATAGGTACACTTTCAGTTACAAGTAGGCAATAATTAAAAAAATACCTATCTATTAAAATATTCTAATGACTATATATAAAATACAAATACACAGATTTACATAAAATTGCCATTTATCTACGGATAGACAAATCTGAGCAAGATATTACAAAACCGTATCTATTTACCACCTAAAAACTATTTTTTTTAATTGAAATCAATATTTTAAGTTTGGAATCCTATCGATGGTAGAAATTTGCATCTAGATAAAGTTAAAAAAAAACGAATATGAAATAAGTAGGAAACCTTAACTGTTATTCGCTATTCGTATTAATTTTAACGTTTAACATCAACTAGTAATACTTTACACAACATTACAAACTAATTTAAAGAACTGGTTAGGTTAAAGAAGTAATTTGACTTTACTTTTAACAGATATGTACTTTGAAAGATACTTTACTTATTTGATCTTAATAATGGGAATGTTTAGGATGATTGAACATGTGAATATAAAAGTCTCTAATGTTGGACAGTAGCAATTGCTTTATATAACAGTAGCAAATAGATAAAAGAATAACAAAGTAGACTTTTGTAGTGTTTTATCGGTCTTATAGACCGATAGCATTATTAATGTAATTAAGAAGCAGTAAAGCTAAAATATCACGTATCCTCCGCTTGCCGGGAGAATCATTTTACCCTTAGAGATAATTGTCATATACTTAATATATGTTTTGCTTTGCAAAGTTTGTTTGTGGTATTGTCTGCATAGCCCGACCGTTAACAAGTGTAACTTAAAATAATGAATTAGCACCTGTAATATTACAATGTTCTCCAGTTAGGCCAAAAAACTGTTTTTAATGTAACAAACTTTATTATATAATATATAAAATTTTTCATGATTCGTAATTTAAAATATATCTTAACACGGCACAGAACTGTTTTGACATAATATCTTCAATAACATGATTGTGATTCAGCTTGAAGATTTGACAGTAAGAAATTCCTTTGCAATTAATTTATACATTTGAAAATACCTTTAATCATGACTTATTTTTAATATTTTGATGTATTGACTGCTATCTAAATAATTTTTAGTCTTAGACGTTCAATGCCTTCACATTTAATATTTACAAATAGCACACACTGTGCATAGCAGCTGCCAATTGAAGGGAGCAACAACTCTTTTTAAACTAAGATTCTATCAAACCTATTTCAGTCAACAACTCATTTGATTCATAGGTTTATAGTCACTTTTTGTACCATCATTTATATCCGTATTTCACACTTTTATATACATACAACTAGTACTGTACGGAAAGTATGTATTTATAGAGATAGAAAAAGGATTTTTTACATTAATAGGTAATCATTGACACAATATTACTTTATACACAAATTGGACGATAAATTTCTATGAAATGGTACATGTCCTTACAACGTCCATATCTATAATTTTCTTGTTATGCATATCGGTGACGCGTTCGAAGTGTTTGTCGCCGTTGCGTAGTTTTATCTATGTATTACTCAGTCTCATATTTGTTGGCGATAAAATCCGATGTATCGATTTAAGTGGCAATACGATGTTTTAGGCCTCGGAGTTCTAGAACTAGATCGGAATCATCTGCTACGTAACGTTTCTCAATCCTACGTCCATGTGAAGCTTCCTGTTAAATAAAAAGGTTATATTTAGAAACTTTTACTATTAGTATGTGGAGTATGTCTGTCTATGTAGATTCACATAAACCGATCTGAGGTGAGAATAAAGCTTATGCGCTCTCGGCACCCATTGACCCGGCCTCGGGTGCCACTGTGTCACCCACCACCCCAGAGCTGAGTTAATTTTAGACTCGAGACTTTGACTGTTGAGTCTGTTCGTTCCAAAACATAGTAATAAATTCACTTTTACGTGGGTCTAAAATTAGAAAAAAAAGTAAATTAAACTTTAGAAAAGATTCAAATATGAAAATAGTTAATACGTACTTGTTGATTTGTATTTGCTGATTTGTTCGCATAATACTGTGCAATTGTGTCGTATAAAGCATTTTTGTTTCGTTTCAACTGAGTTTTATGATGACCGTGTGAGTATGAGTTTTGTGCAGGTCGTGGCATCACAATTTCTTTGTCACCTTCTTTAGGTATCACAGTGGTGGTATCTGGGGCGGCTGTGGTTGTCTTGACACTTCTCTTATTTCCATTCCAGTTGATAAATCCATCATCAGATGCGTAGTCATCTTCGTCGAATTTAGGTACAGATTTTGGCGCATGATATTCAGACTGTCCAGCCAAGGCCTTCAGTTCGCGGACGTCCTCGTCGTCGATATCGCGATCTTCGTAATCAACAGGCGGGAAAGCTGCGCGAGCATTTTCGCGTCGCCTTTGTGCGTCTTGAGCCATTTGGGTAATAATTAAATTGTCGAGAAAAGCTGCACTGACGTCATCGATACCATTGGTTTGCCAGCGGGGTATATTATCATTTTCGAACCACGTCTCTTGCCCAATAGGCAGAGCTGCTATTCTTTCTTCATGTCTTTTTGGTGCGTCATTTGCTGCGAAGGCGTCGTACGTGTCGTACATGTAAGGGTATGAAGCTTGGGCACGTGGATCGGGTACACTCATCGCTGGCGTGTCATAATAATACTGAACTTTTGGTGCGTAATAATATTCGTCATCCGCATAGTCCCGTGAAGGTTGTGGGTACATAGGCCAACTTTGCATAGGATAGGCCTTTGCTTGTGCTACTAAGTAGCCAAGTATGACTGATAAAAGCCTAAAACAATAGAATAAACACTGTTATTTTTGCCTCTATTACTTACTTATTAAGATCGAGAGTTGTTTACTGCATTTAATTTTATTTATTTTATACATTATTGCAAAACAAGAAAAAAATAGTAAGAGTTTTTTAATTATTTTATATTTTTATTGTATACTAGTTGACGCCCGCGGCTCCGCACGCGTGATGAAGTTTTCCCGTTCCCGTTTCCCACAGGAACTATTTTTTAAATTTTTTCTTCCACAAGAACCTTCTCCTGACAATAAGGAACACAACAAAAAAAGAATTAGCGAAATCGGTCCAGCCGTTCATGCGTGATGCCGTGACCAAGGGACATAGGGATTCATTTTTATATATATAGATAAAAATGAAAAAAAGATATATGCAATCTTCAAAAAAAGAAATCTTGCAAATGTGGCATTATATTTGCAAGATTTTAATATTTTTTAAATTTTACTGATTAATAATTCTGAATTAAATAGGATATAAAATAATACCAAAAGTGACTAAACTCTAAATTTTCTAAATATTTTTCTATAATGTAAGAATTAATTTCAAAACTCACCTGAAAGTCAAGAGCCGCATGTTGCACATTTTCACTGTTCAATGTTACTCTGATCGCGGTCTAGTCACGACTATACGTCGGAGGGGAGGGCCGGGCTGCTTTATATTCTATCGCCCACGCACACCGCCCACACGTTCTCAATGAAACAGCTCCCCCAGCCCGACCCATCCCTGTCTCATCCCGATGGCCCCTCTTTCCCCATTTCACCCTCAACCCGCGGTATTCTGTATCGATCGCGCCCACAGATTATTCATCTTGCTAAACTATGACACTGGTTTTGATTCCCGTTGAACTGTCGACAATCGACGACCTATTGTTCAGTTATCTAAATTTAGAAAATTTACTGAATTGTCTTCAAATTTATCAAGGTTACGATGCTTATTATTGGGATGCAGAGCTTGAAGATAATTCGTTCGAGGCGCGTTGAAATTAAAACCATTGGTTTAAATTTAGAACTTAAAGTACACTTTAGAGTTTAGATACCAGTAAGTAATTGGTATAGATTTTTTGAAATAAAAGAAAATTTGAGTAATTCAGTGATGACGTTACTGTTGTTACTGTATATATTTAAGGGATAACTAACCATACCCTGTAGCGTATGGTGAAATTTTATCATGCGGGTGAAGC
Source organism: Thumatha senex (assembly GCA_948477245.1). NCBI lineage: Eukaryota > Metazoa > Arthropoda > Insecta > Lepidoptera > Erebidae > Thumatha > Thumatha senex. The sequence goes on along the minus strand of OX419731.1, from coordinate 15,169,940 downwards.
TGCGGGTATCAGTTAGAGAACTAGATAATGGTAAGGATAAGGTATTTAAAAAATAACCCCATAATAATATTAATGGATGGATTTTAGAAACTTTTAACATAAAATGTTCATGATTCATATTTCACTAGAACCTTATATTACTATGAGTGTCTCCACTTTGTCATAAAGATTCTTGCTGAAAGTTCATGCCAATTACAACACACAACCCGCGTAGCACGTTCGTAGCATATTCGTAGAATTTTGTAGCACACTTTCGTTCATTCAACATGTCATATGCTTCATTGCGCAATGGGCGTGGGTGAGGTGCGGCAATTAAGAAAATGTATAGCCTTTTCCAGTAGTTTTCTGTAGTGGAAAACTATCATGAAATGAAGGTTGTTAGGACAGTAGGAAACTTTATATAAAATATTCGGGCTTTATGAGCTTACATGTATTAGATTACTTGTAAAGAGCGATCTTTACTTCCGCATGCTTACTGATATTTGTAAGTTGGAACGTGTTTTTGTACAACATTTGTTTATTAAATAAGTTTTATGCAGAAAAGGTGGCAGAGGCATATATTACGCCCACATTTGACCGAATGTATTTTTGTCCTACGTAATAGATGGTGATGATTGCCGTGTTGAAATAGACAGGCACAGGTGTTACAATATGTGTATATTTGTAAATTGACTTAATGCTGGAATTTTTCGTCGCAGCTTTTTATGTTTTTGATCAGAGAAATACTTTTTATATTAAATAACACCACTTGTACTGTTCCACAACATTTACTGTTATTGGTACTGATAGTGGTGTTATTTAATATGTGTAGCAAGTTCCACCAAGCGCCATCAATCAACAGTATAAATAACTTTTTATATTATTTTTTTTAAACTCCATACTCATACATTTTATTTTCTCAAAGTCCCTACTGAAATCTTGCAAAGTTTATGCGTGGTTAGTTAAATCAACTTAGTTATAACCTTGATACTTGACACATGTATATGCTTTTGTATAATGCTGCAATTTTTTTATGTTTCTTTTAATGGTATCAATATGACACTCGGGTAAAAAAACACTTATAAATTACTTATAATCTACTTAATATATTAACAAATTCGAGGAATAGCTCAATAACCACCATAGCATTGTATGACCAAAAAGCGTCGGCTTAATTATTTCATTTCGAGGAAAAGCGGTTTACCTCGAACTGGAAAAGAACAAAAAATGCTGTAGGTGCTTTTACGAGCAATTTAATTAAGTACATCACGATTGCTGAAACGTGAAATGGTTTTGAAATACAGTTTTAGGAATGTATTTCAGTTAGAAATTTGAATGGTATTTTAAATCACGAATTGAAATAACCATTTCACACAAGTTTTACATTTAGCTACTAAGTCTGTCACTCGTATCCCGAAATGTTTATTAAATAATTCATATACTACGATAGAAATAGGTAATATTATATTATTAATATATTTCTTGGAGTATTTATATTTATATGTATTCTTTGCTTGGGTAACTAAACCTAACCTGCATATACTTACTTTTATTTTATTCTTTCATTTTTAGAGATTTTTTCAGAAATAAGTTGTGTATATGTACGTTACTGTTTTTGTTACCTTAATATATTCGTTATGTGTATATACATAAACAAATAAATAAAATAAATTAGAAGAGAGTAGACGAATAATTCTCTAGATTGTCCATAAAACGTAGCTGGTACCTATTAAAATAGACAGGAGTTAGACCTCATCCGTAGCGAAACTAAACAACAACAGTGGAGGCACTGATTCGGTTATTTTTGCACTCTAATAAAGGAAATAATAATGGTCCTAGAACGAGGGGTACGTCTGGGTAAACGCCATTATATTTCATAACTTTTTGTAGTTTGATGTTTCGACACATACACAGTTTCGTATTACATACTGTTTTTACAGCCGTTGAGATCCGATCGAAACTGCAGTGTGAAATAATGTGATATATCAACATATACGCGTTCTCTCCTGTAAAAAATAAATATACTTATAAAGTACCATAATGTCACTTCTCTATGTCATGATATAGCAGTTTGTTTTTCAATCAAGTCTGATTCATACAATAGTATTTTGTTTATACAAGTTTCTTGATATTTACTTTTAAGTGTTAAATAGTGTTCTATCTCTAACTTGACACTGCCTAGGTAACGTCAGTCTTTTCCCACGCAAGCACTGAATTAATTTCTACTTCAGTTAAAATATTTAGGTGCTCTACTAGCATAAAGTTATAGATATTTTGGTACTTACTATTTGGTTTCGTAAGCCATGGAGTTGGCACAACTTTGTCCGGGTGGTTCGCGGGTATATCATGGGGTAGGTCGGGAGAGGGGGAAGTATCGGACAAATTCGGTGCAGTCAAAGTGCATCGTCAGGTTCGGCTACAGAAATCGTCACAAACAAGAGGTCGATGGCCGGCTGGCGCCTTGCTGACGTTCCTAAGTTGGTACCTACCCATATGCCTACCAAATATCTTGAATACACAAAACCTGTAATATTTTCAATTAGCAAACAATTTCAAGCTTTTGAAATTCTGGATAAGGCGAAGTTTGCTCGGCTTCTTGAACTTTGTAGCTTTATTGTTATTTCTTTTGCAAGTTATATTTTGTTTTCTTACTGGGCTCGTTACTGCTGACGGATTATTAAAAGGTTTCTGCTTGTTCAAGTTTCTTTTTTGCGTGTGTATATTGTTTTGAAGCTGCCGGCTAAATGACGTAGATGTATCGGTTTGCGTGGTATTGAAGGATATTACTATCTCTTTTATAAAATGATTTCTTATGAAGTGGATAAAATGGCGGTTTTAGTATCGTATTACCTAATCGTGCATCAACGGATAATTTTGATACAATAAGGAAATAAGTACAAATTCTGTTTAATAAAAAAAAAAAATATTATGAAAATCTTAGACAGTACAAAAACGTGTCATTTGATTAAAATGTGGGAAAACTTGTGCGTGGGTGGAGTCAATGGTGTAAACTAGTCAAAGCTAGTACATTTAATTCAGAACAAACTGGATTATATTAGATTACAAGCACAATTTAAAAAAAGTTAAAAAAATTTGTGAATCATTTTTTTAGCCCCAATGTAAGCTAATATTAGCTTGTGTTATGGGATCTAGACAACTGATAACATACTCATATGAAAATAATACATACATACTATACATAGGAAACACCTAAACTCCGAAACAAACATTTGTAGATCACACTAATATTTTTTCCGACCCGGGAATTGAACCCGGGACCTCTGTCGCGGCAGTTGCATACACTACCACTGCGCCAAACGTCAAACAAAACACACGAAAGAGACTTCAAATCAAAACCGACAGCACTAAAAGGCTAAAAAAAAATATCCAAGTATACTCGTACCTAGTGTATCCATATATAATTTAGATATTTATTTCTCAATTAGTCAGCAAGTGCAACACTGGAAAGTGACTTGGGTTCCTTGGGTCTAGGAGATTTTGTGGCCTCTTACAGCCAATGGTGATGTCTCTGTATGAATACAAAATAAATAATTTTCTATATTTAGTTCAAAAGCTTCACAAATAGGCTTTCTGTCCCAATAACACATAGAGGCTTTTATATCTAAAAATATACTCCAGTGAAATCTAATAATAGCAATATGTAACTGTAGATAAATTGGGCTTTTGCGTCATACGAACGTTAATGAGGTCTTTTTATCTAAACCGGCTTATTTACGACTAGAGGACGCCCTCGACTTCATGCAAAATATTTAGGTTTCTATCAAATCTACTTTCACGGGATGTAAGGTGTTTTTTCGTGATAAAGGTAAACTCAGGCATTCTTCAGACCAATATCTAACCGCAGTTTCGTGGCGCATGCCATTATATCTCGCTGATTACAGAATTTAGACGTGGCTGAAATACAAAACACGAAATGGACAAACGTACTCGGATACCCAATCGTTCATATATGAAACGATGAATAAATCTGCAGGAAGCGAAAGAAGTATGCATGAATCGCGAAGCCCGGAAATCTGTCGTCTATGATTATCCCCTCAGGGATACCGCATAAAAATAGTTAGAAATATAACAAAAAAAAAAACTTATTTGTTTTATTTTTGTCAATTTGCGTAATACCATTATATATAGTATATTAGTAGAGTCTAAATTATTTATTCTTGAAATTGTTAAGTTTCATTAAAATCCATTCAGTAGTTATTGCATGAAAGAATAAGAAAGCTCTACACTGACAAACATCACACCTCACAAATTTTCAAACGTATAGTTAGAAAGATATTTTTATCATGCTCATATTTGCAAATAGGCTTATAATGAAAAAGTTTGGAACAAATTGCTATATATTTACTTTATGTAGTGTTGGATTATGATAATGAGTCACTCTAGGTAGGTACTTTAAAGCTTATGGGATAATTGTGTTTTTAACAATGTCTATAAAAAAGTATGTGCTTAATCTCAGTCTATAAAAAGTATGTCCTTAATCTCGAGATATTATGGGTGAATATGAATTCACTTCTAATTATAGTTGTTTAATATTCATAAATAGCAGATGCCCCGCGGTTTCACTTGGGTAGTGCTGGTTACCGTGGGACACGTGGGACATAAAGTCGAAAGCCAGTAAAACTCCTGTTCAAATTTAGTCAAAAGTAGTTAATTTATAATTACAAACAGCCACTTCGATTTTATTTAGTTGTATAGACTATAGATACAGGAATACGAGTATGAACGAAATTGATTGTCAATTGTTGGTTTCAACGACGTATCATGCAGAATAATGTTATGTTTATTGGTTTATTGATTACTTACGCTTGCACAACTTGAATGAATGACTACATCATCATTATTCGAGCGCTTGTCCCAGTTGCGTCTCGCGACGCCCGGGTGCCAACTTCCTACTTTTTCTCCTCCACTTCGCACGGTCGTCGGCATCACCTGTAGTGCGACCATTGGCACGCATGTTATCCCTTACGATGTCAAGTAAGCACTTCTTGGGTCTTCCCCTCTTACTGGGACCCGGCGGGGTTGACAAAGCCAGACATTTGTTACTCACGTAGCCCGGCGGTTGCCGCAAGACATGATCATACCAACAAAGGCGACACTCTTGCAACTTGAATGAATGACTACGTCTTATAATATTGGCGCACCTTCTTTTGGCAGAATATGATAGAAAAACAAAATTTTTTCATTATTACTACAACATTGTACACACTATATTCTAAGAAATAATGAATTTGAATGAAGTACCGTCTTAATACTTATGGATGAATACAGTGCTTTGCGTGGCTGGTGACCTGGAAGCCCGGCGTATCTCCAGGTGTCCTATAGGCCGAGAAACTATGTCAGGGCATTAAACTGGGTCATAAGACTGACTGAGCAGGCCTAGCCTTCCTGGTAAAATAAATATAGATAAGTTTATAAAAAATGCAATCCGCTGCATAGAAAATAGGTTAGCTATTCTAGGTAGATAGGTAACTTTTTATGCTTTGAAAGATGTTATCGCATCAGAATTTACAGCAAAGTGAATATACAATTACGATAGCCTTTGAGCTCGGTATCGTACCCTTGGATATTACTTACACGATTAATCCTTAGAGCTGCTTACATAAAATAAACCTTCGCTGTGTAATGTTGTGATATATAAAATAAAACTTATTTTCTTATTCTACTTTGAAGTCTGGTAAGGAGTTTAACCGTCATCCTATATGTCAGATTTACTTGTTTTAGTGTATTTTGAAGATTAAATATGTTCCGAGATTTTGAGTGTGGTGTTCCCACAATATAGAAATGTAGTGAGGTTTTAGTGACTATTTTACTGAAAATATTTTTGTTGGTAATAATGTAAGTATTATATAGCTGGCTGTAATATTTTGACAACATTTTACTAAATATTGTCGGCCCTTTAGATCACCCCGGTTCCGTGCTTCGGAAGGCACGTTAAGCCGTTGGTCCCAGTTGCCAATAAAATGGCAGTCGTCAAGTCAGGTTGAAGGCCTGATGGGCGGCTTAAAAAATTTCAACAGCAGGTCACCACAGCCTGCACCTATCCATATCAACACGGCAATGGGCTTAACACCTGTTACGTGGGACAAAAATGCATACGGTGAAATGTGGGCGTTCAATATGCCTCTGCCTACCCCTTCGGGGATAAAGGCGTGACAATAAGTATGTATGTAATATTTTAAATATAACTAGACAGCATTCTAGTGTTCTATTTTGACACAACAGATTTGACTTTCCTTTTGTGTATACGTTTCTATACAGTCCTAATAAAACTTGCTACTACATTTTAATCCATCTTTTAACTGGTTACACTGCGATATATGCTCTCTGCGGAAGCACCCCGCCACAATATTTACCACAGTATTTTTGGTTCGATTTTTTTTACTCTTTGACTAGCTAGCAGCTGGGACCGGCTTTGCACGGGTGAAATGTATTTATCTTTCCTCTTGAATTACTTAATCTATTACTGAAAACTGCTATAAAATCCGTTAAGTAGTTTAAAAGGCACATACGTGAAAATGCACATCATAGGGTTGTCAACTGGAGCTATTGTAGAAAACCGTTAATAGCATTTTTATTTTTCAGCTATGATCCGTTCAGCTATGGCTACATGAACCTTGACCGATCGTTTTTCTAAATAAAATTTGAGTTGGGGTATGGGACTGTGTCGTTACTTAACCACAATGGTCCGTGAAACCATAGGGATAACTGAGAAATCTCTAGGGGTGATGCACCTCTGGATGTTATGTCCGCTGGGTTATAAGACGACTTAACGTGCGCCCACTGGGAGGTTTCCAACTGTGTCAAAATATCAGACACATGATTGCCGACAAACGTGCCACTGGGGTGTGAACTGAGCCATGCCAAGACTACTGTAGAGTCAGTCCAGCAATGTATACTTTCCCGGTTTATATACAGTTTTCAGCCACTTTGTTAATTCATTTAGATAAAAGGACTGCTCCCATTAGCTCTAGCCGAGGAATCGATAGTTGTTTTACTGGAGCAACCATAGTATTTGCAGTAATTAAATTCACCTTAACGCCGTAGTTTTCACTTACTACTCGAGCGTAGACAACTGCTGCATATGCCATGGTGGATGCATCACAAATCCGTGCAATTCTATCGTTGACCTGCTGCCTGTTTCGATCCATCGTGGTATATCAATTTCAGGTAAGTGTAGAAGATCACTTTGATAATTGTTCCATTCTTCTAGAAGTGACTTAGGTAAAATATCATCCCACTGAATTCTAGCCAGCCATAGTTTTTGGATGAGTATTTTTGCAGGTATGACACGTAGTGCTGCCCAGCCTAGAGGATCAAATAGACGAGAAATTTCTGACACAACTCTTCGTTTGGTTACTGATTCAGGTTTTTTAGGAAATGCTACGGCGTATTTAAAGGTATCACGTTCCCTATTCCATGAAATGCCAAGAACCTTCATCGTTTCATCTATCTTAAATTCTACTGAATTTTCCTGACTGCATTCGCCCTTCTGAAATTCTCTTGCAAGTTCTTCGTTATTTGTCATCCATTTTTGCAATTCAAAACCACCTCTTTTCATTAAATTATTCATTTCTTCATAAATCCTTTTTCCTTCCTCGACTGTTTGGCAGCCCGACATAAAGTCATCAACATAATATTCTTATTTGACTCTTTCAGATACCAGTGGATATTTCCTTCCTTTATCAAGAGCCAATTGCTGCAACGTCTTCACTGCCAGGTAAGGTGCACATGCCGTTCCAAAGCTTAACCGTAATAATTTGTAATCTTTTATTTCAGATGCAGCGTCACTACGCCAGAGAAGCCGTTGGAAATTCGTGTCTACAGGAGCGACTAAGATTTGCCGGTACATCTTTATGATGTCAGCACAAAGAACAATAGGATTTAGACGCTATTTCATCACAATATGACGTAATGCCGGTTAAATACGAGGACCCACCATCAAAGTGTCATTTAGAGACACGCCGTTTGTTCCTTTGGATGACGCGTCGAACACAACTCTGATTTTGGTCGTGGTTTTACCCTCCCGTACTACCGCGTGGTGAGGAAAATTTACCGCTTGAGCTCTATGATGAACGGCATCGGGAGGAATCACCACCATGTGATCAAGGGCGAGGTACTCTTGAATGACATCCGTGTATTTTCTCTTCGTTTCAGGATCCTTTTGAAAGCAACGTTCAAGAATATGAAATCTTTTGAGTGCAACATCTCGGGTGTGTCCATGTTTGCACAGTGGGTCAGGCTCCTTAAACGGCAGGTTTACTATGTACCGAACAGTACTATCACGTCGAGTGGTTTGTTGATAAAACCTCTCGCATATTTGCTCTTCCTCAGTGAGTATTTCTTTCCTATCACATTGTGTGTCAGACTCTATCTCCCAAAATCGTTTAAGCATTTCATTATCAGTGCACTGCATGCTGATCACCACAGTGTGGCAAGATGCAGACTTAACATCTGAATCTGAATGGGCCTGTCCAGACAAAACCCAGCCTAAGCGTGTGTTTTGCGCTATTAATGGCCCAGGAGTATGTCGAAGTAAACCTACCCTGAGCACCTGACTCTAAATTTCAGCCCCAAGCAAAACATCAATTCTGTTTGGGGTGTGATACTCTGGGTCAGCCAAATCTAAGGTTTCAAGTTTATCCCAAGTTGGGATTGCCATTTTATCTCCGGGGATTAACGAGATTATCGTATTCAAAACGTATGCCTGTACTTGGATACTAAAACTGGAAGCCATCTTACTCTCGTCACCAACTATGCCTGAGATAATACCTTTGGTAGTTATTCTCTTCAATCCTAGCAATTGTACTGCTGATTCGGTTATGAAAGAAGCTTGTGATCCTTGATCCAATAACGCTCTCAGCAGGTGTTTATTACCGCTCTTTGCCTGCCCTTCGACAAGCGCGGTGGCTAAAAAGACTTGATTTGGACTATACCCTTATAAAAAGTGAGTTGATATCGCAGAAACATCTGGTTCCTGCACCATACAGGAAGCGGCGCTCAAGGTGGGCACTGCTGATTGATTAACTGACACCTCCTCTGAAACACTTTGAAGTGGTGTTGGTGTTGAAGACGCTTTGGGGTGTAATAATGAATGGTGTTTACGATTGCAGATTTGACATGTAGTGGAAACACGACACATTTTAATTGCATGATTTGCGCCCAAACAATTAAAACAAAGACGGTGAGTACGGACAAAATCACTACGAGCTTGGACCGCTGATGATGTATATAACTATGGGATCCCAGTATTCTACTTTAACCTTAATGGTAGATAACCCGTGTTAACAATCCACAGTAGTATCCAATAAAGCCTTGATTGCGGACGATGATTCTGATACATTAAGTTGATTTAATAACCTTTTTAACATCGAATTGCATAAATAACGTTTGTTATCATATCTGTTGTTTAGTAACTCCCAACAATCTCGGTAATTCTCTGCTGTGACCGGTGTATGGCGTAACAACTGTTCCGCTTCATTACACAAATGACCCTTCAGGTAATGAAGCTTCTGAACATCATCAATGGCGTCGTTATTATGGAGTAATGAAGTGAGCGCAAAGAGGCATTACCTTCTTTTCTTACTTCCTCACATTATTTTCTGATTAATTTCGTTGCGGGTTCCAAGACATGCTAACTTCTCCTGGGACATCACCGAGATCCAACTCGGTGTAACTTTTCTGGTGTTTTGGTCATTGCTGTAAATTCTGGTTTACAGGAGTCACAGTAATGGGAATGTGGGTGGGATTAGTCCCAATTTAAAAATAATGAAGTGAACATATCTCTAAATGATGTCCATTCACTGTATTTTCCTGAGAATTTGGGTATTATTATCTTAGGCAATTTTACATTTGTACCCTGGTTACCATAAGCCTTATTTGAAACGTCCCTAGACACTGTAAATTTACCAATGTGATCTTTTAATTCAGCTTTAAAGTTAATATAAAATTCTTCGAACACATCAAAAACTTCAAAATAACTATTAGAACGATTAGCAGAACGCTCTACTATTTGCTTATGTGTATCTGTAAAACGTTGTTCCATTGCGTCTAACCTAGTTTCTATGTATGATCGACTTAAATGCTCTTTAGGTGATTTCTTATAATTTGTCCTACCATTTTCAATAGATGCCTTAGTATCAGCTTGAATTTTTAGTAAGACATCCATTGTTCAATGAGTTTTTTTATAATTATATCAGAAACTTAATATATAACCAGATGATAACCTAATATAAATTACAGTTACAGTACTACAAAATATTTTAAGAAATTAATTGTTCCAAGCAACCCAAGACAAAATTAATACAATGCAATAAAACATGACCTTTGATGTTTGATATATTTTAACTAAAATGTTGGACAAGTAGCTATGTTCTTAGTACAAAGTTTCTAAGTCCCCAATACAACAAGTAAAATTTTACAAGTGTTTAATCTATTTAGGACTTACAAAAATTTGGGCATGGATTTTAATATATATGGATGGATATAAAATGAATTTTAGTGACATCAGATACAAATTAAGTGCTATTTATAATATCACCAACTTTAGTTCCACTTAATAACAGAACAGCATTTGGCAATCTCTTAACAAAACATAGAAAATTTTAGAGAAATTTAGTTTAGTGATGTCAACAACAGAATTAGCACCACTATTACTGTTCCAATTAAAATGTTTAGTTAATTAAATAATTATTGAGAGTTTACTCACAGTTCGTCTTCATGTAATACTTCACTGTAGTTTAGTGATGTCAACAACAGAATTAGCACCACTATTACTGTTCCAATTAAAATTTTTAGTTAATTAAATAATTATTGAGAGTTTACTCACAGTTCGTCTTCATGTAATACTTCACTGTAGATCACTAGATGGCGCGCTTCTGTTTTCTGTGATGGGTGCTGGAAATACCGGTGAGCCGATGATACTTCATAAATTAACCACTACTGAAGTTTGCTCTATCGCTGCTAGGCACTATAGTGGCGCCCTCTGCAGCGTCACGTTACCGCTCCTCTTGACAGTTTAGACAGTCACTGTTTTGTGACTGTCAGGCACTTCAGTGACGATTCACCACTGGTTTCTGTGCCGGGTTCTCTACAAAAAAAGTACGTCAACACCAAACGTACTTTATCCGATTCGAAAAGGCCCATGAACAAGTTTCAACTTGGTCCCCAAGGTTCTCGTCTTCCACAATAAAACAATTGACTCACTTTCAATTGTGTATATTCAAAATAAAATACGAAACAAGTATAGTGGTAAGAGAGCTATATCAATCAAACATAATAAAACTGTTTAAAGACCCTCGTCAACAAACCATAGTGTGATTTAACAACTGCTAAGCATGCCATCTAGAGGGGCATGGCGTAAACTATTACCGATACAAATTGGACATTCTCATTTCTACTCAAACAATTGCTACGAAAATTGCTGTAAGTTTTTCTAAAGCGGACTAATATTTCTCTAACGCAGTTAATTTAATTAAAGAGTTGCACTTTTTTTACAAATGTTTATTTTCTCAGCGTTTCAGAATCAGGTTGGCAGCGACAACTCTATTTCAATCAATTTCTGGTGTTGCATATGTCCACTGGTTACGGTACATTTATCTGCCACCTTACTTGTAAATTCTTCAGTGTTGTTGTCCGCCTAAGGGGTATGACTGGCAATGCTCATCAAAAAAGTGTTAGAAAATTAGGAGATGCTGATACCAGTAATGCCACGCTGTGAGATATTTTTTTATATAATGTTACTGTAAGGATTTGAATTCACATAAAAAATAGGTAAACTCATAGGAAGGATTGAGCTGTCGAAATATTAACATGATATCATATATTATTTATTTTTCTATCAAGCCTTATCCCCGAAGGGGTTATTAAAATTTACCTAACAATAGAATGTCGTAAAATAAAACTTTATTTTTTATTTTATTTCGACTGCCTCGGTGGCGCAGTGGTTGTGTATGCGACTGCCGCGACTGAGGTCCAGGGTTCGATTACCGGGTAGAAAAAATATTTGTGTAATCCACAAATGTTTGTTTCGCAGTTTGGGTGTTTCTTATGTATGTATTTAGAAATATATAAGTATGTTCATCAGTGGATCTAGAGAAAGCATTTGATAACGTTGTGAGAGAAACTCTATGGGACTTGCTGCCCGGATATGGTATGGACGGCTAGCTACTGCGGGCAATACAGTCTCTATACAGGGACTGTAAGGCTTGCGTGCGAGTAGGGGGGGGATGTGACTCCTCTTTTCGACGTCTGTACAGGTGTCAAACAGGGTTGTGTCATGTCTGCCTGGCTGTTCATAGTGTATCTGGACAGTTGCCTGCAGAAGTTGAAAGATTGTGATATGGGTGTGAATTTGGGTGACTTAACAGGAAATTGTCTGTTGTACGCTGATGATGCGGTGCTAATGGCCTCATCAGAAGCCAACCTTCAGGCATTAGTCACTAATATGAAAGAGGAGAGTGAAAGAAAGAGTCTTTGCTTGAATGCAAGTAAAACTAAGGTTCTGGTATTTGAAAGAGAAGACGTAAGAACTAACTGCGAGATTTGGGTAAATCAGGAATGTCTAGAGCAAGTGAATGAAATTGTGTATTTAGGGAGTATGTTTAGCGCGAATGGAAGATGAAGCGATTAATTAATCTACAGGAAGCGAAAGAAGTATGAATGGATCGCGATGTCTGGCGATCTGTCCTCTCTGACTACCCCGTCAGGGATACAGCGTGAAGATAGTTAAGTTAAGTTAAGTTTTTTATGTTCATCAGTCGTCTAGATCCCATAACACAAGCTTATATTAGCTTACTATGGGCTAGACGCCGTTGTGTAACAAAAAAAAGTTAATCTGGTATTATCGTCTCGAAAGAGGTAAAATCCCTAGTCCACATGTAAAAAACATAATTTAGTTGGTTCACAGCTAGACTAGAGCTTTTTTCAATTCTATGTATCTAAATATAGTCCTGCACCTTCCGCATCCATACCTTTCTGCTTAGTTTTCTAAGTCTTCAGAACATCTGGTTGGAGAACGTGCTTCTTAAATAAGTATATGAAAATTTTATTCCCACCTAATATTGGTTCATTAAATTCAAGAATGTATATACGTAAGATGCTTAGGTATGGATCGTTCACGGTAAAATTTCTTTACTGCCTGCTTCTGAAATGCTTATTAACTGGCAAAAGTAAACTAAATAAATAATAAACATTGTGGGACATTTTTTTTCGCACACACCAAAGTAAGCTAATATAAGCCTGTGTTATGGGATCTAGACGACTGATAAACATACTTATATATTTTTAAATACATACATATTATACATAGAAAACATCCTAACTCCGAAACGAACATTTGTGGATCACACAAATATTTTTCCGACCAAGGAATCGAACGCGGCAGTCGCATAATTCAAGATATATTGTCTTGAATTATGCGAATTATGCGATAAACGTACTTCTGTACGTAACGTATCCCTGAACTGTTTTTAGTACGCTTTTCTATAAAGGTTTCTGGAATTCTACTTCGTTATCTAATCTATTAGAAAACTTAATTGACCCGGCACACGGTGTTCTGCCACGTGATATTGCACTGCACATGCTTCGTTATAATCACTGATTTAGGAATCAATGTCACTCGCGCGTTCTCAACTAGAGGAACCTTATTTTATACGTATTTTTATATATTTTATTTGAAACAATCTACAATTACAGTTTAATATTTGTTAAATTAATTCTAAACTAACTAAAAATAACTAAGAACCAAAGACCTAACATGTGTCATAAAATTTCTCGGCATCGCAGTTCTCAAGTGGTAGCGTTTCCAGAAGACTGGCAGCTTTGCCACGTTGAATGGCAGTGCTTAGCCTTTGTGCGAAAAAGAAACCAGCCTTCTGGTCGCGAATAGTGTCAATTAGGCGCTTTACAATCTCTTGAAATAGGTTATGAGCGCTTGGACCCCAGGACCCTAACGTCTCGACCCCAAACGGCTCAAAAACGGAATCACTTACGAATTGCAAATATTTCTGCCGTTTAAGGGTCTCCGCAGAAGCAGCACAACCAGCAGTACCTGAAAGATGAGTAGGAGCAAGAGTGTCGACACACGTAGCGTCCCACACCAAACACCTACCCATCCTCCACGGCATTAAAGACATGCCATCCGGTCTCTTGCCGTCGTCGCGCGCCAAACCATTCGGTTCAAGCTTAGCTACCACACCGGCGGCGACAAGAGCACGTCGGATTAAGTCGTTAAGGCTCGCGCGCCGTGGTAATCGACCAGCACTCCTGCAGTAAGACAAGCCATGATGTCCAAGGCGATCGACGACTACTCCACAATGGCACTGGTGGCAAAGGCAGGAAGCAATGCGAAAGGTTAAAATGTTTATGTTTTTTTTTATTTGTTTTTTTTTTATTTTATTTTGACGTAAATTTGGTGCGGTATAATTATTACTTTCGTCTCTATTTATAGGCGTGAGCGAGAGGAAGCCAGCATTATTCATTGCTTTTCAGTAATAATAATCCATAACAATCTCAAAATGAAATATCAAGGAGACGTGACATTTCATGTAAATGACTTCAAGTCAGTAAACGAACAGTGATAGTCAAATTTGACCTATTCTCATACATATCAAATACGGTACGGTAAAATTATGACTTTCGTCTCCATTTCTAGGTGCGAGCGAGAGGGAGCGAGCATCATTCGTTGCTCGTTGGTTATAATAATACATAACAATTGCAGAATGAAATATCAAAACCGCTGACATACAAAACCTCTTGAATAAGACTTCAAGTCAGTGAACCAACAGTGACAGTTAAATGATTTGGATATTGCTCGTACAAAAATACGATAACCGGGAGGAAAAAAAATATTTTATAACCTATTCTCATAGATTTCAAATATATTATACAAAAAAAAAAGAATCATTAAAACCGTTGCGGAGGAGCGCGACCATGAATACATTGACTGCCTCGGTGGCGCAGTGGTAGTGTATGCGACTGCTGCGACTGAGGTCCAGGGTTCGATTCCCGGGTCAGAAAAAATATTTGTGATCCACAAATGTTTGTTTCGGAGTTTGGGTGTTTCCTATGTATAATTTGTATTATTTATTTATCTATCACGCCTTATCCCCGAAGGGGCGGCAGAGGCATATATATTATATGCCCACTTTTCACCATGTGCATTCCTGTCCCACGTAATAGATGGTGAGCCCAGCCACAACCTGCTTCTGTCTATTTAAACACGGCTGTTTAAATAGACAGAAGCAGGTTGTTGCTACCTGCTGTTGAAATTTTTAAGCCGCCCATAAGGCCTTCAACTTTGCTTAACGACTGCAATTTTATTGGCAACCGGGACCAACGGCTTAACGTGCCTTCCGAAGCACGGAACTGGTTTGGATCTACTGGGCCGAATAAATTTAATAAAATGTGTCTTGTTTAGATGTTAAATTTGGAAGAAATTTTGAACTCGATGCCTTTTTAGTGAGGTGGTAACAAAAAGGCTAAAAGGTCTTATGTGCCAGACACACATTAGCACGACCAATTAAAGTCCTGGTAGTCTCGGACTGTATAATATGTATGTATTTAGAAATATATAAGTATGTTTATCAGTAGTCTAGATCCCATAACACAAGCTTATATTGGCTTACTTTGGGTTAGACGGCCCTGTGTAAAAAAAAATGTTCCACAATATTTATATTTATTTTATTTATACAGTGTGAATACGAGATATTTATAGGTATAGCTGTGCCCAGATTCATTAATTGTTTTATACATTCACGTCTGGGTATCCGACTACTATGGACTTTCAGTTATTTATGGATTGTTAAAATAGAGGATACTTTATGTAACGCACCTCATTTTCATAATTACTTTTTATCATTCTTACCCTAAAAATTAATCGTTAATTCGGGCTTTGCGCTCACAAGTTTACGCGCTAAAGAATAATAAACAGAACAGCCTTGTGCATTACAAAGTTTACAGTTGAGGACTCTTCTGAACTGGTTATTTTTCAATTCGTGTAAAGTAAAATAGAGCTATAATTACGCTTAGTAATTCTCAATATTATCAGTAAAAGAACGCGTATTTTTCATTTTAACTACAAATATTCACGAGGTCAGGGTAGTAGTCTGTCCCTGAATTAGCGTCTTGTCATGGACATGGGTGATCAAATAGTGGAATAATACCGCCGCTACGTTTTCCCATTAATCATCATCTAATTAGGCTTAAAATTACAGAAATAAAAAATAAGTAACTATATGTAAAGTTATGTTTATTTGTCAATCACACCTTATCTTCGAAGGGGTGGCAGAGCCATATTATTCACCCACTTTTCACCCTGTGTACACCGATTTTCATACTATTTACACCAATAGATAGAGTGAAGATATAAATTGTTAAGCTTTTTTTTTAAGGGCTGAAATATAACGTATATTATTAAGTACAAAGCCTACCTTATATTTCCCTACGTTTCGACCGGATTACACCAGCTGTGGTCACGGGTTGACTGTGAATAAGACCCGAAATATCATAAATATGAGTGACAATCGCGAAGTTTTAAAATATAACGATATTTGTTGAATTTGCTGTCTGGAAGCTTTCAACGAATACGCTGTCTAAACGCTTTGAGATATAACTAACTATTGTATAGTGGAATTGTGTATCTTATATCGGTCTATCGAAAAATCCGTAATGGCATATGTGTATCTCTTAAGGATAACATACTAGCTTACTATATTACTTGGGGAACGGGTACGGAAAAACTTCACCACTCGGACGAAGCTGTGGACATCTACTAGTGTACTATATATTATAGCCTGAAACAAAGTATGCAGAACTTTGCAGAAATAAATGTTTTGTTTTTTTTTTGTTTTACCTTGAAAGGTACAAAGTAACGCGATTTTATACGTCCGACAATGTACCTTCAATGATTTTGGGTTGTCTTATTATGGGTAGATGTATGTGTAGATGTTTTGGGGTTTAAGGAATTTTATATATATTATCTGTGCGTGTGCATGGTTGGTATGAGACATAATATGAAATATTGCATCCTAGGCTATGGAGACTTCTAAAAGTAATTTAACAAAGATAAATGTAGATTTATAATATGGAAATATATATATATAAATAGATAGATATATAGAAAAAAAGTTTAGTTTTTATCGGTTCTCAAATTTACAAGTATTAATAAACAGAACGGTCAATAGGTAGTTCCCGTTCCCGTGAGAGTACGGGAATAAAATGTAGCCTTAAATTACTCCTTATAATATCAGCTATCTGCCAATGAAAGCTCGTTAAAATCGGTCTTCCCATTTTAGAGAATAGATGAAACTAACATACATTCATTTATTTTATTTATCTTTATTTACTTATTTAAACATACAAATAAAATCCATGTCTGTTTCTTTCGTCTTTTCTATTATCATATTAATTACATACATACATATTATCACGCTTTTATCCCCGAAGGGTTAAGCAGAGGCATATTAAACGCCCACATTTCAATATATGCATTTTTGTCCCACGTAACAGGTGGTGAGCCCATTGCCGTGTTGAAATGGACAGGCACAGGCTGCGGCGACCTGCTGTTGAATTTTTTTAAGCCGCCCATAAGGCCTTCAACTTGGCTTAACGACTGCCATTTTATTGGCAACCGGGACCAACGGCTTAACGTGCCTTCCGAACACGGAACTGGGGTGGGTCTAAAGGGCCGAATAAATTTAATGAAATGTGTCTATTTTAGATGTTAAATTTGGAAGAAATTTTGAACCCGTTGCCTTTTTAGTGAGGTGGTAACAAAAAGGCTAAAGGTCTTATTTGCTAGACACTAATTAGCACGACCAATTAAAGTCCTGGTAGTCTCGGACAGAGATCATATTAATTATTCGTCTATATATATAAATAGATTTTTTAATTTAAGTTTTTTTTCTTTAAGTATCTTATTGTATTTAGTGAAAAGCTTCTTAATTGGAATTAATATATTTTATCTGGCTACATTATTGTGACAAAGTATGTATTAGGATACTTATTTATGTGTATATATATATATGTATATATTATACATTATATGGTATGTTAAATATATTTTATTTACAACAAATTATTAAATAACCTTAAAATATGAAAATTTAAAACATATTAATATAAGGAGTCCCTTTAGGCAAGGTTCCGAAGATACTGGCAGCGTTCCCCCTTTGAATAGCTAAACTAATTCTTTGGCCGAGGTAGCTGCCAGCTCTTCGGTCTCCTGTGACGTCGACTAACCTTTTTGCTATTTCTTTAAAAAGCCTTGTAGCCCTAGGACCCCACGGACCAAGGGTCTCGACACCGAATGGGACAAAATCATATTCGGAGCCTAGACTCCTGTATTTGCATGCTTTAGCTTTTTCAGCCGCTTCACAAGCCGCACCAGCTCTGTTGTTGGTTCCATGTAGATGGGAAGGGGCCAGCGTGTCTGAACAGGTTGCATCCCATACCAGCACCCGGCCCATCTTCCATGGAATCAAACTCATACCGTCCGGTCTCTTGCCATCGTCTCTTGCAATACCAGTCGGCTCAAGTAGACTTGGCACGTTGACAGTGGCAAGAGACCGGCGAATGATATCGTTTAGTGCGGCATGTCTCGAGAAGCGGCCTGCACTTTTTTGGCATGACAGTCCGTGATGTCCAAGCTTGTCGACATCACTGCCACAGGGACATTTATGAGGAACGCAGACCGGAACCCCAAGCCGTAGACAGGTTGCGATTCGAAGCGTGTCAGGCTCAAGAAATGTTCCTGTATTTGACGAAGGGTACGCGTGAAGCCAGTAGCCGGCCTCATGCGCACCCACAGCCAAAAGCCTAGCACGCGCCGAACCTGTACTACAGCTCAAAAGATTGTTATAAATCAATTTACAATGTATGTCGTCCCAGCTCCTCTGTAAATTTGGAGAATCTGGAAAATTTTGACCTGGGCATGCAATTAAGAAAGCGTTTCTAGCTTCTTCCAAGCCAGCAATCTCAAAGTTTGAAGGGGATGCCCTTAAAATTTTACTTATGAGATTTGCTGAACTATGGACAGAAGATAGGAAGGCTGGTAAAGCGACACTGGAAATTTTTTGGAATTACAAACAACACTTATATTTTATTTTTCTGTTTATTTTTTGCTAGCTACAATATACTATTAAATGTCAGCTCAATACCTTTATTGCTAGCTCCAATATATACCTAATATACTTTACAGATTCACTGAAGGCTATTATTGAGATAATTGCCCTCGAGAATCTTCATCAGGTTTCGATAACAAGGCAAGGATATTCTGTAGCAGAGATTATGTTCTCTACGAACAGTAATATAAATATCAAGGCAATTTAGGACTTGAATTAGTGATCACTTCATGAGTATCTAATTTCCCTTGTTCATTATTCTGAAGGGTATATTCTACATAAACCTTTCCAAGTATATAAATGACAACGGATACGTAGAATACTTTGAGCGAGTGTTCCTAATTATAACACCTAAGGAAATTTGATTGAACAAACTAGTCTTACATTAATAGCTTAATTTAAATGTTAGCTGCAATCCATGAAATCAAACATGTTTTCGAAATTAACATTCTTATTTTATTGTTAGCCGTCCCGAAAATGGTGACTGTTCAATACATTTATAAAGCTCGTGGCACTGCTGCCTCAGTGTTCTTTAAACGATCACTGCGTTAAGCAACATTCGCTATAGGAGGTCTTTGGATGGGTGACCACTTTGTGGAATTTATATTTAATGGCGTTTCCGTGCTTCAGAAGGCACGTTAACCCGTTGATTCCAGTTGCCAGTAAAATGGTAGTCGTTAAGGTCTAAGGCTGAAGGCCTTATGGGCGGCTTGAAAATTTTCAACAGCAGGTCGCCACAGACTGCGCTTGTCCATTTCAACACGACAATGGGCTCACCACCTGTTACGCGGGACCAAAATGCATACGGTGTAATGTGGGCGTATAGTATGCCTCTGCCTACCCCTTCGGGGATACAGGCGTGACAATATGTGTGTATGTATGTATGTAGATTTATAAAGGAGCGTGGTACAAGTATTTACTTACGGAAAGGGAGATCTCAACAAATACGATACTATAGCATCTTAAATTTACTTTACACTTGTACTGTTTTTATTCATGATGTGTAGTAAGTTCCACCAAATGCCATCATACAACAGCATAAACAGATACTATAGTACCCTATGTAATAGTTATTGAAATAAATATTGTTCAATATTTTTCTCACTATTCAACATAAGAAAAAATCTTTAACTATCTTTAATTTCCTGATAGACTGATTTGATGATAGATTTTAATAGAAATGAATTTAAGTTGGAAAAACACTTTGAACGTACAAAAAAATGTGTGTGTACCAGAGTACACAGGTAAGAAGTGAAACTTCTTAACGACATTTTTCTCACTCATACGTGACTTGACGTGACGTCACTGACTCATACGTCGATAAAAAAGTTTCACTTATGATAAAGGAGTTTCACTTCAAAACAACATGGCACGTAACCGAAAAACGAGCATGTTTTTTTTTACATCTTTAAAATTTCTCTCAGCGTCGATAAAGAAGTTTCACTAAAAATGTTTAAAATGATTGCATAACTAAAGTTTAATTTTGTGAAATGGATATTTCTTTAAATATTATTAGTGAAAATGACGCAGTCATGTCATGTAGACTATATCTGTAGAGTGTAAGGGGCAAAACCAAAAATAGTTGACCTGTCAACCAACGGACAGTTTTGTAGGCAGAAGAACTGCGTTGCAAGATTTATTTTTATGTTGTACTAGCTGACCCGCGCAACTTTGTTAGAGCCACCAAAAACGTGATAATGAAGAACCGCTCGACCGATTTTGTGCAAACTTCACATTAACCATCTAATAAATAGTACGAACAAAGCCTAAACATTTGATTTGGATAGGTGAGCCCGTTCTTGAGTTATAAAATTACAACGAAAAGTGGCACTGCTTTTTATATATAATTGAT
The DNA here is from genome assembly GCA_948477245.1 of Thumatha senex. Lineage (NCBI taxonomy): Eukaryota > Metazoa > Arthropoda > Insecta > Lepidoptera > Erebidae > Thumatha > Thumatha senex. The sequence continues at coordinate 15,148,970 of OX419731.1, read as the reverse complement.
GTTTACCTAATAATGTTGTGTTAGCAAATAAAAATTAACAAATAAAATAATGCCATAACTTGTATTAGACAAGAAACTTACAGTTTATCAAAGTCAAGAACACATTTGACGTAATACTAACTCAAGTGTAAAAATGAGGCAACCCTTTCACCATATCTATTACAATCAGGAAAATATGACTGAGGATTTGCGTGGGATGATCTCATAAACGGAGTTATGTTGGGTATTATTACGCAGTAGAGAACTTTCAGTGACTGCTAAAAATATCTTTCCACCCTACAACTCGGAATTGTATTCATTCTATTTACAAGCTTCATATAAACTTGCAATGTATATTATGTATGTTTATTCGGATGGAATGTTAGAATCGACTGAGCAATTCTATTTTATTTTGGTCGACAATGCATGATAAGTGTTTCATATTATATTAACTCCAACATGGTGGAACACATAAGATAGCAGACTAATTATTATTAAAGCACTGCTACTATATGTGTTTCAAATTAACGAAAGAGCTGGCTTAGAATAACTCCAAAAATATAGTGAAGTCTTTTAAATCCTACATTGCGAACTTCTATAGATGCCAGACTTAGATTTCTATGCCAAATGCATGGACTTCCTGATTGATAGTTATTTACTTCAGCGCATATTAACAGAGACTTGTTTTATAAAATATTTTATGCTATATCTTTAATATGCTATATCTTTAATTAAATATTGTATAGCGTTGGGTCTTATGTATGATAATTAAAAAAAGTTTAGATTTTCGAAGAGAATTTATAATAAGGTTAATATAATAAGGGTTATTGCTGAAGTCATGCACCTTCTAAAGCTCTGAGTACTAATACAAAGTTATGAAGTCGTCGGAGCATTGTTTTATTGTCATTATAACTGGCAATATTGCGTTCCATATCCATGTTCAACCACAAGGATATCCATTTGTTTACGAGACAAGAAGGAAGCCAGAGAAGCATGATTGATTATGTGATTGTAGATGCAAGGATGAGAAAGAAAGTGTTAGACACTCGGGCATACCGCGGTGCCGGGATTGACACAGACCACTTCTTGGTTGTTAGTCGAGTAAGAGGTCTGTTTCAGCGGTGGCGGCATCGTGAGCATTCACCTGTTAGTGTACTAGAACGCATAAAAGTTGAGAATTTGCAAGAGATAGGCATAAAAGAGGAATTTAAGTGTAAGCTGAGCAAGAAATTTGAAAATTCTGATGACGTATGTGAGATCGAAGAAGTATGGAAGTCATTTAAGGAAGGTCTAGTGAAAGTTGCGGTGGAAGTGTGTGGGGTAAGTAAGAGAAGCCAAGGATGTAAGAGAAAGAGAATGGGTGCAGAAGTCCGAAAGGCGTTATCTGATAAGAAGAAAGCATGGTTGGAATGGTTGACTACAAAAGTCAATCAAAGAATGCAAAAGGCAACGGATGTGGACCTAAAAATGGCAAAAGAGGAGTACAAAAGGTATAAGTGTGTTGCAAAAGAGGTGATGAAAAGAAAGAAAGAGAATGAAAGAAATGAATTTGATAAAAGGTTATCTGATGACTTCCAACAGAATATGAAATTCTTTTGGAAGTCCCTAAGAACAGTGAGGGGTCAACAGACGACATCGCATCTCAACCATATCAGAAACCATGATGGTAGTCTTGTGAAAGGAGACGAATGTGTGTTAAAAAGATGGAAGCAATATTTTGAAAGCTTGTTTGAAAAAGAGGATATGCAAGTACAGACTAGTATCTGGGAAATGAACGAAATTGGTATGGAAGAAGTCATAAGTATGGAAGAAATAGCGGAAGCATTGAATAGCATGAAAGTGGGAAAAGCTGCGGGACTTGATAGGATCTCAGTCGAGACGCTGAAAGCGGGACAAGGCGTGGTAGCTTGCCAGCTGTACTGCCATTTCAACCTTTGTTGGAGGAATGGCAGCGTACCAAGAGATTTGTGTAAGGCTGTCATCGTGCCGCTTTATAAGGGAAAAGGGTCAAATTGTATGCAAAAATCTTGATAAAAAGAGTGATGAATGAAACTGAAGGAAAAATGTGGGATGTACAAGCAGGATTTATGAAAGGAAGAGGATGTACGGATCAGGTCTTTTCCTTACGATGCGTAGCAGAAAAGCTTTTGGCGAAAAGTCAAAAGGTCTATTGCGTATTTGTAGACTTGGAAAAGGCCTATGATAAAGTGGTGAGGAATAAACTGTGGTCAATACTGGCCATGTATGGAGTAAACAGCCACTTGATACGAGCACTGAAATCTCTCTATGAGGGCTCCAGTGCTTGTGTCAGAATCAACGGAGCATGCACAGACTTTTTTCACATTGAAAAAGGTGTGAGACAGGGTTGTGTAGCGTCGCAGTTGCTGTTTAACCTATACATGGACAGTTGCCTGAAAGAATTGCAAGAGAGTACGTATGGTATAAAAATGGATGAACTGACCGTCAAGTGCCTCCTATACGCCGATGATCAGGTAATACTAGCATCATCGGCGGAAGAGTTGCAGTTGATGGTTAACATTATGTATGATGCGTTAAAAAACAAAGGAATGAAAGTGAATGTAAATAAGTCGAAAGTAATGGTTTTTGAAAGAGAGGCAAGTATGACGGATTACTCAATTGTAGTGGAAGGAGAAAGAGTAGAACAAGTAAAAGAGTTTGTATATCTAGGTACAAAATTTGCGAGAGATGGAAAGTATGACTATGACATTGAGCGAAGAGTATTGGCAGGAAATAAAGTGAAGGGAGCCATGTACGCCTTTATGAGCAGTCAGAACATTTCGAAGAAGGCACGATTGGCTGTACATAGAGGTGTGCTGGTCCCCACACTTATGTATGGCAGTGAAAGTTGGGTATGACAAAAGACGCATAAAACTAAAATAAATGCTGTGGAAATGAGAAGTCTGCGAAGTATAGCTGGAGTGAAGTTGATGGACAAAGAAAGGAACAGCACGATAAGGGAACATTGTGGTATGACAGAAGATGTAGTGACTAAGATAGAAAAAGGGATGCTTAGATGGTTCGGACACGTGGAGAGGATGGATGAAAGTAGACTGACGAAGCAGATTTATGTGGCGAGAGTGAATGGGCAAACTGGTAGGGGTAGACCTCGGCGTACGTATTTCAATCAAATCGAAGACCTTTTGGAAAAAAGGCCAGGTCAAGAGTACCCTTAACCGGCGAGCGTGTACGAAAACACTTATGAAAGTAGAAGAAGCGAAAGTGGTATGCCAGGATCGTAGCAAGTGGAAAACCATAGTCTCTGCCTACCCCGATGGGAAACAGGCGTGATAATATGTATGTATGTATGTAATATTGCGTAAATAAAAAGACGATTAAAACAATCAACTCTATACAATTATGACAAAGATTGCAGCAAATGCTATTGCACTTTTCTTCATCTTAGTGTGTATTCCCAGTTGGTTACAAACCCTACCTTGATTTTGAGCCCGCGGTTCACTTTAATTTGGCAGCTAGGAGCATCCATTATCTTACTTTTGATTTTTGGAATTGTTGGGATAACCCTGCAAGCTCAGAGTTTTGTACTAGATTATACAAACTTTCAGTAAATTCTAAGTATTGTATTAAGAGTTTACAAAAACTGAAGATATTTTGTTGCTTAGAATGGCAATTCACAGTGGGATTTCGCTCATATAGTTCATAGCCAATGGGTTCTTAAGTCCTGACGACAATACAAAACAGGTTTAACTAAAAATTAATTAACCTTAACTTAACTTAACTACCTTCACGTTGTATCCCTGACGGTGTAGTCAGAGAGGATAGATCGCCAGGCATTCATGCATACTTCCTGTAGATTCACTAACCGCTTCATACATTCACGTACAAAAACGGAAAAGTCAAAAGTAGTCAGATACCCGAGTACTTTTGACTTTTCCGTTTTTGAGCAATATGCTCACGTGGTCATTATATGTAAGTCTCGGCCTACCCTGACTCCTTCTGCACTCTACTTTCGCACAATATATATTCTTCGTCAATCGTTCCTCACTCATTCGTTGAACTAAAAAAAACTAACTAACTATCTTCACGCTGTATCCCTGACGGAGTAGTCAGAGAGGACAGATCGCCAGGCTTCGCGATCCACGAACGTGATTTTTTTTTCCTTCATTCGTTGAACGTGTTCAAAAAAAAATTAATAGTTAAAAAACTTTTATAAAAAACAAGGTTTTATTTAAATGTGATAAAATATTGGCAAATCCTTTAATTTTAATGCCATATTGTAGCAGTGCATTAAAATAACACCTTCAACATCTTGGGTGTTCCATCATGTTGGACTTATAATAAAGTCACAAAACTAAACGTGTATATAAATTTTGTATATTATAAAACATGGTGATATGTGGGGTTTAAACGATCACATATCATGGGTACAATATGCCTCTGCCACCCTTTCGGGGAAAAAGGCGTGTCTGATAAAAATGTTTACTTTAAAAATGAATTGCAAAATTTCACCCGAACAAATAAACATAACTACATTGCAAACAAAAGATTGTAAAATATTTTATGATAATACACAGATAATTATGATATGATGATGTAACAAAAATAAAATATAAAAAGTACTCGTCGGATAACGCTTTATGTGTGGTTCCGTAGCTGTAAATTTGTAAGAAAATTCTATATCTTTACTTCAACAAATAAATTTCCTTGGTGGATTAAAATTGCTAGTTTATATCAAATCTCAGCATTGGGTACAAGATGAGCCTAAAACCATTTTCTATCAGTCAACCTTAGTGTGATGAAGAGATGACATGTGTTGTATGTTATTGGTTTTTATGTGAGACATTTTTTTACAAAGCGCCATTTAGTCCAAAGTATAATTTTAGCTAATATAAACTTGTGGTTTGGGATCTAGACAACTGATAAACGTACTTCTATATTTCAAAATATATAGGAAACACCCAAACTCCGAAACAAGTATTTGCCGACCACACAATTGTGAATGAGTTCGATTCCGGACCTGGATTCGACCCGGGAATAATAAAAGTTATACTCTCCACATTGAAACACACACATGACACAGTACCTGAGAATATAATATTATCACCAATACACGTTTCATTACTTTTTTCAAAAAAAAAATTTGTCGCTTTGTCGGTGTGATTAATAAATATTGTACGCAAATAGTGAAACTATAAGTTCCCTAGTTTAATCAATCAATTAATCAAACCAGACTAGAGTCCACTATTGAAATTAGGCCTCTCCCAGTTTTTGTTGCTGTGGGGAGGGAGGTGGTACCTTCTACGAGTCTTACGACGATTACAGGGTTTAATTCCAAGTTTTACTTTTCTCGCCATCAACTGATCCATTAGTCTGCATGTGAACCACTTGCAAGTGAGGCTGGTTTGGATCCCAAAGATGTCGTTGGGACCCGAGTTCTCCTATTACTACGGAACCCTAAAATATTAAAGTATTAAGATTAAAATTAATGAAAAGTACTCAAGGTTGCCCGAGAACCTTGGAACTGGTAACTAGATATTCTTAAGAAGCTTTTAAGAATATTTTCGTCGGAAAAGCAGTATTTTTATTACAATAACTCTGTTCAAATCCCGTCATGTTTATTTTTATATTTTAATAAAAACGTCTAAAACGAGTATTTTTTTTTCGTTTTAACAAAAAATGTTTAAAAAGTTACCACAGATTTGCGATTAGCACTGTCAAGTTTTTGTAATACCAGGCCCCAAATTCTCGATCATACGACTTGAAAGCGTAAATTTACTGATGAACAGTTTTTTGTCTCTTATTTCACCGTTTCTAAATATGAAACAAAGCAGAATTGGGGCCCTGTTGTCCCGCCGAACTTTGTACCGAATCCGTAACGGAAACTTACTACTCCATAGAAAATGTATGAATATTTTTTTTATAATTTTTATTATCGTTGACATGTTTTCCGTTGTTTTAATCTGCTATTCTGACTAGAAACAATCTCAACAAATCAACGTACAAAGAAAACCAGCGCAGTGATTCTTGAATTATAAATGGTGTAACTAACACAACATCCTTTACATAATTATAAGATTAGCAAATTAATTTTAATAATCACTGTACATACATAATTTCTAACCTTTCTAAATCTACAAAGTTATTATAGCAACTTTGTGCTCAAAGGAATACGTAAAGACACCCACGCTTGACCTGCGTCAGTTTGTAGGTCAAAGCGTAGGTTTGAATAGAATTTTCGTTGGTTAAACACCTTCATCACTAGTCTATAGAGATTCTTTGTTCAATACAAAGTAATATAATATGACAGCTACCTCGGACAAAGAATTAGTCTAGCAATTCAAATTGGAAACGCTGCCAGTATCTTCGGAACCTTGCCTAAAGGGACACCTTTTAATAATATATTTTAGTTATGTATCATATTTTTAAGGTTATATTTAATGTTAATATTAAGTTAAGTTAAGTTGATATTTATTAATATTGTATTATATAATTATGTATATCAATTATAATTGAGAGACCATGTTAGATATTAGTTCGAAATTATGATTTCCATATCGTGTGTGTAATAAGGTATTCTGTATACATTCCAATAAATACATAAGAATAATAAAAAAAACGACGTGTGGCACTCGGAGACTGCCGTGGTAAAGCTATTGCATAGCATACCTTTGTTTTTCTTTGATATTAATTTAAGTTACTAAGAAAAAAAAAACCTCACCCTCACCCCCAACCTCACCCTCACCCTAACTCCTCACCCTCACTCTCACCCTCACCCTCACCCCTCACTCTCACCCTCACCCTCACCCTCACCCTCACCCTCACCCCTCACTCTCACCCTCACTCTCACAGTCACCCTCATCCTCAGCCTCACACTCACACTCACTATCATCACGTCTCGATCCGTGCGAGCTTCGTACAATCGTACCATATAATATATGCACATACACGTTAAGCCAACGCTTATTATTGTTATTATTAAAGCCCACTCAAAATAAAACTATGCAATAGCTTAAAAAATGTCTTAAACTAGACAAAATACTTGATAGTGGAAACATTTTTGATATTGGAAACAATTAGACTTATAATTGAGAACGTGTGGTTATCAGGCAGCTTATGCCTCTTGCCTTCACCCCTTTTGGGTATCATAAACGGAAGGCACGACCTAATTGAAAATTTCTACTGAAAAAATGTTAAGGGATTAACACACTTGTACAGCCTGTTCTACTATACTTCAGTGTGCCGGATGCGTAGAAGGAGGCTAGTGTGCAATCCCCAAGAAAAGAGATCGGTCAGACCCAGGCATCTATCGCTCCTTTGCTGTAAACTCAGTCATTTGTAAGTTGTTTGAGGTAATAATCAAAGGGCAGCTCATGCCTTATCTGGAAGTTGAATCCATATTTAATGACGGGCAATATGTTTTCCGCCGAACTGGTCAACGGGTTATCTCCTAGCATACGTTACCCACTTTGGGACACAGGCTATGACAAGCATTACATGGCGATTCCGTTAAAGACTGTTTGTAAGACAGCGATGGCTGGAAATGATCAGCTAGCTGCGTAAAATAAAATACATTGTAAAACTGTAATATGTTTTTATGTTTTTATTTTGCAATATTCCGCTTTTTGAATGTCATAAGATGTCGACACGTGTTTCGCCTACACATGAGTATTTTTAAGTTATTTATATCTTTAATATATTATAGTTTTCGTGTATACGAGCTGAATAACACTTTCACATTTGTGCAGCTATTTTAAAATGATCTTACGTTACATACGTATACATACATATTGTCACGCCTTTATCCCCGAAGGGGTAGACAGAGGCATATTAAACGCCCACATTTTACCATATGGATTTTTGTCCCACGTAACAGGTGGTGAGGCCATTGCCGTGTTGAAATGGAATGGCGCAGGCTGTGGTGACCTGATGTTGAAATTTTTAAGCCCTTATTTATAAGGCCTTCAACTTGGCTTGGTTTGGAAGTACGGAACTGGGGTGGGTCTAAAGGGCCGAATAAATTTAGTAAAACAAAATAAAATGTGTCTATATTAGATGTTAAATTTGGAAGAAATTTTGAATTCATTGCCTTTTTAGTGAGGTGGTAACAAAAAGGCTAAAAGGTCTTATGTGCTAGATACTAATTAGCACGACCACGTCTCGGACTACCGCGTACGTTACTGCGTCCAATTATGCGACCACGATTGCGGTTTTATTTTCAGGCCTCGCGAAGTTCAATAATGAACTAAAATGTCAACTATTCCGACATACATATTCTATATGAAACATTATTATAGTGAATTATAGTGTACTATCGGCAGTAATATAAATAATACAAAATGTTTTTGGAAGACAAGAAACAGAGTTGCGCAGGTAGACACCCTCTCGCATTTTAATTTAATGCCTCCCCTTCTCAGCACGTAGGAGTAGCTCTTCCACTTCTATTTTTAGAGCAGGCGGGTAAAATTGCTATAGTTCAGCTTTAAACTGGACTACGTTGATTCTAAGAATATTGAACCACTCAACGGAATGGAAAGGATAAGTTTAGATATGGATTAAACGTAACATATATTTAGATACTGTTTGTAGAAGGGTTTGCCTTTCTAGAAAGATTTTAGGGTAGTCGGAGGCCAGATAAGTAGTTAAGACTGACCCTATGGGAGTTGACGTCAGGCAGGCTGGTGAAATGTGATTCAATATAATTTGTAATTGGATTGCCAGGTTTTTGGATTGAATGAAACGAACTTTGAAAGAAAGGAAAGAAGTGAGGGAATAGTATCAATGACTGAATATGACTAAAGAAGACTAATTTTGACATTTATTTATACTATCTCAATGATGAGTGAATTAATTCGGTTTTAATTTTATTTTTGTAAGGATCATTTAAACAGAATGGTCACCTCTATATTATTGACACTGTATGTAGATACTGTTATTTTATATGTCATATTTTCAAACAAGGAATATGTTTCTTTAGTTCGAGGGCAGATTATTATTTGAGGACGCGCTGAGCACTTGCGACCTACGGACATATCGGATCCTCATAATCACCTGTCTGTCCCAGTTGCATCTCGCGACGCCTGGGGTTTGCATTCCTACTTTACTCCTCCACTTCGCACGGTCGTCGGCATCCCCTGTAGTAAGACCATTGGCACGCATATCTTCTCATACGACGACAAATCAACACTTCTTGGATCTTCCCCTTTACAAGGACCTGGCTGAATATTTAATGAAAATTAAATTATCTTTATTTACGTAGGTCACAAAGTAACACTTATGAACGTCAAGTTTATTGCTTCTAGCTTCTACGTTTACATTTACTGCCACAGCAAAGGAATAGGTACTCTACCTATTATAATATATAGAAAAACAAGCTTTGTGAAAAAGGTTTTTACTCCGTTACAGACTATTTGCAGGACAGGGACGCCTGGAAATGATCTGCTGGCAAAGTGGAATAATATTAAATTGTAAATAGGCCATCAAAAAAAAAGCCTTCCTAAGTTTCTTGCCGGTTCTTCTCAGGTGGGCCGCGTTCCGAACCGGTGGTCGCTTTAAATATTTTAAATAGTGTATGACATTTTGTAAGCGCCGTTAAAATGGTCTATGCAAAAAAAGATATTTTTATTTTATTTTATTTTTATTGCGAAGCAATAGGTAGAGCCTGAGGAAGAACCTGACAATAAACTCATGGCTATTCTTTTTTAATTGCCAGTAATTACATTAGTTTTCGTTTACATAATTAAAATGAAAATATTTTTTTTATAATTTACACAGTCTATTACTAACTATCTTCACGCTGTATCCCTGACGGGGTAGTCAGAGAGGACAGATCGCCAGGCTTCGCGATCCATGCATACTTCTTTCGCTTCTTCGAGATTCATCAATCGCTTCATACACGCACGTCTGGGTATCCGAGTACTTTTGACCTTTCCGTTTTTGAACAATATGCTCACTGGGTCTTCATATGTAAGTCTCGGCCTGCCCTGACTCCTTCTACCTTCTACTTTTGAACAATATATATTCTTCGTCAATCGTTCCTCACTCATTTGTTGGACGTGTCCAAACCAACGGAGCACGCCCTTTTCCAGCTTAACGCTGACACTTTCATTCAAACCTGCCATATTGCGTATCACTTCGTTACGTATTCGGTCGGCCAAGGTAACGCCGTACAATGTTCGAAGTGATCGCAACTCCACAGCATTCAATTTACTTTCATGCATCTGCTGACATACCCAGGTTTCACTACCGTAAAGCAAAGTTGGCATTTACATTATTGTCTATTACATTATATTTATTATGTTTCTTTGTTATTATTTTTCTATTTGTATATTTTTGTGTGGTGACTTAGAGCGACTTAATCCCATGCATTTTTATCATTTACTAGATGCCCCACAGCTTCGCCAGTCTAATATTTCGACCGCCCGTCGCACCTACTTAATCCCCTCGCTTATAAATTCATAAAAATTTGCCCGATTTATGACTACTGCTCTGCTCTCCAGTGTAGTAGCGTAATGAAATATAGCCTATAGCCTTCCTCGATAAATGGGCTATCTAACACAAATAATTTTTTTCAAATCCGATCAGTAGTTCCTGAAATTAGCGCGTTCAACCAAACAAACAAACAAACTCTTCAGCTTTATAATATTAGTATAGATATAGTCTTGAAATTTTATAATATGCCTTGTTACACAATTTGGCCTTGACTGTTATCTTAAACATATTTATTGATAATATTCTAATTTCATTGGGAAGTTTGTTGTAGAATCGTATTGCCCCAAAAAAGAATTGCTAATTATTTCCAGACGAGTAGAATGCAATATAAGATTATCTTTATACCTTGTGTTTACATTATGTATTTCACTTTTTTTTATTATTTAGGAATATCTTTCCAATGAAAAAGTAAGATGCGTCATGGGTATATATATATATATATGGTACTAAAATGTAACAGACCGCTCATTAAGAATCAAATTACAGAATGAATATTTTCGTTACCAAAGTGGTACGACAATTAAGTTGAAGCATTTCGCCTGGTTTTCAATTTTTCAATGACTTCAATATTAATATTGAAGTCATTGAAAAATTGAAAACCAGGCGAAATGCTTCAACTTAATTGTCGTAAGCCTTTAATATTGAAGTCATTGAAAAACATTCATTACAAAGAAATGAATAGGACACCTGATTACAGGAACAGCCTTAAACCAATCGCGAACGAATACCCTCCGCGCAATTGATGTCACCCATAGGGGGAAGGTGGAAGGAAAAGGGGAACGTTAAGGATATACAGGGAGGCCACACTGCCGTGTCTCGTACGAAAGACAAAATACCATTACTTGATATCAATATGAAGTAAGAAAGTGGTAGGTAAACTCGATATGCACGTCTCCAGTTCATTTACCTAAACATATATACCATTTTCTTTATCTTATTACACAAAGCAAATAGAGTAGAATTTTCTCAAGATAATATACGTAGGTACCACGCTGCTCGTATTGAGACTGTATACACTAAGTAAAATATACGAGACTGTTCTCTCTTCATCATAGTGTATTCCTAGTTACTTCCAAATCTTACCTGGATTTAGAGTCTGCTGTTCATTTTTATTTGGCTACTAGGTGACCCCCCCCCAGGCTTCACCCTTCTTGACTTGACATACTTCGAACTCCCGTCGCACCTATTTAATCCCGTCGCTTATAAATTCTAGAACGATGCATAAAAATTAGCCAGATTTCTCGACATTTATGACTACTGCTCCGCTCTCTAGTAGCGTGATGATATATAGCCTATAGCCTTCCTCGATAAACGGGCTATCCGACCAGTAGTTCCTGAGATTATCGCGTTCAACCAAACAAACAAACAAACAAACTCTTTAGCTTTATAATATTAGTATAGAAGTATAGATTAAATCTATATTGTTAGATTTTTTTTAATTTTCGGCATGTTTGGAGCGACATACTCCGTTCTCCCTGCGTGCAACAACTGTTAGTCATGTCAAAAACTGCACCACTTATTGGTGAGATTTTTTAAATCCAAAATATAATATAGTACTTCTATAGTTTCTAACTGAGTACATTACTAAATGAAATCTTACTGTTAAACTTTTAAATCTGTCCATCAACTACGAAGTGTTCAGTTGATGTCTAACCGCTTGTTAAGATGAAGCGCTCGCTTTCTGTAAACGAGCACTGCGTTAAGTAACTTTCGCTATGACTGGTCCTCGGATGGGTGACCACTAAATGGCAATTACATTTGCGAGTGTTTCCATGCTTCGGAAGGCACGCTAAGCCGTTGGTCCCGGTTGCCAGTAATATAGCAGTCGTTAAGACATTTGAATGCCTAATGGGCGGCTTGAAAAATTTCAACAGCAGGTCGCCACAACCTGCGCTTGTCTATTTCAACACGGCAATGGGGTCACCACCTGTTACGTGAGATAATACTGTGAAATACGTACTGCCTACCCCTTCGGGGATAAAGGCGTTACAACATGTATGTATGTATAATTAGATGATGAGAAATTTGAATATGCATTATCATGATTTTAACATACTATCAATTTGTTTCCAAATTCTATCTGTTACAAATCCATTGCAGCCCGTGGCCCGCTGTTATTTACTGCTAGTAGCAATTATATAATTATAATTTCACATTTTAGTTTTCTTATATTTAGTTCGCCAAAATGACGACGCCTACCTGATGAAAAGTCATGGCGACAATCTATCGAGTTGAGGGCCACTCTCATAGTCCACATGACTACTGACAGCATCCCTCAAGATGGTGACCAATGAAGTGCCACTTCACACTCCGCTTAAAGTACCCGGGATTGTATGAGGAAAGAAACACATGCGCTGGCATCTCATCATCATCGACAAAAAGGTAAAGGTGGGATTTAGCTGAAGAAGATTAAGTTAAGGAGCTCTTCAAAACACCCGTCATGGTAGATTCGGTAGAATTCTATTGTTCAACGCTGCGCCAGCAGTTCAAGGCTTCTTGTTACATCAGAACAATATATAAAGCAATTAGCACGTCTATGCATAGCATCGAGTGCATCCAGTAAGTACCTCGCGGAGTCATCCCAAAGGTGAGAGCACTATTTGACACAGAGACGAATCTGTGTTCTTTACAACAGACATATATCTAAAGCGATGTGAAGAACCGCCGCACCTTATTCAGGACTCCGAGTTTCCGCGAAGCTAGCCCGCTCTTAATGTAATTTTTATTGTTGAGCTCACAACGAACGTCTATGCCGAGGATGTCTGAACTGTCCTACATTGGTATTGTAGTGTTCTGATAAGAAAGGGGATTTTAGCTCTGAACGCACACTCCTGTTTTTAGGGCATTTACAATGACCCGTCTAGATCAGAGTTGCTGTCTCATTTTCTCGATATCAGCCTTTCCATAGACTCACTACAAATGTGTGTTACGTTCGATAAATGATCATCCGTTGATCGCTACGGCCTAAAGCCATATTGCCGATCATTTATCAACGAGTGATCCTCTAGGTATCGCATAAGCTTGTCGATATGTCTGTGAAAACAAATCATTTATATATATTTTGTTTCTTATAAACTCTCCCCCTAAAACAACCTTTTTTATGACCGATATTAACCTCAAAAACACTAGCTGTTCTCCCGCGGTTTCGTTTGCGACATACTTCAAACTCCCGTTGTACTCATTAATGCAAGAGTCTCCAAAAATCGTTTCAGAAGCTCCAGGATATAATTAAAAGAACGCATACTTTATACAGACCTTTATTCCCTAAACTTGAGCAAAAAAAAATCTCAAGTAGTTAATCAAAAGGATACGTTTAGCGAATGTGGACTTATCTAAATGTGAAATCAGACGGTGCTTCATCAGTTCCCTACCTAGTTCTTTTTCTCAATATTAGTTCTCCTTCTTCAAATATATGATTTGTAGTAGTAGTTAAGAATTTTGTAGCAGACTTAGGATAAGTAGAAATTTAAATCCTGTAAACCCGAGCATTTTTCATTTTTTTATCAAAAAATATTTTTCGAAATTGGCAGATACTAACACTATGTTATAATAGTTTTAGAACTTTAAGGGTTTCTTATCATGAATTACTACTTAACTTCTCAAATTTATTCGAATCAAAGGACGTATGTTATAAGGCGATTTCATACATTTCATATAAATAATTAGTATCTCTACTCGATAGATGGCACGAGTTCCACAACAGTGTACCTATCTTAGGGGATACTTACATCGTGATATCCATATGCCAAATTTTATCCAAATCCATTAAGCAGCTTGAACAATCTAATGTTCAGTCAGTCACGAATCCTTTTTTATAAATTGATTACATCAATGTTCATACACTGCACTGCATGTATATTAATCAAGCTAGGTTGGAGTTAGATATCAATCCATTCATGAATGTAAGTGCTGACGTCAGTACTAGCCCACCAAGGAGGCGCGGTCCCCCTTCGACTAACGCGCAACTGGATGGGGGGAGCTGACGTCAAAGCTTCCATGCAACAAGTGCTCCAACAGAAGATATAATAGGTACCAAGGTATAACACTAGTGCTATTTTTAGAACGCCGAAAAAGGCCTAGCCACCTTTCTGGGTTGATGTTATGATTAGATAAATATTTCTGTGTCGCTATGGTGGAGTATTTTGTACTTTAAAACTGGGCTGGGTTGAATTTTAGAATCAGTTTTATTATGACCTTATACAGTAAAGACTATACATATTTTGGGATACTTGATTTGGATATACAAAGGTAAAAGTTCGTAATACGACTACTCTTAAGATGTCAAATAAGAATACTTACTGCGTCACCTGATGATACCAGTTAATACTTAACCTCCTTGTCCGTCACTAGGATTCCGTTTTATTTGCGGTGATACCCATATGAAATATATGGTTTAATAATATGTTTTTACTGAATTTAACGGATAGTGACATTATTTGTTCTTCATGTTTAGTTTTAATGAAACTTTTTATTGTATACTTTATTTTTTGTTATGTTAAAGTTGTTCATATGACCTAGGTAAATTTAACACTTCTTCGATTTGATACATTTTCTATCCCATTCTACACGACTAAAGTATTTTTAGATTAATTTATCAATGGTACCCAAAGTCTGGGGGAATTTACACTTTCTTCTGTGATGTAAACATGTATGTGACTTACTGAGACGATTTTTTAAATTCCTTTCCTATGTGACTTACCGGCGCTAGTATAGTATAAAGACTAGTAATGACTGACGATATTACCATACTATAACTGAACTGGAACAGTTATGTGTTTTTGATTGAGTTATTGTGTGAATAAATAATATTAAAGTGCAGTTTTTATTAGCACATAGACTTTTAAATAGTTATCTAGTCATTTTTTTTTCTTAGAGCAAAAAGCACTAACTGTTATTCTTCTGAAATTTAACTACATTACAGAATTTATTTGGAATATAATTTTCGAAATGACGTTTAAGCTTTTTATTTCGACGTTTGAAAGCTTCAACTTTCTGTCTCAAATTCGGGATACATGATCGTTCGATGACTTATGACAGATCTTTCTTACTGAGCTTTTATATATTTTCTAAAAATGTATTCAAATTCCAAATTCTATTTTATTTATAAATAGAATAGATATCTATTTTCGATCGTTAGCACGTAGACATAATTGTCATTCTATGGAGACGGCAATATTGGTAGCTCCCCCCTTGTTTACGCGACCGAGTTGCCACCCCAGTCGAATATCGAACCGGGTCTTACGAGTACAATTCAACTATCTTATGTGAAAACTTTGTAATATCTACGTATTTATAGTTTGATTTCCACCTTTTGTGTTCATCAGAACAGATCAGAATAATCTTATTGGCAAGCATTAAGCTTGTTCTTATCTCAAGGAAAAGATTGTAATTGAAAAACATCAACAACATGCAAGAGAGTCAGAGGTTCACTACATTTCCATTACTGTGATTCCTGTAAACCATGATCTACAGCAATGACCATGCCCAGAAAATTTACACCGAGCTCGTACTCGGTAGAGTCCCAAGAGAGTTAGAATGTCTTGGAACTCGCATTAAAATTAACCGGTTAAGTTGAGAATCTTGGAAAAAGAAAGAAACGCCTCTTCCCTCCTTTGCAAAGTGGGAGATCTTTAAGGCAACTAGATGTACATCCTATATACTCGTAAAAAGAGAAGCACCACGGTACATTACAGGTCTTATGTGATTTATTCCAGTAAGTAAATTGTATAGGTATTTACTTACTCTAATAAATCACATAAGACTTGTGACGTGACCAGAAACGTGAAAATATACCACAGAGATCCGCAAAGTAAGCTACTCCTGATGTTGTAAGTTACTTAGCAAATTCTATTGCTAGTTTCGCCAAATGCTGCACTCTCAGACTATTTGATTAGCAGTTTGATCATATTTGGTGTTGTACACTGACAAAACACTGACTCGATCAGCATAAACGAATGTTGTTTGCTCCATAAGTTAATATTTTGCGTAAGAAATTGAGCAACACAATGATCCATCTCCAGCTATGACATCCTGAACCGCTCACGAACATCTGGAAAAGACTGGTAGAGTTGGCGCTCTTTCATGCATTCGTCTAAAAAATCTTCACGTACATTTTCACATTATCACGGTACGGTATACCCAATCTATGGAGATCTCTTTCTAACAAAATCCTATCACCCATGCTATCTCTAGACGAATAGTATAAAGTAGCGTCTCTGAATCACAAGGTCAACGAGGCGAACATCTGCCATCATCGGTAGAGCCTTCGTGCTTACCTGAAAATATCAAAGCTGGTATTGCAGTTACTTTAATGGTGCAACCGTGCCTTATCGGCCCTGACCGGCGCACTATAACACTTAAAGCCAAGACAAGTGGCACGGTAAACGACCTACAGGGCTTTGTTCAGTAGTAAAGTAGTAAAGTAGGTACTCATGTCGCAGTAGATATTTTCCATAACGTGGAAAAGCAATTTAATATTCACCTACCGTTTTATTTGTTGCAAAACAAAATTTCTTAATTTAATCCTGCCAAGTAGATACTTGGCACAGATGTGTAAGCCGGTTGATGTAATCAGCCGGCATGCCTTCACTGCCCTGGCGATGTCGTAGACACGGCTGAGCATACACAACCCATGTGTATGGATTTTACGATGGGCGACCGAGTGCCCTAATGGATTGGGATGGGCGACGAAGTGCCCTAATGGACAGCATTGGGTTGGATTAGACAATGTTGGGCTGCCGGCCATGGAAGTGATGGAGGCGAATAGAAAGGAGCTGCCGGCGCGAAAGCCCTGGACGACAATCCCGTCAAAAAAGTTTCGGCCGCGGGTCGTGGAACCCGCCCGCAATGGCGTCCATACTTTGTTCTCTGAGTGGTGTGCGACGGTTCGAAGGAGTCTATGGAAGACTAGAGCCTCATCTTGGGACATTCCTTTAGCCGGTTCGATCTGAATAGCCCTCAGGCCTATCCTGTGACTCGGTTGATAAGAAAGCGGAATACCGTGGGGTTTAGAGAGAAGGACGACTTATAAAGGGCCTGGAGTCCCACACGCAGTTCTTAATCAAGTAAGAGCATATATAAGTCAGTGTCTCGTCTTTTAGTCAGCACGTGCACCGCTAGCATGTGAGGCTGCTTAGGCTCCTCCATCTTGGTGGAGCCCCTTACATGGGGGTCTCGGAGATTTTGGTTATATATATACGAGTATATGTAGTTAATTTTCGCATATCTATTTCTTACCTTTTTATCAATATTGCAACATAGCGTCAACCCTACAAATATTTTCGTATTCTTTTGCAAATGGTGAATGGTCTTCAATTTTTGTTTAATTAGGAGTTGGCTATATTTTATTGATTATGCAAAATTTGCAGTGTAATTTCACATTAGTTGATATATTTTAAAATCTAATAATTACAATAAAGTTTTAGTACGAAATAATCTCTAACTAACTAACTAATTATTTAAATAGGTGCATCCTCAAAACATGAAAAACCTTCCATTTAACTTAAACGTCAAATGTATGTAAAAAAATAATAGGGAAAAGTAAACAAAACTGTAAAGTTTGCTGTAACGTCACTTAGGGCCGTATTTTAGAACGTTACTCAATACTCAAGAAACACTTGAGACTAGTATTTTAAGGCAAAAACTAGCCTCAAGCGTTTCTTGAGTATTGAGTAACGTTCTAAAATACGGCCCTTAATCATCATTCGTCATCAATCAGTGACATATCAATCACACATATTGTTGTGTATAGAACAAACAAACAAAATAATTAATCTGTTTAATTACAACTTACTTACTAGAATAGATTAATTTTTTTATGTACATGGGGCGCACTAAAAGTTTTGCACTTCTAGCTAATCGAAACTATTTGAATTTAGAATGTTATATTTTTTGAAACGTTGCAACCTTCTTAGTAATAAGAAAAAAATAATTGGCGGGAAATCATTTGTCAATTGTTTTTTACCACACATCGAAGTTCTACGTACGCAACGAAAATTGAAAAAGATTTTAGAGCGATGATTTTTTATAATTTGAAAAGTTCTCTCTCTCCGCAAGACTGTGCCGCTCGTCTTCTAAATGCTTTTCGGAGAGAAGCATCTTGTTTGAGCACCGAGAGGCGATGGTTTTCTGAATTTGAGAGAGGTCGAGTTTCTTTACATGACGAATTTCGTGAAGGGCGGCCTTGTGGCCTCAAAAGTGAGGAAGGCGAGAAACATTGGTAAAAAAATGATAGCGATTTTTTTCTTAGCTACGGGTCCCATCTGTACAATTTCACTTGAAGATCAAAAGAGTGTTAATGCCGAGTGGTATTCTACCATTTGTTTACCCAGGGTGTTAGAAAAACGCTTCTTCACACACGGCCAACAAAACAAAGTCATTTTTAGCTTCCGAAAAAGTACAACTCGTCACCCATCCTGCGTATAGCCCCGACCTAGCACCCTGTGATTTCTGTATTTTCCCCAAAATCAAAGATTTGATGAGAGGTTTCACTTTTACCAACTCCGAAGAGGCAGTGATAGCGTTCAATCAGCACGTAGAAAACTTGCCTTCAGATCTGTAGTCCGCCTGTTTTAAAAAATGGTTTGATCGCATGAAAAAATGTTTAAAATGTAAAGTAGAGTATTTTGAAAAGCAATAAACATAATATTTTGGTTATAACATGTTGTTTTTTTAAGTTAAGCAAAACTTATAGTGTGACCTACGTATATGTACACCAATTTAAAACTAGTTCACAAGAAGTTTCCTAGGATATTGTAATATCAATGTAGCAAATCCGGACATATAGACGTTTTATGCTGTATAAAACAATAAACAATGGTCTAGCTAGATACCAAAGCACAAGCTTTTATTAGCTTAGTTTGAAATAGATGGCGCTGCCTAAAATCAGTGTAAGGAATACTTTAGTTATGTACATATTTATTTATTTAAAACATGATCTGTGTTTGCTTAAAGTATTTTGCATTTAGAACAATAAATATTTCAGACTATCCATATCTATCTCTACGCATCCGTCTATTCAATATCTGACATCTAGCGGTCACTATATGAACTTCAACATATCTAAAGGTTCTAGAAGCTTGCACTAAAGTACGTCGTTCAACGTCAAAACTAACTGATTGCTTGTGGTAAGGTGGTGTTACTAATTTTGATATTAACTTAAGATTCGATAATAATTGTTCCTCATACAGCGAAAAGAAACTAAAATAAATATATTTCCTAGTTGATATTAGCTGTAAAAATAATAAAGCTGATAAAGATGTTATACCTACTTCTAAATTTGTTTAAAATAAGTTACTAAAAACAGTTCCAACCTACCTGGTATTGTATGAAACCTCAGATAAAAATTCCAATGAAACCCTATGAAACCCATAAATACTGCTAATTTTAATAGTACTTCAGGTAATTTGTGTTCAGATAGTGATACTGTGTATACGAAGTTTCCCAAATAAGATATTTTTAGTTGTTGTGGCGAAACTATTACTCCTGAATAAGTTTCTTTCATAATTCAAGGTATAAATATAAGAATTATATTATACTAGTTGACGCCCGCGGCTTCGCCCGCGTAGAGAAGTTTTCCGTTTCCCTCAGGAACTTGTTCCCGGGATAAAAAGTAGCCTATGTGTTATTCTAATGTATAAGCTATATTATTGTAAAGTATGATTAAAATCCGTTCGGTAGTTTTTACGTGAAAGAGTAACAAACATCCATAAAAACTTTCACGTTTATAATATTATTAAGATTATCTGTGGTATAAGTGACGTCATCTGTACTAAAAGCTCACATGAAGTACAAAAGGTTGATCCATGTAAGACGAAAGAAAGGCTTCATTTTAGGTTTTGTGCTAATGAGGTTTTCATATAACGGCCACAAGATGACGTACGGTAAAGGTTACTAAGTTGAATTATTTTTGGAACGAAGTTCCTTACGGCAGGCTTGGAGGAGATAGGGATTTTGCTGCGCGACCGAACATAAAAAAATGAGATGGTAAAACCGTTTGAAAAATTGGGTGGAATAAAAGCGTTAAATGAGACGTACGCAGGCGCGACAGTCGTTTGTTTTGCAAATTGTGTCGATTTTCAAACTGTCTATTTACCTCAGTGAAGTGAACACTAATTTGGAAACTGCAGTGACGTAGATGTGTGGTTTGGGTGGTATGCTGCTCGGCTGAGACGCAAGAGGCCCGAGTTCGAATCCTAGTACAAACGGTGGCTTTTTGTATGGTTAATTGAATCGTGAACTTGTTAACTTCGTTCCTACCTGGTGTTCCACGACACCACATTTTTTTTTATTTAAATCCATCCTTTTAAATGCGTTATAAATCATAATTCTTAGCAAATCAATTCATTCGATAACCATATTGCAGGAAAATATAAAAATCTTCTAACCGATATCTTTAGTGGTCCGCCATATTGTTTGTGATTTTATTTTATTTATTATATATAATTATAATAGACTTTTGTAAGCAAGAATACTAAAGCTTTAATTATAGTAAATATTTGTAATTTTATAGTTTCTTAATGTCCCACACAGGTAGCGCCATCTGTACTTAAAGCTCACATTAACAACAGCATATTAACCTTGATACACTTTACACGAAAGGTTTCGTTCAAGACTTTTGCTGACAAGGATTTTGTACAATAGCCACTAGATGTCGTATTATAAGACAACAAAAAAAAACAATACAAAATAAAACCTTATCGTGTAACCTATTTTTTAACCTTAAGTGAAAGAGCTCATTATTATTTTGTTAAAAACACTTATAAAAGTTGAAATTTAAAATATAATATTTATTTATTTATCACGCCTTATCTCTGAAGGGGTGGCAGAGGCATACATATTGTATGCCCACTTTTCACCATGTGTATTCCTGTCACACGTAATAGGTGGTGAGCCCATTGCCGTGTTGAAATGGACAGGCGCAGGCTGTGGCGACTTGATATTGAAGTTTTTCAAGCCGCCCATAAGGCTTTCAACTCGACTTAACGACTGCCATGTTATTAGCAACCGGGACCAACGGCTTAATGTGCCTTCCGAAGCACGGAAACGATCGCAAATGCAAATGCCACAAAGTGGTCACCCATCCCAGGACCAGCCATAGTGAAAGTTGCGTAACTCAGTGATTGTTTACAGAACACTGAGTTCGCGGGGCCACGAGCGCATCTAAAACATAATAAATCATTTATATTACGTTAAACGGGAATTAAATGTTTCGTTAGAGATGATTCTATGAAAGTTATCATTTGAAAAACTTAAAAAAAAATATGTTATCAAATTAAAATTACATACAAATATTGAACTCTGGTTGCATTATCATCAAAAGTTCCAGCGCAGTGTTAAATATAATCAGTTACCTTCCCTAGGTTTATTGTAAATAAAAAACGCTATTGGTGTATCTCTCTATATTAATAAAATTAATATAGAGATTAATATTGAAGCGCTCGTGGCCCCGCGGTCTCAGTGTTCTGTAAACGATCACTGAGTTACGCAACTTTCACTATGGCTGGTACTCGGATGGGTGACCACTTTGTGGCATTTACATTTGCGAGCGTTTCCGTGCTTCGGAAGGCACGTTAAGCCGTTGGTCCCGGTTGCCAGAAAATGGTAGTCGTTAAGCCTGGTTGAAGGCCTTATGGGCGGCTTAAAAAAATTTCAACAGCAGGTAGCCACAACCTGCGTCTGTCTATTTCAACACGGCAATGGGCTCACCACCTATTACGTGGGACAGGAATCCACACGGTGAAAAGTGGGCATATAATATGCCTCTGCCACCCCTTCGGGGATAAGGCGTGATGGATATTTATTTATTTTATTTATTTAATAAAATTACGGGGTGACTCACTCACTTATCAACGCCTAGCCGAAACCCTTACATCTAGGATCTTGTAATTTGTAAGCTACATTTAAAATGTAGGCACCTCCTAAGAAATGATTTTTCATTATACCTACGCCTGAGGGGGTAAAATAGGGGGTTGAAGTTTAACCATTGACCTATCAAAATCCACCTGAAACTCTTGCAAAAAGGGCTCGAAGCAAATTTTAAGGCTCTTTCATATAATGTGGGTGTCTACTGTGTTAGAAAAGATTTTTTTTGAAATTTACCCCTAAGGATAGAATAAAATAAATAATAATAAAATATATGTATCAATCACGCCTTTACTCCAAAGGGGTGGTAGGGGCATATTATATGCCTACATTTTATCATGTGCATTTTTTAACCACGTAACAGGGATGAGCCCATTGGCGTGTTATAATGGACAAGCGTAAGTTGTGTCGACCTAAAGTTGATTTTTTTAAAACTTGGCTTAACGACTGGTATGTTACTGGTAACGGCTAAAGGTGCCTTCCAAAGTACGGATACGCTCGTAAATGGAAATGCCACGAAGCGGTCACCCATCCGTCACCAGTCATAGCGAAAGTTACTTAACGCAGTGACCGTTTACAGAACACTGAGTTAGCGGGGCTACTAGCGATTTAATAAGGTATACTTCATTGTATTTTCTATTTCTATTCAGTTCACCTAAAGAATCTAATGGCAAGCTTAGAAGAAAGGGAGGTGGCCAATGAATGTATCAAGATGTCCCCAAAGCCTCTTTTCTTTGTGACAATCTTGATAGGTAATATGGAAGTTAAGATGGTTCAGCTACTAGCATCTCGTCAAGTCAGAAGTTTTAAAGGTTAATGGCAACATCTTGAAACTTAAACATACTTAAAAGTAAATAATGTAAAAACCATACTGTAAAATTGTAAGAAATTAACATATACATACATACTGTCACGCCCTTATCCCCGAAAGGGTAGGCAGAGGCAAATTAAACGCCCACATTTCACCGTATGCATTTTTGTCCCACGTAACAGGTGGTGAGCCCATTGCCGTGTTGAAATGGACAGGCGCAGACTGCGGCGACCTGCTGATGAAATTTTTTAAGCCGCCCATAACGCCTTTAACTTGGCTTAACGACTGCCGTTTTATTAGCAACCGGGACCAACGGCTTAACGTGCCTTCCGAAGCACGGAACTGGGGTGGGTCTAAAGGGCTGAATAAATTTAATAAAATAAAATGTGTCTATTTAAGATGTTAAATTTGGAAGAAATACCAATATAATCCAATAACTTTGGATTAAAGGTCAAAATGTAAATTAAACGCATTTAAAAAAAAATAATTGTTTATACTTTTTGATAGAGTACAGTAAGTACATAAACAAATATATTAAGCTCTATACCATAAGGATACCAACTTCATCCGTTCGACTCGGTACAACTGTGAGCTATGAGGATTCTCCACTTGAAGGCGATGTTGAATCGCTTCGCATCAGGACACACTTAACATCTTCGTTCTCGTGTCCTTATATTGCGTGTTCTGTCACTTGAATAATGGTTTATGCTCTGAAGAATTGATTGATATGATGCCCTAGGCTATTTCCTATCATTATACTCTGCGACTGCAATACTCGTATATAGTAAGACCCGATAGCTGGATTGTTGGAGGTGTGGAGGAACCCCGATACAAAGGGAAGATCCTCCGACGAGGCAAGGTGATCACGCCTGGTGGGACGCGGCCCTACGTTTGATGTTGGGCTGTTGTATGTATCATTCTTCAGCGCGAGAACTCTCAAAGAGCGATGTAGGATTTTTTTATTATCGATGTAGTTCGATAGCTTTTCGCTATGTGGCGCTAGTCGCCATAAGGACTTCTCTCTGAGTACGGTTCCGTTATAAAATGAATTATCTGCCTCTACATTATCGAATTCTATATAGGATTCTTCTAAAGGGAAGTCTTAGAAGATTTTTGCAGGGTCGGCAGCACGAGTGTGGCATGTCTAGTGGTGCAAATGTACAAAAGCTATATGGACCACTTTCGGTCAGTATGTTTATGTGCTACCTTATTGGAATAAAAAAGTGTGTGTGTTCATTTAAGGTCAAAGTTAAACTTTAGAAAAGAAGCCTGCGAGAGAATAAGATAATTATAGGGCATCATGAGAATATATTATTATTTTTACAATAGGAGCAGTACGGCAATGGGCTCACCATCGTTATCAAGGACAAAAATGCATACGGTGAAATGAGGGCGTAACGTACGCCTCTGCCTACTCCTTCGGGGATAAAGGTGTGACAATATGCATGTATGTAGGAGCAGTATTATTTTTATAATTATTAATCAACGAATTTTAATGCGTAAGCGTGCGCGCAAATAATGGAACTCTGTATAATTGTATTCTATCTTATTTTCTCAAAGGCTAAATTCTATTTACGAATATGTTTGTCTCATTTTTCTACCTCTTTTTCTTTACAACGATTTTTTAAATCACAACGGGGCTAAAGAGAAATTTCACTTAATAAAAAACATGTTGAAAAGACAGTTCAGACTTGCTGAGGTGACTTGTCAGTTAAAGCGATAAATATACTTGTAATCAGATATTTTTATAGAACTAGCTGATGCCCGCAGCTTCGTTTGATTGGTGAAGTTTTACTATTCGAGATTTCGTACGGAATTCTAAACTTTTTGAAAGTCGTATATAGCCTATGTCACTCACGATGAATGTAGCTTTCTAGTGAAATAATTTTTAAAATCGACTCTGTTGTTTCTGAGCCTATTCATTACAAACAAACGAGATGTGGCTAATTTGTTATACTGTCAAGCTATATAGGGTTCAATATGAAATGTTGTTTGTAATATACCTAGTCAGGTCATAAATTCTGTCACATGTTTAATATAAAATAATTGAAACAAGTTTATTCATTATGTAACCATTTATATACCAAAACGAACTTAACAAAACATAGATTCTTATGACAATAAAGTTTATTCAAAATGACCTCCGTGATTTTGAATACAGGCCTTCAATCTGCGCGGCCAGTCGTCTATCGCAGCACGAACAAGGTCCATGTCAATTTCGGCGGCTGCCTTAATCAAGGATGTCTTGAGTGACTCCAAATTGGGATGAGGCTTTGAGCACGCCTTTTCCTCCAAGTGTTG
This sequence comes from Thumatha senex, assembly GCA_948477245.1. Lineage (NCBI taxonomy): Eukaryota > Metazoa > Arthropoda > Insecta > Lepidoptera > Erebidae > Thumatha > Thumatha senex. The sequence continues at coordinate 15,123,550 of OX419731.1, read as the reverse complement.
CCATATCTTGTAATCTAACGGACTCAAATCTGGACTGGACGAGGGCCAGTCTTCGTGCCGGATGAAGTCGATTTCACGCGCCGCCAGCCAGTCTTGTGTGCTCTTCGCTCTATGAGCTGGCGCCGAATCTTGTTGGAATACCCAGTGCCTGTTATTGAACATGGTATGAGAAACAGGTTCTACAAGGTTCGTCAGGACTGTATTTTGAGACACAACTGCATTCGTTTTTACACCTTTCTCACAAAAATGTACCTCTGTTAAGCCCCAATAAGAAACTCCCAACCATACCATGAGCGACGGTGGAAAATTACCTTGTTGGACACGTGGAATACGGTTGCTCGCTTTTTCACTACTGTGTGCGTACACCTGATCATTTTGATTGTTGTAGCTCTCTTCTACGGAAAATTTTATTCATCCGAAAAAAGAATTTCCCGATATTTTTTTCCCGCGTACCGCTTCAACAAAGCGCGGCATCTCTTCAGTCTCAGGTCCATTAGACGAGCATTTAAACGATGTCCTGTTTTTCTTCGATATGACCGAAGCCCTAAGTCTTCATTTAACACCCTTTTCACTGTGGTTCTGCTTAACCCCATCTGAAGGGCCAACAGTTTCTGCTTACGTTTGGGATTTCTTTGAATTCGCGCCTTCACAGCTTTTATCACTGCTGGAGTCCTAACAGACCGAGGGCGACCACTTCTTGGCCTGTCATCTACACTAGAGTCTTCATTGTATCGTTTGATGGTACGATAAACGAATCTTTTGGTTATATTCAGAATTTTCAGTGTGTCAAAAATTTGAATTGGCGCGTAACCGCAACGATGCAACGCAATAACTTCAACACGGTCTTCTTTAAGCGTCCACTCCATATTTAAAAATGAGTAAAATTATAAAAAGTTTACATTTTTATTTTCATGAACAATTCGAAATTCGAATTCAATAAACTTTTTTGTGGCCAGCATTTTAAAAGTTTTTACTGTGTGACAATACTTATGACCTGACTAGGTATAATACAAAAATCTTGTGGAACCTACATACGTTATGTCAAGTATTGAAAGATATTTGAGTGAGTAAATAAATATTTTTTGTACATCTGAACTATTATAAAAAATAAAATGAATCGAATCGAATACTTGCGGCGGGTCTCATATTTTTGTACCTTAAATTACAGTATCATTGCTGTCAGATAATTCTGTGGGACATTTGCCCGAGAAGTTACCCGAGGCGCCCCGCCTAGGCAGGTGGTGACCGTGTGGTTTCAGTCGATTCTAGTCAGGTATGACCTCCGTAGGGATTTACTTACTCTAGTCTTAGAGGGCTGCGGTTGCTGAACACCGCGCGTGCATAGTGAGAGAAAGAGAGTAGTAGAAAAAAATACCAGCGAATATTTTGGTCATTCCTTGATTTTCAATTCATCATCGTCATCCGAGCGTTAGTCTCGATTGAGTGTGAAGTCTGCGGTCTGCTTTTCTACTTCTTTTAACTTCCTTTTGCATGCCTCTTCACTTTAGCAGCCTTGTGTAGTGTGGCCACCAGCCCAAATGTCATTCTTTGGCCCAAATAGATTGAATACACATAATCTGTCGCTCATGCTGTGATCCGGGGGAGGCTATATGGATGACTTTCATGAATTTACTTTCTTACAAGTTGCCTGCAATATCACGAACATGAATGATTTCTCGGATACGAATCTTATTTCTTGAATCTGCATATATACCTATGTTGTATTTTTGCATTTCTGCATATTGAATAATTTGAAACGTCTGACAACTAAAGGTTTCTAAATTGGCTGCGTTTAGTCCCAGTAATAACTAATTTAAAAATATGTAATTTGAGTTTGTGTTAGCACCAAGTAGACTTATTTATTATTTTGAAATTGACATGATAGTTGCTGTGCAGTTTTTGGGTATGTCATGCTCGCCTAAGTGTCCCGGCAGTGGTGGCGTATGTATCGGGTCGCCTTGTTTCCTATAATACGGTTGAGTAGGGCGATGGCTGATATATACGTCATACCCGTGAACGGGTGCCGTCTGTTGGGACTGGTCAGCTCATAGCTGTTATTGCAATTGTTACAAATAAAATTATTTAAATTTAAGGCAAACTAAGTTTAGTCGACCGTTCTCACATAAATCCAAAGGAACAATGTAAGTGTGATTTTAATGTTGTAAGCCATACCTACATTTTTGAAAAGAGCATCCATTGACTTTCTTGCTATATTCTTCTTAAAGTGAAGGCTGCCCTTAGAACTGGCAACTAGAATAGCTCTAATTTTGATATGATTTTAAACACAACATTGATTTTGTTTTCTTTTGTTTTGTATAAATTCATTTTACACACAACATTTATTATGTTATATACAATATTATATACAAATTATATAGTAATGAATTTATACATTTTGTTTTGTATAAATTCATTACTATATAATTGGTCAAACATCATGTAACTCAAACTAATGTAATTACTGGCGGTTAGAAAAGAGTTGCCATGAGTTTTATTGCCAGGTTCTTCCTCAGGTTCTACCTATTGCTGTGCGAATCTGGCAGTAAATGTAAATGTAGAAGCAATAATCTTGACGTTCATAAGTGTTACTTTGTGACCTACATGAATAAAGATTTTTCATTTCATTTCATTTTCATTTCATTTCATTTCATTTACGCAATCCTCCTTCCGTGATGTCACACATCTACCGCGGCATTATCATCTTCAACACATGCAACTCCTGGCTTTGTCGTCCTCGCTGCACAGCCTTACAGAAGACAGAGCTAACGATGGTTTCATAGATCTCACCCACCCACACCAGCCACCTTACGCCACCTGAGCGAGAATTAATTATTATATGGTTCCTAAAATTTGATTCAAATCGTTTTATAAATGATGATATAATTAACTTTCCCCGGTCTTATTTTCCTCTCAATTGAAATAATAATGGGACATTGTTTTACAAAACGCTATCTAGCCCAAAGTAAGATAATATACTAAAGCTTGTGGTATGGGATCTAAAGAACCCCAAACAACTCAAAAACGTAATCACTTATGAGTTGCAAATAGTTTTTGCCGTTTGTTTACTCGTATATACTCATATAAAAATACTTATTATATTTTTTCTAAAAACATACATATTATACATAGTATTCAACCAATATCCGAAACCAATGTTTGTGAATCACACAAATAATTGTGAAGCGCTCGTGGCCCCGCGAAATCAGTGTTCTGTAAACGATCACTGCGTCTAGCAACTTTCGCTATAGCTGGTCCTTGGATGGGTGACCACTTTGTGGCATTTAGATTTGCGAGCGTTTCCGTGCTTCGGAAGGCACGTTAAGCCGTTGGTCGCGGTTGCCAATAAAATGGCAGTCATTAAGCCAAGTTGAAGGCTTAATAGGCGGCTTGAAAATTTTCAACAGCAGGTCGCCACAGCCTGCGCCTGTCCTTTTCAACACGGCAATGGGCTCACCACATATTACGTGGGATAAAAATGCATATGGTGAAATGTGGGCTTTTAATATGCCTTTGCCGGCCCCTTTAGGGATAAAGGCGTGTGAATATGTATGTACAAATATTTGTTCCGACCCGGGACCTTGTATAGTACATATATATTAACCAGATAACTGATAAACTTACTAAAACTTAACTGATATACTTCTAAATACATACATATTATAGAGAAATAACACCCAGAATAAAGCATCGTGCTCATCACACAAAGTTTTATCCGGGGTGGGAATCGAACCTACGACCTCTTGCGTAGCAGTCGGAAATACTCCCACCGCGCCACAGAGGCATTCAAATATATATAACTACACAAAAACCGGCTAAAACGTGCTCCTTCATTGCTGTATGTGATCCAGAAACCGGGTATACCCTCATAACAGAAACTTTCGAACCCTTATCGCCCCTATGACTTATGGCCCCTAGTCGCCAACCCTGGCAATCCCCTACCTATTGAAACATCGGCTTATATCTGCCCTTCATTCTTCACATTTCTAAGAATTAATTTATTAAGTACCTTGTCGTGGCGGTAAAGTAAGCGGTTCTACAGCCTATCATAAAACATTTTTGTAATTTGTATTATACTGAACAAACCAAAATATATCAATGTTCACTACAAAATACTACACCTTAAATACCTTTTTAATAAAACAAATATAGCAATTAAATAAATGCGTAGTAATTAAACAATCATGGTGTCAACTTGACACATTACTAACTACTTACAAGTGTGTCTAGTCCTAGCGCACATGCGCGTTATGTACGTATAATAGACATCAACGCACTCAAACGGGTTGCTCTTTGGTCAGATATTTTTACACTCTAGATTTTAACCATTATGTAAATATTCAATTCTACAGGTGGTAATAATTCCGTGCTCTATAATATAATTATCTTAATTAAATAATGATTAATTAATTATTTACAAAATAATCATTCATATCACTATAGTACTCAAATCAGCGAAACGATCCTTTCCTTTTAACTTAAGTATTTAATCTTATATGATTTTATTCTCCTATATTAAGACCCGTAAGCTTTTCTAGGAACTGTAACTGACCTGTATCGAACAATAAATAGTAGAATCCATCGACTTCTATTATCTCGGCATCATCATCACGCACCTACAGTAGAAGCTTTCAAAGCTGCGGGGAGGTTCGTAGCGACGGTGGCGAAGGGAGGGACGCGGGCCGGCAAAGCCTCCGCCTGCCAGTGCCGCGACGACTGCGACGCCGTCCGCATGCCGCATTGTACGCGTTATCCAGTTGTCAAAATACAAAAACATAACTGAAAAGTGTTTTGAAACTAGTGTTCGTGTGATTGGGTGACTATTATTTGAAGAGATTTGTTTAGTGTTCGTTCGGACGTATACGTTGGACCCGTATAGATAGTGTTTTGTCACGTGTTTACGAATGAATGTGACGGCGTAGGCGCAACCGCAGGGGGTCGCACTCTCCGTGAGATATTCGTGCGCAGGCAGGTCGTCGCGGCCATGCTGCATACCTGACGTGAGCGAGTGCGCGAGACTGCGCGAACGGGACACAACGAGCGTTCCCGGCGCGCGTTAACTTTCGCTGATGAAGAACAACTCTGCAATGTTTTTATCGGTCTCATGACGAGGATGGGGCGATGGCACGTGGCGCTGGTCGCGCTGGCGGTGCTCTCCGGTGTTGGTATCAGTGCTACCGCCGAGCAGATGCAATCTCGCGCCGTTGACACCGGTGTTGACCTTCGCGTGCCTGAAGACCAGCCCGTTGGTACTATTGTCGGAAGGATACCTACGAAGCCTGGCTTCACTTACCGATTCAATGAACCACCAAAGGAATTTATACTTGACCCGGTATCCGGTGAAATCAGGACCAACTTAATTCTTGATAGGGAATATGTGGACCGTTATGCCTTTGTAGTGTTATCAAGTCAACCAACCTATCCAATAGAAGTGAGATTACGGGTGACAGATGTAAATGACAATAATCCTGAATTTCCCGAGCCAAGTATAGCGGTAGCGTTTTCAGAGAGTGCTGCGGCTGGAACGAAATTACTTCTAGATGCTGCCACCGATAAAGATTTAGGGGATAATGGCATTACAAATGATTATAGGATTATAGATGGTGACATTGAAGGGAAATTTCGTTTAAATGTAACGGTAAATCCCAGTGGTCAAACATCTTATTTACATTTAGAAACGACCGGGAAATTAGACAGAGAAACGACAGATTTTTATGTACTTAACATATCAGCGCGTGATGGCGGTAATCCACCGAAATACGGGTATCTTCAAGTGAACGTATCTATATTGGACGTTAATGATAATCCGCCTATATTCGATCAAAGCGACTTTTCAGTATCTCTAAATGAGAGTGTATCTCCTGGAACTACTGTCTTAAAAGTAACTGCCACCGATAGTGATTTAGGTGATAATAGTAAAATAACTTATGAAGTGACGGATTCAGAAAAACAATTTGCTGTAGATCCTGAGTCTGGAGTGATAACTACAATGAAAAAGCTAAATTGTCCTAAGTATTGTAGTAATACTACGTGTAATATGACTTGTGTTCTAACTGTGATTGCAAAAGACCACGGTGTACCACGACAGGATGCACGCACTTACGTCACAGTTAACCTTATAGATGCCAATGATCACGACCCTGTTATTACATTTACTTATGTTCCACCTACAGCCAACTTTGCTACTGTTGACGAAAATGCTAAAAATGGGTCTCTTGTTGCTGCTATTACTGTGACTGACTTAGACGCTGGTTTAAATGGTATTACAAGTATAAGTATTGTAGCAGGTAATGAACTCAATCACTTTCGTTTAGAAAATTCATCCAGTGTATATATTGTGCATGTTAACGGCGTTTTAGATAGAGAAGAGATAAGTAAATATAATTTGACAGTTGTTGCTACAGATAGAGGTTCACCTCCACGTACTGCTACCTCATTTTTAGTTATACACGTTAATGATGTAAATGACCACGAACCTGTATTTGAAAAGTCAGAGTATTCAACAGTATTGACCGAATTAGCACCATCAGGATCTTATGTAGCAAGTATTACTGCAACTGATGAAGATACTGGAGTAAATGCTGACATCTATTATGATTTCTATGATGGAAATCAACAACAATGGTTTTTGATTGACCATTTGACAGGTTTAGTTACAACAAATTCTGTATTAGATCGAGAAATTCAAGGGACTGTTGAGTTAAATGTCTCAGCAAGAGATGGTGGCCCTAATCCAAAGTGGGCTTATACTAGACTAAAAATAACAATCTTAGACGAAAATGATGAAGCGCCTTGTTTTTCACAACCTCAAATTAATGCTACTTTACATGAAAATATAAAGCCTTCAAAAGAAATTATAAGTCTTACTGCATCTGATTATGATCAAGGTACCAATGGTTCGGTCTCATACTATTTGCCATCGAGTATCGAGAGGAAATATCCTAATACATTTATGTTAGACCCCATTACAGGACAACTGAGTACAGTAATTGAATTAGATAGAGAACGAATACCTCAGTACGAAATACAAGTCCTAGCTAAGGATCAAGGATTTCCTCCTCAGTCATCTACCGCAACTATACTGTTAAAAGTATTAGATGTTAATGACAACGATCCAATGTTTTATCCTCAAAGGTATATTGAAAGTATTAACGAAGAATTACCTGTGGGATCATACGTGTTGCAAGTGAAAGCATTTGATTTAGATGAGGGTGAAAATGCTAGGATTATGTTCAAACTTGAAAGTGGCAGTGATGGGTATTTTGATGTAGAACCATGGACTGGTAATATTGTGTTACAAAAAGACTTTAGAAAGGCACCAAAGACCATGTACACATTAAAAATATCGTGTAAAGATAAAGGTAATAGGAAAGCCTTTGGAGATGCTATAGTAGAGATAGTAAAAACGTCACAACGTAACAATCTTCAATTTGATGGGTATAATGGATACAATTTCAAAATTCCTGAAGATGAAGGTACTTCAAAAGCGGAAATAGGTCGTTATGTAGGTAAAGTAAATGCTAGAATATCAAGTGACACCATATCATATTACATATTAGAAGGTGATCCAAAGCATGTATTTAAAATAGATGAAAAGACAGGGGTTATTACCACAGACTCAAATGTTGATCGAGAAGATAAAATGACTTACCACTTAAAAATTATGGCTAAAACAGGTGTTGCATTTGGATTTACAACCGTCAATATTTCTGTGTTAGACGTGAATGATAATTATCCGGTATTTATTGAAGATAAAGATGAAATACATATACCTGAAAACATAGCAGTAGGACAAGAAGTGTATTTTGCAAGAGCAACTGATCGAGACTCTGGATCTAACAGAACGATTTTTTATACGTTGAGTTATAATCCCGAGTCTAACTTTCGTGTATCAGAAACGACAGGAGTAATTTATTTGAACAAACCGATTTCAGGAGAACCTGGTACTGTGATGTCTATAGAAGTCACTGCCACTGACAATGGTAGTCCAGCTTTATCCACGAAACATTCCATATCTATAATCGTTGATGATGTAAATGATCACACACCTGTATTCGACCACACCTCTTATGAAACATCTTTACTTGAATCTACTTTGGTGAATACAAGATTTTTTGCAATATCTGCCTCTGATGCAGACCTGGGTGCTAGTGGCAGAATTTCTTATAATATTGCAGAAGGAAATACCGATGGAAAATTTGGAGTATTTCCAGATGGATATTTGTATGTCAAAAGTTTATTAGATAGAGAAGAAAAGGATTATTATTCGCTGACATTAATAGCCACAGACCATGGAAGACCAGCAAGAACTTCTCAAGTACCAGTAGTTATACATGTTTTAGATGAAAATGACAATAGCCCCCAGTTTACCAACACAACATTTATATTTAAAATAAAAGAAAATGAACTCCCGGACACGTTTGTCGGAAAGTTAACAGCCATCGACAAAGATATAGGCCGTAATGCAGAGTTAACCTTTTCATTACCCATTGCTCAAAATGATTTTAGAATAGATTCAAGAAATGGTTTCATAAAAACATTGAAATCTTTTGATAGGGAAAGTCTGGCACGTAATACAGGACAGAATTATATTACTCTCACAGTAACCGTTAGTGATAATGGAAAAGTAAAATTATTTGATTCTGTACGAGTAACAATATATGTGACAGATGTAAATGATAATGCACCTGTTTTTACACGCACTCCTTATAAAGTTGAAGTTTCTGAAGGTACAGCTGTAGGTGCCTCTATTATGCGAGTATTTTCAACAGACGCGGATGAAAATTTAAATGGAGACATATATTACAAATTAATAGGTGGTGACGATCTCGGTAAATTCTCTTTAGATGAAGCCACTGGTCAGCTACTAATAAACAAACCTTTGGATCGAGAGACCCAAGATAGATATCAGCTCACAGTAATAGCTCATGACTCTGGTCAACCTGTCCGTCTTTCGGCTACGACAGTGATTACAGTTAACATTTTGGATGAAAACGATAATGCTCCTGTATTTACCCACACACAAACAAAAGTATCAGTGCTTGAAACGGAACCTATAAACAAAAAGATAATTCAATTCCATGCCTCTGATGCAGATCTTGGTATCAATCAAGAGCTGCAGTTTTCTATTTCAACTGGAAACAGAAAGGATGCATTTTTCATTGACAGCTTCTCTGGTGAGTTATTCTTACACAAGCAGCTTGATTATGAAGATTTGACAACGTATGTATTAAACATAACAGCTACAGATAATGGCAGCCCTAGTTTATCATCGAGCATATCGTTTAATGTAAATGTGATTGACGCAAATGACAATGCACCTATTTTCACCAACACAGCTATTGTGCGACAAATAAGAGAAGGCATTCCAAAACACACTCCAATAGTAACAGTTACTGCAGAGGATCCAGATTCAGGTTTGAATGGAAAAGTTTATTATTCGATTACACACCAAGATCCCAATAACAGCAAGCGGCATTTTGCTATAAATAACGTAACCGGGGTTATACATACTTTATTACCTATCGACAGAGAAAGCATTGATACGTTCAGAATAACTGTTGTCGCTTATGACAGAGCCGAGCCACCACCAACTCGATTATCTGCTGAGAAATTAGTGACTGTGATCGTTGAAGACATTAATGATAACGCTCCAGTTTTCGTGTCTATGAATGCTGCCGTACTTAACACCGAGAGAGTAGGACGAAGCGCAGGCCGTGGAATATTTATAATGAATGTATTAGCTCGAGACTTAGATTCAGGAACAAATGGATTAGTCACTTACAAATTAATTCATGGCAGCAATGATTTATTCGATTTGCATAGAAGTACCGGTGCGTTGACTTTACGTTATCCTCCGGCAACTCCTGAGGCACGTTGGAATTTAGTAATAAAAGCCACAGACGAGGCAGTGCTGAGTGAACAAAAAAGTACAGAGACTTATCTTACTGTTATTATGGGTGGTACTGAGCTTGAAGGAGTTACGTGGACAAACGTTGAGTCAGTATCTGTTCCTGAAAACGAACCCGCGGGTACGGCTATTCTAAATTTGACTAATAACTATAAATCGGGTTTAGAATATTACATAGTGAACGTAACTGGTGATAGTAGACAAGTGGACAGGTTGTTTGATATAGATTCGTCTTTGGGAATACTGTCAACGGCAGTTTCTCTTGATCGAGAGGCTGGTGTGGACCGGTACGAAGTGGAAATTTGCGCCGTGTCTTCGGGAACATCGCTAAAAACGACAATAACAAAGGTAAGCATTAAAAAATATTTAATTAATCAGATTGTATGATCGCATTCAGTGATTTTCGGCATAGTAGTACTGTTAACAATTCAAAGCGAACAATCCAATTAACGTTGCGCTTTCGCATGTAGAGACAACATATCGGCTCCGTACACTGTTGTTGAAATAAAAATACAAAATGAATACTCGTTAGTGCATGTCGAAAGGCGAAGTCTAATCGGGGACTCTAAATTGCGATAAGTCGTGTCTTGCGAACGATATCAGAACATTCGTTTTGAAACCTCCTAAGATTAAAAAGACGTAAAACATAACTTTGTAGTATGAATCATTTTCTTTTTCAAAGTTAATTTTTCCCGCAGCTTCTTCATTATATTTGCTTGTGTATTTGTTTTACAATTTTATTATATATTAAATGAATCATACTTATGCTTACTTATTCGTCACGTCTTAATATCCTCAACGGGGTCGCACAGGCATGCTATAAGACTATAATTCAAGTTACCATTTTTGTTTAATAAATAGCAATTGGATTAACATTAACGTTATTATTTATAACTAATAAATAATAACTTTAATGTTGCCTAACATTAATCGTTTTACGACTAATAAAATCTATTTTTTCAATATTCATACACGGTGACTTTCAATTAGAATACAGGAACCATTTTTTATTACACAATCGATTGCATTACTTTTCAATTAGAAGTTCGTAAAACAAACATGATGCTAAGCATCCATTTTGTTTCTTTATAATTTAATTTTTAATCTAAATTTTCAGAAGGTCGTAAAACAAACATCCATTTTGTTTATTTAGGATTTAATATTTAATCAAAATTTTTCCATTTCCGAACTATTCTGAGCCCTCTCGCCAGGACCGTTTTTCGCTAGCTACCGCGTGAATGGCAAAAGCTACCCTAGCCGTAAAATAATAGATGTCATTTTAGTTCTACGATTTTTTTGGTAATCATTCTAGTTGTAAGTATAAGGTCTTAGGAGATAAGTAAGACTTTTTTTTTGAAAAAACCTAATACCTTAAAAAAAGTAGGGTGACCATATAATTAGTTTATCACTTTACATTTAATTCTTCACTTATTTAGTCAGGAATTAATTAATTGCTTTAATATATGCATGTCTATTATGATTATTGTTTTTGAAAATGTTATCTTACTAGGTATGACTGTGTTACATAAATTGGTTCCTGTATAATAATTCAAAATCACCGTGTAGGTACAATTCATTCATTTGCATCATCATGCATTTCAGTGCCTACAATACACAAACTTGAAGTCGATTAAAAAAAATATTGCGAAGAATTTCAACGTGTTTCGGAACGGTTTGGGTAGTTCAGTGGCTAGAATATTGGTCTCATTAGGCAAAGGTCACGGGTTCAATCCCCGTCCTGAACCAAATTATCTTTTTTCACTATAATAAAAAAGAAAACAAAAAATTACTCCCAACCTCCATAAAGTATAAACTGTGTATAAGATATTTTGGACATCATAAAAAGCTTGTAAAATCAAATAAAATAATCCACTAAAAAAAAAAAATTAACCTTCGATCCGAAAAAGCCATTTTGAGTCACAAGTTTTAAGCGCAATTTTGTTATTTGCAAGAGAAATAAAAAGTACCTAAAACTGGTTGTGTGCTCGTAAAAGATCTCGTCACATTACGATTACGATATTGTACCTCACCTTTTGACGTATAAAATGTTGAACTTGTGACATGCGGGTGGGGCCAGTTAACACTCTTCTTACAATTCCTATTTATTCTAATGTTTTGAATTTTAAATAAAATAAATAAATAAATATCCATCACGCCTTATCCCCGAAGGGGTAGCAGAGGAATATTATATGCCCACTTTTCACCGTGTGGATTCCTGTCCCACGTAATAGGTGGTGAGCCCATTGCCGTGTTGAAATAGACAGACGCAGGCTGTGGCTACCTGCTGTTGAAATTTTTAAGCCACCTATAAGGCCTTCAACCAGGCTTAACGACTGCCATTTTACTGGCAACCGGGACCAACGGCTTAACGTGCCTTCCGAAGCACGGAAACGCTCGCAAATGTAAATGCCAGAAAGTGGTCACCCATCCGACGACCAGCCGTGACCGCGGGGCCACGAGCGCTTCCCCATAATAAGAGATCTATTATTATTTTTGGTTCCTCGCCATTAATAAGACAATATTATAATTAACATTACAATTGGCACCCTTCAGGGACCTATTAGTCATCCTCGCCATTATTAAGTAATATTATTAATATTACAATTGGCAACAGGATTATATTGAATTTTATAAACCAAAAAACAACAGCTACTCAGAATATTGTTCGGATCACAAAATCACAATGTATTATTAAATACAGAATTTCCAGCAAGAGCACTAGTGAAAAAAAATAAAAAAAAATACGCCTGATTTAAATATAGAGTTTTTTTATTTCGTTCAAATATATGTGAAATAGTTTTAAGTCAGAAAAACATAAAAAAGCCTAATGTAATTGCGTCCGTTTCAAAATGAATTTGGAATTCAAATTTTCTATCAATGATAATAAAACCTTAAAATCTATATATTAGGTCGTGAATATTACGGTTAGTAGTCACTTCGGTAGATATTATCGGGCTCTGAACATAATGGCCATGTCATAAACGTATTCTTACGACTTCAATAAAACAGTGACTCCGGGGTGATTCAATGTAAAAATATCTTGCATAGTATCGTAAATGTCAAGGCATACCTTATTGTTCTATTTAGAATGCTTTAAAGTAATCACGTCCTTCAAACATGTAAGTTCTAAGGCAGTTTGATACTGTACCGTAACATTTTACTGAAAAGATTCACAAAAATTAATGCTTACATGTTCAGGTGACATTTTTTAAACTGATTTAAACAACGTGGTAAAAAACAAAGTGTTATTTTGTGGTAAAAGTCGAAACAGTGATGACCAGTATTTATTAGATGAGATAGAACAGTTACTTCTACTTTTAATAGGAGAAACCGTTATGTTTTTAAATAACATATTTTGAATTGGGACGACAAGGATCTTAGAATATTAAAAAAGCAGGGTGACATACAACAAAAAAAAAAGAACAGGCAGAGGAATTAAACATTCTTTTTATGTCCGTTAAAATTATCTATAGGTATTACTTTTGAATTATAAACACCAAAGTGATATTTTTTATATTATATTGAGAGGGTGTTATGGAAGACGCAGGACCTTGTGCTTTGTTTGTAGCGCGTATCGGGAGAGGCCTATATTCATCAATGGATTGATTGATTGAAAGTGATTATTTCATTCTTCTTGTTCTTGACCGTTGGTGATTATAAATTCTTTGTAAAAATATAGTTAGTTAGATTTTCCCATCTTACATATATTTAAGGTAACTTCAAAGTTCAATACAATCAATATTTAAAAGATTATCACTTTTAAAATCTTCATATTTATTGCACATCACCGGCCCTATCTTTAGCTGGTATCCGGAACACTAAAACTTCAAGAATCAGAGATATAATAAGAGCTTATTAATACTCAAGTCTTGCTTATTTGAATATACGAATCGAATATCTTACTTAATCGACTACAACCGATTGGACGACATAAGTGAGAACTGTCACATTTACTACTCAATATATTGCCATAAAACAGTACTTTTAACAACATTTTTATTTACGTACCTTGTTATTTTAGTGTTGCTGATTTGCATACAATTAAAGATCAGGATTAAGTCAGTATTGCACGGTATTTAGGTATCAGGTAGGGGCGTCGAAAATAACTTTTATGACGGTTGCAACGTCAAGAATGATTGAAATTATTTGTATTTTTATGGATTCCACAAGCATGCGGGTAATGACTTACTGGAATTATCACGATTTAGTAAAATATGATTTTACGGAATATGTCAAGCTAAAAGAGGTAGTTATAATATTTTTGTATATACTCAGAAAATACAATATTATTATGTTATTTTGTAGTACACAAAAATATCACTGTTACCTACATTTTTGTACGTTTCTTTCAAAAATACAGCTGAAAGTCGAAGACAGATAGCAAGAAAGACCCGACAGGTTTAGCTATATAGTAACTAGAGGTTAGTCATTGACGTGATTTATAATAAGTCAATAATAAAAAAATCGCGATTTATATTCTTTGCTACCCCTTCGGAGATAAAAGCTTGAATGATAAGTATAAAAATACAAGTTTTAATAGTTGTCTAAAAAGCAATTTGGGCTTTAGGTTAGTTTAATTTGTTTTAGTAATGGCGTTGTGGAATAATGTGTCTAAAATATATTATTTTAAATAACTATCTTCACGCTGTATCCCTGACGGGGTAGTCAGAGAGGACAGATCGCCAGGCTTCGCGATCCATGCATACTTCTTTCGCTTCTTCGAGATTCATCAATCGCTTCATACACGCACGTCTGGGTATCCGAGTACTTTTGACCTTTCCGTTTTTAAGCAATCTGCTCACGTGGTCTTCATATGTAAGTCTATTTTAAATATATAACTATTTTAAAACTTTATTATTATTATTATTTCTTCCAGTAGTTGTAGTGACTAGAATACGGCCACATCGCGTCGCTAAGTTGAAATATGTTGCTTTTACTTTGTACATCTACCAGAATTTTAGTGACAAATAATTTGATGATCACCAAAATGTTCAAAACTATTAAAATTTAATAGTTTAAAATAACAAAACTGACAAATAACATTTATAAACATATTCATTTGGTCTGACATCGAAAACGTTTGTAAGTTACATCAAACATTGGATAGTAACTTACACGTAAGACAAATAGCTGGTTAGAAGAAACGCATTTAAGTCAGGTAATTCAAAGGTTTATACGTAGATCACTATCTGAGAAGCGATCAGGTGCTGTCATGTGTTCATGGCTCCATGACTAAAAAACCGTTACGGGTCAGTTGATATCACATTTAAATTAAGAACCTTTAAGGCATTTGAGCTTAGCATATCAACTATGATTAAAAAGTAGAAGACTGTTGCTAAAAAAAAACTAGACGAAGTGTGATTTTTTAAATATATCAAATTCTTAGACACCTATTAAGTAGGCATGAACATAATAAATGCTACCTTACACATTATCAGTAAACGAACTCTATTCTCAGGTTATTTAGATCACAGTATGATGGGTTGGTTACATTAGAGCAAGAAGACGATTAAAGTATCATCTCCAGGAGTAGTCATATTTAAGGAATCTCTCTATGGAATATCTCTCTATGTATGGAATAGAGAGAGAGAGAGAGAGAGAGAGAGAGAGAGAGAGAGAGATAGAGAGAGAGAGAGAGAGAGAGATATTCTCTGTATGGAATAGGTCAACTAAAACATCTGTCTCATCCATTATCAACGAATACAAATTCGATATCAACAAAGTAAAATACAGTTTATGATAGATAAGCAACTTAGTACAAAGCACGCCGACTCAGTGTTATCACATACACACAGTCCTTAAAGACGAGAACCGCAAGATTCCCTTAAAAACTGTGTGGCTAGGTGAGTGCATCTAGTTGCCTGGACTTAACTAAGTTAAGTAACTGACTAATATAAGTGGACTGTAACAAACACAAATTCTGTATATTTGAATAATGCCCAACTACATATATGTTTAAAACAATATGAAAGTAAAATTAAATCATGTCTTTTTTAATTTGCAGTAAGTTTTACTGGTTCGGAATGAAGTTCTAAGAGCTTCTATCTTAAACCTCCATTCAATATTGCACAATGTTCTAAGTACATATGATTCATCACACGACTATTTGTTGTGTGTGTACCTTGGATATAAGTAACTTCTTTGGCAGTTCCCCAAATTACTTATTTTGGATTTCTGTGGCAATTATCATTTTATAAAATTTTATAAAACTATAGTTCGGTCATAATATTATTGGGAGTATAATTATTCTTTGAAAAGAAACTGTTTAAGGTAAGAAGGAGAGGGGGTAAGCTATCAACCAACACCAAAAGCGCATTAGGGCGCCTGGCTGCATTCTCGGGACTGATTTATGCAACGTACACCCGCCGGCGCGGGCATCGACACTCGCTTTAATGAACATACAAGTTACGTTATACTGTGAAATGGCTTTCATTATTTCACGCCAATACTAATAGTCTTAACTCTACGCACCACATTTAACCTCCGATACACCTAGTGTTTTGTGATTCTTCTTTTGCTATTTCAAGATGGCAGATGTACATGTTAATACTGACATCATTATGTTGCCTTAAGTTGCTATGTATATTCGATGTTTGATAAATTTAATTAGAATAAAAATAAATAAACAAATATAGGTATTTCTATTTAAATTAATGGGACTTGAAAATCTAACATATTAATTGCCATAAACTTTGTCCAAATATTTGTATAGTCCACAAATATTTGTTACGTATAATGTGTAAAGAATATTTTCGTTAAACTTACGGATTTATCGTCGAACTTTTTAAATTATTAGCGTTTCGCGTTTTATCAACAAATTTATTGGTGGCCCAGCCAAATATGCCGATTGAAAGAAATCTTTAAATGCTAAATCAACGTTTATTTAACCTGTTACCCCGACTAAATGTGTCTCGAGACGCTTTGATAACAAGTTTGGGTGGCGCGTTCCCTAAAAGCGTTATCGTCGAAAAAAAACACACAATCTGGGTCTTGAAAGTTAAATAAACATGCATTTTTGTTATATCTCCAAATACATTAACCAATTTCTGTTCGTTTATTTAAATTTCCATAGCAAACCAAACGACGATACATCTACACTGGCAAAATAATATAAAAAAAATTAATAAAATTATTTATTATATAAAAATCTCGGGTCCCATTGTTTGTTATAGTGCTCTTTCGAAACGACATGACCAATATTTATTATTTTCTTTTATGTATAAATGCTAGTTCTAAGCATAAATCGAAGGAACCCCTAGGTGATATTTATATGGCAAAACAACATTTGCTGGATCAGTTACTAGACTAATCTCTGACGCGATTTGAATGGGACTTTCAAGGGCAGGAAGCTGATGTTATAAGGAGTAACTTAGACTACATTTTGTCCCAGTGTTCGCACGGAAACGGTCACTACAATATTATTCGATACTTAAAAGACATATAGATAAATGTACGTCAATAGTTCGATTAAAGCACTAAACGTACGAAAAGTTTCGAAGTAAACAAGTTGGTTGCGTTTATCAGTCAATTATAAAGTTCGTGTCACACGTTTACCATTTGCCATTATATTTGTGTAATTGTGCAGATAGCGGATTGACTGACAAGTTGCCGAAAGACGTCAGTCGTGACTTGGTTTGTATCGTTGTATCCCAAATGAAATCCTACGCTATACCATTTGAGTAAGTTGCGTAAAACAGCGAAATCGTGCTAAGTTTAATTTTAGGTCGATATCAAGTTACTCGTTGCTCTATCTCAACGAAAAGACCTGTAAAAGGCACAAGTCCAAAGTCTTGTCTGTTTCATTCAGGTCCAAGTTAACGACAACAAACTGGACAAGTTGAAGTGAAACAGATTATTAACAGAAGTAACTACAAAAAGCAATAATTCTCGCAAAATCTTAATACTTCTGAAATTTTCATCGTTCTCTAATGGCCGGTTTCAATATTCTAACTTCAGTTATACATAGATTGCTACCATAGATAAACAGTTGAATTTTTAACTTTTGTGACAGATAGTCCAGTGTCGTCGGTAAATATTTCTATCTTTCTTTGGTTATTGAAACCGATCGATTTTCCTCGATAGGTACCGATGGTAACTATTTTGACATTATTTTGACAATAGTATAAGATAGATAGGTTATTGAGACCGGCCGTAAAAAGATTATCTACATGCTTTAGTGGATAACAACGACTAATACATATTTGTTACTTAAATTCGGGACTTTAAATAAAAATAAAAATATGCAACAAGAAATATGATAAGTCTAGTTACACTAAAGCTAATTCTACTTCTTTTTATATCAGTTTTGAACTGCGAGGCATTATTATAAATTCTTATTTTATAAAGTGACTGTATTAACCTTTACTTATAAATTTAAATTTGAAAAAGGCAACGTCCACGACGGGACTATTATCCTTACGTCATTGTTCTACTAACAATAAAAAAAAAGATTTATTCTTTAGGATGCGACCTTCCCACATTCGTCATCCTTTCATTGTAGAAGTCTGCCTTTTTATGTATGTATATAAAATGAATGTTTCTTTGTTTATCCCTTGTGTTCAAGTTTTTACTATTCATATGATTGCAATGAAACTATAGTGGTTATTCTGGTTTCTTTAAAGTCCTCAACAGGTAAATAGCAAAAGTATTTATCTATACTAATATTATAAACAGGTAAAATTGTATGTTTTTAATTTTAAATTTATGATATACTCTGGATCTACTGAACTGATTTAGAAAACCCCTGACTGCTGTAAGCTACTATTTATCCCAGGAACATGTTCCTTTAGAAACGGGAATTAGAAATCTTCACCACGCGGGCGGATTTACGGGTAGGTCTAAAAATAGATGTAGAACTGTTACTGAACAAATAACAATTCGGTCATTAATACGGCTAATAGTCTGAAGAAAATTATAGTCATAATTTTAAAATGCCAATTTTTAAATTATTAAAATTATAAAATATAGGAATGCAAAAATAATACAAAATAAAATAGACATTTCAAATCTTCTTAGGTGTAGGTGAAATATTTATCATGAGTCTTGGTATCAACGACTAATAAGTATGTTGGACAGGTTTTCGTTAAAACAATAAAATACATGAATTATAGACGTAGCTGACAGAAATGATGAGTTTATGGTAACGGTTTCCTGTCAGCTTTCCTGACACCTCATTAGAGCCTCAATTTTGTTAAGACTAATTGAAACATCATAATTTTGTGAGAAACAAAATATCATTAACTATTTTAGAATAATTTTTCAAAAAAAAGTTTTAGATTCGACAAATTTAGGCCATATTTTAGCATTTATATCGGAGATTGAAAAACATACTAGAGAATTTCTATTTTTTTGGCTGCACTTATTGACCTTCACGGGTAGGTTCCCTGTCGAGTTTCTCCAAACAATTATTCTTCAAAGATTTGTAACTGTTATTTGTCACATATGTATTTTTCTTTAATCAGTTATTAAACAATGGCATTATAAGACACGCAACTATATATTATAAACAGCAGATTTTTTGCCTTATCAAATGATTGTACAACGCGTGCGGTAAAAATACTGTACTAAAGATATATACACAGATTAGAAGTTGTAAATTAGATTCGAAATTTATACATTGTTCAACAACAATCTTTCTCATTGTTTATTTTCTATCTAGCCAGAGTCAAAAATTTAATAAATATACAGAAATCTATTCAAACACCATTCAATATTTCCAATCCAAGATAGTGTTTACTAAACAATTACTGAAGTTAATTTTTCTTCAATAGGTACTTTCATAAATGTTGTTCTCGTCATTTAATTTCAAAGCACAGGCATTACCGCTCTAACTTTCTATTTTAATCGTAATTCTATACAGACGCCATCTTACAATTTTGTCATTTATAATTGAGAAATGATTAAAGTCCAAAATATGCGTAGAATGATGGCAGAGATACTCAACACTTTTCTGATGATGATATTATATCTTCAAATAATGGATATGGTATCACGAATGTCATTAAATACGGACGCTCAAAATAAATAATATAATTTTTTATACAATCAATTTCAAAGTAAAAGCAAGTAATTAGTGTAATATGTACGTTAAGCAGTTGTTAGTAGCAAGTTAGTTAGTACTCGTATTTAGCGGTTACTGCTGGGACTTCGATAGGTGTCTCTTGTGAGTGGCAAGACATACGAGACCAATCTCATTATCGCGGATGTCGTAAATTTTAGAAAAAAATTCAATGGTGAGTGCCTTATTGGTGAAAAACATCCAAACTCTAAAACAAACATTTGTAGATTCTTGATCCAATCCGAAAATCGTAGACTTCGTAACAGTAATATTCAATTTTAATTTGCTATTTATCATATTTAAAAATGTCACCCCTATAATTTACTGTATACTTTGCCACCATTTTGCTTTTAAAATAATTAGTTAAACTGTGTTTTATTGGTCATTAAAGGGCTTCTAGTTATAAAATATACTTATCAACATCCGTTCTAGTGACTAGTTTATTTTTGTCCGTAAGTAAAATAGAAAACTGATCTAACCGGGATAAAAGATAGTACTAGATCTACTACAAATCTAGCGTGTCTTGTAAACTTATCTGATTAACATCTAGATATTTCTATTTATTTAATCACGATTCCTAATTAATGAGTTACAATTTAGTCCTTTTTCATCTTAGTCCAAATAGGTTTCAGAAATCTCCCAGTTTCACCTGAATACTATTTGGATCTGGTAACAGTTGCTATCATATACTAGGTGTTGCTACAATTGGAGTTTTTTTTTCTGTACTGTTACATTTTTATACTCTGGTACAGTATGACTATATAAGTATAGGTTTGCAGGTTAATCATTGTTGCAATTTAAAGTAAAATTTGATTACTTATATTTAATGTTGGTTTTCTCAAAACTCTGTCATTTAGGTAAATTATTTTTTGCTCTTGTTCTGAATTTGTTTAATGATTCTGTTGTTCTTTTCCAAGACTATTTTTCGACATTATTTCCAATGTTCTCTATTCGGTTCTGTTGTAATTAGATTTGTTTCCTTAAACCTGTGTTATTAATTTAATGTATTTAGAAGTCACTAAATCGTTGTACATTGCTGACAAGCAATCATGAAACCGTTTTGTTTATTACGCACAAATAATAACTGGATTAGAATTGATTTAAAACTATCTGTGGCGCTAGTTGTTATATTTGAATTCAAAATTTGTTTTATTTAATATAAATCAGCTTCAGTCAATTAAAAAAGACAGTTTTGCGTTCGAATATTTACAAGTTTCTATTATTGCCAATGTGTCATTATTTATGTAGTCTTTTTAAGTTTTAATAGGTTCAATAATACGCATAAAAATGATAAATTGTTAGTGTTTATAAAAAAAACTTTATTTTTCTTTCTAGAACTGTTTTAGATTGCTTCTTTTATGGCCACATGGACTTGTTTTTAAATGAATAGGTAGATAATGAGCTTGGAAATTAAACAAGGAAATCATAATTCAACTGTGAATTATGACATCTTAGAAACTGCTTTTATGCCTTTTTGTTTTTAACTTTTATGCCGTTTTTACATTGATATTTGAACATAATTTGCTGTAAAGATCTTAGGTATGAGGATGTGAAGAGTGTCTGATCTTGATGGACTAAGATGTCTTCTTCAAAATAATTTCATTTTTTGTAGATAAAGCGTTCAATCTCCGGCCAACAATTCGCATAGACACTACTACCATCTATCTACCGCTAGATTTAATGTCAAATCCAGATATTTAAATTAATATTATGCATATGTTTGTTTATTCAAAAATTTATGAGCACCACTGCACACGTTCAAGTTTTAAATAAGTATATTTAGTTGACAGCAGTTGCTTCTGCAATTTGAGTTTGCAATTTGATTTGAATAATATTTTGTCATTCATTCTCAGCCTGACAGCTTATACCAAATACAAACTGTTATGAATATAAGTCGGTACTTTGAATATTTTTTTTTAATTTTGTATATTTGGTTTATACGCAACTTATATACACAAAAAACAAAAATAAGAATTTAAACCTAGAAACCTGACAGAGGATCAGGTTTCTAGGTTTTATATTAAATTCTTATTTTATAAATATTCAATCCGAATACATTGTTAAGTTTTAACTAACTAACTATCTTCACGCTGTATCCCTGACGGGGTAGTAAGAGAGGACAGATCGCCAGGCTTCGCGGTCTATGCATACTTCTTTCGCTTCTTCGTGATTCATCAATCGCTTCATACACGCACGTCTGGGTATCCGAGTACTTTTGAACTTTCAGTTTTTGAGCAATCTGCTCACGTGGTCTTCATATGTAAGTCTCGGCCTACCCTGACTCCTTCTACCCTCTACTTTTGAACAATATATATATTCTTCGTCAATCGTTCCTCACTCATTCGTTGGACGTGTCCATACCAACGGAGCACGCCCTTTTTCAGCTTAACGCTGACACTTTCATTCAAACCTGCCATATTGCGTATCACTTCGTTACGTATTCGGTCGGCCAAGGTAACGCCGCACAATTTTCGAAGTAATCGCATCTCCACAGCATTCAATTTACTTTCATGCATCTGCTGACATACCCAGGTTTCACTACCGTAAAGCAAAGTTGGCACTAGCACTGCGTTATGAATGCTTTGTCGCTTTACTAACTGGGACAAAGCACCGTTAACTTTGTTTCCGGCAGCTACTCGCCGTTCTACATCCGAATCACATCTTCCATCCGCGCTACACATACTTCCTAAATACACAATTTCATTCACTTGCTCTAGACGTTCCTGGTTTACCCTAATCTCGCATTTAGTTCTTACGTCACCTCTTTCAAATACTAGAACCTTAGTTTTACTTGCATTCAAGCGAAGACCCTTACTTTAACACCCTTACTTGCCTGAAGGTCGGCTTCTGATGAGGTCATGAGCACCGCATCATCAGCGTACAGCAGACAGTTTACTGTAAAGTCACCCAAATTCACACCCATATTAAAATCTTTCAACTTCTGCAGGCAACTGTTCAGATACACTATGAACAGCCAGGCGGACCTGACACATCCCTGTTTGACGCCTGTACAGACATCAAAAAGAGGTAACACATCCCCCCCTACTCGCACGCAAGCCTTACAGTCCCTATAAAGCGACTGTATTGCCCGCAGTAGCTAGCCGTCCACACCATATCCGGGCAGCAAGTCCCACAGCGTTTCTCCCACAACGTTATCAAATGCTTTCTCTAGATCCACAAAAGCGCAGAAAACCTTCTGGCTAACAGCCAGAAACTTTTCCGCGATCATGCGGAGAGAAAACACTTGATCCATGCAACCTCTTCCACGTCGGAATCCGCATTGAGCCTCCCATAAATACCTTTCAGACTTTTCTTGTATTCGTGCCGTTATAACCTTTGCATACACCTTACTAGCTAAGCTGACCAAGCTGATCGCCCTGTAGCTGGAGCAGTTTAGGCGCGAGCCTTTCCCTTTGTAAATAGGTACTACAACTGCTACTCGCCAGTCATCCGGGACCTCACCAGTCCGCCAGCACAAGTTGCATAACAGACATAGTGTGTCCCAGACACGCGACCCACCGTACTTGATCATCTCAGCAGTAACTCTGTCTTTTCCCGCAGCCTTACCACATTTCATACTTGTTCAAGCGATAAGAAGTATGAAATGTATTTCTTTCATACTAATGACTTCAATGACATCGGGATCCGGAGCATCGAAGTGAGCTTCACTTCCCGATGTGGCATCTCTGTCTTTTCTTGCATACATCTTTCCATAATATTCACTCCGTCTTTGCAGGACGTCAGTTTGGTCTGTTAGGACGTCATTGTTAAGTTTTATTTATTAGAATTGAAGTTTTATTATTTTATTTGACATTCAACTCTATCAAGAAGCAACTGAATACCTCATAACTTTGTCCAATTATTTTGACACAAATAAACTTGTAAATCATTCATCGTAACTATTTTCGCAATTACTTTTCGGAGGTACCTATCACAATATAGATTGTTTCTTGACAGTCCTTCGGTCGTCAGCTTTCTTATCGCTGTTGTGTATATTGACCATAGACAAATGATCTACCTCGCTCTCCGCAACATTCCAACGTTTAGACTCGGACGGGGACACCGATCGTACTGTCATAGGCCTTACTTAATTGGACAGTTTATATGTGTGTATTCATGTGAAGTGGAACCGGTTCCTAGTGGTTCTGTTGCTTTCTACGTCATACATTGGCGTTTATGTGGAGATACTTATGAGATGGTTTTGTGTATGTAGTCCATAAGTTTGAACTTGTATGAAGTTTATTATGATTTGTGTATCATTTGCAGAGGCGTGATGGGAGTTAAGCTGATGCGAACTAGTATAAGTGTTGGCGTATTTATTATTCTTATATCTTGGTGTATCAGCAAAATTATTCAAAGATTCTAGTATTTTCTATGTCATTTTTTTCTATGATATAAAAGAGAAATGCACCTGCTTTATGGAAGTTCTACCTTACTTATCAAAGTTTTAATTATATCTTCGTACTATAAGAACCATTTTAAAAATATACTTAGTATAAAATATTGAATTAATCACAAAACTGAGACATTTTATGTAACTAAAACCACGAAAATAACCCTTATAGAGTAATTTATTTGAATTGATTATTCAAATTAGTTAAATCAAATGCATGGAATTTTAGTCTGGTTGGTTGGTCGAAAAATGATGTTGTGTTTATTTACGAAGATACATTGCACAGACGTATCTATCTGTTTTATGTATATCGAGATTTCAGATTTGGGAGATTTATTAAACAATTATAGATGCCTTCCTGCCGACAAGTATTTTACATACAAAGTAGGTTTAATTTGAAGTTGGACCATGTAGTTAAGTACCTGTATGGTTTTCAAATATTTTTTGCCTATTTAAGCATTTTCAAATATAGTTTAATTTTTAATGATGATTATAATGTTACCCTTATTATAAGTAATCGTGGTAAATTCAATACAATTTGGACATCGATATTCCTGCGGCACCTGTAACTTAAAGACCACAAACCTTACGCCTCCACGACGTTTCACTGCAAAATTGATTTCCTGATGGTATCTAACCTCCCGAGGGAACGTTGGATAAATAAATACTTTATGTCCGATAATCTTCAAAGATCAGAGACAGGCCAGAATTACAGCAAGGCCGAGATATTATTGCATTTTAATTCCATTGCCGACACACCTCCGTCGCATTACGGTATGATTTGATTTAATGCGTTATTGTATATGGTGCGATGTTCAGCCCTCGTATCGAATAAGTCAAATACATTTTGGTAAGGCTGAAATGAGCGTAGCCTCCTGATCTGGATATCTCGCTCGCATGTATTACCTACTAAATTACAATTAAGTTGGCCGGTTTTGACATATCGCGTTTTACGTATTTAAGCGTGAATTAACTTTATATTTTTGTTTTATATTTTAGTATCTGTTTTGTCATGTTATGCATTTTACGGTGCTTTAGCGGTTAGTCTGAACCGGTATCGTTTTAAATTAGAAATTTACAAGCGTTTTTAACTAGTTTGGAATATGTAAGACTATATATATATAATCGAAATAGTGATCCTAACTTCATGATATTTTTGTAACCTTGTACATTTTAGTAATTATAGATAGACTGCCCTGACGTCAGCTGTGTGGATCGCCGTGTTTTTTATTTCAATATTTGAAATTTTTTGTTCTACAATACTATGTTCCATTGGTTAATATACATAGTGATAGGTAGTAGATAGTTTCTTAATAAAGTCGTAATGTCCTAAGTCTACTTAAATTATTTATAAGGCCTCGAGCATTACCAGTGTGATTCTTATCATATGACAAAAATCTTTGGAATAATGACCAGGAAATTGGAGAAATACTTCACATAATTATCATATTAATGAAATCGTCAATTAAAAAAGACAAACTAATACCTACTTATTAAAGTCCAAACACACCAGTTAACTTAGAAGCAATATGGAAAACGCACTGATTCTCGCCATCCGCGGCAGAATCTCGTTTAGTACATCGATAAAAGTTGTAAAATGCAAATGATCTAGTGAAATGTTAAGAATCTGACGCCCACGCCCAGTCTTAGCACCGTTACTTTATAAACACATATATTTTCAATCATTATACCTACTTTACCTATATAGTAATAAATGTATAAAGTGACATTTTTATATAAAAATCTTATGAATCATTAATTTATTTCATATACCGTTGTACGTCGTTGTATATGATGAACTCACATTTCATCATTTGATTCTGGATTTAAAAAAGTAGTTAGACTAATAATAGTTTAATGAATAATAAAACAAAACAAACTAATTTTTTGTGCTAGAACTTATTAGATAAATAATAATACAGTATTGTTGCTAACAGTAAAAATGACATGAAAGTAACATTATATTCATATTTTATTAAACTACTGACAACATTGTCAGTAGTGACCACTACACAGTGGTCTGCTGCAATATTTAAAAAATATTTTGTCGTTCCTTTTTGTTCCACAAAATTGTCGTTTGTTCTGATACATATATTAACTCAAATGAACTAGAAAATAATAGAAATTAGTGACTGATTCAACTTTAAGATCTTTCTCACCTTAAAATAACCCAGCCGTTCCTTGAACGTGGATTTGTTTGTTTTAAGTATTACAGTGTTAATCAACTGGTGTACCAGATCACAGGTAGAATACTAGAGCCTTTTTGAATTTTGATTATTTGTATGGGTAAATAAATATCAAACTTTATCTACCATTGCCAAATCAGGACTGTAATATTCGCCCACATATTGTCATTAACATTTTTGATCTCACGTAATTGGGCCTATTGACGACAACGCATCAATTCTTGGTGTGTACTAAACATTTGTATATTTGTATATATATTTTATTAGTTGACTATATTTTTCATGTACTTTTTATATAGATATAGATAGACCCGACAGATGCCGACCCTGCAGTTTACCGACTTTAGCGTTTTTTTTAAATTTGTAAATCTAAACCATCCAGTTCGCCACCTAAATGCATACAAAAAAATGCAAATCGGTCCAGCCGTTTAGGAGGGCGTTTAATATGCCTCTGCCTACCCCTTGGGGGATAAAGGCGTGACAATATGTATGTATGCATGTATTTGATATTTAACACCAGTTAAAGTAAGTAGTTTGATATATTATATGTAAGTTATAAAACTATATCTAATTCCCTATTAACTATATAAGTTACAGTAAACTTTGTATCAATTTAAATGTGATGGGAGTACGGAGAGTAGAGTCCATATATCTAGAAAGCAAGACAATAGACTGTAGCAGTGACTACATTTCATCCGATAATTGTAGAGGGCGCGTCAGCCGATCGGCGATGCGCAAGCGCCCCGAACGGCAGCTAAACGCCATTTTGTTATTAGGGATGAGATCTATCGATAACGCTCGGAATTATTTATTATATCGACATTTAAAATGATTTATGCAATTTATTATGCGATTTGGTGAACTAATGAGGGTCATGTAAACGTTAAACTATTTCACATATTATTCATTGTAATGTCAAAGATGAAAAAAGTATTAGTTGAAATGTCACAATAATTTCTCATATATTAGACAAATGTGCAACTTAATTGATCAATCAGACTTATTGGAATATTTTTTTTCTAAATTTAGCACTTACTAAACTTATAGAAAGTATTTAAACAAAGATAAATGATACTTAGGTGTTAAAAATATAATTCAAAATTGCAAGCAAAATTGCTTATTTATTGACTAATTGTGTCTAAAACAAAACCTATACCGGTAATAAAACCAAAACTGTGAAATATGTATTGTATTAGCATCGTAGGAACTCAGTAATTAAAAAAAATGAGTTTAATTTTAATGGTCTTGTAATCTTTCACGTACGAGTATACTGCACTGATACATCACTATTCCGAGGAAACGGGCCGTTAAAAATATTTAATTTGGTTGGCGCGTAACCCGTAATTACCCGCTACATAGTTATTCACGATCTACCGGCTGTGAGTAAATCCACTGTTCAATTGGTTTGGAAATGTTTACAGACACGGCGGGCGGCTTGTTGATCTGTTTGTCAATTTACGACTGCTTCTTTTTTTAATTATTCACTTACATATTTGACCAATTGCCCAGAGAACCTTTCTTGAATCTTTGGAGTTTACCTTTTTAAATACCTAAAGGATTGTAGTGAAACTTTCTTGGCAATGTAAACCAGAATCTAAAATCGCAAAAATAATAAATCATTTGCGAAGTTTAGTTCTAGTTTTTGGTATATTTTCATTCAAGCTCGCGGCTCGTCTCACAGCTCGTTTCGTTGTTCGTGCAAGAGTCTAAATGGGGTATTACAAATTTAACCGTGAAGCATGTTTGGTCGCTCAGATATTTTGATTAAAGATACACGAAAATCCTATATTAGGTCCATAACTTTAATAATTTGAATATTTTAAGCTAATCCAAAGATTACGAATATCTAATATTCAGTGAGATAATCCTAAAAGCTGGCATAGTACTAGGAACCTAATCCAATCATACCGTAATTTTTTACATTCAATCCTACAAATCGATTGAATTAATTCTATAATTGATATACCTAGTATATCAGAAATATTTTTCAAAACAGTATTAACGTGTCTTATTTCATTAGTATTGATAGTTCACTAAAACCAATTAGAATATATAAAAACCTGTTTGCAGGTTTAAAAACAAGTGTGCGAACTTGAATTATTCTTTCATAATAAAACACTAGCCTTCTTCCCCTTTAGTAATAAGCCTATTCAATAAAGTAATTCACTTAAGTAAAGGGGTCGGGTTTTTTGTTAGGCTTAATGTGAACACTTGAGAATGGTGAAGAATAAAGGTTGATAGCTATAGAACAACGACCTTGAAAGTCAGTTGAGTTCATCGACTTTACAACTTTAGGAAAATCGTTCCAAATTGGTAATCGCGGATTCATAAGAGAATCTATTGATTCGTGACAACATGTGAGAATCGTATCACATAAAATGTTTAAACTTTAAAAAGTTACTGTGAACTCTCAATTAACCTTAAAAAGCTAAGTGCATTTAATGGTTCTATATATATAAAACTGACAAACTGATCGATCAACGCACAGTTGAAACCGCTGGGACTAGAGTCATAAAATTTTGTAAAATAAATATTCCATAAGTAACGTAGGAGTGCACTAAGAAAGAATTTCAACTCTTTCATTTATTATAGTGAAAATTTGTTGTTTATAGTTTTCTAGTAATTATCGCATTTTTGAATAATTTTTGAATCTTCGTGCAGTTTTCAACCTTTCCGTTAAATTGTCAGTAAATAGCAGTGACTATATTGCAATATCTAACGCTTTACAATTTACCTATCTAACCTTATATATGTAAGAAGTACATTGTAAAGTGTAATAATATTTCATAAAGTACCTACTACTAGTAGAATTAATTTTGATATCTAAGGAATCAAATTTGTCAGTTTTTTATTTATCAATTTGTATTCGGTAGGAAGTAATAAAAAATAACTAAATACAATAACATTTAACAAAAAACAGAAACGTTTCTATGCATATTTTACGAGAAACGCGTGTTTTTAAAGTAACAGCTACCTGAACCCAGGTAAAGGCTATTGTGTATAGCATATATGGAGTCAGACTGTCGCACCCGGGCCCCAGTGGTACGGTACAATTTGAATAATCATTAATAAAAACGTTATCAGACGTAAGACATGAAAAATATAGCCTCTTATAGGAACACGGCAATGGGCTCACCACCTGTTACGTGGAACAAAAATGCATACGGTTAAAGGTAGGCGTTTAATATGCCTCTGCCTACCCCTTCGGGGATAAAGGCGTGACAATATGTATGTATGTATGTTATAATAACAGAGTCCGCGAATTATTGCCAATTAGATTGACAGAATAATTGCAAAATAATTCTTCATATTTGCGAATATCAAGCCTTTTATTTTCTCCAAATTGTAAAAATACTCGTGTTTATGAATAGGGCCTCACAAAGATCTTTGTAGCCCAAGCGACTTTACCTGCTATTGGTACACTTGCTGACTATTGAACGAGGCTACTATACGACGCAGGCTATTGGGGATTACGCGGTTGGCATTGACGGAAGGGGCAAAAGTACTCGTATGAAACGATTATTGAATCTGCAGGAAGTGAAAAAAGTATGCCTGGATCACGAAGCCTGGCGAACTGGCCATGAACAAACACGAAACATGAATTTACGTTCACCTGTTTTTGGTTACAAATAAATAGGCACGTGTATCGCAATTTCGCAAAATTTTACCTATAAGGGGGTAAAACAGGAGTTGTACTGACTGACTCATTGATCACGAAGTCTATGAAGCTAACGGAGCTATGAAGCCTGAACTTTGCATGGGGTTCCTTTTAACACGTAGGTACCCCCTATGTAGGGGTTTTACGAAATTCTATCCCTAAGGGCGAAAATAAGGGATAAACGGTTGAATGGAAGATTGTCATTTTCAAAGTTATTAACATTTACCTGCTTTAGAAGTATCTCCTAAGCCCTGTATTACCAGAGAGTTCGGTGTTCCCACGAGAACCGAAACTATACGGGTAAACCACGCACAGCATAAACATTAAACATATATACCTGAAATTTGGTAAATGTATACTTAAAGTCTACATTCACCAAATAAGATAAGAAATAAAAAAGGAATACCTGATATTTCCATGGAAACTGGAACTACGAGGGAGAAACTACACATATCCTAAACTATCAAATATACCTGAAATTTGGTGAACGTACTCATTAGGTACTTACCTTGAATCTAGAAAGAAATACCCGGTATTCCCATAGGAACGGGAACTACGTAGGTAAAACCATACACAGCCTAAAATTTCATGAACGTATTTTTTACATACCAACATTACATGAGCACTAAGAAAGTAATGCCTAGAATTCCTACGGGTCTGTAATCCTTTGCGAAAGAGGATGCAATGTGTGTAAAATGTATATTAAGGTCTCGCAGTTTCGCCCGCGTGTACTTGTTACTCATCAACAAGTATTTCGATTTCATTCGCTTTTTTGTTGTTAGAAAGGGACTTCAAAAGTTGTTTCATAAGAATAGCCATCACGCCACTGTCTTTAACTGATCTCTCTTTCTTTGCCAGTTTCTCTTATGTAGCATTTACGAAGTTGTACCGGTCAGTATGTTTGATACCTACTTTGTTCTTGTCTGCATCATCTATGATAGTAAGTTCTCTTGTAAGTTGTAGGTATATAGGTATAGTTATGCAAGAAATAAAAAAAATCTTAGAGCTATAATCAAACTTTTATCCACTGCTTTTATGCGTAGTAGCAAATATGCGTAAGAGTAGGTGTAATATGAATAACCGTCGGTGGAAATTAAAAATATAATCTTAACTGCCATCTTAATATTTCAAGTATGGCGTTTGTAACGACTCGCTACTTATCTTAGCGAATGATTTGTCATACCTGGAATACAAATCTAATTGGACATTTTTAAAAAAATAATGAGGCCAGTAACTTGCTAAGAGATAAAATTTCAATCTTGTTGGGAGACTATTGTCTGAACTCCGAACCCCCTAAAGGAGTCTCCGTTGTAGCCTCGTCCGTTGGCAGGTACAGCTAGCAGATAAAACCGCTTGGACCACAGGGATTTAGGTACTTCATCTTAAACATAAGATAGAATATTTAACAGATCCATTATATAAATATCGAACATGCAATACCAAATGAGTTTATTTTGGGTGCGGGGTAAGAATTTTAACTAAGATATCGTATTGTACCTTTAAAAAGGAAACGAAAAGTTCCGTGCACACTTTGCTTAAATTTACATCTATTGATTCATTGAGAATTTGCACCGTGGCAGAAGTTATCACACAAAAGCCTCGCAGAAAGAATTTCTATTATGACGTGTTACTCAGCAGTACAGTGCAGTGCAGGTACAGTTTTTAGCGTGGAACAAATGTTTGTTCCAACATTAGGGCCAGATTCGCGTGGCATCCGCCGCTCATCCTTACGTGGCCCTCGGCTATAAAGGTGCACCATAAAACGGGTCTCATTTTATGACCGTTTGACGACGTTATATACGTTTTTGAAGTTATTTCTTAGCCGGACCGACTATTGTAGCTGCGTGACCACTTCGCTTCAAGTTTTCAAGCTATTATTTTTATACAAATGTCTTATACAATTCCGAGGCAATGGATTTTTAGCTCAAATTTCTTTGAGATGCCTTTATAGTTTTATTTTAAGATCTAGTTCTAATGTCAGATAATCAGTTTAGGTTAATTTGTTAAGGGATCGTGCTAGCAGAGAGTAAAGGCTCGGGCTATCGTGGAGAAAATCTGTAATCTCGACAATGCTGTATCAATATTCATGCTTACGGTCGCGACCCCTACTATTTGCATAACTGCGCAATGCATTCTCTCAGTTGCAACTGTTCTATTGTTTTATGATCTAAATGACCACGCGATATAGGGCCAGTCACGATGATCATGTATGTTAATGTGTATAGACGCATGTTTATGGATTGCACTACATTGTATAAGTATGAGTTATGAATAGGTTTGCTAAGATAGGAGTAAGCAGGACAGATGTAGAGAAATTAACACGAGTGAAAATGTATGCATCATTAGAAACACTTCAATTAGAAAGTTTGGGTAGTACGAGTATATATATGTCTATTCCTTATCCTTATTAATATTTGAAGTTAACGGACGCTCCGCGATTTCACCTGCGTAGTTCGAGAGCCGAAGACGGTAATCAACAATACACACGTGTATCATACGACGTTTTTCAATACACTTATGAATAATATAATACTAAATAAAACAAATAGATATTTTACCTTGGAGTTTTCCGGTAGTAAACTTTCTTTAAAGTTAAGGGCTTCACATCTATATCGGGCGGTGTAGGTACTACATAAAACGTTTTCTTCATAACTAGTACTTGTAATTAATATATAACGTTAATTTCAACAGGGAAAACGAATTGTGAAACTTTTTGGTACTGGCGGAAAAACAATTATTTCGATTTTTTTATGCGCGCGCACTGACCACAGAGTATAGAGTGAGGTTTCTTTTTTTTTTTGTTAAAGTTTTTGTATAAAGTTTTAAACACAGATACAGCAAAAGTTATATTTGAGTGAAAGTTTTATTTATTATACACGTACAAGATGAAATTTTATATTAAAATACGAAGTTGTATGAAATGAGCAAGCAATTGGTACGTACGAGTATATTAATTTATTTGCTCTATTGAACGCGATCTTTCTTGATTCGATTTTATTAATTTTTTTTTAAATTTTTTTTTGCATCTCAACTAATAGCAGTTTTCCAACAGCTACCAAATTTCCGAGGATTATGTATGCTGATGACAGCACTGTGGTGTTTAATAGTAACGATTTTAACAGTAACATCATTAACTCTACTATTACCTCTTTGTTTGAATGACTGCAGGCACATAATCTCAATATAAATTTAGAGAAAACTCATATGATGAACTTTTGTCAAAGAGTAAACACTAAGAAATTAGAAATAAAGTATAATGATAAAGAAATTAAATATGTCTCTGTTGAAAAGTTTTTAGGTCTGCAAATTGAAAGTAAATTACAACGGAAATCACAAGTTGAACTGGTGTGTAATAAGGTAAACCGATATGCATATGCTCTTTACATGTTAAGTAAGACTGTCAATAGAGACACTATTATCACGGCATATCACGCGTTGGTTGCATCCACTTTGAGATATGGAATCATATTTTGGGGAAATGCAACTGGAAGGGATTCCGTTCTTAAAGCACAGAAACGTTGCATCCGTTCTATTTGTGGTATCACCAGTACAGTTTCTTGTAAACCGTATTTTATAATGTTGTTGTTTTGTTTTTTTTTTATTTTATTCGTGCCATGCATGTATATTTTTGAGACACTAATGTTTGTGAAGCGAAACTGGGATAAATTCTCAGTTGTCGCAAGTAGCCGTAGAGCTGACAAACTATACCTGCTCCTAACTAAAACGAACGTATTACATAGGAGTATATTTGCTATGGCTCCTAAACTGTACAACAAACTGCCGAAAGACATTAAGTCGTCGGAAATACAAGTTTCCTTTTTTTTCATATCTAAAAAAAGACTTAAATTGTTTTTATTAAGTAAGGTGTATTACTCTGTCGAAGAATATTTAAATGATAATATAACTTAATTCAATGACATATTCGATTCACATATAGAAATTGTATTTATTCTTTATTTGATTGATAGATATATTGCATTATGAAAATTTTATTATTGAATGAAATTTGACATGTGATTTTTATGTTTTGAATTTTATGAATGACATGAAATTAATGAAAGCCACAGTTTTATAATAGGTATCATTATGTGCCTAATTGTCGTGAGATAAGAGCCATATTATGAGTAAGTATATTGAAAATACTATTTTTTTTATGTAAGTCCTGTATACCATATGCATTTAGTGAAAAGCTGTTAATGTGGAATTACAAAAATACATTTCAGTTTTATTTATACATAGATGGAAAATTATGTTTGTTTTGTGTAATTATTTTTAGTCGTAATGAATAAATGGAGCGATGTGAAGTGTTCACGGAATGTTGGTGGTGTATTAACATTGCTAATAACAGAGAAAAGGAGATATAACGACGTTTCTAAATAGGTAGCCAGTTCAATCTTGACCTAAACTCCGAAACATGGTCTTTATATCATACTTCTGAGTCCATTCCAGAAGCGGAAATTTAGATTATGCAAACGTTCGAGATTGTTCTACTGCTCTTCCTTTGCATAGGATACTATACGGGGTCATTTGTAAAACACCAACAACCTACTAGGAGTGGATAACTAGGGTCAAACCAACAACGTTTGTTCTATGACTTTTGACAATTCGTTACGAAACGAGTACTATCATACATTGAACCGTCATTCGAGCTGCGTCATAGGTATTTGCTTTATTTTATTCATACCACTGAGGTGGCAGACAAGCGTACAGCCCACCTGATGTAAAGTGGTCACTGTATGCCTATGGACGTTTTCAACACCAGAGGTGTAGCACTCGCGCTGCTTTTAAACACACCCTTTATAAACCTGCTAAGTCCCCTTTTGAATAAGCCTTAATGTGAGGGTAAACACTGTCTATAGTGAAGTGCGTTGATAGAAGGTAGCCGTGGGCATCATATCAAACAACTTCTCAGAGCACAAATCGTTGTACATGCGATAGAACACGCATAAGGAGTCTCTCTCAAAGTCTCTTCTGTCGCGAAGGGGTTCGACACCGCCCGCTAGTTCCCCCGTATTTGGCGATGTGGCTATATTCGGATTATTCCTAAAAAAGGCGACAAGCCGCCAGATGACCCTAAGTCGTACCGACCGATCACATTATTGCCCTCCTTGGGAAAGCTTTTAGAGCGTCTCATAGTACCGCGGTTCCTGCGGGGCGGTATTAAATTTCACGAAAATCAATTAGGATTTACAGTAGGGAAATCTATTATTGACGCAGCGATATCAGTGTGAAAAACTGTCACTTCATCGGTTTGTCAATATGTGCTGGCCATCTTCCTAGATATTTCCGGGGCTTTCGATAATGCGTGGTGGCCAATGCTATTTATAAAATTAAAGTCTCGCGGTTGTTATAAAAATATTTACTCTCTTATTTATTCATATTTTTCACAAGGTACAACAACTTTAAAACTAGGTCATTATTCTGCTACCAAAACGTTAACAATAGGCTGTCCTCAGGGATCCGTGCTAGGTCCACACTTGTGGAATTTAGGATAAGATGACTTTTTCAATTTACCATTACCGGAGGGCTGTTCAATGACCGGATACGCCGATGACGGTATGTTACTCGTTCAGTCAAATACTCGTGCGGGACTCGAGAGCTTGGCCCACACGTGCTTGCTCATCGTTGCGCAGTGGGGCGTACGAAACAGGTTATTTTTTGCTCCTAACAAAACATTTCAGCTGCTTTTGAAAGGAAGTTTGAAAGTACCACCACGCATTAAATTCAATAACGTTTAAAACTTCGGTTTGCTATTTAGGATTGATTTTAGAGAGAAATTTTGCATTCGTTGAGCACATAAAAACTGTAGGTGAAAAGGCTAAAAATAGCTTTTACGCGTTGTCGAGAATATCTACTGCTACATGGGGACTTTCGTTCAAAACACTGAAGGTCGTTTACCGGGCCACTTATCTAGGCTGTTTGTATTATGGGCCGATAGGGCTACTATTGGGGCTGCACGGTTAAAGTTACTGCAAAGTCAGCGACTTGCCTTGATATATTTATGCAAGGCCTACAGGACGGTTAGCACGGAGGCTCTGCCGGTGATGGCAGGTGTCCTCCCGGTTGACCTAGAAATTCAGAGACGCGCGGCTTTATACTATTCGGCTAAAGATGGCATGGATGATAGGGTTTTTGTTAGCAAGAGATCGCCTTAGAATTGCCAGGCTGTATCGTGAAAATGTACGTGAAGAACTTTTAGACGAATGGCAGCTGCGTTGGAACACTTCCATCAAAGGGCGCCACCTCTACCGGTTTTTCCCAGACGTTCGTGAACGCCTGAGAATATCCTGGCTGGAGGTTGAACACTGTGTTGCTCAATTTCTTGGTACATGGTAACTTTAGGAGCAAATAACATTCGTTTAAGCTGGTGGAGTCACCGTTCTGTCAGTGTTCAACTGCTGATGACAAATATGAACAGACCGCCCATCATATACCTATACTTTGGGAATGTAGCATTAGGCAAAACGAGCGTTATAATATGCTTAATTGTTTACAAGTAACATCGGGAGTAGTTTACTATGCGGATCTCGTGGCATCGAGGGTGAATTTTCGTGCTTTTAAACGTTTCTGCCATACATATTACTGGAATCAAACATAGCTCACATAGATAGGACCCATTCTATATCTACTATTACCGTGGTGCTTCCCTATTTCTATAGGATTTACACCTAGTTGCTGTCCAGGTCTCCCGCTTTTCAAAGGAGGGAAGAGGCATTACGTACTTTTCCTACTTCCTCACATTATCTTCTGATTAATTTCGTTGCGGGTTCCAAGACATGCTAACTTCTCCTGGGACTTCACCGAGATCGAGCTCGGTGTAACTTTTGTGGTGTTTTGGTCATTGCTGTAGATCCTGGTTTACAGGAGTCACAGTAATGGGAATGTGGGTGGGATTAGTCCCATTACTATAAATCTAACGTATAGTATTTCACGTTCAATAAACAGTTTATGGTTTACTTACCTCAGAAACGTAAGTCTAGTACATGTTTCAGGTAATTCAATCTGTAACAGTCGATTATTCAATAAAAATATTGATTGTCTTCGTGGGTATTGACAATTACAACAATTAGAAATTGTGCACGCATCATTCGATTTGGGCATGGTAGTCAGTTTTGATACAACTTTGTTGTATGGAACAATTTTAATAGAAAAACCGGTTGTAGACGAATATACACGTAATTATTTTATAAAACATTTTTAGTTCTCTGTAATATAATTTTTAAGTTTATTTATCAATTATTGTATTTACTTGAAAATAAAGCGATTAACAGTTATGAATTCAAATTAATATATGTATTATGTATGGACGTTTGTTACTCTTTAACGCAAACACTATATGACATGAATTTTAATGAAACTTTGCAGTAATATTTTCAAATATTTTATTGTCAAGTTTCAGGTACTTGTTCTCGGGATAAAAGTACCATATGTCCGATAATAATTTCCTATGGATATGGAACAGAAAAAACTTTATCACGAGTGCGCCGCGGACGTCAACTAGTCGTGAAATAAAACATTTATATACCTACGTAATAACTGTTGAAAAATTACAATTTATAAAAATACACAATATCTAATGGTGAAAATAGAAAAGCAGGTTTTAGATTCATTATATCGCTATATAGAGTACAATGACTCTGCATTAGTTGGTTAGCAGTCGTGATGAAGGTCATAACCACGGCCATTTTCTATTCACGATTAAGTATTCATTTATGCTAGGACAGTACAAAATGTAGTGTAATTTTTGGTATATACAAAATACGTTACAGGTAACGAGATGTGGCAAAGTTCGAAGTTAATGTCCTGTAATCATTGTGTACGGGACGACTTGAAGATCGCATAGTACAATGATACCTACGTATCTATATACTAGTACGTACAGTAACTGTGGTTTCGATTTGTTTTGTTTACATGATTTATTATATAGTCTTTTTGTTGATTTTATATTTTTTATAGATGTGTAATAACGTAGTAAATAAGAAAATACATAGTTAATATACTTTTAATTAGATTTTAAGGTAGAAATCGACAAAAATGTGCCGCGGCTCTCGTTACGGTAAAGTTTCGAAGTAGCTTAGTAAAAATTTGTAAATATTGTGTAATTACTATTGGTTAAAATGTAGACATTCTGATTTGACTTGTATTTTTATCCAATAATAAATAATGCAAAAATTGAATAAATACACGACCCATTTTGGGTATCGATACAGTCAACCGGCAACAGTAACCAGGAACAGTCCTCAGGAACATAACAGTCCACTACAGAAGAAATCCTCAAGAATCCTGAAGAAATCCTGGACCAGAAGAATAGTTCTAGCAAGAATTTACTGTGGCAGATTGTGTGGCAAGAATAAACGGTCAAGCACGATCTGGCATTGCGGTTTTCATTTAGTACTTCACCAACCCCAGTCCCACCGAACACTACAGCGGGGTAAATAGTGCTCCTCACGGTGCCCTGCTGTACATTTTGGTCCTGGTCGAGCCGGATTGTGAAGTACTGAAGATTCCAAGATGCCAGTAACCAGATCGGAGGGAAGAAGCCGCAAGCACGTGGAACAGACACCGTCATCCTCGGGGGACACTGCCGCTTCCTCGAGGACCGGTACAACCGGAGCAACAGTCACAGGGACCACCACCACGGGAGTCACAGAACAGACAAGATTAACCCCCATGGCATTGGAGTCCACATCAAGCCCGGTTGAAGCCATCACCACGCCGCCGCCATGCGTCGCTTCGGTCCTCACAGACGCCGCCGCCGCCGCCACCCGGTCTGCCGCCGCCAGAACTATCGCCGCCGTCTCGACTGTCACCGACGCCGCCCTGCTCTCCGCCCATACAGAAGAACCAACTGCGGAAAGGAGGGTGCCGGCAACGTACAGAACAGAAGCACCTTTGTATATGGAACAGAATATAGGAGCACCCGGTCTGCCGGGCCCAAGCAGACAACAGGACCACCTCGCCACCAGCCGAAAAGGGGGTAAGGGGGGGTCAACTCGCAGCAAGAACAAGACTTACAGAATTGCAAAAGCAAAAGAAGAGCTCCTGCGACTACAAGTTGAACTAGCAACAGCGCGGATAGCCACGATGGAAGCCGAGGACTCCGAGGATGAAGAGGACAATGAGACCTCACCGAGCAGCAGAACAGAAGCCAACGAACGTGTCGACCACTGGTTGAAGACCCATGAACAACCACCCAAGCCTACGGTCACTAACGAAACGGACCACCCAGCCAAGACTCCCGTAGTCTCAAGACAAGACGCAGAGAAGCAAGAAGAGGAACCGTACTCACAGTCAAGGCATCCACCGACGGTTGCCCAGCCTGACTTCGCAGGACTAGCCGCAGCAATCACCAGCGCTGTCAAAGCCGCACAGCGCCCGAAGTTTATAGAGCTGCCCTTCTTCAGCGGGTCACATCAAGAGTGGTTCCCCTTCCGTGCCGCCTACTACGAGACGGAGCACATGTTCTCAGCGGTCGAGAATACCAACAGACTACGGAGAAACCTTAAAGGGAAGGCAAAAGAAGCCGTCGAGGGCCTACTTATCACCAGCGCTCACCCATCCGAAATAGTGAAAACCCTGGAGTCAAGATTTGGAAGACCAGAATCCATAGCAATAATGGAGATGGAAGCACTTCGAGGTCTACCACGATTAACAGAATCAGCACGTGACATCTGCATCTTCGCCACGAAGGTCTCCAACATAGTAGCAACATTGAAGACACTGGGCTGCATCAACTACATGTACAACCCGGAAGTCTCGAAGACCGTAGTCGACAAACTCACACCTACGCTGCGATACAGATTCTACGACTTCGCTACAACTCTGCCAAGGGACGAACCAGATTTAATGAAAATAGAAAAGTTCCTGAAGAAAGAAGCCGAGCTATGCGGACCGTATGCACTACCTGAACAGATAGTACCGCATACTCCACTACAGAAGAGGTCGCAGAAGATACACAATGTTACAGAAAAAACAGGTGATTCAAGATGTCCTATATGCCAAGAAAAGGGACATGCCTCAACAGACTGCGAACAGTTCAAGCTGATGAAAACGGAAGATGGGATATAGCAAAGACCAAGCGTTTCTGCTTCCGGTGCCTTCATTACAGAAACAAGACGCATCACTGTCGAGTCAAGCCGTGTGGTGTCAACAGCTGCAAGTACTTTCATCACAAGATGCTGCACTACAACAAAACTACAGATAGGCCGACAATGAACAAACAGAATGAAGACACAACAGAAGCCATCAACTCAGCCTGGACTCATAGAAAGAAACAGTCATTTCTGAAGGTCATACCAATACAGATCGAAGGACCCAAAGAAACAGTCGACACCTTCGCCTTGTTGGACGATGGGTCAACAGTCACTTTGAAAGACAGCAACATCGCCGACCACATCGGAGCAAGAGGGCCTACGGAAACTCTCAAGATAGAAGCCATCAACGAGTTGAAGACAACAGAAACAGCCTCAAGAAGGGTCAACGTTCAACTTAGGGGCCGTAATGGATACGAAGAAAGAATACAAGCACGCACCATCACAAACTTACAAGTCTCGTCTCAGCAAGTTCCAGTGAGTCTGCTCAAAGGATGCCGACATTTAGAAGACATCAGAGGGCAGCTCACTTATGAAGAAGTAAAACCGAGAGTGCTGATAGGTCAAGACAACTGGCATCTCCTACTGACATCGGAAACAAGGAAAGGTGGAAAAGACCAACCAGTGGCTTCACTCACACCACTGGGTTGGGTTCTGCACGGAACCTATAGTAACACCTTTGGGAGAACCATGAACGTCGTATCGCACATCACAGAAAAAGCTGAAGACAGAGTAAGACAGTACTTCGAGATGGACGCGCTGAGTCTGAACCCTAAGAAGCCCAAGTCAGATCCAGAAGTCAAGGCCCTGCAAATCCTAGAGAAGACCACGAAGAAAACAGAAACAGGCAAATATGAAACCGGTCTACTCTGGCGTAAGGAAGATATAAACTTTCCCGATAACTACGACCACTCGTTGAAGCGTCTCCTCAGTATAGAAAAGAAAATAGATAGAGAACCCGAGCTCAAGAGAAAATACACAGAACAGATGGAAGCTCTCATCTCTAAAGGATACGCTGAACTCGCTCCGAAGAATACAGTTCCTGGCAAGACATGGTACTTGCCTCACTTCGCCGTCGTGAACCCAATGAAACCGGACAAACTACGAGTAGTCCATGACGCTGCAGCCAAGACGAAGGGCGTATCTCTGAACGACATGCTGCTTAAAGGCCCAGACCTTCTACAGTCGCTATTCGGTGTCATCATGCGTTTTCGTCAACATCCGATCGCCGTGACAGCAGACATCAAAGAAATGTTCATGCAAGTCAAGATACGAAAGGAAGACAGAGACACACTGCGGTACCTATGGCGCGGCAGCCGACGAGATAACCAACCACCAGATGAATACAGAATGACCTCATTGATCTTCGGCGCTTCAAGTTCTCCATCAACAGCGATTTACATCAAGAACCTGAACGCTAAAGAGTATGAGCACAGTCACCCTGAGGCAGCAGCAGCGATCATCGAAAAGCACTACGTCGACGACTACTTGGACAGCTTCAAGACGATACAGGACGCCACACGTATCACGACGGGCGTAAGAGAAGTACACACAAAGGCCGGCTTTGAGCTCAAACAGTGGAAGTCGAACTCAACGGCTCTGCTCGAAGAACTCGGCGAATGTCAACATACAGAAGATCTGGAACTTTACAAACCAGATAAAGCAACAGAAATGGTGCTGGGTGTTATTTGGAAGCTCGATACAGATGAACTCAGTTTCAACCTCAGCCTCACCCGCATCCCATCGAAACTTCTCGAAGGAAAAATAACAACTAAAAGAGAAGCTTTGAAGATAGTAATGTCTTTATTTGACCCGCTTGGTCTTGCGTCACCCGTCACCATAAGAGCGAAACAACTGCTACAGGAAGTATGGCGCAGAGGGACAGCTTGGGACACCGAGATTGACAACGACTTAGCCGAAGAATGGAAAAATTGGATGGCTCATCTGAACAGTCTACGTAACGTTTCAATCCCACGACAGTATCTTAGCTACAGTGACACTACTTCACTACAGCTTCACGTATTTACCGATGCCAGCGAGTCAGCATACTCCGCAGTCCTATTATGGAGAACGGAGAATGCCAGCGGCGAAGTCAACCTGTCGCTAGTTATGGCCAAAGCGAAAGTAGCACCGTTGAAGTTAACATCGATCCCAAGACTAGAATTACAAGCAGTCGTTATGGGGACAAGACTTGCGGAAACAGTAATAGAAGAGCACGAGAGGAAGCCTGACTGCAAGGTGTTCTGGACAGACAGCAAAACAGTGCTCACCTGGATACGAACCGGTTCAAGGTCGTATAAACCCTACGTTGCTCATCGGCTAGCAGCTATAGAAGAGAGCTCCAAAGTCAACGAATGGCGCTGGGTGCCTACCAAGAAGAACGTGGCAGATGATGCCACTCGCGACGTCCCAGCTGATTTCGGAAAGAACCATCGCTGGTACAAGGGCCCCGACTTCCTCTACGAGACAGAAGATCTTTGGCCTACT
This sequence comes from Thumatha senex, assembly GCA_948477245.1. Lineage (NCBI taxonomy): Eukaryota > Metazoa > Arthropoda > Insecta > Lepidoptera > Erebidae > Thumatha > Thumatha senex. Next base: position 15,080,771 of record OX419731.1, on the reverse strand, counting down.
GAACCACAGACAGCGGAGCAACAGATATCTACTGATGAAGAGAAAACTCATCACATCAAACTGAAGACAGAAAAGAAGCTCGCAAATAGCCTACCAGACGTCTCTCGTTTCTCAAACTGGGATAGAATTCGGTATACAACAGCAAGAGTCCTACAGTTCATTCGACTTTGCAGACCACATAAACAGGTAGTCTGCTACAAGAGCACCAAGAAAAATACAGAGGAGGATTCAACATGGAAGAAAACAGTCAAACCCTCCGTCACTCAGACTGAATGGAAGAAAACAGCGTCATCACAAAATAAACAGTTCCTCCGAACCTCCGCAGAAGACCTCAGATTGTCCGAAGAATTATTAATGCGTGCCTCACAAGAAGACTCTTTCGCCGTCGAAATAGAAAATCTTAAGAATGAAAAACCGATCGACAAGGAGAGTCGTCTTCGACAGTTGAGCGTCGTGTATGAAAGCGGAGTCATCAGATTGAGAAGCCGTATCCAAGCCGTTCAAGGCATCACAGAAGAACTTAAAAGCCCTATGATCCTTGACGGTGCACACCCAACAGTCAAACTCTGGGTACAGGCAGTACATCGTCAGCTACATCACTCTGGAGTCGAAGCAACAGTGAACGAGTGCAGACAGCAATATTGGGTGCTAAGAATAAGACCCATCACTCGCACTCTACTCCGAAGCTGCCTGTTCTGCCGAATGAAGACTCAAACACCGCCTCACCCGAGAACAGGAAACCTGCCGGCGTGTCGCCTAGCTCACCACAAGCGACCCTTCACATACACAGGGGTTGATTACTTTGGTCCCCTCACAGTGACCGTCGGAAGAAGTCACCAGAAGAGATACGTGGCAATATTCACTTGTCTCACCACCCGAGCCATACATTTGGAAGTCGCTGCCTCGCTCAACACGGACTCTGCAGTGATGGCCCTAAGAAGAATGATGGCACGCCGTGGTTGCCCTACAGAAATCTGGTCAGACAACGGCACCAACCTAAAGGGAGCGGACAAAGAAATTCGACGTGGCATCGACGAAGCAACGCAGGCAGAATCAGCCAAGAAGACAATCTAATGGCGCTACATCCCCCCTGGAGCCCCATTTATGGGGGGGGCTTGGGAACGAATGGTCCGCTCAGTGAAGACGGCCTTAACAGCAACGTTACATGAATGCTTTCCTACAGAAGAAGTACTCGTCACGCTATTAACAGAAGTCGAGTACACAGTCAACAGTCGCCCACTGACACATGTATCAGTAAACGAAGAGGATCCAGAAGCCCTGACGCCCAATCACTTCCTACTGGGGGGCCAAGGGCGAGTACCGCAGCCTGGGTCATTCACCGATCAAGACACAGTATCAAGGTCAAGCTGGCGGGCTTCACAACGCCTAGCAGACCTCTTTTGGACACGCTGGTTACGAGAGTATCTCCCTGAGCTTCAACACCGGCGGGAGCCCCACGGACGAGGACAGCCAGTACAGAACAACGATCTCGTACAGATAGTCGACGCAAACCTTCCTCGCAACGTGTGGATACGAGGCCGAGTTATCGCCACGTACCCTGGACCGGACAACATCGTGCGGACAGTGGACATCGCGACCAAAGGAGGCGTCCTGCGGCGGCCGGTGAAGAAGCTGATAGTACTACCCGTGTCAACAGACGTCGCGCCCGTACTCGAAGATAATGCAACATAGTTGCACGGCGGGAGAGATGTACGGGACGACTTGAAGATCGCATAGTACAATGATACCTACGTATCTATAGACTAGTACGTACAGTACTTGTGGTTTCGATTTGTTTTGTTTACATGATTTATTATATAGTCTTTTTGTTGATTTTATATTTTTTATAGATGTGTAATAACGTAGTAAATAAGAAAATACATAGTTTATATACTTTTAATTAGATTTTAAGGTAGAAATCGACAAAAATGTGCCGCGGCTCTCGTTACGGTAAAGTTTCGAAGTAGCTTAGTAAAAATTTGTAAATATTGTGTAATTACTATTGGTTAAAATGTAGACATTCTGATTGGACTTGTATTTTTATCCAATAATAAATAATGCGAAAATTGAATAAATACACGACCCATTTTGGGTATCGACACAGTCAACCGGCAACAGTAACCAGGAACAGTCCTCAGGAACAGAATAGTCCACTACAGAAGAAATTCTCAAGAATCCTGAAGAAATCCTGGACCAGAAGAATAGTTCTAGCAAGAATTTACTGTGGCAGATTGTGTGGCAAGAATAAACGGTCAAGCACGATCTGGCATTGCGGTTTTCATTTAGTACTTCACCAACCCCAGTCCCACCGAACACTACAGCGGGGTAAATAGTGCTCCTCACGGTGCCCTGCTGTACACATTGCATTAAGTATTTTAAGCTATGGTTAGACCTGAGATGAGTCACCGTTGTGATATTTTCATTTTCGGAAGTCACGTTAAGCTATTGAGGCCAGGAGTTGGATTTAAAAGTCATACGGATTGAAAAAAATTCAATCGCAGGAACTCACACCCTTTCAGTTTCAACTGTGTGTGATCATTTTCAATCAGGTGCGTCGTATACTTGTCTGCCTCAATTAATACTTTGAATTTTTACTGCCTCGGTAGCACGGTGTTAAGTGTATGCGACTGTCGCGCATAAGGTCCCGGGTTCGATTCCTGGTCGGAATAAATGTTTGTGTGATTCACAAATGATGGTTTCGGAGTTTGGGTGTTTCCTATGTATAAAATGTATGTATTTAGAAATATATAAGTTTGTATATCAGTTCTCTAGATCCGATAGTACACGTTTATAGCTTAGTTTGGACTAAATGGAGCTGTTTAAAAAGTGTCCCACAATATTTATATTTATAAATTGTCTAGTCCTTGTTGTTCAAAGGTTTTTGTTGTCTAAGAGAGCTCGTCCATCATATAATAGGTGTTAGTAGATGAGATTTGGATGAAGAGCAACTTACAATGTTAAAATTACAGAGAATTTATATTGCTTTTTATTCGGTCTATTAGTTTTAATTCCTACATGGATACATACATATTGTCACGCTTTTATCCCCGAAGGTGTAGGCAGAGGCTATACGCCCACATTTCACCGTATGCATTTTTGTTCCACGTAACAGGTGGTGAGCCTATTGCTGTGTTGAAATGGACAGGCGCAGGCTGTGGCGACCTGCTGATGAAAATATTTAAGCAACCCATAAGGCCTTCAACCAGGCTTAACGATTTTACTGGCAACCGAGACCAACGGCTTAACTTGCCTTCCGAAGCACGGAAACGCTGGCGAATATAAATTGCACAAAGTGGTCACCCATTCAAGGACCACCTATAGCGAATGTTGCTTAATGCAATGATCGTTTACAGAACACTGAGCAGCGGGGCCACGAGTGCTTTTAGTTTTAAGTCCTATAAGTATTTAATCTATTTTGACAAGATAATGTACAAAAAATCTAATGATTTTATTTCATTTCAGGTAAAAGTTGCAATAATATTGTCACAAAAGTTTCTCCATCACCTTACTATGTAAGTAATTAATTTATTACGTCTGTTATAAGACTGGTATTTGAGTGCATATGAAAAATACTTTTATGTGCTCCGTCGCTAGGTCATAAGTGTGTTTAGACCAATAAAAATGACAAATAGAAGCAAAACTACAGATAACTTCCACTGAGCCTTTTAATAGCGACCTCGCAGTAATAAATTATATTTAATGACCACTAAAATAAAATAAATTGGAATTTACGAAGAACCAGAGTACAAATAAAATAATGTTTCCCCTTACAAATCTTAGGTGTATATATTACAGTTGATAGAGATATTAACGTTATTAAAAAACTCTATAAGAACACAGGTGAGACTGTGACGAAACGGCCCAAAATATGATACTGAATGGCTTATTCTAATTGATTTTCTAATTATTTGTTTGTAGAACAACTAACTATCTTCACGCTGTATCCCAGTCAGAGAGGATAGATCGCCAGGCTTCGCGATCCATGCATACTTCTTTCGCTTCTTCAAGATTCATCAATCGCTTCATACACGCACTTCTGGTTTTCCGAGTACTTAACTATTAACCCGAAAAGAGTTAGATGTAAAACATCTTAGCCAGAGGCAGTGTAACATAATATCAATGGAACCTAGTTAAATTCACGTCTTATAATATCTACTGAAAGCACGTCTTATATGGCATAAATTTTACTAAAGACGTTTTTGGTATCTTAGAACGTACCTAATAGATTGCACCGTCTTTGGGCTTTAAACATGTTTGAATGTCTTTAAATATAATTTGTGTTAGCAATTTATCATGTTACACTTACGGTATTTCGATTGCGTCTAAGGTCTTCCTTCCAGACTTTTATTCGAGATTTGATTCATTGACTTTTGTAGGCTTACTAGTTGAGATCGATTTGGGTCTAAAGAAATGGGTCCGTATTGGGTTGCATAAATTTTCGAGGCATAACTTAAAACTGCATAACATTTTTTTGCATACTCTTCGTTTTGCATAACGTTCAAACAGAATAAATCATTAGGCATGCTTTATTTTCCCATAACTTTTTTATAATAATGATATACCCGCATAAAATGTTTACGCATAATTTTTTTTACAATAACGATTACTAATCATAACATTTATTGTCATATTACTTTACTCTCGCATAAAGATTACAAGCCATACATATAGAATACCATAATGTTAACGAGTAAATATTTTTATTAAGCTATTGCATAGTTTTTATCACGGGCTTTGAGTGGGCTTTAATCAACAAATTACGTAAGGAAAAAAACCTAAGACGAAGGTCACACGAAGTTCACCGAGCACGGCCGAGCGTTGGCTTAACGTATATGTACATATATTATATGGTACGATTGTACGAAGCTTGCACGGATCGAGACGTGATGATAGTAAGAGTGAGGCTGAGGATGAGGGTGACTGTGAGAGTGAGGGTGGGGTGAGGGTATTTTTTTTTATGGGTTTTTTTTGTTTTTTTTAGTGTAACTTGAATTAATATCAAAGAAAAACAAAGGTATGCTATGCAATAACTTTACCGCGGCAGTCTCCGAGTGCCACACGTCTTTTTTATATCTAAGCTTGAACTGTCTAAGATTGAAATGCCCACTGATTAAAAATGTCGATAGTCACTTTACTGATGTTCAAAATTTAAACACTTATATTTAGAATATATAAATAAAATACAAAAAGAAAGTAGGTAGATTAAAACGAGCGATTCTATTCTGGCGCATCGCCGGCCGCTGCCGCAGCCCGCTCGCTTCGCTCGCTCGGCTCGCGCGTTGTGAAAAAAAATAACACTTAAAATATCGTTTTATAAGTTACAGCTTAAAAACTTGGCTATGAGTGAGATGATTATTTACAATGGTGTCTTATCATTTCTTAAATATTCTTAGTCAAATTACTATTCATTTATGATTTAAAAGGTTATCCATACCTCCATTATGCGTTTTGTATTTTATGATAAATTATCTTTAGGCGTATAACATTTATACCCTTTACATTTATGCTGATTAAAATTATGATAAAAAAATTAGAGTAAGTTAATGTTATGCCAATAAAAAAATAAGTACAAAAATAGTTCAAAGAAGCTCTGCTTAAATTATGACACAAAGTCGGGTAAGAAAAATGGGTATTGTTCTTCCGTAAATGCATCAGTTCCAGGTTGTCTGTCACCTTGGCATTCACAGTGTTGAAAAACGCAAGTTCTCGTAATACCTCCAGACATTTTACATTGGTACATTTTACATACCTACTACCTGGCTACCTCGGTGGCGCAGTGTTAGTGTATGCGACTACCGCGACCGTGTAAAAAATGAGCCGCAATATATAGATTTATTATTATTAAACAAGTTACTCCAGACATTATACTTGAAAACCCACCTCACTTTGTTCAGACTATTGAGAGTATATCACAAAGCTATATTTATTGCTTTTTGGCCTAGTCTATGCCATGACTGCATCTGTGGCGCGGTGGAAGTGTATCCTACTGCAAGAGGTCGTCGGTTTCGATTCCCACCCAGGATACAATTTTGTGTGATGAGCACGATAGTTTATCCTGTGTCTGGGTGTTATTTATCTATAATATATATATTTATATTATAGATTGCATTGCCATACAACGTGGCAATGCGGCTAGCCTTATGGGAACCTTACCGGTTGATTTTGATGGGGAGGAATTCTTCGACACCTAGTCGGGGCATCATTGTCAATCTTGTAATAATTCCTACCACCCGCCCCCTTCTTTTTGTATTGTTTTCTGTAAATATGTTAAAATTTTAATTTGTTAATAACCATGTAATTGTTTTTTATGCACTAATCAATAAATTTTTTTAAATAGTTTTGAAGATATATATCTATAATTTTTATAATATATATGTATTTAGAAATATATAAACTATCTTAGTAGTAGTAGGTAGTCAGAGAGGACAGATTGCCAGGCTTAAAAAAAGAAATATATAAGTATGTTTATCAGTTTCTGGTTACCATAGTACAAGCTCCGCTTAGTTTCGAATCTGATAGCGTTGTTGGAACAACTCCCAACGATATTTATTTTTTCATTTATATATACGAAATACTTTTCGAAAACAAAGTTTTATATTTCGAATAGTACATTTTCTCTGACGGTTTACTATTACTCTAAACTTGTTTAGCTTATATGTGACGGTTTTTGTCTAACTTAATGACTACTATAATATTTCGGGTTAATACCCTATATTTTTTTTTGGCATGCCCGCAATAACCGTTTAGCTGGAAGGGTACTAGACACTGAATAAAAATAGCACTTTAAAGCCTAATTAATGTTAACGAATCTCAAAGTTGAATATCCAAAATTATATAATAATATTTACATGTAAAGTGGGGATGCTGTTTTTTATGAACACCATGGTGTGAAACATTGGATGGGTCTCTCAGAAATATTACAGGTTTGCTTGAACTATTATACTACACTACATGGTTTTCTATTACTATTATATTGCCATAACTAACTACTATTTCCATGTCAAATTATAGATTTAAGTACTAAGGATCCATAAGCTAGGGTGTGGACAGACGTACGGACGGACGTGATGAAAGTGTAAGGGTTCTTATTTACTACAAAATCCTAAAAATAAAAGTTTAGTGACCGGTCTATCAGCTCACATCTCAAACCACTAAACGGAGGCTCAAAAGATCTCTAAAAAGGGATTTTTGAAGCAAAGCCATGGGATGTATTTGAAAATGATTGTTGCATTTTTTTTTTGAAATCACCCTCAATATTTTTTTATAAAGTGTGTCACAATATTAATGGTTATTTTTATAGAGGCCTTGATTCACAATAGGAAGTGACCATACTACCCTCATAAAACCACACAAAACTACACTAAAAAACAGGCTAAATACACAGAAAATTGTTTAAAGCATATTTAGCTTCATAAATAATTAGCTTAGCTTTTCTAGAAATGGAGAGATATAATCTAATGAGCAGAATATTTAGACAACAGCACTTATGAGGATATTGACAAGGGCTTTTATAGGCGTTGGCAACGATAACCTTGCGACCCTACTCGACAGTCGTATCGAAAATGGGAGATTTAATAAAAGGTGTAGAGTATAGATCTGAGTGGGTTTAATAATTGTATTAGTCTATATCTTAGTAGTGCTTAAGCACGGGCCAAATTGGAATGACACTAAACTCCTTGCTGAATCAGCATTGTCTGCTGTCACGAGGTGGCTCTGCGAGAATCTTCTTACATTAAATATTGACAAAACGAAGTGTCTTACTTTCGCAGCAAATGCCGCATCCCTCCCCCCTTCCTCTTTTAGCTTAGTCGCCCATGGACCAATTTGTGGTAATAATCCAAATTGTGACTGCTTGCAAATCGCTTGTGAACCGAAAATCAAATACCTTGGCGTCTGGATTGACAATCACCTCTCCTGGACCGAACACATAAAAGTCACAACTGGGAGAATTAGGAAACTGATGTATCTATATAGACAGTTGCGCTTGGTTTTGGATGTTACTTCACTTAAGATGGTTTTTCATGCCCTGGTACAGTCAGTGGCAGGATACTGTATTGCAGCTTGGGATGGTGCAGGAAAATTCAATCTTCTTACTCTTGAAAGAGCACACAGGGGTGTCTTGAAAATTATGACATTTAAGCCTATATGGTTCCCAACCTCTCAACTTTATAGCGAACTAAAAATTCTAACGGTTAGAAAGCTTTTCGTACTAAGAGTTGTACTCCGTAAGCATACTGAGCTTCCTTACTACGGTATCCCTTAAAAACGTAGATCTGATAGGATCTGTGAAATAGAATTGTGTAGAACTCAACTTGACAAACGACATTATCACTTTTTAGCCCCCTCACTGTATAATAAAATAAACAGAATTTTAAATATGTGCATACACTAGTGTACACTCCACAACTTTTCCAAATTTTATGTACCTTATTTTACTTAATTCATTGCTACTTGTAATAATAATAGTTTATTTATAAGGCATATTTAGGTTTAAGATTGTCTATTTATAAGGAACACATGCACGGGAGGAGGGCGTTAGTGACTGTGCCACAGTCACTACTGCAGTCACTATCAAACTATGTTAAATGTAAATCTGTCTGTTCCAAATAAATATATTTTAATATAAAAAAAAATATATTTATTATTTATTTTATTATAACAAAAATTATGCTATCAAAATCGTACAATGACTATACAAGATTCCGTAATTTTGAGAAATTTGAAGGTTTGTGGACAGATCAAAGAATATGTTTATTAAGTAAAATTCCTATTTCAAGGTAAAGAGAAATAAATATATACTCATGGATATTATATGCACCTTAATACACGCTTAAAATAGAACAGGAATATTCTTCGTTCAAAATATATTTAATCTGGTTCTGTAAGGCTAACATACTATGAAATTTTTTAATATCACTTTATATATATTTGGACAATTAATTCAGACAAGAAAGTGTATATAGCATAAACATTCCGCACGCGTCATTAGGTATGAAAATAAAACAAACAAGCTATTATAATAAGTAAGCTTTTGTATACTATGTAAGCTATAATTACAAAAAAAAAACCTTGTTCATAATATTCAAATTGAAAACCGTTACAATATTTTCATAATAGGCAAGATACGAGTACAGTTATATCTATTAATATTTGTCCATCGACAGATAATCTATATATATAAAAATGAAACCCGTTTTCCGTTGTCACGACATAGCACGAAAACGGCTGGACCGATTTGAAAAATTCTTTTTGTATCGGATAGCTCATTTATTGAGGAAGGTTCTTAGCTATATATCATCACGCTACTACACAGGAGAGCGGAGCAGTAATCATAAATGTCAACAAATCGGGTAAACTTTCATAAGTAATAAGCGACGGGATTAAATGGGTGCCACGGGGTTGGAAGTATGTCACGGACGAAGCCGGGCAGGTCAGCTAGTACATAATAAATTATCTGTTCTTATAAATATCAAAGGCATCTATTGCCAAAGACCTTATAGTTATAAGTATGAGGTCTTTGTCTATTATATTGACATTAATTTGAAACTACGAGTGAGTGTGACAAGTTTGAATGCGACTTTATATAATAGGACTACAAAATGATGTCGCCTACTAGGATAATTAGGATTATTGGGAAAATTCCAGTTACACAGTATATCTGCGACATTGCTTAATTAAACAATTTGTATTCTGTCAGTAATTTGCTATTACTAGTACAGAAATTTAGAGACTACAAGAAAAGTCAATAATTTTATCAGTTCACTTGTCTTGTAAATACAAATTGTATAAACAGTAGTAGGTAAACATAAATAACACTAGAAGTGGTTACCTTGTAGTAAACACATTCTTCCGCATGGTCTGTATATATGTATGTAGAAGAGGGGTCAACGGTATCTTTGCCCATCAAAGCAATAAAAACATGCCATGATAAAGTGGTGCGACGACAGTTACGTTTCCAGAATAGATCGGCCATTTTTAATTAGTGCCTGTGTACACGAGGCACTATTAAACCAAGATAATAAATTAACACTTGACATATCCATCAAGTTATTCGTTTATAAGCCATTGTGAATATGTAGATCTGTGGAGGGATTGAGCTTTTTATGTGAGCTAGTTCTACCAGTTTTATCGCGATTATTTTTTTTCATTTGCGGACCTTTTGATCGTTTTTGCTTATCGAATACGATCATTTTAGTCACGCTTTTTAATGTATCACTACATTGAAAAGCGTGACTCAAATGTTGTTTAGAGAAAACAAATATTCCCGACGTATAAAATAGGGAGCAGCAGAAACCGGAACTTGTTTGTTAGTTCCGATCCAAGTGACTTTAAACAGAAAAGAGATTGCACAGAAATATTTCGACGTCTCTGTCGATAATTAGAAGTCAAATCCGCTCATAATATAAATAAATGTGCTTAGGTCATTTTCACATAAGGTTACAACTACGTGATCAAGACATTCATATAAATTGCAGATTACAGAAATATTTGTAGCGATTCCGAAATCGAAAGACGCAGCATCATCTGTTCCAAAACAAGACATTTTATATGATTTAAATATGCTATAAATGCTCGTAGTCCAACTTGTTCAGTCGTCTTACGCTACGGTCAGTCCTGAGATGTCTTTGTGGCCTTCTTACCTGGCGGTTCTATGCTACGGAAGACACGGTAAACCTTGTGAGTGTCTTCGAAATTTCTACAGCATTAAATCCTGTGTCTTTCTCTATCTGTGCCTGTGTCCATTTCAATACTATAGTATGCTCACCAGCTCCATCATCATCATCCGAGCGCTGTTGTGTCTCGCGACGCATGGGGTTATTTCGCACGTCATAGTGAGCCCCATTGCTCATTGCCCGTGCTCAACACATATTGGCATATAAGTTATCTCTGTCTACCCCCTCGGGTAGAAAATTCCGAATTTTTAACTAATCTCCTTAAGAAGACATCTCTCGTAACTTGAATGACATATTACAAATCTTGTCAATCCCAATTATTAAACTAAATTACTCAATTGTTTGAAAGGTGGTTCCACGTCGGTAGTATTCAAAATGAGGTTCCAACCCACAGCATGCGTTAGCCATTGCGCGACCGCGACACTTAGAGATTTGCAATCCGATATTCTTGCTTCAAGTTAAACATTTTATGACTTTTAATAAATACTTATATTTTATCGTGAAGGAATTCGATAAATACTCCCGCTAGATTACCTACTGAGTCTTTATACATAGCAATATAAATTAAATGAGCACTTAGTACAAAAATTATAACAGGAATTACAAACACTATACTTTTGTGTAATTTTACTTATGAATAAAATTCTTCAACAATTTAATTCGGGTGTTAAATCCGAGTATGTCCCAATTTTATGGGACTATCCATACTAATCTATACTCAGGATCTACTGACCACCGATTTTGAAAATTCTTTCACTGTTAGACAGGTACACTATCCCTGAGTGCTATAGGTTAGAATATACCGGGAAACGGGTTCGAGAACTTCACTTTTTCAGTACTTTAGTAGATTACTTTGTAGATTTCTGCTTTAGACTCTGTAAGAAGGAACTTGATTTAATAACGGTTACTTTTTTACATATAACCCTAAAGAACCATGAAATAGAAAAAAAAATCCAGTACCACCAATTCACAACCCACGTTGCACTAAAAGTGTTATTATAATATAACAACAGTAACATTAATTACTAGCCAGCAGCAACAAGAGTTTTAAGTGGTCCAACGCATAATAAGACAAAGGACAATTATGCATAGCAAAGACATAATAGCATTGTCATTATAAATCAACCGAAGATATTGATCGTAAATAAAGACGCGATTTATGACAAAACAGAGATATCTAGCGGCGTTAAGCCCTTGCGTAGTGTTGCGTTCATATTAGAAATGCATGAAGATAGCCTTTGCTCTTCTGACGAAAATGTCAACTATCAAATAAACAGACGGACATTCCTATATATGTATGCGAATATATACGCCATGGCAGCTTTCGTTACTAAGGCATGAGACGTGGAGTCGATTTCCATGATAAACAAGATATTCTTCCTTTTTAACAAGTTTTTATTAGCTTACTATGTACAAATGTGTGAAACAGTAGCATAGTTTAGTTGGAGAATATATAGTACAGGAGATAACGAAAAGCAGTCATAATGCTCCTGCAGCCAGAAGTGGCTATCCCCACGATTCTAGAATACTTTCAATTCCTAGAAAAATAATAACAAAGAAAAATAGTCTGACCAAATTCTAGGAAAGCCAGGCTTCAACTACCGAACAGGCTTCGTTCACAAACATTCATGCATCTTCTTGCATAAATAATTTACATTCCGTAAGCAATAACTCCTACTCTAGAACAATGATTTTAAAATGGCGATATGCGAAATCTGGTATGGTACGAGACAGTCATTTACATACCTACGAAGAATTGCCATGCTTGCAGTGTGTTTTATTTATTATTTGTCTGATTTCATGTTTTCAGGCAATGTTTAAATAAATTAGATGAGCTGTACATTTTTAGATTTGTACAAAGCCTTTAATTTAGTGAAGCTTACATGTCAATAATATTATTGTAACAATAAATAAAGTAGTATCCAGTATTCGCATTTAAATCACACTCTGTGTATGGGATGAGGATGTTTAATACACCCTTTAATTGATATGTTGCGTGCTGAGTTATTGCATCTGATCTGCACTCCAACGTGTTCCTATAGCAATTCTATTGGGCAATTTATTTATATTGATTCCTATACTATTTCCTATCTCGCTTCAGATAACTCTAACTTGTTTAACAGATTGCTAATAAACGCTGATAAATTATTTTATTTCAATGCACGATCTATTTTGTTTTTTGTTCTACACATAATGAAAAATTTCGTCAAGATCGGTAGATTGGTTGGCACTAAGATAGAACAAAACTAAAATACAAACATATTTACCGTAGCGTTTAATTTGCCTTGTAAAAGTATACATATTTAGTATTTCTTTAACACGTCTCGGACTTTATAGGTTGTGAGCAATATGGGTTTTGAGCACTTGCATATTATCGATATATCGATGGATCCAAAATGGAGTGTAGGCTATGCGCGTAGGTGATGGAATGTGGTATCTAACATGATCCCTATATAAACTTATCTGTAAATGGTCCTGTCGTGTAACGTTAACTCCTATCTCTACATTAGGCACCATTAAGTTTACTTTAGGATACCTGCTGTCATTAATTATATCAGAAATATTTTGTCTTATCAGTTTTAGTGCAGGATTTTAAACATGTTAAAGTTCACTGAGTTGATAAATTAGTATTGCAAATTTTATTTAAAGATAAATTTAATTAATCACTTTGAAAGCTGAAGCCCGCCAAAGAACTATAGAGGAACGTATTTCGGAAATTTATTAATCTCAACTAATAGAACCCATTAATACATGTCACAGGTCTGATAAATTGTTTGTAAAATTATTCCATTGCCAATTTATTGTAGTTGATGTATATTAGAGTATTGCTGAATATAGAGGTTGGTTTTTATAACTTACACGTAAACCTAAATGTACCTAACTTAAATGCGTTTTTTATTTTTGTTTTAGCGGGGAATGCCTTTACGCACCGTCATCCCTGCTGCGGGGGCAGCAGGGACGGTGTGTGAGGCTCCCGGCCCGTGGGAGAGGGGCCGTCCTACCCACTAAACCCCGCGGTGTTCCGCCTCACCTTAAAACCGGCTCGCAGGGTAGGCCTGAGGTTAAATCACTGCGAGGAACTTAAATGCTTAACTTTTGAACAAATTTCTATAAAATATGTTGGGAATTATTGTGAGTTTGGTGTAAAATCAAACTCTATCGAATAATTTACTATCTTTTTTTAACAATTTAGTGACGTGCTTTATTAAAATATAATATTAAATTTATATTATAACTTCATTTTATGTATCTTATTAAAACATCGACTATCATCGATCTTTAGACCAGTTACAGACACCGCTCTTTTAAGCTTATTAGATAATTTATTCAGAACATTGTCCGCTGGTTAAACGACCAATTTGTTATGGACTAAATTTTGTGTTCAGTTTTACGCACCGTGCGCATGGGCAAGCCACCAACCCGCTGTGTTCAGTACGCTCTTGAATAATTGTTACATTTAGTATACTTGTATAATAAATGAATGCTTATTTACTCTGTTCACACTTTCATGTTTTGACAAAATTGTTTTATTAAAATTTTTGAAATAAGTATTTGTCTTTATTGCACATAGAAACGGAAAACTGAGATAAATGAAATATGTAATTTTGACCCCCAACATATACATACACTTTGGCTACAAATTTAGTAGTCAGAACTATGTAAGGTGTTTGTTTTTTAGTAGAGTTCTATAAATAAGATTTAAACTTTTTGATGACATAATATGGTTTTGTTTTGACACGATATCGGAGAATCACATTGAACTTAACTTAACAAGTTGCTAATTCATAATTTATTAAGCTTTAAAGTTCGCAAATATTTAAAACGAAATCTTTATATATTTCAGAGTATTTAAATAGCTTTTTTTTTGCGTTGACCAGGATATTGATACAACAATATGTATTAAAAGGTAGGCTCATTTATCTAGCACTAGTTATGTAATAACTTAAAAATAAGTACCAAAAGTAAAAATAATCAGGGATATAAAAGGCACAAAGCAAAGCTATGAACAAGTTTAATACTTACTCTGCGTAAATAGGGCTTTTGAGCAAAGACGAAGTGAGAAATATAGACTTATCTATTCATAAGTATATGAAGAGTTCTTTGACAACTGCATAAGAATGCTCATAGCGTGAGAACTAGCTATGTCCACTTCCAAGTTATGCAGAATACGTTCGATCCACGTCCTTGATGCGTGACCAGTTACTAAATCAGCAGACTTTACCGAACAAAGCGTGTATATTTTACTTTGAACGTCATTCATGTCACTCCACGTATTTTACCTATTTTTTTTTTTTCTTTACTATCGAGAGTAGTTTCAATGAGTATCATTTTACTAGTTATATCAGTACCATAATGGCAGAACGTCGTATTTTTAAATCTCCAAATAAGAATATTGCGTAACCGGAGTTGAAGGTAGTAGACAACAGTAGACAACAGGATGCGAGACATTTTTTTCTGGTGCCTTGGTCATAATATGTTTAAGGAACGCTACAGACATTTGTAGAAAATTATATAAGAAAAGTCACGAAACAGTAAGATAGCAAGAAAAAACAACGCATCAACAACAAAGTGACAGAGTTATCAACTGAGAATTAAAAGATAACTATGCCTGTGACAGAAAGAGACAGCAAAGACAGCTCGGTCCATACATTCTCATTTTATTAAGTGAATCTTCCACGTTTTATAAACACAGATACCTTTACAAAAATATACATGTACTTTCAACATTTAGTATCGGTTTTGTATTTAACAAAGTGTTCTGGACGAAAGTCCTGTATAACAAATAATTTTATAAAACTGATCGTCATCATATTAAGTATAGTTGTGGGACATAAGGTCATTCAACTTAAGCCGAACTATTTATATGAGGTAAATAACTAGGCTAATGAACTTTATTTTGTTATTTTTTGGATTCTGTCCGTATGTAAGAAGTATCAGTGGTAGACAAGTAGAAAATACAAACGGAAATAGCACGTGAATCAAAGATGACCGATTAAGATGAAAGCCGTATCGAATTCGATTATGGCGCAGTGGTATGGCGGCGCGTACATCCCAGCTTCTGATGACAGAATCAAGAATGCGATTTAAGATTTTAGGAGGGCTGTGTGTACGTATAATTAGCGGCGTGGTAGCTGGGTAGTTAGTGTGAGTGGCGGGTTGTCCACGTGACGATAAATCATAAGTGCGCAGGAGTCGCTGGGCGGACGATGGGCGGAGCGAGTGCTTTTTAAACGGTTTTTAGAGTTTCGCGACGGCCAATGCACGAGTAATTCGGGCATCCTTTTCTGGCGCCTCATTATGGAGACACTTTTTCGATAATTAGGAGTACCATGATTACGACTAATTTCTCGGACAACGAACTCGAGTATAAAAAGTAGTATTTAATTAAAACAATACCTATCCAAATAGGAATTTCTTAAAGCGTAATAAAAAGGTAACTTCGTTTCCACGAGGCAGTTCTTTTCCAACGAGAAATTCTTACACAGCCGCCGTTCTTTGTTTGCTTCCCGATTTTTTTGTAACGTTGTCACCCTATAGCAACTAATTAATACCCCGACGTCGGTCGCGAGCGAGCACAGGTTCTCTTCGATGTATTTGCACTCACATGTTAGTTTTTATACCTCTCGGTCCTCTATTGTTCTCTGTGGAATCACATGATGTCGTTCTTAATTCCTTCTCGCCGCCTTATGAGTCCTGAATACTGATTGAAGAACTAATGGCATTGTATAGCGTGTATTTATTACCAGAATAATTTCACTTCTAAAATAATCTTCTTGTTCCTATTTTAATAGCTTATTGGTCTTGGATTGACTTCAATTGGGATTATTTATTCATTAATCACTCAGAACCAATAATATAATAAGGTACTTCCTACATTTAAACTATAATCGACAATGTTGGGATCAGGTACCGTTTGCATTAGAGTGTCAGAACCTAGTTCGTGGGCCAGCAGTTGTAACACTTGTAGAAGCAGAGAGAGAGAGAGAGAGAGAGAGAGAGAGAGAGAAAGAGAGCGATTTGAGGTTTTCTGAGATGAGAGTTTTTAATTTTTCAGCCGACAAGTGTCTGTTGCAACTAACAATAAGAATCACAGAAGAACACGATTAAACGGTTGATCAAAATAAACATTCCCAGCCTTGATAAAGATAGAAAATATCATATTATTGGAGAGATGAGGCAACATTTAAAATGCCTCATAACAGCTAGTGATCACCTCGCGGGCGTCACTATCTACATATTTATACCAGATACAATTCAAAACCAGTTTCTTTCTCACCACTCGATTCTAACAAGAATTTGGACTCATACAAAAATAAATACTGTCCACGAAACATGAGAAAGGTTGTATCATCTATTAAAACGTTTGCTATCTCAATTTTAACCTAAAATCTGAGTAATTACGACTTGGTTTTGGTTGAACGTGCTTAATGCTCAATATGAGCTGGAAATGAAAAGCCATACAACAGTATTTATTATGACATTCGACAGTAAAGTACAAAATTAATTTTATCGAGGCTTAAGAACTTCAAATTTCTCTTCAAGTTCACAGACCATGTTATAATAGAGAGTTGCTTACAAACTATTAATTGAAATTTATTTAAACCCAATATGCCCATCTCACCATTACCGCTCTGGTAGAGTACAGCTCGTGGGGAAGATTGGATATTACTTACTTATCATTCACACCTTTATCCCTGAAAGGGTGGCAGAGGCATACCATACTTCCACATTTAACCGTAAGCATTTTTGTCCACGTAACAGGTGGAGAGCCATGTTGCCGTGTTGAAATGGACAGGCGCGTGTTTTGGGGACTTATAAATGGCGTTTTTAAAAACGTTTTCGTTTCTAGAAAAGCAATTAGTATGCTAACTTATTCTAAATTTAAATTTTGAAGTGGACTCGAATCAGCGTCTTCTGGTTCAACGCACCAGACGCGTTCACCAACTACACTACCGAGACCTACTCGAAACTGACGAATTTATCCACCTGTTTACGTCTTAAGGTGACGTAAGGCGCCATCGAGCGGCACTTAGCAAAGTTGCTCTATAAAATATTATTATACTTACCTTTTACACATAGTTAGAGATCACATATTTTTCGCATTTCAATAGATCTCATTATGAGTGCAAGGTCGAAAATCTTCGAGGCCCAAGCGATCTTATCAGCTAAGAGACGGGGCCACGATGCAAGTAACCTTATGGGGTTGGTCAGACAGCAGCCGCTTCCATTAAATCAAAAGCCAAATGATAACTCTATCCTAGCAGACACTGGACCTCATGTTCCAGATTGAAGTGACGTTAAGAAGCGGCCGGGAATACAATAAGATAAAGAAGTTGGTACTTATTTCTGTCTACAAATTAATACATACTCACACGCCTTTCAAAAACCAGCTATCAAGAATCATTTAATTAAAGATAAATTAAACCTTATTGAGTTTTTGCGAATAGTCTTGTCTAAAATTTTTTCACCGTCCACTTGAAGTATTTAAACGATGCTCAAAGTTCTATATAAGATTTGATTCTTAATAATGAGAAATGTTAAACGTATTCTTTAATAGTGTAGTAAAATATTTTATTGTGGTCAAGCGCCTAGCATCCTTCATTAACAATTCATTGAGTATAATATAATACTTAGTACGTAATTAACAAAAAAATATGATAATTAGTGCGTATTGATGCTGGGTTCACAAGAAGATAATTACGGTAAATGACACTGTGAGTGATAATGACATCTTATATTACTTTCATTTCTAATTGTAGTTTAGTTTCATTCTTTATTGCACAAAGACATTAGGTACATTGTTAATACAATATTTATAAACAATGATGTACAACGGAGAGCTTAACTGAACACTGAGTTTTCTCCCAGCAAACCTTTGGATGAAAGAGGAGAATGTTCAGCTAAAGGTCTATAAATTGTGCAACTAGAAACAAAATACAAAAATTTTATCCGCGGTAATGACAACATCAAATACCAAAGTGTCATCAAAATAATATTACTTGAATGTAATGTTATGTGAAAAAGTGGTTAATTAAAACATTTTCACACTGAACGCTATAAAATTAGGATGCAGAGAGGTAGGACACCTATAAGATACAGCATATTGTTCTATATTTTCCAAATTTCTTTGACGGTAACATCAAACTCAGCATAGATTGAGTCTCTTGAGATAAGCATATCCAAAACTGGAGGCTTATACCCCAAAGAAAATACCTACTTACGGTCATGGAAGGCGCAGGGATATAAGTGATAGAAAGGGGTACGAGTACAGAACAACCGACTGAAAAGGGTCGAGGTGTCGAATATAGGACAGATCATCACTATCTTCCACTTTCAATCAGGTGCGTCGTATGTTTATTTGATAACTTACAAGTTAAAATAACTATTATAATAGTATAGATAACTGGTGCTAATTCTATTGTTGAGACCACTAAACTAAATTTCTCTAAAATTTTCTTATTTTTATTAAGACATTCCCAAATGCTATTCTGTTATTAAGTCGAACTAAAGTTGGTGATATCATAAATAGCACTTAATTTGTATCTGATATCACTAAAATTAATTTTATGTGAAAAAATTGAACAAGATGTGAAAAACGTACATGGACAGTCGAATGTAAATACATGCCGACTAACTTGGTGATTGAATTGCCTATGTACATTTTTCACGTTATAACGTGTGTAAAACGTATCAAACAGTTACTAAAATTAATAAACGTCCCACTAAAATTAGACTTTTCACTAAAATTAATTATACTAAAATTAAAAATGTCTAAATTTTGTGTGACGTTAAATTTGTATCTGACATCACTAAAATTCATTTTATGTGATAAATTCAACAAAAAATGATAAATATACATAGACAGTTCAATCACTAAGTTAGTCGGCATCTAAATACATGTTTTGTTGAATTTTATCACATAATTTTTAGTAATGTAAATAAAATAAATATCCATCACGCCTTATCCCCGAAGAGGTGGCAGAGGCATATTATATGCCCATTTTTTAACGTTGAGAATTTCTGTCCCACGTAACAGGTGGTGAGCCCATTGCCATGTTGAAATAGATAGATAATTTTTAGTGATGTCAGATACAAATTTTGTGCTGTTTTTGATATCACCAAGTTTAGTTCGACATAATAACAGCAATAGCTTTTGACACTCTCTGAATAAAAATAAGAAAATTTTAGAGAAATTTAGTTTAGTGGTTTCAAGAACAGAATTAGCACCAGTTATTAGTTCCCTAAACATGTTACGTAGTATATTCCTAGTGAGAAAATTGTAACATTTTTTTAATAAACCGTAATTGCTCAGTATTTAGAAGCTTGAAATGATATTGTGTTTAGACACTGCTTGAGAATAGACAACATCTAGACACGTATTCATTTACAAGTAAAACAACATAAATACTTGTCTAGCAGTTCCAACAAGTCGTGATAGAACTCAAGTATCTTATTTGTCAGAACGATGGAACAGTTACAAGTTCTGTACCTACGTATTTTCTGTTAGTTGATTACTTGCTTTCTAACTTTGTTGAAATAGGTAGGATTTTTCTTTCATCGTTTGTAGGTTTTTCATGTAAATTGCAGCCATGATTTGCATATTGACCCATTGAGCAACACGATGTCTTCTCTCTGCTGCGAGAAAAGCTATCTATACCTATAAGAATATTATAAAACAATTCAGTCAAGTTTTTCTGAATAAGGCTTAAAATTTATACGTCTTTTAAAAAAAAAGCCAAACTAGGTATTTAGGCAGTTTTCGATAAGCTTTTGGAAAGCCATGTCTGATGTAAGAGAGTGTGTAATTACCTGTAAACGTTTCATTAATCCTTTGGATTTACTATCGTCAGTGTTCACAAAGGTAAAATTAATTGTATAATCTTGAAAATGTACAGTAAAGAGTTGTAGACTTAACATTACTATAAGCTAGAATAATATTCTAGCTTATAGTAATGTTAAGTTAAATGCTCAGATAAATTTAAAGTCAAGTCAGTCTTACAGTCTGGGCGTGAATTTTATTTTACAATATACTGAAGTTTTTTGCTTTGTAGGTAGTTCTTTGTGATAGAAATCCACTAAACTATATACTATATACTCTCTACCAGTGCTTTGTTCACAAATTAACAAGGTATATCAATGTGCAGATAAGGTGAGTTTGGGGATCGAAAGAGTTAGTAGCTTCAAACAAAAAAAATTGGTTTAATACTAGCTGACTTACACTGTTTTGCCATATATAGCCAGCCTTATCACCTGGAGCTATAAAAAGATCCTTACGGTTTTAAAAATCTTAAATAATTCACATAATAAAACATCGGTCAAGCATTTATTAATATTTTGATTAAACAATGTGACATGAGATACTATTAGATATTACACATGGTCTCTCGTATAAATATTTGTAACAATTTCGGGTTTATTCGCGACATATTTAATTAGGTAGGTACAAAGCCACCTTGTACTCTCCCTTTCTCTCTCTCGCATTAAGCAATCGAAGTTTACATTCAATGTCGGTAAATATACCACAACAATATAAACCAAACTTTAATAGGATAACATAAGTATAATTTTCTACCCCCTTTTTCGTTTTGTTTCTCATCTAAGTGCTATAGCGATATTAAATAGTAAATTATCCTCGAGAATGGCGTGACATAAAGTACACTATGGCAAGGTTTACGACAACGGCTAAACATAAGATAAGGGTGAGCTTTTATTCGTCCATGTCCCTTTGAGTAATCGTTGAGATAGTTGCTATCTGAGTTCGTGAGTCTTCGCAATTTTTACACTACTCACAAAACATTAGAGTACCTTTTTATTGACTAAGGAATACAGACAATTGAGATGAAATACGACATAATTATTATAGGGTACTCACAAGGTTATTGGTAAAATACATTTGTTTTTTTGTGGCCCAATCCAGCCTCACTTACAAATGGTACATCTGCTGTAATGAATAAGCTCTTATCGAGGAGTAAAAAAATCGAAGCTAAACTCTTTAGCAACCGTTCGCAGTCTGAACGTCGTGGTAAGACCAACCGCCCCCCATTTTCATAGACGCTGATGTCCGACAGAGTATAGATTTATGAAATAATGTGTTTTTCATACAAGCAAATTGTACGTGTCTCTTAAATATTTTATGTCAGCTTTTTACATTGCTGTTAATTTTTTTATGCTTTAATTTTTTAATTATAAGTAAGTTTTGCCCTTAATAATTATCTTGGTGCAAATGTGCAGGGTACATTTGTGCTGTTATCACATCGGTATCATTTTATTTATTTTTATATTTTTTATTATAATTAGTTTACTTTCAATAATAATAAATAAATAAATATTTAAATTGGTTCACAGTAGTCTTACAATATTAATAGGATTCATGAATCACTTTTGATTCATTGAAGAAAGAACCAATCCAATACAATAAATTGCAAGCAACACTAAATATAATTGATTGCAAAAAGAAATATATAGTTATGACTCAAGATCTATTAATCCCTATAAGGTAAATGGCGTTAACCTCGTGCATAGTTCATAACAAGTAAACGTTATTTATTTATTTAGCATACACTTTATTGTACGCCAAGACAGTATTACATTTAGAAATTTGATACAAAGTAGCATTACAATAGGCGGCCTTATCGCTTCAAGCAATTTCTGCCAGGCAACCTTTGGATGGAATGAATATGACGGTAGGCACTAACTGGTAGTTAATGGTGTCAAGTAAATATAATATTATATACCTACAATAAATTATTAATCAAATTACATGTATAAAAAAACCGAAGAAATTAAATTAAGTAGTTATAAATATATAAAACATACAAGAATTATACACATATAGATAAAAAAATAGGTATTCAGTACATGCAACGAAGAAGAACGAACAATACTTAATTATTGCTAAATACACAATAGAGCTTCAATAACTACTGCAACTTCCTCGTTGGCGTAAGTGGTAGTGTACGTGACTGCCGCATTGAGATTTCTGGGTTGATTCCCAGGTCGGAAAAAATATTTGTATGATCCGCAAATGTTATGTTTCGTAGTTTGGGTGTTTCCCATATACAGGTGAATTTTCCAAGTGTGCCTTCAGGGCCAAATCCTAAACTAAAAGGAATATCGAAAAATGCTCAAATGAGTCGCGATCCCGATTTCATGAAAATAAAAACTGCATTATTAAATTGTTAAAAATTCAATAATCCTAGCTAGGAATAAAAAAAATACACCCCCGGAATAAGTGTATAATTACACTATTCGATATGGTTGTTAATAAGGATCGATTTCTGGGAAGTAATGAAAGTATCTATTTAGAAATATATAAGTATGCTTATCATTTGACTAAATCCCAAACTGGGATGACGTTGCGTAAAGGCATACCTTTACGCACCGTCATCCCTACTACGGGGGCAGCAGGGACGGTGTGTGGGGCTCTCGGCCCGTGAGAGAGGGGCCGTCCTACCCACTAAACCCCGCGGTGTTCCGCCTCACCTTAAAACCGACTCGCAGGGTAGGCCTGAGGTTAAATCACTGCGAGCCGGCAAGGGGCACCCCCGAGGGGAGGGGTCCGTCTCGGGGGCGGCCGAAAAGCGACCACCCCGGAGCTCCCTAAGGAGCTGAAGAATCTAGCCCGCACCTCCACCACTCTCGAGCGCCCCTCTGTAAGCAGAGGAGGTAGAGAGCGGCAGGTACGGGCGTGCGCTAAATGGGCACCCCCTGGAACACAGGAGGGGTGCCCTTCGTCAAGTGACCAGTTGGGTGGGGTCCCCCGACCTTCCGCCCACGGCTAGACACCATTCGGGGGTGAGCATGTACTCTGCACGTCGCCGCCCCTGAACACGACGGCGGGGCGGGAGCGTCTGTCCCGTACGCTCCCGCACCCGCAAAGCCTCTCGTTTGGCCGTCATCACCTCACTAGCAAACAAGCCGACGGCGGCCCAGCACTGTTGGCTGCCGACCATGGCTCGCACCACGGCCGGCAGCGACATATCGACACCAATTATGCCCGTGAGGGTAATACGCGGCCCGTCCCACGCCGGGCACACGGCGAGTGTGTCCACAAGCTTATATTAGCGTAGTTTGGGTTAGATGGCGCTGTATAGATGTTCTACACAAAAAGAAAAACATTTAGATTTTATTTGCACAAATTCTATAAGCCAATACGTTATGCATTTTCAACATATTGCTGTGGCACTAACATGCGGGTTATTTTAGAGTATGGTGGACAATGGTGCTGTTACAGCCGCACTGCAAGTGCGACGGTGCACGACGCACAACGCAGAAAAAAAGAACCTCAATTCTCCCCGACAGCCCACACGCCAACCTATAGCCACTCAATCGTTCGTAATTCTCTAGCTAGTCGAACAGAAACAAACTCGGAGACGCCTTCTTTTAATTCGATTTTTTTAAAATACGTCATTGATATTAATTTCACTATTAATAATTATAATTGTGCAAGGTTGAGAAGATGTACGTGTGAATTATGTTACTCTTTCATGCAAAAACTTTGAATGAATTATAAGAAATTTAACAATAATGTACTGGCTATCAATGCTGAACACGTTGCGAAGTAAAGAGAAAAAGGTAAGAGACAGTTTCTCGTGCTCTAAAGCGAGGGCATAATCATCATGATGATGCTATAACTGATAAAAAAGTTTAATGCTGCTAAGGCTTTTCAAACGACTGGTTTTATTTTCATAACCCTTTCTAACATATAGTCCATGTGTGCGAAGCCGAGGGCGTAAGCTGGTATAATAACGTATTACTTTAACGTTTATATTATTTTATGAAAAAAGATATAGCAAGGTAGTTACAGTAGGTATTAGTATTGTTATTGACTTAAAAGATATTGTATGTGACGCTTAATCATTTCATGTTTCAAAAATTTTTATGTGCTAAACTCTTGGCTCTAAAACAACATAATGACAATAAAACTTCTGCAAATGATTGTCGTAACAGTGTTTCTTAGATTATCAAGATTTTATTGCTGATCGATGAACATTTTCTTAGAATAAAATAGTTATTACTATAAGTTTTAACTGCGCTATTAAGTTTAATTACTGTCGACATTGAAAAAAGCCAGTGAGGTCTACTTAAGACTGCCCTGTTCGTTAGGGTGCGGGAGTGAGCAATGACACAGCATTCTCTCAAGAGATACTCGATTCTTTAGTAAGTATATAGAGCCAGGGCGTAGCTAACGAGTAACGATTGACTTGAGTGTTCTCAAGTACATACCGAAGTCTTAATGATTTAAACTTAATGATTTTTGATGTTGAAACAATAAACAATATCGTTTCGAAGCGAATATGTTATTGGTTGTTTTGTGATTCAGCGTTATATTGAAAAATATGATGAGTTGTAAGTGTTTCTTTAAGCCTTTTTAAAAATATTTATGACTTTCCATTTTAAATCTACACTATGGATGTCTTGAAGATCCGTTTACTCTGAAAGTATAAGATATTTGTACAGTTGACTGGAAAAAATCACAAATATGTTGAGGGAATATGTTAGAAAAGTAGGCCTAAGATTACTTTATCTTGTCGATATGGGGGACATCGATTCGTGCAAATGATTTTCCTGCACGATGCTTATATAAAGTGGGGATTTAAAGACGGTTTGTCTTAAAATAGTGTCAGGTCTTCAAGTAGCTAAATATTTCTAGTCTACGAAATGACGAAAGTCCGTTTTATTTTGAGGTCATAAAGACTTCTTTTGATAAAAATGAAAACTAAATCTCTGTTTATTATTTTGTATTATTTGAAAGTATCAAAAATGGTTTCGATAGATTTAGATGTGAGAATCACCTGTAAGTACCACCCACTATGACCATGCATTATGTATATTTTTGTCGCATTCGATACTGTTGTGAACTAAGTTAAATTGTCAACTTGAATAAAATATATTAATCACACAGCACAAGGTAATACTCTTATATTCTACAGTATAAATTTTACACTGTTACTCTTATTTTTAATTAGGGGATTTCTCGAGGTTTTCCTGTGAGAATTTGGGAATAAAATTATTGGCCTAAAATCATCTTTGGAGTAGGTTATGTATTGTGACAAAATTTGAAGTAAATCGATGCAGAACTTTTGGAGTCTTTGAACAAAATGCGTACATAAACGAACACATATTTGTTATATATTAGAGATTGATAGTAAGCACCTTACAGACTTAGTCGAAACCACACGTATTACACAAAATGTAGCCTAAAAAATGTATCACTGAAAATGCACCTTTCTGAACCTATAATTGAAAACATCCAAATCTTAAACAGTTTTGCGTTGAATACGATATTAAATACCACACAGTTTTTATTCTGCATCAGGAATTTGAATTCATCCCAAGTTTTCACGGAGTTACTGAAATCGTAGAAAGGTTGTAGTTCTTCAAGAATTGTTGCATGTTAATGCTCTTCTTCTTCATAATCTACTTTAATGGGTAGCTACCTGAAATCAGGTCACTATCGTAACTATTGTACATATAACCCGAATAATAAATTATTATTCCGAGAAGGTCAGATGTCTGATCTCTTTTTTTAAATATCTTATTGTCAATTTGGTATAGAGCTCTAGTTCTTGGACATAATTTACTCTATGTAAAAGGAACTTAAGCCTATATAAAAAAGAAAGATTGAGAAGGCTTAATAAACTGAATGAAGAAATGGTCCTTTTAGTGAAGGGATATAGAGATAAGGGTATCCACCTAAAGTACTGTCTCAACAATACATCGGCTGCGCGACGTACGACTCAATGCCTTTCAAGTCAGATTAAGTTAGGAAAGACGCATTATTAATAACAGCCAATAACTTAACCGCCGTTGGAAATATCGAAGCTACTTTTGCTTAAGCGACATACATTTATTAAATGAACTAAGAATGTGTTTCCGGATCGAGAGAGGCTTTGTCATGGCTTCTTGAGGGATTATTTTGTGTATAGTGTGAATTGTCATGTAAGCAATTGTTTATTTAGAGTTTCTATATTATTTATGAAGACTTGAAATGTTTGTTATTCATCTAGCTATCTGCTCGTCGTTAGAGATTATGTATATATCTACAATATTATGTATAAATATAATATGAATATTTATAATACACATCAAGTAAAGCTTGTTTGTCTAAAAATATGATACACGAAACAGTGTTTTAAAGTTATTACAAATAGATTTTATTAAGATTTTTGGTCAAGTAATATTTTAATACATTTTGTATTTTGGCAAATGATCTATCAAGGATAAATCTTTTTATGGATTATGGACGTAAAACTATCAAATTTTTAAAGAAATAATTATACATTTTTTCTTATAACTCAAACCTACGGTTTACAAATCAAAATGATTTTTTATAAAATTTAACTCTGACGTGTAAAATGCAGCAGGAATATTTAATACTAGTAGCCGCCTATAAATATCCCATATTGATTTTACTTAACACATTTTAATTTAAAGTAAAAAATACGGTAGTTTAGAAGTCATACAAAACATTGTCTATTAAAAAACCGTAGACGATTTCGTAGGGTTCCGAAAGTGAAATTGTACAAAATTATTATGTGAGTAATAATTTAAACATACGAGTTTTTCACAAAAATTCCAAGGAAACTATGTAACTTGACTTAAAACTTTGTAGTCTGAACTAATATGTAATAACAAATATTTAGGTTGCGTTAAGACCTAAAAAATAAATAAATAAATATCCATCACGCCTTATCCCCGAAGGGGTGGCAGAGGCATATTATATGCCCACTTTTCACCGTGTGGATTCCTGTCCCACGTAATAGGTGGTGAGCCCATTGCCGTGTTGAAATAGACAGACGCAGGTTGTGGCGGCCGGCTGTTGAAGGTTTTCAAGCCGCCCATAAAGCCTTCAACCAGGCTTAACGACTGCCATTTTACTGGCAACCGGGATTAACGGCTTAACGTGCCTTCCGAAGCACGGAAACGCTCGCAAATATAAATGCCACAAAGTGGTCACCCATCCAAGGACCAGCCATAGTGAAAGTTGCGTAACTCAGTGATCGTTTACAGAACACTGAGACCGCGAGGCCACGAGCGCTTCAAGTGCTTCTTCGTTAAGACCTGAGACGTTACTATTTTCCGGGAGGGGAAAAAAAGTAAAGTCTAAGAGAAAACGGTCACCAGGACTGGAGGAGTCCTGGCTTAAAAGGAAAAGTAAAAGAAAAAAAAGAGAAAAGGTAAAGTCAATTTAATATAATATAAAAAATGTTAAAAATAAAACCAGAGAAAGCCGGGGTAAATAAGTTCTTGGAATGTTTCTTTAAAATAGCCGGTTAGCAGCACTCGTAGCTAAGAAGGGGCCTCGCGTAGGCCTCCACGATGCTAAGGGGCCTCAAGTAAGGCCTCCACGTCGCCGATCTCGGAGAAGCTGGTCGCGAATTCAGACAGGTAGAGGGCTGAAACTAACGAGCGGTCGGCGTCTTTCACAGAGCCGGTTAATAGCACACAACACTGCAGACCATCACTTCACTATTTCTGGAGAGCACAACCCTCACACTCAGCACTTATTCCCGGCATTTCTTATTCCTCCTCTCAAGGTGAGCACCAAAAGTAGACTCATTTGACGGCCCCGGCTCCCTTCTTTTACAGAGCATTTCAAAATTTAAACATTCTAAACATATTTTCTAAATTTATAACAAGGTCTAATATCTAAACAACCTAACCTACTGGCAGCTCTAACAATAAATTAAAAATAAAATCTACGCTTGTCATTAACTGACATTAAAAATTACAAAAGGTAAACAAACATTAAGAGTGCATAAAGACTTAAAATATAAAGGCCTAGGAATGCTACAGACAATGGCCATACAGATAATTTGAGAGAATGAATAATAAAATATTTAACGTAAGTAAACATACATTACAGACCTCAGACTTATAATACACACTATAATATTTTATTCCATATATTCTAAGCCTGGCGATTGAACGCCTAACACGCAATCTAATATCAGACATTCAATGTAAAAATAGTTAGTTTTTATAATCTTTAAGGTAATCTATAAATAAAGAATTATTTTTGGGTGTGTTTTACAACTTCGTGGCTCTTTTTACATAAGCTCCAAAAAGCCGGTCAAAAATTTGTCTCAGTATATTTAACCATGTCATGTAGGTTAATACATGAAATGACATCACTTTAACACGTTTTTATGAACATTTTTAAAGAAATAAGATGAAAACAATGTTTTTATGCATCAATGATTCACATAAAGTAGCGCCTGTTTCTGACAAATGTGTGGGAACAAGTGACAAGGGTCTTAAACATGTTTTGTTTAACAACAATAAACATGCTCTCAAATTATGTTATCATACTGAGAAAAAAGTTTATTTGACGTAAACCTTTTGCACAAAAAATGATAAACTTGACATACACAATATTTTCTGGCTGTTTAATGTTTTTCCTTAGCCCAACAAATGTCATTAAAAAGGTATTTATTTACTTTTAAACGATTGGTTGGCGCATTTCAATGACTGTTCCTACACGTTCACGGTGAAAATAATGAACCTGAAACTATCTGAAATTTCATGTACAACAAATTGCAAGAAAGCGTGAATAAAGGTACTACAAATTAAACAACCGCTGTTTAACCACGTAGACAAAGTGGTAACACTTTATATATTTCAATCTGGAAACGATGCCCTAGTCAAACGAGCCGATTTATCTTGCCAACAAAAGCAAAGTAGATAAATATATTTATAGCGCGGGCTACATATCGTCCGGAGGTTGTTACCGAGTTTATCTTCACTTTGACTTAATGCCCTGTACGGCTTCGGAAAAGCTTTTAAAAGGTTCGCTCATCCCTCGAGCGACGAAAGCTCATATTGTGGTACAAGTCTTCACGTGTTATACTTACTTTATTTTTAAATTTTACTTCGCTTGTGAATGCGTTGGCATTCCTATAAGTGAGTGCCTAGTAACTTCGCATCGTGATGCGCATAATTACCGCGGTATTGTTATATAATAGTTATATTTATATGGATACATTCATATAGTTACGCATTTTTCCTCGAAAAGAAAGACAGACAGACATAGTATAGGCCCACATTTTAACAGTAGTACCTATTTTATCCCACATAATAAATAGGTAGTGTCCCTATTGCCGTCTACAAACGCACAATAGCAAATTTTGGTACCTAATATTGTTGAAATTTTCAATCTGCCCAGAAGACTTTCAACTTGGCTGAACGAATACCACTACTGGTACTGGTAGCCAAGACAAATGATTTAACGAGTATTCCAAATACGATTGCCATAAACGTTCATCCATCTCAGAATTGACCATAGCGTAAGATGTTTAACCAATTGTTTCACAAAGATCATCTACGGAACAATAAGCAAGCTGGGTAACGAGCACTTTTATGCTGATAAGTATTAAATAATTCCTACAGACGAGATAACATTACGAGGGAATATTATTATGACGCCTGTTTTGACGAGAGATAAACGCTTTTTATCTGGTTGATCAGAGTGAGATGCAGAATCTTTAAATATATATATATATATTTAGAACTAACTAACTATCTTCACGCTGTATCCCTGACAGGATAGTCTGGTAGTCAGAGAGGCCAGGCTTCGCGATCCATGCATACTTCTTTCGCTTCTTCAAGATTCATCAATCGCTTCATACACGCACGTCTGGGTATCCGAGTACTTTTGACTTTTCTGTTTTTGAGCAATCTGCTCACGTGGTTTTCATTGAATAGACCACTTATCGAGGGAGGCTATAGGCTATATATACCAACCAGCTACTACCAAGGAGAGCGGAACAGTAAACATAAATGACAACAAATCGGGCAAATTGTCATACATTTTTGTAAAAGCAATAGCGAAGGATTACATGGATGCGGTGGGGGTTCATATTATGCCACAGGAGAAGTCACGGAGGTCAACTAGTATTAAATATTTTTTCTTACGACAAGTGATAGTAACTGTTGACAAACTCGTCTGTTTGTCAGCAGGTGCTTCGCTAGTAGGAGAGGTTGCCTGGGCCCCGGAGATCTTAGTGGGGCCCTTACATCCAACAACTTAAAGCACAAGCCGAAGCCTGTGTCTAAGCCTGTATGTCTGGCTTGGTCTGGCTGTCACTCGTAATGTAGACAGTCTTGTCAGATCCACCTGGTCAACATTTCTTACAAAAATGTAGCATAGTTTCCCACGTGGAAGACCATGTCATACTTACCCATGCTTTCATTAATGTTGCAGTTGTCACGATGTACTCTTGCACCTAAGCTGATTTCCATTCCATTTCCTGGGATCCGTCTGTATACCACATACCTGGACGTGTCCATCCTGTTGCCACATTCCCCACTTCCATTCTTCTTTAGTGGGAATATGCGCATTGTAATTACTTTTAAAGTTGTAGACGGTCTGTTTCTTATCCAGACCCATTTCCATAACTCTTTATTTTTCCTGTATCGCTTATAGCGCCTTATGTTTGTAGTTCCAGCTACGCCCGCCAGTTCCGAGCCTGTGAATGGCCTTTCTTTCCTTTAAAGTTTTGAGCAGCGGACATGAGAAGCAGTTCATAAGAACCTCCATTGCTGCAGTAGGAGTGCTTTTAAATGTCTTTATAGTGGTAGATAAAGTGATAACTTGTAGGTTAAAATAAGGCTAGAAAGAAATATTTACTTTAGTAAGTTATCTCTAACTTAAATGATTAAACACGGTGTTAATAGTTATCTGGTTAAGTTTACGATGCTTTTAAATCCTCGAAGCGTAGACGTTCTAGTTGTAACAATTCGGCTTAGACCGCTTTGTCGGTTACTTAACAAAGATGCCTTTCTTGTAGACAGTGTTTTGCGTATGTGGTACCGGATTTAACATTTTTTATAAAAATTACCTTCTGTTTAGCTTACGCAAATGATGAAGCGCTCGAGTAGGGAGGTTAACTCTTGTACTCAGTGTTCTGTAAACAATCACTGCGTCAACCATCTTGCGTTATGGCTCGTCTATTTTCATTTACACGTCCCGTGCTTCGAGAGAAATGTTGAGCCATATGTCCCACAACATTAGCATGTCCATTTCAATACCGGTTACATATAATAAAATGCCTATGGATGTCATGGATGCCACACCAAAAATGCTACACTTATGCTGGCGACCCTACAAATACCTTACAGGACCACTTTTGACGAACTCCATACTATAATCGTTCGGGAAAATCAAGACAGAGTTCATTCCATGATATAGCCTTTATTGGACTTTACAGTATACGAGCGCTCCTGATACAAAGTTCGTGAATGTATGAAACCTGTCATCATGTGCAATGAAAAAAAAATTTAAGGTGTGAGACACTTTAAATATACTATCTCGACCATCCCGCAAGTGTGACTGACTTGAATTTTTCCGAGATTATAATAAACTGACACAACTCTATGTTTTTCACTAATACCCGGATTAGCTGCAGAAAAATATTTTTTTGTTTTTTGGAAGCTATATTAACCCAGATATTCTTACCTAACGGTATATATTAATCGATCCACTCCGTCACCGACTCGATGTCCGCACCGTGTTCGTGCCTTCTTGACTTTGATATGCTCTTAGTTAGACATCGTGATTATTGAACTAAATAAAATCCGTTATGCAATCGCGTAGTATTCCTGAACGAATTCAATATTATTACAATTATGAGATTTAATTTCAAGGTCTGTGACTAACAGGCTCATTATACGTTTAGCATAATTTATA
This sequence comes from Thumatha senex, assembly GCA_948477245.1. Lineage (NCBI taxonomy): Eukaryota > Metazoa > Arthropoda > Insecta > Lepidoptera > Erebidae > Thumatha > Thumatha senex. Next base: position 15,048,407 of record OX419731.1, on the reverse strand, counting down.
AAACTCGTTCTGAGAGTAAACTGTACTCTAAAATTATAAAATGATCAAGACGTGACGTACACAGGCGCCATCGCCATGACAGTAAGTTTTGTGAATAATTCATTTTTCTATGTTGCTATAGGGCTGCCCCTTTACTGGACTTTTGAACCTTACCTAGTTTACCAAATGGTATACGAAAAAAAAAATTGTCAAACATATATTTCCAAAACTGATTCTCATATTATAAGAAGCTATATGAGCAGGTATGGGTATGCGGAATAGATGCTGAAGTAAAGTTTATGTCGGAGTTTGAATTTTTGTGAAGTTCTATAATATTTCACATGTTCTATCTGTTGTTTAGTTTTACAAACTCAGTTTAGGCGGAAGAACTAACTTTTGTGGTGAGTATTTGCTCAATGAATATTTAATAGGTATATCAAACTGAATTTATATGATTGACAACCCTTAGCTTAGTTATGGGTTTGAACAATATTTTACATTTGATTCTGTATAATAACAGTTGAATTGATAGAAGGTACTAGTACAAAGGATATTTGCTAATATTATTTAATAGCTCAGGTACCCATAATTTGCCTTTTGAATTTCTGTAGATTTATAGGCAATAGGTTCGGCGCCAGCAATTTGAATGTCGGCTTCTGATTGGTGGATGTCGGGTGCGCGGGCACATTTATTTAGGTCATGCAGCCGCGTGGGTCTAGTCTAGCAACAGCTTTTATAACTCCATGTATAAACCAAACTCAAAGCTAGTAATTATGTAATTAGGTACAATTTACGAACATAATAATTACGCAGTTATATTAAAAAGGTAAGTGAAATCTGGCTATACATTGGACATGTAGATTGTTTCTGAAATGAACATTACTTTACTGTTAAAAGTGGAGACTCATTTGTGAGCCTTTACTTTCACAGCACCTAATTCTTTAGCAAAATCGATGTTTTATTGTACCTTTTCCTTTATTACTCCTATATGCTTATATTGTACTTGTATAGGTAGCTAAACGTCTTATCAAAAAAGCACCTACATGTTGAAAATAGGTTCATACTCTTCTGTAAGTGTCATGTAAGTAGTTTGAAAAAATAAATTTTGATGTGCGTTAAACCACGTTAAAGGCCTTATGGGCGGCTTGAAAAATTGCAATTGCAACAGCAGGTAGCCACAATCTGCGTCTGTCTATTTCAATACGGCAATGAGCTCACCACCCACTATGTGGGACAGGAATATACAAGGTGAAAAGTGGGCATATAATATGCCTCTGCCATCACTTCGGGGATATGGCATGATTGAAGAAATAAACATTTTGCACATCGTCGTCTAGCCTAATTTAAGATGTTATACCTACGAGTAAACTAGTAAGTACTATGGGTCCTATATAACTGATAAACATACATTGCAAAATCGTGTAAGTTATAACATTTCTAACTTGAGAACAGGAGAGCCGATTATTAGAAAGAATCCTTGATCCCGAATAGCAAAATAAATATACAAAATCAGAAAAAAAAGAATTACGAAATAAAACAAAAAAATACTAAAATGTTATTTTTTCATACCAACATTGTTTATGGTTCCAGATTTTTAAAAAACTTCCCAATCTTATAAATAAATGACACCTATGACACCTGAGATATACTTGTAAATCAAATCGAGCACTCGTAACGAAATTTAATCCACGACCTATGATTTCGTAATCAGATACACTGGTAAAACTAATAAATGATTCATAATTTACTTTGGTACACGATTTGTCTTTGCATCTTAGTGCAATATACGAAAATTAAAATTGTATTCCTTACTTAGTTAGAGAATATTACAAAAAAATACTGCTCCGATTGATAAACCTGTTTATGCTCAAATGTTTATAAGAACTCATACAAGCGGACTTAAAAACTGGTATAAAATTTATGTTTAGATGAAAGTTTGAGATTAATGTGTGGAAGCCGCGGGCAAGATCTAGAAGTTATAAGTAAGATTTGCTGTTATCATACTCAGGTTTTAGAATCGTTAGCGGGTTTTGATTGCCTCAGTTGTCTGATCTCATCTTAGCTAAACTTCAGAACTAAAAAGACTTTTTTAGATTTAGGTTTACTCATTTAACCAAGTCATGCCAAGCGCCTGACTGGGCTTACATTTTACGATCGACTGAGTGGTAATCTATGTAGTAGATGCCTACTCTGCTGGAAGACATACTCTTCATGACAAGTTTTGTCAATAAACATATCTGCTTATAGTTATATATTAGTCATATAATAGAAAAAAATTGTCACATTGAACAAGACCAAAAAGAAATTAGGTTTAGTTATTCATACCAATTGAGCTTCACTTGTGCACGTCTTCGTAGTCATATTGAAGACTCAATAATTGCGTTCGCTAAGATAATTATGTAATGTGTCATACGTTTTATAATCTACCAAGTCGTAAATTTTATAAAGCTTATTCGGATTATTTCATTCAGTAGGTACCTATGTGTATATTAAATTTCGAGAATAGGTGTGCTTAGTGAAGCGTCAACCTCAAAATGACTTACGACCGGATTCGGCTTAAAATGAATGAATGTTTCAGTAAAGCGTAAATTAGATTTACGCGCCTGACGCCTGATTCATTCCATCTGAAGACTATAAAGTCTCAACTTAAAAAAGGGATTTCTGGAAAAGGGCAAGGGACTAAAATAATCATAGGAGGTCTGAGCACAATAGGGCTAGCTCGTCTCAGCTCGAAGGGCACGTATGCTCGTAAATACGACGTCCCTTATTATTAGTAGCCATTGTTCGGGATTGCTCAAGTACAGTCGAGAACGGTGGACCTGGCACTTGTCGTTCACGTCATGTTTGTTTTCAAAAATATTAAAAAAGTGATGCACATCATTATTTTACTAAGCTCTACTTGTTACCGGATAATAATACTAGTATTGTGTTCCTACATTATTTTATTAGGATAAACATTTCGCCAAAGTTAATAAATAATGTGGCACTCAATAAAAGCAATTTAATAGTTGAAAATTGATTTTAATATTTTGTTACGTAATAGAAAGTTGTAATAAGGTACAAAGTGGATGAACGTAGTTTGCAAGCGACTGTACTTCTAGCTCAACTTCGGATATCCGACACTCGTAGCTTTAATATGCAGCCCTGGTTCGCCCAACCATTGCATAATTCAATCCTAAATAAACGCAATCCCGCCATAATTAGCTATGGAACTGATGAATTCACGGACCGCCATTATAAATTCTGAACACAGCTTAATTAAAAATTGTGTTTCTTAAAGCGCATTCTGACTTCGATAGATGTTCAATGATGAAGTTATGATATACAAAATATTATAATATACAAAATTCTGAGAGTAAGGTGTTTAATCTCAGGTAAAGTCGGTGAGTCGGCAGCGATGCGGCGCGAGCTTGGTGGGACGCCAAAATTTGAATCATTCATCTTTTGATCTGACATATTCTATTGTGGCCAACCTTGGTTTTGGGTTTGGTCGGGGGCCGGTTTCTGTTACTATGAAAATTTATCGTTGGGCAGCATATGGTTTCATATATCATTGATATAAAAAGTGATAATTTACCTGAATGCTTTTAGTAGATTCGTAGATAGATCTTAAGGTTCGTTTAATCCTATTTCATTTAGATGTAGTTTTTTATTTTTATTCGTTTCTTTCGGTATCATGTCTCATTCTATGATATTTTATGATTTATACTTAAACATTAGATAGATTCCATGGCAAGAATGAATAAAGGGAATGACGGGACCTAGACCCCGGAGGTAAGGGTGCTTCACAGTTGTAAAACAGAAATGAAAACACGGTCCATTAAAAAAAAATGAATATTTATTAATATATAAAGGGTTTTATGATAAACCTGCGCTTGTCCATTTTAACACGGCACTGGGCTCACAACCTGTTACGAGGGACAAAAATGCATATGGTCAAATGTGGGCGTATAGTATGCCTCTGCCTACCCGTTCGGGGATAAAGGTGTGACAATATGTATATATGTTTATGATATATATTAGTGACTTCTTACAAATACTTTCCACATATCACATAGAAGGATTTCAAGGCTTTAATTAATATTCTTATTGGCTGAGTTAGATAATTGGAATCTTACCTTTACAAGATTATATTTGCTTCATATGTGTTTTATTTCTCTGTCTCGCGGTTATTGTCCCTCGCCTAATTAGGAACAAACTCAATCAGGTTATTTTAAACAGGACCACTCCTTTGTCACATTTCTATGTTATTTACTAACGAAGAACCGTATCAAGATCAAATTATTGTAAATTTCTAAAATTAAAAACGGTATTCTTATTAATTGTCAATCAGACCAGTTTGAAGTAGTATTTGAACACACCTGAGCATCGCGTACATTCTCATGGTATGTTTGTTACATTTCTTTGTAAATTCCTTACTTATCTTCTCAACTGTCCTTAACAGACTAAATAGAAAATGTACAAGACGTGCAGTAGTACTATGAACCACCATCGCTCGAACAGATTTGTGATGATAACTTGAAAGAATTCGGTCGACATTCCAAGAAATATCTATATTTTTGTTAGTTATTTTATTAAGTTTTACCTATCGATTTTTATAAAGGCTTCCATAAGAATTCATCTAGCTGCTAAGTACTGGAGGTAACCAGTACTTAGAAAAAATGTTCACAAGGTTGCCTTGATTTTATTGTCTCTTTTGTTTTATGACAATACATGGATTGTAAAATTATTATATGAAACTAATTTTTTATAGAAGCAGAATACTTGACTGGTAAAGGAATCTATATTTTGAATAGTCATACAAATAAAAATAAATTCTTTTATATCAATATTACTGCCAGTTCTTTCTATTCTTTTGGTAATAGCATCCTTTCACACAGTATTCTGTTAATAGTATTGATGTTGAATGCCTGTAATGTATTGACATTACAGGCATTCAACATATATATTGATATATTCTGGATCACTTTACAATGATTTGAAAATCTCCTCATTTTAGAACAAAACACATATCTACAAATGACATATTTTTGATATTTAAAATAACTGTCTCAAGTCGGCATGTGGCGAGATACGCATCTTCGATAGTAAGCTGTAGCGACAAATGTATAAATGCTGATACCTGTTCCCAGATACACATGTTGTAAGTGACAAGTGGGAGCAACTACCTGAATAAACCGCTCCAATTACTCTTGTTAGTATATCAGTTTGACATATTATGTTGAATATTGTGTAATTTAAGCGTCTGTAAAAGCTTCTCTTCTAAGCAGTTCAGTTTGTTTTTTTACTTTATTAGTAACGTGTCCTACTGACAGTAGTGATGATTCGATACAAGTAAATACAAGTAAGTATTCGATACTTTAGTTCGAATTTTTTTTTGATACCTACTCGATATCGAAAGGAAAGTACTCGTATTGAATCGAATCGTCGCATATTATCTACAACGAGTTTAGTCTTCTATATATTAACAACAATTGCTCTTTGGGAAACTTTTGAAAAAAGGACTTTTTTGTTTAATAAATTATTAATTATATACAACATTCAGCGTCCAGATAGTCAAGTATAAAATAGTAGACTTAAAATATCTTATAATAATACAATACAATAATTTGCTTCATAGTTTGCATAAAAAAAAAGTAAAAATAATCGATATGAGTAGGTATCGATACTTTTCAGTACTCGTTATGAGTAGTATCGCAAGATGATTTGAGTACTACTCATTTGAGTAGGTATCGATACTTTCATGGTATCGAATCATCACTAACTGACAGTATTCAATTTATTAAATGATTGTGATGCCATTATGTTTTAATGTAAAAAATAATAAATAAATATCCATCACGCCTTATCCCCGAAGGGGTGGCAGAGGCATATTATATGCCCACTTTTCACCGTGTGGATTCCTGTCCCACGTAATAGGTGGTGAGCCCATTGCCGTGTTGAAATAGACAGACGCAGGTTGTGGCTACCTGCTGTTGAAATTTTCAAGCCGCCCATAAGGCCTTCAACCAGGCTTAACGACTGCCATTTTACTGGCAACCGGGACCAACGGCTTAACGTGCCTTCCGAAGCACGGAAACGCTCGCAAATGTAAATACCACAAAGTGGTCACCCATCCGAGGACCAGCCATAGTGAAAGTTGCGTAACTCTGTGATCGTTTACAGAACACTGAGACCGCGGGGCCACGAGCGCTTCAATGTTTTAATGTGTCATCTTTATTTTGTTATGTTAGTGAAATCTTCGGCGTAATTTGCAAATATTCAATATATTGAAAGAGTATTTTTAAGACACACGGGTAATAATTATTATTTAATGTTACCTATTTAAAACATTTTTTGAATGTATTTCACTTCGCCAATCTTTTCGGCTTCTGTGCCCTTATGATTTATGTTTACGTTAGTTTAGCGATACAGCCGTCAAAGGTACAGTGTGAAGATATATAATTAGTTAAATTTAGTGTTTTTTTGAAAATAAGAACCACTTTTTAATTTAAATTTATAAAAAGTTAGTATATTTATTGCTTTTCAAATTTGTTTCTAATATAATTAGTTAGTTTATCTAAATTCTTTATAAATATCATGATTGGGTTAAATGGTTATTTAGTAGCCCGATTAAGAAGAAGCACTAGAAGTTCTATGTTTGTATTTATATCGGAATCAAAAATATAATCATAATAATATCACCAAAATTCATTAACTTTTAAAATGTTTTGATTTATTCCAAATTACCTCTACACACCATCCACCGCCATCACACAACTCACAATGACATTTAAACAAAAAATGCTACAGTAGGTAATGGATTCAAAGGGACACAGTTGTTATCTTCTTTAGACGTCGCATTAGTTAAGTTATGAGTTCCGAACTTTACTTGGTATGCCTAAAAGCCACGAGACTTGTTTTTGTATTGTTTTTTACCCGACTACGGTGAAGCAATATGGAGTTTGATTTTAACGGATATGTATGCATGCCAATGTGGTCCTTTATAACTGTTTCACTACTTTCATTATTTGGTGTGTTTTTTCGTGTTTTGTTTTCATTTGGTGCAATTGTGTCAGGTTTCTGTTTGTGTTTATTACATGCAATGTATGAAAGTGCTGTTCAACAGTTTCTATTGTCTGAATAAATTTTCTCCTTAAAATGCTGGAACGTCACTATTTATTTTTTTTTCTAGCAATTAGAAACTTCACTTATTAGATTCGAAATTTAAAAATAAATAAAATTGCTAATGACGTGACCACTAGTTTTGTACTAACGGGAGAGTAAAGCGCTGAGAGCTTAAATTACCTATGATTTATTCAACTTTTTTCCAGTTTACTATGATATATTCGCCAGAATTGTATGTGGTGATATACTTATGAACTCGTTTAGTGTGATATTTCTAATATTATATTTTTTGTAGAAGGTTACGCTAGTTGCATATGCGACCGACATTAATGGGACCATAATTTATTGTAGCCATCAAAATAATATTAGTAATAGTAGTTTCATAATCCAACTTTACTGTGAGATTGAATGGATGGGACTAGAATCAAGAGGTCTGTATCTCTGATCGTAAACTTGAAATTGCCTAATGAATAATACGGGCTTAAATTTAATGATGACTTACAATACTCGAATTTGTGTGATTTTTTACTTATATTGGACTTTGTACAAGAAATGTTTAGTTTTAATTTATACAGAAATCGTTTGACACGTAGTCAAACCTTTTCTTCTCTCCTTCCAAAGGATAGGCAGAGGCATACAATATGTCAATATTTCATCAGTTGTAGTCCTATGTCTATCACATAGTAATGATGCATATTGCAATGTTTGAACAGGAACTGCAGTTGTTGAAAATTTTTCAGCTACCCATCAACCTACTACTTGTTATCGGAATTTCGAAGCGAAATGGTTTGGAAAAATCGGCCAAGTATTTTGAATGAGGGTTTTTTCCATCCAATACTCATTTCAATCAAAAATTACTTTTATCTGTATTATGATATAATTACGGATTATATTCTTATACTCATATTTAAGTTGGAAAAATAACCTTCATGATGTGATTTTTAACACAATAATAAAGGAGATCTATTGTTCTATGATGGATTGTTGACCATGTGCCACCCGATTCAATTAGTGATTTTTGACACATCCTGGTTAAATCTGAGAGGAACATCGCGTATAGGGTACCACTACAACTACAATGAGTTAAAATGGTTGGCGATGTATCAGTGCTTGGCTTAGCTGTTATCTGACACGGCCCGGGTAGAGAATTTCTGTAATTTACTTTAAAATGAGTAACAAAATCAACATTTAATAAAAATAAATATAAACTCAGCAAACATTTAAAATAATAATTTACGGAAGACCTGCGTAACAAGGATATCATGTATTTCCTAAATAGTATACTAATTAGTTTTTAATGTTGCCTACCTACGAGTATATTGACAAACCATGTAGACAATTTTATATTCTTATCTTTTTGTCAGTAATTACAAATGATGAACATTAAAGTTTTGCCGGACTACGGCAGCGAATATTAATCGGGCGTTACATGAAATATCGAGTCGCAGCCGTGGGCTACGCGGCTCGAACGCGTCGCCGCCCTTATCTTAGCCGATATGATTTTATACAATATTTCGATTTTTCTTTTTGTGACTTTTATCGATTGGTTGTTCACGGTGTATCGATAATTCCAGATCGGACTCTTTTATGTTATAATTTCTATACAGATCCATTCACCCGTTGCCACCGGTGGCTTCTAAATGCAACTCTGTGAAATTGATTGATGTATTGGCATTATAAAATAACTTAGTGGTTAAGTATTTCTGTGTTCTTAAGTCTTTAAAAAATTGCTCAAGTTACGTTAGACCCTTTTTCTTATAAAAAGCATTAAACCATATAAACCGGTCTCAAACCGCGTTCTCACAGCGTACGGTGGCTTCATAACTGGCTACTTTATGCTATTGTAATGATCTAGGAGCTTGCTACTGCCCACAAAAACACTCGCATTGTCTTTAGACTTGTTACCGTATACAGCCATGTATTTTATCACTTCGCGCGTCGGCTCAGACGCTTCCGAGAAAAAAATTAAAACCCGCTGCATTTTTCTTCACATTTTTTTTTCTCGAGTGATGAACGTTGAGGCAAATAGAGATGAAACTGTGACACTTTTCGAACCTCTACATTATTTGTTTAGGAGCTGGTTGAGGTGGGATATAAGCGCACAACATAACGATAGAACTTTAAGCACCTACTATTTTATGGTGTGGTTACTTAATGAGCGCAAAAAATTGCTGTTTATGAATTCCTGTTGTGTACACAGTTTTTGAAAAAGTTTCGCAGGCGAATTATTCATAATGACCATCAGTGGTTTAATTTTTTCATCGAAATTTATGACTTATGTAAAGCTTTTTACGTTACTTTTCTGGTTGGCAAGTATCGCGCCCATGTTCACAATTTATATAACGAATCGCTTTTAATTTTTTTTTCAAATACCGTGTTTCTTGCTCGAGGGTAGAGGGTACCATCGATTGAGTTTATGATGGGTATTTTATATATTATGTTAATGTATGAAACGCAGTCTCATGGTTATGATAGCATGTATGGCATATTCTTTAATAAGGTCTTCAGTGAGTACCTACTTATCTGATTTGTAATATTCATAATGTAGGTACTGTAGAATACCTGATCCACTAGTAAGTGGTTGAATTAATATCTTTGTATATTACTTTAAGGAATTATTAACATGCCGAAGACAGACGCAGCTCTTCTACCTATTGACCCATATTGACTCGTAAGTATCTACTTACGTCACTGCTGCTTGAGTATGTTTTCAGTTGACAGAAGAACAGTCTCAAATGTCGCCTTGTCTGTTGTTTTTTTTACTTCTTGTTCCCCAATTATAACAAGTGGTCTCGCTGAAAGAGACAGTTACGAGTGAACTGGATTGCGCTATCTATTCAATTACTGCAGAGATTTTCAGGATTGTGGTCAGATAAAGTCAGTTTCAAGTGCCTAGTACAGTTAGCCTCAGAATTAATTCAACATATTTAAATTAATATAATAGATTTATAAATAACTATCTGCTCTTTAGAATATATGAATATATCAAAAAAGTGTAAGATTACTATTCTATCATCAATATCACCATATACTTAAATTGTGATATTCAGTTTTAAGTTTGTTCTTCTGTTTATGTTTATAAGAATTAAAATACTCTTATGATGTGGACTGTCTTTTGACATAGGTATTTGCAACAATGTCTTCACCAACATACAAACAATTTTTTGCACTTGTGCTGTTGACCCTCAATATGACATCAATCATCAGTTTTCTAGCGAAATTTTACATTGACTTAAATATATTACTTTAAAAAGCTGTAAAATTCCAATTGCTATTTATAATTTTACCAAATTTTTATTATCTTAAAACATAATTCGTATTGTTCATCCACAAATAATAATATGCTGCTACTGACAAAAAGAACGCATTACATCTAAAACTATTAATTAAAATAATGCGCTCTAGTTTGTTAACATACATTAGTATGCAAATTTGTGTTCAAAATTCAGTAGAATTAGATGCACAACTATTTATTAGCCTCTCAAATGAATTCTTAGTCATAATTTACTCAAAGGTACTGTTCTAAACGTATTTGGAATTTTATTAAGATATTATTCAGTTTGTTACACTTTGTAGCAGGAGTGGAGAAAAAACATCAAGAAATGTCAGTTTTTTTATACTATTGTAGAACATAATAATGTATATTGATCTATGATGCAATATGTATCTTATAACTAGTGGTTCTGTGAACCGAAACCTTCGGAGGATTTTTTTAATTTTTTTTTTGTATTATCATTCTTTTTTTTTCAAATAAAAAAAAAATCTACATTGCTTTTTTCGTTTGGAGCGCTCTTGCCAACCACTACGGGACCTTTTCCCCTCACCTGCCTCCATTCCCCACCCGATCAAAAAACCCCCTCCCTAAAAGTTGTTGTCTACATCAAGGATTGTCAAGTTGCATGCAAATCCGATGAAAAATGTGACCTGTAGACTGAATGGACGGACGGACATCAATAGTATTTTTCCCGTACCAGTGGAGTTAAAACGGAGACTTTACAATTATACTTCTGAGCTAGTATAAAATCTATATATTTTAGCAGTAAATAACATACTATAATAAAGTCTGCAAAAAGGGATATCGTTGGGATCTTATATACCCTGAGCTGCAACTGGTGAACCACCTGACTAACGGACGAAGTGATTACGAAGAGGAGGAAATCTCAAAACAAAGCCTGTAGCAGTGTCTAACAAATGTGTGACCAGAGTCATGAACTACAACCAAATATCCTGCCAAATTAGGACAAGCCTTCGTCCAGCAGTGATATACTGATTTGATTACATCAACCACCTAGCTCTCTTCTTAACTAATCTAGAATAGAGTTCCATTTGCAGTAATCTTTTACGATATCTCTATGCCAGCTGTAGAGTATGTTTCTACAGCATCAAAATAGACACTTGAATTAAAACAAGTAAAGATATAGGAAGCCTTTTTAAAATAAATGGTGATATTTACTTAACGTGAGCTGAGCTGTGATTGTTTTGTTTTATTCTCAATTAAATTGACAAAGTTTATAAAACTTTGTCAATTTAATTGAGAAAAAGTAAAGGTCAAAAAAGTAGATGAGAATTTATTTCAAGATTTGAAGCATGAAACTAGGTCAATCCACAAGCGAAAGCTAACCAAACACAATATATTGTTTGGTCACAAAATAAATTTCGAAGTAATAAGTAATAAGTATAATAAGTCTCAAGATTTGAAGGATATGTAGAGTAATTAAGTTAAACAAAACCGAGAATATTCGCAAAAAGTTAATGTTATATCAGGAGTCGATGTCAATAATAAATTCAAACCTTTATCACAGTGAGTGTCGGCGTTTGTTGTCGTGTCATAACTTGTCGCAGAGAGGTTCGTTTCACGCGGGTAACGTTACTCGACAAGCAACCGGACACCTCCCTTGCGTGTTCCATGCGTGAGGTAGGCGGCTCTCGCTTCTTCCTAAATGCCACAACAAACCAATATTGCTACCTTATATCTTGCCAGCCCTTGGACCTTGCGCCCAGGTTCTCTTGCGTTAATCTAGCTTATTTCTTCATTACTCTTTGAAGTATTGTCTCCAAAGTTTTGTCTATCGGGCACGGGGATCATGTCAGTTTTTTCATTTATTAATTAGATCAGGATATGAAGTAGTTGCATCTGAAGTCCTGAATTTTTCTTGTTATACCAACGTATTCAAACTAAAGTAAAGATTTTTGGGTTATATCGTAATATATATATCGTAACTCGGTGAAGGCGACATGACCAGTCTTGAAATACGTTCATATCCTGTGTGCGACCCTGAGAATATTAATTGTTGTTCTATTTTAAAACTACTAGACTATTACCTCTATTAATAGAGTCAAAATTTTAAATTATATAAAGACTGAACTATAAAATTATTACTCCGAAAATTCTTGATCGCAAACGATTTCAAGAATAGCTTTACGCCAAAGAAAAAGCATTATAAAGCCGCATAGAAACGGCTCATTTTGTTGATATTATTAGAGCTAAACTATTATAATCTCTTACTTTATTTGCATAATAAGGCAATATATTGGGATTAATTGGGATATATGTATAAATTTTAGTATTGTCAAACAGCTATAAATATTAAATTACATTTTTGGATATAATTCTATGTTTTATTATCTAATAGGATATAGAGAGACCGATAAATTGGAAATTTCGTAAGCCACGTGTATAAGATCACATAAGCTTCTCCCAAGAACACAAAATGAATGTCTAATAAGTAATATACTTGATAAGATTAATGTATTACTTTTGTATATTTTTGAGCATGAAGGAAGTTATATTTGACAAAGGTCTTGACCACGGAGTAGAGAATAAAAGCGGAGATGCCGCAAGGGCAACCAAGTTGTGTGCCAACCAAGGGAGTTGTTACGTCACAGAGTGGGCGGAGCCAACGCCACAGTTTCATGTAAATCGTTGCTGTGCTCGGTTGAGAGTACGAAATTTATTTTAGCTAAATTTAATTTTTTAGGTTTTCACCATGAAGTGTGCTATTCTTGGATGCAAAAAAATTCAGAAAATTTTAAACATAGTGACGGAATAACATTTCCATTTGTAAGTTTTTTTACTTAATCAAAACAATTTATAAAATATTTTTCTCAGATCTTCTTCAAAAATTTAAACTAGAGCCATCTATGACACAATAGATGCAAGTAACTTTTGAGATGCACCGATTGAAGAAAAAATAGAAAAAATAATACTCAATGTATACTTTTGTAAATACGCCACATTGTAATGCTATTTCATATTTCTACCCAAAACGACAATTATTTTGTAAGTCTGCAGCGTATTTACATGATATGACGAAATTTTAAATAAGAATAACACCATCTACCGGCGCATAAAACAACAATTTTATTGATAACACATTGTACATTATTCTAGCCGAAGCTTTATTTGGAGTTTCATAGAAGTACATAATAATTAAAATTTATTTTGTTGCTAAGTGACAAAATATAATATTTAAAAACTAGAAATGCATGGGTAAATATCATAAACAGACCCAGAGTACAGAATGTTCTAGAAAAGTAGGTAGCGCTATTGTTGCGAGTAGACAAACGAAAATGTTCATTGGATCTTCAGTTCGATATGTGTTGCACGATTATTTCGCTAGATGGATTTACTATTAGGGACGAGTTAAAGACGGGGTTAACCGCCCCTTATTACCGCCCCGCGGCCCCATTTCCCACCCGCAGTTTGGCACGCATTTTACTAAAGAGAAATTTGCTTGCAACATTTCCGTTCTTTCTGTCCTCCGTGGTCTTGACTCATTCTAGATGAATGAACTTCCGTGCAATTTTTTTTTGGTGTAGACAAGGTATTTAGATATTTCAACTTAAAACAGATAAAATAGGATAAATAACAATCTCCTTCTACGCAAGAAATGCAACGACTGGTTATCTTTTAGGAGCTACAATTGCACGTGATTGCTGTGATATCTTATGATTGCCTCGGTGGCACAGTGGTTGTATATACGATTATCCTTGCTGAGGTTTTGGGTTTGAATACCGGGTCGAAACAAATCTTGGTGTGCTTCGTAAATATTTGTTTCGGAATTTGGATGTAGGTAATGTACCTATAATATGTACCTACGTTGATTATGACGTATGATTATCAGTTGTCTAAATCTTATAGCACAAACTTATCATTAGCATAATTTGTGCTATATGGGACATGTTTTGAAATGGTCGCATAATATTTTCTAATTAATCAAACAGAAGCTCATTTAGAATATAAAAAAAAATATTCACATATTTTTTTGTAAAATATCAATAAATCTTGGTATCCAAAATGGATGTGAATAGATTAAGTGGGTAATAAAGTTAGGTAACACAATAAAAACAGCTTTGTGCTCGGTACTGACTAATGTTTTATGATTATGTATTTGACAACCCAAAATAATAAGGCAATGCAATTTTGTAATTGCTAAAATCTATTTTAATCGATCTATAACTTATCTACGAGTATAATTGCTTATATTATTACTTATAAAGTGCTATTTATAATAGGTTAGGTTAAGTAGGTAGGTGTTTATGATAAATGTATGTTGTGTGTATATAAAACTAGACATTCCAAACCAATTGAAATTTGATTTATAAGTAACACCTGATTAGCATTCTGCACAAAATAAATATGTTATTAAATTGGTTTCCGATTAATTGAACCACATATTACCGTATATCTCACACTGGTCTACCAAACTGTAATTAAATTCTTAGAAGCGCCAAACATACATTTTGTTATAATTTTTGGCAATATACTATTAGTTAATCTGTGCTTTTAGGTTGCCTAATATTTATTACGTTTAAAGTCAAAACAAACTATCCTAACATGCTATAATAAACATATAAAAACAGATATTGTAATAATTTAGTTGTCAATGTAACGAATCGATAGTATTTTGAACGGGCAGAAATTTTGAAACCTGCGAAACCTCTCTGAGCCTGGTAATAACTTTTAATAATAGTCTACAAACTTGGTTTTAACTCGAGGCTATAATTTTTCATTTTGTTTATTGATATCTAATTATTTAAACTATCCTTAAAAATAACACAACACAACCTTCTAATCGTATCGTTATGCCCCCGTTCCTAAATCTACCATGCGGCGGAATGTTGGAGAACGAGTTTTGTATCCATCTCGCTCGTTTCAACGCTATTGCTGTATCCGTCTCTGTCGGCCGCTTGTCATTTTCTATAAGTTTTTCTAACATTCTCTGCTTACACCGCCCCTCTATTTCGACCAAACGCTTGCCTTACGAACGATAACTTTTGTTTGTTCAACAGTTATGACTATTGTTTGACACACCGATGCTTGTTATGCTCAGTTTGAGTGTTTGCTCATTTAATGAACCTCTGTTACCTCATCCCTCTAATGACTATATATTTATTTCATTCGTATATCTATTTAGTATTACTCACACCTTTGGTCGCAGTTTAAATATCACTTAAATTTGCTTTTGCAAATTGTTTTGGTTATTTTTTTTTAAACTAGCTTTTGTGCAACCCGTTACATGAAAACTTTCAATGTGATTTTATGTAGATTTTTCTAATTCAATTTTTAGATTGTCCAGTCAATTAATATTTTAGAGTTTTAACGCTGTGACATATTCTAAAACAATGTAAGAATACTACAGAGGTTGGTTATTTCATGCTAACGAGTTACAAATTAAAAGAGGACGTATGTCAAAGGTAACTTTATGGGCTTTGCATGTTTTATATCAATAAATTATTCACTGCGCGCCTTGTTTGATTTCACATCCACTCTTAATATAATTGAACTTAAAGTAGACTTTAGAGCCTTTGTTTATAGTTTAAAATTGTGTAAGAAACTTTTGATTAACGACTTTGAAACTTCGCTCTTACTGCATGAAGTTAATATTCAATTTACACTGACACAAGTAGAGAAGGTTGTGTATAACTATGTAGATAATGGTGGTTAAGTATTTCAACACGGGCAAGAGAGGCGAGAATCTTTACTTTTAATTAATAGGCTGAATCTAGTCACCGCATATTCGCAATTATCAATTAGTCTCCGGCGCCGGTAGCATGTTTTGAGCTATGTGATTAAATGAGAACCGTATTTCCCATACAATTTATTATTGAAGGATAACTTTGTCTAGAACTGGGATCAATACCTCATGGGCATATTACTGCAGCGCAACAGTCTAAGCGTGGTCATGCGATCGTTTAAAATGAATTTCATTGTATGACGGCGTCTTTTATATCATTATACCGCTAACCTAAGTCTTAGCCGATACACTCATTAAAATTAATAGTTTTCAGCTAAATGCCTGAACTTTCCTTTTGTTACTTAATACGTTAACCGTTAGTCAATAAATGAATGTTATCATCATTTACTGTGATGTTTATATTGAAAAAAAAAAGACTTGTGTGATTACTGCAAAATCAAGGGTTAGCTAGCGGTGTACAGGCAATGCAACGAGACGTAGGCGTCCTAACAGAGAAGCCAAGACAAAGAACGGCAGTCGCTCAAAACATAGCTGAAAATGAAATCCTAACGATAGTTTCATGTAACAGCCCAGTAAAAGTGAACCCTAGGTTCCAATTCCAAGTTGGACTTGAAAGCAATTATGAGTGAATTAAGATTAACAAAGAGTTCACAGCAAAAACAGTGAACTCAAAATGAGAGTTCAAAGAGTAAAGTTTAACAGAGTGAGTCAGTCTGAATGTTGACAAAGTCACGAGCTCTAGTTCACTTGATGGCATTCTCACGACTTTTCTCACTATTTGACACTAAATAATAATTATCGCGTCACTTTTCAAATATCTTGTGTCAAACAAATCGCCTACACTTACTTAACAAACTAAAAGTGTCAGATTAGTTCACGCAACGAGAGTTCTGTATAACAGCTTCACCGTGTGATTTCAGTAGTACCCACGTTATTCTCATGGTCTGTGTTATGTAACATATTATAAATAGCATTTTTTTTTTAAATTAAGAATTTTTTACATTATTCGAGCGATAATTTCAGTTACTTCTGAAACCCTCGCTATGGAGCTAAGAACCGCTTTCACGTTTTTCTTCTTCCATATCACACGGTCTTCAGCATCCCTTGTAGTGCAGTGCTCATGCTATCTTTTGCTCTTCCTGCCAGGACTCGGAGGAGGCAACATGGTCATATTTGTTACCTATGTGATACAATGTCACAGTCGATTCTCTTGCAACTTGTGCAATAGCACGTACAAAATACATCAAGAAATTAATGATACAGTTTTAACATCTCGTTGAAAAGAGAAGAATTGGTTAGTAAACTTACTATTAATGAAACACATGACTCTCGTTACTAAGTTTCTGACCCTTTGACCGTTATGTGTGTCTATGTATGTATATCTGTGGTACCATTGCACTGAAACGGGTAAACCAAGATTTGTAAGTCAGTTTTCTAGTGGTGGTTCTTAAAGAGATGTTTATTAAAATCGATTCAGTTAGAAACAATTTTGAAAAGCAATTAGTATGCTAACTTTTTCTAAATTTAAATTTTAAAGTGGAAAAATTTTCAATAATTTTTCAATAAATTCGCCTTAAGACGTAAATAGGTGGATTAATTCGTAAGTTACGAGCAGGTCACGGTGGTGTAGTTGGTAACGCGTCTGGTGCGTTGAACCAGAAGATGCTCCACGCGAGTCCAGCTCGTGACTGAAAAATTTTTACACTTTTAAATTTAAATCAGTTCAGTGGTCTACTTTGTATAGCAACCAAGTAGGCTTAATTTACTTGTTTGAAATCTGTTATAGCTACACTGAAGCTACAAAACAGCGATTAAAATTTCACAAATATCCGTGAAGTTGTTGTGGCGTAAAAGCAAAGTAATCAACATACACGTGACGCCCATTCACAATCATAGGCCATGCATTTGAAATAACTAGGTATTTTTTGCAAAGATTGATTTCACTGACTTTTCTAATAATCTTTTTTTTTACTTTTGTTTGATGATAGTGAGTTGTACTCGGTAAACTGTTCTAAAAAGGAAACTAAAATTTAAGTCGTCCGACTGAAAATCTATATATTTTATACCAATAATATTTTATACTAATAATATTTTATACTAATACTATATATTTAATAAAAACCGTGTGAATATAATTACTGGAAGTAATGTTACAGTCTGTCCTTAAATGGCCGATAATAATATATTATACTAAATGCTTTTCAAAATTGTTTATTATGATAATAATAATAATGAGTCAAATGTACTTACAATACATAAATTAGAAAAGAAAAATTGATAGTTAAACACCGGAATCACTGATCTAATTTACACCACATTGTCACAAGTATACAAGCGTGTGTAGATACATCCGATATTGCATTGATAAATAAAAAAGAAAGTGGATTCTGTGAGAAATGAAAGTTCAATGACGACTTCTCGTTTGTCACATACATACTCAATTAATACTGGAGCAATTGCGGATGTTGTAGTAATATAACGTACATGATATGTATGTACATGCAACTTATTACGGAGCAATTGCTTGTGTAATAAAAGATACTTTATTGATATGATTGAGCTTGTCGACTTTCGCTAATTTGCGTTAATATTGATTTGAAACATATCTAAATTGCAAAAACCTATTTTTTTAATTCCACCGTAGTGGCAGACAATCATATATCCCACTTGATCGATGGACGGATGATTTCAAGACCAGAGGCATTGCTAACGCATTTTCAAACCGCCTGTATCGTCTTCTTGTTAGTCGAGTACCACTAACAAGAAGACGATACAGGCGGTTTGAAAATGCGTTAGCACGATGCATAGAGTAGCAAAATGCGTTGCGGGACCAACGGCTTTACGTACCTCCCAAAGCATAAAACGTTCATAAATAGAAATGTTACAAACGGTCTTTTGTCTCAGAACTGATCTTACTATAAGATCCTTAACGCAGTAACCTTTCACAGAACACTGATCCAGTGGGGCTAAGAGCTTAAAATATACAAATGGAAGGAGTAAATACTTCTGTTGTGTGTGATCATATATTCATTCAACGTAGCATTTACTTCTTTTGTTATAAAAACCATTCTTTTACGTTAGAATTTAAAAGGAAAACTTTCATATAAGACGATACTGTTATGAAAGTATTCATTTACGTTAACATCTTTCATAAACTTAAGTATGAAGGTTGATTGAAAAAAATAAGGTAAATTATCAGAATTATTTCGATTTCTTTTAAACCATGTACAGATTAATTGATGATAATGATATGTAAATATTTCGTTGTATTGTATATTCAATCTAGAATATATGATGTCAATGACCTTGTGAATAAGTGGGAAGAGAAGCCATAAACATTTTTATGGGCCATCGAAATGATTCCTTCGGATTTAGTATACCCTTTTCTTTCAACTATTGCGTAACTAATTTACGGTTGACTGTTGATTACGGGATTTTACAATTGTTTGTTTCTCTGTATTGGTAATCAGCGTTACTAATAACTGAATTTGGTATTTTTATTATGTCATCACTGAATCTGATAGTATGGTGAGTACCCTAAGCATATAAATGTTAAAGAATCAGAGGTATCATTTATTTCTTGTTTTTTAATAATTTTGTACACTATAATTTCGTACACGGCGTTCATAGATATGCAGCAAAATTATTCGTTAGCAAGACACAGTAACATAATGTTATTTGCATAAGAAAATCGTTTTAATTAGTATAATTGCGAGCAGTTTAATGATATTGGTGAATAATATAATGTTGTTAATATTTATCTTTAATTTATGTTTAAATAATCCACATATTCAATGATTAGTGTGGCCTACAAACCGAACTATTTTGTTAAGTGTACATACTTAATACGGATCGCGAAAGTATTGAATTAAAGCTCTTAGCCTAGTATTGAACTTACCTACTGATTATTTTCAACCTGAAATATTGTAAGTATATATCACAAAGTATTATTCTGTCGAATCGCGTTAGTAGAAACTCCGTTCACATCATGGCGTTTACCCTCAATACATCAACCGACGCCTGTACCTACCAATCAACAAGATAATCACCGTCTAATTCAAAGTAAGGTATTAATTTATTTAGCCGAGTGGAGTGGTAGTGATGTCGGTTTAGCACAGTAAGCCGCAGATTCACAGCGGGCATGTTGGAAAGTGGCTTCCGGCGTGCGCGAGCTCTTTCTAGTGACGAGGCCTCAGCACAAAATAGCTTTTTATAATATGATTGTAAATTTTACGATACGTCATTTTATTATGAAATTATTCGATACTAAATATTATGAGCCATATTGAAGTCAAACGAACAAAATGTAGTTGCAAACTTTTCAATCACTTCCTTTGGGTTTTATATCTTTACAAAGTCAACTTGACATTCTTAACAACATTTTGGTATTACTTGTATTTTGTGTTGTAGCTATATAGGAAAACATGTGATACGTATGATTGAATATATTAATATTTTTTTTGCCACGAGTATAGATATAGTAAGGTTGTAGGCCTTGACTCCGATAACCTTGACTGTTTTGTCGTTGTACCTACTTTGGAGATGATAAAAAAAAACAAATATCTCTACTCTTTATTTTTGCAAATGTCTATAATTAATTTAGATGAGAATTACAGAATTTTCTATTGTTCATCCCTTAGTGTATGAATTAGTTTACAATAGTCAAAATATTCAGTATTTACAATTTCTTATGCTGTTTACAGAGTTCTTGATGGTTGGATTAGTGATAGTTGGTGAGAAGTCATTTAGAAATAAGAGGACAGCTCCTTGTACTCAAGTTAAATGTAAACAGTTGAGGGATGTTACGGGGTGGTCCAAGTGTAGTGGAGACCACACGGATACATAAAACTAAGAATGTCATTTTTACATTGTATTGAAAATAATTAAGCAAGTTTTTGATTATTGTGATAACTTATAACAATTTTATAATATGAAGATTGAATTGTATATTGTATATAGGTATATACAATTGTTTGTTAACCATAGGCTATTCCGTAATTGTGTCATGCTTCTTGACTGACTTATATTCATAGACTAAAACACAACGTTCGTATCGTAAAGGGCATCACGGATAATTATACTTTATTTGATCGGCATTGTTAAAGCAATATTGAATTTTTTTACAGTGCTGATTTTTATAGAGTTGGAATTACCACTACATTTGCATAAAAAATAAAAACTTGATGAGACTCTTGAGAAATTGAGAGACTATGAAACGAACGACAATGAAAGGTTTATGTTATAATCTGTAAACATAGTATATACATGCAAAAAAAAAACTCGATTAAAGAGCACAATCTGGTATCTGCAAATATTAAGTTAATAAGAGTTGATATAAATAAATCTTTATTTGAGAATATAACTAATGAGAAATCTAAGTTTTCCGTTAAATAGTTAAATCAAAACGAAGAATTTCAGTACCAACCAAGTAAAGTGAAATTATTATCAACATAGACATATTGTCACGCCTTTATCCCCGAAGGGGATATTATACGCCCAAATTTCACCGTATGCACTTTTGTTCCACGTAACAGGTGGTGAGCCCATTGTTGTTTCTATTATCAACAGAGGCATATTTAAATTTTCTTGTCCACTGAAACGATTCATACGTAAAATTTATTAAATTAAATAAACGATATGATATTATTAAAAAACATAATATTACAAACAAGCTCTAACGCTCTCACCAAAATTAGTTTCTTAATCAGAATGCTTCGGCCATTTTAGTATTTTATGGCAGCGTGTATATGTTAGTGTTGGTTCTCCACTGTGAGCAGGTAACATATCTCTTAGACAGCGGGGGGTGTCTGCTGCAACCTCAAACGATGCACCCGATTGGGCCAACCCAGAGTTAGTTATACGTCGAATTTATTGGGCCGTGGCAGTGACGCCGCATGATGTAAACAATTTAAACTTCAAGTTACCGAATGTTGTCCATAAAATTTTATATTTTAAATATAAGTTGTTTGTTTTTGACGCGTTATAATATAAAATTTGTTCAGATATTTCTAAATCCTGAATGAACAGAACAGTAGATCACTTTGTTGTGAGACCAAATTATCATAAGCTCAAGATATTTGCTTTGTTCAGTTTATTTAATATATTTCACATCATAAAATTTTACATTTTAGTCATAACTTGCGCCTGTCCATTTCATCAGAGACTGAGCTCCCTACCTGTTACATGAGACAAAAATGCATACGGTGGAAGCTGAGCAATTGCATCTGCCTACCCTTTCGGGGATAAAAGCGTGCTTATATTTGTATGTATAAAATACACCAAATTATGTTTTTATATATCCATCACGCCTTATCCCCGAAGGGGTGGCAGAGGCATATTATATGCCCACTTTTCACCGTGTGGATTCCTGTCCCACGTAATAGGTGGTGAGCCCATTGCCGTGTTGAAATAGACAGACGCAGGTTGTGGCTACCTGCTGTTGAAATTTATTAAGCCGCCTATAAGGCCTTCAACCAGGCTTAACGACTGCCATTTTACTGGCAACCGGGACCAACGGCTTAACGTGCCTTCCGAAGCACGGAAACGCTCGCAAATGTAAATGCCACAAAGTGGTCACCCATCCGACGACCAGCCATAGTGAAAGTTGCGTACCTCAGTGATCGTTTACCGAACACTGAGACCGCGGGGCCACGAGATTATGTTTTTCTTATACGTATTTAAATTTTGAATTAGATCCAAGCCGGAACACACAAAGAAACAGAAAGATGGACAGAAAATATATAAATGAAAAATTGAAATATAGATTTTTGAAGTGAAACTTCTTTATCGACGTAAGAGAGATATTTTATAGCTGTAAAAAAATGTCGTAAAGTGGTTTCACTTCTTACCTGTGTACTCTGGTACACACACATACTTTTTATGTTTCTAAATACTGTTAATTTTAATATGCATTGGTGAAAAGCTGTAAATTAGGAATTACAAACGGACACTCAATTTTACTTATATAGACATAACCTTACGTATACAGAATGTTATCAATAAAAAAGAATTGATCGGTCTACAAGCCTCAAAGATGTCATAGAACTGAGCCTCTTTTTTTCTTTGAAAAGGAAGTACGCCAGTTTAACACAATCTTTTAATATGATCGCAAAACAAGTCTTTAGTATTACAAGTTGTATGTCAATGTTAATTGACATTAGATTAATTGATTTATAGAGCATAAAATTATGAAGAATTTGTGGTATTTTAAAACATGGAGTTTGAAAATGAAAATGAAAATATTAGATACTAGATAGATATATAGTTTAGAAATTATTGACATAGATTCTGCCTGCGACTACATCTGTGGGGCGGTTGGAGTGTATCCGACTGCTACGCAAGAGGTCCCGGGTTCGATTCCCGGGTCGGAACAAATATTTGCGTGATCCACTAATGTGTGTTTCGGAGTTTATGTGTTTTAGTTTTAGAAATATATAGGATAGGTATGTTTATCGGTTATCTAGATCCCATAACACAAGCTAATATTAGCTTACTTTGGGCTAAAAAGTGTCCCACATTATAAAAATAAATAAATTCTACACCTTAAATTAATTAAAATTCTTTAACCTCGTAGATAGTCTGTCCGTTTATGTGTATGGGTATGGTTATATATATGTGTCAAAAATAAGTTTCAAATATATTTCTGTGATTAAATTTACCATGTCTAAAAGAGCGCACAAATAATGTTTTGCCAAAGGTGGAATTCTCAAGGGCATGGTCTATTTATCTGCATCTGTGACTTCGTGTATAGATACAAATTCATTGTATTTTATACACGTTATTCTTTTTATTCTTACTTTGTGTACTATTCGATACTTCTCGCGAAATAATATGTTCTTACTGAGGTACACATTCCTGTTCTTGATAAATAAACGGAAATATACTTATATCTGACTCAAGTGGGACTAAGAAAAAAAAGGCCCTTATTTGTGTCGTCTTCATCATCATTATGTGTACGTAATTGATTTGTCCAAGTAACAAAGTACCTGTTATCCGTTTGATTATATAATTGACACAAATTGTATGTAATTTTGTGCTTGGCAAAAAAAAAAATCTTCGTATTGTATCAAATTGAATCAACTAAAACAGTTATATCAAAAATATTTACGCTTACAAAACAACTGTAGTCATTAATATAAAACTAGATGACACCCACAGGTTCACCCGTGGAATATTTCGACCGCCCGTCGCACCTATTTAATCCCGTCGCCTATAAATTCTACAATGATGCATAAAAATTTGCCCGATTTGTCGACTTTTATGACTACTGCTCTGCTCCCCAGTGTAGTAGCGTAATGATATATAGCCGATATCCTCGATAAATGGGCTATCTAACACAAAAAGAATTTTTCAAATTCGACTAGTAGTTCATGAGATTAGCGTGTTCAACCAAACAAACAAACTCTTCAACTTTATAATATTAGTATAGATTAAATTCGATCTAGGAATTATATTTAAACTGATAGTCACATAAATAAATGCATTTTATAGATGTTCATAAAATTCAACACAGACTTCCGCGGGTCCATCTTTTTAAATGGACCTCCGTAGACTATATTAGGCAGACCTTACCTGTTACTCTGTGGAATCGATTAGGTACGTTTCAAACACATTTTAGTTGAAGTTCCATTCGATGACGCGTCTTAACTTTTGTAGTTTGATTGCTTTTTGATGTGGCGATAAATGTGACTTATGTGGTTTTAGGTTAACTTCGGTTCATTTGTGTAATGACGGGTTTTGTGCACTATAGGCTAACGTTTAATGTGTGAATATTTTTATTATTTGTGTGGTACTTTTAACTTTAACTACATTTTTTTGATAAGACAATCAACAGAAATTTAATTGAACTGATATTTTTTGGAAGCTCGAAATCAAAATCATAAAACACAATAAGGCTTTCGATAACTTTCAAATACATCAAAAATATATTATTTGAACTTGATGTTGCTTATGCAAAGTAGAGGGTGTAAATCGGCTAAGATTGATAACTTTCAATATGTAGAGCCCTACTTTACCTATTACTAACAAACTCCGTTATAACGTTAGCATAAATATACAAAAACAAGTTACTTCATAATTAAAACATTTATTGTAATAATTTTATTGCAAATATAATAACTAATATGTTATATTGCTATGAACCTTTTAATAGGCAATTATTTACCCCAATAAGCTGTTAGTGTGACATAAATATATGGCATGCATTTTACAAGCATTATACAATTTATTTTAGATTTTATTTCTGGTTCTGCTAGAGCATTTTATTACTTCAGTAATTTATGCACATAAGGTTAATACTCCTCGTTTATGTTTCAGGTATGAACTACGAATATAGCACGTACATGAAATAAACGACCGTTGATCAGTAAGTTTAACAAATAATTCACGATTTAACATTTTGTTTCATTCGTGCATCATACATTCGTTACATCCAATATATAAGGTAATCACAGAACATTTATGAAACAAAAAGGTTTTTAATTTATTAAGAGGCTAAGGTTTCATTCTACCATGCCACCATGCTCTCAGATAGATCGACTCAACCTAGATCGCCTTCGGCAAAGAAGCGTTCAGCTACTAGTCAATCTTGAGCAGGCATGCGGCGGCCATATTGGATACACGGACAGACAGACGGACGAGAAGACTCGTAGACTGTAATTGCAAAGTTATTTGCCTCCAGTCATTTTTCTAGAATAATAATCCTGCTAAACTGTATTTGATTCGTTTCTGTGGGTCGGCATACCAATCTTTTACTTGAACGATTATTGTAAAAGTTTGGCATGAATATTCTTTAAGTTATTGCTCTATCAACGTACATTTTACTTTATTTTATGAATTCAATGGACGTATGTTTTAGAGGACTGTTTATAATTATCAAAAACCTACCTTACCAGTTAAGAGTTAGTATGCCGTATTATCATAAGTAGATTCTAGAGAACATTAAAAACATGTTCTAACCACAAGTTTACTTTAATCAAGTTCAGTATAGGGTGTAAAAGTATTTATATCCCAGTTTGGATACTACATAACTGCCGATAGACACTCTAGATACGACTTCTTTATAGAAAACATTTAGATTATTATTATTATGTAAGGCACATAGCTAGCCTTAAATGGGTTGTAATTGTAGGTGCTTGTGAAGACGTTTTTGCGCCTGTGATTACTGGCGCAATGATGCGACACCAAGTTTTTGCTATTTCTAAGTGATATATTGCAGGTAATTGTTAGATGTCAATGCCGTGCTAGGTGTTATTTCACCAGAAAAACATAAGATATTCTGATATCCTTGTAATATAGAGATTGGTTCAAATAAAACATGCTTTACGGGAAGCTCCCGGTTTGGTCCCCAAGTAAAATTCGATTTTGAAGTAAATATAACACGAGATTCCAATCTGTTCTGCAACATTTATCTTGTAAACAATGTTGCATAATGCAAAGACATCTACGAATTCTATTTAATTAACAATATAATTATTGACACAGATAAATACTTAAGATTAATCAATTAAACAGTCTAATGCCTAACAGGGCTGTGCCAAGTTGGCGGTGAAACGCAACACATAAGATTTCCTGAACAGACCGGTACAGTCCACTTTTACCCATAGCATAACTCTAACTTAAATTAAGAACCCAAATACATTTATCATTGGTCTTTCGAAACAATGAGAATAATAATTTATGTTGTGCATTTCTAGCCCACACGAGTCTCGTGTTCGTTACGTGTGCGACATAGATTTTGAATCTGACATTTGTAGATTGTCCTTGCATACATTGATTCTCTCCATCTATTTTGTGCATTGACATTTATTCATTGCCATTAAAATAATGTTCTTTTCTAAACTTGAACCTATACCATTCATAAATTGTCAAGCTAAATATTGTTGTAGTGTATTTTCTTGACATAAACATTGTTCAACAAGCACTTAAGTCACATATTATATTGCCAATGCAATTAATTTAAACAGCACTGTGTATATTTATTAAGGAACTTGAATTGATGGATAATTAAAAGCAAAGGCTTCTGTGTTGCGTTCTGTTTTTAAATGAGTTTGATAGTGCTCTTACTCGTACTTATGTTTGGGTCAAATCCATCTGCATTAAAATACTTTTAATGAAGTTAAATTGCTGATCTGTCTGGTGAGACATTTTGACTGTTGCTGAATGTTTTGTTTAATGTTGTTTTATTTGGTAACGTGAAACTAGAGTTTATGTATTTTAATGATGTTACAATAAATGTCTTAATAAGTTGACGTAAGTAATTCGTGCGGAAGCTGTTGAACCAATTTCAATAGTAAAATTAGTAGGTATGTTACAAAACAGTTTCTTTAAAAAAAACATTTTCATAACCAATATGAGGGAGGTCTATCATTAGATTAATGTCACTGTTAAATTTAATCATCTTTATCTATAATGTAATGAATCAATTAACGATTTTATAATAGCGAAACATTCACTTAACGCAATTAATTTATACAATAATTTGCGGTATGTTAATAGACATTCTTGTTTTTGCCATATTGTATTTCTATATATATAACAAAAGTCGGATAAACCGGTTTCATAGTTTTAATACTAAAGACTACGAAGTTTAACTGAATGATAAGAGCAACGCAACTCATGAATCAGTGAGATTTATTTTTGATATCAAAAAGAATCATTAGAGGTAGTAACATAAAACTTTTTTGTATATTTTAGTGAAGGCTCAGGGGCGATAATTTCGATACAAACCCGGCCGTCTGGCAGGCCTAACGTTGGCATTTATGATTTATAATCCGGCCCCCGTCGGGTCCCCACTTCGGAGAGACAGCGGACTTAAAATAATTTGGATTTTAAATTGGAAGCATCTTATTAAAGTTGGATTTTATGAGATGGGACATCATAAATGATTGGCAGTGCAAATGTATTGGAATTCGCATACAATTTACAATAATTCGCTGATTCTCACCATTAATGTGACAGTAATAGGTGTGATATCTACTATAACCAATGTATTACAAGATTTTGCTAAGAGTTTTAGCAAACAGTTTTAGTATTGAAATGTGTAGACATTAGTAAAAAATTATACTAAGGAATTGACAGAAAAAAAGGCTCGTATATACGATTTAAAAAGCAATCTTTACTCATGATTGCATACAACTACACACTTTGAAG
Organism: Thumatha senex; assembly: GCA_948477245.1. Classification (NCBI taxonomy): domain Eukaryota; kingdom Metazoa; phylum Arthropoda; class Insecta; order Lepidoptera; family Erebidae; genus Thumatha; species Thumatha senex. The sequence goes on along the minus strand of OX419731.1, from coordinate 15,020,193 downwards.
AAATATAATTAGTTCACACATATTAAAAATACAGTTGATATAGTACACGTAACACGTGGAACATGAGCTTAAGAGTTACTCATAAAACTTGTTAGTTAATTACGTATAGTGTGAGCAGTTGTTTACTAAAGGAGATTATCTCACGTGATCCGAGCTTCCCAATGACCATCTCGTCGCAGGGACACGCTATTCCTTGGATGACAAAGTACTGATGATTTCTGTATTATGTATCAGAACGAACGTTTAACACGACCTGAGTGCTCTCGCCACCTAATTACGACAGTCACGCTCCAACTAAGAAAATCTTTTGTGCTCTTTTTCCGAGCGTTGAGAAATGTAACAAAACGGGTTGAAGAATTTTTTTAGTCGGAATGAGTTTTAGTGTCACGGCTTTGACCGGTGACGGTTTAATGAGAAAGCTTTGTGATCGCTGAGGCAGTCGAGTCTGTGTCGAATTGTCGTTGTGATGTTCTTTAAAGTTTTATTTTACAACAAGGATCGCGACGGATACACACGTAATCCCCGTGTTTAGTGTTTACCGTGAATACTTAACTATTTATTAAAGTTATCCGAAACGAAATATCGCGCAGATTTTCGATATAATTATATAAACGTTCTGCATCGCTCTCTTATAACGGTATCGTGATTGATGTAAAATATTCTTGCAGCCAATAATTTATTAAAAATGTTCAACTTTAAAATTTTTGGTGGTGTAAAATGTAAATTCAATAAGTTATTGCTTGTACGGATTAACGATTTGCATAATATGGAAGATATTTCTTTAGACGTGCTTTTTTTAAAATTGATGAGGTTGATCAAATATAAAATCATAAAAGCACTATATGGTTTCATATAAACAAACCAATGCTGTCTTTTATTAATATACGCTCAAATAATAAGTCAAGTACCTTCCTTACCTCTTGTACAAACTTAGTGTATTACTTATTGTAAGCTGTTACAGCAAAATTGTTATTATAAAGTCGCAGTAGTACTTTAAATTATTCCAGTAAATTATTGGATTGTTTGGTTCGAGTTATAAACATAACTGGCTATAATTACACCTACGATAAACGAAACGTCTCGCAGTCTATTTTCCAATAATAGACTTTTATGTGATTACACAGCAGGAGATAAAAATCACTTCACTATGGTTATTGATGACATTTAGTACTCGCATAAAGTTAATAGTTTAAATGTGACTTAAATTTTAAATAATTACAAAACACCGTTAACGGGTTAAAGTAAACTGGTATCCATCAAAGGAAATTCTATGAAATTGGCCATTGTGTCGGTTCAGACCATAACTCGAGCCAGCTTAGAAGGATCGCTCTTTAACCCTTCGCTCGCTTCGTGATGTCGCCTTGACCTCAGGCGAATCTATTTTGCCCATCATAATCGCAGCTTTCAATTTACGGTGGCTATCCTATCGCTTGATGTATAGTATTCGCTTTTCAATATCGATTACTGTTTGGAGTTGTTTTGACTCTACTATCATAAAGTTCAAATATTTTGAATGGGATTATTTTGGAAAGTAGTGTAGCGTTAACAAAACCACGGCAATTATTTAAAAAGAATACACAATAAAAGATGGGTGTGTCCAGGGTGGCTGCTCAAACTATATTGCAGTCAATTTCTCATACTAAGAGAAAATATAAATATAAATAAAACAATTGTTGCCGTACCATAATAGATTCTTCTCATTGTCAATCCGAACTGTCAACTGACAATAAGCTAATCCATACATCTTAAATACATAAAGCGTACGAATACCATACAAAGATGGGACTTATATTGAATAAACTCAGAAACATTCCAATACACACGGGAAGTATGGAAACCTTATCAATAAGGCAACGGGGAGTCCGATCATATCGCTCGGTGAGCACAGGAAATCAGAGATACACAGACCAACAACTATATGCTCGCACATTACCTTATTTCGAAATCGTGACTGGAAAAATATTATATTGACCATTCATATATAATATGTTAATGTCTATCTGTTATATTATTATTACCCAAGTATCTTACATATCCAGGGTTTAATTTCAATTGCCAAAAGATTAATCAAATAACAATTTTAGTGGATGCATAAATAGATTTCTAGTTTAATAGTTAAAGAAAACGTGTCCGATTGTGATGTTGACAATATTCAACAATAATTTCTGAGAAATTAATTACACATTTAATTAATAACTATTATCTTAACTAGCTGACCTTCGCGGTTTTACCCGTGACATTTTTGTAACCTCCGTCCCACCCATTTAATCTCGTTGTTTATTACATTTATAAAAATATATGAAAGGTAGTCCTATTTGTTGACATTTATGATTACTGCTCCGTTTTTCTGGGTAGTAGCGTGATAATATAGCTTATAAGCTTCCTCTATAAATGGGCTTTTCAACACAAAAATAATTATTCAATTCCAACCAATACTTCTTGAGATTAGCGCTTAGCAACATATTTTAAGATTCATTTTTATTATTAATATAATATAATTATTATTTATTGAGGTAGATATTAAGACTCTCATCTTTTAATGTTTAATTTTCATGTAATCTATTTTCAATTATGTAGTTTTAATATGTTTTTATTGTGATTTTTTTTTAGCTTTTTTAATATTTCTTAAATTCATTTAACCTTTTTATTAATTAATTTATTTGTAAATTAAATATTTTTTTATATTGTTTAAACAATATCATATACTAATAACATTAACGTATGACGTCTACTGAATGCTGTTAAAGCTAAAACTGTTAAAAGTTTATATTTTGTCTACAGGTTTAGAAATAGGCTGTAGTTTCATCTTAAAGGTTTACTGAATCGTGAACAAAGATGGCGTCCGGGAAATTGTTATTGGTAATGGTTGAGAGAACTGCCGGCGTCCCGCCTCGACTAAAATGTAATTCATCAATTTTTGTTGGTCCTCAGCTATTTTAAGATTATTCAAGATTGTGTTCTCGTAAGTTGCTTCACCCATAACTCATGAATTGACTGTCTATTTGCATGTCAATCATACAGAGCAGAATACATTCCAAAATCTGTTTTGTTCGCATGCGAGATATCATCTAGGTATCTCGCATGAGCTTTAACTCGTATATTTATTTCACTTCAGTATTGTCATTAACAACATTACCCGACGGCAGCTGGTTTCAGTGAGCATTCTCACGTCGAAGTTCGATTGCAAGTTATATCGTACAAACATTCTAAGTCAAAGTAATACTCATTCACTCACTTTGTAATGTGTAAAGGTTTAGCAACTAGAAATACGAGCTATGTCAGAAATACAAAATAGCATCTTGAGTAAAAGGAGTGCTCATACACTCACATTCTTATATCCAAAAGTTTATGTCCGGATCAAAAGTACAGCGTGTCAGAAATATTTGTCATTGTATATTTTTAGAAAAATAGCATTTCAAGTCAAATATTGGTCATTCACTCACATTTTAATGTCCAAATATGGTATAGTTTGTTAATGAGTAGAATTTGGTGGCTATTTAATGTCTTTTTAATTACATAGCAGGAGACAAAAATCACTTTAATATGGATGACATTCAGTACTCGCATAAAGTTAATATTTTAAATGTGACTTACAATTTTACCCGCCCGCCTTATGGAAAGTCACGGTGACATCTAGTGAATTGGTGGTCACTCTCACAGCCTACTAGGCCATTAAAAGTAACTTTCAAGTTGACGCCGCCGATGAGGTTGAAGTTGTAGTAGGAGGAAACATGCGCTGATGGAGCATTTCAAGTTCACTTTCATACATACATATTATCACGCCGTTATCCTCGAAGGGGATATTATCAGGACAGGCATACTATACGTCCACATTTCACCGTATGTTTTGCCCCCGTAACAGGTGGTGAACCTATAGCCGAGTTGAAAATAGAAAAGCGCAGGATGTAGTGACCTGCTGTTGAAATATTTCGGAAAAGCTCAGCCATAGCGAATGTTGCTTAAAAGGTCTGATAGCGACAATAATAACCTGTATTATTGTCGCTATCAGACCTTGAGTGAAGCCATATAATTTCTTTATTTATATTTCATTAATTAAATAATAAAAAGGGTCTTCGAAACTATACTAAATTATTTAACGAAAAAATACATTTAAATAGTACTAACTCGGTGTTTACTATCACTGCGTTAAGCAACATTCGCTATGGCTGAGCTTTTCCGAAATATTTCAACAGCAGGTCACTACATCCTCTTCAGTAAAACTGAGGACAGCAGGCAATAATTCTATCGATTACTACCAACTATAAATTCATCAGATATGGTGTTACCGCAATCAAATTATCTTTATTCCTTATAGGAATGTTCGGCGTTAGATGACTTTGTAAAGTCGAGTGTAGATTCCAAGATTAAACGTTTGACACTAATGACAGATACGTTTAAATACAATGAGTTTTTTTTAATGGAGTCATTGAACGGCCGAAGTGAGATCTGAATACGAGATTAATACATTTGTTCAACATACTGCACTTGTTTGTTCAGTACAACAGACAAACCAGTTCGTAAATATGAGATCAAAACTTATAAGTCAGTTTTTTTTGTTATGAGTTTTAATCCCGTTTGCAACCAAAGTCGTTATTTTTGTGGTCTGGGGTTTTATTAGAAGTGATTAAAAATAATATTATCCCTAAATAATTATTTATGATTTTTCTGCCATTTTACACGGTAAAAAAAACAAAGTATTATTTATACATAATATTAATAGGATACATAAATATTATTCATTTATTATTGTGATAGTTTAAGTAACTTAATTATGATTCTGTGGCGCAGTGGTAGTGAATACTGGGTTGGAACAAATATTTGTTTGAGTTGCAAATATTTGTAAAATATTTTCAACTCTAATAACAAATAGATATGTAGGTTTATCAGTGATCTAGGTCTAGTCTAAGTACAAGCTTTTATTGGCTTAATTTGGGCTAGATGCCACGGTGTAAAAGTACATTTAAAATGCACATAATATATCACTGAGTATTACCTATAGTATTACCACTTTGACAGGTTTTAAATCGGTAACAGCAAAAACATTTCGATTTAGCGCGAGACTTGAATTTAAATGCTTTAAACAAAGCCTTAGATCGTGGCAGGGTTCACAGGCGGCCCGCTCTGCTATCACGAAAGCTATTTCCTACCGACACACTTCTGTCCATCTGCGGAGATAATGCGGTGTTATGTTAGTGAGCTGTTAAAGTGATTATGCTATCTTTACGTAGAAAATCACGGAATGCTAACCGTTGTATTGTGGTTAGATAATGCTTTTAAGAATAAATTTAAGGTGTATTTACTTTTTTGTGGCAATTTTAAGCCTTTGATAATGATGTAGGTTAGAAAGGGTGTCTAATAATAAGTTTAAATGGTTTTAAACGCATTGGATGTTTAGTCGGTTCTACCGACTTAAACTACAGAGTTGATTTCTACACTTTTGGATCGAAACAACTCAAGATATATTGCAATCTCACATTATAAAAGCCCTGAATGTGAATGAAAGACCACTGTCACATAACATTTCAAAACATCTATCTAGTATGTTCTTTGCTTCATTAAACAACTCTTTTCTCAGCCAGATGCTGTTTACTGATAATATACATTCGTAGTGTGTATCCAAGAACATGTAAACACTTTCTGTGCGTCTGTATCGGTTTCTCGTGTCATATAAGGGCCACCGCAGACTAGTACTTAGTTTTCGTATCTGCAACCGGCGCATTTGAGGCTGTATCGATGGATTTAGCTTCCTAAGAGCGACTAACGACCGGTCTCAATAATCTATCTATCTTTTACTATTGTCTAAAATAATGTCTAAATAGTTAACATCGGACCTATCGAATTTCGGTTTTTTAAACCAAAGATAGATAGAAATATTTACCTACGACAGAACTGTCTGTTTCTATTTATCAAAAAATAATCGGTAGTGTTGTCTATGTTTAACTGAAGATAAAATATTGTAACCGGCCGTAAACCAGTGATTGAGGATACTAAAAATAGCTCGTCAGAGAAGAAACACTGAACAGATAAAACGTTCCGGTAAATATTTTTAATTTCGAAGGTTTTAGAAGGAATTAGAGCAGTAAATGCACAAAAACAGTGACGCAGGTTCTAATTTTTTTTTTTGTTGATCGTTACGATAAAAGTCTGAAAGGATATTAGTCTAAAATGAATTATTCTGAAGCTTTCCCATATTTATTTCCCAACAACTTATTCAGGTATATGAAAATAAACGATATCTGCATGTTTAATTTTTACTATTTTTCGATCCATAATGATTATAAATATAAAATAGCTAACCGCAGGCCTTGTATCTGACAGTTCTTTTTTTTGCGGCGTGACAACGACTGTTGCGTGTGCACATTTATTGGGAACATTGAAAGACGCCATAAATTTCACTACTTCGTGTAATATATTATTACACATTTAATATCACATATGAAATCGTGTTGGTAATTGATATAAGTACGAGAAATTTGGTAAAAGTTTTATAAAAATTGTTATAGCTTATAATATATGAATAGGTATGTTTCAATATCATTGTTTTGTTATTTGAGTGCATTTGAATGCACATAATGACTGACAAGCTTAAAGAACTATAATAATTGTTATATTAATTAGTTTAATTCCGCCTTTAAATAAATTAAATTACTACCAAGCCATCTTGACGATGCCCCGTGTGTAGGCAAAACACGTATCGCCATCATACGACATTAAAAAAAATATATCCGCTATGTAATGCTTGATTCTGTTAGTTATTCACAAGTTTGTATCAGTTTGTGTGTAAGGGGTCTCTAAGACATCGGCGAGAGTCAACGCCTCAGTGCCACCACTGTTTGGGCTGCTCAGAAGATACGGTGCTCCACACATTGGCAGTTTGCCCCGAGTGGCGTGTCCTTGCGGCGGCTATAGGAGGGGGGAACCTCACATTGCAGGCCATAGTTTTTGCTATGGTCAGTAATGAAAGCGCCTGGAATGCTGTCGCCTCGTTTTGTGAGGAAGTGATGGGCACAAAAGAGGTGGCGGAAAAAGAACGGGAGAGGAATAGTACTCTCACGTGCCGCAGGAGGCGCACTGGGCGTTGGAGATCCCGAGACGATCTGCGTCCCCCATAACCATGGGCCTGGAGGCGACACACCGGGCTAGCGGTCGCCCTAGCAAAGGAAGGTTCAAGGTGGACGCGTTCGCTGCACGCGCTGCCATTGACAGGGGTCGTCAAAAGTTGCTACCAGGGCTGGTCAGAGTTCCTGGGATTTCCTTTCGAGGGTACACTAGGTTCCCTGTCTACAAACAGCCGTGAAGGAAAAAAAAAGGGTCTCTAAGACATTCAGGGACCTAGCTAACCTCATTTATAAGTGGCGCACCTGTTGACTGACAGATGACAACAATGCTGTAGAGAGGCCCGTAAAAACTGATTGAAGGCCTTATAGGATTGAAAAATTTTAACAACAGGTCGCCATATCAACACGGCAATGGGCTCACCACTTTTTACGTGGGACAAAAATGCATACGATGAAATGTGGGCGTATAGTATGCCTCTGCCTACCCCTTCGGGGGTAAATAGGTGACAATATGAATGTATGTATGTACTTAAAATTCAAGGGTCTGTTTTGATCTGTTGCCATGGAGACAGTTTTTGTTTGGGTTTCATTTGCTTCGTTTCGTACTGATAAATCGTCCTCAGCTCCCAACTCATCGAAAAGTATAGACTTTTCGGTCGCTCTTTAATAGGTGTTAATTTTGATCACGGTGTTTTATTCTTCCTGGCACAGTTAACTGACAAGTTTAGTAGTCCAATTGAAGGATTTTTTTTAAACAATATAATATGGTGGATATAAAAAAATACTTTAACAATTGGATAACATTTGTCACTACAGCTAACAAGGCAAATCCGTTCAAAATCAAAGGCAGATCCGTTGCCCAACTAGTTTGTAAACATAAACGTTATTTGACCCGATTAGAAAACTGTCTATCTGCGATCGAGATGAAGATACCGTGCGACTTTTAACTTCTTAAATACTCAATTATCATCGTCATGATAATAAAAGAGATGTCACTAATAGAACTTTGGAAATTTTTACCTAAAGTAAGTCCTATACTAATACATTTAATTGTTAATTTTGATGATTCTCTATGTGTGTGCATTCAAAATTCTCATCTGGAAATTGACCCCCAGATTCGGCTACAGCATCTTGCCATGCCAGAAATACGCATCTAATAGTAGATGACTGATCTTATTGCGGTACTAAGATTGTAATCTATTAATAAGAACTAACAGGTAAGGTGTACCCCTGTTTACCACTTATGGGATATTGTCGTGATTGTATATGGTTTTTTTTTATAATAGTTAGTATAATTTATATTATTAGAAGTTAGAATATAAATGTCATTTATGAAGCATCTTTTGAGGTCATTTTAGTGTTCTGAATCGCCAATATCTTTGTTACATTTCAACATACACCTTTACTTACTACTAGCATTCAGAGAACTAGATCTAAATGAATTGTGTCTCTGAATGATATAAACTTGGTACGACCAATGAACTTTAGTCTGCACAGATATAAAGATGTTTAAGATATTAAGCACAATTTTTCTGCTCCACTTGACAAACGAAACTGCCGTAATTTTAGGAATGTTTCTAAGTCTTAGTCACTGTAACTGTTCCAAAAGCGGTAGTTGCTAACATTTTTCACACGCATTCGACTGTACAATTTGGACTTATACTGCTATAGCACATGTAATAAAATTGTTATCTGATGTAGAAATGCAAGACCATATGAATGAAGTTGTTTCAGGATCCTCAATTTGTGGCTAGTTTTGGTACGTACAAATTTAATTAGTAGTCTAAATCTGAAGCTTGTATCTATACAGCAAGCAGGGTAGGAATAGTGTTGTAACTGAAGCGAATATAATTTGGTATATGCTTGAAGGTCTAGTTTTCTTGCGTGATGGAGTATAATTTATCTCAATACCTTTCAATACCAATTATTATAAAATGATGGTTGAAATTATTTAAAGAAATAAAAAAGTGAAAGGTCTATTAAAAGGATGGAATGGAAAGTTATATTATTTGAAAAGTGTTTTTATTCAATTGGTTACGTCAAGAGAGCAATAATAACATTATTATGTATATATTCAAGTCACATCACAAATACAATCTATCGAAAGTTTGTAAAAATATTGAAAAATAATAAGTGCCTTTTCTTTATATTTTTGTCTGTTTTACATGAGTGCTGGATATTTATTATGGAAATTGTTATATAAAATATACCTACTTAATAATCTTTTTAGCATAGCTTCGTCATACTATTATCAATTTGTTAGCTATAGTTTCATCACGATATTCATTTAAGGCTTCTATGAGTATTTGTGATTACCTCCTAGTCAATTAAGGTGTTTTATTGATAATTTTGAACAAGTCAATAAATACTAAACAAAAAATAAATAAATAAATGAAGTACAGTAACAGTACAGTAAGTATGGAAATTGTTATATAAAATATACCTACTTAATAATCTTTTTAGCATAGCTTCGTCATACTATTATCAATTTGTTAGCTATAGTTTCATCACGATATTCATTTAAGGCTTCTATGAGTATTTGTGATTACCTCCTAGTCAATTAAGGTGTTTTATTGATAATTTTGAACAAGTCAATAAATACTAAACAAAAAATAAATAAATAAATGAAGTATGATTTACTAACACAGTATAGACGCTTTGCTCGTTCTAAATTCAAAATATTCAACTCATTGCACAGATGTAACTAAAATACTTAAGTATACAGGCGTGTCGCACCACTAACCCTTAGATGTGAGTGCCAGGTCCAGTAATTAACGCTCTGCCTTGATTTGTGGCGTTATCATGATGTCTCGGTACCAATTTATTGATGCATTTAAATCGTACCTAGCTTACAGTCATTGTTAGTCTTATTACAGGTACTATAAACCGATCTTGTAGATTACAGTTAGTAACAATTTTGAAAGCAATTAGTATGCGCACTTTTTTAAATTTATTTTTTAACGTGGAAAAATGTTTTAGTCATGAGCTGGACTGGATCCAGCGTCTTCTGGTTCAACGCACCAGGCGCGTTTACCAAGTACACCATCGAAACTGACGAATGATTCCACCTATTTACGTATTACATTAAGATTAGAGTTAGTGTTTGGAAGGCTTGGATAAATGAAATTTAATGAGATTTTCTTTATAGTTACATCACGATATTCATTTAAGGCTTTTTTGAGTATTTTTGTTCATCTCCTAGGCAATTTAAGTGTTTTATTGATAAGTTTGAACAAGTATATAAATACTAAACCAAAAAAATAAATAATAAAGATAGGTAATTAATTTAACAAAGAGACGAGTGTTGCATTTTAATTTTGCATATCGAAAAAGCGTTCTTTACAAAAATTGATATCAAGGTCGTGACGGAGTTGAATTCTAAAATTTCGATAATTTTAAAAATTTATGGGCGAATAACCTATATTCTATATGGAAATACATTTTTTGAAAAATTTGTTCGTTGTCTAATTTGTCCAATTGAATATTGAAATTTTATTTAAAATATTTATCACCTCCGCTCTTATATGCTGCAGCGAAGCCTTACGGCGAGGACTGCGGCGACCTAATTATTTTTTCTAGTTATTATTAATTAGTTGACGCCCGCGGCTTCGCCCGCGTAGAGTAGTTTTCCCGTTCCCGTTTCCCACAGGAACTTGTTCCCGGGATAAAAAGTAGCCTATGTGCTATTCTGATGTATAAGCTATATTATTGTAAAGTTTCATTAAAATCTATTGAGTAGTTTTTACGTGAAAGAGTAACAAACATTCATACTCACTTTCGCGTTTATAATATTATTAGGATTAAGATTAACTAAAACCTCTTCACAGGTTTTCGTGTATAATTTAATTAGGTAAGTTTTTGGTGTTATTTTTCTTATACATACTAGGTCTCAAAAATGTAGGTGAGTTCTTTAAATTTTCTCTTTTCGTACTCATTATCATTAGGTTTGGTTATAAAAATATTATACATATATTGTATTACGTATTTTTATACTACAAGTAAAAGTTTTATAAAGTCTTTGTTTCAATGAGATAAAATCAAAAGTCTTAAAGTTATAATATTTTTATAACCGACCTGTTTTCTTTACGGCCTAATGAATTAAAATAAAAAAGTAATTTTGCTTGTGAGAATGGTTATGTTAGTGGAATGTTTTTTTTATTATCATAATAGACAAAAGTATAGGCATACTATTTATCATGCCACATTTGATTATCTTAAGCTATTAAAGATATTCTAATTTAACAAATAAGTTATGAAGTAATAGGACCAGTTCCAAAATTTTAACGATTATTGAATATTAAGGTCAGAAGCGATTCCATTGTAGAAACATGATTTCGATTTTGATTTTGTACCTACTTTAAAGAAAGAAAGAAAAATCTTTATTTATGTAGGTCACAAAGTAACACTTATGAACGTCAAGAATATTGCTTCTACATTTACTGCCAGATTCGCAAAGCAATAGGTAGAGCCTGAGGACGAACCTGGCAATAAAACTCATGGCCACTCTTTTCTAAACGCCAGTAATTACATAAGTTTGATTATCATGATATTTGACCAATCATACAGCAATGAATTTATACAAAAAAAAAACAAAATCAATGTTGTGTTTAAAATCATATCAATATTAGAGCGATTCTAGTTGCCGGTTTTAAGGGCAGAAAGGGCTCCCTTGAGGAAGAAGAATCTGGCCAGAAAGTCAATGGATGCTATTTTGAAATGTAGATATGGCTTACATCATTAAAACATTACTTTGTTCCCTTGGATTTATGTGAGGACAGCCGACTAAACCTAAGTTTGCCTTAAATATAAATAAGATTATTTGCAACAATTGCTTGAGCTTACCAGTCCCAACTGACGGCACCCGTTCATGGGTATGACGCATTATTATCAGCCATCGCCCTACTCAACCGTATTATAGGGAAAAAGGCGACCCGATACATACGCCACCACTGCCAGGACACTTAGGCGAGTGTGACGTACCCAAAAACTGCACAGCAACTATCATGTCAATTTCAAAGTAATAAATAAGTCTACATGGTGCTCACACAAAAACAAACTGAAATTACAATGTATTTGAGTTAATACTAAGACTAAACGCAGCCAATTTAGAAACCTTTAGTTGTCAGACGTTTCAAAATATTAATAATGTAGAAATGTAAAAATACAACACATATATGCAGATTCAAGACATGTAGAATATAACACAAGATTCATTCGAATCCTAAATAGCTCAAGCGAAGAGCAAGCAACTCATTTCCATTTATTTTTATCATTCAAATAATCATTAGTAGTCTTTACCAATGGAACACAACATACATACATGCATACATATTGTCACGCCTTTATCCCCGAAGGGGTAGGCATAGGCATATTAAACGCCTACATTTCACCGTATTCATTTTTGTCCCACGTAACAGGTAGTGAGTGAGTGAGTAACAGGTAATGGAAAGGCGCAGGACGTGGCGACCTGCTTTTGAAAATTTTCAAGCCGCCCATAAGGCCTTCAACTTGACTTAACGACTGCCGTGTTACTGGCAACCGGGATCAACGGGTTAACGAGCCTTCCGAAGCATGGAATTATTATTATTTGATTACCTATTTTACCAATGGAACACAACCGTTTTGGACATTGTTGAAATAAACTAAGAAAATGTATTGTAACAGTATTTAAAACTTCTACCCTCTTAGATCGACATGCGCAGCACAAGACCGTATGTCGCCGTTTGTGGCGATCTTTGGGAGTCTGAGATAATGATAGCGATCATCCCATGATTACTTTATTTCAAGTTATGAGGTACAACTTAATAACATATTTATGATTAATACTTCCGTAGCAGGCGGATACTAAATACTTTACATTCTCCATTTGTGTTGCTCACTTTGAAAATGTACGCTCCATTTCCTGTAAATTATTCGACTTGTTTCCTTGAGAAGTTGTCACTTTTACTTGTGAGTAATAAATATCTAATTAATTTAAGAGCAGGAGCACTTGCCTCGAAAATGATCGGATTGAAATGTAATGACAAAAAATAACAAGTTATTTTTATGTATTAAACTGAAATATATAATTATTCACAGTAGTTCTACTGAATAGCTCTACGAAGAACTAGTAGGACTTTTTTCTTACTAGTTCTATTACAAAAAAATGATGAGTAGAAATAGTCCACTAGTCCTATCGTAGAACTATTCAGTAGAATTACTGGGATAAAATAACCCCAATTTACCGAACTAAGCAATTAATCAAATCAATGAATTAGTTAATAATGACTTAAAGCAGATATCCTGAAACAGAACTGATAGCTAAAATAGGAGTTTTACGTCACTACGAATATAATTCAACAAATTTAAGCCAAGATGAGTAGGCAACTGAGAAATTTAATAGGGATGACCATTTATAGAAACAGTGTTCTACAATTGGACATCTAGGTACGTTATTTTTTTTACATTTTTCGATGGCAATAAATAGGCTATTTTCGAGATAGGTACGTTGATAAAATCATTGACTTTGTCAGCCGCTTTATGTTTTATACACACACTTTTCGCGCTTAAGTGTCACTTTACAGAACTAAAAAAAACTCTGAGAAATAAACCGGATGTAATGTCTCTCTATCTGCCATAACTCAGCACCCGTACCGTGAATACATGAATCTATTCCAATAAATAAAATTGAAGTGTCTGCTTCTAATTCCAAATTTTTAAACAACTTTTCATTAAATTATTTGAAAGTATGTACGGAACTAATATAAAAAAATAATATATAAATAAATATCTATCACGCCTTATCCCCGAAGGGGTGGCAGAGGCATATTATGTGCCCACTTTTCACCGTGTGGATTCCTGTCCCACGTAATAGGTGGTGAGCCCATTGCCGTGTTGAAATAGACAGACGCAGGCTGTGGCTACCTGCTGTTGAAATTTTTCAAGCCGCCTATAAGGGCCTTCAACCAGGCTCAACGACTGCCATTTTACTGGCAACCGCGACCAACGGCTTAACGTGCCTTCCGAAGCACGGAAACGCTCGCAAATGTAAATGCCACAAAGTGGACACCCATCCGACGACCAGCCATAGTGAAAGTTGCGTACCTCAGTGATCGCTTACCGAACACTGAGACCGCGGGGCCAAGAGCGCTTTATATAAAAAAAAAACAATTTTTAAAATTTTCCGTTTGTGTTTTGGTTTATTCCGGGTAATCTTTAAAACTGCTCAATTTTAACAGGCCTTCACTCGCACATAGGTGATGTTATAAGAAATAACTAAAGCTACATTTTATTCCCGTACTAAGCGGTGTGGACACACCGCGTAGTACGGGAATAAAATGTTCTTTGAACTCCGGGTAATCTTTAAAACTGCTCAATTTTAACAGGCCTTCACTCGCACATAGGTGATGTTATAAGAAATAACTAAAGCTACATTTTATTCCCGTACTACGCGGTGTGTCCGCTAGTTTATTCAATAAATTAATAGGAAGTACGATAATAGAAACAACAGAGTCATTACTCTCCCGATCCACCATCCACTTTAACCTAAGCTTAGTGAGACAGCCCAAAATAAATTCCGGTATATATTCAACATTTCTGTTTTACTTAAAGACAATTTGACATTTTCTTAAAGGCTTTTTATTTTTAAGTGCCGATGTCTATCTGTGCATATATCTACTTAAGTTCGTCTTCAGACATCTTAAAACTCCGCTGCTTCACAAAGACAATAGGCTTCCTTATTCATCTAGGAACGACTGTTCTTGACAAATTTTAGGTGCATAGCAGATTGCACGAAGTTTTCTAGACAATTAATTTTAAACGCTTGTTTTGGAAACAAAGTTTAGTTACATTTTGTTTATTTATTACCTATATGTACTAATATAGCAAAGTGCACAAGTCTAATTGTTAATATAGAATTCTAAATAACTAATTGAATCAGGCGTTACATGGAGGAAATCCATTGAAAAAAAAACTCTAATTATTTTTCTTATTTTTGCAATATTCCGCTTTTTTAGAATTTGCTGGACGATATTTTGAATGATAACAACAGTTTTGAAATTTTACATTTATGTGAAAAGGGTCTAAAAATGTCCGTATTAAAAATTATAAAACGGGACGGGTGTACTTTGCTGAACGAACAAACAGACTTCCACACTTCGGTTTTGCTTAGTTTATTTTAAAATAGACTAAACAACTAGAAGTCTACCTCGCGCTATCGTTTGGTTGCGTTCGAACTACAAAAGGTTGAGGTGAACGTGTACGTACTTTTGCTGCCAAACAGTTTTGATAATGCCTCGTGTGTAGGCGAAACACGTGTCGACATCGTACGACATTCTAAAAAAGCGGAATATAAAAAAAAAAACATTTAAAAACAAAAAAAAATAACTAAAGTTATTTTTTAATATAGAATTCATTTGCATTAAAATGTTGATGATGATGTTGAATGTTGACAACTTTGTTCTAAGTATTATATATATATTTTAGAGTGGATAGAATAAAGAGCTTTTAAGTTGATGAAAGTACTAATATTATAAACCAAATATAACCTACCTATTGTAGGTAGGTTTTGTCGAGTATTGGAGCAAGTTCTACTTAATGAAGAAATATTAATTTAATGTAAAATAAACATCATTATATAATAGCTAATGACTTCTTTTATTAGATTCATATGAAGAAAGAAATTTTCTAAATAATTTTATTCAACGTGCGATTTTTTCATTTAGTGGAAATGACTGCCACAAAAATTAGCAACACAGTTAGCGCATCAGCGGCTGTCAGTGTAAAATTGTAAGCTTATATTTAGCTAATATGTAATGATTAATGAATCTGCAGGAAGCCAAAGAACTATGCATGGATCGCGAAACCAATACAGCGTGAACATATTTGGTTAATATGTCGCCTCCTGTAACCAAATATAAAGATGTTAATGACAGTTTAGTATCAGGATACAAATAAAAATATTGTTTAATATTGTCAAGTTAGGCGAGAAGAAATTCACGTGGTAGAAAATAATAATATCAATGGCAAGTTATGTAGCCTCCAGTTGGCGAAAATATATAACTCTCTGCCAGCGCACGTGTTTCCCTCCTCTTACAATCCTATGTCTTTTAAGAGAAGCGTTAAAATATATATATATATTTCTGGGCCGTCAAGATGGGGGTCGCTATCGGAGCCTTGCAGGTTGAGACAGCGGCCCCAATCACGAGTCGTCGTCTTTGTTTTCATCTGGCGAGCTACGCCATTTTGACTTGACACATATAAAATTACATTATTACATTTGCGAGCGTTTCCGTGCTTCGGAAGGCACGTTAAGCCGTTGGTCCCGGTTGCCAGTAAAATGGCAGTCGTTAAGCCTGGTTGAAGGCCTTATAGGCGGCTTAAAAAATTTCAACAGCAGGTGGCCACAGCCTGCGTCTGTCTATTTCAACACGGCAATGGGCTCACCACCTATTACGTGGGACAGGAATCCACACGGTGAAAAGTGGGCATATAATATGCCTCTGCCACCCCTTCGGGGATAAGGCGTGATGGATATTTATTTATTTATTTTTTATTTACATATAAAAAAAATAACACATTTTCAACAAGTTTTAGTTGTGTTAACATTTTGTTTTCATGTATTCTTAGTCAACAAATAACGGCCGGGAAACCGATGATATCTAGTCAGATTCCGGGTAACTTGTGTGAGTCTGAATGCCTAACGGACGCGTCTGACTAGACTTGGTTGTGCAGTGTGACGGCCGAACCCCGGGTCTGTCCTGTCACTCAACCTTCACCCGATTATAAACCACCTTAACAAATAACAGTACTAATAAAACGACGTTTAACAAATGCCTTCCAAGGATGTGTATTTACGATATCTCTAACATCGATAGTCGGATAGGTATTGAGAATTTAAAAACAGTGGGTATCGAGGACTTTTGACAGAAATAATTGAATTTATAAACAACTATCTGAAACCCGCAGCTTCGCCCGCGTGGCGAATTTTTCCTATTCGAGATTTCGTTACACTAAAGTTTTTGAAAATCTAATATATCCTATGTTACTCACAAGGTATGTAACTTTGTAATGGTACAAGAATTTCGAATTTAAAAATAAAGAAAATCGGCCCAGTAGTTTTTGAGCCTATTCATTACAAACAAACTTACAAATCATTTCTGTTTATAATATTAGTATAGATTAATGACGATGAGATATTATTGATATTTAATTATACTTAGTAAACAATCATTTACAATAATTAAGGTACTTAGGTTATTGAATTTTTTTTTAGACATATATTTTATTTTTAATTAAATTTTAAGACATTTAAGACAAGGTACTAATTTATGCATATGCATAACGCTTGTTTTTAGTATGTGTATACGGCAGAAACGGTATAGTACAACTTGAGAATTGAGAATAAATTGAGCATCTTTAAATATAAAGTAAACTGGTTTCGTCTGGGTAAGCGTGCTCAGCGTGTTCCATCCTAGACCGCCTAGATGTGGTCAAACGCGAGCCTATTTTGAATACAAAAAAGACTTTTACACGAATGAACATACTGCCTGTTTTCTATTGTATCAGCGCTATACAAGGAAACTAATTTGAGCTAACTAACGGAAAAACTGCTCAAAAACAAAAAGTTCAAAGTATTCGAATACGTGCATGTACTCGTATAAATGATTAGTGAATCTGCAAGAAGTGGAAAAGTTTGCATGGACCGCTAATTCTGACGATCTGTGCTCTTTGACTACCTCGTCAGGGATACAGCGTGAAGATAGTTACTTTTATATATTTTTAGGCATCCTTTATAACAACATAATCATTCGCTGATGATATCAGTCTATATTGCCATGTATTTATGACCATCTACGCTATCTTTTCAAATTTATTACCGAATATGGATATCGTAGGTATTGGTTATTCTCAATATAAGACATGTCATTATTTTGCACAGACTATAAAACGTTATTGATCCTTTACTAAATTAAGCTCTCATTTATATAAACGATAAAGAACTTTAATGTCTTAATTGTCTGAGTTGACATTTAAGAATGTTGTCATAAAGAAAACAAAAAACGATACCTATTTAATACAACTCATTTACCATAACAAGTTAAACATATCAGTATCAATGGCAATGGCAGTCCGTACTATGTACTGGAGAGCTGAAATTCGTACTGTTTTTTATTTGTCCTTCTTTAAGATCTCAAGGTAAAACCATGTGATTTATATATGGGTGCGATAGGGACCTACTCTTCGGGGTCCAAGCCAGCCTCACCTGCATGCTGCTAGTGTACCTGCGAACTCATAGATGAGGTCTTGGCGAAGAGAAAGAAAACGCGAAACAAAACCCTGTACTATGGATCTAGCCCGGTACCGGTCAATCATCTTTCCAAATTCTGAAAGGGTTATGTGCAAGTTTTCCTGAACGTCTACAGGGTTCTTAAAAAGGATTTAAAAGATTTTTACCAGGTGGCAGCGCGAGTGCTACACCTCTGGTGTTGCAAACGTCCAAAGGCCACGGTCACTTTCCATCAGTTGGGCCGTGTGCTTGTCTGCCACCTCAGTGGTATAAATATGGTATTTTGATAAATAGAGACAGTTGTAGATCTGGAAAGTGCCATAGGCCACTTTAATTCCAAAAATTAGATTTTTCTCATAAAAACAAATTTGTAGCATAGGTAACCAAATATATCACGAACGACTCTAGACATTCTGTTCATTATTATATATTCAAGGGTAATTAAAATTATTGCAATTTAAATTACCCTTGAATCAAATTTTTTTTTCCTGAGATGTACTTAATGGATTTATGAGAATCGCTTTTGCCAATAAAGTAGGCGATGCGATGGCTCGTAAATCGTGTCTACATCGCGACGCATGACCGGCGCAAGAGCGTTCAGGCGACACCTCAGAGTGGGCGCATTCACCGTTAGAAGTTAGGCCTGGGGCATACAGACTTTAGGGTACACCTATAAACCTGCATTTACCTGCCTACACCCTCTTATTTATACCCGGATCTGGGAGAGCTTTTGTTTCACGGTAAATTTTGTTCTTACTCATAATTCACACTGCGCACGATGTACCTATATTATTACGGGCTGTGACGTACAATGCGTGTTTATATGAGATATTAGATAATATTAACATGTATGAATCTGTAATTGATCGGAGATTTAAACTGAGCTGAGAAGCTACTCAATTAGAAAACGAAGCTGAACGAAAAAATATTCGAAACATTAACGAGAGTTGTTCACTAAAATAATACTAGTAATTCTACAAATATTATAAACGCGAAAGTTTGTAAGTATGGATGTTTGTTACTCTTTCACGTAATAACTACTGAATGGATTTTAATGAAACTTTACAATAATTTAAATTATACATTAGAATACATAGGCTACTTTTTATCTTGGGAACAAGTTTCTGTGGGAAACGGGAACGGAAAAGCCGCGGGCGTCAACTAGAAAATAATAATACAAGTAATACTTTTAGTTTACTTAACCCTACCACAGAATATTTATAAAAAACTAACGTTGGACAGTGGTTTTCAATAAGCAAAGAGAAATACCAACCTACCTATTACTTCATTAATTATCTGTAATTGATAATTTCTAAAACTGCTGAACTGCAAATATATTCCACCCACTGTTTTTAAATGCCTATAACTGAAGAGTATCTAAGTAATGCAATAATTTCAAAGCTAGTGGCAAATAGCTTTGGCATTTGTTTAACAAATAAGCTTAACCTCACTAAGTCACACCTCACAACTCCAACCTTTACTATCTCTATCAATCTACTAATTCTCGCACTGAAATGTCAACGTAGGTATTTAAATCGCATACTTAAAATAAGGGTGTGAAACGAAATGTTATATCAAGCAGAACTGTGCATATAATGTTAGTAGGAGATCTGGTAAATGCATCATTTGGTTGTCCTAAGGGGGAAATCACATCTGCCTTTATAGTGACGTATAAGTTATCTAGCATTGGATTACATAGGTAACATTAAGTGTGGGTTTGAACGGTACAAATAGTTTAATCTGCGATGTAGGCATCTATGTCGACCTAGTATTGGTTGGTGTCGGGTAGCGGGGTTCACCGAGGTCGGGTTAATAACCAATAAACAAATTGACGTTATGTGCATACTTATAGACATATCGATTTGCACTGCTTGCTGTGTTGTTGTATTACATTTTACCTTTATGCTTTATATACGAGTATATTTTGACTCCTTTCTTTCTTCTCTTAATTTTCTTTCTTGTCTTATAGAAAAAGATCTTCTAATTTATATTTATTGTATTGCAAACGCAAGCAGATTATGAAAGAGTTGTGTCGGTGTATTCATACATCGAAAACAGGTTAACAGGCTTAGATAATAGATATTATATAATAATAGATAATTAATCAGGTCATTCAAGACATTGTTCTTAGATTTGTTTGTAGTAGGCCGTTCTCATAGTCAGCTAATTCAAAATATGAAATTTGTGTCTTTGTTCAATCATTCAAAGGCACCGTTCATAAAGTCAACCGTGTCATTAAATTGTATGAATTCGAATCATTACATGTATTTGTATACGGCATGAACAGAGACATCCTATACGCCCAGTCGCCCGCCGACTGATAAATATGTGGTAATGTGGGTATACTCGTATCTGTGTAGTGTAAATAATAATCAGAAGATAAATTGAATTAAATGGAAGGACGGTCTTTGGTCAACCAATCAATTTTTAAAGTATTTTTATTATTTAAGTTTTACTGGAATAGCACATGCTATTCCACTAACCACAAATGATAAGGTTAGCAATATCTTTATCAACACATGTTTATTTTTTTGTTGAGGAATCTCCATACATGTGCTATCACTACATATTATAAAAAAACCAAAGTCCTCCGCGGTCTCTGTCCGTTTCACGATATTTTCAAAAACTACTGCACCTATTTTCATGCTGTTTAAACTAATAAATATAATGGCTCTCGAGGAATGTTTTAGTACATAATTTGTTAAGTTTTTGTTTACATTGGCTAAAATATAACAATATTTGTTGGAGGTATCTGAAAAATATAAGCCATCAGCATTCCACGAAAACGCTACCTAAAAGTAACACATTCACCGACGTTCAGTTTAGTAAGTTAGTAGTTTAGTTATATAATAACTAAGCTACTTAACTGAACGTCGGTGAATGTAAGTGAATATTGTTTAGCGTGAAGTCTAGAGTGTGTATGAAGCATAACTATTGATAACTGTTAAAATATATATATGGTAGGTAAATTCAAAGATTGGTATAGAAATTCTTTCCGGACAAAGAAAGACACATTCATTTTCATAATACTTTGACAAGTGCTGGCACAGCCTAAGATTTAGTTACATACTTACCACAAGACAGAGGGATTGTTGGTATCTTAATGGCTAAAGATAAAGTACGGTCAGCAGAAAAGTACCCTCACATTCCTGAAAGCTAGTCAAATCAGCACTTAAACCTGCTATCAAACGTAAGAATTAGTCGTTAAAGAGTTACCTACGTCCACTTTTTCTGTTTTATTTTATTGTTTATGTTGAGAAATAAGGATTTGAAGAACATTATTTTAAATGATAAATTGTAAATTAGAATAAATCTATACGCATCCAATGATGTAAAAAAATACTACGACACGAGATATTATCCTTTATACCAAACATACTGTTTTTGTTTAATACAGGATGCTTGCAATTCTACAGTTCCTATTATTCCCGTTTAGGCGTTAACACTTCTAGATAAGCTGAAATTATTGTGTTAGGAGAGGGTTCACGTCAGTGTATAGGCCGGGAGTTGAAAAGGCGAGAATCCAACACCGACTCCGACACTTTAACATCTGAGACCGCCGCTTTTATTGTGCAGGTATAAATACTGACCCAAAATATTCCTAATGTAAAAAAAGTAATGAAATATCTCTAATCGCCATAAGCATTACATTATTTCTCCCTATTTAGAAGCGTGTTGTTTATGGTGGCTCTAAAAAAGCAGAAATAATGTATAATTTTTATTTACTGTTTTTTTTTATGTACAATGATGTGATCCATAAAAAACAAAAAAAAATCTTTCTTTCTTTCTTTCTTCTTTCTAATCCTTCAAATCCAATAATAGTCCCGAGTATGCATCCGGCTGGTGTTGATGTTATATACATAGTTATATACGTAACGATTTGCACTACATGATGTATTATTGTATTACATTTAACCTTTATGTAAGGACTCAATATAAATGAATAAATTGTGGTATCTGCATCACAATGGGTTCCCAATGCATTCAAGACTAAAACAGATGTTGAATATATGGACGATGACGATGAAGTCCGAGACTACCAGGACTTTAATTGGTCGTGCCAATGGGTGTCTAGCACATAAGACCTTTTAGCCTTTTTGTTATCACCTCACTAAAAAGGCAAGGTGTTCAAAATTTCTTCCAAATTTAACATCTAAAATATACACATTTTATTAAATTGATTCGGCCCTTTAGACCAACCCCTGTTTCGTGCTTCGGAAGGCACGTTAAGCCGTTGGTCCCGGTTGCCAATAAAATGCCAGTCGTTAAGCCAAGTTGAAGGCCTTATGGGCGACTTAAAAATTTCAACAGCAAGCAGCAACAACCTGCGTCTGTCTATTTCAACACCACAATGGGCTCACCACCTATTACGTGGGACAGGAATACACATGGTGAAAAGTGGGCATATAATATATATGCCTCTGCCACCCCTTGAAAATAATACTATTAAAGGTGCTTAGCAATAACCACTATTTTTAAAAAAACATCTACGATAAATTAGGAAAACTATTGTAAATCAGTATCTTTGGAACTTAATTACAATGATTCAAGCAAGACTATTGCTCCAACATTAAACTTTGGACTTTATTGTCTGTCTTAACACATGACAAATTAATAATCTGTAATAAATTAGATTTTACGAGCAAACTAATAAGTTCCCTACACACAAAGATCGTATGTTGCTCAATAGACTGTAATTTAATTGTAGTTCAGCTGTAGTTATATTATTTACATGTTGTTGAATGTAGTTGATTTATTTACTACATGCCTTATTTTTAAAGTACGTTTACGTAATTTTTTTTTTTGTATATTTTGCTTCATTTGCAGTAACTTAATTTTATTGTTGTTTTTTAATCAGTGTCAGCCTTTTCTTTCATACAATTTCTAACAATATTTTGTTAGTATGTGTGTGTTTAAATAAAAGACGAAAATGGCAAATAAGATACTAGATATACCAATTGATAGTTCAGTTTGCATGGCTTTAAAATCCGGTTCCATATTAAATGTATTTTTTATTTAATGAAATATTTTCTATTTATTTAGCTATTTGAGAGACAACAAAGCCCACAAAGACCGGCGACGCCATTCCTGAGTTATAACCTGCGAAACTAACCGGCTTTGTTTTATTTACCCATAGATTATCAACACCAACCAGCGCATTACAAAATCATCTGTCCCTTAATGAATAATTATTAATAAAATGTTAATAGTAATTTAATAGCGTTACAGCATGAAATACCTGCTGCCATCACTGCGTCCGTCGTAAATGTCGACAAGGCGGTTTCATTATTACTTAGTAAGTAGAAACCTGTGACTCCATAGTGCAACTTTGTCACATTCTCACATTATTACCTAAAGATAACGTAAAATACTGTGTTGCACTTACAGTAAACTATAGTCCAATAGGGAATACCTTGACTCATAATATGAAAAGAAGTTGCTGTAAACACATTTTATCATAGGAATAAATCTAAGGGATTTCACGAAACATTCTGTTATCATATTCCGTGGTGATCTGTGATCCAATTTGTTCAAGAAGTTTTTTTTTAATACTGGCCCATTTTTAGTAAGCGTTTTCAACAAACATTTCGATATTGAATAGCTAGCCGTGCCAAATGGGAGCTGGAAAATATTGGTTGAAGATTTCTTAAAATATACAATTATGCCCTGTAACAGAATTTTTTGTATGCATAATCTTGAATTTCGCAGTCTCTAGTATAACAAAAAACTATTTTCCTCGAGGAATTAAGTTACACAAGAAGTTGAAGAATAGAGTTTTGAAGACAAAAGCGTGGCTATGCATATGTGTATGCGTAAGTGAGAATATAATCCTCATAAATTCATACATCGCATCGTAAATAACACAAATAGTCATGAAAGTAAATAAGCTGATAACCACGCAACGTATATCATATGGCTATCAAGTATTATTCTCCAATACCAGAAACCAGTTCAACGTTTGAAAGTTTACGGCGAAGACTGTACCAGTCTAATGATAGTGACACCCGCTCAGATCGTCATGAGCTGATAGTGTTGTAGCACTGTGCGCTTCGATACCAAACATATTATAATGGATTATGTATTTTATTTTGTTAGTTTTAATAAATAAATGAAATAAATATCCATCATGCCTTATTCCCAAAGGGGTGGCAGAGGCCGGGACCAACGGCTTAACGTGCCTTCCGAAGCACGGAAACGCTCGCAAATGTAAATGCCACAAAGTGGTCACCCATCCGAGGACAAGCCATAGTGAAAGTTGCGTAACTCAGTGATCGTTTACAGAACACTGAGACCGCGGGGCCACGAGCGCTTCAAGTTAACAAAGTAACTTAGTTTTAAGTAACGATTTAGATAATTGTTTTACCAAAAAATAATTCAAATTAAATTACCTAAGCATTGTCGTGTTCATGTTTTGGTAATACATACATTAAAGTCATTTTTTTTCCTGATGGAATCTTCATGGTTGTACCTACATAAATAACAGTTGTGGCTACATCACACCCCATTCTTGACTAGACTTTATTTTAAGATTATACTCAAATAATATAGATCTTAAAACTAACCACACAAAAGTCTATACCGTATTTTATAATACATATTATCGTTCAAATATCCTTCAAGAGGAAGTTGTTTGAAAGGATCCTGTTAATTTCTGGATAAACTGGCATATTTATGATAATACTGACTTTATTTGGTGACGAGTTTCGGTCATGCTACTATAAATTGGATGTTTATGATGTGTATTTCTGCGTACTTTATTCAACAAAATCAACTAAACTATTATTGCTATAAACGTGTTAGAGCCTGCGTGTAGCTCACCGAAGTAAATCCATCCCACACAATATCTATCCCATAAATATCCAAAAAGCTTGTTGTGCCAGCATTCTCCGTCCATTGTGTTCCTTGAAGATATATCTTGCGTAAGGAGCATGCGATTCTTGCAAGGCTCGCTTTCTCTCCGGCCCACGCTCAACAATCCTCGTCACTATTGATTGACAAACTATCCATTACTGTATCGAAACCGACTTTTATTCGAATCAATGTAATGTTAAAAGAGACCGAAGAACGCAATACTTTATCCACGCACTTTGAATTTCGAGTTCCAGGCAGTGATTGGTTACCTAATGCAATAGTTGACAAATCGCTCAATTGTCCTAACTTGGTGGCTTGTCGGGAATGACTAGTTGGGTGGCGAGTTGCACAACTAGTGCCCACGTCAGTCTGTTTGACGAGTGCCGGAAGACGTCCAACTTTATTGAGCTTTATTGCGATTGCATGGCGGTAAATAGTTGCCAACAGTTTAGTGAGAAAATTTGATTATAGGAAACGTTTCTATTGAAATTTATTTAAGTAAATAGTTGTCTGGCAATAAAATCAACATCAAAGTATAACAGCGCTACTTTGTAGAAATGGCTGTCATGTTGTGTAACCAGAGATGTGTGGACAAATTCAGGATAGGTCATCTGACCTCGTGTAGTATGGCTCTCTCTTGCTTTAGCTTGCTTAAGCTCAGTTGCTTGAAATCCTTACCTGGACTTGGAGCACGAGATTCGCTTTTATTTGGCTGACAGAAGCAGTTATCCTTTGGCGTTAGAATTACAGCAAGTCAGCCGGCAATCGCTCACAACAAGAGGGAGCGATTGCCAGCTGACTTACCATATCTGTGAACGCCTGCATTGTTGCTTCGTTCGGTATTCAGCAGGCGAGGCCGCTTGGGCCTCTTACACCTGAACTTGAGCATGACACAGAAATTTTAAAACATTGCATCCCTTTTTAAGAAAACGAATAATCTGAAAATTTTACACAGTTTATAAAGAGAAAAAGTGCACATTTTTTAAGAATTTAAAATGTGTTAATTTTAAGTTAAAAATGTAATTAATTATGGTCGAATTTCTACCAACGGGCGATCACTAGTAACTTCATTTATAAGGAGGCAGTAATTAAAGTTAAAAATGGGAACAACATCCTTCCAGGAGTCCAAATCCAACCTCACCATCAAATGTTAAGAATTTTATAAAAAGATAAATGAAACATTTATTAAATATATGTAATGTTTTGTTTATTTATTACGGTTCAAAAATAAAACGAAAATATTAGCAGCACCATAAATATGTCTCATTTAACCACAGCGGGGGTGTTTTCCACATTTTTTTCTGCCTTCATTAGCATAAAAACTAAAATTGCTGTTTAATACATAATTTATTTATTTAATTTATTTACTAAAGATATATTTATATATCACATTTATTTATAATAAATTCTATCATATGTTGAAATGTTGAACTGGTTTCTTATATTCTGAGGTAAATACTTAAACAAAATTATCTATGACTAGTTTATCAGAAGCGCTCATGGCCCCCCGGCTAAGTGTTCTGTAAACGATCACTGAGTTACGCATCTTTTACTATGGCTGGTCCTCGGATGGGTGACCACTTTGTGGCATTTATATTTGCGAGCGTTTCCGTCCGCGGAAGGCACGTTAAGCCATTGGTCCCGGTCTATTTCAGCTTGGCAATGGGCTCACCACCTATTACGTGGGACAGGAATACACATGGTGAAAAGTGGGCATATAATATGCCTCTGCCCTGCCACCCCTTCGGGGATAAGATGTGATAGATAAATAATAGTCTATCAACAAATATTTGGAGATGTTTATATAATCATTACTTTTAGGAATAAAAATATTTAGTAGAAGTACCAATATTTAAAATGAGGGGATCTTTTAATGAGCTGGCAGGTGAAGCAACTCATCGTACAAGCCTCTTTCCATGGGTATTGTATGGCCCTGTACCCCACAATTAGACTCTGAATTGATACCCAGAGATTTGAACATCAACAATCTCTCAACCATCTTGAAATTCAAAACAAATCGCATTAATACCAAACAATGCATGAATAATATAGTTCTAAAAGGCAGCACTATATTATTATTTTATGTTATAGATTTATTTATTTGGGGACCTACAATTGTCAATTTGAATAAAAAGCGTCGTCTTATAGCACAAAAAAAAAGATTTTCTACAAAAAAAAGTGATGAAAAGACACCATACATACATAGTATATACCAAATAACATAGACCTTTGAATTGTATGGGCGCTCATACAATTTGGAGGTCTAGCTTAATTGGACAAATATAACTTTTGGTTACTCCTACCCTTATTATTAGTTTAGAGTATACATATTTGCACATATCTTTTTGCTATCATGCAAGATGCCAATCTTGCATGATAGCCATCATACATATTTTCATACTTATTTCGTAAGTAGAGTACGAAATGCTAATGAAGTTTGTTTTATGTGAGACGAAGCTTTTTATTTTTTGGATAACCCGTAATGTGTTTTCAAGATATGTTCCTAAAGTTTGGATGTCGATTTTTACCTTTTGTTCTTTACGTCTCGCAAATGCTCAATGTATATTTTTCTCTCTCTTTAACGTAATCTTCCAGATAAAACAATCTTAGCGGATGTCCACTAAGTTTTCTTATTAGCGTAAGGCTAATGTTTCTATGTATGGCCGTGTCTAAAGCTGGCGGTTAAAAAAGTATTTGGTAGATTATCCCGAAATTTGGCTAAATCTCTTTAGCCGGTTGAGCTAAAAACTTCATTTCTTTTATATTAAAAGAGTGTGTTATTAAGTTATTGAATGCAGTGAGAAGACTGGGTAATAGCAAGGTCCAAACATTACTCACCAGTAAAGTTAAGTTTAGACTTAAAATTACACACCTAAAATCTAAGCAGCCCTGGGGCTATCCTCCCGAAGGGCTTACCCGGGACTTCTGGCCATAGACAAATGGAAGTGCACCGTGTGGTTTTAGTCGGAAAGAGTCCGGCATAGCATCCATGAGGATTTCCACACGAAAAAAATAATGAAAATAATCTAAAATCTGAGTACCTTCTTAAGTCCCACTTTTACTACATGGTTCTTAGGGCTTAGTGGCCACTATTTATCTGGCCCTTGAGTTTTCGAGAACGAAATAATTGTTAATATTGTGTTTGTTTTTTTTTACACAGCGCCAACTAGCCCAAAGTAAGCTAAATATAAGCTTGTGTTATGGGATCTAGACGACTGATAAACATACTTATATATTTCTAAATACATACTTATAATACATAGGAAACACCCAATCTCCGAAATAAACATTTATTTAGATCACACAAATTTATTTTTCCGACCCGAGAATCGAACCCGGGACCCCAGTCGCTGCAGTCGCATACACTACCATTGCGCCACTGAGTCAGTCAAATATATCTTACTTATTAATAACTTATACTCTTCAAATTAAACTAAACACTTCATAGTAGTGGAAATTTATATTGATAATACATTAAGTTTAGTGCTTATTATATTACTCTCGGTCACTACTCCGACAATTAGCCGAACACAATAATGGATGTGATAATTTCTTCATTGTAATAAAATTACTGTGAGATAATTCTTACAAAGTAAAATAATATAAAGTAAGTACTGAACTACAAATATTATACTTACTTACATAGTTTGGTGGTACAATGTAACAATTAAGTACTGTTCTCACGAGTCAGCGAACATAACTAATCTAGTTAAGTTATTGTTGTTTAAATCTTCCTTGACGTATAGGCATATCTTTAAATTGTAATCGTCCTGTGTGTCACTGAACTCCTCCTAACCTGCTGAATTGAATTAGTTAATTTAATTTGCTAAAATTCTTCCGCGTTCTTGCTCAGTCCGGGGAATCGTTTTGTACTGCTGAGCCTATGATGTTGCATACTGAGCTATGCTCGAAGACAATGAAATATTGCTTCTTATATGTTTTAGAGCGACGTACTATATTAATATATGGTATAATCAGCACATTAATTGCTTTTCGAAATTATTTTGAACTGAGTTAGTTGACATTTAAGATTATTTCTGAACGGTTTAGTAGAAACTCATTTTGGATACAACCAATGCCACCTAGAGGCGATTTGCAGAACTAAAGAGACAAGCGTGATATTTCAAAAAGTCATTAAAAGTTCTGCTATTCATCGATAGATGGCAAAACTTAAAAGTATCACCGCTGTGCCGCTCTGTGTTAGGTTATTATCGTTACGGAATTTCTGGATTCGGTCTCCACGCTCAAGGCCCGCAATAGAAGCTATGCAATAGGTTAAAAAATGAAATTCTTTAAGTGAGACTTTAATTCTGAATTTCTGAATACCCATTTCGAATTTCATTGAGATCTATTTTTAGTAACTGACATTTTAAGGCTCACATACAAGCGGCACATCTAATATAACATTTATAAGATAAGTAACAAACCAATAAAATAATTTGTATTTGTTACCAGAGAGTAGAAACAAGTACCACGAGATATTACAGTTCCAGGAATATACTATTCAATTGTACCTTACTATTCAGTAATAGATACTATTGTTGTTTCATGAGGGAAAAGGTCAAACATTGTCGCTGCATTCAAACAGTACGCAACTACAACTTTTAATGTAATGAGTCCAATATTTCCATACAATAATACATTGTTACGTCGTCGTCTACTAATTGAAATAATATGCATTTTATAGATTCTGTCCCACGATATACATACATTATTAATTGGGATAAGATATAGTTTAGCTACTCAAATATGATGGAGAATATGTTGAATGCTGAACGTCATGTTTCTGATAAGTAAAAGTCAATTACTTTTATTATAGAATCATATTTAGCCCGATGAAAGATATGCTAAACATCGACCAAATATAACAAATGGATACTTTTAATATGCCTAGATTTATTCGTAGATCGGTGATCGGTTTTCATTTATTTAAGACAATAACGTAGTAATATGTAATCATAAGAAATCTTTGTAACTTGTTAATAAACTAAAGAATAAATAAGTTTCTGTATAAATTATGTTTAGGTAAAATTAACATAATAATCGAACTATTGAACCCAAGATTCCACATCAATAATTTGTACCCAACCCCTACGCGGCTTCCCTTTACAGAATGTTTACATTTACTAATGCTTCTTAGTCTCCAATTTGAGCGGAGGCCCCGCTGTGCACTATCTCTTCTACTTAGCTAAATCAAATAAAGCTTATTATTTCTCTTGCCGTTGGATATTAATCTCACACAGCCTATTAGAAAGCGGTAACATTTGATAACATGTACAGATTTATGAAATAGTAACGAATCGTGTGAAACACAAAGAAATGTACTAATGCTTGTCCGAATGGGCAGCACGCGCGCCGGCGGGGAAGCTATACACCGCGGAAATATTTCCCAAGATACATCGCTCGAGTGCGATGTGCCGATATCTTAGGTGCGCGCCAGTTCGAATCGTCTATCGAGTCTATGATCGGCTCCGTCGAGGGGTCACGCGCGTTAAACGTAAATCAACATATCTCGCGACGGGAGATCTAGCCGAGCATGCGCCCGGCCAACAAAAACTGAATTTTATAGCCGTAACACTACACCTGGGAAAAAAGTAAATAAATTGGATGAGATCGAGTGAACGACCCGCTCCGCCAGTGCTTCCTAACGCCCTGAAACAAGATGACATGAGAATATTTTGTTTACTTATAAATATTCTAATTATAGGATATGTTTCTTTTGAACTCTGTTCATCAGCACACTATCATGTTCACTATACCGGTGCAAAATAATTTAAAAGTCCGCCCTAAGACTTGTTTTTAATCTCCTCTTCCTCTCAAATCTTAATTTTTCCTTCATCTGTTATCTACCTACTCAACATAGAAGCCACAAATCGAGATGACTATTTACAGATGTATTTATTAGATTATTTTTGGGATAGTTACAGTTACTCCGAGATGCAATAATCAATTTACCGAAGCGAGATCTAGAACAAGGAGATACGAAAATGGTCTGTGTACGAAAATACAAACCATGGGCATATAAACTTTGGCAAAAAAACATGTTGCATAACTTTCCGTTTTAGATAAACATTAATCACGAATCATTTAGCTCATTACAGTATGCAAGTTTCTTGCAAGGCTTTTAGGAATGCGTCATCAACCTTTAAGCTTGTAGCTACGTAATTAATTACTCGTTTATTAAAATTAATTGAATACATATTGTAATGTAGCTATTAATGCTATTTCAATCTTTACAACTTCAAAAATAAACTGTCAATAAATTTAGAAGCATTTCAAACGCTAGTTCTAGTTTAACCTTTTGTTCCGTTCTGTTTATAGTATACTATTTTATTTTAATCGTTCTAGGATCCTATCAATTCTGGTTAGGTGGAATGGCGATGGTGAAGTTTAATGGAAACACATTACCTAAACCCGCTGGGTAGCAATTTCCAATATGTAATTTTTGTTTCCTCTTTGGAGAAAAGACGTGTCTATGTGTAGGTACCATTTCTCAGCAAGCAAGTCACACAGTACGCTCACAATTTACCAGTTGCATTTTGTACCAACTGATAGGTTATATGTCCATTGCCACGGCTACCTGCTTTTGAAATTTTTCAAACCGCCATCATAAATTAATAGGTCTCTCCTTTTTAAGGTGGGAAGATTAAATTAACAGTGGTTTTATCGTTAAATTTAAAAACTTATTTCTATTACCTCAACATGTTTGTAAATATTATTAAATTAGTTCTACCATGATTCCAATACTACTGCACAGCACATTACTAACATTAAAAATTCTTCTGCATCATCGAAGTTCACATTTTCAGGCTTTAATAATAGACAAATAAATAAATATATATGACGATTAATGGGATTAACAATAATATCTATTCCTAACTGAAGTTTAATCTTAACTTTTACAATTATAAATAATAATTACAGTAACATAAAGTTAACGGGTAATCGAAGATTTGAAGAAGTTCTGTTGACTTTTTCAAATACCTGAATACTGACCGACAAGTGCGATTTAGCGCTAGTAAACTTGAAGAGAATGGCTGAATGTCATTGTTACTATAAAATTTATTTATCAAAGTCAGTAAGCATCTTTGTTGATTCTGGTATACTTTAATCATTGTTGCTCTTCCTTAACCTTGTCTTTGCGTCATTGGTATGATACTATTCTGTAATTATATATTGTCAATATTTAAGTATATCTTTCCTAAATTATACAAACTACTAAACAATTAAAATTATCAATACATTCTTGCACGATCAGTGTCAAATTTATTAAATATCACCATGACATCTCTCTTAGGCTTAAGTAGATGAATAGGTTTCTTTGGAATGTCGGACAACTGTCGTACATATAGAATCGAGTATCGCTCAAGAGATTTGATCCATATCTTCGCATTTGATTCCTATCGCGATTGTTTTACGCGACGCATGGGGAAGTTGCTATCAGTGTGCGACATTGGATTATTTAAATTTTGCACGTTATATTAGCTACGAGTTTTCTTTTATTCATGTATTTTAATGCTTCTTTTTCACGACGTTGTCAAATTAGAATCATTTTCAGAGATAAAACCAATCCTCTTCTAGCGAAAATTCTTAAAATTACTTTCAAATAATGTATTATACTAGCTGCATGATACCATATTGCTGTTATACGTGCAGTTACTTAGCCACGAATGTAAGCAGAAGCCCCGCAGCACTGACTTTTAAACTAGTCATGTCGTTGTTACATATGTTTAGGTATAAATATGTCTTTCTTCAGTGTTCGTAGCTTGTCAACAACTTGTCAAAATTGCAGTGTTTGGTCCATTGGAACGAACATTTCAATAAAAAATTGATTCTTAGAAGTCAACTGGTGATATCCACTATCGGCTTGCGATACTGCTCTATTTATTCGATAGTAGGTACTGTTTGAGAGGCAATTGATTTAAATGAAAATGTTCTGTCTCCAATCGATTAAGAATTTAACCACGATTATGCTAATGATTTTATACTTAATATACATTAAAGATCACTTCTAGTAATTTATACTGTTGTGTTCATTTGTTTTAATTATTCATAGTTGTTTAATTTAATATACAAAATAAAACATTACCACTTAGAAGCATATGCTTAGAAATGAATCGAAGTGATTCTTAATTCATTTATTTTTAGTTATAATTGTTTCTCATTTCCCATTCGAGAGATATCTCTGAAGGAATATAGTCTATAGTTATTACTAAGTAAATATTTGCTCTAAATAAAAGTAAGATCAATTATTATTTACCACGCAAGTTTATATCCAGACTACTTCTTCTAGATAAACTTGTTGACACTTGAAAACTAGTTGCGATTCAAGTTCAAAGAATATCGAGCTGCAATCGTTACGCTAAAAGCGTCCCAAGATAATACCCGTTCACAATCTTGGGTACGCGGTCCAGTGATAGCGCTAATGAACCCATGTTAGCGTCACAGATGTGGCACGGTTTGAACGATGCGCGACCATTAGTGGGAAACTCAAGGCCAGCTGGGGGCGGACAGCTAGCTGTAATTATCTAAAACAAACTTTACTGAAAGGCGGATATACTGACGGTTGCAACACTCACTTTAGACTGTACATCTTCAGAGATATGTACTATATTATAGTAAACCTTTTGTGAACTGTAGCGAGTATAACGTTAATAGCTTTAAACTTAATTACGTTCCAAAGTATTTGCATGCAGCTTTGTGAACAAAGTAGGTAAAGTGTGAAAGCCTTAATGGTACTTATTATTTGAAGGTTGGTCGTTAGTTAGCAAATAGGAAATCAGTGTTAACAAAACAAAGCCTGTTATTATTGGATCACCGTGTAGACTACCACTTAACTACATATTTTATAAATACATTGAGTTTGTTTATACATAACTAGGTGACCCCCACGGCTTCGCCCGTGATATATTTCAAAATCATATAGTACCTATTTAATCCCGTCGCTTATAAATTCTACAATAATGTATATAATTTGCCCGATTTGTCGACGTTTATGATTACTGCTCCGCTCTTCGGGGTAGTAGCGTGATGTAGCGTGTTTTTAAGATTAGCGCGTTCAACCAAACAAACAAACTCTTCAGCTAGATAATATTAAGTGTAGATTATGACTTGTGTGTGTGTGTGTCAGCAAAAAGCAAAAAGTAATACAATTTATATTATTATTTGACTATGATTTTTGAATAAAATATGTAGTTGATGAATTCATTCACAATATAAACTTATATTCACATTCACACTGTTTTTTTTATTCCCAATAATAGAATGAAATATTTAATCGATTTTGCTGTATTTTAGGGTCCAGAGGAATATGGAATGTTAGAGACGGTTTTAATCTCATGCAAAGCTGCAGAAAAGTAGTATAAAATAAAACAACAAACGATACTGATAACGATTTGATGTTTTGTTGCAATTTAATATTCATCCCTAACTTGTTGAGTCCGCTTTAACTTACAATGTAAATATTTTATGTGATGCACTTTGGCACACCGATGTAAATGATCGTAACTCGTTTACGACGATCTTGATGTATTACGATAACTCGCATTGCACCTTGATACTTCGTACCTCTTCGATAAAACCGCTAGATTGATAGATAGATTTTATAGAAAGTGTGCACCCAAGAAATTACTCAGTGCAGTAAGATGTTGATTCTATTAAGGTTTCCTATCCTTGATACGATGGAATTTTTAAAACTTATCGATATTATGGTGACCTTTAGTTCTTGAGAGTATGCCTACGTACTACTTGAGATATTACTTGCTTTTGTTCTACGTATTCTTAGTCATACGGCTATATATTTTAGACTCAAGTGTACACTAAAATATAAAATGTATGGTTATTTATCTGACACAATCACAAAAAAAAATTGTTTATAAAATATGAACAACACTATAGTCTTAAGTAATGTAGTAAACCTGAAAAAGACATTTTCTTACATGTTTTTAATTTTTTTTTTCCATCCAAAGGTGTAAGCAATTACTTTTTAGCGATAAGGCCGCTCTCTGTACATTTATAAAACTGGTCTCTTTTTGTAAGATAAATGAGTGTGCTGTTCTAAAGACAATATTAAAAGTATTGAGTACAATAATCGACGTTAGTTTTAGATGTAATTTAACTATACATCACAGTAGTTCTCAAGTTCATTTGAGAAAAAATGACAGATTTGAGATATGAGATACATATTTATTATACACTAGTTAACAACCGCGGCTAAGCTGTCCCGTTCCTGTTTCCCACAGGAACTTGTTCCCGGGATAAAAATTGTCTTTGTATTAATCTGATATGTAAGCCATATTATTGTAACGTTTCATCAAAATCCATTCTGCAGTTTTTGCGTGAAAGAGTAACAAACCTACATCCATACATTCTTACAAACTTTCGCGTTTATAATATATTTATAAACGCGAAAAATTTGCTTGATCTTGGTCAGTTTTAAATTTATACAAATGCCCTAGATTTGTTAGACATGGCGCCCTTAGTGACCTACAACAAACTGTGGCACTCGTCGTTAATCATTCGATGGTAATCTGATTAATTCGCAGTGATTAGTCGATGGTATCTGAGCAAGTGGGGCGCACGGGCACGCGTCACAGTTCGTTATGAATGCGCCTGAGACGAAGGCGACGCTCCACTTCACTGAGCTACGTGACGGACGTGAGAAACGTCAAACTTTTAATATCCATGCTAAATTCTTTAGAATTCTTATTTTTCAGTTTGCCTCAAGCCCTTTTTTGGTTTAAGCATAATAAAAAGTTACATTTAAAAAAAATGAATTTAAAAATTAAAATGAAATTAATATAAATAAGGCCCGTGGCACTATGTTGTGCTGGCTATATCTTCTGTTTTAATGGGGAAGAAAACGCAAAACTTTTATGTATAGGGCGCTGTGTGTTTGTTTCAGAGAACGTTAAGTTTCAAAGCAAAACCTATAGTAGTATAGTTTCATCTTGCGTTTTGTTTTTGCTCTAAGTTTCTTTTTTGTGGTGGAAAAAGCTTTACAACCTGTATTTTACAT
Source organism: Thumatha senex (assembly GCA_948477245.1). NCBI lineage: Eukaryota > Metazoa > Arthropoda > Insecta > Lepidoptera > Erebidae > Thumatha > Thumatha senex. Next base: position 14,984,000 of record OX419731.1, on the reverse strand, counting down.
GGCGAGTCGATGAATTAGAAAAGGAATTGAAGAAAAAACGCCACATTTAAAAGTCACAAAGAGACCCAATCTTCAATAAATAATTATAAACGCGTATTTCAAACGAAATAGTATGGAGACTGACAGTTGCTTTGTAACAAAAATTTGGCGCCCTCTACAATGAACTATTTGACAGTTTTCTTCCCCATTGCTATATTTATTCACAGTTGAAACAACTAGGCACATTTTTTAAAACATAAATAACGATCCTCATTAGGGCCCCGTAGATAGATAAAATTAGACAATATACATATTACTGATATCAGTAAACTAAAAATCGTTGTTTTGATAGAATTTATGTTTAGTTATTGTTAGATTAACAAAATGTAAAACAGAATAAGCGTAAGCTTTACAATTAGTTTAGCAAATTCTTATTCAATATTCTTGCTTGCATTTAAAAGCAGGAATTTGAAAAAATATGGCTTCATATTAGTTTGATTGATCAGTCAATTTCCAGTCTCGTTTTCTAGTACCAAATTAGCATAGAAGCTATGGGTCGATGGAATGTTGCAAGCTTTCTTCATACAATACTGTACGTCTACCTATTCGGAACTTATTTATTAACCGTTTTTAGAATTCATTTTGAGGTCTGTGCATCCAAGTATACACAGACCTCAAAATGAACTCTACTAATAACGACCTTTTGTTCAATAAAATGTATTCTCAATTTATGTGACTAAATATTGCATGAAATGTGAGTAGTTACTAATCTTAACTAATTTAATCAGATGGAAATCAAAGAATAAAGGAGGCGAGGAGTGGAGGTACCATCACACATCATCAATTCGTTAATCCTATTTCACCACGCAACAACGCAACATCTACTAATTGTATCGGAGGAAAGACGAACCGAACTCTTCAAGAAAAGGGATGTAGGATAAGTAATAGTATTGTAACGTCACCCTTCAATTTGGCAATTATATAATAGATAGATAGAGATAGATATATATATAAGTAAAAGGGAAGGAATAATAAATAAAAGGGACATACTGTCACATGATTTCATATTGTAACAGTCACAATTTAAAAAAAATATAAAAATGGCAATGGACTAACCACCTGTTACTTGGGACAAAAGTGCATACGGTGAAATGGGCGTATCCCTGCCTACTCCTTCGGGGATAAAGGCGTGACAATAGTCTATGTTCTTATCAAAGAACCCCTAACACAGATACAAAATTTGTGTCTTAATATCACCATTACTTTAAATAGAATCAGTAAATTGCACAATGCGTGCCTATCATGCTTCACCCATGTTACAACGAAGTTACGTCCGTCCTTTTTTAAGTTGTGGCTAGCCTGTAGTAAATTTTAAGCAAATTCCGAACTCAAATGCAAAATTTGCAGAGGTTTTAAATGCAACCGAAATATAAGTACTGCGCAGCACAGCACAAACGATTTTATAGTTGTGACATTCCTTTATACTAAAATATGTTTAGTAGTTTCATGTGGCAAGTAAATTGGTAGATGTAAGGACAATTCAATAGCCATAAGTAATAATATTCAAAAGCAATAGGAAGAATATACCCAAGAAGTTACATTGCATTATGTAAGATCATTTTACAACACAAGTACCGCAAAATTTTAAAGAAAAGCCCTCAACTAAATACAGCTCAACATCTTTTGAACAAACCTAAGAAGCGATCATAACGGTTTCTTTGCCATGAACGCTCACTTAAAAGGTATAGTGAAAAAAAAAACGCATTTAGGTAACAACAGTTTCAGAGGGCCGTTCGTTAACCTGGATTTCGTTGAACGGGAATCGAACCCCGTGGCCGTCGTGGCTAACGATAGACAACGATCTTGCTCCCATTGTTCGCGTGATACGATAACATTCTACCTGTTGCCAGCTTCGTAAAGCTTAATAAAACTACAACAAAAGTTATATCGAAATTTTTACTTAAAGTTTCATTAGTACTTGAGTTTTTATTTATCAATCACGGTCTTTATCCCCAAAGGGGTGGCAGAGGTGCATTATACGCCCACATTTCACTGTGTGCATTCCTGTCCCACATAATCGGTGGTGAACCCATTGCCTTGTTGAAATCGAAAGACACAGGTTCTTTTTTCTTGAAATTTTTCAACCTAGTCTCAAGAAATATGTTTAACTAACTTTATTATTCTATTGAGTGATTTTAGAACAGTACCTATATATAATAGTTGACACTGAATAAAAAATTATCAATATGGATCCAGTTGTTAATATTAGGTAATTGAATCTTATTGTAGTATTTTTGACGTTAAATTCATATCAATTGTAAGTTATTTTTCTGCTCAAAATATAACAACTTCATTTACTCAAAGTGATTGACTACCCCGACAGACGAGAAGGTTGATTTTTGTTCCGGAATATGACATTCGTCTTCAAATCATTTTTTATACCTTAGTGTCATTCCATTCCAAGAAGTGTTCATTCCAAAGAATAATAATTCGAATGTTCAATATTTAAATAAGTAATTATCCGTCAAATAATGACAAATACTGATACCCAATTGAAACCTTACACAGTCCGAATAGATAAGTTCCTATTCATTATACTAATGGCGGTCTATTGTCAGAATACATTTTTTCTCCGCGCGATAATGCTATGCTGATCCATTAGCAACTGTCCAAACAAGAGTCAATGACTTTAGGCGTGTCCACTAATGAAATATCACAATCGCCGTTGTAAAAAATATAAATAAAATGTGTTAAAAATTCCAATAAATTTTAGCACCTATTTAGATTTGTAGCTGGTTTTTATCTATTCTGCGTCTGTTTAAGTGTTCTCGTTTGTCTGTGTGTATATCGATAAGTACCTACCCGATACCAACTTAAATTATGGCGTTGGGATAATAATTCAGTTTTCCGATTCATAATTCTAATATTATGATAATTTGGTTACTTTATCCAAAAAATATTGGTAATAAAACATAAATATATTCTAAAGTTCTAAGCCAAAAAAACAGAAAAAATACCTCAGCAAAAACACAATGGAAAGGCAATATATTAAAAAACTTTTTAAGTAAGTTAAGAAAAGAACTAATAACCTGTTCAGTACACGAGTTAGGACACAATTCTAGGTAAAATATATTACTACGCTTAATGAACATTCGTAAATATTCCATATTATCGCTTTATGCTTTTATAAGTGTAAAGATAGAAATAATATTTTAATAGTAAAGGTTAATATACAGTAAGATCCTGTTATATGAATGGCAAATTTTCCAAATCTTCCAATGTTATTGGTGGATCTCAGGGAGATCACCAATAACATTGGAAGATTTTACGACCAAAGAATAATAAAAGTAAGATATGATTTAAAGAGATTCATGACTTGCTAGTTCAAACAGAGTTCATATTAATTGCGATGATAATACGATCTCTTCGCTTGGTAAAAAGATAATAATGTGTACAAGTACTTATTCACTGCAACCTACTTAAATAAATATTTCACTTGTAGGTGCTCGTCAGACAGTCCTAGGTCCGTATTTCAGGACGTTTCTCAATACTCAATCAACGCTTGAGGCTAATTTTTGCCTTATAAAATCTACTCTCAAGCGTCGATTGAGTATTGAGAAACGTTTTGGAATACGGCCCCTAGTCAACATCGTAGAACCTGTCACTCGTTCTTATAAACTAAGGTCCGTATTCCAGAACGTTTCTCAAAACTCAATCAACGCTTGAGGCAAGATTTTGCCTTATAAAATCTACTCTCAAGCGTCGACTGAGTATTGAAAAACGTTCTGGAATACGGACCTAAGAAATGTCCTATACTTCGTACGTGTGACGTTACCCGACATTTACTAAGATATATTATGTATTTTTAAAAATAAACGTAGGCTACGTTACTCCCTGTAATATCAGCTGTCCATTAGTTAAAGTCCCGTCAAAATTGATCCAGCTGTTCGGGAAATTATCCGGTAGGTAAAAACACAGAGAACAATTTTTAATATTTCTCTTGTGATTTTAGTACTGTGTATCATTATGATACGTATCTAGTAAAGTGTTACTTTAAATTTAGTAACGGACATTAAATTGTATTTTTTTGCAAATTTTTAATTTATCTTTTATATTTTTAAGGTTATATTTATTTGATATTATTAATATAGTTTTTTTTTGCATACATGTATAGAATAAGATTGTGGCCTTTTTAACTAGATTGATTTTCAATGTGCCAAAATATTTTGCTAACCAGGATGTTGGTTTATGAATTATAGAACTGCAAAAATGTACCGATAAGTAGCCTCTATTATTGTCATTGAAAAATTACACCTAGTCACTGTTTTTAATAAGCTCGTGCCATATGTTTAACAGGTAACATAATCTGAATTTTATCTCTATGGGGTTGGACATTGAACCATTCGGATAAAATTATTTTATTAGAATTTGACTAATAAGATATTGAATTTAAGTTCTATTAGGTTTCCTTTTCAATTTGGCAGTCAACGAGGATAGAGATGTGAGACGATGATTTACGTTCCATAACACAACATTCACAAAAATAAGCAGTATTTTAGGAAGAATTTGATATTTTATATGCTACACCTACATTATAGTACACTTTAGTACCGTACCTAAATCTAAAATATAGTTATTAACCTCAGTGCTAAAATAAATAAAGGTAAATTAAAAACATTTAATCATTCCTTGACTGCCTCGATGGCCCGATGGTACGAGTAGTGTATGCGACTAACGCGCATGAGGTCGGGTTTGATTCCAGGGTTGGAACAAACATTTTTGTGATATATACAAATGTTGGTTTCGGAGTTTGGGCGATTCCTATGTACAATATTTATGAATTTTGAACTATAGAAGTATGTATATCAGTTGACTAGATCCCATAGTACTAGCTTGTAGCTTAGTTTGGGCTAGATGGCGCTGTGTAAAGTGTCCCACAATATTTATTGATTTTTTCCTGTTTCTTGAAGGAGTAATCAGAGGCACAATCAAAGTTATTGTTTTGCGTAGTTGGTTTTTACCGTAAGTTGTATTTTCCGAATCTGGCGTACAGGTGGGGTTTTGCATAAATGGTTTTATGCGTTTAAACCTTATAGGTAGTATTCGCTCATATTACACCAGTTGTATTTTTCTCATATAATAGATGACTATATAAAAATACTACCGTGTTTTGCCAGCTGGGTTGTAACAAGTTCAAAAACGTTCGTAAATGGAAAGCATGCAAACAATACCCATCTCAGGACCGACCATAATTTAAAATGCTCAACAAAGTCATTCACATCATTCATGCACCCACTAAGTTTTTCACAATTTCACCCCAAAATAGGTGAATCCCCAATTTTTTCACTTTAACGAAATTTCACCCCAAAATTTCAGATAACGGAGCCGTGGGAGTCTACTAGTTAAATTAGTATAATTCAGACAGATTTTTAACTAAATATTTTGGCATTATATCACTGGCACTGGATATGCCTGCATCCACAGAACAGCATTTTTTTTCATGACTTGGCTTTCTGTGGCTGCAAGAAGTAGTAGACCTTTACTTTCTTCAAATAATATGCCTAGTAATTTAATTCTTCGGAACACATTTGATAAATTTATATACAAACACTAAAACTTAAACAGCCGACGTTTACTGTGATTAGCGGAAGTTCTAATCACATGAATTAAGTCGCTGCAGGTGGGTAACTTCTGTTCTCATTAAGTTATATTTATATATTTATTTTTCACGCCTTATCCCCGAAGTGTTGGCATAACCATATTATATGCCCACTTTTCACCATCTGTATTCCTGTCCCACGTAATAGGTGTTGAGCCCATTGCCTTGTTGAAATAGACAGACGCAGGTTGTGGCCACCTGAATAAGACCTTCAACTTAACGACTGTCTGTTACTGGCAACCGGGACCAACGGCTTAGCGTGCCTTCCGAAGTCATCAATTTATGTTTTTTATAATTGCCATAGCTGTGATTAAAGCTCAATAAGCTTAATTGCGTTTATGCTATAAAGTATGTCACAGTTTCCATTTAATCTCATAAGCAAATTTGAATCGAGAAGTTATTTAGTTTGGCATATACGAGTATTATACTAGGTGCTTCGCCCGTGACATATTTCGAACTCCCGTCGAACCATGCATTAAAAATGCTTGATTTGTCGACATTTATGTTCACTGCTCCGCTCTCCAGGGTAGTAGCGTGATGATATATAGCCTAAATTCATCTTCGATAAATGGGCTATTCAACACAATAAGGTTTTTTCAAATCCGACCCGTAGTTTCTGAGATTAGCGCGTTCAACCAACCAAGTATATATTAGTACTGTACAGATACTGATTTTCTCTGCAAACTTGAAACCACTAGAGAATCCCAACTGTCGTCCCGGTCTAGCTTAACTTTCCATTTTTACCTTCCAAATAAGGCAAATATCCTGACAAGCAGTATCGTTTACATGTTTACTATTTCTGTGTTTACGTTGATAATCCTGACAAATAGAACATACAGGCAAGCAGACTAAATTAATTGTATCCGTGTGATGTTCCCACATATCTCGAAAACGGCTGACCAGGTGTACCTAGAATTATGACACAGGTAATTAATCAGGTCAGTCCAGAGAGTGTTCTTAGCCGTTACGATTTGTACACTTGGCAAAAATATAACAATGTGTACAATTACTTGTATACTAAAAACTGGCGTAAGTGCTAATTTTTGATTCGGAGGCCAAATGGTTGTATAATAAATAAATATCCATCACGCCTTATCCCCGAAGGGGTGGCAGAGGCTGTTGATTTTTTTCAAGCCGCCTATAAGGCCTTCAACCAGGCTTAACGACTGCCATTTTACTGGCAACCGGGACCAACGGTTTAACGTGTCTTCCGAAGCACGGAAACGCTCGCAAATATAAATGCCACAAAATGGTCACCCATCCGAGGACCAGCCATAGTGAAAGTTGCGTAACTTAGTGATCGTTAACAGAACACTGAGACCGCGGGGCCACGAGCGTTTCAATACTATGTATAATACGTATGTATTTAGAAATATATAAGCATATTTATCAGTTGTCTAAATGTCATAGTACAAGCTATACTAGCTTAATTTGGGCGAACCCACGACCTCGACGATCGGCAGTAGGCATTAGATTCAGCTTGTTTTTATATTAGACCTGCAGTAAGCTAAATATATTATAAATAGGGGTTCATAGTAGGGTTCGTAGTATACCTATAATGGCACACATTAATGAGTTGTCAGCATTACATCTAAAATAAACATTGCCCTTAATATACAGCAATAATAAATAATGCAAAATTTACAACCAATTATTTTTGCCAAGTGAAGTTATCATAATGAATACTAGCTCTACGTGTAATGAATCTTGGGGAATAAAAACTAAGAGTGTTATTTTACTAAGGCCATGTGAATGCTATAATATCGCTCGGCTATTAAAACGACGCGGTTAAGGGACGTTTTGAGTACAATAAAATGCGGCAGGCTCATAAGGTGTGCGATAAAATTGTCACTGTATATGTGATCGTCGTTTTTAGTACTTCGTAACAGGTTTTAATATAAAACCGGTAAGGTTTTTTGTGCGATTTAGAAGTCTCGCAAGTCTTAAACGACCTATAACATAGATAATATAAATAAAATAAATAAATATCCATCATGCCTTATCCCCGAAGGGGTGGCAGAGGATAATATGAAGATTAAAAAAAAAAATAGACTATTCCTACTCTTGTAGTCCTCTAGTCTAGCTCAGCAGTGCTGCAACAGGAAATAATGTACAGTTCTACAGCAATGAATTATCTGTATAACAATCATGTTTTTCACTAGTGGCAAGCTATGATGGCCGTTTTGACGTTGTGTTTTTGGATGAAACATGGCTTAATGCTAACCATACTGTAAGCCGTTGTTGGACAAATGACACTGCAGCATCTACGTCCAAAGTCCCTATTGAAAAAGGATTCACAAAAGGATTTCACATCACTTTTGTAATATGTCAAAATGCCCATCATAGCGTGCCGCTAGTACAGTAAGAGTTTTCTGTATACGATAAGCATCTTTCCCTAAAGCTGACCCTCAGATGGGTGACCACTTTGTAATATTTTTATTTACGAGCATTTCCGTGGCAGTTGTTAATCCAAATTGAAGGCCTTATGGGCAGCTTGAAACATTTTCTGCGCCATACCTTTTCATAGGACTCATCACTTGTTACGTGAAACAAAAATGAATACTGTGAAATGTGAGCATATAATGCCCATGTTAACCTTCAGGGATAAAATACCCCGAACTTAGCAAAGTGACTGTAAAAGTAAAAATATCTTCGAACCCACATCGCAGTTAATCAAAAGATAAATTAAAATTGGAAAACGGAATCAATTCTGTTCAACTGTGGATAAAGCATAGATACGAGTATCTAAGGAGTAAAGAGATCAGTATTTTTTTACAGACACTATTTTTCTTAATTACTTAGACAGTTATCTGAGTCGGTCTCAGTGAGACACCTGAAGCACACTCTTAAAAAAATGAGATAACTAGAAACTTTTGTTACCCGTATTTTGTATTTATTTCTTTAATTAGTTATCAAATAGTACTTAGACTTTGAATTTTGTAATCTAGTTGAAGTAACAGTACTTTAGATACTAAAATAAACTATCTAATATGCACGTTAACTTCTGTTCAATTCGTTTATTATCGTTTATACATTGCACCAGGTGGTCTTATAGCGTTCTGATAGCCAGTTGCCTGGCACAGTTTCACAGACATAGCTTTGTGTTACCATTACTATGTTTAAAAAAACTACTGTAAATTTATATTACCTAGCCAATCGTGGTGTTAAAACGGACATCAGCCGCGGGTCTCACTAATACCCTGCTGTTTGGAAACCCAGGTTACACAGTGGTGCAGCGGTAGGAGGCCTTCACTGATAGTTTTCTTTTCTTCACCCGGAATGGTCTCAATTGCCTATATTAGTTATTCATAATTTCCATAACCTTATTCTGGAAGAGATGAAACAAACATTATTGACAATTCTTTTTTTAAATAAGGTTAAATGTAGTTCATAAAATATATTGTACATACATACATATCGTCACGCCTATCTCCCATCGGGGTAGGCAGAGACTATGGCTTTTCACTTGTTACGATCCTGACATACAACTTTCGCTTCTTCCACTTTCATAAGTGTTTTTATATACACACACGCCGGTTAAGGGTACTCTTGACGTGACCTTGTTCCAAAATGTCTTCTATTTGATTGACATATGTAAGTCGAGGTAGCCCCTTACCAGTTTGCCCATTCACTCTCTTCTGATAAATCTATTTCGTTAGTCCACGTGCCCGAACCATCTTAGCATACCTTTTTCTATCTTAGTCACTACATCTTCTACCATACCGCAATGTTCCCTTATCACACTGTTCCTTTCTTTGTCCATCAATTTCACTCCAGCTATACTCCGCAGACTTCTCATTTCAAAATATATTGTACAGGAAAATTAAGCGCCGAGATGAGTTGCATCTGTACACAGATCACAGAGCTAACTTTGAATTGAAGATTATCATAAAGCACTAGCAAGCAGTGTTGCCGCAGATTTTTGATAAACTCACTAACAATGCCCCATTAATATGAACTTTGAGACAACGTAAATGGCCGAGATACGAAAGTTTGACTAGGTAGTTAGTTGAGATTAAGGTCTATGGTTGTATCTTAAGTCACATGGACGGCTCTAAGGTCGGTGGCACAGTGGTAGTGTCTGTAACAGCTGCATTCTTAGGTTTGTATGCCGAGAAAGAGTAAAAAATTATGTGATTCGCAAACGTTTATTTAGATAAATATATATAAATATGTTAGCAGTTGTCTGGGTGTAGGGGCCCTAAGAAGACCTTCAGGTCTTAAATCAACCTAACGTGCGCGCTCAGCACCTGCTGAACAATGGAGGTCTGCTTTTGCCTTTAGGGTTGAAAGGTCAGAGACAGTTGCTCTCGTAAAAGCCATCAGCAAAAACAATTTAAATGGAAAGTTGTGGCGAACCCCAGGCGTTTTGAGACATATCTGGGACAAACGCTCGGATGATGATGATGTTTATAAGTTGTTTATATCTCCCACTACAAACTTTTTAAGCCGTATTTCGACTAAAAAGATGTATTATTGATTATTCTTTAATTTCCCAACGTCTGTACGAGTGATTGTAGCAGAGTATTGTCCATTAAAATTGCCAGCTATCTTGTCCTCTTAAGCCAAGCTTAATAATAATGGTGACACGGCATAATCATAAATTTCTCAGTATACGACTAAGTCACCAGTCGACAATTACAATCGTAATAAACAAATCGATTGTGCTTCGAAACGATCTCGCTAAACTAAATGCAAGCAAACGCAACAATAGTCTTGCCCCACATGGAAAAAGTCGTGACCAACTCGAGCTTAGGTCAGGCAGGATGCTGCGGGCGTAAATAATGCCGACGTCCGATCTTAATTATCGCACCATCGTTAGAGATAACCGACGGGCAGGCCGAAATCGGCGAGCTGGTTGCGACATCGCTCTTCTGTCGGCCAAAGTGCCCCGTCATTATCGAACGGTTGTATCGCCCACCGATAAATCGCTAGAACCACCTGCGAGACAACGACCGGTGTTATTGTACGGTTTTGGCAGCGGACATTATAATTCTTTTGTTGCTATTGCTATTATTTTCATCGCGATGACTCGTGATTTCTAATACATTTGAAGATTGGAGATAATATCGCATTATTGGAAAAGGATTTCATTTGAAACAAATGAATGTTTTGTAACATGCGACAGCCGCGAGTCAACATTTGAGTTGCAAATAGCCATGTAGGTTAGAATTGCAAATCACCGATCACTGTATTAACGCTTTTAGGACGTACTCAAACTCAATATCCTTATATTAAAAAAACTGTCAAAAATACGAGTACTTTAAAATGGGTAATAGATCTATAAATATAATTATGTCAACTGTATAAATATGTATATCTAACTAATAAAAAATGTTTGGTATCTTTTGTAAGTTCGTTAATCGTGAAGCGCTTTGTAGTTGCCGCTGCGCTTGCACCGATCTCGATGTGCAAGCGACATTGAAAAATTCAGCTGTCGTGATTTTCGTTCATGAACATTTCCTCTTGCAGCTTTTTCATTAACTGTTTGAAGTTCGTTTAATTTAATGCTTAAGATGTGTTTATTGTGTTCTTAGTTGGTTTATTAGGATTTTTTTCTTTTTAATTAAGTAATTAATTTTCTTAACCGTATTAATATATCATATATAAACAACGATTTGCTAGCGAGATGGACTGGATAAAAAGTTTTTTTTTTAAATGATTGTGTCATAATCATATCATACCGAGTTGAGTCCGAGACTACTAGGACTTTAATTGGTCGTGCTAATTAGTGTCTAGCACATAAGACCTTTTAGCCTTTTTGTTACCACCTCACTAAAAAGGGCAACGGGTTCAAAATTACTTCCAAATTTAACATCTAAAATAGACACATTTAATTTTATTACATTTATTCGGCCCGTTAGACCCACCCCAGTTCCGTGCTTTGGAAGGCACGTTAAGCCGTTGGTCCCGGTTGCCAATAAAATGACAGTCGTTGAGCCAAGTTGAAGGCCTTACAAAAACTGTATGTGAAAAGGCTAAAAATAGCTTTTACGCGTTGTCGAGAATATCTACTGCTACATGGGGACTTTCGTTCAAAACACTGGAGGTCGTTTACGGGGCCACTTATCTAAGCTGTATATGTTACGGGCGCCGGTATGGGCAGATAAGGCTACTATTGGTGCTGCACGAAGTTGCTGCAAAGTCAACGCCTTGCATTGATATTTTTATGCAAGGCCTACAGGACGGTTAGCACTCTGCCGTGATGGCAGGTGTCCTCCCGGTTGACCTCGAAATTAAGAGACGCGCGGCTTTATACTATTCGGCTAAGGATGGCAGGGATGATAGGTTTTTGTTAGAAAGAGATCGCCATAGAATTGCCAGACTGTATCGTGATAATGTACGTGAAGAACTTTTAGACGAATGGTAGCTGCGTTGGAACACTTCCATCAAAGGGCGCCACCTCTACCAGTTTTTCCCAGACGTTCGTGAACGCCTGGGAATGTCCTGGCTGGAGGTTGATCACTGTGTTGCTCAATTTCGGGACATGGTAACTGTAGGAGCAAATTACATTCGTTTAAGCTGGTTGAGTCACCGTTCTGTCAGTGTTTATCTGCTGATGCTAAATATGATCAGACTGCCCATCATATACTTTGGGAGTGTAGCATTTGGTAAAATGAGCGATATAATATGCTTAATTGTTTACAAGTAACGTCGGGAGTAGTTTACTATGCAAATCTCGTGGCATCGAGGGTGAATTTTCGTGCTTTTAAACGTTTCTGCCATACTTATTACTGGAATCAAACATAGCTCACATAGGACCCGTAATATACTATTACCGTGGTGCTTCCCTATTTCTATAGGATTTACACCTAGTTGCTGTCCAGGTCTCCCGCTTTTCAAAGGAGGGAAGAGGCATTACGTTCTTTTCCTACTTCCTAACATTATCTTCTGATTAATTTCGATGCGGGTTCCAAGACATGCCAACTTCTCCTGGGACTTCACCGAGATCGAGCTCGGTGTAACTTTTGTGGTGTTTTGGTCATTACTGTAGATCCTGGTTTACAGGAGTCACAGTAATGGGAATGCGGGTGGGATTAATCCCAATAAAAAAAAAAGTTGAAGGCCTTGTGGGCGGCTTACAATATTTCGACATCAGGTCGCCGCAGCCTGCGCCTGTCCATATCAACACGGCAATGGGCTCACCACTTGTTACGTGGGACAAAAATGCATACGGTGCAAATGTGACCGTTTAGTGTGCCTCTGCCTACCCCTTTGGGGATAAAGGCGTGACAATATGTATGTATATACAATCATACATACTGTGACGTAAAGAATAAAATACATTTATAATATAATAATAACAATAAAACCGCAAATTTTAATAATGTGAGCTTTACATTATTTGTATTTTCATTTTTGGTAAAATATTTGCGACGCGCTTAGTTATTACCAAATTATACTATCGATCAGGCAATAATATGCGGATGGCGCCCTCGGGTTGCGAATTTAGGAGAAATTGAGGGTGTTTGCGTGCATTCCCGCGAGCAGTGTAATCCATGCATGCATTATAATAAATTTTATTCAGCCCGATCATATAGCACGAAGGAAACGATTTTGTCAAAATCAAAATACTCTTACAATATAGACTCGGCATTATGCAATATGATTCATTGTGATTACTTACCTCAAAATATTATATATACAAGTTATACAGTTTATTTAACGGTACACTTCAAACAGCTCTAAAATTCATGATAGATCTTTAGCGACTTATATTATCCATCAATAACTAACGGGTGATTTGAAATTGTAAATAATGTTGCCACTGTTTTCTAGTTTACAAAGCATCATCATCAATTTGTCTCAAAGTTTGAGAAAAATCGCTGAAAAGTTGTCTATACCATTATTCTGGAATTCCACATGTTTTTCCTTCCACAGTCTCATAAAATCTTGCGTCCGTTTCTCTAGTTATTTATGGTCAAAGCTTCCAATAATTTTAATCGTGTTTATGTAAACACGGATAAAACTTTTTATTTGTAGGTATTTCGGTTTGCATATGTTTACATATTTTTTATAATTTTGTATATATTTACATATTTGGAAACACGCACAAAACACACAATGAAACACGGTCAGGTTCACTTATGTACACTATCTAGGTCTAAAGTAAGAACAACTATTTGCACCCACCAACCACCATGCACATCTTAAATCGCTAAACAGAGTTTGCTCAATGGTTCATAGTAAACTTTTGAGTTGGCCTAAATATTTCAACTTACTTCAACATTATAAATTAGTTAAGGCTGAGGTGGAACCCCCTATCAACTTTACTATTAAGAGAGTTAACTTATTGTAAATGCTTTGGTTGCATATTTTTGGTGGACATAATTATTGGTAACCATAGGTCCGAAAAAGTTTCGATCAACATGCTTACGGCGATGCATATTGCGTCGCCTATGCACTTTATCCAGAGTACTTTTGTGCATATTTTAAATTATATTTGTTGGGATATAGCCGATGGCTTATGTGGGTGGACGCAGTCCCCGTACGCAAATGCATTTGGTAAACGACACACACATACAGACACTGACTTATTAGATACTAACTAATTAATATTTACCTATTTTGGTAACAAATGTGCCTAGAGGTTTATAATTATTGGGCCTCTAAAGAGAGAGCAATACGAATATGTAACTTTTATTAATATCTAAGAATAAAAAAAATAAGAGATCAACGTAATTATAACTATTAGGCATAAAAGACATATAAATAACTAGATTCAGTATCGTGTCTCTCAGCTACTAATCTCTGACACCATAACATAATTGTGTAGAGTCCTGAGGGGATAGCGGCCGCACTGCGGTCACGAAGCGCTATCTAAACATAGAGTCTAGCCCTAAACGATGCCACCATATCCGTCGGCCGACAACATCCACTCATAAGTTCGTGTTGCCAACCTCACGGCCACGGGTGTATACACATTCGAGCTAGCGCTGGAACGGTATTGAGGTTTATTCCAATATTTTACAACAATATGGTCATATAAAAGCCTCTTACAATGTTTAAATTCTTATATAATGCCTGATAGAAGTTTATACGAGTCCATATAGGGGAAATCTTAATTCCCAGTGCATTCATACTATCATAATTACTTCTTCGTGATTGCGAGTGTCTTTTCCTAAATCCGTTAACTTTTTACTGTAGAACGCCATATAAAAAAGAGCTATTAACAATTTTGCAACATAAGGTGATTCTTTTATTACTTCCTTGCAATTTTGTTTCTATTATTACAAATGCCATAATAAATTAATCTTAGATTCTTTCACCATTTTTAGAGCCAAGCAATCAAGTCAATCCTTTAACATCGAGGGCTTAATTGAGCTCCATAGGTGTACCACCACCTTGACCGAAAGGGAAAATGACGTCTACATTAAAACATGACTCAAGTATTTCTTTGACTTTTTTTTCACCCGGTAAAGGCACAAGGGCCCCGGTGGTTTTGGTGACGCCCATTACAAAAGTATGAGGAATATGGATAAATGTTTCTTAATGTGAATAATAATAAATATCCATCACGCCTTATTCCCGAAGGGGTGGCAGAGGCATATTATATGCCCACTTTTCACCGTATGGATTCCTGTCCCACGTAATAGGTGGTGAGCCCATTGCCGTGTTGAAATAGACAGACGCAGGCTGTGGCTACCTGCTGTTGAAATTGTTTAAGCCGCCTATAAGGCCTTCAACCAGGCTTAACGACTGCCATTTTACTGGCAACCGGGACCAACGGCTTAACGTGCCTTCCGAAGCACGGAAACGCTCGCAAATGAAAATGCCACAAAGTGGTCACCCATCCGACGACCAGCCATAGTGAAAGTTGCGTACCTCAGTGATCGTTTACCGAACACTGAGACCGCGGGGCCACGAGCGTTTCGTTTCTTAATGTGTATGTATTTAAATATATGTAAACATGCTTATCTACATCCCAAAGCTCAAGCTTATATTAGATCAATTTGGGCTCGACGGCGCTTTGTTAAAATATGTCTTAAGTTGTTACTCTGTTACCTTAGCTTCTCATATTACTCAAATACGTGTATTACAATTATGGTTTCAAATATGGTCTAGTTAAACCTCAAACCTGTATAAATTTAGTGTACTGTGTTCTCAAATTCTCATAGCTATCTTGCATAGTCACTTATTACAGGTAACTATTTTGCAACTATACTAACTGCCAGTTACAGTAAAAAAAAGCAGCAATCAAGTGCAGACTGACCGAGCAATTAGTTTATATTTTCTTTCAAAGATACTATTTGTATAATTTCACCGTACGATTTTTTCTCCGCGGATATGGCTACATATCTATATATGGCTGACATACTACATATCGCGTATATTTTGGTGAAAAGTTGCAGATGTTTCAATAAACTGTACCATATTTATTTATAGTTTACATATATTTACTTTTGTTGTATCAAATTTTACATTATGAAAGGGAGAAATTACATTCAAAATAATGGTATGAGGTAATAAAGGGAGTGACGTAATTTGAAAGTAAACGACTCAAGTGATTGATGTTCGTTAAATTACGCTGTTTTAAGAACAGAGCTGTGTGGTCATCTTTCAAAGATTAAGGTCCAATTTCCATTGATTCGATGCCATAATTGTATGAAAAATGTTAATATACTATACTATGTGCTACGCGAATTTTGACACTTAAATTAAGTTCGATTAAAATTAATTTGAAGGGTAATTAGTGTACATTTGAATGAAAATTTAGTATATTTTAATCAAATATTTTTTATAAAGATTCAATCCAGTAATTACTAAATCCGTTGGTGAAAAAAACACTGAGTAGAAATAACTTTGCATTCCAAAGTTACAATCTTTTTGCAAAGCTATTTCTCCTCACTTTTTTATTAATCATATGCCATATACCTACCGTCATATAAATAATAGATAATATGCTCAAGTTCAAGACAGTAATGTTTTTTCTATTATGTACAGATCATTATTCAAAAGAAGTTACAAGGAAACATTCAATATTTCTTATTAATCTAGTAGCGGAGCGTAATCAATTATCGAAACTTGAGTAATCGACGAACCCAATAAACCGACATTCTGTCATTTCTCTTCCCTTAATCGATAACTTCAAACATGAACTCTAGGGGGTCCCCTAGCGCTCTCGGTCAGACGAGCTACGCGTACCTAACGTTTTTGTCCATAATAAATCTCTGTAGTCATTTTATTTTGGAGTACCTACAACATACCTATGTTGTTCTTGCTAGCTCGGTCATACCTTGCTTAACTTTGCTGATCACTACTACCGACAGAAAAACTCTTATTTTCTCATACAATTTAGCAAATTTAATGTTTGATTTTATAACTTAAAGCATTCCTCTTCTTAAACTACCTGTGAAAAATGTATTATTGACTGACCAGAAGTGAGATAATCAATTGCACGAACCCTGTCATTTCCGTGTTAAATATCTCCATTCAAAAATTAATAAACCGCTGGGAATATCTTCGATTGCATAATAAATGTTTACAGTCGATCCCTGACTTTTCTCATGCATTCTTAAACTTTGAACAATAAATTGTATTAACACGTCTCAATTTATATCCTCGAGAGGCAAGATCACACAATCAACGTTAATTGCTGCTACTCTTACGTAAAATATCGTAGGCGTTGGAATAAGTTTTCTATGGAAGTTTCTTTAGACGGCACCCTCAACCAGATACAAAGAAAAGATTGAGTCATCATAACAAATGCGCAGCCTGTCCTCGCCGGGCCGGGGGCAGGGAACTCTCTACAATCGGCTTGTTCTTATCTGTGACGGCTCCGATCATTGTGTCCCGAATACTTCGTGCTTCACCGTACCAATGACGAAATACTGGTGCGTTTTAGTCTTTTACTTCTCTCTGCCTTTGTTGACTTGTCGAGTTCTAATCGAATGGGTTTTTGTAAACGTCCACCCGCCATGTTATAAAGGTTGCCTCTGACTTAATAAATCTTATCCAATACATCTCACTAAACAAGGATTAAATAATGTGTATTAGTTTAAGTTCATCCAGTAAAAAGTTGATTATTCAAAACCAACGAACAATATTTCTCATTAGTCACTGAAACAAAAACGTTATTTGTCTATCATACTCGTATCATTCGTTAACTACGATCAAATTGTAAATTATTTCAGTGTAATCAATCTTGCAAAATATTCGAACAAAAAGTCATTAAAATGCCTCTGTAAAAATAAAAGAAAATAAAAAGCGGGACCCAACAAAAAAGTAGAATAAGTTTAAATTACAGAAAATGAAAAAATCTGCTCCATTAATCATATTGATGAATGCATTATGGATCAAGTAACTAATGTCGGATGTGATGCGATGCACTCACAAATTATTTTTGATATTCCTGCAATTCATTCCCTTTACGATATAATACGCAGATGTTTATTATTATCTATTTTTGACGTAAGTGGATTTTGCATATATTTTATAACAGAGACCAGTTTTGCTCACAGCCTATGACAACATGGAACTAAGCACACCAGCAATATAATAGAAACAAGTAAATACTTGAAAAAAACTAAGTATTATTCTAACAATACCACTATTGCTCGTCGATCACAATATTGAATTGCCAAAGTTTCATGAGTAGCGAGTATAATAAAGTTAGTATTGTGTACACATTGATGCAAAACCATTACAAAAAAAATTAAGGTAAAGTTAAACAATCTGATATCGACGTTGAATTATATCAAATAAAAGGGCCACAGGCGTATTTTGTCATCCCGATTGCCGCAGATCGAGTGACTGTCGCGTCGATGGAGTCGGACATTTGTCGAGGCAACCGATCGCAGGCTGCATTTTTAGAATTATTAATTTGGTTCGTGTTCTTATAGTGTGTTAAAGTGGCCGATTTTCTGCAAACCTCATTAATAAAAGATCACCAAACTTCTTCGTCTGCTGTGTATCCGTCGCCTGTTCCTTTAATACTTCATTATTTATTTACATTTGTTTTACTTCAAAGATTGGGTTTTAGAGACGTTCTACCGGTCATATTATTGGTTTAGGGTAATCATTAACAATATCTTCGACATAGTGTCGATTTTTTGTTTACCGATAGTTTTTTTTTTGTTTGTTGGGCAATCACAACAGAAATTTTCTAGTTACAATGAATTTATAAATTATTGTATTCTAAAGTAATTCTTTTTCTTTCTAAGGTGGAAATCGTTATCCTGGACAAGAATGACAGCCCACCAGAGTTTAAGAACATACCACCTGCGTACCTGGTTTCAGAAGATTTAGCACCGGGTCTGCGTATCGCCAACATCGTAGCCGAAGACCCTGACACAATCGGATCAATTACCTACAGCATACAAAATGATGAAATAACTCCATTTTCCTTAGATCCACTCACTGGGCTCTTAGCCCTTAAAGATCCTCTGGACAGGGAAACGATTTCAGAATACCAAGTGATTGTGAGAGCTGACGATGGTGTTCAGTACACGGATGTTACAGTTGTAGTTCAGGTATAATGTTTATTTTTAACGTATTACTCAAATACAAAAAGAAATCCAAGCATGCAATGCGTCCGTTCCGTACAAAATTATATAATTCTCTTTCATAATAAATAGATATAATATTTCATTAATTATAATGATGATTACTTATAATGTAATAAATTTCAGTATAGATAAGTTTTATTAGGACTGCCCACAATTGAATGCCTGCAAATGTCAAACATCACACACATAATTTTACCTAATAAATAAAATAAATATCCATCACGCCTTATCCCCGAAGGGGTGGCAGAGGCATATTATATGCCCACTTTACACCGTGTGGATTTCTGTCCCACGTAATAGGTGGTGAGCCCATTGCCGTGTTGAAATAGACAGACGCAGGTTGTGGCTACCTGCTGTTGAAATTTTTCATGCCGCCCATAAGGCATTCAACCAAGCTTAACGACTGCCATTTTACTGGCAACCGGGACCAACAGCTTAACGTGCCTTCCGAAGCACGGAAACGCTCGCAAATGTAAATGCCACAAAGTGGTCACCCATCCGAGGACCAGCCATAGTGAAAGTTACGTAACTCAGTGATCGTTTATAGAACACTGAGACCGCGGGGCCACGAGCGCTTCATAAATATAATGTGTGTTCTATAAATATATATATATATGCGTTCGTAGAAAACATATATATATATATGTTTTCTACGAACGCCATATACATATAGATACAAGCATCCACATTTCGGTCCATTGGCATGTCGGCTCAAATCAGTAGGGTTCTTATCATACTGCATTTATCCACTTGTCGGCTCGACGTATGACCAAGCTTTTATCTTTTAAGTTTCTAGTTAGGTATCTCACATAAATATCTTACATACTCGTAGTTCCTTGATAATATAGCGATTATTATCCTGTTTATAAGTACATAATGTAAGATTTATATAATATAAGGCTGAATTTTAAGTAGATATCTAGTAGTTACTGGTGTCGTAGATTTGAGACTTCCTGCCTATTAGCTGACTGTGTCCTCATACTCTGTAGACTAGTGAGAATAAAATGGTAGTGTTTGATTTTTTCGTGAACCAAGGTTTTCTATACGTAAATCAAAATATCGAACTTTAAATTCCAATGAACTTGCATTACTTGATATGAATACTTCCATTTGTCTCTGTTACAAGTTATTTTTTGCCGTTAAATTAGGTGCTAGTGATGTAGGTAATCTGGAGTGATAATATAAACATCATCCCAAAATTTACTGCGAAATACCGCATCGTATATATTACATAATCGATCTCCATACTTTCAGGTAACAGACACAAATGACAATCCACCGGTTTTCAAAGAAAGCGCCTATTCTTTCGATATCCCAGAAAATGCTGCTCGTGGTTCAGTGGTTGGTACTGTTGTGGCTATCGACCTCGACTCAGGACCTAACGCCCAGCTCACTTACACCATCATCTCTGACTGGGCTAACGATGTTTTCTCTCTCAACCCCCAAACCGGAGTCTTTTCTCTAACAGCGAGATTAGACTATGAAGAGGTAAGTTCTTTTTTTATTTTTTTCAGATCGTTTACTTTGTTTTGTTTTGAATATAAAGAAACTTGGACTTTGGATAGGTATGTTAATTGTCTCAACGAAACCAAATCGAAATGATAGCATATGTTAATACTGGTTTAAAACAGATTGAGTAGTTTATGTTGGAGTACATTGACAACACAACAACCCTCAGCACAACGAGCGAGGTTGGAAAAGAAACTTTAAAAACAATCGTAAAGTAGCACGACATCGTCGTAAAAATGAACTAAATGTGCAATCAAAACACTTAATATAGATTGAGTCTTCCCAGTGAAAAATATTTGCAAAAAGATGGTGCAATGAACAACTACTAGACTTTGTTTTTCTTTTAAAGATTTGTGATATTGTAGGATGTCAGAAGTATATGGATAGTAATTAATTTGCATTTTAACGAACGAAAATTTCTGAAAATTGTGTGAGTTTTGAACCTTAATACGTTAAATTAAAGCTTTGATTTGCTAAGTTACAGTAACCGACCTTCCATATACTTAAATAGTCTGATTGATTCCAATCCAGTCTTTGATTACTGGTCAGCAGTAAATAACAATTGACTACTGAATGTGTTTTTACTTTTGCGGATGATACTCGTATTTTAAAGACTGCTGTGTTTAAATACGGAATGATGGAACGTTTTAATGAATTGTTTAAACCTGTTGGTAGTAAAATACTTTTTACAATCAAAAGGTCAGGTAACTGAAAAAGATCTTTAGAATTATTTACTACGTAAATAAGGACCTAAGTGATAAAGCAACAATAAGCACTATTAATCAAATACTAACTGATATAATCGTTCTTTTGACGTCTCGTTACCACAAAAAGAAAACATTAATAACTTAAAATATTATCAACAGCTAAACAAGATTTATTGCATACGAGTAAAGCCAGAGGGCACCGTTACTAACAAGTACTATTCAATTATTGTTCCTGTTTTTTTTCTCTATATTTAATATAAAGTACTCGAATGCCAAGTTGTGCATGTATGAAGCGATTGATGGATATGCAAGAAGCGACAGAAGTATACATGGATCGATTTGGCCATTGAGAGCAGCTATTGACTTGCATTTGATTGTCTCATCCGTTAGTCAGCACCGCTAGTAGTTGAGGTAGCTTGGACCCCAGAGGGCTTGATGGAGACACCCATTTCCTCTAAATTAGATATAGGTATAGTTTTGTGATTAAGATTATCTAAACCACTATGGTTTTCAAGTACTCACTCTATTCTATTAATTTAAGTAGTATGATCACTTAATGATACGATACTTATAAATACACACAAAATGACTGGTAATATTTACGAAAAAAGTCGTTGCTTAGAAGCAAATCTAATCCGTGATTGTATTTATGTTCTACATTTAAACATTTTGTAGAACTTGATGTTTTAGTCACAGTTATCGCATAGTACAGTTACTTTACGTATTAATATTACTGCAATGTATAATATGTATAATAAACCAAGATACAATCTGAAAAAGGATACATTCTGTTTTAATTGCAATGTGTAAATTTGCACAACATGCCAGTATTATTTTTTGTATAGAATTTATGATGGTATTCTTTCTATAAGAATAATCCACCAAGAAACAATGTGGGTATTCATTTTACTGTATTGTGCTAATGCCAAAATTTGTCTTAGTATTTAGCTTCCCATAATAAGTCAGATTGGTATCAAGTACTTGTTGTTCACATTACTTGACAAGTTGTTTTTTTTTTTATCAAATTCTGTGAATAATAAAGATAATATCTTTGTCCGTCGACTTTACAATAATTTACGAGCGTAGCACCGCTAGTGCTAGGGTTCTTTAAATTCATGGCTGTTGTCTGTGTCTAACAATGTTGAGGCCTTTCGTATGGGTGCAAATTAGTTTTAACGTACATTTGCATAATAAAATATTAATAATTTCACTTGCATATTACTTATGAACAATATCGAAATTTGGCGCCGCGTTTTTGTTTGACTTGAAAATAGTTTTGTATAAAGTAAATACTTTCAGAGAGAAAACAGTTTTGGAAACCGGGTTTCGTAGATAACCTAAGTACTGTAAAGTGAAAAATAAAATTTGACTTGTTTTTAAAATAGTAACAAAAGTGTTGCCAAAATATTTTAGTTCCATTTAACGAAATGAGATTGACTATGCTTTTCTGGAGAGCGAGTATTATCTAATCTCACAAACCCTTTTAGGAGGACCACGAGTCTGCAGTGAACCTACATCATGACTTTAAACTTCACAGATCTGGAGCTACCTGTTTACCGATATCAAACTTAACAATATGTACTTTTCATATGGCATAATATAATGAATAGTTAATCTTGACGGGTTGTAAAACTCGCATTCCTTTGCAAGGTTTCGTTTTTAGCTCACTTGGGTATTATTGTTGCATATTCGTATTAAAATGAGTAGCTATTAGTGTTTTATACCAATTTATATGTGCCCGAAGCGTCACCGCGCTGGCGCCGCCCCTCAGTGCTTGCGGCCATACATTGCAGATGAAAGAATTATCGTAGCATAGATCTTAAAGAGACCATTGACCTCTCGGCCACCGAAGCGATGTCACTTTTTAAGTAGTTTCAAATAAGATTATTAGTTTAAGTTATTGTTGCCAGATACATTCACCCGAAGTTTTAATTGTATAAATATTTTGCTTAAAATTTGTCTACAAATGTAGTTTTTAGCCTGCTATTAATATTTAGTCTAAACAATTGTGCTCTCATCACAGAATTTGGAAAAAAGTTTGAGTGACCTTATACTTGTTAGTTGCAATGCTCATATCTCTTCTTGTTACACAATGTACTGCCTTCTCGTCGTCTATATATCATTATTTTGATAAGAATTTCTTCATGATATGATTCATTCAAAATTATACTCATCATCAAAGAATTCGAAAATAAAAATGCCGTTGATTAGCACTGTATTATTAAACAAATTGTTTACAGCTTTGAGTATCCGGCGTACATTATGTGGAAATGAATTCAGTGTATATACTTACTACGTGCTAAGTCTATGCCAATTTTGAAAGATAAGGTTAACTTCTTGTCCTTAGGTTTTTTTATTTTATGTACATATGAAACATACCTTAAAATATACTTGTTGGAGTGCAGCTTTTATGAATCAGCTTAATGAAAAAATGTATGTAACGCCATAATTATTGGAGTTCTCAACTGATTTTCATATTTTTTGAGTTAATTCGAATCAAAAAGACAAATACCCCGATCGTCACAGAACATTTCGAATTTCACAAAAATAAAAAACTAGAAAAACCAATAAACAATATGTCTATGGGGCTTCCCATTATAGCCAAAAATTTGCATTTAAACACAAATAAGTAATAACCTCTGGTATTGCAAACATCCATAGGCTAACGGAGACCACTTTCCATCAGGTTGGCCGTATGCTTGTCTGCCCCTCAGTGGTATAAAAGATGGTTACGCTCCACTCCAATATATGGCGCCAGCTTAATTTTTGAGCCAGTATCGATGCCTAGCTGGTATCGCTCGTAACGAGAACACCGACTATTGTACTCCGCATTTACTGGTGTAGTACTTATAAAAATTTATCTATCTATATTGACTTAGCTATAACAGGAGCCATTGTCTTCTGAAATTTTCTAACTTTGATAGAGACTTACGGTGTTTTTTTGTACCTCGGCAAGCAGGTGAAGTAGAATTGACCTATAATAATCTTGTTGAAGCCGATATAAGAAAATACTACCTTGAAATATAAATGGAAAATGGCAATACCAATGTAGGCTTTAATCCTCATATTACATATATATTATCTTGATAGTTTACATCTACAACTTAAAATGATTCTTCTACTTTCGCTCATTTTAATGTACAGTAGGCTACTTCAGATGTGGAATACATCTGAAGTTATTTATCTTCATGATCACAGTGAGAAACAACCCTTGTATAAAATAAAAAATAAATTAATTATGTATATAACGAAGTATGAAAGATATTGCCTCTTGTAGGTAATATAACTATGCAGTATAAGAACCAAGGACAGTGTTGCCTTAAGGCTAGTACGTATTTAATACAAAACAAGTCTGGCACGACTTGCTCAATAATAATGTTGAATATAGGTAGCTCGTATTAAATTGTTAGGTTGCATAAGGAGCTAATATTGTATGTAGGGTTTATAACTCTTAATGTTTATATCCTGTAGGTGCATCGTATTAATTAGTAGTTTTGGAATCAACGAATATTTATATGTAAATGGCTCACAGACATCAAGTTTAAAATATGTGTATATAAATGTTACACCACCTTTACCAATTTTTTCTTCGAACCAAATGTATCTCCCATTTGTGTGTCTCTAATTTCAACAACCTTTCAACTGTTATCGACAACTTTTAATGTTATTCTCTGTAATAAATTATTTATTACCACAAAATGGTGAAATTACAAAATTACAATACTGGTGAATCCCTTAGATCCCGAACTAGTGTAAACTGAATTGTAATGTAACTAAATACATATTGTGTTTATAGGTATAGGTGGAAAAAATAAAGAAGAACCATGGAGGTACACCTCCTAAAGAAAAAAACATTGAAATCCGACTCATAATAAGAAACGTCTGTTGTTTTAACATTAACGTATTAATGTTAAAACAAAATAATAGCAAAATATAGACGATTGTGCAACTTTGCTAAGAAGTCGCGTACCGATGTGTCGTTGTCAAACATTTTCTATTTTAGGAACACAATCTCAGCAGAAAGGCTATTTAGACTGTTTTTGCGACTCACGTCAAAACCATCTTACAGTACTGGTCAATACAGCAGTAAAATGACAAACAAGTCGTTAAACATAAATCAAAGACTGTTTTATAATTTTTTGGTTTTAGGCAGGAGCAGATTTATGTGCAATATTTCTAAAGAATTCTAAACAAATATTTACTACTCAAAGATAAATGAATATGTCTCTGTAGGCACGAGTGTAATTTAAAAACTTGTTTACCGAAGTTAGGATAATGGTAAAGTGGTTTCTAAAGACCAGCGTAAGTATTAGCAAGTCTAAGCAAGTACGCTGATAATTATGTTGTCAGTTTGAAAACAAGTGTACGAATCTTCACAAACATGACAAGTTAACTCTGTAAAGAAATTAAATGAATGATTTCTTTAACTGTTATTACTTATTAGTGAAAAAGTTTAGGTTCTAAGAAAGGTGTACTTTATGCTATAATTCCTAAGGGAGCTTGACCTATAATATGTTAGCAATAGCAAATAATAATACTATAACTAAATGCTATGGAAAGCATGCCAAATTCAATATTTTACTACTAGTGCCAAAAAAAATGTACGTTGTTTACCACTGATTGAATGATAGAAGTGCTTCAAACGGTCCCTCATCTTTCATTCATCGGTCATTCAGTAGATTTTTTATAGAATACTGACATAGCAAGGCTATGGCCGCTTCAAATGTCTAGGTATATTGGATAAAAAATTTACACCTGTACTATGTTATTTAGTTGGATTTTTAAGTATTTTTACGATCTAATACTTTATCTAGCATCCGTAGAGAAATTACGTACTGATAGCGTATTTTTTAGGTTAGGGACATAAAAGTAATAGAATTTATCAATAATTCTATACGCATAACATAACTCAATATATTGTACCCGCTTTTGCATATATATATGCTATGTGCTGACACAAAAATCGTTCTTTTTCAAAAGTTCTTCTTGTTTAGATGTCTAAAATGCTCAGATACATGTTTCCGACACAATTTAAACCTAAAGCACGCAACAAAACCCCACTCATCAAGTCATCCGGTTTCGTTAATTAGTAAATACAATTCGCTGGGTACATTGGTTCTTCTACCGCTCATCAATTCCGTGTACTCCGCTAGAGAGCTGCTAATTTCATCCCGGCACAGTTTTTTCACATTGTGCATCATATTCGGCATTTGCCCGCTCGATCCTCCATCGAAATTAAGGCCCGAACAATGTCAGACAAAGCGACCGTCTGCAAAACATCCTCGAGCCGGATTCCGCGACTACTACTTGTTTTTTAAAATGCCATCTTGCTCCACGAACCGCGAATGAGGCAGCATGTCATAGCTGGGAAGCTTCGGTGACCTATTATATGAAAAATTTGAATGCCGTTGATATACGTAACAATTTTCTGCTGCTTCGTACTTTATATAGTGCATTGTTTGCGTTCCGGAATTCTTGCGTCGAACCTTTAGTTTATGAAGCCGTAAAATAGTCCGATGCAGTGCTTTTGGATAACGTTAAGGGGAGATATTTACTGGGTGGACTCCTCCAAAACAAATCTAGTAAGCTTTCAATGCATATTCTCCCTATCACTTAGCGTAACTTATACACTGAGTTCACCAGTTCGTAGATATTCGTGCACCATGTATCAAGTAATTAAATATAAATAATAATTCGAGATTCTTCAGACGTGTCATTCTTACTGTCACTAAAGTGTTGGTTTGGTTTCGCACATCTTGTAGGTTTAGCTTTTACCCGTTTTACCCTATACTTTTAAGAAAACCAAAACGACCTTATGGCCTTCAAAATCGCAACTTTACATCACGATAACATGATGAGATAAATTATTTTGCATCAGTTTTAGCGAGCATCCTTTGCAACTTTAGTGATCAGCTCTAAACGATTTATTGCTAAACCAAATGATATGATTCAACTAACAAAAAGTTAATCTAACCAGATATTGATTCCATAATATTACTAATAAAGACTATTTTTCGTATTTAAAGTATTTATAATGGTATTTACAAGGGCGTTTTGTATTTAAAGTATTTATAAAGATATAACCATAGTACGTGTCTGGCAATGTGTAAAAAAATTATTATAAATATTTTTGGAGACTGTACTGGAGGTAAAATGAATTAACTGACCTTTATACTATGACGAACTTGAGGTACTTAAAGATACATCTTTAGATGCCTGATAAGTGCCAAGAAAGCCATTCTATAAGCTCCATAGTAACTCATTGTTCTTATTAATGTTGGTGTTAGGCTCAGACAAATTTTCAGTCTTTATGAAATGAGGAATAACGGTCACGGGTTCATAAGCTATTTAATAATTAAGAAGAAGAGAATAAAATGTATTTGTTTTCCATTTTCCAGACTCAACACTACATACTAGTTGCTCAAGCTCAAGACAATGGGCATCCATCCCTATCTGGTACTGTCACCGTCTACGTAAATGTCATCGACCTTAATGATAATGCACCAGTATTTGACCCAATGAGTTTTTCAAATGAAATTCTAGAAGATGTTCCGGTGGGTTCGTCGGTTGTCACAATAAGTGCAACAGATTCAGATTCAGGTAAATATGTATGTTTAAATTATTATGTTGGGCACGTTTCCTTAAAATATAATCTGTTTCAATACGAAGCTTTTTAACATCTTTATGTACCAACGAGAGATAAAAATAGCTAATATTGGTTGACAAATTATTTATATTATGACTAGGAAATAGAAAAGACCGTATAATGATAGTCTATTTATATTTTAATGCTTTCAAAGGATCTGCATTGTAAGGTAAACTATTTTACTGAGAAACTTAACAATGATATTCTTAGTGCTAACTAATACATTTATTATTTACAGGTTTAAACGGTAAAGTCGCGTACAGCATATCTTCAGGAGATGACGATCAGGACTTCATGATAACAGAAAATGGATCCATATTCACTGCTAAGCCATTAGATAGAGAGATACTTTCGATTTACAATATTGTTGTAACTGCCAAGGATATGGCAAAATCACCTGAACCTCAACTTTCATCTACAGTTCAGGTATTTATTCCTAGATACTATTAATTGTAAAATAGCTATACTAGCAAACAATGTTTTTGAAGTGAAACTTCTTTATCGATGTTGAAAGAAATTGTATAGCTGTAAAAACCTGTCCTAAAGAAGTTTAACTTCCTACCTGTGTGCTACCTACACACACATATATTTGTTTTTATGTCAATACATCAATTTCTGTTTTGCTTTATATACCAAAAGTATTTAACTGCCTCTGTGGCGCGGTGGGAGTGCATCCGACTGCTACGCAAGAGGTCGTGGGTTCGAATCCCACCCAGGATAAAACTTTGTGTGATGAGCACGATGGTTTATTCTGTGTCTGGGTGTTATTTATCTATAATATGTATGTTTTTAGAAATATATAAGTATATTTATCTGTTATCTAGATCCTATAACACAAGCTAATATTAGCTTACTTTGGGCAAGATGGCGCTGCGTGAAAAGTGTCCCACAATATTTATTTATTACAATATTTATAAAATATAATATTGCTCTGGAGGTTATTTATTTCAATATTCACAAATTTACCCTGTGACACTCATTAAAATGATATAACTTTATATTCACATTCATTACGTGCTATTGTTGACTTCACCTATTGTTAAATTTTACAATACGCCACTGATAAACTCAACGGAAGCGTAGGGAAGCTTCATAATGTTAATAACATTCAGTGTCTCCTACGAAAAGGATGCGGTTATAAGAATAAAAATATAATTTAATACAAAAAGTTGATTTGTAATTAAATAAATTAATGTCAAAACTCTTTTTAATTGAGAACATTCGTACTTATAGATCTTGGTTATGCTTTGTTGGCAAAGCAAATAAAAATAAAGGGTTAATTTTGAATTATCTGTCATTTGAATATTTGGTATATGTTGTTATTTTATTGTTTATCAACATACATTTGATTGTTTTAAATATTATTGTTACAGGTTACCATACAACTTAAGGATGTCAATGACATGGCACCTGAGTTTGTTACACCCAATATCACTACAATAACTGAAAATATTCCATTGAATACAGTGGTCATGACAATAAAAGCGGTGGACAGAGATGAAGGAAGAAATGGCTATGTGGAATACTTTTTAACAGCAGATCCAGAAATTAACGGCTATTTTTCATTAGGTAATGTGGATGGTATTTTGAGAGCCACTGGAAAATTAGATAGAGAATTAAAAGCCAGTTATACTATATTCGTCACGGCAAAGGACAGAGGAGATCCTCCTAACATGACTAAATCAAAAATTCTGATAAATATTTTAGATGAAAACGATAACAGCCCTGTATTTGATCCGAAGCAATATAGTGCATCAGTCCCAGAAAATGCTAGTATTGGCGCAAGTGTACTTCAGGTAAGTCTATTATATTCTGCATTAATATCTTCAAATATTTTATTCAATTAACTGCCAAGGATATAATATTACCTAGTCAGGTCATAAATTCTGTCACATGTTTAATATAAAATAATTGAAACAAGTTTATTCATTATGTAACCATTTATATACCAAAATGAACTTAATAAAACATAGATTCTTATGACAATAAAGTTTATTCAAAATGACCTCCGTGATTTTGAATACAGGCCTTCAATCTGCGCGGCCAGTCGTCTATCGCAGCACGAACGAGGTCCATGTCAATATCGGCGGCTGCCTTAATCAAGGATGTCTTGAGTGACTCCAAATTGGGATGAGGCTTTGAGCACGCCTTTTCCTCCAAGTGTTGCCATATCTTGTAATCTAACGGACTCAAATCTGGACTGGAGGAGGGCCAGTCTTCGTGCCGGATGAAGTCGATTTCACGCGCCGCCAGCCAGTCTTGTGTGCTCTTCGCTCTATGAGCTGGCGCCGAATCTTGTTGGAATACCCAGTGCCTGTTATTGAACATGGTATGAGAAACAGGTTCCAAAAGGTTCGTCAGGACTGTATTTTGATACACAACTGCATTCGTTTTTACACCTTTCTCACAAAAATGTACCTCTGTTAAGCCCCAATAAGAAACTGCCAACCATACCATGAGCGAAGGTGGAAAATGACCTCGTTAGACACGCGGAATACGGTTGCTCGCTTCTTCACTACTGTGTGCGTTACGTACCTTATCATTTTGTTTGTTGTAGCTCTCTTCTACGGTAAAAATTTTTTCATCCGAAAAAAGAATTTCCCGATATTTTTTTCCCGCGTACCGCTTCAACAAAGCGCGGCATCTCTTCAGTCTCAGGTCCATTAGACGAGCATTTAAACGATGTCCTATTTTTCTTCGATATGACCGAAGCCCTAAGTCTTCATTTAACACCCTTTTCACCGTGGTTCTGCTTAACCCCATCTGAAGGGCCAACAGTTTCTGCTTACGTTTGGGATTTCTTTGAATTCGCGCCTTCTCAGCTTTTATCACTGCTGGAGTCCTAACAGACCGAGGGCGACCACTTCTTGACCTGTCATCTACACTAGAGTCTTCATTGTATTGTTTGATGGTACGATAAAATAATCTTTTGGTTATATTCAAATTTTTCAGTATGTCAAAAATTTGAATTGGCGCGTAACCGCAACGATGCAATGCAATAACTGCAACACGGTCTTCTTTAAGCGTCCACTCAATATTTAAAAATGAGTAAACTTCTAAAAAGTAACCATTTTTATTTTCATGAACAATTCGAAATTCGAATTCAATAAACTTTTTTGTGGCCAGCATTCTAAAAGAAAAGTTTTTACTGTGTGACAATACTTATGACCTGACTAGGTATAAGTAATACTTTATATGTCGATTTGCATCGGAAGTTCAAGTTGACATTTTCTATAAAACGATTAGCCCCTTTTTAGGTTCCGTAATAAACATAAATCCTATATAGTATTATCATCATCATCATATATCAAACCCTCCAACCATCGCTTCGTCTATAATCACTTTAGATCATAGAACCTTAGGACTAAAAAGCTGTAATTCGGGTGCCGTATTATTAGAGTCGATTTTATTATATTAGTATAAAGATACTACGAGTAGCATAATAGATTAAATAATTTAAAAATATTGTAGTTTTCTTTGCAAAATCATTTGACGAATAATTGAGCATTATTTAAACTATCAACTACCGTTTGAATTTAGTTTTTGAATTATATGAACCACATTGTAAGTGGCCAGACATCATTTGGCCGGTTTTTAGATATAGATAAAGTATTCGTAGCTATGTTTTTTACCTAAAACGTTTTTTAATATTTTCAGGTTTCTGCTACGGACATAGATGAGGGGGCGAATGGTAGAGTTCGGTATTCGATTGCTTCAGGGGATGAAAATCGTGATTTTAGTATCAGTGAAGACACTGGTATTGTAAGAGTTGCTAAAAATTTAAACTATGAAAGAAAGTCACGTTATTTGCTAATTGTTAGAGCTGAAGATTGCAATAAAGATGATGCTAGATTTGATACGGCTGAATTATCAATATTAATTCAGGATATAAACGATAACCCACCCACGTTCCTAGATTCTCCGTACTTAGCGTACGTGATGGAAAATGTTATTCCTCCTAAAGGCGGGTACATAATAACGATTCATGCTTATGATGCTGATTCACCACCATTTAATAATCAAGTACGCTATTTTATAAAGGAAGGAGATGCAGATTTGTTTAAAATTAATGCCTCTTCAGGGCAAATTTCTTTGTTGAAAACTTTGGATCGCGAAGCCCAGGATGAATTTACCCTAGCATTAGTTGCAATGGATACAGGTAAATAAAGTATATACATTTATCATTTAAACTAACTTTTATTTTATGCTTAGTGATAAGACGTTAGATTCACTTAAGCACGTTCTCACTTTAATCTCACTAGATTTGTAATTCCAAATTAACAGATTTTCACCTTAATGTATATGAAAGTATAGTATAGGTACGGTATTTACATAAAGAAATCTACTTTTTTACTCTATCTGTCTTTTGGTTCCCGCTAATCTCTAAAACGGCTGTATCGATTTTAACGGATCTTTCACTGGTATATAGTTGATGTAGTTCCCCTTCTTGTATTTTAAACTGCGGGGCGTCCGTAGTAGTAAATATGAGCACAATGTTTAACCTGAATATTTTTTCAGGGTCGCCTCCACTAACGGGATCAGGAACAGTCAGAATTATAGTACACGACGTAAATGATAACAGCCCTGACTTTGAAAGGCAAAGTTACAGAACGAGCGTCAAAGAAAACTTGCCCTCGGGTAGTGTGATACTTTCCCCGAAAGCCACAGACAAAGATGTTGGAAATAATGCTAAAATTCGATACAGTCTTCTAGGTGATAAATCTGAAAGATTTCAGATAGACTCATCGACCGGTGTCATAACTACCAACGCTACTTTAGACAGAGAAGAGTGGGATGTTTACTACCTAATAATTATGGCACAAGATTCATCTACAACTGATCCTAGAACGGCTACTGCAAATCTAACAATAATTGTCGAGGATGAAAATGATAATACTCCGACATTTGCCCATCCAGTTTACGAAGCGCATATTTCTGATCGAACTGTAAAGGGTGATTTCGTAATTGGTGTAAAGGCTATTGATAATGATATTGGATTGAATAAGAAGATAGTGTATGATTTGAAAGGTGAACATCATAATTTGTTTTCAATTAATAGGGAAACCGGTGTGATTAAAGCAACTGAAAATCTAATGAAATATAAAGATAAAACTGGACCCACTTTTAACTTATTGATACTAGCTACAGATAGTGGAGAAGAACCCAGACATAGTACTTCAGAATTAATTTTGATTCCGAAATCGGTAAAGAACTTTCCTAAATTTACTGTTTCGAATAAATTAACTTTTACCTTCTCTGAAGATACGGCAGAAGGAGTTTTAGTCACACGATTATCTGCCACTTCCCCCAAAAAGGGCCCTACAGGATTACTACAATATGGTATTGCGGGTGGCAACGTCGGGGATGCTCTAAGGGTGGAACCTATGAGCGGTGAAGTTTTTATCACCGGTAGAGGACTTGATTACGAAACAATGCCTCTTTACGAAGTATGGTTTGAAGTGAGAGATTCTGATAATCCTCCTTTAAAATCTTTTATTGAAATAGAAATCAAGGTTACAGATGCAAATGATAACGCCCCTGAAATAAATGACCCTTTATACAATGCTACTGTTCTAGAAGAAGAATCGCCACCACAATTAGTAATCAAAGTAGAAGCTAATGATGAGGATTCAAATGAAAATGGCCGCATATCTTTCAAATTAGTTGATGACTATGATGAAACATTTAGAATTGATACAGAAAGTGGAGAAATTTACACAAATATTGCTTTAGATCGAGAAACGATTCCATTTTATGAATTAATTGTAGAAGCTGTAGACCATGGCGCACCGCAACTAACAGGAACTTCTACAGTAATAGTGACAGTACTAGACAAAAACGATAACCCACCGCGGTTTACACGCTTATTCAGCGTAAACGTTACAGAAAATGCAGAAATAGGATCATTTGTAATTAGAGTTACTAGTTCAGATTTAGATTCAGGACCTTATGCAAACGCGTCTTACAGTTTTGTTGAAAATCCAGGCAATAAATTTGTGATAGATTCTATTTGCGGAAATGTTACTGTAGCGCGGCATCTAGATAGAGAACTACAAGATGAATATATTTTAAAAGTTGCCGCTACAGACGGCGCCTGGCGTTCTGAAACTCCTTTGACTATTACTATACAAGATCAGAACGATAATGCACCAGAGTTTGAATATTCTTTCTACAGTTTTAATTTCCCAGAATTACAAAAGAAAAACAGTTTTGTTGGACAAGTTATTGCTACAGATAGAGATAAACAAGGTCCTAATTCTATAATATCATATTCTTTACAACAGCCCTCTGATTTGTTTTCGATCGATCCAGCAACAGGCGAAATCTTAAGTAAATTTATGATGAATTATAAAAGAACATCTATCAATTCATCACCTGAAAATACATACTCCGTTGTAGTTGTAGCCACAGACAATGGAAAACCTCCAATGTCCTCTGAATGCTTAGTGACTATTAATGTTGTAGATGCAAATAATAACGCTCCAAAATTCAAAGAACATGAAAAGTTGGTTCCAGTACCTAAAGATTCAAGATCAGCTGAAAAAATAATTAAATTATCAGCAGAAGATAATATGGATTTCGGTATAAATGCTGAAGTAGAATATCACATACGTGGTGGGAATGGATCAGCATATCTTGGTATAGACAGAAAAAGTGGTTGGATAGTTGTGAACAAACAATTTTATTACATGGGTCAATACTATGAGTTAAAAATAAAAGCCGTTGATCGCGGAGTTCCGCCACAATCGGATGAAACAACACTTACGTTTGTTGTAACTGGTGAAAATAAGTACAGTCCTAAATTCACTGCTCTTAGTTACCAAGTAATAGTACCCGAAAATGAACCCATTGGCTCAACAATTCTGACAGTCAAGGCTAGTGATGAAGATCATGGACCAAACGGTATTGTGCGATATTCTATTTCATCTGGAAACGCTGGAAAAGAATTTCGGATTCATCCGGTATCCGGTGCTATCAGCATATTGCGTCCGCTTGATTTTGACACAATACAGGAGTATCGACTCAATATTACAGCTAAAGATCTCGGTTACAAGCCTAAAGAAACTATAGCAACACTTACAATTATTTTGACTGATATTAATGACAATGCTCCAGAGTTCAATCAAACTCAGTATATCGCTTATTTGCCTGAAAATTCACCTGTTAACAGTTTTATTTACAAAGTAACCGCTATTGACATAGATTCACCAAAAAATGCTATAATCAAATATTATATAAAGAATGATATGGCATCATTATTCCATATAGATGTCAATACTGGTGAAATATATTCAAAAGAAGTATTTGATTTTGAACATAAGACTGTTTACTCACTAGAAATAAAAGCTGAAAATCCAGAATCAGTTATGCGAAATACAACAATGGTTATAGTTCATATAACAGGTGTCAATGAGTACTATCCTAAATTCAAACAACCCGTATTTCATTTCGATGTATCAGAATCTGCAGAGGTTGGTACGAATGTAGGCATCATTCATGCCACTGATCAAGATAACGGAGATGATGGCGTCATATATTATTTATTTGTAGGATCAAGTAACGATAAAGGTTTCAGTATCAATTCTCAAACAGGCGTTATACGAGTGGCACGTTATTTGGATAGAGAGACTCAAAACAGGTTTGTGTTAACAGTTTTAGCAAAAAATTCAGGTGGCATACGCGGGAATGATACCGATGAAGCTCAGGTTATAATATCTATTCAAGATGGTAATGATCCTCCCGAGTTTTTACGTCATTATTATGAAACTGCTATATCCGAGGGTGCTGTAATAGGTCAAGAAGTAGTTCAAGTGCAAGCTGTTGATAAAGATGTGCGACCACAAAATAATCAATTTAGCTTTTCTATAATTGGTGGAAACGCTAATGAAGATTTCAAAATAGATCCTCAAACAGGTGTACTAGAAGTGGCTCGGCTATTAGATAGAGAAACAATACCAGTTTATTCGTTGATTGTTGGTGCAATTGACACAGGAGTACCACCGCAGACTGGCACAGCTACAGTCAAAGTATCTTTAACAGATATAAATGATAACGGCCCCATATTTGACTTACCTAATTTTGAAGGGACTGTTTATGAAAATGAGCCTCCCAATACAAATATTGCCACAATTTCTGCCACAGATCCAGACTTACCACCTAATGGGGCTCCATTTTCTTATACTATAATAGGGGGCAAGCATCAAAGTTACGTTAAAATTAATCGGCACACAGGCGTACTTATATCCACAAAGAAAATAGATCGAGAACTAACTCCTCATTTAGAAGTAATAATGCAAATCGAAGACAACGGCAACCCTGTTATGAAATCAAACTACACTTTGTCTATCAGAGTATTAGATAGAAATGACAATCCTCCAACACCGAGATCCGCACATATTATAGTCTACGCTTTTAATAATAAAGTCCCAGGTGGGAAAATTGCTGATGTGAAACCTAATGATCCTGATGTCATCGGTGATTACAAGTGTAAAATTATTAAAGATTCTACATCCGAAAATACACTATCACTGCTTAATATTAGAAGCGGATGCAACCTTTACACTAATGCTGTCAAACCAGGACAAGGTTATTCCTTTTCTGTTTCGGGCAATGATGGATTTCACCGAGATGTTGTGTCATCAATAAGTGTAGAATTTTTTTCGTTTGATAATAACACTGTAGAACAATCGATCACAATGAGAGTTCTAAATATGACCGCTTCAGATTTTCTTGCCTACTATTATCGAAGTTTACTTGAAATACTGAAAGAAGACCTAAAAAAAGATAATATTTATTTGTATGGTATCTATGAAGTTGAAGGACATTTAGATCTTACAATAGCCATAAAAAGTAATAATTCTATTTGGAAAAAAGAAACTACGGAAAAATACCTTAAAGCTAAAGAGACTCAAATAACAAAACTGCTGAAAAAAGCAATTATTGTCAATTATTTTCCATGTGCTTTTCAAAAGTGTCAAAATGGTGGAATTTGTGCTAATAATATTAGAGTTCTGGATGATACCAAAGTGATTGAAAGTTCAACGTTTATTTTATCTTCACCCTTAGTAAAATACGAATATATTTGTTATTGTTCGGATGGGTTCATAGGTACCAACTGTGACATGCAACAGGACCCTTGTTCTCCCAATCCTTGTCTTTATGGAGGCCAATGTCGGAAACAACTTCATGACTTTACATGCACTTGCCCAGCTCGTCGTGATGGAAAAACATGTGAATTGGAAAGAGACGATGTATGTAGTAACAATCCATGCAAGAATGGAGGCTCCTGTAGAGAAAGTGCTGATAAGAACTCTTTCTTCTGTCTATGTCGCCCTGGATATAGAGGAAATCATTGTGAAGCTTTAGTCGATTCTTGCAGACCTAATCCATGTATGTACGGAGGAATATGTATTAGTCTGAAACCTGGATATAAATGCAGTTGTACGGATGGCCGGTATGGAACACACTGTGAAAGTACAACTTTCGGTTTTGGTGAACTTTCGTTTATGCAATTCCCTTCTCTCGATGCATCGACTAATGATATAACCATAATATTTGCCACTACAAAACCAGAAGCGTTACTGTTATATAATTATGGAGCCCAAACAGGTGGAAGATCAGATTTTATAGCAATAGAGATACTAGGTGGCAAACCATCATTTTCTTTTGGGGGTGCAAGGACATCAATAACTTCAGTGGCTATAATGCACTCCGATAAAAATCTTGCAGATGGTAGTTGGTATAAACTTACGGCTACCAGAAATGGGCGAGTTATTTCTCTAAGTGTAGCATCGTGTACGGATCATGGTGATGTCTGCGGTGAATGTGAACCTGGCGATGACTCATGCTACGATGATGATATTGGACAAGCAGGGTGAGTATTATTTGTTATTCAAATTATAAGCAGTAAAAGGTCATTTTCAAAATAGTTACTTTGAAAAAATATTAATAAGCGAAAGATAAGAATAAACGCTAAGTTAAGCAACTTTCGCTGTGATTGGTTACGGAGGGTTAACCGCTTTATGATATTTCCATGTGCGAGCATTTTCGTGCTTTGAAAGGCACGTTAATCCGTTAGTCCCGGTGGCCAGTAACATGGCAGTCGCTAAGCCAATTTGAAGGCATTATTGAAAAATTTCAACAGTAGGTAACTACAACCTGCGTCCGTCTACTTCAACACGGTAATGTGCTGACCACTTATTACGTGGCACGGGAATGAACACGGTAAAATGTGGGCGTACAATTACCTCTGCCACTCCTTATAACCCCGATAAACGAAAAAATATTTATTTATTGAATACTTTTGAACCTCTAATAAATAAATAAATATGGTTAGGACAACTCACACAACGCAATCTGATTCCAAACTAAGCAGAGCTTGTACTACGGTAACCAGATAACTGATAAACATACTTATATATCTCTAAATACATACATAAATAACATACATAGATAAATAACACCCAGACACCTAATAAACCATCGTGCCCATCACACAAAGTTTGATCCTGGGTGGGAATCGAACCCACGA
Source organism: Thumatha senex (assembly GCA_948477245.1). Taxonomy (NCBI): domain Eukaryota; kingdom Metazoa; phylum Arthropoda; class Insecta; order Lepidoptera; family Erebidae; genus Thumatha; species Thumatha senex. The sequence goes on along the minus strand of OX419731.1, from coordinate 14,945,461 downwards.
CCTCTTGCGTAGCAGTCGGATACACTCCCACCGCGCCACGAGGCAGTCATCAGATTATAATTCTATTTTGATTAAAATCTATTAAGAATAATTTTATTTCTGTTTCAGCACCTTAAATTTCAACAATGAACCCTTGCTGATTGGTGGACTTCACAAAGCGGACCCTGTTCTTGAACGGCCAGGACAAATTCATTCTGATGATTTCGTCGGTTGTATGCATAGCATTACTGTCAACGGAAGACTGCTCAATCTCACAAATCCTCTGAGATCACGAAGTGTAGAACCAAGATGTGAACGGTCTGAAAAAGGAGCCTGCTTTAAAAAAGATATTTGTGGTTTTGGTCAGTGCTTGGACAGATGGAAAACTAATCTTTGTCAATGTGATAGTTATTTCATTTCACCAGATTGCGGTCGATCACTTCAGTCTATCTCAGTCGCTGAAAATGGATTTATTTCGTACACTATATCCGAAAAACATAGACGAATGCAATTACTTGAAACCTTTTATGCTGGAAATACTGGATGGTCAAATAAAAACATTAAATTTACTGGCAAAGTGAATAATCCGGCAAAAACCCTATCATTTCTATTTAGAACACATAAAAAAGATGGTGTTCTATTTTATTCTGCTACTGATAAATATTTCACATTAATTGAGCTGTTAGAAGGAAAAATTATCTATACATCAAAACAAAACACTATTGTTAATATGAGTCAAACAGAAGAAAGCGATGTTTCAGATGGAACTTGGCATAATATTACTTTATTATCTATTGGTAGGAGTATACGTCTACTCGTAGATGCCAAGAATGTAGGAGAAGAACTTGATGCAGCCGGTGTTCATGACTTTTTGGATCCATACCTGACTATAATTTCTTTAGGAGGCATTAAACCTGAATGGGTAACGTCGTTTAGTCAAAATAAATTTGAAGGGTGTTTGGCAAACTTTTCTGTTAATTATGAAATACAGCCATTCAGTGGAAATGGAAGCATATTGCAAGAAACGATTTACACTGGGAAGATACTAAATGGCTGTCACAGTGCTTTTGGTATTGGCGCTGCCCAAAACAATCCATTGCGTATTGGTATAACACTGGTTATAGTATTCTTTGTTATTCTGTTAGTTGCAATTTCAGTGTCTATTATCTTTTATCGGCTTCGGAAACAGAAAAAAGAAAAGGGCAGCGGAGCAGTCAACAAAATAGTGCATTCTAAACAAAATGGTGGTCCAGCTATGTTAAACGCCCCAAATCTCATTGCAGGTACCAATGATAGTCTTATGAACCGAAATCTCCATAACAATGATACAAGTTTAAATAGTTATATGTCAGAGAACGCAGACATTACTCGTAATGTCGGTCATATAGTGGGACCGGAATTATTATCGAAGAAGTATAAAGACAGAGAAATCATGAATATTGACCCACCAAGACCACAACGTCCTGATATTATTGAACGTGAAGTAGTTGGAAAAAGTCCTGCACTTAGAGAAGACCATCATCCACCGCCCCCTCCGTCTACTAATAATTCACATCATACACATGACCACTCTAATGGAATTGATTTAAATTCTGAAATACCTGAACATTATGATTTAGAAAACGCGAGTTCTATTGCTCCGTCAGATATAGACATTGTCTATCATTACAAAGGATTCAGAGAAGCAGCAGGTGTTCGAAAATATAAAGCTACACCACCACCCATTGCAGGATATCACCATAAGCATCAAACTCCACAGCATCGACATTCCCCCCATCATCCAAGTGGGTATCCATCCAGGGTGCCGCAAGCTACGCAACATCCTCCTCAACCAAGACAACATCAAACTACACCATTAGCTCGATTATCACCCAGTAGTGAATTAAGTCAGCAACCACGAATATTAACTCTTCATGACATTTCTGGAAAACCTTTGCAAAGCGCTTTATTAGCCACAACATCTAGTTCTGGAGGAGTTGGGAAAGATGCGTTACATAGTAACAGTGAGAGAAGCTTAAATAGTCCCGTAATGTCTCAACTAAGTGGCCAAAGCTCTTCTGCTGGAAGAAAAACACCTAGTGCTCCACCGCAAGTACCACAGGTAGTTTCAGTTGGTTCGGGTGCAGTAGGACTGACAGCAGAAGAAATTGAAAGAATGAATGCTAGACAACGGACTTCCAGCTTAGTATCTACACTGGATGCCGTATCAAGCTCCAGTGAACCACCTCGAGGAGGAGGAGTTGGCCACCATATGTCGCATAGACACCACTCACCCCCAGATGATAACAGGAGTTCTACTGGGTCAGATGACGAAAGCGGAAATGATAGTTTTACTTGTTCGGAAATAGAATATGATAACAATAGTATAAATGCAGATAAGATAGAAGATGTCCGAAGACAGAATGTTAGTAGTGGGAGTAATCCTAAAAAACCTATATTACCACCTCCGTACGAAAGTTTTGACTCTTCGTTTCGGGGTTCATTAAGTACTCTAGTCGCATCTGACGATGACTTAGCGCCTCACGTAAGTTCAGCTTTGTATAGACAAGCAAACGGTTCTCCAGCTTCAGCAGGACTCGGATGGGGACCAGCGCCTCTCGATCTATTTAATTGGGGTCCAAATTTTGAAAGTATGATAGACGTCTTTAAAGATATTGCCGAATTACCGGATTCTGTGAACGGCAGAATATCTTCGTCGCTTAGGTTGCAAAATGGCACGCCGAAGCCATCTGAAGAATATGTTTAATGACGTAGGTTGAAATAAGAATGTAAATATTTTAAGTAGACAATGGGTTAAGAATATGTTGTATAAAATGTTGCGATCTTGTATCAAGGTCTCTATATTTTCTTGCCATATATTGTTTATATAAATCTTCGTTTTAAGTTTCTGTAAAAAGGCGTTTTTATTAATGATACATGTTTAGGTCAATATGTCATGCGAGAAATATTTATATTTCGATATTATATCAGGTACAAAATTCATTGTTTATATAGAAGAAGTTAATTTAATTGGTACTTTCAGTTCAAATTAGTTATAAAAATGGTACAACAATATGTAACTCTCTCTTTTTGTATATAAAATATGTAAATACAAATATGTTAAAATAGGTATGTTGTAAATATATGTAAATATATGATACGGATTATATAAAATTGTTACTTCAAATTTGTAGTCAAAATATTAAACTAGTTTTATTATCATCTCCTGTAAATAACATTACCAAAATACTTTCTTTGTATACGAAGAAAATAAATGGATTTTTTGGACATTATCAATATTATTAAAATACAGTATAAAAATATTCAGAGCATACCTGTTATTGATTGTATCGCCATATTATTTAGTGAAGTGCCAAATGATTTAAAATAATTTTAAATAACCGACTGATTTCATGAATAAAATATAATTTAAAGTGAGTATTTTTACTAGCATCCCTAACCATATAGAGATGGCCTATCTATCTCCACTATCACCCTCCATGTTTAGGGATGTTTCTTAGCGCTTGCTCGCTCACTTCTTCTTCATCTTTGCGCATTCCCAGTAACTTTCAAACACCACCTGGATTCGGAGCCTCGCGGTCAACAGTCATAGTGATTGTCGTCTGACCTTCCAACATCGTAAGGGCGCCAGTGTCGGTGCCTTGTCCATTTATAAGCTGGTGCAACACTAGCGCTTGCTCGCTCACTCGGTCACTTGCTCATAGCAATGCGACGCGAGCAACAATTAGAGGGCAAAGAATAACGGAGGGAGTCACCTATCTGTGAGTCTTAGAAGTGACACACTATTGTTAAAATATATAAATATAATGGGACACATTTATACACAGCCCCATCTACCCTAAATTCAAAAAATGGGCTATAGGAAATATATATTATAAATATATTTTTAATTACATATATATTTATAAATATGTAAATAGGAAGCAACTTTAAAATCAGTATTCTTTTTTTTTTCGTGTAAATCCCCTCGGATGTCATGCCGGACTCGAACCAGCCCAAACCACACTGTCCCTACCTAACTATCTATTGCCGGACGCCCCGGGTAACTACTCGGAAAGATGTCCCAGATATGCTAACTTTTACCAAATTTTAAAGTGGATTTTTTTTCCGTCACGAGCTGGACTCGAACCAGCGTCGTTTGGTTCAACGCGTTTACCTACTACACCACCGTGACCTGCTCGAAACTGACGAATAAATCCAACTCTAAGTCTCCATAGCCAAGGATGCAATATATCATATGATGTCTCATACCAACCATGCACACGCACAGATAATATATAAAATTCCTTAAACCCCAAAACAACTCACAACATCCTTACACATCATCATCAACACAACCCAAAACCATTGAAGGCACATTGTCGGACGTATAAAATCCTGTTACTTTGTACCTATCAAGGTAAAATTTAAAAAATAACACCTCTATACGTCTTAAGACGACGTAATGCGCCATCGACTGGCACTTAGCAAAGTTGCACGGTACGAATGTGTAGAATTGCATCTATCATCATTCGATTTGTGATGACACCTTCCTCAAAAATTAGAAAAAATGTTGAAAAGCATCTAGTATGCTAACTTTCAAAAACTTTCCACTTTAAAATTTTACATACATACATATTATCACGCCTGTTTCCCATCGGGGTAGGCAGAGACTATGGCTTTCCACATGCTACGATTCTGACATACAGCTTTCGCTTCTTCTACTTTCATGAGTGTTTTCATACACGCTCGCCGGTTAAGGGTACTCTTGACCTGGCCTTTTTCCAAAAGATCGTCGATTTGATTGACATACGTGCGCCGAGGTCGACCCCTACCAGTTTGCCCATTCACTCTCGCCACATATATCTGCTTCGTCAGTCTATTTTCATCCATCCTCTCCACGTGTCCGAACCATCTAAGCATCCCTTTTTCTATCTTAGTCACTACCTCTTCTGTCATACCGCAATGTTCCCTTATCACGCTGTTCCTTTCTTTATCCATCAACTTCACTCCAGCTATACTTCGCAGACTTCTCATTTCTACGGCATTAATTTTACTTTTATGCGTCTTTTGCCATACCCAACTTTCACTGCCATACATAAGTGTGGGGACAAGCACTCATCTATGTACAGTATGCTAGTCTTGCCTTCTTAGACACGTTCTGACTGCTCATAAAGGCGTACATGGCTCCATTCACTTTATTTCCTGCCAAAACTCTTCGCTCAATGTCATAGTCACACTTTCCATCTCTCGTAAATTTTGTACCCAGATATACAAACTCTTTCACTTGTTCTACTCTTTCTCCTGCCACAAGAATTGAGCAATCCGTCGTACTTACCTCTCTTTCAAAAACCATTACTTTCGACTTGTTTACATTCACTTTCATTCCTTTGTTTATTAACGAATCATGCATAATGTTTACCATCAACTGCAACTCCTCCGCCGATGTTGCTAGTATTACCTGATCATCGGCGTATAGGAGGCACTTGACGGTCAGTTCATCCATTTTTATACCATACGTACTTTCTTGCAGTTCTTTCAGGCAGCTGTCCATGTATAGGTTAAACAGCAACGGCGACGCTACACAACCCTGTCTCACACCTTTTTCAATGTGAAAAAAGTCTGTGCAAGCTCCGTTGATCCTGACACAAGCACTGGAGCCCTCATAGAGAGATTTCAAATCCTATAACCTCAGCGCCGCAGTCGTATACACTACCACTTACGCCACTGAGTCAGTATCTCTAAAAGTACTGAATAAATCTTAAGTTAATGTGTAGCCAAAGATATTACAGACATACTACAGAGAGAGGAGAGAAATAGATTTGGCAAAAAGCATACAAAAAAAGTTAGTGATATTGTTTATAGTGTTGTGTGACTGAGTGAATAATTTACATTGTGATCGAAATTAGGACTGCTTATTCTGAAAAGGGAGACAGCGCCACGCACTTGTTTCATATCTCTTTAGTTAAGATATCTATGGGGTACACGCATATGATGTGAAATTATATGTGGCTAAATGCTAGTTTACTCCGAAGTCGTAGAAGATATCAGCTTCTCTAACAACTTCTTTAATACATTCGCTATTCAGACTAAACCTCTAATGATCTCTCACAGCAGTATATTTAGCAAAATATATGAAACCGTTCGTGTGAGTCTCTATTGCTGTCTGACAGTATGTCTTATACCATATCTAACAGAAACGAAAGAATAATGAAGCAGTGGTATACCCGATATTTCTAACTACAAAATTGAAACTAAGGCAGTGCCCGCAAAATGTTTCAAAATCACCTCACTGTCCAATAGATTTTCCATTCACGCCTTTATCCCCAAAAAGGTGGCAGAGGCATACTATATGCCCTCATTTCACCGTAAGCATTTTTGTCCCATGTCACAGATGGTAAGCCGTGTTGTTTGTTGAAATGGTGAGGCGCAGATTGTAGCGACCGGCTTTTGATTTTTTTCAAGCCGTTGTGGGCGGCTTGAAAAAGTTCAAAAGCCGGCCTTTGGCCTTCAACTAGACTTAACGATTGCATTTTCATGCACGAATACGTTCGTGTATAGAAATGCTACAAAGCGGTCACCTATCCGAGGACCAGTCATAGTGAAAGTTGCTTAACGCAGTGATCGTTAACAGAACACTGAGCGGGACTAGGTACGAGTCCACTAGAATCCCACTCACATAAGTTTACATAGTTAAATAAATAAAATAAATATCCATCACGCCTTATCCCCGAAGGGGTGGCAGAGGCATATTATATGCCCACTTTTCACCGTGTGGATTTCTGTCCCACGTAATAGGTGGTGAGCCCATTGCCGTGTTGAAATCGACAGACGCAGGTTGTGACATAGTTTACATAGTATATCTAGTTAAATCTTTTATAACAGGACCTCGTTCATAAAACGTTGAAGCGCTGGTGGTCCCGCGGATTTAGTGTTCTGTAAACAATCGCTGCGTTAAGCAACTTTCGCTATAGCTGGTCACGGATGGGTGACCACTTTGTGGCATTTACATTTGCGAGCGTTTCCGTGCTTCAGATGGCACGTTAAGCCGTTGTTGGTCCCGGTTGCCAGTAACATGGCAGTCGTTAAGTCAAGTTGAAGGCCTTATTGGCGGTTTGAAAAATTTTAACAGCAGGTAGCCACAATCTGCGTCTGTCTATTTCATCACGGCAATGGCCTCACCACCTATTACGCGGGACAGGAACACATGGTGAAAAATGGGCACATAATATGCCTCTGCCACTCCTTCGGGGATAAGGCGTGATAGACAAATAAATAATGCGTAAAATGTTTTCTAATTTTCTAGGAAAGAATAGAAGTAAATAAGGAATATTGCCCAGAAGCTTCACCCGTTACCTGTGAAATTTAAGATAGGCAGGGATATCATTCTATCCGCTCTCATTCCACAGGTTGTTATGGATCTCATGGATAGATCCATGTGTTGAAATGGATAGGCGAACGTTATCGCTAACTGATGTTGAAAATTTTCAAATCACCCTTAAGGCAATGAAATAAGGCAACGGTACTTTCCAAATCACTGAAACGCTCGTAAATGAAAATGTCAGAAACGGTCATCCATCTCGGGGCTAACCGTATCGTAAGATGCTTAACGCAGTTCTAGCTTATAGAACACTGAGCAAACGGAGCTACGAACGTTTATGTTATTCAGATCAGGAATCTATATTTTTAGTGTTTCTTTTATTTAGTTCACTTTTTGCTGCATGATAATTGTATTTCACGTCTATTGACTGCCGGGGTGTAACAGGTAGTTCTTGTTTATGAGTTAATATCCTGATGTCCTTACTTCCATTTGATCACATACAACATACTTATCCACTTATATTTTTGTATTATACAAAGGTTTACTAATAACATTAACCCCTCTTGTTTGTGTTTCCGAAAAGGAAAACAAACAATTATAAAACCAGACATTTTGTCCTTATTTTTATCAACACTGTAGTGAACGCTAATTAGATACATTCAGTGAGTAGGTAATGCTACAAAAGAAACATTGATAAGAAGATAACGCATGCCACAAGCGTGTTTCCTCACGATAATAACATTTACATAATAATTTGGAACAATACTATTAAAGAGTACGACTTGGTACTAAAAAAGTTATAAAAATATTTTATAACAATTTAATTGTGTTATTCTCAATTAAATCAACAGGATTTCCTTCTATTCTTGTTATTATCTCTTACATATAATGTCACTCAAATTAAATTGATAGGTACTTTCCTCATCTCCTAGTAAATAAATAATCATATAAAGTAACATTTCAGTATATAGAAATTTAAGACACGTGTATGATAATAATTTTAACCGTAACAGAAAAAGTTATCAATTGCAAATAATATCAGATAGTTTAAAAGAAAGTGGCTGTTCAATTAGCATCATCACGGCATTCTACTATCGGCGATTGTTCTTCTCCTCCGCCAGATTGCACGAAGAGCGCAGAACCAAAAAACAATGACTGAATATCATAAGGAAGACACGCCAACCAGTTTCTCAATTTTGATTTTTTAAGACTGGGAGAAAGGACACCGAGGCTTCGGAAGGAACAGAAAATTATATATATTCGAGTAAATAGCGCAATAAACAAACTGTCATGCTTAACTTTAAACATACTACTAATATTATAAACGCGAAAGTTTGTTAGTGTCGATGTTTGTTACTATTTCACGCAAAATCTACTGAATGGATTTTAAAGAAACTTTACAATAATATAGCTTACGCATCAGAATAACACATATGCTACTTTTTATCCTGGGAACAAGTTCCTGTGGAAAACGGGAACGGGAAAACTTCACCACGTGTGCGGAGCCGCCTGCGTCAACTAGTAATTCCATTAAATTAATTGTAGAAGGTATGCAATAAAACCTAGTGAAGTTACGAATATAATTACTTTATAGTTTACGTGCGACGCTAACAAATTATAACACTAAACGAACAGATAGTTTTCTTTGTTTCAACCAGCTGTTTGTTAGTTTAGGGTGAAGTTTAATACCTCTATTAGGTTTTGCACTGTAAGGTTTATATAAATGAGTTCCGCAACCCTTCAGAAGAGGTTCCGAGCGTTTTTGTTTTCGTGACAATGTATTCTTTAATTATATTTATACTTTATTACTTATGTAAGTATTTTGCAATACACATCATGTCCTGTAAATCATATGTCAAATTTCTTAATCTATATATAAGCTTACCTAAATTTCAATTACAAGTGAATTTTTGCAATCTACAGTACAATAAATTTATATAATTTTAATGCTCAAAAAGTCAACTGACAAGTGCAACAGGAACGCACTGACACCAAGTGAAAGCCATGTGTTTTGCTAACCAGTAACTCCGTTTCCGGGTTGATCACATAAAATAATATCGTTTTATGGTAACTATAAAAATGGTTTCACATTAGTTCTTATTCTTCAAATACTTGCACAGCTTTGACTTCCTATAATAAAGGACGGGTCAGAGAAAAGTTTAAACTTACGGTAATTTTAAGGAAATTTACTTGGAGTTTTTAGAAGAAGCAAAATATTTCAAAACAAGTTATCACACACTCGAACTACTGATGAAAAGGTATGCCCAGATTATCTCTTCGACAAGTGATTTCCTTAAGTTCAATACGCAAGTTTTTCGTGAAATTTTATATGACCACGCCTTTATCCCCGAAAGGGTAGGCAGTATCAAATAATCATAAAGTGCCTTTCAAAGCACGGAAACGCTCGCTAATGGAAATGCCACAAAGCGGTCATCCATTTGAAGACCAGCCATAGCGAAAGATGCTTAACGCAGTGATCTTTTACAGAACTGTGAGTTCCTTGTTTGTTTCATAATAATCACATAATTTTCATCAATGTTTCTTTTACAGGTCAGCTACTTATACCCACTGTAACTGCTTGTGTCGAACCTTCACTGGAATGTCCCAATATAAACGTAACATACTGGTTATATACTAAGTAAGTTTCAAGCATTTTGAGCAAGTATATTGTTTTCATTTAACATCTAATATTTATATAAATTAACGTCTTTATTGTTTATAATTATTATCACTACCCGAACATCAATCACTCGCTCTCTTACATCGGTAGCCCTTACTCCAAATCTCAAAATCTGTTTTCCAACTATTACAGAGCCATTTTATTGGTATTCGTCACTTCCGATAGTGCATAAGCAAAAATGTCCTCCTCTACTACTGCTAAGTCAAACCTTTTTGGATCTGCTCTTTTTTGCTCTATTTGACTGTACCATTGAGGGTAATTCTCCTAAAGCATATCCGTATTACCGAGATAACCTTGAAATTGGTCACATTGGCAAGAAGTTTAATAGTGGGAATTTGTTAAGGAAATACTGCTATAAATTAATGTGCAAATCGGGAACCCAATCGTGAACATGTTCAAACTTATTAACCCGTCTTACCCACATAACCTTTCAGTCCATACCCAAAATGATGCGACAATAGGATGCCACTGAATACCCCACAAATTGAACCTTACGCACTCACTCACATTGCAGGCTCGAAGGACCAAAGTGAGGTTCCTGACTTGGATTGTGAGAAAGATTTTGTACATAAAAACCGAAATACTTTTATGCGTTAAGTACTTAATTCATCCACACCGTACCGTTTTTTAAATTGAATATACAAACACCACCATAATTATTTCTATCGGTGATGTACACTATGTGGTTAGGTACTAACCACGTTTGAAAGCTCAAGGAAAAAGTTTCTAATTTCTGTGTGTTCAGTGTAAGGAAAATATGGTAGTCGAAACTTTAACTACGATTATCAGATGAGGTTGACACATCTGTCTCACACGTATTGTTAGAGATTGAAAAAAGAAGGTGGGATCGTGAGGAAGATCCTTTTAGTATACTCGTGGTAGATTTGGTAAAGTTTGTTGATTGGTGTTGCATACACGATATGGCAACACAAATTCTAGAATCTTGGTCGTTATTCAGCAAGTAGTACCTACATCGTCTGTGTGTGAGGTTATCGGTCATATTTGTATGCACCATTCCAAATATGCGTACTTCTTTTCGTACAGTTTTTTTTCCTGTTATGATGGAAGTTCATAGCGATACACAAAGATTGAGGGCCACTATTATAACTGTAAAGGTGATAATGGTGTTAGTAATATCACTAGTGACTATGTAACATGTAGCCTGCCAGTTTTAAAAACAATAATATATTGCTTTTAAATTAAAAAAAAAAAGATATGAACCGTATTCGTTATTTTTAGAACAAATGAAAAGAAACCTTTCCAAATTTCGGTTAATGACTCAAATTCTATTATAAACGCGCCATGGGTCATTGACGCACCAATCAAGATTCTTATTCATGGATATACAGGTCACAAAGACTTCTCACCAAATACTGAAATAAGACCAGGTAACTAACACTTAATTTTAGATCTAGAGTAGAGTACATAGTCACGCCGACATAAGGCATTGTATCTATAAAAAAGTTCTGTACTAAACTTATGTAATTTTCAGCAAGATACTTGATTTTCACAGTCCAAACTAAGATTAAGCTGCTATGGGACCTAGACATAGATAAACATACCTACTTGTAAATTTTTAATAAAGTGGTAAAAGACAATTTGATTCGAGACAGGGATTGAACCTGTGACCTTTGCCTAACCAGGGCAATGTTCTAGCCACCTGAACTACCCGAACCGTATCGAATCAAGTTGAAATTCTCCACCATATTTATATCGTCATTTTAAGAGTTTGACCAGATAAATATTTAGCAAATAATTGCTTTAAAAATTTATCTATACCTACTTGTATATTAGTAAATATAAATACATACATAAAATACATCCAGATACAAAACACACATTTATCACACAAATAGTTATTCCGACTCGGGTATCGATCTCAAGAGCTTATCGCGGTAGTCGTAAAGACTACGACTTAGTAACCGAGACAGTCAAAGAATAGTAGGCATGGTGTCTGTTTGATTTGGCGAAGGGGTGGTAGAGGCTTATTATATGCCCACTTTTCACCATGTGTATTCCTGTCCCACGTAATAGATGGTGAGCCCATTGCCGGGTTGAAATAGACAGACGCAGGTTGTGGCTACCTGCTGTTGAAATTTTTCAAGCCGCCCCTAAGGCCTTCAACTTGATTTAACGACTGTTATGTTACGGGCGAGCAGCCGAGACCAACGGCTTCGTGCCTTTCAAAGCACGGAAACGCTCGCAATTGTAAATGCCACAAAGCGGTCAACCAACCTTGAAGAGCCATAGCGACAGTTGCTTAACGCAGTGATCGTTTACAGAACACCGAGTCCGCAGAACCATGAGCGCTCTTCCGCGGGACCACCACAGTAAAAAAATACTGATGAGATTTCAATTGTATTGAATTAAATTGCACTAGTCCTAAGTGTAATTTAATGCGGCACACTTTTAACCCAGCGCCAGCTGTCTTTGTACTAAGAGGTAGGTAATATAATATGAAATACATACATCGCAATTACGCACATTAAACATCCGAAGCGTACATTTGCGGATCGCAGGATACTGATTTGGCTAATTCAATTATTTTTACAGTGTACCTAAAATTATACGACTACAATGTTATATCAGTCGATTACAGACCGATTGCGCGGGATCCATGTTATATTCAAGCCGCTCATAATACGGAACTGGTGGGTAAATGTACCGCCCAGTTGATTGATGAGCTTGTCAATAATTACGGCTTTCCTCTTGAATTATTCCATGTTATTGGCTTTAGTCTTGGTGGGCAGGTTGCGGGATATACGGGTCACTACACTAAATCTGGAAAGTTAAATAGGATTTCAGGTAAGTATAAAAGTTATTTAATAGATTTTATATTTGAGTTTGAGTTTATAGGAGTTTGAAACATACTTATAGTGCCGGTTCAAATTGTCACAACCAGCCCAGATATTGTACAGAATTCCTTGTATCCTTTTTCATTTTTTCACAGGTCTAATATTTTTTTTAATAATATGTCTCTTTTTTTTGTCGCTTTTATATTTCATCAAATGTCAAGTTCTTAATAAATTTCATTTCATCTTAATAAAAGTATTTTTTAATAAAAGCCAAAACGCCCCTTCTCCAGGTTTAGACCCAGCGTTGCCGCTGTTCGTTTCAAACGATGTTAACAAGAAATTGGATAAGGACGATGCTCTATTTGTCGACGTGCTTCATACGAACAGTTTGGAGAAAGGAAAATTGGAAGCCTCTGGACATGTGGATTTCTTTGCTAACGGTGGTGTGAAACAACCAGGTTGTCAAAACTCGGTAGATAGTAAGTCCAGGCGATCAATTCATTCCATAGTTATTACGTGAAAGAGTAAGAAACACCGGGCTCACATGCAGTCATCCTTACAATCTTTCACCATATATGGATATTACAGTAACGATAAAAAAGTCTTTTTTTGCTGCTGATATTTAAAATAGATTACTTTTGTTGTTAATGATATTTAAACAGAATAAACTAAAGGACGCGCGCGGCTCCGCCCACGTGGGGTAGTTTCCTGTATCCGTTTCCCACATGAACCTGTTACTGGAATAAAATAATGTGCCTATGTGTTAATTCAGCTTGTCAGCGAGTTTCACACCCAATGGTATCAAAATAGGTCCAGCCGTTTGAGCATGTAGAAGTAACAAATATAGCATAAGTTAACATAATACACAGATTTTTTTCTTTAGAGTATTGGTATAGATAGGATAGTATGAGAATAAGATAGTATTGTGTGTTGCTTAATAGTTGGTGCGATCCGGCGGGAGCAAGTCGATCGGGGGAGAACTGGCGGAAACTTTGATGCACTTATAAACTATTTATTCTGTAAAAATATTATGTTCTCAATGGAAACCACGAAGCGGGATACGCGGCGGGCCTCTAGTCCTACTCGTACCAATATTATAAATGTGAAAGTTTGTATAGGTAGATGTTTTGTTACTTTTTAACGCAAGAACAAAAAATACTGATTTTGTTTAAACTTTACAGTAATTTATAACTTGAACATAGGTTACTTTTCATACTGGGAACAAGTTCCAGTGAATACCACAAGAACTTGTTCAGGAGAGTTCCGCAGAACGACAAGCATCAGCTAGTTCAAAATAAATGATTCCGACTATCTATTCCCCTACCAGCTATATCCGGTTGCAGTCATGGCCGCGCACCAATGTACTATGCCGAATCCATCACTAGCAAGACAGGCTTCTATGGAACGAAATGTCAATCATGGATCATATACCTGATTGGATGGTGTGAATTGTATCCACCAAACGATGAAGCACTTTATGGAGAAAATATGTCAAGGAAGTAAGTAATATTGTGATATTTTGGGGCCATGTTGAATATAATATGTTATATAGACATATGTCATTGGGTTATATAAGAGGGTTATATAACCAACATTATTTTGTTTAGTGGTTTAGAATGTTTAAAAGGCACACGGAATGAATGAAAAAATTTGCGGTCTTGTTCTGCGGTCAAATGCGGGCACAGAAACAGTTCCGATATTTTTACTTCTCAGTAATAGTTTCCCTTTTATCCTCACTTACTTACTTTTGCTGGTAGAGACGTTTCAAACCTTAAAATAAAGACAAAACATTACGATGCTTATGCTATGCTGCAATTTATTAATCAAACATAATACTAATCTGAACTTGATAATGTTAATGTTAATATATTAGTTTGTTAATCTATTTAAAACGATCAGAGGTGGAAATAGCAAGCGACAAATATAATACAGTTTTTCTAGCCACACTCCTTCGACACGGCTTGTTTTGTGTTTATTTTTGGTAGGTCTTATAAGTCTATAAGTCGTTTTTATATTATATTACTAGAGGATGGACTTGAACAGTTTTTGGTCGTAGCTTGAAATCCCACGCGTTTTTCACGCGGAAGGTGTACTTGCTAAGAGAGTCTAGATAGGTATTTGTTCTTTTGGCGCGTCACGATAAAAATATGAGAGTAAATTTTTACCATGCGCGCGCGCAGACCGGCCCGAACAGCAGCCACCATGAAGTTAGCTGACAAGTTTTTCCATGACAACTTTTAAATACATTCAAAGTACCTAGTTTTCATTATTTTGATGTTTTTTTTTCTTACTAACTTATCATTCCTGTTGCATACAAAGAGTTGTGGTATATGTGATGAAATCTTATTAGACTAAAGCAGTATAACTTTTAACGTGTGTTCATAAGTACACACACACTTTTTAAATATTCTCGCATTTAAATTACACAAAATATGTTTAATATTCAACTAAATCTGTAATTATAGTAGGTTCTATTTACTTAAGTCAGTATTTATCATCATCATACTGCCTCTGTGGCGCGGTGGGAGTGCATCCGACTGCTACTCAAGAGATCCTGGGTTCGATTCCCAGGTCGGAACTAATATTTGTGTGATCCACAAATGTGTGTTTCGGAGTTTGGGTGTTTCCTATGTATAATATGTATGTATTTAGAAATATATAAGTATGTTTATCAGTTATCTAGATCCCATAACACAAGCTAATATTTAATATACTTTGGGCTAGATGGTGCTGTGTGAAAGTGTCCCACAATATTTAAAATATATATATCATGTATTTTTGTAGTATCTCGCTTCCGATACTTCGCCGTATTTGCAAGTACCGCGAAAAATCGCAAAAAAAAAATCAGCCTTTCTAAAATACATGGTATCAGAATTCGGTGATAATAGCTTCCTTAATGATAATGATAGTTTATAAATCAATCCTTCTATAGGTAATAGGTATAAGACGAGGGCGTTGTTTATAACTATGAGTATCTCCTTACATCCAGATTAACATTTGGATAATTCGTTAAATAATTTTATCATAGTTGTGTAATTTCCTTGTAACAAGCATGAGGCACATACTACTATTTCATAATTAATATTTGCATACATTGTGGGTTTAACGTGGTTGTAGGTTTATTACCTATCAATGTCTCGAAGAAATTTTAGATTTAGGTATTGGAAGTAACTGGGAAACAATAAGAGTTCGAGGCTTATAAACCTTATAAAAAAATGTGTGTATGCCAGATTACACAGGTAAGAAGTGAAACTTCTTTACGAATTTTTATACAGCTATAAAATTTCTCTCAACGTCGGTAAAGAAGTTATACTTCAATAAAAAAAACTCTTTATTTTTCAGTATCGAGGGATTATACTTCTTCGACACTAATGACAACGCACCTTACGCTCGCGGAAAGGAAAATACGAGTAAAAATCGAATTGAAAGAAGCTTGTCTTGGAACCTACCGCAAATTACATGATTAACAATTTTATATTTTTTTATTACCTTACAGCCTATCTCCTTGCCCATAGTGTGAATTTTGTTGAAGGGAGTCAAATAAGAGGCAATTGTATTTTATGTTTTTTCTATACCACTGAGGTGGCAGACGAGCATACGGCCCCCCTGATGGAAAATGGTCACCGTGGCCTATTTACGTTTGCAACACCAGAGGTGCAGCACTCGCGCTGCCGACCTTAAATCATACTCAGATTTTATTATCTATATATTTATTTAATAAAACTATAATTAAATGTACAGAAATTTGTCCCCCAAAACCGAGTTGATGGTTTAATAAATTTTAATTAGCTTCTATCTACTTCCAGGACACCTGTTGTGTTTGAATATAGAAGTTAAGTTATTCTAAGATGTTGAGAAGAGTGCTAAAACATCTAGGTAAACAATAGAATTGAAATAAATCGACTGAACAGTATGACTTTGAGTTCTATTACGACAAAGTGAAGAGTAGAACTAGTGAAAAAAAAGCGTCTCACTAGTTCTATCGTAGAACTATTCAGTAGCACTACTGGGAATGAACCGTGATTACCCGGCAATCGGCTGAGATAATGACAATTGTAAATATAGACTTCAGAGGTTAATTTATTCCCAATTCTAGCTGTGCCCCGCAGTTTCACCAGTGACATAATTAATTAAGGTATGATAAATGGTTCGATTTATTGGCATATATGAATACTGCTTTGCTCTCCTAGTTAGTAGCTTGACGATATAGATATATTATTCCAGCTGACTGTATAATCACCTTTGACCAGCCACTTTACTGAAAAGCACGAGAAATAGTCACTGTTGCACCACTTAACTCTTATCAGATATCGAACTGTCTGATTCGCCTTAGGTGGGTTCCATTTTTGGACAGCATTGGCTACTTAAGTAAACTGTTTTTGTACTGTCTAGCCTTTCTTGATGAATGGGCAATCAAACTAAAGAATAATTTTTCAATTCGAAACAGTAGTTCTTGAGATTGATTGGAGCGTTCAACAAAACAAACAAACTATTTTGTTTTATAAGAGATTTGCAACAATTATGTTTTAAGGGCACCTAGATAGCCAGGGCAATCTGTGTACCCTGGCGTTCAATAAACGCTTTGTCAACATTGACAGGTGTCATAGTGGAGTTGCAACTTCTTACGATTTACAATAATGTTGAAGATACAATTAAATTAAAGAACCCCCTACGAAAAAATACTTAATCTTTAAGAAATAACTTAAAAAGTATGAGTTTTACTTAATCTAGTAATCATAGTCTAAAAACGCCTTACATCATTTTAGAAAAGAGCTGATACTCTTACACTGCTGGACCGATGTTAATCAAACATACCTAAAAACCACCACTAGGAAACTGGCTGACAATTAAAAAAACCACATTGATGTCGGTCCATCCGTTTGAGAGCTACGATGACACAGACAGACAGACATACACACACCGACATCGACGTCAAACTTATAACACCCCTCTCTTCGCGTCGGGTGTTAAAAAAGCTAAATGAAAATGGTCACCGACATTTAGTTCAAAAGTTTTAAGCACAGAGTGTTTGCTCACTCACACGGTCGCGCCCTAATAGAGACAAAAGTATGCAATAATAATTCCGGGTATCAAGTTTACGTCAGTTTTGTAATTGTATTAGAAAATGGGTACAGCCCCCTGACACAATTGGTAATAATACACACATATTACATATTGTCACACTTTTATCCCCGAAGGGGTAAGCAGATGCATACTATACGCCCACATTTCACCGTAGGCATTTTTGTCCAATGTAATAGGCGGTGAGCACATTGCCGTGTTGAAATGGACAGGCGCAGCCTATGGACAGCCTATTGCTGTTGAAATTATTCAAGCCGCCCATAAGGCCTTCAACTGGGTTTAACGAATGCCATTTTACTGGCAACCGGGACCAACGACTTAACGTGCCTTCCGAAGCACGGAAACTATAATAAAAAATAACTACTTACTTACTTGGTTTGTAAAAAATAAGTATATTTAGTAGTGTATAAGAGAGCGCAAATTACATTGCTTCCTTGCTCTGTGGGTTCAAGACAGTAACCCAAAATAAAAGGTAATGTTGCGGTTTTTAATAATCACGTGTGTTTATATTACCGCCTTTGTGGCGCGGTGCAAGAGTTCGTGGGTTCGATTCCCACCCAGGATAAAACTTTGTGTGATGAGCATGATGGTTTACTCTGTATCTGGATGTAATTGATCTATTATATGTTTATATTTAGAAATATATAAGTGAAAGTGAAAAATCTTTATTCATGTAGGTCACAAAGTAACACTTATAAACGTCAAGAGTTAGAAGTATGTTTATCAGTTATCTGGTTACCATAGTACAAGCTATGCTTAGTTTGGAATCAGATAGCGTTGTGTGAGTTGTCCCAACGATATTTATTTTATACAATTTTAACTCTTGACCGTTCATTGACATAAACATAAACAGTACGAGTTACGATCGACGATTGAATCGATGAATCGATAAGTGATAGAATAACTAGTCTATTGTTTTTACTTAAGCACCTGCTTGAATTTTTTAAGTAGGTACAATACATGCACTTACGAGGTGACCGCTTATCGTGATTTTAACAGCGCTCTATGATGTTCAGTTCCGTCTTCCGTGCTTCGTATATCCCTCTACGAGTATGATTACTTAATTGTAATTATTTACGTTGTATTTTAGGCCCAAATCCATTCAAAATTATGTTATGAATCATCTTTTATGTAATACTTAAATACCTTTCATCTGATTAACATGGAACTTATTGCTTTAAATTACCCTTTCCGTACCTTAATGTAATTAAGTTGATTACATTACTACTCGTAAACGTAGTCTTAAATCTCAGATTAGTTTTTATCTTATTAGCGGTTAGTTTAGTACGAGAGATAATAGTTTATAATTAATATCAACAAAAATATTATTATAGGGAAAAAGTTTGCACATATACTCTTTTAAAAAACTACGGACACCTAAGAAAATTTACGTTCTAAGGTCGGTTTAAGTAAAATAAATGAAAAATGTGGGAGCGAATAAACCTTTTTAAAATAAATTTTTGATTGACAGTATGTTATTTATTTATTCCTTTTTGTTGGACTCTAATCGACTAAAACGTAAGTAAAGCAACCTCGTACTATAAACTGGAGATTTTAATTGCATTCTGTAGAGTTTACTACGTGATTGTCGGATATTTGTCGAATATTAGTATACTAGACGCTGTGCAGAGACGTACTATTCGCATTATAGATTGTCCAAAAAGCCTTGAACCGCTGGTGGTTCATTGCCTGTGTTTTACCGTATCAACCAACGCGAGTGTTCTAAAGAGGTCTTTAACCATTCCCCCCTTTTCCTTTTCGATCCCGAACAACGCGGTGTCACTCTCACACTGTGGAGAGAATTTTCATCTGAACTGAGCGGTTCAAAAGATCGTTTCTCTGTCGAACAATAGAAATTTGGAATGTTCTGCCAGCGAACGTGTTTCCCTCCTCTTACTCTCCTACCCAAGGTTCTTTAAGCGAAGCGTGAAGAGGTACACCATGAGGCTGCTTACTTGTGAGTCACTGCTTATAGTCTTGTGGATTGTGACAGTGGCTTTAAATTCGCTAGATATGGCCATGGTTTTCCATCAGGCGGGCGGCGTCACTTTAGCGAGCTAAATATAAAATAAACATATTAGTTACACAGCGCCATCTAGCCCAAAGGAAGCTAATATAAGCTTGTGGTATCGGATCTAGATAACTGATAAACATACTAATATATTTCTAAATACATACATTTTATAGATAGGAAACACCAATAACTTCGAAACAAACACTTGCCGGTCACACAAATATTTGTTCTGACACGGGAATCGAACCTAGGACCTCAGCGCGGCAGTCGCATACACTACTACTTACGCCACCGAGGTAGTCAATCGATTGCATCCAGAAGGCTGGCAGGTCTATACGAAAGTCTTTGTCGGTAGTAATCGGATGACCTATGAACGTTTAAAAGACCAGGATTACGTCAGCGGATTCTCAAGCCTCTGATATGATAACTGGCGAAAGTGTATGTAGATGTGGCTTACGACAGCTCACATCGACTAATAATCGTCTAATCTATACTAATATTATAAAGTTAAAGAGTTTGTTTGATTGGTTGAACGCGCTAATCTCAGGAACGATTTTTTTTGTCGGATATGAATTTCTTTTTTGTATTAGATAGCCTATTTATCGAGGAAGGCTATATGCTACATATCATCACGCTACTACCCTGGAGAGCGATTTATAAGAGACGGGATTCATCACGGGCGAAGCCGCGGAGGTTATCTAGTTACTATAAAATCAAAATCAAAATCATTTTTTTTATTCATGTAGACCATTTTAGGCACTTATGAATAGTCATGACAATAATTAAAATGAGAGTGATTCTAGTTGCCAGTTCCAAGGGCAGCCTACCCTTCATGGAGAAGAATCTGGCAAGAAACTCCATGGATGCTCTTTTAAAATATATGTATGGCTTACAATAATTAATTTACATTGCTATTTGGAGTTATGTGAGAACAGTTGACTACACTTAGTTTGCCTTAAATTTAAATAACGTAATTTTAATACTTAATACTTATAAATGATATAACACCTATGAGCAGACCAGTCCCAACAGACGGCACCCGTTCACGGGTATGACGCATATATCAGCCATCGCCCTACTCAACCGTATTATAGGGAATAGGGCGACCCGACACATACGCCACCACTGCCAGGACACTAAGGCGAGCATGACATACTCAAACTGCACAACAATGATAAAGTCAATTTTAAAATGGTACATAATAGTCTACATGGTGCTCACATAATAACAAACTTAAATTACACATATTGAACAAAACGTAAATAAAAAAGAGAATACGATTGTTATACATGTCAAGATGATTAAAGTACGTTTGAGCACATGTTAATAAAAATTTGATGTCATAAAATGTATTAATTACATACAAAGGTACGAATATAACAACAAAAAGTAATATAATGAATCATTTCTCTCCTCTTGTAACTCTTTAATAATAAATTATATCAATGTACCATAGACCTTTAGAGATCTCGACTGTTAAACATTGTAGTTATCTTGTCGTTTTGTTTTAATGGCCCCGTCGTCGGTCGTTTAAACATTGTAGTTACAGACATCGCAAGACACGGTAGGTGTAATGATACGCATCCGATTACGTATGTCGATTCGACGTTGACTAATAGGTAACCTGACCATTTTTTCCCGTACCCATTTGATTTGATTCCTTCAATTATAATTGACTAGCTGATGCCCGCGGCTCCACCCACGTGAAATTTAGTTATTGCACAAAAAGGGTTTCCCGTGGGAATTAGATGTTGTTGTGAAATCCTGAAACACGTATAACTTATAGTTTCTAACTGAAATCAGAATTTTTTGTATATTATTTTAATAATTACTGATTTCCATACTAACTTTCAGGCCCTATTTTATCCCTTTAGGGGTGAAATTCAAACGAATCTGACTTTGTCCCTGCATAAATCTCTGTGCAAACTTTTTAATTGTCTAGGTCCAAGGGGGGGCAGCTGGGCGTAGGGGTTTACCAGTGATTCAGGACTTTTCAATATAAACATTAAGATAAAATAATCATGACGAAAAAAATTAGCACAATAAACGGGCTTGGCTTTATCGTACGTTCCGTATTCAATTAAACTACGGAACTGGACGTCACTAGAGGTGTCAACACCAAGGATTACGATACTATTGGATATTTAGATATAAGAAACAATTTTGAAAAGCAATTGGTATGCTAAAGTTCTAACATTGACTGAAAAAAAAAATCTACTTTAAAGTTTAAATATAGAGATAAACCCTGGAAGAGAGTCCACAAGACTGAAGGACTCTCTTAGCGGTAAATACACAAACTTGAGTCTTGGTAGGGTTACATTGGACAAGATTTAGTCTACCCCAATCGGACACACTTGGGAGAGTAACCTTAGAGATTAACCTCGATAACTAGGTACAGACCGGTGATACTGGTGCGACCTACTTAATAAGTGTCATATCCGCATAGCAATGGATGCCATTAATAATAATAACTATATTTCTGAAAATTTTCCATTTGGCGCCATTTATTAGGAATGTACATTAGGTTGAGGAACTTTGAATGCCAAACTAGGTAAGAACCTGTATTTTGGAATTCAGTGTTAAATTAATGTCATCTATATAAGCAAAAGCAGGGTGAGGTACAACATCGTGCCCTGTGGGACTCCAGCATTTAAGGCCATGTAGTCTGAACAGCCGCCGTAGACGACAACCCTAATGCTTCTATTGGACAGAAAGCTGGATACCCATCCCCAAAACGCCTCGGGCAGTCCATGGAAGGAAATTTTGAAGAAGAAAATGACGATGACAGACCCGGTTAAAAGACTTAGAAATATCGAGTCTTACTGCCAGAGCCTCTCCTTTACTCTCCCTAGCCGTCGCCCAGCAGTGTGTGAGGTACTCAAGAAGTTCACTAATCGTATTACTAGAGCTGGTCGTAATCGTAAAAGTACCTAAAGGGCTATGCCTTGATAACAAACTCCATTGCCTATAATAGCAGCGTACCTCTGGCTGAGAGAAATTAATTTCCGGCATGGACGTTCCACACCATAGAATACCAGGCCGCAAAGAGCCCGCGTTGGTCATGCTCAAGTTAAAAGCAAAGAGAAATCCAAATAGGCCAGCTTTCTTTAAACTACCGTCGGGTTTATGTGGGGGTGGTAAACCAGAGTGACAGAAGTTTTTAACGGTAGCTTTGGCAAGCGATAAGAATTCACGTTTTCCAGAAGATCTTGATTTTTACTTATTGTACTAATTGACATTTTTTATAACCAAAAGTGTACGGGAATTTGACTTGTCGATTGTTAGTGTCAGTGATTGACTATGTCAATTGCTTGCGCTCACTTGGGCTCAATCATCGGGATCTATAACTTTGTTCATACCAATTTCACTCAGCTTGCGAAAGCGGGACAATTTAGCGTCCCGAGGATTGTTTTGGGGACACCGGGACGGAGACCCGGAAAAAGGGACGGTCCTGTTCAAAACGGGACGTATGGTCACGTTACTAGTAGGTAATGCGGTGAGCCTATATACCTACAAGTAGGAAGTTCTATGTCCGCAAAGGATATGTATAAATACAAGTTATACCTCAATTTGTTTTATATTAATACCTATTTATAATTGTCTACTAAAAATGTTAATGAATGTTATAAATTATATTCTTCTTTTTTTAATTCTGAATAGTTATCGAATGGTTTTGAAATGTTTAGTAGACAATTGTAAATTATATATTAAATTAATAAATAATATATAATTTATAATTGTCTACTAAAAATTCTCATGAATCTTATAAATTATATCCTTCTTTTTTTAATTCTGAATAGTTATCGAATGGTTTAACTTTCGACTTTATTTGTGTAAAAATAGTCCACATATTGCGTTTCTAAATGATTTATAAGATTTTAAGCTTCCACGATTTTCACTCATATTCACGTCACGGGTTGACTCAACTAAGCACGGATTGAGTCAACCCGTGACCACGGCTGGTGCAATCAGGACAAAACACGACAAATCAGGAAACATAAGGTAGACTTTGTACATAATAGTAGGAAAAAGCCGATAGATTACAACGATTTGAATAAAGTCAATTATTTCTATCTTTAAATATTGATATTTCTAACTTGCGGAAGTTATAAAAAAAGTTAGAGTTGAAGTTTCATGTTTTTATACATTAAAAATTGTATAATAATAATAATAATTCAAATATTTCCTACGTTTTTATACCAATTTCATGAATATAAATAACTTTAAAAAATATTTTTATAACCGTAGGTATATTATGTTTCCGCATCTGTAAATGTGTTCTTTGGTAATACAACGAAAGTATTAAATGAATGAGTAATACGCTTCGTGAATAGAGATCAAATACTCTAAGCTACACAAGTTGCAAGGTGTATTTTAAAGCTACTATTTAATTGAAAATGAGTCCCGACACACTGTCCGTTTATTTATTCGTCGAATCCAGGATACGTATCGTTATATACTTAGTGATGCGTTTGTGTGAATGGAAAATATGAATGTGGGTGATGTTCCGTGCAAGCCCGAGGATAATAAAAAGCACGTCCTCTTCAGGAGTACACAGGTCTTTGAGCAGGTAGGCAGAACGAAGATATATACATATTGTCACGCCTTTATCCCCGAAGGGATAGGCAGAGGCATACTATGCGCCTATATTTCACTTTTGTCCCACGTAACAGGTGGTGAGCCCATTGCCGTGTTGAAATGGACAGGAGCTGATTGCGGCGACTGCTGTTGAAATTTTTTAAGCCGCCCATTAGGCTGGGCTTCGACTGCCATGGTACTGGCAATCGCTACCAACGGCTTAATGTGCCTTCGGAAGCACGGAAACGTTCGCAAATGTAAATGCCACAAAATGGAAATCCAAGGACCAGCCATAAGGAAAGTTGCTTAACGGAGTGATCGTTTACAGAACACTGAGTCCTCGGGGCCACGAGCGCTAGAATCGATGCTGTTTACTCGGCACGTGTATGATACGCCTATCTCGCTGATAACTCACATTACAGCAGTGATGTAAAGTCCATTTCATACTTTAAAAATGTATTAGTTGTTGTATTTTATCTTGATTTCTTACACGTTTCACCCGCGTAGTACCAGAGGGAATACGTGGCTAAAATATATCAGTTACTCCTTATAACATCAGCTGTTTGCCAGTGAGTCTCAATAAAACAGTTCAGCTGTTTCATAACTAACAAATAGACAGACAGAATATTAATTAAAATATGATTTTTTTTTAATGTACCATTATACTTCTTTCTACATGCATTTACTTAAAAACTGTTAATTAGGAATTACAAACAGACACTTCAATTTAAATTCGTGGATGCAGTTTGGTGCAGCTGCAACACTAAACTATTCCCCGTACCTATTCCCCGATTGATATATGGAGATGATAGATATTCATCCAAAATTCAGCTCAGATAAAGCGTAAACTGACCAAATTCAAACCAGCAGAGGGAGTGTTCTGGACAGAAGCTCCCGCCCCGCCATACTGTTCGGGGGCGTCGTCGGGCTGAGCATATGCGCCGCGCGCGTTAATGGTGGCGGAGGATCAAACCCCGTTCACCTTTACCGGTACCTTTTTTTTATATACCACAGAGGTGGCAGACAAGCGTACGGCCCACCTAATGGAAAGTGGTCACCGTAGCCTATGGACGTTTGCAACACCGGAGGCGCAGCACTCGCACTGCAAAGCCTTTATAAACCTTCTAAGACCCGTTTTGAAGAACCCCATACTGTAGACCTTCGGGAAAACCCAGGCAGGGAGTTTGTTCCACAATCTAAGCGAACGCAGAATAAAGCCTCTATCGGACCTAACCTACCTCCACCACGTGTTTCCTCCTTAAGCGCACTCCCGCATTGGCTGGTCTCTACGTATCTGAGACCGGTGCGATGCGGTCTTGTGTCCTTAGCTCCTTATGAAACTTATGAAGCTCCAAAGGGGTCACCCACTCGGCCCCCACAAGACGAGCACCAACACACCGTGTTGGGGCATCCCTATGCACATCCCTGCGGCTGAGACGGTGCGTAACAGCATTCTCCGTGATACCAAAAAAATATATGAATGAGCGAATTTTACCACCATAATTTTCGTAACCCACTTTGATTTTGAGGCCTGATAAGGTTGTAACAGTTGGACCAAGTACAATAATAGGAAGCGATCACTTAATCCATATATATAAAAGCAGACACTGACTGACTGATCGATCACGCACAGCTAAAACCGCTGGTTGTAGTACCATGAAATTTTGAATAAATGTTCCATAACGGTGTGTACTAAGGAAGGATTTTTGGAAATTCAATTCAAATATTTTTCATCAAATTTAGTTACAAATCGATATTAAAACTACTTAGTGTACTTTTTACCTTGAATTATGACATGTTAGAATTTTAGTGAAAGTGCTGAAAAAAGTGAAAATAATGTGCTGGATTTTTTAAAACTTTGTTACACTGCACTGTAGTCATTTATTCATTGATTTTTATTTCGTTTTAACCTCTTCGATGTATGATTTCGACTACCAGGCGGAGGAAGTCGCGGGTAAAAGTCAATCTCTCATAAAAACCTTACCATAGACACAAGCACTCTACTTGTGTAACTCTTGAATAGCGAAAAAATGATCAGTGTTATACCTAGTCAGGTCATAAATTCTGTCACATGTTTAATATAAAATAATTGAAACAAGTTTATTCATTATGTAACCATTTATATACCAAAAAGAACTTAACAAAACATAGATTCTTATGACAATAAAGTTTATTCAAAATGACCTCCGTGTTTTTGAATACAGGCCTTCAATCTGCGCGGCCAGTCGTCTATTGCAGCACGAACGAGGCCCATGTCAATATCGGCGGCTGCCTTAATCAAGGATGTCTTGAGTGACTCCAAATTGGGATGAGGCTTTGAGCACGCCTTTTCCTCCAAGTATTGCCATATCTTGTAATCTAACGGACTCAAATCTGGACTGGAGGAGGGACAGTCTTCGTGCCGGATGAAGTCGATTTCACGCGCCGCCAGCCAGTCTTGTGTGCTCTTCGCTCTATGAGCTGGCGCCGAATCTTGTTGGGATACCCTGTGCCTGTTATTGAACATGGTATGAGAAACAGGTTCCACAAGGTTCGTCAGGACTGTATTTTGATACACAACTGCATTCGTTTTTACACCTTTCTCACAAAAATGTACCTCTGTTAAGCCCCAATAAGAAACTCCCAACCATACCATGAGCGAGGGTGGAAAATGACCTCGTTGGACACGCGGAATACGGTTGCTAGCTTCTTCACTACTGTGTGCGTACAACTTATCATTTTGTTTGTTGTAGCTCTCTTCTACGGTAAATAAATTTTCATCCGAAAAAAGAATTTCTCGATATTTTTTTCCCGCGCACTTCTTCAACAAAGCGCGGCATCTCTTCAGTCTCAGGTCCATTAGACGAGCATTTAAACGATGTCCTGTTTTTCTTCGATATGACCGAAGCCCTAAGTCTTCATTTAACACCTTTTTCACCGTGGTTCTGCTTAACCCCATCTGAAGGGCCAACAGTTTCTGCTTACGATTGGGATTTCTTTGAATTCGCGCCTTCACAGCTTTTATCGCTGCAGGAGTCCTAACAGACCGAGGGCGACCACTTCTTGACCTGTCATCTACACTAGAGTCTTCATTGTATCGTTTGATGGTACGATAAACGAATCTTTTGGTTAGGTATATTCAAATTTTTCAGTATGTCAAAAATTTGAATTGGTGCGTAACCGCAACGATGCAAAGCAATAACTGTAACACGGTCTTCTTTAAGCGTCCACTCCATATTTAAAAATGAGTAAAATTCTAAAAAGTATATTTTTTTATTTTCATGAACAATTCGAGGTTCGAATTCAATAAACTTTTTTGTGGCCAGCATTCTAAAAGAAAAGTTTTTACTGTGTGACAATACTTATGGCCTGACTAGGTATATGAAAAGTAGTTCTCATAAGACCGATGACTTTTTATACTTCATAGAGTATCTCTAATGAATAACCATTACATAATTGTCGTCATATTGCTATTGCAACCTTTGGGTTTAGAATAGGAAACACTAATAAATCTTTTGTGACTGCTTCGGTGGCGCAGTGGTAGTGCATGCGACTGCCGCGACTGAGGGTTTGATTCCCGGGTCGGAAAGAATATTTGTGTCATCCACAAATGTTTGTTTCGGAGTTTGGGTGTTTTCTACGTATGTACCTATTTAGAATTATTTATGTATGTTTATTAGTCGTCTAGATCCCATAACACAAGCTTATATTAGCTTACTTTGGGATAGGCGACGTTGTGAAAAAAAATGTCCTTTTAGCTGAAATTGGATTGGCCGAGGAACTTAGTGGGGCTCCAGTGATCTAGTCTCTAGAACAAGGTCTCATAATTCGTTTATTAAACACTAGCTAGGTGGTTAACAAATGAATACGCAATATAAACTTTTAATCAAATACTTTTTATATATAATTTTAAAAATAAAATCTTTACTAAATACATTGTTTTTGTATATCTCGTACATATACCAAATCTACAACGTTATATACTTTAGTCGTTTACATTACCTCTGAAACAAACACAAAAACTTTGACTGCCTATTTTCTTAATTCCAGTATTTCTATTCTCAAAATACTAAATGCATACAAACAAATTTATACATATCTCGTCTTGACCGACTCTGTAAGCGACTGTATAAAACAGACGGAGACGGACGCAACGCTGTAATTGAGTGGGGGCTTTACCCACATCCTTGTCTTGTATCCGCATATAAGGTTACAAAAATCAATACTATGTATTTGACATCGTTCAGATATTACTTAATTCCCGGATAGATGCAAATGCAACACAATTACATCTATCCGTGTATTGGGTAATGTATAATATGTACTCTTTTTGCGAATGGAAATCGTAATGGATGCTATTTTGGACGGCTTCTAGCGACTTTATTCACACGTTGCCCTTCCATCTGCTTATGGCTGGGAGTCCCTGGTAATCCCTCGGTAGAATAGGCCACGACTCCCAACAGACTTTGTTCGTTGCCGCGAACTCTTCCCGAACGACAACATCCGAACCCCTCTTGGGTTCGGGTGTTGTCGGATGCTAAGGATATAATATTTATTTCTTTGAATTTTCCTCGGAGAGAGACTCTGGGACCCAAATTATAAATAGCGTGCAAGAACAAAAATATTATGTAAATCTGCAGCACTCCCCCAGAGGAGAATACCGTAACACATAATATAAAATGTGAAATATCACACAACTTATTTTTATATTTTTTATTTGAATACACGAATCTGAAATAAGTACGGATGTAACCTCGAATCATCATGGATGATGCATGAAAAGAACGGCCAATTACGTGTCCTTCATACTTTCCCGCAATGTGTTATGCCGGCAATGTGATACGGTTTTGTATTTGCGCGAGTGCAGTGCTTGTAAGACAAATGAAAACATGTCATTTAGGAGGTCTGTTGTAGAGTATAATATTTAACAAGTTATGGTAAACTCGTATGTTGCTAACCTTCCTCTCGTTCCGTATCAGAACTAGTTTCGCTTTCTGTCTATAAAGATATATTTCATCAACTGATTAACCATATACGTATATTAATTTTTTATGCGAAACATGACGTGTTGATAGCCTGAATGTGCCAGTCCAAGAGCATGATGAAGGGAAGGGTTACAGTGAAATTTTTGCGGGATAAAGATATAAATCTCTTTTTTTCCACGAGATTAATAGCGCGCAGAGATTTTACTATTGAACATGTAACCGATAGGTGAATAGGAATGTAGAGATGGTCCTTCAATAAAGTCTTATGAATCTGTAAAGGTAGAGTGACACAGTGTGATATACGGATGCCTCTCCGACATAAGGCATTCTATGCATATCAGCATATGCATAGACTGCATATTTATTAATGCTTATGCAGGCTATGCATATGCATTAATAATGTCGAGAGACACAGCTAACAACACCTGGGTTGCTATTTTTCACTTCAGAGCTTTGATATATGTATATGTATGATAATAACCTCCTTAAATAAAGATTTTTTGATATTTTGTGCGTGTCTCTTTTTTGAGTGTGTGCAACCATGTGGTTTTATGGCACGTTCAAATTCAAATTATTGATTTGCTAGGTGTGATACGGTGTGTACAATGTTGTCGTCATCATAAAAATGTTCAGCATATTCTACCATATGAAGGCGTGCAAATCTTACATGATAATATTAATTATTTTATATTAAGTACGTCTTATAAAAATATTTTAATTTATTTACAAAGTCCTAATTTTACATAACACACTACAAAATTCATTTAATTTATATTTATAATGTCACAGGATTTAAATTATTAATTAATTTATCAATACAATTTATAAAAATAATATTAATAATAAATAATACATTTAATACAAACTAAATATAACAAGTATTGCTGTACGTCATAGTAGTTCTTTTACAGTGGGTTCTTGAATGACATCAGTGATAGATACCTGATATTTTTGGGTAACTGATTATACAATTTTACACACATGCAATTTACATTTTTTCTGACTAACTCTAGCCGTATTGATGGTAAACAAAGCTTATCTCTATGTCTAGTGTGGCTATTTTCTCCGATACTGAATTTTTCAAAAAACTCCGGATTTTTCTTAACAAAAATACATATATCTAAAATATACAGGCAAGGCAAAGGAAGTATTTTGAGTCTTTTAAGCAGGGGCTTACAGCAATGCAAGATATCTGCTCCGCACAGTGCACGAATGCATTTTTTTTGAGCTTTGAAGTCCCTGTGTTCATCTACGCTATTACCCCAAATAATAAGACCATATCGAAGCACCGAACAGACATATAATGGCTACCATAGCAGCATCTAGACTTACAGTTATCCTAGTTTTCTTTAGAACAAAGTGAAGCGGTCTATTTTGTTTAGAACTTTTTTAATGTGCGGTTTCCAACTACAATACTGATCTATAGTTATACCTAGAAACACACATTCATCGGTATTACGGAGCTTACTACCTTGAAAGTGTATGTTAAGACTGGTAGGTATAGAGTTTAAAGTGCAAAACTGAATAATTTTTGTCTTTTCAGTGTTAAGTTTCAAAATATTACTCATTAGCCATTTTGTAGCATCATTAAGAGTTGTATGAATTTCATGTTCTAAACATGTAGTGCTGTTACCTTTAATGAGAAAGGTTGTGTCGTCGGCGTACAATATGCTACTCCTATTTGCTACATCAGGAAGGTCGTTTATATACATCAAAAAGAGTAAAGGTGCAAGAATGCCCCCTTTGGGGCGTTCGGAATTTATAATGTTTAAATTCGGATCGAAAGGATTTTTGTTCTAATTGAGTAATTCGAGTTATCTCAACAGTCTGGGTTCTTTCCGTAAGATAGCTCAGTCATTAGCGTTTGCGCGTATGCCATAGCACGAGAGCTTATTTAGTAAAGTCTGTTGACAGGCAAAGTCAAACGCCATAGTCATATCGAGAAAAATGGCAATAACCTTAATTCTTTTATTATATAGTTTATTGTACCTTTCGAAAATTTTGGATAGTATCAAAGTGTTCATGTCTGATTTGTTGCCTTTTTTATGGAGAGGTTTGACTAATGACTTTTTCAGACGGTCTGGAAACACTCCTTCGGTCAATGATAAATTAAAAATATGCGTTAGTGGACTTTGCACATTTTATTTGGGTTTTAATGAGATACCGCATACTCATCTACCTAATCTTAGGAACTACTGGTCATATTTAAAAAAAATATTATTGTGTCGGATAGCCCATTTATCGAGGAAGGCTATAGGCTATATATCGAAGTGTGTCACGGGCGAAGCCGTGAGGGTCTCCTGGTATAATGATATACAAAATCCTGTATTTGGATTTAAGATTTGTATTAGATAACTAGGTATCAACTGCGTCTCCACCCGCGTGATGAAGCTTTTCCGTTCCCGTTTCCCATCCGTGCAATTTTTTTAAATTTTGCGCTGCATAAAAACCTACCTTAGAGTGCTAAGACTAAACAAAAAAACTCGTAAAGCGGCTGAACCACGCTTCAAGTTTTGCGCTTAGCAACATATTTTGCGATTCATAGCTAGGCTAAAACCGCACGGCACTCCTACCCCTAATGACAGGGAGCCCTAAAAACAATGTCCCCAAGGGTCCTGAAAAACTGCTCACTGGTGATAACTGTCTGGGTGGGTCGAATGAATGGACAAGGAAAAAAGTGTCAATATTTACAATTGTCAGCAACTAGTGTGTGTTTAGCCTGCGTCTTATGTAAGACAAACTTATAACATTTTTGCTAGAAGTCTGTGAGTTTCTGTTTATGTAACCAGCGCGGTTTTAAGTAGCGAACCGAATTATGTCCGAGTCACAGCTAGCGCCTATCCTTTTTTGTCGATGGTTATAAATAAATATAGTACGATGTGAGCTAGCCCAAGAGCACCTAACCGGCTAATGGTGCACCTGCTGACTGAAAGATTTTGGTGAAGAGAATGAAGTATCGCATCAAAATCCTGTGCCAAACCGTGTAGTCACCGTGATCATAAACCCTCTCAATATTAAATTGTGTGAAGCCTCGTCCAGCAGCAAACTGCGACAGCTGTTTCTCAGGGTTTACTATCTCAGGGCATACCTCGCTTATCAGCTGTACCACTAGCAGGAGAGATCACTTTGGTCCCGAAGATCTTGGTGCTGATCTCCGGAATACCAAGTGTGGGAGGGTATTTACTTTAAGTAGGCTTTTACTTTCTGGGTATTTATTTTATTTATGTACATATATCTGGAAACTGGCCTTTTTTTCTTTTATCACTGAAGCGACTGGACTGAATCTTGATTAGATTTTTCACGGGTTTTTGATTTACTTTTAGCTGATATCTAAACTTTAATATTGCGCGCTCTATTGGGTAGTAGCATGATGTTATATATCCTATAACCGTCGTCGATAAATGGATTATCCAACACAAAAATAATGTTTCATTTCAGACCAGTAGATCCTGAGATTAGCGCATTCATCCAAACAAACAAACTCTTTAGCGTCATAATATTAATATAGAGTTTCGATAGAGTAATTGTTAATTTTCACATAAAAGTACGTATATGTTACTTATTTTTTTTAATGATAAATAAAAATATGATACCTATGAGCACAAAACCTACTCCGATGCAGTCCTTAAGTCACGGACCTTTTTCATTACATAATTCGTTCGAGCCCCTTGGTCGAAACAATTTAAAAAAAAAACTATGCCAGTGATATGCATTTATTCATTGGTTTCAACACACTGCGAGTGTTTGCTAATTTGAATCCCTGCATTAACTTTCATCATGAATCGATTAAAATCATCGACTAATCAAATTCTTACATAATATTTTTTTCATTGTTTTTTTTAACTAACCTAGATAGATTATAGAAGCAGTATACATTCTTACGAAATTTCAATAACTTTTTTGTATGACAACCGAGTTCACATACCTTATTAATGTGCGGGAATTATGCAAGGAGCGACCGAATTTGGTATCTTCTCAAAAGAGGGGAACTCAGACGAGGGTCAACATTATACACTCACTTTCGCTAGCAGTTATTCAGTACCCGTACGATTTACGCACGTGTCAGACGCATTTAGGGTCTTAAAGAAAAAAACATTAAGGCATTAAAACGGTGTGCTTCAACGAAATTTTATTGTGATTTATTATCTGTGATTTTAAATATAAAAAAAAAAAAATTTTTGATCTGTGTTCCACTTTCCTTGTCTTTTTTAAAACCTTATCTAATTTTCCTATGACAAGATGATAATTGGTGCAAAGTGGTTAATATTAGCTGGAATTACAATTTTACAAATATCAGGTAAGTTGAATTAATATTTTTTATAAAAAATAATATTTTTAATATTCGCAATAATTCCTGCTAAACACTTATTTCAATTTAAAAATAATTTTTCCATTGTTAGAATAAAAAAATATACTTTCCTACTTTGTAACGTATTCTTATAATAAATAAATATTGTTGGATACTTTTTACATAGCGCTATCTAGCCCAAACTAAGCAACTAGCTTCTACTATGGAATCTAGACAACTGAAATACATTTTACTTATGTATTTCTAAATAAATAAATATTATACATAGAAAACACCCTAACTCCGAAACCAACATTTGTGGATCACACAAATATTTCTTCCGACCCGGAAATCGAACCCAGGACCTCATGCGCGACAGTCGCATACACTACCACTACGCCGCCGTCAGTAAGCCCGCTACTGTTATCAATCGTCAATAAGTCTTAAAAAAAATATCGAATCAAAACCTACTAAGTCCTTTCGCCACTATTCATCGGCTACACCTACGGTACTGTAGGTAACCTACACCTAAATTAAGCATGGTTGGAAATATTTCATAAGTCGTTATTATAAAACTGGTTATGATAATGTAATACTCTATCATTATCGATATTATAGTTTCATTTTATCATTAGTGCCTTATGATAATTGCTTTAATTTGTTCGTTTTATTTCAATGCATTTATACACTCGCCCCTTATATTAATAAAGGACTGAAAGAACATTTCATACATGAGTATATAGCCCGAGGCTTATGAAATTTAATTATAATCAATACCTATTTGAATCAGGCGTTACATGGCTTTACATTATCAAAACTGTCTTGATAGTGCGTCGTGTGTAGGGGAAACACGTGTCGACATCATACGACATTTTAAATAGCGGAGTATTGCAAAAATAAAATTGAAAACAAAATTATTATAGTTCACTATCATCATTTTTTATGTAAGTAGGTACCACATTCACTTTCTTATGTATTTAGTGAAAAGCTGTTAATTTGTAATTACAAACAAACATTTTATATTTGATTTATCTCTATAGATCTCTAACTATATTTTATCCGTCTGTGTACTACAATTTAAACCACGACCTCGTTGCCCAATACCCACCATCTCAAAGTGAATCAAAATGCTATAGGTATACTCGTACAATACGAAAATTGGCCACACAAACAATGCACAATGATAATGCATCGAACGAGACATAAACCATGCAGTGTCTTACATAATCGAGTAAGTTCGTGTCAGTGTAACTAAGTGCACTTCCTTCATTCGATGCTCTATGCTACTTTTACTTATTACTTCTACATATTTTTATCTCTTTTCATCTCTAGTTACACTTGATGTAACACAGTACCTAGTAGGTGATTTGTTATTCGTGAAAAACGAATTTACTTTTGCGAGATATAGATTAGTAGGTACTAAGAATATAAAAAGCAAAAGTTCCAAGGCCTTAGGGAATACTATTAATTGTGCACTAGGTAGTTGATGCCCACAGCTCGCGGTAATGAATGCATTTTCCTGTTCTAGTTTCCCATATAAACATGTTCCCGGGATAAAAGTAGCCTATGTCTCGGGCTCTAGACTACCTCTATGACAAATTTCATTTAAATCTATTTACTTAGTACTTTAGGCGTAAAAGCGTAATAGACAGAGTTCTTTTCGCATTTATAATATTAGATAGCGATTATTTCACGTTGCTGCGGTGAATTTGCTAGTCAAATCAGGGATATATGAATCAATAAGTAAATATGATAGTGTAAGGTTAATATCTGGAATAACCTAAAATCGAATAACATTATGCGAATCATACTATTATGTGAATCAAAAGTAGTGGTCTTGAGGTATAATACAGACGCATAATTTAGATTAATTGTCGGTGTATCATATAAGTTACAAAACACAGATTGGCAGGTTTAGTTAATTGGGTCAGTAAAGTAAATGTTAGCTTGATATATATAATGTAGGTACCTTGAGTAAACCTAGGATTAATAATTTGAAAATCAGATAACATTTCTTCATAATATACACTATATAATAGTGTTATTGTTACGGAAATTGATGAAGTTTGAGCTCTAATTTCGAATTTATTTCTTAACATATTCTATAAATTTGATACATTTTTATTTACATTACAATCAGCCTAACACTTTGTGTCCGGAGCGCTTGCATACGATAAGGCCCGAAAGAGTTTTATTCTGCGTATGATAAGACTGAGAAATGAACTCCTTGATTGTGTTTTTTAAAATGTCTACAGGTTTGGGGTATTCAAAAGAGGTCTTAGAAGGTTTTTGTCAGATCGCAAACATCCTTAGGTGAGCCGTATTATTACTTATCACCCCAGTGATAAAAAAACGTTAGGTAAGGCATATAAGTCCAAAATATCCGTACATAATTTGCAAGGTCGCCACGAGTATATACAAGCTACAAGAAAATATAAAAACACGGTCAATATAATCAGTACCGTCTTTCACTTTGCAGTAAAATAACCCTGACTCTTCAATTTGGTGCACACATATATTTAATACGTACCAAACTTTGCATGCGTGATGCATAAGCATACGCCACTTCCGAAACGTTGCTTGGCCGACATTTACATTGCATAATATCTGTCCCCTCTCATGCTTACACTATCCGGTTTTGCCTATCATTATAAACGTCATAAATATATTTTAATCGTTGTCTTTATTGAACATTGACGCGAAAATTCTAATAACTGTAGCGTGATTCCTGAGTTTTCCTTTTAAACCATTACTGGAGTTTTAGCGGAAAAATATTGATTAGTAGGTATATAGATTAGTAGGTACTAAAAATATAAAAAGCAAAAGTTCCAAGGCCTAAGGGAAAACTATTTATTGTGCACTACGTAGTTGATGTCCACAGCTCGCGGAAAAATATTGTCAATACATCAATTTTGCTTTGTTGCCGCATTTATATTATCGATACGTACAGTTACATATAACACGCAATTTTTAGCAATTTAGGCAATTTAGACAACTGACAAACATACAATACATTCCTAATCACATACATATCTTTGTCCATAGACACATACTTACATACGAAGACCACGTGAATAGATTGCTAAGGTCAAAAGTACTCGAATAATAGACTTGAATGAATGAAAAGATTACAGAATGCATGGATCGTGAATCCTGGCGTTCCGTCCTCTCTAACTACCCTGTCAGGGATACAGCGTGAAGATAGTTATGTTCTATTATAATAGGAAACATTTCGATATTTTTGTAGTGGAAGTCAAATTAGTAATTTATAATGGAATTGGAGTAGAGGGAACGGAAAATATTAGGACCATTGCTTCTGCGCCGCTATCATCTGACGCGTCTCTATCATAATTATGACTTTATCATGTATCCAGAAAAAAATAGTATTGATGACAATGAAACAGTCTGTTAAAGTGACAATAAATGTATTTTTGTACCATTTGAAAGAAAGTAAGTAATTTCTATTGAAATTAGTACCTTATGATTGCGGTTTATGTAATAATTGCAGTAACGGCCAATGATTAAAGTCATTACGGGCAACAGGTTTAACTGCAAACTATTAACATTATGTCGACTTGAGCAACTTGTTAAAATCTACTTCCAAACATGCCTGCCTTTTTGTAAAATATTATATTTCCATTGCCAATGGAAAGTTGTAGTCCTTGTGCAATGAACCATTTTATTTGTAACTTGTAAATATGCAAGGTGAATAATATTTATTTTTAATAAAATTATAAAATCATAAATTATAATTTATGCATTGGCAATGGAACTGACAATATTTCCTGGAAGGTAGTTACTTCCAAATAAAGTTTAATCTGACCTCAGACCGTGTGTTATTCAATATTCGCAAAGGTTAAGAATATTTCGAAACAAAGCTTCCTATATTGTCTCTTCGTCGTTTCAATATTTTTTGTCGCTCCAATATTTTTTGCATAGGAATAGGTAATAATACTATCCTACAAATATTATAAACGCGAAAGTTTGTAAATATGGATGTTTGTTACTCTTTCACGCAAAATCTACTGAATTGATTTTAATGAAACTTTACAATAATATAGCTTACACATCAGAATAACACAAAGTCTACTTTTTATCCCGGGAACAAGTTCCTGTGGGAAACGGTACCGGGAAAGTTTCACCTCGCGTGCGGAGCCACGGACGTCAACTAGTAGAAAATAAAAATATACTTTAGTACTACAGCCATGTAACAGTCCAACCATACTACACTTACCTACGTCACTTTTTGATTTAATTCTAAAATGATTAGTAAACTGGGTCATTCGTGGTTGTTAGATGTGTAGGTGGTAAACTATGCGACCTCAAGTTCAATTCCGAGTAGGAATGAATAAGTTGTGAGTATGGTTGGGGTAGTACGCCTGTAGAATGCATCGCCAGTATAGACCAACGTACTTAAATCTTAGATAGTTCCAAGTCAATGCTTAAAGAACACCATAAAAATAGTAATGACTTATTTCATTGACAAATAGACTTTCATTGAGAACTGACTGTATTGATGAACATGCAACACAAATATTTGCACTCGACTAGGAATTTGTAAATGTTCTTATTCCATTTAGAAATTGGAAAGTTGTGTGAGCCGACGGAATCTTAGTTGAATCCTGGAAGGCAATCGGCAATTGTTGTGTGTGAATATTCCTAATCCCTTTTAAAATATTTTTTAATATTTTAAAAATATTCTTAACATAAATAATTCCGAACCAATAGATGTTGGTAGGCAAGGTCGATGCATGCTTCGGTGTAGGTATACGAATGCATTTCTACATTCAACTTTCCAATAGGGTTACTGAAACTGATATTAACATAGTCTGTGACATGTTTTTCGGCTGCAGATGGAGAATTAGACAGTAGCAATACGAAGCCCCTTCCGATCACAGTAAGAACGGCTCCCGTTGTGACATCGCGCTGAAGACCTCGAATTTTGTATGTATCCCTACACAGGTTGGAATTACTAGCTTTGTACCTCAAAATTATGTAAGGGTACATACAAAATAAAAATTAAACAGTAACGGTCTTATTAATAAAAAGGGCTTATTCTAACTTTACTCCACCCTTACTATTTGACTAGTTACTCCTAGATTAACCAAGGAGTAACGATGTGTTAACTACGTTATTAATAAACAGAGAATAAAATCCGACTAACTAAGCATTCCTTACTCCTGCATTAGTGCTTAATTATAATAGTCTTTATCCATTTTTCACTTCCTAAAATAAAATCTACAAAAGTTCTTTGAAAAAAAAGAACAATTTAAATATCATCTGATAGCTTGCTCAATAGCCTTTGCACCGTTCTTACTCCGTCGCTAAACTAGGCACACCCCAGGTTTAACTTTTACTCCAGTCGAGTATAGTCGGATTAGCTTACTCCGTTCTTACTCTGTGTTTATTATGAAACGTGAAATTTGTTACTCCTGTCTAAAAACTCGGATTATAGTTACTCAAAGTTTACTCTATGTTTATTAATAAGGGTGTTTCGGTCTAAGCATTTATTGCGAACATAGAAAAATAAAACCAATATACTTACACCCTTTTATGAATAATAGAATACTCTAGAACCGGTTCAGTCAAAAGGTAAATACGAAATGATATTCTTGTATTAATAAGTATGCCACCTCAAAATCCGCGTACGGAAACTATTGTTACATAATTGACACTCACGGAGCCGGCGGCGCTGCGCTGTGAATTTAAAGGTTACCGCATCACCGCGGCGCTGTATCTATTGAATGTTTGTATTGGAATTCTTCATTTTACTGTGTCTCTTTTTGTAATGTCAGCAATGTTGGAATCTAAATCTAATCAAAAGTGTCTCGATAACGTGTCAAGAAAGTGCTAAATTGATCAACACGATATTTTCTGTTATTCACGATATTTCATGTTATTTACTTTTTTCTGTTATTTTAATAGGGTTCGCTCTTAATCACTGGATTCTTTGACTTAATGTTTTGTCTTTACATAGAAGTTTCTTTATGCAAACAAGTCAAATTAATAGAATAGAAAAATGTTAAATATTAAATACTTAATGGACCAATCTTATTGGCCAAAAAACCCAGCCCGGATGGTATCCGGCTAGCCCAAAGGGGCCCAAGACACTGGCCCCATTTACGCATATGGTCCCGGTTGCTAGTAACATGGCAGTAGTTAAGCCAAATGGAAGGCTAATGGGAGGCTTGAAAAATTTCGTCAGCAGGTAGCCACAACCTGCATCTATCTATTTCAACTAATTTCAACACACAATAGGTGTTGGGACAGGAATGCACACTGTGAAATGTAGTCCTAGTCGCAGGGACATATTATAATATAGTCCCTGCGACTAGGCGTGATTGATACAGGATTAAGAGTTATAGAGAAGACTTTGAGCTTTTTCCCTTGCGTCGTAGGATGGTTCTTCAGAAGGAGGTCACCTTATAGCAATTATAGAGCAACCAGATTTGCCAATAGTACAGGAAGGTTCAACAGTAAATCTGGTAATATAGTCTGTAGCAATGCTGACAAAATACCAGTCCTGAACATTAAATTGGATAGAAATTCCAACGATTGATAACTAGTTCATATAAATACATAGTAAATACCAATCTCAAATAGTATCTAATAAATGCAACTCATTTGAAATCGCATAATTTATGCATAAACCTGCCGTTCTCTGCTCATATATTAATTTGATTTCATGTTCGTTTTTTTTCTTGCTTTGGGTCATCGATGGTCATTGGGTCAAGTTCAGTTGCGTGGCCTCTTACATCATGTTAAATTATGATCATGTATAGGTATCTAATCTTCTGTAATCAGGTAGATACGTTTTGAACTTGTATAATATTAATAAATAAATACTCGTAACGTAGTTATACAAATATAATAATTATGAAATTATTATAATAATTACTGTACAGCCTCTATTAATAATACTTCAAAATGTGGTACAAGAAAGGTTATTACAGGAAGGAAATACAATTAGGTATTATGTAGGTGAGTATGCTGAATAAAAAAAAAATTATATAGTATTTTTTTCCTCAAAAAATTGTATTTGTAAAATCATAAATGTAATGACTACTAAAAATTAATGTAATGACTGCATTTTAATATATGAGTAATTAGAACTCTTTCAATAGTTCTAAAAATGTCCTTATTATTATTATTAATCCTGTTTAGGCAATAATAATTGTGACATCTGTAGACCTAGCAATCCTACTAATATTATAAACGCGAAAGTTTGTAACAATATATGGATGTAGGTTTGTTACTTATGAAACTTTACACTAATATAGCTAACACATTAGAATAACACATAGGCTACGATTTATCCCGGGAACAAGTTCCTGTGTAAATGGGAACAGAAAGACATCACCGCGTAGTCGGAGCCCCGGGCGTCAACTTGTTGCTGAATAATTTAAACAGCTGTATACACCCAATTATAAATTTTGGGTGGGATAAATTTGGCTCTATCGTGATTATTCTGGGCTCAAGATTTGATTTGAAGCAAGACATACTAGCCAAATGGGTTGCTTCAAATCAAATCTTGGGTTTCGATTTTAAGTTTTCATTAAAAATTATTTTCGTTTCAGTTTAAATTAAGGCCAGTAGGATTAGGAGAGGTCTCACAAAAACATTATTACACATCGCGTAATCGTGACTAAGTGCTATTTTTTTAATTGCACGCTCGCATATAATTTAGTCGCCATTGTAATACTTCATCCACGATAAGTCGAGGTTAATCCGTACTTTTTAAATCTGTATTTTCAACGAACATATATATTATTCTGGCAACTGCAGTAAGACTACAGAACAGCAAATTATAATAAAAACTTTTCCGTGCTTGACCCTCTAAAGAAAATTTTCTTTCAATGAAAGAACACTTTCTTTAGAAGTTCAAGTACACAATGTCGTAGTTTTTTAAAAAGAAGAGTACATTAGTACTATGTTTAAAATGAGTACGTGGCATATTTGAGCCAAATAAGTTTACTAGTTTTAGCTGTAGGGTGATGAATTAGTCAAACAATTAATCAGAACACTTTACCTAAAAGGAAAACGTAAATGACTGAGTATATAAATCGTTGCAAAATCTAATATTTTAGCATCTTTTCGGTGACTGAGCTGTTTTTTTCAAAAAAGGCGGCAAAAAATAACACGGCGCACCTAGTGATAATCAGTTGTCATGGCCTATGAATACTTGCATCATTGAGTGTTAATCACGTATTTCCACTTGCTCAGGGAGGAAGGTGAAAACTAAGCCTTACGAAATCCCTCATACTGGCATTTTAGCGGTGTCTTCAAGTGTGACAGTGGTACTTCCTAAGTCGGAGTGAGTCAATAGTTTTGGTAGAAGGATGACTACGATATAAAGTATCTAACTATTGGATTTCTTCAATCGATCGGGTCACTGATAACAATGTTTTGTTAAAAATTAATTACTACATAAGAAAAAAAGAATTAATACACATAAAAAGAGATGTGTGTGACCAGGTACTGGGGCTAAATAAATCTACGGGGCCCCAATCTCAAACGCACGTAGTGCATCTGCTTACCAATAGACAAGGCTCTGCTGCAGGCTTAGGAGCACTTAAGGGACTTAGAGTATTAGATAGCATTCGTATCTAACAGTGCTAAAAAATTATAGCTGCAGGTAGTAGCCAATAAAATCAAACCTCAGGCTCCTAATTC
Organism: Thumatha senex; assembly: GCA_948477245.1. Taxonomy (NCBI): domain Eukaryota; kingdom Metazoa; phylum Arthropoda; class Insecta; order Lepidoptera; family Erebidae; genus Thumatha; species Thumatha senex. The sequence goes on along the minus strand of OX419731.1, from coordinate 14,903,108 downwards.
AGGTAGTTTTATCCACTGCGATGATACTAAAATGAAAAAGAAGAAAACAAGGAAATTTTGGTGATCGACTTGAAAACAATAACATGAATAATGTTACTGGTACTCTCACCGTTGATGATCATGATAGTTACAACAGAATCAAAGCAAGAGAAGCTCGATCATAATATATAATCTTAATCTAAGTTCTTGACAATTTAAGTACTTGCACTCTTTTCACATTATGGAATATCGATTTCTAACAAAATATTACGAAACCGTCCGTGATCAAGACGTAAATAAGAGTTTCGTCTTTGCTAATATCTTTCCATCTGCAACCAACATACTACGTAATTAAAATTATTTATGCACAGATTTGAATGTCAAATTTGGTTATACTCGTAACTATATTTATGTATTGCAAATTTAATATAATACTATGAGGAAATAAACTTCAACTAATAACCTTCTAGCTGTTTAAAGGAAGTTATTGCACAATTACCAAATTTATGATAGATTCTTCAAATGAATATTGCGAAACAAATGTTTAGGTTATGGTCAAAGTTATTACATTGACTGCACAAAAGCTGTCCATGCGTGCAGTCTACTTTTGCAATATATTCATCAATACCTGTAAGGTGAGTGCTGTCTTGGAAGCCAATACTGTGTGAAACAGTTTCGGGGTGAACTGGTTAGATCGTTCCTTCGTATTTTCATCATACTTATTATCGTATTGAATGAACAAATATGTTAACGCTACGGAATGGTGTAGTAATTTTAAATTAACGTTTATTGTTGCAGGTACTAGCTGCAATGCTAGTATTAACAGTGGTTTAATTAATAGTAGTATCTATTATGTTAATTAATAATGAACTTGTCAAATTTAAATAAAATAAATAATTATTCCAGTCGCAAAGACTACTGTGACGACAAATATCACTACATATTTATTTTTAAAATTTACACTTGCTGCAAAGTAAAGGCTTTTTAGTTACTTGCGCATCACCCGGAGTTTACTCCATATAGTCTTTTCATAAAACTTTGCGTTGACAAAGAACAAGTCGCACTTACCAGATCAAGTCGATATTATTCCTTGTCACTCTTAAGAATCTCAATTTCCCGATAATCAATATAATCATCATAATGTGCTCAATGGTTATGAAGTAATTGCAACGAGTGTTGAATATTCATGAGTCATAGTGCGATAGGTTACAGCGCTACTACGCTTTCACTGACGATCTATTCACTTGCACTTTCCATCGATGTCAGCCCGTAATCTAGTTCGTTATGATTGCGTCATTTGTGTGCATATTGTCACCTTCAGCCTGGGAATTTTCTTGCTCTCAATAATTTTCATCCATAATAGTGTTTGTTTGTACTATTGTTTATATATTGTGTCTTTGTCAGTCGGTCTAAATGTATTATGCTTGTATTATGTACTAGCTGACCTGCCCGGCTTCGTCCGGGACATACTTCCAACCCCGTGGCACCCATTTAATCGCGTCGCTTATTAGTTTTCTAAAAATGTATGAGAGTTTTTCCGATTTGTTGTTATTTATGATTACTGCTCCGCTCTCCTGTGTAGTAGCGTGATGATATACAGCTAAGAACCTTCCTCAATAAATGGTCTATCCAATACAAAAATATTTTTTCAAATCGGTCAAGCCGTTTTCATGCTATGTCGTGACAACGGAAAACGGGTTTCATTTTTATATATATATATAGATTGCATCGGCAGTAATTTGACCAAGTAAAAAGAATAAACGTTCCGATGTTGATGTTAGGATGTTCTGGATCTTTTATTACTACTCTATCTTCTTTTTTATCTTAGCGTTAGTATTTGTAGTTTCTTTCTAACCCAGTCTGAGTTTGGGGCCTGGGGTTCACCTTTAATTGGCTGTGCAATAATGTTTATGATGTCAAGATTCTACTTTTGGCTAAATGGTGCTGTATAAAAAACGTCCCAATACATTTAATATTAAAAATGAAAAAGGTAAAATTAATTAGTGAGTTGACTAATATTGAATGTGAAACCAAATATCGATTCGTATAGCACCTTGCAACATTAATGTTTTCCATGAAATTATAACACTCTTTATAGATCCTCGAGGTGAACCACCTAATATTATTTCAATACTATTAAGCAATATCTAATCTGAACCTACTATTACGAGAAATTATGGCTATGTTAAAACTATAGGTGAAGGTTAAATAGGTATGGGCACTGTAGTTCTATATTATGGGGCAACATAACCAACGTTTAAGTACACTCATGAACCAAAGTGCATAGTCTAATATTGTGTATAGGAAATGCAAGTCAAAAGGATCTGTTTTGTAGGAATCTATTCATAATATAAGGTTTATTACCTTACGTTCAGAAATTTGAATTTACATATTATTTTGACTCTAATAAGTGGTAGTAACCGGAGGTTAAGGCACCTCACCTTTTAGAAGACCTGAAATTAATCCCCTGCTTATTTATACTTTTGACGAATTCGGTGACAGTAACTGCAGTTTTTACTATTGTTAATTTATTAATAAAAAATGTAGAATACTAAATATATTGGTTGCAGCGTCTTCATAAATTGGTCATCACATTTTGTAAATGTTAACGTTCACGGCTAGCGATTAAAACTTAGTAGCTGTGTCTTATTGCTTGTCTTTTCTCACAAGCTCTATTTATTTCCACACAGAACATAATACTACACTAGTTACCTTGCTAATCTGGCTGTTAATGAAAATATGTGATGGTGGACTTGTATATAACCCAGGACAAATTAATCTTCTTTGAGGAATGCGTGTGATGAACCCCCAATAGATATTATAATCCATCACATATGCACGACATTTTGGGTCTGAGTTTAGGATGTCTAAAATGTACAAGATTTATTTTTTTTAATGATTTTGGTCGTGCTTTTTCTTATATAAGACTAGTACTGTATATAATATTATATACAATTTCTATTTGTAGGAAGTTTTATTGTATTGACAATTGTTGTTGTATTATGCACACAAGGTTGTCATATAACTTTCATTTTGTATACCTACCTACTACGTGACAACATCATAATTATATTTCACTACGAAATACAGTTACAGCAATGTTTTTATGCAATTCATCATTTGCAGTAGGTAAAGTTAATTAATTATCTAATGATAATAACGCATTTTGTAATTGGGCAAAGTACTAACAATTACTCTGCATTTTGGGCAGGGAAATTTACAAGACAAATTATAAGCTCCTGAAGAGAGCCCCGTCTCGGGACTGGCAAAAAAGTGGAACATATTATTGTCACTACACTAGCGGCACGCTATGAAGGCCGTTCATTTCACATTTTCGTCCCAGGAAAATAATATATTACAGATTAATATTAATAAAAAATACCCTAAATATAGTATGCTTAAAACTTTTTTTTTTTTAAAGTAACTACGTAAGGTATTTTATTTCATAAAAATCGATTATTTTTGCATTATTGTAATATGGAAATGGCCATCATAGCGTGCCGCTAGTGTAGTCACATAATTTCATCTTAGCATCATCGAATTATGTAAGCTAGGGCACAAAATAATAAATAGTAGACTGCATTTATTGACCGTTAGGAGCAGATTTGTTTTAGGATTCCATGACTCAAAAGAAAAAATACGGAGCCCTTAGACGATCACTTTAACATCCGTCCATCTGTCTGTCAAGACCTCGGCAACGCATATGTATATTAAGGTTGAAATTAAAACCATGTACTCAGGTCTACAGATCCTTGAAACTGTAAAAACAACAAACCTAAATATATTAATATAATCAACGTTAAAAAATTACAAGGCCGTTTACAAATAGCAAAAACACGGTTTTACAATTTCAAGGAAATCTTAATTTATAGGATATTTCTCGTTAACCTAGTATTATGAGATACAGCAAGTAATGCCGTCTTATACTACAAGTATAGGAAAAAACTGCAAACTGTACATTTGTAATTAAATCATAAAAACATAATAATTTTTAAAGTAGAAACTTAAGCGAGTAAAGTCAAACGTAGCGACTATATTTATGAATTTAGTGTAACTTTAAACGTAAAAAAATATTGTGTCAATATTTTTTTACGATCCATACTTGTCTATACTAATATAAGTATCTATTTAAAGCTGAAGAGTGTTCTGTTGAACAAGCTAATCTCAGCAATTACTGGTTCAAAATTACTTATATGTATTGGAATTGGATAGCGCTTTATCGAGTAATATCTAGAAGAGCGGAGTAATAATCATAAATGACAACAAATCGGGCAAATTTTTTGAAAATTAATATGCGACGGGATTACTCGTGATTTTCCAGTTTTTTTTTTTCACTTTCAACATTATTGGGACTGATTGCTGTCGGATCTCATAACTCTATAACCTCGCCACTTAGTCAGCAAGTGCAGCAATTGCAGGCGAAATTGACAACCTATAATTTTTTGAACTTTTCAAACCTGTACGTGACGACTACAGGATTATGCATTTTCGTCTTTCTTATTATAATAATAATAATATGGGGAGCAATTGGAAGTGTATGAAGGACGTTTTTGAACTAAGAACTTATTTGCGAAATATGCAGACATTTTGTTACAATCAAGTGTAATTATAGTTAAACCAGTGATTAGCTGTAAGTACATTCAAGCTTATGCATGTGAAATAAATATCAATGACATTACCTACATATTATACGAGTGTACTATAATATAATACCTATTCCCTTTTAACGTGGTAACAGACGGTGTTACTGGAAATGAGGTAATGGAGTAGACTAACTATATATTTTATTAGTCGGATTATATATTCTTCAGAATTTAATACAAAATATGTAACACTCTAGTGAACTACATATAATTATAAGAATTTTATTATATTATTTGTGATATAATTAACTTCAGTCTTTCACGGTGCAAATCCTTGTAATTTAGAATTATAATATTCAAAAAATATATCCTTTTGAAAGTATTTTTTTATATTGTAAATAATAAATAAATATCCATCACGCCTTATCCCCGAAGGGGTGGCAGAGGCATATTATATGCCCACTTTTCACCGTGTGGATTCCTGTCCCACGTAATAGGTGGTGAGCCCATTGCCGTGTTGAAATAGACAGACGCAGGTTGTGGCTACCTGCTGTTGAAATTTTTCAAGCCGCCCATAAGGCATTCAACCAGGCTTAACGACTGCCATTTTACTGGCAACCGGGACCAACGGCTTAACGTGCCTTCCGAAGCACGGAAACGCTTGCAAATGTAAATGCCACAAAGTGGTCACCCATCCGAGGACCAGCCATAGTGAAAGTTGCGTAACTCAGTGATCGTTTACAGAACACTGACACCGCGGGGCCACGAGCGCTTATAATATATATTGTTGTAATATTATTTAACCTGGAACCTGGGAATGTCAGAAGATGCATGAAAGTAAGTTGAATGCTGTGGATATGCGAACACTTCGAAAATTGAACGGCTTAACTTTGGTCGACGTAACGAAGTGATACACAACATGACATGTTTGAATAAAAGTCTAATTAATTGAATGTCTCAATCAAAAACAGGAAAGTCAAAAGTACTCGGATACCCTGATGTGCATGTATAAAGCGATTAATGAATCTGCAGGAAGCGAAAGAAGTATGCATGAATCGCGACGCCTGGCGATCTGTCCTCTCTTACAACTCCGTCAGGGATACAGCGTAAAGATAGTTAGTTAATATTATTTAACATCGGTTATAATAGGTAACATTTCAATTTCACATTTTGATCAAATATAATTTAAAAATTCCTTTCGTGTTGTGTGCTCCATTTATCGAGAAATACAGGAGAGCGGAGCAGTAATAATAAATATTAAGTATTCGGGCAAATATTCATACATTCATAAATAAAATACACTAATAGTATGTGAATAAGTTACACAAAATTTTCATTAGTCGTTATTGCTTATCTCATTTGAAGATTATAAGATAGAAGATAAGAATATTACCAATCTTATAATACATTATATATTATAAGAGAACGTGGTTTTGCGGGTTCCCTACTGTATTATATCACATGCATATCTTACATCTGTTAAGTTTCAAAATAACTAAGACATTGTTGATAGCATTTAGCTTGCTTTGTTCTCTACAACGCATTCAGTGATTACGTGATGCCTTTGTTTTCGAATGCGTAATGTTATATCAATGAAAAGGCGAAAAGTGTTCAAATCTTCAAAATTATAATCGCTAAAGAAAAGTTTGCGACTTAGTGGGTATGCGTAGTTTAAAATGATTACAGTTGTTCGAAACAATGAGAGCGTGAAATGCACTACGTCTCTTTACGTACAAACATGTATATTACGATGTAACGACCTTCATGATGTTGTATGAGAGTTGACTTTGTATAGAAAATAGTAATAAATAGTATAAATAATAACTTTTGTATTCATCATTGACAATAAATTAGATTTTAAACACATAGTAGACTTTAAAGAGAAAATGATTGCCTACTTTCCTTTTCTTCTATTATTTGGTAAGTAGCATTCTTGGATTATGAAAGGTCCATAACCATAACTAGGTAGCTTGTTTGAAGAAGGATGCTTATCCGGAGTAAAAGTAACCTATGTGTTAATGCAAAGTTTCGGCGACACCAAAGAGTTTTAGAAGTAAAAACTCACACACTTATACAAACTTTCGGCTTTATAATATTAGTATGGATATTGGTATATAGAAAATGGCAGTCTGACTGGGGAAAGATATACCCAGGAGATTCTCAATGAGTATGCAGGGCCATACTTAGTAAATATGGGTGATGGATCGATGCTGATGCATGATAATGCCCGGCCACACACGGCTCGGGTCGTGCAAAAGTATATTCAGGAGGTTGGTATCAGCGTAGTGGCTTGACCATCAAGAAGTCACCCGATTGAGCACGACTGGGATGAGCTAGGAAGGCTAGAAAGGGAATATTCCTCAACATCGGTTCCGCAACCTCGTGTTCAGTATGCCAATTGGACTTAAAGCTGTAAACAGAGCCCAAGTAGGCAATACTAGTTATTAAAAAATAAATAACACGTAAAACATACTAGTAAATGTTAGTTGAGTTTTATGATACTAAGCTAAAATGTCTATTATTACTGTTTTATCTCCTTTTTTTGGACTAAAAATGTTACTTATGTATAATTTACTATAGTTTCAAAAAAAGCTGATAAAAATTGCTATAAAGGATTTGTTATTTTAAATATCTAACTTCTATAGTTTAGAAAAAATAGACATTTTAAAAGTGGGATACTTATTTCTGCAGGCCAGTGTATATTATCTTTGGTAAAGTACTATGTACTTTTCCTAGGGAATAATTACCAGTGCGTAATTGATCAAAATACTTTTTTTATACTTCGGTGATGAGTTAAATTATTCAAAACACCATGATAAATAATATAACCTTAAAAGACATGGCTGTCACTTTTTTTCAATTAATGTCACATAAATTTAACTTTAAAAAGAAATTAAAAACTCTAACGAGAATATCACATCAATTGAAAAAAATATATCAGCATGCCTTACAGAATATGTGCTATGGTCTTATGGTCTTGAAAACTTGTGAAGAAGTATCTGTTTATCGCTGATGAATACAATACTGCAAATTTATTTTAATTTAATGATCCTATAAATTTGGATCGTAATCTATTTTCTCTATTAGAAAAAGTGGTGACTAATTTTAATGAGGAATTCCCTAACAACAATTGATTGTTCAACGTCGCCTTAGGTATAATGAACATACTTAGCACTTAGGTTTTATTATTAAATACTTTTATTTATCTTAATTGCGGTAAGTTGTTCAAACATACATAATGATATGGGAAGTAATAAAATCGTACTTATTCTTAAAACAAACACTTCATACTTCTAAACGTTAATATATTTTTACCTTCATTTTTAAGTGGATTTGGCCCTAATATGGTGTCAATACTCATTGTAAGTCTACCTCTTTGGCTAAATACTTTGACGTTTAAATATTATTTATATTCAAAGCATGTCTAAGTAAGCATGTACGTGTGCTAACCTAATTACTAATGTGGGAAAACTACACAACTCATATTTATTTCTAATAATGTAGTGTCATTTTGATGTTTACTTTTCTTCTCTCAACATCTTAGTGTATATCCAGTAGCTTCCAATCGCCATTAGAAAATGTCCCACAATATTTATATATTTATTTAAAGCTTCATGTACTCGCCAAAGTTCGTAAACGCTCGGGAATGGAAATACCACAAAGCAGTCTCCCATCCGTAACCAGCCATGGATAGTTGCTTAACTTAGAGCAAATATTCGTTCGAAACGCAAATGTTTATTTCGAAGTTTGGGTGTTTCACCCATAATAGTGTCAGTTGTTTCAGATCCTATATCACACGCTATATTATTTTAGCTTACTTAAAGCTAGATGGCGCTGTGTAAAAATAAAATGTCGCACAAAATTGGAAGCAATTGGGAGCAATACTAGAAAAAATAAACTTATTGCCATCAACGGGCCGCTAAGAATGAAATCTGTCCCATTTTTGATCATTACCCGTGAATAACATTCCGTGTATTATAATAAATCCAACACTAACTTTTCAATATTTTTCTAATTATAATACTGATTTCTTATGGTCATAATCAAAACTTCATTGTTTCAGTATGCAGAAGTCAAGACGTGCCAACTAAAGAGAAGAAACCGCAGTCTATAAAAGAAGCACTGAACTCGTCATCCTGCATACCCCCACCATACAGATGCCCTCATCCGAAAATAAAGATTTATCTTTACACCAAGTAAGTTAACCGATATGCGTAAACAAGAATTTTAAAATTATAATGCTTTTAATGGTTTCAATGTATTTGGTTGGAGTCTAAAAACTGAGAGAATTGGAAAAGTAATATCTGGAAAAAATCATAAAAAAGAACATTGCATTGGGCTGTGCGACCCACCCTAGTTAAAACATTATGGCACTTTACATGCGTATGCTTGAAATGCTGTGTTACTTGTGGTGGTGGAACCTGTAGATGGCATTGCCATATCTCACGCTTCGGTTATCGTGGCGTATCGTTCTTTTGCTACTAAATTTTCTACAAAAATAAAAATAGTTAGGGATAGCTAGGGATAAACTTTTTATAAAGGTTGCGATATGTTTATTATATTGTTGATGATAATAAAATAAATAAATATCCATCACGCCCTATCCCCGAAAGGGTGGCAGAGGCATATTATATGCCCATAAAAAATAATAAAATAGTATGATCTTAATAAGAAAATTCTAGCAATGGGAAAGAAAATTTAATTTGACACTACAGATACAGATAGTGCAGCAATATTCAAAATTTAAAAGGTGTAATGTGACATCTAACAGTTAATATTTTAGTTATTTCTCTCTTTCTCTCGTATAGATGGTGTACAAAACTTTTAAGTGTCAACTTAAACCACCAATAAAGGTAGAAAAATTAGCACGTGCTATGAAGCGTAAGTACAAGTAAGATAACTCGTAGTCAAAAAGGTATTATTACGCATTGCGGTCCAGTTGCAAGGTTAAGCGCATAAAATATACACCAGCCACCAGCCAATCAAATATAAAAAGCTTATAAGAAATAGGTTTGACGTCTCTTAACGTTCAGTTCCTATTTAAAACGTAATAAATGTTAAAAAATCTAATGTGAATATAATGTTTGTATTGAGCGTTCATTTATTACTTCCCTAAAAACTTAATTAGTTATGTAAGTAATTCAATTTGAGAGTGGTTTTCATATGAAACAATTGAAAATAACATAATGGTGGTTAAATAGCTTTCTATAGGAATTATTTTTGGCCATTATGACTGATAATAGGTAGTTATTATGACCTCGGTATCCCTTAAGAAAGGGTTTTTCGAAAACCTTGAGTGTTATAATCAGGATTAGGTATGATGCCGGCGAAGTCATTTGGCTGGCGGGCAAATATTTGCGGATCGCACAAATATTTGTTTTGTTTCAAGATTTGAAACCCAAACCTTAGCAGAGAAAGCAATCAAAAATTTAATAAAATTGTAGGACACTTTTCACACGGTGCTATCTTGCCCAAACTAAGTATTAGGCTTGTGCTATAGGATCTAGACAACTGATTAATTTACCTATTTATTTCTAAATACATACATATTATACATAGGAAAAACTCAAACTCCTAAACAAACATTTGTAGATCACACAAACATTCCGACACCGAGGCAGTCAATAATATTAACAACGACAAAAAAGAGCAAAGTATACCCTAAACTTGTATACTCTAACAAATTTGCACCTATTTCTTCCAGGTCCAAACAAGAAAATGGTGAACTGTTGAACACTCTAGACGATAACTCGCTGCTGTACTCAAAGTTTAACCCCAAACATCCGACGAAGATCATCGTGCACGGGTTTGCTGGTGGAAGGAACCAGTCGCCCAGCACTGACCTGAGAAAAGCGTACTTCACCAGAGGAAATTACAACATTTTTATAGTTGACTACGCATCTATAGCTAAAGAACCTTGTCTGAGTCAAGTGAGTATTATTGAGCTTCTACTTATTATTAAGAATTCTTTCTTATTATAACAATTAATATTGAAATTAGTTAGTTACTTTATTAATATATATTTTACTACCATTATTTCACCGTATGCAATATATCTGTTTGTGTAGTTATAGCTATGTGTTACACCTACATATGTATATATGTATTGCGTGTGTTCTTGGTTATATCTAGTTTTTTTTTGCACTCTTCTTTCAAATTACATCATCTCATGCTCTGCTCTCTGCCGTTCTGATGGAAGATATACCTACGTAGTATTATAATCTCTTTAAATTATTTTCCTTATTATACCTTTTTTTTTAAACTTTCCCGATTTTTACTCATATTTATTATTTTTTCGGGTCTTATTCACAACGTATAATATAAGGTAAAAATTTGTATTTTCTGATGATTGACACATCTCCCACTACTCGCACGCAAGCCTTACAGTCCCTGTAAAGAGACTGTATTATAGCGCTATATATATATATATAGCGGACTTCTCACACCATATCCGGGCAGCAATTCCCACAGAGTTTCTCTCACAACGTTGTCAAATGCTTTCTTTAGATCCACAAAAGCACAGAAAACCTTCTGGCTAACAGCCAGAAACTTCTCCGCGATCATGCGGAGAGAAAACATTTTAACCATGCAACCTCTTCCTCGTCGGAATTCGCATTGTGCCTCCCATAAATCCCTTTCAAACTTTTCTTACATTCTTGCTGTTTCACACAAACAATAGCTTTAAAATCATTACCATAAAAACCCAACTCACACGACAAGTACTCAGGCATAAAACCTACTCATCCAATTCAGTTACATATTGTCGCAGTATGGTAACTTTCTTGAGTTTACGTAACTCAACATTATTAAGATGAACTCGATTGTCGTAAGCGATATACTGTCATCACATCTCTCGTGACCTACCTTAACGTCATTATTGTCGTAAAGTGGCTTGCATAACTTTATCATGTATACTTAACCGTATAAAGAATACCTTCCTAATACGGTTAGGTCAGCTTAGTCATAATTGTATTGTATCTTTTGGATTGGGTGACTACTTGCTTTGTCAGGGTACCGTTTTGTAATTGCAAAGGGCTTCCAATCATGCCTTTTTGAAGTGAAACTTCTTTATCGACATTAAAAGAAATTCTATAGATGTAAAAAATCGTCACAATTTTATGTTTCTGCGCCATGTTGTTTTGAAGTGAAACTTCTTTATCATAAGTGAAACCTCTTAATCGACGTATGAGAGAAATTTTAAAGCTGTATAAATATTTCGTAAAGAAGTTTCACTTCTTCCCTATGTGTACTGTGGTACACACATTTCTTTTTACTATTAATTATGTGCAAATCTCCACAAAATAGTCAGATTAAAATAGTTTTTTTATGTTTTTTTGTGTTTTGGTTATTGTTTGAAGTATGTATTTATTATTTTTAAGTTTATTCATTAGAAGCTAAATACATCGATATCGACTCATAATTTCATGTTGCGTATGCTAAAAATAGCAGTTGATGTAGCGCCGTCAAAATTTATGATCATATTATTTCCGTATAGACACTATAACGACTACGCTTAGAGCGTTTACATATATAAAATTAATTTTTAAATCTGTAGATGATTTTTACATATTTTCAGATAGAATGGGCGCCCCGTTTTGGAGGGTTATGCATAGCTCAGTTGGTTGAATACATCCAGTACCATCCAGTGAAGGCTGTACCTCCGGAGAAGATGCACACCATTGGCTATAGTGTGGGTGCTCATATTCTTGGACTTGCTGCTAATTATATTGCTAAAGGAAAACTTGGCAGAATTACTGGTTAGTGATACACAAATAAAGTAGTGCTATATGTGGTAAAGATATGACTTGAGATCACAGGTTCTATAATCAATGCTCTAATATTATACTATCGACGTGAATCCATTCTAAACACAGATAATTAAGTCCATATGGAGGGAAGAACTGGAATATTAAGGATTACTGTTTCACATCTAAGTATATCCCAATAAAAAAAAATTAACGTAAAAAACAAGTTTAGTCTTTTATATTAGTTTATCTTGTAAGTAGCAAACGCAAAGCTTTAGCAACGCGCGATAGGGAACTTCGTTCCAATAACATTTATTGAATTTTCAACCTACTTTAGCGATTTTATTAAAATATATAACTTAATTTGGATGAAAATTCAAAATTATTATAGCTATAAGTAGTATCTGTATATATTTTACTATTTTTAAGTAGTTTAGAGTTTTTTTCTAGCTGTTTCCAAGATATCTCGAGTTTAGTTAATTAGGTCATCATCATCCGAGCGTCTGTCCCAGGTGCGTCTCGCGACGCCCGGGGTTCGCTTTCCTACATTTTCTCCTCCACTTCGCACGGTCTTCGGCATCCCCTGTAGTGAGACCATTGGCACGCATGTCATCCCTTACGACGTCAAGCCAGCACTTCTTGGGTCTTCCCCTCTTACCGGGACCCGGCGGGGCTGACATGGCCAGACATTTGTTACCTACGTAGCCCGGCGGTTGCCGCAAGACGTGACCATACCAACGAAGGCGACACTCTTGCAACTTGTCTGCAATGTCACGGACGTGAAGGCTGCCGCGGGTGCGAGAGTTTCTCACGCGGTCCATCCGCGTGACCCCACACATCCACCGCAGCATCTTCATTTCCGTGACACGCAGCTCCTGCAATATCGGCCACGTCTCACTGCCATGTAAAAGGACAGGTCTAATAATGGTTTTGTAGACCTGTCCCTTCAACCGGATCGGCATTTTAGGGTCACAAATGACACCGGTCATCTCCCGTCATTTGGCCCACGCGGCAGCAATGCGTGACTTGACATCGCAATCGATGTCACCGGACGTGTGAAAAACAGATCCCAGGTATTTAACCTGGTCCGTGCGCTCGACCAAATCACCGCCTATGCGGACGGATGTGGGATCTGTCGGGTTTAGTGCCAAGTACTCGGTCTTCGCCACATTTAGTTTCAGACCGCCGTTCTCAACCGTCTCCTTCCACGCCTTTACACGTCGCACCAATCTGCCCCTGTCCGCGTCTGCCAGCGCAATATCGTCAGCATACATGAGCAACCATGGAGGCTGCTCATGTGGGTTTCTGATGCTGTCCGACAATTCGTCTAATATTACACTGAACAGAAGCGGACTAAGGACCGAACCCTGGTGTACCACGACGGTGATGAGGAAGGGTTTCGTGTCGCCAACAGCAGTCCGAACTATTGAATCGGAGTCACAGTACATGTCCCGGATAGTGTCAATATAGACATCTGGAACCCCTTTGGACCGCAGTGCCCACCAGATCATCGCACGAGGAACACAGTCGAAGGCCTTCTGCATGTCTAGAAACAAACAGTGCAGAGGCGTGTTCTTCGACCTGTATTTTTCTGCGACAACCCTCAGGGCAAAAACAGGGTCCGTGGTCCCATAACCAGGGCGAAACCCATATTGACACTCCGAGAGAGTGCACTCCTGCCGGATCCGAGAGTCTATAAACCTCTCGAAGATCTTCATGGTGTGGGATATCACCTTAATACCGCGGTAGCTCCCGCACTCCTGCACTGACCCCTTACCTTTGAAGACTGGAGTAATAATACTCAGTCTCCATTGGTTTGGGATCTGCCCGCTGAGGAGTATGCGGTTAAAAAGGTTTACTAAGATGCCCACACAGCGAGGACCCATCGCCTTCCAGGCTTCGATGGGGACTCCATCGGGTCCGACAGCTTTCCGATTCTTCATGCGGCGAAGCGCAGTCAGGACTTCTCCAGGCGTTACCGGTGGCACTAGTCCCTGATTCGGTTTTTTTAATTAGGTCATAGGTTAATTACGAAAAACTAGGTCATCAAAAAACCGGGACGTTCAAGTGGATATTTCGGGTCTTATTCGCGACGTATATTATTAGGTACAAAGCTTATTTTATACTTCTCGACGTTTCGACCGGATTACACCACCCGTCAAACGATTGGATGAACATTGTTTACCAATGTTCATCCAATCGTTTGACGGGTTTGTTTTTACATCAAGTAAAATAAATCCAGCGTCATCCCATCGAATTTATGCGAACATTTGCGGATCACATATTATTTCATTTGTATGATCCGTACGATAAGGTAGGCTTTGTACCTAATAATATATGTCGCGAATCAGACTTAAGACAATACTTTTCACATCTACTTAGATTCAATCTAATGTAGGTAGGTACAGTCTGTTTCAGATGCAGATTCAAACTCATAAACCTATATCATAATAGGTATAATAAGAACATAAGTAACCTTTTTCCTTTTTTTTTTTTCCTTTTTTTTTTTCCTTTTTTTAACCTTCGTTAGAAATCGTCACGTAGGTAACGAAATGCCGACTATGTTGTGTGTAGGTATGTTTGAGTGTATCGAGCCTAATGCAAGCTATTTAATTTTCATTTTTATTTAGTGTAAATACATATCTACTATTTCACAATGTATTAGCAAGTCTTCGGTAGTATAGTGGTAAGTATCCCCGCCTGTCACGCGGGAGACCGGGGTTCGATTCCCCGCCGGAGAGATTCTTTTTGTGTTTTTCTCATAGAGAATTTCATTGAGTATGCTCTCGACTTTTATTTAATTAAGTTATTTATTTTATTTTTACACAATAATTTTTTTTTAACATTTTTTTTCCTTTTGGGAACTTAGTTTCTGACCTTCCCCCTGTCACCCCAGACCCATATCTTTTTATACTTAATAAATTATTGATGTTATTAATACACACCGAGCTTACAGAATAGGTAAATGTGAATGAAAATTATCTTGTTTATATAACATCAATTTGTTTAGTAGGTAGGTACCTATACAGTGTAAAGTATACACTATTCATAAACAGTTTAATATAGTCAGAACATGATAAATACCGTACATTTGTGAATAATATTTTAAGAATTATATAAAATTATCTGTGACCATACTAAGGTACTAAACTCTTTGTCTTCAGGTCTCGACCCAACAATTTTCTTCTACATGGGTAACAACCGATCTCGTGATCTGGACTACACTGATGCTCACTTTGTTGACATCCTGCATACGGGCGCTGGGATCCTAGGCCAATGGGGTCCTAACGGTCATGCCGACTTCTATGTCAACGGAGGTTCTAGTCAACCAGGATGTGCCCACGACACTATTTTCCGTAAGAATTTTTGATAGTGCTGCCATCTGTCTTCGACTTCTGAACTAATAAGTATATTGTAAAACCACCTTGTAATTTAGTACTTACGTAATTCGATAGATAGCTCTGCACTGTTTGCTAAATAACCAACTGCGATTCACCTTCTTTTCTTATAGTTCTGCTTAGAGTTTAGAGATGGCGTTGTATGCTATGTCAATATTATGACGAAAAAGTTTGACCTCGTTATTGTGTTGTGACTTCATAACCCACTAACAAAAAGACTGAGTTTGATGCAAGCGTTATTATATTATTTTTATCTAACGTTAGCTGCTCCTAGCACACAAAATATTTCCAGTTGCTGTCAAAACTCTATCTGGAGAGGGTTGGGTGGCAGGTCAGATTAAGTCAGGTCTGGTCAGGTAGCACACACTTCCAACGATGCCGAAAATCGAAATTCTAACGATAGCTAAGGTACAGGCGCCAATGAAGGCCCACTTAATTTCAAAACCTCGTAAAATCTTGCAGATAAGTAAAGAAAAAACATAATGGTAGTTGTAATTTATTTATTTAAGAAAGAAGACATCAAAAAAGTTGTACAGTTTTTGGCATTTTAACACAAATGTAAACACTTTTTAAAAACTCGGTATTGGGCTATCTTGAGAAGCTGGTGGCTGAAGATGGCCCGAAAAATATTAATGAAAATATTTGCATTTTAACACTTATAACATAAAGACATCATAATTAAAACACATCCTTCTCGTAACATTAATCTTAAAAGGTAAAAAATCAACAAAAAATATTAATGTGGGCTATCTCAAATCTATCAAAATAAAAATCAACTATAAAATAAAAACAAACTACTAAATTAAATTAAATTTTACTTTGAGATCAATTTAGAAAGCAACTTGTAAAAAATAAACATAAATTAGTTCTCTTTTTAATTATTTTTTTATTATGACATTCGTTGGTGGGCTATATAATATTATAACACTACTAACTTACTTAATGAATGTGAAATAGTGATTATGTATCTACACTAAATAAAAATAGAAAATTTTATTTGCTTGTAGAAGGCTCGATACACTCACACATACACACATTATAACAAGACAATTTCTACTAATTCGCACTAACTGTAAGTCGCAAAAGAACTTAGTTCCAAAAACACACACAAAAATATACTAACTAACTAACTATCTTCACGCTGTATCCCCGACGGGGTAGTCAGAGAGGACAGATCGCCAGGCTTCGCGATCCATGCATACTTGTTTCGCTTCGTCGAGATTCATTAATAGTTTCATACACGCACGTCTGGGTATCCGAGTACTTTAGACCTTTCCGTTTTTGAGCAATCTGCTCACGTGGTCTTCATATGTAAGTCTCGGCCTTCCCTGACTCCTTCTACCCTCTACTTTTGAACAATATATATTCTTCGTCAATCGTTCCTCACTCATTCGTTGGACGTGTCCAAACCAACGGAGCACGCCCTTTTCCAGCTTAACGCTGACACTTTCATTCAAACCTGCCATATTGCGTATCACTTCGTTACGTATTCGGTCGGCCAAGGTAACACCGCACAATTTTCGAAGTGATCGCATCTCCACAGCATTCAATTTACTTTCATGCATCTGCTGACATACCCAGGTTTCACTATCGTAAAGCAAAGTTGGCACTAGCACTGCGTTATGAATCGCCATTCGTATCTTTTACGATGCTTTGTCGCTTTACTATCTGGGACAAAGCACCGTTAACTTTGTTTCCGGCAGCTACTCTCCGTTCTACATCCGAATCACATCTTCCATCCGCGCTAAACATACTTCCTAAATACACAATTTCATTCACTTGCTCTAGACGTTCTTGGTTTACCAAGTAAATGTACTAACACTATATTTCAATAATCCTAGAAAGGCCCGGGCTGTTTGGGAATTATGCAATGGGCCATGATAGGAAATTATACCCGGGTTGAGTATAATCTCGTAAAATATAAAAAAAAAAGAATTAAAATAATAACACACACCTGTAATTCCCTAATAAATAGATTAAATATGGATTTTCACAGTTTAGAGCAAAGAGATTTAGTTTAAATTCGTAAAGTTTTAAAAGGGTTTAGAAAATTGATTTTACTAAACGTGTATCGTCTTGACAACATCCAAGCAAACTGTCATCTTTCTTCAAAATGGCAATGCACCGGTAATGAAACACACTTGCACTTTTGTCAATGGTAGTAGTAGCATAAACCCGCGAAATTTCAAATGTTTCAAATAATAATAACTGTATTTTTTTTAAAGTGTTCTATCCTAATAGCTGGGCCATATTCGGCGACACTACCTTATTAACAAAAAAAATTGACCACCCGAGTCTAAATCCAATTGCAAGCAACTAGAAATGCATTAAGATGAATGGGATTTTTTGAAGTAAAACTTATATAACGACGTTGAGAGAAATTTATAGCTGTAAAAAAAACGTCACGTTTTTCGGTTACGTGCCATGTTGTGAAATAAAGTGAAACTTCTTTATCATAAGTGAAATTTCTTTTTTTTTTTAATTTTGTAGCTTGCCTGTGTACTCTGGTACACACACATTATTTTTCTTATTATCCATGCTTACAAGTATTGTTTTATTTAGAAACTTTATCCTGTGACCACACAAAGGTGACGCCCTACTTCATCGAGTCGATCAACAGCCGTGAAGGATTTTGGGCGGGGCCGTGCTCAAGTTTGCTGTCCTATCTCATAGGGTGGTGTGAGCCTAAGGACACGGAATATGTGCTAATGGGCGAACATGTCACTCACAAGTAAGTATATCCATATATTAATACTGGCGTGACAGTCGTTATGCCCAGTTGAAGGCCTTATGGGCGGCTTGAAAAATTTCAACAGCAGGTTACCACAGCCTGCGCCTGTCCATTTCAACACGGCAATGGGCTCACCACCTGTTACGTGGGACAAAAGTGAATAGGTGAAATGTGTATAGTATGCCTCTGCCTACCCCTTCGGGGATAAAGGCGTGGCAAAATTTCATGTAATACTAGCGTACGTCCCACGTTTTCACGCGCGTAGTACCCGTTCCTATGGGAATATGGTGATAATGTTTCGCCTAAGTTACTTCTAGCTATTTGTCAGTAATGGTCTAGTCCGTATCCGGAACAAACAAACAACACGAATAAAAATATTTCTTTTTATGTAAGATCCGCAATATAGGTAAATATCTTATATTTGCATTTAGTGACAAGATATTAATTTAGAATTATAAACTCTCCATACAAAAAAAAATATTTATTTGTATGGAGAAGCGTTATATAAGTTAAACGAAAACATTGTCCAGATGAAGGTTGTACAGAGAAAAAGTGCATCTACTATTTTTTTTAAAACCATTTGGTCAGCGTAATATAATAGGCAATAGTTTCTCCTAGTAGCCAAATAAAAGTGAAGAATATTCTCCAAATCCAGGTACACAATGCTCCAGAAACAACAGGGATTTATTTTTCGTGTGGAAATCCTGATGGTTGCCCTCTACCGACTAAAACCACACGGTGCCTTACCATATGTCTATAGCCGGGAGTCCCGGGTGAGCCCTCGGAAGGATAGTCCCAGGGCTCCCGACAGATTTTGTCCGCAACTGCGGCCTCGTTCAGGGGGTTCGGGTATTATCTTTCTTCTTTGGGGGGTATCAGGCTTCATGCCGCTTCCTTGAGGGGGTGAAAGGCGTACGTGCAGCTCTCACACCGCGCCACCGACAGGGGCCTGGTTCTGTAACAACAGCGAGCACCCACCCGCCGTCCTCAGGCCCCCGGTCATGGAGGACGGAAGTCTTAGAGGTAACGGTGTCGTAGTCCAAGAACCCAGGAGGGAGAGTTCTCTCCCGCTCCCTCTCGGCCGCCTCCTTTGCGAGCATTACATGATCGCAAAAAGACGCAGCGGCGTCCCACTTGTTCCCGCTGGAGACCATAGCTCTCGCCATGGACCTGCAGCGCCGGGACCCACAACGAGGTCCCGGCGCTGGGTCCCACGCTGGGCACTCCGCCAGTGTGTGCAACGACGTATCCTCGCTACAGTTCGCACAGTGCTGGCACTCTGGTGTTACCTCCCGGTTTGCGCCACAAGCAACAGGGAATAGACTAAAATGAAAAGATAAACGAAGCGTTGTTGAAATAAGTGTGTGCGTACTTATGTACACGCGCTAGAAGTTATACTGCTTTAGCTAAATAAGATCACTATACCACAACACTTTGTTTTTAACAGAAATAATATTACTAAGAAAAAATAAAACTTCAAAAGTATGAAAACTATTTTGAATGTAGTTATAAGTTGTGGTGTTGAATGGAAACACTTATCAGCTAACTTCAGGGTGTCAGTTTTTCGTGACGGTCTGCGAGGCATCGTAAAAATTTACTCTCATAATTTTTCCATAACGAGCCAAAAGAAGTATATAACTTTAAAAATAAGAAAAATCTAAATTCTGTTTCAATTTCAGTGCCAGAGGAGTGTATTATGTGACTACGAATGCGAAACCACCATACGCCAGAGGCTTTCCTGGCAAATCAAGACGTCTTAGATCTATTTCACCATACAGCTGATACCACGTTATTAAGGAGTAACACCGACTTGGCGAATATGTGTGAAGATACCAAGAAGATAATACATTAATAAACTAAGCTTTATTATATTATTTTTATGTGGGAATTACTGTGCAGCAAGCAGTTTCCAACGAAATTCTCTTAACATGCTTTTTTCAACCATAGATGTAAAATATTAAGGTAAAATATTGGTGTAAATCCATCGATTGTCCTAGTAGTAATAGGTACGCGAATGCCATTTCTGAGGTCTCAGATTCGAATCTAGAGTCGGAAAAAATATTTGTGATTTTTGCTTCGAAAGTTGGGTGTTTTATATATATATATATCTTAAGATTAACAAATATTTTTGTACGTTTATCAGTTGTTTAGTTTCAAACCTAAATTAGTTTATTTGGGTTAGATGGCGCTGCTAAATAAAAATGTCACACAAAATTTGTAATAAGTATTTATTTAAATTATCTTCCCACTGACTCGCCTGATGTATTAGGATGTAGTTTAATAAAATAAATATAAATATCCATCACGCCTTATGTCCGAAGGGGTGGCAGAGGCATATTATATGCCCACTTTTCACCGTGTGGATTCCTGTCCCACGTAATAAGTGGTGAGCCCATTGTCGTGTTGAAATGGACAGATGCAGGTTGTGGCTACCGGCGTTGAAATTTTTCAAGCCGTCTATAAGGCCTTTAACCAGGCTTAACGACTGCCATTTTACTGGCAACCGGGACCAACGGCTTAACGTGCCTTCCGAAGCACGGAAACGCTCGCAAATGTAAATGCCACAAAGTGGTCACCCATCCGAGGACCAGACATAGTGAAAGTTGCGTAACTCAGTGATCGTTTACAGAACACTGAGATGGCGGGGCCACGAGCGCTTCGTTAGTTTAATAGATTTTACCAAAACTATGTACGAATATTATAATAGTCGAAATGTTATGGAGTTTAAATGTATTTAATTATATATATATTAGAGAATAGCTTGAAGCGAGTTTACCAAGAATAAAAACCTTTGTGATAATAAAATACTCTATTTGGGCTGATATATTTTCCGAGGGTCACTTTCCTTTACAGTTTCTAACTATGCATGTAATGAATAAATGATCTTAAAGAAGTTCGGAGTAAATCTGTCACTGCGGCAATTTTATTTATCACACAAGAACTGCAATTGACATATAGAGACTGATAGTGATAAAACCTCCGAGTCAAAATGCCGCCATTACACTTCGCGGGAAAGTACCAGAGAGACGTAAACTTTTTGTTGAAATCTTTTTTGATGCCGCATTGAGCCATGTTAAGGTATAATCCGAACTTTTTTCAGATCCGTAGATTTATGTTTAATGAAATTAAATATTTAATTAAATAAAAATTACATAGTTACCTACTTTATTAAACGCTAATATAATTGTAAATATTTCAGATTAATTATTGCCGTATACACAAATATGCGTGACCTCATGCTATTTTTGCCGTAATTTTAAGTTATTTTATTTTGTGTCATAAAAATGAATTAGAGAGTTTGAGGTTCATGTGGCCGGTTAGGCCATTATACGATATATTTGTATAGTTGCTCAAAATGAGTTTTAATTTATTGTTTGGTGTAAACCTTGTGATAGATCTACTTTTTAAGAATATAAATAGAAACTTCGAAGGGTATTTGTGTTTCTTTTCATCATTTTCATCGTCGTCTTAGCCAATTTGGGCCCACAGTCAGGTACTGGCCCAAAATCATTGTTTTGATCGTTTGACCTTATCCCACTCGTATCCAGCAGTTTCCAACGTATTAAACAATACTCTTAAGACAATCTAACTAAACTACACTCTTTAGTTTTTTTTCTCTACTTCAATGAATATAACAACAAACATTATTTTGCCGTTATATTGACATATTATTATAAGCATCCTGTTACGATTCATTACGTTCCATATTACAATTTTGAAATTAACAAAAGAAAAATAATTGTTATCGTGGATTATAGTAAAATTGCTTTAATATTGCCACGAATTGCTGAAATAACTTTTTACCGATTACCTACCTATTTAAAACGTTTTGTTTATTTTTATTTTATATCGAAATTAATTAAAATTAATTAATTTAATCTCTTGATGACTGATAAAGCGATAAGGGCTAATAAAATTGTAGCCGTACTTGGAGAAGGTTGCTTGCAAACGTACGTGTCTCAGTGGCTCAATGTGAGTCGTTCAACTGTTCAGAGGACTTGGCAACGGTATCAAGGGACCGGTTTGGTCAAAAGAAGACCTGGTTTAGGAAAAAGAAACTTTGCACAGAACCAAGAAATGACAGCTTTTTGGTCAGTCAGGCGCTGCGGAATCGTGAGGCATAGCCTACGCCTGGGCCTCTTACATACACGTCTCATATTGTAGCCACATTCTGCCCCCTTGAAGCAGTGGTAGGCCCGCTTGGTAAGTGTTATGTACACTATCACAGCCTTAGCGTTATACATACTGTTAGTCCTGAAATGCTGTTCGAGCTGCGAATAGCACGTTGGTCCCAGTTACCAGTAACACGGTCGTCATTAAGTCAAGTTAAAGGCAATATTAGGCCGCCGAAGCCATAAAAAATTCAAGAGCACGTGGCCACAACCTGCAGCTGTCCTTTTCAACTTGACAATAGGCTCACCACCTGTTATGTCAGACTAAAAATCAAGTGGTAAAAATGAGGCAATATACTTATTTATGTATGTATTCTATCTACCCCGAACCAAGGTCTTCGCCTCTTCTTTTAACTTGTGGTGAGGTTTCCTGGCCCTCTGGGTGTGGGTAAGCCTGCAAATATTGTGATGAGGCTTTATAAGTTCTTGCAATCGACTAATGGTCAAAACTCCTCTGAGTTCTAATGGACCCAAGGTAACCCCATTTATTTATTTATTTATTTTATTTATTTATTTATTCATAAATCTTACAATCTAACAGACATATGCTATCTAAAACGCTTACAAGATTAATTACCAACAAATTATAGATTATGTTGTAGTCATCATGGTCACAGTATGAAAATTACTATAAACCTCATAATCACAAAAGATTAGAATGATAAATGTACGATGCAAATAATAAAATGTCAATTTCTGTGAATGATATACAAATAATATGTCAAAGTATATGTCATGGCAATATTATCAAATCAAACATGCTTATGATACGTCATTTAAAATTATACGAAATTTACCGTACAAATGTCCCAGAGAATCGGCAAATATGTCCAGTTCGTGATGCTGAGCAAGTATGTCCCCAATAGTGCGGAGCGCGCGGTTGGTGGGCGCGCGGTGCCCACGTTCCGTACGCGCGGCGGGCCGCTCCAGCAGTCTCGGGCGGCGGCGTGGTGCCACCTGACCCCCTGAATCCGATGAGATGTTTCCGGGAACTAAAATACGGACCCGCTCTAGGATTTGAGGGCTTTCGATTCTATTACGAATTATCGACAGATATTGAGCAACTTGAGACATTGCCCTTCTAAATCTCAACGTTTCCATATCCACTATACCTGAGACGAATAATGAAGAATAAAGGTATGGATTATATCCATACTGTTCCTTGTATATCCATCTGGCAAATTTCCGTTGTCCTTTTTCTATCATTAGCGCATATTTTTCTTGATAAGGATCCCACACAACAGTACCATACTCGAGTTTGCTGCGTACATAGGCGTTGTATAATACCTTTGCAACCCCTAGGTTATCGAATTGTGACGCAGTTCTCATAACAAATCCTAAATTTGTGTGCGCTAACTTGGTAATTTTGTTAATATGCGTGTGGAAATCTAGTTTAGAGTCTATAATTAGTCCTAAATCCTTAACCTCATAAATTCTATCGAAAGGAACGTCCGTTAAGTTATATGGAATAATGATGGGTTGCAATTTTCGTGAAAATGTTATTATTTTACATTTTAGGTTATTAAACGGAAGCTGATTGTCTTGACTCCATATGGATACCGCATCAATATCTCTCTGTAATGCCACCGCATCTTCCCCGCTCTTAATACCTAAACTTAGCTTTGACATCCGCAAATAGGAGACACTCGGAATTTTTAATAATTTCAGGTTAAAATGTTAATAAATATAACAAAGAGCAAAGGTCCTAATGTACTACCCTGACTCACACCCGACC
This sequence comes from Thumatha senex, assembly GCA_948477245.1. NCBI lineage: Eukaryota > Metazoa > Arthropoda > Insecta > Lepidoptera > Erebidae > Thumatha > Thumatha senex. The sequence continues at coordinate 14,878,765 of OX419731.1, read as the reverse complement.
TTGTGTAGTAGTCTCTGGAGTTATATCCACTTAACTGCACATACTGACGCCGATTATTCAGGTAGCAGGAAAAAAAATTGAGAAGCCCTGGCGTGAAACCGATACAAGCCAACTTTTTCAACAGCATATCATTATCCACTAGATCGAAGGCCTTTTTGAAGCCAAAATAAGCCGAATCGACCTGGCTGCGGTCATCCATTTGTGAGCATACATAGTCTACATGCGCGACCAAGTTGGTGGTGGTGGAGCGAACTCTGCGAAACCCATGCTGACTGTTATGTAGTTTGTGTCCGATTTGACCATTAATGCGATCACTTAAAATTGCCTCAAAGATTTTAGCAAAAACGGATAGGACTGCAATAGGCCTGAAACAGGAAACATTTGTATTTCTCTCTCCTTTAGGTACAGGTGTGACTCTGGATAATTTCCAGCTATCAGGATACACTGACCGACCTAATGAAAGATTTATAGATACAGTAAAGGTTCTTCTAAGACTGATATACAGTCTTTAGTAAGAAATACTGGTATCCCATCAGGTCCTCCAGATGATCGCGGCTTGAGGCGCTTCACTGCCTTTTTCAGATCGATCTTATCAACTGCTATGATTGATACTGAGGCAGCATCTTGATGATTATGCGCAGTCTTTGCAGCCATATTCGGGTCCAACACTGGTTTATCCGGAAGAAATACGGATGAGAAATATGCAGCAAAAGCGTCAACTGCTGCCTAATCCTTTACTTCGGTCTGTTCATATATATATATGTATCGATACACCCTCTGTCCTTTTTCCTCTGTTTCACATATTTCCAAAACTGTAGCGGGTCCGCAATAATATTTTTTTGTAATAATGTCATATATCTTCTATAGTCATAATTAGTCATTTTTTTCACTTTGTCTCTGTAATAGACAAACATTGCTTTATTAAATTCTTTATAAAATAAAAATAAAATAAATATCCATCACGCCTTATCCCCGAAGGGGTGGCAGAGGCATATTATATGCCCACTTTTCACCGTGTGTATTCCTGTCCCACGTAATAGGTGGTGAGCCCATTGCCGTGTTGAAATAGACAGACGCAGGTTGTGGCTACCTGCTGTTGAAATTTTTAAGCCGCCCATAAGGCCTTCAACCAGGCTTAACGACTGCCATTTTACTGGCAACCGGGACCAACAGCTTAACATGCCTTCCGAAGCACGGAAACGCTCGCAAATGTAAATGCCACAAAGTGGTCACCCATCCGAGTACCAGCCATAGTGAAAGTTGCGTAACTCAGTGATCGTTTACAGAACACTGAGACCGCGGGGCCACGATTCTTTATCTTCTTTCTTATATCTCTTGTGATGGAAATGTTTATATTTAATATTTTTTATTATTTCAACGTTGTACCATTTTGGATATACGTATCGGCCTCTATACGTTGTTTGTTTTTTTATAAGTACAAACAGACGTATGCATTCATATAACTTATCGTAGAACAGCTGAACAGCATTGTTAATATCTCTTATTGTAGACAATTCGGACCAGTCTATTTTAATTAATGCCTTATACAGACCTTGGAGATCAGCCTTGGGCCAGTAAAATTGGAATGTTATCCATGCGGGGTATTCGTTGTTTCGAAGCTTTCGCCACTGTTGATATCCCAATGTACGGAAAAGTTATATTTACATCGAGCATAAGATGGTAGTCATCAATTTTTACCAGAGGTTCTTCACCGAGTGATACCGCGAATCGATCAGGTTCAAAGTTGCTTAGCACGAGATCTAGCATACCACCACTATTATTGAATACAATGTTGTATTGATGTAACGAGCAAAAGTCGCAAAAAAAAAAGCAAAGTTAGTTTTTACATTGGCACTGCAAAATTTTAAATTAAAGTCACCTAAGATTAAAATATCTAAGTCAGTATAAGTACAGATCGCATTTTCAATACATGTCAGGACATTCAAATATTGGTCATCCTTATACCTAAGAGGCTAATATACAACACAGCATAAAAATTGTACATTTTTATGTGTCAAAATAGCGAATAATAATTCTTTGTCATCAGTCATATTATCAATATCAGTTAATATTTTTACACTAAAGTAGTTACGAACCGCAAGCAGAGTACCTCCCCATCCACAATCACCTGCACTATCGTGTCGTACTACATGAAAGCCCGGGGGGACAAGTTCACTGTCTGAGACAGAGCTCATAAGAAAGGTTTCTGTTAATGCTATAATATCATATTCACTTTGCGCAATGGTATTAAATAAAGTATTAGTCTTTCTCCTTAGGCCACGAACATTTTGATAGCACAGTTTTATCTTATGGAATCGCGGTCGACACTTGGTAGTTGTTGCTCTTAGCCCGAGTGTTCTGTTGCCATGGCTTAACGCATATGTCTTTCGCCCAGTTATCGGGAGACATAACACTTTCAGCAAGCTTCATTGGAACTCCAAATTTAACCGACGCGTAGTGCCCTCTAGATTTTAGCTTTTCCACAGTACTTTCATCACTGCCACATATTGAGCTTAAGATGTTCACTTACTTGCTCTTCCGTGGTGCCCTCACGCACATAATACAGGTGTAAGAATCTTCGCCTTTCAGCAGCATACAGTGTCGTAGTACCAGATGCCGCGGTACCTCTGAGTACCCCGGGAAGTGAAGATCGCGTCCGTTTGCGCCTTACTTCTTCCCAGTTTCCATTATTAGTGTCTTCGCAGTCATAGCTTTTTGAGGCAGAACCCGATGCTGAAGATTCTGTCTGTTTGACCTTGTGAACACTCAAGACAGGCGCCACAGTTGAGACCTTTGCTGTAGCAGAAAAAAGAAACCGCAGACGGGTCTGTATCAAACCCGGCAGACTTGGTGTTAGGTTGGGGTTTACGTTTGGTAGGCTTATTCTTTGAAGTTGATGTTATCTTAGGAGATGGGCACGACGACGCACCGCTAGGTGTCGGGCATTTGGGAACAGGCGTGGCTTCACAAGCCTTAGTGATGCTTAATTTGTATTGTTCTTTTAATTGTAAAACCTTGTTTGTTATCAAATTATTTTTTTCCATGAAATCATTTTTAAACATTGAAAATTGTTCAATAAGCAATTTGTTAATTTTGCTGACTAGCTGCACCTCAAAATCCACCTGTAGGCTTTTCAACTCCTGCACAACAGAATCCTTCAACAGACAACAGATAATGTGACAATGCGTACAAAGCCGCGCTATGAGCAGTCTGTTGTTATTAACAACGCAGGCGAAAAAATATCCTGCTATTTAGCAGGATATTCCTCCAGCGTTTTATTATCTGTTGTCTGTATAGATATGTCGAGGCAGTCGCTAGCTGTATTTAGAGCTTGCTTATGGTATTGACTCACTGGAGTATGAGAATTGTCTCGTTTTGGTTGCTTGCTGCGACATTCCACACAGACCCAAGACATCTTAAATTCCACAGACAGAGTGTTAAATATTTCATTAGAAAAATTGGCACAAATAATATCAAATATTACTCACTTCGCCACGGCACCCGGTGCAAGGAGCCTTCCTTAGGGCCATCTTTATGCGGTCCGCAGTAGGTAGATATTGAAATGACGCATACAGCGTTGACTAGACTTGAAACCGATAGCGATGACTCGCAGCACAGCAGCGGGCGTCTCACGGGTTGTCGTAGGTCAGGTATTAAACGGTTAAACAAATTATTTAAAATGTTTTTGCTTATAACTTTGGTGTTATTAGTTGGAATTAAATATTAATTACACCACTAGAATCGTCACTGTATCAGCTTTGTGTATTGCATACACACAACTTTAGAGAACAACTTTGAACACGAATTACAGCAATTTATCCACGGAGCAAACTTACACAGATGTTTTCTCGATAGCGGTACGAATGTATGAATGAATGTATGCATGTGCATGTTGATGCAACTGCTAACTGACGGACGAGGTTCGTAACGCGGGAACACTCGGAAAGTCGGATGGCAGTCGCTTTGAACAATATCAAAGAAAATGTCCACGGGTTCCAAAGTGGAATTATTGAATGTAACAGGAAAAGAAAAATAGGATATGACCAATTAAGCTAGACCTCCAAATTGTATGACCGCCCATACAACTCAGAGGTTTATGCTTATTGGTTGTTACTATGTATGTATGGGGATATCCCTTAATTTTCAACTATTTTTAGATTATACCTTTAATTATGCTGTATGTTTTACTTTTTAGATTATACCTTTAATTATGCTGTAAGACCTTCCTTTTAGCCAAGTTTCGTGATTCTAGGTCAACGAGAACTACCATTTAGGTTTTTGAGCAAAACCTATAGGGTACTTCCGGTTGACCTAGAACGGTCAATTTTGGTCAGAAACAAGGTCCTACAGCACAAGTAAATAAAAAAAGATAAAAATTACGGTAAATTTTGGTAGATACTTACAAGCGTTCACTAAAATCTAAATCTGCCCATTTCTTTTTATCGTATTGACTCAGGACCTTGAATTTTATACACCTAATAGGAACTATAGACTGTATCTTGTTTAAATTTCAACTAGCCAGTTTCACCCGTAGGTACTTGAGATTATCGATAGTGACACACGGACAGACGAACAAGAAAGTGATCTTATAAGGGCTCCGTTTCTTTTCTTTTGAGGTACGGTTCCCTAAAAGGAGGACAAAAATAAAACACAATTAAATTTGGGAAACATACATTTGGGAAGATAATGTTACCATTTGAAAAACAACAATATAAATACCACAAAAGATCAAACAATGTTTAAACAATCATAAATATACATACGAGATCAAGTTATGAGATCATTCATTATTATATTATACACACTAATAATATTATATTAATTAAGCTTATAGCAAAACATTAATCTATAGCAAAAAACAATTAAAACTATACCTAAATAAAAACTACCTAATGTTTATTGCACAAAACCCATTTATTTAATCATCAAATTAAAAAACGTAAACGATCACTGAGTTACGCAACTTTCACTATGGCTGGTCCTCGGATGGGTGACCACTTTGTGGCATTTACATTTGCGAGCGTTTCCGTGCTTCGGAAGGCACGTTAAGCCGTTGGTCTCGGTTGCCAGTAAAATGGCAGTCGTTAAGCCTGGTTGAAGGCCTTATGGGCGGCTTGAAAATTTCAACAGCAGGTAGCCACAACCTGCGTCTGTCTATTTCAACACGGCAATGGGCTCACCACCTATTACGTGGGACAGGAATCCACACGGTGAAAAGTGGGCATATAATATGCCTCTGCCACCCCTTCGGGGATAAGGCGTGATGGATATTTATTTATTTAAAATAACTAATAGTATATTTGGCATAATAATCAAATTTAACTTTTTTACCACTTAGGTGACCACCAAACCTTATCGAAAATGATCTCTGTAGCCTATAGACGTTTGTTATACCAGGGGCCCAATTCACGAGCAATTAAAGGTGTGTGACCAAAAATTGGGTTCCAGAGGCATTACAATTACAGTACCAACTACATAAGAAGAATTATCAGATACATAATAAACGTTGTACTCATATCTAAATTTTAGGATAGCCCGACTAGCTTCGGACCTAACGAGGTCCTTCTTCAAGAGATGCCTCGAGCTACATCGGGACCTACCCCGTCACTATATATTTTTAAAACAATATCTTAATTTAAAATTTAAAAGTAGTAATGAATTACACTCACAAAAGTTAATATATTGTAACAAAAAAAGCCTATACAGGTAGGTAGTCAGGTTTTTACTATCTAAATACTCAAGTTAGGACTTACCGAAAACACATTTCCCTTCCGTACCTACTTTTATAACAATATGTTACAACTATATAGGTATGTAGTCGCAGAATAAAGGAAAAGACTCATGACTCCCACGCCCGGTCGTACCTGGTGCAAAGGATAGCCATTGCTATCCAACGAGGCAATGCCGCAAGTGTATTGGGCACCTTTGCATCGGGTATGGTCAGGGGTTATTCAGTAGGGAATAGGTGGGTGTAGCCATTCATGTGACTTCTGTATTTTATAACGCTTTATAATTATATATTATTTTTGAGAGTAATTATATTATAATTGTTATTTATTAAAATATTTGGTTTTATATTTAATTAGGACCATTACATTTAAATAAACATGATAAAAATATAATGTAGTATGTAGTATTTTTAAACTAATATATGCAACTTATCACTAGCTAGCTATACAAATAATTAATAAGTATTATGTTGTAGTACAAACGATATGCGGATCAATAAAATTATGAATCAAGAATAAATTCTTCATTATTATGTATTATAACCTTTTTCTTCACGATGTCACTATTTTACCTTTAATCGTTAATTAATTTAAACAAAACTGTAGGTAATTTGTAAAAAAACTGACCTTAAATTCTTTTGAGGACTACACTATGTAATCAAGTAGGTATGTGCAATGTTCCATAAGTGTTTAATTTCAATTTGGAGGAGGATATTTGCACAACCAAGACAACCTCACCTACAAATAGTACACCTGCTGATCAATGGCTGAGGCGTTGAAAATTTTAAACAATGCCAAAAATAAAAAGAAGTATCTATATATATTTAGATAAACTTCAAACTTCAAATTCAGGTAGACATTAGAAGCAACTGGGCATGCTAAAAGAATTTCAAGTAAAATATATTGATTTTGAGTAAAGTTACGATTCAATGTTCATAATTTATGTACGAGCAAAATCCATTTATTGTAACGCCATTTTAATAATGGTAATTCCGATTATTTTATAGCAATGCCTGATGGCATGAACGCCTATTAATTACACTCTATTATTTACATGCTAACGATATCGTAGGCCTTAGTTTGGAACTGAATTGCTGGGTATTATAATTTATAAATTTAACACCAAGTACTTAGTATTTACCTAGGCTGAACTTTCAAACTAAATGAAGCATCCATTAATTTCATATATAAGTCACGTCATTTCATCCAAACCTATTCCTTCTAATGTAACACTATGGAATGGAGATCAATGTGTTTTTTTTCTAAATCAAAAATTTCCATATTCGTTTAAAAATCTTACGTTAATAAAGTTTTTTTATATCAAAGTCGGGCTCGAGACTCTTTTGAGCACTTTTCGCTTTTATCCATGCACGCCTACTTAAAAAAATCATTCGGTATGGTTGACTAATATATATATACATTTATGTTAGTATAACGTTTTCTATAAAATACATATTGATAACTGATTGAACAGTAACCCACTTGTTGAGGAACGAGTGGATATGTTTCTACGACACAAAGATAGGATCCGCCCATCAGGCATGATGCCATGCGTGTCTCATGTCTGAGGATGCTCCTTCGTGTCGGAGGAACATTTTCACCCGCTCCAACACTGAATGAACTTTTGCTATGTACAGTTTTAAGATGTATGAGTTGAGCATATACAATGAGTTTAAAAAAATGTTTTAGGTTATTTTTTTTTATACTACAACATGTCAAACAAGCTTACGGCCCACATGGTGTTAAGTGGTTACCGTTGCCTATAGACACTTGCAATATTAAGATTAATACTGCAAGTGCGTTGCCATCCTGGGGCCTAAGATGATGGGCCTGGGCCTTCCATGCCCAGTAATTACACTGGCTACCTATTTCAATATGTCTTTAACAACTTAAATGTATAAAAAAAAGTATAAAATTAGCTTCGCCTTCCGTTTGAAAAAGTGTCAAAATAATGAGAGATTTTCTATTGCATAGAATACGGTGATTTGTCATAGGCAAAAATGAAAATAAGCTACAATACTTATTTACATCATGGGTATCAGGACTTTAAAAGCAAATCCTTAAATATGAGTCTAATCAGTAATTGACAAATCAGTGCATCCTTGCAAGTAATGCCTACCTTATCTAACTTAATCTACCTTACCGTATCTATCCTTTAAATTAAATGAAAATATATCAAAGTTAGCTGTAAATGGAAATCCGATTTCATATCAAAGAATGAGTAACAATAAAATGTTAAGTATGGTTAAAAATGAATTATTAGCGTGTAGTCATAGAACCTTGAAGATATAATCACAAACCTATTGTCACAAAAGATGAAAACAAATTCATTCAGTGATATTCTCGTCGCTTAAACAACAAAAAAAAATTGAAAGTAAAAAGTATTTTCAACATAGGCAATAACTACGGTAGTTAAACGCAGTGGCAAGTTGGAAAACCAAATTTCTCTATTCAAAACACACTTTACTTTGGAGATAAATGTTATGAAACTGTATGTTAATACGAGTATATTAACATGTCGTATTTATCAACGCTATGAATATAATATTTTATTTTATATGATAGACACGGTAAATCTATAATAAAATATCGAGACAATATACCTATTATACTCGTAGTATAGCTAAATTATAAATATTAATTATTTACACAAACCTTGTGTTCTGTTTATAAAAAATTGCGCTGTTTTGACATGAAAATCCTCATCACATTGGGCATACCAAATTTACGAGTAGTTCAAAGTGTTGAATTATCTTTGTCATAACTATAGCTTGATCTAGTGGTAGGAATGCCGACTCTTTGGAGAAAAGCGAAAATGGAGTTATATTCGGCAAAACACCGTTTTTTGTTCCTGTAAAATTAAATTTCCTTAAATAAAAGTAAAAAAAAAACGCGTAAATACTCTTATCTTTTTTTGCCAACTACTTTAATATATTTTATTGTATTTTTATGTTATTTTGCCCGTTGAATATACTTATGTTGTTTTTTATATATCTATTAAATTAGTAATAAATAATTATTAATAATAATATTAATACTTACTTTATTTATTGTTAATTTTAACTAAACGCCCTTTATATATTAATTTCCTTTATATTTCATTTAAATAAAAAATGTGTAGACATAGTAATAAACTTATTTAAATAATAAGTTAGGTTAACCTAAATTAACTATTTACACAAAATTTGTGTTATTGTTATTTTCTACGTGGCTTACATATTTATAGCTAACGGTCGCTTTAATAAATTAGAACTATTTTCCACTTTAGCGTGACCACAGACAATCGTGAAGTTTAAAACATCGTCCATTATATATGTACTATAATTTAAAAAAAATGAGAACGACTGCAGTCTTAAGACGATAGTCGAAAGTCGCTGTGGCCGCGTTAAAAAATATAGTCTGTGCTTGTAATGGTTTTCAAACTACAAGGCGATTACCGTAAACCAATTAAATGCCGTCACAACATAGTAGGATTACACCCTTATTGTTAACACAATCATAGGCAAATTATTGAAATTATTGGATGGATTTACCTAAATAATTTATTTATTTACACACTACTTGTGTTATTGTCGTTTATTGTTCGTCATACTTATTTACATCTAATGTTTTACTATAACCACATAGCGACTGGTGTCATCATATGATGAGAATATATTTATTGTAAGGTATTATAGCTACCTTATATTCTTTATTTACACACTACTCATATTATTGTCATTTTAAACGCTTCTTATATACATTACTAGCGGTCGCTTTAATAAGCTTTATTGTCTACACATAATGACAGGTGTCATCATATGATGAGAATATATTTATCCTAACGTATTAATATAAACTAATATAAAATAATGTATCATTTTAAGACCTACATTCCTTATGTACACACTACTAATATTATTGTCATTTATAAACATTTCTTATATACAGTACTAGCGGTCGCTTTAATAAGCTTTATTGTCACCACAGCCTTATAGAGTGAGATCACCCCATAAATATATTGTCTTATCACCTATTTATTTTATATATGTTTTTCCTAATAATATTTTAAATACTATACTATACAGGTGAAACATTAAGTGTACTCACTCTGTTACTAATATACCAAGATATTGATTATGAACTGAAATTGCCTAAAATTGCTAAACGAGATCTAACAAACAGTAGTCGGGTGTATTAAAAGGTCGTATTTTTTTCATCCCTTACAATATCATTGTATTGAACAGTTTCTGTAGCAATTATTTGAATTTCGACACAAATTCAAATAAAAATACAATATGTTATTCTTCAATGCGTTGTCTCGTTGCTTGTATTTTATAGTTCTTATGAAAATAATACGGTTACGATGCAGTTCAAACAAATTTAGTAATTATAATTTTGAAAGTTATTTCATATTTAGTGACACAGAATTTGTAGTTATGAATGCCAATTTAAAATAGTTCATAAGCGCGGTGGAATGACGCCGAGTGCAACTTTTCGGTACATTTGATTAATTTTGTAAAAATTAGTTCAGTATATCAGTTTTTCAATATCTACTACCATAGTATAGCAGTAATCATGAGAGCACAATTAACTTGACCAGCCTGTATGTAACCGAAGTGAAATGTTACAAGAAAAATATGGGTTGCAGACATAAGACAAATGAATCTAAATAATAACAAATTTGTCATAAGTCATTGGGTTTCTATGGCCGCGGTGAATAGTCCTCAGGCCTATCCTGCGACCCAGTTTGGAAGAAGGCGGAACACCGCGGGCTTTAGTGGGTTGAATGGCCCCTCAAAGGCCGGGAGTCCCACATTCCGTTCCTGCTGCCCCTGCAGTAGGAAAGATGGCGCCGTACACGCTTTCACCGCGTCAAAAAAAAATTGGGTTTCTTATGGCTCTAAGTTTTCAATAATTCTGTGCGATTTATTTTTATTGAATTCATAGCATTGACTTGTGTAGGTCACTTTCACAATCCGAAAAAATATTTATAGTAAGTTTGTTTTTATTAAATGATTTTAAAGTGCTCAGCAACAAGTGATTGGGGGATCGTTACCCTTCTCGCCACATCTTTGGACATTGTGAAAATTATCATTATAGCTAAAATATTATTTATACATTAAAGATATTTATTACAGTTAATCGAACTTATGGACATTCCGTCTAAATCAGTATGCACTTTTCCCGGCCAAATAATAAACAATTTAATGTTCAAATTATGTAAATATATATCAGATAGACTGATGAAAGATGAATATATATTATATGTGTTTGATGTTGAATAAATTCTATACTAAAGTTCAAACCATACATTCAAGTCTAGCCTCGAAATATTATTACAATCCATTTAATAAATTAGCTTCATCAACTGATATTCATATCGCTAAAATAACATTAAAGTATTATCTATAAATACATACAAATCACTACACACTCAAGTAATTTCCTTTGGAAGTTAGACAAAGTATTCTTACATGGCAAAATTGACGGCGTAGATGTCCTTTAAAACAACGATTTTATTTTATACTATATAATTAATACTAAAAATTTAGTATTTTTAAACTTAGTAATATTTATATATTAATGAAAAACTATTGATATGATTTTTTGCAGTAAATGTGCATTTATGTTGTGGTATGTTCAAAATGATTTCGTAATGAATTAATTATATATTATGTTTAACCTTTTAGACGACGGTTTGAAGCTTTACCTGGTGTTGGAATTCCAAAAATATGTACATTGGTTAATTATTATCTTATTTTATATTTGCAATGCTCAAGTTACTGAAACCTATTAGAATTTCATTTATTTTTTATATTTTTCAAAAAGTAGGATACATTAATAGTTATTAATATTTTAATTCAAATGAAGTAAAGCTATTTTTGAGATGATAATTCTCACTCATGTCCAACAAACTAACACTTAAGTTACATTAAACCGACGGTATTGTTTTGATATATACCTTAAATTTTAGTATTTCTAAAAAAAATAAAGCAAAGCTTGCCTTAAAAGTGTCGGACATTAGCCACACTGAATACAATTTTACAATTGTAAGTAAATAGGGATTGATGTAATACCATACATTCTATTTTGATATTATATTGACTATTATCGCATCAATACGCTCATCAGCGCGAAGCAATCACAGTCATAGCGTATCTGTGATCGACTGCGATGTACGAAATAGTAGGTACTATAATAACCATTGCTATAACCTTTTATTCGAAATATAATCCAATCACAATGGCACGATTAGGGTATGATTTTAAAAAGTCTCCTTAATTAAACATTATTCAACAGCAAAATCCCTACTAATAATATAATTGTTAATATAAGTTCGTTTGTTACGCTTTCACGCAAAAACTACTTAACTGATCATCATGAAACTTTGTACATAGTCTTGTAGGTATTAGAAGTAATATAGGATACATTTCATAGAAAAAAAAATTTACAAAGAATAAAATAAACTTCACCATGCGTGCGAAGCTGCGATCAGCGAATAAGTGATTATATTTTTTTAAATATATAGACTAGCCTCTTTAGCATGAATTAGCGGCATTGATATTGATTATAGTATTAGGACCAGCTTATTGGGTGTGTTTTTTAAACTGATAAAAGTTCATCGACACCCAAAAACGGAACGCATTTATATATTTTGAATAGATATAATATTGTACCTACTTATAAACAGGTAAAGATTTTACCTGTCAGAAAGCATTGATTTCACAAACGCAGTCGAGAATTTTTTTAGGTGTTAAATAAGTGCGCGATTTAACGAGTGAGTGTTGGTCTCTACACCTCCCAGTCGTAAATTATTGTCAATAACAAAATACGTAGTTAAATATTGTATATACCTATTTATAATAACTGCACAAACGAAACTGTTATGTGTAGAAAGCTGAAATTTACTACCTTTGTTTATTACCACTTAAGTAAAGTTAAGTTATTTAGTTAAGTAGCAAAAAAAGGGTACAAAAGTGGCACATGATGTAATTTAAGATGTAATACCTATTAACGCAAAATTTAGAAATAATGCAATTTATCCATCTGTTAAATTTTTCTATGATTTCGGTTGGGCTGGGTTAATTTGATTATTTTGACTTTTCATTAGCAATTATTGTCATCCACAAATAAATTAAGTTAAAGATAACGATTAAAAAGCTTTTACGTACTTAAACGTACATGAAAGTTAATGTAGTGAAGTGGTTCTTAAAGCAGTAACAATTTAAGTTCGTTAAGTTTTATAGAATTATTTAACTTATATAAGTTGAAATGCATCCTTATAATTAGGTATCATTTATTCCTAATAACTAGAATTAGTATGTATAATGAGACTGCCTAGGTTGATACGAAGTTTATATTTAAAATTAAGATTGAGCTGTCACAGTAGTTTAAGAGAAATGAAAATAATATATAGAAGTTATTAAAACAATGTAGACAACATTCATTTAAAATTGATTGCTATTATTTTAAATTGATAACTGTGATTGCTTTAATTTATTTCATTTGTATGAGAAATACGTACAAGTTTTATTTCCGTTACTGAATAATATTTTTTATAAAGGTAACTTAATGAAGCTGATAGACAGGCAACTATGTAGGCCTCCCACAAGTTGGACAGACAACCCAATAACGAAACTAAAGTAATAAAGGTCGCGAGTGCCTTCGGGCTGCACTTAGGGGGGCACCAGTCCAAACGTTGTGCTCATCTTTGGGAGAAGCCTACGTCCAGTCCTGGGCATATATCAACAGTTTGACATTGATTGATTGTTTGATTGATTGAAAAATATGCATTCGTTAGATATTCCAAGGCAGCCTTTGACTTATTTTGAAAGAGCTTATTTAGAAAACTATCAAGTAACATAAGTTAAGTTCCACTTATCGTCCGCAACGATCGTAACACCCTCTGTATCGTTCCACCTAAGGCTCGTGGTCGTTGCGAGCGATCGCTTGACGTCGTACATGACGTCAGTGTTCGCTACCGCATGACGTCCACTTCGCCCACAAAATATTGGTCGTTCATAGTGGGCTTACAGCGCCCAAGATTCCGTTCCACTTATAAATTTCGACCACAACGCCCGCGGACTATTTACGTTAGTGAAACGGCAATTTCAACTGTCGTGGGCGTGGGCGTTGCGGGCGACAAGTGGAACGCGATATTGTCTATGGAACAATGCTAGCGATTAGTTATGAGTTACCATAGAGCACTTATTAATATGAATAACTATGACGGTATTGTCTAAATATATTATCACATTACGATTATGGGGGTACAATTTTTATACAAGTTTATAACATATCCTGTCTGTACTCTAAAAATATTTGAGTGTTTCGAGTCAATAATTTGTGTATATTTAAAAGAGTATTAATTCTAAAGAAGTATCAAATATTTTAATACTTTTAGTTACATTGTTTTTTTTTTACAATTTAAATAAATATCCATCACGCCTTATCCCCGAAGGGATGGCAGAGGCATATTATATTCCCACTTTTCACCGTGTGGATTCCTGTCCCACGTAATAGGTTGTGAGCCCATTGCCGTGTTGAAATAGACAGACGCAGATTGTGGCTACCTGCTGTTGAAATTTTTCATGCCGCCAATAAGGCATTCAACCAGGCTTAACGACTGCCATTTTACTGGCAACCGGGACCAACGGCTTAACGTGCCTTCCGAAGCACAGAAACGCTCGCAAATATAAATGCCACAAAGTGATCACCCATCCGAGGACCAACCATAGTGAAAGTTGCGTAACTCAGTGATCGTTTACAGAACACTGAGTTACGCAACCCCTGACTACCCCGTCAGGGATACAGCGTGAATTTGGGTAAGTTTTTTAGTTATAAATTGTAATGCTTCATTTCTACCGCGATTTCAGTTTCCGTAAATCATTTTGTAAACAAAAACTATTTGTCACTATTATTATTTATAAATAATCTATCACTAATAATCAAAATGATTTAATTTTGCGTCAAACATCAAAATGCTTAAGTTTTTACACAAATATGAGAGAATTTAAACTGGAAATTTTTCATGTATTAGGAAATTTTGTAAATCAAAGTGCTTAAATTGTATTAAATATCTCTGCCTAAATGACGTTATACTATTCAAATAGTGCGCAATTTAACAAGTGAGCGTTGGTCTTTAACAAATTCTAGTTAGTAAATTATATTGTCAATCACAAATTTATTGTCGATAAAATTATTGTCAGTCACGAACATGTTGAGCCAAAGTACAAGTCTGTGATACTCCACAGCAATAATTATAATGTATAAATAATACTCATAATAAAGTTTAATTTATTAACCTTAAAACTACACGAAGGATATTATATACATCAGACAGCCTTAACAAAAATAACTTTATGTTATTATTTTCTTAACGTCACCTGACTGACCACAAAATAATGGAGACAGTTAAAAGTTATAGTGGTGAAGTTAATAGTGGGTAGATGTTTCAGGCAGCCTTTAAATATTTCTGCCTATTAAGGTGAACAATATATACTATTTAAATAAGTGTTTATATATATTAATAGTTCTATCATACTCACATGGGAATAATTTACAACACTACCAAATTTAACCTATCTAGTACTATTGTATGCATATTTATTTATATAGTGCCTTAACGCTAAGCTATGAATAAGCATCTTTGCGACATAATTATCTAAATATCACATTATGATTATGTGGATATAATTATCATACAGGAAGTTTATCATCCAATAAAGAATTTACCTTCTTATAGCCCACCAAAGTTATTAACTTCTACTTATCTGAAGATTCTAATTTTAATAGGGTATCTACTCAATTTTCTGTAGAATAATCACTATTGTATTATAGATTATTTTATACATACATCTTAGAATTACAAAGTACATATTATTATGAATATAAGAATTAATAATATATATGATGGGAAATGTGTGTTCGAATAGTGTTCTTTTGAATATCAGTAACCTAAAGGAACTGTTTAAACTCATAAGGTAAGTAAGCACGCAACCCACCCATACCATAGACTTAAATAACTTAGGTTGCTGCCTATAGTAACACTTTACCAGCAATTCAATAGTTTTTAGATGTTAATATCTTTAATTGTTTCGAATAGAATCCTTTTTAAATATTACAAACAATCTGTTAAAAAGCTTTAGTCAAAATGTGTCTCGGTCGCAGTAAATAAATATTGTTATCGATAAATTCACAGCATAGCACTGACTGTCGGACATAAAAATGTTGAAAAGACTATATTCTCATATTTAAAATAAAAGTTGGTTGAGTTGTTACGAATAAAATACAACCATAAGTTTTAAGTATTCTCTGAAATCCTTATCCTAACTTTCTGTCACGTCCTTATATAACATCACATAACAGCAAGTGTTATAATTTTTTTAGATGACCATACCAAAAATTTTAAATGTAATTTTACTAAATAAATTAAAGTAAATTTTAAATGTAATCTATTAGCAGTTATATTACCCGAGCTATAAACAAACGTATCTTTCTTACACTTTTTCTTAGTAAAACGAGACAAATTAAAGGATAAAACATTAAATTTGCATAGTAACATCAACTTCCCATTCAATGTTAACATTTTATTTAAATACTACTCCTATTATACATATACATTTATGAGTGCAATTAAATACAATTCTAAATCTGAACAATTCAAGTATTTCATAAATATATATAAACAGTATACAACAACTTCATGAAACTTAGCAACAAGGACTAGAAGTTTTACATTAAGTATCCATTTAAGATAACAAGTATGATAAAAAAGCTATACTCATTCGACGAAACCAATCAGTATATTATATGATATGCCAATATAATAATCAATTACTTTATATACACCTGTACAGGTACAACAGTAAATTAAACAGGTACTCGATAATAACATTAAGGGCCAGTCTCACGATGTGTCAGCAAAGTTAAGGGTAGCTATGCACAAGGGTCCTATGCTTAATATATTTTTAACCAGATAGATTGATGACCTGAGAAATTTTATCAGTCAACTTAGTTGCGAAAAATGAAGAACTGTGTGCTATGACGTCATAGGAAAGTTTTGTCGAGTCAAAGATCTATAGTACTGATTGATGATGATGAAAGTAACTTTTATACTAATTTGAATCTCTGATTGTTTACCTTTTTAAACAAGGTACTGTTAAAATATACAACTGGCCAAAATAAACTAAATACATTAACTCCACTTTAATAGGACTTTATTTTGCAAATAGCTTTATATTAAAAAATAAAAAGTCACTTGAACTTGAGATAAAATTATTTAACATACCTAATATTGCTTGGTTTTAAATCGGAACCATGAATTGTTACTTTAACTTTAAATTACGCGTTGATGAACTACCCAGAGCTTTACTGACATATCATTAAACAATGCCTTATAGTTTAAACAAAAAATAATAATAAAAAGAATATTGCTTGTAACAACTAATAACAACGTAACAATTTCAAGTAAGCGTAACAAAGGGAGGGATAAGAACGTCATTTAAGAAAATAATACCTCAACTCTAAATCATTGTTAAGTAAAAGCTAACGATAATGAGAACAATTATTGCATTACAATAGGTATTAATTTTGCCTATAACAACATGAATCACATAAAGTACAACTTGGTTTAATTATTACATTTTTCTATTTAGAGTCGACACCATAGCACTTGCACAGAACAAGAGAGATGATGATAAAATGGGAGTGCTATGTCGAACGAGGAACTCTTCTACTGCTGTTGGTAGTAGTTGCTAGGTGGATAGTCATCAGTTACATCGTTATACTGATGAGCAGGTGGTTGGATCGGCTCGGCTTGATACAGAGCGCCCGATACGAAAGGGTTATTGGGGACGTGAGCTTGAGTAGCTGCAGATGGCGGAGATGGTCGAGGTGGAGCGATTGCACCGTAACCCGCTGCGTCTGTGCCTCGCAGTGGTGCAGAGGGTGCCTCCGTCTTACAAGACAAAATTATACAGTTATAGAATAACCTATATGAATATCATTGAGTTATATGTACTAAAAAAGAAATCATCGAAATCGTTACCGCTTTTGGACTATTTATTTATTTATTTATGTACACACAAGAATACAGAAATAACAGAAAGAGGAGGCAAAGGCTGCTAATCACTTGTGGACCTAAACACAATTTTATAGAAGCGGATTAAAAATTGTATATAGTACAGAGCAGTAAAGTTTAATAACATATGAGATAAAATAATAAGTACATGATAAATATACTCACAAAAGTAGTTTCATGATCAAAAGACTTCATTGGAGGATCATCTGTAGGAGGGTCGGCCCACGGTTGAAGTTCACCCGATGCGAAAATCGCATATATGGTGATACCGATAAAATGCACCGCAGCACCCATCAAGAAAACGGCACGCCACTCAGTTATAGCCTTCTGCATCTCATTCTGTTTCAAAATAATAAAAAAACTATTATCCTGATAAATTCTGAATAAATGTAATTTGTAAAATGTTATATTTTGACTTGACTACCGTAGGACCGAAATTTAGTATTTTTGTTTGGTACATTAAACATAGTAGCAAATATAAGGAAATTATGCGAGGTTTCAATTTTAGCTATACTATTGACTAGCCTGTTGCATATGCAAAATCTATAATATCTACACATTTTTTATTCAAGCTTATAACACCTCTATTTTACATCGTGGGTTAACGGTCGCACAATTGTTACAGAGCTTAAAAATTTCAAATGACGTCTGGCTTATCTGAAAGTTCTATTTATCTCAATATAAACTTTGTTGTAATCAATTTTATTTAGAAAGCCACCATAATAAAATGTTTCAAATTCAAAGTCCGGAAACTGATTTGGATATTCAAAACTTTCATACAACATTATCAGTACCGAAGCATTTGAATATTTTGGTTATATACAATAGGAGAGTTATTCGTGCGAAATGTTCAGCAGTGGTGGGCGTTAATAAAGTGCTCAGCCGAAGTACGCCGCGTGTAACGCATCGTCGCGCACCCACAATGATGCTCATTCTATATTCCGCGTGCGACTTGCGTCGAGCTCGATTTCCTTTTTTAAATTAGCTACGGACGAATGTCCTTTTTGTTTTGGTAGTTCTCGCTGTCTAGAAAACGATATCTACAATACCATTGCAGCGGGGGAGTGTCACTCTAAAGTATTGAATATAAGCGTGAACTTATATTTAACATTCAAGTATTCGTTTTTAAGATTTCATTGTGTTTCACGAACTTTTCTATGCTTTGATTCCCATCACGAATAGAGTTGTCAGTCAAAAATATGAAAAGGGCTACCCAAGATATCAGTAGTCCAAGTTAACCTCATCTAGAAGCTGTTGCACCTAAGGCCGGGTTCGATATAATGTTTTCGTGTTAGCTAACATACAAACATGTTTTACAAACAAATTAGGTTTGTGGCATAACAGTCTAGTTACGAAAAAAACATCCTAACATGTTTGCTGCGACGAATGTATAACATGTTTAACTAGAACTAGACCCGGCCTAATGATGACATATACGAGGCTACATATTACTACTTTCATAGAGCTCAGATGATAATCTAGAAGGGCTTTAAAATAGGGAGTTCGCCAAAATAACGTTAGTATGTTAATCAATACTATGGAGTATGTATAACCTTACCTTTCCTTCTGTCATGTTGTCTATCACAATAGGAACAACGAAACCAGCGATAGTGCCGATACCGTTTGACAAGCCCATAAGAATAGAAGCATAACGAGGTGCGATGTCCAGATGGTTTACATTGTAGCCTGATATAGCAAATCCACTGCACGCAACTCCTAGCGTCAACTCTATTGTCGCCACATACTGAGAAATAAATAAAAACCATCAATATATATGATCACATAGTGATAGTATTTGATAAATTTGATGACTTCGAAATGTAGTACCTTGTTATTAGCATAAGCAACGAGGACGAAAAAGAATGCCTCCATACCAAATCCACCACAATTGAATAGTTTCCTCACATTCGTAGTGGTCATGATGTTATTCTTGCGTAAGTAGTCTGCCATCATCCCTCCAATAGGCACGAGTGATGTCATTATTAAATGTGGAATGGCGCCAACAAACCCAGACTGAAAAGTCGAATAACGTTAAGGGATCGCACTAAGTGTGTCAATTTTGGTAATGCGTTATTAGTCACTGTGAGATACCTCTGTGATTTGCATGTTGAATCTTGTTTTAAAGTAGGCCGATTGAAATATGACTAAGAGACAAAAGTTCCATGTTCTGCAGAAATTTGCTACGATAATTGCGTACACCTAAAAACAAGAAGAAATACGAATATAGTGCTATAAACACACAATTCTCGTTTTATAAAAAATATGTACGCTATTAGAAATAAATTTGAAAAAAAAATCATACTATTTTGCTGCTATTTGCTGACTATATCATAAATTTAAAGTAGAAAAGCACGACTTCTTTCTTGCCGGGGAAGTTTCTCAACCTACTAAGCTACCACACTTAAAACTAACACTCTTTTCCACGTCTTAAGGTAGCATTCCGTTCTTAACGACCGCGACCCGCGACCGCGACGCGCGACCGCGACGCGCAATCGCGACTGAGTTGCGCGACCTACTGCTTCGTATTAATTTGTATGAAACACAAAACACATGAAGCGACCGCGTTGCGCGACCGGCGGGCGTGGCTAGAGAGTAGCGCGGCGACCGCGATTCGGTCGCGTCGGAGGCAGTGCCGTCGCGCGACGCAGGCGAGAAGCATATCAAAATAGCGTTGTTTTCAACACACGACGACGAGATCTAATCTATATATCTACTAGTTACACTTTTTTATAACACTGTTTTGAAATTACCTTACTCAAACATAAATTTCTTCTATTTATACGATTTTCCTACCACACGACCTCTCGCCCTCATAAAACCAGCGGGAAGAGTGGCGGATGACGTCGCCGTCGCTGACATCGGAAAGCTAGTGGTCGCCGTCGCGCGTCGCGGGTCGCTAAGAACGGAAGGCTACCTTTACGTCTTAAGGTGACGTAGGATGACGTAAAAATTAAATTGCAAATTATAAATGTTACAAGTTTAATTGGAGAATTCAAAAGTAATTGAGTAGTATACTTAGTATACTTACAGGTGGTGACGTGGCAAATGCTCTCCATGGTGTTGCCCAAAAACCTGGCATGGCGGCTTGTGATGCAGTACCAAGTGATTGTTCTATATATGTTAACTCTTTGGCTTTAATAGTAGGGTGTTTGCTAGGTCTCTCAAACACCAACCACAACCATAACGTGTACCTGCAAAACATATCTACTATATCTAGCTTCATTTTGGAAACATAGTACAAAAATAGATGTAAAAAAATCTTACCACAGCACACCAAATATGCCATAGAAGTAAAACGGTGCTTGCCAGCTGATGTAATCCGTAAGCAAACCGGATAGTGGCATGCCAATAACAATCCCAGCGTACGTGCCACAGAATGCAAGAGTTGCTAAACGGGAACGTTCCATTGGTGGAGCCCACATTCGCCAGATACCGTGGCATGAAGGATAAGTTACACCCTAAAGAAAAAGTAATCATATTAAAAATCAGCTGAACCGCGTAAATTAAACCGCGCTCTGAGTTGAAAGGCTTGATCGGGTGAACTCGGGAACGCCGAGTTTACCCGAGCGAGAAAGATTCAGTTAGCTGCCCTTCGCTGATGTGTCGCTGTGTTTAGTATATTCAATTAATACGCAATAATTGATTGCGATTGCCAATGACGTTTTCACTTCTGCCGTGCGGTCTTAAGCACACACTCTTAAATAATTTTTCTCCATTTTCCGCTTCTATTGCTCGTAGTGTGATAATATATAGCCTTTATCGATGAATTGACTATCCAACGGTAAAAAAGCTTTTAATTTGAACTACTATTTTATGGAATTAGATTCTTAACAATCCTCATTTAAATTGAATTTCATTAATCAATCTACAGAAACAGAATCTACAGAATGTTACCTACAGAAAAATATTTTCTATGTATAGCCTCAATCTTAAAGATTTAATAGGATAGTAGAGGCATTGAAGAATCAACTAAGCCGGGATATGCGGAGACGAGCAAATACGTCGCCATGGTGACGAAGGGCCCGGTAATCCTAAGGAGGCTTTGTACTTCGATAAGCGATGTCTACTACACTCAAGAGCGATTCGCAATAGATAGGGATCGTACCTACGTAATCATTGAAAATCTTTTGAATCAGAAATAGGTTATGTTTGATTCAAAGTAATATAGGCTACATTCAGAATAATATTAAGTATAAAGTAAGTAAATCTTTTTATCTGAGAACTATTAGGTAGACATATCAAACAAGGAAATGGTTATATCATAATAGCATGCACTTTCACACAGTAACAAGTAGGGGAGTGTAATCCAAACGTGACGACACAACCTCCGCTTCAAAATTTGAAGGATTGGTAATAAGCTTGATCATGCAAGCTCACGTACTGAATGTCAAATGTCCTAAATTTTAAACGTGTGACATTTCACTTATTACGCATTTCTCTTCTGCATTACATTTAGAGACTCATAACAAGGATAAAAGTCTTTCTTGATTGGATTATACATGGAAAATCCAAATTTCAAAAAATAGTAAAACATTTTAATTGCAATTGTTAATTTTATGAATTGTGTTCTGTTTGTTATATCAATCACGGCTTTATCCAGGAAGGAGTGGCCTACTAGTATGCCTCTGTATACTATCACTCCACTTACGTCGAAGTATTTTGGTCCCACGTAACAGGTGGTGAACCCATTACCTAGAGACAACGACCTGCTGTTAAAATTTTTCATGCCGCTTGGAAGGCCTTCAACTTGGCTTAACGACTGTCATGTTACTGGCAATTGGGACCAACAGCTTTTTTGCCTTCTTTCTTTGTTATGTTTGTGTACCAAATAAATGTTAAAATATGTCGATAATTTTCTAACCTCAACAAATCCCTGTGCAATTTTTAAGATAACAACAGCAGCAGGTCCAACAGACATAGCACCGGGTATAGCCATATTAAATAATGCAGATATTGCGATAGCAACACCAAAAATCTTGTTTGCTGGATACATTGACGCGAGGTAACCGCCTGGGACTTGAGTTATTAAATATCCAGCGAAGTAAGAAGCGTCTATGGAGGACTCTACACTCAAAGTCCAATTAAATGGTGTACCTTCTGTGGAATTCTGTAAAGTAGACATTTGGTTAATTAAATTTTATTCTTTATTGCACACAAAAATAAAATACATTGAAATCCTCAACCAATGATAAATGAACGAAGACTTAGCTGAACACTGAATTTTCTCTCAGCACACCAATGGTTGAAAGAAAGAAATTACATAAGTTGTAGTTAAGAATGTTTTATTAAGTCAAGTAATAGTTTTGTATTTAGGATATATTTACCCCTTCTGTCATCTTGAGTTTAGCCATACTCATGTTACAGCGCATTCCAAACATGATACTGAAGCCGATGCATGCTAGTAGCGCTACCGTATAACGCGCACTCAAGCATGGGCATTCTGCGCGCACGTACTTGTCTGTTAAAAGCATGATCTTTTTACTTACATTCCAAGTTTGATAGTAATCAAATACATGCATAATGTGATTTTGGGTCTTTTTCGTGGACACGAGTAGACTCAACTCGTGACCACGGCTATTGCAAAACAACCGAAACGTCGAGAGTTGAGAAAACGATAAAATATAAAATTACACGAAAAAGACCCGAAAACCATAATGCATTAGAATAGTCGTGTGAGTTCAAAAACATTTATCAAACATGTCTTTAATGATAACACTAACACAACAAAATGCCGTAAGGCAAAACCAGTCAGGTTAAAAATGGAATATTACATGTGTTATCATTCAAGATGTGTAACATGTTCCAACAATTGCCATCGATCAACAGTATAAACAGATAAATCAAATATATGTTAGAAATCATATATTGAGCTGTTGCTTATGCAATTGATTATTGTAACTTTATTAATTTGCTATGATATACCTATGGCTCGCGGAGGCGGTCGGTCAGGCGATGGTGGTGTTTCCAGGTCTTCGCCATCGTACATCTGGTCATAGCCCTTCTGATCAACGTGGAAGGTCTCATATTGAGTATTTCTGTGGAGAAATAAAAATAAAATTATGATATAAGGAATAATGATTTTGCACAATATCAATTTACACAATTCATTGTCAAAGGAACTTGAAATTGTTGTGCAATTCAGACAAGTATTTGAACTAACCAAATATAAGTAACATTAATACGAAAGCTTTGGAGGCGGTCTAGCTTATCGAATTGTTCCTCAGTGACTTTGATAAAGCTAACATCAATTAAATCTAGAAGAGGCAAGAGGAGAGATTCTGCAAGTGAATTTTTAGTGATCATGGCCAGTAAGTAAAGTTAGACTTCCTAAGTAAATGTTTAAGATTAAGTTGCAAATATACATGTACTACTTAAAAGAACGTCAATAAGTCTATGTATATACTTATCGGTGCACTCTCAAGCTTTCATTGTTATAATAAACGCCATCAAAAGTCATATAACATATAGGTATGGATCCATCGATGATATTTTGCTCTATTTTCACTGTAATTGAAAAGGATAGGAAGCACCTCGCTTCGCAAGAGGAAATGAAATTAAAATGCGTCTGCCTGCAAACAGGGTTGACATGTAGGATCACACCTGTGCTTCACATCGATACTTGACCTAATACTAGTAATAATAAACAGAGTACCTATTGCAATATTTTTAAATCAGATACTGGAGATTGCAATGAATGCTAGAATGGGACAATTTTAATATCGTCTGAGTCACCTCAAACTTTCAATTCCATTACTGCTGCAGAACTTAATCAATTCTTGTTCTTATCAAAGGCTCCTAGGCTACCCATTGTACATGTAAAAACTATCCTATAGAGTCGAGTAACGGATGCCCGCTTAACTTTACACCTCAATTGAAATTGTTTAAAACTTTTTGAATGCATTTAGAGCATGAAAATAAAAGTAAGAATTCCAACTCTTTTGTCATTCAAGATGTAAAACTTAAATAATGGAGGCAATTACTGTGGAATGAATCTGATTTGTTTTTAAATCTTTAACTATTTAGCTTCATGTTGAAATAATATTTATATATGCGTGTGCCAAAGCTTAATCTCCTTAATTTTGAAGTGTATAATTAGCAATTATGAATTAAAAACATTCGCTTATTGTTTCCACTTCTTTTCTTTTCACTTTTTGTTCTTAGTTTAAATTTCGAAAAGTGGCAAACGACTAGTAAGCTTCATAAAATACTACATATTAAAAATCACAAACATTAATCTCGTCCCTTCGTATCAGACTATGACCTAACACAGCGCCATTAGAAGCAAAATTGAATTAGGTGCCGCTGTCGTCGCATGTCGTGTTTCATTGTTTGCAAAATGACAGGCTTCGCTCTTAACAGCACAGGCAGTTCCCATCTACTAGGATCTCATGGAAAGAGCTGTAACTTCGTTAAGTTTCTGTTCAATGGCATGGATAAACGGGTGACAATAAAAATCTAAAGTATTACGTTTAGTTGCTTAACGAGGTGAAAGTTTTATTCGTAGTAATAAGTATAAGTAAGTTATATATCTGTCTCTTTCTCTCTCTATACAATAAAAAGCAAAATATGTAATTAATGAATGATTGAAGTAGTTTACTACATAAGTACATAGCAAGGAATCAATGCCACTCGCATACTCTCCACGAGCGAGAGAGAGTTCGCAACATGCCTTTTTCCGTCTTTTACTAATTATAATAGTTATAAAGCTTTATCCAATTACTGGGGGCCGAATCTACCATTAACAAGCCGTAGAATAGAACTAGAATCGCTGTTTTTAGCTGTCAAAATGTTAGTAGACTATCAAAAATGCAACTGACTAGCGGCTACTGGCGCGGTACGTGTTTGTAGAATCCTATCGGCCGACCGATAAAAGGACTCTATTGGAGTACGATTGTAATAATAGACTACGAAAAACTGTCAAAATTGTACCGGTGGCTGTATATTGAGCGATGCTTTCGATTCTACTCTGACACCATTGAAATAGCAGACTCAGCCCCCTGTTATTTTGATTATAGAAATCCAAATAAAAAAGGTTTTTAAAAGTTATTATAACCGATGATAAATGTAACGACTTCTGGGCGGTCTATGCGTAAGTCATCGGCGTGTAAATTCATTTTTCCGCTGACAAAAGTAATAAACGTGGCTATCTGTCCCCGTCCCCCTTTAGCGTTGCTGGTAATGAATCGTCGCATAAAAGGCATAACCAAGTGGAAACGAGGCGCGATGCGACGGATCACCCCGCCACCGTGCCAGCGCGTAGTTCGGTGTTCCCCACGCTAATGCGTTTAACTGTGACTGGATCAGTGGACGAGATACCGACGTCAACAGTTGCGCAGATGGATCCATCTAAAGGGATGTTGTGTTAATTATTCGATTATATATATGAAGCGATTAATGAATTTACAAGAAGCGAAAGAAGTATGTATGGATCGCGAAGCCTGGCGATCTGTCCTTTCCGAATATTAAGTCAGGGATACAACGTGAATATAATTATGGTTTTTTTATATGATTAAACAGTGCAAAACAGTTTTTTACTAGTCTTAAGATTCATGAGTTAATGTAGTCTGTATCTTGTATGTATATATAGTATCTTTACGCTGTATAATAGGGTAGTCAAAGTTCTTTCGCTCCCTGCAGATTTTTATACGTTTTATATAAATATTATAAGTAATCATCCTGCATCCTTATAATACGTTTCTGTAAAATTTTTGTAAAAATGTTTATTACTCATTCACCCTCTTATCCCCTGAACATTTTTTTATAGGTACATGTTTTTAGATTAATAAATCTAATTTTCGACTTTTTATCGCGTTATCATAAAAAGTGTTTCAAAGCTACTTTTATTGCAGCTCTATAATCTGACGCTTGTAGATTGGATCCATCCAATTACTACCAGCTCAGGTGTTTCCTATTTTTGGTATTACCACTCATTTCCCATTGTTATACATACTGCTATCTATGCGCGTGTACTACCAATTTAAAGGATCTATCTTCCCGCTGATCTACATATAAGCGTATTGCCATAAAAACATGTGATTATCAGTTTTGTTAAGGTGTCCCCTTCGCCACAGCGCCCCTGCTCGCAATTCGCGTTGGCGGCGTTTCATTGTCCCGCTAATGCACCCCATACACTGTGACTATAATTTTGTGACGTAACTTTAAATGGTGTAATTACTGTTTTGTCCCCGTTTGCCTACGTACTGTTAATCGATATAGACATTTAAAATTTAAATGTTTATAATATTTAAGCTGCAGAGATTGATAATACAGTTTGTTGTTTGTTTCAATAAAAAAAAATTACCATAATTAAGTCCACCCTTAAAGATTTATGTTATTATGATATATGAAATAATATCACCAATATTCTAAAGAGGAAAATATATTGGTTTTTAATAAGGCATTTTTTATGAATTAAAGTAATAATAGTAGATTTTTACAGAAATAACATGAGCCACATCATTTACCTCAGAAGATGACTTAAAAAATACTAAGTAAATTAACAGTATATTATATCAATCTACTCGTGGCAATCTTTGGTAGCAGTCAAGGAATCTAGTTAGTTAGTTTTTTTTTATTGTAACACCAAAAATACATTTTACATATATTTACAATGTGATACAAAATGGTTTTACAATAGGCGGCCTTATCGCACAGAGTCTATTATCTAGATCTAGAGGAATCTAGATGTCATGTATTATCTCTATTCAGTCCAGATATACATAATAGGAAAAATTCGAAAAACCACTAAATGTGCTGTGCTGCCAGCATTTAGTGGTTTAAGCTTAAGGGCTAGGCCCAGTACTGAGCGTATGCACATCGGCTGAAATGATCATTGAGTGGGCTTAAAACATTTACAAATTCTGAACACATTCATGTATGTCTATTAGTCGTCTAGATCCCATAACACAAGCTTATATTAGCTTTCTTTGGACTAGACGGCGCTGTGTAAAAAAAAGTCCCACAATATTTGTAACCAAAAGATTATTTGCAATTTAATTCTCGTCGGTCTTCGAAACACTTGTAACAAAATCAACTTATCTATCTTAAACAATTTCAATAAGTGGTCAAACGCTTTTCACTTTAGAGTTCCGTCAGAAAGAAGGAATATATTGGTCAGTGGAACCACGGGTTAATACAGAAACTACTGCGGAAAGTTGATGATGGTTATCAAACAACAACATTTGAAACAACTATTTACTAGTTTTTTTTATTATTTACTTTTCTTTCTACTTTTTCCAACTTCTTCAAATTAACATCTGATTAATTTCGATGCGGGTTCCAAGACATTCTAATTTTCTAACTTCTCCTGAGACTTTACCGAGATCGAGCTCTGTGTAACTTTTGTGGTCTTGGTCATTGCTGTAGATCCTGGTTTACCGGAGTCACAGTAATGGCAATACGGGTGGGATTAGATACTCATATATACACCAGGAACCTAATTGTTTTTGCAAGTAACTATTGTCCAGTTTCACAATTCAATTAGAACCGCTTACGTCATCTAGCAGGTTCACCGCTGACAGGTAAACCTGGTATGTTGATAAAATTTTTAAAGCAATTATTTTGTTAAATTTCTCATAAATTTTAATAAAGTGGAAAAAGACAATTCGATTCGTGACAGGGATTGAACCTGTGACCTTTGCCTAACCAGGGCAATGTTCTAGCCACCTGAACTACCCGATCCCTATCGAATCAAGTTTAAATTCTCCACCATATTTTAATCGCTATTTTAAGAGTATGACCAGAGCCAATGAATTCAAAGGTCACAGGTTCAATCCCTGTCTCGAATCGAATTGTCATTTCCACTTTTTTAAAATTTATGAGAAACCTGTTATGGTCTCCAAAGGTATTGGTGAGACCTCTCACTTCGAGTCACTTACCACAAGAGGTACAGGCCAGCCGCCAGGGACTTCAGAGAACAGTACAAATAGATCTGCATTCTAGATTTAATATATATAGTGCGCTTACTTTGAAGTGCAAATTGAATCCCCAACCGAGTCCCACTTTAAAGTTAAACTTTCAAGATAACTTTGTGAACGGGCACTTTGATGTGTACTGGCACTGCTTTTACTAAAAAATAAAATCTAGTTTTTTTTTATTGTTTATGGATTATTATTTTTTATTTACGTTGTGCTGATTCAACTGTTAATCTATTTGGATTTTTTTAAAGTCAACTTAGTAATATTTCAGAACCTTTTATCTGTTAGTCTTCGTTTATTTAAAGGCACTACTACTTAAAACAATTGAACTTACTAAGATTGAATTTTAAATATTACCAAAAATTAAAATTTTTAATGAATCTTCACATTAGGAAATTTCATATGAAAAAATAAAGAAAGAATATTGTTCCATTAGAGGTACAATACAACACAACAGCGAGAGGGATAGCTAATTCTTAAATTTGTTCGTACAAACTTCAATACTGAAAACGTAACAACACATAGGTTTTCTCGACTTCTCGAAGACAAAACTCCTGGATCAGACGTGAAGAGCAGGGGTGCGAGCAAAGTTGGGAGGTGGCGGGTGTATTGCGTAGATCACAATATGCACTTCAACATTCCCCACTATGAATACCTATAGAATTCAGGGTGGGAGCCAAGCTTCTTAATTAATTAAAACTAAAGCGAGTGGCTTGTTAATGAACATAACATTTATGATGAAGTTGTAAACATTTTAATAAATAAATTGAATATAACTAGATAATTTTCTCCGTTGGTTTGGACACGTTCAACGAATGAGTGAGGAACGATTGACGAAGAATATATATTGTTTAAAAGTAGAGGGTAGAAGGAGTCAGGGTAGGCCGAGACTTACATATGAAGACCACGTGAGCAGATTGCTCAAAAACGGAAAGGTCAAAAGTACTCGGATACCCAGACGTGCGTGTATGAAGCGATTGCTGAATCTCGAAGAAGCGAAAGAAGTATGCATGGATCGAGAAGCCTGGCGATCTGTCCTCCCTGACTACCCCGTCAGGGATACAGCGTGAAGATAGTTAGTTAGTTAGTTTAGTATTTTAATTTTCTTGTAATGAAGTAGCGGTGCAAATAAATCAAGATTTCCTTTTGGTTTTAACTATTTATCATCATGCTGTAACCTTCTCGGAGTACGGAGTAGTCAGGGAGGACAAATCGCCAGACATTCGCGATCCATGCACACTTTCGCTTCCTGCTGATCATTTCTCTTTTCATACATGCACGTCTGGACTAGTTTATAAACCACGCCTTTATCCCCGAAGGTGGGGGGGGGGGAGAAGAGGCATATTATATGCCTACACCGTGTGCCTTCGTGTCCCACGTGATAGGTATGATTTTATTATTTATTTTATCCCAGTACTTGAGTATGATTTTAATTTTTATATAAAGTAATCTTATCTTAGCATTGCGATCCTATATATACCATTTATTATTATCCCACATCATTCGACAAACCGAGGGTAACTGCTTTCCGTTTCTTTTAGGTATACATAAGATAATTTAAAAAAAATTCAACGGCAGGTCGCCACAACTTGTTCCTGTTCATAGCACGGCAATGGGCTCACCACCTGCTACGTGGGGCAATAAATGCATACGATAAAATGTCGGTGAATATTATGCCTACCCTTGGGGATAAAGGCGAGACTATATGTAGGTATATATGATTGAATTAACTTTGGTCAAATTTGTTAATAAAAACATTTGTTTTTCGCTTAAAGAATGACTTGGAATAAAACTGAAAATATTAGTTAGACAGAGACACAAAATTTATCTTCGATTCCGGCCCTGTCAGCACGCGCGAGAGGGAGTAGCTATTACACCCCGTAAAGCCACCCTCTCTAATTGATTTACAATTGTCGGTTAAATTTGTTTCCCGACCTCCCTCAGCGATCACCGATCGCAAATGCATAAATTTAGGATACCACCCGTAAAAAAAATAAAAACAATAGAAAACAGTATGTCAGCAGTAAAATTTCGTTTTGCTAGCGAATAGTGTAAGGGAAAGTGACTTAAGTACGTAAGAAGTGACATAGATATACACCATTCTTTATGAGTAATTTACTCTAATAAAGATTTTTATCACTAGGAATAAACTATTGTTACACAGCGTCATCTAGCCCAATTTTAAACTTATATTGGCTTAAGCTTTGGTATCTACATAGATCGCTGATAAAGTACTACAAATTTCTAAACACACACATTTTATAGTTAATTTATATTCAGATTTAGAACAAAATAACGAGTAACACAAAGATTTTGGGGGAAAATGAACCTACGATCTACCACTCTAAGCACAAGTCAAACAGGCTAATATCATCCAGGGACACTTATTTTAATATATCTACTAATCAAAATTTGGCACAGCAATGATTAGCTCAGTTGGATACATTTTAAAGCAATTAGTGTCATAGGTTAATTACAAAAAATGCGCTGCTCTGGCAGCGCGAACGGATAGTGAACGTTTGAGTGGTTATTTAAGTCAAAAAAGACAATTGGTTCAGGATACATAGCTCTTTGGTCATACTCGTAAAGGAAAATTAAAATATAGTAAAGAATTTCAACTTGTTTTGGTACGTATCAGGTAGTTCAGTAGCTAGAACATTGCCCTGGTTAGGCAATGGTCACGGGTTCAAATTTCATATTTGAACAGTAATTTGAAAATCAAAACTACCTACCTACATGAAACATATGTATTAACAAAACTTACCAATAGTTTGAACTACGCTACACACATACATATAAACAGCTGAGACGAAAAACGAGAATAGTATTCACTAGGCTGGTCTGTCAACGCTCACGAGCGGTACGAAGATAGTGAATAAAACATGTAATAAATAAATGTAAGCAATGTAACGTAACGACCTATTACGGCTACGGACACTTGAACTATTTTAGTTATGTAGACACAGCTTTAGACAAAGTAAGCAAAATGTGTCATTGAAATGTTTGATTTTATATGTAAAAAAAATATTTCAGTCAATTTTACCGTGAAAATTACATTTATACTAAACTTTATTATTTTTCCAACAGTGAGTCTGGATATCGCAAAGGCTTTGAGTGAGTATAGCACCAAGACCTTCTTTTGAAGCTACCTTCCTACGAATCACCCTAGTGTTTCCACAGGTGGATATCCGGCTTATTGTCTAATAGAAGAATTGGAGCCGTCGTAGACAGCAGCTACTTCCGCTTAATAGCCATAAATGCTGGGGTCCCACAAGGCTTGTTGCGAAACCATTAACTGTTAAAGAATACCCTCCTGTTCAAACGGTCCTGACTCGACCATCAGAATTCCCCTACCAGATTATTGCATTATCCCCAGAATGGCATAAATAGGTGTAAAATTTAAGATTGATTGGACACAGTCTAAAAGTTCCCCTTTACCAGATTTGAAAATCATAATTAAATGAAATGAAAATATCCTTATTCATATAGGTCAAAAATAAACAATTATGAACGTCAGGATTATTGCTTCTACAACTACATTTGCTGCCAGATTTGCCAAGCAATAGGTAGAGCCTGAGGAAGAACTTGGCAATTACATTAGGTTTCGTTGCATAAGATATTTTTTTTTTAAACACTATTGGACTATTACATTTTTTTTTCTATTTGTATATTTATGTTTGTTGACTTAGATTTATTTTACTATGACATTATGTATTTTTAATATTATTTGCCATCTCAGCCCATGTGATGGTTTTCCCCACATTTTGTAGCCCACAGGAATTCAGAGTGTAGGGTATCTATATACCAAATTACTTCAGTGTTTGGAGCGTGATTGTGTAATAAACATCCAAACATCTTCACAAATTTTAACATTAATTAAATTAGAAAGATTTTTTTGAAATAATGATGTTAACGTTATTTAGTTTTAAAATTATAAACTTTTTTCTTTTCACTTTTTAACACTTTTTAACATCTAAGGTCATTAATTATAAACTTTGTTCCGCTAGCAAGCACAAATAAATCAATGGAACGTTCTCACATTTCGACACTCACGAACATAATGGAGTTATGACAAAAATGGCGACGAGAGCTAAGAAATATCACTTGGTGAACCCGAGGCTTGTTAGCGTCTCCTTGCTTTTATTTATGGCCAGATTTATTTTATGGCCGTTCATGGATGCAACATTGAACGGAAAGTGTGAGCCGCAAATAAAATAATAATAAAAAATATATTTATAAAGTTTATTGTCTCTTTTTAATAAAACTGGTTAACGAGCATAAATATTCAGAAATATATAATATACATAGGTAATTCTAAAATGAAAAATTTATATAAAATGAAAAATGATAAATCATCATCATCATCATCATCCGAGCGTCTGTCCCAGTTGCGTCTCGCGACGCCTGGGGTCCGCTTTCCTACATTTTCTCCTCCACTTCGCACGGTCGTCGGCATCCCCTGTGGTGAGACCATTGGCACGCATGTCATCCCTTACGACGTCAAGCCAGCACTTCTTGGGTCTTCCCCTCTTACCGGGACCCGGCGGGGCTGACATGGCCAGACATTTGTTACCTACGTAGCCTGGCGGTTGCCGCAAGACGTGACCATACCAACGAAGGCGACACTCTTGCAACTTGTCTGCAATGTCACGGACGTGAAGGCTGCCGCGGATGCGAGAGTTCCTCACGCGGTCCATCCGCGTGACTCCACACATCCACCGCAGCATCTTCATTTCCGTGACACGCAGCTCCTGCTTGTGTCGCTCCAATATCGGCCACGTCTCACTGCCATGTAAAAGGACAGGTCTAATAATGGTTTTGTAGACCTGTCCCTTCAACCGGATCGGCATTTTAGGGTCACAAATGACACCGGTCATCTCCCGCCATTTGGCCCACGCGGCAGCAATGCGTGACTTGACATCGCAATCGATGTCACTGGACGTGTGAAAAACAGATCCCAAGTATTTAACCTGGTCCGTGCGCTCGACCAAATCACCACCTATGCGGACGGATGTGGGATCTGTCGAGTTTAGTGCCAAGTACTCGGTCTTCGCCACATTTAGTTTCAGACCACCGTTCTCAAGCGTCTCCTTCCACGCCTTTACACGTCGAACCAATCTGCCCCTGTCCGCGTCTGCCAGCGCAATATCGTCAGCATACATGAGCAACCATGGAGGCTGCTCATGCGGGTTTCTGATGCTGTCCGACAATTCGTCTAATATTACACTGAACAGAAGCGGACTAAGGACAGAACCCTGGTGTACCCCGACGGTGATGGGGAAGGGTTTCGTGTCGCCAACAGCAGTCCGAACCATTGAGTCGGAGTCACAGTACATGTCCCGGATAGTGTCAATATAGACCTCTGGAACCCCTTTGGACCGCAGTGCCCACCAGATCATCGCACGAGGAACACAGTCGAAGGCCTTCTGCATATCTAGAAACAAACAGTGCAGAGGCGTGTTCTTCGACCTGTATTTCTCTGCGACAACCCTCAGGGCAAAAACAGGGTCCGTGGTCCCATGACCAGGGCGAAACCCATATTGACACTCCGAGAGAGTACACTCCTGCCGGATCCGAGAGTCTATAATCCTCTCGAAGATCTTCATGGTGTGGGACATCACCTTAATACCGCGGTAGCTCCCGCACTCCTGCACTGACCCCTTACCTTTGAAGACTGGAGTAATAATACTTAGTCTCCATTGGTTTGGGATCTGCCCGCTGAGGAGTATGCGGTTAAAAAGGTTTACTAAGATGCCCACACCGCGAGGACCCATCGCCTTCCAGGCTTCGATGGGGACTCCATCGGGTCCGACAGCTTTCCGATTCTTCATGCGGCGAAGCGCAGTCAGGACTTCTCCAGGCGTTACCGGTGGCACTAGTCCTTGATTCGGAGGGAGGTCCGGAGGCTGCACCTCTTTATGCTGCTTATTAAGCAGCTCGTGGAAGTACGAGCGCCATCTCTCCTTTACCGCGAGGTCTTCGCTTAACAGGTTGCCCTCAGGGTCTTTTACACAGCGACACTTGGATATATCCTGTGCCGCTTTGACCCTGGAGCGCGCCAGCTTATAGATGAGCTTCTGCCCCTCAGACGATTCCAGCTTATCATACAAAGGTTGTAAGTGGTCTCGTCTGGCTCTGGCTACAGCTCTCTTTGTGGCGCGCTTGGCAGCCCTGTACGCGTCGCGGTCTTCGGAAGATCCGGTCGCTTGCCACTTTTTAAAGAGGGCTTTCTTCTCCCTGGTCTCCCTCAGGACTGCGTCGTTCCACCACCAAGTTTCCTTGTCACATTTGCGTCCACCCTTAGACTCACCGAGCACCACCTTCGCCGCTCCAAGGATGGCCGCCTGAACTTTGTCCCAGTAATCTTGAACTGGTTCGCCTTCAGTGTCGGTGCACTTGTCACCGACAGCTGAGACGAACTCCTGGGACCTAGTTTCATCAAGCAGCCACCATCTGATGCGGCGCTGGCACCGCTCGATGCGTTTGCCTTTAGGCTTCACGCAGAGGTCCATGACAAGGAGACGGTGTTGTGCAGTAAGACTCTCACCGGGTATGACCTTGCAGTTGGCCACCTTGCCGATGCTGTGTCGCCTAGTGAGTAGGAAATCGATCTGAGTTGTACGCCTCCCGCTCTTGTAGGTGATGAGATGTTCGGATTTCTTTTTGAAATACGTGTTCACAATGGCCAGATCGGCAGCCGCACACGTTCTGAGGATAGTTTCTCCTTCAGTGTTGCGGGTGCCGTATCCAAAACCACCATGAACACGTTCAAACTCCTCACACCCCTCACCCACATGACCGTTTAGGTCGCCGCCCAAAACGATTCCCTGTGACAACGGAATGCTCCGAAGCACTCCCTCGAGTTGGCCCCAAAACGACATCTTATCGGCGTCGCTACAACCGGCCTGTGGCGCGTAGGCACTTATCAGGTGGGTAATAATCCCATCGATAAGCACCCTCACGATCATAAGCCGGTCGCTACAGCGTTTCACCTCCAAGATGCCGCTCTGCAGCCCTTCGGAGAGCACCACGGCCACCCCGTTCTCCCCACCAGGCGCACCCGTGTAGTACAGCTTGTAGCCTTTCTGCAAAGGCCGGGCTCTGTTGCCCTTCCACCGAGTCTCCTGCAGGAACGCCACGTCCACCCTCCGCCTGGAGAGTACTTCGGCCAACTCTACCGCACGCCCAGTCAGCGTGCCAATGTTCCAAGATGCGAAGCGGATTCGGGTTGGGGCTAACTTCTTTAGCCGTGCTGGCCCGACACACGGCAGCCCTAGCCCACTTGCCACAGGAGTCGGGCGGGGCTCCTGCGCGCCGTTTTGCGGCGGCGCCCTATCCCTAGCAGCATTCCTTTTACTTCTTTTCATTATTTGTTTCGGCGGGTGGCTTTTATGGGAGCGACGCCCTCAGACCTCCCAACCCCAGAGGGGAAAGCCAGCGCCAGAGCCTCGTCCGTTAATCAGCAGGTGCACGCACTGGCACGGGAGGTTGACTTGGGCCCCGAAGATCTTGGTGGG
This sequence comes from Thumatha senex, assembly GCA_948477245.1. Classification (NCBI taxonomy): domain Eukaryota; kingdom Metazoa; phylum Arthropoda; class Insecta; order Lepidoptera; family Erebidae; genus Thumatha; species Thumatha senex. The sequence goes on along the minus strand of OX419731.1, from coordinate 14,842,539 downwards.
GCCCCTTACACCCATAAAAAAATGATAAATATATATATATAACTAAAATAGTACTGTTTCTCAGCTGAAAGATGCCGATAAGAGTGATTTCTCATGTTCTACCGCTCTTGTAGTTATTTAGATTTTAGTTAACAAAAATTATAAAATTTGATTTTATGATTTATCAATTTTATAATATATAAATTCTTTATAGTAGTCAGCATCATCTAGCTACGGAAACCTAACTCATATAATCGAGCTACGAATTCTACGATTTGCTACGATATTGACTACGAATTTGGTCGTAGCCTTTTAAGTTTTGTCAAGGTAAAACTAATCAAGGTTTAATATCTATACGCATTACCATACCATATTCATGTTTCAATGTTTAACAGATATATGTCACACCTAGCTGATATATCAAATGAAGGCACTACAAATACAAAGAAGTCTGATGATTGATGAAATGCTTCTATTCGATATTTCTATTTCAAACATTAATATTATATTGTAACAGCGTGCATCGTATACAACAAATATAATAAAAATGGAAAGCAAACAAGATGGCGTGTTGTATTTGCTGTGATATTCGTATTTGGCTGGTAGATTCTTACTCTCTTTGCTGGAGCCTAATCTGTCGGGCGGCCCGTACCTCACGTCCGGGGATCCGCCTCTGTTGTTTCTTGATTTTACTGTCCATTTGCGGATTTTTATTTTACAAATGTAAATTGTTTTGTGTTTAGAAATAAAAGTTGCTGCCTTTCTGTTTTAAAACGTGTCTAAAATGTTCGGTTAGAGTATTAGATTTTTTTGTACCGTTTACTCCCTCGAAGGAGCTTCAAGCCTACAATCAGTATTGTGTCTATGACATCAAATTAAAAGGTTAAGCAAGCCTGGTATTTATAAAACTGTGGATTGCAAAATACTAAATATTTTCCTATAAAGCCGTTGTTGTCGGTTGCCAGTAACATGACAAGCCAAGTTATAGGCCTTAAAGGTGACTTAAAAAAATTCATTAACTCTACCTATTGCCACAATATGCACCTGTCCGTTTCAACACGACAATGAGCTCACCGCGTGGTACGTGGGACAAAAATGCATACGGTGGAATGTAAGCGTATGTTTGAATTTTAAATGATAATTCGTAAACTTATAAATATCTTTAGCTAATATAGCCAAGATTATGAAAATTATACCTTATAATTTTTAAATATGTTTCTATTGTATAAACTTACTAGCTGACCCGCGCAACTTCGTTAGCGCCACCAAAAATGTGATAATTGAAGAACCGCTCGACCGATTTTGTGCTAACTTAACTAAAATCTACTAAATGGTCCGAACAAAGCCTAAACATTTGGTTTGGATAGGTGAGCCCGTTCTTAATTTATAAAATTACAACGAAAAGTGGCATTGATTTTATATATTTTGATTACTATTTATTTGTTTAAATATTATGTAAATAAAACTAATGCAATGTTAGAAAAGAGTGGCCATGAGTTTTATTGCCAGGTTCTTCCTCAGGCTCTACCTATTGCTTTGCGAATCTGGCAGTAAATGTAGAGGCAATAATTTTGACGTTCATAAGTGTTACTTAGTTACCTACTACCTACCTGAATTAAGAATTTTCATTTTATTTATAAATGAAATTCATTTCAATATAATATATTATTTAATGTGCAAAAGGTATCAGTTTCTTTGCTAACATTTTTATACCAGTAAATGTAATCCAAGCTCTCATAGATTCACGAAGCTGTAAACAAATTGAAGTGAATTCGCAAAGAAGGAAAATCCTAACAAATCCCCGTTTAATCCAGGGAAAAGCATTCCCAAAGCCAGGTTAGTTGTAAATATCAATTACGCAAATTCCCGGGATTAGGCTGGAAATCGTTTCACGCGTTATCGTGTGCGTTCTCAAGGGGTAGAATTGAACATTATACGCTTTTAGTAAGTTGTAAGCACGCTCTTCAAGATACTCGATTTATATTGAATACTTTTAATGGGAATACATTTGTATAATTTATGATACATATGGGCATACAATATGTATGCCCCTGCCACCCCTTTGGGAATAAGGCGTGATAGAAAAATAAATAAATAAATATTAGGTTTTCGTATTTTAGTTTATTACATTTTCTTTTATTTAAATTAATACACTGCTCGCGACTTTCCTTCGATACTATTGACACTTACTTGTAGCAACGTTTCTGATGTGCTTGCAACGATCTTGAACAAAACGTGTATATGTATACACAGCGAGTGAATCCTGAGTAGTATATTAAATATGAGTTTATTTTGAAAAAGTTTAAGTTGTGACAGGCTCGGTGGCGCAGTGGTAGTATTGCAACTGCCGCGACTGAGGTCCCAGGTTCGATTCCCGGATTGGAAAAAATATTTGTGTGATCCACAAATGTTTGTTTTTGAGTTTGGGTGTTTCCTTTAAATAATATTTATGTATTTAGAAATATATAAGTATGTTTATCAGCCGTCTAGATCTCATAACACAAGCTTATAATTAACATACTTTGGGCTACACGGCGCTATGTAAAAAAATTTAATGTCCTGTAAATATTAGTTTTTTAATTAATAAGTATGCTTATTATAAAATTGCAAAAAAAATGTGTTGTAATTTGTAATGAAGTAGAAAACCTGATAACGATATCAAACAAGGGCGTAACAAGCTAATAAAATTGTTCAGTAGTAGTCAATTGAATACAAGTCCCTGGGGCGATTTTTCCCTCAAATCTAATAGAAGTGGAGCCGGGGACAGTCGTTGAAGACTTGTAGATAATTTTAATATTCAAGTCGCAAGCCCCGGGAGCATTGTATCGATCTAACGTCAACCTAATGAACTTGTTATTAGGTCACATTACGTAGCGAAGTTTCATTCTCAAGTTGATCGTATTTGTAAATTTAAATACTAAAGAAAAAAAACTACTAGTTATGTACACGCGTTAGAAGTTTTACTGCTTAAGTCTAATAAGATTTCATCACATATACTACACCTCTTTGTTTGTAAATAAATTAGTAAGAAAATAAAACATCAAAAGAATGAGAACTACTTTGCACGTGAGTTGTCATGGAAACACTTATCAGCTCACTTCATAGTCTTAGTTTTTCGTGACGGCGACGCATCGTAAAAATTTCCTCTCATCTTTTTTCCCTAACGCGCCAAAAGAAGTACTTATAACTTCAAAAATTAAGATAAAATAAATATTAATGGACCCCAAAGTTCATTACAAGATTTTTTTAAATGTATGTTTATTCGGGTGGAGACTTGAAACTCATTTTTATAATCAGATGTCTTCAATCGATTGAGCTGAAATTTCATATACATGTAATTCTAAATCCAACATGGTTTAACACCTATGATGGCGGACAAATTATTTTTAATGCACTGCGCAATATGAGTATCAAATAAAAAAACTTACTGAGAATTATTGTTTTAAGACATTGCAGAATATTTAATACTAAGTATCACTGCAACTTACATAATATTGTTAAAAAAGTTTGGAAAATCCAAAAGCGCACGCCTCACGCGCTTTTATTATATTATAAAAATTATGGTTTCTTTTTAATTTAAATTTCGACCAATGACTTAAAAATTTTAAAAACTTTTCACACAACGCCATCTAACCAAAATAATTAAGGATTAGTTAGCTTAAATTGCGCTAGATGGCGTTGTGCTAAAATTGTTTATTTAATCTATATATATATATATATATATAAATGAAACCCGTTTTCCGTTGTCACGACATAGCATTAAAACGGCTTGACCGATTTGAAAAATTCTTTTTGTATTGGATAGCCCATTTATTGAGGAAGGTTCTTAGCTGTATATCATCACGCTACTACACAGGAGAGCGGAGCAGTAATAATAAATATCAACAAATCGGAGAAACTCTCACACATTTTTAGAAAAGTAATTAAGCGACGGGATTAAAGGGGTGCCACGGGGTTGGAAGTATGTCCCGGACGAAGCAGGGCAGGTCAGCTAGTATTTAATAACAATTAAACCACATCGAATCAGACCGTGAAAATTCCTAATTATACTGAAGCGTAAGAGAAAAAAGACTCGATTAGTAAAGTATTTCGGTCGTTATCGTGTTAACAAGAAAATAATCCGTAACATACAGACACACGGACGTCTAAGGCGGAACTTTTTTAAACAGTTTTTTAACTAGTTTAAAAAACAAAAATGGCATCAAAAATATCATGAGTGTTAAAAATAGTGTTTTTTCTTGATATTTGTGTGTTTATATTATTTTACAAGTGCAATATATAAATATAAATATAAATAAATATAAATATAAATAAATATTGTGCGACACTTTTCACACAGCGCCATCTAGCCCAAAGTAAGCTAATATTAGCTTGTGTTATGGGATCTAGATAACTGATAAACATACTTATATATTTCTAAATACATACATATTATAGATAAATAACACCCAGACACAGAATAAATCATCGTGCTCATCACACAAAGTTTTATCCTGGGTGGGAATCGAACCCACGACCTCTTGCGTAGCAGTCGGATGCACTCCCACCGCGCCACAGAGGCAGTATATGATAAATAGAGACATTTTAAGTTTGAAAAATAAGATGCTTTGCGCGAAGGGACAGGAGTACCCACCTCAACGCTTCGCTTATAAGTTAAGTTGAAATCAATTTTAGAGGAGGTGCCCACTGATGACTCAAAAGACTCAGGTGCCTTTTTCACCTAGTTTAAGACCAGAGGCAATCATAACGGTTTTTTTTTCATAGCCTATTTCAGTCAAATCTTTGTTATTTATTATTAATTTGAACTTGTAGAGGCTGAATAAAGGATTATTGTCATTTACTTTGTTGAATAAATATTTTATTATTATTATTGTAAAATAATAATAATTTATTATTATTGTTAACGTAAAACAATCACGACTCCAGATTATAATTACCATCCATATATTTCTATGAATCCTTATAGCTACATCTCGTAAAAATAAATTGCCTACCTGGGATGTCATAATTCCGTCTCTTGAGACCTTTGCCGAGGGGCACAATGACATATGGAGACGTAAATAAGTATAACAGTTTTTTTATTGGGCTATGACTGGGGTGAGATCATAGTCAAAATGGTTGACTGGATTTTAGTTGACACATTTTTATACCACTACGGTAACAGACGAGTATGTATGTATCATTGCACATGATGCACAATTGAAACTGAACCTACTATTTTCCAATAGAAAGCCGTTCTAGGTCTATTCTATTGCGGTTCTATTGCGATTAGTCCTAGGTAGTCTACTAAAACTATTATATATTACAACCACACTTCTCAAGCCGCAGATTAGGGATAAAATAGCGACTTTTAGATATCAAAATATTAACAAAGACTACCAAAAGTGCAAATTAAGAGCTACTTACAGGCGCTCACGTGTTTATAACATTCTATCGGCCGGCCGATATAATTCTATTGGAGCACAATTGTAATAGTAGACTACAAAAACTCACTGGGACATCTTTACGAGGAGTTACCCGGGCGTCCGGCAATAGACAGATAGGCAGGGACCGTGTGGTTGTACTCGGTTTGAGTCCGGCATGACATCCGAGGGAATTTCCACACGTAAAAAAAAACAAAAAAAAACTAACTACGAAAACTGTCATTTTTTTCTATCGGTTCTCTATTGAGCGACGAGTTATATTCTCTTCTGACGCGATTGAAATAGTAGACGTGGTCTCCAGAAGTGTACACTCGCACTGTTGTACCTGCAAAAACCTTCTAAAACCCCATATCTAGTAAACGATGGTGAAAAACAGTGAAGTTCATCCAACAATCGATGTGTAAAAAGAAAGCAGCTTCTATCAGACCCTATAATACCATAATGATTGAATACGGCGTGACGTAAGTTTTTAAATCTGTAAAATTTCCTAAAACCATTTTGCACAATTGAACCCCTGAGGCGAGGCCGCGGTGGCATATAAAATCTGTCGGGATTCATGGATAAATATATAAGCAAATGGAAGGACACTGTGATTGTAGTCGGTAGAAGTCCATAATGATTTCTACACGATATAAATCCTGTTAAACAGAATATACGGAATAGTTACAAATCATTTTTACTTATTAAAGTGAAACTTTTATTACATCGTCTCAAAATTTTTGGTCTGTGTGTTGCATGTCGCGTGACGGTCGGCCGCGGAGTATAAAAAAACAGTATTAAGAGTAAGTAAAAAAAGTTTCACTTTTACCATGGTTTCATAAAACCACACAATCCTTTCCACTACATATTAGGGCCACTGCATATTAGGGTCACTACATATTAGGGCCTCTGCATATTAGGGCCAGTACATATTAGGGCCAGTACATATTAGGGCCACAGCATATTAGGGTCATTACATATTAGGGCCGCTACATAGTAGGGCCACTAAAAATTTCAGTAAAAGTTTCACTTTTACCGTTGTTTTTTAAAACCACACAATCCAGTTTTTTAGTATTCTGTCGTTGTGTATTATCCTTCAGACTACTATCGTTGATATGGTTATTGAGGGTAATACAGTTACCATAACTTTGATGTTACACTCGTTCAATATAAAAACTGTGACAAGTATAATTGTAATAATTTCTTCACTTGTATTCATATAGGTACCTAAATAAAATATAGATGTCTATTTGTAATGTCTTTATTTTTTTGTGTATACGTGAAATACAACAATAAAGTGAATGTAACAATTTAAAAACAATATCAGTCAACAATAATAATATTCAGTATTTAAATGATATGAATTACTTGTAGCAAAATTTACATAAATCATGAAACTTGCGCCCTCACAACATTAGACATGAAAAGATGTAGGTCAAGTTTATTTTACATTTTGAAACTGCCATACTCACTTACAAGTAGTGCAGTAGTTGACCCAGAGTATGATGGACGAGACTGAAGTTGGCAACTTTAGAAGGTTGAGAACTTGGAAGATTAGATAGAAGTCTCCTAAAAATGCTGAAAATCAAAATCTGAAACCTAACAATCAATAACAGTCAACTGTAGGCACCAAAATCCAGACGCTAAGTTGAAAAAGGTTCTACTGAACTCTCATATGAGTGTCCTTTTAAATCTAATTTATGTGATTTGCGATATACAGCACTGCAGGGAGCTCTTTATGCTGAAGCTTTTGCCAATAAGGTTTCTAAAATATCCATAAGGTTTCAATATTTATTTATATTTACAATATTACTTGTACTGTTCCACTTATTTATTACTTAAACCTGACCGGTTTCGCCTTACGGCATTTTCAAAGGTTAGCACATTTCAGATGTCATTGAATACAATATGATAAGTCACATGATTGTGACTTATCATTTTATTCAAGATGTGTAGCAAGTTCCACCAAGTGCCATCAATCATCAGTGAAATAGTTTCTAAAATACTTATAAAAGTGTAGAATATTATTACTATAAACTAACAATACCTCACAATTTCAAAGACACTAATTATATGTTAATACTTACAAAAGCCACCTCCAAAACATATTTTCTCAGAGAAATCAACAGGTGATATTAGAAATCGCACTTTAAGTCTCTTATTCAACTTACTGCCTTACACCGTACGATATTGAGCCTGAATTTCAATGTAATGGTAGAAAATGTAAAATTAAATAAATAAAACTGAATTTGTTTAAGCACAGATGTTTTTATGTACGTGAAAAGGGTGAGTACTGTTCGAAAAGTCACACTATTTTAAGCACTTCGCTTACCAAGCGTATGGAAGTGAATCACACATACTACGCGTGCATTATGTAGGGAGTTTAATTTACTATAAAAGACAATATGATTCAGTGTAAATTATCGTATGTTAGACCGCCTCCGAGGTAACGGTAGCGATGAGACGGGCGCTGATATCAAACTACCCAGAAATGCGTGCCACGCTCCCTCTGTCCTCACTTACAGCCGTATTCTGCAATTATATTTGACCTGTTGATTATTATCTTTAAATATTTTTTATTTATTTTCTCAATATATGGAAAACATAAAAGATGGGCCAAAACACAAGTAAAAACCTACCATGGTTGTTGTCTCTGCTTACTCAAGTGGGAGAAAAATGTTTTAAAAGGCTTTTATGTAGGTCCTATATTTGTTAATCAGCTCAGTGGTATAAAATTATTAATAATAGCACTGTAATAGTTATCGATATCTTTATCTATTGTATTAAACAGCAAAAAAATAGGAAGCTCACAAATAAATATAGATAAGGCAAGAAAAATATTATGTTTTTTTATTTACAAAGTAAACTATAATCTAAAAAGTCAATAATTAACAGTTAGGTATGTTCTTAGCAATATCTAATCTCAAAAGTACTTAAGTCTGTCTGTATAGTTAAAATACATTATTCTTAGGGTAATCTAAATTTGTATTGCCAAATAATATAAAAATTTATACTTTTTGTTGTAAGTGTATATTTTCTGTTATTCTTGTTTATGAAACAAAATGTTTCAAAAGTATTCTTTGATTTAGTGGACATTAAAATTAAATCGCCATATTATAATGTAGAAATATCTACTTACAAATTTACATTGGCCCTTCTTAACACTTGTACACATATTTATCTGAAAATATGATCGAAGTTAAATATTTAAAAAAATATCCGAATCACGCTTCCAATTGATCCTGTATTCTGATGACAGCAGTATATATAGTGCTAACTCCTGTGCGCTAGAGCGAAACGAAACAGCATCAGAAAGAGAAAACAAAAGGGACTTCATTCAAGATCAGATTCCTTATTCTGCAAAAATTCCATAGTGATAATAATAAAATTAATACTATCTCTCTCTGTCTAACCTTCAACAACGCTGTAACATCGACAGAGAAAACATACGATATCGGATTCGAACATTTTTCTTTGTATTGCAGAATGATACTAAAAGTCTCGCGAATGCTCCAGATTCACAGACAATGCCCCAATTTATATCCAACTCACTTACTGGAGTCAGAGAAGATGGGGTGGATAAAACAGGAAGGATATGTTCATAATATGCATATTGTACAACTGTCTAAGATGACTAAGTAGTTATGTAAGTCAATTATTATGATAACTGTTCTTAGTGCTGTAAAAGTACTTGTTGAAGTGAATTCATTTACGACTATAGTTTAGGAATACGCAACTAACATTTCTTTATTAATTTAGTAAGGTTTAAGTTTTAATATTTATTTAATAATTTACTTAATGTTATTCATTGTACATTAGTTCTGAACTTTTTACATATACCTGTTGCTATATTGTCGTACAAGGAAAGTAACACTTATAATTATACTAGTTACAATAAGTCCAGTGAAGTGAATATAGACGAAACTTTTCGTGTGTTCCACACAAGGGTAAAGTGGGGTAAAAAAACCTTCTCACAATGCCAATTACATTAAAACATTCGGCGCGGGACAAAGGGCGAGAGAACAATGGAGCCTGGAAGGAACTCGCGATATGTCTTTCAATGCTTTTAACTTTCCACTGATGGCGGCGCAGCGAGGGAAAAATGGTGACGTCCCGCGACAAATGCCCGTGAAATAGTGATGTAGATATACTACGTATATTGTAAAATATTATTTCAGTTATTATGTACTATGTATTTTGTAAAATATTATTTCAGGTAGGTATATTATCTTATTATTGATTGATATTGTTAAGATTAAGTCTACTAATTCTAAATTTTACATGCTTTAACACGAACTTAAAGTACTTGGTAATACATAAAGTACGTGTAAATTTATTAGCAGAAACTGTTTTAATTTTTTTACACAGTGGCCCTCTATAAATTGAGATAAATCTAATATAATATGTTGAAATAGGTGTAATGATAAAAATGGTATAAAGCAATATGTTAATAATAACTTTTACCTTTTGCAAACATTGACATAAATAAATAAAAATAAATATCCATCACGCCTTATCCCCGAAGGGGTGGCAGAGGCATATTATATGCCCACATTTCACCGTGTGGATTCCTGTCCCACGTAATAGGTGGTGAGCCCATTGCCGTGTTGAAATAGACAGACGCAGGTTGTGGATACCGGCTGTTGAAATTTTTTAAGCCGCCTATAAGGCCTTCAACCAGGCTTAACGACCGCCATTTTACTGGCAACCGGGACCAACGGCTTAACGTGCCTTCCGAAGCACGGAAACGCTCGCAAATGTAAATGCCACAAAGTGGTCACCCATCCGACGACCAGCCATAGTGAAAGTTGCGTACCTTAGTGATCGTTTACCGAACACTGAGATCGCGGGGCCACGAGCGCTTCTAAATATTTATAAAAGCTGCTTTACTATTTTTTTTTAATTAGTTACAAAGAGATGTTTGTTTACTAAATGCTTTTTATATTACTAAAATACTTTGATAAACTCAATGATGTGTATAGTATATCTATTCCACATAGTTAACATTGGTTTTGCCCCTTAAGCTCTGCGATGAGAGTTAACTACAATGCATCTAGATTCTTCTTCTTGTGTGTTTTCCCCTTTCAAATCCTATCTAGATATGGAGCTTAATTCGATTCGATGAATTTTCAGCATTGTTGCTGACCTCTCAACCCCATAAGACTGCCTGCGTCGTTGCCTCGTCCATTAATCAGCAGGTGCACCGCTCCTTACGTTAGATCTAGAGTCGATGCTTGCCAAATTAGATATTTTCTTCAAAGTTATTCGCATACTCTTATACACAGAAACTTTAATAAATAGAAATGATGTCGTTTAATGATTTACCTTTTTTCTAAGTTTTTTTATTCTGGGTTCTCTATGTCAAACACACATTTATTTTATGGTGTAGCTACTTTAAAGTACTCATGCCAGTATCATCGCACATTTTGCCGAAGCATGCCACAAATGTGTAATGGTGACACGCACACGCTCCATAACAATCTTAATGATCCTCAACAATCAATATTTTTCAATCCAATTTATACAATGTCAATTTACATCTGTTTTGATTTGACTAAATGTCACTAAACTGAATTACCTTTTTTTATACGAGTATTTCAAATAAAAATATTTCTATCGATATCACTTTCCATTGATACGTCGGCACGACACTATTAAAGAAGTGAGACGTAACCAATGGGGTATCACGGCTTGGTTGCACCGCAAACTCATTTTGTAAATCGTCTGTCCGTTCGCCCGGAACCACGCGTTATCCCACCCTTTAGTAATACATCGCTTTAGTAAACTAACTAAAAAACGCTTTATAGCCATTTTTTTAAATTATTTTATAAAATAAGATACAGTAAATAGTAAAATGAGATGCAAAAACCTTGAATAATGATTTCTCTTTTACTTTCTTTTAAATATATTACAAATTATAGACAAATAGATTTTTTCCCAATGCACCAAGTTTGAAAAATAACACACAAAAGTTATTAAAGACTAAACAATATTTTGGAATGTCATTATCGAAGAAATTATTAACAAACTATTGAGAGAAATGGCGTTATTACTGACTTCAGACGAAGACTGTTAACATTTTTTGTACAGTCGCGCACAAAAGTTCTTGTAAAGATTGAACAATACAATAATACGTTAGTACCTACTTTCGATTACATATGACGTTATACTTTTATAAAAACGACCGTCCGCTCTTTTGGTGAACCATTCACTTAATAGACAGTATCTAGCCAAAGATCTTAAGTAAATCAAATCACCCCATGAATGGTGAATGAGACCCGGGTTTTTCATGGGCTTTGCTACTGATGACTATCACAATAGCGGGGGATCAAGAGAAACTTATCTTGGAAGAGGTCGCAAAAATGTTTCTTAATGCTTATTTAAGTAGGAACCATTTGATCGTATCGCTATACTCAAGTATCTTCACAGAATTAAGGCCGGTCGTATCTAAATATTTTATCCCGGGCAAGATATATTCTACTTGGTATTCAAGATTTATAATATAATCTCAAAAGCTTCTGTCTAGACACTTTTATGTCAAGCAACTATAACTTTTAAGTACTTAAGTAAAGATTTTCAATGTATAATAAAAATTTGATAATATAAAACCTAAAAATAAAAAAAATACACAGTAATTCAATATGGTAGCAATAACCAAAATAATGAATTCACATTACGGTTTTATGATTCCTAAACACTCAATAAATCCGACCGCGGGTTATAAAAGCACCCACCGTGTATTAAATGTGCAATGCGTAGCTACAAATCTGTTAGAAGCGAAGTGAAACCACGGTAAAACCCCTTTCAGATTGGCGAAACGTTACCAGCTTTGAAAAACAACAATAACCCTCTCCATACGTATGTATGAGGATGTGCAATATACTTTAAAAGTACGCCCTTCGCAGACTAGCAAAGGCACAGAGTTGACATTTGTTAAAGAAACTTAGATTTCTCTAAAAAATAACACTTTTTAATGTATGTTGTATTTTAAATAGTCTTTTGAATTAAACGGGCGCAGGGAAATTAAATAAATGAAAAAGAAAAAAATACTGCTTCTGTGACGCGGTGGGAGTGCATTCGACTGCTACACAAGAGGTCGTGGGTTCGATGCCCACCCAGGATAAAACTTTGTGTGATAAGCACGATGGTTTATTCTGTATCTAGGTGTTATTTATCTATAATATATATGTATTTAGAAATATATAAGTATGTATATCAGTTATCAGGTTACCATAGTACAAGCTCTGCTTAGTTTGGAATCAGATGACGTTGTGTGAGTTGTCCCATCGATATTTATTTATATTTATTAATAATAGGTATTTTAAATAGTCTTTTGAATTAAATGGGCACTTGGTCAAAGGAATGCTATAATTATTTTTTTTACAATGAAATTAACATTAACATAGATGTATTTTATTAATTTATGATGTGTTAAAAAAGCTGAGCAAAACACATTACATATTTATGATATTCAATAAATTAGCACAAGCCTTACCCTTCTTATTCTCACAACTCTCTCTGATTTGCATACATCGTAGTCAGCACAGGCTTTGAACATTTTATTAAGTCTATGCTGGCACCCTCTCTCTCCAAGAGCCACGCTATTTTCATGTTTCGGTACAACAAATGGGAATCCATTTAAATACTAAGCCTACATTTCAATAGGATGCATGTAAAGTGTTTATTGTAAGATTGATGAGTATTGTGGATGGAGTAAATTTTTACTGTCGTCTAATTTATACCGCTATTTTAATAACTAGCTGAGCCCCTCGGTTTCGCTTGTGACATCCCACCGTTTATTAATATACTAGCTAATGCCCGCAGCTTCGCCCGTGTGATGAGGTTTTTCCGGATATCTTTTAAGGATAGCTTACTATTCCCTGTGGAAAGGTGTACAGTTTAACTTCACCAAGCGGTAACTTAACCTGTACACCTTTCCACTGTAACAACAAGTAATATATATATTGACTAGTTGACACCCGCGGCTCCGCACGCGTGGTGAAGTTCTCCCATTCCCGTTTCCCACAGGAAGTTGTTCTCGGGATAAAAAGTAGCCTATGTGTTATTCTGATGTGTAAGCTATATTATTGTAAGGTTTCATCAAAATAAATTCAGTAGATTTTGCATGAAAGAGTAACTAACAGCCATACTTACAAACTATTGCGTTTATAATATTAGTAGGATTAATTATTAAATTAATTAGTTAACTAATAAAAATTCTAAATAGAACCACTAACTTAACATGCGTCATGAAATTACTCCGCATCGCAGTCATCATGTGGTAGCGTTTTTATTTAGAAGACTGGCAGCATTGCCACATTGTATGGCAATGCTGAACCTTTGGGCGAAAAAGTTATCAGCTCACGAATAGAGTCAATTAGACGCTTTACAACACACGAAAAAGATTGTGAATTCACGAAAAAAAACGGAGTTTAGCGCGTCAACCAAACAAACACTTCAGCTTTATAATATTAGTTTAGCCTACCATCAGCAATTAGTACGCAATGTGTTCTTGTTCTTCTTCATCTTAGCGTCTTCGCTGCTTCTTTCAAACCCAACCTTGAAGCATGAGTTTCGCTTTTATTGGCAGTTATGACAAGGCTATGTATTTTTGGCATTATTGAGTTACCGTTAGACCTCCGAAGCACGTAAGAGCGCCAAAGTGTCAAAGTGCAAGTGCACATGTAAATAACTATAAATATTAGATGGGAATCTAGAGTTCACTAATTATTTTCACGCTGTATCCCTGACAGGATAGTCAGAAAGGACAGATCGCCAGGCTTTGCGATCTATGCATACTTTTATCGCTTCCTGCAGGTTCATAAATGCACATCTGTGTACTTTCGACTTTCCCGTTTTTTTTTTTCGGATTCTAGAGTTCATTAATAACTATACCACTATCCCAACAGCCCTGAATCTAATAAGAAAACGAAATGAGACAAAATACTTTTCACTAAATTGATTTGGTAAGTCGCGTAACGTTCGCGTCTACTCACATTTTATTAAGCAGTCTTTGTAACGTTTGAGAAAGTTTCACAAAGGACCTGTCGCTGTATCGTTCAGGCTTCGCTTTGAACTTCAGTTGTGGGGCTTGCATGGAATAGACTCGATTGTGGCACCAATACGCATACTTGTTTGCTGTTGATTGACTACAACAGAGGGTGCACCTGTATATTGCAATATTTTGAAGTTTAGTGCTACTATAGTTAAAGACAGAATCATTTCTGACTTAATCAATATTTTCTGTGTAATTAATAAATGTAAAAACGTCTTTAGTCGCGTTGGGCATTTTTTTGAGATGGGGAAAGATAATTGAACCTGCGACTCTGCTACTGTTACCGACACCTACGTATATAAATATGTACATATATTGTGTATGTACAAACATAGATACACTTGCATGTTGTTATTCTTCGAGGTGGGGAACATAAATTGAACTTGCTACTCTACAAAATATAGGCTCCGTTTATTAAAGTTTTCACTTCTGTCAGTTCTCCTGAAGTGCCACTTTTTTATAAATTAATTTCCAAATTAAATAATACAATTATAATTATTACAAACTACTATTGAGATTAAAAAAAAATTGATGTCATCGTGAATGCTGCAAACGTCATAAGATACGGTGACCGCTTTACATCAGGTGAGCCATATGCTTGTCTGTCACCTCAGTGGTATAAAAAAGAAGTACCTGTTTGTAGTTGACAGCTTTTCACTGAATGCATATAAAAATATATTCAGCACTTACATAAAAAAATCTAGTTTTAACATTGTTTGACTGCCTCTGTGGCGCGGTGGGAGTGTATCCGACTGCTACGCAAGAGGTCGTGGGTTCGATTCCCACCCAGGATAAAACTTTGTATGACGAGCACGATGGTTTATTCTGTGTCTGGTTGTTATTTATCTATAATATGTATGTATTTAGAAATATATAAGTATGTTTATCAGTTATCAGGTTACCATAGTACAGGCTCTGCTTAGTTTGGAATCAGATGGCGTTGTGTGAGTTGTCCCAACGATATTTTTATTAATTTTTATTTATTTATTATTTACTGTTCTCTGTCTGTTTGATTGCTCCGGCTAATTTCTGTAGAAAATCTGCTAGATTAATTTGAATTTAATTTTACCGCCAGATAGCTGATGTTATAAGGAGTAACTTAACATTTTATCCACGTATTCCCACGGAAACTGTGAACGCGGGGGAAACCACAATGCGTCCTCTAGATAATTAGTAAAATAAGATAGACTGAATCCAATAATCCACAGTATTAGGCGTCCGTAAAAGTTAATATGAAAAAAAAAAGGTTCTGACGTAATGACAAAAAGTTCTAATCAAAAATTTTATAACGATGTTGTGGCCTCACTCGTCACCGTCAATTACATCAAGAACTTTACTCTCAGCAAGTAGAAGTTGTCGCCCCCGAGATTGTATTTTAGATAATGGCTCGGTAATCACGACGGTGATTTATCACGGCGCTATCTTCCTTCACTGTCCATTAAGCAATCTGCCAGAGCAACCCTTTATTGTGTGCTAATGCTGACATACAGGGCTTGTAGGAGCTACGCTACTACATGTATTTACAACTCACATATGTTTTAGTACTAAAATTATATATTCTCATTATTTTTACCTGCGTCTGTCTATTTCAACACGGCAATGGGCTCACCACCTATTACGTGTGACAGGAATACACATCGTAAAATGTGGGCATGTAATATGCCTCTGTCACGCCTACGGGGTTAAGGCGTGATAGATAAATAAATAAATAAATATAAATAATAAATTTTCAATCTATATTATGTATGTCTATATTGCCTCAAACGCTGCAGTGATAATGTAAAAGTTGGAAATGTAAAGACTGCTCTAAAGATTTTTAGGCCCACCTGTGACCAATTCAAATGTTATAGTAAAAAAATTTACTTTATCTATCAATTAGGATTCTTTTGTCGAAGCCATAAAGGTAACTGCGGATCAGTTCCAAAGACTATATAAGTATACTAATAGGTATACTTGTAATAATTTCAAATTAAAAAGTGTATTAAAGTTATCTTTTCCTTACATTCCAAGAAAACAATGAATACAGCAAATGGCCGTAATAGATTGTATTGGGACAGTTTTAGGTCTGGAGGCAGTGAAAAGTGGGCATATAATATGCCTCTGCCACCCCTTCGGAGATAAGGCGTGATAGATATATTTTTTTTTAGGTCTGGAGGCCCAATTTTATTCAGAAATTAATATGTTTACCCGTGGAATATACATTTATGCAATAAACATATTACATGCAGGTGAGGCCACTAGTGCTCATCTATACTAATATTTTAAAAATGTAAAGTTTGTGAGTTTGAGATGGAGTAAATTAATTTATTAAATTACACATATAAAATACAGCAATAACATTAGAAGGAGTCATATGTGCTTATTTCAATAAGAAATTTCTGTCAGCAGTACAGCGATAAGTTTGTTAATGTGTGTTGTAGGATGTAGTCTCTGGTTATTCTGAACCGATTTATCCTTGCTACATTTAATTGTTCATGTGGGTCCGGGCACGAAAATCTTCCCGGTGGCGCCTGGGGTATTATCTAGTCAAAAATGTAAAAATATGTGCATTGTGGTTTAGAATACGTATAGATTATTAAAAACATGTTTGTGAGAGAGATGTTATAAAATTGAAGTCAATTTTTTACAAAAGGTTTGTATAGTATAGTCACGCATCTAAGAGCTTTGTGCTCTCAACAATATTGGGGGTATAACAATTGACATGCATTAGCGATATTTCCTGTGGCGTTTAGTCCGCGACTTCGTTACGCACCGGAAATTTAATCGAGTGCTGAAAGCTCTCTCCGCTAGTCTAGTAACTCTTTATATTAAATGCTCTCTTGCAATATTATATTACTTTATTTTTAAATACTCAGAAATAAAAATGAACTTTCATTTTCTATATAGGAGATTTATAGTTGGCAACTTTTATTAATTTTTATTAAATTCAATTTAGAATTGAAAATAAACCATCAATTTTGACATAGTGGACACTTAAAAAACATGATGGTTTATCTTTTCGTTGCTTTAGATCCGATGGGGCTAGAGCCCGCACTAGAGCTTGAGCAAGCTTTAATTGAAGATCACGAAAACCACGTTAGCAGATTACTCAAAAACGGAAAGGTCAATAGTACTCAGACACCCAGACGTGTATGTATGAAATGATTAATGAATCTGCAGGAAGCAAAAGAAGTATGCATGGATCGCGAAGCCTGGCGATCCGTCCTCTCTGACTACCACGTCAGGTATACAGCATAACGATTGATAAGGATTTCAAAAAGATGTCATGAAATTTTGGTCGTAATTATTCCAAAAAATTTCTATTTTTGTAAAAGTGCTGTCTTAAAAGAGAGAATGTGCGAAATTGCACACACACCGACAGAACGCTTACAAGCACTTGAAACGTGACGGAAGCAGTGAGGAGTGCTAGCTGTCATGATCGCTCTGTGATCAATAAGTCTTGCGAACTCAAATATTTGCACACCGCACACATTAACAGACATTGGAAATGACTCACACAACAATAGAATATCGATCACTGCGTCAGATTTCAGATGCTTATTTGAATGAGTGCAGATTCGAGTAATGACCAAAAACAGATTATATTTTTAAGGTAGGATAATATTAATAAAATTACTCATTCATCTTTAATTTGCTTCTTCTGATTTCAAATATAGATTTGAAATGATTGCTTATTGAATAGAGAACTAAATTATATTTAACTGTGTGTTAATGATGCATAAACCTTTAGATGCATATACTACATGCATTACGTATGCGTAATGCATGTATTTTATGCATATGCATATAAAAATTGACACACAAGTATTTCTTTTGGGGACTGTACAGAATTTTCTAAGTATAATTTACTTATATTTATGATATTTCGGGTCTTATTCGCATGTCTTATTAATATAAGGTACAAAGCCTACTTTATATTTCCCGACGTATCGACCGGATTACACCATCATAAATATGAATGAAAACACGAAAGCTTAAAAACTTTAATATTTTAAATGCATTAGCTCTCTAAATTGGTGTCTATACTACTGATGCTATACTACCATACTACTGATGCTTTGAATGTTGTAATTAAATTGTATTATAATTGGATTAATTTGTAAAGAAGATTTGGCAAATAGTAACAATACATTCCTATATAAAATAAGCACTAGAAGCTAAACAAGAGAAGTAGTGTGTGCATTTTGATGACAAAGCTGTTTATGGAAGCGCAAAGACAGATTTGGTGGCGTCTCTGTGTCTAGTCACTGTTTTATAACAACTTGATAAAGTTATTAAACTGTTAGAGACTGGTTAGATAGAACATAAAATAAAGTGTTACGACCGTAATTAATGGTAGGAGAAATAAAATGTTGCTTTATCGTTGCAAGTAGTCTAGTAAGAAAAAAAATAAGTTACAAATCTAATTATTTTTGTTATTTATTTATCTATCACGCCTTTTCCCCGAAGAGCTGGCAGAGGCATATTATATTCCCACTTTTTAACATGTGAATTCCTGTCCCACGTAATAGGTGGCGAACCTATTGCCGTGTTAAAATAGACAGACGCAGGTTGTGGCTACTGTTGAAAATTTTCAAGCCGCCACAATCTGCGTCTTCAATTTGACTTAACGACTGCCATGTTACTGTCAACCTGGACCAACGGCCTTACGTGCCTTCCGAAGCACGCAAGCGCTACCAAATGTCACCCGTCCGAGGACCAGCTACAGTGACTCTGTGAAGTTGCGAACTCAGTGATCGTTTACAGAACACTGAGACCGCGGGGCCACGAGCGCTTCTTTAATTA
Organism: Thumatha senex; assembly: GCA_948477245.1. Taxonomy (NCBI): domain Eukaryota; kingdom Metazoa; phylum Arthropoda; class Insecta; order Lepidoptera; family Erebidae; genus Thumatha; species Thumatha senex. The sequence continues at coordinate 14,823,318 of OX419731.1, read as the reverse complement.
TTTTTATAGATTTATAATACTAGGTACTTTGCATAACATTCGTTTCTCTATCGTCACCGGCACTTGGGCAGAAAAAAATGCCTAGAGAAGTGTAGGATTCCCAATTGTTTTATAGAATTATCGAAACTTAACACTACATATCACATACAGTTTTGATAGATATTTGATGAGAAAGAAGGTTAAAATCTAACTTATCGGTATTAAGTATAATCAGACTCTGGTTAGTGACCTAAAGTCCCACAGCTCTTTTCAAGTATATATACATTTACAATATGCAATCTTAAAAAATGTATCAATATTTTCATCTACTTACAAAGAGAGAGAAATAATTAACTGCGTACATGTCAGACTACGTTCATTTGTATAATACTGGTATGGAGTTTGTAATTTCAGCGTATCCTTTGAAGTGGGATTAATACCGGCGGTACCTCGCCCCGCCCCTTGCGGACCGCGCCGCTCTACGTCCATACCAAATTAAATCTGTGTCCTTTCACAGAGGATTCTCATTATCACAATTTAGTTCGTTTAATGAGCACAAGTCAGATTGAGGGACTTCCCCGCTTTAAAAAAGCTACTTCCTAATATTAACTAGCTGTGAGTGAAGGTTTAGAAATGAACAGTTACAATGATTTGGTGTTTGAATTCATATAGGTAAGTATAAGAGGTACCTTTTTAATGTACAAACTGACAAAGAAAATGTTTAAATTTATAACATTTTTTTGGCAGTGTGTTTAATCTAGGAACTAGATTGAAAGAGAGATGGTATTATATTAGAGAAAGAGTTTTCATACAATTAAATATAATTAATTACAGTTATTTACCGGGAATCAGCTTGAAATAGTGGCAGTAATTCCTGTATTTCATATTTATTTGTATCACGCAAAGCGGAAATTTAAAAGGCTTTTAATAACCCTTCATTTTAAACGAAAACTGAAAGCGGAGCTATTACAAATACTTCTTTAGTGAACAAGATATGCATCTGCAGGGGATGATGGCAAGACCCTTTCGATTCGAGAAAAGGCTAATCAATATCCGAAGATAGAAATCATAAGAAAAATAAATAATTTATGACAGTAGAGACTTGTAGGATGAATTTATTTGGTGAGATCGCGTCCCCTTGGCGCCGGCTATAAAGCGACGACGCGCCGCCGCCGGCAAAGGCGCCGCGCTGTCCCGACGGACAGACTTTTGGGCACCATCCTATTGATCTCCTGAGATAAACACATGATTCATTTTAAGGAATAATTTATGGAAAGCGTTACTTTTTTCTTCTAACACCGAAAGATTTACCATAAGTAGAAAACTCAAAAGCGAATTAAGTTCCTTACCAATTTTATTCATTTGAATACTTCCACGGTCTTAAATAAATTGAAGCGATACTACAAAGTGAATTTAGAGTATTTATTACAGCTTTTGTAGTTTTTTTATTTTTTTTGCTTTTTTTTTTAGTTAAGTTATTACAGCTTTTGTGTCGTTTTCGCCAAAACCATAATGAATAACACAAATGTAAGTATAGAGGCATTAAAATATTTATTTGCTTACCTGCACCTAGCTAACTAAAATTCTATATTGCTATTGAAATATTTAGAAAGCTTCATGTTACTAATTGGCCATGTCCACCAAACATTTCAACCACAAAAGCTAAAAGCTCATTAAAATTTCACGTAAATCGGGCCCGAAGGCACTGTGGACCAATTAGTTAAGTAATATAACACTTAGCTGTCAACAGCTGCTTAACAAATCCTTATTCATGAGGATATCACACAGAGAGGAGACTTGCTAGGCATATTGAATGAAATACGAAATTAATCTATTTTATTCGGAAAATAACTTTAGTCGATTATTTTAGCAAGTGGGCATATAATATGCCTCTGCCACCCCTTCGGGGATAAGGCGTGACTGATATCTATTTATTTATTTTTATTTTATTTATTTTTGGGCAAGTCTAATACGATAAATCTTATAATTCATATCAGATTTGTTCAAAAGATTGGATTAGCAAGAAGCTAATGATAGAGAATATCAGATATAGATTTTTAATGATTATAACATGACTTTCATATGGAAATAATTTCAACCAAATTTCCCACAAGTACCTATAACTCCTGTACACCAGGTTCAAACGCAGTGACTCCTGAGTCCAAGCATGTTACTCAGGGATTATTTAGGACTGCTACAACTATAAAAAATGTATTTTCATATTTCTTACAAGTGATACGTATTATTGAAATGAAACTTCTTTATCGACGTTGAGAGAAATTTTATAGCTGTATAAAAATCGTCACGTTTTTCGGTTCCAAGTGAAACTTCTTTATCGACGTATGAGAGAATTTTATAACTGTAAAAAAAATGTCTTAGGTATAGAAGTTTCACTTCTTACTTGTGTACTCTGGTACACACATATTTTTAAGCTATTGCATAGTTTTTATCGCGGGCTGTGTTGAGTGGACTTTAATCAAGAAATTCCGTAAGGAAAAAAACCTAAGACGAAGGTCGAGACGTGGTCGAAGTTCACCGAGCACGGCCGAGCGTTGGCTTAACGTGTATGTACATCACTACATATTATATCAATACATATTATAAAACAAAGTCGTTTTTCGCTGTCTGTCCCTATGTATGCTTAAATCTTTAAAACTACGCAACGAATTACGACGCAGTTTTTTTAAATAGATAGAGTGATTCTTATAGAAGATTTTTATGTATATTTTGTTAAGATTTTGTATACATTAACTTAATTATAACGATATATGTTGGCGGTGTCGGAAAAAATAAGCCGTCTGGGAGCGAAAACGCTGCCTAAACTCTTTGAGATATGACAAAATAATGTTAAGTGGAATTGTGTAGGTACCTAATATAGGTCTACAAAAAAGTCCGCGACGGTATATGTCTTTATCTTAAGGATACCGTACTATATCCATTTTAATACTTTAAAAATCCATCAATTATAAAGCAGTAATTTGAAGACTATATACGCCAATACAGTATTAATCCTTATCATTTTTAATATATTAGTCCTTTTTAGCATTTCATGAAGATTATTTGGTCCTTTTGCAAATTAAATGAATTCTTGGCGATATGGCAATATCAAAAAATGCGCAAATAAATTAAACTAAAACTAACTAACTAACTATCTTCACGCTGTATCCCTGACGGGGTAGTCAGAGAGCACAGATCGCCAGGCTTCGCGATCCATGCATACTTCTTTCGCTTCTTCGAGATTCATCAATCGCTTCATACACGCACGTCTGGGTATCCGAGTACTTTTGACCTTTCCGTTTTTGAGCAATCTGCTCACGTGGTCTTCATATGTAAATCTCGGCCTTCCCTGACTCCTTCTACCCTCTACTTTTGAACAATATATATTCTTCGTCAATCGTTCCTCACTCATTCGTTGGACGTGTCCAAACCAACGGAGCACGCCCTTTTCCAGCTTAACGCTGACACTTTCATTCAAACCTGCCATATTGCGTATCACTTCGTTACGTATTCGGTCGGCCAAGGTAACGCCGCACAATTTTCGAAGTGATCGCATCTCCACAGCTTTCAATTTACTTTCATGCATCTGCTGACATACCCAGGTTTCACTACCGTAAAGCAAAGTTGGCACTAGCACTGCGTTATGAATCGCCATTCGTGCTTCTTTTACGATGCTTTGTCGCTTTACTAACTGGGACAAAGCACCGTTAACTTTGTTTCCGGCAGCTACTCGCCGTTCTACATCCGAATCACATCTTCCATCCGCGCTAAACATACTTCCTAAATACACAATTTCATTCACTTGCTCTAGACGTTCCTGGTTTACCCTAATCTCGCATTTAGTTCTTACGTCACCTCTTTCAAATACTAGAACCTTAGTTTTACTTGCATTCAAGCGGAGACCCTTACTTAAATAAATTAATTTCGTGTAACAAACGACGGGATTAAATCGGTGTCACGGGGTACGAAGTATGTCAGGGGCGAAGCCGGGCGAGTCAGCTAGTATATTATATGGTACGATTGTACGAAACTCGCACGGATCGAGACGTGATGATAGTGAGTGTGAGTGTGAGCGTGAGGGTGAGGGTGAGGATGAGGGTGACTGTGAGAGTGAGGGTGAGAGTGAGGGGTGAGGGTGAGGGCGAGGGTGAGGGTGAGGGAGTTTCTTTTTTTTTTGTTTTGTTGTTTGTTTTTTTATGTGTAACTTTAATTAATATCAAAGAAAAACAAAGGTATGCTATGCAATAGCTTTACCGCGGCAGTCTCCGAGTGCCACATTTTTTTTTTTTAATTATTTGTTACTACTCTAAATACCATTTTTATGTTCCCAACTTGAAAACAAACTTTAATCCTCAATTTAAGGGATAGGATGGATTTACACAACAAATTTATATTTTTTTTTATGTTATTTATTTGGCATGTTTATAAGTATATTTAGCGTGTATGGCATTTATTTATAGTATTTGGCATATTTATATTTGTATATATAGTGCGTAAGCTGAATTTCGTTAAAATTTGCTAGGAACAATCAGTACTAACAGTTAAACAATTCCCAGTTTATGGCATTTGTGCTACGAGTACTATAAGTCCGTTTCATAATATCAGTAATTTTGCCCAAGGGGGAATTATCAGACGTTTTGTACGGTCTGTCAACTGAACAGTATATATAATTTTCCATCCAATTGTATAAAAACCAACTGAGAAAGCCCAAGAAGAAATAAAATACCTACCTAAGAGAATATGATCACTACGTAATGCTGTATATTTTATGATTGTATCACATGATATTATTACGTCTGAAAGTTGGCACGATATGACTATGTTACATTTGGCACTCAATGAGGCAATTCAAAGCCAAAACCATTAGACCTGATTATAAACTGCATGGTGCAACTCGGTAAAAATGAGGAGCAACATTTTGTGCATCAAAATACAGCAGCATTATATAAATAAGGAAACATTTAAGGAAACTATTATCTGTAGGTACGTCATTCAAACTGTCACATTCACTTTTGATTTATTGAATTTTCTATATGTAGCTCAAATGAGAAAATTTAAACAAAAGAGACATTCATTAATTAATAGGTACTATTAAAAATTTTAACTATTTTATATTTTGTAATATCTATAATTACATTGTCTAGTATTATTTTTGTTAAAATAAATGCTCTAGTACAACACTTAACCCAGTAGTAAGTATTACTAACCAGTAGTAAGTAGAACTTACTTATTTTCATTAGTTTTTTTTATTTTGTTTTCATTAACACATTTGTGACAAATTAATCTTGCTTGTAGCAATTAATATTTATATATTTCTAGATAAATATAAAGTTTACATACAATTTTAGAAGCTAACATTTGAGTTTACCTTTTATTACTCTAAATTTAAATCGAGTTATTTAAAATATAGCCCTCTCTCTAACATTCCTTTACTTCCAATAACAATTTAGTCTTTCAAAATAAAACAATGTGAGCTGAGAGCAATTAATTTAGGGGTCCATTATGCAGCAGCGGCCTCTGGCGGACCAATCGAGTAATTGTCGCAAGCAATATTCAAATGGCGGAAACAATTAGCTTGAGTGCTGTACATATATTTTGCTGCCTACCCTTTAACACAGACTTACTATCCCCAGACAAAAGTCACAGATATGCGACTATTAAAAAGTATGAAGGCATATTAAACTAAATAAGTCGTAATATTGCTATTTGTTGTAGGTGTTTTTTTTCGTACTTTAAATACTGCAACTTCTTGAGCAAGTTTAATGGTGGCTTTATTAAAGTAATTGTAAAAATACAACTTGAGCAACTTTAATAACCCAGAAACTAGTCCAAATTACTTGAGCTAGGAATAGTATTCTAATAGACGACCACCAAACCGCTTCAATTCTAGCACCCATGCACAAATGGACATAGCAATGACAATGATTTAAGTCAAAAAACTTCCAATCTAATCAGGATATTCTGCCTGTGTTGAGACTAATGGAATAATAGTATGGAAGACCGGTAAATTTATCTACTTTCGACAGTTTCTATTATGATCTAGTTTCTAAATGGTAAAAGGTAGTTCACCTTTTACCATTTAGAAACTAGATCATAATATTCGACAACCTAAGCACGCCACACTTGTCTATTTATCGAGTGGGTGTCTTAATTACTAGGTGCACTTGCCGTCCCCGATAAGTCTAAATGGATAGATGTCGTATTATGGGTCGAGTTTGATTAAAATGTATTGAGTGGAGTTCGAGGACAAAGCAAAAAACCGAATCGGGGAAGAATTGAGCTACGCTCACTTCGTTCGCTTCTCTCCAAACTAGGATGTAAGGGGCCCCGTCAAGATCTTTGGGGTCCTCACCTGTTAGGGGTGCACCTGCTGTTAAACGGACGGTCAGACGGCATTCGCTCCCAACATTGCCAAAAGTGGAAAGACAAACGATAGCTGCTCGATAGCAGTCAAATAAAGGAGGTCCCCATGCTGCAAATTCAGATGGGGTTTGGAAGCGATTGGGAATACACTAAGATAAGGAGGTTAATTACTAAACTAAGGTACCTATAAAAGCAATAATCGTGTTTTGTTTAGAGACCAAATTTTAATGAAGGATGCTTCATACATACATACCTAGATATAATAATTGAATAAAAACTGACGAGTAGCTCCCCCTGTGAATCACTCCAAATCTCTTTTGTGTTACTACGATAACGCTACAAAGCCTGCTAATGTCTTTTAAGGACTTAGTGATTTAAACGGACTAAATAATGAACTGGCTACCCTTCTATTCTGCCGGGAAGGTTGTTATGCAATTTATGAGCTTTAAGGTCTTTACGATAGCTACACTCTAATGTATTATAATTTTCTACTACATAGAATGCTGATGTAGAAGCTAACTATGCCACCTTAGTTACCGATTTTTAATTTCAAATAAAAAATGTTTTTGTTTGACTGGGAATTCCCTTTTAACGTTTTTGAAGTGAAGCTTCTTTATCGACGTTAAGAGAAATTAATAGCTGTAAAAAATCGTCATTTTTTTGGCTACGCGCTATGTTGTTTTGAAGTAAAACTTCTTTATCAAAAGTGAAACTTCTTTATGAAAGAAATGAGAGAAATTTTATAGCATTTAAAAAATGTCGTGAAGTAGTTTCACTTCTTACCTATGTTACTCTGGTACACATACTTTTCTTTTTTAAATATAGAACCCACAGAAATAAATCAGCCTTTTGTCTGTTGAATACCGTATGTTTCGTATTTGAAACATTTGATTTTCTAAGTCTGTTTAGTTTACAACATGACACAAGCTTTTAGCTGGTGCTAACATCCACGATGGATGTTTATGCAGTGAATATTATAATTGATTACATAACTTGATAATATAGAATTAGTGCACATCACAGATATACCAGTCGTTTTGCAGCATTTTAGCAAGCTGAATAACTAAAATCCGAACATAAGGGGGTTTCCCACTAACAATTCAAGCTACTAGGGTTTCGATGACCTCTATTAACTGCAGTACCTTCCCAGTAGACCTTTCGCGTAAATACTTCTGAATGTTCAGTATTTGAAATACAGTAGAAGGAAAAAAAATTGGAAACCCAAAAGTGCACGCCTCACACGAAAAAATAGAATTACAAGCTTACAAACTTTGCTATGAATTATCGCGTTATTATCTTTACTTTATTTATAAAATAAATAAAGTAAAGATAATAACAATTAAACCGCATCGAATCAGACCGTGAAAATTGAAAGGGAAAATAATATAAAGGAAAAATATTCCTAATTATACTGAAGCGTAAGAGAAAAAAAAAAGACTCGATTGGTAAAAATTTCGGTCGTTATCGTGTTAACAAGAAAATAATCCGTAACATACAGACACATGGACGTCCAAGACGGAACTTTTTTAAACAGTTTTTTAACTAGTTTAAATAACAAAAATGGCATCAAAAATAGCATGAGTGTGAAAAATAGTGTTTTTTCTTGATATGTGTATGTATATATTATTTTACAAGTGCAATATGTGATAAATAGAGACATTTTAAGTTTGAAAAATCAGATGTTATGCGCGAAGTGACAGTAGTACCCACCTCAACGCTTCGCCTATGAGGCGTGCAAAACTCAATACGCGAGCGGCAGACTAAATTTACTTTGAACGAGTTAAATTCCGAATATTAAATACTTACTGCAAGTGGCAACTCGGAAATTTATCACCTGTCATCTATTATTAAAAATAGAGCATTTTTCGAAAGGACAACGCGTTATAATTATGAAAGCTTATCACAAAAATGGCGGAAGTTACGCTAAATCTCTCGCAAACTTCGCCAAACTTAGAGTCTAGAAAGTGCTGACGATTTGACGAGTGGTCAAAAATTAGCCGGATTTTTTTTGGAACATATCTTCTTCACAATGAAATAAAAAGAATCACAACTTATTTATTAAATATGTTTTTTTGGAACGAAGTTCCTTACGGCATGCTTGGAGGAGACAGGAATTTTGTTGCGCGACCGAACTGAAAAATATGTGATAGTAAAACCGTAAGAAAAAGTCCGTGGAATTTTACCGTTAAATGAGACGTGCGCAGACGTCGTTTGTTTTGCTAATTGTGTCGATTTTCAAACTGTCTATTTACCTCAGTGAAGTGAACACTAATTTGGAAATTGCAGTAACGTAGCTGTGTGGTTTGGGTGGTATGCTGCTCGGCTGAGACGCAAGAGGCCCGAGTTCGAATTCTAGTACAAACGGTGACTTTTTGTATGATTAATTGAATCGTGAACTTGTTAACTTCGTTCCTACCTGTCCCACGACACCACATCTTTTTTATATTAAATTGAAAATGTGCATTCTTATCCCTTTCCTGCCGCGCTTATACGAGTACGAGCGTGAGTTCGAGTTTCTAAAAATATAGCTCCTAAATGACCCTGTTTTTGGAAACCTAATCGGTACGAGACAATTGCGCGTTTAACAACCATTACGCGAATAAATATAAACCTTGCTGGTAATCAGTTAGTCAGCATCACGAGAACAACAAAGATGACTGAGTAAATAGATCATAAACAGGATTCTTTGAAAGGATTATTTGTAATAATTTTATCTATATTAAGAAAATTATATGTTTTGTAGCCATTTCGTCGTTCACAATTTTCACCCCTGAGAATTATTATTGTGTGTCATTATTAAATAGGTACTTAGGCGTTCTTTTTTAAATAAATCTGATATATACCGTTAGTTCTAATGAATAAACTCGACAGATCCCACATCCGTCCGCATAGGCGGTGATTTGGTCGAGCGCACGGACCAGGTTAAATACCTGGGATCTGTTTTTCACACGTCCAGTGACATCGATTGCGATGTCAAGTCACGCATTGCTGCCGCGTGGGCCAAATGGCGGGAGATGAACGGTGTCATTTGTGACCCTAAAATGCCGATCCAGTTGAAGGGACAGGTCTACAAAACCATTATTAGACCTGTCCTTTTACATGGCAGTGAGACGTGGCCGATATTGGAGCGACACAAGCAGGAGCTGCGTGTCACGGAAATGAAAATGCTGCGGTGGATGTGTGGGGTCACGCGGATGGGCCGCGTGAGAAACTCTCGCATCCGCGGCAGCCTTCACGTCCGTGACATTGCAGACAAGTTGCAAGAGTGTCGCCTTCGTTGGTATGGTATATGAGTGTCGCTACGTAGGTAACAAATGTCTGGCCATGTCAGCCCCGCCGGGTCCCGGTAAGAGGGGAAGACCCAAGAAGTGCTGGCTTGACGTCGTAAGGGATGACATGCGTGCCAATGGTCTCACTACAGGGGATGCCGAAGACCGTGCGAAGTGAAGGAGAAAATGTAGGAAAGCGGACCCCGGGCGTCGCGAGACGCAACTGGGACAGACGCTCGGATGATGATGAGTTCTAATGAATAATCTTTCTTTTTTCAAAATTGATGTATGAAACGGGAAATGAATGTACAACAATCTTCGAGTTTCTGAAAAAATATAGTATGAAATGTCTTCATCTTTGTGAAGTCCCGATTTAATTAAATATCTGGGGCTATCCTTCAGAGGGCTCACCCAGGACTCCTGGCTATAGACAGATGAAGGGAAACGTGTGGTTTTAGTCGGTAGGAGTCCGGCATAGCATCCATTAGGTATTCCCCATGAAAAAAGAAAAGAAAAAAAATAGGTACTCTAAGCCAGAGGTCAGCTTTGATTTGCTGGAGCTAACAGCTGTGCTTTCTTTTTGAACTTCTTTGTAAGCAATCGCTGCCTGATTCTTCCTACCACTTAATATTTTCACATATAAATTTCTAGTAAGAAATGTCTAGTTACGAGTACAAATTATTAAAAAACAATTGCGATTCATTTATTACTTTTTACAATTGTTTCATTTTCTAATAAATCAGCTGATATACAAAAATGAGGATGAAACAGAGGGTAGTTCTGCTAACAAATCACCGTAATAAATGTGTCTGTATGTGTGTGTGCCCTAGACAGTTGTATTGAAAGTGGGAGTGCTCGCATGACGACACAAATCCGGATGATGTCTGTTTGTTATCAGCGTTGAGCAGTCGACTGTACCTTTAGGGCTGCCACCAGTCGAAGCTATAATCTCATTATTTGTTAAATTCAAACGATTTAATATTATGGTCTGTTAAGGAAGATTATTATATTCTTATTCTGATTCTCGTTCGTCTTATTATCCTATAATCTAGAAAAAAAAATGTTATTCCGGTATATAATGATTTAAAAAAATAAGACTAACATTTCTATTAAAAACAATCATATTGTTGATTTTAAGTCCCTTGAAAAAGGCGAATTTGTACCCTAGTACATCAGACGCCCGCATTTTTCTGGGGCGTCCTCGAGCCATAGCTACAAGTAGCCTAAAAAAAGCGCGTCTTCAAGTACATTATAATAATATTGTAAAAGTGTATTAGTATATTTGTATCTTATGTATACATATTTCACGGCATAAGCGTAAACATTATCACGAGGAAACACGTTTGCGCCAAAATTCAGGTGTCCTTTTCCTAGTTGTGTCTGTTCTGTTCTTTTTCTAGTTAGTTTGCGTCCTTGCCTGTCTGATAGTTAGCTCCGTAGTAAAAAGACAAAAAAGGTTACGTAATATTGTTCTAATTCAAGTTATATTACAAAATTTTACTTGTCTTGACTATTCTATGTAGCTTAATTGTTTTTCTTTTGATTTCTTTACAATAATTATGTCAACTGGAAATTTACATTAATTCCATAAACATGGTAACACAAATGGGTACTATAGTAGCAATTAGTTTTGAGGGAATGTATAATAAATGCGACCTAAATGGTAGTTGACGACCCTATGTTACTGCGTCCTCGTTAGAAACAAGTTTGCGATTTCTGCGCCCTTATATTTTATTTCTATTGCAACAAGTATTATCCGCTGTCAATATTATCGACGATCGTTTCGCGGCTTCCAACTGGATTGCTTCAATTCCTCGAGCGTGCCGACCCATCGACTGTTTATGCTTGTTTGCAGGAAAATTTTCTAGTTTTTCTATTTTCTCTCTGTGATTTTGATATACGGTAGACAGCAGGAGAAACATGGAAGCAAAATTCAAAAAGAAGGAAGGATTGGAAGACCCTGGAAGAGGCCTTTGTCTCTGAACATATTGATTAATATTAATCAATAATAAGGCTATAAATAATAATTGAAATAATAAGTAAATAACTTATAGTGTAGATCTATTAATCTCGAACTTACAAATTCAAACTCCGTCAATATGAATGATATAAAATAATCATTCATATTGAAGGAGTTTGAATTTGTAAGAATTTATAAGCTACGGGACTAAATATGTGCGAAAGGAGTTCCTTTCGCACATATTTAGTCCCGTAGCTTATAAATTCTACAATAATGCATAAAATTTGTCCAATTTGTTGACATTTATGATTACAGCTCCGCTCTCTAGGGTAGTAGCATGATGTATATAAGCCTATAGCCTATAACCTTCCTCGATAAATGGGCTATCCAACACAAAGAGAACTTTTCAAATCCGACTAGTAGTTCCTGAGATTATCGCGTTCAACCAAACAAACAATCTCATCAACCACATTCAAAGCTTTTTAGTATATTAGTATGGAAATATGGATAATGCTTTTAACTATTCATTGTACGAACTTTACTTAGTACTTAGACGTAAACACACATCATTTTAATACAAGTAATTTTATTCAACTAGTCTCGTCAATTAAGTACAATTAATACGAGTACAATTAAGCTGGTAATTGACATACGTCCAATGAATACGTAAAAAACTTTCGATACATCATTAAAAATCCAATATGGTGGACAATTATAGTTATATTCGCATCATCATCACACACAAATCAGTTGCCTACGAGGGTTTTCAGTTTTTTAATGGTAAAACTAGTTGTGGTAGAAGAATATTTATGCTTCTTAGAAAGAAAGAAAAAAAGACGTTGTATATATAACACGTTAGTAACCATGTCACTTACCAACCTACCAAATCATATAGCCTTCCGTGATAAATAAGCTATCTAACACTAAAATATTTTTTTAATCCGACAAGTAGTTCCTGAGATTAGCGCGTTTAACCGAACGAACACACTGTTCAGCTTTATAATATTAGCATAGATACTGAAATAAGTGGAGTTATTGAATGCAACCGGGAATTTACGCTATGATTATAAAATAAATATCCATCACGCCTTATTCCCGAAGGGGTGGCAGAAGCATATTATATGCTCACTTTTCACCGTGTGGATTCCTGTCCCACGTAATAGGTGGTGAGCCCATTGCCGTGTTGAAATAGACAGACGCAGGTTGATAGCTACGCTATGATTATACAAACAACAAAACTCAAACAACTTTATGGCCTGAATCGCTTTGAGAAAAGTATGGTCCAGACGTGAGGTTTTCTTACTGGACTCGGTGGGGGCGCTGCTTTGCCCCCAGATTATCATTAGCTATGCTAGGTGTACTCGTAGATTTTTTGCTAGTAATATGTAGTTAATAGAAATTGGCAATGTAAAAAGATCCGAAGTTTGTAAATATATCATTAATTTAGATTGCAGTTGTAGAACTTCATGTCAACTATTAAACTTCTTTCTCCCTCTTTATCTTAGTGTATTTACTAAGAAGAAAAGAGAAAGAGAGAGACTTATTCAGGGTTAATAGGGCTTTAACGCAGCTGGGAATTATTGCTTTGTGTCGAAGCTCTACTTGGCCAATATTGGAGCGACACAAGCAGGAGCTGCGTGTCACGGAATTGTAGGTGCTACGGTGGATGTATGGAGTCACGCGGATGGACCGTGTGAGGAACTCTCGCATCCGCGGCAGCTTTCACGTCCGTGACATTGCAGATAAGTTGCAAGAGTGAGCCTTCGTTGGTACGGTCACGTCTTACGGCAACCGCCGAGCTACGTGGGGAACAAATGTCTGGCAATGTCAAAAGAGGGGAAGACCTAAGAAGTGCTGGCTTTACGTCGTAAGGTATGACATGCGTGCCAAAGATCTCACTATAGGGGATGCCGACGACCGTGCGAGAAGGAGTAGAAAATGTAGGGAAGCGGACCCCGGGCGTTGCTATACGCAAATGGGACAGATGCTCGGATGATGATGATGATGTCGAAGCCCTACTTGCGTTTGGAGCCGAATGCAGCTTTATTTGGCTGAAACAACTATAGTTTGGTTTTTGTTTTACGACATTGTTAGGAGCGATGCGAGACGTATTTCCACCCAACCCCGTAAGAACTCTTACAACGTTGCCTCGTCTGTTAGTCAGTAGATCCACTGCTAGTAGATGAGGTAGCTTGTCAAAGCTCCCTCATCTACTATCAGTTACCCGAAGATCTTAATCGTTGAATGAAGGTGTAAAGGGGGATGTACGCCCTCGTCAACTTATAAGTATTATATTTATAAGAAAATGAACCCGGATAGCCATGTATATTTTATATACCACATATCAATATACATAAAAATCAATGACACTTTTTGTTGTAATTTAATAACTCAAGAACGTGCTCACCTGTCCAAACCAATGTTTAGGCTTTGTTCGGACTATTTAGTAGATGGTTTAAGTGAAGTTTGCAAAAAATCATCAGCTAACGAAGTTGCGCGGGTCAGTTAGTATATAATAATTATGTGGTATATTATGTGATGAATATAAATAATATTCAACAGATATAAAATTCACAAATGGGATGAATGTCTTAGACTCAGAAATGCTAAAATTGTTTTCTAAATATTTATGTAAGCACTTACTTGAACAGAAGAGGCTTGTTGGCGAAGAGTCCCGAGGTCTTCTCCTTCGCGGCCTGGATCGCCTGCATTGTGATGGTCGGATGTCCCACATCAATTGACGCTCTGCACTAACGCCTGATAACACAAAAGAAATAGTTTAGTCATAAATAAACCCCATTTCGGACCATCAAGTTGACCATCAATGGTCCTTTTTTTTAGCCGTGTGGTAATCCTTATGGACTTCACCGCGCTTTTGACGAGGTGGGCATGTCGGACTCTTACCAACTACAACCACATGGCGCTCCTATGCCTTATTTCAGGACGCCCGGGTGTCCTAGAGAGCATGTCAGACATGACCAAAACTAAAAAAAATTAAATTAGAATACCAAAGAACTGCTTAAATATCTTCAAAACCAAATCAATACAAATATTTTTTGATTATTGATTTTATGACTTTTTTCTTGTTACATAATCTTTCGGTATGTATAAACGTACCTATATATTAGAGAATATATCTATATATACGTATGGAATATATATATTGAGGAGTTTTATACAAATTATATTACATAAAGTGATACATATAACAAAATTATTTAATTTAATGTTATGTAACAAATAATATAATATGTACTTACATTTTTCAGTTCCCTGGCGTAGCAGCTCTGTCGTAGCGTCTGTCGATCGTAGAACACCCCGCACGCCTCTATGCTACAGCGCTACGGCTGCGCGTAGCCCCAGCCGTCATTGGTCGTTACGTTAACAGACGTAGACGTACTTCTACCAATCCCAGCTAGTCCTGTAAATGGGCGTGGATTTACAATTTTCAGAAAATTTTCAGGATTTCCCGGAACATATTATATTGACATCAAACCCTATCAACAATGTACTAAAACACATAGGTCGCTGTAACTACATTCTTGTCCTACCAATTCATGGAATTCTTTCTAAAAGTATTGAACAAATAAGTATATTTTATACAGATAAAAAAAAATTAGTGTCTGTTTGTAATTTTAAATTAACAGCTAATCACTAAATGCATATGAGAGTATATACGGTCCTTATAAAATAAAAACATTTTTTAAATATTTTCCACTGTCTGTCTGTCACTTAGTTTCGGCTAATCTCTGAAACGGCTAAGGCGATTTTAACGGAAATGATTGATTGAGATTTCACTGGTAGATATCTGATATTATAAGAAATAACTTTAGCTGCATTTTATGCCATTATTCCTACAGGAAATTGGCGCTACGCGGGTGAAACTGCACTGTTAAATAGACTCTACAAATCTAAACGATAAACAAATTAAAACCTTAAATGTAACATGTATTTGTCACCATGCACCTTCGGTTTATTTGAAATGATTCCAAAACTTAGGGTTAGCAAACATTTTTATTGATGGCGTCCCTACTTGCTACCGCTAACGTATTGACGACTACAGTCAAGTTTTCCGCACTCCTTTGCAGTGGTGACGTGGTGTCACCACTACCGAGGTGGTCACCAACCACTAGTAATGTAATCCGTAAAACTGTGCAGGTAAACAATAGTAGTTTATGATACTGTTAGTGTAGTTTTTTTATAGTATCACACGAGTGTTATAAGACCAAGTTATGTACAGTGTCATACACTACTTTATCTACTCCCATACTATAATACGTAAAACAATATTACAAATAAAATGATGAATATAACAACAAATTAATTTTTTAAATGTCAAATGTTGATTGCGCATGCGCGCTTGCATCGCGGACTCGTTCATTGAATGATTGCCTTTTTTTTCCAAGTAGAGGTTCTACTTCCTTGGTCCAGCTGGAGGTTGTATAGGTGTATCGTTATGATTAAAAAGTTATATTATGATACAGGTGTCCATACAAGACCTGTATCGTAATTAAACTTTTTTTTTATTATTTTTGGCCTGTACGTAATGTTTGTCATAAGAATTTTGTTATCAGTTTTATAATCTTTGTATTATAGTATCAGAGTAGATAAAAGTATTATAAAATATTTTGGGACATTTATTTAAACTATCTATACAACTGATAAATATTATATTTCTAATGGCATACTGCATCATAATATGATGCAGTGGAGGTGTTAATTCAACCTTCATGTTCCCGCAGAAAAACTGCAAGAGAGTTGCTTAAATTGGGCAAGTTTTGTGAAAAGGGCTTAGTCACCAACTCTACCGAATCCCAGTAGGAGTACAAGCTATAGTTATTTTTTTTCTACTGTATATGCCAAAGTGTACTTAAAGAAAAGTAATTTCGTCTACTAGGATAGCTGCTCTAGTAGTTTGCTGGATAATCTATCCCAAATAACACAAGACGATGCCAGTTTCCCTTTTTTGTTTCTGTAAGAAGTGAAAGAAGTATGGATCGCGAAGCCTAGCGATCTGTCTTCTCTGACTACCCCGTCAGGGATATCGCGTGAAGATAGCTAGTTAGTTTAGTTATAAAATGGTGGACTTGTGGTAGCAGCGAGATTCTGGGAACAAGCCTCTTATATCTTGAATAAAACCACTTGTACTGTTTCACTTATTTATTATTTAAACCTTACCGGTTTCGCCTTACGGCGTTTTCAAAGGTTGGCACATATTTTATTATAAAGTAATAATTGGAACAGTACTAGTGGTTTTATTCAAGATATGTAGCAAGTTCCACCAAGCGCCATCAAGCAACAGTGTACTATAGAGCCGAAAATTCAGGTTCCTAATACTAAAATGTTCGTGGTTCGTGGGACTAAACTCCTTACTGGTTTCGTTGTCGCTAATAGTAAGGCCATTGGCATGTTCTGGCCATTCATCCTACACTACATTCAGCCTGTATTTATAAGTATTGTAGCGCTTTTGAAATCGGCATAGATGAACAACATACATTGTTTCTGATAAAATTTGACAACACAACTATAGTTTGACCACGACCACTGTACCGCTTACTGCGTACAAAATTGTACGCAGTGAGCGGCACGGCGGTCGCGGTCAAAGTATAATACGACGTTGAACAGTATGGCTGGAGCCCTGGTATAATATCCAAAACATTTTTGTCACTATTCTAAGACAAAAAAAAAACAAAAGTAAGACTAAAATCCGTTGAAAAAATCAATTATCAATCAAATCAATCCGTGAAAATGTCGGATTGATGTAATTGATGATTGATGTTTTCAACGGATATCAAAGTCTTATTTTAATATTATCTGATCCTGGGCTCATATTATACACTGTGTAATATATACATAAGGTTGCCTGGAAGAGATTGCCGCTAGCAATAAGGCCGCCCATTGCACTTACTGTATATAATATTGATTTCTTAGTGTTTAAATTTATTCTTGGTGTACAATAAAGCATATTAAAATTATACTATTATTATACACTTTCAAATCCTTTTGGAATGCACTTCTGACAAAATCGACACATACGAGTATAGTGAAAGATAAAAAAAGTCACCCTCACTTAATTTAAACATGGTAACAATACTCAATGACATAGTGCATTTTATACAATCAAAAAACATGAATGACATATTTTGTGAAAATCACTTGAAAAATGCTGTATCTTCACGCTGTATTCCTGGTGGGGTAGTCAGAGAGGATAGATGGTAAAGCTTCCATGCATACTTTTCGATTCATATATATTCATTAGATAATCGTTTCATACATGCTCAGCACGTCTGGGTATCCAAGCAACCTTTCAGTTTTTGAGCAATCTGCTCACATTGTCTCCACATGTAAGTCTCGGTCTACCCTAACTCCTATCCCGAGTCCCTTTGCACAGAAGATGTATATTCTTCGTCAATCGTTCCTCACACATTCGTTGGACATGTCCAAACCAATGGAGCACGCCCTTTTCCAGTTTAATGCTGACACTTTTATTTAAACCTGCCAGACATATTGCGTATCACTTCGTTGCGTATACAGTCGGGCGGTTACACCACACAATTATCCAAGTGATCGCATCTTCATAACATTCCGTTCACTCAAAAAATGAAATGCAATAAATATGAAAAAAAATGAAACACACAACTACAAAAGAAAATAAATACTCATTCATTTCTGTCGGTAAAAAATATATTCAAGTAAATAAGCGGATACACTTGTAACAAATACTTACATACCCACGAACACTAAAACACAAGAAAATTTTTACTAAGCCTTAAGCTATAAGCGCTTCAGTTATTTGCGTCAACAGTTCGCTGATATCGATATAATATCTCAATATTGAGCCGACTTCATTTCACGGACAGAGGAACTCGCAAATGAAGTTTCCTCGGTCCAGCGAACCCGAACCTTTGGTTTTATATGCTGAGTCATTTCATTCAAGATGGATGTGGCACTTTTTGGAATATATTACTAGATTTAGTAGCATCATTGATAAATTACTAAAAATTTATCCTTTTGATAGCGTAACAAATAGGCACTTGCAATACCAGAAGTAGTTCTATACTTTGTTATGTAGTGTTATCTGGCATGCACAAACAATCTGAAATAATTATGTAAAGGTAAAGGTAATAGGTAAGTTGCAAGGCATGATGTACACCACTGTAGAGTTTAGAGCCAAGTAGGTACTCGGTCTTGGCCACAATAAGTAAATATGGGGGATGCTCATCCCCTGATTCTGAAGAACAAAAACGGACTAAGGACCAATTGGGGTACACCAGCAAATCGAAACGATTTTGAAGTTCCGATTAAAACTTTTCGGACCCCAAATCCATTTGGAGCGTATTAGGTCAGAAAGTATACTTCATTATTCAGGCCCTTTAGATGCGGAAATAAAAATTTAGAGATATTAAACATCTTTAAATATACACTTACTGTCCGTTATGAAGAAGTCTATCTCGTACCTTGTGACCTTTTCGGGCTTCGCTTCGCCAAATCCATTTTCTGTGGCGCTTTTTATTAAAAAAGAATTCATTAAGATGAGCCTCATGGATTCGAAAAAGTTAATAAGCTCTGTGCACCACGCTATTAAGACCGATTTCACCGCATTGTTGTAGTCCCACTTTGGCTATAAAGTACCCCCATAGCAACGTTGTAATCAGCCTTAGTAGTACCGTATAATGCTGTCGCTATGTCCTCATGCACGGCTTCAACGGCCTCGTCAGTGCCTTCCGAGGTCGAGGAATACACTGAAGGTGTTCAGGAATATCTATCGGTGAGCACTGCTGCTTCCACAACGTTGCTATAAGAGTCATTTATCATAAAACCGATACCGCCCTTGAAGTAATGCCTGCTTTCACCTTTCCGAAAGAGAAAATGGACGCAAGGATTAGTGTGTCTTCCCCCTTTCTTCGGAGCTGGCATAAACTCAATATGGGCTAGTTTATGCTACCTAGTTCTCCTCAAGTTCGGTATGGCGCTCGTCCAGCCGTGGGGTATTTCCATAAGTTGCCAGAGTCAATCGTGTATCCTGCCTTCTGTAGCCCGCAGATTCTTAACATCCCCTCTTCCACCGTCACCCCGATTGCTACCATAAATAGAAAAAACAGTGGAAATGTCGGGAACTGGAACCCGTTTCTTGTTTCTTCTTGTTTGTGCCTTCATATTGGGAGGGTTTTTCCTTACTATACTACGCTGGCCAGACGGGTTGGTACAGAGATTTGTCCCGAATTTTCCTTTTCTTCGCCTTGGCCTCGTCTGTTAGTCAGCTGGTGCACCATTCGCAGGTGAAGCTTGCTTGGACCCCGAAGATGTAGGTAGGGTCCTATCGTATTTATAACATAGATCTTAAGTGTTGATAGATTATTAAAAATATAGCATTGAAAATATAGCAATGAATTTATTTTTGAAAATATTGTGCGATCTATCCAAAAAAATACACATTAATACAAGTACTGGAAAAACCCCCCTCCCTCCCCCCAAAATTAAAACTTGGCTACGCCCGTGATGTACACTACCATGAAAACCTCACGACTAAAATCATTTTAGTTCATTCGTAGCTCTTATCCATGATTTATATTTCTGCGCTCACTGAATAACGTGTTTGAATCAGCATATCTACCAAGCAGAGTGTTTTAAATTATATTGAATGGCATTTTTAACCTATAGCTACCTTTCTTTGACTTATTATTTTTGTTCTGTTTCACTTAATAAATTTTAAATTGAACAGCATTTTATATTTATTTATAAGTGTGAATTCCAAATAGAACAAAATTAACAAAAAAAAATAAAGAATCAAAAGAATGGGAAACAAGAATAGAGAACCGTGCATGTTATAACTGAAGTATATATAAACCTAAATCTCTGGAACTTCTTGTAAATTCATTATTTGCAAGATTATTCATCAAAATGACACATTCGAAAGTCTATTTCAAATGATTAAATTCCTGATCTTACGAACAACAGTCTTTATTTCATACGTTATAGGGTTATAGGTTAAATGTGGTCATGACCCGGTCTTGGCTTTCTTCAGAAAATGCTTTTGAAACTCACACTGAAACATAACTGGCATGTGAATAGCACATTTTACGGTGCATGCTGAGTAGGGATTTCTTGATATAGAGCCTAGGCGTTATAATCGTCATTATTGGTAGCTAATACTGATCACGGTATCGAAAATTACGGGGATTCCTTTCCAAATTGTACCCAGTTCCAGTCTAGCTGTGAAGGTAGAAACTCGATTTCAAGTTGCTCAATAGATCATACGGGGCCAATAAGCAAGCTGCTACTACAAAAAGCTGTTGAATGACACCTATAAAGAACTCAGTACCAGAAACACAAACAACATGCTGAGAAAGGTTAACGTCACCAAAGCTTTTTTTCTAATATCTTGCCAATTTCTGGCACAATGTTTTATCAATTTTATAATAATAAACAAATAATGTATCATGGTTGTGTATATGGTTAATATTCTAAGATAGTTTTAATTGGTAGGTATTTTGAAGTGAAAACTTCTTACAGCGCGGTACGCATATTTTTAGATGAGTTAAAATCTCTGGACTCGCGACACCGTTACCAAGACGCTATAAAAAGTTTTAAAGTATTAGATTGATAATTTTGAACTCTGTTATCAACCTTCACTAGCTCAGTTGGTAGAGTGGTGGATTGTAATTGGTTATAAATTGGAATCCATAGGTCGTTGGTTCAAATCCGGCTCGAAGTAACTCTTATTGTAATTCTTTTGGATTTCTTTTTGTCTTTTACTTAAAGCAATTGGGTTTCAAAATAGTAATTGTGTCATCATCATCACTAACGTCAATCACGGTACATTTTTAAAGTGCAAACCGCGAGCTCGTCTATATAAATAAATTATTTATAAATTTAGTTTTCACTTCTGTCGGCACTCCCGGAGTGCAACCCGTAATATTTTTATTATTTGCTGTCTACTGTCGAAGGAGTTAACATTATTTAAACACTAAACGTACTTATTTAATCCTCCGTATTATTTTATCCCTTTGTAAATATTTTAGTCCTGTCGATACGTATTCAAATATAGCTTTTTTTATGTTTTGTCTTGAAAACCTTGTACGTGATTTTATCAGAGAGTATTATGAGATGCTAAGGGCCGCCGCCCACTCGCGCTGATCGACCACTTGCCGATATGGCGCACTCAGCTTTTATCGACTCTCATCGCTCACCACTTTACCGTGCGCATGCATTTGAATGACCCTTCAAACAGAAAAAAAAATGCTACTCTTAACCAGTCTCCTAAGAAGATACAAATTTGACAATAATTGCAAAAAAATAATAGTATTCTTTTTGTTTCATGTAGTTTGATTGCTATTTAAAAGTATTGACCACCATCTTGTTCGAAATTCATATTCATAATTACAGTACAATAAATATCAATTTTATTTTAAATTATTAAATTTATTCGAGAATTATATTAAAGTCAAAAAGCTCAATAAAGTATTTTTCTTGATTATGATTTGTGTATAACATTTCAATATTATTAAATATTATATAATCTATGTATTATAAAAATCAAACAAATAAATAGACCATAAAATATTCTAAGTCTATATATCTTGTCCAGTTGATATTTATAAGTACATTGTACACCTACACTTATCGTAACCCTTTACACGTTACACGCGACCAATACATATAAATATTATGAATGGTCACCACTTTTCCCTCGAAATGGTGTATAATCTAAAATTACTTCCACCACCTTATTCACATATCCACGATGCATAGAAGTTAACATTCGATAACTATATTGTCGAAAATCGCAATTCTGTGACACCTCATAGCTTCGTCTAACGGTACCTTTTTCCAGACGATTGCCTATCGCCACCACTACCTGGGGTGTCATCTCGCCCTGTCTTACTTACGCGTTTCCAATCGCTCTGTCCCCCTTCTCCCCGCTATTTATGACTTATTAACTCCTCTAAGGTATCATGGCAACCGCTCCCACGTCACTGCGCCGATTTAATATAGAAAATTGTGAATTCAATCGGAAATAACAGTTCGAGGCAGTATATTAAATTCTTCATGCTCGTGGCAACTTTGAGTCTATTAAGCTTAATTTAATGTTATAAGCTCAGACTCATTGTATTATATGTTGTAATTTAATTAGTTTGAACATTTTAAAAGGCAGGTGAAGGTAACAACTGATTTGTAACAATTTTAGTGTATTTTTACATAATTCTAATCGGTTTTATGTAGTTTACCGTTGCTATCAAATCAGCTAATCGCTATCTGTTTCTGAACGTAGTGCTCTCTCAATTTTCGCCATATTGATAACGTACTGTCTGCTTGTGTTTTCTTATCTTCGCATTGACCTCGTCTATTATTCAGTGGGTGCTATTATTATAAATACTATTATTATACTATATTACTTTACTATTATTCAGTTGGAAGCACTCGTGGCCCCGCGGTCTCAGTGTTCTGTAAACGATCACTGAGTTACGCAACTTTCACTATGGCTGGTACTCGAATGGGTGACCACTTTGTGGCATTTACATTTGCGAGCGTTTCCGTGCACGTTAAGCTGTTGGTCCCGGTTGCCAGTAAAATGGCAGTCGTTAAGCCTGGTTGAAGGCCTTATGGGCGGCTTAAAAATTTCAACAGCAGGTAGCCACAACCTGCGTCTGTCTATTTCAACACGGCAATGGGCTTTCCACCTATTACGTGGGACAGGAATCCACACGGTGAAAAGTGGGCATATAATATGCCTCTGCCACCCCTTCGGGGATACGGCGTGATGGATATATATTATTTTTATTTTATTTTATTATTCAGTTGGTGCACCAACGGCAGGCGTGGCTGGCTTAGGTCCCAAGGACCATTCTTACCGCACTCCAACGGTTAATAATTAGCATATAAATACGTAAGTTACAGGTATATAGTGGGAGTACAGAAAAGCGGCGAAACGATAATCGTTACTTATAGCGTGGGGCGCAGAAATGACCAGCGCAATATGCTTTTCAAGTTCTTCGAGTGGCAATGACTCTTTTTAATAAACAAATTCTTTAAGAAAAAGTTCCACAGAAACAAGTATCTTAAAGGTTTTCCACCCTAACTAATTATGCATGTATTTATATACTAGTGGCTCCGCACGCGTGGTGAAGTTTTACCATTCCCGTTTCCCACAGGAACTTCTTCCCTTAATAAAAAGCAGCCTATGTACTATTCAGATGTGTAAGCTATATTACTGTAAAGTTTCATCAAAATCCATTCAGTAGATTTTGCGTGAAAGAGTAACAAACATCCAGTAACAATATATATATATATATATATATATAAAGATATTTATCAGCTGTCTAGATTACAAATTAACCACCCAATTTATATAATAATTGCATATTATATTAGCCTCATTCACTGCTGGATCCTGTACCATATGCGTTTTCTTTATTTATCGCGCTTGCGTATTTCCGCAAACGGTGTGTGATTTGGACATACAAGCAGCGTGTGTGTCTTTATGGGACAAAGACGCACCGGGGATGGACATCATCATTGATAATAATATCTATTGTTCTAAAGAAAAGGGTTTTAAAGTTATAAATCTTTTTTATATAAAAAAGGCCCGATACCAGTCATGTCGGCGCCGTGCCGTGGTGGCCACATGTTCATATCAATTTTAGGATAAGGAAAATTATAAATATTTTTAAATCGATTTTATTTATTGAAATCCTGTTGTTATATAAAAAAAACCAATTGAGTCACAGATATACTTCTTACTAATATTATGAATGCGAAACTTAGAAAGAATGTAAAGATTTAGGTTTGTTACTCTTTCTCATTTAGAATAAAAAATATTTGCTCCGACCCGGAATAATATAGCTTATGCATCAGAATAACGCATGATTTTATCTTGGGAACAAGTTCCTGTGGAAAACGGGAAAGCTTCTCCACGCGAGTGGAGCTGCGGGCGTCAACTAGTAAATATATATGTAGGTATATCGGTAAACTTCGACTCATGTAACAAAGTGAAAAAGTAAATACTTTTGGACTAAAATGACTAAATAGTAAAAATGGGTAAATATAAGTCGAGGTTTTTGAATTGCAAATAGTAGAGACACCCTACTATGACTACTAATATCCACACACAATCTACCTACGGGTATTAATAAATACGGGTATTTACTGAGATCACTACTGGTGTGCCGATGTTAGCATAGCTATTGATTCGCAAAAATGTTCGGCAGCAGTCAAAGTGTTAATTTGGGCTAGATGATAACAATGTCCCAAAATGTTTCCTTATAATTATTAGATACACTGTCCCATTCATAATTATTATTAAGTAAAACTTACGCAAAACTTGTGAATGATGAATACAGGTTCAAAAGGCAGAGTTCAAATTAAATGCACCAAGGAAGTTGCCAAGTACAGTGATCTATGCAAATTTCAACAAGTACAAACACAAAAAATGTCATATACTAGTATATGACATTTTTTGTGTTTGTACTTGTGCCATATTATGTTGTAATTACTAACTATTTGCCTGTTACCTCTCACCGAAAATGTACAACATTGGATTTAAATAAATTATATATAATAAAAAAAACTAATACCTACCTACTAGTACTTCATATTTATTTGATTTTATATGTCTATCTAATATCGACACGCATTCCGAAGCGACGGTGAAGAGCAACGAGCATCACAATCCGAATCCTCTAGCTCCAGATTGCGGTGTTTGCCAACCGATCGTTCCTTGGGGACGCAACTCAACCAGTTTTCGCTCACAAAGCAATAAAATACCCCTAAACCCTCCAATATTTATTGAGAGCTCGCTGATAGAAAATACGAGCTACTGAGTTATTAGATTTTCAGTTTTTATAGGATGTTATGTTTCAGTTTTCTATTTCTTAAGATATGCAATTAGACAAAATATATTTTTATTGGAAATAATAAATATTATATTACTTTGTTTTGATTCAACACATGTAATTTTAATGATAAAACATCTCCAAGGTTGCAAAAATTTGTAGCAGACTAATTACAGTTAAAAGGAACTCTAACACAATCGTAAATTAATGTAATGAAAGTTATACATTAATTAATATATTTTTATTTTTTTCGGACCATTTAACATTATTATTAGTTTTTTTGGTACTTCAAAATCATAGTAAATCATTAACCCAAACACTAGCTGACCCGACAAACGTTGTTTTGTTTATAATTATGGAGAGGGCCACACTTATAAATAAGGGTGAAAAAATAGTTTACGACCTATTCTCAGACTAACCAAATATACAAAAAAAACTATATAAGTATCAGTTAAGCAGTTTTCGGAGGAGTTTAGTCACAAAACAAACACTGAAACGAAAATTTTAAGTAACTATACTATTATAAGTGTGAGAGTTTGTAATCTTAGTTGGGTACTTACTACTAATTCAAAAGTATCATAAATATTTATAAGTAATATAAATAAATATTTGAATCTTATTTTTCTTTTATTCTTTTCAGTACTCTCATTGCTAAAGGAATGGAATCGGTTTATTTTAATTATATAATTAATCACTCAATAGATTTTAAAAAGACAAGTTCATCTTGACGGATCCTCAAGCATCCATTGCCAGATTACACATTCATTCTCTCCTGATAAATATATTTCGTCAGTCTACATTCATCCATCCCCTCTACGTGTTCGAACTACCTACGCATCCCATTTTCTATCTTAGTCATTACATCCTCTGTCATACCGCAATGTTCTCTTATTACACTGTTCCTTTCTATGTCTTTCAATTTTACTCCAGCTATACTCCGCAGACTTCTCATTAACATTGCATTAATTTTACTTCTTAACACGGCAATGGGCTCGCCACTTGTTACGTGGGACAAAAATGCATACGATGAAATGTGGGCGTTTAATATGCCTCTGCCTACCCCTTCGGGGATAAAGACGTAACAATATGTATGTATGTATATATGTAATTTTACTACTATCTTCTTCTGCCACACTCAACTTTCACTGCCATACATAATTGTAGGTACAAGTACTCCTGCATGTTCTCAGACACGTTCTGACTTCTCATAAAGCACGCCCAATTCTTCGTTCAATGTCAGAATCACACTTTCCATGTCTCGCAAATTTTGAACCTAAATATATAATTTTTTTCACCTGTTCCACTCGTTTTCCTTCCACAAACAGCCAGCAATCCAGCATACTTTCCTCTCTTTCAAAAACTATTAATTTCGTCTTGTTTACATTCACTTTCATTCCTTTGCCTTTTTAGCTCATCATGCATAATGTTAACCATGCAACTCCTCCGCCGATGATGCTAGTATTACATGAACATCAGCGTAAAGGAGGCATCTGGCAGTCAAATCATTCATTTTTAAAGCATACTCACTCTTCAGATTCTTCAGATCTTTCAAGCAACTGTCCGTGTATAGGTTAAATAGCGACGGCGACGCTACAACAACTTGCCTCACATCTTTATCAATGTGTAAAAGAACTGTGCAAGCTCCGTTGATCCTTACACAAGCACTGGAGCCCCCATAGGGATTGCGTAGAGACTGCTCGTATCAAGTGACTGTTTACTCCATACTTGGCCAGTATTGACCACGTTCGTTCCTCACCACTCTGTCATATGCCTTTTCCAAGTCTACAAATATGCAATAGACCTTTTGACTTTTTGCCAAACGTTTTTCGGCTATGCATCGCAAGGAAAAGACCTGATCCGTACATCCCCTTCCTTTCATAAATCCTGCTTGTACCTCCCACATTTTTACTTCAGTTTTAATCATCACTCTTTTTATCAAAACTTATGCATTCAATTTACCGACGATGCTGAGCAAGTTTATGTCGCTGTAGTTTTTGCACTCTTGCTCTGACCCTTTTCACTTGTAAAGCAGCACAATGATAGCCCTACACCAAATGCCAGATCAAATCCAGCAGCCTTACCCAATTTTATAAAGGGACTCCTTATATTAATATATTTTAAATTTTCATATTTTAAGGTTATTTAATAATTTGTTGTAAATAAATGTTAGTGTTTGATGGATTTAGTGATATCTAACTGTGGATCATAATAAGCTGCTTTAATTCAATGCTTCCACAATTTCTTTCATTCTTATGATGCTTTTGTTGCCAAGTTCATTCATTTTACAAAAACTAACTTATGCTTGCATATCCTCTTTTTCAAATAAACTTTTAAAATACCCCTTCCATCTTTTTAGCACACACTCTTCTCCCCTCAAATAACTGCTATCGTGGTTTCTGATATTACTGAGTTTCGATAATGTTTGACCAACTCGCAAATTTTAAAGATTTCAAAAATAATTTAATGTTCTCCTGGAAATTATCAGATAATCTGTTATTAAATTCATTCCTATCATTCTCATTCTCTCTTTTTATAATCACTTTTGCAACTCGTTTATACCTTTTATATTATTTGCTATTTTCACATCCTCATCCGATGCCTTCTACATTATTTGATTGACCTTTGTAGTCAGCCAGTCCAACCATGCTTTCTTAACAACGCTTTCATGACTTCTGCACACATTCTCTTTACCTTACATCCTTGGCTCCTCTTATTTACCCCACACACTTCCACTGCAACTTCCACTAGACCTTCCTTTGGCGTCTTCCATATATCTTCAGTGTCACATACTTCTTCTAAATTTTTAAATTTCTCACTCAATTTACTCACAAATCCTTCTTTTATACTAATGTCTTGCAAATTATCGACTTTTATCCGCTCTAGTACACTTAACGGTTCACACACACGATGCCGCCACCGTTGACACAGACCTCTTACTCGGCTGATAGGTAACTAAAAAGTGATCTGTGTCAATCCCGGCACCGCGGTATGCCCGGGTGTCTAACACTTTATTTCTTAGTCTTGCGTCAACAATCACAAAATCAATCATACTTCTCTGGTTTTTCTCTTTTCTAGTATATAAATGGATATATTTGTGGTTAAATATGATGTTAGTTACCACAAGATTACTTTCCAAACATACTTCAAGCAAATTCTTACCATTTTCATTCACTCATTCGTAATCGAACTTGCCCAATACACTTTCCTATCCATCACGCTTCACACCAGCCCAACCATTAAAACCACCTAACATAAAATTCTGTCGTTCCGTTTGCAGTTACTCAGAATATCGCTTACACTCTCCCATAATGCCTGCCTCTCACTTTGGTCTGTTGAAGATCGGTGCCACCGCGCATCTTGCGGAGCATAAACTTCTAACACAAAGATGCGGGTAAGCCCAATCTTCAGCCTCAACCAAAGGAGTCTTGGGCTCACACATTCACATTCTGTCACACATTTACTCAATCTCGCCGACAGTAGTACACCGACGCCTTGGCACGCTGTATTGGATGTGGCTGCACCTGACCAGTACGCCGTATAGAGTCCATGTATAGTGGTTTGACATCCATTCCTTTTTGTTTCATTCACACACAAAATATCAAGCCATCGCTCTTGCATCATCTCACATACCTCATCACTTTTGTCTTTCTTTCCTCATCCAACATTTAATGCAGCAAAGTGGCTATCACCAACCTACTTTCAGCCTTGATGGGAATATGACGCGGCGGGTGGAGAACCACATCTCCGGATTTATATACTTTCAACATCCATAAGCGTTCCCCTGAGATGCTAGAGAAATTTATAGTCCGCCTAGACAGAGCCCCGCTTGTCTAAATAAGGCTAGCCTTATTCTGGGGTCGCCCGGTCCCAGAGTAATCAGGCACGTTACGACTAGGCTCGCCCCTAGTCACGCAGGTCATCGTCACGGCAACCTTGGCTTGGCGGAGAAAGGATGGGGAGAGGATAACGTAGGTAAAGGATTAGAATATAAGAAAAAGGATAAGGTAGGAAAAGGACTAGGATAAGGTAATTTAATCTAAACTTTCTGTATTCCAATCCTAACAATATCCAGCAGCCAGGACAGTTGTTACACGCTTTATTATCTTTTTTTTGTATATTTATAGATATTAAAATATATTTTGAATACTTATGATTGTATTTAAAATGTATAATAAAATGATGAATAATCATATTCTATAAAACACAAAAATCCTTTTAAGACACGAAGTAACCTAATTATAAAACATAAAAATTCATATTCCGAGGACATATGCTTACATACATATTGATTGATTTTTATCATAATGTATTATGTATATAGTATATACATAATACATTATGATAAAAATTATTATTTATATTATTTTATAACTAACTAACTAACTATCTTCACGCTGTATCCCTGACGGGGTAGTCAGAGAGGACAGATCGCCAGGCTTCGCGATCCATGCATACTTCTTTCGCTTCTTCGAGATTCATCAATCGCTTCATACACGCATGTCTGGGTATCCGAGTACTTTTGACCTTTCCGTTTTTGAGCAATCTGCTCACGTGGTCTTCATATGTAAGTCTCGGCCTTCCCTGACTCCTTCTACCCTCTACTTTTGAACAATATATATTCTTCGTCAATCGTTCCTCACTCATTCGTTGAACGTGTCCAAACCAACGGAGCACGCCCTTTTCCAGCTTAACGCTGACACTTTCATTCAAACCTGCCATATTGCGTATCACTTCGTTACGTATTCGGTCGGCCAAGGTAACGCCGCACAATTTTCGAAGTGATCGCATCTCCACAGCATTCAATTTACTTTCATGCATCTGCTGACATACCCAGGTTTCACTACTGTAAAGCAAAGTTGGCACTAGCACTGCGTTATGAATCGCCATTCGTGCTTCTTTTACGATGCTTTGTCGCTTTACTAACTGGGACAATGCACCGTTAACTTTATTTCCGGCAGCTACTCGCCGTTCTACATCCGAATCACATCTTCCATCCGCGCTAAACATACTTCCTAAATACACAATTTCATTCACTTGCTCTAGACGTTCCTGGTTTACCCTAATCTCGCATTTAGTTCTTACGTCACCTCTTTCAAATACTAGAACCTTAGTTTTACTTGCATTCAAGCGGAGACCCTTACTTTCACACCCCTCTTTCATATTAGTGACTAATGCCTGTAGGTCGGCTTCTGATGAGGCCATGAGCACCGCATCATCAGCGTACAGCAGACGGTTTACTGTAAAGTCACCCAAATTCATACCCATATTAAAATCTTTCAACTTCTGTAGGCAGCTGTCCAGATACACTATGAACAGCCAGGCGGACATGACACATCCCTGTTTGACGCCTGTACAGACATCAAAAAGAGGTGACACATCCCCCCCCTACTCGCACGCAAGCCTTACAGTCCCTATAAAGCGACTGTATTGCCCGCAGTAGCGAGCCGTCCACACCATATCCTGGCAGCAAGTCCCACAGCGTTTCTCTCACAACGTTATCAAATGCTTTCTCTAGATCCACAAAAGCGCAGAAAACCTTCTGGCTAAGAGCCAGAAACTTTTCCGCGATTATTTTATTTATTTTTATATTATTATTTTATTATTTTTATTTTTTATTACATTATTATTTGTATTTATTTTTATTATATTTATGTATATATGCTATACGCTGTATTCCTGACGGACTAGTTAGAGAGGTAGCCGTCGCCAAGCTTCGCGACATACTTCTTTCGTTTCCTGCAGATTCATTAATCCTTTTGACCTTTTCATGTGTGATATAAGATCAATAATGATCAAACGTCAATAGACGATGAACAATGTCGATCAGTTGGCCTACGTTTGATAAGAGGTAGTTATAAAAATATCATTTACAAGACATCAATCGATATACACGACGTCCATTGTCACAGTACATAATACCGACGATACAGTCTTGTATCTCTTTTACTCATTTTAAATACACAGTAATATTGACCGATGATACATAGCAAAGTACTAAATAGCTATATGTTAATGAGAATTCAGGTGTGCTCTGAACGGGCGGCGCTTATTCCAGCCCCGCCTACATTTTCCAGTGTCTTGCTCTGTTCACTGGAAATTGAATAAATTAATGCTAAATTTAATAACTCTATTAACGTTTTGTCGACGCAAACAACTCGTGACGTATAATAGTTGAAACATTTTCAGGGGCGGGAGCGTGATTAGATTAGGTACGTTCAACGTTTAGGGGGGACGAAAAAGCTTTCCATAATGATTAATATCATGATACAAATAAAATGCTGTATAAAACAAAATTATTTACTGTGGGTTTTTGAAGTAGGGTCGCAATTGTTATAAATCCTATAGCTAGTAATGGTTTTCAACTGCCTTCAGAAAGTAGTGGTTAGCAATTCAGATATAAATTTTAGTAGTATTTTTGTCTAGTAATTTCTGAGAAATAATTGAAATGTTTCTCTTACTGCTCTATAGTCAAGTGTTTATGCAAGCAAATTAAATACACTTTGAGACCGGAAGCGCAACTAGCCAGAGGAGAAACGGTTCTTAAACGCCCTCCTCCACCGTGTCTGTGCGGGCCCCACTTGGCCGTCTACAGCACTCTCTTAAGACGTAGCTATCATTGTTCTGAAATTACCAATTTTTTTTTATTTTAACTGCTATAACTTGGTTTCCATGTATTTATAAGCCCCATACCTAACATCAAGTCTAGGAACGTCCAGTGACGTTCATCTCTTCATCTTAATGTATTCCCAATTGCTTCAAAAACCTACCTGGATCCGGAGTCACTTTTATTTGGAGTAGTTATTCTTTGACATTTCATTTTCGGCGGTGTTGGGAGCCACCGCCGTCTGACCTACCAACCCTGTAAGGGCGCCTGCAATGTTGCCTCGTCCATTAGTCAGCAGGTGCACCACTAGCAGGTGAGGTCGCTTGTTCCATGGAGATTCTGGTGTAGCCCCTTACACCCTACTATGAATTTTAGATTAGGAACTAACTATGACGTCACACTTTATTAAAGACAAATCAGTTTATCAGCCGAGTCCTGGACTATAGTGACCGGCGGGGCGATACCGACGGCGACCGGCAGTACAATGGTTAATCATATTTTATATGATATCGATATAACTTAGGGTCGTATTCCAGAACGCTTCTCAATACTCAATCGACGCTTGAGGCTACTTTTTATACGGCAAAAACTAGCCTCAAGCGTTGATTCAGTCTAGAGAAACGTTCTGGAATACGGACCTTAGTCCTCTATTCGGAGTCTCGACTTTAAATTTACGATTTCACTTCTTTCTTATACTACTAAGGTATTACCACCTGATTAAAAGTGGTAACCATAGCCTAAGGACATTTCAACACTAGAGCTAGTACACTTACAATAGCATCAATATTGACAACCAAAGCGTAAGACGCTTACTCGTACATAGTGCATGATTACTTATTTATAGAACACTGAGTAAATAATTTTTTCAGTTTGTAACTTACCGAAAATTTGTAACGGAAATACCGAAAACAGCATCCTTGGACGCTGTATTCAGTATTCTGCGTTACAAGTTTTCGGTTTTTTTTTATATATATATTTGGCATGACAAAATGGCGTCGCCTGCCTGATGGTAAGCAAAGACGACGACCCGTAAATGAGGGCCGCCATCTCAAAGTGCGTGTTGAGATAGCGACAAGGAGTAAATTAACAAACGATTTATCAGTCGTACTTTTTATCCCGAAGTAGTAAGCAGAGGCATACTGTACGCCCACATTTACACGTAACGTACGTAACAGGTAATTAGCGCATTTCCGTATTGAAGCAAACAGGAATTAACAAACGATACCTACATTATCCTGCACGATGTACAGTCAGCACTTTTTGTGCCTACCCCTCCTGATAGACCCTGACTAAGTGTTCGCTACGTATCTGGATAGTATACTGGTGAGGTGAGGGCATAAAAACGCTTCAATGGAGATGGTAGTTTGTCAGAGGGTCGCGGAGATACACTACACCGCACGTCTACTCTTGCATTGGTCACTCATACACCTGATCGGTGTTTCTACACCTATCTAGAGGACATGTCTAACGGCAGTTTCTAAGGCCAGCCCTACTAGCTGCGTTGGAACACTTCCATCAAAGGCTCCACTCACAGGTTTATTTTAAGTGGATCATTGTGTTGCTCAATTTTTTACGGGACATGGTGACTTTAGGAATAACCTACATGTGTGTACTACGGGTGTAGGCTGATCGTGTCACCGATCTGTAAGTGTTCAACAGCTGAGTATAAATGTCCATCACATACTCTGGGTGTAGTATTTGGCGTATGGAGCGATATAATATGCTGAACAGTTTTTTTCAGTCAGTCACGGTTATTACATAAATATGTAGATATTCATACCATGCAGTAGAAACGATAAAGAGAACAAAAAAATACAAACAGTCGAACATAATATAACCTCTACCTTTTTAGAAGCCGGTAAAAATAGTCTTGACGCTTACGTGGTAAATTCTAATATTTTAGTTGAATTAGAATATAGCGACCAATTCAACTAAATTTAAAAAGCTACATTTATTGTTAGTGATTATTGTAAAATACTTTTTATGATGATTGATGGCACTTGGTGTAACTTTCTTCATATGTGTCATGTGATACAAGTATCAACCTTTCAAAATGCTGTAAGGCGAAATCGGCCAGGTTAAAAAGTAAATTTTGTGGAATAGTACAGTTGATTTTAATTACTAAAATTATATATAAATTATTACTTTAATCCTTTCTTTATTTACCTCATTCTCTTTGTACAAAAACAGAAAACAATTTAATAAATAATAATTTATTTAAAAATATTTCTTACCTTTCGAACAATTTTCCAGCACACAAAATATTTACCCTAAATATATTTATTTGACTATACACATTGATAAGATACTAAGAATTACATTTAAATATCGCTAATTGATAGATATTTTATATAGATATGTCATTAATATTAATTTGATATGTTTTGTATTGATATTCGTTAGAGTGGTTGTTGTATTTCATACAATTTACTCTAATTCAATACGTAAACAGTGAAATGTATTCAGATATGTTTTTATGAAGAAAACTGTCACTAATAGTTTTCCGGGGGAACATCACTCTTTAGGGAACCTTGAAAATCACTGTAGGAGATAATTTCGCGGTAATATAGTGTTGTACATTATCGGTATATCGTCGTACTTGCGGTGTTGTTACCGGTAAAGCCACCCTTAAGAGTGATGCGCCCCCGGCAGGCGCGCCACGTGACTGCCGGCTCGCTTCAGCTTTGTGTTTACATCCATCCCCCCACTCGTCCCACGAAGCACCACCCCGCGCTCCGTCCCTGCTCTTTATATTGTTTGCAATATTTTTTATCAGGAAAACTACATATTTAATAGAACTATAATACAATATTATATTTCACTCTTGTTCCAAATAAGGAAGTTTCGAAAGCCGATTAAAAAGCTCTTCCGAATTAGTTTGGGTTTTGTAAACTACGGGAAAACTTTTGAGCAAAGCCTCTGGTAAAAACTCTGGATGCTTTACAGCGATGTCCTGTTGACTAGCTAATAATTATCGAGGTATGACACTGCTTTTTTATTATCATTGCTATCATGATGAGAGTTTCTGTCATCTCTAGACTCTACGTTACCAAGTGCTAAGCGTCCAGGGTGCGCCGAGCATAAGGGATGTGCTTAGTGAGGACATTAGTGAGGGACATGAGTTTAATAGCCAGGCTCTATCTTAGGCTTATTATTATTGCCAGTGGTATAATCTGTACCTTTGAGAATGCCGTGAGTACCTGTTGTGGAACAGAACAGGTGGTGTTATTTAATAAATCATTAACATTTCTTCTTTAAAAAAAATATTCATTAAGATTGAGGTGAAATATGGCCAGAAAAGCTTTAATTTACATTAAGTTATTAATAAATACCACGGTAATCCTTTTGCGGAAAAATATTTTTAATGTACAGATATTTTTATTACATAGATAACTTATTAAATATCATAATTTGTTACATTCTCTTTACAAAAATATATTTTCACAATTTTGATAATGAAACAATTAATGAATTTGCAGGAAGCGAAAAAAGTACCTATGCATTGATCGAAAACCCTAGTGATCTGTCCGCTCTGGCTGCCCCGTCAGGTATAAAGCGCGAAGATATATATTTATGTATATATATATATATATATATATATATATATATATATATATATATTGATATATGTATTGTTAGAACTAAAATGAAGTTTGCACTAGCAACACCGAATACAGCCTATATAAAGAGAGCCGAGAGTCACTTCTGCCTCTATTCTCTGTATATTTTCGTAGCGTGCGATAACTCTGTCGGTCATTGTCACTATTATTTGCATTGTAATTTTCAAATTGAAGTCTTAAAACTACCAATCTGCGTTATTATTTACATACATAC
Organism: Thumatha senex; assembly: GCA_948477245.1. Classification (NCBI taxonomy): domain Eukaryota; kingdom Metazoa; phylum Arthropoda; class Insecta; order Lepidoptera; family Erebidae; genus Thumatha; species Thumatha senex. The sequence goes on along the minus strand of OX419731.1, from coordinate 14,787,480 downwards.
ATTCATATTGTCACGCCTTTATCCCCGAAGGGGTAGGCAGAGGCATATTAAACGCCCACATTTCACCGTATGCATTTTTGTCCCACGTAACAGGTAGTGAGACCATTGCCGTGTTGAAATGGACAGGCGCAGGCTGTGGTGACCTGCTGTTGAAATTTTTAAGCCGCCCATAAGGCCTTCAACTTAGCTTGGTTTGGAAGTACGGAACTGGGGTGGGTCTAAAGGGCCGAATGAATTTAGTAAAATAAAATAAAAATGTGTCTATATTAGATGTTAAATACGGAAGAAATTTTGAACCCGTTGCCTTTTTAATGAGGTGGTAACAAAAAGGCTAAAAGGTCTTATGTGCTAGACATTAATTAGCACGACCAATTAAAGTCCTGGTAGTCTCGGACTAGCGTTATTATTTATAACAGTATATAATTCAAGTATTATTGCCTCTCATCAACCCGTGACCACGGTTTGTGCTATCCAATCGAAACGTTGGAAAGTACAAGATAGGATTTTTACCTAATAATATACTCGTACGTCGCGATAAGACTGGAAATTTATATATTTTAATCAAACATTGTTAGTATTGAATGCCGAAATCCAGCTAATAATTCTGAGAGACGTTTGCCCAATTTGCTCGAGTGGAAACTAAGATAAGGGGATTGACGCCATAAAAACAGAATTACCGCCATGCCCAGTAAATTGAAGGAGGAAAATCATTTATCATAGTTAAGCCAAACACATCGTTTATCTGATTTATTTATACGTTCATTATTTTCTATAACTACTGTAATTTTATTGTGTTTTAATATATTTCAACACATTTGCTCGTAAAATGGGTCTATCCAATAGATGAAGATTTTGCAATGAACCCAAATAGTGAAGTCATATTCCATAACCTCACTGTTAGCTTCTTTTATAATCAGCAAAGGGTTGTCATAGAAACAGTATGTAAATATTTTTGTTAATAAATAGGCACAATTTTTAAAAGCAATTCGTATGATAACTTTTTCTAAATTTTAAAGTGGAAATATGTGCAACTTTGCTAAGTGCTGGTCAATGGCACCTTACGTCGCCTTAACACTTAAAGAGGTGGATTAATTCGTCAGTTTCGAGAAGGTCTCGGTGGTGTAGTTGGTAATCGCGTCTGGTTCGTTGAACCAGGTGACTCTGGTTCGAGTCCAGCTCAAGAAGGAAATATTATTCCACTGTAAAATAAAAAAAAATAGGTAAACTCTATTACTTAATTTTTTTTAGTTTTGTCCACAAATTAACAATAATTACTGAAATTTAATAAAAAAAAAAATATGTATTTCAAAAAGTAGGCTGTATGTAGTTAGTAGCTTTAGCGTACGGAGCTTCGACAGAAAATAACGTGCGCACCATTTTTCTCATAAATTCTCTTCTTTGTTACATTATTTTGAACATCTAAAAGGTCAACTTCTAATAATTAAGAATAGGCGAGTGTTTTTATTACTTTTTATAGCATTACACGAGTGTTGAGTTGTGAAAATAACATGTTTGTTTTTTGAAGATATAGGTTTTTTTTTATATTACTTAAGTGAAAAAAAAAATTGATGTGAAATTTCGTTTAGCTCGGTACGCATATTTTTAAATGAGATAGAATCTCTGGACTCGCGACACCGTTACGAGACGCAGCTATAGTGTGTGCATATATGCATGTACATATAACAGACTGCAAACGCGTCTAGACCATTTTTTTTTTGGTAGTTAATTGGTCGATTCAATACCTTTCTACTAAATAAGAGTGCAACCCGTATTTTTTTTATTTCTTTTTCCAATTTTATTTTGTTTCCAACTTACGCCCTTACTACTTACTAATTGGCTCTATTAAACCCTCGCCTATCGTGCGTTATAACTACCATAAAGTAATTTTAACGTAATGTACCTACTAAAACCTAAAGAGTTTTTAAGCAACGGGGACCTTAATGAAACTGGGACCATATTTCCAGTTATTCGATTAGCATTTTTTTCTTCAATCAACTGGAATATTAAATGAAAAAAATAGTAAAATCCTTAAGAATTCTCTTCTTCTGCTTCATTCTTCATCTTAGTTTCTTTAAAACCCTACCTGGATGTATCTTTTCATTTACGACATTATTAGAAGGGACTGCCGTCAGACCTCCCATCCCTGTAAGGGTGTCTACGTCGTTGCCCCGTCCGTTATTTAGCAGATGCACCGGTAGCAGGACATCGAGTATCGGAAATCTTGTTTGAAACAGAATCTCTAGCAATTCTTCATTCAAAATATATGAGATTAGAAACAATTTTGAAAAGCAATAGTATGATAAATTAAAATTAAAAAGTGATAAAAAAAATTTTACGTCACGTTAAGACGGAAAGAGATGGATTTTCAGAGAGAATTCGTTAGTTTTGAGTAGGTTTCGATGGTGTAGTGGTAACGCGTCTCGAGCGTTGAACAAGAAGACGCAGCCTCGAGTCCAGCTTAACATATAGGTAAATTTAAAATTTATGCTTAGTATTTTTTTATTTGCCGGAGTTTAATATTGCCTAGTTACCTCTGGTACATTAATATTGAGAGTCAGTTAAGTATACATGCATATGACAACGTAAAAATCGTACATCATTTAACTTTTGCTATTGACTGTAGGTACATAGTTGACAAGAAATAGGTTATGAAGTAATGTTATACTGGTCCTACTCTTTAGATTAAAAAGTTCAATTATAGTATAAGACAGTGAATTATAATGAGTTTATCAAATACCTAGTATGCTAGTATTGTCCAAATAACACCACATAGGTTTTTGTCTCTCTGTTTGTACTGGCAAATCTCGGGAAGGACTGAGTCAATTTTAAGGAGACTCTCTTGTAGATGGCTCAGGTTACTTTTATTTTGGTAAATTAACTTAGTTCGTCGCAAATGATAAAAACCTAAAAATGGCGGATAGGTAAATTCCCCCATTCCAAGTTCAAAACAGGTAGTTATTTACCTAATTCTATGTCACAGACCTAAAAACCTGATCAGCAATGTCTGATATAGGTGCATAATTATGTTACTAATGACTTTTACCATTATCTACCGTCTAGTTAAATCAAGATCACAAAGCTTGTCACGCAATGAATGGTTTTCGTATCCATAATAACTCACATTGACAACAGTTTTCAATTTATAAGGGTAAGTTACTTTTTTTCACTACTGACGTTGTAGACAAGCATATGGCTTTACGTACCTTGAGAAGCACATTAAACAGAATAATCTATACAGATAAAAAAAATTGAAGTGTTTGTTTGTGATACCAAGTTGTCACTATTTCAATTTAAATAAATAAAATAAAAATTTAATTTTTCTCAGTCCGTTTGGTTCCGGCTTATCTCTGAAACGGCTGGACTGATTTTATCCTGAAGTTCAATGCAGGCAGATAACTGATGTTATTAGGACTATCTTAATCTACGTTTAATTCCATATTCCAACGTGAACGACCACTACGACCGTCGACGACGAACCGCAGGTGTTGTCTATGATTAAATATAGATTTAAAACACTTAAGTACTATTCTTATAATTGTCTTCTTAGAAACGCACGTGGCCCCGTTAATTTTCGCTATAGCTGGTCCTTGGACGTTAAACCGTTGGTCCCGATTGCCAGTAAAATGGCGTCGTTTAGCCCAGTTGAAGGCTTTATTGGCGGCTTAAAAAATTTCAATAGCAGATTTTCACAGCCTGCGCCTGTCTATTTCAACGCGGTAATGGGCTCAACACCATCTTTTACGTGGGATAAAAATACATACGGTGAAATATAGGCGTATAGTATGCCTCTGTCTACCCCTTCGGGGATAAAGTCACGACACCATGTTATGTTATTTGTCTTTCCATTTTAAAACTGCCTCGAAGATATTGATTTTAGTGATAAGGACGACCTCTGTACTTTTATAAAATTGTAACACTAACTTAATATGATTGTTCTATAATGTTGTGCAATAATAGTACATTATTGCAATTGCAGGCAATTGCCATTCGGCCGAAGCATAAATAGTGATTTTCACAAAAGAATGCATAAAAATAAAACATAAGTATAATACATTTAATTTAAGTGATATTAAAAGTAACATTAGCCATATTGAGCAATTACCTACTAGAAGAAGAAAATATTTTAGATTTCCTTCAGTGAATTATACAAAGCAAGATAAAAACCTAAAAAAAAATTGTACATGCGACTGCCGCATTGAGCTCTAGGGTTCGATTCCCGGATCAGAACAAATTTTAAGGAAAAGTTTGTTTGAGAGTTCGGGTGTTTGCTATGTAAAATATATTTATATATATATTTATATATATATATATATATGTATTTAGAAGTATTTTAAGTATCTTTATCACTTGTCTAGATCACAAGCTTATAGCTTAGTTTGGGCTAGATTGTGCTGTGTTAAAAAGTCTCCCAGAATATTTATTTATTATTTATAGCACGTGGACACAACTTATATCTATGTCCCAAAATCCAACATTCCCACAAATAAAACAAGATAAATGCACTTATTTTAGAAAATAATATACTTACAATAAGCGTCCGCTGAAGAAGAATGATAAAAGAGATTCAATCAAAAAGTACCTAATATAACCCCTCGCCGTTTCATACAACATTGCTGGAGCGTTGTAATGTTCCAAATTTAAAAAACACTCCAGCAACGAATTTCTTTTCTCTGTCCGTAAATGCGATACATCGCGTATTCTTTTTTCGAAATAATAACAGTATTTCCATGCATGTTTGAGAAAAGTTTATTCCATTCTATAACTAAAAATTATATCGCTCCAAATTCATAATTTAATCACAACACAGTCAGTGGTCTTAATGTTGGTCTGTACTGATTAAAACCAAAATTACGTAATACAATAAAGGCTCGTAAAAAAAGGGTTGCGATACCCTTTTTTGTACCTTCCTCGTTACGATGAAATATTAATTTTCTTAAGAATTTAAATTTTACTATTGAAAAATATAGGATTCTTTTTAACTGTGAATAACGGAGTCTACTATTGATACGCCGTAGACTAGAACCAGAATCGCTGTTTTTAGTTTATCTATCACGCCTTATCCCCGAAGGGGTGGCAGAGGCATACATATTGTATGCTCACTTTTCACCATGTGTATTCCTGTCCCACGTCCCAGGTGGTGAGCCCATTGCCATTGTTTTTGGCTGTCAAAATATTAGTAGACTATCAAAAATGTCACTGACTAGCGACCACTAGCGCGGTACGTGTTAGTAGAATTCTATCGACCGACCGATAAAGTTTATTGGAGTACGACTGTAATAGTAGACTACGAAAATCTGTCAAAATTGTACTGGCAGCTTTCTAATGAGCGACGATTTCGATAAAAAAAAAACTCCTATTGCTCTTATGAATGTCTCATAGTAAGAATATAGGGCTTTAAAATTTCCTTCCGTTTCATAAGCTTATAAAACAAGATAAATGTTCTGCAACTGAAACGAGATTACTACTTGAAACAAGTAACGTAGCGAAGGAATCAGACGACTTCTAAACCGAAACCAGTTTCAAAACCGCAAGTGGTAGAAACTTCAAAATCGCGTATGCACGTATTCATGGTGTCCTGAATCGTATGCCACAAACCATATGTGACTATCTCTAATGGTTCCTGAGAAATAGAATAGGAGTCTTTATACAAGACTTTTCTTAAATTTAGGGTTTAAAAGTCAAAAACAACGCTTTAAAAATATGAAACAATATCTTATCTTATCTACCTTTACGCTGTATCCCTGACGGGGCAGTCAGAGAGGACAGGTAAACAAACAATGACGAAATGTATAATATCATAATATTATAAAGCATTTTCATTAAATACTAAGCACGATATATTTAAACAATAGTCATCCATCATCATCCGATCGTCTGTCCCAGTTGTATCTTGCGACACCCGGGTTCCGCTTTCCTACTTTTTCTCCTCCACTTCGCACGGTTCGTCGGCATCCCCTGTAGTGAGACCATGTCCTGAGTGCACGCATGTCATCCTTTACGACGTCAAGTCAACGCTTCTTGGGTCTTTCAGAGAAATATCACATAGGTCACATAACCTATAATCCGCAGAAGATTATGATACTTCTACTCACGGAACAGAATTTGTTAAAATCTGTTAAGCAGTTTAGAGACACAAATATACAACTTCACGACCCTTCCTGTTGGGTATACGGTAACCGGGTAATAAACGCAGAACTATCGATCAGATAAGATTATATTCTTATTTTTAACCAACTCCAATTTAAATTACCATTACTAAAATGAAATGGCTAATAGGTTAATACCATTACCGTTCTAATAACAAATCTGAGTGAATAGAATACTACTAAAATCGAATTTACGAGAATCCTAAATTTAAAAATAGCAAATATCTATTAATGATTCCTTTTCGAGGAACTGATGCCTAACGAGGCAACTTGTAGGTAGTAACATTATGATCTCTCAAAGAGTACCAATTAGAACAGCTTAAGGTGTATAAGAGGCTTTGCTTCATAGGAAACTGTTCAAAAGCAAGGTACCGCGTAATACCTCGTTATAATGAACTCTATGCTATTTATATCCATGCCAAAAATAAGTCAAATCATAGCTCTTAGTGCGACTTTAAAATCAGGTAAGTTTGGAAGCAGAAGGGAAAACGCTAAAAAGAAAGAGAAGAACTCTATTTTGAAATGTTTTGTGTATTTTTGATAATAAAGTACTTTTCTATCTAGTGTAGTGTTTTTTCGTGGCCCCGCGAACGTAGTGTTCTGTAAACGATCATGCGTTAAGCAACTTTCACTAAGGTCTGGTCCTCGGATGGTTGACCACTTTGTGGCATTGTTATTTGCGAGCGTTTCCGTGCTTCGGAAGGCACGTTAAGCCGTTGGTCCCGGTTGCCAGTAACATGGCAGTCGTTAAGCCAGTTGAATGCCATATGGGCGATGGAGTATATATTAATTAGAAACAATTTTGAAAAGCAATACTAATTGCTTTTCAAAACTTTTACAAAATTAAAATTTTAAAGTGGTAATAAATTTCAGTCTCGAGCTGGACTCGAACCAGTAATTTCTGGTTCAACGCACTAGACTACACCACCGCGACCTACTCGAATTTGACGATTTTTCCACCTATTTACGTCTTAAGGCGACCTAAGGCGCCATCGACTGGCACTTAGCTTTAAATTAACAAATTTTCACGGCAAATTGATATTACTACAGAACTACTATAAAATTTTTATTATCATACAATAATATTCTACAGATCTTTATTTAATCTGATCCAAGTTTCGTATCGTAATAATAAATATAATTTGGTCGGATGGGCATATTAATGTTTATGATGAAAATAAAAACATCGATGTCCACCCTCCGAAGGCGTCGACAATGCATCACGAGGCGACTTCCGGCGGAACTGACATAACGAGCCCGTTGTTCCGCAGCCATCACCCCTCCCACCCTTGGTATTTTTCTACAGAACCCCTTCGAGATTATTTTCGGATAGCATTGACTCGATCTCAATGCTTCCATGGCAATGAATACTGGTAGATATTAATGATTTGTCCGCAGGCTCTTTAGTGAAGTTGAATAGGCGCTTATACATCGGCGGCGACGTTTCTGAAGATACCCTTAATAAGCAGAGTTTCAAATTATCATTTACTTTAATATGATATTATACTAAACTACAAGCATCAAATATTTTTAAAGTTTTGCGATTTTCACTCATATTAATATGATATTTCGGGTTTAATTCACGATGTATACTATTATTTTAGTTGAGTCATTATAAGAAGCCACATTTGACAAGTGTCAGTTTCAGCTTCATAGTGAGATGATATCGATAGCCCAGTCATTATATACATTTGGATATGCAAATGAAGAGAAAGTCAAATTTTGGATTTAACGTTCCAGAAAAGCTTAAGTTCAAATAGTCGACCAAAATAACCTGATGGGTTTTCCGCCATCTTAAAAACCGAGTTATGATGCAAAAACTGAATTTAACTTTTTCAAGATGGCGGAAAACCCATCAGGTTATTTTGGTCGACAATTTGAACTTAAGCTTTTCTAGCCTCCCCCCACGTAATATCCAAAATTTGGCTTTGAGGTTTATTTGCATTTACTATCCCGATTTTTCCGACGGAAACGGACGGACTTCAAACATATATGAATCGAATCAGTTATTTTAAAAATTGTATTAGTAATTATCAGTCTAATTTTTACTAAACGTTTTCTATCGTAAATTTAGAAACAAAATCAGACAACTATTAAAATTACAACGAGAATATTGTCATCATCATCACTCTCATCAACACTCAAAAATAGTGTCTAAATTTGCATCGAGTTGTTCTTTTACCGTCGGACTTCATAAGTGGCGCTGCATCACAGATAAAACGAATAAAAAAAGGTATTCAACAGGTATATAATTATTAATTCAATAAATTGATGTTAAATGTTATCATTGTTTTGACTGCCTCTGTGGCGCGGTGGGATTGTATCCGACTACTACGCAAGAGGTCGTGGGTTCGATTCCCACCCAGGATAAAACTTTGTGTGTTGAGCATGATTATTTATTCTGTGTCTGGGTGTTATATATACATATATATATATATATATATATATATATATATATATATATATATATATATATATATATATATATATATATATATATATATATATATATATATATATATATATATATAATATGTATGTATTTAGAAATATATAAGTATGTTTATCAGTTATCTGGTTACCGTAGTACAAGCTCTGTTTAGTTTGGAATCAGATGGCGTTGTGTGAGTTGTCCCAACGATATATACGATATTGTTATTTTCTTTGAGTCCTCTATGACGTGAAGGCTGGCAATGTAGGTATTAATTTCTTGTGAAATATTCCTGCACAAAAACATAAAAAGTATAACTGCCAGGTAATTTATTTTTCTATAAATATAAATAAGATGCGACTGTACACGTACTCAGAAATAAATAAAAAAGCAAAGAAGAAGACCTGGATGCATTTGGAGAATAAATTGATTGTTTGGAACGCTGGACCTTTATGCATCGGATTTCTACAGCACTAGATCTTGGCCAACTGGATTACTAAGCACTGTTGTATGCAGCGCTGGATCCCTAGAGCGCTGGAAGTCGAGAATAGTCTTCCATGTGAATAGCGAGCTGATTTGATTGATGATGATCATTGATGATTTGATGACTAGAAGGTTAAAAGCTTCTTATATATGTTGATAGAACTGCGTTAGGATCATATTTTTAGTGGTTAGGAAAATTGTGTTAAATTTGTTGGGTCCTTAAAATTTTATACTTAACTATTAAAACTTAACTATCTTGACGCTGTATCCCTGATGGGGTAGTCAGAGAGGACGGATCACCAGGCATCACGATCCATGCATACTTCTTAGCTTCCTGTAGATTCATTAATCGCTTCATACGTCCAATTCTGGGTATCCGAGTACTTTTGACTTTTCCGTTTTTGAGCAATCTGCTCACGTGATCTTTATATGTCTCGGCCTACCTTGACTCCTTCTGCCCTCTACTTTCGCACAATATATATATTCTTCGTCAATCGTTCCTCACTCATTCGTTGAACGTGTCCTAACCAACGGAGCACATTAAAATGTTATGAAACCAAATATTGAAATAATATCAGTTTGTTTGTTTTAAAAAAATTTTTATGTACATTAAAGAATTCAGTGTTACTTACATGTAAATAACAATCATGGACACTTTAAACAGTTTCACCAGACTAAGGCGCCTTCAAAAACTTTATTACTTATATAATTTAATGACCCATTACGACAGAATTTAAAAAACAATTAGGTATCACAAGTAAAAACAATGATGCAAAGTTTGTATTAACATTTGCTTTTTGCATTAAAATAATATCAGTAAACCTGTCAAAATAAGAGAAATATTTTAGTGAAAGTAAATTATGTTAAACAAAGGTGATAATAATGAATAGATGTGTACTTCATAGGAATGACGAAATTATGAAGAACAGTATGATTAAAACCACACATTAAAAGTAGTGGAATATTACGAATAATTCTCATTTTATTCGATTCTATTAATTAACTTTCGATTTTCTTGGTAACGTCCCTAGTGTTTAAAATGGAAAATGGTTCACTGCCGCAACGTTGTAGCGACGTTCAGTTCTTTGGAACAGAAATTGTTTATTTTCTTTACAATAGTTTATTAGTGAAAGTAAATAGTAAAATACCTTTTTTGGACATTTAGACAATAAAATATGTAATTTTAACTAGTAAATCTTCAGTAATTGCTGAACTACACAATTGTGTAGTACTAACTTCGAAAAATTAAATAATATTATATACCCGCCGTTACAAGGATACGCTGGTGATTTGGGAAGAAGTGTCAAATGTGGCCTATTAAATTGACTCGACAGTTACATCTTACCTTATAATTTATGAGGTTACGACCGAATTACACCAGACGTGGTCACAGGTCCCCCCCCCCCCTGAACGAGGCCGCGGACGCGGATAAAGTCTGTCGGGAACCCTAGGGCTATCCTTCCGAGAGCACACCCGGGACTCCCGGCTATAGACAGATGAAAGGGATACGTATGGTTTTAGTCGGTAAGAGAGCATCCATGAGAACTATAACACGACAAAAAAAGACGTTTTCACAGGTGGACAGTCCACCCGTAGGCTTTGTACCTAATAAAGTACGCCGCGAATAAAACCCGAAGTATCATACACCTACTTGTATTATTACTAGTTACCAATATTATTTGGATTAATCAGCTCCATAGTACGGCATTGGGTACTGCAACCGTGCAACGAATAACTATAGCAGAGTAACAGATACTCCACAGAATACTCTGCCACAGTTTCACGATAACATAAATAGTCAAATATTCACTTCGGATCTCATATAAGTCCTTAGTGTATTCCCAGTTGCACGCATTTTCGAGCAGAGCACATTTCGACCAGACGTTAAAAATATATTCAAAGGAGCACTGCATAAGTAGAAAATCGAGTCATCTATTCCAAAAATAAAGTGTGTGTCGGTACTTATGTACATGCGTTAGAATGTAGGTATACTGCTTTGGCGTAACACGATAAAAATCTTTTTAAATTTTGTCTTTCGCCTGACACTAAAATTGTAGAAAAAACTAAAATGTTGACTATAGCTAACTTCAGGGTGTTTGAAAACTACTTTGAATGTAGTTTTAGTTGGCATGAAAACACTTATCATCTAACTTCAGGGTGTCGGTTTTTCGAGGCGGTGTCCGCGCGCATCGTAAAAATTTACTCTCATCATTTTTCCCTAACGCGCCATAAGAAGTAAAACTTTAAAAACCTTATAAACGTAATAGCTTAAAACTCTGCAATATCAATGGCACTCTATTTCAATAATTATGATGTCAGAAAATAATTACAAGTACTCAACACTTCACCAGCTGTCCACGGTATGGGAAAGTAATAATGCGGATGCAACGGAGGTGTCTTTTCGGTCCAAGCCCCTCGGGAAATCACGGTAATCCGCGGCGCGTCAACTAAATCTTTGTCGAACGACACGTAGTGATGTGCCTCCTTACTCAATATTTTAATTGATATTTACGCAAATATTTTGTTAATTGATTATGGTTTTTTTTTGTACCACTGAGGAGGCAGACAAGCTTACGGCCCCACCTGATGGAAAGTGGTCACCGTAGCCTATGGACGTTTGCAACACCATAGGTGCAGCACTCGCGCTACCGACCCTTTATAAACCTTCTAAGACCTCTTTTGAAGAACCCCATACTGTAGACGTTCTGGAAAACCCAGGCAGGGAGTTCATTCCAATATCTATATAAGCGGTCGGGGAATAAAGCCTCTATCGGACGTCTACCGTGTGCGTGCGCTCCGGACGCAAAGTGTGAGTGTGAACACCTGTCTATGGCGAGCGGTGGGATGATAGAAGGTAGCCGTGGGCATCATATCAAACAACTCCTCAGAGCACAGACCATTGTACAGGCGATAGAACACGCATAAGGAGGCAAAGTCTCTCCTGTCGCGGAGGGGTTCGACGTTTGTGTTATTATTACACTTTCTTCTTTTTATCTTAGTTTGATTCCAAGCTCTGTCTGGTTTTGGAACCTGGGGTACACATTCAATTTGACTACTGGGAGGAGCTATCGTATGGCTTTTGATTTTTAACATTATAGGAAGCGACTGCCGTTTGACCACTCAACATAGTAAGAGCGCTCACTGTTCGATAGTTGGCACTAAAACCCGTAGGTACTTCTTTAATTCAATATTTTCATATCAATTTGAAAATGTAACCAGCATTCAAAAATATTAGTTTCGTTACAGGACATTTTGACAAATGTATTCTAAAATTAAAGTACCTAATCGTTAATCCTACTGAAACCTTATCATTTTCACCATTAGAACATATTAATAAAATTCAAGTTCTTTAAAAAAAAAGCAACTTTCCCTCATCTCTAGCTAAACCGCGTCAAATCCAGAGATTGTATTGAATGGGCTCTGATGAATCATGCCAGTTCACGTGGAACGATGTACCACGCGTTAAAGCCCCGATACACCACACCACTATAGAAGGGGCTTAAACATGTTACGGGTATACTTTCACCCTCATATTTAATATAAAAAAAATACTGACTGTTTATGGGTTAAAGCTTTAAAATCATTTATTTGCTGAAATAAAATTTAAGAAAAACATTCATTCGGCTTTCACCATTCTGCGGATTTAATTAATTGTACCAAAATTTTCTAATGTTCTCAGGTCAACTCAATTGTGGAAACACTACTGTCGTAGTTACAGTATACTCTAATGTCATGATAAGTTAGCAAGAAGTAACTTTCTTTCCTAAACCCCTACGGCACCCAACTGTCATTCAAAGATGTCACTGAAAAGGACAAATTGAGCTTCATTCCTCTCCCTAATAACTGAGATGACAATTATCGAGTTGTAGACAGGCGACCAGACTCATAAGTCTTCATTACTCGCTCCCCGGCAAGTTGCTGGCTCAGCAAAACTTTGATGAACTCATACTGAACGAGCTTAAAGATGAGCCCTGGCTAACGATGTTCAACCCCTGCTTAAAACACTCCGACTACATTTAAAAATGCTTTGCGTGTAGAGTTTATTGAGCTTTAAACATGTATTACATTATCCTTTTGATACGATTTGTAGCGAAAGTCTCTTAGCATAGCAAGACATTATCTAAAATCTTAATATACGTTTCAATGTATTATGATTATTTACTACCTTAAACAAGTATAAACTGTTTTTAAAAAAATTACACACAAAATTAAAGACATATAATTTTTCATTCATAATTTTATTCTGTGACTTTGGATTGTTTTTATCTACTTCTGAGGGTGACTGTACCTTAACTTAGGTTTTGCATAGCTTTAAAATAAATTAGCGCACAAAATTGTATGTTTGTAATCACCTCTGAATAAATGTCGAAAATTATAACAGAATTACAGGTACTTTTAAACTTTTTGAAACTGATGACTCATTAGACATACAAGAGTAAAACTTGCCGCCGCCAAGTTAACCATGGCGTGAATCGAGAGAGGCCTGTCGCCAGTAGTGGACTATAACTGGATGGAATGGAAACGATTTTTGAGAATGTGTTGGAACCAAATAATAAAGTTCATGAACAGTTCTTTCAACAAAGCGTTAAGTGTTGTTTACATGAATGTAAATACACGGTCTTAGATTGGCTCTTCTGAAAGACCATTTACACAAATGTAGTTCTAATAAGAACAACGTATGTGTATTAAAAAAATACAGTATATTAAAGCCTAAATTTATTTTAGTTTTTGCTTCCTACCTTCACGCTATATCCCTGACGCGGTAGTCAGAGAGGACAGACGCTAGGCTTCGCGATCCATGCATAGTTCTTACACTTCCTGCAGATTCATTAATCCTTTCATATATGCACGTCTGAGTATCCGAGTACTTTTTGCCTTTCCATTTTTCAGCAATCTGCTCACGTAAGTCTTCGTATGTAAGTCGGGGTCGACCCTGACACCTCAAAACCGTCAACTGTTCCTTACTCACGTCAAAATTTTAAATTTCAATCATGGTAAAAATCCATTAGTGAAGACTGTTTTAAAACAAATTGTCTCATAGATCATCTGTTACTAATCTTAAAAGCAAAGTTATAATATAATACTTACTAATACTTATCACAACAAATTTGAGAACTCTCATTAAAAGTGACGAATCATTAAGGATAGCGCGACAGTGAGATAATGTTACCCATTATATTCCGAGCCTCTATAGAAATTAATTACTTTACACAAATTTGTTATGAGTATAACAGAATGATATTGACTTACAGACTTTTTGTAACAAAGTTCATTTTCATATATATTTTTTTAAATATTCAATAGTATTTCGTATGCCATTGGATTAATAAAAATAAGAAAAATAAGCAAATCACTCAGATTTAGCTATTCTTTTTATTTCTATAACTGGCGAGTTTATGATTACTTATTCTATCTAATACGAGTATTTACTTGTCATCTGTGTTCTTTATTCATAATCTAAAATCGGGTCCGTATTGGGTTACATAAATTAAAAAGGCATAATTTAAAACTGCATAACGTTTTTTACCACACTCTTCATTTCGCATAATGTTCAAGCAAAATAATTTAGGCATACTTTATTTCCTCTTAACTTCTTTTATAATAATGATATAACATCATAAAATGTTCACGCATATTTTTTTTACAATATCTATTACTAATCATAACATTTATTGGCATCATCACTCTATGGCACAAAGACTACAAGTCATACATATAGAATAAAATATGTACCCCTTAACATTATGGTAGTACTAGTTGACGCGTAGAGAAGTTTTACCGTTCCCGTTTCCCACAGGAACATGTTCCCGGGATAAAAAGTAGCCTATGGGTTATTCTGATTTATAAGCTACATTATTGTAACGTTTCATTAAAATCTATTCAGTAGGTTTTACGTGAAAGAGTAACAAACATCCATACAAACATTCGCATTTATAATATTATTAAGATAATTATGCTGATTAAAATTATGATAAATTAAATTAGAGTAAGTTAAAGTTATGTCAATAAAGCTATTCTGCGTTTATAACACTCTGCTTATCATAATTTATGCGAGAAAACTTTATGCTGAAACTGTTATGCCAAACTACAATGCTGAAAAAGATTATGCGATCGCAAGGGCTCCCTCTAAATTCACACCATGAGAAAGAAGCATAAGCGGAACAGACACTGTCGGTTATAATTTATTAAAAAAATAATATAGTTGTAATAATATCATACGCGTTATGAGAAACAGCCTTTGTAATAAATTATTTGGCACATTTAAAGATAAAAATCCCATAGAATAAAAAAATCTAGATATCAAATGAATGTTGTAATGTCATGATATATGGCCCATAGCCTTCCTCTGGGCTATCTAATACAAAAAGCAATTTTTAATTCCGACCAGTAGTTCTTGAGATTAGCGAGTTCAACCAAACAAACAAACTCTTCAGCTTTATAATATTAGTATAAATTCAAGTAGAAACCTTCAATCAATTCTAAAATCATAATATTTTCTATCAAACGTTACAGGATGTTAATGTTTATAAACTTTCGCTCTATGTACCTACCCGATGTTTAGTATACATCGCGTTCATGGTATTCAATATAAATATGAATGTGAAACATCGGTATTAGAAAACTTTATCTCCAATTTGAATGGAATCCCTCGCTAAGCTAAAGTTCACACACATCAGTATTCGGAACGCATTTTCATCATTATCATATTGAGGGAACATTCGAAATGTGAAAGCAGGAATCGGTACTAGCCGGGAGGCGCAACGATATTGCTGTTTGCCTCCTACAAATATTTGGACAGCCGACCTCCCGCCCCGCTACTTACTGGAGTTAAACCAATATTTAAATAATTTCAAACTTTGATTAATTTGCAGATATATTGTTTACAATGATGTCGTCGGATCAGGATTAGTAGTCCATAATGTTATTGGTACAAGGGATTTCGTCCTTTGTAACATTTTTCAGCATATTTCATGACATATTCATGCTTTTTCATCATATTTTTCACAAATAGTGCCCAATTTTGACACAACACACTTTTTTTTTTTTCGTTTGGAAATCCTCATGAATGCTATGCCGGACTCTTACTTACTAAAACCACACGTATCCCTTCCATCTGTCTATAGCCGGGAGTACCGGGTGTGCCCTCGGAAGGATAGCCCCAGGGCTCCCGACAGACTTTATCCGCTTCTGCGGCCTCGTTCGAGGGGGGGAGGAGGGGGGGGGGGGGGTTGGGGGTTCGAGTGTTATCTCGTTTCTTTGGGGGGGATCAGGTTTTATACCACTTCCTTGAGAGGGTGAAGTGCGTACGTGCAGCTCTCACACCACGCCACCGACCAGGACCTGCTTCTGTAAGGACGGCGAGCAGCCCACCCGCCGTCCCCAGGCCCCCGGTCATGAAGGACGGTAGTCTTGGGCGAAGACAAGTCTGCGGTGCAGTAACACAACACCCTAACGTAATTGTTTTTTATTTTTCTTGTGATTGTTTTTATTGATGCAGCTTGTAAAATCCTACTCGTATTTTCGTATAAATGCGAAAGTTTGTAAGAATGGATGTTCATTACTCTTTCACGTAAAAACTACGGGATGGATTTTAATGAAACTTTACAAAAATATTGCTTATACATTAGAATTACACATAGGCTACTTTATATACCGGGAATAAGTTCATGTGGGAAACGGGAACGTCAAAACATCTCTACGCGGGCGAAGATGCGGGCGTCAAATAGTGTTTTATAAATTCACTAGTTACTAACTTGTACTCGTGATAAAAAGTAGCCTATGTGTTATTCTGATGTATAAGCTATATTATTGTAAAGTTTCATTAAAATCCATTCAGTAGTTTTTACGTGAAAGAGTAACAAACATCCATACAAACTTTCGCATTTCTAATATTATTAAGATATAATATGCTTCTAATATAGATTATAAGATAATATCTTAAAATCACTGGGCAATATCTAGTCATACTCTTAAAATTATGATTAAAATATAGTGAAGAATTTCAACTTGTTTCTGTACGGTTCGGGTAGTTCAGTGACTAGAACATTGCCCTAGTTAGGCAAAGGTCACGGGTTCAATCCCCGCCTCGAACAAAGTTGCCTTTTTTCACTTTATAAGAAATTATATAAGATAATATTGCCTCGGTGGCACAGTGGTAGTGAATGCGACAGCCGCGCCGCGCTTGAGGTCCCGGGTTCGATTCCTGGGTCTGAACAAATATTTGTGATATCCACGAACGTGTGTTTCGGAGTTTGGGTGTTTCTTATGTGGTTGAGCGGGCGAGATAAATAAATTCGAAGTGGACTGTATTTGCGGGGTAAGACAAATGAAATTTACACGCGGTTGTCGACGTAAAAGAAATGGAAACAGGAATAGGTGAACCTTGCTGTTGCTGCGAGATGCTGAGGTGGAGGCTGCAGGGGGCGTCCCTGGACTTGAATTCCTGGTTTCCTTGCACGAATACACTATTTATCCATGAAAAAACACAACTATTGCGAAAAGTTTGTACGAGCTCGCACGCGGCCATTGCAGAACTAACAGAGCGTCTTCAGTCCGTGTGTCGCTGCCTGTGAGCGACGTTTTAGATAGCGCGTAATACAGCTGTCTCGCTCCTCTTTTATGCGTGACAAGGTAGGTGCGAAAGAGAAATGGAATAAAGGGAAGCGGGGGGAGTGTCGACAACTAATTAATTAAAAACAAATGTAGATCGGCGATGCAACATAGAAAAAATAACGCGGCTACTCCTGAATCGTATACCGGCGCAACCATTTGCCCCCCGGCTTGAAGGGTTTCCTTCGAAAAAGGAACAAATGACTATACATTTGCCACTAAGCTTTAGCTGCTAACTAAACAAAATGCTATCGAACTAAACTAAACTAAACCTAATCAAACAAGCTAAATTTGTTATTGAAGTTACTGTTGATTAGGCAAAGGACAAAGGCGAATAACTGGTCGCAAGTACGAACCAGTTGCGGTTTTAACGCGAACTATACGGGTGATCCCATTTGACCCAAGGAAAACTTCTTCTACTACCCCAAGAGGCCAATGTAATGGAGGCATATTTTCAGTTAAAATAACTACGACAGTACCGACAGTAATAGGGTTCGATGGAGTATTCCATTTCTGACGTGACTGTAGCGTATGCAAATAGTCTGTCCTCCAACGCTTTTAAAACGATTGAACGAGTTTATCCAATAATGCATGACGCAAGAGGAGATGAAGTCGATCTTCCTCTATTACAAAAGTGGGTCTGTTTAACTGTGTCACGCTCAAAAAGTGCGCTGGAGTCAGTGCAAGCGGCTCCGAGGGATCACTAGACAAGGTTCTACAAAGAGGACGCGTATTCATTACGGCCTCGACTTGAGTGAGCACGGTTCAGCTCTTCAAACGTAAAGTGTTTGGAACGCAAAAAATTATGTAGTTCGGGAAGGTTACGACGAGCTCCGACGTAATTCGTACCGTTGTCCGAATACATTCGAGATACGGAACCCCGACGCGACAAAAATCTTTCAAATGCAGCCATGAAGCATGGCGTGCTCAAATCACCAGCTAACTCTATATGAACGGCGCGAGTCGTCATACGAACAAAAAGACGAACATAAGCTTTCGTGGAGCGTATACCACGACCACGAGAAACTGTTACCCTGAAGGGGCCAGCGTAATCGGTAGCCGTGTGTACAAACAGTTTAGCAGCCTGAACAACACGACAAGGATGATGATCGACCATTTCGGGCGCGATTGACTTCGGGCGAGTTTGAAACACGGAATACATCTATGAACTATCGAACGAATCAAATTGCGTGCGGAGAGAATCCAGTATTTCTGGCGCAAAATCGACATTAATAAATCTGGACCAGCGTGACAATTCACCCTATGGTGATATTCAACTAAAAGATCAACGATATGATCCTTGCGCGGAGGACCTAAAGGATGCATTTGATCGTACTCCAATGCGGACTGGCTCAAACGACCACCAACTCGAATGAAGCCATCCTTCAAAAAAGGTTTCAAATGGTAAAAAGCGCGACTACAAGGCTTATTCAATTCCAAATTTCTAATTTCAGACGAAAAATAAAATCGCTGAAGTTCACGAAGCACGATTAACTCAGCCTTGTTTAAGTCAAAGGCGGTAACATGCTAGCGACGAAGGATTTTCAAAAATCGACAAATAAAAACAACACTACGTAAAAGAATCGACCACGATGAAACACGGCTAGCCAACTCTAAGATAGGCGATTTTTCGAGCGGTGCGGTAGTAACTAAAAAGGTTTTCTTTTCCTCTGGCGGCGTGGACACAGTAGCGGGGTTGAAAGGACTAACAGGCCATTCATCAGGTGGGGCTTGGCACCAGGAAGAGCCATGGAACCACAACGGATGATCCAAAATCTGTGCAGGTGTTAACCCACGAGGCAAACAATCGGCAGGGTTGTCCGTACCTGAGACGTGATAAATGTTTTGCGGCGCCAATTCCGACTGAATTTTTGCCACCCTATTTGCGACAATATATCCCAACGATGGGGCGAAGAATGTGTCCAACACAAAGTGACGGTCGAGTCCGAGAATGCGAAAATTCTATCTATATTAATGCGTTGAAATCGGCGATCTGATTCGCGAACACCAATACAAAGAAGCATTTGTCTAATGTCGGCTGAAAGCGCGGCAGCGAATAAGCGAAAGTTAACTATAATTTCGAACAAATTACCTTGGAGATTTTGACCACTGTGCAAAATATCGTTTACCGAAACATTCAAACTAGTTTTGGCGCTGCCATCTAAAACAACGCGCAACTTGGTGGTTAGTTTATCCTCGCGGACAACTCCATGGTGCGGTATGGTATACGAAGGAGTGTGCTTCGTCTCTTCGGTTTCGGGAGGCGCGGGTGAAATGAAACCTTTATCCAAATATTCTACTATTACGCTATCGTAAGCCTCCTTCAACTTTGGAGATGTCTGCAGTTTCCGTTCTAAACAAAAGAAGCGTTTTCCGGCTGACTGAAACGAATCTCCAAGCGAATTAACATCACCCTTAAAGGGGAGTCCAGCGGCTCGACGGTGCAACACAACTAACTTGATTTTAGATATATTATTTTAGATATATTTTTTTTGTTTTGATTGTAACTCGACACTGTCGAGTTACAATCAAAACAAGCGGGTGCGGGACCAACAATAACAAAACCAAGAACCGTCTCTAAAGCGAGCGGCGCGGGGTGCGATGCGTGACCTTGAACCTTTTGCTGCAACAGGAGGTGCGGGAAAATCGAAGCGCCAACTAACAAATCAATATCTCCTGGAATGGCGTAAGTATCATCGGCCAACGGCAAATCTCTAAAATTAGTCAATAATGAGATATTGACTGCGACAGTCGGTAATAGTTTGGTAACCTTATCGACGACTAGCGAATCCATCGACAAAACTAACATCAAAATCAAAACGCGAGTGGAATTTAATCCCTACAGAACCTTGAACGGCTTTAGTGGAACCCACAATACCTTTCACAACATTACAAGCGGGGTGGTTATTTATATGCAAACCAAGACGACTACAACAATTTTTACTAATAAAATTACTTTGAGAAGCACTATCTAAAAGTGCGCGAACACTATGTCCCCTATCATGCGAATCGTAAACAACAACTCGAGCGGTTGCCAAAAGTACTGTAGTAGGGCTTGTGTGCAAGCTTGATAGCGAGCACAAAGCGACATCGTTTGACTGGAGGCGCGCGGCAGTGGCGCCTCCGTCGCTAGGCGCGTACGGGGACGAAAACACGCTAGAGCGCTCCCCGTCGCGACTCAACGGCGCGGGCGGCTGTGACGTCACAGCGGACGGATGGTTAGGCACTGAGTTCGCGAAGCTGGAATCGACTGACGAACTACCGGACATGGCGTTATTGTTTTAGAAGTGTAATAATGAATGGTGTTTACCATTACACTTGCGACAAAAATTATTCGAATTACAGAATGAAACACGATGTTTCTTACTGAGACAATTGATACGTAAATTACTAGAACGAACAAATTTGTAGCGATCGCCAGGAGTGAGTTTATTGAACTCCGAACATTTATAAAGTTGGTCATGGTGACCTTGACACAAAGAACAATTTTACGAATGCAACACTTGCGATTGCGAAGTTGTGGGTTCAAAATTAACAAAATAGTGCGTGGACTTCGTGGGCTTACTACTATTACTACTACGACTAGTCGGACTATTTTTCGCTACTCAGTGGTTTAACGAAGTTTGTTGCAAAATTCGAATATGTTGACGAACGAAAGTTTCTAAATCGTCGAACTTAGGTATTTGATGGCCACGTCTATCCATTTCAAATAAGCAATCGGAATCTAATTTCTTTAAACCGATATACAAAAAAAAAGTCACAGAGGTCATTGACCTTGACATTCTTTAGGGCGCGAACAGCTGATGCAAAAATATCTAAGAATTTTTCTAAGTCATGTTCATTACACGATGAGCTATTTTTCAAATTAAATATTTGATCCAATTAAGCGGTTGTTACTAAGCGTTTGTCTTCGTATTTGACCTTCAAAGTATTCAAAATCAAACTATAATTTTAGCGCAAAGTGTTATACCGGCGTAAACGATTTTTGCTTTCCCGTTTAGTTAACTAACTAAGTAATGTAATTTTTCGTAATCCGATGAATTATTATTATGGATCGTATTTTCGAAACTAGCGAAAAACAAAGGCCAATTTTTAATATCCCGTTTCAGCAAATCAAAACCGGCTGGCCTGGGTTTCGAATCGGTGATTATTACGGGCACGGGCGCTTGCAATGACTTAGCGACACGTTTTATGCGACAAATTCAATCTTCGAAAGATGACATGGCGTCATAACTTAATAATAAATCGGGATTTAATTTTAAGTCAAGCAAGTTAATTTTATCGAGAACATTTTCGAAATCTAAGCGCAAAGTGTCTACGGTTTCGATCGAGGATAAAAACAATTCTTTTATTGATTCATCTGCGATCCTCGATGAATAATCACAAATTAATTGCATACGCTTAAAAAGGCTATCCTTCTTAGCGTGTAATAGTTTTAACTGTAGATCCGGAATCTCTTTCGGAGGCATTGTTAAAACAAAACAACTATAGCTACCTACAGTGCAAAACTAACGAACGATCAAAATGGCAGCGGTGGTAAACAGCGAGACGCGACGCGAACGAGCGTAGGTTATTGCGCGCGCGGGCCCTGTCCGCGTGGTCTACCTATTACTATGCGGTGCAGTCGAAATTACCAACTATTTAGTACCTACCTATGCGAAAAACAGTAGGTAAGTATGCGTTTGTTCCCTAATGGAATAAAAAACTATTACCTAATCTATGCGTTTATTCCGAATGGAGTAAAAACTATAACCTATATACCTATACCTATGCGTTTATCCCCTATGGAATAAAAACTATTACCTAATCTATGCGTTTATTCCGTGGTGGAATAAAAACTATAACCTATACCTATGCATTCATTCCCTATGTAATAAAAACTAATGCGTTTCTATTGGCAAACTACTAAAGCGAATGGATCAAAATCCGGCTAGAAGGACCAGAAAATGGTTGAGCGGGCGAGATAAATAGATTCGAAGTGGACTGTATTTGCGGGGTAAGACAAATGAAATTTACACGCGGTTGTCGACGAAAAAGAAATGGAAACAGGAATGGGTACGCTACCTTGTTGCTGCTGCGAGATGCTGAGGTGGAGGCTGCAGGGGGCGTCCCTGGACTTGAATTCCTGGTTTCCTTGCACGAATACACTATTTACCCATGGAAAACACAACTATTGCGAAAAGGTTTTGCGAGCTCGCGCGCGGCCTTTGCAGAACTAACAGAGCGTCTTCAGTCCGTGTGTCGCTGCCTGCGAGCGACGTTTTAGATAGCGCGTAATACAGCTGTCTCGCTCCTCTTTTATGCGTGACAAGGTAGGTGCGAAAGAGAAATGGAATAAAGGGAAGCGGGGGGAGTGTCGACAACTAATTAATTAAAAAGAAATGTAGATCGGCGATGTGACATAAAAAAAATAACGTGGCTACTCCTGAATCGTATACCGGCGCAACCACTATGTATAATATATACCAATGTATTTAGAAATATATAAGTATGTTAATCAGTTATCTAGATTCCATCCCACAAGCCTATATTATATTAGCTTACTTTGGGCTAGATGGCGCTGTGCGCCAAAGTGTCTTACAATATTTATTATTTATTTATTTATTTCTTATTTTATTGTTGTAATATTTGGATCTGAAACTTATTGAAATAAAATGAATAAAGGTTTGTTGGTAGAAATTTTATTTATAACGTACCTAAGTATTTGTGTATATAGTATGTGTCACATGGAAACGCTTGTAAACGGAAATACCACAATGCGGTCACCCGTAAGTAACCAGCAATGGCGAAAATTGCTTAATGCAGTGATCGTTTACAGAACATAGTGGGGCCACAAGCGCTGTGTCTATATGACACATACTACATACATACATACATATTGTCACGCCTTTATCCCCGAAGGGGTAAGCAGAGGCATAGTAAAAGCCTACATTTACCGTATGCATTTTTGTCGCACGTAACAGATGGTGAGCCCATTGCCGTGTTGAAATGGACAGGTGCAGGCTGTGGCGACCTGCTGTTGAAAGTTTTCAAGCCTTCAACCAGGCTTAAAGACTGTCATTTTACTGGCAACCGAGACCAACGGCTTAACGTGCCTTCCGAAGCACGGAAACGCTCGCAAATGTAAATTCCACAAAGTGGTCACGAGGACCAGCCATAGTGAAAGTTACTTAACGCAGTGATCGTTTACAGAACATTGAGTCTGCGGGTCCACGAGCGCTTCGAAATCCATTTAAACAAGCTCATATTAATTTTCTTTAAAACATTCGTATTAATGGATACATAGATATGTTGTAAGTATAATAGGAACCATTCTCGAAACGGAACTAGTGATTTTAATTTAATTTACCATTTACGTGTCTATAAAGTTTATCTTAGGTTCTGAAAAAATAAAGTAATTTTAAAAAGCATTCAAATAATAATACATAGGTATAATATTATGTGAAAATTAATCTATAATTTTTAGACACGATGACATACAGTTTAACAACATTAAACGAATCGTATCAAATGAATAGCTAGCTTAAATAAACGGTACAAGATAACACGTAGCAAGACGGGTACATGTATGCTAAACTGTGGCTATTAACCGGTTTTAGGGTATGAATGTTTTATGTGGCTCGGTGTCACCCGCCTCCCTTGGGATACGTACCAACAAAACTCTACTAGCACTTAATTAAGGGGAAGCAACGCAGGGAACAGATTTTAATTAATATTACGCTGTGATTCGCCCCGTCTCACATTGTTTAGTTCTATTACAAAAGATTCTTATCTTCTTTTGAGAATAAGCAACACAAAATGGAAATATCAAGAAGAGAAAGATATAAAAATAGAAAATTCAGTAACAAACAAACTAACCAACTCATTTAATACTTCCGAAACTCAAGGCATTCTACAATACAAATAAAAGGGAATATTCTTTTAAGAATTTAAATAAATTTCCACTAAAGAGGGAGAGAGGCGGCTCTCGTTACAAAAAGGAAAACGAGAGCTAATAAAAATGCCGAAGTAAAAATGTGTTATTTTAAACCAGTGTCGACTGAATATTAGGTATAATCTGTTGAAATATAAACCAAACTGCCGATTAACCGTACTTAATCTTGATAATATCTATTATTAATGCGAAAGTTTTTGTGGACGTTTTTTACGCTTTCACATAAAAACTACTGAATGGATTTTAATGAAACTTTACAATAATATTTAAGTTGCTGTGGGAAACGGGAACGGGAATACTTCTGTACGTGGGCAAACCGCGGGTGTCAACTAGTATTAGATAATGAAATAATTTAAAAGTAAGAAATTTATGTAGGTATAACCAGAAACTCCATGTTCTCTGAACAAAAAGCTTTTAATGGTACCTCAATTTTGAGAAATGTAGTTTTGCTACTGGTATGTTAATACAACATTTTTTTTAATAGGTTTTTTTAAATATGGAATGCTTCATGATTTTAGATTTTGCGTCACAGACATCAACGTTGCACAATTTCGATGGGTTACTCACTTACTAGCTGAACCGCGCAACTTCATTAGCACCAATTAAGAGAGAGAAAGAGATTGGGGGGTTGCTAATTACTTTTACAAAAATGTATACCACATTTCCCGATTTATTAACATTAATGTTTACTACTCCGCACTCCTGGGCAGTAGCGTAATTATATATAGCCTATAACCTTTCTCGTTGTTCCTTCATTCAATTTGATAGTACACAAAAAGAAGCAATGAGTTACAATTTTGAGTGAAACAAATATTTAAATATAGAATACAGATACGTTTCTAATGAGCTTCGAAACAACAGACAGCGCAACTCAATATCGGCTCCCTCCCATTAGCTCTTCGCAAACAACACTTAAACGCTCTCCTCTGTTCGGCACTTATCTCACTAATATCGATTATACATAATGTCCATCAAATACTTAGTAATAAAACTCCAGCAGTCGGTTTGATGAGGGTTTAAGCAGGTCTCTAGAAACTAATTGCACTGAGGAATTAGGCATATATCAAAATACATAATCAAGTAGTGAAATGAAAAATCTTTATTCATGTGGGTAACAAAGTAACACTTATGAACGTCAAGATTATTGCTTCTACATTAACATTTACTGCCAGATTCGCAAAGCAATACAGAGTCTGAGGAAGAACCTGGCAATTAAACTCATGGCCACTCTTTTCTAATCGCCAGTTATTACATTAGTTTGATTTACATGATATTTATTTTTCATAAATTCATTACTATATAATTTTAAGGTATTTGACCTTAAAATTATATAGTAATGAATTTATGAAAAATAAATATACATAACACACTATACAAAAGTATTTTATGATCAGAAGTAACTCTTAAAACTAGGCACGCTTCTGGATTAGTATTCATGGAATCAATAATAATAAAGTATCGTAATAAAGAAATCAAATTATAGTACTTCCTTCCAATGTTTAAGACAAGAAATTAAAGAAAGAAAAACATGACTGTAGGGGAAAGTGGGGGAAATACGAACACCTAAGAGAAAATTTAAATTAAACAGTGGAATTTGATCACAGAGTTTCTTTATTGTTTGATTATTAAAGTATACTAATCTGTCTAACGAATTCACTAATCAACATATATATTTTTTTAATAAATTGTAACAATATGAAAAAAAAACAAAACCCTTAGTGTTCGGCTTTACCCGACATTAGTCGGGTAAACACGAACACCCAATGGGGTAATTACGTACTAACATTAATAACGACACTGATCGCATTTATAACCCAATGATGTTGACTGTGTGTCAGTACAATTCTCGTGAGCCCATTTTTTACACACGTAGCACATATTCCAGTCTTCATTGGGGGGATCTATATATTTATCGCCACAAAAAATACAAAAGTAGTCTTCTTTTTCGTCTTTTTCTTTTTCTCTTTGGTTTTTTTTCATATTTTGATTAGGTTCACTAAAGTCTTTTATATTTTTAAATTCTTTAATACTCTTTCAGTCTCTTTGTCTTTTTATTTGAGATCCTATTTTTGCAATTTTTCCTGTTTTTTTCTTGATTTCTTCTGCTTTAGCTCTTTTTCTGTTTTCCTTTCCTCTAACTGGTCTTTTATAGGTGTGCTCGTAAGAATAGTTGATCTTTTCTTCCTGATATTGAGCTTTGATATTTTTGGAGGAATAATAGGCAATTCAATGATCTCGGATAAGGAAACTGCATGCGTGCTTGTATCATCGCTTTGTGAATTATTACCAGGACCTGTATCGGAAGCCTGGACATTAGGATTTACAACACTGTGAACTTGGGCTACTGCAGTTATATCAGCATGGTTGTGAGCATCAGGAGCTTGTTGAACGTCAGTTACTTGGTTATCCGGAGATCGGGTATTCATATGAATGTTTTGTGTTGGATTTATTGTTGCTTGTGCGGTATTCTGAGATTTATATGGCTGAATTGAATCAAACTCAATGGGGCGCAAGGGATATATTCCTGCAGATCTAAATCCACTTGCAGCTTTTTCAAGGTTACTGCAACGGTTAAAAGCATTTGTAAACAATTCGACTAGGTCATATTGTGTAATGGGCTGTCCAAATCGATCTGACATGCGATTCTCACATTCTTGATTGTATGCCTCTCACATCTTGATAGGGCCAAAATATGTCAAGTCCATGGGTTGGAGTTTATGTGAGGTGTGTGGTGGCAGAGTAAGCATAATTATTCCATGTTCTCTGCAGAGTGAGAATGCATCAAGACTTATATGACTCCCATGGTTATCTAAAATGAGCAAAACGGGCTCTACCTTTGAAAGCTTTGCATATGAAATGAAGTAGTGTAGCCAATCAACAAATAGGCTTTCATTTATCCATCCAGAGTATGACACAGCCCCAATCATGTTAAGGTTAGTACCTCTTAGTAATTGTGGATTCATACGCTTCCTTTTAAATATAAAAAATGGAGGAATGTATTGACCGGCTGCACTAAATGCACATACAACTGTTGTTGTAGACCCCCTTTCAGCACTGGTTGCCTTACCAAGTTGTTTCTGACCTCTTACTGCCACTATTTTCTGATTTCTTTGGACCGTTGATATACCTGTCTCATCGACGTTAAAGCCCCGCGGTTTCAGTGTTCGGTAAACAATCACTGAGGTACGCAACTTTCACTATGGCTGGTCGTCGGATGGGTGACCACTTTGTGGCATTTACATTTGCGAGCGTTTCCGTGCTTCGGAAGGCACGTTAAGCCGTTGGTCACGTTAAGCCGTTGGTCCCGGTTGTCAGTAAAATGGCAGTCGTTAAGCCTGGTTGAAGGCCTTATAGGCGGCATAAAAAATTTCAACAGCAGGTAGCCACAACCTGCGTCTGTCTATTTCAACACGGCAATGGGCTCACCACCTATTACGTGGGACAGGAATCCACACGGTGAAAAGTGGGCATATAATATGCCTCTGCCACCCCTTCGGGGATAAGGCGTGATGGATATTGATATGATGTCTGTCTTGTATTACCTTCAAATTATCATAAAAAACTTTAACGTCAGTTTCATTGAACGCAGTGATACGGTTCAGTGAAGTCCCCTCAGGTGTCCTCAGAGACATGCTGGGATGTCTTTTCATGAAATTGTAATCCCAATATTTTCCAGCTAGCTGTTTCACTCGGTCGAAATTGTGCGGAAGTTTGTTCTTGTCTGCATACTGGTACGCGATGAGGCGAATTTTTTTTATGGTCAGTCCATAATAGAGTTTACTGCACTTTATGATATAATCGACAAGTTCCGTTTCCTGCTCTTTTGTAAATAAAGGTTTTCGTCCAGACCTTAGCTGTTTTATCACTGATTTCTTAAGGTGGTCAAAAATGGTTGTTTTTGGAACATTATAAATTTCTGCTGCTCTGCCGATGCTGAGTTTTTTTTGTTTTTACATCGTCTATAGCCTTATTGAGATCTTCAAGACTGTACTTCGGATTGGTCTTTCTTTTGTAATTACGAGGCATCTGAAACAATAATAAGAAAAGATGAACGGGGAACCAACAAAAGGAAGGGGGATAATGCCGAACGTTCGAGGTTGCCCGACATGGAGTGTTCGCCTTTACCCCGCTGGATCGGAAACAATAAAATGGAGAATAAACATTTAGGTTATATTTCTTTTGCCGATTGCGTCATTGTCATTTAGCTGATTAATATGTGAGTATTCTACTATGTAAAAGTTAAATTACTATTGTAAATAGAAATAAATCAACACCAACTTGAATTTACTAAAAAGATTACATCAAAAACATGCAAAATATTGAAAACTGTATACCTTGACAAGTACGTGCGTCCGCGTCTCCCGTGTTGTTGACTGGCACTAGTAATGGCGTGATCTCCAAAATGGTGGCAAGTAAGATATGGATATCTCTTTCTAACATATTAAAACCATTGGATTCGAGATTACCCCATGTTCGTATTTCCCCACTTTCCCCTATCTAGAGCTCTATACGGACTATGCCCCAGACAACCTACAAAACAGACAGATTAGGAGACTGCACATCATAGATTAGAATACTTTGTACATATCATTACATTATCTAAAAGCAATAACACTCCCAGCGACAGGTTTCTCACCGTCTTCTTGTCGCCTCAATGATGGTAGTTGAAGACACGGGCTTAATCTTGGTAGATTCGAGTATAGCGATGGTGATAACATGCGCTAGGAAAGGTTACGAGTAAACCTTATTTTCCTCTTCAAAATTGTTACATAACTGAATGCAAAAGCAAACCTACCAAGTCTTCAAAACGTCATGAGTACTGTTACTAGAAGGAACCTTTTCAAGTTAATGCGGTTCAATATGTTACTTCGTAGTTTGCGATAAGTTCTATAATCACTATGGTTGCCTTAAAACGCTTAAACGACTTAAATGTTTAAACATTAATTATTTAGTAAGCAGGTAGCCACAAGCCACGTCTGTCAATTTTAACATAGTAATGGGCTAATCCCGCGGACCCCAGGACTGACGCTCGGATGATGATGAATGGGCTCACCACCCGTCACGTGGGTCGAAAATACGTACCTACGCTGAAATGTGGGCAAATAATGTAAATAATAAATAAATAAATATTAAGGGACACTTTTCACACAGCGCTGTCAAGCCCAAACTAAGCTTTAAGCTTGTGCTATGGGATCTAGATAACTGATAAACATATTTATATGTTTCTAAATGCATACAAACACCCAAAGTTCAGTCGCATACACTACCACATGCGCCACTTAGTGCTGCCAGTTATTATAGTACCTTACCTATGCCTCTGCCACCCCTTCGGGCATAAAGGCGTCAAAGCTTTCAAAACAGTATTATAAATAACAACAGAAAATAATGAATACTAGATTTCATAACAAGTGCACAAAACGAACCATTATTATCCGAGACTTTTAGCAGCTGATAGTAATGTCGAGGATAAAATAGTTTTGTGGACGAGTTACAACTCTGCTTTTCACTTCGATTGCGAGGAAATAAAACAGTAGTAGGTATAACATAACATTTCTTTAGTAAAATTATTACAGTTTTGAATACTGAAGGAATTTGGCTTTGTGACTTAAAAAATCACATAAGGCAAATTTACATACATACATACATACATACATATTGTCACGCCTTTATCCCCGAAGGGGTAGGCAGAGGCATATAAAACGCCCACATTTCACCGTATGCATTTCAGTCCCACGTAACAGGTGGTGAGACCATTGCCGTGTTGAAATGGACAGGCGCAGGCTGCGGCGACCTGACGTTGAAAGTTTTTAAGCCGCCCATAAGGCCTTCAACTTGGCTTAACGACTGCCATTTTATTGGCAACCGGGACCAACGGCTTAACGTGCCTTCCGAAGCACGGTCCTGGGGTGGGTCTAAAGGACCGAATAAATTTAATAAAATGTGTCTATTTTAGATGTTAAATTTGGAAGAAATTTTGGACCCGTTGCCCTTTTTAGTGAGGTGGTAACAAAAAGGCTAAAAGGTCTTATGTGCTAGACTCTAATTAGCACGACCAATTAAAGTCCTGGTAGTCTCGGACTATAACGCAAATAAATTAAAGTAAATATAATAAAATAACAAATTCTATTTATGAGCTTCTTATTGAGTTTGGCCGTATGGCTCATTTTCTTTGCCTTAATATAGATACATTTATGTTTGAGTAGATACGTTAATGCACTAGTGCACAAAATTCGATTTTGTGCAGCCTATATCCTGCACAAATTAGCACTTTCAGAAAGTGAAAGCGGAATTTTACGAAAATAAAGATTTAAATGCAAATCATACGGCTATATACCTCGAAACTAAAATAAATGGAATAATAAATCAGGGAGATCTAGTGAAACTAACACACAACCGAATTGTGTTACTACTTCGTCGGTTAAAAATGGCAATAAAATTACTAAAAGTAACTGTGCCTATCACGCTTGCTGTTACCTACTTTATAATTCTTTGAAACCACCCTCCACGGTCAGAATCCGTGTCCATTCGTCACGCGGTCACACCACCATTAATTTCTATAGAAAAATACATTCGAGCTTTTATAGCTCGTTCGATAACATCAAAACCACATTAGAGTAGTTTTTCATGTGTCTACTGAATGTGTAGGTACGTAATGTGATGTATCCTTTTACCTACAACTAACAAAAAGGACATAAGTACGTAGACTGCTTCTTAATATTTTTGTGTTCTATTCAAAATTCATTACTTATACTTACCTATATATAAAATACCAATGTATTTTTTTTTCGTCTATAATACAATCTGACCATTCTTATACTTGGTCCTAGTTTTTAAGGTATATACTTGACTAAGATGATACAACGAAGACTGATTCAATTATTAGAAGAACAGAAAACATCTAATACCTGTATAAAATGTTAAATTTAGAAAGAAATTACTCTTACATCTGTCAGCCACTCAGCCCCCGTCAGCCCGTGAAAGATTTGTCAAAATCGGTACAGCCGTCATAGATTTGCATTATTCATCATCATCATCAGGTGCCTCTCCATCACTGGAGGTTGGCCGTCAACTTAGCGAACTCTCCTTTATTATGCGCCAAGCGAAATAGCTGTTCAACGCTGGCAATACTCGTCCACTTCCTGATATTCTTCAGCCAAGATTTCTTTCGTCTTCCAGCGCGTCGCTTCCCCTCAATTTTGCCCATCATAATTAGTTGGAGAAATTGGTACTTCTCGTGTCTCAGTACATGGCCGAGGTATGCAACCTTTCTTCTCTTGATGGTCTGCAATAGCTCTCGGTTCTTACCGACGCGCTGAAGAACCTTAGCATTAGAAACCTTCTTTGTCCAGTTAATGCGGAGCATTCTACGGTAGCACCACATCTCAAACGCTTCTAGCTTTTTTTGGGTTTCGACTTTTATGGTCCAAGCCTCAAATCCTACAATAATTTGAGCACTTCCACAGGAATGTTGTCCGGACCCAAAACTTTTCCACTCCTAGCTACCCTTAGAGCATGCTTTACCTCAGCTGTTAATATAGAAGGACCAGTTTCATCTTTGACTGCCTCTGTGGCGCGGTGGGAGTGCATCCGACTGCTACGCAAGAGGTTCGATTCCCACCCAGGATAAAACTTTGTGTGATGAGCACGATGGTTTATTCTGTGTCTGGGTGTTATTTATCTATAATATGTATGTATTTAGAAATATATAAGTATGTTTATCAGTTATCTAGATCCCATAACACAAGCTAATATTAGCTTACTTTGGGCTAGATGACGCTGTGTGACAAGTGTCCCACAATATTTATTTTATATATTCCATATTTATATCTGTTATCACATTGGCACCCGCAGTACTTCTAGTGGAATCCGCAAACATTTTGATCACGTAATCATTCCACACCTGTTTCTTGCTATTCAGATCAAGACATAACACTCCGCGGTCATTGCACAGCACAGTAGAGACAAATTTTCTATGAAATCCTGCTAGATCTTTAATCTCTTTGTGCAAATGAAAGCTGTCATGCTTAGTGAGAAGATCTTCAACACGCTCACATTTCTCCTTGTAAAATGTATCCTGAGCCAATCTGATCTTCCTGGTGATAAGTTTGTCCACTTCCGCATACTTGTTCGGATCTGTGCTCTTATGCTTTTTGCGTTCCTCCATCAATTCTAAAATTTCGTCTGTCATCCATTGTTGCTTTTTAACGAAACCATTAGGTTTTAACAATGTACGAGAGATATGGGCGACAGTAGTTTTAAGCGTTGAACACGTTTCCGTAGGTGTTGGTGATAATGCGAACTGATTTTTGGCCCATGCATTTATTGCTTGAGACACTCCTGCTTTAATCTTTGGTATCTGCATCTTTTTAAATCAGGTTTGGAATTTAATTTGTGTTTTAGAAAAAAAAATCCTTCTCTTGTCTCATACCTATCTTGACCAGTCCATTTGGTTTCCGTCGCACCCAGCACACCGAGTTGCAAGCGATCCATCTCCTTAACAATGCTCGAAAGTTTCCCATGACTTTTCATTCCTCTAACGTTCCAAGTTGCCAATCTAATCTTCAATCCTTTCCTAAGTTTGCCTCCGGGGATTCTTAGCACCCCTGTCCCATTGAAGGGACGCCGGAGTATCGGGGCCATTTCATTCGTTGTACTGTTCATTGTAAGCTAACTACTAGGGAATTTTAATGCCGGTGGTATCGCGTTGCCTTCCGTCATCGCAGTCTTATGATCGTCGTGCCAGTGATGCTAGCTGCGCTCATAAGTATCTTGCATAAGCCCTTTAAACTACTATAGTTTTGTCCTCATGCAAGTACTGAAGTTGCTGCTTCCCAACTCCAGGTCATAATAACTACGCCCTTATGACATGGCTTTCCTACTCCGCTGTTTCTGTCGCCTTCCGTTTCTTAACAGTTACGACAGTTCCACCATTGAGGTCTTCACCTGTAACCGCAGGCAAGGGGCTGTAATATACCCCACAGCACTGGGTCCCCCTCTGAACTCAGCCACCTGCATGTTCCGGCCTACTGAAAAATGAGGTGCAAACCCCCGCGACGTGGACGCGCCAGAGGAGAATTACCTAAGTGAGTAATAGAGAATTGTACTCCATCACTCCTTAAGCCGGGTTAACGGTCTTGTATATGCCCAAGAGAAAAGAGAGAATTAAGAATTTAAATATTAAAATACAATATTTACGTGTAAAGCGCTTCCAGCGCTTTTGTGTTTAATATGGTGAATTATTATACACTAGTTGACGCCCGCGGTTTCTCACAGGAACTTGTTTCCGGAATAAAAAGAAGGTAGCCTAAGTGTTATACTGATGTTTAAGCTACACTATTGTAAAGTTTCATTAAAATCTATTCAGTAGTTTTTACGTGAAAGAGTAACAAACATCCATACAAACTTTCGCATTTATAATATTATTAAGATAAGATTAAGATTAAAATAATAAACCAGACAGTTTATGTATAATAATTCACTCATTCATTACTAAAACAATGTTTAAAGATAGTACTTGGCTAATTAAAATTCCTTATTACAAAAATAGGTTTAAAGTTTAGTCCCGGACTAACTTTACTACCTACTAAAGATAAACCCTTGCTACACCTAATAACCCCCCCCCCCCCCCTAGTTTAACTTCGGTACTAGCGATCAAATGTCAAATATGCGGAATTCTTTGAGGTTATAATTCTATCTCGCAAGTATTATAAAATAAGGATTTCAATATGATTGATTTTACCTTAATTTTATCATGGTAGTCGAACAGGCATCATATTCGAATAAATTCAATATTATTAAGTGATGAGAACTTTGTATTAATACCTACCTACTTTTCGGCATCAACCCGACATTTGCCAGTAAATTCGGTAAAATCCAAAAATATGTTTCAATACTGGTCAGTACATAACATAGTGTAGGTTTTTTTTTGTCGCGGGGACCGCGTTTACTACTTGCCGTCATCCCTGCTTCGGGGGCGGGGATGGTGTGTGGGACTCCCGGCCCTTTGGGGGCCGTCCTACCCACTAAACCCCGCGGTGTTCCACCTTCGTCCCAACCGGGTCGCAGGATAGGCCTGAGGGCTATTCACTGCGACCCGGCTAAGGGAATGCCCCAAGATGAGGCTCTCCTCGGGGGAACATAGTGTGGGTACATAAGACATTAAAATTTAGGTAAATTTAAGCTGGTACAATATAGAACAGCAATCATGGATAATTTTTTGCATTCTTTCATTTTCACTACCGTCTGAGTATCGTAGTCGGTGTATATGTTGATTAATTTTCAAGAAGAAGTTGCTAGAAAAAATGTTTGGAACTAATTATTTTTGATAATAAATTTAATACAAAGTTTCGCGCCAGGGCACCATTTTCATTGATCCATTTCACGCCAAGAGTAGTTATTTTAGGTACATAAAAAAAAATGTATTTACAATAGTAATAAATAATATGAATCACAAAATATATTTAATACGGTTAATACACGACCGGATTTGATCCGAACAGACCGCGGATTTGATTTGCCGCCCGACCAAATCTTACCGTGTGTAAAGCAGTCCGGCGGACATAATTATTATTAATTGAGTCCGCCTCGATCCGCATGGGATATGATCAATGTTGTCGTTCTAGCTACTTTGTCGTAAATTTCCCCAGATTTAATTTAATTTTTCTCCAAATAGACACTTTTTCATAATTTTTTTCCCAATGTTGCCATCTTAGTTTATTTGTCAAAAATGTCCCCAGTACCGATTTTTCCTTTCCCCAAAAAATACTTTTCCATACAATTGTTGCCAGAAAGAAAAAAGAAAATAAATAATAAATAAATATCCATCACGCCTTATCCCCGAAGGGGTGGCAGAGGCATATTATATGCCCACTTTTCACCGTGTGGATTCCTGTCCCACGTAATAGGTGGTGAGCCCATTGCCGTGTTGAAATAGACAGACGCAGGTTGTGGCTACCTGCTGTTGAAAGTTTTCAAGCCGCCCATAAGGCCTTCAACCAGGCTTAACGATCGCATTTTACTGGCAACCGGGACCAACGGCTTAATGTGCCTTCCGATGCACGGAAACGCTCGCAAATGTAAATGCCACAAAGTGGTCACCCATCCGAGGACCAGCCGTAGTGAAAGTTGCGTAACTCAGTGATCGTTTACAGAACACTGAGACCGCGGGGCCACGAGCGCTTCTACCACCATACCAAATAATATACTTTATTAGAAACTTTTCATTTCCACAAAAGTTCGGTAGGAAGCCAATCGATAGGCTTGTACCAACGGTAGGTCAGATGATATCTATTATTAAAGCAGTAACAAAAGTAATTCAGACCCGTCACCCATATATAGGGTATGTGATGTAGATTCTAAAAAAAGATACAGCTGATATTTTGACACACATTTTATTTTTATTTTTTACTTACAGTAAATTAGGTAGGTTCAAGCAATTTGTCCTGTGTTTGGTCATGGTCGCTTGCTTAGAAAGGGACACACTACCACCACCATCTCGCACGGACCGATATTTTGGCCATAGTGTTCAGACTAGTTATAATTATAAGGTCTTTGGAAGCATCTTAATAGAGAAGTCAGAATCAGAAGTTGATATGATCATGTATGACAGGTGTAAAATCATATTTATATGATTTAATTATGATAATGGCATGTATGAAGGTCAGTGTGATAATGTAATAAATGATAATGAAGAAATATATACTATTATGAAATCTAAAAAGTCTTTGTAACCAGGCCATATAGTAATAACAAAACATTCATTGATTGATTTATTCCATTCCATAGAATATAATATGCAAACGGCAGTGATTATGAAAACGCTTATAGGAATACGTCTTGCTAATAAATCCTGATTAAGATTTGATGACTTACAATGTCAGTGACAGAGACCTCAAGAATTGTCTTGTCTTGAATAAGATACTTGATAGAAATATAAAACTGAAGAATAGGACTATAATGACGAAACTGAAGAAATTTTTATAAAAGATTTGGCTATTGCCTTGAATTTGAAAACTTAATTATAAACATACGAAGACTAGGATGTATGGCTAAC
Source organism: Thumatha senex (assembly GCA_948477245.1). NCBI lineage: Eukaryota > Metazoa > Arthropoda > Insecta > Lepidoptera > Erebidae > Thumatha > Thumatha senex. The sequence continues at coordinate 14,750,824 of OX419731.1, read as the reverse complement.
GCCTCTGCCTATCCGAAGATCGATGAATGTTATAACGTATGTTATACTACTACTACTGATTCATAGTGATGATTCGATACCATGAAAGAATCGATACCTACTCAAATGAGTAGTACTCAAATCAACTTGCGTTACTACTCATAACGAGAACTGAAAAGTATCGATACCTACTCATATCGATACTTTTTGTTTTTTTTTTATGCAAACTATGAAGCATGTTATTGACTTATCGTATTGTATTATTGTAAGAAATTTTAAGTCTACTATTTTATACATGACTAGAGGACGCCCGCGGTTTCGTCTGGATGGTTAAGTTTTATGAACCGTTTTCCCATAATCATATCCGTCATAGCCTATTTTTATAATGGGATCAAGATTAACACATTGTGTTTATCCAGTGTGTCAACAGCCTCTACAACTAGGTGAATAATTCCACAAAAAAGACGCCGTTTCATACAAACTTCGCAACTAGGGTTTGAATTTCCAAAAATCCTTTCTTAGTGCACACCTACGTCACTTATGATATTTTTCTGCACATTTTCATGGTTTTAGACCCAGTGGTTTCAGCTGTGCATTGTTCGATCAGTACGTCAGTTTCTGCTTTTGTATAAATAGATTATTTAATTTAGTTAGTTTAATAAAACTGGTTTATACATCACATTCTTTTATGTTGTATATAATTAATAATTTATTGGACAAAAAAGTCCTCTTTTCATAAGTTTTCCAAATAGAGCAATTGTTGTATTTAGGAGACTAAACTCGTTGTAGATAATATGCGACGATTCGATTCTATACGAGTACTTTCCTTTCGATACGAGGTAGGTATCGAATAATTTTATTCGATACCTAAAGTACTCGGTATCGAAACAAAAGTATCGAATACTTACTTATATTTACTTGTATCGAAGCATCACTACTGATTCATTCCATTTCATTCATTGGTTGGCTTGGTTGCTCCCTGCTCCTCTTGTTCTGGTTCTGATGCTGCAGTGGCTGCAGTGTATTGTCCTCAGTAATAGATTTGGAATTAATTATTTTGTTGTATCACATAAATAATCTGAGTCCTTGTCTTAGAATTCATATACGTGCAACTTGCACGCGAGGTAAGTGATATTTCCTGTGTATTATAATTCATTCCGACTTACTATTTCCATGTTTTGACGCCATTTTTATTTAATATATTTTAATGAAAGTAAATACTTACCTATATTCTCCATTTTAAAAACTTCGTTTTATTTATTTATCACTTGTAATTGCAATTTAATACAGCATTATATTTCTACGTGGACTTTGACAAATGTATTTACATTTGGTTCCAATGTTATGGTTAGTCACGCCGCCATATTCAGCAATTTGTATTGTTTTCCTTTTTTTGCTGTAATATACATCTAAAATAAAGTAGGTAATACATTTGCTTATGTATTTGTTGCTTCAGGTTACTACTGTATAATTCCTGTCCTAGGTGTGTTATCTTGAAACTACTAGGTACTCGGGGCCATAAGTAAAGGTACATGTATATAGGTATTTCAAATTTGTACCTAACGGAAACTTGTCTTATTTTTCAATGAAAATATAAATAAATTAGTTTTGTGATTGTATTTCGTTATTTTAAAATTAAACCTGTAGTTTCGATCAGGCTGCACTGGCTGGCTCGGCGGTGCACGCCAACCTGCGTGTTCGTGTGGTACAGAATGTTCATCCACCCGCACATTTGAAACTGCATTTATCCCGATAATATCATACCTTTCTTCTTTTTTTAAAACTAAATGTTAGTTGATATACCAATTCACCTATGAAACTATCTATATGTATTACATAATATGCTATAGTTTGATCAATTCACATTCCCCAAACTATCTTTAAGAGTAGTTTTTTTCCCTCATTGATCCTTGAGATCACTGGAATTTTGGAACTTGCCATACCTGCTCATTCCATTCCTTTTAACAACTTTATTCTCTGACGGGATTATGGTTGTGTAATGCACTGCTGATACCAATTTCGCATGGCCAGACATTGGCTGTCTTAAAAAAAAATTATCTTAATTTTTTGAATCACTTAAATTAGATCTTTGAAAAACTGTTTTCATACAAATACATACATATTGTCATGTATTATGTCCCTGAAGGGGTAGGCAGAGGCATACTATACACCCACATTTCACCATTTGCATTTTGTCCTACATAACACACCGTGAGTCCATTGCTATGCCCATGCATTTGTATGCCAGTGCATACAAATGCATGGACAAAGTATATATTTTTGTCCATACATTTCAATGTGTATATCCAATACATAAGTATTTGTTGGGTGCTACCCATGACATACAAATATGCTAAATTGATGAGTGTTGTAAACTATGATAAATAAATTATTGTTAGTAAGAATTTGCCACTCGCTACCTACACAATAGATAGCTGTGTTTGTTATGTCAGTTCATCAGAAAATTTTAATGCTATAGACCCTATAGCTTTTAAATATTATATTAAAACTGGTGATCTGCTGACTGATAGTCAAGGTTGTGACACATTTTAAGAGGTTAGGTCTGCCAGCTGTTAATCCCTACTAAACCAATGACCTAATAACCAAATAAAAAAACCAAGTACAATACCAATAAAAAAAGGTAGACAGACAAATAATCTACATAAATTGGATTGGAAAGTGAAATTTTGATGTAAACATGTTTTGAAGAGGATTCATTCCAACACTTTAAAACAGATGTATGTATTGTATGTATTAACTGACATAGGCAGTACTAAGCAACCTGCAAATTTATTTTATATGTACACATACACATGATTTACCGGAGTCATTGAATGCTTGAATATCCTTACTGTAAAGACAGTAATCTTCATAAATTTTTCACGCCAGACTGGCCCATTCCTGACTAATCCCATAAATGCTAAAATAATCTCACACCTGGGATAACCTCTCAGTAACATAGGAGGCATGCCCCATCACACACAACTGAATACAAAAACTGCTCATGGTATACTCAAAGATCTGCATGTTGGTAAAATAAAAAAAAACTGGCTTGTGCTAATTGATAATTGAGCCTGGTGATAGTTTTAGAGTGTCAGTTTTCTGCCTTGCATAATGCTCCTTAGACCGTGTTTACACTTAAAATTGGGTGAGATGGTCATTAAATGAAAATTCAGGAGTACCTATAATAAAAATCCTACAGCTCTCAGACTTTGCAATTGTGATTTGCATCAATGACAAATTTTGATTGAAGTTACAAACATATCTCCTTCTACAATCTTTATAATAAATAACACAATTCTACTTATTCCTTTATGTCTGAAATTTCTCTTATTATGACACATTATTTTTTTTACAAATGTCTGTCAAAGTGGTCACCCATCCGTGACCAGCCATAGTGAATGTTGTTTAACGCAGTCATCGTTACCTGAACACTGAGTCTGAGGAGGGACCACAAGCACTTCATACAGTATAATCTATTTTATACTCAATTACATTACCTGTTAGATGCACTCAATGTTAAGCTGAATGGTGTTCCCGCATGTTATTAAACTTACTGCATTAAGCAACTTTCGCTATGGCTGGTCACGGATGGATGACTACTTTATGGTATTCACATTTGCAAGCGTTTCCGTGCTTCGGAAGGCATGTTAAGCTATTTGTCTCGGTTGTCAGTAACATGGCAGTCTTTAAGTAGAAGGCCTTATGGGCGGCTTGAAAAATTTCAACAGCAGGTAGCCACAACTTGCGTCTCTTTCAACACCGCAATAGACTCACCATGTTACGTGGGACTGAAATACATGGTGAAAAGTGGGCATTTAATATGCCTATGCCACCCCTTTCGGGGATAAACCGTGATAGATAAATTTTATTAAATACATTTGAGTAACTGTGCAGAAAACTTAAAATAGGATTGTACAAAATGTGCTCATAGCACTAAAAAGCAATCACTTCCAGATAACCTTGAGAATCTAGTTTATTAATAGGATGCTCCAGCCTTTAAAGCATGATCACAGTAAACTACATTAAGTTTTTCATATGTTTGTAATAAATCACAGTAAACTACATCATGTTTGTCATATGTTTTTGAAATAAAACAATCTAAGTCCTTATTGATATGTAGCCAGCCACTACACACTATTACAGTTTGAATGTAATTTGTATTAAGATCTTTAATTATATACAATAGATGTCGGAACAACCGCGAGGAAGAGGTCGGGCTCGAGGCCGTGCGGGGCGGGGCAATGAACCTACAGGCCCAATTCCTAGACGTCCAGGTGAACAACCCGGACCACCGCAAATGCAACAGCCGGGACCTCCACGTCCCCGCCCTCAGCCGCCAACTGCATGGGGCCCTCCTACTGTAACCCCTCCTGTAAGAGCTGGTGTGCCAACTCCGACTGTACAAGCTGGTCGCGCTTCTCACCGGTCTACACCCACAGTGCACCAAGAACATCCTGGTGATGTTGACATTCAGCAGCGAATGCAGCAAATTGATATTGGTATGTAATGAATTAATGACTACATAAGTTTAGAACATGACTTTATTTTTGTATTGCTGAGTTAAAAAAAAAATATTCAATTAGTTTGCAAATCTGACCTACAATGAACCAAGTGCAAATGTTTAATATGAAAATAATATGTTAACATGACAAATTTTTCTTTTTTCCGCACATAACAGGTCAACCGGCTCAGCCCACTGCGGGTGGCGATCCTGGAGCTTCAGTCAGTGGTCGTGGTTCCCGACGTGGTGGTGGACGGGTGTTGCCTGAACAAATGACTATTTTGCGGACTCGTCCTACTGCAGTCCAATCCAAAAGGGGTAAGTTAATTATTTCTTGATTCTTATCCAACTCTCACTCACATCTTATTACTCCAACCCCTGGTACCTATTATGTACATATCATCAATCCCCAGTCCACAACTGAAATGGGCTACTTACTTGCGGATACATTACAACGGCTACACCTTTCCCTTCATTAGGAAGGGAAGGGAACTTCTGGTAGACCCAGAAGTTCTTTCATTAAGAAGGTAAGTGTAGAAAAAACTACATTGGGATATTGTGAACTGCCTATTTTAGTAGAAACATTTGATGGTAATCATGCAGTGAACATGAAATATAATAAATTTACTGTTGATATTATTTACAGTTTATATTAATTATGTTGTTCACATTTTTTGTTACAGGCACTACTGGCACTGTTATTGATCTAACGGCCAATTACTTTACTGTGGAAACTACTCCTCAATGGAGACTGTTCCAATACCATGTTGACTTTTCACCGGATGAAGATAATACTTCAGTGCGCAAGGCTCTGCTTCGTGTACATGCTAAAACTTTTGGAGGGTAAGAGTTATTATAAAATGGAACCCATCATTTAACAGATGGTATCTAAAACACATTACTTTTATCTTATAAATTTACAAACAAATATGGTAACTTACTTACCTTTGAATCTATATCTATACAGATGAGTTAACATTCATTGTCTGTTTGTAATTTCGATAAAAGAAGAGATAGTTTGACATGAATTTTAAACTGCTTAATATATTTATAAATTACTGAATAAAATTAAAAAATATTATTTAATAAAATAAGGGCAACTGCCCACCACACACACAATTTATTACTTGAATAGTATGCATATGCATGAATTGTTGTTAAATGAAATTATAGTCCTTATAATTTTTTTTAGCATACATGACACTTTCTAATTTTTTTGTAGTATAGTCGTAATAGACATGTAAATGCTTTTTCTTTATAGATACCTATTTGATGGAATGGTGCTTTACACTACTAAGAGATTGCACCCTGATCCAATGGAATTATATTCGGATCGCACAACAGATGGAGCTCGTATGCGTATATTGATTAAGGTAAAATATTGTTCTTAGGGTTCGGAGCCCTTATAAGGTCACTTTGTTGTCTGTCTGTTTGTCCGTACGTCCGTGTCACCATAAATTCTCAGGACAAGTGGCCCTAGCAAGTTTATACCAGATACTTAGGTCTATAGTCCCTATTAGGTATCTAAAAATCAAGGTTTTGAGTCAATACGATAAGATGTGGGCAAATTTAGGTATTCGCGAAGACTTGTAAGTACCTAAATTTACCTTAATTTAAACTTTATTTGTCGGACTTTTCCTTTTAACCAAAATTGAGAATTTTAGTTCAACCGGAAGTACTACTACTTTTGGGTCAAAAACCAAAATAGAAGTTCCCGTTGACCTGAAATCACAAAATTTGGTAAATTGGTCTTATTGCTCAAATGAAGATAAAATTCCAAAAATGAAAATTAAGGGGTGTCACCATACACATACATGTGTAAAGCAATTAATATTGACCTCTGTGTAGTACGAGGGCGGCACTGAAAATTTCGGGAATCAAGGAAGTGACACAACATTACTATTTAAAAATGTATTTATTGCTTTTCGAAGTATTCTCCGCGAAATTTGACACATTTTTCCATACGATGGAACCAATCATTGGAGCAACCGTTCCATTTGGAAGTTGGGGTATCCAAAATGGCCGTTTTGTAGGCGTCCACAGCTTCTTCAGGTGATGAAAATCTCTGACCACGCAATTTATTCTTTATTTTAGGGAAAGTATAGAAATCATTAGGGCTTAGGTCGGCTGTACGGCGGATGGTCTAATAATTCTATGTTTTCTTGCTCTAAAAACTCTTGTTCTGTGCGCTGTGTGATAACTCGCATTGTCGTGATGGAGGATGATGCGGCGGTTGCAGTTCTCTTTACAGAGTTCAGAAACGACCTGTGGCAAACAAATGCTAGCATACCATTCTGCATTAACTGTTCTTTGTCCCTCAAGAGGAATAGTCGCAGCATGGCCGTTTTTGGAGACAAACGTGGCCACCATTTTTTTTGCAACACTCTTTGAACGAACAATTTTTGTTGGCTTTAACTCATTTTCGAACACCCAAACTCGTGACTGGTTTTTTGTTTTGGGTTCGTACGCGTATATCCAGGATTCGTCACCTGATACGATGTTGTATACAGCATTTGAGGACCCTGCGTGGAATCTTTCGAGACTTCTGACGCACCAAGTAACGCGAGCCGCTTTTTGCTCTTCACAGAGCGAATCCATCGGGAAAACAACTTTTTTACACCTAATTGTTCATGCAAGATTATTTGTATTTGACTCATGCCAATGTCTAAAGTTGCCTGAATTTCGCGGTATGTCACATTTCGATCTTCCTCAATCAGCTTACGCACAGCATCAACGTTTTCTTGGGTGACTGCAGTTTTTGGACGACCTTGACGGGGATCATCACTGAGCTTGACACGTCCACGTTGAAATTCAGCAAACCAGCGATAAATTGTGGTTTTAGATGGGGCTACATCACCAAATGCAGAAATCATCCGGTCAACACGCTGTTTTTGTGTTAAACCACTTCGAAAGTCAAAATAAATAATTGCTCTTGAATTTTCTCGAGTCAATTCCATTTTCTCAACGACTAAACAAGTTTGACAAAACCTTGTGACAAGACCAAGAATCTTTTTTAAAATAAATAAAAGGTATTCGATTTTTAAAACCAAGGAGTTTTCAATTAAAAAGATTTTAATATGACAGGAACAGTGGAAATGTTCCATTCCCGATACTTTTAGTGCAGTCCTCGTATGGGCTCATACATTTTATCGAGCAATTCTTTTGAGCTTATCCAAAACAAACAATTTATTACTATATATGACATGGCAACATGGGCTCACTGTTATGTTGAACAAAAAAGCTTACAGTGAAATGAAGGCGTACACAATGCCTCTGCCACCCCTTCAGAGACAAATCAATGAAGCTAGTTGAAAATAAACAGGTAACAAGTATTTCATTGTCTTTTTTTTGTTTACAGCTGACATGTGATGTTAGTCCAGGCGACTATCATTATATCCAAATCTTCAATATCATTATAAGGAAATGTTTCAATTTACTGCAACTGCAATTGATGGGGCGCGATTATTTCGATGCTGCTGCTAAAGTAAGAAATAAAATTTATGTACTTAAAATTGCTCAGATTCGAAATTTTATAGTGTAAACTAACATTTCTTTTTAACTTATAGATTGATGTACAAGAGTACAAACTCCAGATTTGGCCTGGTTATAAAACCACAATAAATCAGTATGAAGATCGTCTATTGATGGTTACTGAAATCACTCACAAGGTAATATTTCAATTGCATCATAAATATATTTTTCTTTATCGCCACTTCATCCTGTTACTCGGTTTCGGATTACTTTATCAGGAGGCGCTATTATGATGCTGGGTCGGTAGTAATATGATATTAATGAAATATGAACTTGCAGGTGTTGCGTATGGATACTGTGCTCCAAATGCTGAACGAATATGCGGCCACTAAAGGCACTCATTACAAAAAAATCTTTTTGGAAGATGTTGTTGGTAAGTTCAGTAATGTGGTGTTACTAATTGCCTAGTTTTTGCTTATAAATAGAAGTAAATAAATATAAATTCAGCCAAGCCATCTGATTCCAAACTAAGCAGAGCTTGTAATATGGGAACCAGATACTGATAAACATACTTATATATTTCTAAATACATACAAATTATAGATAAATAACACCCAGACACAGAATAAGCCATCTGTTACTGTCATATTGAATCTTGCATCATATTGAATGCAGGCGAGAGCAAAGATGACTGTTAATTTTAACACTTGAGTGAAACAAGGCTAGTAACTTAACTATAAACTTGGGAGTAAATTGTAGAGTCCTTTGCTATGCCCAGGCTTCAATATGAAAGACTACATACACTTAGGTTGTGGAATGGTTTTTCTTTAATTGGGTTTTCCCGAACGTCTACAGTATGGGTTTCTTCAAAAGGGATCTTAGAAGGTTTTTAAAGAGTCTTGCAAACGTCCATAGGCTATGGTGACCACTGTCCATCAGGTGGGCCGTATGCTTGGCTGCCACCTCAGTGGTATAAAAAAAAGTACATAGCTTAAAACAAAGTCGTTTCCCACTGTCTGTCCCTATGTATGCTTAGATCTTTAAACCTATGCAACGTATTTTGATGCTTGGTTTTTTTTAATAGATAATGATTATTTCTTAAACTTTTGTATACATTGGCAAAATTATAAGGATGTTAGTTCAAGATAATGAGAAAAAAATAAGCAAGATCTACAGAAAAGTGATGGCATATGTCTATGTCTTATTATAATTTTAAATATCTTAGTTACTTGAGCCAAATCGATTATAACACCAATCAATCCTATTTCCACAGGAAAGATTGTTATGACAGATTATAACAAGAGGACTTACCGTGTTGATGATGTATCATGGAAAGAATCGCCACAGTCTACATTCAAGATGAGGGATGAGACCATTTCCTATATGGACTATTACAATAAGGTATAACTTTTTATTTTATTAAAGGAAAGATGTTTTTATTTATATGTATTTATTGTACACACATAATCAAACATCATGAATCATAATGGGTGGTTCAATTGTCTCTCTTCAGTTAAATATAGATAGCTACCACAGATAAACAGCAGATTTTTTAACTTTTGTGTCAGATCGTTCAATGTTGTAGGCAAATACTTCTTTCTATCTTTGGTTATTGAAACCGAAATTGTCGTCGATAGGTACCGATGGTAACTATTTTGACATTATTTTAGAGTTTAGACAATAGTTTTTCCTTGTGGCAACCCTAGGTATAACAGCTGATTTGAATTGGCTCCGTATTTTATATTGTAATATTGCAAAAATAATTAAAATTTTAATTAAAAACCAATTCATCGTTGCCAAATAATACCATATTGAGTGTTAAATAATCATTTTCACCATTTATTGTGCTAAAAGTAAATAAATATAAACTTAAAAATTGTACCGGTGTAGTGACAGTTAGAACATCGGAAAAATTTTCAATATTTGAAATTATTACTTGGATTTGGCAAGATTTATAAAACTAATAGTTTTTTCAATCAAGGTTTGTGAGTTTATTTACTTTTACATCCTCATATGTCCATTAATAGTGTGATTTTGTAATTTTCTATGAATAAAACATAACCTCGTTTTGTTTCGCATTTCTTTGCTCTAAGTCTACTTTGCTAATAATTACTGATTCTGTAGCACGTAATTATAACAAAATGTCGAATACTAATAACATGATAATGACGCGTAAGGCCTTAGCTCATCAACAAGAGACAAGGCTTCAATTAACGTTGAAAGAATTACAGATTTTTAGGGAGAAGTGCGATAAACTGAACAAGGAAGGGGACGAAAATGAGTTAGAACTGCTAGGTATTTTAAGTAAGAACGGACAACTCAAAAAAGAACTGGCACAGTTGCATTCACTGTATACTGATACCTTACAGGATCGGGATAGGTTACAACTTATAGTTGATAGTTTTGACTCATGTAGGGAACATTATGAACAAACTCTGCACCAAATTAGAATACTAAAGGAGGAGCTACAACGGTCGGAAATCAAAATATCGCAACTAGAAGACAAGAAACAGAGCACAGTGGTTCAATCTAATCAGAGTTTGTTCGATGAACTGATGGCTACAAGCTTAGATACTGCTACAGCTCACCCTTCCATTGTCATAGACCTCACTTCTGATGATGAAACCGGGGGCTGTTCTAAATCATTAAAAATTATTAAGTGTAGTAAGAATAAGTTAAAGAAATATTTAAAAATTAAAAAGTTTATTACTAAATCTAAAAAAATGATACATAAATACAAGTTTTTTATAAATAGCATATCACTTAATAGACAGAGATTGCAACTGATTGACCAGGTAAATATGTATATGTTAGAACTTGATACTGTTGCACAACAGTACAAAACTGATAACACAGGCCCTTCAATGTCAGATTGACCGACTTCAAGACTCTTTGAAATCAATTTCATATAAATATGAAACAGCAGAGAAACAGAGTAGGGAACAGGTGTTAGCCATAGGTAAATTAGTAAATTCATGTCATTTTCAAAATGACCAATTGACATCCGCAGGCCATGTTCCCTCCTCACCCTTAAGTTGTGAAAGAATTAGATGCAATGATGAATTTTCACCAATTAAAACTGTGTGCAGTGTGGATAATAGTATATTAAGTTCAAGTAGTAATTGCGAGGCATCTACGAGTATAATAGAAAAGTTGCAAATAAAAAGTGATGCAAAGACCATAGTCTATTGCGATGAAATAGGTAAAAATTTTGGACATTATTTATCACAGTTAAGTCATTCTGTAATAAATCATACATATCCAGGAGCTTCATACTTTCAAATTATAGATTTTATATTGACTGGTACACACTGCATGCAGTCTACTATAGTGGTGCTGGTTGGCAGAAGAGGCAATATTAATAGTGACAAACTTTTAAAAGTTTTTGATAAGTTATCAAGTCTGCAAGTAAAACAAGTAATTTTGTCCACCTTGCCATACAGCACTGCTATGAGCCACAAGGAAAATCACTTAAGATACAAATTAAATATGAAACTACATACCATGGTATCATATTCCAAAAAAATTGAATTGTTCGATTGGAACATAATTTTCAATAATAATAGTTTGTTGACATTATATAGATATTTTCTATTAAAATTTTTACAACGAAAGGTAGCTCTGTTGCTATCTAATTTTTTAATTTTTCAAGCCAAATTATTGGCTAGTACAACTGCTTTTATTGAGCAGGATAGTTTTGATACTTCACATTTGGAAAATGAAATTCCAAAAAACTAGTTTATAGGACAACAGATAATAAATCTGGCCAGTTGACTTTGGCCCCTGAGAATAATCTTAGTAAAAATATTGTTTTTATAAACCTGGTGCACCATAATGTTAGAGGTTTAATAAATGGTAAAGATTTAGAGTTAGAGCTATACATTAATGCAAATTCTATTAATATTTTTTGTGCTACAGAGCACTGGTTAAAAGATCATCAAATCACATTGTTGAACTTCGTAAATCACCAGGTTGCTAGCTCGTTCAATAGAAAACATTCTAAACGTGGAGGCTCTTTAATATTAATTAATAAAAACTTAAAATTTAAAGAACGTAAGGATTTAGTAGCCCTCTCCATTGAGCGAGTTATTGAGATTGCCAGTATTGAGTTTTAGCATTTCATCTTGTTAAGCGTATACAGTCCCCCTGATGCTTCTTACATTAAATTTGAAGAATAGCTTGAAGAAGCACTGTTCAAATGCCAATGTTCTAAGAAATCTATAATAGTTTGTGGAGATTTTAATGTTGATATATTAGATACATCATTAACTCCATCAGAGAGAAATAAAATGAAAAATGTATTTAAATCCTTTAATCTGCATAGTACATTCTTAGAACCCACTCGTATTACAGCTACCAGTGCAAAATGTATTGATAATATTTTTACTGATATTAAACCTATAGATAAAGGTATTGTGGATCCTGTGGAGTCAGATCATCGTGGCCAATGGATAAAATTTCCTAAAAGTAGTAACAAAGTCAGCAAAAAACAAATTAAATATGTACCAATTAACCAAAGTCGTTTGAATAATTTTAAAGAAAATGTATTAAAGAGATTACCATATCTACCTAACTTCACTTGTGTAGACCAGTCATATAAACACTTATTTAATTTGATTAATGATGAGTTTGGCAAAGTTTTTACCTCAAAAACTCTACAGATTGGTGGTCGTCCTGTTTTCAGTGACTGGGCAACACCAGGTATCTTTAAAAGTAGAAATAAATTATTTGAATTATATTCAGAAAAATCATTTAATTTTAGGCAAACCTTTCAGGAATATGTTAAAAATTATTCAAAGATATTTAAACAAACGTGTCATCTTGCTAAGTCAAACTTCATTAAAAATAAAATTTCTAATTCTGTAAATAAAATAAAAATGACTTGGAACATCATTAACTCTGAATGCGGTAGATCTTTAGTGACTGAAAGGGATTTCCACTTAAAAGTAAATGGTTGCCATGTTACAGGGGACCTGGAAGTGGCTACGGAGTTTGAACACTTTTTCAAAAATGTACCTATATTGACAACAAAATCTCTCCAAGCATCTTCCAGTTCCGCTGAACTTTTATTAGAAGAATCTGTTCTTTGTTGCAGGGATGCATTTGTATTCACAGATATTTGTGCTCAGGACATTGTAAAAACATTTAAATGTATTGAAATTAAGAAAACCGCGGACATTTGGGGATTATCGGTCAAAACTGCATCATGTATAATTGAGGTAATTGCGCCCCATCTAGCAACTGTGTTTCTAGTGGTACATTTCCTGATTTAATGAAACACAGCAAAGTCGTTCCCTTTTTCAAGGCTGGCAGCGCTACAGAGCCGTCTAATTTCCGACCAGTGTCAGTGCTGCCAACTTTGAGCAAAGTATTTGAAAAAATAATCTTGAATCAAATGCTATCCCATTTCAATCGAATCAATTTGGGTTTACGAAAGGGCGCTCAACTTCCGATGCTGGTGTTGAGTTATTAAAATGTATTCATGAAGCATGGGAAGACAAGCACGATGCATTAGGTATATTTTGCGATCTATCAAAGGCTTTTGATTGCGTTCAACATGAAACGCTGTGCAGGAAACTACACCACTATGGAATAAGAGGCAAAGCTCTCGACCTTCTGTCTTCATATTTGAACAATAGAATACAGAGGGTCGATATTAATGGTACACGTTCTGTAGGATCCATGGTTACAATGGGTGTGCCGCAAGGCTCGATACTTGGGCCATTCTTGTTCCTCATTTATATTAATGATTTACCATTTTATGTAGGGGACAGGAATAGGATTGTTTTGTTTGCAGATGACACCTCATTAATTTTTAAAATTAAAAGACAATTAGATAACTATGACGATGTAAACAATGCAATTGCAAGAGTAGTTCATTGGTTCAGCTCAAATAATCTTTGCCTTAATGAAAATAAAACTAAATGTATAAAATTTACTCTACCAAATGTAAAACAAGTTGCGGCCAATGTTCAACTGAATGGACAAGTGTTAGAGTTTGTAGAATCAACTGTGTTCCTAGGTATAACTATTGATGCCAATTTGCAGTGGGGCCCACACATAGAAAAGACAGCCTCTAGATTAAGTTCGGCTGCATACGCTGTAAAAAAGATCAGGACTCTAACAGATGTGGATACGGCTAGAATGGTTTACTTCAGCTATTTTCATAGTATTATGTCTTACGGTATTCTCCTTTGGGGGAGTGCTGCAGATTTAAATATTATTTTTGTTCTACAAAATCGGGCTGTACGCGCTATTTATAATTTGGGCCCCAGAGTTTCTCTCCGAGAAAAATTCAAAGAAGTAAATATTCTAACCGTACCATCACAATACATTTTTGCCAATCTTATGTATGTCCAGAAAAATCTATCACAGTTTTCTAAACTCTGTGATAAACATAATATAAACACTAGAAATAAAAATAATCTTTCAGTCCACCACAGTCGACTACATAAGATTAGCGATTCTTTCCAGGGTAACTGTATACGCTTTTACAACAAGCTTCCCTGTGACCTGAGAAATTTACCTTTAAATAAATTTAAAAAGTTTATTAAAAGCAAGCTTTGTGAAAAAGGTTTTTACTCCGTTACAGACTATTTGCAGGACAGGGACGCCTGGAAATGATCTGCTGGCAAAGTGAAATAATATTAAATTGTAAATAGGCCATCAAAAAAAAAAGCCTTCCTAAGTTTCTTGCCGGTTCTTCTCAGGTGGGCCGCGTTCCGAACCGGTGGTCGCTTTAAATATTTTAAATATTTTAAATAGGGTATGACATTTTGTAAGCGCCGTTAAAATAGTCTATGCAAAATAAAGATTTTTTAATTTTATTTTATAGTAAAAGATAGATAGGTTATTGAGACGGGCCGTAAAAGTACAAAACCTGCTTTTGCACAGGTATTGATGTTAAGACAACATGTATTGGTCCATACTCATAACACCATAATCCACATATAATTCTATATGTATTTTAAAATCCAGTGGAATTAATATTGTACTTAGTTAATAATAATGAAATTTTGCAGAAATACCAAATCCGTATTCAAGATGTCGGCCAACCGCTGCTCATATCACGATCCAAGCCGCGTGATATTCGCGCTGGAATGCCCGAGTTAGTGTACCTGATCCCAGAGCTGTGTCGCCAGACTGGTCTATCGGACGAGATGCGTGCCAATTTCAAGCTGATGCGTGCCCTCGATACGCACACTAAGATCGGACCTGACAGGAGAATTGCCAAATTGATGAACTTCAACCAACGCTTCACTAAAACTCCTGAAGTTGTCGAGGTAAAACCATGTTCATACTGTCTTACTAATATTATTATGACTAAGTTTATATAGGAATATAGTAATGGGTCTTGATCATGCCATATGCTTTATTTACTATTGGAAAAACATGTTTAGGCTACAAACAAATTTCAAGGTAACATCTAGAGAATGACTGCCTTGGTGTTGCGACTGCCATGCCAACAAGTCCTGGGTTGGAGCAAATATTTGTGTTTTCCGCAAAAGTAAAAAAGTGTATTTAGTCACAGTTACAAGAAAACAACCATAGGTAATCATCATTTTTGTGACACAAACAACACAATGAATAAAACAAAACATTGATGTTGTTATACATTGCTCTACAAGTCTACACAGCAACAGTGAGTATCATTATATCATATACGTCAGCAGTTTTAAGAATGTTGAATCAGTATAATATTACGATCTGTAGAGTTCCTGTTGAACTTTAGATTAATGAACGAATCTTGAACTTGTCTATAAAGACATAGCCACATTGTTGTCTTCAGGACAAAAACAGTTGTAACAGTCCTGTTGACCATTTAAATACAGTGTGTTAGCAAATGGTAAATATATAGGAGTACTTTGCGTTGCATTTTCTGCCAAAGAGGAGAATTGGGTCCTTGTGTTGAGCTTAAAAATAATGAATATTGAGAAACATTTTTTTACACAGCGCCTCAAGCTAATTAAGTTATGTATATATATATATATAAGTTTGGAAAAACCAAAAGTGCACGCTTCACACGCTTTTATTATATTATAAAAATTATGGTTTCATTTAAATTTCGAACAATGTCTTAAAATTTTTAAAAAATTTCGCACAACGCCATCTAACCAAAAAAAATATTAAGGATTAGCTTAAATTGCGCTAGATAGCGTTGTGCCAAAATTGTTTATTTAATATTTAATAACAATTAAACCACATCGAATCAGACCGTGAAAATTGAAAGGGTTGTATTCCTAATTATACTGAAGCGTAAGAGAAAAAAAAACTCGATTAGTAAAGTATTTCGGTCGTTATCGTGTTAACAAGTAAATAACCGTCACATACAGACACACGGACGTCCAAGACGGAACTTTTTTAAACAGTTTTTTAACTAGTTTACATCTAAAATATCATGAGTGTTGTGTTTTTTCTTGATATGTATGTGTATATATAATTTTACAAGTGTATATAATATATGATAAATAGAGACATTTTAAGTTTGAAAAATCAGATGTTTTGCGCTAAGTGACAGTAGTACCCACCTCAACGCTTCGCTTATGAGGCGTGCAATAAGATTATGTTACGGGATCTTGACAACTGATTAACATATGTACTTATATATTTCTAAATGGATACATATTATTAACACCCAAACGCCGAAACAAATATTAGCGGATTACACATATGTTTGATACGACCCAGGAATTAAACCTGTGACTTCAACGCAGCAGTCACATACACTACCACTTACTTCACCTAGGGAGTCAATAAATAAAATATCTTTATTTTGCCTAGACCATTTTAGCGGCGCTTACAAAATGTCATACACTATTTAAAATATTTAAAGTAACCACACCGGTTCGGAACGCGGCCCACCTGAGAAGAACCGTCAAGAAACTTAGGAATGCTTTTTTTGATGGCCTATTTACAATTTAATATTATTTCACTTCGCCAGCAGATCATTTCCAGGCGTCCCTGTCCTGCAAATAGTCTTTAACGGAGTAATAACCTTTTTCACAAAGCTTTTTTTTTATTAAGTTTTTAAATTTCTTTAATGGTCAATTTCTCAGGTCACAGGGAAGCTTGTTGTAAAAGCGTATACAGTTACCCCGGAAAGAATCGCCAATCTTATGTAGTCGACTGTGGTGGACTGAAAAAATATTTTTATATCTAGTGTTTTTAGTATATTTATCACAGAGTTTAGAAAACTGATAGATTTTTTGGACATACATAAGATTGGCTAAAATTTGCCCAAATTATAGCGCGTACAGCTCGCTTTTGTAAAACAAAAATAATATTTAAATCTGCAGCACTCCCCCAAAGGAGAATACCGTAAAACATAATGCTACGATAATAGCTGAAGTAAACCATTCTAGCCGTATCCACATCTGTTAGTCATGATCTTTTTTACAGCGTATGCCGCCGAACTTAACCTAAAGGCTGTCTTTTCGATGTGCGGGCCCCACTGCAAATTGGCATTAAGAGTTATACCGAGGAACACATTTGATTCCACAAACTCTAACACTTGTCCATTCAGTTGAACATTGGCCGCAACTTGTTTTACATTTGGTATAGTTAATTTTATACATTTAGTTTTATTTTCATTAAGGCAAAGATTATTTGAGCTAAACATCTACTCTTACATAACCACTTTGTCTTCAGGACTTCATAATCTTTATTTATTTATTTCACACAATTACAAAATCCTCACAGTACATATGCACCAAATCGATATTGTAAGCAATCATCCAAGAAAATAATATAATCTAAGATCTTCTAAAATAAACAAAATTCGCAAATCACCACTGTTCAATTCACAATTCATAGCAATATAATTACAGTGAACAATGCAATTAATATATTCAATGGAACAATCTATTAAACATTAGTTCAGTAAATCAAGTCAGTAAATTAAGTCAGTAAATTAAACAATAATCACTACCAATCATGTCAACTTCGTGATGATAAAATGTCAATTTAATAACTGGGTGATACTTAATAAAATTACTAATTTAAAAATAATAATAATAAATAGGTCGATAAATAACAATGTCAATTATATACAGTTGTTAATTAAAAAATTCATATGTCAATTTAATAACTGGGCGATACTTAATACAAATACTAATTTAATAATAATAAAAATAAATAGGTCGATAAACAACAATGTCAATTCTATACAGTTGTCGATTTTAAAACTCAAATGTCAATTTTAATCTTGTAGTTGACCACTTAAATGCAGTGTGTTAGCAAATCTGAAATTTATAGGACTAGCTTTCACATGTCACAAATTCCTCATAGGCAGAAAAATGCAACTGTACCTGTCGCGACACTGCGGTACTGCGTGGAGATCGACAAAACACGCTCCTCACTGCTATGCTTTAGATTTCAACCACATTTATCATTGTTTCAGGAAATGGGCAAATGGTCAATGAAACTGTCTAAGGACTTGATCCGGTTCAAGGGCCGACAATTACCTCCCGAGGCAATTGTTCAAGGACAAAACGTCAAGTACCCAGCTGGAGATACTACTGAAGGTTGGACAAGAGAAATGCGGTAAGTTATCAGAATTGTTAATAATAATAATAATAAACCCCTCGAGAACAGCCGTTATCTTTTATAGGATTAATGCAACCCTATGAGGGCATAGTAGATTCGCTTTTTGAGTCTTCCACTTTCTGATATCAACAAAAAATGTATCAAAAAGTTAATGAAAAGCTCACATCCGCAGGGCAGCTTGTGGCGAGCTGAATGTGCGTGGCTACACATCGGTCCCGATTCCTCAGAGTTTCGTTGCCCTTCTGCACTGTTTAGGATTTAATGGCCTAATGGGAGAGCAGTGAGAGTGCTACTCCCGGGAGTGCAGCAAATCTCAACTCTGGCTTGCCTTAATTGGCCGGTCAGAGGGAGGGAGCCAGAGCTATATGCTCGGGGGTGGAAGTGTCATTTTTAAGGGCATAACTATGGGAAAGCCCGCTCCGGGCCTGTCCCGCGAAGGTGAAACCGGCGCCGCACCGCTCGACACCCCAAGCCGCTCACACCGGTGTTGCCCTCTGTCGCCTTACAGCCTTATCATGCCTATGGTGAATGTATAGGGGGCCCATCTAGTGAGTTGGCAAGTCACCGTCTGCCAACATTTTGATAATGATATATTAAAATGGCAGACGCCGTCTTAATCAATAGTTCATATCACCTAGTACATTTAACCCCCAACCCAATAGCCCATTTTGTAGTTAGCATATTTCACAATAGTTTAACTCCCATTGTAGGTAGTCCATTACCGTTCTTCTACATAAGGCGGGCGTGGATTGTCTTTAGTGGGGGTCCCATTTCCTATTAGATTAAAATTCTCAAAGGGCCTCTGCGTGTTGGACCAATATGTCCCCATGTAAGCCTACCAAAAGACCGAGTATCTTCATAAGAAAAAAAAAGAAGATTCCCGTGAAGAAGAAGAGACATAATAATAATAAACGGTTAATTCAGGCAATTAAATCCCATATTTTCATTACGTTGTAGATCGTCATAAAATACAATATAATCAAAATAATTATAATACTAAATTAACATACTTTAATTGTATTTTTAAAATGTATCTTTATAATTAATTCAATGCATAATTGTAATCAATAACTTAACTTAATTCATAATTCAATTTTTTTTTTTTTATAACAGACATTCGGGGACTGAGTAGTCTCATCAATTTAATACATTGTCCTTTATTTCCTACCTATGTAGGTATTGTCAGCTAATATTTAATATGGCAGATATCGTTTTCATAAACATTTTTGAATACCGTGCGAATAACGTCATTCTTGGAGGAGTACAGACGTCTATGAAATGAGGTTTTTAGTCCCTTTAACAGCTCCATCAAATTTTTAATTTGGTTGTCCTCAAACATGCCAGACGCGCTACACCGCCAAGGCTTAAGGATGAAAGTTGTTCAAAAGCTTGTGATCTATATATTTTGCTACTAGTTGACGCCCGCTACTTCTTTGCGTGAAAGAGAACATCCATACTTAAAAATTTTTGCGTTTGTAATATTATGATATTTTTATAATTAACTGATACATAAATTGTCCTGTTAGATCAAAGCAACTGCTGGCTATAGCTAATATACCGTCATGGGTGGTCATAACGCCAGAGAGATTACGTCGTGAAACTGAAGGTTTCATGGATTTGATTATGAAAACAGGCGCTGGTGTAGGATTCCGAATGCCCAAACCAGATATTGGTATGTAACTTTTTCTTTACAGTACTGACTCCGTAATTTGTTTACCTTCAAGCTTTCATCTTACCTTTCGCTAGAATATTTTCTTCATAATATCAAATTTATTTCAGTGACTATTCGACATGATGGACCAATGGAATACGCTAATACATGTGAGCAAGTCATTGCTAGGAAAAATCCAGCTATGATTTTATGCGTACTGGCAAGAAATTTTGCTGATAGGTAAGCAACTTTTATTAATTCCTCGAAAGAAGAGATTTATATATCCAATTTAGAACAACATTTTGTGTAGATAGTATAGTGTTTTGTATAAAAGACGCAACACAGCTCATTCTGTGACTTCACCCACTTCTCGTATACTAGATCAGTAGCGCAATTCACAAATCTCGATCGTCATTGATGTTCGAGTTCTATGAATATTAATGACATTTGCATGGTAGAGGATTTGGATCCGAGAATTGTGAATTGCGCTACTGAGCTTCAAGAAGAATGTGTGGTCATCTCAATTCGTCGACATGTAAAACTATCCTGCAATAGAATTGGTATAAAGGTCCCACCAAAATCTGCAGGGCTCAAGCGGCGTCACTTGCTAGAGGTGCACCTGCTCATGGGGTGCTTACGGGACTGGGACTCAAAGTGCTGTTGATTTTAACAATGCCGAAAACCAAAAAGCCAAACGATAGCTGGGGGCCGAGTCGCTCAATAGAAAGCCACTGGTACAATTTGGACAGATTTTCGTAGTCTACTATTTCAATCGTATTCCAATAGACTTCTATCGGTCGGCCGATAAAATTCTACTAATACTTTCCGCGCGAGTGTCCGCTAGTCAGTTGCATTTTTGATGGTCTACTAACATTTTGACAGCTAAAAACAGCGATTCTGGTTCTATTCTTCGGCTTGTCAATATTTATTTAATGATATAAACTTGTCAATAGTTGACTCGGCCCCCAGCTCTCGCTAGCAGCTACTTAAAATTTAATCCTTGGTTCTCCAAACCCAGGTTGTTTGTAAGCAACTAAGGCGAACTGAAATTGATTTTAATAGAATAAACACGTGATAATATGCATTATTTATTAACAACCCTCTATTATAGATACGAGGCTATAAAGAAGAAGTGTACTGTAGATCGTGCAGTGCCGACACAGGTGGTGTGCGCTCGAAATATGTCTAGCAAGTCGGCCATGTCCATCGCTACTAAAGTAGCAATCCAAATTAATTGCAAAGTGAGTGCCCACTTTATACATAATACTTAAAGCGTAATTTTATTCTGTCTTACAGCCCTTTTTTTTTCATATTATTGTTCGGAATGCTCATGTCGGAGTCATACCGAATAAATAAAATCAATATTGTGGACACTGTTTACACAGCGCCACCTAGTCCAAACTAAGCTATAAGCTTGTACTACAGGATCTAGACAACAGATATACCATACTTATATATTTATAATTACATATATATTATACATAGAAAACATTTGCAGACCACGCAAATATTTTTTCGTCGTTGTTATTTTTTTGACCACACAAAAAAGTGGGAAGGCGGTCCCCGGGCCTAGCGAGACGCAACTGGCACAGACGCTCGAATGACGATAATGACATATTAAATATAGGATACATCCAAACTCCGAAACTAACATTTGTGGACCACACAAATATTTGTTCTGACCTGGGAATCGAAGCCGGCACCTCATGTGCGGCAGTCTCATACCGACCACCGCGCCACCGAGGTAATCGAGAGAATAATATGTGGTATGGTGAATATGAATACCGGAGTATATCCTTAGGACTCCGAACATTAACTAAATAGTATAGTGTCTCCATCTTATTGGTGTCACAATGGCTCAGGGGCTGTACAAATCTCAACTGAGGCGTGCTCTGTGCTTGTTTGCCGTAATCGTTTCTTTCACTCCATATCCTGGCAGAGTTGTTATAGTATCTCGTAAGCAGGTCTTGGCAGGTCCACCCCCAGCACTTTCATCACCAATGGCGGGCAGAAAAGCATACCCAACTGATGGAAAATGGTAAAATACATAATAATTACATTTACAGCTCGGAGGTAGTCCTTGGAGAGTAGAAATCCCGCTGGCTAGCCTGATGGTGATCGGCTACGACGTATGCCACGACACTCGCTCCAAGGAAAAAAGTTTCGGCGCCTTCGTGGCGACCCTCGACCGACACATGACTGAGTATTACTCGGTCGTCAATGCACATACCTCTGGTGAAGAGCTTAGCGCTCACATGAGCTTCAATATTGCCTGTGCTCTAAAAAAATATAAAGACAAAAATAGTAAGTATTGAGAATTATCCAACTTACTTCATTGACACGTTTTTATTTCCAATCTAATTTTTGTCGCATCTAATTAATTTCACTCATATCTAAGTTTTGCAACTCTGTCAAAATTTTTTTTGGAACCGTTTTGCACAAACGTGCTTATACAAGCTTGGGCTATGGGATCGACAACTGATAGATATACACTGGTAGACGCTCCGCTGTTTTACCCGCATAGTTCCCGTTTCGAGGCGATGCGGGGATATGTAGCCTAAGATACTCCTTATAACATCAGCTATCTGCCAATATTTAATTCCACTGAAATGTGCACTACGCTGGTGACACCGCTGGGCGTCCATTGGTGGTTTAATAAGCTTGGCAGCAAGCTACAGAAATATTTTTATTATCTTATAAAAATGTGATATGTAGGGGCAAGTTCGGAACATGTGGACACTTTCCAGAATTTAGAATAATACATTATTCAGTATTATTATCAGTATTATTTTAATTTATTTTATTTAAACCTGTCAACCATACACTAAGCTTTACGGTCGCGTTCAAATTATAATTTTAGGGTTGCTAGTTTCGTCGGAATCGATTGTGTACCACAGGTAAAAGCGTCCATATGAACAGCACTTGCCTATACTTTTGTTCTTGTTTTGGTTTGTATTACATATCTAATTTTATCTTTTCAGATGCCCTTCCCGGACGCATTTTCATTTACCGTGATGGAGTTGGAGATGGCCAAATTCCGTATGTCCACAGCCATGAGGTAAGAACTTTGTTCCCGTTACAAGGTTGCGAAAAACATCTAAAAAAAGTAACTGCAATGTTGTGAAATGAATGTTCTGAGGTGATAAGATGTTCTGATTTTTATGAAGTGTTTACGATGGCCAGATTGGCAGCCGCACACATACTGATGATGGTTTCCTGATCAGCGTTGCGAGTGTCCCATCATACATATCATCACATTTCTCACCTATATGACCAATCAGATCGCTGCTCAAAACAATTCCTATGAAAATGAAGTTCTCCAAAGCACTCTCACGAGTTTGCCCCAAAACCATTTTATCGGCATCGCCACAACCGGCCAGTGGCGCGCCTTCAGTCTCAGTAGAACCATTGACTTTATTCATTGTGGATCTACTGAGATTAATGTTTTTGTAGGTCTGTTTTTTAAAACTGCCCTTTATGAGAATTATTGTTGCCAATAAGCCAATAACCTCGGTAAAAAAGAGATATTCTCACTAAAAAAAGTGTAAAAAAGTTATATGCAACATATATAAATAAATATGTCCAGGAAAAGAGCGGTCGGATTGTTGTGTCGGTGTCCCCAACAAGACAATATTAATTTGTTAACATTATATCAATGCTGATGCGAGTAGGGAATGAAGGTTTTCATTTGATTTATTTTCTTTTGGGCATGCACCGCTAGTGCAATTTAGAGCCATGGCATAAAAGGCACAGTGCTCGTAATTAATATTCAAGTATGTACATCACTTGTCTAGATCCTATAGAGCAAGCTTATAGCTTAGTTTGGGCTAGATCCTATAGATCAAGCTTATAGCTTAGTTTGGGCTAGATCCTATAGATCAAGCTTATAGCTTAGTTTGGGCTAGATAGCTATGTAAAAAAAGTGTCCCATATTATAATTCCCGGCAGCTCACCTTATACATTGTGTTCTGAATATTCCCCACCTCTCGGCGTCCAGTGGGGTCTTTGATAACGATACGACCCGGGCGGATTCTTCAGCTCCTAAGGGCTACGCATCTATCTGCAAGATGCAGAGAGGCTTTTAAAGGAGCAACTGCCCTCAGACTTCTCAGCCTCAAAAGACTCGAAGGGGAAAACCGACGCCAGAACCTCTTCCGTTGTTCAGCAGATGCACGAACTCGCATGCGAGTTTTACTTGGGCCCTCAAGGTCTTCGTAGAGTTCTACTACACCTTGTTGTATGGCTACTGCATAAGTGCATATTATTTTAATTGTTTTAGGTTACAGAAATTAAAAAGAAGCTAGCTGAGGTATATGAGGGCGCCGAATATAAATTGGCATTTATTATAGTCTCAAAACGTATCAACACTCGCATATTCTTGGACAGAGGACGCACCGGCGAGAACCCTCGCCCTGGCACCGTCATCGATGACGTGGTCACACTGCCCGAACGGTGAGTTAATACTGTAATCGATCGTTATCATTTAGGGCCGTATTTCAGAACATTTCTAAATACTCAGTCGACGCTTCAGAGTAGATTTTATAAGGCAAAAACTAGCCTCAAGCATTGATTGGGTATTGAGAAAAGTTATGGAATGCGGACCTTAGACTATTATAATACAATTCTTATATGTTCAAAAATGCACTAGTCCCTATAAACAGATAGATGATTCCCTTTATGTAGAGTCCCTTTGCCATAATACATACACATTATTACTGACGTTACGTCGAGTTCAGTTAATAGGTATAGTCAGCATATAAATTAAAGGCCAGTATCTTTAAAATATTGTTTTATTATTTGTTGTATCCACATATAAGTACATAATATCATCAGTTACCGCACACTTTTATTTTACTTTACCAATACTATTAATTAATGCAGCTACTAACTGATGCCCGCGGTGCCCGCGTTGTAATTTTTTTATTTATTGTCACAATCTGTTGTTATAAATTGAAAACTGTTTCTTCCTTTCACGTCGCAAGGAAACAATGGATTTTTATATGGTGATTGTCTTAGTGATAGAGCGTGTGCCATGAAGTTCTGAAAAAAATCTCATTCTTAAGCAAAACAGGTGTGATACTTCTAATTTTACGTAGATGGAACCGCGAGCATTCTTAGTATATATTATTTTAAAACTACAAGCTATTGTCTGATTCGGGCCATCGAACTATTATTTGTGAAACGTGAGTGAGGCATCGGCATAGATTAATATTTTTTTTGTTACAGTTATGACTTCTACTTGGTTTCCCAAAATGTACGCGAGGGCACCATTGCACCTACAGCATATAACATCATAGAAGACACAACTGGTCTTCCTCCAGATCGGGTAAATATATGCTTTCATTATTAGTGATAATTCTCGCCATGGTTCGCAATAACACGTAGTCACACCTGACCCTGCCCGTTGCAACACGGGTAATAAATAACACATCTTACTTAGGATAAATGCAACTGATGAAATTTAAGCATATGGTATTATATACTATTATTAGCATTTGATAACGTTGTGAGAGAAACTCTGTGGGATTTGCTGCCCGGATATGGTGTGGACGGCTCGCTGCTGCGGGCAATACAGTCGCTTTATAGGGACTGTAAGGCTTGCGTGCGAGTAGGGCGTCAAACGGTTGTGTCATGTCCGCCTGGCTGTTTATAGTGTATCTGGACAGTTGCCTGCAAAAGTAGAAAGATTGTGATATATGGGTGTGAATTTGGGTGACTTTACAGTAAACTGTCTGCTGTACGCTGATGATGCAGTGCTCATGGCCTCATTAGAAGCCGACCTTCAGGCATTAGTCACTAGAGTGTGAAAGTAAGGGTCTTCGCTTGAATGCAAGTAAAACTAAGGTTCTAGTATTTGTAAAAGATGACGTAAGAAACAAAATGCGAGATTAGGGTAAACCAGGAACGTCTAGAGCAAGTGAATGAAATTGTGTATTTAGGGAGTATGTTTAGCGCGGATGGAAGATGTGATTCGGATGTAGAACGGCGAGTAGCTGCCGGAAACAGAGTTAATGGTACTTTGTCCCAATTAGTAAAGCGACAAAGCATCGTAAAAGAAGCACGATGGCGATTCATAACGCTTTACGTAACTAGTGCTTTACGTTAGCGAAACCTGGGTATGTCAGGCAGATGCATGAAAGTAAATTGAATGCTGTGGAGATGCGATCACTTCGAAAATTGTGCGGCGTTACTTTGGCCGACCGATTACGTAACAAAGTGATACGCAATATGGCAGGTTTGAATGAAAGTGTCCGCGTTAAGCTGGAAAAGGGCGTGCTCCGTTGGTTTGGACACGTCCAAGAATGAGTGAGGAACGATTGACGAAGAATATATATTGTGCGAAAGTAGAGGATAGAAGAAGTCGGGGTAGGCCGAAACTTACATATGAAGACCACGTGAGCAGATTGCTCAAAAACAGAAAGGTCAAAGTACTCGGATACCCAGACGTGCGTGTTTAAAGCGATTGATCAATCTTGAAGAAGCGAAAGAAGTATGCATGGATCGCGAAGCTTGGCGATCTGTCCTCTCTGACTACCCCGTCAGGGATACAGCGTGAAGATAGTTAGTTAGTTTTTAGTATTATCTATTCCTCACAGGTGACACTTTCCATCTACAGCCACTTCTATAGTGGTCACCGTAGCCTATGGACATTTGCAACACCAGAGGTGCAGCACTCGCGCTGCCGACCCTTTATAAACCTTCTAAGACCCCTTTTGAAGAACCCCGTACTGTAGATGTATAATAACTTAATAATGACACTGTAGTTTAAGGTTTCTGGCATTTTAGTTTTGAAATGTAAATTTACTGTTATTTTTATATTAGTGTACTAGACAAAAAATTTATGGTATGTAATTTCGTTCCAGATTCAGTGGTTGACTTACAAACTGACACATTTGTATTTCAACTGTTCTGCTACAGTACGCGTGCCATCGGTGTGTCAGTACGCACACAAACTTGCGTTCTTGGCGGCTAACAGCCTCCATAACCAACCGCATTACTCACTGTCCGATACTCTGTATTTCCTGTAAAAGGCTACAAATTTATACATAAGTATAATTGTTATAAAATATGGGTGACGACTTGGTCTAAAATGAAAAATGACGAAGTATAATTATGTCCACTTGTACATAAATGTAGAGGCACAAAAATGACAAAAAAAAAATTGTCAATATAGAAAAATGAGAAAGTATATTTTGGTCTTCTAATAAAAATATGTATACAATATGATTAAAATTTAATAACAGTAATAATTTACGATAAACATTAACGATTGATATCTATATGAAAAAGTAATTAAATTATAAAACAATTAAACATGTTTAGAACAAGATATTTTGCAAATGTAAGATATTGTGAAAAGGTCATATTTTTAGGCTTAAGACATATTGCAATAGGTATGTTATGGATTATGTTCAACGCTGGAGTCGATGATCCGCCTGCAGCGGTTTCTGACCCTAGATATTACTTTACATTAAGATTTTTTTATAAAATAAAAATTAATATCCATCACGCCTTATCCCCGAAGGGGTGGCAGAGGCATATTATATGCCCACTTTTCACCGTGTGGATTCCTGTCCCACGTAATAGGTGGGGAGCCCATTGCCGTTTTGAAATAGACAGACGCAGATTTTAACAATTAATTTATTATTTTAACATTTTTATATTTTGTCATTTTTCTATGTTCATATTTGCATACTTTGTCATTCTTCAATTTTGGCATTTTTATACTGTGTCATTCTTCCATTATGGACATTATTATACTTCGTCATTTTTTATTTTATACTAAGTCGTCCAGCCCAAAAATATTTGAAATTATACATTCAGTTTAAAAATATCGTAATTATTTTTGTACAATGTACACAAAATTACCATATCTGAATTCAAGACAAAAAAAAATGTTACAAATTATTTGACTGTTCCTCAATGTATGTGTACCTTAGTATTGTGTAGCTTAGGTGTTGTGCTGTGCACGTGTTGATGATTCACACGTTTTTTATTACCTCAATTGCTGATTTTTTGGGTTATTTTTTTTTCTATCAACGTTTGTGTAAGTGATGGACGTGCAGCTTTGTGAATCGATGAAGCCATTTTGTTTTATCATTGTTGTTACCTAGTCTCAAACCACCGAGGGTTCGGAATATTGTGCGAGTGAACGTAGTCTGAAATCTTAATGTTTAGATATAAGTATAGATATATAAGTGTTTTCTTCGAAGCCCAAGTACTTCATTTAGTCCTCGAATAAGAATATGCCCTTTAAGTAACAACTGAAATTGATTACTTTTGAACAATATCAGGCATAGTCCTTATATTATTTTGGTAACAAGACTTTTGGATGTACTTTGCAACCATTAGATAGAATCTCTTAAATGAAACAGAGTAACATTGGGATTATTTCGTTGATTTGTTACGTTATAGTTTATCTAAGACATTGTGATAAGTATTTTTCGTAATACATTTTCTATTTTTGAAAAAAATTGTTTTATTACAAATTTACGTTAGAACTGATATTATATTATATTATTATTATGGAACCTTTGTGGTGATCTAGAGGACGCGTCTTTAAGACTAAAGACAAATAGTAGAATTGTCAATTTAAGTTAACAGTGTGGTCTACAGCACAAATAAAAGTAAAACTTAAAAAAAGAGAGTTAAAAAGGCCTCGTAGATACATAGTTAATACCAAGTAACATAGACCTTTGAGTTGTATGGACGCTTATACAATTTGGATAGGCATCTTATAACTTTTGGTTCCACCACTACCATTCTGACTGACGGTCAAATCTGTTATGTTAGTGTTATGAATATCAGTCGGTATCAAATTCCTTATGAAAATTCCACCTCTACTATAATTATTACAAAGAACAAGATCAGTGATATTGTAAATACTTATTCTAGTAAACCACAGTGCAAAAGGGTTTTGCAATGCTGCGCTGGTACAGAGTTTACCTAAGTATTTATGACTACAACACGTCAGAAGGCCTCAATTTTGCTATTTTAGTAACTCGAAAATGGTTTCGAAAAATCTAATTATGTAGTTATAAGCAAAAACTGTACCCCTTTGTGAGAAAATTGTGCGAACGCATAAACGTGAAATTAAACCTTTTTGACCCGTAGTCCACCAATGTTGGTTGCGTTTAGTACCGTAAAGGTTACCAGATCCCCAAAAGGACTGGCCCTTTTTCAATCTTGATCCTATTTTTAAAAGCAGTCGTTTTGGGAATGGTCATTATGGGATGTGTCCCACGCTGGAATAATCGATCTAGAACCACCCAGGGTCAGGGTAGATGACTCCAGCGTGCAGAAGGTATGGGTGTGGATCCCAGCAGTGGCTGATGCGGAGGATCGATGTTTTGGTGGGTGAAAACGCTGAAGATCTTTCGGGATAGTATAATAATATCCAAAAAATAATAACATTCAAAAACAAATTCCATATATAAAATTGTCCAAAAACATGACGTAATACTTAAAATACATAATTAGCAAATAAACTAATTCTTAAAAAGGCTATTTCACAAAAGGCCTCATAGACCTAATGACCAATTCTTAAAAGTACTTAATTCTTAAAATGTACCTACTCCGCATCCGCATTTGAAGCATGCAGCCTCTTTATTCACTCACTGCAGGACGTCAGTTTTATCTCTCTTAGGCCCGGGGGGTACGCACTCAGCACTTGATTCATACTGCAGACCGTCGAACTCCTCTTGCCTAAAATAATCCACTTTCAGAGCTTCTGTCACTTCTTCATTTCACCTTCCAGTACCTAGGCTTCTTGCTACTGCATCTTTTTGTCACTCAACATACACCCAAGTAACTAACAGACAAATTTGTTACCTACAACTGTTTTTTTACACATATTCATAAGTGAATTCCAGTCTATTTAGGATTTTCTCTATTTCCTACAACTGTTTCTTTGTTCTCTTACCTACAACTTCGATACAAATTGAGATTTTTCTTTATGATAATTACGAGTCCGGTTTACCTGGATAAACTATTGGATATAATATTGTACTTAATATCCAGTAGGTACATATAAAAGTACAATCAATAAAATTAGCCTAGGTTTAGCTGCCCACTGCTGGAAGTAGGTTTCTCTTAATTTTATTGTAATAATAGAATAGAATATATTTAGAGTAGGTACCATGTTTTATTTTCATTTTTTAAATTTGGCGTGTCAAAATAGCATCGCCCGCCTGATGGTAAACAAAGTCGACAATTCGTGATTGAGGGCTGCTATCTCAACTCGCAGAACTTCGATAGCGACGATCATTTTGACGGCCCAGAAATATGCCTTTTTACGCTTCTCTTAAAGGACCCAGGATTTTAAGGTATCTGTAGTGACTATAGTTTTGTTTCAAAATTTCCCGCTTTTCGCCATGATCTCGTCAGTCCGTCAGCAGGTGCACCGCACCACTTACAGGTGAAGCTATCTTGGGCCCAAATATCGCGTTATAGCGTACAGGTAAGTTAAACATATTAGTAAATGCGCAGAATCTTAGTAGATCGAAGAGAAAGTACCTACACAACATAATTCGTATCTAAGTGCCCATCTACTAGTAGAAGCAGCTAGGTGTGTATACGAGTAACTACATGTAAATAAGGCTTATTCACATGTAGTTAAACACAAATAGCTTCTTGTTCATTTCTTTAACAAAAGGCTATGGTAGTGGCTACTTACTTAAATCGATTTTTGTGTTTACATCGAGAAGGTTCATAGCAACGCTTTAATTGTTGAAAACAGTCGCTGAAGTTGGGTGATGTGTAGGTAAACATTTTAGCATCTAACGTGACCTCGTGGCATAGACAGTGATGGGAGAACACAAAAGCAACGAAGAAGCTGAAAATTGGAAAATTTACGAAGCGTTGTGCAGCAAAAGTCCCTCCGAGGTTAGTAAACTAACAATGGTAAGGTATAAGTTACAGGTTATTTATAACCACTTAAGATATCATGATTAGGTACCTGAGGCTACCAGAGATTATTGCACATATCCCTATAATTAGATCTATTTACAATATATGTAGAGATAACTTGTAAAGAACATAGGTAGGTACATCAGGGTGAGATCAATTGAAGTCGAGATAGATGTGAATAATATTTAATTGTTAGTGTGTCCCCAGATCGTGCACAGAGTGGCAATCGAATAAAAAGTTGTGGAAAAAGATGTCCATTCGACTAGGCAAGGAGATCATTGTCTGTCTAGTCGAGGCCCAACGGTTGACATTGCACTGTTGTACCTACGAGTACCTATATATCATTTTCCAATGCGTGAACTCTTATAACACGATACAGAATTTTTAGTTAGTGCCTATGTTGTAGTTAGGCATGACTTTATTAACTTCACCGTCGTCGTAGAGAATAATCTCATTTGCAAAGATATTGGAAGAGGAGACTAGTGACAATCATTACAACGGAAAATGGACATCGGTATTTGAAGCCAGGGTACAAAAGCAACTAGGAATAAAACCTGATGAAGAAAGCGTGTGTAATGCGTAGTATTCAATAATTGTCAAACTGATACAAAATGTGACATCACATCGTACCTAACTTACGTAAAAATTCGTTTTTTTTGAAATGTTCTTACAGAATAGTGTATAGGTACTGCTGCTTATATTACTGCTTGCGTTTATTGACTTCAGTAAAGTAGGTTCCTAGTGACCGTGCTCCTTTATCCATTTTCATACTCTACCCTCTCCACATCGTACGATCTTCAGCATCCCATGTAGTGAATGAAGTCTGTTGACATGAGAGATTGCCTGTTGTTACATACATGTCATCCTCCACCGTGTCAATTATCTGCCTCTGTTGTAGATGGAGCTCTCTGCAACAAGATGGAGACAGTCGGTCCAGGCAATAGTTGCCCCTATGTCTGAGGATCTTTTTTAAGAATGGCCCTAGTAGCAAACGGGCTCTCTTGCAACTGGTCCATATATTATCATGGGCATGAAAGCTAGTATTCCTTACGTTGTACCTCCATATCACGTCATATATTTCTTTCTCTTTAGCTTAACCGGAATATTTTCATCACGAGTATCAGCAACTATCTCACGCCACTTAGCCCGCGAAATCTACCGCAAGTTCCACATGCGGGTCTATATCTACACAAGACTATTGCAACATAACTATCTTTTCCGCTACATGCATACTTAGTCAAAGAAATTGATTAACTAGGCTACAGGACATGCATATATTGCATATGCGTCTTAAATACCTATAATAATAAATAGGTAGGTAATTACGTCTCTACTTACAAAATTTTATTGCCATTAAATTTCCAATGTATTGTAGTACTTAGGTATTATTGTCTAAGTAATGACTATCTTTAGATGTTACACCGCCTTCTTTGTGGAGGCTATTTACTTATTTTAGGCCTACTTTTAGAAAAAAAAGTTCACGAAACATACTCTAAACATTTCCACCCTTCTTCGTTCCTGATAATAACGCCTTCCCTACCTATTATTTTAGTCAAAGGTTCCTAAAGAATGCGTCTTTAAAAAGTGTTTTATTTATTTGTAGACTGAAAAGGTTAATTGTCCTGTAAATATCTGCCTATACAGGAAATTGGAAAAAAATATTCATTAATGGGGTTAATGGTGGCGTGCATTGTCTCGTACCTCGCACGGATCTTCCGCGAGGCACCTATAGTTTTGTTTATGAAATATGTACACTTGCGTGTAAAGAATGAGGTTCAGTCTAAGGTCGGTCTCGTTTGATGCAGTATAACAAACGACAATGACGTCACGACCTACCTATATCTATATAGTTTACTTTCTTTCTTCATGATAAATTAGGAAAAGAAAGTGGATTGTCAATACCCACAACAACAATAACCAAGGATATCCTTGTAGCAGTAATCAAATATAGAAAAATAAATAAAAAGTAGAATTTATAAGCGACGGGATTAAATATACCAAGGTGCGATGCGATTTCGAAGTAGGTATGTCACGGGCGAAGTCGTGGCGTGTCACCTAGTAGGTACGTAACATTCCGATGATGTACCGATTAGCTTAAATGGTCTCTTATATTCGTCCAGTTGAGTTCAATTTTTTCTGATTCTAAACAGCCCTAGTCTGAGGTTAACTGCAGGAGTTATTTGTACATCATTACAAAGTTAAGACATCCCACCTTAAAAACAGCTGATTTTTTTTTCTCTTTAAACCTGCTCTATGAGTACCTAAATATAATCCTACTAATATTATAAACGCTGGATGGAATGGATGTTTGTTACTCTTTCAGGCAAAATCTACTGGATGGATTTTATTTAAACTTTACAATAATATAGCTAACACATCAAAAATAGGCTACTTTTATCCCGGGAACAAGTTCCTGTGGGAAACGGGCACGGGACATCTTCACCACGCGTGCCGCGGGCTTCAACTAGTAATTCATTAACTTGCAGTAACGCAGTAACTTACCATATTTTAAAGAGTTTCAGGAACATACGTATCTCCACCCTTTTTGGTGAAGTTAATTAAGCATTTTATAGTATTTTTGGAGTATTATATTTAGAGCTTCGTTGGTATGGTCACGTCTTGCGGCAACCGCCGGGCTACGTAGGTAACAAATGTCTGGCCATGTCAGCCCCGCCGGGTCCCGGTAAGAGGGGAAGACCCAAGAAGTGCTGGCTTGACGTCGTAAGGGATGACATGCGTGCCAATGGTCTCACCACAGGGGATGCCGACGACCGTGCGAAGTGGAGGAGAAAATGTAGGAAAGCGGACCCCGGGCGTCGCGAGACGCAACTGGGACAGACGCTCGGATGATGATGAGTATTTTTGGAGACACGCAGGGTAAGACAAAATATAGCTAGGAATGTAAACCTTGAGATTGAAGTAGGTCACAACGGGGTCGCTAGTTTGAATTTTAAAGAATTTCAGGAACGTACTGAGTTGATCGACCTAATAAACTTGTAAAGTCTACTTATATACTGACAAACTTCCTTTTAGTAAAAAAATATGTTTTTTTTCATACTTAAAAATAATTGTTTATATGGTGGAAAAAAACAATCGACTCTGACAAATGTTAGCAGTTCAAAGTTTAAGAAGTATTTCACATATGGATGCTTGAATCGAAAATGTAGTAATAGTATTTTTATTTTATTTATAGGATTAAATATACAAATGAAATTTAGGTGTATGGTATGCCTCTGCCGGTGGATAAAGGCGTGACAATATGTATGTATGTATGTATGTATAAAATATACAATACATTTATATACCGATCACTATAAACCAAATAACCTGCTCCGGTTTATACTCGACCCAAAAGTAGATGCATGGTATGATGCCAGTGTTATGGGCAACACGGGCATCATAACTGCGCTGAATTGCAAAGGCCAACCGTTGTGACAGGTACGCTCCGGCGAAGGAGTCAAGGGCTTTCTTCCGCAACCTACACCCGATCTGTAAGACCAGAGACTTAGCCTCCTCCCCCCAACAACCCATAGTTCACACGGCTACTAGCACCGAAAGGTATCGGGACTGCATTGCCGCCTAATTTAGGCGCTTCCTGTTAACTGCGTGGTCCGTCACAGACCCTGGCGAATGGACGGTACGACCCAGTTGAGTAGCGGCAAACGTACTTACAGAAGTCGCATTCCACACTAAGCACTTCCCGTTCCTCCACGGCACCAAAGTCAGACCGTCTGGCCTTTTGCCATCAGAACGAGAGAGCCCGGGTGGTTCTAGCACACTGGGCACGTCTGCCGACGCCTAGGCCCTACATATTATCTCATTTCGGGCATGACGTTGTGAATGTCTCACTGCGCAACGACAGCTCTGTGAGTTCTGACCAGCAGCTCCCACCGTAGAACCGCAGATGCTGAAGCCAAGGCGAAGAGCAATCGCCACACGAAGATAGTCATCGTCCACAAAAGTACACAAATGAGACTTCGGAATGCTCGAAGTCTAGCCAAATCCACTCCAAATGCACTATCCAAGAGCAGCCCATATTTGATAAAAAATAATAAATATAGATAATTAATTAATAAATATATAAAGACAAGTCCCACTTTCTACTATTTAGGTACTATAAGGTCTCTAAGCTAGACCACGCACAGACAGACGGACGGGCATAGTGAAACCTAAAGGTGGCTGGTTTTCAACGCTTATAATTCATTTTCTGTGACGCAAAGAAATTATATTTTATAGAGATTATGAAAAACAAAAATTTTAGCCTTTTACGTTTTATACAAGTTTGATCTAAACATTTGTAAGAAAGATAGAATACAAAATATTTATATGTACCTACCTACTTAATGTAAAAGACACAAATAACATTATTTAAAAATAGCCCCTTTTACCCACGCTTTTCATTTAATTTAGCCTTTAATTGGACAAATTTGATGACATTTTTATAAACCTGCTTACTCGTATTTTCAATGTTACCCAAAATTCAATGAATTGCAAGAATGACATCGCAACAAAATGACATATAACCAATTATGGTGCCTATAAAAATGTGATTTGGGGAGGCATTATACAGTCCCCTGCCGTATATGCAAATTTCAAAGCTTCGCTTGTATATAGGTTGGCGAGTAATATCGTGACTCTCGGTCGGTAAGCCTGGCATCATGAGCCGTATCACGCTACACGCTTCAAACAGGCAGTACTTTTACCCCATTATTAGTGTTGTGTTCACGAAGAGTAACTCTCTCGTCTGTTGTTATTTGTGAAACCTGAACTATATTAAAAAAATATATACATTTTGTAAGCTCCGTATATACTAGTATCTACTTAGACGTAATTGTAAACGTTATTGCAACAACTCAGTTTATAACTTGACGGTTTATATATTCAGATGGAAGCGGATATTGGTAATGACATAATAACGAGCCTGAGAAGTGATCTAGCAGCTCTTCAGTATAAACGAGATAAATTAAAATCTGAAGTAAGTTTTACACCTCGGTAGAATGTCTGTAATGGTTTAAAATTAATATTATTGCATTAATTACAGAATAGTGACTTAAAAAACCAAATGTTAGCTCGAGATCAAAGAATATTAGAACAACAAGTAGAGATCGATCATCTCCGTGAACAAAATGCCAGACAAAACGCTGTTATATCCTCACTCAAAAAGAAAATTCAAGATCTTGAAGAGATACAAAGAAATCTGCAAACATCACATGGAAGAAGTGAAATCACAGTACAAACTTTACAGAGAGATAATAGATACTGTGAAGAAAAAATAAAGGATATGGAAAAGAAACTGCGAAGTCTTGAAATGGAATGTCACAATGAGGAACAGCAAAAAGAAAATGCCCGATGTCAGTTTCATGATTTAATACGACGAATGTCTGCGGCTCTCGAAGCTGATTTTTGTGATAAAACACATACCCATTCTCCTGAAAGTCTGATCATTAAAGCATCTGAACTAGTCCAAGAAATAACCAGACTGAAAAATAAATGCATGAATACCACTGAAAATTTATCTACAACAGAACAAGAATATAGAAGCTGCAGAGATGCCTTAGAAAGGGCCAATGCAGACAAGGAGATGCTACAAAGACAATTATCGCAACAGCTTTTAGATATCGAGAGACTTAAGCAAGAAAAAGAATCTCTTAACGTTCAAAATAGGGTGATGGAACGAGAATTACTTGAATCAAGAGAGAAATTGTCACATTGTGCAAAAAATTTGAATGTTGTTACTGATAATGTAAATCAAAATGAATCTCTAATAATGCAGATGAAAGGTATAACACTATCAATATATATAAAAACCAATGCCACTTTTCGTTGTAATTTTATAACTCAAGAATGCGCTCACCTATCTATACCATATGTCTAGGCTTTGTTCGGACTATTTAGTAGATGGTTTATGTGAAGTTTGCACAAAATCGGTCGAGCGGTTCTCATTTAACACATTTTTGGTGGCGCTAACGAAGTTGCGGGGGTCAGCTAGTTATTTATAAAATGTTTTATTATACTTAACATAAAATGGTTTTATAAGAAAATAAAATGAAAGGACATCTTTAGACGAAAAATATGAAGCTGAAACACATTTTTGTAGTATTTGTGTAGTGGAGACTGTGAATATTAATTGCTGTAGTAATTATGCATACAGGCCAAGAGATAAAGGTCATTGGATAATTACTAATGTATAGAAATCTTCTTTGTAGAGGATCTGAGACATCGAGATGAGAAATTTCAGAGAATACACACAGAGTTCCGTAATACCATGGAATCCATAGCCATTTTACTTAGCCTGCCGACACGTTTTGTCGAAGCACATGAAAGTACCATCAAAGATAGAATTCGAGAAATTCTTAGTGAAAATAAGGACAAATCTGTGGCAAGTACAATTTCTCTACCTAATAAAAAGTTACACGATGCACTACGGGTATTATTGTCTTTACATAGGTATGAAAGCATGACAAGACCAAATTACTTCTATAAAGTTTATTAACGTTCTAAACTTCTAACAGTTCAAAATACCTTTAAATTATATTCCTGAAAATGATTTACCTTAGAACGTGAAATTATGTCAAACTTGCTTTTATCCTTTATATGTTATGCGGCTAGGAGTCACAACACACTCTCACAATTCACTAGTTTCAGTGTGCTTCGTAATATGGAGTGAGTCTATTGCCGTGTTGAAGCGGACAGGCGTAGATTGTGTGAAAGATGTTTTGTTCATATAGGTCACAAAGTCAAAATAAAGTCAAGATTATTGCTTCTACATTTACTGCCTGGTTTGCAAAGCAATAGGTAGAGCCTGAGGAAAACCTGACAAACTCATGGCCACTCTTTTTTAATCGCCAGCAATTACATAAGTTTTCTTTTACATAATGAAAATCTTTTTTTTAAACCGAATTCATCTATTACATTGTAATTATTATGTTTCTTTAATATTATTTTTTTAAAATCTATAATCAAATTTTATATTTATATGTGGTGACTTTCAGCGACTTAATATACCATACACAAACCGTTACACCATCTGATAACATAATGATTCTTTACGCAGTGATTGTTCACAGAACACTGAGCTCGCGGAGCTGCGATCACTTCAGGGCAATTTTCATCCTGTTTAGATATTCTGTATATTTCATTATTATAAAATGTTATTGCCTTTAGGAATAATTTACAATCTGTGTAGCAAATAGATGCATTGCGAGACAAATTGGGCATGGAGTCGCAACAGTTGGGCAGGACTGCGCATCTACACGACCAGGCCACAACACGCATAAGAATACTTGAGGATGAGAGGAATATGCTAGAAAGCAAGGTGCATAAGCTGGAGGCAGAACTTGCTGCGTTAGAACTATCGAGAGAGAATTTGCGTAAAGACAAGGCAAACGTATGTACCTATCTATTATACAGGATTGTAGTTTGCATGTACATTTAACTGTTATTTATCTATCACGCCTTATCCCCGAAGAGGTGGCAGAGGCATATTATATGCCCACTTTTCACAATGTGTATTCCTGTCCCATGTAATAGGTAGTGAGCCCATTGCCGTGTTTAAATAGAAAGACGCAGGTTGTGGCTACCTGCTGTTTAAATTTTAAGGCCTTCAACTTGACTTAACGACTACAACGTTACTGGCAACCGGGCTTAACGTGCCTTCCGAAGCACGGAAACGCTCGCAAACGTAAATGCCACAAAGTGGTCACCCATCCGTGACCAACCGTAGTGAAAGTTGCTTAACGCAGCGATCGTTTACAGAACACTGAGTCCGCGGGAGCACGAGCGCTTCATTATTCATCCATATTATCATTAAATTTAAGTAAATAGTATTGTATTGTAGGTACGCCAAGAATATTGTTAAACATGTTTTTTTCCTATGTATAATATGTAGGTATGTATTTAGAAATATATAAGTATGTTTATCAGTTATCTAGATCCCATAACACAAGCTAACATTAGCTTACTTTGGGCTAGATGGCGCTGTGTGAAAAGTGTCCCACAATATTTAAAATAAAAAAAATAAAAAACTCATAAGATACAGTGCTATCTCATAGGCGACATACTTATTTTAAACTTACATTAAAACTTACATTAAAACCTATTAGGTTCCTTACGTCATAGTTTCTTATTCTAAAGAAAATAAAAGAATATCAATCAGCCTTTGTGCGACAGTATGACGTCATGTTAATGTTATTTGTTACAGTTTGTTGCATTCCTTGAACGCCTAAGCAGAACTCTAAATATGGATGAGTTAACCCAAGACATCGGAATAGAATTGCATACTGATTCTATAATACATCGTGCCGAGCAATTGGCAAGGCTTGAGAGCGATAAAATTGTTGATAAGGTTAGTAAGGCTGTAGGGGTCACATAAGTATTATTTACTGGCGGTAATTGCCAATTGCTAGGTGTCAGTACATTTATGTATAAAAGACTATGTATATTAAATCGTCCTACCTTACCATTATAATTGTGTTTGGTACACAGTGCTTTTGAAGGTATTTTCGCAGTTAGCAACAACTCATTGTCAGATTCAAATATCCATAGCTAAATAAAAGGTCGCACACTGCTCCCACCGCATTATTGGCCAATCAAAATGTTTAAAAAAGAAAGACAATAGTGGGTATAATATTATTAAATTTTTAAGGATCTAGACTGCATATTTATTTTATTCAAATTGGCCTCTAAAGCCAAATATTACCCGAGGCCATGTTCCTGTAATCATATTCTGTACGGACCTTTTTAAATGACGGCAGCTAAATGTAAGGTTAGATATGATTTGAAAAACGGCCACGCAAATTGAGCTGTCGAGGTTTTAAAATGTTATTAACTTACTCTTTAGGAACCGAGATTTTTTAGTTCCACATCTCTTGCTGAGAGCTGATGGAAGGAAGAAAATTTCCCCATATGTTAACGCAGCAAAAAGTGACCAACATAGGTGACTATTATGTTGCTTATTCTCATGATAGGGAGAATTAAGCTGGTCACGGATACGCAGTTTCTCGTAGTATTTTACGCAGTCATTCAACCTGGCTCTGCACGGCAGATGTCCTCAGGAAACGACTGTTACCGTCTATCATCGTAAAGCTTGTCACAACCACTTGTGAGAGTTTATCTTTACACTGCGCCTGGAGTGCGCGCATATAGTACGTACCATTATTAAAATTTTAGGTACCTCAGTATCACTGATAGTGAAAGGTCCGTTTATGAAATTTAAAGATGCAACCAACCACACAAGGAGTCACGAAATGTAATGGAATTTAAACGACCGCTGTTTCTGCAGTCGGGTAAAAATGTCAATGAGTTGT
Source organism: Thumatha senex (assembly GCA_948477245.1). Classification (NCBI taxonomy): domain Eukaryota; kingdom Metazoa; phylum Arthropoda; class Insecta; order Lepidoptera; family Erebidae; genus Thumatha; species Thumatha senex. The sequence continues at coordinate 14,710,461 of OX419731.1, read as the reverse complement.
TACTTGCTGTTTATTCCATAGATATTTTATTCTTACTTATTGTATTTCCTTATGACAAGTGCCGGAAAGGGCCTTATTTACAATTCACATATTAAAAGTAATGGATTTTCATTTTAAGTTCACGTGTGTTGATACTCAATCATAAAAAGTAATCAATCAATATTAGTCAGTACTTACTAAGTAGACTTCACAAAAACAGCAAGTGTTACGAACATAATAAAATAGCGTTACTTTTTTAAACGAAACAACATTCAACCGGATTCAATTTACTGTAAAGTCCATTGTAATGTTAACAAATAGTTGAAGAAATTGAAAATATACAAAAAAATATGTTTATTGGAATAAGAATATTCATAAACATATTCATCTCGGCCTGCCCCGTACTTAGGCACTTTTAAGAAGATAGGTTGAAGCTACGAAACACTTCTATAGTTGCGCAAAGTACTCGTTTCTTACTTATACAGGGTGACTTTAAATAGGTGTAATTGTTTTAAGGGGGTAAGAGTACAGCCCATGGGATGTTCAAAAATGTGTGGAACACCTGGTCGAAATCTACTGGTTTCGGAAATACACGATACTTTAACTTTTTTAGGAAAATTACCAAAATTCAAGAGAAATCCTTAAAAATAAAAATAAATACTGGATGCATGGATTTTATTTTTATTTTATCTGATTGCTGGATAAATTATCCATAAAATAAAAACATCAAATGTTATGAATCAGTTAAAATTTTAGAGTTATGAGAGCTAAAACTTGTAACAATAAAAAAAAAATTTACTTTATCGAAATTTCAATTGATTTTAGTGAAAAATATCCACTCCGAACTGGTCGTACAAACGATGTCATTAAATTCCTTGTTTCCTTAGCTTTCTAAAAAGGTATAATAAGTGTACAAAATTCTCAGATAGCGCCCAACATACTCAGTTAGTCCCGAGCAGGTAGTTATGATCCCTATTGTTAATGTATTGCAAGCCGAGCCGATACCTGGAATTCTTAAAACCTTTCTCACGGTTTCACTATGCGAGAGTGAGAGAATCGATAAATAGCACAACGTGTGTGAGTGAGATAGCAATTGTTGACGGTTGGCCGTTGCCTTGCGCTTGGGCCCCAAGTTGCGCGACCTCTGTCTAGTACTACTTAGATACTTACGCGTGCCGGACGTACCTATTATTCGTACTAGTTATTTCATCCATCTGTTTCTTTGCTTTATTTCAATGGCAAGCTACAGTAGCGAAGAGTACGCAGACATTGTGTTTGTGTACGGATTCTGTGACGGTAATGCTGCAGCGGCCAGAAGGGAGTACATACACCGATTCCCAAATCGTCGCGCACCTAGTGTACGTGTCTTTTCTGCGGCGTTTCAACGGCTTAGAGAAAGTGGAAGTGTTCATGAGCGGCGTCACGATGCTGGTAGACCTCGTCAAGTGGATGCAGAGCACGAAGAAGAAATACTGGATCGTTTTACGAGAGATCCCACTACATCTACACGCATAGTAGCCAGGCAAATGGGATTATCTCAATGCAAAGTATGGTTTACTTTACATGCAGCGCGACAGTACCCATACCACTACACACCTGTTCAAGCGCTAGAGGAGGGAGACCCTGCAAGACGAGTAGATTTCTGTCGCTTCATGCAGCATATGGACGCTGAAGACGCAATGTTTTTAAGTAAAATCTTATGGACGGATGAGTCCAAGTTTGACCGAGACGGCATAACGAATTATCACAATCTCCACTACTGGACTACACGGGGAGAAAATCCAAGAAAGTCCAAGGAAGGAGCTCATCAAAGAAGATTCTCTGTAAACGTATGGATGGGCGTTATTGACAGATACTTGGTGGGGCCATATTTCTTACCAAACAACTTAAATGGCGAAGCTTACGAGGATTTTCTTCGAAACCATTTATTCAACCTTCTCGAAGATGTTCCTGTTCGGGAAGATTTTCCACTAACTAACCGGGAAGAAATGATCTTCCAGCACGATGGCTGCCCAGCCCATTACCGGGCTAGTGTTAGACAATGGCTGGATGAAACGTTTCCACTTCGTTGGATTGGCAGAGGAGGCCCGACGCCGTGGCCAGCGAGGTGTCCAGATTTGACCCCCTGTGATTATTACCTATGGGGTCACATGAAGACATTAGTGTATACAACTCCCGTCAATAATGTTGAAGAATTGAAAGCTAGAATCATAGCAGCTGCTAATCAAATACAGCAAGATCTTACGGGAGTTGTTACTAGGTCCAATCTTAGAAAACGACTACGGGCGTGTATTCAAGTGTATCAAGTGTTATTCTATTAAATCTTGCTCAAATTGACCTCCTTGGTAGGAACCAAGGAGGTCAATTTGAGCAAGATTTAAAATAATAAGGTGTTTTAATTAAATCAAGTGTTATAAAACGTGTTTTTCCTACTGTGTTTTTGTTATTTCTTTATGTAAATAACTTGAGTATTTTAATTGTAAAGATAACTTGCGTTTTTTCTTATTAAATATTATTATTTTGTATCAGTATGAGTATTATTTCATCTACATTAGATATTTTTTTCATACTACTCTTAGTAAAATTAACCATAGTCATCCTTACTTGCTTGGAGAACCAAATGGGCAACAATACACAATGCATTCATAAAGTCCACTAAAGCAAATCAATGAGACGTGTTACGAGGTAAATTAATGACACTTAAAGAAAAAACCTTAGCAGGGTAGTATGGTAAAGTGCTAATAATGTTATTAATGTGCAGTTTACGTATTACCTACTCGGCAATAACTGAGTTTGTTGGGCGCTATCTTAGAATTTTGTACACTTATTATACCTTTTTAGAAAGCTAAGGAAACAAGAAATTTAATGACATCGTTTGTACGACCAGTTCGGAGTGGATATTTTTCACTAAAATCAATTGAAATTTCGATAAAGCAATTTTTTTTTATTGTTACAAATTTTAGCTCTCATAACTCTAAAATTTTAACTGATTCATAACATTTGATGTTTTTATTTTATGGATAATTTATCCAGCAATCAGATAAAATAAAAATAAAATCCATGCATCCAGTATTTATTTTTATTTTTTAAGAATTTCTCTTGAATTTTGGTAATTTTCCTAAAAAAGTTAAAGTATCGTGTATTTCCGAAACCAGTAGATTTCGACCAGGTGTTCCACACATTTTTGAACATCCCATGGGCTGTACTCTTACCCCCTTAAAACAATTACACCTATTTAAAGTCACCCTTATTAATTTGTAAGTTTATTTATTTTATTTATTTACACTTTATTGTACGCCGGAAAATACAATTGTACATTGAGATTGTAAGTTAGGGGAATAGTACAATGGGCGGCCTTATCGCATAAAGCGATTTCTAACAGGCAACCTTTGGATGGAGAAATTTGGTAGCAGGTAATGAGTGGTAGCATCATGGCGTACTAATTATAACAATATACATTATATATTGCATAATATAACTACAAGAAAACAATATATTTTAACTGAAAAATAATAAAAACTATACACACAACATACAATACATATATAAATAATATAAAACCAATATAGCATAGTAATTCTGACAATTTCAAAGATAACTTAATATTTTATACATTTATGCATGATAAAAAAAAATGTGTGTAAGTACTGACGACAGAAACTATTATGATAAGTAGTGCTCCTTTAACATTGCCTTAAATTTTAATAGCTTTTGAGCTCGTCTCACCTCAATTGGAAGTTTATTCCACAGACGTATTGCTGTAATAGTGAACGATTTGTCTTAGAATGCCGTTGAGTGTGATGGCATCCTTAGGCTTAAGCTCTCCGATGATCTAAGACATCTAATATGCGTTTCATGTAGGAAATCAAAACGTTCCTTAAGATAGGAAGGAGTTGAAGGGTTAAATAATATATTATACAGTAAGGAAAGTATGTGAGCATCCCGGCGAAGTCTAATCGGTAACCACTTCAGTTGCGTTTTGAATTGTGAAACATGATCATATTTGCGCAAGCCAAAAATGAACCTTATACAGACATTTTGAAGACGCTCAAGATTATCTAACTGATCCTCGGTAAGGTCTAGATAGCTAACATTTTTATTGTTTCAGTTTATTGTGATGTTTGGATGTTTGTAACTTAACTACGCTGTAATCCTTGAATCAGTTTGGCGGAATTACATTTTACAGATAGCTGACACCTTGGAGTTACACGCAGGCTACTTTTTATTCTGGAACAAGTCCCAGTGGAAAACGGGAATTGAAAATTTCACCTCGCGAGTATCAACTAGTTGAATACAATTATTTGTGTAGGTCCATAAAGTTAACTAATTTCAGGTACCTTTTAAACACAATTGTCTTCAATATAGGTCCGTTTACTTTTTATTATGGCTAGATAGTTATTTGGCTAGATTGAAAACTGTTAGAATCAAACCGTCCTGAGTCAATTAAGCTCCAATTACAGAATCTTCCGCCAGTAGATACGCTTTCAGGTCAGCCTGGCTTAAAATCCGGAATTCTTGGGTAGATATTCTGACACGCTGATAGACTGTTACTTTAAGTGAACATAAGTTTTAAAATCGATATTCATGCAAAACTTACTTTTTAATTAATTATATGTAAGGCTTTATAAATTCAATATAATTTTAAATCAAAATAAAATATCTATGGTTTGCTGTACAGCGCATTTGGTGTTTATTGTGTGTGTTAATAATTTTACTGTGTGTGTTGTATAGCTGCTATATTACGGATACTATGGCACTCTACCGAGACTGCGCCGAGAAAGATCTTTCCATGATTTGCCTTGCCTTAAGGAAGTAAGATGTACTATTACAAATTGGCATGACGACATCACGTAACTGGAATTACTAATTTGAGATATTTCTTTATTTTTTTTTAAATTGCTTAAGAGATTTAAAAAAAATGTTAATAAAAAGCCAGAATGCCTATTGTCATAATGGGCCGACCCGGTCTTCAACATCTCTTTGTAAGATCATTCGTAAGCATAATTGTCATCCATGACAGCAAGTTAGCAGTTGCTCCGAGTGTGGCTCGATGGCTTAGCGATTCTCGCTCGAGTCTCTCGATTAAAATTAATTTTGCACTTTTGTAGTCGTCGCTTATAGGGCTACTAAAAATCTGGCAAGTGTGACATACTTGTGGACATATCCTCATAGGGCGATCTCCGTAAAACATAACACTCGGCGCTCTAGAAAGGCGAAATCCAGGAGATGGTCATGTGATGCGTCCCCATAAATCTGTACCCATCACAGTATTTTTTTGTTCTACTGAACTATTTACAAAATATTACCATTAAATTTCATTAGACATTCTAGATTCGTAGTAATTCCAGTTAGCGTTATGGTAAACGTAGGTAGATAGTGCAAACTACTTTCAAACAATTCCATCGTATCTGTAGTGTGAATAGTTCTGTAGTAACTAACTAACTATCTTCACGCTGTATCCCTGACGGGGTAGTCAGAGAGGACAGATCGCCAGGCTTCGCGATCCATGCATACTTCTTTTGCTTCTTCAAGATTCATCAATCGCTTCATACACGCACGTCTGGGTATCCAAGTAAAGTAAAGGTATATGCTAAAATAAGGAGGTTAGATGGTAGGTACAGGAAAAGGTAACGGAAATCGTAAGTATTAAATAATAAGACACAATGATCATCTAGATAAGTTATTATTTGTCGTTGAAGCAAACAAAACCGGATTACTTTTTCTTAGTCAGTCTACTATTACTCTTAATTTTAGTGACCGACGGACGAAAAGGCAGTAATTTTAAGGATTCCTCTTTATTCGGAACCCCTTAAAATGGTTAGAGCCAATTTATGCGTTTGTTCAACGATAAATACTATTAAATAGTTGTTTTTTGATATTATATTTAGGTTTAATGTAGCTTCTACATAATATTTTTAAGTACATACCTATATATATATATGTCATCATCCATCATTTAAATTATATAGTATCTAGGTACCTATTTTGAAAGTTTATCCACCAGCATCATTCGTCATTTATAAGGGTGTCACACAAATTTTGTTAAAATAATTAAGTAGTTAATATAATTCAATTAAAAAATTGTTAGTTTATATAAATGAATGGAAACTGTAGGTGCAATACTACCGTTAGGTTACCGTTACATTATCAGGATTACTTACTTAACAGGAAGAATTTAGTCACAGCTGTTTCGGAGATATTAAGATTTTTTTGTATAAAACAAACAATTGTGACTATCAGTAGCATATTTTGATTTACACTCAGCAAATATTGTTCAGTATGCACACCACACTAACATAATGTAGGTAGTTGCTTGAGCAAAACGTTCCAATTAGTGTAATTGAAAAGAGTTTATAAACATCGATGAGCAACAAAATATTATTTTGTTTATAAGTTCAATGTCCTTCATTTTGAGCAGTTCACATTTTATTTTTTGTTGAGAGTACCTTAAATTTGTATCTACTAGTACTAATAGAAAATATAATTACTAATAAATGAATAATAAGTGTGCCAAATAAACTTACCGTAATAAATTATATAACAGACAGAACTTTATGACAAATGTGATCATTTATCATCGAACGTATAGTTGTCGGCACACGCGATCTCTTGCTTTGTGAACGAATTTATTGCGAACAGTACCTGCTTACCTACGCGTAAATCAACAACTTTAGTAAGTTGTTATATAGGATAAAAAAGAGAAAATAGTCAGGTTTACATTATCACCCTTAAATTTTATGAAAAGAAGAAAGAATAGGCGTATACATGAAAGTCATTGAAATAAACAAATATAATCTTTGGGTACTATATCAAAGTCAAATAAAAAAATAACTTGAGAGGTGTCAAGGGACACCCGGATGGAACGAAGTGTCGTGACAACTTTTCGTAAGATTTTTTTCCGTCTAGCCCCCTTTCACAACGCGCGATAAGGAACTTCGTTCCAAAAATAGTCATGAACTCAAAGTAGTCAGTCCATATTACAGTTCCTTTATAGGTATTTAGCACATCATCGGAGTAACTCTCATCATGCACTTTTACAGCATTAAGTATGTAGAAGTAATTTAATTTAGTGTACGAAATGTTTAAACATTATTTCCGTATAATTATTATTAATGTATTAAAGTATTACCTATTTGAAAACTATACCATTCTTTAAATTTTTGACTCATTTTCAAGGAGACATCCAAATAGGTACTTGTTGAATGTCATTCGAAATTGTGAATCAAACATTTTATGCGATCTATAACATGCATAAGGCTAATCATGTTTTCGAATCTAATTTATGCTTGAATTAGTTGTTGAATATTGGTCAGAAAGTTCGAGTTAGGCGGCTGTAGGTGAATGCAACAAGCACTATGATCATTGCCTGAATATCACTATCAAAGCTTTAGTAAACAAGTACTTACTATGTTCAAAGTGCGTGTGTCAAGGGAGGGCGAAATTAGCTTGAATGTTCCATAATAGGTGAACACCATGAAAATGAATGACACAATAAAGAACCCAATTTACAGAATTCTTTTCGATCTCTCGATATTCTATTTTTTTTTTAAATAATGTTGTATTTAAACGTATGAGGTACATAAACTAAACTTTTCAAGACATTTCCGACATTTTGTACATATGTAAGATGTAGGTAAGTGTTAATATTTTTCTCAGAAGTACCTCAAAGTATGAAGTAAGCTATTTTAGTTAATGAAATCTTCATCTTATAAAATACTGTTCATTAAAATAACCAGACAATTTTTACAGACTGCCGTTGTCTATCAATTACAACGGCGCATCAGGATCCTAAGAGAACAGTTGCAGAGAAAAGATTTACACCTAGATTTGCTTCGGCGAAAGCTCAGTGTGCAGGTAACAAAAAAAAAGTCAAGAATATTTAAAAAAATATAATTTAGCAACCTTACTAACTTCTTAAATGTGAGAGTTTGGGAATATATTTGAATGTTTGTTACAATACATTTGATAATAATTATAAATAGTTACCATTGATACCGCGTTACTCATGCGGTGCCTTTCCATAACTAGATGCTTTCACTTGACAATGAACAATTAAAAAAAAAAACCCCTGGAACTATTTTGATCTTGGTATACAATAAATGATGTGAAAGATAAAGGAATAAACTCTCTCGGGAACAAGTTTTTTTTTTATATCTCCGAGGTGACAGACGCATACGGCCTACCTGATGGAAAGTGGTACAAAGTCGGGCAGGGACACTAATAAGCAAAATCATCTTTATCTAATAAGGAGGAGAGTTGTCGCGTCCGTGCAGTACTGCAAGCAGAGAGAGATGAGGCAGTTTCCCGGAGCAAGAAACTGGCACGACAATGCGACAAGCTGCAAGTGCAACTGAGCGATGCTCGTGTGCAACTGCGCGATCTTAACGCGCAACTAGCCGATGCAGCAGAGTACAAGGTAAATGATCGAGCGCTTTTTTGTGACACTTATTTTATTTGTTTATTTGTTCTTGTACACACAAAGAATGTTGTGAAGTTTTCCTATTCGAGATTTCGTAAGGAATCCCAAACTTTATGAAAATCTGAGCCTATGTAACTCACGAAGAATGTAGCTTTCTAATGGTGAAAGAATTTTTAAAAGCAGCCCAGTAGTTTCTGATCTTATTCATTACACACAAACTTCCAACGATTTTTTGACATTTATGATAACTGCTCTGCTCTCCTGGGTAGTAGCGTGATGATATATAGCTCATAACATTCCTCGATAAATGGGCTATCCAACACAAAAAGAGTTCTTCAATTCCGTCCACTAGTTAAACAGCAGAGAAACAGAGTAGGGAACAGGTGTTATATAGGTAAATTAGTAAATTCATGTCATTGTCAAAATGACCAATTGATATCCGCAGGCCATTTTCCCTCCTCACCCTCTAGTTGTGAAAGAATTAGATGCAATGATGAATTTTCACCAATTAAAACTGTGTGCAGTGTGGATAATAGTATATTAAGTTCAAGTAGTACTTGTGAGGCATCTATAATAGAAAAGTTGCAAATAAAAAGTGATGCAAAGACCATAGTCTATTGCGATGAAATAGGTAAAAATTTTGGACATTATTTATCACAGTTAGGTCATTCTGTAATAAATCATACATATCCAGGAGCTTCATACTCTCAAATTATAGATTTTATATTGACTGGTACACACTGCATGCAGTCTACTATATTGGTGCTGGTTGGTAGAAGAGGCAATATTAATAGTGACAACCTTTAAAAAATTTTGAAAAGTTATCAATTCTGCAAGTAAAGCAAGTAATTTTGTCCACCTTGCCATACAGCACTGCTATGAGCCACAAGGAAAATCACTTAAGATACAAATTAAATATGAAACTACATACCATGGTATCATACTCCAAAAAAAATGAATTGTTCGATTGGAACATTATTTTCAATAATAATAGCTTGTTGACATTAGATAGATATTTTCTATCAAAATTTTTACAACGAAAGGTAGCTCTGTTACTATCTAATTTTTTAATTTTTCAAGCCAAATTATTGGCAAGTACAACTGCTTTTATTGAGCAGGATAGTTTTGACACTTCACATTTGGAAAATGAAATTCCAAAAAACTAGTTTATAGGACAACAGATAATAATTCTGGCCAGTTGACTTTGGCCCCTGAGAATAATCTTAGTAAAAATATTGTTTTTATAAACCTGGTGCATCATAATGTTAGAGGTTTAATAAATGGTAAAGATTTAGAGTTAGAGCTGTACATTAATGCAAATTCTATTAATATTTTTTGTGCTACAGAGCACTGGTTAAAAGATCATGAAATCACATTGTTGAACTTCGTAAATCACCAGGTTGCTAGCTCGTTCAATAGAAAACATTCTAAACGTGGAGGCTCTTTAATATTAATTAATAAAAACTTAAAATTTAAAGAACGTAAAGACTTAGTAGCCCTCTCCATTGAGCGAGTTATTGAGATTGCCAGTATTGAGTTTGAGCATTTCATCTTTTTAAGCGTATACAGTTCCCCTGATGCTTCTTACATTAAATTTGAAGAAAAGCTTGAAGAAGCACTGTTCAAATGCCAATGTTCTAAGAAATCTATAATAGTTTGTGGAGATTTTAATGTTGATATATTAGATACATGATTAATTCCATCAGAGAGAAATAAAATGAAAAATTTATTTAAATCCTTTAATCTGCATAGTACATTCTTACCAGTGCAAAATGTATTGATAATATTTTTACTGATATTAAACCTATAGATAAAGGTATTGTGGATCCTGTAGAGTCAGATCATCGTGGCCAATGGATAAAGTTTCCTAAAAGTCGTAACAAAGTCTGCAAAAACCAAATTAAATATGTACCAATTAACCAATGTCGTTTGAATAATTTTAAAGAAAATGTATTAAAGAGATTACCATATCTACCTAACTTCACTTGTGTAGACCAGTCATATAAACACTTATTTAATTTGATTAATGATGAGTTTGGCAAAGTTTTTACCTCAAATACACTACAGATTGGTGGTCGTCCTGTTTTCAGTGACTGGGCAACACCAGGTATCTTTAAAAGTAGAAATAAATTATTTGAATTATATTCAGAAAAATCATATAATTTTAAGCAAACCTTTCAGGAATATGTTAAAAAATATTCAAAGATATTTAAACAAACGTGTTATCTTGCTAAGTCAAACTTCATTAAAAATAAAATTTCTAATTCTGTGAATAAAATAAAAATGACTTGGAACATCATTAACTCTGAATGCGGTAGATCTTTGGTGACTGAAAGGGATTTCCACTTAAAAGTAAATGGTTACCATGTTACAAGGGACCTGGAAGTGGCGGCGGGGTTTGTACATTTTTTCAAAAATGTACCTATATTGACAACAAAATCTCTCCAAGCGTCTTCCAGTTCCGCTGAACATTTATTAGAAGAATCTGTTCTTTGTTGCAGGGATGCATTTGTATTCACAGATATTTGCGCTCAGGACATTGTAAAGACATTTAAATGTATCAAAATTAAGAAAACCGCGGACCTTTGGGATTATCGGTCAAAACTGCATCATGTATAATTGAGGTCATTACGCCCCATCTAGCAACTGTGTTTAATGACTGTGTTTCTAGTGGTACATTTCCTGATTTAATGAAACACAGCAAAGTCGTTCCCTTGTTCAAGGCTGGCAGCTACAGACCCGTCTAATTTCCGACCAGAGTCAATGCTGCCAACTTTGAGCAAAGTATTTGAAAAAATAATCTTGAATCAAATGCTATCCCATTTTAATAGTCATAAAATATTTCATGCGAATCAATTTGGGTTTACGAAAGGGCGCTCAACTTCCGATGCTGGTGTTGAGTTATTAAAATGTATTCATGAAGCTTGGGAAGACAAGCACGATGCATTAGGTATATTTTGCGATCTATCAAAGGCTTTTGATTGCGTTCAACATGAAACGCTGTGCAAAAAATTACACCACTATGGAATAAGAGGCAAAGCTCTCGACCTTCTGTCTTCATATTTGAACAATAGAATACAGAGGGTCGATATTAATGGTACACGTTCTGTAGGATCCATGGTTACTATGGGTGTGCCGCAAGGCTCGATACTTGGGCCATTCTTGTTCCTCATTTATATTAATGATTTACCATTTTATGTAGGGGACAGGAATAGGATTGTTTTGTTTGCAGATGACACCTCATTAATTTTTAAAATTAAAAGGCAATTAGATAACTATGACGATGTAAACAATGCAATTGCAAGAGTAGTTCATTGGTTTAGCTCAAATAATCTTTGCCTTAATGAAAATAAAACTAAATGTATAAAATTTGAAGCGCTTGTGGCCCCGCGGTCTCAGTGTTCTGTAAACGATCACTGAGTTACGCAACTTTCACTACGGCTGGTCCTCGGATGGGTAACCACTTTGTGGCATTTACATTTGCGAGCGTTTCCGTGCTTCGGAAGGCACGTTAAACCGTTGGTCCCGGTTGCCAGTAAAATGGCAGTCGTTAAGCCTGGTTGAATGCCTTACGGGCGGCTTGAAAAATTTCAACAGCAGGTAGCCACAGCCTACGTCTGTCTATTTCAACACGGCAATGGGCTCACCACCTATTACGTGGGACAGGAATCCACATGGTGCAAAGTGGGCATATAATATTGTTTGTAGAATCAACTGTGTTCCTCGGTATAACTATTGATGCCAATTTGCAGTGGGGCCCACATATAGAAAAGACAGCCTCTAGGTTAAGTTCGGCTGCATGCGCTGTAAAAAAGATCAGGACTCTAACAGATGTGGATACGGCTAGAATGGTTTACTTCAGCTATTTTCATAGTATTATGTCTTACGGTATTCTCCTTTGGGGGAGTGCTGCAGATGTAAATATTTTTTTTTTCTGCAAAGCGGGCTGTACGCGCTATTTATAATTTGGGCCCCAGAGTTTCTCTCCGAGAAAAATTCAAAGAAGTAAATATTCTAACCGTACTATCAAAATACCTTTTTGCCAATCTTCTGTATGTCCAGAAAAATCTATCACAATTTTCTAAACTCTGTGATAAACATAATATAAACACTAGAAATAAAAATAATCTTTCAGTCCACCACAGTCGACTACATAAGGTTGGCGATTCTTTCCAGGGTAACTGTATACGCTTTTACAACAAGCTTCCCTATGATCTGAGAAATTTACCATTAAATAAATTTAAAAAGTTAATTAAATACAAGCTTTGTGAAAAAGGTTATTACTCCCTTAAAGACTATTTGCAGGACAGAACGCCTGGAAATGATTCGCTGGCAAAGTGAAATAATATTAAATTGTAAATAGGCCATCAAAAAAAAAGCCTTCCTAAGTTTCTTGCCGGTTCTTCTCAGGCGGGCCGCGTTCCGAACCATTATGTAGATACAATGTATGTACATTTTGTAAGTGCCGTTAAAATGGTCTATGCAAAATAAAGATATTTTTATTTTTTATTATAGTTCCTGAGATTAGCGCTTAGCAACATATTTTGCGATTCATAATTATTTATATAGATTTGAGTAAAGTTATTTGATGTTTTTTTTTATTATAACAAACAAACGCCTATATGATGTGGAATATATTAGTAATAATAGAAACTAATTGAAAATAATTATGTTACTTGGTATTAGGACCGGTATATGCTGTAATCCGCGTATTCGGATAGACGCGTGCGTCAGCTATTCTGAAATAATTATGTGAATTCAGATGCAAGCGTAGCTAGATGGTCCCGAATTATCACCAATAAGATTAAAATATTATCTTTCATCTGCATGGTTTAAATTGACTGCCTCGGTGGCGCAGTGGTAGTGTATGCGACTGCCGCGCTGTGGTCCCGGGTTCGATTCCCATGTCGGATCAAATATTTGTGTGATCCAAAAATGTTGATTTCGGTGTTTAGATGTTTTTTATACACACACACATTGTCACGCCTTTATCAAGCCTTCAACCAGGCCTTCAACCAGACTTAACGACTGCCATTTTACTGGCAACCGGGACCAACGGCTTAACGTGCCTTCCGAAGCACGGAAATTTAGATTAATTAAAATGTGTCAATTTTATATGTTAAATTTGGAAAAATTTTGAACCCGTTGCCTTTTTAGTTAGGTATCAAAAAGACTAAAATTTCTTATGTGCTAGACACTAATTAGCACGACCTATTAAAGTCCTGGTAGTCTCGGACTGAATATATAATACTGCAGGTATAATATATGCCTATGTATTTAGAAATATATAAGTATACATATCAGTTGTCTAGATCCCATAGTACAAGCTTATAGCTTAGTTTGGGCTAGATGGCACTGTGTAAAAAAGTGTCACAAAATATTTATTTATATATTTATACACCCTCTCCACATGAAGTGTTGAAATTGGGAAAGACTATACGTATAATACGTTCAACAGTGGACTGCGAGAGGCTGATAAAATTGATTTCATTGAGCTACCTACGATTGAAAAAGTTTTATTTTCTATGCACATAGAGTAAACGGATTGTGTAGTAAATTACTGGAATACCTAATTTGCATACAAGGTTAAAGTTATTTATTGAATAGAACCGTGATCTCATTTGCTGTAGTTGAACTTTATAAAATATTCACATTTACCTATTACATTACCATTATTATGACCTATCCCACACTGTATTATGCTCCATCCTAGTGAAGAATCCCACTACCGTTGTAACTGCCACTTTAAAGTTCGCCAGCCAGCGCTCCAGCTTATATGTGAAATAGGAAAGAACCCAACAACTTGGTGGAGTCCCTTTATCCACACTTTGACAATTATTCATGCCAGAGCCCGGTTTCCGGGCAGGAGAGCTACAATCACAAATTGTGAGTGCTCCTCCTCCTTGTGAATGCTAAACTTATCTTCCCAGTACTATCCCAGTAATTTTCTTTACTCTCCTCTTCCCATGGTATTCACAATGAGGTGAGTCTCTAAAATAAAATTACATACATTCTTGTTGAATAGATAACATCGCTTGAATGTGCTCGTAAGGTGGAAGAGCTAACAAAAAGGCTAGAAGAAGCAGAACTACTACGAACGCGGTACAACCGAAAGGTGAATGTGCTGAAAGAGACCGTGCGTGCAACGGGCGAGACCTTCGAACATGAACGTACTGCTACTGACCATCAGCTAGCTGTCCTTCGGGATGACCTCGCACGGGCTAAGGAGGCGCTCGCTGACTGTCAGCGTAGGGAAGCGCAGCTCACTAGCTTCAGGTAATAAGTTTTAGATACTATTAAACGTATGAAACTTCTAGACAATTGTAAAACCAGACATAGACAATATGGTGTTACTGAACTTTCTGAACTTTAACAGTCGATCTGAAAAAAATTAAGTGTGTGTGCTTAAGACCGCACGGCAGAAGTGAAAACTTCATTGACAAGCGCAATCAAGTATTACGTATAAATTGAATATACTAAACACAGCGACACAACAGCGCAGAGCAGCTGACTGAATCTTGTACACTCGGCGTTCCCGAGTTTACTCGATCGAGTCTTTCACCTCAGAGCGTGACGGATCAGCCTAATTTACTACGGAAAAATCTGTGTGCGGTGCCAAAATAAGATTTTACTTCAAAAACTGCTGCGTATTACTCGATTTCAAAATCAACGCAGGCTTATGGGGTTGGGAGTTCAGACGGCATTCGCTCTCTACAATGCCGAAGATCGAATGATTGCAGCTCTTGGCTTCCCTAGAAGTGGACCCCGGGCTCCAAATCCGGGTAGAGATTAATAGTAACCGTAAATACCCAACATTGTAGAAAAAGAAGTAAAAGAAGACAAAGTGTATTCCTAATTGCTTCCCTAGGTGGATTTGAGACCTGGGGTGCACTTCTATTTGGCAGCTAAGGTTAGGTTAGGTTTGATTTTCGGCATTATTGGGAGCCACTGTACATAAGCTTGCGACGATTTTGGAATCGAGTAAAACTACGCAGCAGTTGAGATATCTTAGTACCATTTATGGCCTAATTTAACTGTAAGAATAAAATTAGAATCATCTGTTGCGTTGTAAGGTGATCGAACAGCAACAACTCAGTCATCAAGAATATTCGATCTCAATCGATTAAGAAATCCCTTTAAATATTTCAGGAACTCGATAGCCAAGTTGCTTGGCATTTTAGTTCCGGCTTCGGTGTCTGACTTTGAGATGGTATCACGACTTCAGAAGCTAATAGACGCGCATCACGACTTCACCGTGGTATCCCGTCGGTACGATGACCCCGCGCTCTTGCGGGCAGCTTCACGGTCGCCTCCTCCGTCGAGATGCAGGACTCGTACTCCTGACAGGCAAGTAACTCAATAAAGACATCAATCACTTTTTACGATCTAGTGTTGAGAACAGAATTACTAATAAGGACATATATTTTTTGCTGATACATGATAATGCTTTAGTAAATATTTATTAAGTACATCGGTAATTCATGTTAAATACCTAATAAAATTTACGAGTAAAATTACTGGAAAATCACGTGCCATTGTTGAATCGATTGTCATTGTCATCCGTGAAGCGGGTTCCATAGCTTAGGTTGTGAAGGCAATTGGAATTGCCATTAAGCGGCATGTTACTAGTAGATCCCCGATAGTAGGGTACAACTGGATACTAGAAATATTAGTAGTATAATACTACTAATATAAATATTATAATATAAATATTAGTAGTATAATACTACTAATATTTCTATTATATTGGTATAGTATTATAATTGTAATATTAGTAGTCTTTATTGGTAAAAAACTCATTTTTTGATGTGTAACATCTTTCCTCTCGGTTGCTGGATATTTTTTATTTTTCAAAAGGGATAGAAAGGCATCACTGGAAGCCGGGGGAGGACGTGACGACGATATTTGATTTGACCAATGAGAGATGCACGTTAGCGTAGCTTGGTATATATTCGATCAATAGTATGACGAATAAATTGACTTAACATACATTTCATCTCAATTTCATAGAAGAACACATTATATGCGACTACTGTACGGCTAGTTCGTGTTCTTTTGTAACTGGGGTGGTAGATCAAAACTGGGTGCCAGGTCTGCTATTTCAATAATGTCGAAATAGAATTGAAATCTTCGCTCAATAAAAAGCCACCTGTACAATTTTGACAGTTTTCGTAGTCTACTATTACAATCGTACTCCAATAGACTTCTATCGGTCGGTCGATAGAATTCTACTAACACGTACCGCGCCAGCGGCCGCTAGTCAGTTGCATTTTTTAAAGTCTACTAACATTTAACGGATTGTCAATAGTAGACTCGGCCCCCTGGTTACTGTACCCTATAGACAATTGCAACACCACAGGCATCCTCATAAACATCTAACTAAATATTTCTATAAGATGGATATTAATGATTCGACATGTTTGTTGGCAGATCACTACGCTACGATGACTCGGGGTATGCAGACCCCGCGTTTGACCTCGACGATGAGTTGTACAAAGCGCGCGCCGCCTTGTGACAGTCCAGGCGCCGCGCTCGCTTCTAAGAAGGCACTTACCCAAAGAAGCACTAAAAAATATTTAGCTATACAAACTACATACGTAGGGATGTGTGTAGTAGTCTCCTTATCTCGTATTCTACTGAATCTCACTTGTCAATATTTGTTACAAATTTAACCTTATGACTTATTTAACTTTTCAAATTATGTAATTTGAAAAGTTAGGTAAGTCCTTATTTACTTATTACCGCACCTGTTATTTTAGGTTCTAGGTCTACCGGTTCCTACAGGGTCATTTGTAAAACACCAGCAACCTGCTAGGAGTAGATAGCCAAGGTTATAACTAACAACGTTTGTTCTACCACTTTTGGCAATTCGTTACACAGCGAGTACTATCGTACATTAAAACTTCGAACTTCTTCATAGGTTTTCGCTCTTGGATTCACTTAAAAGAACTCCTGGGTCTCTTTTTCGTCACGTACTGCATGCTTCGATGAACGATGGATGTGCGCGCATCAATGCGGTTGAAAAAGGTACAGGTCAAAGGAGTTATGACCGGTCCAACCCTGTAAACGTGTTTCAATGCTATTTAGAGCACATTGTATAGTCAAGTCCCAGCCACGTATTAAGCTTCTAAAATAATTAATATTTTGTAATTTTTGTAATAGAAGGTAGGCAAGCATACGGCCCCACCATTGTTATCAGACACTTTCAATGTTACTGACTTCAATTTTACTTTAATTTCTTCGCTTTCCTGTTGATCCCCGTTGCCAGTAACATTGCAGTCGTTACAATCAATTGCTTACACATAACTGAATTATATACAGTATTGTAATTGAAATTTATCCATCACGCCTTATCCCCGAAGGGGTGGCAGAGGCATATTATATGCCCACTTTTCACCGTGTGGATTCCTGTCCCACGTAATAGGTGGTGAGCCCATTGCCGTGTTGAAATAGACAGACGCAGGTTGTGGCTACCTGCTGTTGAAATTTTTAAGCCGCCCATAAGGCCTTCAACCAAGCTTAACGACTACCATTTTACTGGCAACCGGGACCAACGGCTTAACGTGCCTTCCGAAGCACGGAAACGCTCGCAAATATAAATGCCACAAAGTGGTCACCCATCCGAGTACCAGCCATAGTGAAAGTTGCGTAACTCAGTGATCGTTTACAGAACACTGATACCGCGGGGCCACGAGCGCTTCTAAAATGAAAAATTGAAATTTATCAAAACTATTTAATGTTTTTCACTTGTTTGTGTTTAATTACTACGAGCTATGGTAAGTAGCATAGTAAACTCTCAAATACTTATAATAAAGAGACAAACAAATGTGCCTTAAACTAGGTACGATATAAAAAAAACAATCGCGGTATTAGAGCAAGCCGACCAACAGTTAATAACACTTTTTTAAAATAAATGATACCTATTCATTAAGGTAGCTACCAAATATGTAATTGTGTGTTCACTAGGAAGTAGTTCATTATTTAAGAATGTTAAAACTTAGTAAGTAACGTTGAATGTCACAAATGAACATAGGCAAATTGTTTTAGATGTCGGACGATCGATTATATTTGGTTTTACGGTCTTCCAAATGTTTTTATATACAATTAAATAATTAGCACACTTATAACAAGTTTAGGTAAAAATAAGTGGTTGTGTTATCTTAATTTTGGCCCTATGTTATTCGTATATTTGTTTTATAGACCGTAAATTTGTTGATCCATTGGACAATACTGTACAGATGGGTTCACGAAAGATGACTACTGCACAGAAGGCATTTATAAGGCATTCGCATTAACATTATTATAAAGATTAACATTTTAATTAGTAACATCATTATTAACATAATTATAAGGCATTATATGTGTATGTACAGCCGCCGCTTGTGGTCATCTCTAGTGAATCGAACTATAACAAATTTGTATCTTTGACAGCTGTCATTTTTAGAAAACTTGCAGCCTATGGTACCTACTATTATTTTGTAGATATGTAGAATTCGTATATGTTGGTAATATTATCGGCAATATTCTTAGTTTTTTATAAACTGTGATTGTAATACCCCATTTACACTCTCGCACGAGCCACGAGACGAGATGCAAGACGAGCCGCGAGCTCGAAAAAAAATTACCATAACACTGCGTTTACACTCGCGGCTCGTCAGTAAATGAGGAATAAGAGAGTATAATCATTGTCAACTGAGCACTAATACCAGTTAGACCCTCCAATTACCAGGGCCAATATAATATTTGAGACCAGTATTTTATGACGATTGTCCAACGTTACTATCCACAAATAAAAAAAACTAACTATCTTCACGCTGTGTTCCTGACGGGGTAGACATAGAGGACAGAGAGAATAACACTGTCCACCATTTTGTAATATCAACATTAACAATGATATATTAATTACTAAGTTAATTTTATTACATTTGTGTACCTTTTTTTCTTCATAAATCTTAAGCACGTTATCCCTGCATCATTGTTTGGTTGACGAAGAAAATGCCTCAGGAATTTGGTTACTCAGTCATTGTACAAAATTACAGAGATTTTTTTTAATAAATGAATTTCCAGTACGCAATTTATAGAAAAAAAACGACTATATTTCAATTCGTTTTTTGCTTGAATAATTGCAATAAAATAAAAATAGTACGACTAACCAATAAGTATATTTATTGCAACTATGTTTCATATCAATTAATGTTTTTAAACTTTCGCGATTTTTACTATTAACATGTTATTTCAAGTCTTATTTGCGACGGTTCAATGTCCACCAAAACTTACTTCCCGACGTTTCGACCGGATTATACAGGCCGTGATAACGCAGACTTTAAAACTCCGGCTGAATCAGGATGTAACCATCGCCAGTGGATTTCAGCCAAAAAAGATATCAAATTTAACTTTTATCCCCATAAAAACAGTTATAGTCTCGAATGGAATAGTTGAAATAAAAATCATATGATTTAAACTATTCCATTCCAACTTTTAAACTATCGTGTTGCATTCTATAAATGTATTGGTTATTACCGGGACTAAACGCGGTTAATTTTCATACCTTTTGTTGCCTGACTTTTCGACCAGGTTGCACCGGCCGTGGTCACAGGCTGACTGGCTCAGCGATGAACGCCCTCCGCCGTCGAGTACGTGTGGTAGAAGGTATTTCATCTACCCACACATTCTCGGTGTTTATGATGTTATTCTTTCTCCAAGTACCGTCACACACTCACGGTGTCCCTATTCTGCAAGCTAACTAATACATCCCTATTCTGGTGTTTACCCGACTGTGCACAAAAGCGAGGTTTAATGTTGCTAATCACTGGATTCCACGCTCCTGATAATTTAAACCCATCTTCCCGAATGAAATTTTTGTGTTTTTTGTTCTCAATCGCTTCACGTACAACTCTTGAGTGGTAGTGCCGTTCATTGGAGAGGACTTGCGAATGATGAAATTCAATCCAGTGGTTAGTGCCCGTATCAAGGATGTGCTCTGCGATAGCCGATTTACTGGTCTGGCATTTCTTTATAGCAGCGATGTGTTCCTTGACCCTTTCAGCTATTGTACGCTTTGTCTGACCTATATAGGAACTACCACAGCTGCAATCTATTTTGTAAACACCTGGGGTTTGTAACGGCACCACATCCTTTGGCGAAGCCACGATATTATGAACCTTTATGCCTGGTGTGCATATTGTCTTAATGGAGTATTTCCTTAAGATGGAGCCGATCTTATCCGTTACCCCTTTGACATAAGGCATGTAGGCTGGCTGTCGGTTCATCTCTGGATGCTTGTGTCTCTTCGTCAGCTGCTTCAGTCGACCTTTTACCTGATATCCGTTACTGTTCAGTACCTCCTGAACATGGTCCAGTTCTCGCTCAAAATGTTCAGGGTCGCACAGATCGTCCGCTCTGTTCTTAAGAGATGTCATAACGGATTGCAGATGTCGGGGATGATGATGAGAGGTACCGTGTAAGTACCTATCCGTGTGAGTAGGTTTGCGGTACACACAGTGTGCCAAGAACCCATCCAATCTCACAGTTACTTTTACGTCTAAGAAAGACAACGACCTCTTTGACTCCAATTCAAATGTGAACCGAATCTTTGTGTGAATGGAGTTAAAATGGTGTACAATTTTTCTACTTCATTTCTGTTTCCTTTAACAATACTGAAAATGTCATCCATCCACGTATCGCTTCCAAAGTCTAATGGTCTTCGGTCCGTGACTCAGCGCGTTTTCTTCAAAATGTTCCATCCAGATATATGCAAGTACGGGGGCTACTGGACTTCCCATTGCGACACCATCAATCTGAAGGTAATGTTGACCCTGGAAAAGGCAGTAATTGCCATACAAGCAGTATTCAAGTAGATCCACATAGTTTAATAGAAGCTCGTTGTCCCTCAGTAGGTCTTTCACGAAGTTTAAGCATTCTCTTATTGGAACGTTGGTGAGAAGCGACTCCACGTCAAAGCTCACCATGACTTCATCAGGTTCCAATTTGATATCTTTCATTATATCTATAAAGTGCCGTGAGTTTTTGACAAAAGACGGTGTTTTGCCTACCAGTGGTTGTAATACGGAAGTCACGTGCTTTGCAAGATCGTAAGTCGGAGAAGCTATTTGACTCACAATGGGCCGCAACGACACGTTGGCCTTGTGTATTTTAGGCAGACCATATAGTTTTGATGGCTGATGTGACTTCGGCGTATACAGTAGTTTATACTCATCTTCTGAAAACAGGTCCTTGTAATTCCGGATAAGAGTTCTTATTTTTCGCGTTACTCTGGCCGTAGGGTTGTATGATACCGGTTTATAAACCTCGTTATTACTTAAAAGTTCGAGTATTTTACTGTGGTAATCAGTAGTATTCATCACTACGGTGGCGTTTCCCTTGTCGGCCTTAAGCACCAAAACATCCCAGTTATCCCGAAGGGTTTTTGGCGCTTGACGCTCTTTCCCAGTGGTGTTATTGCTAGTCGGAAGCCTTGCTTTTCGTAATATCACCGCAACGTCCTGTCTAAGAATATCGGCATCGCCGGGCGGTACCTTATTACGTGCAATGGATTCCTCAACACTGCTGATTACTTTCTCAAACGGTATACGCTTAGTTGTTGGAGTGAAATTCATACCTTTAGCCAAGATGTTTACAGTAGTGTCATCCAAAGTCACATTCATCAAATTCACAACAGTGTCCTTTGCTTGCTCAGATACAAAAGTCGACGTTTTATTTTCAGCATACCGTCGATTATACTCCTTCGAGAACTTTCGCTCAAAATTCGCACTACTTAATTCGAAGGTACGACTCGCTTGTAAAAAGGTAACCCGATCACACAAATCATAGTGCACTTGAGATAGATCACTACTACACTTTAACTGTAACGCATATAACTCCCTCTGAATACATTCTAGTTCACTGTGTTTGTTTCGAATTAATTGTCTCAAGAGGCGTACACTCGCGTTTTTTAGAATTCTACGTGAAAATGCAATATCACTCCGCTGTTTTATTCGAACACACGAAGGTAATAAGTCCCAATCACGAGAATGTGTGGGTGGATGAAAAACCTTCTACCACACGTACTCGACGGCGGAGGGCGTGCATCGCTGAGCCAGTCAGCCTGTGACCACGGCCGGTGCAACCTGGTCGAAACGTCAGGCAACAAAAGGTATGAAAATTAACCGCGTTTAGTCCCGGTAATAACCAATACATTTATTCCATTTCAATCTATAAAGGCAACGTAATCTTGTACAATGAAAACACAAATTACAGTCGCTATCACTTACCTGTTCATATAATTATGAATAATTTTTGTTGCAAGTTAGTTGTTAGTTTCTATATAAGGTAGGTATGAATGTTATAATTATTATAAATAAATGACATTCCAATGATATCTGATCTCACTAGTACCTAATTAATAGCATTATATCCCTGAGTGATATTAAATGAGTTAGATAATAAATATATTAAGTCAAAAGAATTGGCAGGAAATAATTATAAATTGTTTTAGTAAAATTTTTGTTAAGCTATGTACCAATTTAAATGATAATACTTAGCATTCGGCAATAAATTATAAACTACATATGTACATAATTGAAGTAATTGCTTTATTTAAGTACACACTTGATCCCCTTGTACGACCTGTTTAGCATAACTACAGTATAATCATTTTTATATCACCATAAGTGTAGTAGCAACGTTCAACGTTCAATTTATTTTATTTTGCGTTTACATCTTTGAAAGTAAAACGCCAATTACAAGTTTTCACATAGAGATGTTTATCTGCCACACCTTCGGGGATAACGAAGAGGTGGCACAGGCATATTATACGCCCACCTTTCACCGTTTGCATTTTTGTTCCACGTAACAGGTGGTGAGTCCATTCCCGTGTTGAAATGGACAAGCGCAGAAATATCAATAACTAGATGCCGGCCGCGGCTCCGCGTGATGAACTTTCTTGTTCCCGTTTCCCACAGGAACTTGTTCCCGGAATAAAAAGTAGCCTATGTGTTATTCTGATGTATAAGCTATATTATTAAAAAGTTTTATCAAAATCCATTCAGTAGTTTTTACGTGAAAGAGTAACAAACATACTTACATACAAATCATTCCTCTTTATAATATTAGTATAGATTAAAGAAAAATATGAAATAATTCCGAAAATAATTATAATTTATAAACAGATACCTAATAGACAGAAAAGAAATTTAACTATCATTCAATAAAGTTTGTATAAGTCACAAAACTAAGTAAGAAAGAGAAATGAATACAATCTACTTACTTATTTAACTAAATCACAATTCCTTTCTGTAAAGTACAGAAAGGAATGGTTACACATTACATGGCTAGTCCATTAAGGTACAAAAAGGGCGAATTTGGTCTTTCATATACTTTATTCAAACATTATTAGTTATTTGGAAAGAAGCAAATCCTATGAATCGAAGATCAATAAAAGGTTAATACGGTCTTTACAGTGTAAGAACATAATATATGAAAACATTATCTAGGATTCATTAGATTGATGAAAACTCTCCATGTGATTCAGAATCGATGACAGGCGGATAAATTTATAGCCAGACATTAATAACATTTCGTGAATTTGGCCTTATTTTAATCTATTACTAATTCTACGGTTTAATCAACTACTTGTTGGTTTTATATGATTTATCTATGTTCATAATGTCTATAATTAACTGTATTCATTATTATACGATCTACATTAATAATAATGTATCGACCAATAAAAATTAATATTGTTTTTGCCTCTAGTGAAGAAAGACAGTTCTAATAATTTTGTTCGGCGTTAGCCTTGAGGCACTGTTTTTTTTACATACAAATTGACAAAGAAGAAGTTTAGTAGGTACTCGAATTAAATAATAGAATGCGCCATGATCACGGAGGAGTCAGTTCCTCCAACTTGCAGTAGCAAGCTTGCAACTGTGTCTGAAACTGAAACACAAATATACACAAAATAGCACATGATAATTATCCGTATTGATGTAAAAGGTCACGGGCCTCACTAAAATCTTCGAGGCCTAAGCGAGTGCTCCTGCTAGCAGGGGGCAAGACTACTAATTAAACGCGACAGAAGAGAATAGAAATCGTCGCTCAATAGAAAGCTTACAGAAAAAAATTTCAGTTTTCGTAGTCTACTATTACAATCGCGCTTCAAAAGAATTCTATCGACCGGCTGATAGAATCTTATTAACACGTGTAGCGCCTGTAAGTAGCTCTTGATTTTCATTTTTGGCAGTCTATATTAATATTTTGATAGCTAAAACAGCTATTTTGTCTCTATTGTACAGCTTAAGAAGTGTGACTGTGAGATATATAAGTAGTTTTAGTAGAACACTTAGTTTTTTTATACCACTGATGTGGCAGACAAGCATACGGTCCACCTGATAGAAAGTGGACTAATCGCAATAGAACCGCTATAGAATAGAACTAGAACGGCTTTCTATTGGAAATTAGTAGACTCGGCCCGTAGTGCAGCTGCTGACCAACGAACGAAGCTACAACGCAGGTGTCTTTACGGGGTTGGGAGGTCAGACGGCAGTCGCTCCTAACGATGCCGAAAACTAAAACCAAACTACGACTGCTCCTAGCAGGCAAATAATAATAAACCCCATGCTCTAAATCCAGATAGGTTTGGAGGCAAAGAATATGTACACTAAAATTAAGAAGAAGATAAATTTTCCGTTAACCGTTAGTTTAAAAAATATGTGTGTGCACCTACCAGAGTACACAGGTAAGTAGTGATACTTTAGATTTTTTACAGCTATAAAATTTCTCTAATCTGTTGATAAAAAAGTTTCACTTATGATAAAGAAGTTTAACTTCAAAACAACATGGCGCGTAACCGAAAAACATTTCAAATTATTTTACCGCAATAAAATTTCTCTCAACTTCTTGTTATAGGAAAAAATGCTTTATTTTTGAGATACCATACGGAAACTATGCCTTATATTCCATTAAACCCTTAGATTAGACCATCTAACTAATTTAACCTCATTTGTTAACACAGACTAAAAAAATAAAAAAAAGATTTCCTGAGACTTCTTTTTTTAAAGTTGATCCTTGTTACATTGTTTCACGTGCATACCGATTGCCAATACATTTATTCAACCATATACCAATCAATGTGGAACATTTCCAGTCTGCCACATATAAAAAAATATCCAGATGCTCTGTTATATCGACCGTAGACAATTTATTGTGATTGATTGATCACGTGAATCGGAATGCCTTCAGATCAAATATCTCTTGGACGATAAACAAAAACTTAACCGTATAGTGTAATCTTGTTTGGCAGGAAAGTTTTTATAGTTATGAATTCTATATTTTCGTTGTGTTGGGCTAGAATTTGTTAAAAAAAATAGAAATAGTTAATTTAGTAGGCACTACGGCTTCGCCCGTGACATACCTCGAACTTCGACGCTCCTATTTAATACCATATTTAATAAATTCTACAATAATGCATAAAAATTTGCCCGATTTGTCGACATTTATAATTACTGCTCCGTTCTCTAGGGTAGTAACGTAATTAAAGCCTATAACCCTCCTAAATGGGATATCCAACACAAAAATATTTTTTCAAATCCTACCAGTAGTTCCTGAGATTAGCGCGTTAACAAACTCTTCAGCTTTATATATTAGACGAATAAATAGATTGAAATATTGATTAGTATTGATTATAGTACTTACTTAGTTAATTGAGATAAATTTGAGTTAAAGAATACATTCTTACTTCATAGGCGATTTTACTTTCATCAGTTCGAATATATATACGAGTATTTGTATACCTTTATTGAATACTAAGATAGTAGCTATTATAATTTAGGGACATGAGGGTTTGTGTTAATTTGAGATTTTTAACATAATTTGAATGAAGTTTGTAAAAATTTCAAGCGGCAGTAGTTTTGCTAACTTAAGTTTGTGTCGTGAAGTACCTACGGAATATAATCGGAATCTATATTAAGAGTACCGCTAATTCCGACTTTTGTAATTAAAACGCAAGAAGCTTAGGCACACACCGCTAAGACAATATAGACCCGTTTTAGTCTTATACGACCTTCCAATATAAGTACTTATGTCGCGCATCGTCGCCATCGTTCTAAGAAAATATTACTTTAAAAATGTTACACACATGTTTCAAAAACAATTTGGTAGGTGAACCACAGCAGTATGTAAGAGGCTTAAAATTCGCGTGATTTATCATTGATTCTCTTTGGTTTTTATTTACTTACAACATTTAAGTCTACCCTCCTCCCTTTAAAATATTTGTATGATGTACCTAATTATAATTAAGGCTGCTTACAGATCAGTAGACTATATGTCGCCCGTGTTCTGCCGGAACTGTCAAAACATGACCAAAACTGCCGGATCTTTTTCTATAAAAAGGCGCGACTTAGGGCGCGTTTATATGACAGGATAATAGGTGACTGTCCTAAATATTATCATGTCATATAAACGCGCCCTTATCGCCTGCTGTTCTGAAATCAACAAATACAGATGTAGGTAGTTATCAATCATTCCATTCTAATAAGTCACCGTAGAATTCCAAACTAGACCCAAAATCAGTCTAAAATGATATGTAAAGTAATTTTTTTCTTCCTGTTCACAAGTTGTGGTGAGTATTTTTGTTGCTTTTTGTTACTTTGAATATTTGCTACGGGATTTTCTTTCATTAATTACCTGACAGATTTGATGTATTTAGTATGTATCACCATTAACCTATTAATACTTTACGCACGTAAGTACTTAGTGTTTAAATATGTATCAAAGTAAAAAAGTACTAAGAACACAGTAAAAGTAATAAAATGCAAAATATAAAGTAGACAACCTTTTTGATATCGCTATTCCAATTTTGAATCTTCGAAATCGAGTACAGGTGGCACTTTGCCTTTATTTTTTAGACTGAGATCTCCGATTTCTGCGGGTAATAAAGGGTTATTACATATCCCAAAGATAATTGACGTATAGACTGTTTTTTGTAACGTACCCCAAAAGCATCGGCATATCCATTGTTATAATAATACGTATCCCAAAGACATTAATGTATCCAATGTTATTTTCAAATAGTTCTATCCCGAAATCTGCCGCGATTTGCTGATCTGGACGAAGAAGATCAACACCTATTTCGAGCTGCATACGAAACCCCAACATACGATCATGATGAATATCAGGAAGATGGCGACCTCCCCGCAGGCAAGCTGGACTTACTCAAAGACGGGCTTTGGGCCATCAAAGCGAAGCTTAAAGAGCTAAAAGCTTTTAATAAAGCTTTGTGTGCAAGTCTTTTATCCACAAAATTAAGAATAAAAGAACTACTGGAAAACAGCAATGCGTTAAAAAAACATCATCATAATTATCAAGTATGTATTTGTTAGTTTATTTTACAAAAATATACTTAGCTTAACTGTCTTCACGCTGTATCCCTGACGGGGTAGTCAGGGGGGACAGATCGCAAAGCTTCGCGATCCATGCATGCTTCTTCGCTGCCTGTAGATTCATTAATCGCTTTATATATGCACGTCTCACTCCAAAACGGAAAAAACGGAAAAGTTAAAAGTCCTTGGGGATCCAAGGAGTTTTGACTTTTCCGTTTTGGAGTAATCTGCTCACATGGTTTTCATTAGTAAGTCTCGGCCTACCCTGACTCCGTCTACCCTGTACATTTGCAATATATATATACCTCGTCAATCGTTGCTCATTCATTCGTTGGACGTGTCCAAACCAAAGTATACAAACCATCTTCTAAATAGCAAGTACGTATGGAAGCGCTCATTACCCCGTTTACTCAGTTTGCTATTAACAATAACTGTATTAAGCAACTTTCGCTATAGCTGGTCCTCAAGTGGCTTTGTGGCATTTCCAATAAGTGCTTCGGAAGACACGTTAAGCTGCTGGACTCGGTTGTAACATGGCATTCGTCAAGTTAAAGGCCTTAAGGACAGCTTGAAAAACATCTAAAAAAAAACTCAGAAACTTGAAAAAATAGCAGCTTGCCATAACCTGCGCCTGTCTATTTCACCATGGCAATGGGCTCACCGCCTATAACATGGGACAGGAATACACATGGTGAAAAGTGGGCATATAAAATGCCTCATAAGTTGAGGGCTCCATACGAAATCTCGAACAGAAAAACTTCACCCCGCGGGCGAAACTGTGGGCAGCAGCTAGTGTACTATATAGATATGTATTCTTTTAAGTCGTTCAAGACTAAACAAAGTATATTACGGCATACACTAAGGCATTTTAATCAAATTAAAACAGATCTGTGTAGATCTGTGAAAATTAAATTAAATTATTGTTTACTCCATGGTGATTGGTTATTCAGATCACGTGACCTCTAAATCCTATCACCCAACCTTATCTATGCCGAGACCAAGTAGGTACTACCACAGCCGAAAGACATAAATAGGTTAACTCTTTATACTGTGGTACTACCATTATACATGCGGGCGGAACAAGAGAAAAATTTCCTGAACACATTGACATTTAAAAGATAATGTACGTACATAGGTATTAATGATGTAATCAATAAAGTGATGACGTATTATCTCTATAAGTTGCATCATCTTTGACATAAATTAAGTTTTGTTAAAAAAAATTACCAATTTTATCTAGTACCGTCCCCAGTCATAGTGCTAAAATATAATTGGTACCTCATGAAAATGTTAATATATTCTATTAACATTTTTATGTGGTATTGTGATATATAGCTATCTAATATATAAAACAAAGTGAAACATTTACTTATTAACAAAATGAGATCTCTCTTAACCATTCCACCCCCTAAGAATTGGAATTTGTATTTGAAAACTAAGTACTAATTTAAGAAGCCATAAATTCAGATTGAATGCCTTGATTAGACTATAATACATAATATAATAACATTTTTTGTGTGCCTCACGTTTCCCTTCCACAGAGTCTTGGGTGCCCCTAGGTAGGATAGCTCCAGGCCTAATATAATAAATACCTAACAAAAATAAAAAATAAAGATATTGTTTTAAGGTTATATTATTATGGCAAAGAAAAACCTATAAATGAATATTTGACTTCTTCTCTTCTTCTACCATTCATTTGCTGGGCATGTGCATATAGGTAATTCCATATAATTGTTACTTAGTTTAGGCTTTAACAGCTGTACCTTATTTTGCTTTAGCTGTACCTTTTACACATTGGAATGCAATAAACGTATAGAGTATTTCAAATACGGTTAAATTACTTTGTTTAATGGGGCAAACTATGTTTATACTTCCTCTTCATCACTGTAACCCTGACCGTTTACGAAATCGCTAAAAACTTCTACTCCCTACCCTTTGGTGGCGAATTTTGAAAACCTCCTTTCAAGCTTCTGGACACCTTGTGAAATCATTAAAATACTAGATGACCCCCACGGCTTCGCCCGTGGCATATTTCGACCTCCCGTCGCACCTATTTAATGTCGGCGCTTATAAATTCTACTATGATGCTTAAAAATTTTGCCTGATTTGTCGACATTTATGACTACTGCTATACTCCCCAGTGTAGTAGCGTAATGATATATAGCCTATAGGCCTTCCTCGATAAATGGGCTATCGAACATTATAAGAATTTTTAAATAAAATCCGACCACTAGTTCCTGAGATTAGCGCGTTCAACCAAACAGACAAACTCTTCAGCTTTATAATATTAGTATAGATATTGGTCTTTCTGCGGGATCTTGGTAAATAACAGACGCTTATTATAATTTTTATTTTGCATGAAAATAACATACGATATTATTTTCATGTGTAATAAAATAAAAACTTGTTTCATGTGTAAAAATGATAGTTTCTTAGACATAAAAGTTGTGTAAAGTGAAAGACAGTGATATATTGCAGTGAAAAGCTATTTTTCACTTTGTCGTGCAAATTCCACTGAATACTTCGAAATCAAAGCACGTTAGTGGGGCAAGGACACAGGACCAAAAACTGGACTTGACATCGACAAATTACTGCACAGGACTAAATTTACATAAGATTGCAGAAATATGATATAAATAAGCTTTGGCTAAAGGTTTTAGTAACCAGGCCATAAAATAATTACAAAAAAATATTAAATTATATTTGTAGTTTTATCACACACACAATATTTACTTGTACAATTTTTTGCGCTAAAACTTGAGAACGAACTATATATTGACCCATACCACCGGAGATTCCACAGGCGTTGCCAATTATGTAGTTAAAGACTGACCTTATATCATTATTTAAGGTTTTTTACTAGTATTTCGTTAATTTAATTTCTTAAACATATACGTTAAATATAACAAATAAATGTGAAATATAACATTGAGGCTCAAGATCAAGGACTTTTACATTTTACAGTAATTTTTCGAGTCTTTGTTCGCCTTTATTTCTGTGCTATACAAGTTTTATAGCCTTTTTTTTAAATACTTTAACATTTTTAACACCGGATCTATAAAATATGTTCGTCATTTACCTATAAAGTATAATATTATCATTTGCATAGCAAAAGTGCGGAAGAGATTATTTTATTGTAGGTAGGTACGTGGTAATTCAGTATAATCTACCTACGATTTTGGAATAACATATGTATTGCCAAAGACCTTATATATATAACTTAAGAGTTTAAAGTCGTTGGGTATTGCTGACTAATTATAGATTAGCTGATGCCCATTTCTTTTTTGTTCCCGGTTCCTTTTCCGAATAAAAGGTAGTATATTCTGGTCAAATTTTCCCGTTTGTTGTGTGTTTCCGGAATAAAAAGTAGCCCATGTCCTTTCTCAGGCTCAAGACTATCTTTGTACCATTCATTTAAATCAAACATACAGATACACAGAGTTACATTGGTATGTATAATATTAGTAAGAATTTAGAGGTACAGTTACTTATAATTTATAGTCTTTTCTTAGTTGAATATCGAAAAGCATGAACTCGAAAAGCAAAGTTGAACTTTAAAGATAAAAAATATTTTTTAAGTTAGTTTAGACCTCACAAACGATTTAATCATTTATTTATGAACCCTGAAATTATTAATCTCTTCAAGTCTACAGAGTAATTCATATTTAAATCTATAAGCAACATGTGTTCTTTATTATTAACACCTGACGCAAAAAGAGGGGTATTTTCATAGCTCCCGAAAGGAAAAAGCGATTTCACTTTAGTTTTTTATTTGTATTAAAGGTGACGTTGAAAAGCCGAGACGTTGAGCCGTTTAAAAGTTGTGGGGGTGAGAGTGTGGAAGAATAACAGAATGTCTGCAAAACATACTCGAGTGGGGTCTCAAACGAAAACACGTGTACATTACAAAATAATTTGTTCAATGAAAATCGGTTGAGCTGTGAAAAAGCTCTAGGGGTGAAAGTGGGGAAAATGCCCAAAAACATGAAGGGGGGAGAAAATTTTCAAAAACCAGTTATTTATTTACAACGTAACAAAATCTACATTATAATAAGTATGTACCTACCTACCTATAAAAAGTATAAAATAAATAAATAACACGTGACACAAAAATTAGGTATTTTTTTATTTTAGTGTCATCACAAATCGAATGATTATAGATGCAATTCTATACATTCGTACCATGCAACTTTGCTAAGTGCTGGTAGATGGCGCCTTACGTCGCCTTAAGACGTAAAGAGGTGGATTAATTCGTCAGTTACGAGCAGGTCACGGTGGTGTAGTTGGTAACGCGTCTGGTGCGTTGAACCAGAAGACGCTGGTTCGAGTCCAGCTCGTGACTATAAATTTTTTCCACTTTAAAAAATAAATTTCAATATAATTACATATATAAGAATCTAACTTAAAAAAATTAAGCAACAGCATGCATCGTTAAAGAAACGACTCGCGATTCATAACGCAGTGCTTGCATCAACGTTGCTTTTTGTTAGCGAAACCGTTTGTCAGTACATCAGAAGATGCATGAAAGTAAGTTGAATGCTGTGGAGATGTGATCACTTCGAAAATTGTGCGGCGTAAACTTGGCTAACTGAACACGTACCGAAGTGATATATGCAATATGGCAGATTTGAATAAAACTGTCAGCGTTAATCTGAAAATACACGTTAGGACACGTCTAACGAACGAGTGAGGAACGATTGGCAAAGAATATTATATTGTACGAAAGTAAAGGGCAGAAGGAGTCTGGGTAGGCCGACACTTACTTACGAAGATCACGTTAGCAGATTGCTCGAAAACGGACAAGTCAAAAGTACTCAGATACCCAGACGTGCATATATTAGATTAGGCGATTAAGAAATCTGCAGGAAGCATGGATCGCGATGCCTGGCAATCTGTCCTCTCTGACTACCCCGTCTGATATGGGAGCCCTTTCGATCGCATAATCTTTTTCAGCATAATGTAGTTTGGCATAACAGCTTCAGCATAAAGTTTTCTCTCATTAATTATGATAAGCAGAGTGTTATAAACGCATAATGGTTTTATTGGCATAACTTTAACTTACTCTATTTTTTTTATTACTAGACTAGTCTTGAGCAAAGTCGTAAATAGGTACGACGACGAGCGAAGCGAGGAGGAGTGTTAGGAGTGTGACCACAAAGCGCGAGCCGAGCGAGAGAAGCGAGCAGTCCGCGGCAGCGGCCGGCGATGCGCCAGAACTGAATAGCTCGTTTTAATCAACCTACTTCTTTTTGTATTTTATTTATATATTCTATATATAAGTGTTGAAATTTTGAACTTCAGTATAGTGACTATCGACATTTTTAATCAGTGGGCATTTCAATCTTAGACAGTTCAAGCTTAGATATAAAAATAAAAATATGTACTCGTTAACATTATGGTATTCTATATGTATGGCTTGTAATCTTTATGCGAGAGTGAGTGAGATACCAATAAATGTAATGATTAGTAATCGTTATTGTAAAAAAAATTATGCGTAAACATTTTATGCGGGTATATCATTATTATAAAAAAGTTATGGGAAAATAAAGTATGCCTAATGATTTATTCTGTTTGAACGTTATGCGAAACGAAGAGTATGCTAAAAAACGTTATGCAGTTTTAAGTTATGCCTCTAAAATTAATGCAACCCAATACGGACCCTTTCAATCTTAGACAGTTCAAGCTTAGATATAAAAAGAAAAATATGTACTTGTTAACATTATGGTATTCTATATGTATGACTTGTAATCTTTATGCGAGAGTTAGTGAGATGCCAATAAATGTTATGATTAGTAATCGGTATTGTAAAAAAGATTATACGTAAACATTTTATGCGGGTATATCATTATTATAAAGAAGTTATGGCAAAAGAAAGTATGCCTAATGATTTATTCTGTTTGAACGTTATGCGAAACGAAGAGCAAAAAACGTTATTCAGTTTTAAGTTATGCCTCTAAAATTTATGCAACCCAATACGGACCCGTCTGGAATACAGTGTGAAGATAGAGAAGATTGTTTGTTTACATTTTTTTAATACAAAATGTAATAATAAATCAATAATCCACTCAGTTTTGTGATAAATGAATGTTTCATTCTTCCATTAGATTCTAATTCTAAATTTTAAGATTTTAAAATTGTTGTCGAGAGTGTTCAAAGCCCGTAGTTAAAAATTTCTTCTTCCAGAATAACCAAGAGCAAAGCGACGAACAAGTTATCATAATTACATATTATGCTTAATTTGAAAGCCTTAACTGATCACTAAACGTTACAATGCATAATAATATTTACCTTCGAATTTCAGCCTCCATCGCAACACAGTCCGCAATTGCCACCGTACCCGACATACAGCCCTAAGGGACCTCCGTACCCACAATACAACTCACAGCCGCAATTTGGTCCAGAGTACGCCGAGCCACAATACATACCACCTCAGGCCGTCCACGACCCTTATTATGGACATTAAGTTTAAATGTTTAAATGTTCAACGACTGCCACTGCCTTGCTGAGGTTTGGGGTTCAAACTCCGGGTCGGAACAAATGTTTGTTTGATCCACATTTTTTTTGTTTAGGTGTTTTCTATGAATAATATGTGTGTATGCATTTTGAAATATCTGAGTATGTTTATCGTTCGTGTAGAGCATAGAATAAATCAAGCTGATATTAGCCCTAATTATCTTTTTATTTATTTATTTAATAAAAACTGTTATCACATGAAGGTACATAAATTTGTCCCCCAAACCGAGTTGATGGTTTAACCTTAAAAAAGCTTAATTTGGGCATATATAAGCTTGATTTGTTACTAGTGCTAGTCTAGCCCAATTTAAGCTTATACGAGTATAAGCTTAATTTGGGCTAGGTGGCGTTGTATGAAAAAGTTCCAAAATATTTATAATTTTAAAAATGTTTTATAAAAGTAATCTCTCTCTGTTCTTTCTACTAAAGAAAAAGAGTTGATTATATTGTTATATTATGTTTGTTAATATTATTTATTATACAGTTGTAAAGTTGCTTTGATATTAATTATATCCGTCTCCAAATGCTTAAGTCAATTATTGTTCCAATCTGGGTGAAATCAGGGATTTTACACAGGTAAATTGACACGGAACTCGACGGTAAAGCTTCAGGAGAAGTAAGAGTGTCTATTGAAATGGATCCCAAATCGAAATATTTAATGAGTACATAAATTGAGGGAGTTGGAAAGAACCTCTTTCTTGCTTTGCAAAGCATAATAATATTTACCTTCGAATTTCAGCCTCCATCGCAACACAGTCCGCAATTGCCACCGTACCCGACATACAGCCCTAAGGGACCTCCGTACCCACAATACAACTCACAGCCGCAATTTGGTCCAGAGTACGCCGAGCCACAATACATACCACCTCAGGCCGTCCACGACCCTTATTATGGACATTAAGTTTAAATGTTTAAATGTTCAACGACTG
Organism: Thumatha senex; assembly: GCA_948477245.1. NCBI lineage: Eukaryota > Metazoa > Arthropoda > Insecta > Lepidoptera > Erebidae > Thumatha > Thumatha senex. The sequence continues at coordinate 14,675,248 of OX419731.1, read as the reverse complement.
CCACTGCCTTGCTGAGGTTTGGGGTTCAAACTCCGGGTCGGAACAAATGTTTGTTTGATCCACATTTTTTTTGTTTAGGTGTTTTCTATGAATAATATGTGTGTATGCATTTTGAAATATCTGAGTATGTTTATCGTTCGTGTAGAGCATAGAATAAATCAAGCTGATATTAGCCCTAATTATCTTTTTATTTATTTATTTAATAAAAACTGTTATCACATGAAGGTACATAAATTTGTCCCCCAAACCGAGTTGATGGTTTAACCTTAAAAAAGCTTAATTTGGGCATATATAAGCTTGATTTGTTACTAGTGCTAGTCTAGCCCAATTTAAGCTTATACGAGTATAAGCTTAATTTGGGCTAGGTGGCGTTGTATGAAAAAGTTCCAAAATATTTATAATTTTAAAAATGTTTTATAAAAGTAATCTCTCTCTGTTCTTTCTACTAAAGAAAAAGAGTTGATTATATTGTTATATTATGTTTGTTAATATTATTTATTATACAGTTGTAAAGTTGCTTTGATATTAATTATATCCGTCTCCAAATGCTTAAGTCAATTATTGTTCCAATCTGGGTGAAATCAGGGATTTTACACAGGTAAATTGACACGGAACTCGACGGTAAAGCTTCAGGAGAAGTAAGAGTGTCTATTGAAATGGATCCCAAATCGAAATATTTAATGAGTACATAAATTGAGGGAGTTGGAAAGAACCTCTTTCTTGCTTTGCAAAGCGAGACACTAAAAAGGCCACATACAGTACATTTTATGGTTTAGAAAAGGCAAAACCACGCTATAATTATAGTTAATGGTTCTATATGAGCATAGATATCTTAACTAAAGAGATACAAGAACTCAACGTTTACTATGGGAACTTGTGTCGCCAAGATTATCGGCTTTCCGCGACGTGTGGACGCATCAGACATCGCAATTAAATGACTGTTTAATAGGCAGTGTTTATCGAAAGCTTTGCATTCCATTGCGTGTTTGATTGGCAAAGGATATCTTGAAAACATACCAAAAAAGTATGTGATATATTTGCAACAATGCAATATTAGTGCAACACCACAAAATTCACCCCACACGCCACGATGTAGGATGGAAAAACAGGGATTGATATCCAACATAAACTAACAAATGATATGTGTGTAAGACTACATGTACAGTACATGTTACGTATGTATATGTACAGTATGATCATATTGATGTGTTTATTAGTAGTCTAGATCTTATAATAAAATTTGGGTTCAATGGTGCTGCGTGAAAGAAGACTCTCTTTGTTAAACTGTCATACAGGGCGACAATGTAGATGGGCAATTTTAAGCTGAATATTATTTTTAAGTGGAGAAATGGGGTGGAATTGATATTAACACGTTCAAAACCGGTATATACCCAACTGGTAAACACAAGTTTACCAGTTCAGTATATTTTAAAATGTATAATTACCCTTTACTCTATATTTAACACTATCCTTTAAAACATATACTTTATTAGTATTACTTTTAAAGAATTTTGTGGAATTTTAGTTTTAGGTGGAATGGTAGATATCTAAATTGTAGTGTTCTTTGTCTCATCATATAAGTACGTAGGTACATATAAAGCTACGGTCAGTATAACCTAGTACGTCATAAGAAAGTGCATTAATAAAATAAATTGTTAATTGTTAAGGTCACAAGTACAGTAGAGTGAAGTAGTTGATCGCGGCGCGCGCGCAGGGCACTCGTGTAGTAGAAGCGAATCGCTTTTTCGTATCAAGCAACGAATTTGAGGAACTCGCTTAGTTTACATCGAGAGTCCAGAGCCGCCCAATTCTACCGCAGCCCCCAATGTATTCCAGATAGTTTGTTAGCCGTCAATAAGATGTTTTTGTTACAAATTCCTGTCAAAGTGGACATGTCATTGTCGATACAGTAACATTAACTTGTGCTAAACTTTGGTGCGCCGTAGTCCAGCTACGAAATGATTTACAATTCTATATGGATTTTTCTTGTGGTATGATATATTTTTACTCATAATTATTAAGCTAGGTATACCTCCTCTGTGGCGTGATGTGAATGCCTCTGTGGCGTATGTGGTAGTGTATGCAACCGCCGTGCTGAGGTCCATGGTTGGAACCCCGGCAATACAACGATCGGGGACAAATATTAGTGTTCCGCAAATATTTGTTTCGGATTAAAAATGTATAAGTATGTTTATCAGTTGGCAGCGCGCGGCGTTTTGAGAGAATGTACGAAAATATTTATTATTTGTTTATTTACCTATTTAAAGTTTGCGTTTTATACTTACATATTCATCGAGGTTTGCCTTCAACAGTATTCAATTCACTTACCTACTGACTTAAATTACGTTACTTACCTACAGCCTAATCTGACAAGGTTTAACCGTTAATCCTAACGAATGTTGTAAATGTGTAAGCTAATTTGTTTGCTACGCTACTTTTTTTGTTATGCAAATTTGTTGAGCCGATTTTTATGAATAAAGTAACCTGGATATAGGTAATAGATTATTTCCACACTTAGGCTTAAGAAGGTGAAATGAAAAGAAATCCATTCTACTCGAAGGGGTATCCTTCGCTGAAAATAATATTTTCATGTCCATAAATGATAAATGAGGTACAGAACTCGTAGCATTTTCCTAATTATTTGCCTATTTAATAAGTACACAAGTAGTAGTGTATAAAGCTGAAGAGTTGTTTGTATGTTTGGTTGAACGCGCTAACCACAGGAGTTATACTGCTTCGTATTGACTTTTTTTTCTGTTAAATATCCCATTTATCATCTTACTACTGAGCCGTTCTCAACAAATCGGGCAAATTTTCATACATTATTGTACATAACGAGATCAAATTGGTTAAGCCGCTGGTCTCAACTAGCACCTTATATGTATGTAACCTTGCACTAATATGCTGTTTAAAAAAACATTTCAACTACCAATCGGTAAGAACAAAGTGCTTGCAATGTTTTTAATAATGTGTAATTATGGAACAAAAACTATGTTTGTTATCGTGTTGTATAACAGCGACTACATTTTACGTCATAAGGCTTTAACACTGCTCCACTTTCGCCCACATTACACTACTCTCTTCTATTACATTAAACATCGAAAGATCCAAGTAAAATAATCTCTTAGGCAACTAGGTGACGGTCATTGAACCACCCTTGTGGTGGAAATTTGCCTTAACCGTTTCCTACAGGAACTTGTTCACGGCATGAAAGGTAGATTTGTGTTTTTATTAACATACAGGATGTCAAGGTACCTTCTCACGAAATTTGTATTTGTATACACCCTCAAATGGACCAATATGGACATATTGATCCGTCTGAGGGTGTAGACAACATACACAGTTACAAAGCCTTTATAATATGAGTACTGATAGTAGAACACACTTCTTACGCTTAAAGCTCATTCAATCATATCCCATACATTACCTTCGACCCTATGATGACTGCATTAATTCATGGAAAATAAAATATCTAAATATATAATTCCGCCCCGCTAACATCAAAAGGGTTCTTGGCGATTGGCGAGATAAATGTTGTTAAATAAGTATAAGCAAGGACAGACAGTCTCGCCTTCGAATAAATAAAAGAATACAAATGCACCTGTCTTATATAAAATGAATCCAGGTTGGACAGTTCAAAATAAAATTAAAAATTGAGCATGAAAAAGTGAAGTACGATCACATTGCAGAAAACATAGAAAGATCCAAGTATAGTATTGGAATAAGTGTTTTCTTTTTAGTTTAAGTCATTAATTTCAATTCAAATATACCCTAATCTATTAATTTCTAGACTAGGTATTTTCAAATTGGCCAGTAAATGTAATGATTTACGCTTAAACACTGATTTAAGCACATGTTTTACAGCAATTAGATTTAATCATGCCAACCCTGATCACGTAAACGATCACTGCATTCGCTATCTGAGATTGGTCCACTTTGCGTTTTCTTTTGCTTTTTTTGTATTTTTCCATATACGAGGGTCAGAAGACACGTTGAGCCTTTGGTCTCGGTTGCCAGTAACATTGACTATCATGCCTTATCCCCGAAGGGGTGGCAGAGACATATTTTATGCCCACTTTTCACCATGTGTATTCCTGTTCCACGTAATACGGTGGTGAGCCCATTGCCGTGTTGAAATAGACAGACGCAGGTTGTGGCTACCTGGTGTTGAAAATTTTCAAGCCCAAGCTTCAACTTGACTTAACGACTGCCATGTTACTGGCAACCGGGACCAACGGCTTAACGTGCCGTCCGAAGCTCGGAAACGCTCGCAAATATAAATGCCACAAAGTGGTCAAATTTTTCGCCACATCCTGCGCTTGTCCTTTCCAACACGGCAACGGGCTCACTGTTCTCACTGTTACGTGCGACAGCAATGTATTCGATGAAATTTGGGCATTCAGTATGCCTCTAAATACCTCTTTGGGACAAAAGTGCCTGGCACTTTTATGCAATGTGTAATCGCAGTAATGTGACACGATTTATTATCTGTGCCATCTAGATAACTGTTAAACACCATACCTGTTTCAAGAGTAACAATTCAAACAGCAAAACAAACATTTGTGGATTACAGAAATATTTCTTTCAACCCGGTACTAATTATTATGAATAATAATTATTACATATTACTTATTATATAAAAAGTCCTTGAGGTAGGAAACATAACATCTGAGATTTAAAATCCTTCAGACTCGCAAGTGAAGTAGCTTTGTCAACAATACGGATATCTTTAAACTCTTCTTGCTATCGCAGAATCTTCATAAATTTGAAGTACGTTTTGAAATTCAAAATTTTGCACACTCAACATTACGAACCGGAAGGCATCCTATATACTTTTAGTATTTCATTTGACTACCTTGGAGATAGTGTAGGTATCGACTACCGATGCTGAGGTGAGCGTTTAAATTGGACGTTGAACAAATATTTGTGAATAAATTTTTAATAAAGTGGAAAAAGACAATTTGATTCGAGACAGGGATTGAACCTGTGACCTTTGCCTAACCAGGGCAATGTTCTAGCCACCTGAACTACCCGAACCGTATCGAATCAAGTTGAAATTCTCCACCATATTTATATTGTCATTTTAAGAGTATGACCAGAGCCATCTATCGAGCTAATGAACAACTCGATACCAATGAACAGTGTTACAACTATTTTTATACATTGATGCAATGGACTCCACTCAGTATATTGATAAATTTTTAAAGCAATTTTTGCTAAATTTCTCATAAATTTTTAATAAAGTGGAAAAAGACAATTTGATTCGAGACAGGGATTGAACCTGTGACCTTTGCCTAACCAAGGCAATGTTCTAGCCACCTGAACTACCCGAACCGTATCGAATCAAGTTGAAATTCTCCACCATATTTATATTGTCATTTTAAGAGTATGACCAGAGCCATCTATCGAGCTAATGAACAACTGAAATATTTTTTCAACATTTGAAATATTGTTTACACTGTTGATTGATGGCACTTGGTGGAACTTGCTACACATCTTGAACTAAAACACTTGTACTGTTCCTTAAAAATTAAGTTGAAATATTCACAATTGGATTCTTAAATCAAAAAACAGATTTAGGGCACATTATTTTTGAAAGACCTATTAAGTATTATTTCGATAAAAACGGAAGATGAGGAATAGTCGTTATCTTTAAAATCTCCACTTTATGTGTTGGCTTTTGATTTTTAAAGTGAAACTTCTTTATATACGTTGAGAGAAATTTTATAGTTGAAAAAGATCACGTTTTTCGGTTACGCGACATGTTGTTTTGAAACGAAACTTCTTTATCATAAGTGAAACTTCTTAATCGACGTATAAAAGAAATTTTACAGCTGTAAAAAAATGACGTAAAGAAGTTTCTCTTCTTACTTGTGTAAACACACATATTTTTGAAGTGAAACTGCTTTATCAACGTTGAGAGAAATGTTATACTCGTAGCTGTAAAAAAATCGGCACGTAACCCGAGTGGTGTAGTTTTTCTGTACCCTTCTCTCAAAGAGTATAGTTAGCTATCCTTTTAACATAGAAAATGCCACTGAGGACTCTTCTGTAGCCCAATAAAAAAGAAATAAGTAATATTGTTGTTCAATATTTTGTTGTATATCCCGAGAGTTTATTCAGCGTCTTTGATAGTGACCTGTAGGTACACTCAAGCTTATAGACGCCCTCTGCTATGCTGCAGTAATTTTAACACCACGCTTGCTGTGATTCCAAATAAGTACAAAAGAAGATATCATTTTTAATTTCACCAGTGCCCATTCCCGTGGATATACTGGGATATACATGAAATGCCTAACTTACTACTTATAACATCAGCTATCTGCCAACGAAAAGTCCCGTTTAAAATGGGTCAAGCTGTTTCAGTGATTAGCCGGAATAAACAGACAGACAGACAGAAAAAAATAGAAATTATTGTTTATGTAAGTACCGTATATATTTTATATGCATGTAGTGAAAAGCAGTTTATTTCGAATAACATACAGACACTTAAATTTTATTTATAAATGTATACATGTTACATCAGTCATAACTGTTAGATGCTTGCTTCATACAATTAATTATATTTATAAGCATTAATTATTAATAATTAGCTGCAATTCCTTCTTGTTTTAGACTTGTAAAGTAAAAAAGATTACGCTTTTTATTAATGTTAATTTTTCCACATTAATATTTCACAATTATTATTTTATAATGCTTATACCTATACATAAAATGGGGTAAAATAGGGTCTTTATCATGATATGACAACGGTGCACTCAAAGACTACAATAGTATGATGCATTACTGATTAACATTATCTTCGCACCCCAAGCCAGTCTGCTGACTGACGTACAATAAGGTCATAGAGAATAGATTCTCTGGACAGTCACCCTCAAAAGTAGACAAACACAATACAAAGTTACAGAATAGATTTGTCAACGAAAATTTGCATGTTTGTTCCAAACTAGTACATACCTTAGTGTTACACTAAATTCTATATTTATATCTTTTTTTTAATGTTTTGCTTACTAAGCGACTTTCGTTACTGACCGTACCGACCTCTTTGGCTAGTGTTCTGTAAACAAGCGTTAAGCAACTTTCACTATGGCTGGTCCTCGGATGGGTGACTGAGTCATTTACATTTGAGAGCGTTTTTGTGCTTCGGAAGGCACGATAAGCCGTTGGTCCCGGTTGCCAGTAACATGACAGTTGTTAAGCTCAATGGAATGAAGGCCATATGGGCGGCTTAAAAATTTTAACAGCATGTCGCTACAACCTTCGCCTGTCCATTTCAACACGGCAATATGCTCACCACCTGTTAGGTGAGACAAAAGTGCATACGGTGAAATGTGGGTGTATAGTATGCCTTTGCTCTTCGGGGATAAAGGCGTGACAATATGACATTGAAGAGTTTGTTTGTTTGTTAGGTTGAACGCGCTAATCTCAGGAACCTGGTCGAATTTGAAAAGTTCTTTTTTAGTTGGATAACCCATTTATCGAGGAAGGCTATATATTATCACGCTATTACCCTGGAGAGCGGAGCAGTAATCATAAATGTCAACAAATCGGGGATTTTTTTACGCATTTTGTAGAATTTATAAGCGACGGGATTAAATAGGTGCGACGGGAGTTCAAAGTATGTCACGGGCAAAGCCGTGGGGGTCACCAAGTTAGTGTTATAATTATTTACATTTAAGTAAAACAGTTCCTACGTAACACACACTCACTCACTCACTCACACACACACACTCACTCACTCAGTCACTTACTTTCACCCTCACACACACACACACACACACACACACACAACACACACTACATTTGCATGCATTAAGTATATCTCTTAGCATTAATGATGGAAACTAGTAGAAATTGTTTATTAAAGTAAAAGTAATTTTTTTAGTAATTGTTTTAAAAAAAATATTTGTGTAGGAAAATAAGAATATATGTGGCTTAGATTATATGACCGTATGGTGCGTCACGTTTGCGCCAATGACCGTACTGCGTCGCGATGACTCAATACGGTCATTGGCGGGCGGATTGACCGACATACCCGAACTAGTGTATATTTTTTGGCTGCATTTTCGTCGCGCGCATTAGTAATCTGGGTGTTTATTTAATCTAAGATATGTAGTATGTAAAAAAGAATAGAGGCTCCTAACTCAGGCAACATTAGTTTGCCTATGAGGAGTTTCTAAAAACACATAGGTAATGTACAGAATATTTTTAGGTTAGTAAATTTTATTGATTTTATTAATTACGTCATTACATTATCATTGAAAGTCCCTACTACTTCCACAGTGGTACTGGTTGACTAATTCGTATAAAAACACGTCTGATTAAAAACTTCCTTCGTCGGTTTAAATTTCTCTTTGTTATCGTTTGAAAATTATATATTAATTTATTAATACCACAATATAATTTTTTATGTTACTTCCTCGGTCCAAGTAATGTTATCTTAATAATATCATAAACTAGCTGACCCGCCCGGCTTCGCCCGTGACATACTTCAAACCCCGTGGCACCCATTTAATCCCGTCGTTTATTAATTTCACGATTTTTTTTTTATTATAATGTGGGACATTTTTTACACAGCACCATCTAGCCCTAAGTATGCAAATATTAGCTTGTGTTATGGGATCTAGATAACTGATAAACATACTTATATATTTCTAAATACATACATATTTTACATAGGAAACACCCAAACTCCGAAACACACATTTGTGGATCACACAAATATTTGTTCCGACCTGGGAATCGAACCCGGGACCTCTTGCATAGCAGTCGGATGCACTCCCACCGCGCCACAGAGGCAGTCGTATAAGATAATGTATGAACCAGTATGAACAATTAACATTTTCCAAATTACATTTTTCAATTAAATTTTTCAAGCCGCCCATAAGGCCTTCAACTTGACTTAACGACTGCCATGTTACTGGCAACCGGGACCAACGGCTAGAAAAATTTCAACAGCAGGTAGCCACGACCTGCGTCTGTCTATTTCAACACGGCAATGGGCTCACCACCTATTACGTGGGACAGGAATGCACACCGTGAAAAGTGGGCATATAATATGCCTCTGCCACCTCTTTGGGGATAAGGCGTGATAGATAAAAAAATATAATAAACCCTACAGCGCCCAAATATAAATTTCCTACATTTTTGCGTTTCTGCATGCCAGGTTGCACCCGCCGCACATCATCCAATTGTAGTACTATTGGTCCAACCGAATCTTTTAAAAGTGCTAAATTGTATCCTATAGTAGTGGGATCGGTCACGATTAAACGAAGCATATGAAATAAATGATTTTTCCAAAAGATATAAATAGGCAGAGCTAGCTTCTAATTGTAATTGGATGGGTTTTCAATTGCGTACACAAAAGGTTTCCTAGATCACACGTCTATGTCACCTATAATACAGCTGAATAATTACACCGTAGGTACCTACTATTCTTACTTTATCTATGGTGACATTGGAGGTTTATTTTCTCTATACTGACTACAGTCTTGAGAAGATCAAGATAATTAACCATGAAACTTGCTACGTGCGGTTAGCAACAACGTCCTTCGTAGGTTCACATCAAAATATGTATCATGTACGCGGTGATAAATGTCAGTGTGATCTTTAAACAAACTGGATCGACGGTGGCGCGCACTAATTTCGTTTCAGCTGAGGGCGAAACGAGTCTCGAACACTTCCTTGAGTTTTTTTTTTCTTGGCATCAAGTAGGCGTACCAACATATTTACGATCGCAATAAAATTTTCTTACTGTGTCCTGTTTATTATCGTAAATATCAGTTTAATTTAACCATCACATGTCGACCAATATTTCGCCCATAATCTTGTATAGGTAAATGTAATTTAAAAGTGAATTTATCAATCTGAAATTCTAGAGCATCCGGAAGATAATGTTTTTGAAAATAATACTTAATGATAATTATCACCTTTCTGGGGCTGAAATCAACCTCACCTGTTGACCATTAGATAAGGCCTAAAAAGACCATAACTGATATCCACAGAGATCTTCGTCAAACTGATAACTTAATAATAGTCTTTAGGGGGGTCTACGCGGGAAAGTCGACAAGTGCGGACACTCTTTGTATATTATTTTCTAAAACTAGTGCATTTATCTTGTTTTATGTGCGGGAGTGGTGCATTCTTGGACATTAAAGTTGTGTTAACGTGCTATAGTGAAAGGCAATGATATATATGCAGTAAAATGCTATTTTCTATTTTGCCGCGTAAACTCCACTCCTTAGTATAACATCTACTTATAACATATACTGGGGTGAGACTGACCTTGACTTAAGACTAGACTAGACTAACACGTAGAGGATTGGGACATTTTAGATAATAAGAAAGAAGATTGAAGAAATATGAATTAAGATTTGGCTATAAGGTCTTAGTAACCAGGCCATAAAATAAATACAAAAAAATAGCATCTTTAATTATTGCAAAGACCGGCAAATAGGCATTTGCAGGTCGAGGTCGAGACAGGCAACGCAAAAAAATTTCTCCAAGGTATATATACCTACCTAGTGCTTTTCTCAAAATAATGCAGGGAAATAATTTATTTATGTGTTATACTATAATAGTATGTAAATAAAAAATCAAGACGAACTTTCAGTTTGCCACCAAATTTCAACTATTCACTTGTGCCGAAAGGCAAACGTATATTTATGACTTTACAGCCATGTGAACACAATTTGTACTAAGCAAAGAGTGTTAAATTTTCTACTGCAGTAAAATGATGATGTTCATCATCACCGAAACCTCATCACAGAAAATGCCGCGTTCTACTGAGTTATCCAATTTCACAACACTTGTGGACGTTTTCAAAGCTCTTATATATAAGAAACTATAATTTTTACACATAAATACTTGAAAATACACTAGTTTTGAAATATTAATAACGGAGTATCGATCACTTTCTTTGCTGCCCCCGCCAAAATCGGCAAAATCCATTTTTTTGTAATAATTTTATGGCTTGGTTAATAATTCATATTTCTTCAATATTCTTTCTTAATATCTAAAATGTCCCAGTTCTCTACGTCTTAGTAAAGTCTAGTCTTAAGTCAAGGTCAATCTCATCCACAGATATATAAGTAAGACGGTAATCAGACTAAACATATTTCTTTGTTTATATGTTTTAGGTTTCCTAAGAATACCATTAAACAAGATGTTTGGTTAATAAACATAAATCAGAAAGATATTAAAATGATATGATATGATAGCTGAATGCGACCCTGGATTAAGGTACCTGTCTATATGTGTGTAGTAGGCTACGCTATTTTTCGCAAACCTTTGGTCTGCTTACTGTCTTATAAGTCTGTGATCTCATCCCAGTATAATGGTGGTTGTTATACTGAAGCTTTCAGTGGATTTACGCGCCAAAATTTAAAAATAGCATTCCACTGCATATATGTCATTGTTTATCACTATAGCCGGTTAAAACAACTTTTATGTCCAAGATACCACCACTTTCGCTCATGAAACAAGATAAATGAACAAAATTTATGGTATCGCATTTATATATTACTAGCTGACCCACCCGGATTCGCCCGTGACATACTTCGAACCCCGTGGCACTCATTTAATCCCTTCGTTTATTAATTTCACAATGTAAAAACATTTAATAGACAAAATAATCTTTATAAAGTGCTGAAATCAACTAACGTAGTAAAAATGATAAGAATTCATAGCATATTTGTATAAATTGCCTTCAAATTACCGCTTTATAATTTCTGTTTTTTTTTTTTTTTTCAATTACAAAAATTGATATAGTATTCATAAGACATAGACATATATCGTAGCGGACTTTTTTGTAGACCTACATTAGATACACAATTGCACGATACTTTATTTTGTTATATCTCAAACGGTTTGGGCAGCGTTTTCGTTGCAAGCTCCTAGACGGCTTATTTTTTCCGACATCCCCAACAAATATCGCTATAATTTAGTCAATGTATACAAAATCTTAACAAATTATACATAAAAACCTTTTATAAGAACCACTCTAACTAATAAAAGAATCCGCATCGTAATTTGTTGCGTAGTTTTAAAGATATAAGCATACATAGAGACCGACAGCGAAAAGCGACTTTGTTTTATAATATGTAGTAATAATCGAACTTTACTACATACGATATTTAGGTATGCAGTGAAATGCGATTTTCCATCTGACCGCGTAAAATGTACTAAGTGGGGTGAGACTGAGACGTAAAGGGTGGGGACTTTTTAAGTAATAAGATGATCGAAGAAATTTGTAATAAATAAGATTTGCCTAAAAGTTCGTAGTAATCAGGTTATAAAATTTACAAAAAAAATACCAAGAATGATGATAAAAGGGAGATCAATCAAATAACCCCAGCAGTCAACACACCGCGCCCACCTCTCACACTCTTCTAAATCTGTGGCGCCCCACACAGTACTTAATCACTAGGACATTTGGCGGGAAGAGTGACAAGTGCGGACGCTTGCTTTATATTATTTTCAAAAACTAGTGCATTTATCTTGTTTTATGTGCGGGAGTGGTGGTTTCTTGGACATAAAAGTTGTGTTAACGTGCTATAGTGAAAGACAATGATATATATGCTGTGAAATGCTATTTTCTCTCTTGCCGCGAAACGTCCACTGACAACCTTAGTATAAGAATCACCATTATACTGAGGGCAAGGACCAGGACGGACAATGAGGACACGACATCGACTGGACAAGACTAATTAGAAGATAAGAGTGAAGAAATATGATATAAAAAATAAAATTTTGCTAAAAGGTCTTAGAAACCAGGCCATTAAATAATTATTAAAAAAAAAAAACTTAATCACTACGTTTGAGTCGCGCCTTTTCATACAACATTGCTGTAGCGCTGTCATATTCCAAATTCAAAAAAATGCTCCAACAGTGAATTTGAACTTTGTGTGTTCTTTTTTCGAAAATAATAACAATATTTCCATGCATGTTTGAGAAAACTTAAGTTATATTAAATTTAGTTGGAGCCCTAGTGGTTAGAATAAATATTAGCATGATGCTTTCGAGATACAACTACATCTTAAAAGTTTCGTTTATAAAATGCAACAACTGTAAACTAGATATTTTCTAAGATCCATCTTATGCTGACACTGACACATACACTTATGGTCACACGACGCCTCGGATCCGCTTGCCTACTTTTTCTCTACTTCACATGGTCCTCGGCACCTTGTGTAGATGTTATTCTTGACTGATGTGTGTTAGGTTAGGATTGATGGATTGGTGTGTTTGGGTTCCCCGTCCCTCTTGTCCCCTTCCATTATTATCGTTCTACACCACCATAGGCTGATTTGATAGATTGAGTTGATATCGAAATTGGTCTGCAATACTTAGGAGGTAAGACAAACGCCAAACCTCTTCTATTTCTTAAATGATATAGTCAGTTAGGGACTATTCGACTTAAAATCTACATACACAACACGTGCACGCGGCCTTGACTTTCTTCTTTTATACTTACAACAAGTGTATTCCTGCATTTACATTGCAATCGCTTATTAAAATTAATATTGACAATATTACCAAAACCATATTAAGTTAAAATATCCCGACCATCCCGTGTTTTTCATGGATTCTATGCCGGACTCCCACCGACTAAAAAAAACCACACGTTTCCCTTCCATCACGTCTATGGCAAGGAGTCCCGGGTGAGCCCTCGGAAGGATAGCACCAGGGCTCCTAACAGACTTTATCCACTACCCCAAGCTCGTGCAGGGGGGCTTCGGGTGTTATCCTGCCACTTTGGGGGGTTTGAGTGATCTCGCTTCTATCGTTCTTTGTGCTATAACACCCAAACCCCCCAAGGTTTGGGTGTTATACAGTTTGGGTTGGGTGGTATAACACCCATACCCCCTAAGGTTTTATACCACTTCCTTGAAGGGGTGAAGAGCGTGCGTGTAACCCTCACGTTGCATGGCCTGCTTCTGTGGGAGTGGGGAGGGGAGAACCAAAGAGGGGAGATACAAATATGGTTGAAATCATCTCTCGTCTTCTACCTTCTAAAATTCGTGCACCAAAGCCTGGAATCTCTTCCTCTATACTTGAGCATCTAGAAAATTTGGTATACCTACTTTTGTATTCCGAATTTCTCCTTTGGCCATCCAAACTTGATTAAATTTTGTTGGACGAATACTCGCGTCTATAAAGAGTAATATGACTTGAAAGAACTGAACTGATTTTATTCGCATTGACTTTTCGGACCAAAGTCAACAGAATCGTAAATAAAATAGCTATGAATACCGATTACTTGACCCACCTAATGTATAATTTACGAGTGCAATTTAGTTCGTGAACAGTGTGGGAAGCTGTAATTAGAATAATTAAAATTTCACGCTATTTCCGTTACGTTCTAACCATGTTTCAGTTAATTAAATCAAACCAAAACAGCGAACCATTAATGTAGAACTAATCTTTGTATTAAAATAAAAATAATGAAAGTCTTTAAATTTTTTGCGGTATTGAAAACGCATCACGGTTATAAAAATAATTTGCTAGATTGCTACGTTTGCAGTTATGTTTTCATAACATACAGCTGGAATTCTAAATTAGTTTTATATAATTATGTAAATCGCTAAATGACTGAGTGTCTTGAAATTATTGTGTGTCGGATTCTAACCTAACCTAACACACAACATATTACCTACACAGCCCCCACAAGCAGCGTTGGGCTAGATCTGTTGCTGCCGGTCGTGGTACGAGCCATGGCCGGCAGCCGACAATGTTGGGCCGCCGTCGCCTCCTTCGCCAGCGAGGTGATGGCGGCAAAAAGAGAGAAGTTGCGGGTGCGGGAGCAAACAGGACGCAAGCTCCCATCCCGCCGCCAATCTTGGCGCGCCCCCGACTAGTTTATGGCCGTGGGCGGAAGGTCGGGGGACCCCGCTCACATTGACCTTCTGGCGGCTGGCACCCTTCGTGTTCCGGGGTGCCTTCTAGTGCCCACTCTATCGCTCTCCACCCCTCTGTTCTCAGAAGGAAGTTCGAAGACGGCTTGAAGCGGGCACAATCTAATCTCCTCCGGGAGATCGAGGGGGGCAGCACATCAGGCCCTCCGAGGAGAGCCTCATCTTGACGCATTCCCTTAGCCGGGTCGCAGTGAATAGCCCTCAGGCCTATCCTGGGACCCGGTTGGGAAGAAGGTGGAATACCGCGGGGTTTAGTGAGTAGGACAGCCCCCAAAGGGCCGGGAGTCTCACACACCACACGTTTCGGGGGAAGCAGGGATGTCTATGCAAAACAGCATTCGCTGTGACAACAAAAAAAACACAACATATTACTCGTACCTACACATAACATTATCCGTCCTAACATTTAAATTAATTTTAAACTAACACGCGTTGAACACACATAAGGTACTGTTGTATCGTAAAGGATTTCGCGGAACTCGATATTAAATAAAAGTATTGAGTATCTTATGTTTCTCGACGTTTCGACAGCTAAAGGTGAATAAATGGTAAACCTTTAAAGCGAATCAGTCTTAAAGCGAACAATCTCAACTCTGAACACGATATCGATCTTGATGGGATGTTAGGGGCAGCTGCTTTTTAAGCTTTGTTGAGAGGCAGTAAAGGCATCTGAAAATCGTGCGTAAGTCAGCACATTTTTTGGTTTGAGGGAATGGATTCACTTTCCAATTGCTGGAGCAGCAAGGTGACTTTGAATAATACTCTTAATCCTGGAGAGGGTTCAGACTATCCACTTACCCACAACAGTGTAGTCTATGGAATCGCAGCATCGTCAATCTTAACCACTCAAACAAGTTTACAAGTACCTGCCTCTCGTAAAATGCACCTAATTGATAACAGAATGTGTCGCGATTGACGGCTTCATAAAGCTTCTTCGCGGAGAACATCTCAATACCATATTTTAAAACTTCCTCTGTGAATACATAAACCACGTCACTTATTATAATTGTAAAATCGCGATAATTCTGAGTAATATCTGTGTCGCTTAATGCAATGATAATCCTGTATAGTGAAGTATAATGCGTGCAGATTGGTATGCGGTTTCATTTCTTTGTACTCTCAAGTTCTTTATCACGGCTCACGTATTTGCATTCGAGTTTAAAATACTGCACGATCTGGTAAATCAGAACTGGTTTGCTCGCCTTACTGTCCGCTATTTGTTTGCCTTATGTGGCTAGAATCAATACGTATAATAAATCTGTAGAAAAGGAATTTTAAAACTTTAACACCTCACATTTTATGAATTTTTATTTGTTTAAGTTACTCCTTATTTTAATCATTTTGCCATTGCTCTACATTGCACAATGTCAAAAGACAAAATAATCGATTTAAAGTGGATAAAACAATTGTCTTTTTTAGAAGTAAGATTTGGATAGTTACTAAACAAAATTCTGCATTTGTAAAATGAGAATTAATAAATGAATGGTTCATTGGACTCGCACAAATAGTTTTCAAATACAGGGATATAATAGAAGTGATTACAATGTGCGTGCTTGAAAGGGTCATAAACTCCGCTCACTGCACTTGAGCTTGTCAGTTCAGTAAACATGTAAGTTTGGCAGACATAGAATTATATAAATCCAGTTCTCATAATGAAATGCAGTATGTTACAGTGTGGCTACGGAATCCATGTTTTGTTTCAGCGAGTCATATTCATTTGAATTTTTTCTTTGGTGTTGCAGAGTTACCCCGATTTTACTTAATATATCCAAATCTCTATAAAAAGTCAAATATCTGCGTTAAAATACAACTGATAGTTAAATATAGTAAATATATATATATATATATATAGATTATCTATTTCTAATTTATATTTTACTAGTTAACGCCCGCGGCTCCGCACGCGTGTTGAAGTTTTCCCGTTCCCGTTTCCCACAGAAACTTGTTCCCGGGATAAAAAGTAGCCTTGTGTTATTCTGATGTGTAAACTATATTATGGTAAAGTTTCATTAAAATCCATCCAGTAGATTTTGTCGTGAAAGAGTAACAAACCTCCATACTTACAAACTTTCGCGTTTATAATATTACTAGGATATTTTTAGTAATCAATCTATATGTTTTATGCTGACAACGTTAGCGACCCTGAAAGTTTTATTCATGAAGAAGCTCTGAGGTATCCTTATTAGTTTATTTCAGTTCCCAAAATATTACTAACAATTTTTTTTAAATACTTCTACTGACTATTACCACATTACTGACTGAATATGTGAATATATTTCTCATATTAAACAAAAATGAGAAAAGTGTGCGCACATTCCTAAGTATGTATTTCGTTAACAGCCCTTTCTTGCCTGATAGATAAAAATAATTTAAAGAAAAAATGCGAAATTCTTAAACCTTTTACGATTTAACGATCCCGCGATCCTTGTTCTGAATTAATTTACTCACTTTAGCGTGCACGAAAAATAGACATAAAGCACATTAATACATTCCGTAGACGCTGTAACACGCTAATATACTGCATTTCATTACGAAATCTGTATTTGTATAGTTACTACGTCTGCGAACTTGCGTGTTTAGTGAACGCATTTTAATCAGTATTTTGCCCCGCAACCATCATTCCAAAAATTAACAAAATATAACTTATTTTATTTTATTTTATATCTGCATAATATATATATTTTAGCTAATTTTTATTTAACGCTCGTGGGCCCGCTGACTCAGTGTTCTGCAACTACCGCTATTGCTGGTCACGGATGGGTGATCACTTTGTGGCATTTACATTTGCGAGCGTTTCCGTGCTTCAGCCGTTGGTCCCGGTTGCCAGTAAGATGGCAGTCGTTAAGCCAAGATGAAGGCCATACCTAGGCTAGGCTACCAGCATGTAGCCACACTTGCATCTGTCTATTTCAAACGGCAAAGGGCTCACCACCCTTTACGTGGGACAGGAATACACACGGTGAAAAGTGGGCGTATAATATGCGTCTATCTCATGCGTCTGCCATCATTTATATACTATATATTAGTGTTTCTACAAATATAGTCACATAATAGCCGCCTTTATCCCCGAAGGGGTAGGCAGAGGCATACTATACACTCACATTTCACCGTATACATTTTTGACCTACGTAACAGGGGGTGACTCCATATCTTACCCAAAAAAAAAACATTATTATGATATCGCTAGTGATATCATAAGTATACATACATACATATTGTCACCTTTATCCCCGAAAAGGTAGGCAGAGGCATTTTAAACGCCCACATTTCACCGTTTGTTTTTTTTTCCCACGTGGTGAGCCCATTGCCGTGTTGAAATGGACGGGCGCAGGCTGTGTCGACTTGCTGTTGAAATTTTTTAAGCCGCCCGTAAGGCCTTCAACTTGGCTTAACGACTGCCATTTTATTGGCAACCGGGACCAACGGCTTAACGTGCCTTCCGAAGCACGGAACTGGGGTGGGTCTAAATGGCCAAATAAATTTAATAAAATGTGTCTATTTTAGTTCCTTCAGTTTCCCTTCAGTTTCATTCAGGATTTATGAAAGGAAGAGGATGCACGGATCAGGTCTTTTCCTTACGATGCATAGCCGAAAAATTTTTGGCGAAATGTCAAAAGGTCTATTGCATATTTGTAGACTTGGAAAAGGCCTATGAGGCATGAACTATGGACAACACTGGCCAAGTATGGAGTAAGCAGTCACTTGATACGAGCACTGAAATCTCTCTATGAGGGCTCCAGTGCTTGTGTCAGGATCAACGGAGCTTGCACAGACTTTTTTTCACATTGAAAAAGGTGTGAGACAGGGTTGTGTAGCGTCACAGGCGCTGTTTAACCTATACATGGACAGTTGTTTGAAAGAACTGCAAGAGAGTGCGTATGGTTTAAAAATTAATGAACTGACTGTCAAATGCCTCCTATACGCTGATGACCAGGTAATACTGGCATCATCGGCGGAGGAGTTGCAGTTGATGATTAAAATTATGCATGATACGCTAAAAAGCAAAGGAATGAAAGTGCATGTAAATAAGACAAAAGTAATGGTTTTTGAAAGAGAGAAAAATCGAGCAATCCGTCAGATTGCTCGATTTTTGTGAAAGGAAAACGAGTGAAACAGGTGAAAGAGTTTGTATATTTAGGTTCAAAATTTGTGAGAGATGGAAAGTGTGATTGTGACATTGAACGAAGAGTTTTGGCTGGAAATCAGGTGAATGGAGCCATGCACTCCTGTATGAGCAGTCAGAACGTGTCTGAGAATGCAAGACTGGCTGTGGCTAGAGGAGTACTTGTTCCTACACTCATGTATGGCAGTGAAAGTTGGGCGTGGCAGAAGAAGCATAGAAGTAAAATTAATGCAGTGGAAATGAGAAGTCTGCGGAGTATAGCTGGAGTGAAATTGATGGACAAAGAAAGGAACAGTGTGATAAGGGAACATTGCGGTATGGTAGAAGAAGTAGTGACTAAGATAGAAAAAGGTATGCTTAGATGGTTCGGATACGTGGAGAGGATGGATGAAAGTAGACTAACGAAACAGATTTATCAGAAGAGAGTGAATGGGCAAACTGGTAAGGGGCGATCTCGACGAACATATGTCAATCAAATAGAAGACATTTTGGAAAAAGGTCAGGTCAAGAGTACCCATAACCGGCGTGTGTGTATGAAAACACTTCCGAAAGTGGAAGAAGCGAAAGTTGTATGCCAGGATCGTCGCAAGTGGAAAGCCATAGTCTCTGCCTACCCAGATGAGAGACAGGCGTGACGATATGTATGTAGGTATGTATGTATGTCTATTTTAGATGTTAATTTGGAAGAAATTTTGAACCCGTTGCCTTTTTAGTGAAGTGGTAACAAAAAGGCTAAAAGGTCTTACGTGCTAGACACTAATTAGCACGACCAATTAAAGTCCTGGACAGTCCTGGTAGTCTCGGACTATCATAATTTATCATAAGTATGTTGTTATCAATACTTATTATCATTGAGGTAATCCATAGTAATTGTGCGGATGCAATCGAGGAAGAGACCGTTTAGTGGGGAAACCCTCAGTTATGAAAACTACAACGAGAACATGAACTAGGTGAAGACAACCTTGTTCAAACATTAGTAACAAATTGTAAATAATTTAAATCGTTTTACATTTCCTTATAATATGATCTTAACTTCAAAATATTACCAAGATTAACATAATTTAATTTTTATTATTTAATAGGTAGGTATACTGTGGAGCAAACACTGCTCCTCTATAAATCGCAAGTGTGACCACACATTAAGTACTGGTGTCGCCTTTGGGCTGGTGCACCTGAATACCAGCATCGACCTTTAAATCCAAAGAAAGGGCGTGCTATGAAAATTGTCAACGATCCTCTACTAGCAGGCGGTGTTGAGCGCCTTCGTGATAGGAGAGACTTCGCCTCCTTATGTGTGTTCTATCGCCTGTACAATGGTCTGTGCTCTCAGAAATTATTTGATATAATGCTCACGGCTACCTTTAGTTAGGTCCGATAGAGACTTTATTCCGCGCACGCTTAGACTGTGGAATAAACTCCCTGGGTTTTCCCGAACGTCTACAGTACTTCTAAAGGGGTTAATTTTTTTTTCCCTGGGTTTTAGAAGGTTTTTAAAAGCTCTGGTGTAGCAAACGTCCATATGGTTACGGTGACCACTTTCCATCATGTTGTCTGCCACCTCAGTGGAATAAAAAAAAAAGGTATTTAATGTAACCAAGTAAAAGAGCGCAACTTTTTAAAAATCTGCCACCCTAATTTAAGTACAAAACTGACTAAAAGAAGTACAAACAATTCTACAATAAGCATTTCGCTTGAAGAAGTAGTAGAAGTAAAAATACAACAAAATACCAAGTATTTAATTAAAAAAAGACGCTACCTGAGCTGTGTTGTACCAGCTTTATACCTACTAAAGCAGATCAGTCATTGTCAGTAATACTAATTCTTTTTTAAGATTTAAAATTATTAATAAGTATTACTGTGAATTCGTCCTTTACTTTCGGTAATGATGGAATTTTAAACACTCTTTAAAAGACAGACATTACTTTATGGAATGTCATTAAGAAATAGTCCCTCAGAGCATAATTTGCTAACTTTTAAATCTCTGCGAAACCGCTGCATGTGTAGGGATGCAAGGAGACGCCACTTTTATAATTCTCTCAACGGTCGGAACGCTGCTGATACTTGGAGGTTTCTTAGGTCTGTTGGCATAGGTAAAACTTTAGTTTCTGACACTATAGATATTGACATCAATGCGTTGAACAAGCATTTCTCACGTCCGCCTGTCTCCATTGATGCAGATGTGAAAAGCTCTACCCTACTAAAACTATCAGGTATGCCGGTACCTCAGACCTCTCCTTTTCATTTTCTCCCGGCCTCTGAGTCCGACGTTGAGAGATCCCTTCTCTCTATTACTTCAACAGCCTCAGGAAACGATAGCATTTGCTCAAGGATGATTCTCCCTATTCTCCCTATCATACTTCCTGTACTCACTCACATCTTTAATTTTTCGTTATTTTCTGGTTCTTTTTCTTCGATTTGGAAGTCAGCGTATGTTGTACCTCTGCCTAAAACTTCTAACCCCTGCTTATTGACAGATTACCAACCAATATCTATTCTTCCTTTTCTCTCCAAAGTCCTTGAGCATATTCGCTGGGCTATGGAACGGAAGGAGGTAACTCTCTTAGTTTTACTTGACCTAAGTAATGCTTTTAATTCCATCGATATCGATGTACTACTTGGTACACTGAGGTCTATAAATGTTTCCGCTTCTGCTATAACCTGGTTTGACTCATACCTTCGGGGGCGCTCCCAGTGCGTTCGTATCGGTCAGCCTTATTCGGATTGGTGTGAGCTATCTGCGGGTGTTCCTCAGGGTGGCGTTCTGTCTCCTCTCTTATTTTCTATCTTCATTAACTCTGCTACGAGTCTTACTTCAAGTAACTTCCATCTCTATGCTGATGATCTGCAGCTGTATCGAAATTTTACGGCAACTGACGCCGTATATGGGATAGCATGTATTAATCGGGATTTGGACAGACTAAGTGACTGGGTTAATTCGGTCGGATTGCGCATTAACCCTCTGAAGTCTCAAGCCATCATCATTGGCAGTAAATACCAATATAGCATTCTACCAGTGTCTGAATTGAACCCTGTATTGTTGGCAGGCACTCAGATACCTTACGTGGACTCTGTGAGGAATCTTGGTGTGACTATGGACACCACGCTATCTTGGAGTGCCCACATTAACGATGTCAGCAAGAAGGTGCATTTTTCTTTTCACTCTTTGAAATGCCTCCAGAGTCTCTTGCCCTTGGGAACGAAAATCAATCTTGCTCAAACTATTATTCAGCCTATTATTGACTACGCTGATGCTTGCTATTTAGACGCCACTGAGGAGCTTTTAGATAAACTTGAGAGGTTGCAAAATTTATGTATACGTTTTATATTTAATCTTAGAAAATATGATCATGTTTCCCGTTTTCGCAAAGAACTCAAGTGGCTCCCAATCCGCCTTCGCCGGAACACTCGAATTCTCAGCCTTCTTTTCAATATTCTTTATAATCCATCTTCTCCTTCTTATCTAAAGGAGCGGTTCTCCTTTGTTCGCTCTCCTGACGCTTCTTGCAGGTCAAGCTTACGCTCAAATCTTAAGTTCCCTAATCATAAAACTGATTTCTACTCTTACTCCTTCACAGTGCATGCGGTTAGATTGTGGAACTTACTTCCCCCTGTTATCAGAGACAGTAAAACAATTACTACTTTCAAAAGAAAAGTCCGTGAATACTATATCTCTACTCTGTAAACCGAATTATTTATATGTGTATTTATATTTATATTGCATTTATTTATATTTTTATATATTTATGTATTTACATATATTTATATATATAGCTAGTATATATAGTTGTTCTGAGCTATTTTGTATGCGTGTTTATTTAGTTCTTATCTGCCTTTTTTTTTACTTACACACTTTTACTTGTTCTTTCCCTACTTATTCACGTTCTCCTCTCGCCGGTCTGCTGGCAGATATTTCTCATAGAAATAAGCAGTACCATTGTACCTATGACTCCTTATTTTGTCTTTGTTGTATTCTTAGTGTGTACATAAATAAATAAATAAAAATAAAATAAATAATTGATAGCGTTTGACGTTCTGTCATTTCAGAAATACGTACACTTATTCTGCAAATTATTGTCGCAAAAATTACACTAATTTTATGCAAGAACGAACGGGTACCAATGTCTAAATTACAGACTATGTATTATTTTGTTGATCACGAGAGCCTAGGGCTCAACTCAGGCTCAGAGTGCGTGATGCAGGTGCGACACTTCACCACAATCGTTCAATTAGGTCATAATATTTGCGCATTGTCCATGCACAGCGGGCGGCCTTCGGTAGATACTTTTATTTTGCTCTGATACGCCCTTTATCGTATGCCATTCCATCATCTAATTAGATTGTCATTTTATATGATTACTAACTGACCTCCGCGGTTTTGCCCGTGCCATATATCGAACTCCCATTGCACCTATATAATCCCGTCGCATATTCCTTTTCAAAAATGTACAAAAATTTGTACCAGTAGTATCTGAGATTATCGCGTTCAACCAAATAAACAACCAAACAAACTCTTCGGTTTTATATATTAGTATAGGCTAGCTACTTCCCATGACTTTTTGTAGAACTATGAAATAAATAAATTGAAATTTAAGAGTAATATTTATAGAGTACTAGTTGACGTTGACGAAAGCTTTCCCTTTCCCGTTTCCTACAGGAACTTGTTCCTGGGATAAAAAATAGCCTATGTGTTATTCTGATGTTTAAGCTATATTATTGTAAAGTTTCATCAAAATCCATTCCGCAGATTTTGCGTTAAAAAGTAACAAACATTTTAAAATATGTCTCTAAACTATTTTTAGAAATTATATTAATTTATAATTAAAAAATAAGTATTTTAATTTTTTTGGACACATCGTTATTTGGCCCTTTAGACCCACCCCAGTTCCGTGCTTCGGAAGGCACGTTAAGCCGTTGGTCCCGGTTGCCATTAAAATGGCAGTTGTTAAACCAAGTTAAATGCCTTATGGGCGGCTTAAAAATTTTAACAGCAGCACAGCCTGCGCCTGTCCATTTCAACACGGCAATGGGCTCACCACCTGTTACGTTGGACAAAAATGCATACAGTCACATGTGGGCGTTTATTATGCCTCTGCCTACCCCTTCGGGGATAGAGGCGTGACAATATGTATGTATGTATGTATAAAAAGTAACTTAGGTCAATACTAATTGACCTAACATCCTTTAATTGTTCTAAATATAGACATATTAACAATTACAATTAATAGAAATAGAAAATCTCCACTTTAAATACAAATTTGCAGATATTTGAAACATATATATCTTCCGACCCGGGAATCGAACCAGAAACCTCTGCAACAACAGTCGCTGATACTTATATTGCACCACCGGAACATTTATTGTTATATAAAAATAATATTGTCAATAATTTGCAATAATCAATGCAACAACAGACCTTTATGTCTCTCATTTAATACAATGAAATGCCATGTCATACATTCAACATATTTTGAGAGCTTTAAAGTACCGTCATGGCCTTTTATTATAATTTAAAATAATAAAATTGTACATAATTCGTATAATAAAATTTTACGTAGTGATCCTTTCCGGCTATAAGTCGGACTTTAGTCTGTAGATGATTAGTACCTACCTATATAAGTGGTACGAGTATCATGATGATTGCACTTACACATAAATTTGAAAAAATATTATACAAAATACATGGTAATACACACGTTTACCCCACGATGATTTCTATATACGCTTTTTGTAAGAAGTATGTATGTTTCTTGAAGTAGTATTTTGCAGCTCATTTGAGAAACAGAAATCTTTAACCTTTTGAGATTGATTTTTTTCAGATTGAGCTGAGCTTTTAAATGACACGATTAGTTTTGACGTCATTCTTATCCAAAATGGCGGACATGTTATTTTAAATGCACTGCTATATTATGGGTATCACTTGAAAGGACTTACTGAGAATAACTAGAAAAATAAAGTGTCATCTCTCTAGTAACCTCATCCAATGTGGCAGACTGCTAAAAATACTGGTTTACGATTTTTATGCTTTCATACAATATCTGTATCAAGTGAAATAACTAGCTGAGAATAATTAATAAATAGAAAGCTTGTTTTAAAAAGAAAAACAAGGGACACTCGGATGGAACGAAGTTATATTGTCCACAAGGAATTATAATATAAAAAAATAATTATAAAAAAATACAATTACAAAGGACGAAATGAAAATAACTGGCCTGCTTTCTATGAGAGAGACAGACAGAAAGAGAAACACACGCACGCCGCACGGCTTACAACTATACTTACTTATAAAAGTGTCGTTACAACTTTTGGTCTAAATTTTTTCCGTCTAGCCCCCTTTCTTACTTCCTTATCTTAGAAGTGGTGGCAGAGGTATAGGGTAAGTTCGCCTGTTTGCGTCCACTTAGTGGAGTTGGTAGGTTTGAGCAAGAAAATAAAAATGTTAGAGTAGTAATTTCGAATGAAAAATGGATTTCACATATTCTTTATATAGTCTAGTTAAATTTATTATACAGTTTAGGACAAACCGTTTGATATATTAATAAATAAATAGACTAATAGCCAAAACATATGATTTTCCCATTTTGCGTCCATAAAATCCAGATTGCGACCACCTGTGGACCAGTTTGCGTCCACTTATAAGAGATAAATATAAGAGATAAGTATACTGACGTTTAAAAAAAATTAGAGATTTTAGGATTAGTGTTGTTGACAGGGACTAAGCGCAGGAGCGGCGAAGTCTTACAGCTCCCGGGTGAAGTAGAACTGATCCACAAGAGCACAGTAAATCTGTGCTCTTGTGAATCTGGAGAAGGCACTTTTTGTGTGTGACTAAAATGTGGACGCAAACTTTTCTAAGGTCTCACCTATAGGTACAGTTTGCGTCCAAGTATGATTTTCGACATTATTTTATTCAGCGTTATATTAATTGTTAATTAAATAAAATTTCTGGGGATGAAGAGTAGAAGAGTGCACGTCAACATCCCTGCCAGCTACGGCTGCAATTCTACTTCAACACGAGCACCGCAAGGACGAATAATGCTAGGGCGTGCCCCCGAGGCGACGCCCCAGTTCGTCCCCGCTGGTGCGAAAAGTGTGTGCCAGAGCGGCGTAGGGGACCGCCACCCTACACGCGCGGCCCGACACGGCGGGAAGTAGAGGACGGAGTGCAGGGTAGCTGCGTGGAATGTTAGGGGAGGAATGGCAGATAAGATGAATGAGTTGATGGATGTTATGAATGAGAGAAAGTTAGATGTAGTGTGCTTGACAGAGACCAAGCGCAAGGGCAGCGAAGTCGTGGAGCTCCCGGGTGGGGTGCTCGCGCTATGGTCTGGAGTACCAGAGAGCGAGCATGGCAGTCGAGGGGTTGGAATTTTGTTGTCCTTGCGATTGTCCTCCGGTATGTATGAGTACAAACTGGTAGGTCCTAGAATCCTCTGAATCCGTCTAAAACTTGGTTTGACGAAGATTTTCCTGGTAGCTACTTACGCGCCAGTATCTTCGTCGAACGCGAGTGAGCTAGAGGACTTCTGGGAGAGTAAGAGAATGTGATAGAAGGAAATGAAAAACGTATAGTATGTGGAAACTTGAATGGATGGGTGGGTACCGCTCGCGATGATTTTGAGTCGGTACTCGGGAAGTATGGGGATAAAAGGGTCAATGACGCTGGCAAGCTTATACTGGCATTTTGTAAGGAAAAGGATTTGTTTGTGGCGAACACAATGTTCAACCACAGACAAATTCATATGTATACGAGGAGATGTAAGTCAAAGAGAAGCATGATAGATTTATTCCTAATGGATAGTCGGCTCCGTAAACAGGTGATGGACACAAGGGTTTATCGAGGCGCTGAACTAGGATCAGACCACTACCTAGTAATAACTAGGATAAGGGGTCAGTTCGCGGGTTGGCGTCATCGCACCGAGTGTCCTGAACCTGAGCCGACTCATAGCATCAAAAGCTGGAAGCTGCAGGATGCATCCATTAGGGATAAATATAAAGAAAGGGTAGCCGAAAAGCTTGGCGACGTCAATGTTAGTAGTGAGAATGTGGAAAGTGTATGGCAGAACCTTAGAGATAGTATGGTAAATGCCGCTGTAGAAGTGTGTGGAGAAACGAGAAGAGGCAGTAGTAAAGGCGTGACGCATGGTGGAATGAGGAAGTGAAAGAAGCAGTTCGAATGAAGAAGAAAGCTTGGTTAGACCACTTAGCCTCGCGGAATGATTTTAATATGAAAGAGAGATACAAGCTGCAAAAAGTTAACACGAAGGCACTGATAGAAGAAGCTCGTGAAAGGTGCAGAATGAAAGCGGATGAAAGGTTGTCGTCCAATTTCCGGGATAATGCCAGGCTCTTCTGGAAAGAGGTAGGCAAGACCCGGAGTTGTTCGGCAATCTGCAGTATGAATAAAGTGCTTAGTGTTAACAATGACGTCCTAACAGACCAAACTGACGTCCTGCAGAGATGGAGTGAATATTATGGAAAGATGTATGCAAGAAAAGACAGAGATGCCACATCGGGAAGTGGAGCTCACTTCGATGCTCCGGATCCCGATGTCATTGAAGTCATTAGTATGAAAGAAATTGAACAAGCGATAAGAAGTATGAAATGTGGTAAGGCTGAGGGAAAAGACAGAGTTACTGCTGAGATGATCAAGTACGGTGGGTCGCGCGTCTGGGACACTCTATGTCTGTTATGCAACTTGTGCTGGCGGACGGGTGAGGTCCCAGATGACTGGCGAATAGCAGTTGTAGTACCTATCTACAAAGGGAAAGGCTCGCGCCTAAACTGCTCCAGCTACAGGGCGATCAGCTTGGTCAGCTTAGCTAGTAAGGTGTATGCAAAGATTATAACGGCAAGAATGCAAGAAAAGTCTGAAAGGTATTTATGGGAGGCTCAATGCGGATTCCGACGTGGAAGAGGTTGCATGGATCAAGTGTTTTCTCTCCGCATGATCGCGGAGAAGTTTCTGGCTATTAGCCAGAGGGTTTTCTGCGCTTTTGTGGATCTGGAGAAAGCATTTGATAACGTTGTGAGGGAAACTCTGTGGGATTTGCTGCTCGGATATGGTGTGGACGGCTCGCTGCTGCGGGCAATACAGTCGCTTTATAAGGACTGTAAGGCTTGCGTGCGAGTAGGGGGGGATGTGCCACCTTTTTTTGATGCCTGTACAGACGTCAAACAGGGTTGTGTCATGTCCGCCTGGCTGTTCATAGTGTATCTGGACAGTTGCCTGCAGAAGTTGAAAGATTGTGATATGGGTGTGAATTTGGGTGACTTTTCAGTAAACTGTCTGCTGTACGCTGATGATGCGGTGCTCATGGCCTCATCAGAAGCCGACCTTCAGGCATTAGTCACTAATATGAAAGAGGAGTGTGAAAGTAAGGGTCTTCGCTTGATTGCAAGTAAGACTAAGGTTCTAGTATTTGAAAGAGATGACGTAAGAACTAAATGCGAGATTAGGGTAAACCAGGAACGTCTAGGGCAAGTGAATGAAATTGTGTATTTAGGGAGTATGTTTAGCGCGGATGGAAGATGTGATTCGGATGTAGAACGGCGAGTAGCTGCCGGAAACAGAGTTAACGGTGCTTTGTCCCAATTAGTAAAGCGACAAAGCATAGTAAAAGAAGCACGACTGGCGATTCATAACGCAGTGCTAGTGCCAACTTTGCTTTACGGTAGCGAAACCTGGGTATGTCAGCAGATGCATGAAAGTAAATTGAATGCTGTGGAGATGCGATCACATCGAAAATTGTGCGGCGTTACCTTGGCCGACCGAATACGTAACGAAGTGATACGCAATATGGCAGGTTTGAATGAAAGTGTCAGCGTCAAGCTGGAAAAGGGCGTGCTCCGTTGGTTTGGACACGTCCAACGAATGAGTGAGAAACGTTTGACGAAGAATATATATTGTGCGAAAGCAGAGGGTAGAAGAGGTCAGGGTAGGCCGAGACTTACATATGAAGACCACGTGAGCAGATTGCTCAAAAACGGAAAGGTCAAAAGTACTCGGATACCCAGACGTGCGTGTATGAAGCGATTGATGAATCTCAAAGAAGCGAAAGAAGTATGCATGGATCGCGAAACCTGGCGATCTGTCCTCTCTGACTACCCCGTCAGGGATACAGCATGAATATAGTTAAGTTATAGTTAAGTTAAATAAAATTTGAGCACAAACATCATTACTTTAATATATGGTTGATAGTTAAGGTTTAGAAACAACAATGTATCCCAAATTTGAAATAAGTCATTAAAACATTCATGTAAAACGCGCTGCTGCTCACTAATTTATTTGCTAAATTCGGACGAATTCAAGCATTTGTATTATATAAGATTTTAGTATATTTTCTACGTAATGGTGTTAACGCGCACAAAGCTTTTATTTATATGCATATACCTACCACATATCTGAGCTGTAACTCGGTATGGTTATTTCCCCCTGTTTTTGAGGAGTGCCCCATCTTTTGGACGCGATCTGGGCGGTGGACGTGAACAGGCTACATTACCCTACATATTGTATGTCCACTTTTCACCATGTGCATTCCTGTCCCACGTAAATAGGCGGTGAGCCCATTCATTAGAGGCTGAAATATCTGAAGACATCAATAAAAGTTCAGACTTTAGAGGCCACGATGAATGTGCTGAAATGAAGCTGAACTAGGCCAAATATCTGCTGTATTATCAGCCCAGAATAAAACTGCGAACGTACATATTATCTATACAAACATACACGCTTTTATATACAACAAAACTTTAAAGTTATTACTGAACTGTTGACACTGTTGATGAAAATATTGGCCAAAACAATAAAACCTACAATACCTAATACTTTGCACACAAAACCTCATTGAAATAAGAATCTCTTCCTTTTTAAGTTTGAAAATCTACAACAAATCAGTTCAAGCTAAATTCCTTGCGCCGTCGCCGTTGGCCTCGACAGACTAGATCACACGTCCGGTGGCTGATATGAATGAGTGAGGAAGTCATGCTACCTTCTGCAATGAAAAAAATTCAAATCTACAGTTGGAATACGTTTGTTATTTCATTATGATATTCGTCATCAAAATACGCTTCCTACACTGATATTATATCACACCTTATAATTACAAGGTCTAGTTCAAATAAGAAATTTTAAAAAAGCAAATGTTCTTATGCTTCAAAAACTAACAAGTTACCTGATATTATGACATAATAGCCTAGTTTCATACATTCACATAATTGATATAGCTATCTATCTATCTTCACGCTGTATCCCTTACGGGGTAGTCAGAGTGGGCATATCGCCTGGCTTCGTGATCCATGCATACTTCTTATACCCAGACGTGCATGTATTATGAAGCGATTAAAGAATCTGCAGGAAGCGAAAGAAGTATGCATGGATTGATATACCTACTTAGTTTAAAGGATTTCGATGTAGTGGTTTTCGCTCAAAGTAAGGAATTAATCTTTTGGAAACTTACATATTTTACAGATAAATAAAATTTAAGTGTCTGTTTGTAATTCTACATAAACAGTTTTTCACGAATTGCATATGAAGTATATACGGTATTTACAAAAATAAAAAAACCAGTACTTACCCGTGGTACTACCGGTGGTACTACTGGTAGTACCACGGGAAATATTTTTTGCCCGTGGTACTACTATGACGTATAGTAGTACCACGGGAGATTTTATATTACCCCTGGTACTACTTAATAAATAATATACAATAATTGTAAAGTATTTTATTTATACTTAATTTAGATAACTTAAGTAACTAAGTAACGATTTTGTGTAGCTGAGCGCGTCAGTTTGTGGCTAGGTTAATTCAAATTTGTGAAGAATACCACAACAAATAGGAGTTTGTAATTTTTTTTAAAATGGAAAAATAGAAGTACCACGGGTCAGTACCGAAATATTTATAGTAATTAAATACCCAATAACTTTATTTTAATTTTACCCGTAGCATACTTTGTCATCCCAAGTCCTACACTATGACGTCGATTTTTTTAAATTGACTAGCAACCGTTTGTGGTGGTATTCTTCATAAATTTGGATTAGCCACAAACTGACGCGCTCAGCTGCACAAAATAGTCTTCTTACCGGTGAATTCATATTGATGGGTTGCGAGCTCAAAGAGTTTATAAGCTCAATACCCTCACTCTACATTTCATACGTACTAGAAAAACCTCCAGCTATCTTATATCATAATCCATTAAAATATTTTTTTTAGTTTTAGTCTCCTATTTTTTTCGCCTTTTTAGGTTGCTATTTATGCGCTGGGTATCCGCTCTCGATTGCGATTTATGTAGATACATAAAACATAAAATATTTTATTTATACTTAATTTAGATAACTTAAGTATAAATCAAATACTTTACAATTATAGTATATTATTTATTAAGTAGTACCAGGGGTAATATAAAATCTCCCGTGGTACTACAATACGTCATAGTCTGGGTAAAACCGCATTTCATCTGCTAGTTTTGAATAAGACTGATGCAAATTGTTACCGAGTAAATGAGGTACACCCCACAACCGGTAACTAAAATCATCGATGTATAAAGTTTGTTAATGGGATAGGTCGAGAAGAATAGATCCGATAATAATGTAATAATTTGTAAAAATAAATCTAGATGTAAAATTACCTATCTCTTTTTCTCCAGTTTTACTCTCCGTCTATGCTAACCAATTTAAACAATTACTGTAATTTGGAATGTTAATACATCTGTATTAGACCAACTATGTAAAAAAAATTAATCAAAATTTGTAATATTGTATTAAAATTATTAAATAATGGGATATGGCTGTCCGTGTCCAACTTGGCACACACGTTATTAAATAATTTTAATACAAAATATACAAATATGTACAAATATACCACTGTCAATCCTTTTTTAAACAATAATATTGTTTTCGAAAAATGTTATTGAATCTACCTGAAACTCAGTAAACAAAATGTGCAGAAGTTCTATTCTGCACATTTTGTTTACTGAGTTTCTTAACAAATTGCGGGAATTTTATTCAGTTGCGAAAGAAATTTCGTTTTTCATTTGAAGCAATTCGTAACGATGAATTTCACATAAATACTTAAACAATGTTTTATATTTCTTCCGTAGTTATTTTTATTTATTGAATTGAGTACCTCCCAAAATAAAATTATATTAAGAAACTTTGCAATTAAATCTTAACTGTTGCAAAAGTCAATAGCTATTGCTGACGCAGGGAAAATCAGAGGTGCTTCCGAAAATAAAATCGAGATATTACACAATTATCTTTGTAGTGAGTGATAGTGAGTGATCAAATTCTTTAGAACAACACCTATGGCAGAACATATGAAGGCCTTGCTGCAGACACCACCAAATAATGTATTTCTATACTCTATATATGTCTATTTATTAAAATCTATACTGGCGGTATAGATTAGGTTGAAGGTACACGGCTATGGGCTCAGCACTCAGCGTGGGACAGGAATGCACACGGTGAAAAGTGGGCATATAATATGCCTCTTCGACCCCTTCAGGGATGAAGGATAAGGCGTGATAGATAAATAAATATTTAAACTAGATTAGATATAAAACTGTGTGTGTATGAGTCTGATTGATTTTGTGGTCGAAATACTGGTTCGAAATGAAAAAACATTTTTGTATTGAATAACCCATATATTTAGGTAGGCTGTATATCATCAAGTTACTAGTCTGGAGATTGGAGCAGTAATCAATGTCAATAAATCGGGAAAATATTCATACATAATTGTAAAAGTAATAATCGACGAACTGTGACTGGGGTTCAAAGTATGTCACGGACGAAACCGCGGACGTCAGCTAGTTTGAATATACGAGTACAGGTCCTGTTCGTCAAGCAGTGTCACATATGAATGACATTATAATTGACAGCAAGCAGGTTTAATGCTCTAAAATAAAATCAATAGATACTCTGTACTTGTTAAAGATTGTCAGACGTGGCCTTCATGTTTTCACTGTCACGGCACTTGCGCGTGTGGCGCCCCTACTGCGCATGCCACACGCTACCGAAGTAGTTTCTGTACACGCCCTTCTGTGTTAACATAGCCACACGAACTCATTAACTAAATGTCATAAAGTGCGACAGGAACTAGCTATTTTAAACTTGAAATGTCATTTATACCTGTGGAATTTAAATAAATAATATACAATATTCACGTAGGTATATTGGCGACCTTCTAACAGTTATGGACGATTTGTCACGACATTCCATGTATCGATTGCGTACATCCTTCGATTACGTAAACACGTAAAAGTCCCTATTCATCGACTGGTTTATAATAGTTTTGGGTGGCACCGGCTTTTAGCATTTGACGTTTTAGTTGAAACGAGCTTTACTTTTTAAGGACTACTACGTAAAGTAGGACGCCCTCGAGCCCGTAATGCTGACGGTATAGATTAGGTTGAAGGCATATGCTCACGACCTGTTACGTGGGACAAAAATTACAGTGACATGTGGGCGTATACTATGCCTCTGCTTATCCTTTCGGGGTTTAAGGCAATATATGTGTATTGTCATGGGCGTACCCAGGATCTGGGCCAGGGTGCTGGGGGCAATTCAGATTTTTTATAATGTTACCTGTTTTAACGTCCCCTCCCCCCTCGAAAAAATAGGGGTGTTAATGTAATAAGTTAGACGTAGATTACGGTGTGTGAGTATGTCTGTCTGTGGCATCGTAGCTCTTAAACGGACAGACCAATTTTAAAGCGGTTTTTTTTTTCTTGGTGGTGGTTCTTTTATGTATATTTGGTTAATATCGGTCCAGCTGTGTAAGAGTATCACCTTTTTTTTATAATAATGTTAGGCATTTTTGGCGTGTGATTACTCTGTTAAGTGCTTAACGCGTGCCAGTATAATCGTTAAATGACAATTAATAGAGAAATTTGACCTAATGCTGCAATGAAAATAATCACCAGAGAACTCGACTCATCGAAAATTCACAGCAGACATGGTGTTTTAGTTCGATAGTACCTACTTTTTAAGGATTGTTCCTTAAAATACAAGTATATATAAAAATTAATATTTTTGAATTTTGAAATTTAATTTATTATATAATTTATATTTTTTTATTTGTTTAAGTTCAAATCTATATGTATAGATAAATTAAATTAAAATGTCTGTTTGTAATTCCAAATTTACAGATTTTCACTACATAAAAAATGTCTTTATTTTGCATAGACCATTTTAACGGCGCTTCCAAAATATCATACACTAGTTTTAAAGATAAATTTAATATTTTTAGAGTGACCACCGGTTTGGAAATGTTTTTTTTGATGGCCTATTTACAATTTAATATTATTTCACTTTGCCAGCAGTTAATTTCTAGGCGTCCTTGTCCTGCAAATAGTCCCTAACAGCGTAATAACCTTTTTCATAAAACTTTTTTTTAATTACCAGAAAAAGAATTTGAAGACAGAGGGTCGAGAGCTTTGCGTCTTATTCCATAGTGATGTAATTTTCTGCACAGCGTTTCATGCTGAACGCTATTAAAAGCTTTGGATAGATCGCAGAATACACCTAATGAATCTTGCTTGTCTTCAGATTTTGATAAATCAAATAAGTTATTTACATAACAAATAAACTATTTTTTAAATGTGTATCTCTGTCTGTATGTTCCGGCTAATCTCTGACACAACTGAACCGATTTTAACGATAATAAATATATATATATATTAAAACAGGTATTTGTTATATAATTTCTTAAATAACTAGGTTTAGTACGCTGGATGACCCACTGTTTTTACAGAAGCAGGTCCAAGGCGGCGACTTGACCTTAAAATTTCACGCTCGCTCACCGCCTCAAAAAGCGGGATCCAAACTAAACTCCAAAGAAGCTGGATAACGTCCAGACCATTAAAAGAGGCCGCGATGGTAGCCAAACTCTACCGGGAACCCAGGGAGGATTTGCGAGGAGTTACTGGGGGCGCCCGGTGTTAAACTGATAGGTAGAGATCGTGAGCTTTTTAGTCGTTTCAAGTCCTTAACGCTGCTAACAAACAGTTAAAAGGGGCGTGCCTCACGATTTTTAAAAGATGGTAGTAGCAGGGACTGGATGCGGAAGGCTTAGGATCATATGTGATTTGATTGGTAAATTAATTAACTAACTAACTAACTATGTTCACGCTGTATCCCTGACGGGGTAGTCAGAGAGGACAGATCGCCAGGTTTCGCGATCCATGCATATTTTGCTTCTTCGAGATTCATCAATCGCTTCATACACGCACGTTTGGGTATCCGAGTACTTTTGACCTTTCCGTTTTTGAGCAATCTGCTCACGTGGTCTTCATAAGTAAGTCTCGGCCTACCCTGACTCCTTCTACCCTCTACTTTTTAACAATATATATTCTTCGTCAATCGTTCCTCACTCATTCGTTGGACGTGTCCAAACCAACGGAGCACGCCCTTTTCCAGCTTTACGCTGACACTTTCATTCAAACCTGCCATATTGCGTATCACTTCGTTATGTATTCGGGCGGAAAAAGTTACGCCGCACAATTTTCGAAGTAATCGCATCTCCAAAGCTTTCAATTTACTTTCATGCATCTGCTAACATACCCAAGTTTCACTACCGTAAAGCAAAGTTGGCACTAGCACTGCGTTATGAATCGCCATTCGTGCTTCTTTTACGATGCTTTGTCGCTTTACTAACTGGGACAAAGCACCGTTAACTTTGTTTCCGGCAGCTATTCGCCGTTCTACATCCGAATCACATCTTCCATCCGCGCTAAACATACTTCCTAAATACACAATTTCATTCACTTGCTCTAGACGTTCCTGGTTTACTCTAATCTCGCATTTAGTTCTTACGTCACCTCTTTCAAATACTAGAACCTTAGTTTTACTTGCATTCAAGCGAAGACCCTTACTTTCACACTCCTCTTTCATATTAGTGACTAATGCCTGAAGGTCGGCTTCTGATGAGGCCATGAGCACCGCATCATCAGCGTACAGCAGACAGTTTACTGTAAAGTAACCCAAATTCACACCCATATTAAAATCTTTTAACTTCTGCAGGCAACTGTCCAGATACACTATGAACAGCCAGGCGGACATGACACATCCCCTGTTTGACGCCTGTGCAGACATCAAAAAGAGGTGACACATCCCCCCCCACTCGCACGCAAGCTTTACAGTCCCTATAAAGCGACTGTATTGCCCGCAGTAGCGAGCCGTCCACACCATATCCGGGCAGCAAGTCCCACAGCGTTTCTCTCACAACGTTATCAAATGCTTTCTCTAGATCTACAAAAGCGCAGAAAACCTTCTGTTACTTTACAGTAAACTTTTCCGCGATCATGCGGAGAGAAAACACTTGATCCATGCAACCTCTTCCACGTCGGAATCCGCATTGAGCCTCCCATAAATACCTTTCAGACTTTCTTGTATTCGTGCCGTTATAACCTTTGCATACACCTTACTAGCTAAGCTGACCAAGCTGATCGCCCTGTAGCTGGAGCAGTTTAGGCGCTAGCCTTTCCCTTTGTAAATAGGTACTACAACTGCTACTCGCTAGTCATCCGAGACCTCACCCGTCCGCCAGCACAAGTAGCATAACAGACATAGTGTGTCCCAGACACGCGACCCACCGTACTTGATCATCTCAGCAGTAACTCTGTCTTTTCCCGCAGCCTTACCATATTTCATACTTCTTATCGCTTGTTCTATTTCTTTCATACTAATGACTTCAATGACATCGGGATCCGGAGCATCGAAGTGAGCTCCACTTCCCGATGTGGCATAATATTCACTCCATCTCTGTAGGACGTCAGTTTGGTCTGTTAGGACGTCATTGTTAACACTAAGCACTTTATTCATACTGCAGATTGCCGAACAACTCCGGGTCTTGCCTACCTCTTTCCAGAAGAGCTTGGCATTATCCCGGAAATTGGACGACAACCTTTCATCCGCTTTCATTCTGCACCTTTCACGAGCTTCTTCTACCAGTGCCTTTGTGTTAACTTTCTGCAGCTTGTATCTCTCTTTCATATTAAAATCATTCCGCGAGGCTAAGTAGTCTAGCCATGCTTTCTTCTTCATTCGAACTGCTTCTTTCACTTCCTCATTCCACCATGCATCAAGCTTATTACTTCTGCCTCTTTTCGTTTCTCCACACATTTCCACAGCGGCATTTATCATACTATCCGTAAGGTTCTGCCATACACTTTCCACATTCTCACTACCTACATTGACGTCGCCAAGCTTTTCATCCTGCAGCTTCCAGCTTTTGATAAGTCGGCTCAGGTTCAGGACACTCGGTACGATGACGCCAACCCGCGAACAGACCCCTTATCCTAGTTATTACTAGGTAGTGGTCTGATCCCAGCTCAGCGCCTCGATAAACCCTTGTGTCCATCACCTGTTTACGGAGCCGAATATCCATTAGGAATAGATCTATCATGCTTCTCTTTGACTTACATCTCCTCGTAAACATATGAATTTGTTTAAGGTTGAACATTGTGTTTCACAACACAACAAATCCTTTTCCTTACAAAATGCCAGTATTAGCTTGCCAGCGTCGTTCACCCTTTTATCACCATACTTCCTGAGTACTGACTCAAAACCATCGCGAGCGGTACCCACCCATCCATTCAAGTCTCCACATACTATAAGTCTTTCATTTCCTTCTATCACATTTAGAGCTTCTCTCATACTCTCCCAGAAGTCCTCTAGCTCACTCGCGTTCGACGAAGATACTGGCGCGTAAGCAGTTACCAGGAAAATCTTCGTCAAACCAAGGTTTACACGGATCCAGAGGATTCTAGGACCTACCAGTTTGTACTCATACATACCGGATGCCAATCGCGAGGACAGCATAATTCCAAACCCCCGACTGCCATGCTCGCTCTCTGGTACTCCAGACCAAAGCGCGAGCATCCCACCCGGGAGCTCCAAGACTTCGCTGCCATTGCGCTTGGTCTCTGTCAAGCACACTGCATCTAACTTTCTCTCATTCATAACATCCATCAACTCATTCATCTTATCTGTCATTCCTCCCCTAACATTCCTCGCAGCTACCCTGCACTCCATCCTCCACTTCCCGCCGTGTCGGGCCGCGCGTTTAGGGTGGCGGTCCCCTACGCCGCTCTGGCACACACTTTTCGCACCAGCAGGGACGAACGAGCAAGAAATTTTGCCCGATCCCTTACATTCACGCCCTAACAAAGACCAAAGTAACCGCCCGTGTCCGGCTGTAGGCGAAAATCGTAAACGCGGTCTATTAGTTGCCTTTTAACGTGTGGAAATCTCTATCAGTTGCCTGCTATTCGTCTGCAGTCATTATTTTATTAACGTGCTGAACTCATAAACACGTGTTCATATATAAGCTTATTGAAACAAAAAAAACTAATTTGTTACTTTAGTTTATGTAGCTAAAATAAATAAATTAATATTGATAGTGTTTGGATTGACGACATCAACGCGTTGCATTCCTTTTGGTAGAACTTGTCTAGTAATATAGATTTATTGATTAAACACCGGACCATCAATCTATCGATTATAATCATAGATGAGAAGTCTAAAGGTAAGTTCCGAATAATTATTGTGCTCTAGAAAAAGATGGCCGCGGATATTACATCATGTACTTTTTCTAGTAGAAACGGGGATTTGGTCCAATTCTTATTGGCATCGTTAAGGTTTGTGGGCTTCTTTTCTAAACCTTACCTGGATTCCCAGCTACAGACTATCGTGAAGGAACACTGTCCATCCGTAAATAGCCAAACCACACATGATTTTATGGTCAAATCACTTTGTTAGGTAGGGTGGAACCAGATAAATAAATTTACACAAATAAAATAGTTAATGCCTGATGGAGCTTATCAAAAGTAGGTACAAGCAACATTATTAGGATGTCAAACCATTATTTTATGCACTTGTCTAGCCGTTGACTTTTTTATCAATAAATTCTTCGGATATCAAATTCAGGTTTTGCTACATTACAATATTTACATGTATGTAAAAAATATACTACGAAAATCAAGTATTAGTAATTATATATTTTAAAACTGTATACAATCACGCCTATTTCCCCTATGGGACAGACAAGAGCATGCGGCAATACTTCGCCAATGTCTCAAATAATCGGTGGTGAACTTATCGCCGTAACAAGATAGATATGAAAGAATTTTGTAATTGATTATAAACTATCTTCCCAATCTAAGATCAACAATGTGTAAAAATGTACAAAAGAAGAAGGAAAAGAAAAAGAAGAGAACGATAAAGAAAAAGAAGAGAAAGATAAAGAAAACTAAAAGGAGACAAAAATTATAAAGAA
This sequence comes from Thumatha senex, assembly GCA_948477245.1. Classification (NCBI taxonomy): domain Eukaryota; kingdom Metazoa; phylum Arthropoda; class Insecta; order Lepidoptera; family Erebidae; genus Thumatha; species Thumatha senex. Next base: position 14,635,944 of record OX419731.1, on the reverse strand, counting down.
GAAGAATTACATTTACTATCTGTTTTACATTTTTTAGCCTTTTAAAAAAACATGATACTTTATTTATTCAATAATTATTAGGATCAATATTTAGTTAACTTTATAGCAGCAGTAGACATCAATTGATTAAGCCGAAGACAACGATAATCGAGAATCTATGCGATTTACTCCGTTATAAGTGTCAAAACCAATTATTGAAATATATGATGGCTGTCAGTCCGCAGACCGCCCGCACTATATACTTAGGTCGCAAGGAATCGTAGATAGTTGACTTGACTTGGCATACAACAAGGACATCCGCGTGGTCACTGCCACTCGGCTAACGCCCACCGGCCTTTGCGCCTTTGTGCAGTGACACTCACCGGGACCACTTCTAATATATTTAAACTAGATGACCCCACAGCTTCGCCCGTGGAATATTTCGACCTCCCGTCGCACCTATTTAATCCCGTCGCTTATAAATTCTACAATAATTCATAAAAATTTGCCCGATTTGTTGACATTTATGACTACTGCTCTGCTCCCCAGTGTAGTAGCGTAATGATATATAGCCTATAGCCTTTCTCGGTAAATGGGCTATCAAACACAAAAAGAATTTTTTCAAATCCGACCAGTAGTTCCTGAGATTAGCGCGTTCAACCAAACAAACAAACAAACTCTTCAGCTTTATAATATTAGTATAGATTAATAGTCTTTCTTCATGTTTATACAAGTTGACACCCGCGGCTCCGCACGCGTGGTGAAAATTTCCCGTTGTTCTCAAGGGTGCGGAGAAAATCATAACTGTTATCGAATCCGGTAGGGTCCCAAATGTGGTAAAACTATTAAATTACGCAATTTAATTATTTGATTTGGTGTCACGGGTGACCTGGGTGTTCAAAATTCATTTTAGGTCTAAGGCCCCTGACCCTGGTGTCTGCGAACCTTAAAGAAGTGTCACATTATTTTGGTGCAATTTTGTAACAGGGTGTGTGTCGATTTCATAGCCACAAAAGCATATAAAGTTGTAGCATTTACAAATCGAATGAAGCCCCAGAGACGTGTAACCTATTTTCAATACACACACAAACTTTAATTGAGTGGTATTTTCATTGTTCATTAATGCTATTTGAACCATTAGCTATCCTTCGCTTGCTCAGGTCTCAAAACAAATACTCGCCATAAAAAAAATAGCCTTGCATAACTAATAACTATTAATATATACCAAAATTAAAATGCCTACTATTTTAACCTTGCACTACTACACTACAATTACGCATATTTTCCTATAATCTACTTAACTATACTAATATTATAAAGCTGGAGTGTTTGTTTGTTTGGTTGAACACTCTAATCTCAGGAACTAATGATCAGATCAGAAAAAATATTTTTGTGTCAGTTTGCCCTTTTATCGAGGAAGGCTATAGACTGTATATCATCACGCTGCTACCCTGGAGAGCAGAGCAGTAGTAATAAATGTCGACTAATCGGGCAAATTTTGTTGCATTATTATAGAATTTATAAGCGACGGGATGAAATAGGTGCGACGGAGTTCGAACTATACCGCGGGCGAAGCTGTGGGGGTCACCTAGTTTTAAATAAACGCAATACTTTTCTGACCTGAAGGATTTCGAGCTGGACGGTGCCGATGATACTCAGTCCTTTAGAAATACCATAAAACTGTGGATAGGGGAAAGACGTACAAAATGACATAGGTGGGTAAAATGACACACTTGGGTTTCTACGAAACCACTAAAGTACTATTATTCACAACTAGCTGACGCCCGCGGCTTCGCCCACGTAGTGAAGATTTCCCGTTCCCATTTCCCACAGGAACTTGCTTGACGTCAGGGATACAGCGTGAAGATAGGTTAGTTTTTTTTTTAAATGCACCCAATTTGCTTTTGTTTTAATAATAAGTTGATTGATCTCTATAACTCCACCACTACTAAAAAGGCAACGGGTCAAAATTTCTTCCAAATATAACTTCTAAAAATAGACACAATTTATTTATTTAAATTTATTCGGCCCTTTAGACCCACCCCTGTTCCGTGCTTCGGAAGGCACTTGAAGCCGTTCGTCCCGGTTGCCAGTGAATGGCAGTCGTTAAGCAAAGTTGAAGGCCTAATAGGCGGCTTGAAAAAATTCAACAGTCCTTTTCAACACGGCAATAGGCTCACCACTTGTTACGTGGGACAAAAATGCATACGGTGATATGTGGGTGTTTATTGTGCCTCTGCCTACTCCTTCGGGGATAAAGGCGTGACAATATGTATGTATATCTATATAATTCTAAGTAGGCAATAAACCAAAGAATAGTATAGCTACTTAAAGTATCCAAATTTTTCATAAAAGAAATATTTAATGACTGATTTATAACTAGTATGTCATTTTGTTCGCACCAAGTTACCCCTACAAGATGTCTGACTTTAGTGATAAGCTTTTCAGTCATCTTATCTTATTTCATTATCAACTAACGAATTATTATTATTTTTTATAGAATCAATATACTTATTCTACCTAATAAACAGTAACAAATTTAAAATAAAACCTAAAATCGGTGTTTACAGGGTTCAGTTAACATTCTAAGTAAGTTAAAATACTAAGTATTCTTTACTATTTGAGTACTTTTAAGTGTACCTATAAGCTTAAAAAAAGCTTTGTGCAGGTAATTACGCCGTTAAAGACTATTTGCAGGACAGGGACGCCTGGAAATGATCTGCTGTCACAGTAAAATAATATTAAATTGTAACTAGGTCATCAAAAAAAGTCTAGTCATCATAATTTATTGTTTTAATGTTACTAGAAGCGAGGACTTATAATTGACTTTCTTATGGATAATTGTGCCTATAATCGTTAATGAATTTAATTTAAGCATACCACTTATGTACTGTTTTATTCTCTAGGTATACGCAGTTTGGCCAATTATTAAAGGCATCGAATTTTTCAATGTCTTTTCTGACTGAAGTCAAATAATATTTATTTTTTATTTACATAAATTCGTAAAACAAAGGTAAACATAATAATTATTTCAAATGATTTAAAGTTTAATTCGATCACGAACTTCCTTAATGACATAGGTATAAGAATACCGCCCATACTCTAATATCTATATATATAAAAGAAAGTCGTGTTAGTTCAACGGCTGTACCGATTTGGCTGAAAATTGGTGGGGAGGTAGCTTAGAGCCAGGCGACGGACATAAGCTACTTTTTTATACCGGGAAAAAGTTCCTGTGGGAAACGAGAACGAGAAATCTTCCCTACGCGGGCGAAGCCGCGGGCGTCAACTAGTAGGCTCCGGCTCTTGGGGACCGTCCTACCCACTAAGCCCCGCTTGTTCCGCCTTCTTCCCAACCGGGTCGCGGGATAGGCCTGAGGGCTATTCACAGCGAACTGTTTTCACCTGTTGCATTAGTTAAAAATAAAACTTAGTTGTAGCCGTTACATATTTAAGCTAGACAAGTTATAGTGCTTCGTATCGTCAATTCTATCAAAGTGTCTACACTCACACGTACGTGCCTGCCCTATACTCCCTTTTCTATAAATCAAAAGATCTTTAGTTAGGAAGCGAGCTAATAGACAAGTATACTTATAATTTACTTTATCATTACCTACATCAAATTTACGAAGTGAAATAATCAAATAACAACCAATGTATACCTATGACATTTAATTATAAATATATCAACGCGGAAATGATATGTTACTTGTCTTGACAATGTAAATAGTTTAACGCGTCAATAGCTCATAATGACCGTTCAAAAATGTGGATCTCGTTTCGATATGCAGAAAGGAAACCGTAAGTAGTTAAATTGTCAATAAATAATGTTGTATTAATTTTAGGTGTTTATTAACGACCTGAGAATGTCCGCATCGTTTTTAATTATCACACAAACGTGTTTTCCCGTGGGATTAATATTTTGACGGGGTAAAAAAGCACTCTGTCCTGTCACATTTATAATATTAAAGTAGGTATAGGTATGAAAGTAGGAGTAGGTATGAAAGTATGGATATTAATGAACTATTATATGAGCCAGTTGCTAGTAAAATGACAGTCGTTAAGCCTGGTTGAAAGCCTTATGGGCGGCTTGAAAAAATTCAACAGCAGGTAGCCACAACCTGAGTCTGTCTATTTCAACACGGCAATGGGCTCACCACCTATTACGTGGGACAGGAATCCACACGGTGAAAAGTGGGCGTATAATATGCCACCCCATCGGGGATAAGGCGTGATGGATATTTATTTATTTTTATATTTTATTATATGAGCTGTTGATTTGCAACTGTGCAATACTTGCTTAACTGTTTTGCTTATACTCGCCAATATTACATAAAAAAGCAAGGCTCGGTTTTATACTTTTATTTTTCATCTTGTTTTGCTTGTTATTTGAAATGGTAACTCCACTCTGTATTACCGTATAATTTAAATAACATCCTTGAGTTCTGAGTCTCAGGCAAGTCCCAGTCTCTGTCTATGGTTTGTGACCCTCATCTTTCAAGGTATGGATCTGGCATCCGCACGCATGGGGAATACATGGAAGGTTATGGAATATTTCTTTCAAAATATATAATTCCAGTAAACTATAAATAGATTTATTTAAGTGATTTCGCGCACAGATTGAACCATTCACTTTAGTACAAGCAGCCATATATTGCGTCACAGATACATCGTACAAAGAATTTTAATGTTTTATTACGAAACAGACTTTTAATATTGTTGAGTGACAATTTCCTGTAAATTTAAAAAACTTATAGATCCTACGAAGGATGTGATTTTACGAGTGTTAATTAATGTTTTTAAACCAATTTAATCAATATTTATAAAAATCAATACCACTTTTCGTTGTAACTTTATAACTCAAGAACGGGCTCACCTATCCAAACCAAATGTTTATGCTTTGTTCGGACTATTTAGTAGATGGTTTATGTGAAGTTTGCACAAAATCCGTCGAGCGATTCTTCATTTATCACGTTTTTGGTGGCGCTAACGAAGTTGCGCGGGTCAGCCGTATTGATAACTGGTAAATATTTGGTATGTTACGGCTGAAGCTTAGTTAGTTTGATCTTTGAGATATTTATAAATACACACATATTATAGGTACATAGAAAATATTCAATCAAATATTTATAATCGAATTCGATAGTTGAGGCTACCAAGTTCAGTCCTTTGGCATTCAAATTCCACTGTTATCGGCAGCTAGGGTTCGCTATCATCTGCGCGCCCGTCTGACTTTCCAATACATCTTTGGATACCTGTACTAGTCTCGTCCGTTGTCAAATAAAAATAAAATGAAAATAAAGTAATAACTTTTATCATCATCAATGACACTATTTTGGTCGTCAGATTTTTCATACACAACTCGTACCTAGTAGGAATACAGAAAAAATGACATTATTTACTAGTGCGGTTAAATGAGTTTCTTCCCCGTGTGGTCTATGCCTTATAGCGAGAGGTTGACGAGTTTATCCATGACGTGTATTATCTATAGATCAACTATTACCTTGATACATTTTTCCAACAACATTCCTCGGTGTATAATTTATAGAGCGGAATGTGTTATACGTGTTACGCTTTGTGCTTTCATAGTGCACAAGAGAATTTATAATTGCTTTATTAACTATTTCTTTTGACCTAAACTATTGTTTCGTCCACTACCCTACGCTTATAAAGGATAGAAATTGTTCTAGAATTTTTTGCACCCAGTAGGTATATGTACTTACCACGATACTTAAGATTGCTATTCCTCTTGTTCTTTTTTCGCCATCTTAGTTACACACCACCTCCTTGCAAAAAAAAAAAAACAGTGGAAATTCATGCACAACTGTCTGCAGAGATTACCCACTACTACATCACGTTTACTGATAACAATACTACCTATAAATTTCATAAGAATAAATGCAAACTTTTTTTACTCAGCCAAGATACAGGATTAAATCGTGATATAAATTATAGGTTTTTGCATCAACTGTTACTTAGCTGGAATGCAATATTGTAACTCAAATAGAAATCGAATGAATATAAAAGTACTCGTAAAATATACACCAATTATATAATCCTATATAATTGGTGTGTCTTTTGAATTAATCTTCAAAATTAATAGTATTATTTTTTATTTGTTACAGATCTTACAAGCCTGCGTCACATCGTTACCTATACAGGATCGGTACGATTTGGACATCATCGGTCATCAGAAACAAAGCTCGCCCCATGGAGTAGCTAAATATGACGAAACGGTGGATTCTGGAAACCAACAAGTTATATCCGTAAGAATTACGTCTTCTGTGGCTGTTGGAAGAGGAAAAGAAAAGTTGCCCTATAAACCTCGTCGAAAATACGAACCTGAAATAATACATACTCGCCCGGACATCACTTCTGCAGTCACAAAACCGGCAACTACGAATATTAATACTGGAGAGCAAACATCAGAATTCACATCCGGCGGCCCTTCGAATCTCATAGGCGCCAATGTAGAATATATTAAACAATTGAATGCAAAAAAGGATTATAATTCAGAGTCATTCCATCCTTTTCAATTAACCATTCACAATCAGCAGTACAATGAAAACGAAACTGCTGCAAACGAAACACCTACGAATGGTGACGATTATGATGACTATCTAAAAGATATTCCAATCGCCAGAAAAGTACCTTCCGCATCAAATTCTAACACGTTTGATTTATTACAAAATAGTCATGGATATCACTATTCTAATATGGAATATCGATCAAAAATTAATCCCGGATCGAACAACAATGTAGGTAATGAAACAATTCTGCAAAATATACACCATCAAATAAATTATGACAAAAATAGAAACATAAATGCATTTGTATCTGGAAATGATAATAGTCAAGTAGCTGATTCCTTAGCAGAACCATCTACAAATTCAGCAACAGTGTCACCCGCAACAAAGTATGTTCGTAATTATCCAAATATCCGCTTAAATAATGAACAAAATAATGCGAGACATACAACTGTTAGCTTCAATATAATTCACGATGCAAAAAAGTCGTCTGGTGCTAGTGGACATAGTGATTCGTACATAACATCCAGTCAGGCAGCACCTTACCAAAATCCATTTTATAACCCACCAAAAATTTACAGTCAACCTGCCCAAGTATATAGTGAGCCTGCAAAGTTTTACAGTGAGCCGGCAAAAGTTTACAGTGAACCTGCTAAAATATACAGTGAACCCTCAAAAGTGTACAGTGAACCCGCTAAAATTTATAGTGAGCCAGCAAAGTTTTATAGTGAACCAGCTTCGCTGCACCTTAATGACAATGTTCATCAGGCACCGCCAGCTATCCCTACTAACTATCCTTCCTGGCAAGAACAACGTCCACACACCTTTGAAAGTAGTACTATGAACACGACGCCTGCTAGTAAAATAACACAGCCATATCCAGCAAGCAGCACACAAATGGAACATCAACCAGAAAAGAATTATGAAGTAGAAGAAAAAATCAGCGTATTAACCGATGGTAGAAGTCATGGGGTACAAGAATCTAGTACCGAAAAATGTAAAGAAGATAATTGTAAAACCGGCTACGTTGTTGAAGGACGGCAATTTAAGAAATACAGAGTAGAAGAAAGGACATCGGATGGATTCATAGTTGGAGAATATGGCGTGGTACGTAATGAAGACGGTGCATTACGTGGGGTGCGTTACACCGCTGATAGTGATGCTAGCCCACGTCTCATTCATGATGCGCTTATGAAGTTCCTACAGCTCAAATAGGTGTTTATACACTCAGTACTTACCTTGCTCAGTACTAGAACTTATCTGTTTTATTGGTAAAATGAAACCAATTATAAATTACTTGCTCATTTAATTAAGTACTTACATAAGAGTATAACTGTATGAATAACCAACAATAAAAGCACATTTTTTAACAGTTAAATATGTATTATAAAGACTGAGTGATTATACTTTATTTATAACGCAAATCCATGTAAATTAGTTTAGTACCTTCACTTGTAATATGTTCATATCAGACTGTAATAGATAAAATTGATTAATACATACATGTATTGTAATTTTATACTTTTATCTATTTGACAGTGAAATTGCTGTGTGGCAACTTCCTTGAAATATGAAATCCATGTCATTGTGTACCTTGTATAACAAGGCATGATTGCGGTGCACATGAATTATTTATTTAAATTGTGGAACATTGAATAAAATACGATTTTATTAAAACTGGTAATACTTTGTTCATCGTACTACTTCTGGTGCCATTTTAAGTGTAGATACAATTATTGTTACTTATTATAAGGGATAGAAAGTCACTGTCGCGCTCACTTATGATATAATTAATATAGTAGTAATGTACATAAATATGAAGTAAATACGCAAAACAAGTAAAATATGCGCTTATATTTTTTATCATCTTAAACATCTTTTCACAGCTCTAGACTATGATATTCGTATATCTAAATAAGCAGAAGCGTCGAATATTCGTACAGAATAATACTTGAAGCAAATCTAAATATTTTATATGTGTATTTATTGTTCCCACCTTGCGTACAATATTTAATAAAAATATATTTGTAGATATGCTACGGCACTTTCGAAAGGAATAACGAATACCTACTAAGAATGTAAAGTCCTAACTAGCTGCTGTCAATGCACAGGTAAGTATGAGTGAAGCAATGAAAGCAGAATAACTTCAACATGAGTATCTGCTGAAATGTAATAATTTATTACTTTAATGCTTAACCTGACAACTACTATGTATAAGACTGTATCGAACAAAACAAAACCATTTATATCTGTGGACCAAACATCAACACATAAAAATACACACAAATCTATATTTATAAAAGAAAGTTGTGTAAGTTACACTATTTATAACTCAACAAAGGCTGTACCGACTTGGCTGAAAATGGGTGGGGAGGTAGCTTAGAGCCAGGAGACGGACATAGGCTACTGTTTATCCCGGGCAGAAGTTCCTGTGGGAAACGCGAACGGAAATACTTCTCTACACGGGCGATGCCGTGTGAAATTAATAAACGACGGGATTAAATGGGTGCTACGGGGTTCGAATAATGTCACGGGCAAAACCGGGCGGGAAAGCTAGTACAACCATAAAAATATAAATGTAGAGAGAGATTCTCAATTCAAATTTAAAGAGAGAAACTCAGGTTTTAGAAATTGGTTGGAAAATATGTAGTTAACAAAAACCAGAACAGCTACAACGAAGAAATTATTATGATTTACATCAACACTAGGTATGTAAATTTTAGGTCAAGGAATGCGGAAAAGGGTAATTGTTGCTATGTTACTATTTGAAAATATATGGTTTGTAGCGAATAAATTACCTTTTATGTGTATTGCTGCAGTCACATTTTGACCAACATAGTCAACAAGGTCTTTATGTGTTTAAAACTATCAGATCTAAAACTTACTGGGTAGCGGAAATTAAAAAATCAAAGTTAAAATTTATGATTGTTTTGTATGTTTCGCACCGCTCTACTTATCGCTTCTTTTTGTTTTGTACTCTTGCTGTCTACGGCTATACTTGTTTTACACAAAAGCGGAGCAGAAGCAAGTATGTTTGCTCTTCTTAAACACTATCGATCATCAACATTAAGGGTAAGCAGAGGTAAGATATACTGAAGAGGTTACAAGTACTGTTTCATCTGTCATCTTCAGAAATTTTTGTAGAAGCTATGTTGTGGTGGTGACCGAATTAAAATTGCCAGATTCGATATAAATCAGTGGTCCATTGAAAATGAAAGAGGTACAGATGCTTAAGGAAAGGAGTATATTCCATTGATATGTCTCGTTATCAAATTCAGAGCGGCAGGACCAGCAAAACACACACACTCACTCAAAGACTTTGGTTGTATGACATGATATTATGTTTTTTTTTTATTCGATAATTATATCTGGTATGGCTTACACCTCAAGTCTATAAAGTTTACAATTAACAAATATTTCTAATTTTTTTTTTAATAAAGTGAAAAAAGACGATTCGATTCGAGACGGGGATTGAACCCGTGGTCTTTGCCTAACCAGGGCAATGTTCTAGCCACTAAACTACCCGAACCGTATCGAAACCAGTTGAAATTCTTCACCATATTTTAAGAGTATGACCAGTGAAAGAGAAATCTTATCACTTTATTAAAAAATAAATAAAATAAATTTAGCATTTTAATTGCTTTAAAAAATTATCCAAATATTTCTAGTGTCGTGTTCCTTTTTCACCAGTGTTCCTTTTATGGATTACTCTGATGTGGATGGAGAGTACACGCTCTTAAATCACACTACGAAACTGCTTGTTAAAGTATATATTTACGTAAAGATTTTTCATAGCATAAATTAATAGAATTAGCACTTACAATATTTCGTTAGCTATGAATAACAGTGCTTTTAGTAATTTATCAAGACTATATTAAACAACAATGTAGACTGCCGAACGTTTTAACTACAAGATTATATTTTTAAAGCCTAAGTCTTAAAATCTATCCATCAAAAATTGAATAAAATTAAGTTTTGTGATCACACTAAAGGCCTTATTAATGTTTAAGAAAAGTCAAGAAATACTTGAGTGTAGATTTACAAATCAAAAATTAATCTCATCTTGTAATATGACACTTGAAAAAAGGTGATTATAGAATACTAAATGAACCCCACAGCTCTACCCGTGACATAGTTCGACCTCCCGTCGCACATATTTATTCCCGTCGCTTATAAATTCTACAACGATGCATAGAAATTTGCCAGATTCGTCTATATTTATGAATACTGCTCCGCTCTTCAGTGCAGTAGCGTGATGATATATAGCCTATATCCTCGATAAATGGGCTATCTAACCAAAAAATTTTTTTTCAAATCCGACTAGTAGTTCCTGAGATTAGCGCGTTCAACCAAACAAACAAACAAACTCTTCAGCTTTATAATATTAGTATAGATTAGGGATAGTAAAACCTACTTAACTACTATAGTAAATTACAAAGATACGATACATAAAAATATTAAGGGTGAATAAATAATGGGTATTTATAATGTAAGGTATAATGTAAGTATAATGTAAGGTAAGACAAATTGCTATTTTAAAAAGAAATATAATATTCAAGGTCTCAATCGCAGCTAACGTTTGAGGTAGATAAATATATTAAATATGTTACACAAAATGTAATCGGCTCTGCGATCGATGCAGATCGATGCAAATTACCCAAACGATAGCGTTCAAATGGTTCGTTGTTTAAAATTTTATTAAATTATTTTCTAGAGAAGCTTAAGATATAAATAATATTATTTGATATTTGTAGCCATTTTGACAACTGTTAGGGCGCCCCAAAACTCAGCAAAACTTTGTGAGCCTACTAGCTTGGAAATCAATACAGAAAATGATAAAATGGTGTTATTTTTTTATTCATGTGTAAAACACTGTAATAGCCTCCTCCACCCGGAGCGGCGCATTGACATCGTTATGAAAGGCATTTATAAAAAAATGTAAGATATTTTACACGAAATGTCCTGTAATGTTAATTATACAACGTTTATTCTTTTATTTTGTGTTAATTTTTGTCATACTACGAAACTTGAACGTTGGAAGAGTTTATTTTGAGACGCCTTGTATATTCTAGTAACTACCTACAGCCAAAAGATTTGAGACCAGTAAATAAAGTCGACTTGCAAAGTACCTTTACATTAAATACTATTATTGCTTATAACAGTGATGCCAAAATTATATTTCATAAATAATTGGTTTAATGTAGAAACTTTATCCTAGTACATAAACAATTTCTAGATCGTCAAATCAACTATTATTGCTTATAACAGTGATGCCAAAATTATATTTCATAAATAATTGGTTTAATGTAGAAACTTTATCCTAGTACATAAACAATATCTAGATCGTCAAATCAATTGGGCTTACTCATTATCGAGATAATCAATCGACCATAGGATTGTTAAAATTATTTTAAACGATTGACATACATCTGTAATGTTAGTACAATTATTGTAGATATAAAAATTTCGGTAAGATACATTTTGACATTTGGTTAAATCTTGATTTTACCTAATCTCTGAACACATCGAATGAAAATCATTTAAATAATAATCAAATAACAAATCAAAGCTATCGGAAATGCTAAACATATAGTAATTCTTATCTTATTTGTACATGAAGAACTACATCAATGTTGACAATCGGATTATATCTTATAAAACTTTAACACATAAAATACACTGGCAATGCTTCGTGCATAAGATATCAACAATAACGTTTCGTGGAAGCACATCAAATTAATGGTGCAAGCGAACTAGTTCTTCGTTGACGACCTCATTCCTGTTTTTTTTTTAAAAAGTCTATAGAAAGTCAACTTTAAGTTACACTTAAGTTTTTAGTGCAATTATCTAGAACAGCTCTTATAATATGGGTAGATATTTCTTTGAAAACTATAATTAAATCATGTTTTTAAACTCACACGAGTTATACTATGCATTTTATATTTTTCGGGTCGTTTTCGCGTAATTTTTTAAACTTTTTCTCACCTCTCGACGTTTCGGCTATATTGCAATAGTATGCTCATGACCAAGGCTATATAATCAAATCAGACGAATAAATTTTGACGATAAGTGTAGAAAATCTTAATCTTTAGCATCTCATTCAAATATCGTCAACAAAGAATGAGTAAGTTTGTCGTGGTCCTTAAATTTATAACTAGGTGCATACCGTCAAATCTTATCACAATTACGCTAGTAACATTTGTGCAACAACAGAATTAAAATCAACAAATATTTGTATCAAACATTAGAGAGATGAAACTACAGGAATATTTTAAAATGAAACTCATATTTTCAACAACACGTTAACATATTTACCTACGTAATATGGTGGGACATTATGGTACTGGTATTCATGAGTACCGAGTATATTCCGAGTTCTGGAAGAAAGGATCCTTTTACAAGTGCAAGCAAGGTAATTTAACTAGGTAATTTTATAGGGGCTCACCACCTATTACGTGGGACAGGAATACACATGGTGAAAATTGAACATATAATGCCTCTGCCACGCCTTCTGGGATAAGGCGTGATAGTTTAGTAAGTAATTTTATAGGGAGGCGAGTATCTTCTCAATTTTTATTTAAGTACTTTACATTTCAATATTGACTTGTTTTTAACTTTTTCTGAATGGATTTTCTTATTGACGCTAAGTGCAAAGACTTTCGTTCTAGCCCGACTATAAATTCAAACAAACTAAATATGGGTACACATACACACCGCAAGAGTTTAACAATAACGCATATAAAATTCCATCGTGATTTTATCCACACGTCACTAACTAATACCTATTTGAATACTACGTAATGTCTTGTAGTTTTGATTATATTTATCGAAAGTAACTTAATATTAGTATTTAATATTATCAGATATGTTTGTTTATAACTCAACTATTTCGAGATAAAACTGTTATTTTTAGTAAATTTAGGTATCTACTTATAAATTAGAGACTGTCATCTTACGGCATGACACTGACTTCTGTCTCGAATTTTCGCGGCAAATATAGGTGAATAATAATAATTTTATGCAATAAATATTAGTCAAATCTTTCTTTAATTTTCTTTTGAAACCAATAGATAGCATAACACTGCGAGTTAGTCTTAGGCCCATTCAAAGTCCTGCAGCCTGGAGCCCGAAATAGGTACACTTTGTTAATATTCTATCTTCACTTCGCACAGTTTTCAGCATCCCTAACAGTCATTTCTTAAATCATAAGGCCGCCGGCTTTGCCCACCGTGTTCGGCGGACTTAGGTATGTAGACAGCTTTAAAACTGCCGTGGACCCAGCCCAGATGAAATTCTATTTTTTTTTAATTCGCCGTTAGAAATTCAACTTTCTGACAAACACGCCCTTACTAGGGAAGGCAAATGTACAGGTATAGCATATAACGATATTGGCCACCGCGGATGGCAACATTTCCTCGCGCAATCCATCCCTGTCCCGTTCACTACTGTGACTAGTACGCCTATCTCTGCTTTAAGTTCCAAGCATAAAGTTTACAATTTTTTAACTCAGAATTTGGGGACACGAAGTCCAACCTAACCGGAAAACATGTCATAGTGTATGTCATGAACACATGTCGTACTAGTAATCTTAAATTGTTTTCATCAGAAAAGAGAAACTGTATTTCAGCACTGTAGATTCATTAATCTTAGTACCTATATACCTACCTTTTACTGACTTAGACATTTTACTGTAAAAGATTGCTTGCAGTGCCATGCCATCAGTATCAACACAAAATTGATCTCTTTTCATTTTATCAAAATGTTATGGAAAGTTTCACAGCATCAACCAAGGAGGTTAATAAGTACTGTAAATCTTCTTTATCAAACACATTATGTAAAAAAATAACTTTCTAAAATATAGATACCTAGATTCGGTGTTAATTCTTATTGCAGTACAGAAAGTGTAAATACTTGTCTAACTTTTCAACAAATTTTTGATATTTTTTCAAAATTCAATGAAATATTTACTCAATATTATGGAGGTTATGTGAAAATACACAATTTGTATATACGTATTTATGTATAACATTAAAATTGGTTATTAATGACATACATACACAGTAACCTAATTTAACCTAGACATTATATAGTTTAATTAAAGACTAAAATTAACACAATCAAAGGAACATTTTCAATTCTCCTGCTCAATTTATGTAATAAGTACGACATAATTAATAATATTGGCTAAACATCCTAACATGTTAGTGCAGAATAAATAACTTATTAAAATACCTACATCTACTTATCCTTAAAATTTCGATAATTCACCTTGGACAGTGAATTTTTCTGAGAATCTTTTAAGATTTTTTTTTTAAAAACTTCACCATGATGTAATCAAACCAAAAGACAACAATCTTAAAAGTAAGGGTAAACTTAATTACTGACCTGTCCTTGAGTAGGTAGTTCCTTCGTTATAATTAGTTAAGGTTACCCTTTACTTTTTCGAATGGGTTCCTCAGTCCTTCCCCTCCTTTAATATCGCTTTTATGTGAGCCTGATTTCAATATAAACCTTAAAACCAAAAATGCCCTCTCTACCACTCTGGCAAGATAATTAAGCGCAAAAGGATATGTCATTCTTTTTAATAAAACAAATTATACGCAAATTACAGAGAGCAAAAATTTACATTCTGATGGTAAATACAGTTTGAGCTATCAGTATACGAGGGCCCATGCTACAGTAAACCATCTCGTAGCAGATTTCGTCATCGCACATTATCGTTGAACCTAATTAGTCATAGGTCTCGGACTCCTGCTGGACCAACTTGAATCGACGAGGGCTCTTGACCGCTACTGATCCATGCCCGTCGAGAGAAAGTCGACCCTTCATCTGAAGATATCTGTGAAATTTCAGTCATTATAAGATGTACAATTATAATACGTACAAAGTTGAAGTTAGGGGACTTATGGGCGGCTTGAAAACACGGCAATGGGCTCACCACCTATTACGTGGGACAGGAATACACATGGTGAAAAGTGGGCATATAATATGTATGCCTCTGCCACCCCTTCGGGGATAAGGCGTGATAAATAAATTAATAAATATAATAGGTACTCACGACGTTAGCTCTACTTTGTTTAAAATCTACTCAGGCGAAATGCAATTCTATATTACCTTTTAATGTAGCGAGAAACAAGTTGCGTAGGACGCTGCTGCCATTCATCCAGAACCTCTTTTGGTGCTAAAACCTGGAAAAATATGTAATTTTGATCAGATATATAAAATTCAATATTAGAGAATACCGACGCGCATGTATCAAGTGATTAAGAAATTTGCATTGAATTAAAAGAAGTATGCATGAATCGCGAAACATGGCGATATGTACTCTCTCACTACCCCGTGAAGATAGTTAATACCACATTTGACACATTCTAATTTTGAATTTGAATTATTAAAATTATAAGCCAAACAAAAGCTTCTCCTAGAAGCCAAAAAGTAAACCCCAGGTTCCCAATCCTGGTAGGATTTTGAAGTAACTGGTAATATATTTATGAGGAAGGTTACTAGGAACTAGATGGCGATAATTAATTTGATAAACTTTTAGCACAGATAAAGTAAATATTACAATACATACCTGATCTCCTTTGAGTCTATCAAGTAATGTGACGCAAATCACAGCCGCTTTAATCCCAGCGTGATGCAACAGCGCAGCGAACGCCAGTGACTCCATCTCTATGTTCACCACTCCTGCCTTGTGGACACTCTCCAAGTACTCCATCTTATCGTTCTCCGTGAAGTCGCAGAATGCACCGTCCAATCTGCCTTGACCTGATAACGACGAAAATGTATATCAGTACTTGCTTATTATTATAAATATTTATTTATTACATACATTATCCTACTAATATTATAAATGTGAAAGTTTGTTTAGATATGTCTATAGAAGTTTGTTACTCTTTCATGCAAAAACTACTGAATTGATTTTAATGAAACTTTAAAGTAGCTTTATACATCAGAATATGACAAAGGCTACTTTTTATTCCACGAACAGGTTTCTGTGGGAAATGGAAAAAAAACATCACAACGCGAACGGAGCCGCAGACATCAACTAGTTTACATGCTACAACCTAAAGTAATCAAGATAGTTAAAACGTTTAAATAAATAAATAATTAAAATAAATATCCATTACGCCTTATCCCCGAAGGGGTGGCAGAGGCATATTATATGCCCACTTTTCACCGTGTGGATTTCTGTCCTACGTAATAGGTGGTGAGCCCATTGCCGTGTTGAAATAGACAGATGCAGGTTGTGGCTACCTGCTGTTGAATTTTTTCATGCCGCCCATAAGGCGTAAAAAAGTAACGTAAAAGGGTACATTTCATAAATTACCTGTGTACGGATACAGACTTACATAAAATTACGAATTTTAAACTCGGACACGTAGACAGAGGTATATTAGACGGCCACATTTTACTAATATAAAAAACTAGGTGACCCCCCCAGCTTCGCCCGACTCCCGTCGCACTTATATAATCCCGTCGCTTATAAATTCTACAACAATGCAATAAAATTTGCCCGATTTCCGCTATTTATGACTACTGCTCCGCCATTTATGAACTTTAGAGTATACATAAGAAAGCTAATGTATACTCTAAACTAAAGATAAATTTAATACTTTTAAAGTGACCACCGCACCGGTTCGGAAAGCAGGCCACTTGTAAAGCACCGACAAGAAACTGATTTTGTTCATTGTAATTGCATTTAGTGTCACGTAAACGGTGATGAAACAATTGCCGTGCTAAAACCGACAGGAGCAGGTAGCGAAACCACTCATGAGGCCTTCAACTTGGAACGCAGCAGTAGAATCCGCAATTCAGATGAGTATGAAGTTTAATATAATATAACATAATTAATATATGAAAACTAGTTTAACGACATGTACCTACTCTAAGAAAAAATCTTTAGGTATATATAAAATTACTATATAGTGATCATTTTTTTTAGTCCGAGACTACCAGGTCTTTAATTGGTCGTGCTAATTAGGACATAAGACCTTTCAGCATTTTTGTTACCACCTCACTAAAAAGGCAACGGGTTCAAAATTTGTTTGAAAATTAACATCTAAAATAGACACATTTTATTTTATTTATTCGGTCCTTTAGACCCAACCCAGTTCCGTGCCTTGGAAGGCACGTTAAGCCGTTGGTCCCAGTTGCAAATAAAATGGCAGTCGTTAAACCAAGTAGAAGGCCTTATGGGCGGCTTGAAAAATTTCAACAGCACGTCGCCACAACCTGCGCCTGTCCATTTCAACACGGCAATGATCTCACCACCTGTTTCGTGGGACAAAAGTGCATACGGTGAAATGTGAGCGTATAGTATGCCTCTGTCTACCCCTTCGGGGATAAAGGCGTGACAATATGTATGTTTGTATGTATGTATTTATAGTAGATTATAGTTTACAGTCTATATAGTATTAGTGTTGACATTTTAAACTTCATTATAGTGACTATCGAGTTATCGACAATTTAAATCAGTCGGCATTACAATCTTAGACAGTTCAAGCTTAGATATAAAAATAAAAATAAGTATCCGTTAACATTATGGTATTCTATATGTATGACTTGTAATCTTTATGCCATTGAGTGAGATGCTAATAAATGTAATGATTTGTAATGGTTATTGTAAAAAAAAATATGCGTGAACATTTTAAGCTGGTATATCTAATGATTTATTCTGTTTGAACGTTTTGCGAAACTAAGAGTAGGGCATCAAACGTTATGCAGTTTTTTACGTGTCCTAAATAACAACGGAGCAATGGCAAAAAGGTTACGAGTACATGTAGAAAATAAAAATATCCAGACAGTTATATAATCGTACCGTTTCAGAGTTGTTAGGCTTTAAACATTAACTAATGATACGGCTTTAAACAATAACTAATGATACGGCTACGCTTAATGAATTACGTTTGCAGTTAAGCTTTGTGCAGCATTTTTTTTGAGTCACAAAAAATTGCCTAGGATTAAGGTCACGAAGAGTATTTCTAACAAAATAAAAAAGTAGCGTAAATTAAACAAAATGAAGGTAGATCTATGGTACATAAAGTAGTTAATAGTTTATGGAACTAAGTTCCTTAACGAGGCTCGGGTAGTGCGTATTAGTAGAAATCGTCGCGTAACGAAATTGACTGCTACAAGCAAATTTAATTTTCTATTTTTATTTTGTGTAGCACGCGTGGTGAAGGTTTCCCGTTCCCGTGTGAAGGTTTCCACAGGAACTTGTTCCTGGGATAAAAAGTAGCCTATGTGTCAGCTATATAATTGTAAAGTTTCATCAAAATCCCTTCAGTGGGTAGATTTTGCGTGAAAGAGTAACAAACATTCATCTATACTTACAAATTTCGCGTTTATAATATTAGTAGGATTTAACGCACAGGCGCACAATAAACAAGTCTTCGGTAGTACCTATAGTGGTCAATTATCTCCTATCGCCTATCACGCGGGGACCGAGGTTCGATTCCCGCCGGAGAGATTCTTTTCGTCATTTTTTGTCATGGAATATTGCACTGAGTATTCTCTCGACTTGTTATTATTTTATATTTTACAATAAAGATAATTTATGACTTCTTTTGTACTTTATTAAACGTATGGGCTTTCGTTCCTAAGGGGGGTACCCCGACCATATTTTTTTATACACAGCGTTTAGGCAATACTTCGCCCAGCTTTCAACTTAGTGTGCCCTTAATGGGACACATTGTATTACCGAAGAATAATATATGAAACTGCCAGGAACATGATAATCACAACCTAACATACCTTCGACACCGACACAACAAAGTTAATACCCATTTCATTGAAATTTACCAAAACTTTAAAATTTAAAAACAAATTCACTTGTAAGTAAGATCCACGGAGGACAGAAAGATTATTTTATTATTCTCGACTTGTTATTATTTTATATTTTACAATAAAGATAATTTATGACTTCTTTTGTACTTTATTAAACGTATGGGCTTTCGTTCCTAAGGGGGGTACCCCGACCATATTTTATTATTCTCTACTCATGTATCATGCAGTTTATTTTGGTAATATTCAACATTAATGTTTGAGAACTCTCTGACTAAACAAGATGAAAAATTTTCAATACTATTGTCTGAATTTGAAGGTGTTAAGTCCTCTATCATTTTTATTAGTGAAAAATATGACTCAATTGAGCAGAAAACACAGGATCTAACCTCTCGAGTCTGCAAACTTGAAGAATGTGCTGCGTCACCTCAGGCTATAGATCAGCGAATCGCTACGCTTGAAACCAAACTAGAAGCAGCTGAGCAAAAATCACGTAATTGCAACCTGAGAAACGTGGAGAAAACCTTGTCTCTATTATTGAAAATATTTCTACTCTAATCAAGCAACCATTGTCGCCGCGTGACATTGTCACTATACATCGTGTATCATTAATGAACCCAAAATCTACAAAACCAAAAAACATATTTGTCAAATTGGCCAGCCAAATACTTTGTGATAACTTTGTCGCGGCGGCACGTCTCAAAAAAGTATTACAACTGAGGAGCTGAAAATGAGTGGTATTTCTCAAAAAATATACATCAATGAACACCTTACGTTACAAAACAAGAAATTATTTCGACAAACTAGAGAGACTGCTAAACGGCACGGACATCGTTTTGTTTGGATCAAACAGGGCATTATTTTTATCCTTATCAGGTCAGAGGCAGATCTGTCTAAAATCAAACCATACCAACCTACTAAATGATATTATATATTATGTTGCATATGTCACGGTAAAACTACATTTGCGTACTAACTTTATTAAGACACTAAATGTATTCTCTGATGTGTTCATTGCTCTGTGTTGTTTACGCCATCCTTTATATTGGAGTGCATACATTTTTTTTACTGCAACCCACCTGTTTCAAAATGTAAATGCATATTATGTGTGCTGTAGCATTATTTTGAATTATTATCTAATAGTAATTAATAAGTGTGAAAAGAGTATTATAATAGTAATAACTATGAGCAGTATAGTATCTCGTAAATTAGGAATTAGAAGTGAAGTGTGTGAAATATTTCTTACGATGACCCTCGCACATCATATTATGTGTTTAAAAAACTTTAATCATAAAAGTTTTATACGTTTATTTAGCTGTTATTGCACAATAGTCGGGTTATATATTTATTGTGGTAATTTAATAGTAATAATTTGTAAATTGCTGATAACTTGTGATGTACGTCATCTCGACTACTGCCGATTAATGTTCATGTTTATTTTTTTTTTTTTTTTGCGATATGCTATTGAATTTGATGAAAATGGACTTGAGGCATTGTGGTAGCATCGTATACATAAGTAAATTTACCTCCCAATGGATAAGTGCAACTTGACTGTTATGTACCAGAATTGTCGTGGACTGCGAACCAAACTGCACAAGGTATTTATGAACATATTGTCAAATTCGTATGACGTAATCATTATCACAGAGACCTGGTTAATACCGAGCATAGCGGAGAGTGAGTTTATAGACGACCGTTACATAGTTTTTAGATGTGATCGTGATCGATGCGCCACGGCGAAGCTTGATGGAGGCGGAGTACTTATAGCTGTATTACGTACACTTAAACCGTCTAGTATTTTGGTGCGCCCCTCGCACGCTAGCATTGAGCACGTCGTGGTGCAGTTACCATCTTCGCAAACAAACAAACGCCATATCATAAGTGCAGTATACATACCGCCGGGAACTGTGGAGCTCGCGTATACGTCTCACTTTGACACCTTACAAAATCTCATTAATGATAATACTGTTGATACATTTTATTTGATAGGAGATTACAATTTACCAGGCATTAATTGGCTGGTAAGTGGTAGTTCTAATCATGCTGAGCCGCAGCCGACCGCACATATGGATACTCATTTGTGCAATTTTATCTCCATTAATGATATCCTCCAGTATAACACGTACAAAAATAATCTAGGGCGCATATTAGACTTATTTATGTCTAATGTTGACTGCGTTGCCAAGCCTTGCTTACCATTGGTGCCACTTAATATTGGAAATCCTCCGTTTACAGTATCAACTTCACTCACTACAAAATTTACACCATTGAAGCGAAATCTCTCTACTAGGCATAATTTTTTTAAAGCTGATTATGATTTAATTAATGGAGAATTGAGTACATTGAACTGGAATCAACTTCTAAGCAATCTCTCTGCTGAAGATTCAGTTGATCAATTTTATAATGAAATTTACAGCATAATTAAAACAAATATTCCACTCACGCGTATTAGAAACTCACGCTTTCTTTTGTGGTTCTCTCCTGCACTTATAAAAATCTTCAAGAAAAAAGAAAGAGCGTGGCATAAGTGGAAACTCTATGGTAACGCAGCGGACTATGAATGCTTCTCAGTTCTTAGAAAGCGTTTTAAATCTGAGTCTGGCAAATGTTATGATAGATTCATGAAATCGGTTGAAGATAGCATCCCACGTAGCATTAAGCATTTCTGGACTTATGTTACTAACCGAAAGGGCAGAGTTGAGTTGCCAGCCACCATGTATCTCGATAATATAAGCACAAGCAATCCAATTGAAGTTTGTAACTTGTTTTCCGTCTTTTTTACCTCCGTTTATGAGCCCTCACACTTAGATCCCAATGTATGGCAGCCGCCTAATTCATATTTGGAAAATTCTCCTTGTATCTCCGATATTTATGTGCCGAAAGAAATTATACATAAAGCAATAAAGGATCTAAACTTAAACAAAGGTGCTGGACCTGATGGTATACCACCAATTTTCATAAAGAGAACTGGGGAAAGTATAGTACTTCCACTATATATTATTTATAACAAGTGTCTAAGAGAGGGCACCTTCCCTGATATTTGGAAACGTGCACATATTACTCCAGTATTTAAGAGTGGTGACAAAAATAATGTACAAAATTATCGCCCAATATCAATACTTTGTACCCTATCGAAGCTCTTCGAGAGTCTAGTACATGGTATAATATATCCTCACATTCACAACATTATTATTCAACAACAACGCGGTTTTGTGAAGCGCCGGTCAACCAACACTAACCTTATGGTTTTCACTAACTTTTTATTCCATAGCATGGACAATAGAGCTCAAGTAGACGCAGTGTATACGGATTTTCGGAGGGCCTTTGATAGGGTTGACCACAAATTGCTTCTAGATAAAATTGCCTTTAATGGAATCCGTGGTAACTTGCTGCGTTGGTTTATGGCTTACGTATATAATAGGTCTCAAAAGGTAATTGCAAATGGTTTTCAATCTAGCTCTACAATCGTCACTTCCGGGGTTCCCCAGGGGTCCATTATGGGACCATTGCTCTTTACACTGTTCATTAATGACATTAAAAATTGTTTTATTCACTCTCAATTTCTCATGTACGCCGATGACATCAAAATATATAAGTCTTGTAGTAATAAGTATGACTGTATGCTTTTGCAGGAAGACCTTGACAGACTTACCAGGTACTGCTCCCATAATAAGCTTCAGCTTACTATTCCGAAATGCAATGTAACCACTTTCACAAAAAAAAATGTTACCATATTCGACTATGGCCTGCAGGGTGCCACATTGCAAAGAGTCGATTGTGTGCGGGATCTTGGAGTTGAAATAGACTCAAAATTACATTTCGATGTTCATATTAATAATATTATTAACAAAGCTTACCGGATGTTTGGGTTCATAATGAGGTCTTTGCGGGCCTTTAAAAGACCGTCCACTTTCCTAACGTTATACAAAACACTGGTGAGATCTCAGTTGGAGTTCGCTGTCCCGATTTGGTGTCCTATATTTGATGTTTATATACAAAGGTTGGAAATGGTCCAGAAAAAGTTCTTGCGATCTATGCACTACCGGTGCTTCAAGTCCAAAATATCATACACACAGTTGTTACAGCGATCGGAAAGCTGTCGGACCCGATGGAGTCCCCATCGAAGCCTGGAAGGCGATGGGTCCTTTTTAACCGCATACTCCTCAGCGGGCAGATCCCAAACCAATGGAGACTAAGTATTATTACTCCAGTCTTCAAAGGTAAGGGGTCAGTGCAGGAGTGCGGGAGCTACCGCGGTATTAAGGTGATGTCCCACACCATGAAGATCTTCGAGAGGATTATAGACTCTCGGATCCGGCAGGAGTGTACTCTCTCGGAGTGTCAATATGGGTTTCGCCCTGGTCATGGGACCACGGACCCTGTTTTTGCCCTGAGGGTTGTCGCAGAGAAATACAGGTCGAAGAACACGCCTCTGCACTGTTTGTTCCTAGATATGCAGAAGGCCTTCGACTGTGTTCCTCGTGCGATGATCTGGTGGGCACTGCGGTCCAAAGGAGTTCCAGAGGTCTATATTGACACTATCCGGGACATGTACTGTGACTCCGACTCAATGGTTCGGACTGCCGTTGGCGACACGAAACCCTTCCCCATCACCGTCGGGGTACACCAGGGTTCTGTCCTTAGTCCGCTTCTGTTCAGTGTAATATTAGACGAATTGTCGGACAGCATCAGAAACCCGCATGAGCAGCCTCCATGGTTGCTCATGTATGCTGACGATATTGCGCTGGCAGACGCGGACAGGGGCAGATTGGTGCGACGTGTAAAGGCGTGGAAGGAGACGCTTGAGAACGGCGGTCTGAAACTAAATGTGGCGAAGACCGAGTACTTGGCACTAAACTCGACAGATCCCACATCCGTCCGCATAGGCGGTGATTTGGTCGAGCGCACGGACCAGGTTAAATACTTGGGATCTGTTTTTCACACGTCCAGTGACATCGATTGCGATGTCAAGTCACGCATTGCTGCCGCGTGGGCCAAATGGCGGGAGATGACCGGTGTCATTTGTGACCCTAAAATGCCGATCCGGTTGAAGGGACAGGTCTACAAAACCATTATTAGACCTGTCCTTTTACATGGCAGTGAGACGTGGCCGATATTGGAGCGACACAAGCAGGAGCTGCGTGTCACGGAAATGAAGATGCTGCGGTGGATGTGTGGAGTCACGCGGATGGACCGCGTGAGGAACTCTCGCATCCGCGGCAGCCTTCACGTCCGTGACATTGCAGACAAGTTGCAAGAGTGTCGCCTTCGTTGGTATGGTCACGTCTTGCGGCAACCGCCGGGCTACGTAGGTAACAAATGTCTGGCCATGTCAGCCCCGCCGGGTCCCGGTAAGAGGGGAAGACCCAAGAAGTGCTGGCTTGACGTCGTAAGGGATGACATGCGTGCCAATGGTCTCACCACAGGGGATGCCGACGACCGTGCGAAGTGGAGGAGAAAATGTAGGAAAGCGGACCCCGGGCGTCGCGAGACGCAACTGGGACAGACGCTCGGATGATGATGATGAGTTGTTACAGCGATATGATCTTCTGAGCTTAGAATCTAGACGTAGTTTACTGATGGTCATGATGCTTCATGGTTTGTGCAATAACAGATTTGACTGTAATAATATCACTAATGACCTATGTTATGTGGTACCTAGAAATTCTATGATTCGTGAGGCGCGAGCGGCCCGTTTGTTTCACGCCGCAGGGTGCAGGACACACGCGGGTGATCGGGTTCCTCTCCGGAGTATCGTTGAGATGTATAACACACGCTTTATTGACTTAGACATTTTTGCACTTTCTGAAACTAAATTTAGAAGAATGGCAATTTTAAAATTAAAGAATTAGTTAGAGATTTTTTTTATTTTGTAAATATTTTTATTATTATTATTGGCGCATGTATGTACAGGCAAAATTGTAAGAAAAAAAAAATTATTCTGCGGACAATGGTGTGGGTTACATGTTTACTTAGTCGTAAGTTAAAATGTTAAACCTTAAGAGCTATATGTAACTGTTATTTGTCCCAATAAAGAAAAATAAAATAAAATAAAAAGTACTTTTAGCGCCATCTACTAGATTAAGCTATGTACTATTGTTATTCTGGATCATATTATAAAACAAAGTCGCTTTTCGCTGTATGTCCCTATGTATGCTTAGATCTTTAAATCTACGCAACGAATTACGATGCGGTTTTTTTTAATAGTTAGAGTGATTCATAAGGAAGGTTTTTATATATAATTTGTTAAGTTTTTGTATACATAGACTAAATTTGTTGGGGATGTCGGAAACGCTGCCTAAATATACCCTTTGAGATAATATAACAAAATAATGTCATCTTCAATACCCTTTGAGATATAACAAAATAATGTATGGTACAATTGTGTATCTAATGTAGGTCTACAAAAAAGTTCACTAAGATATATGTCAAAATAATGAGAATGTCAAATTCAAAAACCATAATTCGACCGGGCCATGCGGGCGAAGGTACTGGAGAGTGAAGAAGTAATCAACGAATTTGGAAAATGTTCATATCATAGATGGTCATACGATAAATTTAGTTATTACAGTGCCTAACTACGAAACTGGGTGGTCGTGAAATGTTATATTATGTATTTTATATAAAATATTGTATGTTTTCGTCATATATTATTGTGAAATTAATAAACGACGGCATTAAATGGGTGCAACGGGGTTCGAAATATGTCACGGGCGAAGTCAGGTCATCTAGTTACAAAATAAATTGATGCAGTCAATCTTAGAAAAGTCAACTTGTAGTTTTATTAGGTTATGGGCCCAGTCTCGATTTTTTTCGATATTCGACAAGTTTTAAATAGTGCACAGTTTTAAAAATTGTCGGGCAATCACTCAGTAAACGTTCCTAAGTTAAACGGACGTGAAAATGATGTCGATTGGATTGGGTGTTTGCGGTAGAAAATTTTCTCATTTTAGAAGGCGTCGACTTGAATAGTTCTATAAAGTTAGATATAACAAGCTACAAGAAAGCTATGGAAAAGATGGTTATGACCGATCTATATCTGTATATTCATATTCAAGGTGGAAGTTGAGTGTAAAGTTTGTGGACAAAACTAAAGTCATTGTTTAATGACTTTGGTTACACACGCAGGATTAGTTCATGTACCACATGGCACAGGCGATATACATACATATTTAAATCTTAATGATTTGTTTAAATTGAAGAATGGAGCTGTGGAAGGGGTTATATTCTCAGATAAAAATGGTGAAACTGAAAAAATTTGGTGTACTGTATTCTGTGTGGGTAAACAAGCAAAATTACCTTTCCCTTTAAGTTCAAGTATCCATACAGACTTATGTGGACCCATGGAGACAAAATCACTTGGTAAAATCACAAATATTTTCTAATATTCGTTGATGACTACAGCCGAATGTGTTTTGTTTACTTTTTAGAATCAAAACAGCAAGTTTTCCAGTACTTTAAAGAATTAAAAAAGTTTGTTGAGTATTGTCTGCTGTACGCTGATGATGCGGTGCTCATGGCTTCATCAGAATCGGACTTTCAGGCATTAGTCGCTAAAATGAAAGAGAACTGTGAAAGGAAGGGTTTTCGCTTGACTTCAATTAAAACTAAGGTTCTAGTATTAGAAAGAGATGACGTAAGAACTAAACGCGACATTTGGGTAAACCAGGAACGTCTTCTAGGGCAAGTGAATAAAATAGTGTATTTAGATTAAATTGAAGATGTGATTGGGATGTGGAACTGCGAGTAGCTGCCGGAGACAAGGTCACCGGTGCTTTGTCCCAATTAGTAAAGCGACAAAGCATCCTGAAAGAAGCACGACTGGCGATTCATAACGCAGTGCTACTGCCAACTTTGCTTAACGGTAGCGAAACCTGGGTATGTCAGCAGATGCATGAAAGTAAATTGAATGCTGTGGAGACGCGATCACTTCGAAAATTGTGCGGGCGAAACTTTGATCGACCGAATACGTAACGAAGTGTTACGCAATATGGCAGGTGTGAATGAAAGTGTCAGCGTTAAGCTAGAAAAGGGCTTGCACCGTTGGCTTGGACGCTTCCAACGAATGACTGAGGAACGATTGACGATGAATGTATATTGTGCGAAAGTAGTGGGTAGAAGAAGTCAGGCCGAGACTTACCTATGAAGACCACGTGATCTGATTGCTCTTTCTTTTAGGTAGTAGAGAATCAACAGTCCACAAAAGATTAAAACACTAAGATCGGACAATGGGGGTGAATTCTGTTCTACTGAAATGGCGAACTATTTAAAACAATATGGTATAGTTCATCTGAAAACCAGTGCATATTCTCCTGAACAGAATGGAGTATCTGAAATATATAACAGGTTTATAGTTGAGAAGGCACGTTACCTATTACTCGATAGCAATTTGGCTAAAAAGGTTCTGCGCAGAAGCAGTAAACACTGCTGTATACATAAAGAACAGATCGCCAACAATAGGACTAAGCTAGGATGTCACACCATATTAAATATAGATGGGCAAAAAGCCAAATATAAGTCATATACGTATCTTCGGAAGCCCAGTGATGGTTCACAAACCCATGGACAAGCGTAAAAAGTGGGACAAGAAGGCCAACAAGATGTTGCTAGTTGGTTATTCTTAAAGTACTTACAAAAGGTTATCGTCTAATTGACCCGCAGTCAAAGAAGATCATTATTGGTAATGATGTGGTTGTCATAGAAGACACAAATGATAGATCATTAACGACTATATTAATAGAGGATCAGCAGACAACGATAGAGAGCTTAGACAACAGTTTGTCAGATAGCTCAGTTGTAGAAGATAAAGTGATATTAAAACTACAAGTGTAATTTTCAACGCCGACTGCACAAATTTATTCTATGACGCATTTCGACAGCTCTCGCTAAGTTCTATTTATTTTAAAATGTTGAATTTATTATTGGAAGCCAAAGGTAGGTATTTTAGTGTAAAAAGCATTAATGGCAATAGTTATCTTATTCACACAAACACAATACAAGGTCACGATTTGCGTCTACTACCTACCTTCCTACTCTGTTTCGTGAGAAATAACTATCTCGCCATATGCATTGAGCCAAAACGTAATATTGGTTTAATGGCCATTGCGGCTTTGTAAGTCCTTTAAGTTTAAACGGTATTAGTTTTTAGGGCTCCGTACCTCAAAAGGAAAAAGCGGACCCGGCTAAGGGAATGCCCCAAGATGAGCCTCTCGGGGGGCCAGAAGTGCCTATGCCCGCTTCGAACGCCCTCTGACAACAGAGGGGGTGGACATCGATCGAGTGGGCACTAGAAGTCACCACAGAACAAACCGGGTTTGCCAGCGGCCAGACCGTCAATATGGACGGGGTCCCACGGAGTTTGGATTTTGGCTAAATAGCGCTGGGTAAAAAATGTCATAAAATAAAACATAAGAAAGATTTTCTGCAAAAATCAATCTTCTTACGACAGCCCTGTATAATTGTATTGGTTGCTTACCTTCATAGAAGTCGTAGGTGCACATAGTTCTGCCAGTGACAGTGTCATACGGGTCTTCAGGATCAGCCAGTGCCTTTAGTTCTCGCGCCAGTCGTTTGTCCAGCTTCGCCGGTCTACAGACTGACTTGCCCAGCACCAGCTATTGATAATAAAATGGTCTCAAATTCGAAAAAAAATTGTGGTGAATGGTACGTAAAATGGTTTCTGACCCGCGGTACACCAACTCCCGGGATATAAGTAGACATATATAAATCGAAAGTTAGAGATAGAGCTTGAAGCAATAGTTTGAATGTGACAACATAAGGTGCATCTCTGCCTGGTCTATGTGTGGTGATGTAGTCGTTTTATATAGGTAGCTATATATCATTTTCACGCAGAACCTATGATTGTAAGAGGAGAAGAAACACGTGCGCCGGCAGAGATTCCATGCTTTTATGGTTCGAGATAAGAAAGACCTGCTGAATCTTTCGATTTAGACACGATGGGTACACAGTGTGATACAGTTTAATTTGTTTCTAAACCCAACCTGCATTTGGAGACTGGAGTTCACTTTTATTTGGTTGCTAGGAGGAGCTATTGTTTGCTATTTAATTTTATGCATTGTTAGGAGCGATGCCTCGTCCGTTAATCGGCAGGTGCACCGCTTGCCGATGAGGTCGCTTCACCCCGGAGAGATTAGTGGGGCCCTTATACCCTCATGTATTCTAACGTAATAACTTATATTAAATTTTACAATCACAGAAATACATACTCGTCCTCTTATTACACGTGTAAAATACCACTACACCAATGAACTTACAGCTTTTCAATCTTATCTATCTACTGATAACATAATAGTAACATAATTTATTTCAAGGTGACTCCACTTTCTGATTGTGCAATATGACCAGTTCATGATTACATCATCATGAACTGATCATATTGCACTACATATTTTAGTCATCATCATCCGAGCGTCTGTCCCAGTTGCGTCTCGCCCGGGGTCCGCCTTCCTACTTTTTCTCCTCCACTTCGCACGGTCGTGTGCCTGTTTTGAGACCATGGGCAAGCATGTCATCCCTTGCGTCAAACCATCACTTCTTGTTTCTTCCCTCTTACCCGGCGGGGCGGACATGGCCAGACATTTGTTTCCCATGTAGCCCGGCGGTTGCCGCAAGACGTGACCATACCAACGAAGGCGACACTCTTGCAAACTATCTACAATGTCAATCCGCCGCAGCATCTTCATTTCTGTGACACGCAGCTTCTGCTTGTAAGAAAAAAAAAAACAACCCTCATGGCAAAAATAGGTTCCGTGGTCCCATGACTATGGCGAAACCCATATTGATAATCCGAGGAAGTATACTCCTGCCGGATCCGGGAGTCAAAATCCTCTCCAAGATCTTCATGGTGTTTTGAAGACTGAAGTAATGATACTTAGCCTCCATTGGTTTGCAATCTGCCCGCTGAGGAGAACGCAGTTGAAAAGGATTACTAAGACGCCTACACCGCGAGGCACAATCGCCTTCCAGACTTCGATGGGGACTCCATGGGTTCCGACAGCTTTCCGAATCATCATGCAGAGAAGAGCAATTTGGACTTCTGGCGGCGTTACCGGCGGCACTAGTCCCTGGTTCTTTTTTGTCTTGATATTTTAGTATTAGATAGATACTGCGAAGATCTACGTGATCTATAGGAACTTAATCTTGTGCACCTTCCGACCAACAAAATAGTTGTGAGGTGAAGCTGCACTGGCTTCCAGCAATGCCGAAATTATAATACCAAATCATAGCAGCTCCTAGCAGTAAATCAAATTAACGTCAGGCCCCAAATCCTTGCAACTTTAAAGACGCCAAGATAAAGAAATCCCATTCATTCACAAATTACGGCAAACACATTCGACTAACACAAGAAATACAATTATTTGAATTAACGGAAAAAATAAACTAAGTACTAAGTTAGCACTGAGTAAGGAATGTAGCTCACTTACTCACTCGCTCGCGCCCTAATAGAGAAAAAAGTAATACCACGTGTCAAGTTTACGTCCGGCTATATGCGAAAGTCGCATACGCGGCCTGCAGTTGTCTGCCATTCTACTGAAGTTATTATGGTAATCGTATGAATAAACGGTGCCGCCCTCTGGCACGCAAGGTTTGTATGAAATATATAGAGTAAGGTGTCTTTAGTAGGGCGAGAGTGTCATCATCGTCTGCGATTATTTTATTTACGTGAGCAAAAACTGAAATAAAAAGTTATAAATGACATACCAGCTCGAGGGCATTTTTCAATGCACCATCTACTGCCTCTTCCGATATGATGACCGTGCCACCCTCGTATCCAATGCCACCGCACGTACCAATCCTGAAGAACACTGGATCCCGCACTTTGGCGTGATACATTAGCTTGATCACTTCGTGCAGTAAGATCCCCACCGACGGGATTCCCATTCCATGCTGTGAACATATTTTTTACAAATAAGTAATGGAACTAGATCAGACGTTACCTGACGGTAATCCATCGTAGAACGACAATAAAGGAGAGACGCGCCCTTCTCCATTGTGGTACGACTTCTAAACCGATTATGCAATAATACTAAAACGGGAAGTGATAGAAACTTCAAAATCGTCTATGAATGTATTCATGGTGTCCTAAATCGAATGTCGCAAACCGTTTGTCTGTATCTTATATGATTTCTGAGAAATAGATACGTACAGACGGAGAACGGACATACTGAGTCGTTTTATAAGACTTTTCTAAACTTTAGGGTTTAAAAGTGTAAAATTTGATTAAAATAGTGCCACTGGTGCTAATACTATTGTTGAGACCACTAAACTAAAATTTCTCTAAAATATTCTATGTTTTATTAAGAGTTTGCCAAATGCTATTCTGTTATTACGTCGAGCTAAGCTTAGTTAGTTATAAAAGGCACTAAATTTGTATCTGACATCACTAAAAATAATTTTATGTGATAAAATTCAACAAAATGTGAAAAATGTACATAGACATTCCAATGTAAATACATGCCGAATAATAAGTTAGCCAGTATGTAAATACGTGTTGGGTTGAACTTTACTTTTGTGCAGTACATAAAAATTAAATGAAAATATTTTTATTCATGTAGGTCATCAAGTAACACTTATGTACGTCAAGATTATTGCTTCTTTTTTTTTATTTGGCTAAAAGAACACAACACAATACAATACTACATTTACATTTACAATTCTACATTTACTTTTACTGCCAGATTCGCAAAGCTACTTTTTTCTAACCGCCATATTAGTTAAATTTACATGATATTTGAACAAATTATGTAGTAATGAGTTTATATCAAAGTTTGTACAAAAAAAAATCAAATCAAAATGACAGCGTCTAGTTTCCAGTTCTAAGGGCAGCCTAACTTTAAGAAAAAGAATCTGGCAAGAATATCTATGGATAGTCTTTTTATATGTAGGTATGACTTACAATATTAAACTTACATTGTTCTTTTGAAATTATGTACGAACAGTCGACTAAACTTTGTTTGCCTTAAATTTAAAAAATATTATTTGTAATAATTGCTATGACAGCTATGAGATGACCAGTCTCAACAGACGGCACCCGTCATCATCATCCGAGCGTCTGTCCCAGTTGCGTCTCGCGACGCCCGGGGTCCGCTTTCCTACATTTTCTCCTCCACTTCGCACGGTCTTCGGCATCCCCTGTAGTGAGACCATTGGCACGCATATCATCCCTTACGACGTCAAGCCAGCACTTCTTGGGTCTTACCCTCTTACCGGACCCGGCGGGGCTGACATGGTCAGACATTTGTTACCTACGTAGCCCGGCGGTTGCCGCAAGACGTGACCATACCAACGAAGGCGACACTCTTGCAACTTGTCTGCAATGTCACGGACGTGAAGGCTGCCGCGGATGCGAGAGTTTCTCACGCGGTCCATCCGCGTGACCCCACACATCCACCGCAGCATCTTCATTTCCGTGACACGCAGCTCCTGCTTGTGTCGCTCCAATATCGGCCACGTCTCACTGCCATGTAAAAGGACAGGTCTAATAATGGTTTTGTAGACCTGTCCTTTCAACCGGATCGGCATTTTAGGGTCACAAATGACACCGGTCATCTCCCGCCATTTGGCCCACGCGGCAGCAATGCGTGACTTGACATCGCAATCGATGTCACTGGACGTGTGAAAAACAGATCCCAGGTATTTAACCTGGTCCGTGCGCTCGACCAAATCACCGCCTATGCGGACGGATGTGAGATCTGTCGAGTTTAGTGCCAAGTACTCGGTCTTCGCCACATTTAGTTTCAGACCGCCGTTCTCAAGCGTCTCCTTCCACGCCTTTACACGTCGCACCAATCTGCCCCTGTCCGCGTCTGCCAGCGCAATATCGTCAGCGTACATGAGCAACCATGGAGGCTGCTCATGCGGGTTTCTGATGCTGTCCGACAATTCGTCTAATATTACACTGAACAGAAGCGGACTAAGGACCGAACCCTGGTGTACCCCGACGGTGATGGGGAAGGGTTTCGTGTCGCCAACAGCAGTCCGAACCATTGAAACGGAGTCACAGTACATGTCCCGGATAGTGTCAATATAGACCTCTAAAACCACTTTGGACCGCTGTGCCCACCAGATCATCGCACGAGGAACACAGTCGAAGGCCTTCTGCATGTCTAGAAACAAACAGTGCAGAGGCGTGTTCTTCGATCTGTATTTCTCTGCGACAACCCTCAGGGCAAAAACAAGGTCCGTGGTCCCATAACCAGGGCGAAACCCATATTGACACTCCGAGAGGGTACACTCCTGCCGGATTCGAGAGTCTATAATCCTCTCGAAGATCTTCATGGTGTGGGACATCTCCTTAATACCGCGGTAGCTCCCGCACTCCTGCACTGACCCCTTACCTTTGAAGACTGGAGTAATAATACTCAGTCTCCATTGGTTTGGGATCTGCCCGCTGAGGAGTATGCGGTTAAAAAGGTTTACTAAGATGCCCACACCGCGAGGACCCATCGCCTTCCAGGCTTCGATAGGGACTCCATCGGGTCCGACAGCTTTCCGATTCTTCATGCGGCGAAGCGCAGTCAGGACTTCTCCAGGCGTTATCGGTGGCACTAGTCCCTGATTCGGAGGGAGGTCCGGAGGCTGCACCTCTTTGTGCTGTTTATTAAGCAGCTCGTGGAAGTACGAGCGCCATCTCTTCTTTACCGCGAGGTCTTCGCTTAACAGGTTGCCCTCAGGGTCTTTTACACAGCGACACTTGGATATATCCTGTGCCGCTTTGTCCCTGGAGCGCGCCAGTTTATAGATGAGCTTCTGCCCCTCCCACTTGCAGCCCTAGCCCACTTGCCACAGGAGTCGGGCGGGGCTCCTGCGCGCCGTTTTGCGGCGGCGCCCTATCCCTAGCAGCATTCCGTTTCTGACTGTTCATTTTTTTTTTTATTTCGGCGGGAGGCTTTTATGGGAGCGACGCCCTCAGACCTCCCAACCCCAGAGGGGAAAGCCGGCAACAGACGGCACCCGTATTATGGGGAATATGGCGACCCGACACATACGCCACCACTGCCAGGATACTTATGCAAGCATGTTATACTCAAACTGCACAGCAATTGGGACTAATCCCACCCGCATTCCCATTACTGTGACTCCTGTAAGCCAGAATCTACTGCAATGACCAAGACCACAAAAGTTACACCGAGCTCGATCTCGGTGAAGTCCCAGGAGAAGTTAGAATGTCTTGGAACCCGCAACGAAATTAATCAGAAGATAATTTGAGAAAGTTGGAAAAAGAACGTAACGCCTCTTCTCAGCGGGAGACCTGGAAAGCAACTATGTATAAATCCTATAGAAAAAGGGAAGCACCACGGTAATATTATAGTATATTACGGGTCCTATGTGAGCTATGTTTGATTCCAGTAATATGTTTGAGAGAAGCGTTGCACGAAAATTCAGACCTGATGCAACGAGATCCGCTTGGTAAACTACTCCTGATGTTACTTGTAAACTGCTTAGCATATTATATCGTTCCTTTCGCCAACTGCTACACTCCCAAAGTATGTAATGGGCGTTCTGATCATATTTGGCATCTATCTAAAGTGCACAGCTATCATTATAATGTCAAAATCAAAATTCTTAATGGAAGATGGGGATTTGGGATGAGGATAGCCAATATCAAGCATATTGAGACCATTCTGAATTACTTATGATGAGTAATAAAATTTATATCAATTTCATCCTTACTCCATATTGGTTAGAACACAAAAGAAGTAACATTTATGTAGCGCTTATTACTCTGCGAGCTATTTTGACTACTTTAGTTCTGTTTAGTTCTTCAAAGAGACTTAAAGCATAACTTGTTCCATAGGTACTGCCTACTAATAAGTGTGCATGTTTTGGCACTGTAAATCATACCTGAATTAATGCACTGGATGTAGACTTTTATCGTTATTAATGTCTGACATTAAAAAGCAAAGAAAAATACTGACGGTTCATAATTTGGTTATGACAGACGGTATTTTATTCCTACTAATTAAGATAAAATACTTTTATTACACCACTAAAATAATATTTACATAATATCAAAATACAGAATAATATACAAATCTTATTAACTCCCGTGATTGATCACGTTTGTTTTCGATTATTGCGATACTTACGCACAAACATTCTACAACATAAATATTTTTTTTATCTTATATTTAAATACTAAAATTTTCATATAACTTTATTTTTATAAGTTGCGGTGCGAGTAGATTATCTGCTAAGGATAATGCTACAGTTTCAAATGCCATCTCGATTTAGATTGTTACTAAAATATATTAAGTAAGTAATATTTTCTCGAACATGTATGGAAATACTGTCATTATATCGAAAAAAGAATATGCGAAGTATCGCATTTACTGCCAAAGAAAACGAAATTCATTGCTGGAGCGTTTTTCGAATTTGGATCATTTCAAAGCTCCAGTTCAATGTTGTATGAAACGGAGCGCTGCGGTTATTAGAACTCTTTAATTGGATTTCTTTTATCATTCTCCTTCAGCGGACGCATACTGTATTATTTTCTTAAATAAGTGCATTTTTCTGGTTTTATGTGTGGGAGTGTAGAATTCTGGGACATAAAAGTTGTCTCAACGTGCTATAAATAAATATTCTGTGACACTTTTTCACACAGTACAATCTAGCCCAAGCTAAGCTATAAGCTTGTGCTATGGGATCTAGAAAACTGATAAAGAAACTTAAATATTTCTAAATACATACATATATTATGCATAGGAAACACCCAAACTACAAAACAAACATTTCTGTATCCCACAAAAATTTGATTGATGAATGATTTGATGAATTTCTGACTCGCAAAATCGAATCCTAGATAGAGCTCAGCGCTGCAGTCGCAATACCATTATATTTTTTAGATTTTTCCTCTTGCTGCGTCACTGATTCTGTTTCACTGAAGGGAAATCAAAAATATTTTTTTTTAGTAGGTAATTGCCCCATATCGCAAATGTAACTTTTAATATTAATTAAATTAAATGTATTATTTAATAAGTCTGTTTTATTTCCCTAAATTCTATTGAGAAAAGCACTAATTATGCCTCGGCTGTAATGGCAATGGTATCTTGTATTAGTGGCCTGCAATTGCCTATTTCCAAGCCTTTGCAATAATGTACTACTTCTTAAACATGCATGGGAAAACTGTCAATATTTAGAAAAAAGAATAGGCGAAGTATCGCATTTACGGACAAAGATAATAATAAATAAAGATAATAATTGCAGGAGCGTTTTTTGAATTTGGAACATTAAACAGTATCAATGTTGTATGACGACGTGTTGGAGTTATTAGATACTCTTTGATAGGATTTATTTTATCATTCTCTTAGCGGCCTCTTACTGATTTATTTTCTAAAATAAGTGCATTTATTTTGTTTTATGTGTGGGATTGTTGGATTCTTGGACATAACAGTTGTGTCAATGTGCTATAAATAAATAAATATTCTTGGACACTTTTTCACACAGCACAATCTAGCCCAAACTAAGCTATAAGCTTGTGCTAGCGTGTGCTAACCAGACAACTGATAAAGAAACTACTCGTAAAATATTTCTAAATACATCCATATATTTTACATAGCAAACACTGAAACTCTGAAACAAACATTTATGGAACACACAAAAAAATATTCTAACCCGGAAATCGAACCTTAGAGCGGCAGTCGCATATAGGTATTTTTTTTAGATTTTCCATCTTGCTGCGTATAATCCAATCGACTAAACAGAAATCAAAAATATTTTCTTTTAGTAGGTAATTGCCCAATATGGCAAATGTAACTTTAAATATTAATTAAATTAAATGTATAATTTAATAATCTGTTAAATTGCCCTGCATTCTTTTGAGAAAAGCACTAATTATATGCCTCGACGGAAATGGCAATTGCCTGTCTCGTATTGCCTATTTCCCGGCCTTTGCAGTAATATACTAAGTATTATAGTCTGAAACATAGTAAAAGTTACAATAATATGTTTGGTTGAGATTATTACATCAAGTTTTAAAATTTAAGTGGCTAAGTCTAAGTTCATACTATATTATTTCAAATCCAAGAATTAATTAAAATCATTTAACTATTCCTAGTTGCCCGAAATGCTCTACCAAAGTCTGCGGCATCGCCAGTAGTGAGATAAGTCAAGCCAGCAACTCTTAGCATAATCTCATGAATTCTGGCATTTTCTTATACTTAATACGACAAACAAGCATTGTAACTCGCAATATCGTATTAAAAACTGAAGGCATTTACATGTTATTCGAAATCCCTAGGAGCGAGACCTCGGATGCGAGAGTTCTTCCACACAACCACCGCATTATTTTTATTGCTTCGATACGCAGCTTCAACAACTCCTAAGGTTTTATAGACCTGCCCCTTCAACCTGTACATGCGGTCCATCCAAACATTTACACATTATTACAAGTATTAGAAAACCCCCCTGAAACTAGATCCTAGCTACGGTGTTCGTATCCACATTTACTAATGTGCACTGAAAGCGATCCTAGCCTCGCTAGCTCAGTAATGATCACGAAGAATTTTATTTACAGCCTATTTTGATTCACCTACAAGACTAACGTTTATGACAAAAATTCACACGGTGAAATGAGGGCGAATATTATTCCTCTGCCACCCCTTCGGGAATGAAGGCGTGACTGATAAAATGCTAACATTTATTCCGGCATTAAAAAGTTCTACCTTGTTGACTATATCAAGTTTCATACAAATTCGTTAACTACGTTTTGTGTTTAA
Organism: Thumatha senex; assembly: GCA_948477245.1. NCBI lineage: Eukaryota > Metazoa > Arthropoda > Insecta > Lepidoptera > Erebidae > Thumatha > Thumatha senex. Next base: position 14,597,915 of record OX419731.1, on the reverse strand, counting down.
CATGAACTTATAGACGGACAGAAAGACAAAAAACACAAGAATCGCATATTTCTGTATCGATATCTTAACAGTCCTTATTCCATTTTTTGAAAATATACAGAATTCATGCCATTACGATCTTTTAATATTGTACGTACCTAAATACGTATGTTAATGTTATGATTTAAGTATAACCTATTAATTATAAATTAATAGATTAAATTATTATATTTAGATAAAGATTAATGGACCAATTAAATTATAAACACTAATTAAATAATATTATTATTCTACTATCAAGAGGCGCGGCAACAAACACTAAACGCTCATGCATAATAGGATAAACATTCAAAAACATCAAGTTTCGTCGACTGGTCTCACACTATATTTCCACTTTCTGTGTGTACTACTTTTACACACATCTTGCAATGTATCTAATTATTGTAGGCATTGAGTATTACAGGTCTCGTCAGGGTACAGCGTGGAAGTAGTTAGTCATTTAATTCAACCACGGGTGAAACCTACATCAGGCTCCGCAGTCTCTCACTAAGTTGAAATTATTTTTGGCCTAATTGTTATATTATTTAGCTGTAAACTTATAAAGAGAGAAATAAAGTTAGTGAAGTTGAAAAATAAATATTAACATATTATGTCATAGTGATATTAACATAGTGATAGTGCTCAGGACAAAAATGCACACGGTGAAATGTGGGCGTATAATATGCCTCTGCCACCCCTTCGGGTATACAGGCATAATTGATAAAAAAATATAGATAGTCTTGAAATGTATAATATTATTGACGTTCGCGTTACTTTGTGACCTAAATGAATAAAAATATTTTGATTTTTCAATACTAATCTTATTATGACTTACAATTTAACATATTATATTAAATTGTAGGTAATTGATAATATTGTAGTTATACTAAAGATAAAAAATGTCATATTATTATGTTGTAACGTTCGTAATATTCATGTAGATTTTCATCTTGGTCATTACTGGCGTGTCCATAACAGGAAATATTTAGCTAAGTTACTATAGGTAACTGGTGAAAATATTTGTTAAGTTATATTTATTAAATATTTTTAAACGAATTGACTTTCACGTGCTGGTCACTCCCAACTTTAACTAAATTATATAGCTGAAGAGTTTGTTTGGTTAAAAGTGTTCATGTCAGGAATTACTGGTTTGAATTGAGTCATTGTTTTTGTTTTGGATAGATCATATATCGATGAAGGCTACCCAGAAGAGCGGAACCGTAATCATAAATGTCGACAAATATTAACAAAGGTATTCAATGGGTGGCACCGGAGTTAGAAGTATGTCACAAGCGAAACCGCGGGGCCCAGATAGATTATAGATAAAACTTTCACTGTTTTAGTGTGTTTGCAAACCGTTAACAAAATTGTTCTCAAAGTGTCAATAGTCATTACTTGCACATAAATTATTTAGGATCATTTTGTTAGAGGCAGCGCCGTGCCGTTTAGCCCAAATTAAGCTAATATTCGCTTGTGCTTATTTACCCATCCTTTCGTTATTGAAATAACTATTAGCACTAATATAATTAAAAATATAATCTGTCAATCTACAAGCGTATTATTTCAATTTTTTTTTTGATATTATATAGAATAAATAATTTACATCGTAATATACCTAACTACATTTTATTTACGTAGGTACGTAATATCTGATAGATAATGTCATTCTGATAATTATACTTATACTTAGGTCAGGGACTAGTAAGATAAAACATCAATAAAATTGAATATAAACATTAAAAATTTATAAAATCGCTGTGACATAATATGGATTTATGAACAATAAGATGAGCACCGCGGCTTTGCCCGTGACGTACTCTGATCCATTAGAATTCTTAAAAACAGGATAAATGGCATGCAGGAGTACTCGTGTGTCACCGCTTTATGCTCAAGTTCGGACAAAGAGTATTCTTTTGATCCACACCGCGAAGTTTTACTTAAAATAAAGCGTTTTTATGTTAAAACTGAAATTAAAACCTTCACAAGCTATGAATATATCTGATATCTAATATCTAATTAATACATACCTACTTGATTGTTGCGAATATCGTGGCGGAACACGAGGGTTCCTGCATGCCTTTTCTCTTGTTTTTACGATTTCTAATGGCTCGGATTAGGTATGTCACGGGCGAAGCCGCGGTGCTCATCTTGTTGTTCATAAATCCATATTATGTCACAATGATTTTATACATATTTAATGTTTATATTCAATTTTATTGATATTTTACATGTCGTAATTTTATAATATATATTTATCACGCCTTATCCCCGAAGGGCAGAGGCCGATGGCAGAGGCATATTATATTTATTTACTTACTTGCATATTTATTTACTTTGGACAGTTGGACAGTCGAATTCGACACAAATGGACAGTCGCAGGCTGTGGCGGGCCTTCAACTTGGCTTAACGACTAATAATATATGAAAATTTACACAATTTGTTAACATTTATGATTACTGCTCCACACTCCTGCGTAGTCGCATGATGAGATTTATCATTCTTCGATAAATGGGCAATCCAATTCAAAAATAAGTTTTCAATTGGCATCAGTAGTTTCTGAGATTAGCGCAATCAAGTAAACTAAAATATCATCAGCTTTATAATATTAGTATTCATAGATTTACATATTTTTGCCTGACGAGGCAGCTAGAGAGTATACCCGATGACATGTGGGCATAATATTTTGTCTCACGTAATAGGTGGTGAACCTTTTACCGTGTTGAAACTGACAGGAACAGGTTTTGACTACCTGCTGTGGAATTTGTAAGCCACCCTTATGACTTTTAACTTAAGGTAACTTAACGTATCATTGTTACTGGCAGTCAAGACCGCGGCTTAACGTGACTTCCGAAGCTTAGACACGCTCATAAATATAAAATGCCACAAATGCAATTGCAAATGGTGTTCAATTGGTATTGGCGTTTAATTCACAATGAATTACAAAAATGATTGACATTCAATTAAAGTTAAACCAATGGAATGTTATCAGTTGCGATAGTGAGTATATAGTATAGTTTCTTTAACAATCAATAAATGCCTTAACCACACCGTCCTTTATTATCGGTCCTACGATATCAGATAAGTACACAAGTTTTACAGGGTCGGTGCCGCAACTCTGGTGTTGCAAAACGTCCATAGGCTACGTTGACCACTTTCCATCAGGTGGGTCGAATGCTTGTCTTCTACCTCGGCGGTATAAAAAAAAACAATAGTCAGTGTCACTTTAAGCCCAGACTTATGATACAGTAAAACTTTCGCCTTTTTGCAACAGCGTCAATCGTTTGACCTTGCAACTCGCAACTTCATTACATGAGCAATGGTATTCTGCAAGATAATTTTAAAATCTCGACGTAGAATTAGCGGTGAGCTTTCTAATGATACTGCATAGAATGGCGTAGGTATTTGCTGCTCTCAAATTGATGAATAAAAACAGCTAACACGATTAAGATTGTATGCCATAGTATATTTGTTGGTGTCTATCTTTTAAATATGACACTTCGTTTTTATTTCCCATATGAATATCAAGGTTTTCTTGCTTTTGTTATCTTAGATAAACAGTTATCGTTTTTCTTCAAAAACATAACTATTATAACTAAATGGTCTTTTTAAAATGCTTCTAATCCTTTTAGACAAATGGTCTAAACTATACCTACGTATCATTTACATCACAATAAAAAAACATAATGATATTTTAAAACCGCAATTTAAAGCTTAAAAACATCGGACAGTTGCCAATCGGACTATCGCATCGAGGGTTCCGTATTAAAAGTTCTGTAAATATTTTCTATGAAATAACCACAAATGTTTAATTTTGATATTGTTTGCTTTACTTATAGTATAATATAATACGGTATTACTTGCCAAATTTCATAATTCTAGGTAAACGGAAAATACCTTATAAATGTTGATTCCCTTTAAATAAACGTTTTTTGAGGCATAAACTTTAGTATCTTTCTATATCTTTCTTCATTAACCTATAAGTTTGATTTTCAAAGTTTTTTAAAGGGACGGAGTTTTTTTTCAACTCGATATTTCCTCGCCGTGCCGAGATAAAGGGTCTTGACACACAGACTGACGGACGTACAGATAACTAAGTTATAATAATAGGATTCCATTTTTCCATTTAAGTACGGAACCCTAAAAACCTTAAGAAAATAAGATTTGGTAATGTGTTTTCATATAGTTTTGAATGTATAATTAGGTACGTACGCTGATGCTAAGTACAGGTCCAACTTTGTACATAGAGTATCTGTAGGAGAAGTGGCTGATATCCTGTAGTGTGGTACCGGTCGGCAACTTGTGTCCAATCTCGGCCATGATATTGTACGCAAACTGCTCCATCCGCTTGGGGGTGCCACCCATGCATACAAACTGCGGACAACATTGACTTATTGTAGCATTGTAGCATTGTCTATCTTCATTAAATCTTGACCATAGAGAAGAGACCATCAATCTAGAATCTAAGGTCCGTATTCCACAACGTTTTTCAAAACTCAATCAACGCTTGAGGCTAGTTTATGCCTTATAAAATCTACTCTCAAGCGTCGATTGAGTATTGAGAAACGTTCTGGAATACGGCCCTAAATGTAATGCGATTTCATGAATTCAATTCGTTCATGCATCAGATTTATGTACACAATCACATTTGTCGACGTTAGAACCATAGTGATCTAAGTGACATTTTTACCAAAACTGAGGTTATTACACAATGGCATAGAACATAATTCTTCCATGATCTAAGTTTATTTCAGTGCTTACTTTCTTGAGAGATCACATAATTTTTATTTTTTAACATACTAATGTGCTCTAGATCACTCTTGTTCCTACATTGTCAGTTGTAGTTATTTCTCTGGTACAATGGCAATTTCTCTCAATGTGTTATGTGTGGGATAGTAAAAAGTGACCGTTTCAGTCTTTAATCTGAATAAAAGTGACGCACTTGTGACTTTTAATCTGGTTTCAAACTGAATTTATTTTTAATCATCACAAGCCATGTAGGTGCATATAAATTGTCCGAACAAATTTAACAATTTCCAGGCGGTCGGTCGCTCTATAGTCAACAACATTTGTTATAAAATAGTTATACGGTTGCATGATCTCAAATTACATGATTAGGTACCTATTTAATTTGAATCCTGTATTAGGTATACTGACCTTGTTACAAGCATTCATGTTCAGTACAGCAACTACAAGTTACCTAAATAAATTATTTTTAAAATGTAGGAAAATATCATATGAAGACCGCGTGAGCAGATTGCTCAAAAATGGAAAAGTCAAAAGTACTCGGATACCCAGACGTGCTTGTATGATGCTGATGATATCCAGAAGCGATTGATGAATCTTCAAGAAGCGAAAGAAGTATACATGGATCGCGAAGCCTGGCAATCTGTCCTCTCTGACTACCCCGTCAGAGATCCAGCGTAAAGATAGATAGATAGATAGAAAAATATCAAACGCATCATAATTTCTTCTAAAACTGTAGTATAGAAGAGTAATATCTAAGGTTTTACTAAAAAAAGAGGAAAATGTCTCAGTTGTGGTACCTTCACGTCACCAAACATTTCAACCAGGTCATGGGAGCCACTGCCGAGTGCCAGATGATATAAGATATCTTGGTCCATGAGCTCGATGTTCGGGTTTCGCAGTCGCACTGTGCCATCGGGATACCTGTGACACAAAAAGATCGTAAAAAACACATAAAGTAAATAATTTCGTTTATTTACTCTTCATTCCGAGGAAACTCACTCAAATCTTTTTTACTTGTCCTCAAGTGAAAATTACTTCACACTAGTAATTATATATTGAATGGTTATATTTCTTATTCACCTCGACAAATTTAGTAGTATTGATTATTTGAGTTTGTCAACGGTCAACTCCTGGACATAAGCAAATGAAATATCCCCACGTATAATAAAAAAAAAAGTTTGTTGATGGTCGAGATCTAATAAAAAAGGACAGTCTTTATTTGTTACTTTAGTTTATACTTATTATTACAGAGTAAACATTTTAACCTAACAATGATTCTGACATCTGCGTCATCGTGTTCAACGCTGTTCTGTTTTAATTCTCCGAATTCAGTGCTATCTTCGAGTTTCCTGTGCGAACTAAGACTGCCATTGGAATATCCCTGTAACGACTGCCCATTCTTTTCGCATCCATTTTGATGCTGACTCAAGACCTTTGCGTCCAATTCGCAGTTGTCCGGCATTTTCTTCTAGTTTCTGAAAATCTAAATAAAAAAAAATGTTTTTTAGGTAATTCGATAATGTAGGAACATATGTAATGAATACCTAATTCATTACAAAATACTCAATAACATATCAAGATTGTATAAGAAAAACAAACATTGCTTATCACATCGTTACACAATTACATCATTTCGTGTAAGGCTCATGAATGAATTATACGCTACGAGTGATAAAACAGCGTTGATTAAGTATGAAGAGAAGTTAGATATAATGTATATTTGCAAACAACCTTCAAGGTAAGTTTTAATCGATAAAGATAGATAAAGAAATTGCAAAGAATTGTGTGTAACCACTAGCTAGAACTATGACCAATAGCAGGATAATAATAAATTAATACAATATTACCGTAGTTAGTTTGTAAGGATGGCTTCCTATATGAATCACAGTTTTTATAGGTGAATTTTGTTCAAAACTCAGCTACGAAAACTGAGCCTAATTGGTTCTACGAGTAAAAATGTAACAATCTATATTCATCATAGTTTTAAATTTACGAGCTACATGTATTTAGAGATTCTGTTTTTAAAAACATATATAATTAATTATTTAAATCTAAATTAGGGGTAATGTAGCAAACGTTATTACATATATTGAAACCATCTAATTCTTATACTTTTAGAAAAAAGTTTTCATTTGATAAACGACTAACGCGAAGTTTTTGAATATTACAGTTTAAGTAACGATGTTGCACTTACAAATTTTAATATTATTTGCACAGAATAACTAAGTAAAGGTAAACTTTTTGGCATGGCAATAGTTTATTTTAAAGTTAACATTTATCAATAAAATTAAAATTAAGTAACATAAATAATTAAATTTCATAAATTAATAAGGGAAAATAAAATTTAATTCTAGCTATACCTACTTTAATTAAATCTCGTGTTTAACTTACCTTGTAATATACTACCTATATTCTGAACAGTTTAAAACACTTATTAACCACTATTCTTAAATAAAACGAAGATCAATTTTTCTGTCACGTACGACTTTGTCAACTTTAGAACAACGAATGATGAATGAACTTAGTAAGGAACGATATTAGCTTAACCGATTTCCGAAAATGCCGGGGAATTCCTTAAAAGCAAACACTTCGCGATTGTACTAGGTAGCTCTGTACTCAAAAGTACACACTCTCAATCACATTCAAATAGTAATCGTAAAATTATAAATTATATGCGTGCATGTGCTCTCAAATTGAAGGCTCGTGTTGCAATGATGAAATTGCATGAAATGAACCGCTGTACGCTACCAAGGTTACTCAATTACACTCACATCTTGGGCTTCAATTTATTGGGGAATTACGATGGTGATTCATGGAGTTATTTCGGGAAAGTATGAATTAACACTTAAGCCTATCTTATCGAAATCAAGCGCCGTAACTATCAAGAAATGCTTCTCTGATTCTAAAGGTAAAAACGTATAGGGTAAAAAAATAAAAAAGTTTGCAAATACCACCACTTAGGAGAGTTATGTTAGAGCCAGAAAATATTGCAAATGGTTGTGTATCCCTTTCGATGTTTTGATTTATGTAGACAATAAAGTCAAACGGTATTCAATATACAAACTAACCCCAGCTTTGCCCGTGACAAAGTTCTATAAACTTACCCCTTTCGGGATGGAATTTACCATAATCCTTTCTTAATGGGTGTCTACATTGTAAAGTTATTATTGCCCCAAAAATGTAAAGTTTTTAGGTCTAAGGGTTTAAGCTTTATTAAAGTACCTAGATAAAGATTATAAAATTTGGGTGCGTAAACGGGTTCGACACACCGTAAGTCCACCTCATTCACAAACTAGCATAGTATGTAGGACGAAGAGAGGTCATCAAACGTTAATAATTTCCAGGAAATTGAAATTATAAATAAAGAATTAGCCAAATAAACATTCCCATTCCCAGGAAATCCAAATTGTAACAAAAGAATTAGCCAAACTATAAAAAACTAAAGGTAGCCCTAATCCTAGTAATATTATAAACGCGAAAGTTTGTAAGTACGGATGTTTTTACTCTTTAACGCATTATCTACTGAATGGATTTTGATGAAACTTTACAATAATATAGCTTACACATCAGAATAACATATAGGCTACTTTTATCCCGGGAACAAGTACCTGTGGGAAACGGGAAACATAACCATACGTGCGGAGCCGCCGGCGTCAATTAGTCTTTTATATTTTTAGCGTTAAGTCCAATGTATTAATATCAACTATATTAATCAATAGCTGGAATTTTTAAATTATTGATTGTTCTAACAAACGGAAGTGGATTCAGGGCCGAATCGAAGACAAAAATGTCAAGGACCTTTAGAAAGTAGAGTAGCCTGTGGTATATGTGGTATTTAAGGTTTGTGAGGTGTATTACATACTAAACGGGCTGCTACTACTAAATACTAATTAGTCGGGCTATCCCGAAATTCACACGTGATTATAACCGTTTAGTTCGTAATAATGAACAACGCTCATTTATTATTGTGAGAGTAAGAAAGTTTAGGCTTTTAATTTTAATTGGATATTTTCAGTAAACAGTTTATCGGAAAGGGTAATTCGGCATTCGAGTCTACACTTAACTATGAGCACTATGAGGAACGATTTTTACCAGACCCAAACAAGGTAGCTCAAATGTCAGTGTCAGTACCTACCTACCTAATTAGTTCCGCATAACACTCAACCTACTTCTATCTATTATAAATTGTAATAAGTTATTTGGCAAAATCTTTTTAATAACAAGATTTTATGCGAGTGCTCCTGACGCAAAGTGTGAGAGTAAAAACCCTGCCCTGGCGAACAGTGCGATGATAGAAAGTAGCCGTGGGCATCATAAGCCGTTGGTCCCGGTTGCCAATAAAATGGCAGTCGTTAAGCCAAGTTGAAGGCCTTATGGGCGGCTTAAAAACTTTCAACAGCGGGTCGCCGCAGCCTGCGTCTCTATTTCAACACGGCAATGGGCTCACCACCTATTACGTGGGACAGGAATACACATGGTGAAAAGTGGGCATACAATATGTATGCCTCTGCCACCCCTTCGGGGATAAGGCGTGATAGATGAATCATATCCGGCATAAGGTATATTACAGTACACGCTTAAGGAGGCGCGTCTACACTGCCTGCTAGTAGAGGATCGTTGACAATCCTCATAGCACACTTTTATACCTAACAAAAGGTGCTGGTATTCAGGAACACCAGCCCAAAAGTGTGATTTGTACTCCATGTGTAGCCCCTTTTGCGACTTATAGAGAAACAGTTTTTGCTCCGCTTAAAAGTACTTCCGCGCCCTGTTGAGCACAAAACTAAAAAAAATTGGAAAATCCAAAAGTGCACGCCTCACACGCTTTTATAATATTATAAAAAAAAATAGAATTACAAGCTTACAAACTTTGCTATGAATTATCGCGTAGGGGTTATGAAATAAATAAAGTAAAGATAATAACAATTAAACCACATCGAATCTGACCGTGAAAATTGAAAGGATTCTATTCCTAAAATACTGAAGCGTAAGAGAAAAATAAAGACTTGATTAGTAAAGTATTTCGGTCGTTTTCGTGTTAACAAGAAAATATATAAGCTAATACTGGCATTTTGTAAGGAAAAGGATTTGTTTGTGGCGAACACAATGTTCAACCACAAACAAATTCATATGTATACGAGGAGATGTAAGTCAAAGAGAAGCATGATAGATCTATTCCTAATGGATAGTCGGCTCCGTAAACAGGTGATGGACACAAGGGTTTATCGAGGCACTGAGCTGGGATCAGACCACTACCTAGTCATAACTAGGATTAGGGGTCTGTTCGCGGGTTGGCGTCATCGTACCGAGTGTCCTGAACCTGAGCCGACTTATAGCATCAAAAGCTGGAAGCTGCAGGATGCATCCATTAGGGATAAATATAATGAAAGGGTAGCCGAAAAGCTTGGCGATGTCAATGTAAGCAGTGAGAATGTGGAAAGTGTATGGCAGAACCTTAGGGATAGTATGATAAATGCCGCTGTGGAAGTGTGTGGAGAAACGAAAAGAGGCAGTAGTAATAAGCGTGATGCATGGTGGAATGAGGAAGTGAAAGAAGCAGTTCGAATGAAGAAGAAAGCATGGCTAGACTACTTAGCCTCGCAGAATGATTTTAATATGAAAGAGAGATACAAGCTGCAGAAAGTTAACACGAAGGCACTTATAGAAGAAGCTCGTGAAAGGTGCAGAATGAAAGCGGATGAAAGGTTGTCGTCCAATTTCCGGGATAATGCCAAGCTCTTCTGGAAAGAGGTAGGCAAGGCCCGGAGTTGTTCGGCAATCTGCAGTATGAATAAAGTGCTTAGTGTTAACAATGACGTCCTAACAGACCAAAGTGACGTCCTGCAGAGATGGAGTGAATATTATGGAAAGATATATGCAAGAAAAGACAGAGATGCCACATCGGGAAGTGGAGCTCACTTCGATGCTCCGGATCCCGATGTCATTGAAGTCATTAGTATGAAAGAAATAGAACAAGCGATAAGAAGTATGAAATGTGGTAAGGCTGCGGGAAAAGACAGAGTCACTGCTGAGATGATCAAGTACGGTGGGTCGCGTGTCTGGGACACACTATGTCTGTTATGCAACTTGTGCTGGCGGACGGGTGAGGTCCCAGATGACTGGCGAGTAGCAGTTGTAGTACCTATTTACAAAGGGAAAGGCTCGCGCCTAAACTGCTCCAGCTACAGGGCGATCAGCTTGGTCAGCTTAGCTAGTAAGGTGTATGCAAAGGTTATAACGGCACGAATGCAAGAAAAGTCTGAAAGGTATTTATGGGAGGCTCAATGCGGATTCCGACGTGGAAGAGGTTGCATGGATCAAGTGTTTTCTCTCCGCATGATCGCGGAAAAGTTTCTGGCTCTTAGCCAGAAGGTTTTCTGCGCTTTTGTGGATCTAGAGAAAGCATTTGATAACGTTGTGAGAGAAACGCTGTGGGACTTGCTGCCAGGATATGGTGTGGACGGCTCGCTACTGCGGGCAATACAGTCGCTTTATAGGGACTGTAAGGCTTGCGTGCGAGTAGGGGGGGATGTGTCACCTCTTTTTGATGTCTGTACAGGCGTCAAACAGGGATGTGTCATGTCCGCCTGGCTGTTCATAGTGTATCTGGACAGTTGCCTGCAGAAGTTGAAAGATTTTAATATGGGTGTGAATTTGGGTGACTTTACAGTAAACTGTCTGCTGTACGCTGATGATGCGGTGCTCATGGCCTCATCAGAAGCCGACCTTCAGGCATTAGTCACTAATATGAAAGAGGGGTGTAAAAGTAAGGGTCTCCGCTTGAATGCAAGTAAAACTAAGGTTCTAGTATTTGAAAGAGGTGACGTAAGAACTAAATGCGAGATTAGGGTAAACCAGGAACGTCTAGAGCAAGTGAATGAAATTGTGTATTTAGGAAGTATGTTTAGCGCGCATGGAAGATGTGATTCGGATGTGGAACGGCGAGTAGCTGCCGGAAACAAAGTTAACGGTGCTTTGTCCCAGTTAGTAAAGCGACAAAGCATCGTAAAAGAAGCACGACTGGCGATTCATAACGCAGTGCTAGTGCCAACTTTGCTTTACGGTAGTGAAACCTGGGTATGTCAGCAGATGCATGAAAGTAAATTGAATGCTGTGGAGATGCGATCACTTCGAAAGTTGTGCGGCGTTACCTTGGCTGGCCGAATACGTAACGAAGTGATACGCAATTTGGCAGGCTTGAATGAAAGTGTCAGCGTTAAGCTGGAAAAGGGCGTGCTCCGTTGGTTTGGACACGTCCAACGAATGAGTGAGGAACGATTGACGAAGAATATATATTGTTCAAAAGTAGAGGGTAGAAGGAGTCAGGGTAGGCCGAGACTTACATATGAAGACCACGTGAGCAGATTGCTCAAAAACGGAAAGGTCAAAAGTACTCGGATACCCAGACGTGCGTGTATGAAGCGATTGATGAATCTCGAAGAAGCGAAAGAAGTATGCATGGATCGCGAAGCCTGGCGATCTGTCCTCTCTGACTACCCCGTCAGGGATACAGCGTGAAGATAGTTAGTTAAGAAAATATATATATATATTGTATAGTAGCAGTGCATTAAAAATAATAAATCCGCCACCTTGATCATGTTCGATTGAGAATGACGTACACACCTAATCCTGCATTGTCATCCAAACTAAACGTGTATACTAAATTCCAGCTTAATGGGTAAATTTTTACCCTAGAAGCTTCATCTAACTAGGTCCATCTATAACACATTAGTCTAAGGTTAAAACCTAAAATCTGCTTTAAAATTAAGTTGCAAGATTTCGTTTACTTTTTAAAGTTTACGAACGAATCGTAAACTTTAAAAACTGACGTCATTTCGACATAGATATTAAAGATAATATTAAAATAGAAAATACTAACTCTACTCAATAACTATTTGTATTTTGATTTGAAATCCTTGATTTATTTTCTTCGTTTCTGTTTATTTGTTCGACATTGATGCAAAACTCAGTGTGTAATTTTCATAAGATTTTATAAGCTTTAATGCTTTCTGTATGTTTTACCAAAATTGGTCGAACGGACGATTTCATGGAGTTTGAAGTCTGATTTACTTTATAGAAACACTGTGCCTACGTTAAAAACGTCAGACGTATCTGTTATAGGATTCCTAAATTTCGGATTTTATGGACGGAGACGCAGCTGTCTGCTAATTATGTGAATATATATACTGTATTATATCACATAATTAGCAGACGGCTGCGGCCCAAATGTAATGTATAATAATTAAAGAATTAATTTTGTCCCTGTTCGGGGAATCAAATTGTAGTAAATAAAAAATATTTATTTATCTATCACGCCTTATCCCCGAAGGGGTGGCAGAGGCACATATATTATATGCCCACTTTTCACCATGTGTATTCCTGTCCCACGTAATAGGTGGTGAGCCCATTGCCGTGTTGAAATAGACAGAAGCAGATTGTTGCTAACTGCTGTTAAAATTTTTAAGCCGCCTTTAAGGCCTTCAACTTAGCTTAACTACTGCCATTTTATTGGCAACCGGGACCAACGGCTTAACGTGCCTTCCGAAGCACGGAACTGGGGTGGGTCTAAAGGGCCGAATAAATTTAGTAAAATGTGTCTATTTTAGATGTTAAAATTTGGAAGAAATTTTGAACCCGTTGTCTTAACGTTAGCCGTTGCCGTTGCTGGTAACAAAAAGGCTAAAAGGTCTTATATGCTAGACACTAATTAGCATGATCAATTAAAGTCCTGGTAGTCTCGGACTGAATAAAATAAAAAATTATTGATGTATTTTCCCTGATTGTGAGCGAAAAATGCAATATATTAGAGAGATTAACGCGTCTTGTTAGGGGTACTAAGGGCTGTATTCCAGAACGTTTCTCAATACTCAAGTAACGCTTGAGAGTACATTTTATAAAGCAAAAGCTAACTTACAAACAAAAGAATAGTTAAGTTCAGGCGCCAGATGGGTTTGATGTATACTGTATTATATCACATAATTAGCAAACGGATGCGGCTCCGAAGTGCGTTTTTGTCGTTTTGCTGTATAACCTACAGCAAAACAACAAAAACCAGTTGCAAAGTTCAGGACGACTTAAGTTATCTCCTAGATGTTCTGTTGTGATGTGATGTTGCACAATGCGTCTGGAGCGCTAACATTTATAATTGTATGGTTTTATAAGTTTACATTTGAGAGCTTGAGATACTTGAATGATTTTAGTTGCATTGGGAGTGGAATCAGTGGGGAATGACTCAAATAGGTTAAAATAGCAATTTCTAAATCTTTATTACAAATTAGTGGCGTTATTAGTGTAGTTCTATATATTTAAGAATCTTAGAAATGCAGCGGACAATGTCATTATTAAAAATACCTATCTTGCAATTTGTCAATCCCTCCTCACATACTGTATAACTGTCTGGGGTGGAGCTGCGATGTCATTCATGCTTCCTCTTAAACGTGCTTAAAGAATGTTAGAGGTCTCACATTTTTTTCATTTTGTTTACCCTACAGTTGCCTTATATAACACCTACGAGGTTCTCATGGTCCGACATCAATGTATCCTCTACGCTATACCACAGAATAAGTAATACGTAGCTATACTTAAAAAGCATTCTGAAATTAATTACACTCCTCACAACCATTCAAAAAACGGAGAAACCTAGAGAGAGAGAGAGAGAGAGCGAGAGAGAGCGAGAGACGCATACACACACACACACACTTACACACTATGCAAAATAAAGATATTTTTATTAATAGATACAGAATTTGTGTCAAAATTGTGTCATGCTGGAACTTACTTTACCAAAACTTAAGTCCTAACTCACCAACGACGTTGTGAAAACCTTCACAAGAGCAGTCATGAGAACCAACTTAATTAGTAAAGCTTATTAGTTCAATGCCATTGCTCATTGTACGGAAATACTAAGCTCATAGTAACAACTTACAGAATTTAATGTCTTTACCTACTTATACTAGTATTATAAAAAGGACGCATAGACACTGGCACCCTTACGGGGTTGAGGGGTCGGAGGGCAACAATGCCGAAAATCAAATGCCGTACAGTAATTGCTCCCAGCTACCAAATAGAAGTGAATCCTAGGATCCAAATTCAAGTAAGATTAGAAAGTAACTGGAATTTACACTAAGATGAAGAAGAAGACTGTATTATACGTTACACTCTTTCTATTTTGTACTACGCGGTAGAGGCATATTAATAACAATTAGCTAATAACAAAGTCATAGATATTGGTGGTGAGAGTCTCATCTCATAACGCTGTCGGTTTGTCATGGTAGTCAGGGTAAAGCTTGAATATACACACGATGTTTCACCACAGCCTCAGAAAACAATTGCAAGTCAGCTAAAGGAGGAACTGTACCTACCTACCTAATGGTAAAGGTTATGAATGGCGTTCTTAGAAAGCGGTCATTCCCTCTAAGAATAAACGCAAATGTGACAAAGACCTGTATTTATAAAACAATGATTGCGAACAAGTTCTAAAGAAGGCAGGTTTATTTTTTGGTGGTCCGGTGCATATTTTGCTGCTGAATGCCAGATCCTTATGGAATAAGTGTCTGGTAGTATCTTTTCTTATTTTTGACCGACTTCAAAACAGAAGGGTGTATTTACTTAATTCATAGGAATATTTTTTTTGTACTAAAGTAATTGAAATTTGCTTACATATAATTCCAAGATACAATCCAGTCAGTTTAGTTCTGTTACCTGTTATAAGTTAGTTATTAGCCTGTATTAAAGATGAATACCTAGTTCCCTCCCTCCGGTGTAAATGATATACCTATGAGTATGTTAGTAGTTGCCGCCGTAACTGTAGCTAAAGGCCCTATGGTCTAGTATCATAAACATAATAATGATGAATCCTATGTCAAATGAAAACAAGTAGTAGGAAACGGTATCTCTTTTGTAGGTATTGTGTCTTTGGGCTAGCCCAGACTGTAAATCAGTTGACTTAAAAATATATGCCGTCGAACATATTACCTCTTCCTTTTTCGAAGTCGGTTAAAAAGTGGGCTGAGGTCTTTACCAACATACACAACTGTTAGCTCAACAGACGGCAATCATCTTAAAAGTACCTACTATTAGATGATTAATTGAATAGAACTGAGGAGAGGAACACTGAGGAGCTTCTAGATAAACTTGAGAGGTTGCAAAATTTATGTATACGCTTCATATTTAATCTTAGAAAGTATGATCATGTTTCCCATCTTCGCAAAAAACTCAAGTGGCTCCCAATCCGCCTTCGCCGTAACACTCGAATTCTCTGCCTCCTTTTCAATATCCTTTACAATCCTTCCTCACCTACCTACCTAAGGGAGCGGTTCACGTTTGTTCGCTCTGCCGATGCTTCTTGCAGATCAAATCTACGTTCCAACCTAAAGTTTCCAAATCATAGAACCAATTTCTGCTCCTACTCCTTTACTGTGCATGCGGTCAGATTGTGGAACTCAATTCCACCTATTATCAGAGACAGCAAATCTGTTACTACTTTTAAGAGGAAAGTCCGTGAACACTATCTCTCTACACTGTAAATCAATTTTATTTATATGTTTATAAATATTTAATTAGTATTTATTTATATGTGTAAGTATATTTATTTGGTATTTATTTATCTTATTTTATATTTATTTGTTGTTATATATTATATAGTGTTATTTAGTTACGCTCTTTTGTATGTGTGTTAATTTTATTTTCTATCTTTGCTCTCTTACTTACACACTTTTACTTATTATTTTCCTATTTCACGTTCTCCTATTGTCGGTCTGCTGGGAGATATTTCTTTTAGAAATAAGCAGTACCATTGTACCTATGTGTCCTTCAACTATTGATATATGTTACCTAGTGTGTACATAAATAAATAAATAAATAAATAAATAGAATCCCAGAATCCGTAGTAAAATGATTATATTGTCATCAAATATCAGGAAATGACTTAACTTGGTGTTAGTATAAAAAAAATTGCTATCCATATAATTTATGAATGTAGGGTCTCGTAAAACTAATAATTTAGGTTGACCAGCAATGATTTGGGTCAGGTTTGCTTTGTTTATAGAATCAACAACGCTCTACCCATACATAACGATCCATTTAGGTAATAACTGAATTACACACAATCAGGTAAACTGTGTAGCATCATAACTTAATTATTTTAACATCATAACATGACTTAAAACATGTTTTAAATAAAAACAAATTTTAAAATATTAATTGCATCTTATATTAAATCCGATTCACAAGTATTAAAAATGCTGGGAGAGGCCAATGACTTTATATGAAGCTTTTGTATGTATTTAGGTAAAATTTCATCAAACAACACATTTCTTAACAATAAACGTATTTAGGGTAAAAATCAGGCATAGAAATAATCATTGGTTCCACCCTATTTTAGACCTCTGAATCGCATTCGTTGAAACGCGGGCAAGAGAAATGTAGAGATAGAATCGATGATACTTACTCATCGCGAAGTTCGTCTTTATCGAAAGACATTGTCGCTTGCAGTTTAAATTCACAAACACTGCAGTTTTAAATAAAGAACGCGTTGGACAATTCGCTATCAACAGTGAAACGGATCGATGGGTATAGCGATGGTAGCATGTGGTGCACGACTGTCGGTATCAGATGTCGAAGGTTTTCAGTAGGGCGCGGGCGGGCTGGGAAAAAAGGGTCTGCGCGGTGAATTTGCGCGTAGACCGCTTCTCACTGCCGTCTGGTTGAAATTCAGTTCCATTATAACATTTTATTTTCATTTTAATTATGTAAACGAAAACTAATGTAATTACTGGCGATTAAGAAAGAGTGGCTATGAGGTTTTAATGCCAGGTCCTTCCTCAGGCTCTACCTATTGCTTTGCGAATCTGGCAGTAAATGTAGGAGCAATAATCTTGACGTTCATAAGTGTTACTTTGGGACCCACATGAATAAAGATATTTTCATTTGATGATCTGTTTCTTATCAAGTCTGCTGATACAAGCGATATATCAAACAAACGTAAAAAACTATCACCAAATAGGTATTCAACATTAATGACGAATATTTAATAATACCAACTAACCGCTAAAAGCATAATGTAAATTAATACTTACCTGAATCATGAATTTTGTTCGTAAATTCTAAAGGAACAGTTTCCTCTACATATATTACATATCCCATATATTTTTCTACTGGTTGAAGTTCGGTGACTGGTGGTTAATTATTGGAATTAAGGTACGCTTTATGGCGCAATGTACTCGTAGTGTATACGCTATATTGCTATTATTATTACGGTTCGCTTGACCCGCACCTGTATCACCAGCGCTACAATCTAACCAAACCACGTTAAACTTATTTTTCATTTAATAAAAAATATACCTACCATAATAAAAGCGTTAGTGTATCAAAGTGTGTGCCTACTAAATATATTTCATACATATAAACATATTGTCACGCCTTTATCCCCGAAGAGGTAGGCAGAGGCATACTATATTTCACCTTAATCATTTTTGTCCCACGTAACAGGTGGTGAGCCCATAGCAGTGTTGAAAATGGACAGGTGCAGGCTGTGGCGACCTGCTGATCAAATTTTTCAAGCAGCCCATAAGGCCTTCAACCAGGCTCATCCAAGGACTCCCTATAGCGAATGTTGCTTAACGCACTGATCGTTTACAGAACACTGAGTCATCGGGGCCACGAGGATACACTTATTACTACAGGGGAAATTATATTTCATCTGTGGTAATAAGTGTACCTAATCGTATAAGTCTGTGTGTCGCCCCTGACACGTAGCCTCTGACAGTACGGCATGGTATTTTTTTTACGTGTGGAAATCCTCATTGATGCTATGCCGGACTCTTACCGACTAAAACCACACGGCGCCCTTCCATTTGTCTATGGCCAGGAGTCCCAGGTAAGCCCTCGGGAGGATAGCCACAGGGCTCCCAGCAGTACTAGGCGTGCTTAAGATATTGCGAAGCGAAGGGCAAAAATAGCGATTGGATGATGATTATAGAACTTAACTATCTTCACGCTGTATCCCTGACGGGGAATTCAGAAAGGCCAGATCGCCAGGCTTCGCGAGTGAAGCGAAGTGTCTTACAAATATTTATTTAATGTATTAAAATTTGCGCGTTTGTCGACATTTACGACTACTGCTCCGCTCTCCAGGGTAGTAGCGAGATGATATATAGCCTATAGCCTTCCTCGACAAACGGGCTAGCCAACACAAAATTCGACCACTAGATTAGCGCATTCAACCAAACTAACAAACAAACTCTTCAGCAATATATGGTATACATAGTTGACCTCCTGACGCCGGAAGAAGAAAGAAGTACTGGCTGCGAAATATCAGGGAGTGGACGGGGATCAGTTCTGTCGAGGAATTGTTTCGCCTCGCCTTAGATAAGGAGAAGTACAGAAAGTTAGCCGCCAACCTTCAATAATGAAGGGGCACTTAAAGAAGTTGACGCCCGCGGCTCCGCACGCGAAGTGATGTTTTCCCGTTTCCCACAAGAACTTGTTCCCGGGATAAAAAGTAGACTAAGCTATATTATTGTAAAGTTTTTTCGAATCCATTCAGTAGGTTTTGCGTTAAAGAGTACCAAACATCCATACTTACAAACTTTCACTTTTATAATATTAGTAGGATTAAAATTATAGATTTCATTTATTCTCTATTATCTAGTGTATTCCCAGTTGTCAATAAAACCTGTAGTTGGAACCTGGAATCCACTTTTATTAGCTGCTAGAAGCAAGTTTTGTTTGGTTTTTGGTTTTTGGCATCATCGGGAACGACTGGGGTCCCACACTACGACCTTCAAACTAGTTGCAACCTCTTAAGGGCGCCTGGGTCGCGTGACCTCTTCTGTTAGTCAGCTGAATTAGTTACTAAAAACAGGTAGTGAAAAAACAGAGTTATATGCTTACACACTTTATTTCAGAATAGTTTAATTTAATTCAGTACATACAGATACTTCACAATCGGATGATTAATAAAAGTACCTACTTTTATCATAACATCCGTAATATTATGTTTATTAATTATAAATTTCATATATACATAATTTTATAGTCATAAAATTTAAAATACTGTAAAATTACCACTAAAATAATATTACTATATAAATATTTTAACCAAAGGTTTGTAGCAAAAATAATTTCTTCAAAATAAAAGGTATCTAAAATGTATAGAATTGGATGAATTTATAATTGTTATTAAAATAAATGTGTAAAATAACTAATTAAAGCTTAGTTGAGTAAGTAAAATATGCATGTAATAAAATTTTGGCAAGTAGCAAGCGGAAATGGTCTAACTATTGAATTCATAATTTTACTTAAAAACACTACGAGTTTAAATCGAGCTCAGTTTCTAAAAGCCTCGTTCCGGCTTTAAGCATTTACTTCAAACATTACTATTGAACGCGAGTATGAGATTTATGCTAAAATAATTAGACTACTGACTAGTAGACGAAATGTACCTAAGCTTATTTTGTATATTATTAGCACACCTGACCACAAGAAATTCTAATGGAGAGATCACAAATGACCTCTGGAGCACGGACTTACAAAAGTACGGACATCATTTCACACAATTGTAGTGAAGCTGCAATGTCATACATTTTTTTTGTTTTACAAGTCCTATACCACACTCTGATTCTGAAACACATGAGATGAGTCAACAGCCATACCTACCTCGTCAATTGCACGCATACACGTTAATGACAGGCCATTTTCATGCTTCACCCATGATAAGTCAAGGTTACGTCCCTATTTTTTTTAGGTCCATGCTCTGAATAATAATAACCTAAAACGAATACTAAAATTGGAAGATTACACTATTACGTTATCCTAATTAAACGCAACCCCGTATAGGTACGCGCGAATAAAGGATGCGACCATGGATCAGCATAACAATTTAAAAAATTCGCTGTAGTTTCGGAAGTCGTATCCTGTCAATTAGGACACCCTTGAACATCCATATATGTTGTATCGCTAGTTCGTGCGATCTTACGATGAAAGCGATTCATGTTTAATTAGAACAACGCCTATGAAGGTAGTGTAGAGTAGTGGAAGGGTTTCTAACACAGATATGATTAATACGTTAATTGTAACCATACACATTGACCTTAACGCTGGACTCCATACATATCTAAGAAATCCATAAAGAAAGGACACTGTTATTTCTCGTGTATCATAGCGCCATAGTAAATACATAATGTAATAGACAATACTGATTAAAATAAAAACAAATCATTTTCTCTTTAATTATGTAAACGAAAAATATATAATTGCTGGCGATTAAAAAAGAGTAGCCATGAGTTTTATTGTCAGGTTCTTCCTTAGGCTCTACGGCTTTGCGAATCTGGCAGTAAATGTAAATGTAGAAGCAATAATCTTGACATACATAAGTGTTACTTTGTGACCTATATGAATAAAGATATTTTCATTTTCAAATGTCTCAGAAAAACTAAATTTAAAAATTATTCTCCATGTCCAGAGCTTTTTTTAAATTGCGAATTCCAAGAAACGATTTTACTTTTTACAAGACTTTTATAAACTTGCAATTTATCTATGTTTGTTCGACAACTAAATTATGAAGTAGATATACCGATTCAGTAGATTTTTTGTATACGTTTAGATGACAATGCGTGGTTAGCTGTGTGACGTCATTCTAAATCCAACATGGTTGAACTCTTAAGATGGTGGACTAGTTATTCTTATATCAATATGGCGGACTACTAAAAATTACAGATTTTAAAGCTTTGCTACAATGCGTGTATCAAAATTTTTAACTGTTAATTTATTGTTTGATAATATGCAACATTTAATCATGTTATTGTTACATAAGTTCCGGTAGACAGTCTCGCGGCTAACAGCGCGAAAATTGCGAAGGTCAAATAACTTCAGTAGAATATGTAGGAACACATAATATAATCGATAGTGTATTAAGTCCAGCGAATTTGTTTATTGAAGGTCATTGGAAATTCATGACAACTTTCATTTGTAAAATAACAAATACACATGATAAAGTGATGCTTTATAGATAAATCTTATTTGACAGCTAAGTTTTAAAACCAATCTTAAAACTACAGTCCTCACAATTTCAAAGATGTATGACTACTGTCAATTTAGTATCGTTTCTTCGAGAGAAAGAGAATATTATGGAACTGTCATTTTGTCAGATAGCAACTTTTAAATTGTTAGAACTATATCTTATGTTCGTCTATATATGGTACTTGTTACACAAACGGACTCCATGACTAACTGAAGTCTTATTGGATAAATAACATACCTAGATTAAGGCGCTTCACCGAGAAAAAATTATTTGTTTTTTTTTTTCTTTTGAATTATTGAGATTTCCTACTCTGTGTCATCATCCATTTACAACAACCACCCAGAGAGACACAAGCTCACGTAACTAAGAAGTTAACTGTGATAAGCTTTGCGTCTGCGCAGTATTTTGCTCGAAGAAGCAGCGAAAATAACTCCAGAAATCGAAATCAATGTAGTCACTACAAATCGCATAATTATAATTATTATACACATAAATAATGTCTTTTTACGTATAGTCTTAACACAAGACGTTGATAGCAATTAAACGACAACTACCGTTAAACTCAGAGTAACTAAATAAGGGGTGCTTGAGATCTAAACTTAAGCACCGCTTAAGTAATCATTAAACGTCTCTAAGTAGAGGTTGTTTTATAAAACCATAGAGCAACGCGGTTGGATCACATCTTCGAAGGATTCCGCCATTCATCCAACAATAATCAGTCAAATTATATGTATCGATTGACAGCACTAGGGGATATATTTTCCGTGTTGTGTCTATGCATAAAACATATCTACTAATAGACCTTGGTCATCGTGCAAAATTTGTATATGTCATACTAAGCATTGTATTTGTCGATAATTAGGCTATTATAAAACGATAAGAAGACCCTAGAATAATTTATTTCATCTCGACATATTTGTAGCTACGCAAGTGCAAACTCAACTATCACATGGGATCAAAATTGGACTAAAAATATCAATAACTCCAGTCAGCGGCAATATAAGTTCTAAATTCAACTTATAAATCAGACTAATAAAGATAGTTTTTCCTAGGAAATATAGCATGCGGTTCTTTGTAGTTGGGGTCAGGCTGGTTGCGGTAGCGACGGGCGAGCCACACGGCGAATAACTGAAAATATAACCACTCAATTATAAACTGACTTTCTATTTACGAAGGTATGTACTACGTTATGTATTTTCAATAGTTTCTATATCACATCACAAGAATTTCTTTAGAGTTGAACCACACAGTTGGCACAGAGTGGCCGTCGACACAATGGACATGCCAAATGAAGCTAGATGCACGTTGATTATTGGGTTTACCATTGGCTTGTTAGATCAACGTTTTCAGTACATTTGCTTATAAAGTTAGTAAGTATTACAGCGTACCAGCAAAGCGACTCAAAGATCGATTCGGTAATATATATTTTGACAGGTAAGAAAATCTGTAAAAGTTCTCGGTGGTCGACTCAATGACAGATTAGTCAATGCAATATATATCAAGATGTCGTTCGATTAGCTATCGATAAATTCTAAATCGTCGCATTGTCCAATTTGGTAGAAAAGTACCTGCCTGTCTGCTGTTCCACTAATATGGAACCGTTCATTTGTCTAATAGTGAGCATGAGATTTGAAAACAAAGAAGGATGAGTGGGCAAAAGTATATTCAAAATAGCTCAGATGTATTTTTTTTTTATAATTAGCTCATCAGATGACTCTGTTCGGCCTGATTCGAAGTCATTAATGCGTGCTCGTAGTGAATACTTCAGAAGTTAGACAGTTAACTATAATAAAGAATAAACAGTCATTTGGTATCTTATTTCATGTGGCATGACCCTCGTACATTATAAGATTAAATCGCACCAATTCCGGTGAAGTAATAAAGAATTGTGAAACATGCAATACAAGACCCAAGCAAGTGTATGCAAAGCATGCAATGCATTAAAAATAAATAACAGAATTAGGACTATTTAATGTTTATTTTATACATCAGCTTCATAGAAAGCGCCGGAGAAAGATTCAGACCTGTAATTCTATTCTGGGGAACATTTTTAAATATCTACGCTGAATTTGTGATGAGAATGACATTCAGTGTGGAGGTTTGAAAATGTTGCAATGCTGGAGTGTACTGTCAAACTTGCTACCTTTCATCATTTTGAGACTGTGTCGATGTTGCATCGCGTTTGGGTGAGTCTCTCACGCAGTATCGGTATGCGGGGTCTTGGCGACTGCTCGCTGATACAGTTCCGCTATTTGAAAAGTAACTCAGTCCCGGCTTCTGGCATTTTAAGTGAGCGGGGGGAGCGCTCGGTCGCTGCAATGGTTTCTAAAAAGCTACTAAGTCGCCGGTTGCGAATACTAAAAGAGGCTAGTCTGCGGAGGCCCTTAGCAAAACTCAGTACTTATGCTGAATTTGGATTATTTGGATTAGTACCATAAACTCCCCTCTCTATATTTCTTATTCTACACCATCGGCTTCCAGTCGAAAATGCCATCGACTATCTATCTTTCTATCTTCACGCTGTACCCCTTACGGGGTAGTCAGTTAGGACAGATCGCCAGGCTTCGCGATCCATGCATACTTCTTTCGCTTCCTGCAGATTCATTAATCGCTTCATACATGCACGTCTGGGTATCCGAGTACTTTAAAAAAGGAGCTTTAAAGGGCGTGCTCCGTTGGTTTGGACACGTCCAACCAATAAGTGAGGAGCGACTAAATGGTGTCGCTAAATTACCTTGAACAACATCACCTCTTGGATCGAAGTGACGCGAATCAAAAGAAAGAAGAAACATTTAAGATAAAACATAAACGTTATACGACATTGCATTACAAAGGCAAGACGATTCAGTAACATTACGACCAACCTAGAAATATACCTACACATGGCAACATAATTAAAGCAGGCATAACGGTATCCATAGATGATGCGCGTTACAAAATGCTACTAAGCCCCATCCATTTACTGATATTAAAGCAACGTATTACCTATCTACCGGTACCGACAAGGCCTTTTTAACAAGTGAAACATGTTATTAAATGCTATTCCTACTATTAAGGTATTGTTTATAAAGCATTGTACGCTTCATCATATTTTTAAATACTGATTACTGTAGCAGCGGCGTAGCTCATAGACGATTAACGACCAGAGGTATTACATTCGCGTTAACTTTTTAATATTTTCACTGATCTAAATTATGTTAAAAATGCAACGCATTACTGAAGAAAGAAGTGTTAAAAAATATTAAGTATTTACGTTTCAGATTCTGTGTTGTTCAGTGTAAGCGAAGTTATTACATGCTGATATTAAATAACTATAGCAATCTTCGGTCCTATTACACACTTAAATTTTTAAAGCAACCGAAATCTGGAAAATATATAATTTTTCCTACATTAAAAGCCAAATGCACAGTAAAGCTGCATGCGCACATCAAACAGTTCCCATGCAACACAAAGCAAAACACCATCCACCTCATGTTACTGATAAGAGTCCACATCGTCCAGCTATTCACAGAAATGCACTGGGATTAGCCCGCGGATCCTTTTGGTTACGATATCTTACGGTCAACCATACACCCAGAAACTGCAAATTAATCGTCCTATTGTTAGTCACAGATGCAAGCTACATATTGTTATACTTTAACCATGGCATACAGTGTTCAGTAAAAACACACAAACCATAAACACATGCGCCATAAGTAGAGACCGGACTCCCTGAAAAACCCACTGCCCGTGTGCGTTGTATGCGATTGTGTCGTCAACGCGCTCCAGTCTCAAATTATTGCGCATGGTTATTATCTTATAATTATGTACTGTACTCCTATCATGGCCTTGTGAACTCGTTCTTCTCAAGGGTACTTTCGTTTTGGTCAAATTTATCTGCTATTTCAATTATCTATAGTCTACATTGCCATGCCAGGAGTGCAGGTAATTTCTCATCAACATAGCCATTTTGCAAAAAGTTATAACAAATTAGTTAGTTCATTGTTCAAATTTTAATTTTTCAACTACATTGTATGCCTGGTTTTGTTCAAAGTTTTTATTTTTAATATTACATGTTTGATGTGATAATAGGAAATTGTAAAAACTAGCATACAAAGAACGTGTAATGTTAATTATAATAAAAGAGAGAATAGAAATAGAGGTTAATATTATATTAACAGTCATGCTACTTTCATAAATAAAGTATCTGGCTACCTACATGCAGTGATAGTTGAATAACAAAACAATACTATAGTTCATTTACATATTAGTGTGTATGAGTTGATATGGAACTGATTTACTATGCTTAAGTAATTTATGATATTAAGAAATTAGTATAGCTTGTATTGCAACGTAGGACAGTTGTAAAACACATTAAAAAAAGCAATTACGGAATTATGTAATATTATTATACAGTGTAGTACTAGACATATTATTGGACCGGGTATTATTACCCAATCCAATAATGTCAAGTTCTCCTCTGGATCTGCTACTTTTGTGAGGTTAATGTTTGGCTTTCTCTGAACACCTACATCTGCTGTACTGAGTAACAGTGTTACTGTGGGTGTTTCCCAAGAACTGCAGTGTCCTCGGGATTGAACTGGGAGAAAGGTTACTTTGGGCAGCGATTTCTTCCACGCTATGGATATGAGACACCTAATACCTTGTAGAAATACGTCTTTATAGTTCTACTACTAAAAGCTACCGCCAAAAGGTTGAAATTTCTGCCGCTCAATCTAGAAGCGTTAGAAAGACGTGTGATCACCTGGAGTCAGCGCAGTTCAACAAGATGTTGGAAATCAAGGAGTTGTAACCCCACTGAAATTATGGTTATGTTTGACAGAAATTGATTCATTCATAAATACGCATTAGGCGACTTGCCGGGGGCCATAATTGCCAACATTTCAGGTTTCTGTGTCTAGATCCAGAATAAGACCATAAATACTATCTGCATCTCCATTTGTGGAAACTGCAATGCGCGGAAGCGAGAGCGGTAACTGTCGCACTCACACACC
Organism: Thumatha senex; assembly: GCA_948477245.1. Taxonomy (NCBI): domain Eukaryota; kingdom Metazoa; phylum Arthropoda; class Insecta; order Lepidoptera; family Erebidae; genus Thumatha; species Thumatha senex. Next base: position 14,571,137 of record OX419731.1, on the reverse strand, counting down.
GATTTAGTCTTTATAAATTGGTAAGTCAAATACTTTGCTGGTGTCTATCGAAAGCAGGAGAATATAGTACAGAGAGTAAAATAGTCCTAAAGGATCGTGCGATAGAGAGTGTCAAAGTGCGTTTAACAAAGCGTGGATTTATTTTCATAGTCTAAAATTAACTTTTGAAATTAAATATAGGTTCGATTTCTTGTTAAATGAGATACTAATTCAGAAATTTTTTCTTCGTTTTACACAATTAAAAACACAAGATATCAGTTTTTTTTTTAGTTATTCATTCGGTCTATATCTATTAACCTAGGTATTTAATCTTTGATTATCTCTAACGTCCAACTATAATGATAGTACAGTATTAAAGCAAAAGATACAGATTGACGTACCTCCGTGAAACTGAAGAATAAGCCGATACCGCCGCACAGTTTGAATGCATAGTCAATAGTTTCCTTCAGCTGTTCCATACAAGGCCCACATTGACAGTGAAGGGGATCCAAAGCGTTCCGGCAACATATTTCCTGAAATTATGAATAATTTGCTTTACAATAAATATAAAACTTAACCATGTTCACGCTGTATTCTTGGCAGGGAAGTCAGAGAGGGTAGATCGCTAGACTTCGCGATACATGCATACTTCTTTCGCATCCTGCAGATTCATTAATCGCTTCATACTTGAACGTCTGAGTACCGAGTACTTTTAACATTTCTGTTTTCGAGCAATCTGCTCAAAAACGGAAATGACAAAAGTGAACGTGGTCTTGACTCCTACACCCTCTACTTTTGCACAATATATATTCTTCGTCAATCATTACTTACTCATCATCATCTATATATCATCAAATTAACCCAACTTGTGAAATATAGAGATTCGTATTTTTACTTCTAGGTCTTTAACCGCCTGATCTTTAAGAATTAGATCTTTAATTATATTTTAGTATGCATGAAACGCGAAGCCTGGCGATCTGTTCTCTCTGACCACCCCGTCAGCGATACAGCGTGAAGATAGTTATCTTTAAGAATTACAGCTAAGAGCGCTATCTAAGGTCACGGCAGGTGTCAAACGAAAAAAAGAAGCGTAAAATCTAAGAAGAATGCTTCTTAGTCGAAAATCTATCCAACTCTAGATCTGGTTCAAGACCTGGAGTTAGTTACTGTAAATATGTTATTACTATAGTCGTATACATCTGTCGCAGATAGGAACGAGTGAAAATATTACTGCGCCTATTCACTACTTCCTATTTGCAGCTCTAAAACAATTTAAAATATACACTAATTGCAATAAAATGTCCGCCATTGCGAAGACAATGTGGGGAATAAAGGGTGCTAGACTTAACTGCTTGTTTACATTTTAAATATAGACTTAATTTTTATATCGCAATGGCGTAGGTGGAATTGACGCAGTACAAACTACAAATACGCAAGCGAGATAAACGTCGTTACGATAACAGCCGTCAGAAATAGACCGAATTTACTCACACATACAATCAACCACCATGCTAACTTAATAGGAATATCATCAAAATTACTTACGTCAACAGTTTTACACGAAGGATGAGCGGAAGTACCATTCTCAGACAGTCTGTTCTGGAATCCACAGCACCCAAACCTCTCTTGTACCTGTTCCTTTACTTCTGGAGTTACACGATTCCAACCCTATGGAATAAAGTATCAGTGATATACATCCTACTCTACTACTACTAGGTTTGCTACTCTTTCACGCAATAACTACTGAATGGATTTTGATGAAATTTTACAATAATATAGCTTGCTTACACATCAGAACAACACATAGGCTACATTTCATCCCGGGAACAAGTTCCAGTAGGAAACGGGAACAAGTTCCAGTAGGAAACGGGAACAGTAAAATTTCACCACTCAGGTCAAGCGACCGTGTGTCAACTAGTAATATAAATATGTACATTATACCACAGGGGATGCCGACGACCGTGCGAAGTGGTGGAGAAAATGTTTTGAAAGCGGACCCTGGGGTTTGCGAGCCGCAACTAGGACAGAGGCTCGGATGATGATGATGAGATTATTTTATCAGAATGGGTCAGCACCCAGAAAAAGGAGAAGTGGTAATTTTTATTTAAAAATCCTTTTTACTTCAAAATCTAAGAAAATTAATATTATCAATAAATTGAATATAGGTACTTTAGCACTACAACTAAATAAATAAAATACTTACCTGCCGAGCCAGCATTTCTTGATGGTCTGAGTTAACAGTGAGACAGGCGCATGCCACTGAGAATTGTACCAGGAATAGCAGAAACAGAATCACCATATACTAAATACCGAGTTAAGGTTTCAATCAGTTTCAACAAGCTGCATATTTTGCATTTTAGTGAACAGTGTCTTATAAATTCAACCTTGTATGCTTTGTAAGGACATGATGCGGTAGGGAGACTTGGAGGTGACTGCAATAGATTGATTTGGTGTCAATGAACAGTTACTTGAGATGAGTGTAACTCAAGTCTAAGAAGACATTAAGGAATGACAATGGCTGAGCTCTAGAAACTCTCTCTATTTCAGACGCAAACTAAGAGTATTTTCTGGCGCAAACTAAGAGTATGTTGCTAGGGCTAGCTTCAGAAAAATATACGGTAAGCTCTCTGTGCCTGCAAATTTGTACACTGGCCCAATGCGAATCTTCAGGGCAGTATGTTTTTAGACAATTTTGTATGAGGTTTTGTACAGGTTGTTACGTAATTACTATCCTAGTCATTTAATAACCATAATAAATTTTATAAAAATATATAAAATATTTCGTGAAAAAAAGTCTCTAGGTTTTTTATACTTATATACTTTCCCTACTGTACATCTGCTGCATGAAGAGTTTGAGTTTTAGCAGACACTCTTGTCATGTTATGAGGCAAACTAGACTGCATAGCAAAATAACACGGGTTTGTATCAAACAAAAATATGTTATTGTACATAAAGTACATAATCTATATTGCTACACAAAGCAAGTAAACAACATTGACACAATTCACACAATAAGTATTTGCAATTTAAATACAATTTATTGTCACAAATTTGCTAGATTGAGATAGATAGATATTGTATTTTTGTATATCACCAAGGTAGAACACAAGAATATACTCCAACCCTCCTCATCTAAGCATCCACCCTAGCCTATTGCAACACAGTAATACTACACTACTACTGCAAAAACTTACTTCTACTTCTATTTTTAAGACCCTTTTTGAATAATCCATATATATAGTATTTTGTACTGTTTTGTATTATAGAACAGGGTACCACAGTCTCCTTGGATGTAGAATTTGCTGTATCAACTATGATACAATACAATGTGTAGTATTTTCTTGTTATCATGAAAAGGATACAAAAAATAGCATAACTTGATGATGCTTTACAGCTCCAAGGAGTCCCAATAGAGAGATCAAAATCAGGAATACTCCACATGCCAGTATACCTCCTACTATAGGCAAGTTTGTCACCAATGATGACGCTTGCCCATACACTGCCACTGATATCAGAATACTGGCTACCACCTGAAATTGTTGATAAAACATATTACCATGGCACAATTTTATCAAAAATTGCATTTGCAGATATAGTTGTCAATACAAAACAACCATATGTTCATTATTCCGTAAGTTCTATTATTGTGACACAAAGCTACTGTGTATATAATATCTTACCACGTAAAGAATATTTAATGCAATTAGAGCATTCTTAGAACATGTAAATCCTCCACACATTTTGCTTTGGTACTTTCTTTGAGGCTTTACTATAATTTCATTAGGCTATGATTTCAGTAATTTCCAAGAAAATCCTCTCCTTCAAGTTTATCACACAAACAACAAGTGTACTATGCCCAAAGTATTTACAAAGACTATTATATATTCAAAGCAGAGAAGAGAACGGTGTTACAAATAACACATGACATTACATCGGACAAAGAACCAAATCATTTAAAAAAATACCGATATTATTAACACTGCACTCCAGTCTCCACTGGACTGCATTGCAATAACACAAATGTCACAATTTTTTTTATTTTTGTAGTCTTCGCCCAAATTGGGCAGGCAAAGGAAACTTTGTCCATACAGCCTGGTCTTCGGTATTTATATTTTCTTAGTTTAAAGTCCTGTCCAGTCTTTGTCGATGTCGACTCCTCAGTCCTAGGTCCTCAGTATAATGGTGATTCTTATACTGCGGTTTTCAGTGGACTTTTCGCGTCAAGAGAGAAAATAGCATTTCACTGCATATATATCATTGTCTATCACTATAGCACGTTAACACAACTTTTATGTACAAGAAACCACCAGTCCCACACATAAAACAAGATAAATGCACTAGTTTTAGAAAATAATATACAGCAAGCGTCCGCACTTGTCACTCTCCCGCCAAAACTCCTGTCACAAATTAACAAGTAAGATAAAAGACAATCAAATGTCAAACACTTTTTTTTGTAATTATGTTATGGCCTGGTTACTTAGACCTTTAAGCTATAGCTTAATTCATATTTCTGATATTTCTTCAATCTTCTTTCTGATTAGTATCAAAAATGTCCCCTTCTTTACGTCTTAGTCAAGGTCAGTCTCACCTCAGTATAATAGTAGTTGTTATACTGAGGTTTTCAGTAGATTTTACGCGGCAAGAAAGAAAGTCGCATTTCACTGCTTATTTATCACTGCATTTCACTATAGCACGTTAACACAACTTTTATGTCCAAGAAACCACCATTCCCGCACACAACACAAGATTAAAATCTATTCAGTAGTTTTTACGTGAAAGTGTAACTAACATACATACAAACTTTCACATTTATAATATTATTAAGATTAAGATAATAATCTAATATATTTTGTTGGTTAGGTACTTTATTTGTTTGTTTGGTTGGTTGAACACAATGAACACGCCTGTCTCAAGAACTACTGGTTCGAAATGAAATAATATTTTTTTGAGTCGGATAGCCCATGTATCGAGGCAGGCTATAGGCTATATATCATTACGCTAGCACACTGAAGAGCAGAGCAGTAATCATAAATGTCAACAAATCGGGCAAATTTTCATACTTTATTGTAAATGTAATAAACGACGGAAATAAAGGGGTGCGATGGGTTCGAAGTAGGTATGTCACGGGCGAAGCCGCGGGGGTCAGTTATTTTGTAATATTATTCTTTCTTATCTAGTACCTAGTTAAGCTAATGTTAGTTAACTCTATGTCACCAAGGAGCAATGTGATGAACTTCGCTTCAGTGTCTTCAAAAATTAAGGATTACATCTATACTAGTATTATAATGCTGAAGAGTTTGTTTGTTTGGTTGAACGCACTAATCTCAGAAACTAATGGTCGGATTTAAAAAAATATTTTTATGTTAGATAGGTTGCCCATATATCGAGGAAGGCTATAGGCTATTTATCATTACACTACTACACTGGGGAGCATAGCAGTAGTCCTAAATGTCGACAAATCGGGCAAATATTTATTCATCATTGTACACGGGCGAAGCTGTGGGGGTCATCTAGTTACATATATTTGTTTACGCAAATATGATCATGTATCTGACTATCTCAGGTTTACGTTCGCCTGAAAACCTACCTAGGTACTTATTTGGGGGAAGGACCTTGGCTTCTTCCTTCCTCGATTCTTTACAGCATCCTATTCTTTAATCACTGTACCCCAATCCCTACTAATATTGTAAATGCGAAAGTAAATCTGTCTGTCTGTCTGTCTGCCTGTTACGCTTTCACGCCTAAACCACTGAACCAATTTGGCTGAAAATTGGTGGAGAGGTAGCTTAGAGCCAGGAGACGGACATAGGCTACTTTTTATCCCGGGAACAAGTTCCTGTGGGAAAAGGGAACGGGAAAACGTCTCTACGCGGGTGAAGCCGCGGGCGTTAACTAGTTTATTATAAAGAACCGTTTATATTCCTTAGTGACATAGTTAGGTACTAAAATTTATAAGTACCTATACGCCTATACCTATTCAAAACTTTATTTGTTTCAATTTTAAAAAGCAATTTGGTTACTTACTAGGCATATCATGTTTTAAAGTGGGAAAAAAATCAGGCAAGTTCGAATTTTTCGATTGTGTAAGAATTTTTGTTATATCAAATAGCATGTTTGAAAAGTTCTTTTTTTAAATAATATTTGCGAATCACTCAATGCTGTACCTCTTCACGCTTCGCTGAAAGAACCGGGTTTTATAAGAGGAGGGTACTATGAAATGAAACACGTGCGTTGGTAAAGTATTTCAAGTTTATATGGTACAAAGAAGAAACGACCTTTTGGATCGCTCGGTTTTCGCATACACCGGAAAAAGAGAGGGTGGTGGGTTTAAGTTGAAAAAATATTTATTATAGCAACATTAAAATGTTAAGATAAGCAATCCTAAATCCTTCAGCTAAGTTGCTTGTGGGAAAGTACATGGAGTGGGTTTATGTCGGCACTAAAATGGCCACCCATCAAACTCAGGCGGTCAATGTTCACGTCACACGGTCATGTGTGTGATATTTCGACCGCCTATACAGATGCCAGTTAACGCGAATTTATATGGAATCCAGATACCGCGCCCTGTAAGTTGCGATAGGCGCCTGCTAAAACGCACTACACTCACTCCACCAGTTATGTTAATAATACGCACCGCTTCAAATACATACACAATATCAGAATGGAGTGTGCACCCACCATAAGAAGTCATTTATAAAGCCTCTCAGTGAGACATTAGGAAAATAAAATTGTTAGTTAATTTAATATTTTTAATAAATAGGTATCTATGGACTGTAATTAACTCTGACTAATATATTTTACACTAATAAAAGAACACATTTATAATTAACCAGTAGGTAGGTACATATTAGTAGTAGTAGTGTAAATATATACCTACCCAACCCAGTAGTACCTACCTAGTAGTCTAGTTATAGCTAGGTATTTTGTAGGTTTATAGAATAAAAGAAAAATGTGAGTGTACCAGAGTACACAGGTGAAACTTCTTTACATTTTTTCACTGTTACAAAAGTTCTCTCGTACGTCGTTAAGGAAGTTTCACTTATGATAAAGAAGTTTCACTTCATAACAACATGTAACCCAAAAACGTAACGTTTTTTTATAGCTATAAAATTTCTCTTAACTTCGATAAAGAAGTTTCACTTCAACAAAACGACATAGTAAAACTGTACCTACTTACTTACTTTCTAAAGCTATACTTGCTATCAGTACTGATAATAACTTAGTAGGTAATAATAAGTAGTAGGGACTAAGTAGGTTGCTTTCCGTCAATCAAGATAATGATTGATAAGAACATAATAAGAAACTCAAGTTGACAGATTACATAGACGCGTAAATATAGCTACTTTGCTATGTTTTGAAGTTATTTAATCGTTTATTGAATCAAGTCTTTATGATCTTTGTAACCACACAGTGTCATGGGTTCGATATATGATCGTGCTCTCCTAGAAGTAGGCAATGATGGGAAATTCCAAAGAAACTTTGATTTAATTTACAACGTGATCTTTGCGTGTTTGTGGTCAATGGCATATAATAATATAATATTAGCGCTGACAGTTATACCTCACACGTGCAAACTGCCTCCAAAACCGGAAAATGTTGCCGAAGACGTGTGGAAAGATAAATATATTCCAAGGTGAGTGAGCGCATATTTATGAACGTAAATAAAACAATTTGATAAGCGAAATGAAATTTAGTGTATTTTGTTTACTTATTCTTTTTTTATTTATTTAAAGACTGGATGCAAGAGGTATAGAAAAGTACAGTGAATGTTTAATTTATACAAATGATGGGCTTAACGAAACTAAATGTAAGTAAACTATTTATTTATGTGTATACGAAAAAAAAACGATTCCTGCTAGAGTAACGATTAAAAACGTTACTCCAGCAGGAACGCCAGGAAACGAATAATCTGAAAGAAATGTATTTGCATGGGCAAGCTACCTAATAGGTATTTGTAATAATTTGTGCGCTGAATATCAAAATTATGCGTCTTCATCGATCTACGGAAGGCTTTTTTTCGTATTACACACATAGTTTACTTTTTATTTCGGTTCCCAAAATAAAAAGTTAGTGTTAAAATATAAAGTTAGGTTTCTGTGAGAAACGGGTAGGTACCTACGGGAAAACTTCCTGCCGCAGCTGCAGGCATTTGCTACTAATAAGTACCTACTAATGACGAAACAATAAAATTTTGACACTTTTTTTCAATTGATCCTGTTAACAAAAGTTCTAAATTTAAACAGACAGGTTTGTGCACAGAGCAAAGAATGTTGACCGCTCCCTCTCCCTCCAGCCCTAAAAGAGAAAAATCGTATACGGAACCTGTCCGTTGCCCTCCATTTGTATGTAGTTTAGAATGTAATTGCTATGAGTAAAGGTTGACAGATGGGGGCAGTGGGTACGGAAACCAGGACCGTGTGTTGAGTTGCGTGAATTAGGAGAGGCCTGCGTCCAAAGGCTGATTTGCTTGATTTGATTGATTGAACGGGTGACGCTCCCAAACACGCTTAATTGTATGAAATACTAGTTGACGCGTGGGGCTCCGCACGCGTGGTGAAGTTTTCAAGTTCCTGTTTCCCACAGGGACTTGTTCCCGGGGAAAAACGTAGCCTATGTGTTATTCTGGTGTGTAAGCTATATTATTTTAAAGTTTCATCAAAATCCATCCAGTACATTTTGCGTGAAAAAGTAACAAATATCCATTCTAACAACTTTCGCGTTTTTACTATTAGTAGTAAATATATAGTAATGCGTCTCTAGCAGAGCGCGAGTGACATTGATTCCTTTCTCTGTGATTTTTTGCATTCACTGCTAAGAAAACCCCCACTGTTCCAACACACTCCTCTTTCTTGCTCGTTGACAAGAACGCTCTACCAGCGTAGATACATATTTCCCTCCTCTTCAAACCCGAAGTTTTTTCAAACCGAGCGGGAATTGGCACTCCAATTTCACTACTTTATAAATAAGTGCTTTCGAAGGTACGTTAAGCCGTTGGTCTCGGTTGCCAATAACATGGCAGTCGTCAAGTCAATTTGAAGGCCTTATGGGCGGCTAATTTCAACAGCAGGTATTGATACACCATATAAAGAAGTAAGAAGAGTGCATAGATACAGTGGCACCATTGTACATAATTGTGGTTTCTTAGTGACGAATGTACAACTTGTCTCGTTGAATTAGGCGTTCAAATCTTGTGAAAGTAGTTTCGAATTCAGACAGACTTCTCTAATTTCTTCCATTGCGGAGTAAGAGGTATTGTTGCAACCTGTGTAATAGCTATCACCCGCGCGCATAACAATGGAAACAGTAGATAGTCAGCATGTCACTGATATGCAGTTAAAATAGGGTAGGAGATAATTAAATGACGAGCCTTGTTAAGAGCCCAGCATTAAAAATTGTGTCGGAGCAGTGTGCCATTAACATCGGCCGCAAAGTTTTTATTGATCAGTATATTTATCTCCATATTCCCACGGGAACGGACACTATAAAAGTCAAACCGCGGGGCGTCCGCTAGTCTTAACTAAAATTGTTAATTTAGATATATATGAAGTACCTACCTACTTATAAAATGTGGTCATACCACTCATACCTAGCATCAATCTGAGCTGAGGCTTACTTTATATATTTAAGTGTTTTTTATTTATTTAAGTAGTACCTACCTAAAAATATGTTTTTTGAAGTGAATACTTCTTTAGCGGCGTTGAGCACTTTCTGTAATGGGTATAAAATCTTAAACTCGCGTCAGGTCACGTGTCCTGATCGAAAAAGCGTAAGACGAAAAAGCGTAAGACATCATCTTTACGTCGATCCCGGTCAATTTTTGAAGGAAAAACTTCTTTTAGCGCGGTACGCATATTTTTAGATGAGATAAAATCTCTGGACTCGCTACCATAATCATCATCATCATCTAACGTTGATTCCGGTCATCTACAGGTCTTATTAAATAATGCTGTGTTAGGACTCTTTCAGTGTAGATTTATTTTTCATCATCATCATCTTTACGTCGATCCCGGTCAATTTTTGAAGGAAAAACTCTTTTAGCGCGGTACGCAATTTTTTAGATGAGATAAATTTGGACTCGCTACTCCCCGTTACGATACGCAGCTATAGTGTGTGCATATATGCATGTACCAACGCGACTAGATAAATAAATTATTAATAAATTGAGTTTTCACTTCTGTCGGCACTCTCGGAGTGCTTGGTTAGGTTTTTTATTTAATCTCTCATCGACTGTACCTACCTATTGAAAAACTTGTTTAAGTACTAAACTTTATTAGGTTTGTTGCACCTCGCTATTGTCCACGTACATTATTATTATATTTTTTTACTTTAATTACAGTTTGCAGCGTTTTTGATTACGACACAACATGGTTTGAAACCACAATTCCTTCCGAGAACAATTGGGTTTGTCAAAACGATATAAATGTTTCAAACGTTTTCTTTTATAGCCGGATTACCGAGCTTATTGGGTCATTAGTTTTTGGATGGTTTGGTGACGTGTAAGTATTTAGCTGTTTTAGATATTTTAACCAATCAGTTATGTATGTATGTGTGCCTGTTATATGCACTAAAACTACAGTATGCACTACATATTGTCAGAGGGCAGTTTCACTACTTACTCATGACGTTTCATGACGTCATAAGTCGGTCATGAGTGTGTGCCGACTGACCTCATGACTCATGACCGACTGTGAGCCGACTGAAAGCTTCTGTTTTTCTTTACAGTTGTTAAAATGAGTGTTTTTTAGAACCCAATTAACTTTAGATAAGAATTGATTTTATATTATAACTATCTGATACTGCTGTATTCCGTGATCACACGTGAACAACTCTGCGTAAGCCGGATTTACCATTAACTATTACTAGTTACCGCATTAGGATAACCTGTAGGTAATGTAAGATTTAAATACGATAATTAATAAATAAATACATAATTATTTAAAGAGATTTTTTTAATATGAAGTCTTTTTTCAGATATGGCCGTAAACTTACTTTCATAATATCCTTATTATTACTAATTATTGGTAGGTTTATAACTGTAGCAGCAAGTTCATCATTGTTATTCATTACAATAGGATTGTGCGTTGCCTGGTTTCCTTCTTGGTCTGCCACTCAAAGTGCAGCTGTAATATCTTCAGAAATATCTTCACCACAAAGACGAGCAACAATAGAAAAACTTAAACTAGTTTTTACCAGTTTTGGCATGTTCCTAATGTCATTTTTCTACTGGTGGTTACGAAGTTGGAAATCCTTTTTAATTATTACAACAGCACCCCAATTGATTTTCTTGATATTTTCTTGGTACGTTAAAAACTAATTTAACACTATTTTTCATAGGCAGGTTACGATAACTAGGTAAATTTTAAATGGACCTCTTTTTATTTTCAGGAGGCTTATTGAATCCCCGCAGTGGTTGTGGATTAATGGAAAGTCAAATTTAACAGTGAAATCTCTAAAACAAATAGCCAAAGTAAATAAAACCTCATTAAGGTCAGACACTGAAAGTGAAATACTGACAACTACAACTTTAAACACTAAAAGGACTGAAGAATTAGGTGCATTTGCTTTATTCTCAAGTAAGAGAATAGCTATCACGACTACTTTACAACTCTGCATATGGTAAACTTTCCACAATAGTTTCTGTAGATATCCACATTGGTTTTGTATACGACCTTATCCACTCTTACATTAATTCCAAGTCAAATTGGAGTTGGTAGGCTATGTACTACACTTTAGACCTCGTATCGGAACAAATTAGATGTAGGAATGGCACATTCCTCATCACTCTTGCCAGTTAGTATTTTGTACCGTGTCGATGCCTAAACATAGCACGATAGGCCTTACTCTCTTGCCTCAAAAATCGAATGAAGTTCTTCACAATCCGGTGAGGAGAAACGGGTGGAGATGATCCTTTTGACCAGGCAAGGTCTTCAAGCCTGGCGGGCCGCGGCCCATTATTTTTGGGCTGTTATACCTATGTACACAATTTTTAGTATACTATATGGCGCGGGCCACTTCAATCACACATTCTTCGCGACCAGAGGTCTATTATGACTGATTCTAGTCTAGTGTCTTTGTTTGTTATGATCTTATGAATCGCGCTAGTGCCATATTGTATCATTTCAATGAGTCGGAAATAAATAGTGAGTTGGAACTGCATACCGCTAATCTCAGTTAATCGGATCGCATGCCGCTGATTCCAATGACGCACAGTCTCAACGTCTCCAACCATCGCGGTGGTTGCTGCGTAGTGGCTGCGTGCTGCGTAGACGGGAGAGATGCGGACTTCTTACATGAACCGTAGTTCCAGTGTGCTGTGCCTCGTCTGTTAGTATGGTCGACGAGGTAAGACCGTGATGGCTGGTAGAGACTTCATTACCGCGCTGTGTACCGGAATGCTGTGATGGTGGCGATGAGTGGAGGCCGTCACACCTGGCAGACCGCGCGCTAATTGTAGATATCGGGCTGATGTTTATATCATATTTCATCGCGATGCTTCACTGAGCGCGATGTAGGGTTTTATTATCCTATGTTGCGCTGGTTGGTAAAAAACCATAAATGACCAAAAATAATAATATTAGACCATCTAGTTTTGGATGCTGTAGTCTGAACAAACATATAATAAACAAAAATTTTCAGGTTTGCAAGTTCTTTAAACTATGGGATTGGCATGTTAACATCGGTGGACAATGCTAATATCAATCCATTTCTCAGTTTTGCTTGGCAAGCTTTAGCTGAAATACCAGGATATTTTATAGGAGCTTGGCTCGCAAACAAGATCGGGAGACGATATACAGGGATGGTTGCATTTTCACTAACAACCACTATCTGGATTATACAAGGAATTCGTGGAACGAGTTTGTATACTTAATTGATTTGTTTAGGTAGCTAATTTACAAAAATAACTAATAAAAGTAGAAATTTATTTAAAAGCATAGAAACCGCAAGGTATAGAAATTGGCGCCCTTAAAATGTACCAACCTTTGCTGAGCGACTGCCGTTTGACCTCCCAACTACGTCTGCGTCGTTGCCTCGTCTGTAAGTCAGCAGGTGCACCCAACAGGTGAGGTCACTTGGGCCTCAGAGATATTGGGGCCCTATAAAACGTACCTTAAATAACTGGTGCGCATCTTAGAAATAGTAAAAATAGGAGTAGTGCCAAACGGGGACATTTGTGTGTGACATGCACAACGTGCTCAAGATTATTCGCGAACTGCGCGTCGGACAAAGAGTGTACTTCTGAGCCCCACGGCAAAGCTTGCAAAAAATACGGTGTTTTCATGTTAAGACTGAATTTAAAACTTTCGTAAGCCTATATTACTGATGGTGCGCATCAAGGACTACATAGTGAAGGTTAGGTATATCTATCTTTTACTATTGTCTTAAATAATTTCAAAATAGTTACCACTGGTACCTATCAACATAAATTTCGGTTTCAACAACCAAAGATATAAATATTAACCTATGACATTGAACTATCTGTCAAAAAAGTTTAAAAAACAACTGTATATTTGTGGTAGCGATCTATGTTCAGCTGAAGATAGAATATTGAATACATACATACCTACATATTATCACGTCTTTATCTCCGAAGGCGTAGGCAGAGGCATATACTATACGCCCACATTTCACCGTATGTATTTTTGTCACACGTAACAGGTGGTGAGCCCAACAGTTAAGCACGTCGCGTCGACACACAAAGGTTCCCGCATTACATGTCTCTTGTTTTTACGGTTTCTATAGTGCAAACGCATAGAAATGTTTTATAGGTATTAAGTACATTGTAATTATGTAAGTATATCATCCTCAGGTAACACAGGCTGGTTAAACAATGAAATATTAAGTACGCTTCTAGTGGTCGTAAATAGATGTTCAATAACAGTTTCATACTACATAATAAACTTACTGAACATGGAACTCTATCCTACTTGTCTGCGACAATCAGGAATGTCACTGGGCAATGTATCATCTAGCGCAGCTTCTTCTGTTGCATCATACATCTTAACTTTGGTAAGTTCCGTATGCCTCAAATATAACACAATAGGTGTTTGAATGAGTAATAAATATTTCCCTTTGTCTCTTTTTTTTAGGGTCGAACAGTCGACGTGCGATATCAGAGTGCAATTTTGACCGTTACTACATTGCTAGGTGGAATCTTACCAATTTTTTTATTGCCTGAAACATTGAATAAAAAACTACCAGCAACATTGGAAGACGCTAAAAATTTTTAAAGCTTAGGTACTTCAATTATGTATTCTGAGATATATTTGCTGGCTAGGTATGTAACTATATTAAAGAGCATGATAAGAGAAAGTGGTTACCCTTAATACACTTTTTTTTTACTCCTCGATAAATTATTATTATTTTTTTTTAATAATTATTTAATGGCCTGGTTTCTAAGACCTTTTAGCCAAATCTTATTTTTTATATCATATTTCTTCAATCTTATCTTCTAATTAGTCCTGTCCAGTCGATGTCGTGTCCTCATTGTCCGTCCTGGTCCTTGCCCTCAATATAATGGTGATTCTTATACTAAGGTTGTCAGTGGACGTTTCGCGGCAAGAGAGAAAATAGCATTTCACTGCATATATATCATTGTCTTTCACTATAGCACGTTAACACAACTTTTATGTCCAAGAAACCACCACTCCCGCACATAAAACAAGATAAATGCACTAGTTTTAGAAAATAATATAAAGCAAGCGTCCGCACTTGTCACTCTTCCCGCCAAATGTCTTATTATTATTTTCGCGTTTATGCACCTAAGTGTTGTGATTAATCTAAGATTCTAAAATTGCGGTATTCGATATATTTGTTTTATTAATGCCAAATAATCGATATTTGACAACCTTGTCTGTATGATCAATGTCTTTGCTCTTTTTCAGATTCACACGCGTTGAAAAAAAGGAGATCTATGGCATTTTCATGATACTCTTGTAATTTTCACAGTAAATCATATGGGTGTAGAACCCTTCTGATTTACTGTGACTACTAGATGAGGACGGCATTTAGCTTAATCAATTTTTAAAATAACCAGTAACCTGAGATACGATTCGACATCAGTTCCCAAATATTTATAGAGTGGCGATCAAACATTTCTCAATAATCTCAACATCTGTGCCTTCTGAAAGACTATTTTCAGAAGCTGTCCTAATTGCCATTGATATAAGAAACAGGTAGACTGGTTCTCATCTTTCTATCTTATTTTTGTTCTCATAGATGGAAAATAAAGTTAAAGATATTTGTTTTATTTATTTATTTATCTATCACGCCTTATCCCCGAAGAGGTGGCAGAGGCATACATATTGTATGCCCACTTTTCACCCTGTATATTCCTGTCCCACGTAATAGGTGGTGAGCCCATTGCCATGTTGAAATAAACAGACGCAGGTTGTGGCTACCTGCTGTTGAAATTTTTCAAGCCGCCCATAAGGCCTTCAACTTGACTTAACGACTGCCATGTTACCGGCAACCGGGACCAACGGCTTAACATGCCTTCCGAAGCACGGAAACGCTCGCAAATGTAAATGCCACAAAGTGGTCACCCATCCGAGGACTGAGGATAGTGAAAGTTGCGTAACTCAGTGATCGTTTACAGAACACTGAGACCACGAGCGCTTCTAAAAGCTTAGGAAAAAACCGTTCTAGTATAACTGTTTTTCTTCGATTAATCGATCAATCTATGTCATGAGTACGGTTGATTGGTACCTATGATTGATTATCAAATAATCGATTATTTCACCTTCGTTTATTATCCGTACACCACAGATTATACAAATGTTACGTTCAGAAACGTTACGTTACAGCCCTAACACACGTTCGGAATTGGTATGACAGACCACGACGTAAACGTACGAAAACTAACGTACTGTAATTGAAGATTAATGCTTTCGAAATGAAAACGAAATTGACATAACAAGAAAGATTTAAATTACTTGATTTTGGCATTGTTCAAGCCGAGAAAGTCCAAAAAGAAGAAGAACAAGAAACCCTCGTTACCGCATTACGGCCAAGTTAACCTGTACGTTTAGATACTGTTTACGTGCAAGTGTGGTAAGTTTTTAATGGTAGGTACACACGCTACTAAAAATCGTTACGATTTAACTGTACCGTTCAATCTGAACCGATATTCGGAACGTGTGTATGATAAAAACTGTACTTGACGTTTAAGTTATAGTTGAACGATTTAATAATGCAATTATTATGTGCTCAATGTATTAAATCATAGCGCAAAGAGCTCTCCGCATGCATCACTTTCAGTAGTCTACAGTACCTACTAGACGTGAGTTCCTCAGTATAACATGTTATGACCTGGTAGCCAAAAGGCAAACATTGGAAGGGTAGAATTGGGATATTTAAAGTTAAAAACCATTCAGAACAAGAAAGTTATGCACGTAATGCAACATTTAATTTTTTCGACTAGTTCCACTGTATCTAATATTTACATTAAATATTCTGTTCAAAACATACTGATTCTGGTATAGTCTTGTAAATACCCAAGAACTCATATTGTAACGTCAGAATTAATTTGCTCATCACTCAATTCTTTTAATTTTTCTTCAAAGAATTGTTTCCTATGCACTAAGGCCAATCGGGGATGCCTTAAACCAAAATTTTCATTTCCCTTTTTGCTATATTTGGCTTCTCCCTCTCTTCCCATCAATTCTCGAAGAGCTTGATTTCTATTTAATATCTTCTCATAAAATATTTTTCCACTTTCAACATATTCAGGACCAAGTTCACATAATCTTTTATCCGTTTCAGCTTCAAAATACACTTCAGTCATATCTTTCATAAGAAAATACAATCCTGCTCCAAAAGTACCCAAGATTGAATAAAGTATACTTCTTAACATTACAGGCCTTGCATATAGATTTAGTTTTCTGTTAAGAGCTTGAGAAAAGTTAAACACCATAAACACACTAGCAAATGGATATATAGAGTCATATATGACTTTATTATTTTGTGTCATTAATATTTCTCTGCAAATTGCAAACTCTTGCACTTTTTCAGGTAGTATTAAAGCATCAGCTAACTTCTGACCAGTTTCTGAAGACCAATCCACTTTTTTCTGGTTTACCTGAAATGAATACCAAACATGTGACGATACACCGCTATACAAGTGATTTATGTGCGATTACAATGAAAGACTTATTTGGAGACGTTGAGACTGTGCGTCAATTCAAGGGAGAAAAGGGTTAATCGTATTGTCATACCATGGGCCATGGTGTTGGACATACACAACAGTGAGAGTAAAATGACTTTCACCGCTTTGTAAAAAGGAGAGAAAGTAACGTGTGAAAAAGAGCTGGAGGAAGGAGGAGAAGAAACGGGAGTGGCATACTGCAGTCCTGAGCAGTAGAACAATTTGCCAGAGACACATTGCCAGAGATACGGAATGGGATCGGTCTTCTACGAGCGCGAACCTGTGTTATGAATTTAGCTAGTTTTAGCTCATGCATGTGCATAGTTGAGGTGGCGGGAAATATGCCGGAAGCTTGGAAAGGAGTGATGCATACCAGAAACTATCGAAAGCCGATGTCCAGGCTGATGGCCAAGGATTTGTCATGCTTGTCTACAAGCATGACAACACTCACAGTCTCACCCGAAAACTGTGTAATGTATGCCAAAAGATCACTCGTTGACCGTTTCGGCCTAAATCGGTATCGGTCGTTTATTAAGCAGTGATCTTCCAGATAACGCATGAGCTGCTTGTTTATTTATCTATCACGCCTTATCCCCGAAGGGGTACCTTGTGTATTCCTGTCGCACGTAATAGGTGGTGAGCCTATTGCCGATGATGAGCTCAACAACCTTACTGATGTTAGTCATCTGTATGTATGTAAAGACTATGGGGGCGATAGTTGCCTGGGTCTGATTTATCCTCTTTGTTGGAGATCGGTTGCACTTTAGCCTCCTTCTACGCATCCGGCACACTACCCGTAGAGTAGGACAGGCGATACGGTCGCTGAACTTAAGGACGTCGAGCGACCGTAGCACCTTCCGAACGTCGCACTGCCTGATACTTATATCAGGCATTGCATTGCCACAACTCGTGACTGTCGGAGGCTGCTTGCCACAGTCGTCGATCCGGGAAACTGCCGCGTAGAGGTTAGCTAACAAGTCCGCTTTCTCTCGAGCTTTATGGGCCAGGGTTCCGTTAGGGTACCGCAGCGGCGGTAGCGAAGGTCGAGAGGTCGGCCAGTTGCCAATATCCTCGGCTACCCGTTGAATGCGAGGTAAGCTCTTGGACAAGCCGCGTTATGCGCTGTGTATCCGCTCTAATTAAGGCCCTTTCGCTGGCCTTCATCGCTCCGTTATATGCGGCTCTGTGTCAAGTCATGCGAGAGAGCGAATTCATGGACGGTTCTTCCCGCATAGTAAATTTTGAGGGAGCCTGGTCATTCTGTATGGTGTGCGTTAAAGTCCTCCAAAAACACCAATTCTGCGTTCGGAAACCGCACCTGCGCATCACCTGCCGCCCTTCCGAGGCAGTCAAAGAGCCGAGTGGTCTCCATATCCCTTTTATGGGAACGGTAAAGGCACACGTAGATCTGGCTAATAGAGCCATGATCCTCGTGAAGCCAGAGGACAGAGAAGGACGGGTCTACCAGGCAGCGCAGACGGCGAACACAAACATCCGCCCTTAGAAACACGCACACCCCGGCCTTTTTATCGAAGCGGTCCTCAATAATATTGCCGGGTAGTACAAATACGACGTATCGTCAGGGCGGCATATTTGCGTCTCCGTAAGGAACAGCAATCCGGACCGCGTTGGCGTCGTCGTCTCAAGATAAAATAAATAAATAAATATATTTGAATCTTGAAGAAGCGAAAGAAGTATGCATGGATCGCGAAGCCTGGCGATCTGTCCTCTCTGACTACCCCGTCAGGGATACAGCGTGAAGATGTTAGTTCAATAAATATCGTTGGGACAACTCACACAATGCCATTGATTCCAAACTAAGCAGAGCTTGTACTATGGTAACCAGCTAACTGATAAACATACTTATATATTTCTAAATACATACATATTATAGATAAATAACACCCAGACACAGAATAACCCATTGTGCTCATCATACAATGTCAGTTTTATCCTGTGTGGGAATCGAACCCATGACCTCTTGCGAAGCAGTCGGATGCACTCCCACCGCGCCCATAAGATGGTGGTGGACGGCGGCGTTGAGGTTTGTATAGAGTCCACGGATGTTAGTGAACTCCACCTCTAATAGCTTACATGTGGGATTTATTTCGGCCGCTGCGCTGTAGAGATTTGCCTTTTATTTGATCTTTGTAAAATTAGCACTATTTCCGTGCAGTAGCCCTCTAATAAATTATCTTTATTTTTCAATGATTCAACAGCGTCTGTGTCCTCTTTTACATGCGATAATACGTAAGGATATGAATCTTTAAAATCTCTTTTCATTGTGTCGATGTCATGGCAGCGAATAAGAAAACGGTCCCTATCGACAGCAGCAGAAGTAGTAGCAAAATGCAAAGTAGCAAATTTACCCAAAAGAAGTTCAAACTTTAAAGTGTAAAATATGCAGAGGCATATTATATGCCCACTATTCACCGTGTGGATTCCTGTCCCACGTAACAGGTGGTGAACCCATTGCCAAAAAAAAAAGTGTGCATAGTATTATCAGCGTTCCACTTAGACATTGTTAAAGGTGCAAATATAATTCCCCGTATAGCAAAGGAAAATGGCGGAAGCAATCCGACCAGGGGGCCAAGTCTAATATTTCAATCGCGTCAGAAGAGAATAGAAATCGTCGCTCAATAGAAAGCCGACAGAAAAATAATTAGTTTTCGTAGTCTACTATTACAATTGCGCTTCAATAGAATTCTATCTGCCTGCCGATGGAAAGTTATTAATACGTGTAGCGCCTGTAAATTGCTCTCAATTTGCATTTTTGGTAGTCTATATTTAAATTTTGATAGCTAAAAACAGCTATTTTGTCTCTATTCTGCAACTTGAGAAGTGTGGTTGTGAAATATATAATAGTTTTGGTAGACTACCTAGCTTTGAACTAATCGCAATAGAACCGCTATTGAATAGGACTAGAACAGCTATCTATTGGAAAATAGTAGACTCGACTCCCTGAATGTTTGTCAAGGCGCCTTGGACTTACCGGGAATTAAGGGGAAGAGGTCCCAGAAAGCTAGCTTAATGTGTGTCAGATATTTTCAGAGACGCAAGAGCGGCGTCCGCGCGCGTTCGACCGGGTTGTAGGTGTGCGGGAAAGAGCGAAGGGTGGTAAATGACAGGGGCAAAGAAACTAAATTGTCTTATAGAACAGTTTGGTCGCCGTAATTTGTTTCTGATGTCACAGATATATTTTTTATCACTAACATATTCTAAAATATCTACCTGTATGTCATCTTTTCCTAGATCTTCTAAACTTTTGTATGTAAAGTTAACTGGAATACCAATAGCTGCACCAAATTTAGAGTTGAGGCTACCTGAAATTACAATTACAATCTTGATATATACAATCGGCCTTTACTTTAATCGGTATTGTCTTTTCGTACCAAAATTAACGAACGCCCTTCGCTCATCTAAATTTTCGCTATCAATACGCTGGGGCGGCCTTGGTGTTCGAAACATTTCTGATATAAGTTTACCAGCATTTTTGTCTTCAATACATGGGCACCAATGAATTGACCAGGAAAATTTAAATTCCTACACTGGTAAATTCTGAAGTGCCAGGCAAGATTGAAGCTATAAATGCTAGGAAACTTACTTGCCCAGATACTGTTTTGCCCACCATGCTCCCAGAGGCAGTGGGATAGGCCGCTCTGCAAGGAGGTTAAAAAAAAACTAATTTATTGAAAACATGTTCGAATGTTGCAGAATGTGCTCGCCTATTGGCGGTGTGAGAATGGGAATCAGGTGTTTGGCTTCAGGCTCTTCTTTGGACGAAACTTGTGTTGACACCCTGGCTGGCGCTTGTGCTGCTGCATCTTCTTTTTACAGGCATATCATGTCGAAAAATAATAAACAAATGGATGTTTTATTGGATGTTATTATTGATTATGACTAATGAACATATATACCTACATAAACTATTAAAACAATTTAAAAAGACTTGTTCCAATTGAATCAATGTTTTTTATTTGTCATTTTGTGATGGAAAACCATTGAATGGATTTTGATAGTTCTTTTCATTAGAAAGTTCTTTAACAGACTGAAAAATGGTCATAACATTTGATTGTAATTTTGATATGTCCAGTGGTGAAACCAAATAAACAAGAAATAAAAGTAATTTAATAAATACACAAATGTTTCGAGTGAAAATAATTCAGTTCTGGAATATGCAGCCCCTTAAATTCAATCTGTCCACTTACCAGAACACAAACAATATGAATGTATGGCAGTTTTATTATAGGCATCGTAAATTGCAAATTTGTTATATATGAATCAAAAATCAGTTCATAGAATCATAGAATAAGTTTACTGATCACTAGTTATGACTTATAAATGAAAAACAATGGAGTAATATTAGTATTTCAGGTTAAATGTAACGCCTAATGCCTCCGTTTATATGGAAATTAATGTGTCTATGAAGGTTTATGTTTATATTTGTGGGTGTATGGATCCCACCAAGATTCCCGGGACCAAGCGATCTCACCTGCTAGTGGTGCATCTGCTAACAGACGAGGCGACAAAGCTGGTACCCTAATGGAGTTGGGAGGTCGGACAACACATAGATTTACTTATTTTGGAAATTTACTTCAAATGGTTATATTTAACATACTGACCAGCATGAAACATGTCATATCCAAATACGTTGAAAGGTGCAATCAGTTTCTTATGTACGTCAGCTAGGTTGAGAAGTTCAATGCAACGTGAGACTCTGTTCTGTAGTTCTGTATTTAAAGGAACCGGCTTGCCATTGCTAAAACCAATTAAAAGTACGTTAATAAAGAATTCTTCACGCATTAAAGTCAACAAGGATTCTTGAATATCCTAGTAAAACTTGTAATTTTAAGAACTCACTTATAATAATGTACAAAATTTTTATAATGATCAAGGAAAAATGTATTAGGTGCATATCTTGCTGCAGTCCATGCTATACCAGTAGCTGTAACTACAGCAAAGGAAAATTGGCGACCCTTATCAGTTAAAAACCAAGAAATCGGCTTTCGAGTCGACATAACTTCTTTTTAATATAATAATTAGGTTATGTTTACTACATTGCATTCTACATTTTACATTTTGACAATAATGACAGCCTTTGATTTTTTTTTATAATTATTTTATTGCCTGGCTACCACAAGACCTTTTACCAAATCATATTTATTACTTATTACTTCAATTAATGCTATTATCTAAAATGTTCCCGTCGTCTGAATTTTAGTCACAGATTTAGAAAAGTAAGCAGATCAAATATATTCCTTTATTTATACTTATTTATACTTCATCCTTTTCATTTTTTTTATTTCTTGTATAACGCTATCTTTTATATACTATCTTTTCTATCTTTCTATCTTTGACTGCCTCTGTGGCGCGGTGGGAGTGCATCCGACTGCTACGCAAGAGGTCGTGGGTTCGATTCCCACCCAGGATAAAACTTTGTGTGATGAGCACGATGGTTTATTCTGTGTCTGGGTGTTATTTATCTATAATATGTATGTATTTAGAAATATATAAGTATGTTTACCAGTTATCTAGATCCCATAACACAAGCTAATATTAGCATACTTTGGGCTAGATGGCGCTGTGTGAAAAGTGTCCCACAATATTTATATTATTTATTTATATTTATATCTTTTTTTGTCAAGTATAGCGACATGTAACTCACACGTAGACAGCGAACAGCGCGTAGCTTAATTTTCTACATAATCTCAACTATTGCCGCCATTTTTTAATCAGGAATTTGTTAGTGTTTTGTGCATTTTTTTCCATTTTTGAATTTGTTAGGGAAAATATTGTGTATATATATTTAAATAAAGGTTATAAAAGTATAAAAAAACATGGTGAAGTGTTGTGTAAAATGTTGTGATCACAAGAAATCACCAGGAATAACTTTTCACAGGTAATTAATGTTTTAGTTACGACTACGTGTTATTATTCTAAAATTTTTATTCAAAAATGGTGATTCTTCTAGACGAACACTTGAAAAGTCGTTAATATATGGTTCATAGCATCTGTTCCATAAACCCTTTGGTCGCTATCGTCATCTATATCTAAGATTTTTGTTAATTTACATACATTTTGTACTGTTACGGCATGGGGACGAATTCAGTTCAGCAAATTGTTTGCAATTTCAATATCCAAAGTCAAGCTAAATGTAGTGCCCAATTCAATTAATTATGTTAATATTGTTTTAGGTTTCCTAAGGATACCATTAAACAAGATGTTTGGTTAATAAACATAAATTATGAAACATATTAAAATAACATGATATGATAGCTGAATGCGACCCTGGATTAAGCTACCTGTTTATATGTGTGAAATAGGCGACGCTAT
Source organism: Thumatha senex (assembly GCA_948477245.1). Lineage (NCBI taxonomy): Eukaryota > Metazoa > Arthropoda > Insecta > Lepidoptera > Erebidae > Thumatha > Thumatha senex. The sequence goes on along the minus strand of OX419731.1, from coordinate 14,547,682 downwards.
TTTTCGCAAATGTTTGATAATAATAATAATAATAATAATAATAGTAGACAAACAAAAGAAATATTTAGACTTGGCTCATGAGGTTGTCGACGTGTGGGGTGTGGATTCAGCGATCATTGTACCGATAGTCATATCTGTCCATGGACTTATAGCCAAGAGCCTTGACCAACACCTACAAAGGCTCGCGTTAAACAGCTGGATCAAGGGCCTGATACAGAAAGCAGTTCTTCTCGACACGGCACGTATTGTGAGGAAATTCCTTTCTCTGGAGCCCTAACCACCGGTAGCTTGGTCCCTGTACCCGATACCGGTGGGTCACTATTTTTTATATTTTTAAATGTATTTTTTATTTTATAGATATATTTAAAAATGTAATTGATATGTTGTATAAATAAATAAAGAGATAATAATAATAAATCTTTATTCATTTAGGTCACAAAGTAACACTTATGAACGTCAAGAATACTGCTTCTACATTTACATTTACTGCCAGATTCGCAAAGCAATAGGTAGAGCCTGAGGAAGAACCTGGCAATAAAACTCATGGCCACTCTTTTCTAAACGCCAGTAATTACATTAGTTTGATTAACATGATATTTGACCAATTATATAGTAATGAATTTATACAAACAAAAAAAAACAAAATCAATGTTGTGTTTAAATCATATCAAAATTAGAGCGATTATAGTTGCCGGTTCTAAGGGCAGCCTACCCTTGAAGAAGAAGAATCTGGCAAGAAAGTCAATGGATGCCATTTTAAAATGTAGGAATGGCTTACAACATTAAAATTACACTTACATTGTTCCTTTGGATTTATGTGAGAACAGTCGACTAAACTTAAGTTTACCTTAAATATAAATAAGATTATTTTTAATAATTGCTATAACAGCTATGAGCTGACCAGTCCCAACAGACGGCACCCGTTCACGGGTATGACGCATTATATCAGCCATCGCCCTACTCAACCGTATTATAGGGAATAAGGCGACCCGATACATACGCCACCACTGCCAGGACACTTAGGCGAGCATGACATACTCAAAAACTGCACAGCAACTATCATGTCAATTTCAAAGAAATAAATAAGTCTACATGGTGCTCACACAATAACAAACTCAAATTACATTGTATACCGGGACTAAACGCAGCCAATTTAGAAACCTTTAGTTGTCAGATGTTTCAAATTATTAATAATGTAGAGATGTAAAAATACAACATATATATGCAGATTCAAGGCATATCACAAGATTCATTCGAATCCTAAATAGCTCAAGCGAAGAGCAAGCAACTCATTTCCATTTATTTTTATCGTTCAAATAATCATTAGTTGTGTAATAGGCCCTTTTCAAGAGGTGCCTCTTAATTTCCGCCTTAAATTTATGTAACGGCAGGTTCATAATGTTTAAAGGAATTTTATTATATAGTCGTACGCCAATTCCTGCAAAAGAGTCGTGAACCTTTTGTAAACGATGATGCGTTCCAATTAATTTATGCTTATTTCTAGTATTTATCGAATGTATGTCACTGTGTCTGTTGTATAAATGTATGTTCTGTTTAACTAACATAATATTTGCAAATATATACTGTGATGCAACCGTTAAAATGCCAATTTCTTTAAATTTTTCTCTAAGAGACACTCTAGCACTCAATTTATATATTGCACGTATAGCTCTCTTCTGGAGTACAAAAATTAATTGTAGATCAGCTGCTTTGCCCCACAGCAAAATGCCGTAAGGCATGACACTATGAAAATAACTAAAGTATACCAGCCTGGCAGTTGCCACATCAGTAAGCTGCCTGACTTTACTAACGGCAAAGGCTGCCAAGCTGAGTTTACCTGCAAGACACGTTATTTGGGCATTCCACTGCAATTTGCTATCTAAAGTGATCCCCAAAAATACAGTTGATTCTACAAGATTAAGGGTATCACTGTTCAATGTTATATTTGTACCGCAGTTCCTGACATTAGGCATGCTGAATATGATACATTTTGTCTTCTTAGCGTTTAGTAGCAAATTATTGGTCGTAAACCAATCTACAACTTGGGCAAGTGAACTATTTACGCCGTTAAAATTACTAAGCGTGCGATCAACTTTAAAAATAAGTGACGTATCATCAGCAAATAGAACAATGTCGCACAAGTTCTGTATATAGAATGGCAGATCGTTAATATAAATTAAAAATAGAAACGGACCCAGAATTGATCCCTGCGGTACGCCCATAGCAACAGATGCTCCAGGGGAGCGAATTCCATTGACATCAACATGTTGTATTCGATCATTTAGGTAGGAGGCAACAAGGTTCAGTGCAGTGTCTTTGATACCATAATAAAAGAGTTTTCCCAATAGTGTTTTATGGTCAACGCAATCAAATGCTTTGGAGAGATCGCAGAATACACCAATAGCATCTTGTCTATTCTCCCAGGCGTCATGTATATGATTCAGAAGTGTCACACCTGCATTAATGGTAGAACGACCCCTTGTGAACCCATACTGCTCCTTATGTAATAGCATATTTAAATTAAAATGAGCTTATAATTGTTGCAATATAATTTTTTCAAAAATTTTGCTAATGGCTGGTAATATTGAAATTGGTCTGAAATTACCAGGGTCGGTTTTGGATCCAGATTTAAATAGAGGTATTACTTTACTGTGTTTCATTAAATCTGGAAACACTCCTTTATCAACACATTTATTAAATATTTCAGCTAGATGTGGTGATATATTAACAATGATAGACTCAATCAATTTTACAGAAATACCCCACAAGTCAGCTGTCTTCAAGTATTCAAGTCACTTAACTCAAAAGTTAAGTGACTTGAATACTTTAATGATAACATTTGGGTTACATATTTGAAGCCAAATAAGACACTACACTGATCCACGCTGCCCCCAAGCATGCGTTGAGCTTTTATTGGACAAGGATTTAAGGAGCTAGTTGTTTTCGCGGGTATGTCTATAAAATAGTTGTTAAAAGTTTGTGCTATATATAATTTATTATTACACACTTCGTTATTTATAATTAACTCAATGTTATTATCACGGGGTAGTAATCGACCGGTTTCAGTATTGATTACATTCCAAGTCATTTTTGCCTTGTTTTTTGACTCTTTAATTTTATTACTTATATGTAACGACTTGGCAGCAGCACAGGCCTTTTTAAAGGTCTTAGAATAAATTTTAACATATTGAATAAAGGCAGGATCAAAATTAAATTGCTTCATACCATATAGTTCGTACAACTTAGCCCTACTTTTGTAAATTCCTGCAGTTGCCCACTCACAAAATTGCAAGTTTTTGTTTTTATAAAATGTTTTTGATTTAAATATGTTGTTGTACTCAGCTTTAATTGTATTAAATAAGGAGTCATATAAGCTGTTTGGATCTTCCTGATTAAAGTCAATATGAGTGACTTTTGCTGAAACATTTACATTAAATTGTTTAAGTCGATGTGCACTCATTGGTATACATACAATTTTATTCTTTTTAGAAGTGACATCAATAGGAAATGCTGCTTTCTGACCAAGATGATCTGATGGAAAGTTACTTAGTATCTCCCTTGTTGTTGATACACAGTTGCAGAATATATTATCTATACATTTTCTAGAATGTGAGGTGATTCTAGTTGGCTCACAAAATAAATTTTGTAAGCCAAAAGACTTAAACAAATTTTTAAATCTAATACATTTCGAAGACTGCACAAGTAAATCAACATTAAAATCCCCACACACCACAACATGTTTTCTACTAGTGAACAAACGCTTCAATACATTTTCCATTACAGTTTCTAATAAATTATAATCCCTATCTGGAGGACTGTAGACACAGAGGACAATGAGTTGCTCAAGCTCAACACAGGACAATTCTGCAGTACGCTCAATAGAAAGGGCCACAATATCTTTACGTTCTTTACATTTTAAATTATTAGATACAAATATAAGAGAGCCACCACGAATAGCTTTCTTTCTAGAGAACGCACTGCTAAGTGAATAGAATTCATTGTTGAACAATAGTTCATGACTTTTTAACCAATGTTCTTAAGTTAGTTAGTAAGTCATTCCTAATACGCTCAAAAGGAGCTGGTTTATAAGCCAATAATTTGGCTTGATTCAATAAAAAATTGGATAACAATACAGCTATCTGACGTCGTAAAAAATTTGATAGTAAACAACTATCTAATGTCAAAAAATAATAATTCTGTAATAAAGGATTACAGTCAAATAATTCTATATTCCTACAATATGTGGTCAAGATATGTAACTTTCTATTTATATTGTATCTAATATTATTTTCAATTTGTGTAAAAGATTTACTATATGGCAGTGTAGACAGTATAACCTGTTTACCTTGCATGTTTGACAACTGTTCATAAAAATTTATGATAGTTTTAATTTTCACATTATCTCTTCTGCCAATAAGTATCACTATTGTTGTTTGTGGGCAATGTGTACTGGTTAATACCTTATTCATTATTTGAGAGTAGGATGCCCCAGGAAATGAAAGTGTTATAACCGAGTTACCCAGATGTTGAATTAAGTGATAACCTAAACTCTTGCCAATTTCATCACAATAAACTACAGTCTTTTCAACATTTAATGGTTGCGTAATTTTTGTTACAGGGCTATCACAGTAAATGTTATTTGTGCTTACAATATTGTCACATATACTGCCTACAGAGTCAACCATTGGAGAAGTTGACTCCGACTGCGATGTTATTGATAATGAAGAACATGGAAGGGATTTATCACAGTCAGGTGTTTGATTATATAATTTTTCAAGTGATAAGAACCTTTGTTCATTGCTGTGACAAGACTCCACCAAGCTATTCAATGCCTTAATGTACTCCCCAATTTCTTTCTGTGATGTTTTGTATTTTAAAGTTATTGACTCCAAGGAATCATTTAAACACATAATTTCAGTCTGTAATTGATGTATATCCATCTCCATATGTTTTTTACTTGTTTCTATTAGTTGTTTTAACTGTACATTTGATTAACAAGTCCTAAGATAATTGTTCATTCCTAATCTAAGCTTTTTAATGTGTTTCTGTGATTTGGAAATAAATTTATTGAGTTTTATGTATTTTTTTAATTTATTCCTGCTACTACTAACTAATCTTATTGATGTGTTGGTGTTAGTCGATAACAAGTGGTGACCAGTTTTGTCTATTGCTGCAATAGGAATACTCAATGAGTTAACCATCAGGTGTGAGGTGATGGGCTCATCAAGACAAATAAGATTTGGCTCCGACCTCCCACACATTAGCTCATTATACAGACTGTTGGAAAGGGCAGCCTGATCTACCAATTTAAGATTTTCCCTAAGAGTGATGGAGTTATGAGCATCACTCAGCTCACACTCTAGAATGCTAATACGTTTTAGAGCATGTTCATGGGTGTTACTGCACTCTTCTAGACCCTTCATTGTTGACTGAAGGTGATCTCGCTGAACGGTGAGCTCCATGACCTGCGTATGTAGCTCAGCCAACTCTTGTTTGAGTTGGGTGTTTTTGTCAATTACATTTAATATTTCTTTTTCACTATCATCCCGTTCCTCTAGCAACTGTTTATTGAGATTTTTGCAAATCTCCAGTTCCTTTATATTGAGGTTGAACTTTTGTTGCAAGTCACGGGATACTGCACTCCGGGTCATCATTTTTATTTTATTATTTTATTCCTAATAATTATCAACAAGAAATCTATAATGATTCTCAACACACTAATGACAAGATTATATAAAAAAAAAAAAAAGTGTAAGTATATCTATGTTTACAACAAACCTAATATATTTGAACTATTTAGTATTGTATTTATTTGAACTATTTAGTAGTATATTTTATATTTATTTTATTATTTAGGTACAATTTTTATATTAATATTCCAATGGGTGATGTGATATGTTTTTCCGGTAGGTATTTGAATTGATATCATGTACCCTACTCTCAATTTTTATGTTTGAATTTTGTACAGATTAGTAATAAGTATGCTATTCTTCTGTTTAAGTTCATTACATGTCACAATATTTGTTTGTTTTTATTACGATTTTAGAATCACTATTTTTTCTTAGACTATACGTCCACTCAATTTTTTACAACGGTAAAAAAATTTGAAAAAAAATTTACGGTTGATCACTGATTCACAAATAACTTTGTCGTAGCCTTGTGCTTGTACATAATAGTATTTACGGTATTTTTCTGTGTGTTTATTTGCACTTTTAACACTTTTTTATTGTGGTATAACTTAATATTTATAAATTTCCTTAATAAAAATATACAGAGACACTGTTTACGTTACGGCGTTAGTGTTGCCAGTAATCTTTGATCTGCTTACTCTTCTATATCTGTGATTTTAGTCAAGTATAGTCTTAAGTCAAAGTCTGTCGTATTCCATTAACGGAGTAGTAGCGTTAATGAGGCCTTCAGTAAGATTTGCGTGAGAAGATGTAAAATAGCATTTCACAGCAATATATATCACTGTCTTCCACTATAGCACGTTTACGCAACTTTTATGTCTAAGAAACTACATTTTTTACACATAAAACAAGGTTAATGCACTAGTTTTGGAAAATAATATAGAGCAAGCGTTTGCTATTCGAGAAGTTCCCGCTCAAACTCCTGACAGCCACTGAGCCACAGTGTTTTTTTTGTCTTTGCCATTTTCTTGGGCAGGAGTTTGGCGTCAATAATCTGTCAAGAACATAACAAGAGTTGGTAGTATGCTTTTTAATACCTTCGCCTTTCCTTTGCTCGAACAATGTAGCCAAAATTAAAAAAATAAACTAAATCTGTTTTGTTGTACAACAAATTAAATACAATGTAAATTCAAAATAATTACATATTTCGCTCTATAAAATATAATACAACCGTTCCCAGTACATAGCTTCTCATCTGTGTGTGTACGGTTGAGTTCACAATGTCTGAGATAGTGAAAGAGTTAAACAATTTGGGCTTGGATTGCCTTGATCATGGATGGGTCCAGGCTATTTACCATTCAGAGTTTCTTGAATTCGGTGATCTCCCCACTGATTATGAAAACTTTGTGGAGTCATTAGATTTACGGTCTACTTTTAAAAATATAATGAAAGCTAGCGATGAGTGGCTTAACCCCGCAAACCATACTACAGAAGAAAAATCGTGGGCATGTTTATCTCAGCAAGTTGAGCATGAGAAAGTTTTGGCGCTATTAGCGTACCATATTGATTATGGGTGCAAGAATATTCTAACAAAAGAATATCGAAACAATGCTTTGTTAGCATCACGAGTGTATTACAAATTGTTATCCATTCCTGGATATAAAGCATATCACATTTATCACTCACAATTATTTGCCCACTCTCTGGCATGCCTCGGCTACCCTAAAGCTATGTGTGAGAATGATAATAATTACATGAATACTAAAGAATTAACCCGTGAAGTAAACTCAATTATAAAGGAACTGAGCCACTTTGTAATAGACTTGAAAGCTATTATAGAGCATTTACAACTTAGTCCTAGTGATATGAATTTTGAGGATATTTTAAGTAATTTAGTTGACATTACTGGTGGTGCTATTGTTAATAAATTACATGTTGGTGAGTATTTACAATAATTGTATTTTTATTTTATAGCTACCTTGCTGCGGCAATACCAATAATATTAATAAAGTTATTTTTAGGAAGTAAAATGACAATCTTCTTGAAGCTGTGCTTGTTAGCAACCTATTTACTCAGCTACTTTTGTTGCACTTTCTTACAAAATGTTTTGAACTGAGAGATTACAAAACTGCTAGGGCGGAGATTAAAGTTTTTTGTCTTTTTATTAGTTGAGCTTTTAGTAAAATTATACTATAGGCAACAGATTGTTTGGTATTTTACTAATTTTGCAGATAAAATTGAACTTACCAATCTATCCAGGGTGATATATGAAATAATTAATAGTTTGATATGCAATGCGGAGGGAGAGCCAAATTCTTCTGCTATTAGACTACTATTTAAATGTCTTCTACCAAAACTAGTGTCTGCATCAGTGGATACAAGAAATGCAAATGTAAGTATATTTCATTTTATTCAATAATATTGATAAAGTATTAAATTTTTCAATTAGTTTCTTACTCAATCACATTCTAACTCTTGAACAAATATGTATTTAATCTGGTAACTATTTTCTGTGCAAAACAGGCACAAATAAAGTATACCACTCATGTGGAGTCACAGGCATTAGCTAGTTAAAAAAGTCAAAGAAATTCCTTAATAAAAATTAAGGGTAGGGTTGATGAAAAGCAGGTGACCAGTCTTAAAATATTAGATGCAGAATGCTCAATACTTAAGTCCTGAAAATGATGTAAGGAAGTGATTTTATTGCTATTGACCTCATGCATAATCATGGGCGTACCCAGGGGGGGGCAGAGGGGGGCAGCTGCCCCCCCCCCCCCCTGGATTCGGTTAATGTCCTCTACTTTTGTCGATAAAAGTAAAAAAAAAACTTCTAGATGTTCTTAAAAAGATTGATTATGGTTGTATAAGATAGATGCGAAAGGCGCAGGAGCGTGTGTTATGGCGTGAATAGGGAAAGGCCTACGTACAGCAGTGGATTGCAATAAGCTTGATTCATTTTCGATTTTGAGTTGATTAATTCATTTTCATCTACATTAAAATTTGTTGCACTATATGTTATTCTGCTACCAACACGTCAAAAACCGTACTGCCGGCCCTCAGAAGTTACTTTAAAAAATTTTTTTATTTGTGGAAATCCCATAGATATCTTAACTTATAATTATGATATATTGCCCAAGGATGTGTGTGATGTGTGTACACCGTTTAACGCCGGGCGCCCCGGGTAACCTCTCGCCCTAGATTTGGCTACCACCGTGGCAAGTCTGGCCACCATACTTTTAAAATAGCTAATTATTAATATACAAAACAAATACCTATTTTAATTTATGCTAATAATAGAATAGGGGGAATGTAGCCTGGAATGCAGAGAATGTAGCCTAAGTTACTCCTTATAACATCCACCCACGGAGGACAGAAAGATCCACCTGTCAGTGAAAGTCCCGTGAAAATCGGTGGAGCCGTTTCTGATTCGTAAGAGCTGGAACAAACTGACAGAAAAAAATATAATAGTTTTTTTTGTGTAAGTATCATATTATACGTATACAAAAAAATTATTATATAATATATCATTAAGTTGTTACTTAAGAATTACAAACAGACACTATTATTTTTTATTTTATTTATTTGTATAGTAGATTTAAACCTACCTGTATAAATTAAAACAGGCAATTGAATTTTTTTAATAAGACATTCAACTTGGCTAACCACTGCCATGTTACTGGCAACCGGGACCAACGGCTTAACTTACCTTCCGAGGCACGGAAACGCTAGTAAACGGAATTACCACAAAGCGGTTACCCATCCGTAAAAAGTCATAGCGATAGTTGCTTACCGCATTGATCGTTTACAGAACACTGAGTTAGCAGGGTTACTTAGGAAAATCGGATTTGCCCCCCCCCAAGAACCTGGTTACGCCCATGTGCATAATGTTGCAGCTGCTAGTATTTGCAACATCTCAACTTCAAGTTGAAGTAGCTCAAGTTTCAAGCAGTACTCTTCAGCTATTATTTTATTGTGGATAAATCAACAAACTCTGTATCTGATCAATTTGTATTAATTAGCATTTTTATATCAGGTTTTCAGATGAAGCGAGAAACTAAAATACTATAATGCTGTTATTATTTTCAGAATATTGTAAGAGCTTCATATGTAACTTATTCAGGGTTATTACTTAGCAAGTATGGCAAAGCCGCATTGCAAGGATACATGTTGCTTTTGCAACATATTTGTTATTCGCAAGATGGTTTGGTGAGTTAATTATAAAACAATTATGTTAGTTACTAAACCACATACAAGATAGTGTATGTGGTTTAGTAACTAACATAATTGTTTTACATTGTCAGACAAATTATGTAACCTATTACTATTTTATGATGATATTGATGATTATGCTATTACTATTTTAAAACTAATAAATATTTGGGATTATTCATGAACAATTAATGTAAAATTTTATATTTATATATATATTTTGTTTATTTTAGGTATTTTCCCACAATATTTATTTATTGATAAGAATATTTATTTAGTTTATCATTTCACTGTCAAATTTCTAAAAATAAGTAGCAAAGATTTTTTAGTGAAATAACCCACCTCGGATTGTATCCGGTGCAAAAGTGCTCAGAACACTGGCCGCATTTTCGCGCTGGATGGCAATAGCTAACCTTTGCACCAGGTACAAGCCAGAGCGAGAGTCACCAGTTTTCTCTCCTATTTTTCGGCCTATATATGCCCACCAATGTTTTAGCCTCTATGCCCCTCATTTTAGTAAATATGTATAATTTTAGTACTATAATATGTACTAAAAACAAAATTTATTTCAGTCATTAAACATCATAGATATTTGTGCAAAGAAGTTGCAATATATCTGTCTTTTTCTGAAACATTTCATAATATGAAAATATAACTTTATTGTCAAATTTTTTAAATTAGTTAATAAAGCGACAAAGCATCGTAAAAGAAGCACGACTGGCGATTCATAATGCAGTGCTAGTGCCAACTTTGCTTTACGGTAGTGAAACCTGGGTATGTCAGCAGATGCATGAAAGTAAATTGAATGCTGTGGAGATGCGATCACTTCGAAAGTTGTGCGGCGTTACCTTGGCTGGCCGAATACGTAACGAAGTGATACGCAATTTGGCAGGTTTGAATGAAAGTGTCAGCGTTAAGCTGGAAAAGGGCGTGCTCCGTTGGTTTGGACACGTCCAACGAATGAGTGAGGAACGATTGACGAAGAATATATATTGTTCAAAAGTAGAGGGTAGAAGGAGTCAGGGTAGGCCGAGACTTACATATGAAGACCACGTGAGCAGATTGCTCAAAAACGGAAAGGTCAAAAGTACTCGGATACCCAGACGTGCGTGTATGAAGCGATTGATGAATCTCGAAGAAGCGAAAGAAGTATGCATGGATCGCGAAGCCTGGCGATCTGTCCTCTCTGACTACCCCGTCAGGGATACAGCGTGAAGATAGTTAGTTAGTTTTTTTTTTTTAGTTATAACTTTATTGTCATAGTATATGTTGGAACTTGTCTAACGTGCAACTTTAATATGCTATAACTAGCAATCTGAAATTTATTGACATTAATTTAATTCAAAACATGATCAAAAACATGCACACTATCATTTGCCGAATGCTAGGTAAGTGCATCCACATCAGACTTGACTTATTATTTCTTCATTGTGTTTGTAATTATCAGGACAAGCTTCTATGAGAATTTTTGAAATATTTTAACTTGTTTTCCTCATTTTTACAAGCTAAATTAACCCTTAATACTTTTTATCATAGGATTTTATATGGTTGCCAGTAACATGGCAGTCTTTAAGTCAAGTTGAAGGCCTTATAGGCGGCTTGAAAAAACTCAACAGCAGGTTGCCACAACCTGCTTCGTGTCTATTTCAACACGGCAATGGGCTCACCACCTATTTTGTGGGACAGGAATACACATGGTGAAAAGTAGGCATACAATATGTAAATTAAATTTGTATTATTCTTTAATGAGATAATTTTTTTTATGTAGGTAGTTTTGTGTTTTATTGAAAGAAAGAAAGAAACACATTTATTAGGCACATACAATAACAACAATAAAAATAAAAACAAGATAAATAAAAAACCCTTATAAGTAATAAAAGCAAATCCAAAAAAAAAAAATATTAAATGTGCCTAAAAGGCCACAGCTCAGCATAATACTGCGGAGTACCACAGCGCTGATTTTCAGCTGAAGCCCGCGAGTTACTCACGGACAATCTGTGCAACCGAAAGTAATTACGCATACAATAGATACAATATACACACAATAGATATAATAAATACACATATATATAGAAATATTACATAACAACACATATCTATTATATTAATTATAATATTAATTGATAATTATATAATCCAATTATGTGGATAATTATATTTACGAATACACAACAAATAGCATACATTTTGAATAGATGCATAGCTACATTAAGAACTGGAATTTTGTCTATTAAGAAGTGCAATTTTCAATTTCTTTTTAAATGTGTATAAAGACATTAGCTCTCCCAATGGCAGCGGTATGTTATTCCAGCACTTTGTAGCACTATAACGAAATCCACCTCTAAATGCTGTGATCTTATGCCTGGGAATACGAAATACCTGCGATGAACTCCTTCCAGGATATCTCCGTAATTCACACATCCAGTCTAGCTTATTAGTCAGATAATAAGGTATATTTGTTTTTGTTATACCAAACATAAGGGTAGCCAAGTGTAATTCGCACCTGTACTTCATTTTATTGAAGCAATATAACTTACTGTGATCAGGGACGACGGGGAGAAAGAGAATTATTTTGCTTTTTCATTTTTAGGAACGACAAGAAGTGCGTAGTGCGCGAGTGTCCTTAGTTTCAGGACTAATGAGTATGTTGCCACGCCAGTCTTACCGCAAAATTGTAAAATGGTTACTACAGTTATCAACGACAGCCAGAGTATCGCATCGACAGATTGCTATAGTAAGTGAATGTATACAGATAAATTAAATTGAAGTGTATGTTTGTAATTGCCAGCTTTTCACTAAATGCATACATATGAAATTACATTTATGGTACTCCCATAAAAAGAGCAATTATTAAAAATCTGACTGTTTATTCCGGGTTATCTTTGAAACCGCTGGACCGATTTTAACGGGACATTCAATGGCAGATAGCACTTTCACTTTTAAAAAAATAATAATATTATAATAATAATATAAAAAAAAAGTTCTGAAAAGCCTTTTATCGGGTGGTAATAAGGTGCGGGCTTTTAATGGTTGGGTCATGCCAGTTTTGATGTACTCCTTTGGCATACTCAGGTGAACTCAGACAGAACTTGAAGCCCTGGATAGGAAAGTCCGTACGCTATTAACTACATTTAGAATGCATCATCCACGTTCATCAGTTATGAGGTTGTACATACCGCGGAAATGTGGGGGTCGTGGATTACTTAATGCCAAGACCCTTCATAACCGTGAGGTATGCAACCTCAGAGAATACTTCTTACACACTGAAGCGGATGTGCATCGTGATGTGGTTGTAGCTGATAACGGACTTACCCCGCTTGCACTGGCTAAAGAGAACTGGCATAAACCTATGATACTATGTCTCAATGATCCTATGGATATATGGATGAGCAAAGAGTTACATGGTCGGTTTTATCGGGCCCTACATGGGGCTGGTATAGATTTTCCATCCTCTGTATCCTGGCTACGATTCGGTGACCTATTTGGGGAAACCGAAGGTTTTGGTTTTGCTATTACTGATGAAGTTGTGATGACTAATAATTACCGAAAATATATCCTAAGGGACGGTACGGTTGACATATGTCGGGCGTGCCACCGTCCCGGTGTGTCTCTTAGGCATATTATTTCTGGTTGTTCTAGTCTCGCAAATAGTGAGTATTTGCATAGACACAACCAAGTAGCAAGGATTATCCATCAACAACTTGCTTTGAAGTATAACCTTATTGAATCAGAGATACCATATTATAGATATGTGCCTGACCCAGTTCTCGAAAAAGACCACATCACATTGTACTGGGATCGATCTATTGTCACTGACAGGACTATTGTTGCCAATAGACCTGATATAGTGGTAATAGATCGATTAGAGCTCCTTGCAATAATAATTGATGTCATTATTCCACATGACGACAATCTCGTGAAGGCAGAAGTAGACAAACAAGCTAAGTATTTGGATTTGGCCCACGAGATTGTGGACATGTGGAGTATTGACTCAGCTATTATTGTTCCCATAGTAATCTCTGTGCACCGACTAATACCGAAAAGCCTCGATCAACGCCTTAAGAGGCTCACGTTAGGCAGTTGGGTCAAGGGCTTGATGCAGAAGGCGGTTCTTCTCAATACTGCACGTATTGTGAGGAGTTTCCTCTCTCTGAAGCCCTAACCACCGGTGGCTTAGTCCCTGTATCCGATGCCGGTGGTATACTATGTTTTATATTTTTAAAAATTAATTTAAATATCCATCACGCCTTATCCCCGAAGGGGTGGCAGAGGCATATTATATGCCCACTTTTCACCGTATGGATTCCTGTCCCACGTAATAGGTGGTGAGCCCATTGCCGTGTTGAAATGGACAGACGCAGGTAGTGGCTACCTGCTGTTGAAATTTTTCAAGCCGCTCATAAGGCCTTCAACCAGGCTTAACGACTGCCATTTTACTGGCAACCGGGACCAACGGCTTAACGTGCCTTCCGAAGCACGGAAACGCTCGCAAATTTAAATGCCACAAATTGGTCACCCATCCGAGGACCAGCCATAGTGAAAGTTGCGTAACTCAGTGATCGTTTACAGAACACTGAGACCGCGGGGCCACGAGCGCTTCAAATGCACTTTTTGTATATGTATATTTAAAAATATAATTTATATGTAATATATTGAAATAAAGAAAATAATAATATAAACATCTTATAAAAGCTTTGAATACGTTTGCAATACCTATACTAACCTATTCGTTTGGAGTAATGAAATGGTCTAAAACTGACATAAAGCAGCTAGAGAGAACCACACGCACAACACTAACAAAATACAACAACCTTCACCCGAAGTCAGCAATTGAAAGACTCACCATTAAAAGGCAGAACGGAGGGAGAGGCCTGATAGACATCCAACACCTTTGGCAAAAACAAATAAATGGATTAAGAACATTTTTCCACAAAAAAGCTGACACCAGTACCATTCACAAGACTATTATTTTAAACGACTCTAATCACACACCACTTAATTAAAACAGTACGGCAACCTACCAAAATACTGATAACATTGATCCACAAAAACAAAAAACGGATACTTGGAAAAATGAAAACTTTGCATGGACGACATCCTCATGATTTAGAAAAATCTCATGTTATTCAATAGCATCTAATAAATGGCTAATGGCAATTTATTCCCTGAAACTGAAGGATTTATTATAGCTATACAAGACCAATAATCAACACTAAAAATTACAGAAAATACATTATTAAAGACCCTACCCTTACAAACGATAAATGCCGCCAATGTCATAACCAACCCGAAACTACACATTACAGGAGCATGCACGACACTCACACAAACAGACCATACTCATAGACATAACCAAGTACCAAACATCATTCATCAAAAACTAGCGATAAAGCACTCACTTATACAAGACACTAACACTCCTTACTATAAATATACACCACAGACAATCCTTGAAAATAGCACACATAAAATTTACTACGATAGGGCCATACTTACCGATAAAACCATTCATTACAATAGACCCGATATAACACTACAAGACAAAATTAACAAAGTCACTTACATTATTGATATAGCAGTACCCAATACACATAATTTACAAAAGACGATATCCGAAAAAATAAGTAAATACTCTGACCTGAAAGAAGTACTAAGAATATGGAAGCAAGAAAAAGTGTACATAATACCAATGGTCCTATCCACGACTGGTATAATCCCCAATCTCCTTCATAGCTTACAAACATTAGGATTACCAGAGTCAGTATACATCAGTTTACAGAAGGCTGCTATTTTAAACACGTGCACAATAGTCCGAAAATTCATGCAGTTGGACGATAATACGCCATTATAACAAACACATTACAACACCCTGCATTTACTTGGCTTAGGCCCGTAAATGCAGTAAAACCAGCTAAACAGCTGAGAAAATTTAAGAACTAAATAATAATAATATAAGCTTGTGTAATGGGATCTAAATAACTGATATGTACATACTTATATATTTCTAACTACATACATATTATAAATAGGAAACACCCCATTCTCCGACTCAAACATTTGTAGATCACACAAATATTTTTTACGACCCGGGAATCTAATTCGGAACCTCAGTCGCGGCAGTCGCATGCACTACCACTGCGCCACCGAGGCAGTTGACGTTGGATTTGCAATTAAGAAAGTACGTACTATTGCGAACTTCCTACTATTGAATTGATGTTTAACCACATGTGTAAAATATTTAAATTAGTTGGTGCATTTTAAGTGATACTTTACGTTTATGGTCATTTAGTATAAATATATAGTTTGCGTAACTACAAGTATGTATTAGGTTCATAATGTTTTATGTATTAAAGTTCAAATAAGGGTTAGGTGTCTAAGATCTTCGATCATTACAAATCAGAAGATTTAGGCTTGACCAACATAGACATTAATATTCTTGGATAAATAAAAATCATAACCATGTTATTTTAATTTTATGTTTAACTATAATTTCAATAGATTTTAAATTTAAATTAAATTCTAATATTTAACATTTACATTTATAAATTACAGGAAATGTTAGCAAACCTGCTTAGTAATAATCCTGAAGAAGTAAAACCTTCACCTCCAACTGAAGATTCGGGAATTGTGCCGAATGCCAGTGACTCAGGTAGGTATCGAATTTTATAATTTGACACAACATCTATTCACGTCTTAAGAGAACAGCAGTGACCAGCGGCTTAGTGTGCGCAATTACTGGAATATCTGTATCTCGATAATAGTTGACTGCCTTGGTTGTGTAAGTAGTAGTGTATGCCACTGCCGCGCTGACGGTCTTGGGTTTGATCCCTGGGTTGGAACAAATATTTGTGAATGACACAAATATTTGTTCCAACCCAATCCAATTCCAGTATGTTTCGAAACTTGGATATTTCCTATTTATAATATGCATGTATGTAATAGAAGTATAAGTATGTTTATCAGTTGTTTAGATCCCATACCACAAGCTTATATGAGCTTATTTTGAGCTAGTTGATGTTGAAAAAAATGTCCCACAGTATTTATTTATTTACAAATCTATCACGCCGCCATTAAATAACGTGCAGCGTATGTTGTCAAATTTCGTAGTTTATATGGTGTCTATGAATTTTAGGAATGGAAATCGAATCTTCGAATAACACAAACCAGGCAAATGAGTCTGTAGCTACAAACTGCGAAGAGGTTGCATCAGAAAATAATCAGAAAGAAACTGAAGGGCAGAATGTAGCCACTGAAGATGAAAGCAGCCAGGATAGTCAGGTGCCTCCCTTAGAACGAGATGTGTGTTGTATTATTTTTATTTTGCTTTACTTTTCTTTGTGTTAAACATGTTTTTGTTCGATTTTAAACATTTTTTTTATTAGTTTGTTAATAACTTTTTAATCAATCAATCAAATCAGACTAAGGCAGCCTACTGCTGTGGATTCTACGCGGGAAAATGACAACGATCGAACATTATATGTGGCAGTGGTGGATTCTTGGTCATAAAAGTAGTGTTAACGTGCTATTGTGAAGGGCAGTGATATGAATATGTGAAATGCGATTTTCAATCTTGTCGCGTAAGATCCACTGAATGCCTCGGTATAGGATCCCCTGAGGTAACTGACTTTGGCTTAAGACTATATTCGACTACGACGTAGAAGACGAAGGTATTAGGAAATAAGAAGACTAAGAAGAAATATAAAATAAATAAGATTTGGTTAAAAGGTCTTAGTGACCAGGTTATAAAATAAATACAAAAAAAGACGTAGGCTTCTTGTAATTCACGCTTTCACACAATGTCCTGCGCATTTCACATCCAGCTCTCTCTCTATGACGATCTAGGTTGTCAGTCCTTCTCACAGGTCCTACCTTACGTTTGCAAAGTCGCGGATTCCACTGTAGAACTTCAGTCATGGAACCGTGTGGATTTAGATATTTTATCAGACATGTAGATAGACCCACATAAGCAGCCATGTACGCTCGAACCCCAGAACCGTATGTGTAACTGTGATTTTGACGTTTTTTGCCTGAGGTGAGTCTATATGAGAATATAGTTGGGCTACAAAACAAATGACGAATGTCTTACTCTATATACTTTATATAACCGTATGAAAGTGTAATCGTACGAAAAATTTATTTATTTTTTCATACAATTACACTAATTATTACAGATAAACAACTACAAACTAATGGCAGGGAACAGACAGGTCGCGTATGTAATTTTCTCATTCAGTTTGACTTTAACTTGGCATGCGGTATTACTTTCCGTCTCTATTAGGCGCGAGGGAGAGGAAGCAAGCAAGATTCCTTGCTCAGTGAGTTAGACCCACTGTGTACCGTGTTTTAAATATGTCTATATAGTGTTTTCTCCGTTTAGGAGGTGATGGAAGATATAATGGCGGGTCTCCTGCGCCAGCGGCCTCATACAGTCCCGCATGGCGAGATCCTTCGCGCTGTATTCGCGCGAGTTAACGATGTATCTAGTTCGCTGCGAACGCGTGCGCTCGCCATACTTACCGACTGCCTGGGCAGCACAAGACCTGCAATCGTAGACGCTATTAAGGTACTAAAAGTGAATTTAAAAAAAATATTTTGGTAAGTAATTACTAGTGAAGTTCTATTTAGGTATGGTCTTCTTTATTATAGTGTATTCCTAGTTGCTACCAAACTCTTATCCGAATTTTCAGCGTATAGTTTCAGTTTTTAGAAGCAGGCATCGTTGGGTCTGATCTAACTCGTAAGGATGCCTGCGGCCTTGCTTAATTATCTGTGAGGTCGCTTGCGACTCGGAAATTTTGGTGGGACATGTAACTGACCTAGCACCCCATAAAGTATATTTAGTTAGGGTATTTAATTCAAATGGTTTCCTTAAGGGCCCCCGCAAATTACCTACTCTTAGTATCTGCAACCAGCAATTTCGCAACTAGCTAAATACATACGAGGAGTGATCAAAATAGTGAGAATTTGATAGATTATAATGATTATTAATAACTTAATAATTTATTTTTCTGCGTAGTCTCCGAATCTCTTTAAACACTGAGTCCAGCTCTTTTCCAAGGCTGCAATTCCTTTAAAAAAAAGTTTTGTCTTGGTCCTGCAAAAAGCTCTCCACGGCATCCATCACCTCGTTATCGTCTGTTTCCCCTTAAGCATTCTTTCAATTTGGGGAACAGATAAAAATCGCTAGTTAAGTGGTTAATAAGTGGTTCGTTACAGGAGCTGAACGGCACTAGCGAAGTGTCTCGACTACGTGCAGTAGGTGCCCGTAGCGTGTGTGACGAGCGGGCCGCGGTTCGTCGCGCCGGGGCCGTTCTTGTACAAAAGCTATTATCTGCGCCCGACCTTACGCCACAGCCAACGGATTTAGCGGTTAGTAAAATAAATACATAATAAACACATTATACATAATCAATATGTCAGCTATTCTCCGCTTACACCAGAATCGGCCATAGCTTCTACGTGGGTATTTGGACGAATAATAGACGAAGTAACGACCAACCGACGATATAATGTTCTTTAATTTAAAGATGACTATTACACAATGTTACAATGTTACTTGCAAAATGAGCACTCAGATACGTAGAGAAACTCTAATTGCCCCTAACGAAATTATAATCATTAAGGTTATTTCTAAGATTACGCGGAATAATGACGATTCGTTGGACTTGTATCGCGCACGCCGTTCTGAACTCAACTGTCCTAAAATGGCCGCGCTTCTATAACATAGACACGACGCTCCGTCAGACGGTCAGAATGACATCTGTTGACAGCTGTCACTCTTATTCCGACGTGATAATAGATGGCGCTGGCAACGTGCCATCTATTATCAAAATCAATGCCACTTTTCGTTGTAATTTTATAACTCAAGAACGGGCTCACCTAACCAAACTAAATGCTTAGGCTTTGTTCTGACTATTTAGTAGATGGTTTATGTGAAGTTTGTACAAAATCGGTCGAGCGATTCATATACGAGAGATAAAAAAAATTGTTGACGCTAACCAAGTTGGCCGGGTCAGCTAGTATAATATTTATAATAACTAGCGGACCCGACAGACGTTGTCTTGCAGTACTAGTGACTTCAGCGAATTTAAACCATCCAGGGCGCCACCCAAACGCATACAATAAAATTCATTCAAATCGGTCCAGCCTTTTAGGAGGAGTTCAGTGACATACACACGTACAGTAGAATTATATAAATTAAGATAAGTATAATAATACTTTATCTATTTCTCTTCCACGAAAGTTACTTATATCAACATAACAAAATACATGTAAAAGGCATTATTATCCTTTGTGGGAGACTAGGAATACCTGTCACACAGATTACCAGGCCCTCTATATTGATGCATCACAATAATGTGCACAATACAAAGTCACAAAGTAGACCTGTGATAAAAAATACTTTTTAAGGTAAAAGAAAAAATCCTCTTCAAAAGTAAAGTAATATAAGATTAAATAAACTATACGGAGATTTAACAGAGCTATCTAGTACAAATAAAACTCGTATAAGCTTCCGCTATGAAATCTACATAACTGAAAAACACAATTTTTGAAAATTATCATACAAATATTCATTCCAACCTAGGATTGCAATGAATATTTGTACGGGTGGTGGTTGGTAGTGAATCAACCGTCCCCACACCACAAGTTAAAAAAACTAAGTAAATAAGAAGGTGGAGAATTGCTCCAGAATTACACATTAGGCTCATCTCTGTTACATGTCTCTAAATCTTTAGAGCCTCCGCACACTAGTTCTTTTAGTATCCGCAACTGGCGACTTTGGGACTGTGTCGATATTGTGTCGCGCTCGGTGGCCGCATCTGGCTTCCATAAAGCTACTAAACTAAGTCGCCGGTTGCGGTTACTAAGAAGCTAGTGTGCGGAGGCCCTTAGTAACGTCCAGTACTAATCGTTTAGAACATAAAGTTGGCATTCACATCTCGTTCTAAACAGGTCGTAGCAATACGTCATTGTCGATCGCAACAACACCTCACCTCAGCTTTGGGTTGGTATACCAACCGGTTCAATTTGGTTCGATTTAAGGGCAAACTGGGTTATTTTATCAACGATTCTATATTTTGATAATTTCGTCTTATAATGTTTTCCTTGACTGAATTATAGCCACAATAACATGGATCATTTCTATTTTAGATTTTAGTAAATCTTTGCCGCGATGCAAGTATTATAGTGCGCTCGTCAGCCATTACAGCTCTGGGCGACTTAGCCATGCAACGGCCTAGCGACGCTGTGTTCAATGCTTTCCTAGCTGGACCTATGCATCAACTATCTGACCCAGAAAGTAAGGTAAGCAAAAGTTTTATTTGTACCTATGTGAGTGTCTGTCACAATGGGCTCACCACTTGGTACGTGGTACAATATTTCATACGGTGATATGTGGGCGTATAGTATGCCTCTGCCTACCCCATTAGGGGTAAAGGCGTGACAATATGTATGTATGTATTTAATAAGTTATCAACAGATATTCAAGTATATTATAGTTTAATTTCTATAGAAAGAAGCGCTCGTGGCCGCGCGGTCTCAATGTTCTGTAAATGATCACTGAGTTACGAAACTTTCACTATGGCTGGTCCTCGGATGGGTGACCACTTTGTGGCATTTACATTTGCGAGCGTTTCCGTGCTTCGGAAGGCACGTTAAGCCGTTGGTCCCGGTTGCCAGTAAAATGGCAGTCGTTAAGCCTAGTTGAAGGCCTTATGGGCGGCTTGAAAAATTTCAACAGCAGGTAACCACAACCTGCTTCTGTCTATTTCAACACGGCAATGGGCTCACTACCTATTACGTGGGACAGGAATACCCACGGTGAAAAGTGGGCATATAATATGCCTCTGCCACCCCTTCGGGGATAAGACGTTATGGATAAATGAATAATAAAATTTCTATAGAAAGACTAGAGAGAGAACGCTTTTGTCTTCGACTGTGATATATTCTCGAGATAGGAGCAGCCTATGACCCTCGTCAGGTCTGAAACTATATGTACAATTTTATGTACAATATATGACATTTCTTTTCGATGTTGAAGAAGGACACGCAAACACCATTTCACATATATAATATCGGTATACTCGTATATCATTATTGAATACCGAAGAAACCCACGGCTTACGGGTAGTACAATTAATAAAAATCGTCCTGTAACGAAACGCCGTATACTGTGTATGAGTCGAGTCTACTACAAGCAAATGAAGAGACGAGCAAGTTAGTGTGCAGCCGGGTACGCAACTTTCTCTCTCTCCCTCTCTCTCTCTCTCCCCCTCCCTCTATCTCTCTCTCCCTCTCTCTCCCTCTCTCTCCCTCTCTCTCCCTCTCTCTCCCTCTCTCTCCCTCTCTCTCTCTCTCTCTTTCTCTTTTTTATCATATAATCCTTAACACACAATTGTACAGACACGTGTAAATTTCGTGAAAACGTATTTATTTTGTGTTATGCTAGAAGATAGATCTTACGTGTAAAGAATTTGCGTTCCTGACGGGGCTCCCCCGACCACATAATTTTTTTTTTTTTTTTTTTTTTTTTCAGAATATATCATCTGTTATCTTGTTACAGGTGCAAGATCAGGTGGTAGCCTTGATTCAGCAGCTTCTAATAGAACGTCTGAAAGTGCACGTAGTTCCGGAGGACGACTCCGCACCGTGGATGTTCCTAGCTGGGATCGTTCGACGGAACATGAAGCGACACTTGCTGAAAGCGTGCACTATGATAGCTAAAGCAGGGAATTCTATTAAGTAAGCCTCCCTTAATACTACATAACATCATCACGTGTTAGTGACCATTGGTAATTTTCATGGAGATTGTCTGATAAGAACATAATATCATCAGGAAGGTGGCCAAAGGAACTACAAAACTGAACATGATAAACCCATCGTGTAACTAAACGTTATTATTTAACTAGAAATTGGATTCGTTTGAAAGACCTTGACGAGAACTATGAGAGTGCAGGATCCGGAGTCCAATGTCAGTTTCTTTAGATCCTCAGTCCAGATTCAATGGTTGGGTCTTAGGTTTGGGTTCGCTGCCTGCTTAGGATCCGAGGTCCATGGCCTTGATCCATGATCCTGTTCCCGAGATCCGGATTCCAGAGTTTTAGATCCGAAGCTTTTAGATCCAGGCTGCTTGGCTAGAACCTAAATTCGTGGGCTTAGAGCAGATAGGGCTCCGGGACCTTAGTTCCTGCGGTCACGGTCAACTGTCTAGGGTTGTCTATAGTCCCTGACTCCGGGGTAGATGTGAACGTCGATGCATAGACTGCCAGCGGCGGCTCGTCGATTTTTTGTTGTCAGCGGACAGACCTTTAACAACCAACCTTAATTCAAATTAAATAATATTTTACGTATAATTAATGCCTTTGAAGATTTGGGGGTAAAAAGTAGAAGCGGACACGCTGCCATCATTAAACAAAAGAGTACAATCAGCCCTCTGCCTAAGCCTTTTGTGGTCTACGACAAAACTTTCTACTTCTGGACCGTCCTGGATGCTCTGCAGCGATGTCATATTGGTTGGCGAAGCTCTTCACAAACGCGCTTGAGGATTTCTTTAAGACTTGACTGGGAGGTATACAGCGTAAACATCTCACACTTTCGGTTTGCCGACGCCATCGTTTTATCAGCGGAAACGCTGTAACAGTTGAGCGGGATACTGCACAGGATACCGTTGGTGCCATTTCCATTTACATGCGTTTGCGTGTTTTGGATGGTACTCTAAGCCGTAAGCCCTGTGTGCTAGTAATATGGTAGTTGTTAAACCAAGTCCTAAGCCTTATTCGCTTGACAATTTTCAAACAGCTGGTAGCCACAACTTAAACATAGTTTAAATCAACATTACAATAGACTTATCACAACTCTTCAAAACTTGTTTTCCAAGCTAAATAATAGATTTCTATATCTTTTTTCCAGTCACCGTACTGTAGACATTTTGAGTACCCACTTGGGCGAGATGGACGACGAGCGAGACCTGCAATGCTTAGTGTTGCTAACGTGCGTAGCGCGAGAGATTGAATATTCAAACGTGGGGTTCATTATGAAGTATTACTACAAGCTAGCTGACAACGAAAAGGTATCGTATAACTTATCATCCTATATGTGACTAAACTTACTTACAATAATGAATGGTAAATTTCCTCTCAAAACTAACAAAATTTCTTTCTATATTAGATATCTGGTACATAAAGAATAATTAATAAATATGGGACACTTTTACACAACGAAACAACAGGATATTAACCTGGGATTCGAACCCGAATCCTCAGCATGGTAGTTGCATACATTACTACTTACACCACCGAGGCAGTCATGACTAATTTCAGATTCAACTGTAAACGCCAACTAGCTCATAAATAATCTACTACTATAATAATCAGTAATGTTAAAAAAGGTAGAATACTTTTTTTATGGGATAAACGCAATTATGTACATACAATTTAGTTTCTGATGTGCCAACAAGTTTGCACCGGTGCCACACACATTGAGTTTAACGTATTATAGTAGTTGAAAAGCGTTGTTTGTAAATAAACTCCACCATTATGCTAATGTTTTACATTTTGTCAGGGGAGAGACGTGCGCCTATTGCCGCTAGTTCTAGAGCTAATAAGCGCGTGGTCGATGTACGCGCAGATGTGCGAGCGGGCGACTTTAAGGGACCACTTGGTGCGGCGGCTTGTGGGTGCTAAGGATGACGGTATGTTATATACAGCTTCTTTACGGGATTATGTTTGGGTGTAAGGGGAATAAGGATCTTCAGGGCCCGAACCAACCTCACCTGTTGACTAACGGACGAGCAACGACGCAGGTACCCTTATGTAGTAGGGAGGTCAGACGGCAGTCGCACCCGATAATGCCGAAAATCAAAAGCTAAATTATGGTTACTTCTAGTAGTAAAAATGAACCCAAAGTTCCAAATCTGGGTAGGATTTGGAAGCAATTGGGCAAATGAAATAAAGAAGAATATTGTTTGCTATTGTCCTCCTTACACTTAGTACAAATTGAAAATTATTTTCAGGATGTCGAATAGCGTGCGCGACTTTAGCCGCCCGCCTAGACCCATCTAACTTAAATTGGTCTACAGAACTGATGCAGCGTTGTAAGTATTAACTTTGAAGATATTTTGGAGGAACGGGTGGAGATATTCCTCTAACACAAAGGGAGGATCCTCCGACCAGGCAAGGTTATCACTCCTGGCGGGCCGCGGCCCAACGGTTGAAGTTGGGCTGTTGCATATATCATTCTTTAGCGCAAGAACTCTTATAGCGCGATGTAGCTTAGGATTCTTAGTATCGATGTTGTTTCGATGGCTAATCGCTATGTGGCACTGGCCTCTACATTATAAAAGAGCCCCACCATCATCTCCTGGTCCTAGAACAGTATCAGAGGTTGGATTGAGTTTTAAGATCTTAGCGGAGACTTCTATTACAAAGCCTACAATTCAATTCTGTAAAAAATAATCTAATATTTCAGTAAGCTAAATGTACTGTGAAGTTTCAGTTATTTTTTTTTGAAGTTAAAACAACTCTCACATAACTCAGGTTCAACTACCGAGAAATTCATTGCAGAAATGCTATAGTGTAAGAATATAGAGAACTGAGAATTTTCTATTGTAATTTAATAGGGCACAATAAATCCAGGTTTGATTTTAATGTTTTAAAATTACTAATTGGTATTAATGGTCGCCCTATGGCAGTTCATCTATGTCTATGTCTACTTGTGTAGGTGTTTCTTTGGCAGTATTTCTGAGTAGTTGCCACCTTAAACCCTGCTCAAAATAAATAAATATTTTGGGGCATTTCACACAGCGCCATCTAGCCCAAACTAAGCTATGGGATCTAGATAACTGATAAATATACTTATATATGTATGTATTTCTAAATACATACCAAACTCCGAAATGAACATTTGTGGATCACACAAATATTTGTGCCAGCCCGGGAATCAAACTCGGGACCTCAGCGCGGCAGTCGCATACACTATCACTTTCATTCAGATTTGTATGTTTTTTTTTTCTAACTATCTATGTCTATATTTTTTCTTGAAGAACCTGTATTTAAGTTGAAGCAAACATGTCATCAATCTGATGCCAATCAAAAATATTTCGATTACGATAAACACGACGAAATATACACAAATACAAACCAAATTCAAATAACAAACCTGTAATAATACGTTTATACTTGCAGCGGAACGTCATGCTATAGACGGCGGCGATATAAATGAAGGCATTCGCGCTGCGGATTTGTCGCTAGTGGCGCCTGTACCACCTTCGCCCGAGCTTTTGACTCTCTTTCTCAATGCGCTCAATGACCCTTCTTCAAGTAAGCAGCACTGTGTTTTTTTTTGTTTCGTACTATCCACATGAAACAGGCTTTCCGGTCTATAATGTTTTTTCGGGTAGCTTTATTTAAGCTTCAATATTGCGACCGAATGCATGTATAAATCTATCATGCCGCTGCCTATCCCTTCTGGGATTACATTTTTTTTCTTTATATTGGGAATTAAACATTTTCATCATTTAAATATTTTGCAAATTCAACATTTTGAGCACCTAGACATTTTTTTCATTTTCTACGATATCAGATCATGTGTGTACAATAAATAAAATAATCCACACAGATAAATAAAATTGAAGTGTCTGTTTGTATTTCCAAATTAATAGGTTTTTATTTATTAGTATTAACATTATAAAAAAAACATATTTTTCTCTGTCTCTCACTTTTACTAGAATATAGCTAATGTTATAAGTAGTAACTTGGGCTACATTTTATCCCCATATTCCCATTGGAACGGGATCTAAGCAGGTGAAACTGTGGGGCGTCCTCTACATACATACATATGGTCACGCCTTTATCTCCGAAGGGGTAGGCAGAGGTATACTATGCGCCCACATTTCACCGTATGCATTTTTGTCCCACGTAATAGGTGGTAAGCCCATTGCCGTGTTAAATTGGACAGAGGCAGGTTGTGGCGACCTGCTGTTGAGATTCTTCAAGCCGCCCATAAGGCCTTCAACTGGGCTTAACGACTGCCATGTTAGTGGCAAGTGGGACCAACGGCTTAACGTGCCTTCCGAAGCTCGGAAACGATCGCATATGTAAATGCCATAAATTGGTCACCCATCCGAGGACCAGCCATAGTGAAGTAGCGTATTCACGGCCTTAGCCTTTTTGGGGCGTCCTCTAGAATGTAAAATAAATAAGTATAAATACGTATGTGTTAGGGGTATCGGCGAAACTTCGCGGCGCTACAGTGGCGGGCGCGGGCCGTCTTTGTGTGCGATCACGAACTTCGGCCGTGGCACTGGCGCCGTCCATGGCCGCACTTCTACCAGACAACCGGGCCCCCATGCAGGCCCGGGTCAACGCGTTGCTGGCACTTACCGACATATGCATCAGGTAAGTCTAACGGGCAAGCAACCCCTTACGCTGCACCTTATCCACTAGAACAATAATTTAATATAAACATAAGAATAAATTACAAAAACATAAATAATGACCGCCGTCAATGTTTATATTGAGTTTTAATTTTAACATTGACACATGTCGTTATTAAGCCTGCTCTAAACGATCGCATTATCGACGATTCTACTGGTATGGAATTCATTCATTCAAACCATAGACAATACAGTTTATAAACGTTGTAAAAGGACGCGAGTAAACAAAAAAAAAATTTGGGCTTCTTTAGTCGCCTTGACGTGGAAGTGGTTATAGAATCCATATAGCTATTGAACCCGTGACCTTTGCCTAACCAGGTAACCGCGAATCGAATTATCCTTTTTCACTTTATTAAAAATTATTGAGAAATTTTGCAAAATAATTGCTTTAAAAATGTATCCATAAAGCTAGTCTGCACCAACGCTGTATCATCAAAAATTGAACAAAATGTATTTTTGTATATAAATTTAATTTATTTTACCTTTATTTTTATTTTAGATTTTGAAAACATAGAGCATTCAAAGTTGTACACATTTTACCCGAAATACAATGTGAATGGGGAAACTGGTAGGGTCGACCTCGGCGTACGTATGTCAATCAAATCGAAGTTCTTTTGGAAATAGGCCTAACCAAGAAAGTAGAAAAAGCGAAAGTGGTATGCCAGGATCGTAGCAAGTAGAAAACCATAGTCTCTGCCTACCCCGATAGCAAACAGGCGTGATAATATGTATGTATGTCTCTTGATGAAGTTATGGGGTGGCTTTAAGAAGCCCCACCAATATCTAAGTGATCCTTGTCTGCTAGCGGTGCAGCTGCTGAATAATGGACTAGGCAACGACGATTGCGTTCTTATGGACCCCTTACCATTACACCCAGAGAACTTGCGATTTAAATAGTGATTATTTACCCAGGTACACGTCCATAGTGGAGCCGCTAATGGGTTCAGTATGTGGATGTCTATCACTAGAGTCGCCACCTGAACTTCGTCGAACAACCGCACGTTCCCTCACTAAACTGCTGCTGGGAGGATACCTACGGTTAAGGCCACCGCTCTACTACAAGTACGTATATAGTATACAGCAATGACCAAGACCACAAAAGTTACACTGAGCTCGATCTTTGTGAAGTCCCAGGAGAAGTTAGAATGTCTTGGAACCCGCAACGAAATTAATCAGAAGATAATTAGAGAAAGTTGGAAAAAGAACGTAACGCCTCTTCCCTCATTTGCAAAGCAGGAGACCTGGAAAGCTACTAGGCGTAAAACCTATAGAAAAAGGGAAGCTCCACGGTATTAGTAATTTATCCTATGTGAGCAATGTTTGATTCCAGTAGTTTTAATGTAAGACGTTTGTTTTAATATTGTATAGTTTTCATTCAAAGAAATCGGTAAATACAGTTTGGTATTGCATTTATTGCAATATCTATCATCTCACCATTCATAATTTAACACTTGATAGCTATTAAAAACACCAATGAATTTGTTTAGACAGAATAATCGCGCGCGGTGGTTGGGAATGTGCCGCCACTTTGATGTAAGTTTACTGCGTATCGATATTTCCATTTAGTGTATCTTTTGACTCAAAGACGCTACGACATACGTTCAAGTAAAAAAAAAAAGAGATGTATTCACCTACAACATACGGCCGTATCTATATCACAGCCACACGCCTTTTTATACGATTATGCTTTATTTGTATAAAAAAGGGTTTGTAAACCGAACATGCTTAGTATTTCCGCTAACTCATCCTGCAAAGTTAAATTGCTCGTTAGAAGTCTGTTCAACGCTGAGGCGTTGAAACGGAGCCCACATTATTGATAAGAACGAAATCAATATTATCTGTGGTTTCTTCTTTCTTCTGTAATGAGATCGTTCAACCACTACATTGTCTATTGTCATTAAAGATCTTTTTGGGCCCCTTACACCTAAAACTAAGATATGCTCGTATTTTAGGAATTGGTGACTAACCGCTCTGTGTGAGTTTTAGGGTACCTCATGTTGTGAACACAAACGTTCCACTAAACGCCCGCAACGACCGTAACACCCAAAGTATCGTTCCACCTAAGGCTCGTGGTCGCTGCGAGGGATCGTATGACGTCATACATGACGTCACTGTACACCACCGCATGACGCCCACTTCGCCCACAAAATATAGGTGGGTCCAAGTGGGCTTACAGCGCTCAAGATTTGCGTTCCACTTATAAATTTCGACCACAGCGCCCGCGGCCCATTTACGTTAGTGGAACGACAATTTCAGCGGTCGCGGTCGTGGGCGTTGTGGGCCTTTAGTGGAACGCACCCAACGTTTCACATAAACTAGTGGTTCTGCGAACCGTAGACTTCGGAGTCTTCTTTTTTTAATTGTTTTTTTTTTCGTTTTGAACGCTCTTGCAACCACTACGGGACCATTTCGCCTCCCCTACCTCCATTCCCCCAAGATGGAGAAACCCCCTTCCTAAAAGATATTGTCTACATCAAGGATTGTCCATGCCAAGTTGCATGCAGATCCCACGAAAAATGCGACCTGTAGACTGAATGGACGGACGATCCGACATCAATAGCATTTTTCCCGTACCAGTGGAGTTAAAACGGAGACTTTCGTCGGCTCGCTTCGCTCGACTCCTCACTCAATAATAATACATAATTGTGATTTAAGAAAAAAACAAAATGTTGTGTTTAGGTACTGTGCCCTGTTGGCGGACGATGATCACGATGTACGCGAGCCAGCAGAGTATTACGTAACCTGCTGTCTCACCCCCGATGTCATCTACCATCACTTCGTCGACTGCGTTCTACACTACAACAAAGAAAACACAGGTAAATATGTGTGTATGTGCAATTATCACAAGGCGAAAGTGAAACTTCAGAAAAGTAGCTTGCGAGAGTACGAGATAAATATACTAGTATTAGAAGTATTAGTATTGGATAAATTTTTAAAGCAATTATTTTGCTAAATTTCTCATAAATTTTTAATAAAGTGGAAAAAGACAATTCGATTCGAGACGGGGATTGAACCCGTGACCTTTGCCTAACCAGGGCAATGTTCTAGCCACCTGAACTACCCGAACCGTATCGAATCAAGTTGAAATTCTCCACCATATTTTAATCGTCATTTTAAGAGTATGACCAGAGCCATCTGTCGAGCTAATGTACAGCTCCAGTATTAGTATTATTATAAGGATTATTATTTTTATAGTATTTAAGTAACGAATTTTAATACGCAAAAGTACAAAAATTATACAAGTTATTGATACACCGCGTTGACATATGACATGACGCATTTTCTGAAAGCTTCACTGTTTAATTGTATTATATCTTACTCACTCCCCCGCTAAATTCTACTTATGAATATGTCTGTCTCTTTTTTTTATTTGCTTTTCACTTTTTTTTTCTGACCTAACCCCATAAAGGCGCCTGTGTCGTTGCCTTGTGCGTTAATGAGCAGGTGCACCGCTTACAGGTGAGCTAACTTCTGCCCCGGAGATCTTGGTGGGACCCTTACACTCACAAGTTCCGGACCACCCGTGTTTTGAAGAAAGTAGGCAAAGTCTTGCACTCTTTTCCAGCGCACGTGTTACCCTCATCTTTCAATTCTGGGTCTTTAAGAGAAGCGTGAAAAAGCATATTTCTGAGCCCTCAATCACGGGTCGTCGTTTCAGCTTTTTGACTCAAAAAAGATGCAAAGTTTGAATTGAAAATGAAAATGTTAAATCTTTATTCATGTAGGTCACAAAGTAACACTTATGAACGTCAAGATTGTTGCTTTTACATTTACTGCGAAATTCGAAAAAATTCAAATTATTTTGTAGAAAACATATCGTTCGACGCCCGTCAGCTGCTATATGATGTGATGCTGCAGCGGTTGTCGATCGTGCAAAAGCTGAACGTGCAGTGTCGTCTGGCTCGGGACGTGTTGCAACATGCCGCCGACATGACCGACGAAGGAGACGAGGAGTTATCACCCGAACTGAACGCGGCTCTATTAGACACCATCACGCTCTTGTGCGGACCCCGGATGAAGTTGCCAAGTCAGTATCCTGTCTCTTTCTTTTTAAACTAGCTTCTTCTTCTTTTCGTGCCACTAACAAACCTAAACTGTTTCGGCCCAAAACTTAGCTACTAGAACAGCATTTTTAGTAGCATTCATTAGGTCCTCCTGCGTGCAGTTGGAAGGGCATGCAGAACAAGACATCAGGTGTTTCATTGTCTGGGGGACAGGCCCACATATGCACTCCAGATTCAAGTCATCTGAGAAGCCCTACCTAAACAGGTTTCCTTACTTCGGCCGATCTGTGTTCGGAGTCTATTTAAAGACTTCCAGGTTGGGCATGGTACCTCATGTCCAGGCGGTAGGCTCTCAGATAATGGGACAAACGGGCTGGGAAGAGCGGCACCCTCTCGCCACAGAATTTTTTAAATCGGCCCAGTAGTTTCTGAGCCTAATTACTACAAACAAACTTACAAATCTTTCCTTTTTATAATATTAGTATAAACTACTTCAATAATAAGAAGGAAGTATTCATTTTAGCATGTAGTCACAATTTGCGTCTGTCTGTTTCAACACGGCAATGGCCTTACCACCTATTACGTGGGACAGGAATACACTGAATGAAAAAGAGGCGTATAACATGCCTCTGCCACCCATTCGGCAATTAGACGTCATTGATAAACAAGTATTCATTTTATGTTCACTTTAGAAATCTGTCTTATTGGGAAAATAATATTGTTTTATACAAGTCTTGTGAGTTTAAAAACATTTTATTAACCCTTTCTGAAAGATATATTTTTGGGTGAGAGAAGTGCGTTCGTCATCTTTAAATTTTTATTTTTACATGTCTGTACCTAAAGAAGCCAACAAGGGTAACAAAGTATTTTAAGTGTATAAATTAAAGAGTGAAGGCTAAAAATGAAATTTTTTACTAAATATTGGTGCTAATTCTGTTGTTGAAACCACTAAACTAAATTTCTCTAAAATTTTCTTATGTTTATTAAGAGATTGCCAAATGCTATTGTGTTATTACGTCGAACTAAACTTGGTGATATTATAAACAGCACTAAATTTGTATCTGCCATCACTAAAATTCCTTTTATGTGATAAAATTAACAAAACATGTATTTAGATGCCGACTAACTTAGTGATTGAACTGTCTATGTATATTTTTCACTTTTTGTTGAATCTTATCACATAAAATAAATTTTAGTCAGATACAAATTTAACTTCATACAAAATTTAGACGGTTTTCACTAAAATTAGACGTGACCTATTTAGGTGACGTCTAATTTTAGTTACCTTTTGAAACGTGAAAACTTTTAAAACGTTGTAACGTGAAAACTGTACATAGGCAGTTCAATCACCAAGTTAGTCGGCATGTATTTACTTTCGACTGTCTATGTACATTTATTCACGTCTTGTTCAATTTTATCACAGAAAATGAATTTTAGTGACATCAGATACAAATTAAATGCTTATAGAGCGAGATATATTAGATACAAATTATGCTAAGATATCACTAACTTTAGTTCGACTTAATAACAGAA
The DNA here is from genome assembly GCA_948477245.1 of Thumatha senex. Taxonomy (NCBI): domain Eukaryota; kingdom Metazoa; phylum Arthropoda; class Insecta; order Lepidoptera; family Erebidae; genus Thumatha; species Thumatha senex. The sequence continues at coordinate 14,514,875 of OX419731.1, read as the reverse complement.
TAGCATTTGGCAATATCTTAATAAAAATTAGAAAATTTTAGAGAAATTTAGTTTAGTGATCTCAACAACAGAATTAGCACCATTGTCCACTTTAAATTTAATGGATGCCTACTTTTTTCGCTTCCTGCAGATTCAATCGCTTCATACATGCACGTCTGGGAATCCGACTACTTTTGACTGTTCCGTTTTTGAGCAATCTGCTCAAGTGGTTTATATATGTACATCTCACAGTAGGCACAAAAGAAGTATGCGAAGCGCTCTGACTACGCCGTCATGGATACAGCGTGAAGATAGTTAGTTAGTTAGTTATAAATTTATGGATAAGCTAGTTGTTAATGCCATTTGTACATTTTTCATGTTTTCATTTGTTGTAATTTAATTCATATTGGTGTACAATAAAGTTTTATTTACTTACTTAATACTACTACTGTAGTTAACCAACATCTTTTCTTTTAAACCAATGTTTGTTATTGTTATAGGAAAACCACAGAATACTGGTGATCCAGCAGATATAGAGGATTTGCAAGAAAGAGTCACTACTAACATCGTGTCTCATGTGAGTATTCTAACACTCTCTTTCACATAATATCCATTACATAGAAACTTCCACTGTAGCTGAGTACAGTAGGCGCTTCACTTGTGTCACTTACACTATTGAAAAATGAGCAAGAACATAGGTCACGCTGAAAACCATTAGGGCGTGCTACGTTGGTTTGGACACGTCCAACGAATGAGCGAGGAACTATAAACGAAGAATATACATTGTGCGAAAGTAGAGGGCAGAAGGAGTCAGGGTAGGCTGAGACTTACATATGAAGGCCACGTGAGCAGATTGCTCAATAACGGAAAAGTCAAAAGTACTCGGATACCTAGACGTGCGTGTATGAAGCGATTAATGAATCTACAGGAAGCGAACAAAGTATGCATGGATCGTGAAGCCTGGCGGTCTGTCCTCTCTGACTACCCCGTAAGGGATACAGCGTGAAAACCATTTTATTTGTGACTGGCTAGTGCCCGCAACTTCGCCCGCGTGGTTAAGTTTTCCTATTCGAGATTTCGTACGCAACACTATACTTTTTAAAAATAACAAATAGGCCCAATAGTTTCTGAGCCTAAGATTATTACAAACAAACTTACAAATTGGTCCAGTCGTTTGAGCGTGTAGAAGTAACAAACATACACCCTTACAGGTTAAGCCTTTTTTAGAATTAGCACTCAAGTACAGGTAGTACAATGAAACCAGACAAATGGCCGTTGTGCTGTGTGTATTAGTACTCTACATTTAGTACTAGTCGATGTGTAGTCAAGATAAGAACAAAAAAAAAATGGCAAAAAAAACATTAAATCTCCGGCATTGTGTTTTCCATGACTGGGTGCCTGAGGACGGCGGGTGGACTGCTCGCCGTCCTTACAGAAGCAGGCCCAAGACGTCGACATGACGTGAAAATTTCACGCACGCTTCATGCCCCAAGAAGCGGTATAGTACCCGAACCAACCCCCAAAGAGCGGGATATCACCCGAACCCTAGGTGAGGCTGCGGTGGTAGCCAAAGTCTGCCGGAAGCACTGGGACATATTTCCGAGGAATTACCCGGAGCGTCCGAGTGGTTTTAGCCGGTTCGAGTCCGGCATGACATCCGAGGGGATGTTCACACGTTAAAAAAAAAGGAATTATATTGTGTTTACGGTGTTAAGTCGCTCTCTTTAACTCTGGTCGCCATCGTCTTTTTTTACCCACCCAAGCCAACTCGTATCGATTCGCACCGACAGCGCCGGCTTGATTCGACCTTATTTTCAGCTGCCCATCTGTACTATAATCGATGAATGGGTCTGACAAACATTTTTACTTTAAATGCTAACAAGAAAACGGTGTTTTTACATTTTTATTTTTCAAAAAATGGTTGAAATATTGACGAGCAAAGTGCGTATATCGCGGGTGACCGGATTCGTCACAACCCTGTTCATTCGACACTCGCGCTCTCGTCTAGTCTGTACGAGGCTGTGACGTCATAATGGGCACGCCTAATGTCGGAAATTCAAAAAAGAATTAAAACTTCTCGTCGTTATAACTTCGGAAATACTGCATGTATTGAAGTGAAATAAAAAGTAATGTAATGTACATAAGCGTTTCAATTTTAGTGGTGTTTGACAGTAATATTTTGACCCTTTATGTTCTTCATTGTTCTTACAGAAAATGAAGCGAACAGTAGCGGAGGTGTTGGTGCCGGCCGTACTTCGCCTGTACTCGCGGCTGGGTCCGCGCGGAGGACAAATCGCTACATACCTAGTGCGTATCGCGACAGACCTGCTAGAGGATTACCGCCAGGAGGTACGTAGACTCTCTTTTTAATCTCAAATTTGACTGCCTCGGTGGCGTAAGTGGTAGTGTATGCTACTGTCGCGCTGAGGTTCCGTGAGATTATTTGTTTCGGAGTTTAGGTGTTTTCGATGTATAATATGTATGTATTTAGAAATATATAAGTATGTTTATCAGTTGTCAAGATCCTATACCACAAGCTTGTATTAGCTTACTCTGGGATAGTCGGTTTTGTGTAAGAATAAAAATTGTTATTCGGCAAATATTTTCTGGTGGGAAGATGTCTTCCGGAGTAGATAGAAACTAGTCCAATGATTTGCCAGAACTTCCAACTTACGGCTTGAAAGGGGGCCACAAACAAATGTCCTTTCACACGTCAGTTTTAGTGTTTTTAGAAGATGTCTGTTTTACGAGATAGTAAAATAAAGTAAGACCAAATGATTTTAAGATTGACTCGATTTCGAAGACTAATCATAATATTCGACGTTTAGAATACAAACACTTTCTTTTTTTTACACCACTGAGGTGGCAGACAAGCATACGTCCCACCTGACGGTAAGTGGTCACCTTAGCTTATAACCGACCCTTACAATCCTTAAAAGACCCATTTTGAAGAATCCCATACTGTAGAACACTTTAATACCTCATATTTTCCATTATTAAATTCACAGATCGAGGAACTGATCGACAGCGACGAAGAAATAGTGGAGCGCATTCACCAATTCCAACAGAACATAGGCCAAGCGCCATCTTTCGGCAACGCGCGTAATCTCGTCACAACATCCGCCCCTCCCGAACCCGAAACCCCTCGAGCACCCCGACGTCGACCAAAACCCACCACTTCACATACTCCTCGGAAACGCGCGCTCAAGATTTGATCCACGCACAAATCGAGACGTAATATTGCTCATAGTTTCAATACTAGTGCAGAACTTAGTAGAGTATCTAGACACTATGGGAGTTCAACTACAACCAAGCCCACTGAAGTCTCTACTAGTTGGGCTCCTATGCCCAGCACTAGTAGCGATCAAACGTCGGCATGGCAGCCAATGCCTAGCACTAGTAGAGATCCAGCGGCGGTATGGCAGCCTACGCCTAGCACTAGTACGACGCATCAACCGCGATCTAACAGCGGTTTTGACGGAGTCGCGGTGGATCTTGATCATCTTTTTATCAGTTACGAACCTAAGGTTAGTACTAGTAAAGATTCTGAACCTATGGATACTTCATGAGCTTATTGACCAGTGGCAAAGCATGGCGGATGCTCGCTGGTTATAGTGCAATTAATCTTCTATCTATATAAATAAAAATGAATCGCAAAAGATGTTGCTAAGCGCATTGATCGGGACGGCTGGACCTATTCCAGTATTTTTTATTTATTTCTTGATCTCTAAGGCCCACTTGCGTGAATGCTGGGGTTAAATAAATAATTATGGAGTTAGATAACTCGGAATTAAGTAAATAACGATTAGGGTTATGATCATGTCTTGCGCCATGGAAAATTATCATCGGGTTAACTAACCCAGTGTTTTATGTCACTCTATGTTATCCAACCAAACATTAATGATTGAACAAAGAATGAAACAGGTATGTCTATCACTTTTACACTACAGTTTGCCACATAAGCCTTTTTCTTACAAGAATGAATGTAACATGACAGCCGAGTGCATTTTATTTTTATCGTATTATGTGTGCGCGGCGTGTCATTTTGAGTAGTCCGTGTCACGCATGTGTCACGTGCCACTTCATTGTCTGTCAGCTGCTAACCCAACGTTTGACGAATTAACCCTCAGAAATCGGTGAGTTAAAATTTTAGCGATTTAACCCTAGGTATACCCTTAACTCGGGGTCATGCGAGACAAATTAATGATTTAACTCGGGGTTAGTCCATACCTCCGAGTTATACACGCTAACCCAAGATCGCGCAAGTGGGCCTAAGAAAGTTTTTCATGGAGAGAAAAATTGCAAGGGGTACAGGAAATCGTCATTACGCAGGCGGAGCCGCGGGCGTAAACTAGTGTAAAATATAAACGTAAAACGTATGTAAAAGGTAACCTTGTTTTAATTTCGATACGTTTTCCAAAACACTATTTAACTTCTTCCACAGAATAAGTAATAGTACTACGTACAGAAGTTTCACTCCCTAACAAAGGTGTTTTAGGTATGACAACATACCTAGACTCGCCGCCTGCAAGAAAAATTGAAACTTATAACTGCGCGAACGTTGAGTTTTCTTTGCGCGCTAGAGTTGTATGACCGAGCTGCGAAGTCCGCGCGGGGTTGTCAATTGAGAAGTTTTTGTACCTTGTTGATTTATTTAAAGCGCTCGTGTCGTGCGAGCCGAGCGGCCACGGCATCCCTCTGTCATTAGCTGCTCGGAGCGGTGCGCTGCCTGAATATACCTAAACTGCGGAGTGACACCCCCCTGCTTCTTCTGGGTCTCGACAGAGTTCGAGCTCGGTGTAACTTTTCTGGTCTAGGACTTGTAGTGTCCTGGTTTAAAGGAGTCTTTAACTCCTGTAACAGGAATAGGAAAGCGGGTGGGCATTATTCCCTTTGAAAGTATGTAAATAATAACTAAATTATTGTCTGTTTTTAACCGCCGACTGAAAACGAAGCGCGGGGTGTTATAAGTTTAATCTGTGTATCTGTATGTATGTGGCATCACAGCTTCTGCTGTGCAATTCACAAATCTCAGATCCAAATCCTCTACGGCGCAAATGTCATCGATATTCATAGAACTCGAATATCAATGACTTTTGCGCTGTAGCGGATTTGGATCCGAGATTTGTGAAATGCATAGCTGAACGGATGGACCAATTTTGATGCGAAATCTGATGTTATCGAGGTAGTTCTTAGCTATTAATGTTGAAGGTCACTTCCCAGGAGATGAAGGGATCTTACTAAAATCCACAAGTCCAATTTTGTTCTGATTTTTGGCATACTTTTACAATGACGGTATTTCTACGACATGGTAACCTGGAACTTGCTGTATCTGCATCAAATAGTTTGCGTGATACCCATCTCTTCAAAAAAATGCTGAGGTATTAGGCTTAATAGAATGGTCTCAACGAGTAGTTGTTGTTTTTGGTTCGGGGGTTTTTTTATTGTCATATTAATCTATTGCTCAAAAACGGAAAAGTCAAAAGTACTCGGATACCTAGACGTGCGTGTATGAAGCGATTGATGAACCTACAAGAAGCGAAAGAAGTATGCATGGATCGCGAGACCTGGCGATATCCTCTCTGACTACCCCGTCAAGGATACAGTGTGAAGATAGTTATATTAATCTTGTATGTGTCCATTTATAAAGTTGCCCGATGGCAAATTTATTGTTATAAATAAAAAATAATTATAGATAAAGATATGTAATAAAGATCAAGAATTTATATGTATAATAAAAATCAATAATGAACTGAAATGGTTAAAAAGTTCCATGATGTATGTTTATAAAGTTGCATCTGTTGTGTGTTAATAATAAATATGCCTGATGGCAAAAATATTGTTATAAATTAAAGAATTTATATATACTAATATATAAAGCTGAAAGGTTAGTTTGTATGTTTGGTTGAACGCGCTAATCTCAGGAACGACTTGCGTAAAATGAAAAATTATTTGTATGTTGGACAGCCCATTTATCGAAGAAGGCTATTTATATCATTATATATCATTACTACTCACGCTACTACCTAGAGAAGCGGAGCAGTATTCATAAATGTCAATAAAACGGGAAAATTTTCATACAATAGGTAAAATTACGGATTATATGGGTAGGTACCATGGAGCTCGAAGTACGTCATGGGCGAAGCCGCCGGGTCATCTAGGGTTATATAAAAATCAAGAATGTATTTGTTTAATCATAGATGTCTCTTACCCTTTAATGAAATGCTCGTGTTTATTGTATTTTGATAAAGTTGCGTGTTGTGTGTTTATAATAAAGTTGCCCGAAGGCAAATCTATTGTTAAAAATAAAGAATTTATGTGTAATAAAAAATCTGAATTAATTTGTTATTCTTTTAATCTTAGGTAACTCGCCCCTTCAATGAAATGTATCAAAAAAAAATCTGCAATGTCCTTGGTTAAAGACACAGACGACGCAGAAATCCGGTAATGGGTTTGACAAACGTTTTTTACTTTAAATGCCAAATAAATCTACAAAAAAAATTGTTTTTTTTTACTTTTTTAATATTTAAAAAAATGGCTGTAATATTTAATATTAAATTACGTATAACGCGAGTGACCGCTTATGTCACAACCGTGCTTATTCAACAGTCGCGCTGTCGTTCGTAACCGAAAGATGCGCCGCGCCTTATCGCAGTATATATTTTTATATCTAAGCTTGAAATGCTCACTGATTAAAAATGTCGATAGTCACTATACTGAAGTTTAAAATTTCCACACTTATATATAAAATACAAAAAGAAAGTAGGTAGATTAAAACGAGGGATTCTATTCTGGCGCATCGCAGGCCGCTGCCGCGGCCGGCTCGCTTCGTTCGCTCGGTTCACGCGTTGTGGTCACAAGTGACCTAACACTCCTCGCTTCGCTCGTCGTCGTACCTAAATACGACTTTGCTCAAGACTAGTCTAAAAAAAATAACACTTAAAATATCGTTTTATATGTTACAGCTTAAAAACTTGGCTATGAGTGAGATGATTATTTACAATGGTGTCTTATCATTTTTTAAATATTCTTAGTCTAATTATTATTCATTTATGATTTAAACGGTTATCCATACCTCCATTATGCGTTTTGTATTTTATGATACTTTAGGCGTATAACAATTATACCCTTTACTTTATGCTGATTAAATTATGAAAAAAATTAGAGTAAGTTAATGTTATGCCAATAAAACCATTATGCGTTTATAACACTCTGCTTATCATAATTTATGCGAGAAAACTTTATGCTGAAACTGTTATGTCAAACTACATTATGCTGAAAAAAATTATGCGATCGAAAGGACACCCCACCTTATATCGGAAATACTGCATGTATTGAAGTAAAATAAAAACTAATGTAATGTACATGAGCTACCATCCAATTTTAGCTGTATTTGACAGTAATATTTTGGATCCTTTTGTGTTCTCTATTTTATCAGAACTAAGTTAATTTGGCAGGTGCACCAATCTCGCCAAGATTGGCATGTGATCAAGATTTAGTGAGGCCCACTATAATGAAGTAATAAATATTTTAGTATTAATCAATAAAAATATTTTAGACAGGCGTCCTTTCGAGGTTAAGCGGTCTGAAAGTAGTCTATATTTTTATAAGTTATCAAGTCTGCAAGTAAAGCAAGAAATTTTGTCCACCTTGCCATACAGCACTGCTATGAGCCACAAGGAAAATCACTCAAGATACAAATTAAATATGAAACTACATACCATGGTATCATATTCCAAAAAAATTGAATTGTTAGATTGGAATATTATTTTCAATAATAATAGTCTGTTGACATTAGATAGATATTTTCTATCAAAAACTTTACAACGAAAGGTAGCTCTGTTGCTATCTATTTTTTTAATTTTTCAAGCCAAATTATTGGCAAGTACAACTGCTTTTATTGAGCAGGATAATTTTGACACTTCATATTTGGAAAATGAAATTCAAAAAAACTAGTTTATAGTACAACAGATAATAAATCTGGCCAGTTGACTTTGGCCCCTGGGAATAATCTTAATAAAAATATTGTTTTTATAAACCTGGTGCACCATAATGTTAGAGGTTTAATAAAAGGTAAAGATTTAGAGTTGGAGCTATACATTAATGCAAATTCTATTAATATTTTTTGTGCTACAGAGCACTGGTTAAAAGATCATGAAATCACATTGTTGAACTTCATAAATCACCAGGTTGCTAGCTCGTTCAATAGAAAACATTCTAAACGTGGATGCTCTTTTATATTAATTATTAAAACCTGCGTCTGTCTATTTCAACACGGCAATGGGCTCACCACCTATTACGTGGGACAGTAATCCACACGGTGAAAAGTGTGTATAATATGCCTCTGCCCTTCGGGGATAAGGCGTGATGGATATTTATTTTATTTATTAAAAACTTAAAATTTAAAGAACGTAAAGACTTAGTAGCCCTCTTCATTGAGCGAGTTATTGAGATTGCCAGTATTGAGTTTGAGCATTTCATCTTGTTAAGCGTATACTGGCCCCCTGATGCTCCTTACATTAAATTTGAAGAAAAGCTTGAAGAAGCACTGTTCAAATGACAATGTTCTAAGAAATCTACAATAGTTTGTGGAGATTTTAATGTTGATATACTAAATACATCATTAACTCCATCGGAGAGAAATAAAATAAAAAATGTATTTAAATCGTTTAATCTGCATAGTACATTCTTTGAACCCACTCGTATTACAGCAGTGCAAAATGTATTGATAATATTTTTACTGATATTAAACCTATAGATAAAGGTATTCGGGATCCTGTAGAGTCAGAACATCCATCGTGGCCAATGGATAAAGTTTCCTAAAAGTAGTAACAAAGCCTGCAAAAAACAAATTAAATATGTACCAATTAACCAAAGTCGTTTGAATAATTTTAAAGAAAATGTATTAAATATATATATTATATCCATATCTACCTAACTTCACTTGTGTAGACCAGTCATATAAACACTTATTTAATTTGATTAATGATGAGTTCGGCAAAGTTTTTACCTCAAAAGCACTACAGATTGGTGGTCATCCTGTTTTCAGTGACTGGGCAACACCAGGTATATTTAAAATTAGAAACAAAATTATTTGAATTATATTCAGAAAAAACGTATAATTTTAAGCAAACCTTTCAGGAATATGTTAAAAATTGATAAGTCAAACTTCATTAAAAATAAAATATCTAATTCTGTGAATAAATTAAAAAGGACTTGGAACATCATTAACTCTGAATGCGGTAGATCTTTAATGACTAAAAGAGATTTCCACTTAAAAGTAAATGGTTGCCATGTTACAGGGGACCTGGAAGTGGCGACGGAGTTTGAACGTTTTTTTCAATAATGTACCTATATTGACAACAAAATCTCTCCAAGCGTCTTCCAGTTCCGCTGAACATTTATTAGAAGAATCTGTTCTTTGTTGCAGGGATGCATTTGTACACACAGATATTTGCACTCAGGACATTGTAAAGGCATTTAAATGTATCGAAAATAAGAAAACCGCGGACCTTTGGGGATTATCGGTCAAAACTGCATCATGTATAATTGAGGTCATTGCGCCCCATCTAGCAACTGTGTTTAATGACTGTGTTTCTAGTGGTACATTTCCTGATTTAAAGAAACACAGCAAAGTCGTACCCTTGTTCGAGGCTGGCAGCGCTACAGACCCGTCTAATTTCCGACCAGTGTCGGTGCTGCCAACCTTAAGCAAAGTATTTGAAAAAGTAATCTTGAATCAAATGCTATCCCATTTTAATAGTCATAAAATATTTCATGCGAATCAATTTAGGTTTACGAGAGGGCGCTCAACTTCTGATGCTGGTGTTGAGTTATTAAAATGTATTCATGAAGCCTGGGAAGACAAGCACGATGCATTAGGTATATTTTGCGATCTATCAAAGGCTTTTGATTGCGTTCAACATGAAACGCTGTGCAAAAAATTACACCACTATGGAATAAGAGGCAAAGCTCTCGACCTTCTGTCTTCATATTTGAAGAATAGAATACAGAGGGTCGATATTAATGGTACACGTTCTGTAGGATCCATGGTGACAATGGGTGTGCCGCAAGGCTCGATAATTGGGCCATTCTTGTTCCTCATTTATAGTAATGATTTACCATTTTATGTAGGGGACAGGAATAGGATTGTTTTGTTTGCAGATGATACTTCATTGATTTTTAAAATTAAAAGACAATTAGATAACTATGACGATGTAAACAATGCAATTGCAATAGTAGTTCATTGGTTCAGCTTAAATAATCTTTGCCTTAATGAAAATAAAACTAAATGTATAAAATTTACTCTACTAAATGTAAAACAAGTTCCGGCCAATTTTCAACTGAATGGACAAGTGTTAGAGTTTGTGGAATCAACTGTGTTCCTCGGTATAACTATTGATGCCAATTTGCAGTGGGGCCCACTTATAGAAAAGACGAAGGTTAAGTTTGGCTGTATACGCTGTAAAAAAGATCAGGACTCTTAACAGATATGGAAACGGCTAGAATGGCTTTTATAATTTGGCGCCAGAGTTTCTATCCGAGAAAAATTCAAAGAAGTAAATATTCTAACCGTACCATCACAATACATTTTTGCGAATCTTATGTATGTCCAGGAAAATCTATCACAGTTTTCTAAACTCTGTGATAAACATAATATAAACACTAGACATAAAAATAATCTTTCAGTCCACCATAGTCGACTACATAAGATTGGCGATTCTTTCCAGGGTAACTGTATACGCTTTTACAACAAGCTTCCCTGAGACCTGAGAAATTTACCATTAAATAATTTTAAAAAGTTAATAAAAAAGTTTGTGAAAAAGGTTAATACTCAGTTAAAGACTATTTGCAGGACAGGGACGCCTGGAAATGATCTGCTGGCAAAGTGAAATAATATTAAATTGTACATAGGCCATCAAAAAAAAGCCTTCCTAAGTTTCTTGCCGGTTCTTCTCAGGTAGGCCGCGTTCCGAACCGGTGGTCACTTTAAATATTTTAAATAGTGTATGACATTTTGTAGCGCCGTTAATATGGTCTATGCAAAATAAGGATATTTTTATTTATTTTATTTTATAATGCCGTAAATCAAGCCAAAGGATAGCTGCTTCTAGGTGCGAACTATGAGTAGACCCCAGGTTTGATAGAAACTAAGAAAACGCTCAAGATGAAGACTATACTACTCTGGCAAAAAAGTACCGGGAACCGATCAATAATACACAAAAAGTATGCTCCTTCAGAAACCATAAATATTAGTAAGAACTAATATTATAAACGCAAGTTTGTAGTATGGGTGTTTGTTAGTCTTTCACGCAAAATCTACTGAATGGATTTTGATGAATCTTTACATTATTATAGCTTACACATCATAATAACACATACCTACTTTTTTCCCGGGAAGAAGTTCCTGTGGGAACGGCGACGGGAAACTTCACCACACGTGCGGAGCCGCGGGCGTCAACTAGTAATAAATAAATATTTTGGGACATTGTCACAGAACGTCGTGTAGCCCAAATTAAGCTTATATAAGATCTAGACAATTAATAAACATATTTATATATTTCTAAAACATGCATATCACTCAAAGTTTGAATCTCCGCAGCGGAACACGCAAGTATTTGTTCCAACCAAGGATTTGAACCCGAGACCCAATAAAAACATATTTAATAACGACGAAAATATACGGAGTACACAACAGTTAACCTATTATTTGAAAAACAGTAGAATGTCTTCAGGGACTGTCACTGTGTTAGATATTCCAATAAAATTATTAAACAATATATTTATTTACAGGATGGTATTTATTAAAATAATTATATCTTGTATAAACACGCGTGACAAGAGGTCCAATTCTTCATATTTTAGATTAAAATAGTGGCCCTCTAATCAAAACAAATGGAATATAAAACTTTCCGCATTAATTTATTAAATTATGCTTGTGTATATTATTAACAATATTATCAATAAGGCATTCAAACTTAGTAATAAATAATAAAATTAGACAACACTGCTTAAATTCAACTTAGTTACTAAATCACCCTCATTTTCTATTTTAAACTCCTTGCCAAATGTCTTTTTTAACAAGAGATCAATAGCTGCTTCTTCTGAAACAAAAAAATAAGCATACAAATTAATAGTACCCACCGCTCTTAATCTAAATTTATTAATAGACTACACTCACATGAACAAAATCACCTAGGTTAAGAAGTCTGTTAGGAATCTACAGATTCAATTATTCCGAAATACCGATAACTTCTTACATTTAAAATCCCCTAATTTTTTATCAGACAATTTTTTTTTATGATATGGTATTAAAAATACGCACAACCGTAAATTTTCACCTTTTTACGACCCACCCCATTAAAATTGCGATATTAGTAATTTAAGAACTTTTAACTCTGGTGGATCAGTTAATCAATTATAACTTGATCAGTTTTTCCCGTCAGGCGCCTAACAGTGTCACTTCTCACTCACCCAGTAAATAGCACGGAGTAGAGTTGAAACTGAAGCTCTCTCACATAATAAGCCTTCTTATTCCCTACACTGTTTTCGGCCAGTATTATTGTTTGTGCATCGATGCTCAAACAATAACAATGGCGGAAAACAGTAGTGGCGTTTACAATTATCATTTTACTATCTCAGTGTAGTTCTTATTTTAATTATATTTTTACGTAAATTTATTATTAACTAGCTGATGAACGCGACTCCGCTCGCGTGTAATTTGGTTTTTGCACAAAAAAATGTTTCCTGTGGGAATAAGACGTTTCCCAGTACAAAAAGTTCTATCTATTTCGATTTCCATCTACCGTGATTAAGTTCTAACTTTCACATTTATAATATTTATACATTGCCGTAGAAATACCGAGAATTCCTGTCTTGGGGCTTTTTAATTCACCAATTTTCAGGTACTTATGTCTAATATATATAAGCTATTTTGGTTTCACCCGTATTACTTTTTTTTAATTAACGGCATAGATTACTAAGCATAGAATCATGAAATATGGTGAATGTATTCTTTAAGGCAATAGGCTAACTACCTATTACGTGGGACTAAAATGCATACGAAGAAATGTGGGCGTGTACCTCTACCTACCCCTTCGGGTATAAAGGCGTGACAAAGACGTGTAGGTATGTATTGTAATGTATGTATGTATATGTATTCTTTAAGTATTTTGGATGAGTACTAACAAAATTGCCGATAATGTCATGGGAACAGGAACTATGCAGGTGAAACCACACACTGTCTAAATTATTAGACACAGATATTAAATAACACCACTTGTACTGTTCCACAACAATTACTTTGTAAACCTAACTAAATGTTGTGGAACAGTACAAGTGGTGTTATTTAATATGTGTAGCACGTTCCACCAAGCGCCATCAATCAACAGTATAAATAATCTAATTAGACACAGATACCTGAAACTTGGTGAACGTATTCTTTTGGTATCTTAGAAAGAAAGGATTCCCAGTTGCCCGGTATTCTCACGGGAATGTAGTCTTACTAATATTATGAATGTGGTTGTAAAGTGTATAATGGAGAAAAAAGTTTCAGAACTTTTAGAATTGTATTACAGATTCTTACACCCCACTCTCATTCTCTCTCTCTCTCTCTCTCTCTCTCTCTCTCTCTCTCTCTCTCTCTCTCTCTCTCTCTCTCTCTCTCTGTGTGTGTGTGTGTGTGTGTGAGTAATAGATTTTATAATTTAAATGGTTAAATTATAAAATCCATTACTCACACACAATTAAAAAGGATTCTATAATGTAACTAGATAGCTAGTTACATTATAGAATCCTTTTTAATACCTGAAACACCTTTTAATAAAAATATCATTCACGCCTTTATCCCTGAAGTGGTGGCAAAAGGCATATTATACGCCCCACTATACCTGTAACAGGTGCACCATTTGTGTCTAACACCGTTTGTGGCTTTGGATTAGCTTGCAAAATTATACCAAATAATATTAACTTTTTATAAAATATCCATTACAATGTGATAGTTATATAGAATCAAGATAATCTGGACTCAAAAAATTAAGATATCCTGGACTCGGATAACCATTTAGGTTATCCGAGTCCAGGATATCTTAATTTTTTACAAAAAATCTTTCAGTATTGTACATATTCTTAACGTGCATATTACATATGTAATACTCTGAAAATAATAACTTACCAGTAACTTGAATAGCCAATAACTGATGAACAATATGTCTAGCTGTTGTTTTAAAAAGATCTCGGCTACTGATCTTTTTCTTTTTGTAGTAAGGCATGAGCAACTTTACAACCATACCGGCAAGATCCACTTTTTCTGTGTTTTTCTTAACAACTTCCCCCTTACCCTTTCCGTGTATTTTATTTCTATGCTTAGAATCTTTATGTGTACTACTTCTAATATTATTGCTTTTACTCTCCTTTGGTCTCATATCATCTTTTTTTATTGAGATGTGTTCCTCTTTTGGTGTCTTTAATGATGAATTTTCTTCACCTGCTTTGTTTATTTCTTCTTTTGGCCTTTTTGCTGATGTATTTTCTTCTGATGGCCTTTTTATTGATTTATTTTCTTCTGTCGGCCTTTTTGCTGATTTATTTTCTTCTTTCGGCATCTTTACAGATGTGTTATCTTCGTTTGCTTTCTTTATTGATATAACTTTATCGCTTGACATCTTTGTTGACATATTTTCGTCTTTCGCCTCGTTTACTGATATTATTTCTTCATTATGTTTCTTTCTTGATAGTTCACTAGTATTATCTTCTTCCATGTTTTTCTTAGAAATATTTTTGTGTTTAGATATGTCGTTGATGTGCGATTGTACTTTTTCTCTTAGTCTAGTTGGTGATGGGGAATCAGGAATAAAATCCGGTGGAGTGATTTCTACATCCAACATGTCAATATTCTCTGCTTTATGCGGCGCAGCAGTGAAGTTCTTAAGCCTCTGCATTATTTCGTCTGCCTCCAGACTTAGCTGACGAGCTTTATTCAAGTTGGCAATTTCTGTCGGTACTTGCAAGCCGTCAAATGAATTAGATTGACTGTCGAATGACATATCTAACGACGAGTCTAGATTCTCATTAGGAGATTCTATAGATTTGTCACGATTTTTTAACTCATCGGATTTAATATCGCTTAGTATTAGAGTGTCGTCTGCACTTTTACTGACATTACTATCCCCTCTATCATCTATAACTAGTTCCTTTTCTGATTCACTTCCACTCAAATGGCCAAATAAAGAGGTTTGAACTACAGCGGAATCGCGTTTTGTAGTTTTACTCAATTCTTTAAAATGCGATTTTTTCCGTTTACTTTTTTTATCATCACTCTTCTTACTTTTCGATGTTTTACTTTTTTTGGAGACAGATTCACTTTCACTTTCAGATGAATCACCGAATAGAGCTTCTAATTTTCGTTTTGAAGTTGGTTTTATTTCCTTGTTGTGTAACTTTGGGGTACTTTCATTTTTGTGAGCGTCTTTTACTTTTTCGTCATGATCATTTTTATTATTTTCAGTTTTAATAACTTTGTTATTTCCTGCATTTTTAGGTGGTATACCTTTCAATGTTATGTTTATGACGAACCTTTTAAAGTCGATAGATTTATCTTTATCATTATCAGTAGTATTGCCGTCTTCTTCGCTGTTTATTTCCTTTATTTTGAGTGTTGTGTCATTAGAGTGGCTATCATTTTTATAACTTTCGTTGCTTTCTTTGTTTTCATCGATGACCATACCGTCGTCGTTGTCACTTTCTTCTAAAGCACCACCGGGAGATGCATTTGAAGCCTTTTTAAAAAAGTTTCCAAGTTTTGTTTGAGTCAGAGGATCTCTTTTAAAAGAATTTGCTTTTCTTTTAGTTTGTTTATCAGCTTTGGATAGCACCATTTCTTCAGGTTTGTCTCCCCTATCTTCCTCTAAAAATAATTTTTTTGATAAAATATTCAAAATTTAAACATTTAATAATAATACAGATATACTTTGTGAACAAAATAAAAACTTAGTTTGTAGATTGCCCCCGCCTCATAGTTATTCTGTAATCGACAGGGAGGTATCAAATCTTACCACTCTTCCAAACCTCTTTAGCCACACATCTCTTCTCAAAGGGAAAGCAGCGATATTAAATTGACGGGTGGTGGCCGTATCTGTCTCAAAACAACACCTAAAACTGAGAGATAAGAGATACTGCTATAATAGATTTTCCTCATCTCAGTGTATTCCCAGTTACTTCCAAACCCTACCTTGACTTAGCCCTACCTGGCTTGATTTGGAGCCTGGAGTCCACTTCGTAATTTGGTTGTTAGCAGCAGCTATTATTTGACTTTCGATTTTCGGTATTGTTGGGACATCAACCTTTACGACGATACGACACGTCTAGTCTTGGCATTTTGGATCTGCCCCTCTTTGCGCGATTTGACCGGTGGTCTATCTACAAGGAATGCTGAAAACCGTGGGAATGGGGAGAAAGAAAATGAACCGGGGTCTCCTAGGCAAGGGTTTCGTACGCAACTGAAATTACGATGATATTTCATCGCGAAATTTTGTGTGGACTTAAAAAACAAACAATTCTGCCAAAAATTACGTTGCTGTTACCAAAGTCTTAATTATTAAGCAGCGTATTCGATGAAAGCTTTTTAAACAGATTAATTAATCCGACGTCGCGTCAACAAAAAACAAGAACAGACAGGCACGATAAGGTTATTTTATACTATTTAAGAATGAATAATCTGAATAACTTACCTAATGATGCTGTTACAAAATGGTTAGTGTTTTGCGATTTTTCCTTCTGTTGTTGTTCATAATCTTTTATAAACTGATTTAAACTTTCCGGCTTTTTTGGTTCAAAGTTTTTCAATTGGGGGCAAATATGATCCTTACATGCTTTTACTGAAGTAATCTAAAAGGGAATTGAATATTAAACATCCACAATGCATTGTAAAGGTATCCTTCTCAAACAAGAAAAGTGGGGTCTTTTCTATACGTCCAGAGGTTTAATTCTGCAAATGTGGCTAGTCACAGTGTAACACCAGAAATCCTTCGATCGATCCTTCTAAGACCCCTTTTGAAGAACTCCATACTGTAGAAGTTTAATAAACCCTAGGTAGGGAGGGAGTTCATTCCACAATCTGAGCGTACGCGGAAGCTCCTTTTGGACGTTACCATATGCCAGCGCTCAGGACGCAAAGTGTGAAGATGGACACCCTGTGAAATAGCGGTGCCATTATAAAAAGTAGCCATAGGCATAATATCAAAGAATTCCTCAGAACACAGACCGCAGATAGAACACGCATATAAGGAGGCGAAGTTTCTCCTATGGCGAGGGGCTGAACACCGCGGCTAGTTATCAGTAATATATATCATAGTAACATTGTAGCAAGTCGCTTTTTTATTACAAAAGTTACCAGATAATACCAGATTACCACCTCACTAGACTTGAGGTCTGTCCTCAGGACAAAGTCGGTGCTGGGTGCTTCAACAGGCAGCATGGTGTCGGAAGTGTGAGTGCTTGAAGCGCCACCATCTTGTTTTGCGAGGGGTTGATGCGTTTTAATGAGATGGCGGAAAAGGTTAGAGAAAGGACCAGTACCTTTCCCAGCCGCAGAAGACGCACCCGGCCACCAGAAATCCGAAACGGACTCCATGAGCACGGGCCTTGGGACAGAAGTTTGAACTAACATTGCCCGTCTGCTCGGCATTGGGGATCTGTCTGTAGTGTATCTGGAGACGATCAGAGTTTGCCTTAATGAGCCGGTTCGAGGTCCTGAGGATATCCTACATGGGAGTACCCGGGTCTTCGAGCACACAGGCAGACACCGCGCGGTTTGAGCGGTACGAGTCCGACATACCCACCTCGGCGAAGTGACGTTCTTAAGAATTCCGCAAGTTAAAAATAAAAACTAATTTACTCTCCATTATCTATGTAGGGTAATGTAAAATATGCCTTTATATACTCTGATACTATAATACAAAGATTATAAAACTGATAACAAAATTCTTATGACAAACATTACGTACAGGCCAAAAATAATAAAAAAAAAGTTTAATTACGATACAGGTCTTGTATGGACACCTGTATCATAATATAACTTTTTAATCATAACGATACACCTATACAATCTCCAGCTGGACCAAGGAGGTAGAACCTCTACTTAAAAACTTTGAACGAGTCCGCGACGCAAGCGCGCATGCGCAATCAATGTTTGCGCCTTGGCGCCAACATTTGACAATTAAAAAATAAATTTGTTGTTATATTCATCATTTTATTTGCAATATTGTTTTAGATAAAGTAGTGTATGACACTGTACATAACTTGGTCTTATAACACTAGTGTGATACTATAAAAAAACTCGCCTACGGCTCGTTTTTTTAAAACACACTCATGTTATAAGAACCCTTATTATGCAACAGTATCATAAACTACTATTATCTGTTTATATGCATGTTTTTCATGCGGTTTTTTTTCTTTCCTATACTTCTTTTTTTCAGCTTACAAAGCAGCCTCTGGCGTTGATCTATAGACGACGGTAACTACTTTTGGTCAGGTGGGGCGAAAGCTTGACCTCAATGGTATAAAAAACAGTGGTTTACTTTATGTCAAAGAATGTATGAAAAGAAACGCTTACCAATTTGGACATGGCTCTTCTGTACAAGCTTATAACAGTGTTACTTCTGAACACATCATACTCTAGTTCAGCAGCGCAAAGTTCTAGCGCGTGATTGGACAAAGCTTTCTCAAAATTTTCTGTGTCCTTCGTGCTGTGGTAATTAATACTTAATGCGTCGGTAAGCAAGGTGAGGTAACCTTCACGACTCGCTATTGTTAATCCGTTAACCTAAAATAAAAAATACTTTACTATATTTTTAGAAGTCATTTACAAGCCCAATATATTTTTCTTCAAGTGCTTTAGTCATTTTCAAGCCCAATATATTCTTCTTTAAGTGCTTCCAAACCCTACATGGATTTGGAGCCTGGGGTCCACTTTTATTTCGCTGCTAGGAGCAGTTTTTCGCTTCAGATTTTCTGCATTGTTTGGAACGACTGCTATCTAACCTCTCACCCCGTAAAGACGTTTTGTACGTTGACTCGTCCGTTAAACAGTAGGTTACCGCTAGCAGGTGCGGTCGCTTGGCTCCCGGAGACTTTGGTCGGGTCCCTTACACCCAAGTTGAACATATTCTACTATACTATTAATTTCAAACGAAATTGATATTGGCGATTCAGAGATTCTATATAGATGTACCGTGCCAATCGACAGCTCGGAGCGTTGAAACGACATGATAACATATTCGTATATGGTACTCGGGACTATTCTGAAAAGCACGGTTTTGACAAATCCGTAGGTTTACATACCTACTTCGTACGTTTATTTTTCCAGTAAAATATTCTACACCTATTTTTGTACATTAATGAAAGGTATTTGGTGATTCACGTATAACATGCTTACCATTGCAGACCATGGAAATTCGATACAGATTGTTATAGAACCAGTCATAGGAAAAGGTGCTTTTTTGGTGAGTTTAACAGGTCCCAAAACACCTCTGTTAAGGCGGAAAGGTAGCCGAGGGGTCTTAGTGGGTATTCCTAGTACCACCATAATCAGGTGCGGGGCGACCCCTACACAGCCATAGCTAGCCAGCAGTGAGTAGTCTGTAAGCGGACCTCTCCTCGAAGGGAAAGGTGCTTAACGCAGTAATAGGTGTCAGAACACTGAGAGCGGGGCTACGAGAGAATGATGTGTTATCATATCAAGGCTAGATAATTTGTCAAAGATATCGGCGGTCCACATCTTTGACTGCTAATTATAATACTTTTATCGTAACAGTGTTTTACAGTCATTCTCTCCTAATATCGGGTATTAGGGGCCCCACCAATATCTCTGGGGTCCAAGCGAGCTCACCCGCTAGAGATGCACATAAAGAACACATGCACTAAAGCCAAAATGGCGTTGATGCAATGTAAAAGTGCAATAGGAAGAACCTGGGGAACGAAACCAGCAACAGTCATATGGATATATAAATCAATTATCCTACCCAGAATACTGCACGGGGCCATAGTATGGTGGCACAAGGCAGCGAACAAGACAAACAAAATAGAATTAGACAAGGTACAGAGGCTGGCAGCCCTGATGACAACAGGTGCTATGAGGACAACTCCCACAGCTGCGCTAGAGATCGTATTGGGACTCCATCCTCTGGATCTAGAAATTAAAAAGAAAGCAATTGAACAATGGTTTAAATTGAAAAGCGTGGGCCTATGGAGAGGTAATCCTCAAGATGGCGGACATGCTAGTATCAATAAGAAATACGAAGACAAATTGTCAATGATTCTCTCTAACAATGACCTAATCAAGAAGGAGAGGGTTTTTGACAAAAAGTATAGAATACATATAGGACAAAGAGAGAGCTGGCAGACGGAAGACACCGGTGGCGTCATCTGCTACACTGACGGCTCTAGAAAGGAATCTACTAAGCTCTCCGGCTCCGGAGTGCACATACAATGTGCAAATGGAACGGAGATTAATAGATCAATACGGTTAGGCAAATTCGCAAGTGTCTTTCAGGCTGAAATATGCGCCATCACAGAGTGTGCGCAAACTATACATCGCCATACAGACATAAAAAAGGTGACTATCTACAGTGACAGTCAAGCAGCATTGAAAGCCCTAAATAAAGTAGAGACAATGTCAGCAACAGTCAAGGAGTGCAAAAAATCACTCGAAAAGCTGGCGGAAAGAACTGAAGTCCACGTTGCCTGGGTCCCCGGACATGAGGGAGTCCCGGGCAATGAACTAGCGGACAAACTAGCCCGGGAAGGGGCTGACGAATGCGTGATCGGACCGGAGCCATGGCTTCCGATCGCTCATAAGATCACGAAAGGAGTAATTACCAGAAGCATAACAGTAGAAACCAACCTCAGATGGAGGTCCTCGATAGGCATGAGACAGTCGAAGATCTTCATCAGGGGAATGGATGCGAAAAGGACAAGCCGACTGGTCAAACTTACCAGAGCAAACATGAGGCTTGTCATAGAGATCATCACAGGACACTGTCGCCTCAACAGGCACCTAACAGTGATAGGAGTAATGGATGACCCATTATGCCCAGAATGCATGGAGGAAGAAGAAACCAGCTTCCACCTACTAGCTGAGTGCCCCATGTATTCGTTAACAAGATGGGAAATTATGGGCACCGACAGACTAGAAGAAGAAGACATAGAACATCTGAATGTGGATCAGATAGTAAGCTTCTGCAAGGAAACAAGAAGGTTCGACGGGGCGCCGTGAAGACTGCTGGGATACCCAATCCAAACCGCAAGGAGAAGTTTTTCGGGGAAATGAGCGAAGTGGGCGGCAAAAGATGCGGTCGGATCGTTCGCTCGGCGGTGCCGGCGTCCCCAACAAGAAGAAAATAATAATAGTACCACCATAATCAGGTGCGGGGCGACCCCTACACAGCCATAGCTAGCCAGCAGTGAGTAGTCTGTAAGCGGATCTCTCCTCGAAGGGAAAGGTGCTTAACGCAGTAATAGGTGTCAGAACACTGAGAGCGGGGCTACGAGAGAATGATGTGTTATCATATCAAGGCTAGATAATTTGTCAAAGATATCGGCGGTCCACATCTTTGACTGCTAATTATAATACTTTTATCGTAACAGTGTTTTACAGTCATTCTCTCCTAATATCGGGTATTAGGGGCCCCACCAATATCTCTGGGGTCCAAGCGAGCTCACCCGCTAGAGATGCATCTTAGTTGCCAAATAAACAACCTTCAAGCAACTGAAAGAGTCTTCCCTATATTGACATGCATGTGATGTAAAATATATGAACGAGACCAATTTATTATATCAAACATGATCTACTCAAATAACCTTATAATATGACAAAAAAAATTGGTCCGTGGGGTCCTCCAAGTCTTATAGCGATTATAAGACTTTTTAAAGAAATAGCAAAAAGGTTAGTCGACATCACACGAGACCGAAGAGCTGGCAGCTACCTCGAACAAAGAATTAGTCTAGCTATTCAAAGGGGGAACGCTGCCAGTATCTTCGGAACCTTGCCTAAAGGGACACCTTTTAATAATATATTTTAGTTATATATCAGATTTTTAAGGTTATTTAGTAATTTGTATTTATTTGGCAGTGTAGTTAAAGTGTCTACATTAACTATACTCTGATTTTTTCCTTTATAGACTAGAATGACATTTGGAGTGTTGCCACTTTATCACAAAAAAAAGATAGTGTCGTGGCCAAAAATAATAGGTGTTTAGTTAATTACTTTGAAATTGTGTCTAAGCAAATTCTTGAAGTATTAAATGAGGAATTTTAGAATTTAATTAATTTGAGTCATACAGTTTTATTTGGATTTTGCGTATATATGTGTTTAGATACGCGACTTCGTTCATCTCAAGTTGCTTGTTTGTGACGCAACAGAAAAAAGGTACGCTCTGGATCAGCAACAAATCGGATTACTCTGACTAGAAGTTTATAAACAAACGTTTCAAAAACTTTGCGCTTTGCGGTGAATGGCAGAAAATGTGAAGTCGTCAAACTTGTCTTTAAAAGACAGCCTATGGCCAGATCGTTGCGGCGAAGTCAGCATCACATCCTCTTTTATATCTTTTAACATATAAAACAGTGGAAACACCAATTCCCAAAACTACATAAGTTTTTTGAGAACAATGGCGCTTGTTTCGTTTGTCATCTAATAACTTATCGAATTAGTTTACGACGACATACTGCAGATCGATTTGGAGAGTTACTACCCGCCCCCTCTACGCCGCCTCTTTCGCGAGCATGCGGGAGCAGCAAGTGCTTGCTCCCGCAGTGCTATCGTCGTTCAAGAGCAAAAATAATAACTATCTTCACGCTATATGTTTCACTTATTATTCCTGACGGGGTAGTCAGAGAGGACAGATCACCAGGCGTAGCGACTTATTCAGCTTCTTTCGCTTCTTGCAGATTCATCAATCGCTTCATGCATTCACGTCTGGGTATCCGAGTACTTTTGACTTTTCCTTTTTTGAGAAATCTGCTCACGTGGTCCTCATATGTAAGTCTCGGCCTACCCGGACTCCTTCTACCCTCTTCTTTCGCCAATCTTCTTCGTCAATCGTTCCTCACTCATTCGTTCGACGTGTCCAAACCAACGGAACACGCCCCTTTCCAGCTTAACCAAATTGCGCATCACTTTGTTACGTATTCGGTCGACCCCTTGGCCAACTCATTTTCGATAACTTTGAAAATTGTGTGTGAAAAATACCCAGGTTTTGCTACCGAAAAGCAATGTTGGTACTAGCACTGCGTTGTAAATCGCTAATCGTGCTGCTTTAACGATGCTTTGTCGCTTTACAAAATGAAACAAAGCAACGTTAATTTTGTTTCCGGCAGTTACTTGCCGTTCTACATCCAAACACATCTTCTGTCCGCGCCAAACACACTCCCTAAATACATAATTTCATTCACTTGCTCTAGACGTTCCTGGTTTACCCAAATCTTGCATTTAGTTCTTACGTCATCTCTTTCAAATAATCTTAGTTTTATTTGCATTGAAGCAAAGACCTTTACTTGCACACTCCTCTTTCATATTAGTGACTAATGCCTGAAAGTCGGCTTCTGATGAGGCCATCAGCGCACAGCAGACAATTTACTGTTAAGTCACCCAAATTCACACCCAAATCACAATCTTTCAACTTCTGCAGGCAACTGTTTAGATACACTATGAACAGTCAGGCGGACATGATACAACCCTGTATGACGCTTGTACCGACGTCAAAAAGGGGTGACATACCCCCCTAATCGCACGCTAGCCTTACGGTCCCTATAAAGCGACTGTATTGCCCGCAGTAGCGAGCCGTCCACACCTTAGTCGGGCAGCATGTCCCACAGAGTTTCACAGAGCAAAAATAATAGTTAAGAAATATTTACAACATTATTGTAGTATTAATATTAATAGAATAGTATTTATAATCCTTTCCTACTAGTCGAGTGATTCGATTTATAAACTAAATCGACTAAGTAAGGCACTACGGTTGCAAACTTGCAACATTAAAAAGCAATAATGACATACAGAAATGTCATTCTAGTATATAAAGAAAAAAATCAAGGTATAATACATACCTTTGTACTTGTACTTTCAGCTGCTTTGCATCTCGAAAATTTCGCTGATTCAGCTTCACTATTTGCCTTTTTGTTCTCAGAGTGCTTTTTTCTGTTTGCGAATTCCTTCAGAATGAGTGACTTTGTTTCTTGCGCAACTCGACGACGGCTACTTTCGCCGTCCGACTCGTCGCTACCTCCCGCTGCACCATAATAATCTTCTGTTTCCCTGATGCAAGTAAATTACCAACTTTAATATTATTTCCTAAAATCTAAATATTAAATATAAAACTAGTGACTCCGGTGAGCATTGCACCGCCTTTGAATCAGGTTCCATAGAAAATGTATGAGAGATTTAACGTTTTTATAATAGTCTTTTTAGGCCACCCAAATAGGGATCTTATTTGCTTGTATTCGGCGCGTCCCTGTGAAATCAATTAAAGTGCGCAGACTATTGGCTATTGAACCTTCCGCGACTGTCCTGCGCCTACCGCATCCAGTCCCTCTCTGCGTCCTTTTTTAGGTCATGCATCGGTCACTCTGGCTCTCTGACAGATAACCTCGTTTAGGAGTTTGTCCCTTAAAGACACTCCAAGCATAGCTCGCTCTAAAGCTCGTTGTGCAACTTTGAAGGCATGGACTAGACATTATCATCATCCGAGCGTCTATTCCAGTTGAGCCTCAGGGCGCACGGTCCTCTTTCTTACTTCTTCTCCTCCACTTCGCATAGTCATCGAAATCCTTAGCAGTGCGACGATTGGCACGCATGTCATCTTTTACGACGGTCTTCCCCTCTTACGGCGCGAGTGGTACTGACATGGCCAGACATTTGTTCCCTATGTAATCCGACGGTTGCCGCAAGATATGATCATACTGGAAGGCGACACTCTAGCAACTTATCCTCAATATCACAGACACGAAGGCTGCCGCGCGTGCGGGAGCTCCTCACGCGGTCCATCTTCGTTACTCTACACGTCATATCTGGTAATTATAGATATTCAGGCCGTACAAACCATCACGTCCTGTGAAGACACTCACCTCTTCTGACCGATGCGTCCGTGCCCGTATAGGTCCGAAACGTCCTGGCTGACCACGAGCGTGCCAGCTCGTAGCTGAGCAGCTCCTGCTCGTCTCTGATGTTGGTCGAGAGCGCGTCGGACATTACGTTCGTCGGCACACACGTCACACCGATCCACGCACCGCGGCGTTTCTTCACCGAAATACTCCGCAAACGTTTTATGACGACACCTATATCAACGACCAAACTATAGTCTTAAAAGATTTTGACGTTAATACGTCTTTAAAATTGATTCGAAACATTTATGAGGTAATTCAAAAAGTGCCACCATTTTGAGGTCATTTTGCTGCATATGGAGCTTTTAATTTGGTCTAACTTTTAACTTGGAGTAACTACGTGCCACAATAGTGGTATGAAAATCGCCTTTCATAGAGTTAGAACTCGAGTTATTCGCTCCATCTACGAAGTCTATTAAAAACGATTTTAGGTCACAGTGCGACATTCTTTCTAGTTTCAAAAATATTACCTATTAAAGTACATAAGCAGTAAATAGATGTATATTTATACTTACTTAACCTCCTCGCAGTATCTGACCATTATATCGAAACTTTTAAAAGCAACCTTGTGTCGGTTTTTCTGTTCGGGTGTTTTAGCCATACTCATTTCCTTTTTGAGCAAGAAGTCAACCGCGTTGCGTTCGCTGCGGCAATAGTATATACGACAAAATGCCGGCTTGCCATCGCGTCCAGCTCTGCCTGACTCCTGTGTATTCGGAAATATGTAAATGTAAATAGGTAATTGTCATACAAGTGATTAAGCTTACTTAGAACTTAACATTATTAGTTCAGTCATTACGTCGGAAAAATCGGGTTAGAAATGCAAATGAACCGAGAAAGCCAAATTTTGGATATTATGTTCTAGAAAAGCTAAAGTTCAAATTGTCGACCAAAATAACCTGATGGGTTTTCCGCCATCTTGAAAAAAGTTAAATTCAGTTTTTTCATCATAACTCGGTTCCCCGTTGAGAAACAATTTATTATTTTTATTTTACAATTTTATTATTTTGTTTTTTACTTTTTTCAATATTAGGCGGAAAACCCATCAGGTTATTTTAGTCGACAATTTGAACTTAAGCTTTTATAACCCCCAAGTAATATCCAAAATTTGGCTTTCTCGGTTCATTTGCATTTCCAAATGTATATAATGACTGGAATATATTTGCATTCAATATTTTAAATGTACCTAAACTGTACCAAATTGATGAACACTTGAAAAATACAACTGTATTCAAAGATGTACTACAGGTGAATTTTTCAATCTCTTCATCACTTCACAATTTTTATACAGGATTAATAAGCATGAATGTATTTTACCTGTGTATCATAATATTAATTTATCGTCTTCGTCTCTATAGTTATTAAATGAATACTTTAAATTAAATATCCTGAACCTGATAATAGGCAGCCACATTTTGTGCGATACCCCAGTGTGCGACGGCGCGTACGGTCGCCTTGTCTACGCCCATACCGAACGACACAGTAGCGCAAACGCATGGGCACTCGCCACGAGTCCACTTCTCTTGCACTGATATGCGCTCTGCGGATTTTAAACCTGTAAATAATGTCAAATGAGTTTTTCGGCCAGCCGTCAGTGTCACACGTTACCATTCCTTGGGTGTGGAGCAGTCGGATAAAAAAAATTAAAAGTAACAAAATTCTTGTCACACATACCTCCGTGATAAGCTGACGACATAAGTCCTCTTTTGGTTAACATATTAGCCAGCTCTTCAGTAGCATCTCTTGTTCGACAATAAACAATAACAGCATTCTTATCTTTCTGAAATTTATTAACAAAAAGGCTGTCAAAGATGCTATCTTCACGCTGTATAATATACGCTCTGAAAGGGTAGTTAGAGAGTGCAGAACGCCAGGTTTTGTAATCTATGCATAATTCTTTTGCTTCCTGCAGATTCATTAATTGTTTCACACATGCACATATCCCAGTACTTTTGACCTTTCCGTTTATGAGCAATCCTCTACTTTATAGGTTACCCGAATATAAAAAACATAAAAAAACAAGGTACATTTTAACTTAAGGAATGAGTGCTGACTGTGGCGAAGCGTTCGTTAGGACGCAGATTAAACTATTCTTGTCACACTCCATCAATATAAATTCAGTTGTTTAATCAAAAAAAAATTACTTTATCAATTTATCTACAGTTTGGAAAATTAAAATAGCAGAATATAATGGAGATGCTACTCAGTTAAAAAGTATTGTTTATTTTATGCTAATCCAAAATTTTTAAAAGTAGCGAAAGATTGCATTATTTGTCATCTATTTTGTCCAAAATAATAGTAAGTATAGAGTGAATAAATCTTACTGGTTTCACATGGTCATAGTCATTTAAACTTTTTTTCAAAAACTCTGCTAAGTGGCCGATTTCATCATCAATACAGTTTTGGTAAATCACATCATAAAATAAATTTCTTCTGAAACTCGGTGTTTTGTATTGTGCGACAGGAGACAAGAGTTTCAGGTTTGCTAAAATATCTTTAGCAACTTCTACACTAGCTGTTGCTGTGAGAGCAACCCAAGGCACACTCTTATATTTCTCTCTTAAATTTCCAAGTTTCAAATAATCAGGTCGGAAATCATGTCCCCATTCACTAACACAGTGAGCTTCATCAACCACTACATAGGAAACTTTTTTATATTTGACTAGATGCTCCATAAGAGACTTAAAGGTATCAGTAGCAGCCTGTTCAGGTGTTACATACAAAAACCTCGTATCTGGTTTCATGCTTCTTAAATCATTTAGTACTCGTTCTCTATCCTTTGGAGACATTTTAGAGTTTATAGACTCTGCAATGATTTTTATTTTCATAAGATGATCAATTTGATCTTTGATGAGAGCCAGAAGTGGGGAAAAGACAATTGCCACTTTGTTATCCTGTAACATGGCTGGTAATTGGAAGCACAATGACTTTCCTGAACCCGTAGGCATTGATACATACACATCATGGACACCTGAAATGAATAAAAGATGTAACAATAATTAAAGCAGCATGTACGATAGGGATACTGAATGTGAACACAAAGTCTTCATTTGGTTTTCCTATCATAAAATCATATCTTCAGGTAAAAACTACACCTTGATGTGGAGTTGCCGAAAAGAGTCCACTATATTATTGTATTGACATACAATCATATTTCCTGGCACAAGTATTGCTATACTTAAAAAGAAGATTCCATGATCAAACAAATTTTGAAATAATACTTGGTTTCTAAATAAACAATTTTATTAATATTATATTTTTATGCATATGGTGAAATGTGGGCGTTTAATATGCCTCTGCCTACCCCTACGGGGATAAATGCGTGACAATATGTATGTATTATTTTTTTCATATTTGCTACCTATCCACTAAGTTACTGTATTACAGAATGTTTATCAATACTCAAGAAACACTTGAGAGTAGTATTTTAAGGCAAAAACTAACCTTAAGCATTTCTTGAGTTTTGAGAAACATTCTGTAATAGAGCTCTAAGTTATGAACCGAAAACAGTTGAAACAAATAGCCTGGCCATGACAGGTGATGTGTCTAAAATAGAAAAATGGATACTTCAGTGGTTAGGACATGTGGAGAGCATGGATGAAAGTTGATTTAACATCCAGAGTCTTTATAAAAAGAAGAATTAACTGACTGTGTAAATTATATTTACTTTACTATATTAACTATAAAAAACCGTTTTTCATATTTACTACATTATAGGTACTTATTTGTTACTCATCTATACTAAATACAAATATTTAAAATTAGTTACCGCTCCTCTCTAAACTATCAAAACATCACTGTAAGTGACATAAAAGGAGGTCAGTGTACTGCATTTATCGTCTACTTTTTTAGAATATTAGTTGTGAAATCTTGTGATATTTTTAAATTTATAAAATTATTATATTATGATGAATTTATTTGTACCTGAAACTGCTAGACAAATATATCAGAATCTTTACCTCTTGCTACAGCTCTCGTTGCGCGCTCTTGCAGTTCACTTTTAAATTTACGATGTCCAAAACATTGAATCAATTTTTCTGTTACGTTATCCATTTTGACGAACGTAAGCACACAATACTATTGTTCAATTTGACTATCATATGTAATTATTTAGTGAAAATAGTTTGAACCATGTTGAATTTAACGGCATATTTATTATTATAAGGCTAAATGATAATATAAATTGAATAAAAATAATAAAATAACCTCATAAGCATAGGAATGACATTTGAATGACATTTCAAAATGTCAAACCACTTTTTTTTGTCTCCGCCTTTGGCAAGGACCAAGTATAAAAAGTAGTCCTAAGCTAACTAACTAACTAACTAACTATCTTCACGCTGTATCCCTGACGGGGTAGTCAGAGAGGACAGATCGCCAGGCTTCGCGATCCATGCATACTTCTTTCGCTTCTTCGAGATTCATCAATCGCTTCATACATGCACGTCTGGGTATCCGAGTACTTTTGACCTTTCCGTTTTTGAGCAATCTGCTCACGTGGTCTTCATATGTAAGTCTCGGCCTACCCTGACTCCTTCTACCCTCTACTTTTGAACAATATATATTCTTCGTCAATCGTTCCTCACTCATTCGTTGGACGTGTCCAAACCAACGGAGCACGCCCTTTTCCAGCTTAACGCTGACACTTTCATTCAAACCTGCCAAATTGCGTATCACTTCGTTACGTATTCGGCCAGCCAAGGTAACGCCGCACAACTTTCGAAGTGATCGCATCTCCACAGCATTCAATTTACTTTCATGCATCTGCTGACATACCCAGGTTTCACTACCGTAAAGCAAAGTTGGCACTAGCACTGCGTTATGAATCGCCAGTCGTGCTTCTTTTACGATGCTTTGTCGCTTTACTAACTGGGACAAAGCACCGTTAACTTTGTTTCCGGCAGCTACTCGCCGTTCCACATCCGAATCACATCTTCCATCCGCGCTAAACATACTTCCTAAATACACAAATTCATTCACTTGCTCTAGACGTTCCTGGTTTACCCTAATCTCGCATTTAGTTCTTACGTCACCTCTTTCAAATACTAGAACCTTAGTTTTACTTGCATTCAAGCGGAGACCCTTACTTTCACACCCCTCTTTCATATTAGTGACTAATGCCTGAAGGTCGGCTTCTGATGAGGCCATGAGCACCGCATCATCAGCGTACAGCAGACAGTTTACTGTAAAGTCACCCAAATTCACACCCATATTAAAATCTTTCAACTTCTGCAGGCAACTGTCCAGATACACTATGAACAGCCAGGCGGACATGACACATCCCTGTTTGACGCCTGTACAGACATCAAAAAGAGGTGACACATCCCCCCCTACTCGCACGCAAGCCTTACAGTCCCTATAAAGCGACTGTATTGCCCGCAGTAGCGAGCCGTCCACACCATATCCTGGCAGCAAGTCCCACAGCGTTTCTCTCACAACGTTATCAAATGCTTTCTCTAGATCCACAAAAGCGCAGAAAACCTTCTGGCTAAGAGCCAGAAACTTTTCCGCGATCATGCGGAGAGAAAACACTTGATCCATGCAACCTCTTCCACGTCGGAATCCGCATTGAGCCTCCCATAAATACCTTTCAGACTTTTCTTGCATTCGTGCCGTTATAACCTTTGCATACACCTTACTAGCTAAGCTGACCAAGCTGATCGCCCTGTAGCTGGAGCAGTTTAGGCGCGAGCCTTTCCCTTTGTAAATAGGTACTACAACTGCTACTCGCCAGTCATCTGGGACCTCACCCGTCCGCCAGCACAAGTTGCATAACAGACATAGTGTGTCCCAGACACGCGATCCACCGTACTTGATCATCTCAGCAGTGACTCTGTCTTTTCCCGCAGCCTTACCACATTTCATACTTCTTATCGCTTGTTCTATTTCTTTCATACTAATGACTTCAATGACATCGGGATCCGGAGCATCGAAGTGAGCTCCCCTTCCCGATGTGGCATCTCTGTCTTTTCTTGCATACATCTTTCCATAATATTCACTCCATCTCTGCAGGACGTCACTTTGGTCTGTTAGGACGTCATTGTTAACACTAAGCACTTTATTCATACTGCAGATTGCCGAACAACTCCGGGTCTTGCCTACCTCTTTCCAGAAGAGCTTGGCATTATCCCGGAAATTGGACGACAACCTTTCATCCGCTTTCATTCTGCACCTTTCACGAGCTTCTTCTATAAGTGCCTTCGTGTTTAGTAGTCCTAAGCATAGCCCATTTTGGGCAGGCAAAGGAAACTTAGTCCATACAGCCTCATCTCTAGTATTTATATTTTCTTATTCATTAGTTTTAGTCATTTTTACTCGTTTGTCGATGTCAAGTCCTCAGTCCTACGTCCTGGTCCTAGCCCCAATAAGGCAGTGATCCTATATTGTCGCTTTTGTCGAAATTTGGCAATAACACTGTCCTTAACTAATGCTCATTTCCGAACTCTTTATGTATAATATTCCACCAGTATTAAACACAAAAACACGAATTTTACACTAATTTTGGAAAATAAAATACGACATAAACGTGTATCATTGCTAATGTTCGCGCCATAAGTCCATGTCAAACTACATTGACAGATTAATGGCTTAATTTCCTTAGAGTAACTGGAGGTGGCCTACGAACTATACCTACGAAATATCCCTGTCTACCTACTACTCAAAATGAGAAACAAAAATGGCGTCTTTCCGTAGTGCTGCCCTATTGTTTATCGATATATTTATAGATGGAGTAATTTGTACAGGAAGTGCTGGTTTCGAAATACGATAATTTAAGGGCTTTTAATTCATCCAATTGTCTAACTATCCCCCACTTGAAATGGTAGGAATTAAATTTTATGATTGTCTAGGGATCTGGAGTTCCTAAACATTATAGAAATAAGTTGATATAAGAGGTAATGATAACGCCTATCAAGTAAAGTAAATATCAATTTAAAGATTATTAACTGACCTGTCAGAGAAATGTCATATAATATAATACTGATGGTATAAGCAATTTTGCTAAAAGTAGTTAGATTTACCAATTTTTAAAACACATTACAAAAGCTAGCTCCATAAACGTACTTTTTTTGTATTAGGTTATAGTTATACATTTTGATATTTTCTAAAAAACAAAACCAAAATTACTATTTTAATGGCGCCCAAGATTGTGGCCATGTAACCAATGTCATATTTAAAGTACAGTAGCTTCCGAAGATATGATACAAGACGATACCAACATTACAATTGAGGCTGCCACCCTAAAGAGTAGTTTTGGTATCATTTTATCTCAAAATTGTGAAAATAAAAGGTCAATATAATAAAAAGATGCATATTGCATTGCATACATATTATTTTCATATACCAATTTTAATATAATTTTTTTTATACAAGTTTTTTATACACATTAAAAAATAAATCACAAAGAAGAAGAGGTTTTTGATGCCTAAATATTTATTTTATTTTTTATTTTCGATATAAGTTTGTAAATATTCCTTACCTTCCTTTTGTAATATGTGTAAAGTTTATAGTAGCTGTAAGTTGTAAATATTAAAAAGAATAACTTAAAAAAAATAAATATTAACGTGAATATTAAAAGATAAATCACAAAGGAGAATATCCTGTTTCTATCATTAAATTCATTGCTAAAAATACAGAAGGAACATGAGTAGGTACATGAACTTTTTTATACCTCAAATCTTCGAAAATGCTCGAAACTAAATATTCACCCCAGTAATCAAGATATTTTACATCATCTGTAATTACTATTACAGATTATGTAAAATAGGCTTATTTTGAAAATAAAAAGGAATTATGGAAATATACATTTTAAAGAGGATTTGAACTCTTCTAAAACTTTGGGCCTGATTTATTTAATTGAAACTTGATATTTAATTACTAGCGTAAGCGTAGTGAAAACCTTTACGTGCCAATGGTCTCACTACAGGGGATGCCGACGACCGTGCGAAGTGAAGGAGAAAAGTAGGAAAGCGGACCCCAGGCGTCGCGAGACGCACGTGGAAGAGACGCTCGGGTAGTGATAATGACATTCAATTACTATTAGACCAATAAAGGGACAAAGTCTATAAATCTACATGAGCGGAGCAGTTAAGTAGAATACTTACTAAAATGTGCGTGACGGTATCGTCTCGTATTGTCGTAATAATTAGAGTACGATTAAAACACGATTCTATCAAATGAAGAGAGCAAATTAAATAGATTTGATGAGATTAAAACTTCCCCATTCCTATTGTATCCAGTCACATGTTTCTTTTGCTGTGATTTTTAAGCAACCTAAAATGAAAACAGAAAAAAAATTAATAAGAATAATAATTTGAAGGGCAGCTCTAAATACTCACTTTGACTTTTTACGGTGAGAAACTAAAATGGCGAACGGCAACGATCCTCCATTGCTATGACGTCAAGTTTTTATGTTGCCAAAATTAAGTCTAATAAATATATTGTTTTCTCTTTTTACATGGGTATTACAACTAAGTTGAAGCAAGATAGCTATACATACGTTTATGAGAACAATGTCGATGTCGCGGTCTCAGTGTTCTGTAAACGATCACTGAGTTACGCAACTTTCACTATGGCTGGTCCTCGGATGGGTGACCACTTTGTGGCATTTACATTTGCGAGCGTTTCCGTGCTTCGGAAGGCAGGTTAAGCCGTTGGTCCCGGTTGCCAGTAAAATGGCAGTCGTTAAGCCTGATTGAATGCCTTATGGGCGGCATGAAAAATTTCAACAGCAGGTAGCCACAACCTTCATCTGTCTATTTCAACACGGCAATGGGCTCACCACCTATTACGTGGGACAAAAAACCACACGGTGAAAAGTGGGCATATAATATGCCTCTGCCACCCCTTCGGGGATAAGGCGTGATGGATATTTATTTATTTTATTTATTATTGTACAACCGATAGTTAATTTAGAAAAACATGCTCACTCCTTATTTTATTCCTACCTCAATGTTAATTTCTTATTTTTAGTTGTATTGTATTCACCGCGCCCACTTTGGGCAGGCAAAAGAACATCAGTCCATAGAGTCTTGTCATTAAAAAAAAATCTCAAAATTTCTTCGAGTATTTGGTCATGTCTAGTCTGGTCTAGTCATAGATGAACCCCCCAAGGTTCCTCTTACTGGGCACCATACACTTGCAATTCATACTAGTTGGCCTTATAAGAATAGTAGATTAATAGCAGCTAGCAATTACGCAATCACTATCGAACAAGCCAATGACCCGTAGCCGTAAAGAGGTGGATTAATTCTTCAGTTTTGAGTAGATCTCGGTCACAGACGTACAAGAGTAAGCAGACCAAACGTATTGCTGTACGAGCAATACTTCATCCTTTTCACTTTTTCCATTTGTTGTTCTTTATCTTAGTATTAAGCTATCTTTGTTATTTCTGTGTAGCTACATCTAACTCACACTTTGACAGCGAACAGCAAGTAGCCAATTTTTCTACTACAACTAAGCTACAAATTTGTAATGACTACCACCGCTGTCGCCTTTAAATCCAAGACTTATGTGTCGAAGTGAAAATAATACATAAAATATTGTAAAATGTTACAAAAGTCGACAATAAATATACAAAAAGTGTTGTGCAAAGAGTGACGAAGTTTCATTATAAAGAAATCACCAGAAATAACTACGCTAAGCTACCTGTCTAAGTGTGTTTAATAGGCTACGCTATTTTAGCTAACGCTGGGTCTGCTTAATGCCTTACATATCTGTGGTCTCGGTGTGTACTTAGTAAACAGGTCAGCCGTGCTATTATATAATAATCGCAAAAGACAGGCGTAGGAAAGGTGACTTGGTCGTAGACAGAGTAACCAACTTGGTTTTATTATTATTTGAAATACTTGTTTAAAAAAATATTCAAGAAAAAATTAAAAACGTCAAATTTCTATCCTTTCTATCAATGTTTCTATCTTCTAATTAGTTGTGAAGGAGATGTTTAGGGGTTACAAATGCGACCAAAAATCTCACTATTTTCAAGCTCAAACGCACAGTTTTAGAGATATTGCATTAAATGTGTCCTATGGCTTCACGTGGATCATGGTTCTATTAGCCAGATCTACGTGTGCCTTTACCGTTCCCATAAAGGGGACATGGAGACGACTCGGCTCTTCGACTACCTCGGAAGGGCGGCAGATGATGCACAGGTGCGGTTTTCAAACGCGGATTTGGTGTTTTTGGGGGACTTTAAAGCTCACCATACAGAATGGCTGGGCTCCCTCAAAACTGACGAACTGCCCATGCACTCGCTCTCTCGCATGACTTGACACAGTTGGTACGCCAGATCACCAGGATACCAGATGTGGCAAGTCATGCGCCCGCTCTGTTGGACCTTCTGCTGACCAACAGCCCAGCTCAGTATAGTGTATCGGTAGGTGCTCCGTTGGGTACTTCCGATCACTGCGTCGTGCGCATATCTCCGTCTTCTGTGTTATCCTGCATATCCTGCGGTAGCAGCGCGGAGACTGGCACTACTCGTTAGTAGAGATCAGTTTCGGGATGTAATACTACATTCCCTACACTGATGTCGTCAGCAGCTACAAAGCCCGTCCCTGGTTCGAGCGCGAGTGCGCTGAAGCAGTTCGATGTAAGCAGTCAGCGTATCGCGCCTGGATCAGAGCTAGGGCCGACTATAGGTCTATAGGTCGGTGCGGCTTGTTATATTAGCTACCATTAAATTGGTGGGTTATACTATGCTGCCATTAAATTGGTAGGTTACATTATGCTACCATTAAATTGGTGGGTTATACTATGCTGCCATGAAATTGGTAGGTTATATTAGCTACCATTAAATTGGTGATTTATACTATGCTGCCATTAAATTGGTAGGTTAAATTAACTACAATTAAATTGGTGAGTTATACTATGCTGCCCATAAAATTGGTAGGTTTATATAAGCTACCATTAAATTGGTGGATTATACTATGCTGAAATTAATTTGGTTGGTTACATTATGCTGCCATTAAATTGGAGGGTTGGAAATTAATGCTGGAAGACAAAATGGTCAACGTTTTCAGCTATATATTCCAAAATTGTGTATTTCCAGGTTAACCCGTAAAATCAGGCAGTGAAGACGTCATGGACGTCATCATCATAGCCCGCCAGTTCCCATAAAGTATTGTTAGGAATAATGAAACGGGACAAATTTATGGAAGGAAAAAAAAAACAAATAAAGGAGGTAGAAGGGGAATGGAAAGAGGTAGGTAGCACCGGAACAAGAAAATGCAGAAGTCACAGATATAGAAGGAAGTCTATAGAAAGGTTAATAGTATTTTTTGATCTAGTCTTGATAAATAATCGATTACTATTACCAATTGGATAATAAAGATTGTGATAAGGAAGGGATGTAGTGTATGCGACCTACAAGCTCGCTCACAATCACTCGCCACAGACAAGCACTGTCACTGTCTCGTTCGCACCACGTCAAATATATAATACGAAAGCTATAGGCGAGAGTAGAAGTGTTGGGAGTCTGCCATTAAGTGCGCGTACGAGCCTGTGTAATACTCCACCATAGGATTGGTTTTACAGCTATCAAATTTAATCATAATGGATATCGCATCTATGACGTCATTTCAGGTGCCCACTGAACTTAGATAATACCAAAATTGAATTTTGACAGCTGATTGGCGCAAATCACAATCATACTGATATCCATTTTAGTTACATAATACCACTGCAGTAGTTCCTGAGATTAACGCATTTAACCAAACAAATGTTTTTTTCAGCTTAATAATATTAAGTATAGATTTACAACCAGAAGACGTTGCTTCGAGTCCATACTGATAATCCACCATTAATAAACAGTAAAACACGAATTTATACACAAATTTTAATTTTTAAATATGATGAATGAATGAATGAATGAAATATCTTTATTCTTGTTTACGTTTACTGCCCAATTCGCAAAGCAATAGGTAGAGCCTGAGGAAGAACCTGGCAATAAAACTCATGGCCACTTTTTTCTAACCGCCAATAATTACATTAGTTTGATAATGACATGATGTTTGACCGATTATATAGTAGGTAATGAATTTATACAAAACAAAAACAAACACAATGTTGTGTTTAAAATCATATCAAAATTAGATCTGTTCTAGTTGCCAGTTCTAAGGGCAGCCTAAACTTTAAGAAGAATCTAGCAAGAAAGCCAATGGATGCTCTTTAAAAATGTAGGTGTGGCTTACAACATTAATATTACACTTACATTGTTCCTTTGGATTTATGTGAGAACAGTCGACTAAACGTAGTTTGCCTTAAATTTAAATAATATTACTTGTAATAATTGCTATAACAGCTATGAGCTGTCAAGTCAAGTCAAGTATGACGTATATATCAGCCATCGCACTACTCAACCGGATTATAGGGAACTAGCTGACCCGCGCGGCTTCGACCGTGATAAACTTCGAACTACCGTCAGTTTATCAGTCACGCCTTTATTACTGTCACTCCCATTCAATCCCGTCGTTTATTACTTTTACAACAATGTAGGTATGAATATTTGCCCGATTTGTAGATTACGGCTCCACTCTTCAGGGTAGCAGCGTGATTATATAGTATTTTATCAGTCTCGCCTTCCCGTCGCTCCCATTTAATCCCGTCGTTTATTATCTACTTTTACAATTGTGTATGAATATTTGCCCGATTTGTTGATTACTGCCCTGCTCTTCAGGGTAGTAGAGTGATGATATAGCCTATAGACTTCCACGATAAATGCGCTCGCCAACAAATATTTATTTATTTTTATTTTATTTCCAGAATGTGGTCAAAGTGGTGTTACAATAATTAGCATATAGTTTCTTCACATTCTGCCATATACGGCGTGCAAATATTTATCGCGTTTAATGCTTATAATAACATAATACTAATGAGAATATCATAATAACACAATAACAGATTACCAGTAATTTCTTCAATAATACATTATAAATTATGCATCTTTGGGGTCACTATATTTTTAAAATTACGCTACGTCGATATTACATCTCAATGTGTCGTCCAAATATTCATTAATACTATTATACATTTTGTTCATCAATAGGTCAAAAAGTTGTTTTTTGAAAAGTGTCATTCGTAAATTAGCTATGCTTAGTGGTAGATTATTATATATTCGTATGCACATGCAGTAAACATTCCTTTTATATAATTCTAATCTGATTTGAGGTAGACGTAATCTGTCTCTATGTCTAGTTCGACTATTTGCATAATCACCAAGTTTTTCAAACATTAGGGGATATTTTTTGACGAAGATGCATATTTCGAATATGTATAAGCAAGGCAATGGGAGCACTTGGAGTTTTCTAAATAATGGTTTGCAGCTGTCTAGAACATTGGCACCGCACATCGCTCTAATGCACTTATTTTTGCGTTTTAAAAGCTATATCTATATTTGTACAGTTACCCCACACGATGATACCGTATCTAAAAACTGATGACACATAAGCATGGTAAGCAGCCATCGCCGTATTAAGATCAATCGTTTCTCTAAGCCGTTTAAGAGCGTAGACAAAACGATCTAATTTATTTACCATTTTCTCAATGTGTTTTTTCCAGCTGCAATATTTGTCAATAGTTAAACCCAAAAATACACAATCATTGGTAGTATGAAGTAGGCTATTTTTATAATTAATTGTAAGATGGTTTGTGTGAATATGCGATGCTTGAAATTGAATTATGCTTGTTTTAGTCATGTTCATTCTTAAATTATTTTTTTGTATCCAATCAATGGCAGCATCCAGTGCAATAATAATTTCTCCTTCTACGTTTGTTTTATCTTTGCTTTTTATTAATAATGTTGTGTCGTCGGCAAAAAGAATGCAGTTTTTTTCAATAGCATCCAGAAGATCGTCAATGTAAGAGAGGAAGAGCAAAGGAGCCAGTATACTACCCTGTGGTGTGCCCCAACCATTAGATTTAAAGCTGCACCTAAAAACCCTTTGCTCAGATTGACGGATTCGTGATATTTCAACGCATTGTTGCCTCTCCACTAAATAGCTCTTTAGCCAGTCATAGGCATTTCCTCGTATTCCATAAGAGAAAAGCTTGTCAAGAAGCGTTTTGTGACAGACAAAGTCGAATGCCTTTGTTGCCTATTAGTATAGTTAACTTTATATTTATTAGTATAGTTACCAAGGAGCAGGACACTAGGTATGTAGTCAAATCGAGCACACGTTTTTTTGAGTTGATTGGATTGAGACGCGAGGACTTTGCAGAGCTCGCTCGCTATTGGCTAGTCGCGACGTCGCGCATGCGTAAATCGCAATTCATCGGCCATATTTTTCAATTGTCATTGTAAGAACAATTTTTTTCACAATAAAATGATTATAATGAGTTAACCTTAAAATATAGTCATATGCTGTCGCGGACTTTATTCTAGAACTTTTAAAGGGAAATAATTCGACAAAAACTTTAATCGTTAACGCAGCGTTCGCAACGGAAGCTATCAAAAGGAATATTTTTTCCCCGATTTCGCCACATTTATCATTGCTGTTCCGCACATATTGGTCATAGCGTGATGCTATATATAGCCTATAGCCTTCCTCGATAATTGGACTATTATACACAAAAACAATTTTGCAAATCGAACCAGTAGTCCCTGAGATTAGCGCGTTCAACCAAACAAACAAACAAACAAACTCTTCAGCTTTATAATATTAGTATAGATAAGGCTTACATACGCCACCACTGACATGACACTTAGGCGAGTATGACATACCCAAAAACTGCACAGCAACTATCATGTCAATTTCAAAATAATAAATAAGTCTACTTGGTGCTCACACAATAACAAACTCTAATTACATATTTCTTTATTAGTTTTTACCGGAACTAACCGCAGCCAATTTAGAAACCTTTAGTTGTCTGATGTTTCAAATTATTCATAATGTAGAAATGTAAAAATACAACATATATGCAGATTCAAGACAAATACAAAATAACACAAGATTCATTCGAATCCTAAGTAGCTCGAGCGAATAGCAAGCCACTCATGTCCATTTATTTTTATCATTTAAATAATCATTAATTGTGTAATAAGCCCTTTTCAAGAGGTGCGTCTTAATTTCTACCTTAAATTTATGTAACGGCAGGTTCATAATGTCTAAAGGAATTTTATTATATAGGCGTACGCCAATTCCTGCAAAAGAGTCATGAACCTTTTGTAAACGATGATGCGTTCCAATTAATTTATGCTTATTTCTAGTATTTATCGAATTGATGTCACTGTGTCTATTGTATAAATGTATGTTCTGTTTAACTAACATGATATTTGCAAATATATACTGTGATGCAACCGTTAAAATGCCAATTTCTTTAAATTTATCTCCAAGAGACACTATAGCACTCAATTTATACGAGTTGTTGGTATCAAATCCGGTCAGATCCAAAATTTAAAAAAATACAAAGTAAGTATTTAACTGCGTTCATCATTAACAAAACAACAATTCGTGTTTTTCAAAAACAGTCATATCCGCACATTTTGAAAGAGTTTAAAAAACGAAAAACCGGTTTAAAAAACGGCTGTGGTATCAAAAATAGTCAAATCCAGCACTATTCATTTTCAAATTAAGTCAAATCTGAGCCGACCAAACAGCTTCAAGAATTTCGTATGGCGCATCGCCCATATTGTTTTTAGTGTCAATCAGTTCTTGCCACTAAAACGTGTCTGTTATGTGTTTAAAATTAAAATTTGCCTTAAAAAATGGAAGAAAACCCAAAGAAAATAGTGGAAACAGCTCCTAATTTATCAAGAAAACCCTTGATTGATAAAACTTCATGGAAAAGCAACAGAGCAAAGGTTTCTAGGTAAGTAAACATTCAGTCTCTCTAACAATGCTCTCCCTGAAATAGGAATCCTCGACCGTTAAAATTATAAAAAATATTTCAAATGATATTTATTTTCTCAACAAAGCCAGGGATTAAGCTATTAATATTAATACAGTTTATTGTTGAATTTATTAGCTCTGAAGCTATTTTTATATGCCGTACCTACCTACCTTAAGATGACGTGCGTCCAGAATAGTCCAGATCTGACGAACTCAACTAATATACCTACTGTACTTACAACAGTGAGTACCGCCGCGCGGCGCGCGATCTGCTCGCGTGTAGCTCGTCAACGGGTGTTTGTGGTTTGTTCGTCAGATTTAGACGCAGTCTTAGACACAAAAGCCAAACATTAAATGATGAAATTAATATGTTCTTATTTCAGATATTCGCCGAAAGCGCTACCGGTTCTAAGAATCCCGTGTCAACATTTTTCAAAAGCCTATAGATGCACTTCATTATCCAAAATTGACATTATAAAATTCAATAAAGCTTTCTACAAATCACCAAACAAAATTGATCAAGATAATTTTATTCTTAAGCATACGAAAACATCTCCAGTTCAGCGTCGCCGTCCTAAATCTGGGACTGGTAACAAGAAAAATATTAACATTGTTTACTACGCACGACGAAGACAC
Organism: Thumatha senex; assembly: GCA_948477245.1. Lineage (NCBI taxonomy): Eukaryota > Metazoa > Arthropoda > Insecta > Lepidoptera > Erebidae > Thumatha > Thumatha senex. Next base: position 14,473,281 of record OX419731.1, on the reverse strand, counting down.
TGCGTAGTACCCGTATGCAGAAAGACATTTCTTTCCATTTTAGGATTGAAAAAAGGATGAGTGAATGGTGTAATCATGCGTAATTTCATAAGTGATGGGGCATCAGCATCCGAAAATAGAGGTGGAAACCGTAAAGAAATAAAGTATGCAGGTAGAAGAATATCGATAAAAGACTTCATTAAAAAGTTAGTGCCACTTAAAATTCACTATTGTCGAAGCAAAATAAAAAGTCGACAATACCTTGCTTCTCTCTTCTGGGATCTGTTTTTCACACGTCCAGTGACATCGATTGCGATGTCAAGTCACGCATTGCTGCCGCGTGGGCCAAATGGCGGGAGATGACCGGTGTCATTTGTGATCCTAAAATACCGATCCGGTTGAAGGGACAGGTCTACAAAACCATAATTAGACCTGTCCTTTTACATGGCAGTGAGACGTGGCCGATATTGGAGCGACACAAGCAGGAGCTGCGTGTCACGGAAATGAAGATGCTGCGGTGGATGTGTGGAGTCTCGCGGATGGACCGCGTGAAGAATTCTCGCATCCGCGGCAGCCTTCACGTCCGTGACATTGCAGACAAGTTGCAAGAGTGTCGCCTTCGTTGGTATGGTCACGTCTTGCGGCAACCGCCGGGCTACGTAGGTAACAAATGTCTGGCCATGTCAGCCCCGCCGGGTCCCGGTAAGAGGGGAAGACCCAAGAAGTGCTGGCTTAACGTCGTAAGGGATGACATGCGTGCCAATGGTCTCACTACAGGGGATGCCGACGACCATGCGAAGTGGAGGAGAAAATGTAGGAAAGCGGACCCCGTGCGTCGCGAGACGCAACTGGAACAGACGCTCCGATGATGATAATAACCTTGCTTCAGATTTAAAAATAAACTATATAAAATGTTTATGGCACAAGCTAAAGAACAGCACAAAAATATCAAGGTTTCGTATTTACGACGAATTTTTAATACATCATTTAATATTGACTTCGGCACTCTGGCAACAGATGTGTGATCAACATGTTTAACGCTAAAAGAGCAAATTAAACATGAAAAGGACATAAGCAAGAAAACTAAACTTATTATTTCGAAAAGAGTGCATAGTTTAAGAGCTAAGGCTTTCTACAATTTGTTGAAGGAACAAAAAGAAGAGTTACTGACGATTTCACTGTTTCGACTGTCAAAAAAAACAACCCATGCCTAGAGTGCCAGACCAAAGCGCATATTATTCACGTCAATTGTATACGTACAATTTCACTATTGTCATAGGTAATTCTAAAAGCAAACTGAATACTGATAATGTCTTTATTTATACATGGACTGAAGACATGTTACCAAAAGCGTCGAATGAAATCGCCAGTGCTGTTTTTCATTGCCTATGCTCTCATGTTGAAAAATACGAAAAAGTAACGACCATACGCCTAGTGGCAGATGGTTGCAGCGGCCAAAACAAAAATACATCGGTTTTGGGAATGCTTTGCAAGTATCTTATGAACTACGCACCAGAACGAATAAAAACTGTTGAGTTGCTGTTTCCAGTGGTAGGTCATTCTTTCCTGCCTCCAGACCGAGTATTTGCCCAAATTGAGAAGAAGATTAAAAGAACGGAGATTATACCAAATCCACAAGCCTACCACCAATTCTTTAAAGATTATGGAACAATTTTAAATTTGGGAACAGAAGTAGAGGTTCTTGATTGAAAAAAAGCAAGTACTGAAATACTAAAAACTACAGGTGGACTGCATATTTCAATCAAACAATGTAAGAGATATTTCATCAAACGGAACAAACAGAAGCGCAATGTTTTAGTGCGAGCAGAGGAATGCTACCAAAATAGATTAGGTTCACCTAAAAACATTTGCAAAAAGAATAAATCCGTCAGTCAAATAAATCCCACCACCGTACCAACAAATGTGGCAGTAAAAAAAGAAAAATTAGATGATGTTAAAAAACTACTCACTGCTCACTATGGCGAGCAATGAAGGCTTCTACTGGAGTTTCAGTACTTTAAAAATGTTTTTGAGAGACCAGTCACTGACGTCCATTTTCATTCGAATGAACAATGTGAATTAGCGGACCCCGGGCGTCGAGAGACGCAACTGGGACAGACGCTCGGATGATGATGATGAACAATGTGAAATGGAGGATGGATTGCCAAATTTAATTGTGTAGTCTAATAATTATAAATATAGTCATTTGAAGAATATCACGATGGAAAACTTGATAAGATGGATATATATTTTTTAATAACTTTGTTGTCTATTTCTTCACTTTAATTTATTACCTTAGGCTTTCAACCCCTGATCCTTATTTAAGTTTTTTCTAAATAAGCCAAATCCACACAGTTAAGATTCAAAGATAGTCAAATCCACTCAACTTGCTATCACACTCGGACAAATCCACATTTCACTATCAAACTAAGTCAAAGTAATTCAAATCCAAACATGAAAACTCTATTTTGTAAGATTTTTGTATAGAATGTAAGGTCGTTTATGGTTAATCATTTTACAAAACATATTTAAATACGCCGCCAAATTTTTAACTTTCTGCGGTGGTGCCATATAGTAAAATCTGAATTTGGAGTTTCCTGAAAATTCACCTAAAGCGGATTTGACCAGTTTTGATATCAATTGACTCATTTATTGCACGTATAGCTCTCTTCTGGAGTACAAAAAATACTTGTATATCAGCTGCTTTGCCCCACAGCAAAATGCCGTAAGACATGACACTATGAAAATAACTAAAGTATACTAGCCTGGCAGTTTCCACATCAGTGAGCTGCTTGATATACGAAAACTGTGTCCGAAGTCCGATAAACTTTTATACAATGATTTTTGCTTAGCAATTTTTTTAACTAATTTAAAGCTTATGGTGTTGCATGTGCTATAGCTATTAAGGAATAGCCATAGCCCATGCAACACCATAAAAATAATTGAATTGCAAAACTAATTTCTATTGTACGATTTTGATTATCTTTAGTCCAGTGTTGGTAAATTGATATTTGGTTACATTTTTTATTTTATATTTTGAAAATATAGTGCATTCTAGGCTACTAATTACAATGTTTTTGTTAAATTCATTGTATTTAAATATTAATGATTATTAAAAAAAATAGGGACATAGGACCTAGGATTGGACTTGACTTGGACTGGACACTAGGACGATTTAACCAATGGACGCGTAATGTACTCAATAAAGTATGAAATCACGTTTCAACCAACTTTCATGCGCGGGGGAAACTACACACAAATTGTTTTCTTACTCTTGCATGAAGTGTTGTCACTGTCTAGCAACCAATAATAATACACTGCAATTAGAACAATGTAGGTATGCAATACGAATTTGACACAATATTATTCGGCTAATTTGAGATAGTATCTCTTTGTATAATGTTAATAGATAATGAAAAATGAAAGTATATTGAATATAGGTCGATTAAGTTGTTGGTATGTTTCAATAATTAATCATTTTTGTAATAGATATTCAAATGAAATAAAATTTTACTTACGATTCAAAAAAAACATTAATTGTTTGACCGCTATAACTTTTACACCATTTCACAGTACATTTCGTCATTTTTTCGTTATAAATTACCCTCCAAACGTGTACGATAGACTGAGTCAGCGGAACAGTGACTTAGCTAAAAAGGCTTAGCAAATGGCAAGCGGGGCATTGGCGCAAACGGTATGATAGCATGTCCATTGGTTAAATCGTCCTAGACTGGACATGACAATTTCTAATGACAAGGCTGTTTGGACTGAGCATCCTTTGCCTGCCAAAGTTGTGCGAAGACAAATAACAAACAACAAACGCAATCGAAGCGCTCGTAGCCCCGCGGTCTCAGTGTTCTGTAAACAATCACTGAGCTACGCAACTTTCACTATGGCTGGTCTTCGGATGGGTGACCACATTGTGGCATTTACATTTGCGAGCGTTGCCGTCTTGCCTAATTGTTGTGAGCTAACCTGAGCACAGTAGGTAGTACATAACGACGCTCAGGTCTCAAGTTAACTCTTACGGGCTACACCTGCCAATAAGAATGATTATTGAAAAGCAACTTTACAGTATTCAGACAGAGTATCTTTTATTCAAAATAAAACAAACATAATCGATTCTTTTATAAAAACTAAAGTGAAGGATGAATCTGATGCTGTTTAATAAGTTTGTTGATATCAGGTTCCAATTTACTCAAGAACAGCCGCAAGTCGCCACGTTCGGTAACATGCAAACGATTTCTCTTTTTAGTAAGCAGCGTAGCCACAGCACTAAATCCACGTTCACAGAAATATGACGATGGGAATGCTATCAAGAATCGTTGAACGATTGACCACAATCCAGGGTACAATTGCGGGTTCGGTTTTTGTAGCCAAAATTCTTGATAGCCATTTTTGAACTTGATTTTTATTTCCTCGTTTGTTGTCAATTCTATAAGTTCTTCTTCCAGCTTAGGTGAGATTGCTGTGTTGACATTTGAAAACGGATCTAACACCCAGCCTGGTATTTCCAAGTTCAAAATGTCCTGGTATCGTTCGGTGAAGTCAATGTGGAGGTGTTCCAAATGTTGGTTTTTTGATGTAATGAGCTTGTTGCGCAATTCTGTATCTTTAATTTCCAAGAACTCTATCACAGAGACAAACAGGTTGTAAAATCGAGTCAGACAATTGCCTCTTGATAGCCAACGAACCTCAGTATGAAGCAACAAACTGTTGGAATCTTCGTCATTAGTAACAAAGCTGATGAAATAATCTATCAATTCAATTCAATTCTTATTATGGCTTGAATTGAATTGATAGATTATTTCATCAGCTTTGTGTAATAATAAATAATAAATAATCTATCATTTAAAGAGCTGGTACGGATTTTATTGACTGCTTTGGTGACATATTGCAGTGATTGAAATAGTCGTTCACTTAAGTTTCTAGCAACCAAATGTTGTCTATGAATAACGCAATGTACAGCAAGTACTTCTGGAATTTTATTTTTTAAGTACGCTATTAAGCCCTTATGGCACCCTGTTATAGCCGGAGCGCCATCGAGATTCCCATTTTTTTCAATGTATTGAATATGGTTTCGCCTTAAAACAATAGTTCTTCACATATTTTCTCATGTTTAATAAACCTCACGTAAGACAGCAACAATTCTTCATTAGTAGGTAAAGTGGACTTATCGAGCTGAATTGAGAATTGACTAGTCTTCAGATGATTGCACAATGATCCTTCAATGTTTTTAGCCATTTCATTAATTCGTCTTTGCACAGAATTATTACTCAAAGGAATTTTTCGGATAATATCTGCGGCCGGTTTATGAAGCACAGTAGTTATAACTTCCTTTATTGCTGGCAAAATTAACTCTTACCCGATGATGTGTGGTTTGCCTTTTTGAACAATTAACAAAGAGATATCGTACGAAGCTCGAAGTCCGTCGTCATCTTGCTTAGCAGCTGCCGAAAATAGTTTAGCGTCGTAAGGGATGACATGCGTGCCAATGGTCTCACTACAGGGGATGCCGACGATCGTGCGAAGTGGAGGAGAAAATGTAGGAAAGCGGACACCGGGCGTCGCGAGACGCAACTGGGACAGACGCTCGGATGATGATGATGAACAAAGAGATATTGTACGAAGCTCGAAGTCCGTCGTCATCTTGCTTAGCAGCTGGCGAAAATAGTATTGCTACACTTGGCTGAGTATTATGCTTCATCTCTAGGTCTTGAAAATATGCTACATTCTTGTCTTTCATATCTGAATGCATTTTATTCAAATTATCTTGCAGTCTTGAAGGCTTCATTGCTTCATTCGAAAATGTTTTTAGACATAGAAGGCACTGAGGCGACGATGAGTTTGTGGGATTTTCAATGAATCCGAATTTAATATATTCCGTACAGTATTGCCGTCTCTCCTTTTTTACTTCCGACATTGTTTTGTTTTAAGAAATACGTAAGTAAGTGTTGAACTTAAATACTGCTTATCTATTACGCGCGAAACCGCAAATGAAAATAAAATAAATATTCCGTTGTTTATATAGGTTTGCATAAGCCGCACGCACCGACAGGAACAGTACAGATACATCAGTACAGATACATGAACTACGCGGAGAGAAATATCGAACCGAGTTTGAGGAATCTCTTAATTAATATTAGTTGATGTTCACAAGTTGTAGCCGAGAGTCGAGAGCTCTGTCGGAGTCTAAGAGTCCTCCTAGCTAGATGAAATTACAAATCGCCCCCCGAAGCCTACACAACGCCCCCATTTTTTTCTGGGTCTCTTACCGTCCCCCTTTAGGCCTGCAGCGCCCATAAGGTAGCGTTATCGCCCACTTTGGGAAGCGTTGGTCTATTTCAACACGGCAATGGGCTCACCACTTATTACGTGGGACAGGAATCCTCACGGTGAAAAGTGGGCATATAATATGCCTGTGCCACCCCTTCGGGGATAAGGCGTGATGGATATTTATTAATTTATTTCACAAACGCAACAATGAGGGGGTGCACAGACTAATATGTACTACTGGAGGGATGTTTGGTTTTACGTTTGCCGTATTTTATTTTTCAAAACTAGTGCATTATTCGTGTTTTCGTGTTTAATGAAGGCAGATACATAAAGTGTTCGAAAATGTGCGTGAGTTATAGAAGGTGAAATGTTCCAGTGAACAGCGGTGTGCTCCGTGTTAGTGCCAAATCTCCAAAGAAAGCCCTAGTAAAGGAACTAGAACTGAGGACTTGACATCGACAAAGGACTAGGAATGACTAAAACTAAATAATAAGAAAATATAAATACTGACAAGGTTGTATGGACTAAGTTTCTTTTGTCTGCCCAGGATGGGTGAAGACAACAAATAACAACAACCTTTGGTTTTGGGGTTTTGGTTTGATTTGATTGAGCCAATGCTTCCAATAAAGAAAAAAAAAATTGATTTCATTTGTTTGACAGGTTTGACTTTGATCACCTCTTATTTATTTATATTTTTTTGCGTTTGCTGAACCTGAAATAATCAAGCATCTCAAGCCTATCGGTTAAATCCAGTACACAAAACGTACTTCTAGCCCTAGTCTATCAACGGGACATTGGTGAAAAGTTGCCTGCCGCTACGAGCACAGAAGGCACAAAAAGTAACTTGGATTGATACTGACAAACTTTAATAAAGTTGAATTGAAAAAAAAAAGAATTTGATGAAGAGGTTGGCAAGGGCAATTGATAATGTAACGTACGTATTCCAATCTCAGCCTCTGAGGTGATTTTTGTTGCTAGGCCAGGGATTACTAGTATATGGCTCTTAGTTAGAGTTAAATTTTAATTTAAAAGTGTTTTTTTTTATAATTTAATGAATTAATGCACCTCTTTACGTATGGCGACGTAAAAAGGTGGCTTAATTCGTCAGTTTCGAGTAGGTCACAATGGTGTAGTTGGTAAACGCGTCTGGTGCGTTTAACCAAAAGACGCTGGTTCGAGTCCAGCTCATGACAGAAATAATGTTCCACTTTTAAATTTAAATTTAATCATGAAATAAATTTTATCTTATGATTAAATTTAAGACTCCTGGACATGTCTTATAAATTCGATTTAATGTTTTACTTTAGGTTTTGTATTATTGTTACCAATCAAGTCATGTGACTTCTTTTTCACACTTTTATCATTATCTCTCTTAGAATACTCCATGTCGGGTCATATTTTATTTATATATGCACTGGTAGCTTGCAGCTGATGTATGCATATGCAGCAGACTTGTTTATTTATTTACTGTATGCTTTATTGTATGCCAAGACAGTATTATGATGTAGAAATAATTGTTTAATTAAAATGAGAAAGGTACCTAAAGCCCTTCAAAAAAATATAATTATTGAAGTTTTAATACTAGGAACTATTTTGTTGTGCTGCAATACCTGTACTAGAAAAATTTAATCAGTCTGCCAGTCCACTGTTGGATGTTTGACCTCTTTCATAACAGACTGCTTTTGCATCCACTATTTCCACTTTATCTAGTTCGATGATCTGTCTTTAACTGGGATATATCAATGTTTATAGTTGGCTTGGGTAAATATTTATGATGTTGTAAAACTTGTTACAGTTAACAAGATAGGCAGCTAAACGAAGGTCAAGAAATAATTAACATTCCTAATTTAGCATTATGAGTAAATCTAATGACATAAACTTAAATGCTGATTTTTGTAAAGTGCTCCTAGATCTAGCTGATTATGAAAAAAATGTAACTCGTAATATTCATAAATACAATGCTTATAAGAAAGCAGCAGCGGTATTGGCGGTGCATAACAAAACCTTTCAATCAGGTGATGAGGCAAAACAACTAAAAGGAATTGGAGATAAAATAGCAAAGAAATTAGATGAGTTTATCCAAACTGGTAAATTAAAGAAGCTTGAAAATATAAATCAAGATGAAGATGCAAGGGCAATAAACCTATTGACTAGAGTTACAGGTATAGGACCAGTTAAAGCTGCAGATTTAGCTAGAAATGGTATCAAAACAATAGAGGATTTAAAAAAGAATGAGGACAAATTAACCCATCATCAACGTATTGGGTTAAAGTAAGTGATATACTTTAACTCTTTTATAATTATGTATTTGTATCTCTTTCACATTGTGATGTCATGGATGCTTTGAAGCATTTAGTTCTGTATGTGGGGACTCCTGAACAATGTAGTACATGACTCGCCATCCCAGCCATAACAATAATTAACTGCTATAGATAATTATGGAACTACTGCTTTGATTGAAATGATGATTGAACATCTTGTAGTGGCTCCTTAATTAATCTGCACTGAACATTAGTCCAATGTATTTCACTCGATACTATTCACGCTGCTGATGATTTCTCGGAGCGTACTTGAATTTCCAAAGTACTTAGCCCTGTATATGGCGGTTGCAGGACAGTATAGGAGTATGTGCTTCGCTGTTTCTTCCTCTCTCATGCAAGCTCTACAGAGAGGGCTGTCCGTGATTCCTAAGACGAAAAAGTGTTTGTTGAAAGAGCCATGACCTGTGATGACAGCTGTGGCTGTGTGTAGTTGTAGTTTGGTCAGTTGTCGGAGACGCCTAGTGAGTCTGTTATCGAGTACAGGGAGTGCTTCCCTGGCCTGTTTGCACTCTACTAGGTTTGTCCAGTGTCTGCTGTGTTGGTCTCTCATTCGTTTGTTTACTGTTTACATGTGCGTCGGTATGCAAAGCGGATTGGTATTATGGGCTCAGGTCCCATCACTACCGTATCTGATCCTCTTCTAGCAAACACATCCGCTGCATCGTTGCCTCGTGAGCCGCTTTGGCCCTTGATCCATTGATTGTTGGTGTAGCCTATTTGGTTTAATCTGTCGTGGCATTCCAGTATATGCCCTGAGTTTATAGTGTGACTGTTTAGTGCTTGCAGCACGGCCATGCTGTCCGAGAATATTCATTAGACCTCATAAGTCAGCAAACATTTGCTTATAACTATAACAAGAATATTATACACATAAACTACTAAGGGGAAGAAACTAAAAAAAACCCATTGTGACTGGGGAGTCACCTGCGCCATGGACCTGCGCAGTCGAGCGCCGAGGGATGAAGGGATCCTGGGGGGTTGAGCCGAGCGGCGCTGGCGGTTATGCGTCCGCAAGGCAACACGCCCTCTTTGGCCCTGATTTCACGCTAAACGGTGGCCTCAACCACTAGCCACGGTTGGGGAAATTAGGCCATGGTGGGCCACCGGCGAGGAGTCCGAGGGTCCACGATAGCCGTCCTCGTGCGACTATCGTGGTGGGCAAAGGTCATGCTGACGGGGTAAGTGAGGGTTGATCAGTCGTTGCAGGGTGGGCCTTATAATGCCCCCAATGCCAACCCGATCGAGCTCCCGATGTCGCACTTAAGCCAGCCTTGCATTCCTATACCTCTTTGGTAATCCTAGTGCCCCTCGAACTATGTCGAGTAAGGCACTCCCAGTTGCGGGCTCCGTGGAGGGTGGGAAACCAAAGAGATGAAATAACGATCTACAACAAACATGGACACGAGGCCAAATCTACAAAAAAACAAACCACCAAAACCCCACAACTACACACCCCCAACCTGGCAGCTCAGTGGCTCTGACTACGGGCACCAGCGAGGGGAGAAACATTACACGCGCCTTAAGCGCTCACTCGACCCAACCCGGCAGCTCAGCGGCCACGGCTGCGGGTACCGGTAAGGGCACCAGGACATCAATCCACCCATTCTGGCAGTTCAGTGGCCCAGGCTACGGGCACCAGGGAGGGTGGTAACACTTCACACGCCATCAGCTCCCACTTGGCCCAAACCGGCAGCTCAGCGGCCTCGGCTGCGGGCACCGGCAAGAACACCCACAACACTAACCACGCCACCCTTTCTGGCAGCTCGGAGGCCCCGGCTACGGGCACCAATGGGTTTTTTTTAGTTTCTTCCCCCTTAGTAGTTTATGTGTATAATATTCTTGTTATAGTTATAAGCAAATGTTTGCTGACTTATGAGGTCTTAATGATTGGTCTATTGCTGTTTAAACAACAATGACATACTAATTCAAGTAGTTGTTGCTAGTAATCCATTAAATTTTAATATCTATATCAATAAAGCGCTTGTGGCCCCGCTGATTCAGTGTTCTGTTAACAATCACTGTTTTAAACAACTTTCATTATAGCTGGTCCTCAGATGGGCATTGGCATTTAAATTTGCGAGTGTTTCCGTGCTTTGGAAGGCACGTCAAGACTTTGATCCCGGTTGCCAGTAAAATGGCAGTCTATAAGCCCAGTTGGAGGAAAAATAGCTTGAAAAAATTTAATAGCAGGTTTTCCATTTTAATACGGCAATGGTAATGTGGGCGTATAGTATGCCTCTGCCTACCCCTTCGGGGATAAAGGTGTAACTGTACATGTATGTATATCAACACTTAATCAATTACATCAGGCTATTGCAGACTATTTTTGGACTATATGCAACTATCCAATTACACTTTCTATCTGCATGTTCACAAAAGCTACTCATGTGATCTAATTCCATTTGTTACAGATATTTTGAAGATTTTGAAAAGAAAATACCTAGAACTGAAATAGAAGAAATTGAGATAAAACTAAAAAACTTAGTGTATAAAATAAGCGACAAGTTCTCTGTTACAATTTGTGGTAGTTACAGGTAAAAATGCGGGTTTTGTTAGCTGTGCGTAGATTAGGGGAGACTTTTATTAAGGCTACAGTGAGGATGCGAAACCGTCCAATAGGCTTCACCTCGCTGCTGGAGGCAGCTGTAGCTGTTCCTTAAATGAGCTGAAGTTAAAATTTTAATAGGCTTAGTTATTACCAAAATATGATGAAGCTCTAATCCAGATTTAAGACCAATTTCCGCTGTAAAGAATTTTCTGCGTGGGCTGTATCGCATCGCGCGGCAAAAAATGAATGGAACCAGTGGCGCGAGAGAAAGGATAGTTAATATCATAGAACATACTTTTTCGTTTCTGTCGATAATACAAACTGAATGGAGAACCCTGCCTGCCTGCTTACCTGTTGTACCTTACAATATAAAGCCTTAGAGAAGCCCACTTAAAAAGTTAATATTCAAATTTCAGACGTGGTAATCACGTGTCTGGTGATATAGATGCATTGATAACCCACCCCGAAATCACATTGAAACAGAAAAAATCTAAACATGAAAAATATGCATTGGAAAAAATTTTAGAAAAGTTAACTGATCTTGTGACTGATACAATTTCAGTAGGCGAAACAAAATTTATGGTATGGAATGGGTATTAACACTATTTTACTTAACATAGGTAACTTTTTATTTCATCAATTTGCATGCACTTGAACATCATAGTACCATACTTCACTTTGAACTCTGCTCCTTGCCCTTCAGTAGGCTGGTAAAGTTTCTTTAGACCCTGAAAATCTTGACAAGATCCACTGGATCCTCCTAATTTCTCAATACTTACAACTCTATTATTTTCCATTGATTTCCTTCGTAGTTTGTGTAAGACAATACTTTTTAATAGCTTTAATAGTAATGATTTTCCACAGGGCGTATGTCGTCTAAAAGTTGAACTCCCAGCACGTAGACTGGATATAAGATTAATTCCAGTCGAGCAGTTCTACTGCGCTGTCTTATACTTTACCGGCAGTGACGTATTCAACAAGCAGATGAGGACACATGCCTTGGAAAAGGGATTCATTTTAAATGAATACTCACTACGACATCTTGGCGTTACTGGTAAACATTATTATTCATATTTATTAAGTCTCTCATCATGATTAACACGCGTTATCCACGAATTATTGCGAAATTAATATACCTATGGATGGCAAATTGATTTGATTAAAGTACCGGACACCAGTCTTCTATCGATAGTATTGTGTGTCGACAAAATTTTATCGTTGGGTAACCTTGACTATGCTGAAAAAATAGCTAAAAATTGAGCAGAAATTTTCAGGTTAAGGAAAGGTAAAAAGATGTAGTTCCACTGCTATATTGCTTTCAAAATATCTTGATTTCGCAATTTACTGACATTTTAAAGACAGTTTTTTTTAGGAGTTCCTGGAGAACCAGTGCCTATTTCCAGTGAAGAAGAAGTATTTATATATATTGATTATCCATACAAGGAACCAAATGAACGTAATTACTGAATGGTTATATTTGTTGGTCAAATCCATTAGTTTTGTATTCACAAACAGAGTTACGGGTTAGTTAGAAATATATAGTCTATTGATGGTCAAGTCACATTACGTTTTATCTACAGGTAAGGTAGTTCACAGAGTGGTGATCTCGTCGCCGAAAATAGAAACAATGAATCACGCAATTTTGAAATTGTGTGAAAAAAATGCAAGGGAGTTGAGGCTTGTTAACAAGCACTCTAGTAAAGAAAGGGGATGCTTTTAATAACAAATGTGGGTTTTATATTTCAATTTTTATACACAAGGATAATATAAAATAAATATCTGGATACATCATTGTATATATGTAAATGTTTTTAATTTCTGAATAAAAGAATCTCACAATTACAAGAATATTTTATTGTAATAATTACTTACCTACCTATTCTAAAATATTTACTATAAGTATCACAAGTGTTGGTAATATTCACAAACATCTCACTTTACTGGGAATAAGTTTCCACATAAGAAGTTTAATACAGTCACATGCAAGACAGTAATTCAGCCATTTCGCACATGTAGAACCAGCCTTAATTTCTAGAATTGACATAAAAATGCATCAAAAACTCAAAATGATTCTTTTCTAATTCTGAATCTGGATCAAGATATTATTTATTGCATCTAAAGCTTTCATTAAGTCAATGCTTAAGTCACTAAATGTAAAACATAAATAAAACGATAAAAAAAAAAGGTCGAATTTACCACCATTTCCGGGGCTTAAGCGGCCGTACTTGAAAATGATGCATCCGCTGACTAACGGACAAGGCAACGACGCAGGCGCCATTTGCTCCTAACAATGATTTAAGTAAAAAGTACAAATTTTTGATGCGTATTATTAGCGGACCCCCGGCTTCAAATCAAGGTAGGTTTTAGAAGCAACTGGAAAGCCCGCGCTTGAGCAACTAAGTTGCACGGCGATTTACACTCTTTCGCTCTCCTGCGCGCACTTTTCAAATCGCGGGAAGGAGACGGCGACAGAAACAAATAAATCGCCGTGCAATTTAGTTGCTCGTGCGCGAAGGCTCTAAGATGAAAACAAAATTCATTTATACATAATTTCATAAGTATTATCGTTAAAATAATTCGATTTGGTTAGCGTCAGACTTAATTAAAGTAACTACCGTCTTAAGATATTTTGTCACAATAAAATAATTTGAATATTGCCGTCATTTATCGTATCATATCAGTCAATGAATAATGGCATTGAAAATAAATAAGATGGAGGTTAGTTTATCCAGAGGTTCAATTTCGAAATAGATTTGTTTGGAGTGGAGTGGAGGTGTTCCAGCCGCCACCATTTTCTTTGTAATTATTTAATTTAAACTTAAACCAAGCACGAATTACGTTAAACACTAAGTAGACTAATCGCGAATGTTGTGTTATATTCCTTTTTAGAGAGTGAATCAATTAATTAACGAAATTATTTATTTCCTTGTAAAGCGAAGATTGTGCCTCAAGATAACTAACCTTGTAAGGCTGAAAAAAATTGACGACTAGTCAAATACACAGCCTCAGCGACTTCATAAAATTACAGTAGCATTTTTCACCTACAATATATTATTAATGTCTTCTGTGCCTACAACATAATACTTTAACATATGTAATAAATAAAATACTTTCATTGGATATAATTTGTTTTCGACTGGTTTTTACACTTGCTCACATTAATATTAGTTTTTGAATTGTTGTAATATATGATTGAATGGAACATGAGGGAAAGAATGGAAGTTGTATATGTGAATTATTGTTAAGTAAAGTCGGCAGAAAAAAGAGAAACGTCTATTACAGCCAATCTGGGTTACTTTGATTTTCATTGTAACTTTTATTTTTCCGGACCGTGAATGGTATGATGAAATTTTGATTCACAAATCTATTCTGTAACTTTAGATTGCGTTTATCTACTTCTGAGGCAGACTGTACTTTTAGAACAAAGGACAGCCGTTTACACAGTTTATAAATAGCTGTTAAAATTAAACAGTCCAATTTAGGTGGCACAAAGTTAAATCTTTTTTTCAATAAATATATAACTCATTTGTTAATCAATCACGCCTTGTTCTCCAAGGTGTGGCAGAGGCATATTATACGCCCTTTTTGTCACCGTGTGTATTCCTCTCCCACGTAATAGGTGATGAGCCCATTGCCGTGTAATCATTGTTAATCAATTTATGTTAAAAATGTTTTTTCTATAATTGAACAATACAAGCAAGAAACAAAGCACAAACTTTAAAATATGCCACAGCAAAGCTACCCAGGCTGTCTGTAAATAGAAAGGTTCTGATAAAATCTTCGATTCATTTTCCACGGTTCGGATTATACATTCCTAAGTTATTTATCTCCTATTTCGTAGGTAGGTTCGGCCAAACAAACACTTTGTGCAGTACTACACGTTTATGCAAATGGAAATTATAAGTTTTGCTAGAATTTACCTATTACATATTCGGATCAACATTAACAATTTTATTAAGCGTTCAAGCCTTCTGTAATTTTTAACGAGTTTCAATCATAAAATTATATTGTTCTTCTAAAAATTTTTACCAATATAGTTCTTCAAGTAATATGAGCAAGCCATTTCATGTTTTCCAACACATGCACTTTATAAGTAAATGTCTATTATTTGCTTCTACTTTTAACGTCATAAATATTTTTTCTATGAAACTGGCAGATTGCATATACATTGCATACACAAGCTGCTAGGTTCATGATAAAGTCTAATAGTAACAATTGTTATTAAAAAAAATACACTATAGGTTCTCCCACAAGCGCGGTAAATACTCTTTTCATACATACTTATTAGGAAGTTATACTATGCTGCGATAAACCGCATTGACCGCATTCTATGATATGTTAGTTCAAAGAAAAATATAATATAGCAATTTCAAAAAAAGTTGTCAATTCGAATGTGATTTCAAAAGAATGTATTTATGAAAGGCAAATGGGTGAAAACAAATACCGCACTATGGTTAAGAGCCTTTAAAGGCCAGTTTCAATAATCTATCTTTGGTTATTGAAACCGAAATTTTCGTCGATAGGTAACGATGGTAACTATTTGAGTGATTATTTGATTATTTTAGACAAGAGTAGTTTCAAAAGGGGTCTTAGAAGGTTTATAAAGGATCGGCAGCGCGAGTGCTGCACCTCTGGTGTTGCAAACGTCCATAGGCCACGGTGACCACTTTCCATCGGGTGGGCCGTACGCTAGTCTGCCATCTCAGTGGTATAAAAAGAAGAGTAAAAGACAGGTTATTGAGACCGGCCGTTAAGGAACATCTGTTGTGCTAAACTTCGATGATCTCACGAGGTATATACTAAGTTGTATAAATGGGAAGAGTGATCTGCAAGAGCGTCGTCGGGTACTCTTAGTTCGAGCACGGTGCCTGAACCCATGACTAGTACTCGAGCGCTTTCGAGTACGCCAGTTAAGCGATGCGCCACGAACAAAACAGTGGCGCCCCCGAACGAGCAACGGATAGCATCTAGTATCAACCGTTCCGCTTCGTTGTCCAGATTTGCAGTAGCTTCGTCCACCAGTAGAATCTACAAATTTCAAATAACTTTCTGTCAATAAATGAATATCGTTGGGACGACTCACACAACGCCATCTGATTCCAAACTAAACAGAGCTTGTACTATGGTAACCAGATAACTGATAAACATACTTATATATTTCTAAATACATACATATTCTAGATAAATAACACCCAGTCACAGAATAAACCGTCGTGCTCATCACACAAAGTTTTATCCTGGGAGGGAATCGAAACCACGACCTCTGCGTAGCAGTCGGATACACTCCAACCGCGCCACAGAGGCAGTCAATAAAAATAATAAGTTAAGACGGTTCCGTCAACATGAATAATTCATCATTTTTGGAATTATTATGTGAAATGGAGGTGAATTTATGTGAAAAGATAAACAATCTAGCATGGTTAGCAAAACAGCTAATACAGATGATTTAAGGCATTATTTATGTAGAATTATTGCACATTGTTTAAAATGTCTATTTAATAAAGAAAGAAAAATAAGTCAAAAATCTTCGTCTCTTTAAAAGATTTTAAAAATGATTTAAAACATAATATTTTTTAATATTGAAAAGCATACTTTACTCTGCAAATATAATAATTAAAGGATAACTAAATACTCAATACACTGATGATAGAATAATAAATGTTTTAGGACATTGTAACACAACCCTGTCAAGCCTTAATTAAACTAATAATAGCTTGTGCTATAAAATCTACTAACTGATAAACTTATATATTTCGAAATTCATACATAATAATAATATATAGAAAACACCCAAACTCAGAAACAAATATTTGCGGATTATACATGTTCCGGACCGAGATTCGAACACGAGACCTCAGTGCAGCAGTCTAATGCACTTTTGTCCCACGTACGTAACAACAGGTGAGCCCATTGCCGTGTTGAAATGGACAGACGCAGGTTGTGGCGACCTGCAGTTGAAATTTTTCAAGCCGCCTTTATACATTATTAGGCCTTATAAAGTATAAGGCCTTTAACTGGGCTTAACAACTGCCATGTTACTGACAACCGGGACCAACGGCTTAACGTGCTTTCCGAAGCACGGAAACGCTCGCAAATGTAAATGCCACAAAGTGGTCACCCATCCGCGGACCAGCCATAGTGAAAGTTGCTTAACGCAGTGATCGATTACAGAACACTGAGTTTCCGCCTGATCAGCGCTGTAATTTACAAATCTCGGATCCCAATCCTCTACTGCGCAAATGTCATCGATATTCATAGAACTCGAATATTTTTGCGCAGTAGAGGATTTATAAAAATAATTAAAATAAATATCCATCACGCCTTATCCCCGAAGGGGTGGCAGAGGCATATTATATGCCCACTTTTCACCGTGTGGATTCCTGCCCCACGTAATAGGTGGTGAGCCCATTGCCGTGTTTAAATAGACAGACGCAGGTTGTGGCGACCTGCTGTTGAAGGTTTTCAAGCCGCCCATAAGGCCTTCAACCAGGCTTAACGACTGCCATTTTACTGGCAACCGGGACCAACGGTTCAACGTGCCTTCCGAAGCACGGAAACGCTCGCAAATATAATTGCCACAACGTGGTCACCCATCCAAGGACCAGCCATAGTGAAAGTTGCGTAACTCAGTGATCGTTTACAGAACACTGAGACCGCGGGGCCGCGAGAGCGAGTAGAGGATTTAGATCAGAGATTTGTGAATTGCGTTACTGATTTCTTTTGAATGATGCCTGGAACACATAAAAGTGATTCATACTACACGTACCTTAGGCCTATGCAGCAGTGCCCTTACTACGCACAAGAGCTGCGCGTGTCCGCGTGCTAAGTTATCGGCGAGCGCGTGCGCGTGCAAACCACCACGTTCTGCTACTAGATCACGTGCACCGCATGCTTCCAACGCGCGCCACACTTCCGCGTCATGATACTGCCGCAGCGGGTCGACGTTCTCGCGGATACTGCCCGAGAATATGAACGGCTCCTGCGGGATCACGCCGATACGAGACCTGCAAACGTTTTTTTTTATACCACTGAGGTGGCAGACAAGCATACGGCCCACCTGATGGAAAGTGGTCACCGTAGCCTATATACGTTTGCAACACCAGAGAGAGGTGCAGCACTCGCGCTGCCACGTTATACATATTACAAAATATGTTATCTATAATCACTTAATCTATTATCAGACTGCTTCCGTGGCGCAGTGGTAGTGCATGCGACTGCCGCGACTAAGGTCCCGGGTCGGAAAAAATATTTGTCTGATCCACAAATATTTGTTTCGGAGTTTGGGTGTTGCCTATGTATAATATGTATGTATTTAGAAATATATAAGTATGTATATCAGTTGTCTAGATCCCATAACACAAGCTTATATTAGCTTACTTTAGGTTACACGGCGCTGTGTAAAAATTGTTCCACAATATTATGTATATATCTCCAAATCGCGAAATTTATCAACTCCTTTTTCTGTATACTAACTCAAGACTGTTGCTAAACATAATAACCATTTAACACAAAAACTCTTAAGCTGTTCTTAAGCTAAAAGAGAGAAAGATAAATATTTATTTTTAACAAATCACTACACTTTGTAGAAATCTAACAATATAAAAATAATACTTAAACAATATTAAAGTTTATATATATCTATCATTAAAAAATGTTATGATGGACAAAGAAAGGAACAGTGTGATAAGGGAACATTGCGGTATGGTAGAAGAAATAGTGACTAAGATAGAAAAAGGTATGCTTAGATGGTTCGGACACGTGGAGAGCATGGATAAAAGTAGACTAACGAAACAGATTTATCAGAAGAGAGTGAATGGGCAAACTTGTAAGGGGCGACCTCGACGTACATATGTCAATCAAATAGAAGACATTTTGAAAAAGGTCAGGTCAAGAGTACCCTTAACCAGCGTGTGTGTATGAAAACACTTATGAAAGTGGAAGAAGCGAAAGTTGTATGCCAGGATCGTAGTAAGTGAAAAGCCATAGTCTCTGCCTACCCCGATGGGAGAAAGGCGTGACGATATGTATGTATGTATGTAAAAAATGTTTAAGATGTACCACCGCACCAAAATGTATTATGTCAGGATAGCTCACACTCACAGATTACTGTGTCACCTGTACTGTCGTCGCAACCAGTAAAAAACATATACCATTCCTTTTATAATCTTAAAACTACCAATTCTAGTTCATTGAAAATGTTCGAAGTTACAAATGCTGGATGACACTCAGCTTTTACTGAGATGACCCTTCTAACTTCAGTGCCAACCAAGAAAATGATCATGGTATCATAATTCTATAAACCAGATCTAGGGTTCCAGCTGCGACCTGGAATCGAATTGTAGAGATGAGTGTAGTTTTATACCTGAGAGCATGTAAATGCATTTTCGAAATGTCAACACCGTCGACTCGCAAGGTGCCCTGATGCAAAGGCACCAGTCTCAGTAAGGCGTGCAGTAGGGAACTCTTTCCCGCACCGGTTCTTCCTACGACGCCGAGTTTCTCACCGGGATGAGTCGAAAATGTCACGCCGTTCAGAGCCATTGGGGCGTTTTCACGTCCACTGCAATATAATAATAAATATCGGACAACTTACACAACGCCATCTGATTCCAAACTAAGGAGAGCTTGTACTATGGTAACCAGATAACTGATAAACATACTTATATATTTCTATACATACATATCTATACTAATATTATTAAGCTGAAGAGTTTGTTTGTTTGTTTGGTTGGACGCGTTAATCTCAGGAACCACTGGTCGGATTTGAAAAATTCTTTTTGTTTTAGATAGCCCATTTATCGAGGAAGGCTATAGGCTATATATCATTACACTACTACACTGGGGAGCAGAGCAGTAGTCATAAATGTCGACAAATCGGGCAAATTTTTATGCATCATTGTAGAATTTATAAGCGACGGGATTAAATAGGTGCAACGGGAGGTCGAAATATTCCACGGGCGAAGCTGTGGGGGTCATCTAGTTATTGATAAATAACACCCAGACACAGAATAAACCATCGTGCTCATCACACATAGTTATATCCTAGGTCGGAATCGAACCCACAATATATTTAAGTATGTATTTGTTTCTTGTTATTGCCCCAACTTTATGCCCCAATTTTTGTAAATGGACAAATTTAGTCTAAGGAAAATTATTGTTCTGGATGTGAATGCTACTTGATCTGTAACATCATAACATAAATCATTATTATGCTCTCTCTTTCTCTCCATTCTAGTGTATGGTCAGTTGCAACCAAACCCTACTTGAATTTGTAGCTTGGGGTACTTTTATGTGCTTGCTGAGCAACTATCGTGTCTTTTAATTTTCCATGTTGGTGGAAGCGAATTTTTGACATACAGAATTTTATACAAAATTCAAGCATACATACATACAGTCATGATTTCTTTATATTATTTTATGGCCTGGTTACTAAGACCTTTTAGCCATATCTTAATTCATATTTCTTCAAGCTTCTTTCTTAATATCTAAAATTTCCCAGTCCTCTACGTAGTCAAGTCTAGTCTTAAGTCAAGGAAAGTCTCACCCCAGTATAAAGGTGGTTGTTATACTGAGGCTTTCAGTGGATTTACTCGGCAAAATAGAAAATAGCATTTCACTGCATATATATCATTGTCTATCAATATAGCACGTTAACAAAACTTTTATGTCCAAGAAACATCCACTTCCACACATAATAGTAGATTAGTAGCCATCGCACTCGTTGAATTTCCCGTGTAAACCCTACAACCATGTTGATTTGTTACACTGTAGCCAATATTTAATATTACAGTACCGGTACTTGAGGTAAACATCGTCGAATTCAATGACGCCTTGTGACGGCCAGCCGTACGGTGGTGAGTCACCAGTGATTTCTTCCACTTCCACCTTCAAAAACAAGAATCCAATTCAGTACGTTAGAAATATTCCCTAATTTCTTATTAATTTCTAACAACAAAGTACAACTAATGTTATTTTTAAGCTTTCACGGTGTATACTCATGTTTTATATACTACTCGGGACTTAAGCGGCAGTGATCGCGACAATCCAGCCGCGACGACGGACGTTGCAACGCGTTCGAAACGTCGGTGAATGTAAGTAGAATTTTGTTTCGAGTGAAGTCCCGAGTAGTATATAAAACATGAACAAAGTACGCGTTGCATATTCCGCTAATAATAAATTTACTTGTTTCAAGACACTTTGTATTGACTTGACGAGTTGTGACACATTGCACTTCAAAACTGGTCGAGCGGATTAGGCTACAGGAGCTCACAATGAAACGGATATACACGTGAAAAACATACAAGTAATCAGGGTATTATCAGTCAGTGGTACTCGCGGAGACTGATCACTGTTTACATACAGCACTGACTGTTGGAGGCAATAATTGCCATCGAACACGTTTTTGCTGACCCAGCGATACAATACGGCCGCACTAAGTGCGCCGCGCGCTCAGTGCATAACGGAAAACGACCGGGTGCATTCATTTCCATCTTTAACTAGTTTTAGCAATAGCTTAGCATATCCTTTACTGTGAACTAACCAATAAATCTTTAAAGTTACTAAAGTGGTTTTAAATTAGTAGCGTAGCGAACCCCATTGGGTACCACGCAGGTAGCATCCCCTACACTGAAATACTGTAAATCTTCCATGTCCAATAAATAAATAAATAAAAATAAGCAATACTACTATAACCATCAATTTAAATAATAAAACCAAAAATTAAAAGCGCTCGTGACTTTGTGGTATTTGCGAGCGTTTCCGTGCTTCAGAAGGCATGTTAAGCCGTAGATCCCGATTGCCAGTAACATGGCAGTCGTTAAGTCAAGATGAAGGCCTTATGGGCGGCTTGAAAAATTTCAACAGCAGGTAGTCATAAACTGCGTATGTCTATTGCAACACGGCAATGGGCTCACCACCTATTACGTGGGACAGGAATACACATGGTGAAATGTGGGCATATAATATGCCTCTGCCACCCCTTCAGGGATAACGCGTGATAGATAAGTGTAATTTTAAATTTAGCTTACTTTCGGCAAAAAATGCCCCACAATTCTGAACGCGGTCCTATACTTAGAACTGTAAGAATACTTGGTGGGCCTTTTCGATCCTTTTTTTTGTCTCCAAAAGGTATTTTTGTGAAATACGTACTTGGTTGATGTATTCACCGACACGTTCAACGGCGATCATCTCTCGCTCGGTCTCGGTGAACGCGTTGAGTACGTTACTCAACATAGACGTCATCGACAGCGCGTACGATATGGCGAGTCCTACAAGACCTGCACAAGAGTTTTCCATTATGTCATTTCACACTTGTACTGTTCCATTTATTTATTACCGATGTCATTCAGTACAAATTGTACTCAATGACATAGGAAATACATAAAAAATGTACTAACCTTTGAAAATGCCGTAAATCGAAACCGGTCAAGTTTAAGCAATAATTAAATAAGTGGAACAAGTGTTTTTGTTCAAGATATGTCATCTAATGTTTGATTCTATAAGTGAAGGATCGAATAATGTATTGTTTTTCAAAATTATACTGCGCACCCACAGCATTAGCCTGCATGGTCTCACTCACAGGCACCGATTATTAATATGGCATAAAAATAGTGTCAGCATTGAGCTAGAAAAGGGCGTGCTCCATTGGTTGGTTTGGACATGTCCAATGAATGAGTAATGAACGATTGACGAAGGATATATATTATGCGGAAGTAGTGGGTAGTATGGGAAGGAGTCAGAACAGACCGAGGCTTACATATGAAGACCGGATATTGGAAAGGTTAAAAGTACGTGGATATCCAGATGTGCATGTATGAATCTACAAGAAGAAAAATAAGTATGCATGCACCCCGTTAGGGATGCAGCGTATAGATAATAGATTTTTTTTTTATAAAAATAGAAATACTGTGTTAAAGTTAGTCATAAATTAGGTGTCAAAATTTGAACTGAGATAGTTGAGTAGCAAACATCAAAACATTGACATTACAATGTAATATTAATTATTAAGGAGCTTGACTTTCAAAAATGTATCCACTGTGAATTTTGTTTAGACTAATAGCACAGTATAAAGAGTAAACCTATCAGTAGCGTTACGCCTTTGAAGTTGACAAAAATGCCGACAACGTCTAGACAGTGATGCTTGTAGGGTTGTCACAAGTTTACAAGGCTGATGTTTTTTAATAATTTATTTATTAACTCTTACTCGCAATCAACTATCAACATTATAATATAATATCTTAATCTTAATAATTATAAATGTGAAAGTTTGTAGAGATATTTGTTACTCTTTCACGTAAAAACTACTGAATAGATTTTAATGAAACTTTACCCATATTGGATTGCAAAATTTACACGAAATTCGTACTCAGCATACCAAAAAACCCCTTATACGATACCCAACATGAAATTTTATAACCACTGCGCGGCGGCCATATTGGATTGCAAAATTAACACTAAATTCGTACTCAGCATACCAAAAAACCCCTTATATGATACCCAACATGAAATTTTAAAACCACGGTGCGGCGGCCATATTGGATTGCAAAATTAACACGAAATTCGTACTCAGCATACCAAAAAACCCCTTACACGATACCCAGCATGAAATTTTAAAGTCACGGCGTGGCGGCCATGTTGGATTGCAAAATTAACACTAAATTCGTACTCTGCATACCAAAAAACCCCTTATATGATACCCAACATGAAATTTTATAACCACGGCTCGGCTGCCATATTGGATTGCAAAATTAACACGAAATTCGTACTTAGCATACTAAAAAACCCCTTATACGATACCCAACATGAAATTTTATATCCATAGCGCGGCGGCCATATTGGATTGCAAAATGAACACGAAATTTGTATTTAGAATATTAAAAACCCCAATTAAAGAAATCTATACAAAAATTCAAAAATCATGGCAAGCGGTCGTGAATGCGTCAGCCCTGAAAGACTGTCCCGAGCCACTAACAACATTTTGTTCGCAGCTCGGGACAAACCCTCCCGCGTCTCGTCCCTTGTCCCCCGCACGATTGCTCTGTCTAGACAGCTTCGTCGACCGACTGTATGTCTTTCGGCTGTGCTAATAGTGTGTAGTCCGTAACATAGTTTTTAAGCCAAGTTGAAGGTCTAATGGGCAATTTCAAAAGCAGTTCGCCACAATCTGTGCCTGTCCATTTCAACACTGCAACACACAACATGTTGTGCGTGACAAAATTGCTTACGATGAAATGAGGGTAAAATAATGGTAGTTTATGATACTGTTGCATAATAAGGGTTCTTATAACATGAGTGTGTTTTAAAAAAACGAGCCGTAGGCTAGTTTTTTTATAGTATCACACGAGTGTTATAAGACCAAGTTATGTACAGTGTCATACACTACTTTATCTACTCTCATACTATAATACGTAAAACAATATTGCAAATAAAATGATGAATATAACAACAAATTTATTTTTTAAATGTCAAATGTTGGCGCCAAGGCGCAAACATTGATTGCGCATGCGTGCTTGCGTCGCGGACTCGTTCATTCAAACCAATGATTGAAACCTTTTTTTTTAAGTAGAGGTTCTACCTCCTTGGTCCAGCTGGAGGTTGTATAGGTGTATCGTTATGATTAAAAAGTTATATTATGATACAGTGTAACGTTGTAAAACGTCACATTGAAGTTTCTTTGTTAGTCTTGAGATTTAGAGAGAGAGGTGTGTAGATTGTTGACTCTTTCGCTCCGTGTGTCATCGATTTTAAACAAATTGCTGTTTCTATAAGGCTAAATTTCTTGGTATCCATGCCATAGGGTAGACTTGAAAAAATCTTCTGTCAGTTGGTCGATGTCTTTTGACAGTGGTGACGGAACGACATTCGCTTTCCTATAGTCGACACAAAAATATGTCGTCGTAAATATATTTTTAAAACTTCGCGAAAGCAAAGAAATCTTCATCAATTGTAAGTGGAAGTTCACGCCTGTGACTTCTTATCCATGGATGTGTCGAGTTGATTATGTATTTCGGTAAGATTTTTGGATTTTTGGAAACACGTTCATAACCTCGATGACAAGGTGATATTCTGACGAAAAATTATGCGTTGTTTACAGCTGATTACGAAGTTTGCGAGGCTTGAAGAGGCGTTAAAGGAATATTTGCCTGCTCTTCAAGATTAATTAGTATTCTCCATTAAAAGTGGTAAGTTCTTTTTATGTGTTCAAGTCGCGAACGAATCTACAATTGTCTTTCCAAGTCTAATGGAACTTATTTGTTTTCTTTGCAGCTGAAAATGCACTTTTTTTATATATAAACTTCATTTTTGGATGAAGCTTGCCGTAAATGCTGACCATGTGGTTGCGGGCCCGCCATCCTAGTGGATACGACACCTGTCGCGGTCTGCGGAGGTGATTCCGAATCCCGTGGTTAAGTAACCGCCTTCTGGTATTTAGTTTGAATTGTTTTTGTGTAGATTAATCTAATAATGATGCACGACTCAACCACGACTCCACCACGACTCAATGAACAGGCCCAAAGACTCATGATTAGGCCCATGTAACTACTCAATGATTTGGCTCTTGTTTGGAATCACGTTACGATATATATTTTGACTTATAAGCTGGCACTATGCTGGGTATTCTAAACTTCACGCCTCAACCCTGAGAATAGTTAATCTTTAGCTTACTAAAACTCTAGAATAAATTATACCAATAGGGATAATGTTTGTAATGTATCTTCAATCAATTCGCCTATAAAAACTTTCTTCTAGAGATGTATTCTATTATTTTTGGTTCCTGCCCTTATGATTAAAGGCTCAATCTCCATCGCTGATATCCGTGTGCATAAAGTTGGTAGGACTTATCCTCCTGGCGCCTGAAACAAGTTATATTTTGTTTGTTTGTTAGTTCATATCTCCATAATTAGGGATCTATTATTATTTTTGGTTCTTCGCCAAAATAAAACAATTGTAACATTTATATTGATTTATTATTACAATTGGCACACTTTAGGGACATAGTAATTCAATCTCATCGCCCATTATTGGTATAACATTGTTATAACCTAAATAAACCATGACAACAGGTGTCCATACAAGACCTGTATCATAATTAAACTTTATTTTTATTATTTTTGGCCTGTACGTAATGTTTGTCATAAGAATTTTGTTATCAGTTTTATAATCTTTGTATTATAGTATCAGAGTAGATAAAGAAATTAACAAACTATATTCACGCTCTGTATCCCTGACGGGGTAATCAGAAAGAACAGATCGCCAGGCTTCACGATATATGCATACTTCCTTCGCGTCTTGCAGATTCATTAATCGCTTCATACATGCACGTTTTTTAAGCAATTAAAATTTTATACAAAAAAAATTGTATAAAATTTTAATTGCTTAAAAATTTTATACTATGTTTTTTTTTATTTTACTAAATTTCTCATAAATTTGTAATAAAGTGAAAAAAGACAATTCGATTCTAGACGGATTCATGTGGTGTGTGAGTGTAGTCCATCGCATTAATGTTTAAAAATGGTTGTAAAACTGTTCATTGGTATCGAGCTGTTGAGTAGCTCGATAGTTGGCTCTGGTCATACTCTTAAATGACGATTAGAATATGGTAAAAAATTTCAACTTGATTCGATACGGTTCGTGTAGTTCAGTGGCTAGAACATTGCCCTGGTTAGGCAATGGTCACGGATTCAATCAAATTGTCTTTTTACACTTTATTTAAAAAACATAGTATAAAAACATACCAGGATCCGAAGTGTGCAACGAGCGCTGCAGCACAGCAAGCATGGCTGCTGCAGCGACGACAGCGGCTGCTGTCATCTGCAGTCGCAGTGCTAGCCACTGTGCAGCCGCTGCAGCGCCCAAAGCGGCCCGCTGCCACGCTTCCACTAGCTCCGCGCCCCGGGACGACCACGCGTCGCTTGCGCCGAATGCGCGAACTGTGTCTAAGCCTAACCACAAGGATATGACGTCAATAAAATACCCCGTGTCTTAGGGTCGCATTCCAGAAGGCCAATTCTCGTAATAAAAGCACGGTTAAAGTTAAGTTCCGATCTAAGCTCAGACTCCTAAATCTTAAAAAAGGTATTCTCGTAACAAAGTTTTATGCATCTAACATTAACTGTAAGTTGATTAAATTGAATTGAGACTGAAAGTTGAAAATGACAAAATCAGTATTCTGCTAGTCTTATTCTTTGAGACTCAATTTTGAATGAAATGTATTTGGTATTCTCGTCATAATTTATGTGTCAAATTTGACATTTATATGAGTTTGAATGTATATCGACAGTAGATCGACGGAATACTGCGGAAAACCTGTTTTTGTTCGGTTAAAACGCGATTCGTGTTAAATATGAGCGGATATTTACGATGGTGGTAATGAAATTCTTTATTAATTGTCTCTGGGTGATGCTTAGATGAAGTATACTTCATGGAATTTTCTGAATGAATTCGCGGTGTGCTATATGTACATGCATAATGCACACACTATAGCTGCGTATCGTAACGGTGTAGCGAGTCCAGAGATTTTATCTCATTTAAAAAATTGCGTACCGCGCTAAACGAGGCTTTCACTTTAAATAGTGACCGGGATCGACTTTAATGATGATGATGATGATGAATAAAAAATTCTACTCTTAAAGAGTCTTAATTGATTACACAATATTATTTAATTAGACCTGTAGATGACCGGGAGCAACGTTAGATGATGATGATAATTATAGTCGCGAGTCCAGAGGTTTCATCTCATCTAAAAATAAGCATAGGTCCGCGCTAAAAGAAGTTTTCACTTCAAAAATTGACCCGGATCGACGTTAATGATGATGATGATGAATAAAAAATTCTACTCTGCAAGAGTCTTAATTCATTACACAATATTATTTAATAAGACCTGTAGATGACCGGGATCAACGTTACATGATGATGATGATTATAGTCGCGAGTCCAGGAGATTTTATCTCTAAAAATATGCGTACCGCGCTAAAAGAAGTTTTCACTTCAAAAAAAAGTATACTTCATGTAAGGTGTGATGGGTGCACTGTGTGTTTTATTCTGTAACATGATGTTTTTCTCGCGAGATTGACACGAGTCTGAACTGAAATCATACCTATCATTTAACTAAAACCTAACCAACACGCTATTGTAATTTTGGTTAGGAGAATACCGATTTTCACTCACATAATAATTCAGTTTAGATTCAATAACAGTTTACTCTGTGATGCTTATTAATTAGGAGAATTGGCCTTCTGAACGCATCTCAGATATCTATAACACTTGAGAGTAGTATTTAATTTTATTTTACTTACTATAAGTAAGTAAAATTTTATTGTACACCGATATGAATTAAAGTACAACAAATGAAACATGAAAAATATAGCCATGGGGGTTTGGCGCCAGATATTATTTTCCAGAACTAGCGTATAATTCGTGTTTTTGTGTTTATGTATGGTGGGTTTTTAGTTATAAGAGTTAGAAAATGAACATGTGTGAAAGAAAGTATTGTGTTGCAGTAAAAAGCAGTGTTCTTTGTGTAGGTACTGAAGACTCAGGTCAAGACATAACACTAGAATTTTTTTAATACTAATGAATGACAAAGTTGTATGGCACGAGTTTCCTTTGCCCGTCCTATGTGAACAGACATGTTTTTTGCGTCATAAACGGCTGTAACTTATTTTTACGTTAAGCTTTTTTTCATTCTATATTTTTTAGGGCTTTCTATTCTAAACAGAAAATGTCAACCCCATTGTGTCCTTAAAATGTTTGATTTTTTCACTACTTCAAGGGACTCAACTCGATACCTTCACGCGTTCCCAAGTTAAAGGGTCTTGAAAGACAGACGGACGTCCGTCAACAAAGTGACCCTACAAGGGTTCCGTTTATTCCTTCTGCGGTATAGAACACAAAAAACATTATTTTCTTTCTACTGTACTTCTTTGGTGATATTAAATTAAATGACATACCGTCGAGGGTATCATTGAAGTGCGTGTAGACAGGTGACAGCGTGACACTTTGTAACCTTTTCAGTTGTCGCGACGTAATACGGTAGGTTCTTTGAAGTCTGTAGTAAATGAAAATTAGCGGGCCCACTCCAACCAGTAACCAGGGCAGACCGTATATTGTTACAATAACTGCACCTAGAAATAAAAATATGGGAATTAGATTTATCTCTTCTTTTAGTAAACAAACAACATACCATCACGCTATATTCTCGAGGGGGTTAAGCAGAGGCGAATTATACACTTCTCAAGTAATTTTGTTGGTCCCGCACAATAGAGGGTAAGATTATTGCCGTCATTATATATTAGAGAAACTTTATAACCATTTTGTAGATCTAACCAGTAGAAGGGCTCGTAATCCCGCTAATATAGTGTTCTGTAAATAATCACTACATTGAGTATCTTTTACTACGGCTGGTCCTGAGATGGGTGACAGCGTTGTGGCATTTCCATTTTAAACATAATATACTTTCACGCCTTTATCCATATATTTATATAAGGGGTAGGCAGAGGCGTACAATACGCCCACTTTTCACCGTAATGAAAATTTATTTTTAATTTTAATTTTCACTGCAACACTTAAATAATACTTACTTTCACACATGTTCATTTTCTAACTCTTATATTTATATTTATTTCCATTTTACGAGCGTTTTTATGCTTCGGAAGGCAGATTAAGTTATTGGTCCTGATTATCAGTAACATGGCACTCGTTAAGCCAAGTTGAAGGCCAAATGGGCGGCTTTCAACTACAGGTCGCCATAATACGCGCCTGTCCATTTTTAACACGGCAATGGGCTCACCAATACACCACGCGGGACAAAATGTATACGGTGACATGTGAGCGTTAAGTATGCCTCTGCCACCCTTTTTGGGATGGTGTGACTGATAAACATGTTTGTGAGGAACAATATTGAAATAAGAATAGTTTTGTGTAAGCGTTGGTGATTTCTTTTCTTAGATCTTTTTAAGTAACATTATGATTTTAAATCGATTCTAATATTGATATCGAGTCAATTTAAATGCGATTTTAAAGAAGTATTTATTAACTTACCAACTAATGAGAAGAACTGCGCCAGCAAAATGTTTAAAATAAATGGTAACGAGTCATCCACCGTGTAAGTATCCGACGAAAATCTGTTCACGATTCGCCCCAATGGCGTTACGTCGAAAAATTTCACTTTTGCCTGAAAATAGATGTCAAATAAATATCTCTATCTGAAATTTACATCTATGCTCACATAATTATGATTACAAGTCATAAATACCTTGACAATTACTCTAAGCAAAGTCCTATGTATTTTTTGAGCTGCTTTTACACCTCCATAAGCGAATAAGAACGCTCGCATTATTGTAAAAACCAGATTTAATCCGGCCAGTCCAAAGTACACTTCCAAATAAAAATTATCACTATATATAGGCGTATTATTTGCCTCCAATAAATCAAGGGTATAGTCTTGGGACTGTGTTTTAAATGCAGTCTGATTTTCTTTATTTTTACCATTCCACAACGATATTGTCGTATTGATTATAGTATGTACTATACTATCTACAGTATTAATACCATGATCTAATATAGTAGCAGATTCTGTAACATGATCTTTCAATTCTATATCAGCTGTAGTGGAATTATTATACTTGTTTTTAACCCAGTATGTGAGCCAGAGAAAGGTGAAGTTTTGCGAGACCTGCATGAGGATTAGTGATAGTACAATCGTTGTGGTTAGAAAGGCTCCAACAGATCGTAGATATAGTCCGAGAACCCACCAACCGACCGTTCCTTGTGACATTGCTTCCTGTAAGAAAAAAAGTAGTATTTACGATTTGTCTACTGTTATTGCCACTTACAACAGATAAATAACAGCGTTGTATGTATCTACTAGATAAAGGGCTTTTCAAAAGCCCCAAGTCTGTATCTTGTAGCTACCTAGATAGTCTCTTCTTCTCTTCTCTAGTTCTCTTTTCCTATCTTGTAGCTGGAAGGCTACCACCATCTCTTAAAGCATTATTATTTCAATATAACGTTTGTCACTGATATTCTGTATACAGAAACTAATATTAACAATCTTGAAAGGAAAAATATTATGCTACTAATATTATAAACGCGAAAGTTTGTAAGTATGGTTGTTTGTTACTCTTTCACACAAAATCTACTGAATGGATTTTGAAGAAACTTTACAATAATATAGCTTTACACATACGCTACTTTTTATCCCGGGAATAAGTTCCTGTGGGAAACTTCACCACGCGTGCGCAGCCGCGGCCGTCAACTAGTAAAAATATTATGCTTTCAGCGATGGTTAAGATTGTTGGGAATATGTACTTTTTTAGTTTTGGTTGTGGTTCTACGTTGAAATTGTAAAAAAATACTATTAACATTAATTCTCTGCTCGACTAACGTTTTTGTGTGTTATGCATCGAATTTGGAGATGATGAGAAACCAAAATAATGTTAGAACAAAATCTATGAATCTATGCGTAGACCTAGGCATACGGTATCGAAGAACGTGTACGACGGACATGAAAAAATGTCTCGGGTCTGTGATCTTGAGTCATGTAATAAATGTTACCGAAGAAATTCTTAAATGGAGTCAGAATCAGTGTACTTACGATAGAAATCTGTTGGCTTTCATGTTTAACATGCGTATTTGCATAACAATAGACGTACAGTTTTCCAGGAATGTATATCAATATCTTGTCCGTCTGTTTAATGGTCAATGAACCAAGATTTTCGATAGCCATTTAGTGTATATTTATATGAGTTCAATGGCAAATAACTGATAGGGTGACAGGTGATAAAATTTCAATCTGTCTACTGTTGCCTTGATAAAATTTCGATTGATAAAAGTTCGTATTCTTTATTCTTTCTAACATTACTTTAAAGTTTAGGAGAAATTAGATTTCGACAAGAGATCTCTACCTGAAAGATGGTAAACCTGCTAAGTGATGGACGAGGCTCCGGTACCTATAGAGTAGGTGGAGCCTCGACAGCAGTGAATTCCAATAATACCCAAAAATAAATGATAACTCACATCGCTATTTATTAGCAGCGAAACAAATTAGACATTGATTTTACGCAAGAAAAGCCACTCTGCTTTATCTATTTACATTACCTCACCTAAAACCGTAGATCGTGGTTTCGTACAGACTGTACGAAACCTGTGTGTGTAAACGGCCTCTGTACGGTACAGGCCGTTTACACACACATACACAGCGTATCCTACTAATATTATAAACGCGAAAGTTTGTAAGAATGGATGTTTGTTACTCTTTCACGCAAAATCTACTGAATGGATTTTGATGAAGCTTTACAATAATAAAGCTTTACACATCAAAACACATATGCTACTTTATCCCGGGAATAAGTTCCTGTGAGAAACGGGAACGGGAAAACAACAATATATATTTATACTAGTTGACTAGTATAAACATATTTTTTTATTGTATACTCCGCCCTATGACACAACTTAAGGTGACTCACTTCATCGTCTAAACTATTGTGACTGACGTTATCCTTATCGTCTGTTTGAGGTTTCTGCGGTCGCGGCGGTTCTTCACCCAACGACTCTGGTTCGCTCGGCATAAATTCATCAATATCGTTCAGTACAGATTCCGGTGGCCCTGTGGTCAAGAAGTTAATGTACAAAACTATTATTACTTATAGTCAATAAGTCAAACAAATGTATCACACTTATAAAAGCGAAAGTGTGAATAGATTTTTGTTACTCTTTGACACACAGCAATTTTTTTTATATACTTTTTTATTACTCGGAGCGCTCGGTAATAGACAGATAATTAGGAACCATGTGGTTTTAGTCGGTTTAACTCGGGGGGACATTCGGGGGGATTTTAACAAATAAAAAAACTTATACTTCAGAATAAGACATAGGCTAGTTTTTTTATCCCAGTAACAAGTTGCCACGAGTACGACAAAACTATTTACCTCGTCGAACGACTTTTCCATTCCGCATGACCACGGTGTAGGTGGTCCGCGCAAGGTGTCGCGGCGAGTGTGCCACAAGGACCCGCGTGGTGTGCCGCAGCAGACCCAGAATGCAGTGCGACATTATATGCTGCGCCACTGCTGTGTCCACGCCAGACAGCACATCGTCCAGGAGATACACTGAACACAACCTTACATTTTACAACAAATAATTTTGTAAAGATACACAGACGCGCATGTATGAAGCGATAAATGAATATGCATGAAGCGATAAAAAGATTGCGTAGCCTGGTGATCTGTCCTCTCCGAATACCGTGTCAGGGATACAGCGTGAAAATAGTTGTGTTTTTAAGTTAATTTTGTAAAGCAACTAGTATGCTGACTATACCATAAATTAATAGGGAGAAAATCTAAAATCTGAAAACTACCAAAATCATAAAATAAATACTTTATTAGCCTTTTTTCTGGTAATCGACCTTCGAAAGTGGATAGGCTAAAAATCATCGAAATCCGATTAGTTATTTTTCCACTTTTTATCATGATACTTTTTTTTACGTCACTAATTGGACAACCCTTTATATGGCTTACATTCATTTATTTAATAAGTAGTAGACCTGGCGAGCAGCTTTGGCACCTTTTGCACCGACGCACTATGTGTTACAGGAGCCATACTTCGGACATCCGCGTTTTATTACAAAAATGTGTAAACCAATCCATTTAGAAAGATAGAGTAAAACTCCGGGGTGATAAAAATAATTAGTGAAGTCAGTATAAAATGTTAATTAAGTCGCCCATTAGGCCTTCAACTTGGCTTAACGACTGCCATTTTATAAATAAATAAATATCCATCACGCCTTATCCCCGAAGGGGTGGCAGAGGCATATTATATGCCCACTTTTCACCGTGTGGATTCCTGTCCCACGTAATAGGTGGTGAGCCCATTGCCGTGTTGAAATAGACAGACGCAGGTTGTGGCTACCTGCTGTTGAAATTATAATATTTTACTGGCAACCGGGACCAACGGCTTAACGTGCCTTCCGAAGCACAGAAACGCTCGCAAATGTAAATGCCACAAAGTGGTCACCCATCCGAGGACCAGCCATAGTGAAAGTTGCGTAACTCAGTGATCGTTTACAGAACACTGAGACCGCGGGGCCACGAGCGCTTCAAGCGCCATTTTATTATTTTTAAAATCCCCATTGAAGATCAAAAGTTATTGGTAATTCCCGGATAAACATATTGATGATAAAGATTGTCTGTGTGTGTAAAAAGTCCTGAATTTATAATGAGATATACCAATTACTCAGACATTACTACATACACATTTTTTCAATTAAAAATAAAAATCCGGTTATACTGAAGTGACAACCCTGGCAAATATTTAAAATTGGTCATAACTTTTAGACGCCACGAGATTTGGATATGATGTTTTTTCCTATCTATAGAGAAATGGTAGACCACAACGTTGGTATATATAACTTTTCCAACTACAGTGGATTATTCGAAAAAAAAAATAAATACATAAAATCGAAAAAAAAATATTTATCCGGTTTTTAGCAAGTTACGGGATTTATAATTACCTTAAAATGTAAAGCCTAAGTAGCAGTTCCAAACAGCATACGTTGATAATTTCTATTTGCTTTAGTTTTCAGCTCAAAATATTTCTTAACTTTATCCGGGTGAATAATCACTGAATTTAAAAAAAATATTATGGCTAAATTAATTATATTTATCAGTTGGGAATTTTACTCTAGCATTTTAAATACTTAGTTTTATACGTTTTTGAAATAAAAAGGGGACGTCCGAAAAATGGCGTTTATAACACATAGTGTTATAATAAAGGTAGTAGCTTAAAAAATAACGGTAGTAGCCTTAGAAACAGGTTCCATAGAAAATAACATAACATACTTTCACGCCTTTATCCCCGAAGGGGTAGGGTATGTTTCACCGTATGCTTCGTTTTTTGTCCCACGTAACAGGTGGTGAGCCCATTGCCGTGTTGAAATGGACAGGTGCAGGTTGTGGCGACCTGCTGTTGAAATTTTTCAAGCCGCCATAAGGCATTCAACTGGCTTAACGACTGCCATGTTACTGGCAACCGGTACCAACTGCTTAACGTGCCTTCCGAAGCACGGAAACGTTCGCAAATATAAATGCCACAAAGTGGTCACCCATCCGAGGACTAGCCATAGTGAAAGTTGCTTAACGCAGTGATCGTTTACAGAACACGAGAAAAAAAATTTACAGGCTGTGCTTGATGAAAGATTTCTAGACGAACGGCCCGTAGAAAGCTTTGGGGTGAGTCACAGGAATCAATAATTTCTTTGAATGATAATAAAATTTGACAACTTGGAGGGTCAGGTTACCCTCCAATATAGGATTAACGAATCGAGGGTGTGTGGTGGGATCCTCCTCCCCTACTTTATTATCATTCTACAATGGATTTCAGTCATGTAACGCCCGATTCAATTAGTTATTAATAATATCTTTAGCTGCCTAGAAGTTGAACCTAAATTTGTAGTACATAGATAGATAGAGAGTACATAAATAGATTTCACAGTTATCATTTCTACGTAATAAAAATTGTATAATTACTGGGTCAATACTTAGCAGTGCTATAGATAAACCAACCAATAAAACTGAGATAATGCGGTTATTAAAGAAGTTATGTATGTTAACGGTTATTTCATATCAAACCACATGTAAGCGACACTTACGAGGGTTGTATATGTATTAATATTTTTTTTTGACATATTCACAAAACAAACACCCAAACTCTGTAACAAATATTTGCAAAACACCCAAACATTTGTGCCGACCCAGGATTTCACCCGAGACCTTAGCAACGGCAGTCGCCATACACTTACAAATGCGCGATAGTCAACCATTATATTTTCAGCCATATTAGTAGGTACTAATTTTGTAAAAATAGTCAAATTAGGGGACTTAAATTTTGAGCCAAATATGAGCAATTTGAGCTATGCGATAGTAAGTCATGGTTAAAGTTTATACATAGAAAACATTTATACATCACGTATTTTTGTACACATACCTTGTTTATCTTGATAGACGGCACGTGCCAGAGCGATACGAGCGCGTTGTCCACCGCTAAGAGTGCAACCTCCTTCACCAACGTACGCGTTCCAACCAAGAATGTTCAAATCCTCTACAACACATAACAAATTCTAAATATTTGCTTTAAAAAAGTGCCAAAAGAATTTTGGCGGGAGCGGCTGAATGTATTTTTCAAGACCAGTGTATTACCGAGTGTTTGTGTAAAAATGGTAGATTCTTAAACATATAAGCTTCGAAAACGTGCACTGGTGTTGTGAAAATGGATAACTCTGTGGAACACGAACTTTTCTGGAGCCACCGCTTTGCTGGAGTAGAACTTTAATCAAACCAATATGTGAATACGCTGCTATCTACAAAATATATTTTTAATATAACGAAAATGATTCTTATTTTCGATTTAGGAGTTTAATAGGGATATTTTTGAAGACAAAAAGTGCTTCAATATTCTCTGTCGTGGCTAAGTCCAATCCGAACATCACCAAATCTAACACAAAATAAGTAAGAAAAATAGGACAATACTACGAATAATATTTACCAGTAAGTGCACAAGCATCCACAACACTTCGAAACTTCGTTTCATCGTAGGGCTTACCAAACAGAATGTTGTCACGAATTGTACCTCTAATAAGCCATGGTTTTTGCGCTACATATCCAAAACCTATAAAACATTAGAAAATATTTTATTAGAAAACACCTTCATGTTTGTTACCAAAATGATAAGTTTTTGAAAAATATATATGTGACTCACTGTCTAGATTTTCAGGTATTTGCAGATCGCCATTTTTCTTTATCATGTCTCCAAGGATCGCATGTAAGAAAGATGTTTTCCCGCTGCCCACTTCACCAGTGACCCCAATCAATTCTTCTCTACTCATTATTAGAGAAATGTCTTTTAATGTGAAAGGAGTCTCTTGAGTTATTTGAGCGTCTGAGGATGATGTAGAGTCTCGTCTTTGTATATTCGCTCTAGATATGTTTTTCTTAGATTTCCCTTTATTTTTCTTAGATTTCTTTGGAGTTTTCACTCTCTTTGACGGTTTCACCCAAGAAAATGAGGCATTGTTAAATATAATTATCTTTTCTTCGTCATGATTTTTATTAACACGATCATAATAGGTTTCCGAGTCCATATCTGGAAGCTAATGGTCAGTGTAACATAAATGTATGAAAAAAAAAAAAAATTAACTGAAAGAATAATTTCTTACATCTAATAGTTTTTGAATACGTTTTATAGACACCCACGCTTCAGTTAAACCATTTAGCACCCAAGGGAAAGCGTTCAGGGGGGCTATTAACATATTGATAAGTGCAACGGTAGTAAATACCTGAAACAAAACGAAATGATTTTTACAGGCCATGGCTATGATGTGCAGGCGATATCTAGTCCTATAAATATTATTAACATGTAAATGACAAAAGAAAAAGTTCATTCAATTGATTTTATCAATCAATCACTTCATCATCCGTTATCCCCGAAGCGGTGGTAGGGTCATGTAATACGCTCACATTTCACCGTGTGCATTTCTGTCCCACGTAACAGGTGGTAAGCCCTTTGCCGTGTTGCAGTAATATTTATATTACAAAACTTTTATACCCTTTTTAATTTTAACAAAAGTATCCTTAGATGTACATGAGTGGTTATAGGTTCTAAAGTTTGAATGGATGCATTTTCCTGTAGTCCGATTCAGTTCAAGGTATTATATTCCAAAACATATCCTTATCCTTCAGTATCACCAGCTAGTAATAAATAATATTCCAATAGTTAAGGCACATGTGTGCTTATGTGTGTGTGTGTGTGTGTGTGTCTGTCTCTCTCTCTCTCTCTCTCTCTCTCTCTCTCTCTCTCTCTCTCTCTCTGTGTGTGTGTTCGTGTGTGTGTGTGTGTGTGTGTGTGTTCGTGTGTGTGTGTGTGCGCGCGTGCGTGCGTGCGTGCGTGTGTGTGTGTGCGCACGTCTGCGTTAGTGTTCGTGTGAATGCGTAGCGTGAAGTTTTTGATATTTGAGGAAGATGAAATAAAACTTACCGTAGCCGCGTCCAACTGTAACCCACGTAGTGCATGCGTTCCTAGAGTGAATGCGGCTACCAGTACGGGCGTGGTCGCCCACAGTACGACACAGATGGCATCCAAATACTTGCGACCACGAAGGTAACTAAGCTCCTTTACTCGCGATTCTAAAACAATGTTACACTATTTGAGACGTTTGACAGATTTTGTATTATAGATGCTTTAGTCTATAATACAAAATCTTCTCTCTCTTTACCCAGTCCCAGTTGCTTCTAAACCCTACCTGGATTTAGAATCTGGGGTTCACTTTTATTGTGTGCTAAGGCGTTTTACTTTGGATTTTTGGCATTGCTAACTGCCAACTGACTTCCCAACCCCGTAAGGTCGGCTGAGTCGTTGCTTCGTCCGTTAGTTGGCAGGTGCATTGATAGCAGGTGAAGTTGCTTGGGCCCTGGAGATCTTGGAGGGGTCCCTACACCTTAATTAAAAATACAAGATCAAGTGTAGTATTATTAATCAATGTAGTATTATTTCTTGTTGCAGACAGTAACCTCTCTCATCTGAATGTGAAGTAACTTTAAAACTTGGTTCCCTGATTTAACAATCTGAAATACGACTGGCGAAAAAATGCCTTGACTTGACACTTCTTTTATCAATGCGTGTATCACCACACGATGTTCCAAAAATAATTATGTTATATTGTGTATGCATGAACACAATATTTTCTAAGTTGCTCTATGATCTACTCTACGGCAATGAAAATAAAGAAATTGGGAAATAAATTATTCTGGTACACTTTGTAAATATACCTACATAATTATATTTGTGAAATGTAGGTAGGTACATACCTGTGACTCGATTAATGAAATATTCCTCCCAAACATGAACCTTCACTGTCCTTATGCCTTTAAGCAAGTCAGTCATCAAACTGACACGAGAATCTTTGTGCTTCATCATCTCAGTACTGAGTTGGCCAATTTTATTTGCAATTACTTTGTTGATTGGTATTAATATCACAGAAAATGCTACACCGGCGAGGAAAGATATGCCCACTTGTTGATATAGTAAAAACAGTGTAATAAATAACTGAAATAAAAAGACGGCGTTCAAATACGTGGTCAATTGTCAATTATTATTCACACTACAGGCATTTAAATCAACGTTTCCCAAAGTGGGCGATAACGCCCCCTTGTGGGCGCTGCAGGCCTAAAGGGGGGCGGTAAGAGACCCAGAAAAAAAATGGGGGCGTTGTGTAGGTTTCGGGGGGCGATTTGTAATTTCATCTAGCTAGGAGAACTCTTAGACACCGACAGAGCTCTCGACTCTCGGCTACAACTTGTGAACTAATATTAATTAAGAGATTGCTCAAACTCGGTTCGATATTTTTCTCCGCGTATTTCATGTATCTGTCCTGTTTTATTCAATAAATAGAAGAAAAATCATGTCAATCGGTCGCTCCGTTTCGAAATGAAAGACACACTTTCGCATTTTAATAGTTATTAGTATTGCTAGATAGGTAATTTTCGTAGATAATAGACCGCGGGCAATCATGTTTTAAGAAGTTTTTGTTAAATAATCCGATTTGTGCATTCCTGTATCAATCGGCTGATTCATAGAATACTTGTTCTTACTTGTTGAGTACAACTGAGTGTCGAATGAGCGTCGATGACCGCGGGCAATCATGTTTTTACAAATTTTTGTTAAATAACCCGATTTGTGCATTTCTGTATCAATCGGCTGATTCATAGAATACTTGTTCTTACTTGGTGAGTACAATTGAGCGTAGAATGAGATAAACGAGTTAATGCATGTTTGTCTTATTCCTGTCGGTGCGTGCTGCTGATGCAATCCTATATAAACAACGGAATATTTATAACTAACTAACTAACTATCTTCACGCTGTATCCCTGACGGGGTAGTCAGAGAGGACAGATCGCCAGGCTTCGCGATCCATGCATACTTCTTTCGCTTCTTCGAGATTCATCAATCGCTTCATACACGCACGTCTGGGTATCCGAGTACTTTTGACCTTTCCGTTTTTGAGCAATCTGCTCACGTGGTCTTCATATGTAAGTCTCGGCCTACCCTGACTCCTTCTACCCTCTACTTTTGAACAATATATATTCTTCGTCAATCGTTCCTCACTCATTCGTTGGACGTGTCCAAACCAACGGAGCACGCCCTTTTCCAGCTTAACGCTGACACTTTCATTCAAACCTGCCAAAATGCGTATCACTTCGTTACGTATTCGGCCAGCCAAGGTAACGCCGCACAACTTTCGAAGTGATCGCATCTCCACAGCATTCAATTTACTTTCATGCATCTGCTGACATACCCAGGTTTCACTACCGTAAAGCAAAGTTGGCACTAGCACTGCGTTATGAATCGCCAGTCGTGCTTCTTTTACGATGCTTTGTCGCTTTACTAACTGGGACAAAGCACCGTTAACTTTGTTTCCGGCAGCTACTCGCCGTTCCACATCCGAATCACATCTTCCATCCGCGCTAAACATACTTCCTAAATACACAATTTCATTCACTTGCTCTAGACGTTCCTGGTTTACCCTAATCTCGCATTTAGTTCTTACGTCACCTCTCTCAAATACTAGAACCTTAGTTTTACTTGCATTCAAGCGGAGACCCTTACTTTCACACCCCTCTTTCATATTAGTGACTAATGCCTGAAGGTCGGCTTCTGATGAGGCCATGAGCACCGCATCATCAGCGTACAGCAGACAGTTTACTGTAAAGTCACCCAAATTCACACCCATATTAAAATCTTTCAACTTCTGCAGGCAACTGTCCAGATACACTATGAACAGCCAGGCGGACATGACACATCCCTGTTTGACGCCTGTACAGACATCAAAAAGAGGTGACACATCCCCCCCTACTCGCACGCAAGCCTTACAGTCCCTATAAAGCGACTGTATTGCCCGCAGTAGCGAGCCGTCCACACCATATCCTGGTAGCAAGCCCCACAGCGTTTCTCTCACAACGTTATCAAATGCTTTCTCTAGATCCACAAAAGCGCAGAAAACCTTCTGGCTAAGAGCCAGAAACTTTTCCGCGATCATGCGGAGAGAAAACACTTGATCCATGCAACCTCTTCCACGTCGGAATCCGCATTGAGCCTCCCATAAATACCTTTCAGACTTTTCTTGCATTCGTGCCGTTATAACCTTTGCA
Source organism: Thumatha senex (assembly GCA_948477245.1). NCBI lineage: Eukaryota > Metazoa > Arthropoda > Insecta > Lepidoptera > Erebidae > Thumatha > Thumatha senex. The sequence goes on along the minus strand of OX419731.1, from coordinate 14,431,963 downwards.
TACACCTTACTAGCTAAGCTGACCAAGCTGATCGCCCTGTAGCTGGAGCAGTTTAGGCGCGAGCCTTTCCCTTTGTAAATAGGTACTACAACTGCTACTCGCCAGTCATCTGGGACCTCACCCGTCCGCCAGCACAAGTTGCATAACAGACATAGTGTGTCCCAGACACGCGACCCACCGTACTTGATCATCTCAGCAGTGACTCTGTCTTTTCCCGCAGCCTTACCACATTTCATACTTCTTATCGCTTGTTCTATTTCTTTCATACTAATGACTTCAATGACATCGGGATCCGGAGCATCGAAGTGAGCTCCCCTTCCCGATGTGGCATCTCTGTCTTTTCTTGCATACATCTTTCCATAATATTCACTCCATCTCTGCAGGACGTCACTTTGGTCTGTTAGGACGTCATTGTTAACACTAAGCACTTTATTCATACTGCAGATTGCCGAACAACTCCGGGTCTTGCCTACCTCTTTCCAGAAGAGCTTGGCATTATCCCGGAAATTGGACGACAACCTTTCATCCGCTTTCATTCTGCACCTTTCACGAGCTTCTTCTATAAGTGCCTTCGTGTTAACTTTCTGCAGCTTGTATCTCTCTTTCATATTAAAATCATTCCGCGAGGCTAAGTAGTCTAGCCATGCTTTCTTCTTCATTCGAACTGCTTCTTTCACTTCCTCATTCCACCATGCATCACGCTTATTACTACTGCCTCTTTTCGTTTCTCCACACACTTCCACAGCGGCATTTATCATACTATCCCTAAGGTTCTGCCATACACTTTCCACATTCTCACTGCTTACATTGACATCGCCAAGCTTTTCGGCTACCCTTTCATTATATTTATCCCTAATGGATGCATCCTGCAGCTTCCAGCTTTTGATGCTATAAGTCGGCTCAGGTTCAGGACACTCGGTACGATGACGCCAACCCGCGAACAGACCCCTAATCCTAGTTATGACTAGGTAGTGGTCTGATCCCAGCTCAGCGCCTCGATAAACCCTTGTGTCCATCACCTGTTTACGGAGCCGACTATCCATTAGGAATAGATCTATCATGCTTCTCTTTGACTTACATCTCCTCGTATACATATGAATTTGTTTGTGGTTGAACATTGTGTTCGCCACAAACAAATCCTTTTCCTTACAAAATGCCAGTATTAGCTTGCCAGCGTCGTTCACCCTTTTATCCCCATACTTCCCGAGTACCGACTCAAAACCATCGCGAGCGGTACCCACCCATCCATTCAAGTCTCCACATACTATAAGTCTTTCATTTCCTTCTATCACATTTAGAGCTTCTCTCATACTCTCCCAGAAGTCCTCTAGCTCACTCGCGTTCGACGAAGATACTGGCGCGTAAGCAGCTACCAGGAAAATCTTCGTCAAACCAAGTTTTACACGGATCCAGAGGATTCTAGGACCTATCAGTTTGTACTCATACATACCAGAGGCCAATCGCGAGGACAGCAAAATTCCAACCCCCCGACTGCCATGCTCGCTCTCTGGTACTCCAGACCAAAGCGCGAGCATCCCACCCGGGAGCTCCAAGACTTCGCTGCCCTTGCGCTTGGTCTCTGTCAAGCACACTGCATCTAACTTTCTCTCATTCATAACATCCATCAACTCATTTATCTTATCTGTCATTCCTCCCCTAACATTCCACGCAGCTACCCTGCACTCCATCCTCCATAATATTTATTTATTTTATATTTATTTGCAGTTTCGCGCGTAATAGATAAGCAGTACTTAAGTTCAACACTTACTTACGTATTTCTTAAAACAAAACAATGTCGGAAGTAAAAAAGAAGAGACGGCAATACTCTGTGAAATATATTAAATTCGGATTCATTGAAAATCCCACAAACTCATCGTCGCCTCAGTGCCTTCTATGTCTAACAACATTTTCGAATGAAGCAATGAAGCCTTCAAGACTGCGAGATCATTTGAATAAAAGGCATCCAGATAAGAAAGACAAGAATTTAGCATATTTTCAAGACCCAAGATCAAGAGATTTTCAAGATGAAGCATAATACTCAGCCAAGTGTAGCAAAACTATATTCGGCAGCTGCTAAGCAAGATGACGACGGACTTCTTCGTACAGTATATCTTTGTTAATTGCTCAAAAAGGACCACACAACATCGGAGAAGAGTTAATTTTGCCAGCAATAAAGGAAGTAATAACTACTGTGCTTCATAAACAGGCCACAGATATTATCCAAAAAATTCCTTTGAGTAATAATTCTGTGCAAAGACGAATTGATGAAGTGGTTGAAAACATTGAAGGATCATCTGAAGACTAGTCGATTCTCAATTCAGCTCGATAAACCTACTAAATAAATATCCATCACGCCATATCCCCGAAGGGGTGGCAGAGGCATATTATATGCCCACTTTTCACCGTGTGGATTTACCTGTCCCACGTAATAGGTGGTGAGCCCATTGCCGTGTTGAAATAGACAGACGTAGGTTGTGGCTACCTGCTGTTGAAATTTTTCATGCCGCCCATAAGGTATTCAACCAGGCTTATCGACTGCCATTTTACTGGCAACCGGGACCAACGGCTTAACGTGCCATCCGAAGCACGGAAACGGGGAATTTTCACTTTACCTACTAATGAAGCATTGTTGCTGTCTTACGTGAGGTTTATTAAACATGAGAAAATATGTGAAGAACTATTGTTTGCTAGAAATTTAGAGACCGATACAAAAGGCAAAACCATATTCAATACATTGGAAAAGTTTTGTGATGAGAAAGAGATTTTCTTGAAAAATATTATATCAGTTGCTACGGATGGCGCTCCGGTTATGACAGGGTGCCATAAAGGCTTCATAGCGTACTTAAAAAATAAAATTCCAGATGTAATTGCTGTACATTGCGTTATTCATAGACAACATTTGGTTGCTAGAAACTTAAGTGAACGACTATTTCAATTACTGCAATATGTCATCAAAGCAGTCAATAAAATCCGTACCAGCTCTTTAGATGATAGATTATTTCATCAGTTTTGTGTTACTAATGACGAAGATTCCAACCGTTTGTTGCTTCATACTGAGGTTCGTTGGCTATCAAGAGGCAATTGTCTGACTTGATTTTACAACATGTTCGACTCTGTGATAGAGTTCTTGGAAACTAAAAATACAGAATTGCGCAACAAGCTCATTACATCAAAAAATGATATAGCTTACATGACGGACCTGTATAAATTGTTCAACGACATGAATCTCCAACTGCAAGGCGATGAACTAAATTTAATTAAAACAAAAAATGTCGTTGCTGCTTTCGCAGCCAAACTGCTTCTACACAAAAAAATATGGGCAGACGTGAGTTTCACAATTTTCCGAATTTATCAGTATCCTGCAGTAACGACGACTTGTTTGCCTACTGCCAACATTTGGAAAACCTCCACCGAACGATACCTGGACATTTTGAACTTGGAAATACCAGGCTGGGTGTTAGATCCGTTTTCAAATGTGAACACAGCAATCTCACCTCAGCTGGAAGAAGAACTTATAGAATTGACAACAAACGAGGAAATAAAAATCAAGTTCAAAAATGGCTATCAAGAATTTTGGCTACAAAAACCGAACCCGCAATTGTACCCTGGATTGTGGTCAATCGTTTGTGTGAACGTGGATTTAGTGCTGTGGCAACGCTGCTTACTAAAAAGAGAAATCGTTTGCATGTTACCGAACGTGGCGACTTGCGGCTGTTATTGAGTAAATTTGAACCTGATATCAACAAACTTATTAAACAGCATCAGATTCATCCTTCACATTAGTTTTTATATAGAATCGATTATGTTTGTTTTATCTTGAATACTATAAAGTTGCGTTTCAATAATCATTCTCATTGGTAGGTGTAGCGCGTAAGAGTTAACTTGAGATCTGAGCGTCGTTACTACCTACTGTGCTCAGGTCTCAAGTTAACTCTTGCGGATTATAGTAAAAGTATATTTTAGAATAAATGTTTAAACTCCGCTAATATAGCTCACAACAATTAATTATTTTAATTTGAAGTTATGGTGTTTTTTTAGTAGGTAAAAAAATGGGGGCGCTAAAAATTTATTTAGTTTCAAAGTGGGCAGTAGACAAAATAAGTTTGGGAACCTCTGATTTAAATCTATACTTATATTGTAAAGAGGTAAAGTTTTTGAGGTTGTATCTCTGGATCTACTGAACCGATTTTGAAAATTCTTTAGAAGTTATATTATCCCAGAGGACTACTTTATATCCCGGTAACAAATTCGTATGAAAAACTTGCACAGGAAAATTTCACCACAAGGGCAGAGTCGAGGGCATTAAGTATCTAATATATACAACAAAACTAAAGATTTCCTTAATTTTCCAATCGACGAGTATTTCGAAGAATATGAGGGATAAAAGTTTTTTCCTTATTTGTTTTTCCTTTGTTCAGATTGAGTTTTTGTGGGTTCAGATTTCTATCGGAATGGAATAGGTTAAGAGCTTCAATGCACCGAAAATGTAGTGTTAACAGTCGAATGACACTTGCTTGCTTTCGACAAAGCTACGAAGTCGTATGTATCAAATGTTTACATAAATTGCAGATTTATATTATAATTATGTCATCATCATCCGAGCGTCTGTCCCAGTTGCGTCTCGCGACATCCGGGGTCCGTATATTATAATTATGTACAATGATAAAAAGTACCTTACCCTGGTGACTATAAATACAGATACTATTGTATCACCTAGTATAGGCACCTGTCTTCTAATTATTAGATTTCAATTCATTTGTTTACTATGCATTAACTTATACACTGCTTTATTAAGAAAGATTTATAACAATGTCAGGGAGAATTTTATTATTTTATTATTAATTTATTTTATTATTTATTTTATTTACCTGTAAAGGTATGCTCCACAATGCATGAAAACTCGGACAAGAATTCACAATCCTATCCGTGTCAGTAGACATAAAGTTGGTTATTTCTCCAATAGAGAAAGACTTGTTTAGTTCTGTCGATGTGACACTGAGCGTTTTTCTGAGTATCGTGGCGACTATTGCACCTCGCATTTTTAGTCCAATAATTGACATCAACCAATTAAAATGTACATTGAAAAAAGTAGCTATTAGAGTTGCTGCTAGTAAACCTCCTGCATATGAGTAACTGAAAATAATGTTAGACCAGTTATTGTTATTTATCTATCAAGCCTTACCCCCGAAGGGGTGGCAGAGGCATACATATTGTATGCCCACTTTTCACCATGTGTATCCTGTCCCACGTAATAGGTGGTGAGCCCATTGCCGGCTTGAAATAGACAGACGCAGGTTGTGGCTGCTGTTGAAATTTTTCAAGCCGGCCATTAGGCCTTCAATTTGACTTAACGACTGCCATGTTATTCGCAACCAGGACCAATGTCTTAACGTGCCTTCTGAAGCACGAAAACACTCGCAAATGTAAATGGCACAAGTGGTCAACCATCCGAGGACCAGCAAAAGTGAAAGTTGCTTAACTCAGTGATCGTTTACAGAGCACTAAGTCTGCGGGGCCACGAGCGCTTCTTCTTCTTGTTAGACCAGTTAATATTTTAAATGATAATGTGCAGATTCTTCACTTCATTATCATCATCTTGGTGTATTCCTAGTTACTTCCAAACCCTACCTGGATTTTGAGCCTGCGGTCTGCCTTAGTCTGCTAGGAGCAGCTTTGCTTTTTTGTTATAGGTATTATTAGAAACCCTTAAGGGTGCCTGCGTCGTTACCTCGTTCATTGATCAGCAGAAGCACCACTAGACGTATTATGAATAATGTCCTCATTAGTCACTACCTACTAATATTAAAAACGCGATAGTTTGTTAATACGGATGGGTGTTTGTTACTCTTTCACGCAAAATCTACAGAATAAATTTTGATAAAAGTTGCAATCCGCGGCTTCGCCCGCGTAGAGAAGTTTTCGCGTTTCCCACAGGAACTTGTTCCCGGGATAAAAAGTAGCCTATGTGTTATTCTGATGTATAAGCTATATTATTGTAAAGTTTCATTAAAATCTATTCAGTAGTTTTTACGTGAAAGAGTAACAAACATCCGTCCAAACTTTCGCATTTATAATATTACTAGTTGACGCCCGCGGCTTCGCCCGCGTAGAGAAGTTTTCCCGTTCCCGTTTCCCACAGGAACTTGTTCCCGCGATAAAAATTAGCCTATGTGTTATTTTGATGTATAAGCTATATTATTGTAAAGTTTCAATAAAATCTATTCAGTAGTTTTTACGTGAAAGAGTAATAAACATCCATACAAACTTTCGACTTTATAATATTATTAAGATTAAGATATTAAGATGGTACAGATCTCCAATATCACTTACCCTAAATGTTCATCGATGTTCTCATCATCCACAAATTTTATCAGACTATTAAGCAATAGGGGTCCTGCAAAGCCAGCCATATCAGAAACGAGCTTAAGTATTCCAATACTATAAAATTGAAAAGCAAAGCAACTGTGTAAGGCTCTTAGTAAAGTAACATTTTGCCTGCGAGATGGTCGAACCAACACTCTTAAAGTCGGTGTCACAGGTGTGGTGGCTTGTGCTGATGTTTCTCCAGTTGCACCATAACCTGTAAAATTAAAAAAAAATGTATAAAGGTTTCCATAGCATCTGTTATAGTACTGGGTATAATGCATCAAAAATTAACAGATGACTAAATTATAAACATTGGTTATGCCCAACATTAATGGTATTGTATTGAAACTTTTTATTTGGAATTCATAAATCAATTATTTTTAACCTCAGATTTCCCAAAAGTAAGCAATGGATAACATTGTTCTCCATTCAAAAGTAAGTATACATTCAGCCTATTTAAGCAATAGTACCTTGATGATAGCAAGAAACTTGGTCTTTTTACATGGGACCACATTTAAAACTAGCAAAATGTGAGATTATGATGGGAATCTGTAGAATGTATCTATGTATTACAACTTAATCATGATATCCAATACAGAAATGTGAGATAGAGGTACTTCCCTAGTCAAATAACCTACATACTGAGACAGTGTTGTAATGATGATGGTATTGTACTGTTGACTCAACATGTATGAAATGATTCACACTCTGCTCTTACAAATATGATAACCATGCTCAAATACTTTAAACAAAGACTGCTATGTAAAAGAATTTAGACCTATTTTCTATAAAAAAAAAATATAAAATTGCCGTCAAGAGAGTCTAATTCATTATTAGTCAATGTTTTGATTGAAAAACATTATTTACCCAAACCAAGGAATGGTTCATGAGGTACTTCTTGATACTGCTGATAATTATCTACATTCCCGATAAGTGCTCTGTCCATTCTAGCTCCTACATATGAACAACTATACTTTGTTGGCAAGTCAAAAAGTTCATCAGGGTCATTCAATTTGCTATTTAAACCTGTAATAAAAGAATATTATAAAGAAATAGGTAGGGACCATATGAAATTATGCACTAAAATTAAGAAATCAGATTGTTGCAGGTGGTAACTGATTTTATAACAATTACATGGATATAAAATGAGTAGCAGTTCAGCAGTATTCCTTTTTGAGCATCAGGGACATATCACAAAAGGACTAAATTTGAATTCAAATTAATGATATATCATGTGAATATTTGGCAAATTTACTTTATTTAGTATGCAATTACAATGAATACTATAATAATGCAGATTCTTTAATTATAAAATGACTATGATAGTTACATTAAAAGTTTCAAATCTCTCAACACTTTGTGAAAAAAATTTAAAAATGGTTTTAAGTAATAATTGGCTAAAACTTATAAAAAGTTGCATTGTTATAAATATACATATTTAATATTACCCTTGTCAAGTAGAGGGTTAACCCAAGAAAAAAATAGTTTAGACAGGCAACCTGTTCCTTGCATAGCAGTGCCCAGTATTCCTTCATCTAGATGTGGAAGCAAGGGTGTGTATTCACTCTGTAGACAATATATATCAATTATAATATCATATCAAGTTCCAAAACGAACTATATAAAAATATTTTTTACTTACATGAGAATGTTGGGAACCAACAAGGCAGGGCGAGTAAAATGTGGGCCTAGAGTTACTTGATGGGAGAAGTGTCAGAAAGTATAGTGCATGGCAGCACAATGTGGCAATTTCAAATGTAACAACTCTATCTGCCATTATGTTACTTCGCAGTGCAATTAAATTTAGGATGACAGCAAGGCTCCACATTACTATTTGTGATGATGGTCCCCTGGAGCTAAGTCCGAGGCGATGTTTTAGTGCTAAGACATAACCGAAATGGACTAGCCATGCTAAACATGACGCACCAGCCGTTAAATAATCAACAGGATACAAAACGAAGTCAGGCTTTGTCAAATATATATAAATTTCTATGATTGGAATGAACACTAAAGCTAAAACCACGAAACTACGAAGAACTAATGTGCGTTCCTGTGTCTTATCGCGAATTACCCAGTCTCTTCTGTATCCAACATAATAACCAGATACAATTGCTATCATGAAATAAAGAGGTACTTGTAAAAACAATTCTTGAAAACATTGTCCAAAATCTTTTATTATGTCGTTCCATGGTTGCAGGCCCTGAGGACCACACATGTATTCCCATTGCCACTGCATTTCGTTTTCTTATCAATCACTTCTTTCTTATAAATAATATTTTTGTAAACATCATGAACCACAATCTGTAGCTAGGTACTCAGAAACTGGCACTGTTTATTAAATACCTCTATTGTACTTTATACACTATTTAGAACAAAAACTGAAAACACATCGACAGTGACACAAATTATTACAGTATTGTATTCAGTTATCTATCAATCAATTCTATACCGTCATTTCACATTTATGAAACACAACAACAATACAAATCGGAAAAATCGCAAAAGTACGGCAACCATCTGACAGGCACGACACTGACAGGCACGACAACATTGTTCATTTTTTTTTAGTTGGCTTCGCCCATCTTGGGCAGGCAAAGGAAACGTAGTCCATACAGCCTAGTCTTCAGTATTAATTATTTTCTTCTTATTATGTTTTAGTCCTGTCTAGTCGTTTGTCGATGTCAAGTCCTCAGTCCTAGGTCCTAGTCCCTTATTACAGCTCTCTATGGAAATTTGGCACTAACACAAACAACACCGCTATTCATAGCAATATATCACTTTGTTGGAGGAATGGCAGCGTACCAAGAGATTGGTGTAAGGATGTCATCGTGCCGCTTTATAAGGGAAAAGGGTCACAGCAAGAGTGCAAAAACTACTGCGGCATAAGCTTGCTCAGCATCGTCGGTAAATTGTATGCAAAAATCTTGATAAAAAGAGCGATGAATGAAACTGAAGGAAAAATGTGGGATGTACAAGCAGGATTTATGAAAGGAAGAGGATGTACGGATCAGGTCTTTTCCTTACGATGCGTAGCAGAAAAGCTTTTGGCGAAAAGTCAAAAGGTCTATTGCGTATTTGTAGACTTGGAAAAGGCCTATGATAGAGTGGTGAGGAATAAACTGTGGTCAATACTGGCCATGTATGGAGTAAACAGCCACTTGATACGAGCACTGAAATCTCTCTATGAGGGCTCCAGTGCTTGTGTCAGAATCAACGGAGCATGCACAGACTTTTTTCACATTGAAAAAGGTGTGAGACAGGGTTGTGTAGCGTCGCCGTTGCTGTTTAACCTATACATGGACAGTTGCCTGAAAGAACTGCAAGAGAGTACGAATGGTATAAAAATGGATAAACTGACCGTCAAGTGCCTCCTATACGCCGATGATCAGGTAATACTAGCATCATCGGCGGAAGAGTTGCAGTTGATGGTTAACATTATGTATGATGCGTTAAAAAACAAAGGAATGAAAGTGAATGTAAATAAGTCGAAAGTAATGGTGATTGCTCAATTGTTGTGGAAGGAGAAAGAGTAGAGCAAGTAAAAGAGTTTGTATATCTAGGTACAAAATTTGCGAGAGATGGAAAGTATGACTATGACATTGAACGAAGAGTATTGGCGGGAAATAAAGTAAATGGAGCCATGTACGCCTTTTTGAGCAGTCAGAACATTTCGAAGAAGGCACGATTGGCTGTACATAGAGGTGTGCTGGTCCCCACACTTATGTATGGCAGTGAAAGTTGGGTATGGCAGAAAACGCATAAAAGTAAAATAAATGCAGTGGAAATGAGAAGTCTGCGAAGTATAGCTGGAGTGAAGTTGATGGACAAAGAAAGGAACAGCACGATAAGGGAACATTGCGGTATGACAGAAAATGTAGTGACTAAGATAGAAAAAGGGATGCTTAGATGGTTCGGACACGTGGAGAGGATGGATGAAAGTAGACTGACGAAGCAGATTTATGTGGCGAGAGTGAATGGGCAAACTGGTAGGGGTAGACCTCGGCGTACATATTTCAATCAAATCGAAGACCTTTTGGAAAAAGGCCAGGTCAAGAGTACCCTTAACCGGCGAGCGTGTACGAAAACACTTATGAAAGTAGAAGAAGCGAAAGTGGTATGTCAGGATCGTAGCAAGTGGAAAACCATAGTCTCTGCCTACCCCGATGGGAAACAGGCGTGATAATATGTGTGTATGTATGTATATCACTTACTTTAACTAATGCACTTCCGAACTCTTTATGTATAATATTCCACCATTATTAAACACAAAAACACGAATTTTATACTAATTTTTGAAAATAATATACGACATACGTGCGTCACTGCTAATCTTCGCGCCAAAAGTCCACAACATTGTTCAGTCTTGACAGCTAATTGATTGTTGTTGTTGTTAATTGTCTTAGCCCATCTTGGGCGAGCAAAGGAAACTTAGTCGATACAACCTAGTCTTCAGTATTTATTATTTTCATGTAAATTAGAATAAGTCATGTCTAGTCGTTTGTCGATGTCAAGTCCTCAGTCCTAGGTCCTAGTCCGTGCCCCAATAAGGCAGTGCATCCCTTATTGCGGCTCTCTATGGAAATTTGCCACCAATACAAACAACACCACTATCTATTGCAATATATCACTTTACTTCACTAATGCACTTTTCCGAACTCTTTATGTTTAATATTCCACCATTATTAAACACAAAAACACGAATTTTACATTAGTTTTGGAAAATAATATACGACGAACGTGCGTCCCTTCGGGGATAAGGCGTGATGGATATTTATTTTTTTTTATTTTACGAACGTGCGTGATTGCTAATGTTCGCGCCAAAAGTCCTAGCTGATTGACACAGATTTATTCGTAATTACTTTATGGCCTGGTTAAAAGACCTACTAAATATTTCTACATTCTTATTATTTAATTTAATTGCATTATAACCCTCAACACCGCCCTACTACGTTAATGGGGCAAGGACCAGGACCTAGGACTGAGGACTTGACATCGACAAAGGACCAGACATGACAAAATACTAAGATAATATAAATACTGAAGACAAGGCTGTATGGACTAAGTTTCCTTTGCCAGCCCTAGATGGGCGAAGACAACCAACAAACTACAACAATCAATGTGACTTTTGGCGGGAAGAAAGACAAGTGAGGGCGCTCTGTCTACGCTGGCTGTCGTAGACTGAGTAACCAACTTGTTGTATATTATTTTCTAAAACCAGTGCATTTATCTTGTTTTATGTGCGGGAGTGGTGGTTACTTGGACATAAAAGTTGTGTTACCATGCTATAGTGGAAGACTGATATATATGCAGTGAAATGCTATTTTCTCTCTTGCCGTGAAAAGTCCACTGAAAACCTCAGTATAAGAATCACCATTATACTGAGGGCAAGGACCAGGACCTAGGACTGAGGACACGACATCGACAAAGACTGGACAGGACTAATTAGAAGATAAGATTGAAGAAATATGATATGTATAAAAAATAAGATTTGGCTAAAAGGTTTTTGTAACCAGGCCATAACATAATTATATAAAAAAACAATTAATGTCATATGTCACAATAAAAATGGCAATTGGCATTTTGGCTTTGCATTGATAATCGAAATCGAACAACAAACAAAACTTTATTATTCTTAACGGTCAATGTGTACAATATGTATATTATTCTGAAGCGAGTATCTTAATATTGTTGCAACATATGGTAATACGACGGTCCAAAAGGTACTCAGCCAATCAATCGGGAATGGCAGTAAATAACTTAAAACACCACGACAATGACGAAAGTGAACTAGACATAGATCCAATTAATGATATAATTGATTATTTGGTACGTAGCGCTAATATTTCTTTCAAAAATGCTCATGTTGATGAATATGAGATACGGACCAGCGAAAAGATACAAATTGCTTGTAATCTTTACAAACGCTCGCCCACCGAGTTCTTGTTACAGTTTGGCAAGTACTTAACCCCGCATCACATGAGTTACTTCGATAATTTAAAGTCAAGCTCACGAGTAGATCAAAAGTTACGAGATTGTATAGAGCAGCTAAAAATTTACCATTCTGACAAGAGTAGACACAAACGAGTAAGAAACAGAAGATATCATGCATTACACAAACTAAATAATGAAACCGACTACTTCAGTGAAAAACAGATGATGTACAGAAATCCTTTGCTTTATGAACAGTTGATCGGTCAATATTTGACTGATGATGAGATTAAGGTTCGAGATAATGTAGATCATGAAAATCTAACATTTTTAAATATGATTTTGGAAACAGTTGATAGGAATGAAATGAGAGAGACCAAGAATGTACAAATGTTGGAAGAAGATATTGATTCAATGCAAATTAATAAAGATGATACTTGTGACAGTACTGATAGTACTAAAACTCGTAACATCAAAAAACAATGGGGCGAATTTGATACACCTGACACAAGACCTAGTTACATGCCTGAAAAAAGAAAACAAAATATGATTACAGCTCCAGAAAGGAGGTTGCTCCGTGAAGAGTTTTTACAAGAAATGTATAGTAGTTTTATTGAAGGCAGAGATGAGGATTTTGACTACCACAGTGTAGATAATGATGAGCAGTATGATGACTTGCAACAGGCTGCACAAGATGCAGAAGATAGATATTTTGATTCAGAAACCAATGATATTGATAACTTGGAACAGCATATGAAACTTGTTGAGGAATATGTAACAAAAAAATCTGAAAACAACATTAGTAACGATAATGATCCTTTGGATGAGTTTATGGAACATATTTCTAAAAAAATTATGTAATTATAATGTAAAAAAATGATTTGTTGTAACTTTAACTGTTTTTTATGTCTAATGTACTATATTATTCATTGTTATGACATTATAATAAACAGTGTGAAAATTGAAATTTTTGTTTTGAATGAAAACTATCCCTAAAAATAAAAAGTATGTGCTGTGAAACTTTGTATGACATTTTTTTTACAGCTATAAAATTTCTCTCATATGTCGATAAAGAAGTTTCACTTATGATGAAGAAGTTATACTTCAATGTACTTGGCACGTAATACACATGGCATGTTACCGAAAAACGGGACGATTTTTTTTACAGATATAAATTACGTGTTACTTGGGATAAAACTGCATACGGTGAAATGTGGGCGTATAGTATGCCTCTGCCCAACCCTCTTCGGGGATAAAGGCGTGACAATATGTATGTATGATAAATTTTCTCTCAAGAACGATAAAAAAATATTCACTTCTTTTTTTGAATTCACGACCATATTGTGGCGTAGATAGTCTAAGGAGAGTTTGAGAGATCCAATGTTATACTTACATCATCGAATCTCTCAAAAATATTAAAGGTTCGCTAAATCCATTTTCGATTATAGGATGTTTGTAAAACATTACTTTAAAGTGCTTTTTTTTACCCTACAATCCCTCTGAACTTCTCTTAATCCTTCGCTGTAAACATAAGGCGTTCGCAGTCATTGAACGTTTTTAAGAGACTTGTTAAAGAGTGCTACTTGGAATCTTAGTATCTATGAAGGAACTTTATGTTTATGTATGTGTGTATGTATGTATGTGTATGAATTTTATCTATGTAAGTATGGGTATATGTATGTATCTGTGTATGTTTATATGTATGTATTTATCGCTATTTCAAAATTAAATATCTAACACTAATAGCTACCCATTTCCCACGTAATCTTTCACAATCTTCTCCATCCAAAGGTTGCCTGTAAGAGATTGCTTTTTAGTGATAAGGCCGCCCTCTATACATTTGTAAAACTGAAATTATCTCTTTACGTTAATGTTTTATATTCGTGTGCAATAAAGTTTATTCTATTCTATTCTGAACTAAATTCTAAACGTGTATTCAAGGGCATTTGAATATTTACAGTAAAAGGTCATATTATAACGAAATTACATACATATGTTAGAAAAGGAATTATGGTGTGAGAGACACAACATTTGCATTCGTTCCTTCCTCTTCCTTCCATAAAATAATGAGTGAAAAATAAAATAATGTACAATGAGAAACTGAGGATTAATAAATGTATACCTACAAATAAAGAAGACAATAGGTACTTTTATTGAGGAACAGTTGTGATCAATCAATCCAATAATGAATAACACAATGTCACGTCTTTATCCCCGATGGTGTAAGCAGAGATATACTATACGCCCATATTTCATCGAATGCACTTTTGTTCTATATAACAGGTGGCGAGTCCTTTGCATTAATGGTAATGATTACGAGGGGCACTCTGAAAGTTATGCGTAACTTATAAATAAGACAATGCCTAGGCCTTAGATCATGATAATCTCACGCCTAGAATATTCCCCTTTGTATTTTAAACGTTTATTCATGCGTTCAACTCGAGCTCGTTTTTGTTTTGGAGTTCGTCTTGAATCCAACGGCAATAGCGCTGAGAGACTTTTAGATGTTGATGTAAAATGTTTTGTACCTATTTGGCTCATACCAAACCCCTAATATTCTCGAATCTCTTTATAGCTGATACGCCGGTTTTCAATAATAAGTTGCCTGTAAGTGGCCACATCTTCAGTGATCGCAGGTCAGGGCCGACTTTGACGAATTTCATCGTGCCTCACGGTGCTCAAATAATAATAATAATATTTATTGGAATCAGAAAAAACACGAAACAAAAAATAATGTGCACGAAAATAACCGCATTAGTTAATAAATGTGTCGCAGTTATTGACGCCCACCTCCGGCATTTTAAGTTATTCCAAATCACAATATAGTACAATATTTAATCTTAATGTTAACAATTAATGTAAGTGTGTGTGTGTGTTGTGTTGTGCGTGTGTGTGTGTGTGTGTGTGTGTGTTTGTGTGTGTGTTAGTGTGTGTCTGTGTGTGTGTGTGTGTGTTTGCGATTGGAAAGAATCATTCTATGCATCCAGGAAATCCTCAAAGTCTTTGTAAGAAAGGGCACAAAGCCAGTTCTCCACCCGTAGTTTACACTCGCGTCTAGTAAGAGGGTATATCTGCAATACTCTATTTACTTTATTATACAAAACAGGCCCCAAAAAGTAATACTGTTGATTTGCAAACTTAGTAGGGGCATACTCTGTGGTACATACAATATCATATCTTCTTTTTGTAGAGATATATGTATGATCAAAAGTTAGTTTCCTGTGCTTGCGCAACACTATATGCAGAACAAAAGACTGTCTAATGGTAGGAAGTTGACAAATCCTATATAATTCAACAGTGGGAAATCGTAAAGGCTCAAATAACATGACCTTTAAAATAGCTCTTTGAGCCCTTTCTAATCGCAGGGTAACTGTTTTACCAGCACTACCCCATGCTGTTATGCAGTAGGTTAAAATGGAGTGTGCCAAAGCAAAATAGACCGTTTTAAGCGTCGCTAGCTCAGCAGACGATCGTAAGGTTTTAAACACAAATATTAATTTCTTAGTTCTAGCGATAAGGGTCTCGATATGTGCATGCCATGACAAGGTACTATCAATTATTACACCTAAGTATTTTATGGCATTTAAACGGACAATATTAATGCACTGATTAGGAAAGCCACAGTCATGAGCTTCTAGTTTGAAGGTCTCCGTGGGCTGCGACGACACTTTAGGTCCAAAAGTCATAAAACTAGTTTTAAGTAGATTAAGTGTGAGTAGGTTGTTAGATAACCAATTCATAACGGTGGACAGAGCTGATTTTGCATACTACCGAGCCCGGGGCCAATCCGAGCCATGAACCAGGAGAGTAGTTTCATCAGCATTATGTAATAATTTTCGAGTGTGGTAAGGATAACTTGCAGAGGTCATTTATATACAAAATGAACAGACTGGGCCCTAGCACGCTACCTTGTGGTACGCCATAGTTAAGGAATTTTTCATTACTCATATATTTACCGATTTTAACAATTTGAGTGCGAGCACTTAGGTAACTTCTAAAGATTTCAAGTGGTAATCCCCGAATACCATTGCATTCTAATTTTCTAAGTAACAGAGGAACCGAGACATGACATGAAATGTAGCACCACATCCTTCACTCCCAAAAGTATTTATGGCGAGATAAGCATTTTTGCGGAGAGAGAATACATTTGAACCCTGAAAAATCATCGTTCTAAAATCTTTTCCTACTAGTTCCATTTTGGCCTAAGAAAACTGTAAATGTGTAATAGTAAACGATAGGCACGCAGTTTTCCGCCAATTAGATTTTTATTCAAATTGGCGGGAATGAATATATCTTAACTATAACTATCTTCACGCTGTATCCCTGACGGGGTAGTCAGAGAGGACAGGTCGCCAAGCTTCGCGATCCATGCATACTTCTTTCGCTTCTTCAAGATTCATCAATCGCTTCATACACGCACGTCTGAGTATCCGAGTACTTTTGACTATTCCGTTTTTAGTAATCTGCTCACTTGGTCTTAAGTAAGTCTCGGCCTACCCTGACTCCTTCTACCCTCTACTTCGCACAATATATATTCTTCGTCAGTCGTTCCTCACTCATTCGCTGGACGTGTCCAAACCAACGGAGCACGCCCTTTTCCAGCTTAACGCTGACACTTTCATTCAAACGTGCCATATTGCGTATCACTTCGTTACGTATTCGGTCGGCCAAAGTTACGCCGCACAATTTTTGAAGTGATCGCTTCTCCACAGCATTCAATTTACTTTCATGCATCTGCTGACATACCCAGGTTCCGCCACCGTAAAGCAACGTTGGCACTAGCACTGCGTTATGAATCGCCATTCGTGCTTCTTTTACGATGCTTTGTCGCTTTACTAATTGGGACAAACGTTAACTTTGTTTCCGGCAGCTACTCGCCGTTCTACATCCGAATCACATCTTCAACTTCAACGTCCGCGCAAAGCATAGGTACTCCCTAAATACACAATTTCGTTCACTTGCTCTAGATGTTCCTGGTTTACCCAAAACTCGCATTTAGTTCAGTTTAGTTCAGTTCATCAGCGTACAGCAGACAGTTTACTGTTAAGTCACTCAAATGCACACCCATATCACAATCTTTCAACTTCTGCAGGCAACTGTCCAGATACACTATGGACAGCTAGGCGGATATGACACAACCCTGTTTGCCGCATGTACAGACATCGAAAAGAGGTGACACATCCCCCCTACCTGCACGTAAGCCTTACAGTCCCTATAAAGCGACTGTATTGCTCGCAGCAGCAAGCCGTCTACTCCATATCCGGGCAGTAAGTCCCACAGAGTTTCTCTCACAACGTTTTCAAATGCTTTCTCCAGATCCACAAAAGCACAGAAAACCTTCTGGCTAACAGTCAGAAACTTTTCCGCGATCATGCGGAGAGAAAACACTTGATCTATGCAACCTCTTCCACGTCGGAATCCGCATTGAGCCTCCCTTACATAAATACCTTTCAGAGTTTTAATATATCTTACCTTTAAAAAAACATAACGTTCCAAATTTTAATTTTGTTGTTATTGTTAACTTAACAGCCAGGAGCGCAACAAGACTTTCAGTGTACCCCTAGTATACCCAATACTATCTGATAGTAAATTCAACTATGGAACGTGAAATAATTATATACACATAGAGATAAGCGCTCGTGGCCCCGCTAACTCAAGTGTTCTGTAAACGATCACGGCGTTATGCAACTTTTGCCATGACTGGTCCTTGGATGCGTGATCATCACCTTGTGGCATTCAAATTTACGAGCACTTCCGTGCTTCGGAAGGAAAGTTAAGCCGTTGGTCCCTGTTGCCAGTAAAATTGCAGTCGTTAAGTCCAGATGAAACCATTATGGGCTTGAAAAATTTCAACTGCAGGTCGCCACGGACTCCTATCGACTAAAACCACCCGTTTGAGTCCCGAGTAAGTCTTCGAGTAAGTAATTTCCACAGGGAGGTAACGAGGAGGAGAAAACGGAACGGAGATAAACAGATCCATAAGATTAGGTAAGTTCGCTAGTGTCTTTCAGACGGAAATTTGCGCCATAACAGAATATGCGAAAATTATCCGTAACGAAATTGAAACAAGAAAGGCAATTATATATAGCGACAGTCAAGCAGCACTGAAAGCCCTTAACAAAGAGGAGACTGCGTCAGCAATAGTTAAAGGGTGTAAAAGGTCACTTGACCGGCTGGCGAGAAAACTGAGAGTGTATGTTGCATGGGTACCTGGACACGAAGGAATCCCGGGCAACGAACTAGCTGATGAACTAGCCCGGAAAGGAGCTGATGAAAGCTTGGTGGGACCAGAGCCATGCCTGCCAATTGCTCACAAAATCACTAAGGGAGTAATCAGCAGGAGGATAGTGGTAGAGACCAACCTTAGATGGAGAACTTCGACAGGCATGAGACAGTCAAAGCTCTTTATCAAAGGAATGGATTCAAAAAGAACTAGCCAACTGGTCAAACTAACCAGAGAAAACATGAGGCTGGTTATAGAGATAATTACAGGACACTGTCGCTTGAACGGGCACTTTTAAGTGATAGGAGTAATGGACGACCCAAAATGCCCCGAATGCATGGAGGAAGAGGAGACCAGCTTCCACCTACTAGCTGTGTGCCCTATGTACATATTAATCAGGTGGGAAGTTCTGGGAACGGACAAACTCAAAGAAGAGGACCTGGAGTATCTGAAGGTGGATCAGATAGCAAGATTCTGGGATACCCAAACCCATCCGCCAGGAGGAAGGCTGGGGAAATGAGCGAATTAGGTGGCAGAATACGCGGTCGGATCGCTCGCTCGGCGGTTGCCGGCGTCCCTACTGGAAGATAATAATAATAAAAAGTCCTCGGAAGGATTGCCTTTATTGTGCATAAATAAAATACAATGAACAAGGAACTTGTTCCTGAGGGAAAAGGGTACAGTAAAGCCTCACCACGCGCGCGGAGCCGCTAGTTGTATGTATGTTAGGGAAGAGTAGGTACATTATGCGGATTATGTATAGGCTAGGATTAAAACTCATAGCTTTACCGTCAAAAACCAATAGCTCCATAGTTTACACCACTGAGGCCCACTTGCGTGAATGCTGGGGTTAAATAAATAATTATAGAGTTAGATAACTCGGAATTAAGTAAATAACTTTTTAACCCTAATCATGTCTTGCACCATAGAAAAATATCATTGGGTTAACTAACAGTCTGTCTATCTCTTTTACACTACAGTTTGCCACATAAGACTTTTTCTTACACGAATGAATGTAACATGACAACCGAGTGCATTTTATTTTTATCGTATTATGTGTGCGCGGCGTGTCATTTTGAGGAGTCCGTGTCACGCATGTGTCACGTGCCACTTCATTGTCTGTCAGCTGCTAACCCAACGATTGACGAATTAACCCTCAGAAATCGGTGAGTTAAAATTTTAGCGATTTAACCCTAGGTATACCCTTAACTCGGAGTCAAGCGAGACAAATTAATGATTTAACTCGGGGTTAGTCCATACCTCCGAGTTATACACGCTAACCCAAGATCGCGCAAGTGGGCCTGAGGTGACTAACATGTGAGGTTACACATTTGTGTATAGTTACAACACTTTTGCGTAACATTTGTAATATTCATTAAACATAATATAAATATACAAGGAGGTGTTGCACAACTTAATGCACACCGATTGCAATTAGAGAAACATTTCTATAAGTAGGTATAGAAGCAGCTAATAGGTCGTTTGGAATACAGCTAGCGTTTCACTGGCGCACACGCAGATGCCCAACGCATTTGTTTTTGTGGACTCTTTCTTTAGGTTGACTATCGGAGTGCGTGGCATGCATACTGACAAGTAAACTGCAAATTTCACAAACACACCTACTTTATGAAGGTATCATGTGGTACTAAGTATTTGATTTCAACTGTGCAGGATCATGTTCCTCTTAGGGGATTTGCATAATAAATAGATATCTATGTTTGTTTGGCGTTAACACAAAATCTAGTAAGCAAAACTATTCATATTTTTTACAACTGGCGAATCACATGAGGTTACTGCAATAAAGAAAGATTTATCTACGTTCTATTTTTGGGAATCTATACTATCTATACTTAATATGATAAAGCTGAAGAGTTTGTTTGTTTGGTTGAACGCGCTAATCTCAGGAACTACTGGTCGGATTTGAAAAATTATTTTTGTGTTAGATAGCCCATTTATCGAGGAAGGCTATTGGCTATATATTATCACGCTACTACCCTGGGCAGCGGAGCAGTAGTCATAAATTCGAGAAATCGGGCAAATTTTTATGCATTATTGTAGAATTTATAAGCAACGGGATTAAATAGGTGCGACGGGAGGTCGAAATATTCCACGGGTGAAGCTGTGGGGGTCATCTAGTAATATTATAAAGCTGAAGAGTTTGTTTGTTTGTTTGGTTGAACCCGCTAATCTCAAGAACTACTGGTCGGAATTGAAAAAATCTTTTTGTGTTAGATAGCCCATTTATAGAGGAAGGCTATAGACTATAAACCATTACGCTATTACACTGGGGAGCAGAGCAGTAGTCATAAATGTCGACAAATCGGACAAATTTTATGCATCATTGTAGAATTTATAAGCGACGGGATTAAATAGGTGCGACGGGAGGTCGAAATATTCCACGGGCGAAGCTGTGGGGGTCATCTAGTAATATTATAAAGCTGAAGAGTTTGTTTGTTTGTTTGGTTGAACGCGTTAATCTCAGGAACTACTGGCCGGATTTGAAAAATTCGTTTAGTGTTAGATAGCCCATTTATCGAGGAAGGCTATAGGTTATATATTATCACGCTACTACCCTGGGCAGCGGAGCAGTAGTCATAAAGGTCGAGAAATCGGGCAATTTTTTATGTATTATTGTAGAATTCATAAGTGACGGGATTAAATAGGTGCGACGGGAGTTCGAATTATGCAACGGGCGAAGCTGTGGGGGTCATCTAGTAACTAATATAAACATGTGCCATGGGAATTAGACAACAGCTAAACATAGGTACTTATATATATCTGAATAAATACATTGAAGCGATCGAAATCCCACAACGAAGATAAAATAAAAATATTTATCACAACACTGAAATTGAAAATCGGACACAATATACTTATATGCTAATGCAGTTTAAACTTTTGAGCATTATATATAGATTAAATGAATAGGTAGGTATTTGATTCAATCCTTACGGTGGATGGTATTATTTACAACCGTAGTATTACTTGTCATCGTAAAGGTTAGCATCGAGACAGTCTAATATTATCTTAATAGCATAGCAACAGAAACTAATGTGCAGTTTCCCCGTCACCCCATTCTTCTCTAATATTTGCATACAATGTTACTAAGTTACGTGCCCCCGAAATGACAAAAAGAAAAAGCAAATTAATCGTAAAATCGAATGTAGGTAAACGAGGTCAGTTGATGTAAATTGAATTAACGTCTTCTCTATTGTCCTGTTAATTCTGATAATTAACCGCTTTCTGTGCAAATGTCGTTATTAATCTGATGTTGTGTAGTAGGTAGACATTTCACTCTGACAATAAAATTATTTATTCAAAATTCTCGTATTCGCGTAACTACTAACCGCATGCTCACCTACCTAAAACAGGTACACCTAACATCAAACCCGGATACAATAATCACTACGCATTCAAGTAAGTTGTACGCACGAGTAAGGTTTGTTATAATATACTGCCTCTGTGGTGCGGTGGGAGTGTATGCTACGCAAGAGGTCGTGGGTTCGATTCCCACCCAGGATAAAACTTTGTGTGATGAGCACGATGGTTTGTTCTGTGTCTGGGTGTTATTTATCTATAATATGTATGTATTTAGAAATATATAAGCATGTTTATCACTTATCTGCTTACCATTATAAAAGCTCTGCTTAGTTTGGAATCATATGGTGTTGTGTGAGTTGTCCCAACGATATGTATTATTATTTAATATTTACCTGCACTACATATAAAATACTCACAAAAAGAAAACTTAATGTAACGTCAGTAGCAAGTTAATTATAATAATATACCTATTACTATTTAGGACAGGAAAACACATGGTGAAAAGTGGGCATACAATATGTATGCCTTTGCCACCTCTTTGGGGATAAGGCGTGATAGATATATAAATATAAATATATATTACTATTTAGGTAAGTTTGTTGTACTCCACCAAGATCTCCGGGCCCTAAGCGACCTCATCAGCTTGCGGTGCTCCTGCTGACCAACGGACGAGGAAACAAAGCTGGTTGGGAGTTCAGACGGCAGCTGTACTAATAATGCCGAAAAATAAAAGTCAAACGACAGCTGCTACTAGTAGCCAAATAAAAGTTAATCCCAGGCTTAAAATCCAGGGGGCTAAATCTACTAATGCAATCGCGTCAGGATAGAATAGAAATCGTCACTCAATAGAGAGCCAACAGAAAAAAATCGTCAGTTTTCGTAGTCCACTATTACAATTGCGTTCTAATAGAATTCTATCGGTCGGCCGGTAGAATTTTACTAACAAGTGCCGCGCCAGTGGTCGCTCGTAATTTGTATTTTTGGTAGTCTGTATTAATATTTTGACAGCCAAAAAAAGGCATTTTGTCTCTATTCTGCAGCTTGAGAAGTGTAATTGTGAAATACATAATAGTCTTAGTAGACTACCTAGTTTTGGACCAATCGCAATAAAACCGCAATAGAATAGAACTAGTACGGCTTTCTATTAGAAAATAGTAGACTCGGCCCCTAGGTAGGGCGAAGCAACTAAGAAGGGAATATAATAAGATGAAAATGTGAGAAGAGGTAAGTTTGTTGTAATGTTTATATCCTCGTAATATCATTTGTCACAGTAAAGTTGAGTTTAACCGTATTATGAAGATAGTACGACATTGACAAACGTTAGTGAAAGAACGGCATTTATCATCACAGCCAATTGATATCCACTGACTGATCATGGACCACCCCTATAGATTCGGCAACGTTCAGTCTTACGTTGCTCGTATTCAGCAAGCTTTGCTGACCTTTATGAGGTCATCTACCCACGGTTTTCAACACCCCTCATCATTACACCCTCTTCCAGTAAACCAACATGCCTCTTCATTAAAATATCTCACAAAACTCACATACTGCCTACATTTTCCCCCGTGTCTTAGTTTGAGAAAGTAAGGGAGCGTCAAATAGCCCGACAGGACCACCTCTAACAAACTAGAAAAAAAAAGTCCAAGTATGATGCATGTTCCGACACGCATTGCCACTCGAGAAACTATCGACAGTAGGCTTTTTCCCATTTCAGTTTGAGTGGGTGATTGCTCTACTACTAGAGATGGTAGAGCTACGTGCAGATTACTGAGTCTTTGAGCATTATAAAGAGAGTAAATTATTGAATATAAACTCCGGGACGGGTATAGTAGATCTATTATGATGTAACTTGCTTACGGTTTTAGCGGTTAACACGTTAGCTGCGGCACCAATTTTTGCATACTTTCCGTTCCTGCGGCACGAGGTATAATCGGCCCGTACCGTGACCAGACGTTAGGGCGACACGCGGTCTATTAGACCCCACCTCCTTTTACAGACTAAAATCCATTTTCTGGCGCGAAATCAAAGATAAATGAGAATTTTGGTCCTTATTGATATAGACAGTGAATTGATGAACCCTAATCCACCGTCGCCCCGGGATCTGATGGCTAGTTTAGGAATTATTAGCAAAACAAAATATGGGATCTTATACACCTCGTAACGCACTGAAATAGGGCAAATTTTCGCTGCGATTAGTGATGGGAAAAATAATATCGACGTTTTTAAACTGTCTTAACTACGCAACGACTTGACCGATTTTGATCAATTATATCTCATTAGATCGTTTTAAGGGCAAAACCTGGCAAAACAACACAAATCTATCAAAGGATACATTTTTTTTAAATAATCTAAATTGTGCTTGAAGGCGCCATAAAGAAAAAAAAACCGGCCAAGTGCGAGTCGGACTCGCGCACGAAGCGTTCCATTCTATACCATTAAGAGGCACCTATTACAGACTTATTATTGGAAAATAATGGATTACGGTTTATGCATAAGGTTTATCTTTCTATTTGTATATGAAAATCTTAATGCGGTTCACAGAATAGAAAAAAAAGGCAACCAGAAGTAGAAAAGAAACTGTCCTATTTATTCTGCCTCGGGCTTTAAAAATACAATTATTAGAACTTGAATTAACATTAAAAAATCAGTATCAATTTACTTTTTTTATAAAAATCTCAATATATATGTTGTACTTATTTATGAGTGATTTTCATTGAAACAGGGTAGACAATAAGATTTTTTGCACTGAGTGCACTGAGTCAAAATCTTTTTGGATTTTTTATCAGCTTCACGAGATGGTAAAAATGTGCGTAGTTTTTGGTAACAACCAACACATCTTCTCCTTTTTTCACCCTTTTCGAGGCAATGGCGTGCGCTTTCAGGTGCTGAAAAATAACAAAAATGTAAAGATAACGTAATAAAACTGATATTGTTACTTAGGTTAGATCGTAGATGAGAATAACAATGATAATGTAGGTATAATTGCATCAAATGAATGTGTTTGTTTTATACTTAAAATGTTGAAAGAGTAGGTAGGTAAGGTAGCTTAAATTCAGAATAATTAAAAGGAAACAATAATAATAACTTAATAATGACCAAATGTCAAGCTTAGTTTATGAAAGCTTCAACACGTTGACTGTCAAGAAATATATCTAAGCATTACATTACCTGGGGTCTCATCGATTTCCATTTTTATTAAAGATTCTATAAGTTTCTCGACAAAGAGTCTTTTTGGTAACTTTTTTCCATCAGTTTGGATTGAATTAAACACAATCCAGGCATTAATTAGCGCCGTACCAAATATTAGCTCCATTACAACTTTTCTCCACCATTTGATTCCTCTCTTCAAAGTTGTATAATAAGAAGACATCTGGTCAGAAAAGTCAATGCCTTTTTTTGTTTTATTGTACAGCAAAACACATCCCGGTTTTTTTATGCATTCGTCGGTTCCTCTCTTCTTTTTTCCAGTATCTATCAGGTTATCATCGTGATCTTTGCACGTAGTCAACATCAAAACATTCCGTTTATCCATCCATTTCATTACCTTTACGCCCTTTTTGTTCATTTTTCCAATAATTTCGCCTTTCTGCAATTTGTAACTAGTAACTTGCTTTGGCAGATATTTCCGTATTTTATTAAGTGTTCCACATAAAAATGTTTTTTGTGATAGAAGATCTTCTGCCAGGCCCAACGAAGTGTAGTAATTGTCTACTATTACGATTCTACCCATTTCTGTCAGATTTGTCATTAATCTTAACACTACTTTTTTACTGTGTTCTAATTCTTTTTTCTGATTTTTTTTCCCTGTATAAACCTCTAACTCAGAAGTATAACCTTCGGGAGTGCAAAGCTTATAAAGCTTTACGCCGTACCGGTGTGATTTGTTTTTTATGTATTGGCGAAAACCTAGTCTTCCTCTCCATGGTTTCATCGATTACCACATACTTTCCAGGATTTGCAATACGTCGAAAGTTTTCTGTAATCTTTGTGAACATATTACTAATTTTATATAGTTTGTCAGTTTGGTCTTCATTACTTACATCACTGACATGCCAGCATTTAAGTAGCAATAAAAATCTGTCTCTTGTCATTACTGAAGAAATAAATTCGTTTCGATACAATTTGTTTCTGCTCCAGTATAAATTTAAATTAGGAACTCTACACAAACCCATTGCCATTAAAACAGCCAAAAATGTTCTCATTTCCTGAGAACTGGTGTCACTCCATTTTGTCATGCGTGAATTACGTTTCATATTTTGTTGATTTATTTGTATATACTTTTGTGCGTAAGCATTTGTTTCAGATACCATTATATCAATCATCTCATCTGTAACAAACATCTTGTATATATTTTCAGGTGTAACTCCCACAAACGGGGGTAAATTAAACGTACATTCTCCAGCGAATTCATTAAAAGTTATGGGACTTTCCGATATATTTTCCCACTCATCGTGATCTTTAGCTTGAGTAGGGTGAGCGGGTAATGTTTCGTCCGTGACTAAAATGTCATCTTCTGTAGCTTCTTCATATTCACTATCTGGAGATAAATCCTGATCTGAATGAACGCAATTTTCCATTGAAGCATACTCTTCCGAATCACTACACTCTTCCTCCGAAGGACTATAATCATTGTCAGTACCGCTAAAATTATCATCTTCCATATTATTACTCTCATCCAACTCAGGTGATTTTCGAATATTCTGCACACTGTGACATATTTTGTTTGTTTGTATTATATTATTGTTTTCGCAGTCTATATGTTCAATAATATCATATTCGACAATATCAGGTGATTTTAGAACAGTTGGCAATTTGTTATTCATGTCTCGTTTTCCTTTAACATTGTCATCAGGAATACTTTCTATAATTACAGAGACCTCTATTTCATGACTTTTTTTGGATTTGGACGGATTAAAGTCTTCTGAATATGTACATTCGGATGTAACATTTTCTCTCGGTCTTTTTTGTGTCGGAGTACGAAGTAATTGTTGAATGTTGTCCTCACTAAGTGATATATTACAATCCAGTAAATTGGAGCGTGAGATTTCTGACAAAGATCCAGCTCTGCTCTCCGTAGTTATATGAGGAAAATCTTTTGAAGGGGAACCTATAGCATTTTGTTTTTTTATTGGTGAGGTTGAAGCACTAGAAGCGGACAAGCGAACATTCTGCAATATTTGACAAGTTTTTCCGGTACTAGGACTGAGATACACTGTTTCTTCTTGTGTTTTGAGTTGAATAGTTTTTCGGATGTTTGGACTGAGGTTAACTGTTTCTTCTGGTTCTTTCACTTGGTCAGGATAAATTGAATTTTTTTTAGTGGCAGTCTGAGCACGTGTTTTTGCTTAGTGTTGTAATGTTCTTGTATTTGCGATAATTATAGAGCTTGGGTGCCCATGTAAGAAAGTATATTGTTTTGTATTGTCATACTGTTGTTTATCAATGACACATTCTTGTTGTGAGCTAAATTCATGTAAAGGTACGATTTTTTCAGTTATATTTGGTTCAGTAGAAAAATATGTTTTTTGACGTTTATTTGTTGGAAAAATCTCTTCATCACTCTCATCGTCAAACACATTTTCAATTGGCAATGTTGGCCGATTGGTTGGTTGGACATCACTTCTCGGTGGACTCTGAAAAAAATGACTCACATATTGTATTTTGCATAAACAGGCAGTTCTCAGCCACCAGTAGCTATTTATTGAGTGTACTGATCAAAACACGGTAAAAAAATAGAATAGAAAAGACAAGAAAAAAAAACGATACGCAAATAAAGCTGTGTGGTGCCGGCGGCGAATAGTACCAACCCATTTCATCCCGTGGGTGTCGTAAAAGGCGACTAAGGGAATAAAGGAACACAGAAGACGGGCAGCAGCGTCTCTGAACCGTTTGACATCTTACTGCGATCGCCAACCCGCCTGCCAAGCGTGGCGATTATGGCAATTCCTCCCAAATGTTTGGGAGAGGCCCTTGCCCAGCAGTGGGATCCCTACGGGCTACTAAATAAAAAAAAAAAGCGGGCTCACCGACTAGTTTAGGTATTATGATATTCAAAGTAGGTACTTTTCTTTATACTAGTACTACTAGTACTTTATACTTTTCTTTTCTTTAGACTATTTAATAGATCGCCAAAAATGTCTCTAAGTTCAATCATTTTCATATAAGTAACCAGGTTTGTAAAATATCAAAATGTCTTCGTCATAGTGACAATTCAGTACCTAATTAAAAATATTGGCTTTGTATGACCGGTACACTTGAAAATAGAATTAATTAATAAGCTGCTAGAGAAAGCCTTTGCTTGGTGATAGTTTAAACAAAGTGTTATTCTTAAATGAAAACCCTCTTTAGGTGGTGATACAACTCGTGAAAGTAAACAAGTTTCATCAAAATAAAAGAAAGAAAAAATATAATACTTCCTATACAAAGTCCCAAGAGTAAGTTTTGTGTGACTAGTTAATACCAATAAGTATAGGTATCATAATTTAGGCAACCAGTTGGAACAACTGATATTACCTGTATACAAATTTTCTTAAAAAAGTATTTTTACAAACGATAAAAAAGTATTTTTATCGTTTTCTTATGAAAGTTGTTCTATTTCGCGAGTGGTTACAACCTAGGAGGGTTCGCTTTATTAGATGTTATATTATTATTCATGTAAGTGGTGCAAAATATAAACAGCAGTTTAAAAATAGAGATGAATTTGGCATGCTTATTCTTTACAAAAAACAAACTCACACACACACACACACCACACACTTTAAAAAGAAAGTTTTTAAGATTTGTTTTACAATAAATACTTAGAATACCAGTCCCACTCCGTAAACGCTTTATTCATGAACCGATAGCAGATTTAATCGAGACGCATTAAGCCTAGATTTCGAGTGAAGACTGAAGCGAGTGAAGCTGCGGTATATTATAAATAATATACTGTCATTTTATACCAAATAGTCTGTATGCTACATCTTTCTTCTCAAGCTTTATTATGGTCCAGATTATTTACATGCGATTACATTTGGCAGCACCTTATGTTGTTGAATATTATGTTAAAGGTTTAATATAAAAACGGTGTATTAGTTAGTGCAAAATTAATTCTCGTATCAAGCTTTTCACACAAGTAATCTTATAGATAAATGTTAGAAATATCATATCCACGCATGCTTATACAAAACGTACTTACAAACACTGTAATCCTTTATTTAAGATGGCTAAAAACAAAACATTTCATATTAAAATATTGAGTTTCTTAAATTACTAACACAATAATTTCTGTACTTTTACCATCGTACAATAATATACTCCGCCTGGTGCTCTCTTCCGACCACGTGACATATATCGTAAAATTTACATAAGTCGAATCTAACACACTTAACAAACTTGGTGATTAAAAATATCCCTTTACATAGGTATTTTGTTGTTTTTAACTTTTTAGTATTATTGTAATAGCGGCCTACATAATTTGAGAAAACTTCAACTATCTATCTATCGCGACAAACGGACAGACAGCGAAGTCTTAGTAATAGAGGGTCCTGTTTTTATCCTTTCGATACGGAACCCTAAAAATCTTTAATATTTATATACCTACTTTCAAAACCTAGACAAAGAACTACTGAAATATTAATTATATTACTTACCTGTTTTGTCAACGGCTGCTTTGCGTTTCTTGTGGAGTTTTTCACTACCTACAAAAATATCAATTAAGTGTTAAGTCCTAATAATAATAACATTATTATCACGATATAGAATAATAGGTAATTCTAGATATGTTGCAAAGTATTAGGTACGTCAATAATCGTTATTACCGATAATATCTTTAGGTATAATATACTTAAGTAATAATATCTTACACTTACTTTAGGTACATAGCTACCAAGATAAGAAAAAACTAGGTACTTACTGAAGATTTTTTCATTAAAAACTTACCTGTTTTGGCTCTGTTTCTGGGTTTTTTAAAATTAACTTCTTCCGACATCGTTTAGACATGTTCGGCGCTGTAAAAGGACGTGCTCTCCAATCGACGTGATGCACAACCACAACACTGGTCGCGGGAAGCTCGCGTTGAGTGCGGTACGAGGTCAGGGGCGATATGGGACGTTTTAGCCTCGTTCCGCACTGCATTAAAATTATATTAATTCAGTGCGGCACGAGGCCTAAGACATCCGGTACCAAGGTAGGTACACCACCGAGTCCGGAACCATTAGTGATCTCAAATATATATTTATCTCTTTCCTACACTGGACCAAACCAAAGCTATGCCATTCGCACGACAGAGAAGTTCACTTTTTTGCTTGCCGCACCACAGGGAAGTTGCATCAGGGGTGATTTAGGCCTCGCTTCGCACTTAACGTGTTAAAGGGTGGTAATAAGGTAAATTGTAACGCCTTGAGTTGCAGTATGGATCTACAATATGAAATTACAGCGTCTGAGGATATATTTTTCCTTAGTTTTTTCTTATAATTAGTTAAATGAATTAAGAAAGATATTCCCTTTTCAAAGGGATCAAATAAACTTAGTGTAATGCGTTGTGTTTACGAAAATAAATGGCGGAGTTGAGTGCAAAACTTTTAACTGATTTTTAGTGCAAAATGAAGCGGAATTTTCATTGCGAAGGTAAGGAAACTGTGAATATGTATATATATTATTAGCAAATAATTGAAGCGCCCACTCTTTGCGGTGTATTTATCTAAAAAATATTTTGCTTCACATGGAGCAAAATATTATTTTTAGTAAATTTGTAACAAAACTTTGCCTATTGACTTAAAGAGTCGTGACTCTGTTATTAGAATGCTATAAAAATAAATACCTTCATTGTATTATGTTACCTTTAGTCCGTTTCACTGTTTTTTATTAACTTCATAATCTAAAAATGGTGGACCCATGAATTTGGAGATCCGTAGTAATTTTTCAAAACCACTACCTAGCCTACGCACGACTTTTACACGTAGGTATCTCCTAGTTGCACGAGTGCTAAATTGTTTTTATTGTTTGATTTGCCAAAATTGAAAAGCTTTGGAATTAAATACCTACATATTTCTGTCTACAAAATTACATACTGTAACATACTGCCAGTTAAAGCCTTTGAATATTTGTAACAATGAAATGTTATTTTTTTAATGGAAGTTTGGCTTTATTTCCAGCATAAACTCCTTACGTTCATAAACGACTCGTCAATTGTCTAAACTTTGCATGTGATACTAATTAGCTTTTTTGTACCTACACAGCGAGAGCAAGCCCGGGCGCAAATAAAATAAGTATCAACCATTCAAGGTCCGTATTCCAGAACGTTTCTCAAACCTCAATCAACGCTTGAAGCTAGATTTTGCCTTATAAAATCTACTCTCAAGCGTCAATTGAGTAGTGAGTAACGTTCTGGAATCTGGACGTCATCGTCAGTCACTGCCCTCCACTAAGTTCGACGTGACATTTGTTGTTTTTGACGCAGTGGTCGGACACCGCGTAATAACTATGTACCTACTGCTATACTCGTACCTTTGTTCACGTAAGTAGCTTTGATTACGCTGTTTTAAAAGTGTCACCCAATAAAATAAATCAATATCCATCACGCCTTATCCCCGAAGGGGTGGCAGAGGCATATTATATGCCCACTTTTCACCGTGTGGATTCCTGTCCCACGTAATAGGTGGTGAGCCCATTGCCGTGTTGAAATAGATAGACGCAGGTTGTGGCTACCTGCTGTTGAAATTTTGTCAAGCCTTCAACCAGGCTTAACGACTGCCATTTTACTGGCAACCGGGACCAACGGCTTAATGTGCCTTCCGAAGCACGGAAACGCTCGCAAATTTAAATGCCACAAAGTGGTCACCCATCCGAGGACCAGCCATAGTGAAAGTAGCGTAACTCAGTGATCGTTTACAGAACACTGAGAATTAATAACTTAATAACTTACATATAGTAAATCAATTGATATACGTAAGTTATTAAGCTTAACACAATATTTAGTTTACTTCTATCAATTTACTTTACTGCCTCTGTGGCGCGGTGGAAGTGCATCCGACTGCTACGCAAGAGGTCCCGGGTTCGATTCCCGGGTCGGAAAAAATATTTGTGTGATCTACAAGTGTTTGTTTCGGAGTTTGGGTGTTTCCTATGAATAATACGTATGTATTTAGGAATATATAAGTATGTTTATCAGTCGTCTAGATCCCATAGCACAAGCTATATAAGCTTACTTTGGGCTACAAGGCGCTGTGTAAAAATAAAAATGTTCTACAATATTTATTTCCATATCGGGATCTGGAGGCATGCTTAGGGCCGTATTCCAGAACGTTTCTCAATACTCGGTCGACGCTTGAGGGTAGATTTTATGAGGCAAAAACTAGCCTCAAGCGTTGATTAAGTATTGATAAACGTTCTGGAATACGGACCTTAGTGTCATCCTCAAAGAAATGGGGAATCTCAGGAGGTTATGTTAAAGTGTTTGGTCAGTCACCGGGTCGGTTGCGTGCGCTATGAATGGGCCGAGCAGACGCGGCGCAGACGTGGTGCGAGAAACGCGCTTGACCGCGAAGCGCGCGTACAGCCTTCACACTGCCTTATTGTGATAATATCGTGTAGTGATCGACTTAACTCTTGGTATCTCTATTAAATAAATTTCGATAGCAACATGAATTGGGTGAGCATGTTTTAATTTAATTTATTTTTAATTGTTACCGTGAAATGTTTATAATCTGTTTGATTGAAAAATATTCTATTTTTAAATTTAGCAGTTTCTGTTTAATAAAAAATGTTTATTAAAACTAATGGTTGGTCAATATAAAATAAGTTAAAACTATGTTTTTAAAATACATAGTTTTAACTTATTTTTGCCAATTTGTATACTCAATATGAGGTAATAGTTAAAATTTTCAAAGTTTACAAAATGTTAACCGTGGTATATAAGCAGTTTACTTAAAATTTATTTATATACGAGTACGGCATTATAAACTTGAAACTCCCAAAGGCTTTTAATTACTTTCTTAGATATATAGTTTAGGAATGACCTACTTAGATAAATTATAATTAGATAATGAAATACCATTTATACGTTCATTAGTATTTATGGAATTGATTGAAAAAGTGGACGAACTTGTAACACTATTATAAAAATCAATGACTTTGAGTAACCATTTTAGTTATATGGTAAAAACTAGTACAAGTGCTATTCGAACATGTAAAAGACATAAACGCGCTTAGTATTTTACGTACTTAAGTTCAAGAGTTTCAGTTAATATCTGTAAAACATCAGCATATTAATACTGTTTTTGAAATCTTAACAATATTATAAATGCAAAAGTTTGTATGGATGTTTGTTACTCTTTCACGTAAAAACTACTGATTAGATTTTAATGAAACTTTACAATAATATAGATTATACATCAGAATAACACATACTCTACTTTTTATCCAGAGACCAAGTTCCTGTGGGAAACAGGAACGGGAAAATTTCTCTACGCGGGCAAAGCCGCGGGCGTCAACTAATATAACATAAAATTATCTAAACTGGTTTAATGGATCTCTATGTCACACATAAATTAGTTTAACGACTAAATTTATATTAACCAACTTTTTTGTTCACTGTACAATAAATACGTTTTGTATTACGCAATGCACTGTTGATCTCTTCGTTAGTTTATAATTATGACACACTTATTCGCAAATGATACTGATATTATACAATAAAGTATCTGCACAGCGAGTTTCACCTACGTTTAATGAAAATATTATGGGGCATTATGCGACAACGTCTAGCATTAAACTAAACAGAGCTTGTATTATGAGATACCTACTAGATGATTCTATAGCCGATAGAATACTTACCTGTCTTGGTGGGCCGGTGGCAGTGTACGCAACTGTTATTGTTGAGGTCTCCAGTTCGATTCTCTGGTCAGAATAAATATTTGTGTGATCCATATAATTGTAACGTTCGTAGCCGCGCCAACTCAGTGTTCTGTATCTCATCGAAGAATATGTGTAACGCGCTAAAATAACTTTTCAATTCAAAAACATTACAAACAAAATTTTGTATGTATAAATGTCCCAAATGTACATTTTTTTTAAATTAACAAGCTCATTAAATGAAGCAGTCCACCTGGATGTAAAGTCTCGACTGTATCTTAAGATTGAGAACCACATTCACAAGCCGTTGATTATGGCATACACCACATTACTCTTCACCTAAAGAACGCGCTCTGGTAAAGAATTCCAAATTTTTAAGGTGTTTAGATAGAGAAAAGATTTGTCAGGTCGATGGGTTCGAGTAACAATTCTTTCGAGTGGCTCTACCCCTCACGTGTTGTTAGGGAGCGAAAAGGTGAGCGTGGGATTAAATATAGGGAAATCCTCGAAGGAGGCTTATGAATGAAGTAGGAGGGGTTCTCCATGCCAAGCAAATGACAAACACAAACATCCGCAATTATAAACATACATACCCGAGGATATTTACTGTATGAAATAGACGATTTTATTATTTTTTCAGATCTTAATGATAACCGAAACACTAAACAGTAATAAAAACAAAAAAGCAAACATCTAAGCTTACAAATTTAAACATTTAAAATATTAGTAAAGTTAAGAATATTTACTACCTTTAACTTTTGCTTCATCCCCTCCCCCTGAAGACGATACCCGTAGGCGGATAAAGTCTGTCGGGAGCCCTGGGGCTATCCTACCGAGGACTCACCCGGGACTCCTGGCCATAGACAGATGGAAGGGCACCGTGTGGTTTTAGTCGGTAGGAGTCCGGCATAGCATCCATGAGGATTTCCACACGAAAAAAACCTAAATCTTTTATCGAATAGATTCTTTTGGTGGAAATTTTCACACTTCACCTATGAATGATTGAAATTACTTTCGTACTTTTTAACCATGCAAAGTTTAGATATACCTACCTACGTGGTACCTACCTATATAAAAAAAAAACTATTGACTATCTTCACGCTGTATCCCCAATAGGGTAGTCAGAGAGGATAGGTCGTCAGGCTTCGCGATCCATACATACTTCATTCGCTTCCTGCACATTCAATAATCGTATCAAATATGTATGTCTAGGTATCCGAGTACTTTTGACCTTACCGTTTAAGCAATCTGCTCATGTGGTCCTCATATATAAGTCTCGGTGTACTTTGACTCCTTCCTTCGTTGATAAAGATTTCAATTGGATATAATGTCATTGAAATGCATAAGAGGCTGACCCCCGCCAATTTTAAACCCTTCGTTTATTTGCTGTTCCTATAGCCTTTCTCGATAAATTGGCGGGACAACACAAAAATAATTTTGAAATTTGGACCAGTAGTTCCTGAGATTAGTACGTTCATGCAAACAAATGAACTCTTAGGTTTATTTATCTATAACGCGTTATCCTCCTCAGGGCTGACAGAGGCATATTATAACTCCACTTTTAATAATGTTTATTCCTGTCCCGCGTAATAGGTGGTGAACCATTGCCATATTGAAATAGACAGATGCAGGTTGTGGATACCTGCTGTTGAAATTTTTCAAGCCGCTCATAAGGCCTTTAACTTGACTTAAAGACTGTCATGTTACTGGCAACCGGGACCAACGGCTTAACGTGCCTTTCGAAGCACGGAAACGCTCGCAAATGTAAATGCCTCAAAGTGGTCACCCGATCGTGACCAGCTGTAGCGAAAGTTGCTTAACGCAGTGATCGTTTACAGAACTCTGAGTAACTCTTCGCTTTATATATTACTATATAGCTATAGTCTGGTACTGTAAATAAAATACCCTTCCTTTTTTTAAGTCGGCTGATAAAATGCTTGGACATTCGTGTCCATCGTTCATAAAATCCAGGGAAATCGAGCATTAGCGTCGGTGTCCGTTGTTAATAGGTAGCGTCTGCGGGCGGACAGACAATTGCGTGGGTACGTCTTCTGCGTCCAAACATCGCCACCGCCGTCCGCAGGTCATCGACACATAAAGCGTGTGAAAGTGTTACATCTCCTTCTGCACCCACACACCCGCCGGCCAGTGAGGTGCCACACTGATCTACCTATTAACACTATCTTTTGAACGATAATCTCGATTTTTATTCAATTTTACAAACTACTTGTAAGTAATAAAAGTTCTCAAATCGTGAACTGTATACAAAAAAATTGTATCAATTTTTTTATTGTAATAATGTTGGGACAACTCACACAAAGTCATATGATTCCAAACTAAGCAGAGCTTGTAATATGGTAACCAGATAACTGATAAACATATTTATATATTTCTAAATACATAAATATTAT
The DNA here is from genome assembly GCA_948477245.1 of Thumatha senex. Taxonomy (NCBI): domain Eukaryota; kingdom Metazoa; phylum Arthropoda; class Insecta; order Lepidoptera; family Erebidae; genus Thumatha; species Thumatha senex. Next base: position 14,395,883 of record OX419731.1, on the reverse strand, counting down.
AGATAAATAACACACAGACACAGAATAAACCATCGTGCTCATCAAACAAAGTTTTATCCTGGGTGGGAAATCGAACCCACGACCTCTAGCGTAGCAGTCGGATACACTCCCACCGCGCCACAGACGTAGCCCAAAAAAGTCAATAATAATTCAATAACAAATAGAATAGACATTATACTGATAGCCTACATAGCGCTTAAAGGTATCACGTTCGAAGGATTCAATTTCGAGTAGGTACCTGTCTGAGAACCATCGACAACTAGGTACTTCTAATACTTCAAGCAACTTAGAAATTATCTGTTAGCGAGAACGTTAGGAAATTCATCAATTAATTCAAGATTTCTGGCGCCGAATCCAACCTTACAAGGCTGGGAGTTCAGGCCGCGATCTAAGTATGATTGTAAGTATTCGTCCAGCTACTCAAGCAACCCAAATAAATCGACAACATATAAAGTATAAAAAATGAAAATTGGGAATGCAATTGAGACTTATATGATATGAGGAATTATATAAATTTTAATATATATTTTTAAGCTATTGCATAGTTTTTAACGCGGGCTTTAATTTTTTAAAGAAATTTCGTAAGGAAAAAAACCTAAGACGAAGGTCGAGACGAGGTCACACGAAGTTCACACCGAGCACGGCCGAGCGTTGGCTTAACGTGTATATACATATATTATATGGTACGATTGTACGAAGCTCGCACGGATCGAGACGTGATGATAGTGAGTGTGAGGGTGAGGATGAGGGTGACTGTGAGAGTGAGGGTGGGGTGGTGGTGAGAGTGAGGGGTGAGGGTGAGGGGTGAGGGTGAGGGTGTTTTTTTTTGTTTTTTTTTTAGTGTAACTTGAATTAATATCAAAGAAAAACAAATGTATGCTATGCAATAACTTTACCGCGGCAGTCTCCGAGTGCCACACGTCTTTTTTTATATTATTCACATTAGTGATGTACCTAAGGTGTCAAATAAGTAACTTTGACATTTAACGGTAGCGCTCATGACCCCGCTGACTCAGTGTTCGTAAACGATCACTGCGTTAAGCAACATTCGCTATAGGTGGTCCTTGGATGGGTGACCACTTTGTGGAATTTACATTTGCGAGCCTTTCCGTGCTTCGGAAGGCACGTTAAGCCACTGGTCCCATTTGCTGTCCATTTCCACCTGTGGGACAAAATGCATACGGTAAAATGTGGGCATATAGTATGCCTCTGCCTACCCCTTTGGGGTTAAAGGCAATATGTATGTATGTATGTATGAAGGAAATGTCAACGGATACTAACGTTAGCAACACTAGGTTGCTGACCCTTTAAAATCCTCCTGAAGAACTCCATACTGTATAAGAATAAAAAAAAGTCAACGAATATTAGTCACTGCATAACATTATATCCTGGATTCCTGCTTTTCAATTATTTTCATGTTTTGCGTCTACGTTTTACTGACGGCTTTCTGCGTGCCTTATCTTTTCGAGATTACTAAAATCCGGTTGTAAGTTAAGAAAGAAAAACAAAGAAGCTTACACACATGCACTAACTTTCACATTATTGAGTGTAATGTGATAGACTAGTGGTAGGTACCATTACTCTCCAGATTATTATTAATGTGCATTAAGTCGATATTCGCCTTCACACTAGATATCGTATCCTACGAGGCTCTCAAACCGCCTGCTTCCCCTTTCCCTCCTTTATTATCGTCTTCTTAAACTGCTCCAAGCGGGTGGCATAAACACTAAACTATGACGATCTGAGGTGCAGATTTCGTCTAACGATTTATAAAAAAATATGTCGATTAGAAATTCCTGTCACATACCTGATTAGTTATTAGGCATTTGCTACAAAGTTTATTTGAGAGGGCTCTCCTCTCAAATAAACTTTACTTATCTTTATAGACTTAATAAAACGCACGTTTTTACGCATCTGAGGAGCATTGCGTACAATAATTACTTTGCATCAGCCTTTTCAAAACAATTCGGTTTGTTGTTCTTCGTAACCAGTGAGTTAATTTAATTTGATTTAACAGATTTAATGAATAACTATACTGTTCCGTAATGTTCGTTTTTAATTTTACAATTTTATTGCATAACGTTTGTTACGTGTTTATAACATACTTCTATTTTCTATGATAGATTACATTATTTAGTAATTAATTTTATTATATTTAAAGTAGTAATAGACTTTTACTACGATTTTTCATAGTAATAATTAAAATCGTTTTCTGTTAGACCATAGACATATTAGACAGTAAGTAAGACAGAAAAACAGTGTTTGATCTTGACCAGATTTTAGTGTTTATCTAACATCATGTTATGATGTTACAAATACCTACAAGATTTTTTGAAAGAACCTCAATGTTTATTGTATAAGACACCGGTTTAACTTTGAGTGGAATACTACTATCATGCTTTGGGATGACTTCCCTTACTAGCGCTCTCAATTTACGCCCCTGACCTTCCGTAACTACGACGACGAGAGCGTCAGACACATTTTAGACACAGTTTGTCACACCCTTTCAATAGTGACTTGTATCGTCTGCTAAAATATATATTGTCCCACGAAAAGCACGAGTCTAACGATTTTGGTGTGACAAACGTCCAAAGGCTTCGAGAACCCCAGTCGAGAATCCCTGGATTGTATGCTTGTCTGACACTTCAGTGGCATAGAAAGAGAAAACAAAAGTAGGTACTGTGAGTCCTCGATTCGATTGTGATTCCTTTAAGATTTGCACACAGGGTGATCTTCGACACGGTAGCACCTTGCTAAGAACAGCAGATCGCCCACTGTTTCCCAATTCGTAAGTAGCCTCTACAACACAAACAAATTAGGATACGATGCATTTGTTCAGTTCTAGACGGAGACTGGTTTATATAAAATAAAATCAGTTTTAATATTACGATAGACTAGTCTAGTAGTTATCGTTTTTATGAGAAACGACAGTTAGATTTCCCCTTAAATGGCGAATGATCTAAAGCTTTAACACTATTATTTTGTGAAATATGGAAACTTATAATCATTTTAATCGCTCCAAGATAACATCACAAAGAAATAAATACTGGTGTAAAATTAGGTTGATGTTTCGGCGTGCGAGGACGAGTCGGACGGTCGGATCGTCTCTGTAGATCGGCGCACGCGTGGGCGTGAAACCGCCCGTGGCGCCACTCGGTCTGCGGGCTCGCCGTTCCCACGCCTCGGCCCCGCTACCCTCTGCTAGCATACTATCTTGAATCAACGTCAGGTTTTATATATAATATAATTATATCTTAAAAACTTTCACTAACAAATATATACGAGTTTTCGGAAGAACATGAATAATGATTAAAGCCTAACAGACCTGATTAAAATTATGTAGCAGGCAATAATTCCATATTTGACTCGAAACTAGCTGACTGCACGAACGATACAGTAGTTAAGTGGTCCACTACCAAAGCGTCAAGTGATGTGGGTTGTCTCATTTAGTAATGTGTGAAGTTAATTAACCATTTGGGTAGAATATTTATTACCCATATGGATTGGATGAGATTCGGCACTGTTACCTTATAATGGAAGATTGGAGTTCCAAAAGATAATCCGACTTATATGAGTAGGTAAATCTCAGGAAGAACTGTATACTGTAACTGTATAAGTATATGTGTGAAAGTAACTAGCAGACTGTTTGAGTACGGAAAATAATTAGACATCAATAGTTGATAATATAACTATCTAAATCACACAACAAAGGCAAAAACACACAGTTAGAAGAACTCTTAGAACACATAGGAGCCCACATGCCTGAAGACTAAAGTCTCGAACAATAAGTTACCAATTATGACATACTACGTTGCCGGCACTTACTGTATTGAGCAACTTTGAGGGCATGGACTAGCCCCCATGCCCTCAAAGTTGCTCAATGTGTTATGGAGCGAGTTATTCTTGAAGTGTCTTTGAGGGATAAACTCCTAAACGATGTTAACTATGTAGAGTGGTAGCTATAGCTCACAGAGCTCACTTTGTGAGCATAGCTCACGGAGTGAACACTTTACTACTTACGTTTTTACTTTGCTTACTTTATTACATTTTTACTTTGCTTACTTTACTACATTTTTACTATGCTAGCATTAAACTATGACTAGACTATCTTCACGCTGTATCCCTGACGGGGTAGTCAGAGAGGACAGATCGCCAGGCTTCGCGATCCATGCATACTTCTTTCGCTTCTTCGAGATTCATCAATCGCTTCATACACGCACGTCTGGGTATCCGAGTACTTTTGACCTTTCCGTTTTTGAGCAATCTGCTCACGTGGTCTTCATATGTAAGTCTCGGCCTACCCTGACCTCTTCTACCTTCTGCTTTCGCACAATATATATTCTTCGTCAATCGCTCCTCACTCATTCGTTGGACGTGTCCAAACCAACGGAGCACGCCCTTTTCCAGCTTAACGCTGACACTTTCATTCAAACCTGCCATATTGCGTATCACTTCGTTACGTATTCGGTCGGCCAAGGTAACGCCGCACGTGTTTCCTTCCTCTTACAATCCCGGGTTCTTCAAGCGGAGCGTGAAGAGGCACATCATTGGGCCGCCAACTTGAGGGACGCTGTCAGTAGTCATGTAGACTAAGAGAGTGCCCCTCGATTCGCTAGATGTCGTCATGGCTTTCCATCAGGCGGACGGCGTCATTTTGGCGAGCTAGAAATAAAAAAAAAAAGAACACAATTTTCGAAGTGATCGCATCTCCACAGCATTCAATTTACTTTCATGCATCTGCTGACATACCCAGGTTTCGCTACCGTAAAGCAAAGTTGGCACTAGCACTGCGTTATGAATCGCCAGTCGTGCTTCTTTTACGATGCTTTGTCGCTTTACTAATTGGGACAAAGCACCGTTAACTCTGTTTCCGGCAGCTACTCGCCGTTCTACATCCGTATAACATCTTCCATCCGCGCTAAACATACTCCCTAAATACACAATTTCATTCACTTGCTCTAGACGTTCCTGGTTTACCCTAATCTCGCATTTAGTTCTTACGTCATCTCTTTCAAATACTAGAACCTTAGTCTTACTTGCATTCAAGCGAAGACCCTTACTTTAACATTAAACTGGCAATGGATTTACCACAATTGTAGGAGAACTGATTGGGAGAGGGCTGCGTGATTGCTTGAATAGAAGTACTGTGGAAGAGTAAAATCACTGTGTACCAGGCACTAAAACTCAACAACTCGAATTGAAAAAAAAAACACCTAACCAATTGCCGCCATATTCTGTGAAAATAGTTAAGTGGGCTATAACAGCTGAATCCCTCTACAAACTACTTCCAGACTAGACACTGATAAGTGGTAGCAAACTTATTTTTGGAAATATTATACTTAAAGGTTTTATATTATTTTGTTAGGATCTTGGCAAATTTGCCGTCTGATTTAGGTTCCGCTCCGATACGACGACTTTACAGGTATGCTATTTCCATATATTTAGTTATCGGTAGCCGATATCTTTAATAACTTATTTCATACATTAACTGTCAATGTCGTTTGATAAAACTTCGGTTTGTAATTCGCGGGACGGGTTAAGTAAAGGGAAGCTATCTCGGGTTAAGTTCCAGTAACCGTCCGTCCTTGTGTTTATCACTTCATCTACCTAGCGCCTGTATTCTAAAGGGGTCCGTATTGGGTTGCATAAATTTTAGAGGCATAACTTAAAACTGCATAAGGTTTTTTGGCATACTCTTCGTTTCGCATAACGTTCAAACAGAATAAATCATTAGGCATACTTTCTTTTCCCATAACTTCTTTATAATAATGATATACCCGCATAAAATGTTTACGCATAATTTTTTTTACAATAACGATTACTAATCATAACATTTATTGGCATCTTAATCACTCTCGCATAAAGATTACAAGTCATACATATAGAATACCATAATGTTAACAAGTACATATTTTTTAAGATTGAAATTGATTAAAAACGTCGACCCACTGATTAAAAATGTAGATACTGGTGCTAATTCTCTTGTTGAAACCACTAAACTAAATTTCTCTAAAATTTTCTTATTTTTATTAAGAGATTGCCAAATTGTTATTACGTTAAACTAAACTTGGTGATATTATAAACAGCACTAAATTTGTATCTGACATCACTAAAATGCCTTTTATGTGATAAAATTCAACAAAACATGTATTTACATGCCGACTAACTTAGTCATTGAACTTTCTGTGTACATTTTTCACTTTTTGTTGAATTTTATCACATATAATGAACTTTAGTGTTGTCAGATACAAATTTAACGTCACACAAAATTTTTACGTTTTCACTAAAATTAGACGTGACCTATTTAGGTGACGTCTAATTTTAATGGGACGTTGATTATTTTAGTAACCGTTTGAAACGTGAAAACTTTTAAAACGTTGTAACGTTAAAAATGTACATAGGCAGTTTAATCACCAAGTTAGTCGGCATGTATTTACATTCGACTGTCTATGTACATATTTCACGTCTTGTTCAATTTTATCACATAAAATGAATTTTAGTGACATCAGATACAAATTAAGTGCTATTTATGATATCACCAACTTTAGTTTGACTTAATAACAGAATAGAATTTGGCCATATCTTAACGAAAAATAGAAAATTTTAGAGAAATTTAGTTTAGTGATCTCAACAACAGAATTAGCACCACTCACACTATACTGAAGTTCAAAATGTCAACACTTCCATATTGAATATATAAATAAAATACACAAAGAAGTAGGTAGATTAAAACGAGCGATTCAGTTCTGGGGCATCAACGGCCGCTGCCGCGGCCCGCTCGCTTCGCTCGCTCGGCTCGCGCTTTGTGGTCACAAGTGATCAAACACTCCTCCTCGCTTCGCTCGTCGTCGTACCTATTTACGACTTTGCTCGAGACTAGTCTAAAATTAATAACACTTAAAATATCGTTTCATATGTTACAGCTTACATGATTATTTACAATGGTGTCTTATCATTTCTTAAGTATTCTTAGTCAAAATTATTATTCATTTTTGATTTTAACAGTTATCCATACCTCCATTATGCGTTTTGTATTTTATAATAAATTATCTTTAGGCGTATAACAATTATGCCCTTTACATGTATGCTGATTAAAATATTGATAAAAAAAAATAGAGTAAGTTAAAGTTATGCCAATAAAACCATTATGCGTTTATAACACTCTGCTTATCATAATTTATGCGAGAAACTTTATGCTGAAGCTGTTATGCCAAACTACATTATGCTGAACAAGATTATGCGATCGAAAGGACTCCCATTCTGAAGGAGTAAATTTTATACAAGTTGTTCAGATATTTATGTATACTAAATTCATGCGATATAAAGAAGCTTGTTACGTAGTATTAGATAACATACAATTAAAGCACAATGTCGTGACGAATATCAATGAGTGAGTAATTACAGCTGATCACAAAACGCGCTATGCACGCGATTTCTCGTCACTAAGTTACTCACTTCACGTTTACACATGTATACTGGAAAGTATTTACCTATGTAAACTGATGTAGTCAACGTTTTGGATTAATAAAAAGTTAGTCTATGAATCCACAAAGAGCAACCCTTATTTTATGCTGAAATTTTGATATGAACGTTCAGTTGTTTTAAAAACCTTGATTGGAAATTTTTTTTTTTAATTTGTTTTTGTTGACCGCATGTTACTGACTTGGGGAGTGGGACGGGCAACCTCCACTTTGGCGATTGGGTTTCATTCCTCTTTCGTGCATGCCCGGGGGCTGCGTCACAGCACCGTCCTAGAGTGACTACGGGGGCAGTGCTTAAGACTACAACTGTTAGTCATTGTTGAAATTTCCGGGTTGATAAACGTATTTTGCGAGAGCGACAGTGATATGGTGGGTCTGTAAGTCGGTAGTTCAGCAGCTTCCGACCTGATCTGTGAATGTATATCAGGATCGAATTTTGACCTATGGCCCGCCGCTAACAGTTTGCAAATGTTGAATTGAAGTTACGAGATCATTTCTCTTTCTTTTCGTTTCTTTCAAATTAATTTCAAGTGTACCTACCTATAAATGTGAATTATGGCTTGCGGGTTTACCGTTCTCTCAGAATCACTGTATACGCTGTATCCAATATTAGTAATAATTATGTTATTGTAGCTAAACGGTTTTACTCACAACTAAATTTCAGCATAGTACGACTAATTTTGGACTTAACAGAGGTCTTTTTTTGAGAGGTGCGTTAAGCTACTTTAGAAGCTGCTAAAAACTAGTCGGGCTATTCAGGACATTTAAACGTAAGTAAATCCGTTTAGTTAGTAATAATGAACAACGCTTGCTATAGTTATTATTCTAAAGTAAGTAATTAGCTTAGAGTTGAATATATAAGTTATTAAGTCTTATTTTCTCTTTAATTACCAATTAATTTCCTCATAACTACTTTGGCGAATCGATCTAGACTGTTAGTAGTTTTTTACTTAGGTATTAAGATGATTGAAGATTCTTACTAGAATTTATAAGGAAAGATGCGTCCTATAGTAGGCATACCTATATATGTATGTACAAAATAAGTAGGTATATGTTTATGTTATTATCCATATGCAGCTCGGTTAGCACCGAAGCCTAACGGAATCTGTGTCGAGACAGGTTCGAAGGCAGTTTATGTCATGTCCATTGTAAAGGTGTAGGTAGGCGATTCTCGGTACCTACATACCTATTAAAATTAACTTGATATCTGTGCATTCTTGTCTCTACGTGAGATAGTTGTATTACATGTATAGACACAATACTAAAACAGAAAATATTGATGGAAAACATGTTTGTGTGTGCATATGCATACATAGGTATATGTACCTACCTACTATGTAACATCGTTGAAAATTGTCTCTAACTCAGTGTTTTGCTAACGATCACTGCGTTTTATTTTATTGATCATCTAATGAAATCTATGAAGCTAACGGAGCTATGAAGCCCAAACTTCGCATGAGGGTTTCTGAAAAGAAACCTAAGAACGTTTTTTTGCGAAATTCTACCCATAAGGGCGAAAATAATGGATAAACGGTTGTAAGGAATAATGTCATTTTCAATGTTAGTAACATGACTTACGTGCTTCTGTTTATGGTTACAAATAAATGGGGGTTTAGTCCACTCTCACAACCTCGACCCCTAAAAAATATTTGTCTATTTGTTTCCACTCAACCCTTAAACATAGTTCACACTCGACCCCCAGGTGGTGAGACGGAATTTTCATACAAAACCAGGCATACCTCGTCCACTTTCAGCCCCTAGTTCGATAAGTACCAAAATATAATAATTTAGTGCAGTGAGGTACAATATATAATTCGTAATTTAATTTAATTTTTAGTTATAATATTTTACAGCTGAAGAGTTTGATTGTTTGGTTGAACGAGCTAATCTCAGAAAGTACCAGTTCGAATTAAATAATTTCCTTTATTTTTGTGATATCATCTGGCTGTATATCATCACGTTACTACCCAGAAGAGTGGAGTAGTATTAATAACTATTAACAAATAGACAAATTTTCATTATTGTTAAACTTATAAATTACGAGGATGTATGATTTAAATGGGTGCTGGGTTTCGAATCATTTCACAAAGGAAGCCGTGGGGCCCAGCTGGTATTATGCATATCTAATATGGCTCAGGGGGAATTGCCTACATACATAAAGTCACGTGTTTACCTCCGAAGGGGTAGGCAGAGGCATATTATAGGTCAATACTTCACCATTTGGATTGCATCATCAAATTAATTAAACACTTCCACTTTCTTGTCGTTGTCGTTGTAAGTGTACATTGGGGTCGAGAGGAAACTACGATTTGTCTGGAAAACTAAAATCCACTCTCGACCCCTAAGGGTCCAAAATAAACTATAGTTAGGGGTTCAGTGGACACTTTAATAAAGGGGTCGAGGGGTCGAGAGTGAACTAAACCTAAATGGGCACATGTATCACGGTTTCGAAAACTCATCTATAACGGAGTAAACCGGGTTGTCCGTTTACATGGGAAATTCTTCATTTCCAAACATAGCCACACCAAATTTCTTATGTATAAAAATAGAAAATGACGTGTTAAGGAATTTTGATAAATTCTACCCTTAATTTTTTGAAATAGGGGATAAATGATTGTATGAAGGTAAATATTTGAAATCTGATAAGGTGCATGAATTAGGGGTGTCGGGTGCAACGGGAGTTCGAACTACGTCACGGGCAAATCTGGGGAGCTGTCTTAATCTATTTCTAAAAGATAAAATCACTCGGTTCACACACAGGAAATCTCTGAAACTAGGTACCGGAGCCACGAAGCTCAAACTTCGCATAGGGTTCCCATTAACACGTAGGTGTCCCCTAAGACGGTTTGATGAACGTATTATTTACCTATCTACGTTAGATGAGCAAATGCCTAGCAAAATGTGATTTATCTGTGTGACCGTTTCGGAATGCTCCTAGTACCTACTTTTTATCCCGGGAAAACATCTCTTTCACACGAGAAAACCTTTTTGGACACTAATCAAACTTCACGTGAGCCGAGCCGCAGGCCATCAACTATTGGAGATACATGTATAACTATGTATACATACGTGAATTGAAAATTGTTTTTGTAGGTCATTCTATAGCCAGACTACTGAATCAATTTAAATGAAACTGCGTGGTTTCTTTGGGAGGGAGCGCGTATCCTACTAATATAATAAACGCGAAAGTTTGTAAGAAGAAATGTAGGCTTGTTTCAATTTCACGCAAGAACTACTGAATGGATTTTGATGAAACTTTACTATAGTATAGCTTAGGTACTCACCAGAAAAACACAAGGGCTACATTTTATCCCGGATATATCCTGTGGGAAATGGGAAAAATACACCATGTCAACTAGTTTTAATAATTTTCATCATTATTAGGACGTGAGCGAGTTAGTGCGAGCAAGTACTTGATCTCTGATTTTCCGGAACGTCTACAGTATGGTGATCTTCAAAAGGGTATTTGCAGAGTCGGCAGTTTGAGAGTAGTACCTTTGATGTTACAAACGTGTATAGGTGGCCACTTTTAATTGTAATTTGTAATTGCACACTGGGTAATTGTATTAAAAGATTGAAATATGAAGCTTGCAGCTAACGAGATTTTCACCAGCTTACTTGAGCAAGCCGGTGATGCGGTATGTATATAATTTCATTAAGTTAGTAAAACTAGAGGACTCGGTTAACCACAAAGCTTAAGAAACTAGAAAAGGAAAGTTGTACCATGGCTTCGGACAAATGTTTGCTGAACGTGCTTATCGGACGCGAGTAAAAATTAACATCACGCGTTTTTTTAGAAAAGAACCTTCTGCTTAAGAATATCTACCTGAAAGGTGATCGAAGATATTCTGTGTTTTAGCGGCATGGTAAAATATCTTTCTATCTTATTCTATCGCCATTCACACACACATACCTTCTCGAAGACGATAAACAAATTAGTTTTTATTCGGAGACTGGCAGATTTAAGATATTAAATATTCTTCAAATGAAATATATAATGTCAACTAACTCTGCACCGTGGCTTCGCATTTTTCATACTTTGGAAGCCCGTTGATGCGTTAATTTTTTTAGGTTGCAGCTCGAAGACATAAATGGTACAAAATTTGTCGATAAATGGGCTATCTGACTTTAATATGATTAACAAATTGGAACTGGTAATGCCTTTTTTTTTAACGTGTGGAAATCCCCTCGGATGTCATGCCGGACTCGAAGCGGCTAAAACCACACAGTCCCCGCCTAACTGTCTATTGCCGGACGCCCCGGGTAACTCCTCGGAAAGATGTCCCAGAGCTCCCGGCAGACTTTGGCTACCATGGGGTTCGGGTGTTATCCCGCTTCTTTGGGGGGTTGGTTCGGGTGAACTGGTAATGCCTGAGATTAGCGGATTCAACCAAATAAACAAATTCTTCAGCTTTATTGAACGAGCGATCGTAGTGTATTTTTTAATACCAGGTAATGTAATATTCTCTTATTAAATTTACTAACTTATTAAATTTATTTTTTAATTTTTTTCCAAATTCGGAGAGAACGTTTAGTAACCATTCTATATAAATTAGGAAACGTTAAAACAATCAGACTATGCAAAAGTTCGATTTAAAATCGGTAAAAAAATGAAAAAAATAATTTCTATGAGGACTGAGTAAATCGCTGGCGAGGTCTACTACTTCCCTCTCGGAATTCCTGGTGCTCGTACTAAATAACTCCTCGGAAAGATGTCCCAGAACCACACATACGGCTACTATGTGCGATTGCCTAATTAAAACCAAAAAACCTTATTACAACCGGGAGAGGAGGCTATGTGGTATAAGGGCCCCCCCTAGATCTCCGGGACCCAAGCGAACTCACCATACAGTGGTGCACCTGTTGACTAATAGACAAGCCACCAGCGCCGATACGAGTTTGGGAGACTAGACGGCAGTCGCCCTCACCAATATCAAAAGCCAAATAAAAGTGCGAATACATTGAAATCAAGAAATAAGAGGTAGTGTATGTGTGGTGATTCTTGTACCAATTATCTGTAACGGGTCTACCACCATTTGATTTAAGTTTGACCTACGAAGTATCACTCCTTCCACTTCCATAGCCTTTAGTCTAATGTATAGAGACGGATCCACATCCAGGTTTAATGGAAGTGTACCAGCAAAGATCCTTATTGTTTCGAAATTGAAAAAGACTGCGCTGCGTACGACCTTTGGCCTATATACCATACATAAAACCAAAGCTTGTCAATTGTGAAACAAGTATAGTTGTAGAATAAGATCTTCTTTCTACATTTCTATCTTACTCGTATTACGAAGAAAACTCGGAACCTATTTATACACGAAGCGGTTGACCGAGATTTACTATAAGTAATTTAATTATTAAGTCCTGGACAACATCATACATAACATAATAATTTAGCTTATCATTTACAACAAGTAAAATAAATAAATAAAATAAATAAATATCGTTAGGACAACTCACACAACGCCATCTGATTCCAAAATTACCAGAGAAAACTGATAAACATATTTATATATTTCTAAATACACACATATTATAGCTAAATAACACCCAGACACAGAATAAACCACCGTGATCACCACACAAAGTTTTATTCTGGGTAAGAATCGAAGTCAAATCCACGACCTTTTGCGTAGCAGTCGGATACACTCCCATCGCGCCACAGAGGCAGTCAATATTTTGTTCTAGCTACCTAATATGAAAAAAAAAACAAATGTTCTAGAATATGTACATATACACAAAAGAAAGTGAAAGAACATACCTAAATAGGCTAAATTAAATGCAAAACACCGTAATATCATTCCCGTCAAGTATAAAGTGCGTTAGTGATTCGGCGCACGCGTCGCTTTCACTGCGGCCGTCCATTGTATCCTGGTACCTCGGGTGTTGAACATTACCAGTAGGCCTCACATCCCACTGATTTTCAAATAAAAGTAAATATGTAGTTATTTATTTGCATTGTTTTGTTGCTATATGTGAAATTCAAACAAATACAGTATTTTACCCATTGTAGGTACAGTGTACATATCTTTTTTGGGTAGGTATATATATACCAAAAACAATGAATTTAGGTACCAAATAAAGTGAATTCAGAAATGCAAAACGAGTATACTGCATTATTCTGCATTTCATTAATCCTTACGCGATGCACAGTATTTACGTCACTTTACCGGGCAATCTTCGAATTCTTCGACACCCAGAAACGGCTTTTTGGCAGTTTTCTACTTTTTAGTCCCTTCACCTTAATTCTATAGACAGCTTTACTTTATTCTGCAGTACCTATATGTAATTTTAGTTTCTGTCATTGCACCATAATATAAAATCCTACAGAAACGTGAAAGTTTGTTATTATGTATAGATGTAGGTTTGTTACTCTTTCACCCAAAAACTATAAAAAAAAACCTAATTTAAATTATCTTCATGCTATATCCCAGACGGCGTAGTCTGAGAGGACAGATCACCAAGCATCGCGATCCATGCATACTTCTTTCGCTTCCTGTAGATTCATTAATCGCTTCATACATGCACGTCTGGGTATCCGAGTACTTCTGACTTTTCCGTTTTTGAGCAATATACTTACGTGGTCTTCATATGTAAGTCTCGGCGTACCCAGACTACTTAATGAAATTTTGATGAAATTTTACAATAATATACACTTATAACTTTACAATATTCTTACACATCAGCATAACACATAGGTTTCTTTTTATCCTAAGGTTTAGTTCCCGTGGGTACCTGGTGTTCTAGTCTAGCGGGGAGTAATGTGTTACTGCCCAGGAGTTCAGAAAATCTCAACTTAAACAGAGTTGCCAAATCTCAACTCTGATATAGTTCTTACTTCTAAGCAAGATGTTCGGGGGTAGCAGTATCGTTACACCGGAGAAGTCTGCTCCGACACTGACATGTTGATTAGCAACACTGGTGAACCTAACCTCTCATACCGGTGTTGCCATCTGTCGTCTAACAGACTTATCACATATCTGAGAATTGTATGTAGTGTAGAGTCACCGTCTGCCAAAACTTTGATAACATGGTATAAAAATTGCAGACCCTGCCTTCATCAATATCTCAAGTTACTCAGTTTAACCTAACGAGCCCATTTCGTAGCATATTTTGTCCTATTTTATACACGAGTACTACGAGTTCCATTTCCTATTATATTAAAATTCTCAAACGGCCTCTGCCTTATAAAACAGTGTATCCCCTTGTAAGCCTTCCTAAAGACCATACAGAAAAAACATACATATTCACGTAACAAAATAAATAGATAACCGGGAAATAATATTTTATTTTGATTTGCTCTTGATTTTTAACACGAGGAGACCGTGACGTGCATGTATGGAATGATTAATGAATCTGCAGAAAGCGAAAGAAGTATGCTTGGATCACGAAGCTTGGCGATCTGTCCTCTCTGACTATCCCGTCGTGGATACAGCGTGAAGATCAAAATCATTTTTCAAAAATAAAAGAATTCTAAAATAATTGAAAATTGGTCATTAAAAAAAAATTTCGACCAACCATTAATAAGTTTCTATGTTACGAAGACGACACTAGGAGCGATTTCCTTAAAAAAAATGTTCAACCTAATTTACATACATGGAAACTGAAAGTATTGTAGATTATGGTAGAATTTCATGAAACCACCACTAATTAACAAGTTGTTTAAAAGAACACTTTTTAGCGAAAGTGTACTTAATTTCAAAAATGATTTGATTCAGAAGGAAAATTTGGTACGCTGCGTATGAATGAAGACTTGATCTTAGCCAGTTTTCCATAAAAAGTCATTGAGGTCAAGTATTTCGTACACATAAATAAAGAGGATGGTTAAAATATTAAATTAGCTCGTCTTTATTCCTGCCGAAACAGTCGGTGGTATTTTAACGAGGTACTGTCGTGGTCAAAATTGACAAAAAAGCTCACTACCGCTCTAATTGGATAAAAATCATGTTTTCAATATTCCGTAACTATGTATATACAGTAATGAGATGAAAACTTGTATAAAATTATTTTATGAAATCTCGGTAATGTATTTTCAAAAACATATTGAATATTTTCAGAGAAATTATAAAAAATAAAGATTAAATATTTAGGTATTTGCCACAATAATTTTGAACGTAATTAGTGTTTCTCTAAGAAGCTGGTGTGCGGAGGCGGTAGATTACACTTTAAGAACAATTTTTACTCTACAAATATTATAATGATGAGAAATTTTGATACCCCGCATTTACACACAGAATTTATTCTAGGATAAAGATCCTGCGAGAAACGGGTACTGTAAAACTGTATTACAAACGTTGTAATTGTACAAAAGGTTTAGTTGTAAATTTTACTAGTACTTACCACTATTAAATTAGGGATAACTTTAGGACATTGATTAATTAAACATCAAACCCATTTATTGTGGCTCAAAGATCACACTTAAAAAAGTAGCACCCTTAAAAGTAGGCCTGTCACCACGGCCGAGTAACATAGGTTATATTGGATTTTCAAAAAGCTTAGGGTTCCGATCTCGAATAGCAAAACTGCACCGCGCGGGCGAAGGTGCGGGCACTAGCTAGTTAATCTATACTAATATTGTAAAGCGAAGAAATTCTCCCTCTCGAGATTCACAGTCAATGGCAAGGCGCAGCAAGGGCGCCGCTGACTTGTGATGACCGTATGCCGGAGGACAGAGGGAGGCTGCTCGCCGTTCTTACACATGCAAGCCTTAGATGGTGGCATGGCGTGATAGCTACACGCACGCCCTTCACCCCCTCAACGAAGTGGGACGGCACCCGAGCCCTCCCCAAATAAATGGGATGACACCTGAAAACCCTAAGGAAGCGGGATAAAACCGTACAAGAAGAAATGGGAACATTTCACATTTACAACACAAAAAACGACAAAGCCAAGGCCGCGTAAACTGATAAAGTCTGTCAGGACCCACCCACCCGAGGCTCTCCCGAGACTCCTGCCTGCCCACAGTCAGATGGAAGGGCACCATGTGGTTATAGTTGATAGGAGTCCGGCATAGTATCCATAAGGACTTCCACTTGTAAAAAAAATTGTTTGATTGAACATCTTGAACAAAAACACTTGTACTGTTCCACTTATTTACTATTTAAACCTGACCGGTTTCGCCTTACGGCATTTTAAATAGTAAATAAATGGAACCGTACAAGTGTTTTTATTCAAGATGTGTAGCAAGTTCCACCAAGTGCCATCAATCAACAGCATAAACAGTCTGATTGGTTGAACGCGCTAATCTGAGGAACTACTTGTTCTTAATTATTAATGCGCTGGATAGTGCATTTATATCATCACGCTACAACACAGGAAAACCGACCTCTAATAAATGTCAACAAATCGGGCAAACTTTCATACATAATTGTAACTTTAACAAACAACAGTATCAAATGGGTACTGCGGGGTCCGAAGTATAGGTATTTCACGGGCGAAGCTTCTATGGATACGAAAGTAATATAAGGCATCACAGATATTTGTGCAACATTATACCTTTCCCAAATTAGATTTTTTTTTATATTGTGGGACACTTTTCACACACCGCCATCTAGCCCAAAGTAAGCTAATACTAGCTTGTGTTATGGGATCTAGATAACTGATAAACATACTTATATATTTCTAAATACATACATATTATAGATAATAACACCCAGACACAGAATAAACCATCGTGCTCATCACACAAAGTTTTATCCTGGGTGGGAATCGAACCCACGACCTCTTGCGTAGCAGTCGGATGCACTCCCACCGCGCCACAGAGGCAGTCAAAATTGTCAGAGTAAGTACTCTTAGTGCGTAATCAGTGATCTTAATGTGGGGATACCTAATGGCGATATCACTGATCGGTGAAGTTGAGTGTATTATAAAGTGCCCAGAGTACAAAGCCCAAGGCGAAGCAAAGTATGAACGATTTACGAATAACTACATTATCTTCCAAAACGTCATGATCTAAACCAGGTGGTTGCGGGCTGTGTAAGAAATATTTATCGATTTCAGTCTTTTTCTTCCATAGAAAATACAATTGTAGGTTGGTTGATACTTGATATAGCACGGAATATTGCTTTTCTTGCTCCCAACAACCAACATTCATTCCTTTCTCCGTGGTTGATAGTAATCTTGCTAATATTATACTCGTAAGTTTGTGAAGATACTTAATCAATACTCATCATGACTCTAAATTCTGCCGGACCGGATAAGCTAGTGGAGGGCGCTGGATCCGGATGGGGGCAGGAGGTTGCCCATTTGTGATCTAAAAGCTAATGGTGTTTGTTACTTCTACAATCTAAAACGGCTGGATCAATATGTATAGAATTTGGTGTGGGAGTACCTGACGCCCTAAATTGGCATATAGGTTACTTCTCATCCTGAGAACAGGTTCCTCTGGAAAGCGGGTACAGGAAAACTTAACCATGCGAACGAAGATGTGTTCGTTCTATGGTCAATCAATAAAATTGACCTGAGATAGTCCACTGCTGGATGTACTTACTCAGTGTCATGTCACTTATTCAGTCCATTATAGACTATGCTGATGCCTGCTACTTAGATGCCACAGAGGAGCTGTTTGATAAACTTGAGAGGCTGCAAAATTTGTGCATTCGTTTTATTTATAACCTAAGAAAGTATGACCATGTTTCACATTTTCGCCAAGAACTGAAGTGGCTCCCAATCCGCCTTCACAGGAACACTCGTATACTCTGTCTCCTCTTCAATATACTGTTTAACCCAAAATCCCCGTCCTACCTGAGAGAGCGGTTCTCATTTAAACGATCTCCTGATGCTCCTTGCAGGTCCCACCTTCGCTCCATTAACTTCCCATCCCACAAATCTGACTTCTACTCCTATTCTTTTTCAGTTCATGCGGTGAGGCTGTGGAATTCTCTGCCGCCAAATATAAGAGAGGTTAATACTGTCGTGAATTTTAACAATTAATCTTTCACACTTCTACCTTTTTCAATTATTTTAGTTTATGCTCTCCTCTCGGCGGCCTGCTGGAAGAGATTTCTTTTAGAAATACGCAGTGCCATTGTACTCTTTTTTATAATTGTTTCTTTATAAAATATGTGTTTCTTTATAAAACTGTTAAATTAAAATGTAGGGCTTTCCCAATAATCGCCGTAAAACAAAACTTTGACTTGTTGAGTTTCTTTGTTGATGTGGTAGAAAATTCCGCACTTCCATAACTATTTTATATATAATAATAATGTAATAATAATGTTTATTTTTTCTCTTTCACAAAGGTTAAACTTAAGACTACCAACAGTACACACAATTAATTCTATTTTATTTCAAAACAATACATTTCCTTTTTTTTTTATATCTGTCTATATGTATGTATATACAGTTACTATTTCGTTGGGTGCAGTCGACCTCATCTGCTAACACTGCACCAGCTGACTGTCAGACCAGGCAACGAAGCAGGCCGTGTCCGTTGATGAAAATCAAAAGCCAAACAATAGCAGCTCCTAGTAGCTAAATAACAGTGGACCCTCGGCTTTAAATTTATAGGTTTGGAAGCAACTGAGAATACCTAAAGTCATCTTTAAGGTATTCCCAGTTGCTTGGAAGCCAAAGATAAAAAGAAGAAGAGACGGTTACTACACAGTAATAATAAATAATAATAATAATGTTTATTGATCAAAGAATAAAAGTACATACGTTTTTTAAATACATTGACCTCCACACTAAGATCCCCTGTGTCGTAGCAATAGTAACGTACAGTAAAATACTTTATATCTTATTGATTCTAGGCACAATGTGGTGTACTATTGCTGATGGTGCTAGTCAGAACCGCGACTGCCCGCTCCTTCACTTCAGATCTTCTCATGGTGGGCAATGCACCGATTAACCAAATCGCCAACATAACCTGTGAGTATTCTTTTAGTAAACCACTAACCTTTCTTAATAATCCTCTTAATAATCCCTCGAAAAAAGAGACGCTCTAAATCCTTAGGTACAGTGGAGCAGGGGGCCCGAGTCTACTATTTTCCAATAGAAAGCCCTTCTAGTTCTGTTCTATAGCGATTATTCCAAAACTAAGTAGTCTACTAAAACTATTATATATTTCACAATCACACTTCTCAAGCTGCAGAAAAGAGAAAAAATAGCTGTTTTAAGCTATCACAATATTAATATAGACTACCTAAATGCAAATTTAGAGCTAGTTATAGGCGCTACATGTGTTAAGTAATAACATTCTATCGGCAAGACAACAGAATTCTATTAGAGTGCAATTGTAATAGTAGACTACGAAAACTGTAATTTTGTTATTATTCGTCATGACTTTTCCCATCAAGTGTTTACAAACCCTACCTGGATATGGAGCTTGGGATCCACTTTTATTGGGATGCTAGGAGCAGCTATTGTTTGCCTTTTAATTTCAGGCATTGATGGGAAAGACTGCCACCGAATACGCAACCCCGTAAGGTCACCTGTCCTTATCTTCTTTTAATAGTGAAGTACCTCCGTACAATATTGGCCACTGTAATACAATGTCACGATTTCGAGAGAAAAATAATATTACCGACTACATTTTAACGACCCTGTTTGTGACGAATTGCAATAGTTGCGGTGTTTTTTCATTTAATGCTATCCTTTCTTATCTTAGAATTATTTACCAACAAAAATCCCTTCTTTCTATCCTAGTTTCTTTGAGTGGGACAAGAAAAAGCTATGACAAATTGATGATCACTACCATAGCGTCGGCGGCTACGGTAGGGGGCATTCTTTGAGCTTCACGGTAACTTACTGAACCGATATAGCATCAGTACAGTAAGTTGCGGTGCTCAAAGGATGCCCTTATTGGGCGAGTTATAAATGAACAAAGTATTTGTCGTTTGATACCATTTGCTGAGCTGCAGTCAGAAAAGTAATTAAAAAAATGTACGGCATCACCCGGCCTGGTGGTGTGGTGGATCAAAAAGGTTACAGCGTATTTGTCATAATGTAGCTAATACGCAGTAAGTGAATTGTAATATATTGCAATATATTCCTAGGTGTCTCACAATTATACACTCGTGTGTGTCCTCACATTGCGACTGTGATGGACCCTATTATAACCCGCATGCTTGACGGGCTTATGGTACCAGATTTTGTTTTAGTTCTGTCGGGTCTAGGTACGGTTTTAAACCTTGTCTACGTCCGGTCGTCAGTTAGTTATGGGATAATATGAAGTTTATTAAAGACGCCGGGTGTGCGCACGGTGCGGTAGTAGAAGGAGGCATTACAGCCAGGTACAAACAGTGCTCGTGAACAAGCTTAGCCGGCAAAACGTTTCGTTAACAAGCGCCCTTAGTCAGCAGATATATTTCATGCAGGTGAGGAGGTTTGGGCCCCGGAGATATCAATATGAGAAAATTTCAACGAAATTACATATTTTTTAAATTACATACTTTTAGGTTTAAATATTATTTCCAGGGAAAGACCCATTTGTGAGAAAACAAAAAGTTACACGAGTGGAGTTGTGGGCGTACTCTAGTGAGACATAAACTTGAGGCATAATAGTAATATATCAATTTTAAATTACAGATGGAGTTCACAATATGAATCCAGGCAGTCTGACATCTATATTTTCACCGCGTATGGATTTTGAACAATGGAAGCCTTTAACTGGTCGAGGGGATCCTCTTCGTAATGATCCAACTTATGACTATGAACCACCTGTTCTCGACAGAGTGCATTATTGGGCTGATGATACTCGACTAGAAAGAGAACATTCTCCTGAAAGAAAATCTGAAGTGTTAATGTTAGGGGTTACTTCTCGAAAACCTAGTGTAACTTCTCACCAACCACCATTACCATCCTCACCCCCGAAGCGTCAAATGCATCGCCCTCTTACAAATAGGTATGAAGACTTTACGTACAAAATTAGCGAACATTATCCTATGACAATATTGGTTCCCCCGCCACCGCCACCTACTGGACACCAACCAGTACTCTTTGTATTCTCCGACAGCAAATTGCAAAACGCTAATAAAATACAATCCCAAATAAAACCCTCACCTAGTCACCCCACAGTTACTACCACCGATTCGCCTACAATTTCAGAACATTTATCATCGTTCTACGCTTTGCAAGAATCGAATTTAATTTATCAGTCTTCAACAACCCAGAACTGGGTTTCAAATAAAAATGAAACAAAACCTGTTGCTAATAACGCAATAACTAGTGATTATGCTGGTTGGGGACCGACGACACCAGTTGATGACGTGGATTCAGCTAATGATACTCATAATTATATATCTGGTCTTAAAGATCAGATAGAATTTTCAAATCATCCATACAAATTTTACAAACCAATGTCATTTGAGGCCCCACTGCCAACAAAGAATATATCTGGTTCCTTAATAACTGAATCTACCTTTCTACCAACTATCTTACCCCCAACTATAGAAACAGAAACGTCAACATCGACTACTCAAGTATCTGTGCCCACAGAACGTACTACTGAGGTATTAGATCTTCCTACGGAAAGGCCACAAGCGGAAACTACTGACAAAAATAAGAATATGTATTACCAACAAACTCCTATTCCTACTACTGTTACTAAATCACAGACAAGCATGCTCGATATGCTCAGACCGATGATGTCTATGCCTCTGGTTAACGGTCCAGAAAGACCTGAAGATAGTCTATATGCACATGCATCCGACAATATCCAAGTTTTTAATGAACCTACTGAGGATTTACAAATCGAAACTATGCAGACTATGCAGCCACCACCACCAACTGAACATTCAGAAAGTTCAAGCATCGGCCATAAACAACAGTTCCATGTAAATTCTCCGCTTTCTAATAAAAATCCCGCACTATACACACACGGACCTTATTTACACGGTCATTTTACAACCCCAATTGCCACAACCATTATAGAGGCGTTTGCTGAAAACGTTAAATCTACTACAGAGATGTCGGCAGGGCCAATGTACTTAATAATACAAGGACACTCTAAAGTTAAAACGTATGGTTCTAAAGAAAAAGTGCCTGAAAATAAAAACTCCATTAGAAATGATGCATCTAAGCCTTTGGAAACAAATGAAGTTAAACATCTTCATCCAGTTTCGAAAAAATCTGCCAAGAAATTAAGTTTAAGTGAAACTAATCGAAAGGGTAAGGCTAAAAATCTTAGTACACTAGTAAATATGGGTGTTGGATCAATAGAAATACAAGAGACTGATCTTGGAATTAAATATGATGTCAGTGATGGTAGTGATGTACCGATAGAAATTTATAGAAAAGGCATTGTAGACAATGATGATAACCATTATCCCTCAGCTCAAAAACATAATCATGAAACGCGTACAAAGCGGCAAATAGATCTTGAAGATTTATTACCCTTCGATGAAGATGATATAGAAGAGTACATATATAAGTTTTTAGAAAGTAAGAAAAATGAGACTAGTATTACTGGACTAATCGCGCAAGCTGTAACCAGTGATGCAGCATCGGCTGTGGACGAAATAGAGAACGAAGACGATATATTAGACGAAGAAAGGTGAATAACGTGCCTCACAAATCTCCAATAGGATAAAACATAGCGCAATACCAAAAAAGATTTTGGTGCATAATATTGGAACAACGATTACAATACCACCGATGGATCAACTTTTAAATATGTTTATTTTGCACCTTAATAAAAGCACGTTTTAGAATTATACAAAAAAAGAAAATTTTGACCCACCGGGACGAGCGTAGCTATATTTATCAAGATAGAAGAGTTCGGACACAGGTTTTGTACCGGATATCGTTAAGAGTTGAACAAATGACAGTTTATTTTGGTTTATATATTATAGTAAAATATTGTAGTCTATCTACCTATACCGGTTATTTTCGTAACAAATTTAAATATATTATTTTAGCATAAATTATGCAAAATAACTTTTCATCGGAGTCGCAAGTACAAAAAGTTAGATACCAATTCATAATAGTTTTAGTAGTCTTGTTTTGGTAGTGACACAAATAATTTTTTTGATAAAGATATTAATGATTGTTCAAGAGTACAACATGGGTAAGGCCAATATTCATCCAAATTGCCAGTGATGGTCTGTTAAAAAAATAAAATAATATTCGTATAAAATTTGTTGCTTGTGTGATCATAGCGTAGAAATATTTAAGTAGAAATAAGTATTCAATATTTAATGAGACTATTTCGTACCTATTTAGTGAATGTATTTATTTTAATTGTAAGCTTTATTTTATATGAAAATAATAATATTTTTACATGAATTAACATTTTTATTTTCTTTACTGCAACCTAGAGTGGTTTGATTTTATTGAGTAGGTAGTCTGCTGGTGAGTTGTAATACCCCATTTACAATCTGGCACAAGCCACGAGACGAGCCGCGAGCTCGAACTTAAGGGCCGAATTTTAGAACGTTACTCAATACTCAAGAAACACTAAAGAGTAGTATTTTAAGGCAAAAACTAGTCTCAAGCGTTTCTTGAATATTGAGTAACGTTCTAAAATACGGCCCTATATGTCCCATAATACTGCGTTAACACTCGCAGCTCGCGGCTCGTCTCGCAGCTCGTTTCGTGACTCGCGCGAGAATGTAAATGGGGTATAATTTATTTTTTTTACTTAATTGAGTTAGGTAATTTATGTTCCACTCTATGATCAAGTGTGTGTACAACATTTAGATGAAGGCCGTAGAAGACCAGAAGAGTACACTATGACAAGACAGTGTGTACATCTATTTTTTGTAGTTGTACGAGAGATGCAAAGGTGTGTCATGCATTCTACCCATAGACCGTTAGATGCTCTAAGATTCTACCCGTTGTACTTTGGTAGTAATAGAGGTACGGGGGGGCATTGTCCAGGATTTAAAGTATTAAATTCCATTCAGCAACTTTTGCATCAAAGATTAACAAAAATATTTTCATACAAACTTTCACGTTTAGGCATAATACTAGTGCACTACAAAAAATAGATGTGATGTCACTGGACGTTTTTAGCTTCACCGCGCAGACGGAGCCGCGGGCATTAGCTAGTATTAAAATCAAATCAATGCCTATAAGTACTAACATGCAGCTAGCATTGATGTTCATCGATCTACTTCTACTTCTGACAAAATAAGACCATAAAGAAAAAGATCACGGTTTCAAATACCACGATAGGTGTTTCTTTTCACTAAGATTAATTGGGTAGGATAGTAATTACTTCTTAAATAAAAATTTATCCTTGCCTTAAAAAAGTTGGTACTTTCCAAAATGTATGTACCAGTCTCAAAATTAGGATTCAGGGTTCTTTTTAGACTCAAATTAGATAAATTGACCGAATGGACCGATTGTATCGGTAAAGAAGTCTGAGAAACTATAACGCTCTTGAATGCTCCAATATGAAACTTATTCAGTATCACAGATAATATAATAGTAATATAGAACTCATAGCTTAAGCGAACCGGAAAAAACAACACAACATTAATATGTAACGAATTTTTACATAAATCTTTTTTAGTAAGTAGTGTTATAATACTTACAAAAAGGATTTACTATATTAAAAAAAAAAGAATTCTGTATAGCATTTTGGAAAAGCATTCATTTTTCTAATGATATGGGTTTAGTTAGATCTACGACAACAAAAAAAGCATCTCTAAGCAGCGGACGCGGCCCACTAACACACACAGTTCTTACCAACCTTTTCGTAGAAATAGACAGACACCTAAGATAAAGTGAAAGCTGCTTATAAACCCATAAAGTCACATTTATTGCGATCCAGTGTAACCTATAAGGAGTCTTCTATGATGGAGGGTCAACGGTATAGATAAGTATAACAACTGATATATAGTAATCTACAAGTAAACACGAACATTTAATACTTTTAAAGCCACACACCTAATATAAATAGTATAAGTGTAGGAATAATGTTTTCAGGTATGTTTCTTGACAGTTTTATGAGGGATTTGAACGTAGTTGGAACAATGGAAGACGCCGAGTTGCACCAGTCAGCTTGACATAGACACACTTTGTAGTCAGCATCCGGATGCCTGAAACAAATTACCAAGTATGCAGTAAACGTAATTAAGTAATTAGGTACTTATATAACATCGTGAATACCTCTAAAATAAAACATACTTCTATACTAGTATAAAGTTTGTTTATTTGGTCGAACGCGCTAATCTCCGAACTATTGGTTCGAATTGAATAATTATTATTCTGTTGGATAGCCTATTTATTGAGGAAGGCTAATAGGCTATATATCATCATTCCTCACTACACAGGTGAGCGGAGCCTTAATCATAAATGACAACAAATTGGCCAAATTTTCAAACACTATGCACATTATTGTAAGTATAATTAGTAAATGTCGGGATTAAATGGAGGTATCCTAAAAAGAACAAATACTTATAGGAGTTAGTATTTTTACTAATTCTTAGTATACTTTAATAAAATCTGTCTCAGTACACTTGCTAGTAAAGAACACAATCGGTCAAGGACTACATCCCACTTTTATTGGCTACTAGAAGCAGTTGCGATTTGGTATTTTATTTTGAGGCATTCTAGGAGGCGGCTGTCGTTTGACCTTCTAACCCAATAAGTTGTCATCAGGTGAAAAATTGGCAAACGAGGTTTATTTGGGCTCCGAAGATCTTGTTAGGCCAATGGGGCCCCAGTGCATATTATTACTATATATTTAAGGTAAAATTGTGTTTGTTCAATATTTGTTCAGGACAAATAATGCATATGCTGAATAGTGGGCAAATATGTATGCCCCCGCCACTTCTACAATTTTACTACGAAAATAGATGGGGGTAAATTAGATGGGGTATCCCATCTAATTTCGGCAATTAAGGCAAAGGAAAGCAAGTTAAAGCTAGATATTATTAGCTTAGGTCCCGTGACTTAGGGCGGTTTAATGTAAGTTAAATAGACCTATTCTTCAAAAATACTTTCATACATATATACATACATATTGTCACGCCTTTATCCCCGACGTGGTAGGCAGAGGCATACCATACGCCCAAATTTCACCGTATGCATTTTGTCTCCCGTAACAGGTGGTGTCGTTGCGATTTGCCGTATTGAAATGGACAGACGCAGGCTGTAGCGAGTGTAGCGACCTGCTGTTAATATTTTTTAAGTCGCCCATAGGACTTTGAACTGGGCTTAACGACTGCCATTTTACTGGCATCCGGGACCACAGCTTAACGTGCCTCCCGAAGCACGGAAATACTTTCTTAGTGAATGTTTATATCATACTGCCTCGTTGGCGCGGTGGTAGTGTATCCGACTGCTTCGCAAGAGATCGTGGATTCGATTCCCACTCAGGATAAAACTTTGTGTGATGAGCACGGTGGTTTATTCTATGTTTGGGTGTTATTTATCCATAATATGTATGTATTTAGAAATATATAAGTATGTTTATCAGTTATCTGGTTACCATAGTACAAGCTTTGCTTAGTTTGGAATCAGATGGCGTTGTGTGAGTTGTCCCAACAATATTTATTTATTTATTATTTTATAATAACTTTCAATATATTTGTCAAATCTAAGGCAAATTCATTCAGCTGATAAAAAACGAGATTCTATTCCTAACTCTTTGATTAGGAAATCCTCACAAAAAAGGTGAGGATACTTTACTCCTCGTAAAGGGGTATTGAGAGTAAATTCGGACGAAATTAAACTTTTTAATCGCACACTATCCAACATGGCATTGGTGAAACAAGTGTCAGAGCAAAAATTGCGTTAGCAATACATTTTCTAAACTGTTTACACCCGGTCTAAAGCTAAATGTTGCGAAGTACTTATCCAAAGAACACACGAACAAAGGACGATCGTAACAGCAATATTAGAGACCGGGTGTACCCACCGGTCTAGTGAAGGGTATGGGACCAGCTACAGTTGGTCAGTACTTCGACGACACGAGCATGCGTATTATATCAGATATAGGGTCCATAGAAATACGGCAGGATGAAGTTCTTAAACTGCTGAAAAACATCAATCTTGATAAGAGTGCTGGTCCGGACAATATACCCCCGATCTTAGTAGTGAGATGTGCAGTCAGTCTTGTCCTACCACTTTCTTTATTATACAAACGATCCCTTAGTGAGGGTGTAATGCCTAATATATGGAAATCAGCCTTTATTACACCAATTCACAAAAAGGGTCCCAAGAACATGGTTGAAAATTATAGACCCATTTCAAAACTGTGTATATTTGCAAAAATTTTTGAAAGAATAATTTACAGACTAGTATATAGCTCTCTCAAACATAGTTTGAGTGAAAACCAACACGGCTTTTTAAGTGGTCGATCCACTACTACAAACCTCCTTGCCTGCAGTGATTATATTTCTAGATATATGGACAGGAGACATCAAGACACATCGAATTGATCAAGAACTGCTTCTACGTAAGCTGTTAGCGGCTGGCATTAGGGGTAATCTTTTTAGATGGTTCTCTTCCTATGTATGGAATAGATGCCAAATCGTCGTTCTTAATGGGTTCAAATCAAGAGCGTCCGTTGCTCCATCTGGAATTCCACAAGGTTCCTTATTAACGCCGTTATTGTTTACCATCTTTGTAAACGACATCTCTGAATGTTTTGTTTACTCAAAGATTCTTCTGTATGCCGACGATATGAAAATCTTATGTCCCATCACTACGGCAGAAGACGCTTTGGCACTTCAGGCGGATATTGATAGTTTCGAAGATTATTGCAGACTTAACTAATTAGATCTTAACATATCCAAATGCTATATGTAGTGATCCCTTTTATACCTAAGGAAACTAGGTAACTTTAACACTGGCTCACTACTACACACAGCTACGAGCGCAGGCGCACGTCTAACCAACACCGTATCTACACACGACTCCCAGATTGACAGCTACCCCCTCTGCTTGTATATATGAGACAGTGTATTATATCTATTGTATAGATACAAACACTACATCCCTTCCTTTACAACATTTTTTTATAAATATATTAATGTTACATGATCAACTTAATCAATTTTGATAATATTATAAAGAAGAATTTATTATTTCAATTTGTCGTTTTATTTTCTTTGGTTATTTGATTCTCATTTCCACT
This sequence comes from Thumatha senex, assembly GCA_948477245.1. NCBI lineage: Eukaryota > Metazoa > Arthropoda > Insecta > Lepidoptera > Erebidae > Thumatha > Thumatha senex. Next base: position 14,367,371 of record OX419731.1, on the reverse strand, counting down.
GGTTTCGTCTTCTACAGATTTCCATTGTCCTTCCACCCGCTTAAGATGAATTACATTCCTTCGTAATCTTTGTCCAGTTTCTGTATTCCTTATTGTAACATCGCCTCCAACTGACTGTTCCACTATGTGTGGTGTAGGATTGAAAGTTGTTGAGAGCTTATTTGTCTTTTCTATTTCTTTAACATATACCTTTTCACCATCCATTAGTTCAGGGTCTTCCGCTCTTCTTTTCCAGTCTCCATATTCCTTTCCTTTTTCCTTTTGCATTCTATCTCGATCTTTAACTTCAGTGTCATTATCCGAATTATTTATCTCTTTTAACATAGGGATTTTGTCCGTGTTTAGTCTCTTGAAAAAAAGTTCTGAGGGCGTCTTTCCGGTAACTGAAGTGAGGAGTGTAATTGTACATCATGAGGTATTCATACAGTGCGTCTCTCATATCACGCTTCTCACTAGAACTGATTTTGAGTCGCTTCAAAATATCTCTGTTTTATGTAGGCTGCAGAGCGGCATCTTGGAAGTGAAACGCTGTAGCGACCGGCTTATAATCGTGAGGGTGCTTATCGATGGGATTATTACCCACCTGATAAGTGCCTACGCGCCACAGGCCGGTTGTAGCGACGCCGATAAGATGTCGTTTTGGGGCCAACTCGAAGGAGTGCTTCGGAGCATTCCGTTGTCACAGGGAATCGTTTTGGGCGGCGACCTAAACGGTCATGTGGGTGAGAGGTGTGAGGAGTTTGAGCGTGTTCATGGGGGTTTTGGATACGGCACCTGCAACACTGAAGGAGAAACTATCCTCAGAACGTGTGCGGCTGCCGATCTGGCCATTGTGAACACGTATTTCAAAAAGAAATCCGAACATCTCATCACCTACAAGAGCGGGAGGCGTACAACTCAGATCGATTTCCTACTCACTAGGCGACACAGCATCGGCAAGGTGGCCAACTGCAAGGTCATACCCGGAGAGAGTCTTACTGCACAACACCGTCTCCTTGTCATGGACCTCTGCGTGAAGCCCAAAGGCAAACGCATCGAGCGGTGCCAGCGCCGCATCAGATGGTGGCTGCTTGATGAAACTAGGTCCCAGGAGTTCGTCTCAGCTGTCGGTGACAAGTGCACCGACACTGAAGGCGGGCCAGTTCGAGATTACTGGGACAAAGTTCAGGCGGTCATCCTTGGAGCGGCGAAGGTGGTACTCGGTGAGTCTAAGGGTGGACGCAAATGTGACAAGGAAACTTGGTGGTGGAACGACGCAGTCCAGAGGGAGACTAGGGAGAAGAAAGCCCTCTTAAAAAGTGGCAAGCGACCGGATCTCCCGAAGACCGCGACGCGTACAGGGCTGCCAAGCGCGCCACAAAGAGAGCTGTAGCCAGAGCCAGACGAGACCACTTACAACCTCTGTATGATAAGCTGGAATCGTCTGAGGGGCAGAAGCTCATCTATAAGCTGGCGCGCTCCAGGGTCAAAGCGGCACAGGGTATATCCAAGTGTCGCTGTGTAAAAGACCCGGACGGACCAGGTTAAATACCTGGGATCTGTTTTTCACACGTCCAGTGACATCGATTGCGATGTCAAGTCACGCATTGCTGCCGCGTGGGCCAAATGGCGGGAGATGACCGGTGTCATTTGTGACCCTAAAATGCCGATCCGGTGGAAGGGACAGGTCTACAAACCCATTATTAGACCTGTCCTTTTACATGGCAGTGAGACGTGGCCGATATTGGAGCGACACAAGCAGGAGCTGCGTGTCACGGAAATGAAGATGCTGCGGTGGATGTGTGGAGTCACGCGGATGGACCGCGTGAGGAACTCTCGCATCCGCGGCAGCCTTCACGTCCGTGACATTGTAGACAAGTTGCAAGAGTGTCGCCTTCGTTGGTATGGTCACGTCTTGCGGCAACCGCCGGGCTACGTAGGTAACAAATGGCTGGCCATGTCAGCCCCGCCGGGTCCCGGTAAGAGGGGAAGACCCAAGAGGTGCTGGCTTGACGTCGTAAGGGATGACATGCGTGCCAATGGTCTCACTACAGGGGATGCCGACGACCGTGCGAAGTGGAGGAGAAAATGTAGGAAAGCGGACCCCGGGCGTCGCGAGACGCAACTGGGACATACGCTCGGATGATGATGATGATGGTACAGTATTGAAAAGCTTAATATTACAACTATAACAAAAATTCTTAAAATCTTCACTTACAAATTGCCGACCGTTATCAGTAGTGATAGATAGTGGATAGCCCAATCGACTAAAGATTTCTTTCAAGATTTTAATGATTTGCGAGCTGGTTATAGTCCTAGTAATCTTAATCTCCTCATAACGGCTGTAATAGTCAATAATTACTAATAAATTCGGTAATGGACCCAATAAGTCCATTGCAATATCGAGCCAAGGTTCAGATGGAAGGTTGCTACGTTTCATTGGTGCAGGAGGTATTGGTAAGCTAACCAGGGTGCACCCTTTACAGCTTCTTACCATCAACTCTACGTCCTTGTCCATTTTAGGCCACCAAACCTTAGAACGAAGGCGACCTTTTATAGCTACAACACCTGGATGCCCCTCATGGGCTGCTAGTAGAACCTGCTTCCTGAGATTCTGTGGTATAACTATCCTGTTCCCCCTCAAAAGGCTGTTCTCATAAAAACATAATTCATCAGAAAATATTTTGTACATTTTAACAGACTCATCCCATTGGTTACTGAAAATTCCGTTCTTAACACTTGTGATTTCCTGATCGCTTTCTGATTGTTTTACTATCTGATTCATGGAGATTGCACAAGGCCTGGCAAGTTCAACTATCTGGTAAACGTGTTTATCTTTTGATGACTGCGTTGATTAATCAGAATATTTACATAACCGCGATAATGGGTCCGCAATATTGGTCTTACCCGGTTTATATTTTATGTTATAACGATACGCCTGAAGTCGTAGTACCTGTCTTTCAACACGGGCGCATGGTTTTGATTTCGGACCAAACAGAAATTCCAGAGGTTTATGATTCGTTATTAAATCAAATTCTTTTCCAAAAAGAAATATATTAAAATGCTCAATAGCCCATACAAGAGCAAGGGCCTCTTTTTCAGTTTGACTGTATTTTCTCTCATATTGGCTCAATGTCCGATTTCCAAAGGCAATAATTCTTGGTCCCTTACAGTCAAACTGAACTAAAACAGCCCCAAGCCCTACGGGACTGGCGTCTGCTATTACCTGTGTCTTGTCTTTGACATCATAATATCCGAAGGTTCCTATTTTAGATAGCATATCTTTTAATTTTTCAAATGCTTCATTGTGTTCACTCTTCCAGTACTCTTCTATTCTGGCTTTCTTCCCTAGTTTCTGTCATAATATATGTTTTAGGGGTTCTGTCGTCGTAGCTAAATGTGGAAGCCATTGTTTAATGTAATTTACTAATCCTAAAAAACTTTGTAATTCTTCTATTGTTTCCGGTACTTTAAAATCATTTATGCTCTTTATGTACTTGGGCAACGGCTTTACTCTTTCCGGTTTTAATTCATGACCCAAAAAGTCTATTGTATGTACTTTATATTTAGATTTTTTTGATTTAATAAAACGTTATTATGTTTCAATACCTCCATTACCTTGGAAAGTCGTAAGTCGTGTTCTTTCTCATTACTCCCCCAAATTAATATGTCATCTATGAAATTTGTAGTCCCTTCGCACTTTATTAACATTTTCTCCATAATTTTTTGGAATAATTCTGGAGCGCATGTGACTCCGAACATGAGTCTTTTATATCTGTATAAGCCGTTAGATGTTATACAAGTTGTCAGGAATCTTGAGTTTGGGTGTAATTCGATTTGATAGAATGCATTTTTTATATCTAATTTAGAAAAATATTGGGCTTTCTTTATCTTCGGTAGTAAATTTTCCATGCAAGGTAATGGGTGGTTCTCTCTTAAAATGGCTGCATTAGCACGGCGCATATCTATGCATATGCGAACATCCCCATCATCCTTAATGATGGGAACCATAGGGGAAACCCATGGCGAAGGTTCGTGTACCTCTTCTATTATATCTAAATCAAGTAGTTCTTGAATCTTTTTATTTATCTTTTCTTCTAATGGAATTGGTATTCTACGGTAGGGTTGCATAACTGGTTTAACTGACGAATCAATAGGGATCTCGATTAACGTGTCCTACAATTTCGGGAAAGGTATATTATTTAATTCTTGTTCAAGTTGATGTTATTAAAGATGGATCACGAAACTTACTTGGTAAAGACACTGCATTACAACAAATTAAATTAGGCGTGGACGTTAACGCCTAATTTAATTTGTTGTAATGCAGTGTCTTTACCAAGTAAGTTTCGTGATCCATCTTTAATAACATTAATAGTAGCGCATTCCCTTTTTACGTTTGCTTTTATTTCAGCTTCAAAAGAACCTTTGATTTGTAATGGTGTCTTACTTCCATACGCTAGTAATATTTTGTTGGATTCTTTCACTTGTTTCTCACATTTAATCTTATTTGCCTTTTAATATTCCCAGGTTTTACTAGATATTAAATCAAGTTAGCATCCCGAATCAATAAGCATTTCTAAATTTATTCCTCCTATCTCGCATTTGATTGTTGCATCTTCGTTCATATTAAATATGTATTGTACTTCTTCATCTTGTACAGAACTTATTGCAGTTTCTTTCCGTTGTCGCTTGTTAACGTAGTTGTTTTGGCTTTCTTGGTTTTGCAAAAGTTTGCGTTTTAGTTGAAACGGTTTCGTTTTACAACATCTTTGGTAATGGCCTAGTTTCCCACAGCCGTTGCATTTCTTACTTTTTGCTGGGCAGAGAGTGCCTCGCGGTGTATGTGCAGAATTTCCACATCTAGTACATCTTAGCGTATTTTTTCCTTCATCTGACTCTTTTTCTGATTTATTCCATCTTAGATTATCCTGCTTTTTATTTCTTATTAAATTAACTTCATTTTTTGTATTCTTTTCTTTTTGCTCATAACTGTGTAGCTGATAACTCACAATCTCTAAGGTATTGGCTGTAGTAATCACTTTGTCTAATGTAATTTCATCACCCATAGTTAACATTTTTTTCCTTAATACAGATGACGAAGACTTTTCTAGAATTTGGTCGATTATGTGATCTTCTGGTTTTTCGAACTTACATTTTGCTGCCTGATGTCTTAATTTAATAAGAAATTTTTCAAAGTTTTCGCCTTCATCTTGCTTAATAAGTCTAAAAATGTGTCGTTCAAATGTCTTGTTTTGTTTAGGAAGAAAGTAGTCATCCAATTTACGAATGGCTACTTCAAGAATATTGACGTTTTCTTCAGGTTCTGCATTTGCTCCAGGTAAATTATAAAATATTTCTTGCAATGCACCTCCCCCTAGAACTAGTAACGTAGCTCGCTTTTTAACTGGAGTCGTGATGTCCGCAGCTTTCAGATAAATCTGAAGCGACCGTTTCCATTTCTCCCACCTTACTCCAACAGATGCACCCTCTATCTCTAATTGTTCTGGTGGTGGTAGTAGATTTGCCATGATGGATTGTGTTGGGGTGATCTGAAAATGCCCCCGATCTAATTACTTTCAATTTAATGAAAGTCAATTCCTACATCCAATTTAATGGACGTCTAAATACTTCCAATTTAATGAAAGTCAATACATATATCCAATTTAATGGACGTCTAAATACTTTCAATTTAATAAAAGTCAATACGTACATCCAATTTAATGGACGTCTAAATAGTTTAAATATAATGAAAATTCTCAGGAGTACCTCAAACGAAAACTACCAAGAATTCCAAATACAACTATAATTTTTATTATTTTAAATTCAAGTAACTTCGTGTTGTGGTGATTCAATATACCTACTTCAAATTTAATGGAAATCAAGAGCGCTTTTTCCCGTAGCCCACCAGGATTCTATCCTGTGTCGTGGCGCAGCTACAAACTCGGAATCCCACACGCACACACACGCCCGAACCGGGGTAACTTCTGTAGGCCATACTAAATATTTGTTTATTTTAGACATTCTAGTTTAGTCCAAATCTAGACTATTATGAATAATTTTATATTGGAATACCCATTCTATTATTCTATTCTATCTCATAGTGAGTACCTACATAAGGTTTAACAAATGTATAGGTAGGTAAAACATATAGTTAATGGCATGTGAAGTCTAATCTGTACACATAAATCCCATAGAAAGCACAATTCAAATGCTTACATTAAACACCCATTCTATCTTATATTTACCATTTTTTTTTAATTACGAAATCCATAGCAATTCCACTGATTTGGGATCGATGACAAATTAGTATTTGCGCAATCACATTCCACACCCTATTAACAGATTAATTGTGCTCATACAACTATAGAATCCATCCAGTAAACAGAATATTAAATGATATATTTAGTACTTAGAACTGTGCGGGTTGTATGAACAAAATTTTGCTGTCACCTACCTATCTTTTTTATATATATATATTTTGTTGTATAATCTTATTTCTTACCTTAATCCTCGTCGCCACTTGTAGTGATCCCTTTTATACCTAAGGAAACTAGGTAACTTTAACACTGGTTCACTACTACACACAGCTACCAGCGCAGGCGCACGTCTAACCAGCACCGTGTCTTCACACTTCACACACGACTCCCAGATTGACAGCTACCCTCTTTGCTTGTGTACATGAGACAGTGTATTATATCTATTGTATAGATACTGTTGGGAGTAAATGGCTTATGAAAAACATCCACCCGCCTTTTCTATAAAAGATAGGCGCGCGCCGAGCCTCGTGCATTTGTCGGTTGTAATTCGTGGTGGTAACATCGCTCAAGGCTTGTGAAATATAGTGTTCTTATAAATCATCTGTTTAGTACCGGTGTGATAGTTAAATTAGTGATTGTTATTCTGTTCCATGCTAAGTTAAAAGCGTAGTTACGTTAATTGTAAAGAATCTGATTGAAAAGGTGTTTCCTATCATTGTGTATTTTTTTTAAATAATTGTGATACAGATTCCTAATATCAGAAGTGGGATAAAGTCCCGAAGATTAAGGCCTACTAACATTCAGGTACGCAAGGAACAAAATAGCAATTTATTTTTCTACCCTCTGTTTTACCGTTATTCTTGCTCATTTATTTTATACTCTCTGTCATTCGTGTGCACACTTTAGTGCAGACGTAAGTGGTATCAATGCCTAGAGAATCCGATGATCGAAGTTACCGAAGTTGGAGGAGCGAGCGCGACGGATCTCGCACTAATCCGCGAGACACGTCACGCAAATCGCGCAGCCGTCGCCGTCACGAACGTAACTCGAGGGATAGCTCATATCCACCCCCTAAGCGCTATTGTCCGGCATCCAGGTCGATATCACCAGCTACGCGTAGAACTCCTCCGCGATCTAATCACCTATCCGATACGCCTATTGAAAATAACCAATTGCACGGTACTCTGAATAGCATTTTAATGAGACTCAGCGCCATTGAGCGCAACGCGACAAATCCTCACAGTTCTGATATACAAGGGGATTCGACGCGTAGCAGTAACCCCACTGCACCTTCCTTGGAGCAGCCAGTTAGTGACATTACATTACATCTCTGTAACCGAGCGGACTTGAGCGATGTTCCACAGGGGGTTGGCGAGACCAACTCCGAGGGCATTTTAACAGCTTCTCACACACGCGCTCCAGTTGCCTGCGTTTCTGACGATTCGTCCATGGTCAACGCACTTACGGAAGCTATCAAGTCGTTGCGTCCTACTAAATCGCATAAATATTATGTCTCTAATTTTGACCCAAACATTCATGATATCGATGTGTGGTGCGAAGAAGTAGATCGCGCTCTAGACGTTAACGGTTGGAACGATTCAGAGTGTCTATCGCGGGTAGCTACGTGCCTTAAAGGCGATGCCAGGGTATGGTTAAATGAGTGGGTTACGAATGACCGTTCCTGGTCTAATTTTAAACTAGAATTCAAACCTCTATGCCCTCGGAGGTTGGACTACGCCAATATACTGTTCGAAACGATGAACACGACATCCGACAGATACGCAACTTATGCCGAGTACGCCCGGCGTACCCTTCTTCGCTTACGGGTGGCCAAGGGTCTTAGCGATGAGTTGCGAACACTCATAGTAATACGCGGTATAGACAGTCCACAAGTTAGGGCCGCGGCTGCAAATGCTAACTTGGCAGCTGAAGACTTAGTCTCGTTTCTCTCGATTTATATGAAATCGAACCACTCTAAGACCCATAATTTACCGAATAAGAAACGACCCTTGTCTAAGCAAAACTTTGATCGCAATTATATTAAGTGTTACGTATGTAATCGACGTGGTCATTTGGGACGAAATTGCACTAAGAAACCTACCACTTCCACACCAAGTAGCTCCACCGGGACGCCATCTAGAAATCACCGTAACGTTAACTTGTGCTCAGAACACGTTATTAACAATAGAGATGTCGTGGCTGCTGTGGTCCAAGGCATCCCGATGGACTTGCTGATAGATAGCGAGGCCCAAAACGTGTCTCTGATTTCTTCCAACGTTTTAAAACACCTGTCATGCCATTGGAAACCAACACGTTGCGTTCTTAAAGGCCTAAGTGAACAGGAAATTGTATCCACATCCTTCGTTACAGTCACTATCGAATTAAGTGATATTTCCATAGAGGCAGATTTAGTAGTAGTACCGAAGGCATGCATGAACACATCTATCATAATCGGGACTGACGACCTTAACCGCGACGGTATTATGTACGTACGTACCAAGGATAAACAATTAATTACCCGAACCACTGACAATCGTATTCCAGTCAACAAAGTCCAAACGTTTGACCGTACCCTGGTGACAACTCCTTTGCAGGACACCTGGCGTGATTCTCTGATATCAGTGATTAGCAGCTTCTCTGATTTCTTTAAAAGTTAAAAAGAAAGACGGAACTGACCGAATGTGCGTCGATTTTAGATCACTTAATCGCATCACCGAGAAAGAAAGATATCCACTGCCTCTAATAGATGACCACATTGACCGACTAGGATGTTATATTTACTTCACTAGCCTTGACATGGCAACCGGGTTCCACCAAATTAAAATCAAAGAGAACTCTGTACATCTGACGGGTTTCGTGACTCCCGAAGCCCATTACGAGTATCTTAAAATGCCATACGGTTTAACTAATTCTTCTATTGTATATCAACGCATCATTAACCAAACCCTTCGGGAATTCATTGAGGCAGGTGATGTGTTGGTCTATATAGATGACGTACTCCTTCTAAATAATACCGTGAACGACGGTATTTCGCTACTTAAAAGAGTACTTACCACCCTCACTAACGCGGGTTTTTCTATAAACCTTAAGAAATGCTCCTTCTTAACAACTGAGGTAGGTCGAATATCTAGGGAGAATAATAAGTCATGGCCAGGTACGGCCGAGCTTACGAAAAATAGAGGCTTTAAAAAATTCACCGATTCCCGCAAATGTCAGACAAGTCCGACAACTCTTAGGTCTGGCAGGATATTTTCGTAGGTACATAAAGAACTATGCCACAAAGACTATGTGCATTTCCCGTCTGACCAAAAAGGGTGTAGAGTTTAATTGGGGTCCAGAACAAGAACAAGTTAGACAAGACCTAATACAATGTCTGACTAGTGAACCCATCCTTACAATTTTTAAACCAGAACTTCCTACGGAGGTCCACACAGACGCAAGTTCCGCAGGTTACGGATGCTGATGGTGGAAAGCGTGTGGTGGCATACTTTAGCAAAGTCATGCAGGGAGCAGAGAGCAAATATCATAGTTACGAACTGGAAACACTAGCCGTCGTAAAGGCCCTACAACATTTCCGCCATTACCTTGTAGGGCTACAATTCAAGATCATTACGGACTGTAACGCTCTCAAATCAACAGAACGTAAAAAGGACCTGCTCCCCCGCGTCGCTAGATGGTGGATCTATTTACAGGATTTTACCTTTTCTATTGAGTATAGGAAAGGAGTTCTGCTACCACATGCCGACTATCTCAGTCGAAACCCAGTCGGACAGGTTAATCAGATATCAAGGCCTCGGAACTGGGCTCAAATAGCTCAAGCAGCAGACGATGAGACGAAGGAGCTCATACAAAAACTGTCCGAGGGCCAGGTGGATTCTAACCGTTATGTTGTCAGAAACGACCTTCTCTACTACAAGTATTTGCCGGTTGGTGAAGAACCACGGTTTCTTTGCTTCATACCCAAAGGTCATAGACTCAGTTTGTTGCGGATCTTTCACGACGAACACGAACACATCGGTCCCGACAAGACCCTTCACCTCATACTGAAACACTTCTGGTTTCCATGCCTCCGTCATTTTGTCCGCAAGTACATTGCACATTGTTTAGTTTGCATTTCCAAGAAAAGAGTCCCTAGAGCACCACTGCAGAACATTTCATCCTGGCCAAAGCCAGATACTCCGTTTGACACGGTGCATATAGTGATGCAATATGCATAGTTAGTGATGCAACTGTCACATGCAACTTACGTGTGTGTAAAGAAAACAATATCAAAGTGATTAAACTGCTTAAATACTAATAAAATTGTCTGCAAAGTTGAACTCAAGTAAAAATATAACTGTGATAGTGTTATCTCAGTGTTATACACTTGTTTTATTAGTAAAAACAGCGATCTAAAATAGACTCCAGTGAAGTAAAATACCATCTACCCACTTTTATAGTTGTTGTGAATCTTGACATTTGCACATCAAATTGATTTTGACACCTTAAAGCTGTCAAGCTGCAATAGTATGCGTTTCGTTTTATGCATTTAAATATCTTGATATCGTTGATAGTGCACAAAATACGTACGGTCGTGAACTAGCGAGTAAAGCGGACATATATGTTCACTGGCCTTTCACACAAGAGTATTTGAGGACATATCAAAATAAAGTCTAAGGCAATGCAGAAGTGCGGCGGATGCGGTAAGTTCATTTCTGCGCAAGATGGCGCTAAATGTTCTAAATGTCCATGTATTTACCACGACCCGGCAGGGTCGGGGTACAGGCAGCAACCTGCTCTCGTTCTTGAGCTATGTGATGCCAGCGGTGGATGCGGGTGGCCAGGTGGACGCCGTGTACTTTGACTTCCGGAAGGCGTTTGACGTCGTCGATAACGACATCTTGTTGGAGAAACTTGCAGCAGTGGGCTTTACACCGCAACTGTTGCAATATTTTTCCAGTTACCTTGGCGAACGCCGGCAGTATGTGGAATACGCCGGACATGAGTCTGACCCATATTTTACATTTTCGGGTGTGAGCCAGGGCAGTAATCTAGGGCCTCTGGAGTTTATCTTGATGATAAACGATCTTCCAAAGGTGGTCCGGAATGCGAGATGCTTACTGTTCGCGGACGATCTCAAACTGTTCTTAACAGTGAATGATAGATCCGATTGTGATCGTCTACAGCAAGATATTGATGCGGTGGTGCAGTGGGGCACTAACAATAAACTGTACTTTAACTCAGCTAAGTGTAAAACTATAAGTTATGGGCGTAAACGAAATCTGATGAAATACTCGTATCGTGTAGGTGATGCGATAGTGGCGCGTTCGGGTAGCCTAATAGACCTGGGCGTTCGAATGGTACCGGATTTAGCGTTTCGGGATCACATCGTTGACATCTGCGGAAGGGCTTTCAGGAGCCTGGGATTTATTTTAAGGCAATGTAAGGGTTTCCGTGGTACAGAAGTCACCAGAATACTATATAACGCACTCGTTAGGAGTAGACTCGAAACGAGTGGCATAATATGGAATCCGCTCGAGACTAAATATATTCTTATGTTGGAAAAAATACAGAATAAATTTGCACGGTTTTTGTATCTGAAAGAGTATGGCGTTTACCCCTTTTACCCACTGAGGTACCCGACCCTGTTTGTACTCGGCATGGTGGGGTACAACAGGCTAGCAGTGAGGCGCAATGTCTGGCTTTGCAAGTACGTGTGGCGCGTACTGCGCGGACACACGCACCACCCCGAGCTGTTGGCGGCGCTGGGACTGTGCGCGCCGGACAGCGCCGCCACCAGGAGGCGTGGATTCCCCACCTTCAGTGTTCCCGTCTGCAGGACGAACCTTCTCGAGGGAGCCCCTGTATCACATGCACTAAGACTACTGAACCAAATAGCTGAAAAAGTAGATATTTTTCAATGTAGCTTGGCAGAGTTCACAAGAGTTGCGTGTGATACTTGTGAACATTTTTAATTTTGATAATTTAATGTTTAATTTTACTTTCTTTTAATTTTAATTTTGTTGAATAATAAATTCTAAATAGTAATTTCATAATTTTAATTATTAAATAGATTCTGAATTGTAATTTCCCAATTTTAATATGAAATTTTTATGTTTTTTATTTTTTAAATTAATAATTAATGTTTTTTATTATATTCAGTTATTATTAATTATTTATATTATTTGGAATTTATTTTTATTAATAGGATTACTTTTGTTTTAATTTTTTTAATTTTTATGTATCCTATAGCATTAAATTCTAAATTGCAATTTCTGAATTATGTTATTTAATTAATTGAATTCTATGTTGTAATTTCATCATTTTAATTTTTAAATGAGTTAAATTATGAAATGTAATTTCTTCATTTTAATGTATAATATTTATCTTTTACATTTTTAAATTAATAATTAATTATTTTTTATTATATTCTTATTTTATTAATTATTCATATTATTTAGAATTTCCTCTTTTATTAAGATTTCATGTTTTAAATTTTAAAATGTATATGTATCTTATCCTATTGCATTACATTGGCATAAAGCTGTAATTAATGTTATAGATGTATGTTAAATAAATAAATAAATATATAAATAAAATAAATAAATAAATATATATAAATAAATATTGATGCTTTAGGACCCTTACCGGAATCGGAGGGCTACAAATTCATTCTAGTTTTGATAGATAGCTTCACAAAGTTTTGTCTCTTGTACCCAATTTACCGCCAAGATACAAGTGAGTTGAAGCGAGTGATGACATTCAATTTCTCTATTTGGCGTCCCTAATATGCTTGTTACCGATAGAGGTAGAATGTTCGAATCAGCCGAATTCGTTCAGTGGATATCCGAACTCGGTTCCAACATGCATTATATCACTCCTGAAATGCATAGTTCAAATGGCCAAGTAGAACGGTACATACGAACCGTACTTAATATGCTTCGTATTGAAGTAGGGCATCACAATGCTTCCTGGTCGAGTACCTTGTGGAAACTCCAGCTAGTTTTAAACATTACTAAGCAGAAGACAACCCAATCCTCTGCTATTAACTTGATGATTGGTACTGATGCTACTACCCCTGTAATACGGTCATTAGTACGAGACCTTGCCGTGGGCAGGCCCGAAAGTAACAGAGAAGCTATGCGTGAACTTTATAGGAGTCGAGCCAGTGAACTGTTAAAAAGGAACCAAGACCACCAGGATGCTTTCGTTAACCGATCTAGGCATCCTCCTCGCCAATACAAAGTTAACGACTTTGCTTTCGTTATAAAGCAGTCACAATCAACTGGTAAACTAGATTCGGGGATGCGAGGGCCATACAGAGTAACTAAAACGTTACCAAATGGCCGCTACGAACTTAAACTACTAAGCGGAAGCTGCGGTAAAACAACTCAAGCAGCTTCACAGTACATGGTGCCTTGGAAAGGGGAATGGTGCCCTGAAACGTGCGCTATTCTTTTTGAAAGTAAGTATACTTGCTGTTAGCTAACCCTTGTTGGATTGCAGGAGTGGGCCAACGACTCGGTCTACCCGCTCTGGGTATAAGCTGCCCAAAGGTGTGGTGAACCCACGCGTGTGCAGGCACCGTAAGTCGCACAAGGGCGCAGTGCGTGCTGCCCAATGGTGCCGAGGTCTGTTCAAGGACGCGGTGTGTGCTGCCTCCATATGCGATTGCTGCGCAGCGACCGGCCTGTCCGCGCATCAAATGACGCGGTTTGTCCGCAATGCGGTTTGTCCGCCGGTGGTTTATCCACCTAATGGTTAGTCCGTTTTGCTGTTAGTCCGCTACGTGGTTTGTCCACACTACGGTTAGTCCGTACTGCGGTTAGTCCGCCGGTGGTTTGTCCACCAAAACGGTTAGTCCGTTTTGCGGTTAGTCCGCTACGTGGTTTGTCCACACTACGGTAAGTCCGTACTGCGGTTAGTCCGCCGGTGGTTTGTCCACCAAAACGGTTAGTCCGTTTTGCGGTTAGTCCGCTACGTGGTCTGTCCACACAACGGTTAGTCCGTACTGCGGTTAGTCCGCCGGTGGTTTGTCCACCAAAACGGTTAGTCCGTTTTGCGGTTAGTCCGCTACGTGGTTTGTCCACACTACGGTTAGTCCGTACTGCGGTTAGTCCGCCGGTGGTTTGTCCACCAAAACGGTTAGTCCGTTTTGCGGTTAGTCCGCTATGCGGTTAGTCCGCTATGTGGTTTGTCTACTATGCGGTCAGACCGCTCATCAAAGGTTAACACGGTTCGTCCGTGACAACGGCTCATGTACAGCGTGCCCATATCAGGGCCAGTGGTAAAGTTAAAGTAACAATATAGGATGGGTAGGACGCTACCTATGCTATATTCTTGCTCTTTTAATTACTTTTGCACGAGTGCCTGTTTGTTCCGTCACCTATACTTGTAACAATTATTGGTGCGCCCAAAATAACTATTACACGCTTTCAGATGACGAAACGAACGATACTGCTGACGATAGAGAGCTTCCGAGACCCAGGCCATCAATGCCCGATCTGAATGCCGAAGCAATCCAAAACATACCAGTCGAGGACGACTAGGTGTCAGGAGAGGCCGTGTTGGGAGTAAATGGCTTATGAAAAACATCCACCCGCCTTTTCTATAAAAGATAGGCGCGCGCCAAGCCTCGTGCATTTGTCGGTTGTAATTCGTGGTGGTAACATCGCTCAAGGCTTGTGAAATATAGTGTTCTTATAAATCATCTGTTTAGTACCGGTGTGATAGTTAAATTAGTGATTGTTATTCTGTTCCATGCTAAGTTAAAAGCGTAGTTACGTTAATTGTAAAGAATCTGATTATAAAGGTGTTTCCTATCATTGTGTATTTTTTTTTCAAATAATTGTGATATAGCTTTCTAACAATACAAACACTACACTATACATGTACATTTACGCGAAAACTAAAACCTATTCTTTTCAATTACAAACTAAGCGGAATCAGCATCAAAAGGATGAACTCAGTTAGAGACTTAGGTATAACATTCGATTCGAAATTAACTTTTGATGAACTTGTTGAGAATATTATCAAGAGGGCTTCTAGGGCAATGGGATTTGTCATGTCATGATTGTCATCAATTGTCAGCTGATTTTAAAAACATCAAAACGATCAAAATACTGTATTGTTCCTTGGTTCGCAGTCACCTCGAATATTCTTCTCAGGTTTGGAACCCCCTGTACCAGGCCTATATTGATCTGATAGAAGGTGTTCAGAAGAAATTTGTAAAGTATATTAAATACCGATGTAAATTACGCCTAAAAAATTATACTCTCCGGTGCAAGAAATTTAATTTGTTGCCACTATACATACGGAGACAAGTGACTGACCAAGTTTTTCTTTTCGGCATCGTAAGTGGCTCTATTGACTGTCCGGAACTACTGGCTGAAGTTGGGTTACATGTACATAAAGCATTACTAAGGAGACCAAGATTACTACATATCCCTTCGGTTCATACTAACTATCGTCAAAATTCATTTCTTATTAGAGCCAGTAGGGAATTTAATTCAATAAGTAGGAAGTTTAGTGATATTGACCTATTTACTACCAATTCTCGGAAACTAAAAAAAGTACTTAGTGATGCTTTCTTTGAGAGATAGACTGTAAGTAAAGTGTACTGTAACTAAGTATTTACTTTATATTTAGAACTCTTGTGAGCTGTCTGTCCTTTTTATTTATTGCTAGTCATATTAATAAGCGTGTGTTTTTCGAAGCGCTCGTGGCCCCGCGGTCTCAGTGTTCTGTAAACGATCACTGAGTTACGCAACTTTCACTATGGCTGGTCCTCGGATGGGTGACCACTTTGTGGCATTTACATTTGCGAGCGTTTCCGTGCTTCGGAAGGCACGTTAAGCCGTTGGTCCCGGTTGCCAGTAAAATGGCAGTCGTTAAGCCTGGTTGAAGGCCTTATGCGCGGCTTAAAAAAATTCAACACCAGGTAGCCACAACCTGCGTCTGTCTATTTCAACACGGCAATGGGCTCACCACCTATTACGTGGGACAGGAATTCACACGGTGAAAAGTGGGCATATAATATGCCTCTGCAACCCCTTCGGGGATAAGGCGTGATGGATATTTTTTTATTAATAAGTGTGAAAACTTGTAATTGGCCTTCAAGCACTACAGTATGTATATCTATCTTATGTATTAGCTGTAAGTTTTCTGAAAGTAAAAAATAAAAATAAAATAAATAAAATATAAGTATGATGAATGTGCAGAAGGAACGTGTCAGGAAATCCAATATACCGTAACCGTCATATTTGTAATATTCTGGACAGGAAAATCATTCGTGACCACCGTGACTATTCTGCGGTTCCAATATAACTATGCTGCTTCTGCGGGGTCTCAAAAGGATGGCTAGAGTGGGAAATCCTGGCCCACGTAGATAGTGGACCGTCAGACAGTGCAGCAGTCGCTTCTAACAAAGTCTAAGAATATACAAAAATGAAAAGAGAGAGGAGTCTGACAAACCAAATGGGACTAACACCCAAATGTTGTGTGGAAACTTACTCTATTAATAATCTATTTTAATGTTTGCATCTCATTTAATCCTAATAGGATTATGATATGTTTACATCTTAATTACCTTTCGAGTTTACAAGACATTGCTCTTGTTGGCATATTCATAGAGCGAGGAAGGACGTCATCTGCATTCGCCTGATAACATCCTCTTTGTACAATCCAAGCGTGACGTGAACGCGCCGTCCAAGACCTCACGAAACACATCGGATTCTCTGCAGTAAAATATACATTTTTACTCTACATCAAAACATTACAGAAAATTCCATTCATGTAGATAAACATAGACACCTCCTGTACAGTTAATGAGGTTCTTCCGGGTGGTGTTGAACGGCAGGCCATAGGGTATAAAATCTCCTCCACAATTATTCCACTCTCGGTGTGTCGATGAACAGTTATAGCACACGAGTACTGCATTTGCTTCGAAGAAAAAGAACATAAACCACAACTTTTCCCACAGCATATGGTATGTTTAATCGCTTCCGAAGTTACCAATGCCTACTCTCGAATATACAAACTTCAATATTATTTAAAATACAATGCAATTCACTCTATGTGTAACTCATACTTGTAAAAATAATAATAAGTGAAATATAGTTGTTTATATAAATTTCACGAAAGGTAATGACATGAAATGATAAAGAGGTACGGAGTGACACCTGTCTATCAAATAACGTATTTATTTATTGCCCCCGATAAAACATCTCAACTATATACTTCTAAAATGAAAAAGAAAATGAAAACACCATCGCGAAATAAATTTAAAACGTCTATATGGGTAATTCTACGATAAGAGGTAACTTGTGCGGCAATCAGTTTAAAATAGAAATTATATACTAAAGCTTGTTATTTTTTGCAATTAAACACATCATCTAAATGTACTTTATTAAATAACGTCACGATTAAATGCCTAATTAAAGTATATTTTTCTGAAATTCCTTATAAAGTCTAAAAAACTCTCTACCCTGGCTTGTCCCCCTGTCGGTTTCAGTTTAATTTGCAAACGATACATACCTTCTTTTTATCTGTTTTTAAACTAAAGTATGCTAGGGGGGTAGGGTTGCTCGCGTCCGTAGGATTTACCACCTTCTCCTAGGCCCACCCTACACGTGCCCCCCGGGTGGTGCTAAATGAGCAACAACGCCGAGCAACAGGCGGCGGTCAAATAACCTGTCCACTGGTGTACCACAGACCAAGGAGGACTAAATCCCTCCTAAAAGTGTGGCCATGCTGCCTTGGGAAAGCAACATGAGTATGTCCCGCCTTCTTTTGAATAATGAAAATATGAGCGATACGAATGTTGATTTGTCATGCGATCCGGCTAACGCCCGGCGGTCGCGGGTACCCGGGCCTGCGAGTGTGAAATATGTTACCGAAGACTGCGCGGCGGTGGACGACCAGGCCTCCGCGACGGTGAATGCTACTGGAAGCACTAATAAAAAACTTGTACAGCAGGCATTTCATCCAAGCCTATTCATCGCAAGACCAAGGTCAAATTCATTGGGAAATATCAAAACCATGGACTCAAGCACTTTTCATCCCATGTCCCCAACAATAACTATTGCAGACGATGAAGACAACATCTGCCCTCCCTCCTGGCAAAGAGTACCTACAGATCGTTACCCCAAAAGGAAAAAACTATCAAACAGTCCGCCAAGTACTGAAAGAGTACAAACGGAAATAAAAACCTCTAACAGATACAGTGAATTACCTGTAGACTTACTTGATTATGAGTCAACTGAAGCTGCCTCTACTCAAGTGAAAAGGGTCAGCAAACCACCGCCCATAATATTATATGGCATAGAAGATCTCTCCCAATTAACAGAACTATTAGATAAGTCTGTACCTACTGGCAGCTACTCATATAAAGTTATTAATAGAGACCAGCTAAGAGTGATGACACAGTCAGCTGAGACATATAAAAGTCTCATTGATCTAATCCGTGCCAAAGGCCTCATTGGCCATACATTGACTCAAAAGCAAAATAAATGCTACAGAGTTGTAATCAAAAAGTTACATCACACTACCCCCAAATCGGCTATGATGGAAGAAATAGAAAAAACGGGAAACAGGGTACGAGGCGAAATTGTTTGTGCAAGATCTAAGAAAAATAAAATGCCCCTGAACATGTTCTTTGTAAATGTGGAAACTAGCCCCAATAACCCGCAAATAAAAAATATATAATATATATACCACACGAGAGTTAAGATCGAAGATACAAAGAAATCAACTGATATTCCTCAGTGTACTAGGTGTCAACAATATGGGCACACCAAAAATAACTGCATGCGCCCAAACAGGTATGTCAAGTGTGCAAAAGGACACATAACCACTGACTGCCCAAAAAAGGATCGGAACACACCAGCAACCTGTACTCTATGTCATGGTGACCATCCAGCCAATTACAAGGGCTGCCAAATTTATAAAGAGATCAGAGCAAGAAAAATGACACAAGCTGGAAAAAGGAAAGTTCCATTTATACCACCACCTCAAAAAGATGATTTTCCTCCACTAAACCCTAGCAGATACACTAGACAAGATTCTAATCAAGAAAGAAACACAATGAACATACCTGAAAATATGTCCAACACCACAAACACCAACTACTGGAATAGAAAAACAGAGAATACACAATCTCAGTCAACTAGCTCCCTCGAGCAAATTATTATTAAACAATCAGAGAAGATAGACATTCTCATCCAACAAATAGGGACCCTAATGGGCCTTTTAACAACCCTCATAGCCCGACAGAAAAAATGAAATTCCTACTCCTTCATGGAATATAAATGGCTTATCTCCGAATACGCAAGAGGCTGAGTTTTTCATAAACTATAACAAAATAGATATCCTTCTAATCACAGAAACGCACATGACAGATCAAAGAGTTGTTAATATGAAAGGATACAACATATACTACGCGAACCATCCAGATGGAACATCACATGCTGGGGCGGCTGTGATAGTTAAGGAAAACATAAAACACCACGTTTTACCAAGCTTTAGACACGCACACATACAAGCCGCTGGAATCTCAATAAATGATTGGCAGGGTCCACTAAATGTGGCAGCAGTGTACTGTCCTCCGAGACACCGCATAGATGAGAGAATGTTTGGAGACTTTCTACAAACACTGGGTAATAGATATGTTGCAGGTGGAGACTGGAACTCCAAAAATACATTTTGGGGCTCGCGACTCATGACGACAAGAGGCCGAGAGCTAAAAAAGGCAATTGATAGCAATGCCCTCAATGTAATATCAACAGGGAAACCTACTCACTGGCCATCAGATCCTAGAAAAACTCCGGATCTTATAGATTTCTTTATCACAAAAGGAATATCAGGACTCTATACAAAAGTAGAATCGTGTCTAGACGGTTCCTCAGACCACACACCTATCATCTGCACACTGAGTTCTACAGTCATACTGAAAGAACCACGTGAGACCTTGTACAATCACAAAACTGACTGGGAGGCTTTTAGAGAATACATCGAAGAAAATGCTAACCTGTGTATACCACTAAAAACTGAAGGAGACATAGAAAACGCTGCATGGTATACGACCAACCTAATTCAAAAAGCAGCCTGGCTAACAACTCCGTTTATAAAATCTAAACCTCAAAGTTATGACGCTACCCAGGAAATCCAAGAGTTGATAACTGAAAAGAGAAAACTAAGAAGGCAGTGGCACACCAGCAGAAATAGAGAAGACAAAACAGCACTCAATAAAATTCAAAAAGAGCTCAAAGAAATGCTTAAAGAAAATGAGAATAGTACCCTGCAAGATAAACTAAAAACCCTGTCATCAAACAAAGCTGAGGACTATTCACTCTGGAAAATGACTAATTCATTAAAAATACCAAAAGAACACATACCACCACTAAGACAAGATGATGGTAACTGGTCACGAAAACCTCAAGATAAAGCTGAGCTATTTGCTAACTATCTAAAAGACGTGTTTAAACCTAACGAACCCGACATCGCCCAGACCGAAGAAGAAATTGATGAATTCCTCAACAGTGACCATCAGATGTCTTTACCACTGAAATCAGTTTCACCGGCAGAAGTAAGAAAAACATTAATAAGTCTAAAGCAAAAAAGGCACCAGGGTTTGATTTAATAACGGCAGAAGTCCTAAAACAATTGCCAAAAAAGGGCATTGTTCTGCTCACAATCCTCTTCAATGCAATATTGAGAATACAATACTTTCCAAAGTTGTGGAAAGTGTCTATTATAAACATGGTAGCTAAACCAGGAAAGCCCGCCACAGAAGTAACATCATACAGGCCCATAAGTCTTCTCCCCTTACTATCAAAGCTCTTTGAGAAGCTACTTCTGAGACGCATACTCCCAATACTCGAAGAACAAAAATTCATACCAGATCACCAGTTCGGTTTTCGTGCACATCATGGAACTACAGAGCAAATACATAAAGTGGCTCATACAATACGGCAAGCACTGGAGAGGAAAGAATACTGCTCAGCCGTTTTTCTCGACATAAAACAGGCCTTTGACCGTGTATGGCACAAGGGTCTCTTATATAAGCTAAAGCTACACGTCCCAAATACAGCGTTTATACTATTGAAGTCCTACCTGCAAGACCGAATATTTCAGGTTAAATGCGAAGATTGTCTATCATCGATCAATCAAATAGAAGCTGGTGTACCGCAGGGCTCCGTACTGGGGCCAATTTTATATACAATCTACACTGCTGACCTACCTGTCTCAGAAGAAATAGTGACTGCAACCTACGCAGATGACACCGCAGTTCTCTCCTGTAACAAAGAGCCACACACAGCTTCTACAAAACTGCAAGAATGCCTGGATAAAATTGGACTATGGCTCAAGAGGTGGAGAGTCCAAGCAAGCCCAGCGAAATCAGTACACATTACTTTCGCACTAAAAAGAGGCGACTGCCCACCAGTCACTCTTGACGGAACTATCCTACCACACCAAACGACCGTTAAATATTTGGGCGTGCACCTTGATAGACGACTCACATGGCGAGATCATATAAAGGCAAAAAAAGAACAGGCAAATAAAAAGTTTGCAGACATGTACTGGCTACTGGGCAGACACTCGACAGTATGTCTGGAAAACAAACTCCTGATATATAAATGTATCATTAAACCGGTCTGGACATACGGTATACAACTGTGGGGATCAGCGAGCCACTCAAACTCAAAAAAAAAATCCTCCAGCGCTTCCAGAATAAGGTTCTGAAAATTCTCTGCAACGCACCATGGTTCACACGAAACACTGAGGTCCATGAGTACCTGGAAATCCCGACAGTTAAGGAAGAAATAGAAAGTTCTTCTTCTACCTATAAACAAAGACTCACAGTACATAAAAATCATCTAGCTGCAAAACTAATAAATACCAATGACAGCATATTTCGGTTGAAAAGAATGCGACTGGCGTCAATCTAACCACAAAGATGAGTTCGCTAATAAGAGATTAAATATCAATGGATGTGCAATCTCAACAGTGCTAGTACTTCAAAAGATCTGATTATAGCTCTGGGGCTGATTGCAGATTTAATGGAAAAGAGAAAAAAAAAATGTGTATGTTATGTATTGTTAAGGAATAATAGAACAATATCTAATTATTTGCAATATTTTTTAAACTTAACTTTTATCCTACTGTTTTTGGGTATCTGCCCTGGCAAATTTCATTCCGCTACTACAAACACAAATATAAAACGGCCATATTCCAAATAGCGCTCAAGGTTATCTATCGCCGTAAAGTTAGCAATGCGAAACACGTGAGCCGTTCAGAGCGCCGTCATTTGTTAGTTGTTGCGAGGCGTTGGTTCAAAGTGGTGGTCTCGCGAGGTCATTGTGTCTCTCTACTGGTAAGTCATAAAAGTAATATTATTCATTTGATTTATTTGCATTTACTAGTATAATTTAATAATAATACAATAGTTAAAGTTTGATACATAATATACCAAAACATTTCTTATTTCAATTAAAACAATAACATTTATCATGAAAACGTCTCTTCCCTGTCATATTTCCCCTGACAAGATAACTGTCAGGGGAGATATTTCTTGACCAGGGGAGATAATGTTAGTGCAAACAAACTTAAATATAGCATATTCTTATCATCGTAAAGTTTTAAATAATTTAAATAAATAAATAAATAAATAAATATCCATCACGCCTTATCCCCGAAGGGGTGGCAGAGGCATATTATATGCCCACTTTTCACCGTGTGGATTTACCTGTCCCACGTAATAGGTGGTGAGCCCATTGCCGTGTTGAAATAGACAGACGCAGGTTGTGGCTACCTGCTGTTGAAATTTTTCAAGCCGCCCATAAGGCATTCAACCAGGCTTAACGACTGCCATTTTACTGGCAACCGGGACCAACGGCTTAACGTGCCTTCCGAAGCACGGAAACGCTCGCAAATGTAAATGCCACAAAGTGGTCACCCATCCGAGGACCAGCCATAGTGAAAGTTGCGTAACTCAGTGATCGTTTACAGAACACTGAGACCGCGGGGCCACGAGCGCTTCATTTTAAATTCAATTCAATTTAAATAATTTTGGTAAATACTTAAAACTAAAAAATAAAGGAGGTTCTCTGTTCATGTTGTTATTATATTATTGTCTAATATTGTTACAGATCACGGCACCACGGAAAAGTTAACACATGAAGAAAGATTACACAAGAAACGTGAAGCAGAGAGACTATGATATGAAAAGATTAAACATGATCCCAAAAATATGAATTGCAACAGAAAAAAGAAAAGGCAATATATTTAAAAAAGAAGGAGAAAGGAATTATAAAGACTGTCGACCAAATGACTCATATAGAGCACGTAAGGAACGAAAGATATGGAAATAGAAAGCAAGAGAGCGTAGACAACGACTTGCGCTTTAAAATGTAACTAATCTAAGATCAAACTTGTAATTCTCATAGAAGAGTTGCTGCCAAACTTAAATCAGACAGAGCCAGATGGCAAAGATATTTAATAAAAGAGAAAAAAGATGAGACCATAAAGAAACTTAAGAAACTTTCTTAAGTTTCTTTATGGTCTCATCTTAATGCTAATTTAGTCTTCTAAATTAGCATTTTATAAAAATGGTTGCGGAGATTACGAATTATTACAATTTCATATATCATATTCTCTATTATGAAAACGAAATTCATTTATCTCAGGAGATTAGATTAGGAGACTAAATCTTATTTTTAAAGGGCAGACGATGTTCTACTGTTTCAAAGAGTCGGTGAAGGTGTTTGAAAAAGCTTAAGCATTTATTCTTTGGTTAATATAGGCAAGAGCTGCCTATATTTTATATTTTTTATTTTATGATTATAACATGTTCATGTTCTTAAAAAAAAATCAACAGCCGGTAGCCACAATCTGCGTCTGTCTATTTCAACACGGCAATGGGCTCACCACCTATTACGTGGGACAGGAATACACATGCTGAAAAGTGGCCATACAACATGTATGCCTCTGCCATCCCTTCGGGGATAAGGCGTGATAGGTAAATAAAAAACATGTACATTTAGTAGAATGTGGCATAGGTACAGTTAATATGAAAATTATACTAGTTACCGCAAGTCTGATTATTTGTATTAATTAAAAGACGCTAGTCTATATAATTAGTATTAATAAAATAATACTTTATTATTTGTTGTAGGTAGGTAATGCCATCATAATTCCATATATTAAGTGTAATGACACTAAAGACACTTTTGTTGTAAATTTAAGAGAAGGCTGAAATAATATACTCTGTTAAAGTTTAATGTGATTGGTAAAAATTATAGTCTGATTCTATGTTAAGTTAAAATGTTAAAATAAAGTTATTTTACTAATTTTGATACTTTTATTACCACAAATTCTTTCCCTTGGCCAAATAAGTATCTACCCTGATCTTGGTGTATCTACCCTGAACTTGGTGTATCTACCCTGATCTTGGTGTATCTACCCTGCCTAATGTATTTACCCTGGCCTTGTAAAATGTAATAAAATATGCATAAAGTGACTTGCCCTTACATGAAAAGATACATAAATAGGACAAAAATCGTAATATAAGTGTTTAATGAATATACAGCAACTTTTCTCCGTTGCCGTATTTTCTATGGACTTAAAACCTCTTATCGTAGAATTACCCATATTAAAAAAATAATCTTCCATTTGTTAAATCCATACATATTGTCACGCCTTTATGCCCAAAGAAGCGGGATAACACCTAAACCCTAACTCCCCGAAAACGAAACCTGTGGAGTCCTGAGGCCATCCTCCCGAGGGCTTACCCGGGACTCCTGGCCATAGACAAATAGAAGGGCACCGTGTGGTTTCAGTCGGTAAGAGTCCGGCATAGCATCCATGAGGATTTCCACACGTAAAAAAAGACAGCAGCATACCATATTTCACCCCACACATTTCACCGTATGCATTTTTGTCCCACGTAACAGGTGGTGAGCTCATAGCCGTGTTGAAATGGACAGGCGCAGGCTGTGGCGATCAGCTGTTGAAATCTTTCAAGCCTTCAACCAGGCTTAACGACTGCCATTTTACTGGCAACCGAGACCAACGGCCTAACGTGCCTTCCAAAGCACGAAAACGATATATAAAGATAGTTAATTTTAATATGTATACCTAATATACAATAGTAGATTATGGTACAAGTGTGTAAAGTTGGTGATTACCGCTGAGGCGCTATTGAATCTAAAGAGTGCCGAAGACGGTAATTAACAATACACACGTGTATCATACGACGTTTTTCAATACACTTATGAATAATATAATACTAAATAAAACAATTACTTAGATATTTTTCCTTGGAGTTTTCAGGTCCTTTCTATAACGTTAAGGCCTTTGGTTGAGCGGGCGAGATAAATAAATTCAAAATGGACTGTATTTGCGGGGAAAGACTAAAATGAAATTTACACGCGATTGTCGACGAAAAAAGTAATGGAAAAACAGGAATGAGCACACTACCTTTCTGCTTGCTGCGAGATGCTGAGGTGGAGGCTGCCGGAGGCGTCCCTGGACTTGAATTCCTGGTTTCCTTGCACGCAAACACTATTTATCCATGGAAAATACAATTATTGCGATAGTTGGTGCGGGCGCGCGCGCGCGGTCATTGTAGGAACAGACTGCCAGCCCTCAATCGTGGCCGCTGCCCGTGAGGATAGCGGCGCGAGCGCAGGTACTTGTGCGCGTAATACAGCTGTCTCGCTCCTCCTTTATGCGAGACAAGGTAGGTGCGAAAGAGAAATGGAATAAAGGGGGGCGGGGGGAGTGTCGACAACTAATTAATTAAAAACAAATGCAGATCAGCGATGCAACTTAGAAAAAATAACGCGGCTACTCTTTTATCATATACCGGCGCAACCATTTCCCCCCGGCTTGAAGGGTTGCCACTAAGCTTTAGCTGCTAAATAAACAAATGCTATCGAACTAAACTAAACTAAACCTAATCGAACAAGCTAAATTTGTTATTGAAGTTACTGTTGATTAGGCAAAGGACAAAGACGAATAACTGGTCGCAAGTTCGAACCAGTTGCGGTTTTAACGCGAACTATACGGGTGATCCCATTTGACCCAGGGAAAACTTCTTCTACTACCCCAAGAGGCCAATGTAATGGAGGCATATTTTCAGTTAAAATAACTACGACAGTACCGACAGTAATAGGGTTCGATGGAGTATTCCATTTCTGACGTGACTGTAGCGTATGCAAATAGTCTGTCCTCTAACGCTTCCAAAACGATTGAACGAGTTTATCCAATAATGCATGTCGCGAGAGAAGATGAAGTCGATCTTCCTCTATTTCAAAAGCGGGTAAGTATTTTAACGGTGTAATATTCAAAAAGTGCGCTGGAATCAGTGCAAGCGGCTCCGAGGGATCACTAGACAAGGTTCTACAAAGAGGACGCGTATTCATAACGGCCTCGACTTGAGTGAACACGGTGCTCAGCTCTTCAAACGTAAAGTGTTTGGAACGCAAAAAATTATGTAGTTCGGAAAGGTTACGACGAGCTCCGACGTAATTAGTACCGTTGTCCGAATACATTCGAGATACGGAACCCCGACGCGACAAAAATCTTTTAAATGCAGCCATGAAGCATGGCGTGCTCAAATCACCAGCTAATTCTATATGAACAGCGCGAGTCGTCATACACACAAAAAGACGAACATAAGCTTTCGTGGAGCGTATACCACGACCACGAGAAACTGTTACCCTGAAGGGGCCAGCGTAATCTGTACCCGTGTGTACGAACGGTTTAGCAGCCTGAACAACACGAAAAGGACGATGATCGGCCATTTCGGGCGCGATTGACTTCGAGCGTAGTTTGAAACACGGAATACATCTATGAACTGTCGAACGAATCAAATTGCGTGCAGAGAGAATCCAGTATTTCTGGCGCAAAATCGACATTAATAAATCTGGACCAGCGTAACAATTCACCCTATGGTGATATTCACCTAAAAGATCAACGATATGATCCTTGCGCAAGAGAACTAAAGGATGCATTTGATCGTACTCTAATGCGGACTGGCTCAAACGACCAACTCGAACGAGGCCATCCTTCAAAAAAGGTATCAAATGCTGAAAAGCGCGACACAACAATCGGCAAGGTTGTCCGTACCTGAGTCGTGATAAAAGTTTTGCGGCGCCAATTCCGACTGAATTTTGGCCACCCTATTTGCGACAAATGTATCCCAACGATGGGGCGAAGAATGTGTCCAACACAAAGCGACGGTCGAATCCGAGAATGCGAAAATTCTATCTATATTGATGCGTTGAAATCGGCGATCTGATTCGCGAACACCAATATAAAGAAGCATTTGTCTAATGTCGGCTGAAAGCGCGACAGCGAATAAGCGAAAGTTAACTATAATTTCGAACAAATTACCCTGGAGATTTTGACCACTGTGCAAAATATCGTTTACCGAAACATTCGAACTAGTTTTGGCGCTGCCATCTAAAACAACGCGCAACTTGGTAGTTACTTTATCCTCGCGTACAACTCCATGGTGCGGTATGGTATACGAAGGAGCGTGCTTCGTCTCTTCGGTTTCGGGAGGCGCGGGTGAAATGAAACCTTTATCCAAATATTCTATTATTACGCTATCGTAAGCCTCCTTCAACTTTGGAGATGTCTGCATTTTCCGTTCTAAACAAAAGAAGCGTTTTTCGGCTGACTGAAACGAATCTCCAAGCGAATTAACATCACCCTTAAAGGGGAGTGCGACAATATAACGACCATCACTATCGCGAGTAGTCGTGCGACTATAAAACTCTTCACAAAGTTTATCATCCGGGCTGACAATAGGAGGGACTTTCACCTCTTCTATCTCCCAGAATTTACGGACAGCGGAGTCCAGCGGCTCGACGGCGCAACAATATGACCCTGTCGAGTTACAATCAAAACAAGCGGGTGCGGAACCAACAATAACAAACCCAAGAACTGTCTCTAAGGCGAACGGCGCGGGGTGCGATGCGTGACCTTGAACCTTACGCTGCAACAGGAGGTGCGGGAAAATCGAAGCGCCAACTAACAAATCCATATCTCCTGGAACGGCGTAAGTATCATCGGCCAAAGGCAAATCTCTAAAATTAGTCAATAATGAGGTATTGACTGCGACGGACGGTAAAAATTCGGTAACCTTATCGACGACTAGCGAATCCATCGAAAAACTAACATCAAAATCAAAACGCGAATGGAATTTAGTCCCTACAGAGCCTTGAACGGCTTTAGTGGAATCCCCAATACCTTTCACAACATTACAGGCGGGGCGGTTATATATATGCAGACCAAGACGACTACAACAATTTTTACTAATAAAATTACTTTGAGAAGCACTATCTAAAAGTGCGCGAACACTATGTCCCCTACCATGCGAATCGTAAACAACAAAACGAGCGGTTGCCAGAAGTACCGCAGTAGGGCTTGTGTGCAAACTTGATAGCGAGCACAAAGCGACATCGTTCGGCTGGACGCGCGCAGCAGTGGCGCCGCCGTCGCTAGGCGTGGACGGGGACGAAACCACGTGAGTGCGCTCCGAACCGCGACTCAACGGCGCGGGCGGCTGTGACGTCACAGCGGACGAACGGTTAGGATTAACGTGCGAGGCACTAACTGAGTTTAAATTGGATGCGGCATTATTGTTTTCGAAGTGTAATAATGAATGGTGTCTGCCATTACACTTGCGACAAAAATTATTCGAATTACAGAATGAAACACGATGCCTCCCACTGAGACAATTAATACATAAATTACTAGAACGAACAAAGTTATAGCGATCGCTAGGAGTGAGTTTTTTGAACTCCGAACATTTATAAAGTTGGTCATGGTGACCTTGACACAAAGAACAATTTTTCGAATGCAACACTTGCGATTGCGAAGTTGTGGGTTCAAAATTAACAAAAGACTGCGTGGACTTCGTGGGCTTACTACGATTAGTCGGACTATTTTTCGCTACTCCGTGGTTTAACGAAGTTCGTTGCAAAATTCGAATATGTTGACGAACGAAAGTTTCTAAATCGTCGAACTTAGGTATTTGATGGCCACGTCTATCCATTTCAAATAAGCGAACGGTTTCGGAATCTAATTTCTTTAAACCGATATACAAAAACAAAAAGTCACAGAGGTCATTGACCTTGACATTCTTTAGGGCTCGAACAGCTGATGCAAAAATATCTAAGAATTTTTCTAGGTCGTGTTCATTACACGATGAGCTATTTTTCAAATTAAATATTTGATCCAAATAAGCGGTTGTTACTAAGCGTTTGTCTTCGTATTTGACCTTCAAAGTATTCAAAATCAAACTATAATTTTCGGCGCAAAGCGTTATACCGGAGTAAACGGTTTTTGCTTTCCCGGTTAGTTTACAAACTAAGTAATGTAATTTTTCGTTATGGATCGTATTTACGAAACTAGCGAAAAACAAAGGCCAATTTTTAATATCGCCATCAAATTCGGGTATTTGTATGGGCGGTAATTTAGGTCGGTCCCGTTTCAGCAATTCAAAACCGGCTGGCCCGGGTTTCGAATCGGTGACTACTACGGGCACGGGCGCTTGCAATGACTTAGCGACACGTTTTATGCGACAAATTAAATCTTCAAAAGATGACATGGCGTCGTAACTTACTAAGAAATCGGGATTTAATTTTAATTCAAGCAAGTTAATTTTATCGAGAACATTTTCGAAATCTAAGCGCAAAGTATCTTCGGTTATATCGGTTTCGATCGAGGATAAAAATAATTATTTTATTGATTCATCTGCGATCCTCGATGAATAATCACAAATTAACTGCATACGCTTAAAAAGGCTATCCTTCTTAGCGTGTAATAGTTTTAACTGTAGATCCAGAATCTCTTTCGGAGGCATTGTTAAAACAAACAACTATAGCTACCTACAGTGCAAAACTAACGAACTATCAAAATGGGATCGGTGGTAGACAGCGAGACGCGACGCGAACGAGCGTAGGTACTTACATGCGCGCGCGGGCCTGGGTACCTGCCCGCGTGGTCTACCTATTACTATGCGGTGCAGTCGAAATTACCAATTATTTAGTACCTACCTATGCGAAAAACAGTAGGTAAGTATGCGTTTATTCGCTAATGGAATAAAAAAAACTCTTGCGTTTCTATTAGCAAACTACTAAAGCGAGTGGATCAAAATTCGGATCGTTGGGACCAGAAAATGGTTGAGCGGGCGAGATAAATAAATTCAAAATGGACTGTATTTGCGGGGAAAGACTAAAATGAAATTTACACGCGATTGTCGGCGGAAAAAGTAATGGAAAAACAGGAATGGGCACACTACCTTGCTGATTGCTGCGAGATGCTAAGGTGGAGGCTGCCGGGGGCGTCCCTGGACTTGAATTCCTGGTTTCCTTGCACTCAAACACTATTTATCCATGGAAAATACAATTATTGCGATAGTTGGTGCGGGCGCTTGCGCGCGGTCATTGTAGGAACAGACTGCCAGCCCTCAATCGTGGCCGCTGCCCGTGAGGATAGCGGCGCGAGCGCAGGTACTTGCGCGCGTAATACAGCTGTCTTGCTCCTCCTTTATGCGAGACAAGGTAGGTGCGAAAGAGAAATGGAATAAAGGGGGGCGGGGGGAGTGTCGACAACTAATTAATTAAAAACAAATGCAGATCAGCAATGCAACATAGAAAAAATAACGCGGCTACTCTTTTATCATATACCGGCGCAACCAGCCTTCACATATTACTTATATCGGGCGGTGTACTACATAAATAGTTTTCTTCGTAAATAGTAATTGTAGACATTTTAATTAATTAATATATTTTAAATTCTGGCTACGCATGGTGACGCGAATGCCAACAACAAAATTTATTGATCTTTTTAAACTTCTACTGCAGTAAAATGATAGTAAATTTTACTGCAGATATATGTGGATTTTGAAGGTAACAAAAAATACCGCGTTCCACTAAGTTATCCAATTTCACAACACTTATGCACGTTTTCGAAGCTTTTATGTTTAAAACACCATAATTTTTACACATAAACACCAGAAAATACACTAGTTTGACAAATTAATAACGGAGTGGCGACCGCGTTTCCCGCTAAAATCATTTTAATTAATTTAATATATAACTTTAATTTCAACAGGAAAAACGAATTGTGAAACTTTTTGATACTGGCGGGAACAATTAATTAGTTTTTTTATGCGCGCGCTTTGACCACAGAGTAAAGAAAGAGGTTTTTTTTTTTGTTAAAGTTGTTGTTTAAAGTTTTAAACAGAGAGAAAACAAAAGTTATATTTGAGTGAAAGTTTTGTTTATTATACACGTACAAGATTAAATTATCTGTTTAAATACGAAGTTGCATGAAATGAACAAGCAAAAGGTAGGTATATTCATTTATTTGTTCTATTGAACGCGATCTTTTTGGTATCGTTTTTTTTAAGAATATTGCATCTCAACCAATATAAATAAAACTCTATTATCCCACTCGTGATTTAATAACAATCAAAAAACCACAGTTTGATAATAGGTATCATAATGTGCCTAATTGCGGTGAGATTAAAGCCATATTATGAGTAAGTGTATTGAAAAGTAATTATTTCCTTTTATCGCCCTGCTTTCTTTGGAGAAAAGCACTATATATATGCCTCGGCGGAAATGGCAAATGCCTATTTCCCGGCCTTTGTAATAATGTACTATGGTGTTACAATGAAAAATAACTAACTTTTAACTAAAGTTTTACTGTTTAGCTAACTATTGTATGATCTCCTGGCGAATTGCTATTCATGTAAAACAGGCATCAACTTTAAAATCATAAATATAATCCTTTTCGAATTACAGTTGTAGCCTACCAATATTTTTTTGTTTTTAATATTTGTACGGAGAAGTACATATAAATGATAGATGTGGATAGCCGGAAATGTTTATTGTCCTGCAAAATACTTAAAGCAACTACTACATGTATTGTCAATTGACTTAATTATATAGGTACAATGTATAGCGCGGGGAATCGCGCATCAGCATAAAATATAAACTATATAAATGTGCGGGTTTACTCGTACATGCTCCCCCGCAAGAAGAAGATAGTACAACATTGAATTGTGAAAGTGAGATAGAATCATAAAATACTAAACAGTACTTATAATGAATTCTTAATGTTTCTATTAGGTAAGTATTACGAATTTCACAGATTTGCGATACTAGTATATGAACCTAAAATCGGAGAAGTGGCCTTGTCTAAAACTCGCGCACTAGCCACTTGTACTCTTTCACTGGCACACTGATACGTGACACTGGTATCACCGACACTACGTTGCCCCGGAGCCGGCACTCCTGAGACTGCGGCACCTGCCGCGCACCCGGCAGTCGCTGCCTCCACCGTCTGAAGCGCTGCTGAGCGGCGAGCAAGAGCTCGTTTCCACCCTAGCCATCCAAGATAAACTGCTGCTAGGCCCATTAATCCATAAATCAATGTGTAATGATGAATGTCGTGAAATGAGATACTTGTGCTCTCTACACTGGCTTCACTTTCCTTCAGCGCCTTGATTTTATCTTCAATGTTTTTAATTCCTGCTCGATCGCTCTCTATTTTCGATTCATTGCTGGCGTAATCATGGATCAAAAATGGAGGGATAGATACATTGACGACGTGATTTATGGATGCTACTGCTGGTACGTATACGTTAGCCATAATACTAACATCCGTCATTTTCTGTTAATGTGCAATCACTTCGAAATTGACCGTTTTGAGTATACAGCCGTAATCTATGGTTGCTAGCCCGGAATTTGTCACTTGGTGGGCAGTAACTTGATCTCCACATACTGTAAGTACCTTACACTGACCGCAGCAAAAATAAATATAATTGTTAATGGTATGAGTTTCTATCCAAAGGTATCATTCGATGTTTCTGCAGGGACTGGGATAAGGTAAAAGATTTCGTAAAAATCTCTACTTATCAATGGAATCTTCACCTCAAAGATTGCGTAACTCTGGAGTATTCTGGCTTTGACCTTTAAGAGTTTAAAAATGAGAATAAGGTCGGTGTGTATGTTTTCTACAGGCAAGGTAATGTCATTTGACAAATGGCCTGCTATAGAACTCAGCTGATCTTGTAACTGCTGGGCAGTTATCAAATGTGGGTTGAATCGTCCATGGTATACGTCAGTCATAGTATCCATTAAGGCATTTTGCAAACCTTTCAAATCATGTAGTAGATTACTAGTAACCACGGCTCCCATCAATATCTCATTTGCCATAGAAATATTCTGTGTTTTGTACGTTAATCTCTCTATGGCGTTTGATAAATATGAAAACTGCTGATGTATAACTTTGTGTTGCTTTTGCATTGTATTTTCAATCCTCTTTAAGAAATTGAACTCAGCTTCAACTACCGAAGTTTGATTTTGCCACAGAGAAATTATATGTTTTTGATTGTAGCGTAAAAGGGTGATATCCTTTTCATATCGTTCTGCGAATCTAGAGTCCAGTACGCCGAACAAATAATTTGCGCCGTAACCGATACCGTCAATAAGACCGCGTCGCCACCTGTTTAACGGCGTATCAAAATGCTGACTGAATAAAATGCGATTATTGTGGTCGAGTTCATTACACCCGTGACGTAATTGCAGTAATACTAAATCACATGGTGCTCGTGTTACAATAATTGCACATGAATTTTCAAGTGACACAATACTTTTGTTGAGAGCTGTAATTCCTTCCCAATAAGGTTTCATATTGTAGTAAATTATTAATTTCCAATCATCTCTTATTATCTGCATATTTGTAAGTTTATCAAAGTACAAATTTTGATTGTTTCTAAGTTTCGTAACGTTGAGAGTGCATTGCGATGTAGTTATGATACTTAAAAATAATATGATTGCTGTAAATAACGAAGCTACGCTGTAACGAGAATTAAGCTTGGAAATATAGGGCTGTGGAGTATCTCTCGTGTCTGCCTTGCTTACATTTGTTTGCTTGGTTTGTGGCGGTTCGTTGTATACCGGGAGTATAGATAATTTTGTTACCGGACGTTTTAAAGTGCTGTGTTTTGTTTTTACTGTTACCACTCGAACATAACCGTCGGAACCGGGGTGAAGGTCGATAACTCTGCCCATCAACCATTTTCCGGGGGGAAGATTGTCGTCATGAACCATAACAATGTCGTTTAACTTAATGCTTTTTCCTGTTTGTCTCCGTTTACTCCTTTCTGTTATCTGCACCAAATACTCATTCTTCCACCTCTTCCAAAAATCTTGTATAATTCTTTGCGTCAACTGCCACCGAGTTCTTAAGTCTGTTTCCGTGTCATGTACAGTGAGATTTGAACCACCTGTTAGGAAATGTGCAGGTGTTAGGAAATCAATGTCATCAGGATCTTCTGATAAAGGAGACAATGGTCTCGTGTTGAGACATGCCTCTATTTGTGTTAGGACGGTATACAACTCTTCGTATGTTAAGATTTGGTCACCAATAACTCTTTTGAAATGTCCTTTAAAATTTCGAACAGCAGCCTCCCAGACGCCACCACACGAAGCCCAGGTTGGCGTGTTAAAACTCCACTCTATTTCCATGTCTAATACTTCTGCTCTTACTTCTTTGCTCTGTAAAATGCTCATTAGCGTTTGATATTCTTGTTTCAGCACATTGCTTGCTCCGATAAAATTACGACCGTTATCGCTATATATGTGTCTAGGCGAACCTCTGCGTGCTGCCATTCTTCTTAATGCTGCGATGAATGAAGAAGTGCTTAAGTCACATACAAGCCATACATACAAACACAGCAACATAGCCCTTAGTGCTCTTGATTCCGCGACCTTTACTAGCTTTCACAAAGATGTGCCCAGTGAAGTCAACACCTGTATGCGTGAAAGGGCGAGACGGGTTACATCTGGACCCCGGAAGTTGTCCCATTATTTGAGGGTGATAGTCAGGATTGTGTTTTTTACATGTTACACAGCGTCGTATTTGCTTCTTTGTTGCGACATTTCCTCCTAGTATCCAGTATTTCTGTCTAATGAAACTCAAAGTGAGTCGAGCTCCGGCGTGTAACATGGTGTGGTGTGCATCAAGTATTACTAACTCTGTCAACCGTCCGCTATGGGGAAGGATGATAGGATGTTGCATGTCATTACTGATGTGAGCTTTGTTAAGTCTCCCTCCTACCCTTAAGACGTCATTTTCATCTAAATATGGATTTAATTTTAACAGCTTGTTTTTAGGATGTAACTTGCCCGCTTGCTTTAAATCGTTAATTTCTTTTGCAAATTCTTCGTGCTGTACTTGCTTAATAATTTTTTGTTTTGCGTGTCTAATTTCTGATAATGATAATTGATTCTGCTGAACGTTTCTTTTGTAGCTAAGGAACTTCATTACCCATGCTAGAATACGGCTAACCTTGTTAAAAGAAGAATATTTATCTAATAAATTTGTAATAATGCTCGATTCTTGCCTTGAAGTAAAATGCACTTCTTGTGGCTTCTTAACTTCTTCTTCTGTTGTATATATCGCTAAATTTGATTTGCTTGCTTCAAATGATAATAACCACTGGGGTCCTTGCCACCATAATGAATAATCTTCTAACTGATATACTGTCAATCCTCTGCTAGCACAGTCTGCGGGATTCTCTTTTGATTTGACATATCGCCAACGGTCTGCGGAAATGACAGTAGTTATTTGTGTTGTCCGGTTCGCCACAAATGGTTTCCACCGAGACGAGTTACCTTGGAGCCATCCCAGTACAGCCGTGGAATCGCTCCATCCAAAAATTTTCAAATTATGACCTGCTAGGCATTGTTTGACCTTGGCCATGAGTTTTGCCAGTAATTGGGCAGAGCATAATTCTAATCGGGGTAATGACACTTGCTTATTGCAAGGAACTAACTTTGATTTCGCCGCAACTAATACAATTGATTGTTTTCATTTATTCACTCGGCAGTATATGATGCACGCATATGCCTTTGTTGACGCGTCACAAAAGCCGTGTAATTCTATATAGCTAACAGGTTCGATTCCGTACCATCGGGGTAAATTGAATTTGTTGATATTTTGTAACTCCTCCTTGATCTTAATCCACTCCTTACTGACTGATTGCGGTACTTGTTCATCCCATTTAAGATTAGACGACCATAATTGTTAAAATAAAATTTTCAACTTAGTTGTAACAGGTACGATCCAACCTAATGGGTCAAATATTTTTGACATATCTGACAAAATGCTTCTTTTTGTTATTTTGCTGTTTGAAGATTCGATCTTCGAAATAAATGTAAAATTATCTTCCGTAGGTAACGTAATTTTTAAAAATTCCAACGTAGTCCTAAAGTCTTTGTGCAATTCGACTGTGTGAAACTCTTGCTATCTTGTTGGCTATAATCCTGGGTATCATGCAGTAATTGACTGTCATTTGAGGTCCATTTTCTCTAATTAAATCCGCCTAGTTTCAGTAGTTGGATCAAATCGCCTTGCAACCTCATTGCTGATTGTAAAGAACTAGTTCCATGAACCAAATCGTCCATGTAGAATGAATCTTCGATGACCCTAGCAGCTTCAGGATATTTACCTCGCTCATCTGTTGCCAGCTGTCGCAAAGTCATCATAGCGAGGAATGGAGCTGATTTTGTACCGTATGTTACGGTGGTGAGTTGAAATTCTTGCAATTTTTCTAAAGGGTTGTTTCGCCAAATAATCTTTTGTAGTTGTTGATCCTCAGAATGCACCCAAATCTGTCTGAACATCTTTTCTATGTCAGCAGTAAATGCGTACTTATATTGCCTCCATTTTATAATCAAAGATTGAAGGTCTTGCTGCAAATTGGGCCCGCTATACATCAAGTCGTTTAAGCTGTATTTTGAACTTGTTTTTGCTGATGCGTTATAAATGACGCGTAACGCAGTAGTGGCACTGTCGTCACGTACTATGCAGTGATGCGGTAGGAAACATTCTGGTGTTTCATTGCTTATAGAAGGTTTCATGTGACCTAGGTCAATGTACTCGTTGATAAATGATCTATATGCGGTAAAAGTTGAATCGTTGTTATGTAATCTCTTCTCTAATTGTAGAAACTGTGCAGTCGTTTCATTTTTTGACTTGCCTAATTTTTCTTCGAATTGGGGTATAAGTGGTAATCTTACTTCGTACCTTCCGTCATTCAAACGATTTGTTGTATTTTGGTAGTATTGAATACATTTTTGATCGTCATCTGAAAGCGGTTTCTCCTCCGTAACATCTTCTAATTCCCAAAACTGTTGGATTTTGTCTATATTCATCTGTACTACATTACACATTAAGCTCTGCTTTAAATTTCCACATAAAATCCAGCCCAGGCGAGTCTTCTGCACAATTGGAAGTGTTTCGCTGAGCCTACACATACCTGCTAAGAGTATATTAGAGTAGACATCTGCTCCCAATAGAATGTCTATGGGACGACTAATGTTGTAGTCAGGATCGGCTAACGGTATTTTTTCAAGAAACGGATACTGTATTTTAGGGAATGAGTAAGAAGGTAAAAATTTTGTGAGATTTGTCATAATGAATACATCTATAGTAAAGGTATATGACATTGTTTTTGACATGCAGTTTAGAGTTATCATTCCTTTGCTAAGACTTTCTGTTTGCCCAATTCCGGTAATGACACCGTCACACTTTTATCGCTGTATACCTAATTGCTGTGCACCATTTTCAGTAATGAGTGATGTTTGTGAACCCTGATCGATGAGAGCTCGTAATGTGAAGAGAGTTCCATCAGCCTTCTGAACCTGTAATAGCGCAGTAGAAAGCAAAATTTCGTGCATCATATTTTGTTGTGTCACGTGTGTATTTCCCTTAATTATGCGATCTTGACTAGGGCGTTCGTTGAATTGTTGCGTAAGCGATGTGGCACCTTGTTTGTACGACTCATGCAGTAGAGTATTGTGAAATTCGTTGCATTCACGGCATCGCTTTTTTGATGAGCACTCTTTTTCTTTATGATCATATAAGCAATTCTTGCAATAATTTATGTTAGCAACAAATTGTTTTTTCTTTGTTGAATTCATATCAGCAAATTGTTTGCAAAAGTAAAGTTCATGTGCGTCATTGCAGACTGGACAATTTTGTTTGTAATATTGCACCTTCCGTCCACTTGGGAGTTGCGAAATAAACTTGCTACTTGAATAAGACTGTTTAACGTTAAATGCCTTTTCCGTTGTCTTATTATTATTTGATGAAAAGGGCCTTTGGTTGTTTGACTCTTGTTTTCTCCTGCTAGCCTCCATGCTCGTGAATTTTCCTTCTAGGAATGTAAGAAACTCTTTAAGGTCAAGTAATTCTCGAGGTTTTTTGATGGCTTGGTTGTACTCGTTGAATGTTTCTGAGTCCAACTTTTGACACAGGATGTGTACAATCAAAGGATCCCAAAATTTGACATCCACACCGAGGTTTTGAATTGCGTTCAATGTTTCATGCGCAGTGTCGTGTATACGTTTGATATGATTGATAGAAGCTTGTTGCGAAATAGGAAGATTCAATAAAATATTGATGTGGGAAGTGAATATCATTCGCCTGTTGTCGTATCGGTGACTCAAGATATCCCAACTAATGATATAATTGTCTGAACTAATCGGCAAATGCTGTATGAGTCGTTCAGCTTCTCCTTTGACCTTTGTCTTAAGAAATTGCATTTTCTGTGCTCCAGACAGTGACGGATTATTGTGCACAGACTCAGTGAATAAATCTTTAAAGGATGTCCATTGGTGATAAGTGCCGCTGAACGTGGGGATTTCTATTTTGGGCGTAGAATGCTCCCTGTGAGAGAATGACCACATCTTTTTGTTAATAGCTTTGATAGCATCGTTGTATGTACTCTCGTATTTTAGGTACATGTTATAGTAGTCTTGGTTCCTGTCTCCTAGCTCGCTGTCTAACTCCCAATGCTGAGTATCAATCTTTGACCAGCGAGCTCGAACGGTATTCAGTAAATGATCGAATTCCCACTTCTCGGTAACAGAATCGAGATTGATATTTGATATAGTGTGTTCAAAAGCCTTAAAATTGTTTTGCTGCTTTCTTAACATCTCGTCCGTTTTGCTCTCAGACCCCTGCCCCTTGGAGAATGTGCCTAAACCTTGCTGTGCTGTGCTCGATGTCGTCACAGGGGTAGCTGGTCTACTGGCACCTGCATGAATTGGTTTGTTGTCTTTAGCTGGCTGATAGTTAAGTATCACGGACTTGATGGTTTCACAACGCTCCTTCACTGCTTCGTATTGCTTCGAAGTGAAGTACGTGTGTGATTTAGCGAATTCGAATTCACACAATCGGATGTGGTTTGACTGAAACTCTTGCCAGCTTGCATTCAGATTGTCTACCCTACGTCGTAAGTAATCGGAGGTCTTGCGATCCGAGCTATCCTTTTTGAAGTTTGTGTAGATTTGCTCTACCTGATGGAGTAGTTGCTGCTGTTGTGCTAAAATATCTTCGAAAGACGACATGATGATTGAAAGATAAAAAAGGAATGACCTTACTTGATCTGTGCTGATCGGGAGCTTTGTTGCTCACCAACTACGAAACCTGCTGATTCCTGCTGATTGCTGCTGTACAGAGAGTGCAGTACGTAGCAGCGTACTGCACTCTTGCTGGCAATACACTCACACTCACACTCACTGCTGTTCACTTCACTTGTGAGACACGTTATAGTATCTAACTGCTATACTATAACATTCACATGCGACGCGGATGAACCGAAAGGACCTCTGATAGGGTCAGTTAACGTTTGCTCGAAGGACCAAAATGTACGGAGAAGTACATATAAATGATAGATGTGGATAGCCGGAAATGTTTATTGTCCTGCAAAATACTTAAAGCAACTACTACATGTATTGTCAATTGACTTAATTATATAGGTACAATGTATAGCGCGGGGAATCGCGCATCAGCATAAAATATAAACTATATAAATGTGCGGGTTTGCTCGTACAATATTTTTTCTTGATTTCTTGATCGATGAGTTTGTTACAAAAGTTAACTAAGACAACAGCACATAAACTTATTTATCATTCCTCTTTTACCTGAAGAATGTGCTAGGATCATTACTTTTCTGGAACTAGGCATCAGTATGCGTCGTACTGCAAGAATGGTGGTAGGTGAAGCAAAGGTACGAAGAGACTGTCGCCACTAAATGCCACCTAAATGCAGTTGAAGTCTAGCAACAGCTTCTTCAGACCCGAAGGTATTACATTAGTGACAGTACAGTGAGAAAAAGACTGACTGAAGCAAACCCGAAACCCCGAAGACCAGCGAGTAGCCCCAAACTCGAAAGAGAGCATCAAGTAACGAAGCTGCGAAACGCCCGTGAACACATACAGTGGGATCAAGAAGAATTGTCAAGAATTTTGTTTACAGATAAGTCTCGATTCAAACTTTACACTTCTGATGGAAGGCGAAGTATCTACAGGCGACCTGGTGAGCGATACCTTCAAGCCTGCTTCTCAGAAACAGTCCAGTGCGGTGGAGGCAGTGTTCATATATGGGCTGGTATATCTTCAGAAGGTCGCACAGAGTTAGTGGCCATAGAAAATGTCACTCTGAATGAGGAAAGATATGCCCAGAAGATTCTCAATGAGTATGCAGAGCCGTATTTGGTAAATATGGCTCGGGTCGTGCAAGAGTATATTCACGAGGTTCGTATTAGCGCGGTGGCTTGGATATCATCATCAAGAAGTCCTGATCTCAACCCTATTTAGCACGCCTGGGATGAGCTAGGGAGGCTAGCCAGAAACCGCAGACCACCACCTACCACCTCAAAAATGGCTATAAAACGTTTTTTATTTTAAATTTCTAAAAAATTGAAATTTTTGAAGTGTAATACTTACTTATTTTTGCAGGCCAGTGTACTTATTATTTGGACAATTGAAAGTGGATTTTATTTCAGTCTCCAGCTGGAAATAAAACCAGCATCTTCTGGCTTAAAATATTTTCAAATTTCTTAATTTTTATTTTTATTTTTCCACTTTACATTTAGGACATAACACACTATTTGCTTTTCAAAATTGTTTCTATTATTATTTATGTATCTTTTATTATAGTTCGTTAGCCGGAATAGTATGAGGACTTGACTTACTTGTGTGAGGGCATAATACTGTCAATGAACATCGTGTTTTTGCGACAGTTGTGCGGCTAGGACCAAAAACGCCTTTCCATACCACGGGATCTTCTCCATAACTCCAATGGGTGAATGTTCCATTATAACACAGCAACGGATACGAATTATGAATTATGTTGAAAAAACATAAAATAAATAATAGAAACATTTCACTCGTAGATATTTCCTATACATTGTAAACATTAACATTTCTATCTTTATATTTTGCAGCCTACTAGATATCTGCTGACGCGAGAGTCAGGCACTAAGTAGAGTTGAGAGCTGAGTTTTGGTGTCTAGTGGTCCATGAAGTTTGCAAACTTTGTACGAAACGGCTCTCGTGAAAAATTATATTTTAAAGTCGTCGTTGACACAAACTGAATTTATTACTGTGTGTGCATGGACACCTCAACGAAATGTAGTGGCATTTAACATACCTACCTATATAAACAAATACAAATATATAATAAAGATTATTATAGGATAAAAATTTGGCACTTTTTTAACAATTTAAATAGTCAATTGTTAAAAAAGTGTGTTTTAAAAATCTTTAACACAGTTTAAATCTTTAAACAGGAAGAATTCTAAATTAAATAGCTGTGTGACTTCGCCCGTGACACAACTACTTTGAACTTCAATCCCCTATATTTTTTTCCTCTTAAGGGTGGATTTTCAAACGTGGTAAACAAAACCTTTTTAAGGTTCCGTACCTCAAAAGGAAAACATTGAAATCGTTATATCACTTTGTTGCCCGTCCGTCTGTCCTTCAAGACCCTTTATCTCGGGAACACATGAAGGTAGCAAGTTGAAAGAAAGCTGGGAAAAATCAAGTTTCCTACTTATGACATGAAAAAAAGTCATGGCCGTTTATAATATTATAGAATTTTTAACAGAACCTTTGGTGGGCAAATCCGACTCGCATTTGTCCGCGTTTTTTTATAAATAATAAATAACGGCTCATTCTGTGTTACATGATTTAGTCTTAAGCATTTACAAAATTGTTAAAACTTTCTTTTTATTCCATCCTTAACGGCGAGAAATAGACATTTCACGCCGGTAAGGGTAGAATTTTAAAATTAGGCAATCGTGCGCTCGTGGCCCCGCGGTCTCAGTGTTCGGTAAACGATCACTGAGGTACGCAACTTTCACTATGGCTGGTCGTCGGATGGGTGACCACTTTGTGGCATTTACATTTGCGAGCGTTTCCGTGCTTCGGAAGGCACGTTAAGCCGTTGGTCCCGGTTGCCAGTAAAATGGCGGTCGTTAAGCCTGGTTGAAGGCCTTATAGGCGGCTTAAAAAAATTTCAACAGCAGGTAGCCACAACCTGCGTCTGTCTATTTCAACACGGCAATGGGCTCACCACCTATTACGTGGGACAGGAATCCACACGGTGAAAAGTGGGCATATAATATGCCTCTGCCACCCCTTCGGGGATAAGGCGTGATGGATATTTATTTTATTTTATTTAATTAGAAGCGAGCTCGTGAGCGATGTTCATTATTTCTAACGAATTTGCTCCTTTTGCGTAGCCGCTGGTACTGCGTTGCTAGCGACACCTCTGGCGAAGAGCACGCTGTGACAGTGTAGGCACGTGTGCCTTGTATCGATTAGCAGAAGTGGAGATTGCTGTGGTGGTAACTACAGCGCCATAGTACATCAAGTGTTTCACTATAACGGTACTGATTTTAAAGGACCTGCATAAAATCATAGAAAGCGTAAAAATAGGAAAAATGCCACGCGGTAACATTTGTGTGTCGCCACGACATGCTCAACAATCAAGTAACCAACGTATCAGATATGATAAAAACGTTCGCTAGTCCTGGGTTCCCGTACCAAAGGTATCTATTACTATAAGAATTATATTATATTATCTGTGCTATTACTAATACTAAGT
This sequence comes from Thumatha senex, assembly GCA_948477245.1. Classification (NCBI taxonomy): domain Eukaryota; kingdom Metazoa; phylum Arthropoda; class Insecta; order Lepidoptera; family Erebidae; genus Thumatha; species Thumatha senex. The sequence goes on along the minus strand of OX419731.1, from coordinate 14,324,169 downwards.
TAACGGCTGTAATCACGTGTAAATTTCGGGATCACCCGACTAGTTAGTTGTAAATTTACACGTGAGAACAACCGTTTACTTAGTAATAATGAACAACGCTTACAAAGTTATTATTGTAACATAGATATTATGCATGGATTACAAAGGTTGTAAATTCAGTTTTTACATAAAGAGGTCGTATTTTAAGCAAACTTTGCGGTGGGGATCAAAAGAACACTCTTTGTCCGACGCCGTTTGCGAATAATCTTGAGCGTGTTGTTCATATCGCAGCGACTAGCATAGCACTTATATATTTATTTATTTAAAACTTCATGCACAACTATGTACATAGGCGGACTTAATGCCATAGGCATCCTCTACCAGTCAACAATAGGTAATACAGAGATAAACAAAGTGTTAACGTGTAGTAGCGAAATGGAGAAAATTAAAAATGTTAATAATACAAGTACCTAATGAAATACATATTTACGTAAATTACTACAAGAATACCTATATATAATACATAAATAACAAAAATAATATTTACTTATAAATATATACTAATACATAAATAACAAAAATAATATATAGGTACTTATAAATATATACTAAATAAATATAGAAAGCTAAAGGTTTGTGAACATAAGATGACGTATTTTTTATTAGATCTTGTGAATACATTTGGGGTTACTGCAATGATCATGCCAATCCATTCCAATAAAATTCTCGCACTTTCTTCTTAAAAGTATAACGGCTAGTTACTCTGGAATGCGGCGCCGTAATTGGCCGAAGTACTCTCCAGGCGGAGGGTGGACGTGGCGTTCCTGCAGGAGACTCGGTGGAAGGGCAACAGAGCCCGGCCTTTGCAGAACGGCTACAAGCTGTATTACACGGGCGCGCCTGGTGGGGAGAACGGGGTGGCCGTGGTACTCTCCGAGGGGCTGCAGAGAGGCATCTTGGAGGTGAAACGCTGTAACGACCGGCTTATGATCCTGAGGGTGCTTATCGATGGGATTATTACCCACCTGATAAGTGCCTACGCGCCACAGGCCGGTTGTATCGACGCCGATAAGATGTCGTTTTGGGGCCAACTCGAAGGAGTGCTTCGGAGCATTCCGTTGTCACAGGGATTCGTTTTGGGCGGCGACCTAAACGGTCATGTGGGTGAGAGGTGTGAGGAGTTTGAGCGTGTTCATGGTGGTTTTGGATACGGCACCTGCAACACTGAAGGAGAAACTATCCTCAGAACGTGTGCGGCTGCCGATCTGGCCATTGTGAACACTTATTTCAAAAATAAATCCGAACATCTCATCACCTACAAGAGCGGGAGGCGTACAACTCAGATCAATTTCCTACTCACTAGGCGACACAGCATCGGCAAGGTGGCCAACTGCAAGGTCATACCCGGTGAGAGTCTTACTGCACAACACCGTCTCCTTGTCATGGACCTCTGCGTGAAGCCTAAAGGCAAACGCATCGAGCGGTGCCAGCGCCGCATCAGATGGTGGCTGCTTGATGAAACTAGGTCCCAGGAGTTCGTCCCAGCTGTCGGTGACAAGTGCACCGACACTGAAGGCGAACCAGTTCAAGATTACTGGGACAAAGTTCAGGCGGCCATCCTTGGAGCGGCGAAGGTGGTGCTCGGTGAGTCTAAGGGTGGACGCAAATGTGACAAGGAAACTTGGTGGTGGAACGACGCAGTCCTTAGGGAGACCAGGGAGAAGAAAGCCCTCTTTAAAAAGTGGCAAGCGACCGGATCTCCCGAAGACCGCGACGCGTACAGGGCTGCCAAGCGCGCCACAAAGAGAGCTGTAGCCAGAGCCAGACGAGGCCACTTACAACCTTTGTATGATAAGCTGGAATCGTCTGAGGGGCAGAAGCTCATCTATAAGCTGGCGCGCTCCAGGGTCAAAGCGGCACAGGATATATCCAAGTGTCGCTGTGTAAAAGACCCTGAGGGCAACCTGTTAAGCGAAGACCTCGCGGTAAAGGAGAGATGGCGCTCGTACTTCCACGAGCTGTTTAATAAACAGCATAAAGAGGTGCAGCCTCCGGACCTCCCTCCAAATCAGGGACTAGTGCCACCGGTAACGTCTGGAGAAGTCCTGACTGCGCTTCGCCGCATGAAGAATCGGAAAGCTGTCGGACCCGATGGAGTCCCCATCGAAGCCTGGAAGGCGATGGGTCCTCGTGGTGTGGGCATCTTAGTAAACCTTTTTAACCGCATACTCCTCAGCGGGCAGATCCCAAACCAATGGAGACTGAGTATTATTACTCCAGTCTTCAAAGGTAAGGGGTCAGTGCAGGAGTGCGGGAGCTACCGCTGTATAAAGGTGATGTCCCACACCATGAAGATCTTCGAGAGGATTATAGATTCTCGGATCCAGCAGGAGTGTACTCTCTCGGAGTGTCAATAAGGGTTTCGCCCTGGTCCACGGACCATGTTTTTGCCCTGAGGGTTGTCGCAGAGAAATACAGGTCGAAGAACACGCCTCTGCACTGTTTGTTTCTAGGCATGCAGAAGGCCTTCGACTGTGTTCCTCGTGCGATGATCTGGTGGGCACTGCGGTCCAAAGGGGTTCCAGTGGTCTATATTGACACTATCCGGGACATGTACTGTGACTCCGATTCAATGGTTCGGACTGCTGTTGGCGACACGAAACCCTTCCCCATCACCGTCGGGGTACACCAGGGTTCGGTCCTTAGTCCGCTTCTGTTCAGTGTAATATTAGACGAATTGTCGGACAGCATCAGAAACCCGCATGAGCAGCCTCCATGGTTGCTCATGTATGCTGATGATATTGCGCTGGCAGACGCGGACAGGGGCAGTTTGGTGCGACGTGTAAAGGCGTGGAAGGAGACGCTTGAGAACGGCGGTCTGAAACTAAATGTGGCGAAGACCGAGTACTTGGCACTAAACTCGACAGATCCCACATCCGTCCGCATAGGCGGTGATTTGGTCGAGCGCACGGACCAGGTTAAATACCTGGGATCTGTTTTCACACGTCCAGTGACATCGATTGCGATGTCAAGTCACGCATTGCTGCCGCGTGGGCCTAATGGCGGGAGATGACCGGTGTCATTTGTGATCCTAAAATGCCGATCCGGTTGAAGGCAAAACCAAAACAAAACCATTATTAGACCTGTCCTTTTACATGGCAGTGAGACGTGGCCGATATTGGAGCGACACAAGCAGGAGCTGCGTGTCACGGAAATGAAGATGCTGCGGTGGATGTGTGGAGTCACGCAGATGGACCGCGTGAGGAACTCTCGCATCCGCGGCAGCCTTCACGTCTGTGACATTGCAGACAAGTTGCAAGAGTGTCGCCTTCGTTGGTATGGTCACGTCTTGCGGCAACCGCCGGACTACGTAACAAATGTCTGGCCATGTCAGCCCCGCCCGGGTCCCGGTAAGAGGGGAAGACCCAAGAAGTGCTGGCTTGACGTCGTAAGGGATGACATGCGTGCCAATGGTCTCACTACAGGGGATGCCGACGACCGTGCTATGTGGAGGAGAAAATGTAGGAAAGCGGACCCTGGGCGTCGCGAGACGCAACTGGGACAGACGCTCGGATGATGATGACTCTGGAATGCGGTGCCGCTCAAGATCAGGGTGGCCCTGATCTTGAGCGGTAGCGCATTCCAAAGTAAGACAGATTGAACCGTAAACGAAGAGTGTACAAAGCCGGTGTTATGAGAAGGGCAAAGCAGAAGAATTTTGAGAGCGAAGGTTTTTGCTGTGATTATTGCAAAGACATTGAAATTGAGAAGAGAGATAGGTAGGAGAATTAGGAGATGTAAGGATAGAGAAGAGTGTGGTAAGCGCCCGCAGATCACGCCTTTTGTGGTTGGGTAACCATTTTAGCATACTTGCGAAGGCCAAATACAAACCGAATACTATTATTTAAGAGACGATTAAATTTATTAAGGAGTTCTGCGTTCAGATCAAAGTAACAAACATCACCATAATCCAATAAAGGAAATAGTAGGGTCTGCATGGGTTTTTTTTTTGTATCTGTGGGAAGGTTTTTTAGGGGATATAAAGCACGTAGAGTATCTACCCGTTACTTTCTGACTAACATGAACCACCTGATCTTTCCAGCTCAAAGTCGAATCAATAATTAATCCTAGATCCTTAACCAAAGAATAAAAAGGAATGGTGAATCCATGAAATGTAACAGGTGGAAGATAAAACATATCCACTCTATTCATTAAGCGCTGGATGCCCACTACAATTGCTTGACACGTACTTGGATTTACAGCTAATCCGAATTTACTCGACCAGTTTTAAATGCAGTCCAAATTCCGATTCACTATATCCTCGGCGTCCACTAAATCCTCCACTTGTGGTTGAGCGTTTAGCTGCAAATCTTCGGCATATAAATGATACGCACATGGAAGATTTTGAGTTAAAAGATTAATAAAAATAGAAAAGAGTAATGGAGAGAGAATTCCGCCAGCATGCACATCGCACCAGCTCGATGGCCTCTCACCAACGCGGACAGCCTGCTGACGGCCCTGAAGATAACCAGAGAACCATTCCAGTACGTCTTGCGAGATCATGGAGTAAGATAAGACAGCTAAAAGAACGTCGTGACTTACAGTATTAAAAGCATTAGAAAAATCTATCAATACTAAAATAGTAAGTTTAGTTTCATCCATGCCAGTCCTAATATCTCCAGTAACTTTAAGAAGAGCTGAGGTAGTGCTGTGTCCGGGCCTAAATCCCGACTGCAGAGGACTTAATAACTTCTTTTGGAATATAAAACGTGATAGCTGTTAAGTACACGAGACTCGACCACTTTAGATAAGACAGGTAAAATGCTTATTCGACGAAAATGGTTACATAAGGTAGGATTTATGGTTTTAGGAAGAGGAATAACATAAGCTTTGCGCCATTGAGACGGAAATTGTCCAGAGTCCAATGAGAAATTAATTATGTGTAATTGCCAGTAGCAAATGATCCAAAATCAATGTAATCATACGGCGACTTCATCATCATCATCCGAGCGTCTGTCCCAGTTGCGTCTCGCGACGCCCGGGGTCCGCTGAAATCATACGGCGACTTATGCTATCATATCCCACTGCACTAGATTTGATGGACAGAATTATCTTCTTGATCTCGCTTGGCATAACTGGAGAAAAATTAAACAAGTCTGAATCGGAATGAGGCAAATTAGCAATATACTCTAAGAGTGCAATGCTTGGTCTGATGATCAAGGTCGGAAATAGTGGTGAAATGTTTATTGATATCATCCAAACCAATCGCTGCCCCCAATTCAGAGCTACGATGTTTACCTATACCATGAGTTCCTAAGAACTTCCAGATATTATCAGAAGAGGAATCAGAAATTATTATGAATATACCGGCGTTCAGCATTGTGTATCACTTGGTTACACAGATTCCTAGCAGCTTTATAGACTGACCACGTTTCCTCACCCCGTGCTCTCCAAAACCTGCGAAAGGTCGATCCCTAAGCCTCATTACCAGTCGAACTTCTTCAGTTATCCAAGGCACAGGAGCACGTTTTAATTTCACTCTTCGTTATCATACAATCTAGTGACCGAATCATTAAAGATGTGAATTTTCTCGTCTACGGATGTGGTCTCAATCAAACGGTCCCAATTGACTTCCGACGCATCCCAACATAAATTCTCAACATTCATTCGTCCAAAATTACGCAAGAGCGTACCTTTGGTGGTTTGAGACTTATCTTTTAACGATTTCCACCTCGTCAGGGATACAGCGTGAAGATAGTTAGTTTTGGTTTATTTCTATGCTCTTAATGCTCTAACACAAAGGCAATCAAGGTATTCACTTTTCAAATTAAACTTTTGTTTAGTTTCAATCATGTATTTCGTAGTTCTCATAAATTGATAACTATCCACTATCGGTGAGGTAACAACTCTTGTAGGACCATCTCAGCGAGCTACAATACTAAATTCACAATCTAACTGATAATTTGAGGGTGCATTAAAAACATCTTAATCAACATTATTATCTTTCGAAATGTTATTAACAGAAATGGGGCCAAGGAAAAGAGGGAAGGATAAACAAACATTGTTTTAAATAAGTTATTTAGTTTTTTATACCTACATACAATTTGTATCTGTATTTGTCCCTATATATTGAACGCACCCGGCACGCACTCATATACCGCCGCACATACTCTAGAGTAACCCCCTAATGTGTGCTACGACTACAATTTTAAGTGTTGTAGTGACACTGATCTCTCTCACTAATATTTTGGACCCAAACATAAAATACCAGATTGCTGTTTCTAATTTAGGAAAAAAACTTCTTTAAAAAATTATCACGCGGCCTAATTTCATGCCCGCTATCAACTCAATGAATACTTATGCACGTTTAATTAAGTCAATTACCAATTCTCTTTAGAAACGGCGAAAGTAGATTATAATACCAACCACCAACTTTTAAGTGGCAGGGTGTTCTGCTTTATACATATTTAAAAAAGTTTATATTATACAAATTTAAAATTCAATATATAATCCAAACTAAGAGGATATAAATGCAAAAAATATTGGCAAATTATAAAAATAATATGTATATCACAATGTAAAATAGATAAGTGAAACTTAATGGAAAAACGGAGTTATGATTTACACGACGAATTTGTCCAGATCAGTTTTTGATGGAAGTATTTAATTATATTGTAAGACTATTAATAATGGCAAGTTTATCAAATTTTGTTATCTACATTGTTTACATAGCAGGATATTGTAACATAAATATGCTGGCCCGAGACACCAAGGGAGGTTCTACGAGACACAGATACCAGTAACTCCCAAATGGAAGTCCATACAAAATGTAAAGAATTCTCTCAACATATGAGGCACCATATCACATCTAGTCCTTGTTTTTATTAAAAACAGTGATGACTAGATACAATCATAAGGTGCAAAGGATACAAAGGTCAGTGAGGAGCTACCTAGAATTGTGCAAGGATATCTTAATTGTACCGAGCAAGCCCATCAATGATGTGACTCTACTACCAAAAACTTGATAATATCCATTGGTACATAACCCTAGAACCGCATCCATATCAGCTTTACATCCTCTCTTGCATGGCTTGGGCATTGCATATTTAGATTTTTTACACATATATTTTGAATGCAAAAATATAAATTACTATCTAAGCTAGAGAAGTTTTCTAATGATATAACTAGATATTATCCACTTCAATGTGAAATAGGCATGTGATAGAATAATTTTTCACTTTGCAACACCAATAAATCAAAATGGACAATACCTTTACAGTGTTTTATTTTATATGTACAATATTGTAGATAAACTATGTTTATAATTTATTGCTTTATATACGTTGCGCCTTAACAGAGAATTCTAAAACGAATATTTATGTAGATAGTGCACCTAAACAATAGATACTACCTTTTTGAAATTACATATAAAGGTTTAAAAGCTTTATAACATTTCTTCAATTATGTAAAGAGTTGGCGGCGGTTAGCTACCAGGCTACAACGAGAATACCCTCTGGCACTATTAAATGTTAAACATCTAAAATTTGTTTAAGTAATAGATATGACACACAACAATATTTCATGCAATTTCCAATCGAAAACAAATTGGCAGCAAAACAGAAAATATATGGATACATACAGGAGAATAATTAGTGAATAATGCCCCTCTGGCTAACTTAGCTTGCCAGGTTTTATTCTCGTTGAGTATGTGATAAGCTAGTCTAACTGACAGTCCAATCTAATCCCCAACGCTCCGACACTTTCAATTGTGCAGCTGCTGCATCCTTCAGGGAGAATAGATGTGTCATCTCTAGTTCTGTCTTCGCTAGTGAAATGGCTTTCTCAAATAATTCTAGGGATCTCCTCAAGTTACCTCTGAAACATTAAATGAAAATATTATCTTCAATATGTTTACGTATTAGAATTTTGATAGTTTTCCATGTTTTCAACCTAATACAAATAGTTTAATAGCTTATGTTTTTAATAGTTTATGTATACACCTTTAATAGTTTATGAGAAGCAGCACTGTCAGTGGACAACAAACTACTGATTATAAATCACTGATAAGTCAATCTCGAAACATGTTATTGAAATATGGGGTGTTGCCAGTAAAAGTAACATAATTTGTCTGCAACAAGCTCAAAACGGTATCAACAAGGAGATGGTTGAAGCATGCTGAATGCACTTGCACCCGAAATGAAGTGTAGCATAAGAAGTGCCTGTCCTCAAGTACAGTTCCAACTGTGGTGGTCATGTACGGTCAAAACTATTTTTATGTTTACTTCGAAGTTTTAAATTTTCACGGCTTCAAGGAACCAAAGACTTAGTCGATATGGTTTTAATTTCAATTCTATACCTGCACGCTTTCTCAAGATATAGGGTCTTGACAGACGGATGGACAACAAAGTGATCTTATAAGAGGTTCTGGTTTAGTCTGTTGAGGTGCGGGACCCTATAGAGGTATTTATCCGTAAAAATAATGCTGATAGAACAAAATTATTATTTATAAAGTGTGCATTTCTTTTTTCTTTGACATTTTAATACATTGCAATAAATAAAAAATAGGGTCATTTAGTGGAGAGCCAATATGCTACTTTTTAACCAGAAAAATATTTATTTTTTGATGGGAGGAAATCATCTGTTTGGTAATAAAATTTTGCCTGCAGTGTGCCACAGATATTGCAATAATAAATAAATATACAACATTTATTAAAATTTTCTGGAAAAGTTTCTGGCTCTTAGCCAGAAGGTTTTCTGCGCTTTTGTGGATCTAGAGAAAGCATTTGATAACGTTGTGAGAGAAACGCTGTGGGACTTGCTGCCAGGATATGGTGTGGACGGCTCGCTACTGCGGGCAATACAGTCGCTTTATAGGGACTGTAAGGCTTGCGTGCGAGTAGGGGGGGATGTGTCACCTCTTTTCGATGTCTGTACAGGCGTCAAACAGGGATGTGTCATGTCCGCCTGGCTGTTCATAGTGTATCTGGACAGTTGCCTGCAGAAGTTGAAAGATTTTAATATGGGTGTGAATTTGGGTGACTTTACAGTAAACTGTCTGCTGTACGCTGATGATGCGGTGCTCATGGCCTCATCAGAAGCCGACCTTCAGGCATTAGTCACTAATATGAAAGAGGGGTGTGAAAGTAAGGGTCTCCGCTTGAATGCAAGTAAAACTAAGGTTCTAGTATTTGAAAGAGGTGACGTAAGAACTAAATGCGAGATTAGGGTAAACCAGGAACGTCTAGAGCAAGTGAATGAAATTGTGTATTTAGGAAGTATGTTTAGCGCGGATGGAAGATGTGATTCGGATGTGGAACGGCGAGTAGCTGCCGGAAACAAAGTTAACGGTGCTTTGTCCCAGTTAGTAAAGCGACAAAGCATCGTAAAAGAAGCACGACTGGCGATTCATAACGCAGTGCTAGTGCCAACTTTGCTTTACGGTAGTGAAACCTGGGTATGTCAGCAGATGCATGAAAGTAAATTGAATGCTGTGGAGATGCGATCACTTCGAAAGTTGTGCGGCGTTACCTTGGCTGGCCGAATACGTAACGAAGTGATACGCAATTTGGCAGGTTTGAATGAAAGTGTCAGCGTTAAGCTGGAAAAGGGCGTGCTCCGTTGGTTTGGACACGTCCAACGAATGAGTGAGGAACGACTGACGAAGAATATATATTGTTCAAAAGTAGAGGGTAGAAGGAGTCAGGGTAGGCCGAGACTTAAATATGAAGACCACGTGAGCAGATTGCTCAAAAACGGAAAGGTCAAAAGTACTCGGATACCCAGACGTGCGTGTATGAAGCGATTGATGAATCTCGAAGAAGCGAAAGAAGTATGCATGGATCGCGAAGCCTGGCGATCTGTCCTCTCTGACTACCCCGTCAGGGATACAGCGTGAAGATAGTTAGTTAGTTTAGTTATTAAAATGTTGTTTTAAAATACATACAAATAACCACAATCTTAAGATAATACCCCTCCTTTCCTTATCACTCACACCTTGGTAGGTATGTGTAAGGCTGATAATACATTACAGATAGTAAAGGATAGTAGGCAACTCATCGTGTATTTGGTGTTATATGATTTAAGATAATAGATGAGCATGAGATAAATTACTATATAGCCATGCCATAATAAGAAGTTATGTCATGAAAATACACTATTGTACTTTGAACTCACCTCTGGACTTCAATGGTGCCCAACGTCTCATATGCAAAATCACACTTTTCATCCATTTCTATTGCTTTATTTATCAATTTGACCGCTTTATCAAAATCTGTACTTTTCTGCAATTGAACCAAACCTTTATGCACATAAAGGGTAGCATTATTTGGATCCACTGTAAGGGCAGAATCAAATAACGCCTCAGCACGACCCCACTCTTGCTGATCTGATAAAACTTGGGCAAACAGAATGTAAGCTTCAGCACATCTGGGGAATCTCTCCAAAGCATGCTCAAAATCAGCCCGCACCTGTGTCAGACCTCCTACATTCTTGTTGATCTGTGCATGTCTATAGTCTGCATAACATTTCTGGATATAAGCAATTGAAAAGTTAGGGTTCAGTTCCACAGCCTTAGCAAATTCTTGAGTAGCTTCATCCATGCGCTCTAATAGCAGGTAAACTTGTCCTCTATGGTGATATATATCGGAGTTGTTGGGGTCCAGATAAGCAGCCCGTGCAAAATCTTCTAAGCACTGTTCTGTATTTTCCAATTGTGTGAACAGAGAAGCGCGCTTGATCAGTGCATTTACTTTTACTTTAGTATCTGTGTCACTATCAATGACCTTACCAAGATCTACCTGAGCTTCATCATGCCTGCCTAGCAACAGATAAAATGTTGCCCTCAATAGCATAGCTTCATTTTTATATTTTGCATCTTCCTCGTTAAGTTCTTCAGAACAAGCTTCTACAATAGACTCATAATCTTGAACATCCAAGGCTTGCTTAGCTTTAGCAAAGCCACTAACAACTTTTGGGTCAATTTGAAGTTTGGAAATGGGGTCCTCGGAAAATGCAGAGAAGTATGTCTTAATGAAATGCTTAGAAGGCATCACAGGGTGTCGTTTAGCTAAAGCTTCACGCGCGTGCTGTCTGCCAAGAGCTTTTAAAATTCTATCAGCATTGACTAAAGAGCTTTGTACCTGGAATCGTTCAAGGATACATGCAGATGTAACATCTTCAAGAGCCAGCACTAGATCGCCACTTTTTTCTGCAGCTCGTGAGCGTCTTAAAAATGCTTTCACATATTTTTCATTAAGTTTTAAAGCAAATGTACAATCTTCTTTGACCTGCTCCCACATTTCACGCTTTTCGTAACACGCTGATCGGTTTTGATAGAATGTGGCAAGATCAACAGGACGATCCGGAGGACAAGCTTCAATCGCTTCGTTATATAAAGCAATAGCTTTATCATATTCTCCCGCATGAAAAGCCCGATTGCCGGCACCCTTCAATTTCATAGCGCGGTCGATAGCGGTTTCGGTGACCTTCGCATTATTTTCGTCGTTGTCTAAAGAAATCGTTGTTTTAGCCTTCAGTTCAGATTCCTTTTTCTTTTCTGAGTCTTCTATTTTATTCCTCAGATATAGGTAACCTAAGCCAATGGCGAGAGGTGCGCCAAGGAGAATGGCTAGCTGCCATTTAGGAAAAGGTGTACTTCCCGGAGATGCCATTTCTGCTACAGATTTACTTTATGTAAACGATACACCATTCAGTTGATCACTGTTGTAATATTATCGTAATAGATTATAACACCCTACCAGATTTCTATAACGTTCTTTCCATTTCATTGATGTCTTGTCTTCACGCACGAAGGCAAAAGCAAGGCAGATTTAAGCAAAACATAGACAAACTTTTTGACGTATATGTTTTTGGAAATGAAACATGTCATGTGGAGTTTGTAACGGCCAGCTTTTTAGAAAAATTAGGCAAAAATATAAAACTTAAAAATACCATTTCATATGACAAAATCTAATACAAAATAATAATTCTTTGGCGGCGGCTTTTGGTGGAATATTCGAGTTCGTTCGACAGTTTGTGGTGCAAATTAAAAGATGAACTATTTAATTCAACAAACTAAATTGTTTTCACGCTGTATTTTAGAGGATGTAGTCAGAAAGACCATATCGTCCGTCAGGCTTTGCGATCGAGATCCATGCATACTTCTTTCGCTTCCTGCAGATTCATTTATCGTTTCATACATACATGTCTGGGTTTTCAAGTACTTATAGTAGCAGATTGCTCATAAACGGAAAGTTCTAAAGTACCTACTGCACTTTAGACGTTTTCGTTTTTGAGCAATCTGCATAATGTGGTCTACGAAAAAAAATATTTTTGTAAACGTTGCGTTGGTGTGAATGTTACATTATGAATGATGTCAATTTACTGTTCAATTTCAATGTTGTTGGTTTGTTGTCATCGTATTGTCATGTAAATTATAATCGAATGTATGTAAATTATACTAGAAGATTCACTTACTATAAAATACTTTCAAATAAAAATGGACCAAACATAAAGCAAAATTTAAAAGCTCCTTGATTAATAAAAAGAATTAAGTTTATTTTTTGCTTTTATTCATATATTCTGAGACTACCACAGTCCGAGGCCACAATATAATTTTAGTAAGATGTAGACAGAGAATGGGTTAAAGAGGGATGAGAGAGAGTTGAGGGTTGATATTAGGTCTTTACCTATGAAATTGCCGTTTTGTATGAAAAAATTTAAACGATTTTTTACATGTATTTTTTATTTGTGTTAATCGAAGTAATCACCCATGCAATCAATGCATTTTTGCCAACGCAGTAGCAGTTTGTTGATTCTTAAAGAAATCAGCTGGACGGGAGGCAACAAATTCTTCAAAGGCATTTTGTACTGCCTCTCGGGTATTGAATTCTTTCCACACCAAGAAATTATCCAAATTCTGGAAAAAGTAGTAGTCTGTAGGCGTAGATTGTGTATCATCAGCTTCCACAATCGCCTTTAATTCGTCATTGTCGACCAAAGTCTTCGGACGACCGCAAGGTTCATTTTTCAGGTCGAAATTTCCAGAACGGAAGCGAGCAAACCAATAACAGGTGGTGCGTTGGTTTGTAGTGTTAGCTACGTAAACGTCGTTGATGTTGCGGGCAGCTTGTGCCGCGTTGCTGCCACGACGGTACTCATATTCCATAACTACTCGATTTTTTAACGTATCCATGATGACGAAAAAGATTGAAATGCGATGAAAATGTAACACTAATCAATAAACAAATGACTACTTATCTAAGATCTATTAAAATAATAATTGTTGTTGTTGTTGTTATATTCGTACAAAGGACATGCGAAGGTATTCAACTGCCAACTCTTGATATTTATTTAAAATTATATTTTTTTTTAATAATTATTTAATAGCCTGGTTTCTAAGACCTTTTAGCCAAATCTTATTTTTTATATCATATTTCTTCAATCTTATCTTCTAATTAGTCCTGTCCAGTCGATGTCGTGTCCTCAGGCTACGTCCTGGTCCTTGCCCTCAGTATAATGGTTACTAAGGTTGTCAGTGGATGTTTCACGGCAAGAGAGAAAATAGCATTTCACTGCATATATATCATTGTCTTTCACTATAGCACGTTAACACAACTTTTATGTCCAAGAAACCACCACTCCCGCACATAAAACAAGATAAATGCACTAGTTTTAGAAAATAATATAAAGCAAGCGTCCGCACTTGTCACTCTTCCCGCCAAATGTCCTATAAAATTATATATTTTTTTTATAATTATTTAATGGCCTGGTATCTAAGACCTTTTAGCCAAATCTTATTTTTTATATCATATTTCTTCAATCTTATCTTTTAATTAGTCCTGTCCTGTCGATGTCATGTCCTTATTGTCCGTCCTGGTCCTTGCCTCAGTATAATGGTGATTCTTATACTAAGGTTGTCAGTGGACGTTTCGCGGCAAGAGAGAAAATAGCATTTCACTGCATATATATCATTGTCTTTCACTATAGCACGTTAACACAACTTTTATGTCCAAGAAACCACCACTCCCGCACATAAAACAAGATAAATGCACTAGTTTTAGAAAATAATATAAAGCAAGCGTCCGCACTTGTCACTCTTCCCGCCAAATGTCTATAAAATTATAATTAAGTTTTGGGCACATATAGTTATTTATTTTGAACAAGCTGTCAATGTAATGTCTGACAAAGTCGAGGCTCTCACTGTCAGTGTCAATCAAGCAAGCAAAGCATACACGGGTCAGGCCTAAAACCAAATAATGTTTGCTTCTAAAATATCTAATTTTGTGAGTAGTTTAAATGTTATGATCATATTGCAATATCCATAACGTCAATTTTAATTTATACCTATTTACAGGTTAAAATAGGTCAACATTTGAAGACTCACGGCATTATCACACCTAAATGGAATGCAATACCAGTACAAAAGAGATATAAAAATGATTTATATGAACCCGATTACTTAATTGTAAGTATAGTACAGTGCAGTAAAGGTAGACATTCTAATACCTTCGCTCAACACCATTTTAATAATGAAGGTCAATAAAATTTCAGAGTATGGAACCAGACGAGCCTGTCTATGATTGCCTCAATCTGCAGTTGAAGGGATATGATTACACACTCCTGGAGGCTTGTCAAAGTCAGATTCACAGATATGCCGAAGTTATGGGAATACAAGTTGAAGAATGGTATGTTGTTTTAAATTAGATAGGTTCAACTATTTACAAATTTAAAAAAAGCAATTCTGGTGCTATGGAAATGTGAAGTCACATTAAGATTCTATATAGGGAACTCCTACATTAGTGGTATTGCAAGCATTTGGAAGGGGTAAGGATTGTCGACTTTAATAGGACGGTCATGATACATTTGCAATAAGTTCAGTATAGTTGACCCCAAGCTATCTGATGATTATATAGATTCTTAAAAAGCTATTGAGACAATATTTTAGCATTTTAAATTTGTTTGACTACAGTTGGGCCACTCCTGCAAAGCAAATCAAAATCCAGCGCTTCAAACAAGGTGGTATTGCACTGGAAACAGAATATCAACTAAATGTTTATGAAAGAAATGTACAGGTAACTAAAAACATTATACTTAAGTACATATTGCATTGCAAGAGGGCCCACTAAGATCTGATGCTGAGGTCAACCTCACCTAACTGATATACTTTTGCTTAAGTCATGAACTCCTTTGGAGTTCGAAGGTCTGAGATACACTGTGTAGGTAAAACGCATGCAGCTGCCTCAAGCAGCCACAAGAAGCCTACTTTGGAGCTTAATGTTGTTTGGATGAGTTTCTGTGTACCTTAGCAATGTAATGTCTATTAAGTACTATGGTTGAGTATTTAAACCACCACCAATTGATTGAGTAACAATCTACTTATCTATATCAGTATATTGAACATTTACAGAAGTTGTTCAACTAACTATTTTGCTTGCTTGTGTGTGGACATTAACTTAGACCATGCAAACATTGGCGAGACTTGCTAAATAATATACTTCGGGGATTATGCGTGATAGATATATAATCTTACATGCTGCTTTTTCTTAAAAAAAAAAGTCGGGATGTGTAGGGCTGTGTCATGGCGTGCATACTTTCATATATCTAGTGCGACAAGACAGAGCGACAGAAGTCATCACATCGCATTGTAACAAATTACTGTTTACATGTTTAAATACAAATTACTTTTTGAGCGAAGTGGGCGGCAAGAGATGCGGTCGGATCGTTCGCTCGGCGGTGCCGGCGTCCCCAACAAGAAAATAAAAAAAATAGCAAACTACTGTGAAAGTTAAAAAATAAATAATTAATTTATAAAACTTCCCATAACATTTAGTGCAATATAACATTGAATAACTTTACTGATCAGGTATCCGATGTACCAGCTTGGGCATTAGGCAGTCTCCTACGAGTGGCACGAGCGGTCCTGCCTGAAGGGTGCACATTATGTGTGCACGAACACACGATAGAACACGAAGAAATACGCTATGTTCCTGACAACCAGCTAATAGACCTAAAACAACAATTACAAGACATGGGCGGCAGTCGCGCTGAAAAGAAAAAGTCGCGTCGGTAGTATTTATTTGTAGTTAATATGTGTTACATCTATAGATAGGTGCGAATACATATAACTGATTAGCTAAGTTCATGTTTACACCTACCTTTAGACATAACATTTGTAGAACCCGTTATGCTGTGTTGTTAGTTTTAATAAATTATTTAGGATTTAGAGTTTGATTTATTTTTTGCGTGAAGGTAATTTTTTCCTTAGAGTTAATTCCACGTAGTAATTTTTCCTTGATTTAAAGCGCTAGTAGCACTGCTGCCTAAATGTTATGTTGGATCACTGCGTAAATCTTTTTTTTTTTGATGCGGGGAATTCGTTTACGCGCCACCATTTTAGCTGCAGGGGCAGCAGGAATGGTGTGTGGGACTCCCGGCCTTTGGGGGCTGTCTTACCCACTTAACTCCGCGGTGTTCCGCCTTCTTCCCAACCGGGTGTCAGGATAGGCTTGACCATTCTATTTATTACGTGAGACTTAATACAAATGAAATGAAATGTATTATGCCTCTGTCTACCGCTTTAGAGGTACAAACGAGTTTATTTGTACTGACCAGGAATTGATTTGATCTGGGTTAGAAAAAAATCAATGGCAGCAAGGTAGATACGGGACATCTACATAATAGTAACTACACAGGAAGTCATCTAACAATTTTGAGAGGTACGATGATATAATAAGTGGTAGTGTTGCGACTTTCGCGCTGAGGTCTCTGGTCCCATCTGTATCTGTGTCCCCTGGGTAATGCCCATCAGATCAATGCTTGGGTGACCCGGTGAAATGTTTTCTGCGAGTCTATGTAGAAAACACATAGACGTATTATTCTACCTGTATTTGCTCATTAGGGCCAATTCTGATATTTCATTTTTTAGAACATAACAAGTAACTCGCACTTCACTATTGCGAATTAGGAAGCAGACCCAGGCGACTTATAAACCGAAGCCAGTTTCAAAATCTGAAGTATTCGTAGTAGAAACTTCAAAATCGCCTATGCCACGCCACATGTTCATGATATCCTGAATCGATTATAATCGATAAAAAATAAATAAGCGAAATAACACCCGAACCCCTTGGGGGTGATAAAATAAGAGGCCGCGGTGGCGGACCGGGTCTGTCGAGAGCCCTGGGCTTGGGATATCTTGGACTTGCTTCATAGAACGACGAGCAGCTCACCTGCCACCTTTAGGAACCCTGGTTATGGAGGCCGGTAGTCTTGGTGAAAGAAAAGTCTTCAGCGCTCTCGCCTATATAAAGCTACGGATGTCTGAAGGGAGAGTTTTCTCCCGCTCGCTCTCCGCCGCATCTTTCGCGAGCCTGACTTGCCACAAAATTGACGCAGCAGCGTCCCACTTACTACCGCTGGAGATGGAGACCATGATCTCCAGCAAGAGAACGTCCATGCCCAGACCCGCAACGAGGACACGTCCCGGCGCGCACAAGCTTTATCTAAGATCCTTATCGGTAAAAAGCATTTCAAACGAAAAAACCTATAATCAATCAATTTTACGATCTTGAACTACTCACAATAGACACGGTCACGGGCTTTTATAATTGCAGCAGTCAAAATTGATTTTTTAATTGCTACGCATCGCATGAGCCTATCAAGTAACACGTAAAAAAACTAATGTTTAAAGCACATGCATATCCGATTTCTGGTTGGTTTGACCTTCGCTCTCAGCGGTACACATCATAATTACCTTCATCTCAGTAATTAACTACCAATAAACCATCGAGCAATTAATCTAAAAAGACGTAGTTTTCTAATATTTTGTTCATAATCGGTATGCGCCATATGGCACAACTTTAAATCGCAACGAACAATCAAGCTGCTAGCTCCATTGTTCATTATTTGGAGGACCTTTAAGGGATAACCTCCGACACGAGGTTATCCGTCAGAGAATCAGAATAATCTGATCATTATGTTCCCAAAAAAAAACCATTATTCAGTTAACTAGAACCGATGAGATCCTTATGGGAAAATCTCAAGAGAATCTCAAGAGAGGGTCGCAGGTTGAGTAGGTGGTACCTATAGCACTAAGGGTCTGACATATATAATATAAAACCGTAATCGTATAATAGAAATCCGTACTTTGTACCGTACAAAAATTGGAATTTGTAAGTACTTGACATTTAAATTTTTTAAAGTTACATATGTTAATAGGACACCCGCTAAGAAAGGATTTTGCAAAATCCTACCACTAAATAGGTAGTAAAGTTTATGGAACTAAGTATGTCACGGGCGAAGTCGGAGGGCACAGCTAGTTATTAAAATATGTTAGAACTTATAATACAAGAACAGTATAAACAGAAACCCTTAATATTAGTACTTAGGTAGGACCTAGGTAGTCTCAACACGCTCAATCAAATCACTTTATTCGTTTGTCAGCTAGCTTGATACGCTAGCGAAATTTATAGCACCAAGTTTTAGGGATTCATGATTGTGCAATATGTAACTGCGGTGGGTCGGAGGGGTTTCGATATCGTAGTTAGCTAGGTAGAGAGGATACTTCATATTCTGCAATCAATCGATTTTTAGATAGCTACATACTTTATCCTTTCCCTCGGCGAAACAATCATCTGTTTTGTTCTTGTTTGCGAGACTGGGCGTGTCACAGATTTCGTAACACATAACATAAGTACTTAGGTAAATAATACACCTCACATAAATAATCCCATAAAGATATACACATAACTAAAGTTAACTTGTGGTCAATTCACAATATTATTTTACTTCGGCTTAAATGTGTTTTATGTACGAGTGACGGAGTGAGTACACACCTAGCTATGTTTTTCTATGCAATCGTAGCCTGTTGCACAAAAACTCTTTCAAACTGGATGTCTCATGAGCATTATTATCTCCACCAAGCTTTCAGCTATTGACTTTAAGTAGGTAACAAAAAAGTTAGATTTTAAGACGGTACGCACGGTTTTTTAGCTCATAGTGAGTATGCTGTACTTAGTAGGTATTCTAATCTATGGAGGTGCTAGCATCCTCTTTGCTAGTGCGCGCGCATGCATGCGTGTGATATGCAAAGGTATGCACTGCAAATCTTACCTATTGCTTGATTAGCATTGTATTTAAGCACGTAAGTAGTGCTGGTTGAAGCAATGTGTATCTGGTTAATTATGGAATCAAAACGTTGGTATAAGAACAATCAGAGTAGGTAATTAAATTCAATTCAATTTTAAAAGGACAACATTTTCACAGTCTACCTTATAAAATGATCAAGGAGTCAAATAAATTATCAATGTTTACGATTCAATGATTGAAAATATTCGACCCGTTACCTAGTCTTAATCTTTCGTGTTACAATAAGTAACATTACGTATTTAACTACTAAAAACCCTAATGTGATTTTGACCGCCGTTTCCATTCTCAATGCAAGTCACTGATGTTATTTCTGGTAATCATGGTCAAAATGTTTATTGGTCATGAAGTGTCATCGCTCATTAAACTGAAGAGTAGGTAGGTAACTACTTATTACATCACTAGGTTTATTGTATACTACGCAAATACTGTCACTACCACCACAGTGATAGGAAGATATTACAAACACAGATAGAGAAAGGCGAATTGGTGTACCTACTAGGAAGTAAACATGTCATCCAATTTATGATGAACCTACTTATTTTAAAGGTCAAGATACCGGCGCAGCGTATAAGAATTAATGATCTTGAGCCTCGATAGAGGAGGGGTAGAACATCGTAGTTGATTAGTGGGTAACCTATCTGCCTCTCCTGGGACAGTCCCATACAGCCCTGCCCCAGCAACATTCCACCATGCCAAAAAAAACTAGTTAGTTAGTGCATAATTTGACTTCTTTGTGGGCGGTGACTCATAAGCGCTTTTCAGATGGATGCCAAAAACAGCCAATTGTATATATACATCCTTACAAGCAACTAGCCTGCTACATTACAGATGATAAACAAGCGAAGATAGGTAAAAATAAATGAACATCTAGGACAACAATTGAACATTATATTCCACAAGACTACAAAATATCAAAGTAACAAAAACCGTAAAGCTAACAAGGGCTTATTATAGGCTTGCCCACTTGTCTCGGGAATTAATTAGGTGCTTGTTTCGTGCGTCTAGGTGCTTGCTTAGTTACTAAATATTCTGTTTCGTTTTTATTTATATTACGCTGTATTGTATGTCATGTGTCATGATTGAGACCTCGAAAACTCGATTGATGTCATAGTATCGCTTTCTGATAAAGACTTTCCCCGAATCAGTCTAGTTTACCAGAAATATATCGACGGTCTCATCAATGGTTATCGCGGGGGTAGCTCACCATGGCTACGGTGACCACTTTCCATCAGGTGGGCCGTACGCTTGTTTGCCACCTCAGTGGTTTATAAATAATGGACAGACAGAAACATTGACATGTAGTGAAACTTTTTCTTAACTACTACTACTACTTAAATGATTTTTATTGTGATTCAACAAGAAAAAGCTTGGGCAATTTGACCCGACTAAAACAAAAGTTCGTAACCATGTCGCAAAAGGGGTCCCAGAGTATTATTTTTACTGACTGCTACATACAACGCAAGCAGTTCTGTTATGGCCGACACAGGCTGTGGCCACGGCATGCTAGCTTTGCCAGCTGCATAACAACGCATTGTACAACTCTGTTCTGGTAGATAACTAACTTAACCTACTTTTGCAGCATTTCTGCCTAAGTGTACCCAAGCATATGTACGAATGTACGATTTAATTAGGCCACTATGATGTTTTTTAATATATTCCTTGAAATTTTATGTATAAACGGAGTACACGTTATATTTTTAAAGACGAAAAGTTTTATTACCTAACATAGTACGAACCTAATTTTAAAATAAGTAATTGTTAACTGTTAATTGTAAAAATGCTAATACAATTAACAATTTATTAATTGTAATTGTAATATTTCGCAAGCAACAATTAATTAGTTGTAATTCTCACAATTAACAACTTATTATTTAATTGTTAGTTGCAATATTGTATAATCCGTAGGGCCCTTATATCGGCAAACGTGCCTTGCTTGCTTGAGCCTCCGGGTCTGAGCAGGTCGGACGGTAAAAGGCCGGACGGGCTGACTTTGGTTCCCTGGAACAACGGCAGGTGCCTAATTTGGGACGCAACTTGCGTCAGCACCGTCGCCGCCAGCCACCTTAGTCGCACGGTTTGCTCCCCGTCTGCTGCAGCGGAAGATGCCGGCTCGAGGAAGAGACTAAAGTACGCTGATTTGGAGCCGCTGTACCACTTCGTGCCGGTGGCGGTAGAGACCCTGGGGAGCTGGGGCAGGGAAGCCAAACATTTCATAAAGGATATTGGGAAAAGGCTCCAAGAGACGACCGGTGACTCTCGATCCGGATCGTTTCTGGTGCAGAGGCTGGCCATCGCAATCCAGCGTGGAAACGCGGCAAGTGTGATGGGCACCTTTCCACCGGGAACGGTCAGGAGCGGGTATTTAAATAGTTTGTAAGGTTGATATTATTTTTCTACCTAATAAAGTATTATTTATTTATTGTTGCAATTAATTTAGACAATTTAATTGTTAGTTGCAATTAATTTAGACAATTTAATTGTTAGTTGTTAATTGTTTAGACAATTACGTTTTGACCAACACTGCCGTCTGGTAGCTTTCAACGAAAACGCCACCTATCTAAACACTTTGAGATATTAAAAAATAATGTATGGCAGAGTTGTGTATCTTAAATAGATCTACAGATAAATCGGCGACGGCAATTATCTGGCTTTTCAGGATATCATACTATATCCAGTTTATTAGACTACTAGACTAGTTTACTAGACTAGAGTACTGGAAAAAACGGGAATTATAAAGTGATAATTGGAAACCTATTTTATACAAATTAGATTTTAATCCTTATGATTTTAAATATATATGTTGGCTTGAATATCTTATGAAGATTATTGTTTCCTTTTACACCACGCTATTTGCAAATCATTCGTGCGTGTATCGATTAAAATTAAATCCATTTCTATAGATGAAGTGAACCTTAGCTACTACTACTAATGTATCTCTCTGAAGCTGACCGATAGTTCGTCAAATAGTAAGCTAAACAGAAATGGACTAAGGAGAGAACCTCGGTAGGTACAGACCGAAGTAAACTACCTAGTCAGGTCATAAGTATTGTCACACAGTGAAAACTTTTCTTTTAGAATGCTGGCCACAAAAAAGTTTATTGAATTCGAATTTCGAATTGTTCATGAAAATAAAAATGTATACTTTTTAGAATTTTACTCGAAGAGTATAATAAGTAATATTGAAAATTTTACTCATTTTTAAATATGGAGTGGACGCTTAAAGAAGACCGTGTTGCAGTTATTGCGTTGCATCGTTGCGGTTACGCGCCAATTCAAATTTTTGACATACTGAAAAATTTGAATACAACCAAAAGATTCGTTTATCGTACCATCAAACGATACAATGAAGACTCTATGTAGATGACAGGTCAAGAAGTGGTCGCCCTCGGTCTGTTAGGACTCCAGCAGTGATAAAAGGTGTGAAGGCGCGAATTCAAAGAAATCCCAAACGTAAGCAGAAACTTAAGTGAAAAGGGTGTTAAATGAAGACTTAGGGCTTCGGTCATATCGAAGAAAAACAGGACATCGTTTAAATGCTCGTCTAATGGACCTGAGACTGAAGAGATGCCGCGCTTTGTTGATGTGGAACGCGGGAAAAAAATATCGGGAAATTCTTTTTTCGGATGAAAAATTTTTTACCGTAGAAGAGAGCTACAACAAACAAAATGATAAGGTGTACGCACACAGTAGCGAAGAAGCGAGCAACCGTATTCCGCGTGTCCAACGAGGTCATTTTCCACCCTCGCTCATGGTATGGTTGGGAGTTTCTTATTGGGGCTTAACAGAGGTATATTTTTGTGAGAAAGGTGTAAAAACGAATGCAGTTGTGTATCAAAATACAGTCCTGACGAACCTTGTGGAACCTGTTTCTCATACCATGTTCAATAACAGGCACTGGGTATTCCAACAAGATTCGGCGCCAGCTCATAGAGCGAAGAGCACACAAGACTGGCTAGCGGCGCGTGAAATCGACTTCATCCGGCACGAAGACGGCCCTCCTCCAGTCCAGATTTGAGTCCGTTACATTACAAGATATGGCAACACACGGAGGAAAAGGCGTGCTCAAAGCCTCATCCCAATTTGGAGTCACTCAAGACATCCTTGATTATGGCAGCTGCCGATATTGACATGGACCTCGTTCGTGCTGCGATAAGACGACTGGCCGCGCAGATTGAAGACCTGTATTCAAAATCACGGAGGTCATTTTGAATAAACTTTATCTATGTTTTGTTAAGTTCATCATCATCCGAGCGTCTGTACCAGTTGCGTCTCGCAACGCCCGGGGTCCGCTTTCCTACATTTTCTCCTCCACTTCGCACGGTCATCGGCATCCCCTGTAGTGAGACCATTGACACGCATGTCATCCCTTACGACGTCAAGCCAGCACTTCTTGGGTCTTCCCCTCTTACCGGGACCCGGCGGGGCTGACATGGCCAGACATTTGTTACCTACGTAGCCCGGCGGTTGCCGCAAGACGTGACCATACCAGCGAAGGCGACACTCTTGCAACTTGTCTGCAATGTCACGGACGTGAAGGCTGCCGCGGATGCGAGAGTTCCTCACGCGGTCCATCCGCGTGACTCCACATATCCACCGCAGCATCTTCATTTCCGTGACACGCAGCTCCTGCTTGTGTCGCTCCAATATCGGCCACGTCTCACTGCCGTGTAAAAGGACAGGTCTAATAATGGTTTTGTAGACCTGTCCCTTCAACCGGATCGGCATTTTAGGGTCACAAATGACACCGGTCATCTCCCGCCATTTGGCCCACGTTTCGTGTCGCCAACAGCAGTCCGAACCATTGAATCTGAGTCACAGTACATGTCCCGGATAGTGTCAATATAGACCTCTGGAACCCCTTTGGACCGCAGTGCCCACCAGATCATCGCACGAGGAACATAGTCAAAGGCCTTCTGCATATCTAGAAACAAACAGTGCAGAGGCGTGTTCTTCGACCTGTATTTCTCTTCGACAACCCTCAGGGCAAAAACAGGGTCCGTGGTCCCATGACCAGGGCGAAACCCATATTGACACTCCGAGAGAGTACACTCCTGCCGGATCCGAGAGTCTATAATCCTCTCGAAGATCTTCATGGTGTGGGACATCACCTTTATACCGCGGTAGCTCCCGCACTCCTGCACTGACCTGACCTTTGAAGACTGGAGTAATAATACTCAGTCTCCATTGGTTTGGGATCTGCCCGCTGAGGAGTATGCGGTTAAAAAGGTTTACTAAGATGCCCACACCGCGAGGACCCATCGCCTTCCAGGCTTCGATGGGGACTCCATCGGGTCCGACAGCTTTCCGATTCTTCATGCGGCGAAGCGCAGTCAGGACTTCTCCAGGCGTTACCGGTGGCACTAGTCCCTGATTCGGAGGGAGGTCCGGAGGCTGCACCTCTTTATGCTGTTTATTAAGCAGCTCGTGGAAGTACGAGCGCCATCTCTCCTTTACCGCGAGGTCTTCGCTTAACAGGTTGCCCTCAGGGTCTTTTACACAGCGACACTTGGACACTTGGATATGCACTTGGAGTGCTGCTTTGACCCTGGAGCGCGCCAGCTTATAGATGAGCTTCTGCCCCTCAGACGATTCCAGCTTATCATACAAAGGTTGTAAGTGGTCTCGTCTGGCTCTGGCTACAGCTCTCTTTGTGGCGCGCTTGGCAGCCCTGTACGCGTCGCGGTCTTCGGGATATCCGGTCGCTTGCCACTTTTTAAAGAGGGCTTTCTTCTCCTTGGTCTCCCTCAGGACTGCGTCGTTCCACCACCAAGTTTCCTTGTCACATTTGCGTCCACCCTTAGACTCACCGAGCACCACCCTCGCCGCTCCAAGGATGGCCGCCTGAACTTTGTCCCAGTAATCTTGAACTGGTTCGCCTTCAGTGTCGGTGCACTTGTCACCGACAGCTGAGACGAACTCCTGGGACCTAGTTTTATCAAGCAGCCACCATCTGATGCGGCGCTGGCACCGCTCGATGCGTTTGCCTTTAGGCTTCACGCAGAGGTCCATGACAAGGAGACGGCAGTAAGACTCTCACCGGGTATGACCTTGCAGTTGGCCACCTTGCCGATGCTGTGTCGCCTAGTGAGTAGGAAATCGATCTGAGTTGTACGCCTCCCGCTCTTGTAGGTGATGAGATGTTCGGATTTCTTTTTGAAATACGTGTTCACAATGCCCAGATCGGCAGCCGCACACGTTCTGAGGATAGTTTCTCCTTCAGCGTTGCGGGTGCCGTATCCAAAACCACCATGAACACGCTCAAACTCCTCACACCTCTCACCTACATGACCGTTTAGGTCGCCGCCCAAAACGATTCCCTGTGACAACGGAATGCTCCGAAGCACTCCCTCGAGTTGGCCCCAAAACGACATCTTATCGGCGTCGCTACAACCGGCCTGTGGCGCGTAGGCACTTATCAGGTGGGTAATAATCCCATCGATAAGCACCCTCACGATCATAAGCCGGTCGCTACAGCGTTTCACTTCCAAGATGCCGCTCTGCAGCCCTACGGAGAGCACCACGGCCACCCCGTTCTCCCCACTATGTTTTGTTAAGTTCATTTTGGTATATAAATGGTTACATAATGAATAAACTTGTTTCAATTATTTTACAGAATGTGACAGAATTTATGACCTGACTAGGTATAAAGAATTGGCCACCATGTCCTTGACGATGTCAACATAGGTATAACTAAAGTGACACCCATACATACATATTGTCACACCTTTATCTTCGAAGGGATAGGCGGAGATTATACACACATTTCACAGTATGTATGCATTTTATCCTACGGAACAGGTGGTGAGTCCATTGCTGTATTAAAATCGACAGGCGAAGTTTGTGACGACCTGCTGTTGAAATTTTTCAACCCACCCACCCATAAAGACTTGAACATGGTTTAACGACTACCATGTTACTGGCAACCGTGATCAATGGCTTAACGTGTTTTCCGAAGCACGGGAACGCTAATAAATGTAAAATAAAATTACATTAGTGATTACATATATTTTTTATTTTGAGAAGATTAGACTTTTCTTCATCAAAGTCCCTTTCAATTCTAAATTTTGCTGCTAGCACGGGGTTTTTAATTAAAAGTCATGTTTTTTTTCATCAATTGGCAACATTTTGTATTATAAAGCTATTTTAGTTATCAGAGGTTCATGGGCTGATTATGAACAAATAATTTTATAGTAGGTTTATTAGGTTTAAAATACGTTTTAACTATAGAAGGTTTATGGCCTCGATAAGCGTTTTATTATGAATAAGACCGCTAATCTATACGTAATTTAGGCTAATTTTTATGCATCATTGTAGAATTTATAAGCGACGGGATTTTAATAGGTGCGACGGGAGGTCGAAATATTCCACGGGCGAAGCTGTGGGGGTCATCTAGTCTATACTATATTATAAAGCTGAAGAGTTTGTTTGTTTGTTTGGTTGAGCGCGCTAATCTCAGGAATTACTGGTCGGGATTTGAAAATATATTTTTGTGTTAGATAGCCCATTTATCGAGGAAGGCTATACATCAGCACGCTACTACCCTGGGCGGCGGAGCAGTAGTCCTAAATGTCGAGAAATCGTTCAAATTTTTATGCATTATTGTTGAATTTATAAGGGAGGGTCATCTAGTAAATTATATGATAATATCATATTAAATCTTATCTAATCAGTTTAAATCTTAATATGTTCATAGTACGGGTTAAGGATGCGGTATAAACATTTTTCTCTTGCCTAGAAAAAAAAAGAAATTAAAGATAAATATGAAGAAGGTGTATCTTTATTTTCAATTATTTTTTACTATATTCATTTAGAAAATTGGAAAAATCTTAGAAGTGACTATCGTCCTGCCTTCCTTCCTACCTTGAAAAAATGCACCATTGTAGAACTGCAACGAACAGGAGCTGCGACCATGGGCGTACCCAGGGGGGGCAGAGGGCCAGCTGCCCCCCCTCCCCCGGCTTTGGTTTGGTCTCCTACTTTTGCCGATAATAGTACAAAAATAACTTTTTCCCATTTGCAATACCTTATACATCTTTTAAAAATCGTGAGGCACGTCGCTTTTAACTGTTTGTTAGCTGCATCAAGCCGGACTTGAAACGACTAAAAAACTCACGATCTCTACCTATTAGTTTAATACCGGGCGCCTCCAGTAACTCCTCGCAAATCCTCCCTGGGTTCCCGGTAGAGTTTGGCTACCATCACGGCCTCTTTTATTGGTTTGGGCGTTATCCAGCTTCTTTAGAGTTTAGGATGGATCCTGCTTTTTGAGGCGGTGAGGCGAGCGTGAAATTTAAAGGTCAAGCCGCCGTCTTGGACCTGCTTCTGTAAAAACAGTGGGTCATCCAGCGTACTAAACATAGTTATTCAAGAAATTTATAAATAATACCTGTTTTAATTTATATGTATTTCTTATTCACTATAAGTATAAATACTATAACGGGATAAAAATAGCCTGAGTTACTTCTTCTACATATAATAAGAGTGCCAGTGAAAGTCCCGTTAAAATCGGTTCCGTTATGTCAGAGATTAGCCGGAACATACAGAAAGAGATACACATTTTAAAAATAGGTTTTTTGTTATGTAAATAACGTATTTGATTTATCAATATCTAAAGACAAGCTAGATGCATTAGGTGTATTCTGAGATCTATCCAAAGCTTTTGATTGCGGTTAGCATGAAACGCTGTGCAGAAAATTACATCACTATGGAATAAGACGCAAAGCTCTCGACCTTCTGTCTTCAAATTCTTCTTCTTTAATAAAAAAAAGTTTTATGAAAAAGGTTATGTATATACGCTGTTAAAGACTATTAGACGCCTAGAAATTATCTGCTGGCAAAGTGAAATAATATTAACTTTTAAACTATCGCGTTGCATTCTATACAAACCCCAGGTGTTTACAAAGAAGATTGCAGCTGCGGTAGTTCCTATATAGGCCAGACAAAGCGTATTATAGCTGAAAGGGTCAAGGAACACATTGCTGCTATAAAGAAATGCCAGACCAGTAAATCGGCGATCGCAGAGCACATACTTGATACGGGCACTAATCACTGGATTGAATTTCATCATACGCAAGTCCTCTCCATTGAACGGCACTACCACTCAAGAGTTGTACGTGAAGCAATTGAGATCAAAAAACATAAAAATTTCAATCGGGTCGATGGGTTTAAATTATCAGGAGCGTGGAATCCAGTGATTAGCAACATTAAACCTCGCTTTTGTGCACAGTCGGGTAAACACCAGAATAGGGATGTATTAGTTAGCTTACAGAATAGGGACACCGTGAGTGTAGTGTGTGACGGTACTTGGAGAAAGAATAAAATCATAAACACCGAGAATGTGTGGGTTGATGAAAAACCTTCTACCACATGTACTCGACGGCGGAGGGCGTGCATCGCTGAGCCAGTGAGCCTGTGACCACGGCCGGTGCAACCTGGTCGAAACGTCAGGCAAAAAAAGGTATGAAAATTAACCGCGTTAAGTCCCGGTAATAACCAATACATTTATAAAATAATATTAAATTGTAAATAGGCCATCAAAAAAACATTCTTAAGTTTATTGCCGTTTCTTCTCAGGTGGGCCGCGTTCCGAACCGGTGGCCACTCTAAAAATATTAAATTTATCTTTAAACTAGTGTATGACATTTTGTAAGCGCCGTTAAAAAGGTCTATGCAAAATAAAGACTTTTTTCTGTAGTGAAAATCTGTAAATTTGGAATTACAAACAGACATTTTTATTTTATTTAACTATACATATAGATTTGAACTTAACCAAATAAAAAAATATACATTAAAAAATAAATTAAATTTCAAAATTCAAATATATTAATTTTTTTATTTACTTTTTCAAAGAACAACCCTTAAAAACAAAACCAAACACCATGTCTGCTGTGAATTTTCGAAGAGTCGGGTTCTCTGGTGATCATTTTCATTTCAGCATTAGATGAAAGTTCTCTATTAATTGTCATTTAACGATTATACTGGCACGCGTTAAGCACTTAACAGATTAATCACACGCCAAAAGAGCCTAACATCATTACGAAAAAAAAAGTGATACTTTTACACAGCTGAACCGATATTTACCAAATATACCTAAGAACCACCACCAAGAAACGGATTTCAAATGAAAAAAAACCGCATTAAAATCGGTTTGTCCGTTTAAGAGTTACGATGCCACAGACAGACACACTTACACACCGAAATGAAATCTACGTCTAACTTATAACATTAACACCCCTTTTTGAGGGGGGGGGGGGGTTTAAAAAAAGAAAACATTATAAAATATCTGAATTGCCCCCCCTGGCCCAGATCCTGGGTACGCCCATGGCTGCGACACGTATTAATTCTAAACATATAGATGGGATGAATTTTTTTTCAAACTTACTGTTACGTCAGAAATATTGATAGATTAATTTCTAATATTACTACAATACCAAATTACAACCTGATAATTCGATTACTTTATATTTCTTAATATTTGAGGTAAACCGCTAATGATATAATGCTACAATATAGAAAATTTGATTCAAATCCTATTACAAAAAGGTGTTGATGTAGGATTAGACGCAGAGCAGAATGACCTACATTACCTTACCACTCTTTGGGTAATAATCATTTAAAAACATGATGCGACACAGCAAAACTGACAGTTATTATACATCTCAGTGATTGGAAGCCACTCGTTAGTAATTGATTATGTACATATAAATATTTTAAATTTAGAATGGACATCTGCAGTCATTAAAATGTTCTTTTGCAGTCAAAGTACTGGCTGGTGTATTGCACAATTTTGCGTGCAGAGTCCGTCAACTGAATGACCTGAAAACTATCATTATAGTTATCCATGACCCATGTTAATGCTATCTTATAGTTCTTAAACCATTTGTCACTCCGATGCACTACACGTAAAGTATTCAGAACGCATGTATTTATAAACTGCCCAAGTAGTTTTCGATGCGGGAGGCCCTCAAATTAAATTTGCACTATGACCTTGTTTTATGTTGTGTGATTTCTTCACCTTTATGAGAAAGACGTGATGTCCGAATTAATCTATTAAATTTAACCTTCCATCGCACTTATCTACTCTTAAAGTATAATGATAATAATTGTGCGTTTTATCTTGATAAGTTACCTACCAACTTCGATAGGTAGTAGATTCTATAATCTTTCCGCTCTACATCTGTTTCCATCTATTGTGACGTGTTAATAAAATAATTGTTTTACAAAAGTGTTGCATCCGTCGAGCAAGATAATGCAGTAATTAAAAAAAAATATTCCTGAGGTATCGCAGTGTTTTGTAAACGATCACTGCGTTAAGCAACTGTCGCTATGGCTGGTTACGGATGGGTGACCGCTTTGTGGTATTTCGATTTACTAGCATTTTCGTGCTTCGGAAGGTATGTTAAGCCGTTGGCCCCGGTTGCCAGTAAAATGGCAGTCGTTAAGCCTGGTTGAAGGCCTTATAGGCGGCTTAAAAAATTTCAACAGCAGGTAGCCACAACCAAGTGAAAAGCGGCGTATCGATTTTGCACGACAAACCATCAAACATTGGCGACGAACTAGTCATTGTCTGTTTTTGAAAGCGCGGCAAAAAATGTCTAATTTTATTTAACGCGCGCGGCGAAAACATGGAGTACGACATGGTACTAAACAATTTTATGGAATAGAAATTGTAGTGATTACCGGAACATATATCACAATAATAAGATAAACAATGACAAAAGCGGGCGCTGCTCGTCGTCGAAGTACATTGTCCACGCGGTGTAACAATCACCATGTCATGAATTAAAAATCTTTGCAGATCTGTACAGAACTATTTTGAAAAATGAATAAATATAAATTAATATAAAAAATCACCTATCAGTCTCGCCTGTGGCCTCAAAGGGGTAGGCAAATATAGACAAATATGTCTAATATATAAACTTCTCGTGTAGCGGTGTTTGTTACCAAACTCCTCCGAAACGGCTTGACCGATTATTATTAAATTGTTATTAAATTAATATGTAAATTTGATAGATCTGATATTCGGTCGCTATCTATTTTTCATATCCCTTAGTGAAAAGGGTAGGGTGGTCCACCCCAAATGTAAAATTTTTTTTCAGAACAATTATTTTTTTACTTTTTTTTCGTGGCAATAAAATTACAGATATAACCTAAATCTAAATTTCAGCTCCTTTAGAATTGTAATTTAAATTCGTACCCCCCACTCTTTTTCTCTCTCTGCCTCTTACGAAGTTGCACGGGTCAGCTAGTGTATACATAGATACAATAAGACGGTTCTTTTCAGGTGGGCCGAGTTCCGAAACAGTGGTCACTTTAAAAATATTAAATTTATCCTTAGTTCTAGTGTATGACATTTTGTAAGCGCCGTTAAAATGGTCTATGCAAAATAAGTACATTTTATATTTTTATGTTTAGAGTGGAATGTGAGCTCGACAAATGGAAGTGCGATTACTGCTGGTGTGACTAAACTACTGCGACTCACCATAGTTTGAATACACGCTTGTGCGACACACTCAAGCTCGACATCCTCCAACGTCCCTAGCTCAGTTAGTTCCAGCTTTGGTAATATTTTACATATCTTAGTGGCGTAATTTGATTACGCTATAATAAAAAAAAAGGATGGTAAGAGACAACTGCCGCAAATTGACCTGTGTCTGCAGTCTCCACATAGATAGCCTCAGGCTACTGATTCTTGTGATGATTGTTTTAACTCATTCTATGAAATTCCATGGTTGTCAAATTGCAACAAAACAAAAAGTTTACAAGCTGAAGATTTAACTTTAAGTTATGATATAAATTAATTATTCCTAATAGATGCATTTAGTGTAGTAGAAAAGATGTATGTCCAAATTATATCGAAATTGCATTGAGATGCATTTAGTGTAGTAGAAAAGGTGTATGTCCAAATTATATCGAAATTATTGTGACCCTGGTAGAACATCATATGAGACATCATTATTTTTGATTTAACACGAGTTGTAAACTGTTTTGAGGGTAAAACAATACAACATTATAATTAGGCTAATATGTCGAATAAATGGAAGTTTACACCAAAATCCTAGCAATTATAGGTAGTGAGATATGAGCCTACATAGAAGCGTTTCGTTTGCGCGGCCACGGACTTTTTGTTTTGGACCGATATCTTCTGTTTAACTAAACTTATTAGTATTTATTGCTTTCATTAGTTTCGACAAATTAAGATCCTTCTTCTTGTGTTAAATTTACTATAAGATCAAAAATCAAAATCAAAAATCTTTATTCATGTAGGTCACAAAGTAACACTTATGAACGTCAAGATTACTGCTTCTACATTTACATTTACTGCAAGATTCGCAAATCAATAGGTAGAGCCAGAGGAAGAACCTGGCAATAAAACTCATGGCCACTCTTTTCTAACCGCCATTTGACACAGTTTGATTAACATATTTGACCAATTATACAGTAATGAATTTTTACAAATAAAGAACAAAATAAATGTTGTGTTCATTAAAATTACACTTACATAGTTCCTTTGAATTTATGTGAGAACAGTCGACTAAACTTAGTTTGCCTTAAATTTAAATAATATTATTTGTAACAATTGCTATAACAGCTATGAGCTGACCAGTCCCAACAGACGGCACCCGTTCACGGGTATGACGCATATATCAGCCATCGCCTTACTTAACCGTGTTGTAGGGAACAAAGCGACCCGATACATACGCCACCACTGCCAGGACACTTAGGCGAGCATGACATACTCAAAAACTGCACAGTAACTATCATGTCAATTTCAAAGTAATAAATTAGTCTACATGGTGCTCACACAATAACAAACTCAAATTACATTGTATATTAGTTAATACCGGGACTAACATTTCAAATTATTAATAATATAAGATGTAAAAAATACAACATATATATGCAGATTCAAGACATGTAGAATATAACAACACAAGATTCATTCAAATCCTAAATAGCTCAAGCGAAGAGCAAGCAACTCATTTCCATTTATTTTTATCATTTAAATAATCAGTAGTGTAATAGGCCCTTTTCAAGAGGTGCGTCTTAATTTCCGCCATAAATTTATGTAACGGCAGGTTCATAATGTCTAAAGGAATTTTATTATATAGGCGTACGCCAATTCCTGCATAAGAGTCGTGAACCATTTGTAAACGATGATGCGTTCCAATTAATTTATGCTTATTTCTAGTATTTATCGAATGTATGTCACTGTGTCTATTGTATAAATGTATGTTCTGTTTAACTAACATGATATTTGCAAATATATGCTGTGATGCAACAGTTAAAATGACAATTTCTTTAAATTTCTCTCTAAGAGACACTCTAGCACTCAATTTATATATGGCACGTATAGCTCTCTTTTGGAGTACAAAATTACATGTATATCAGCTGCTTTGCCCCACAGCAAAATGCCGTAAGACATGACACTTTGAAAATAACTAAACTATACTAGCCTGGCAGTTTCTACATCAGTGAGCTGCTTGACTTTACTAACGGCAAAGGCTGCCGAGCTGAGTTTACCTGCAAGACACGTTATTTGGGCGTTCCACTGCAGTTTGCTATCTAAAGTGATCCCCAAAAATACAGTTCATTCTACAATATTAAGGATATCACCGTTCAATGTTATATTTGTACCGCAATTCCTGACATTAGGCATGCTGAATCTGATACATTTTGACTTCTTAGCGTTTAGTAGCAAATTATTGGTCGTAAACCAGTCTACAACTTGGGCAAGTGAACTATTTACGTCGTTAAAATCAGTAAGCGTACGATCAACTTTAAAAATAAGTGACGTATCATCAGCAAATAGAATAATGTCGCACAAGTTCTGTATATAGAATGGCAGAACGTTAATATAAATTAAAATAGAAACGGACCTATTGATAAATTTTTAAAGCAATTATTTGCTAAATTTCTCATAAATTTTTAATAAAGTGGAAAAAGACAATTCGATTCGAGACAGGGAACCTGAATTCCCTGTCTCGAATCGAATTGTCTTTTTCCACTTTATTAAAAATTTATAAGAGAAACGGACCTAGACCTATTTCATTAACATCAACATGTATCCGATCATTTAAGTTGGAGGCAACAAGGTCCAGTGCAGAGCCTTTGATACCATAATAAAAGAGTTTTCGCAATAGAGTTTTATGTTCAACGCAATCAAATGCTTTGGAGAGATCGCAGAATACACCAATAGCATCTTGTCTATTCTCCCAGGCGTCATATATATGATTCAGAAGTGTCACACCTGCATGAATGGTAGAACGACCCCTTATGAACCCATACTGCTCTTTATGTAGTAGCATATTTGAATTAAAATGAGCTTGTAGTTGTTGCAATATAATTTTTTCAAAAATTTGGTCTGAAATTACCAGGGTCGGTTTTGGATCCAGACTTAAATAGAGGTATTACCTTGCTGTGTTTCATTAAATCCGGAAACACTCCTTTATCGATACATTTATTAAATATTTCAGCTAAATGTGGAGATAAATTAACAATAATAGACTGTATCAATTTCACAGAAACCAAAAACCCCACAAGTCAGCTGTCTTTTTTGAGTTAAGCGACTTGAATACTTTAATGATATCGTTGGGGTTAAAACATTTAAAGCTAAATAAGACATTACACTGATCTACGCTGCCCCCAAGCATGCGTTGAGCTTTGATTGGACAAGAATTTAAGAAGCTAGTTGTTTCCGCGGGTATGTCTATAAAATAGTTGTTAAAAGTTTGTGCTACATCTAATTTATTATTAATCACCTTGTTATTTATAATTAACTCAAAGTTATTATCACGGGGTAGTAATCGACCGGTTTCAGTATTGATTACATTCCAAGTCATTTTTACCTTATTTTTTGAATCTTTAATCTTATTACAGATATGTAACGACTTCGCAGCAGCACAGGCCTTTTTGAAGGTCTTGGAATATTTTTTTACATATTGAATAAAAGCAGGATCAAAATTAAATTGCTTCATACCATAGAGTTCGTACAACTTAGCCCTACTTTTGTAAATACCTGTAGTTGCCCACTCACAAAATTGCAGGTTTTTGTTTTTATAAAATGTTTTTGATTTAAATATATAGTTGTACTCAGCTTTATTGTATTAAATAAGGAGTTATATAAGCCGTTTGGATCTTCCTGATTATAATCAATATTAGTGACTTTTGCTGAAACATTAATTTTAAATTGTTTAATTCGATATGCACTCATTGGCCTACATACAATTTTATTTCCTTTGGAAGTGACATTAATAGGAAACGCTGCTTTCTGACCAAGATGATCTGATGGAAAGTTACTTAGTATCTCCTCTATCATCATATCGTTGTTATTGCACAGTTGCAGAATATATTATCTATACATTTTCTAGAATGTGAGGTAATTCTAGTTGGCTCACAAAATAAATTTTGTAAGCCAAAAGACTTAAACAAATTTATAAATCTGATACATTTCGAAGACTGCACAAGTATGTCAACATTAAAATCGCCACACACCACAACATGTTTTCTACTAGTAAACAAACGCTTCAATACATTTTCCATTACAGTTTCTAATAAATTATAATCCCTATCTGGAGGACTGTAGACACAGAGGACAATGAGTTGCTCAAGCTCAACACAGGAAAATTCTGCAGTACGCTCAATAGAAAGGGCCACAATATCTTTACGTTCTTTACATTTCAAATTATTAGATACAAATATAAGAGAGCCTCCGCGAATGGCTTTCTTTCTTGAGAACGCACTGCTAAGTGAATAAAATTCATTGTTGAACAATAGTTCATGACTTTTTAACCAATGTTCCGTAATACAAAAAATGTGAACATTGTGTTACTTTATATAAAGTTCTATTTGTAGTAGTTTTTCAAATATGCCTTCAATATTTTGGTGAACTAAGTTTAAACTACTAGAAGTATTGTTAATATAATCAGAATTATTGCAACCAATATTATTATTAGTATCTTTAAAAAAAGTAGACCGAATGGGCTCAAAAGATCTATAACCATGGCCAGATTTTTTACCTGTTGTCTTACAAACTAGTTTTTTGAGAGAATATCCCAAGTTAATAAGTCATTTTTACTAAGCTCAAAAGGAGCTGGTTTATAAGCCAATAATTTGGCTTAATTCAATAAAAATTTGATAACAATACAGCTATCTGACCTCGTAAAAACTTTGATGGTAAATAACTATCTAATGTCAAAAAGTAATTATTCTGTAATAAAAGATTACAGTCAAATAATTCTATATTCCTACAATATGTGGTCAAGGTATGTAACTTTCTATTCATGTTGTATCTAATGTTGTTTTCAATTTGTGTAAAAGATTTGCTATATGGCAGTGTAGACAGTATAACCTGTTTAACTTGCAAGTTTGATAACTGTTCGTAAAACTTAATGATAGTTTTAGTGTTTATATTATCTCTTCTGCCAATAAGTATCACTATTGTTGTTTGTGGGCAATGTGTACTGGTTAATACCTTATTAATTATTTGAGAGTAGGATGCCCCAGGAAATGAAAGTGTTATGACCGAATTACCCAGATGTTGAACTAAGTGATAACCTAAATCCTGTTTCATCACAATAAACAACAGTCTTTCCAACGTATAAAGGATGTGTAATTTTTGTTACAGGGCTATTACAGCAAGTGTTATTTGTGTTTATAATATTGTCACATATAGTGCCCACAGAGTCAACCATTAGAGAAGTTCACTCGTCCCGGGATGTTATAGACAAGGAAGAACATGGTAGGGATTTTTCACAGTCAGGTGTTTGATTATATAATTTCTCAAGTGAATAGAACCTTTGTTCATTGCTGTGACAAGACTCCACCAAGTTTTATAGGGTTTTATACTTTAAAATTTATAATTTTCCTTTATAAAAATATACAGAGACACTGTTTACGTTACGGCAGTAGTGTTGCCACTCCTAAGAGTAGTAAGAAATAGTAAGGTTTAAACAATAATCAACATTAAAGAAACAACGAGTGGAGGATTGCGCGGCCATAACTTCAAAGGCGAATATTTCGTAAAAAATTGCTCTAGAGCTTATACTTCTGTTTTCGACATTGTTTGACAAATTCAATCTTTAATTGACAAAAAGAATTAGATCTCTATCCCATGTAGTTGCTGAGATCTCCGTGGCCGCGCAATCCACCACGTTTCGTTCGCGCGGCCAATTTTGAACCCACACACACACACACCTTCTTTATTTCTACTTTGACAAATTTTTGGTTTGTTGCATTCGGTTTTGACAAATTTCGACAAATTTTTGACGGAGTGCTTTTAATCCAAACGCACACATTTTTTTTACTTTTATTGACAAAAGTAGAGCTGCCTGAACCTGCCCCTGGGTACGCCCATGAGCTTGGGTTTATACACGCAAACTCAACATACGGCTATATATAGGCTTTTGTGTTTTCCTTTAAAGGTCTGATATACACAGATAGGTATTACGCGAATGGAGATTTTATGCTTGTAACTCTCCAACATCCCATACGACTGCACTCCGCTTTCATTTATGTTGATGTTGAGATCCTGTTTGCCAATTCATTAGTTAGTAGAAGTTAGAACTGTCTAAACCGTGTGCCTTGTATCAATTATTCCGAGCGCCTGTACATAACCGAGGGTAAGCGCGTTAACGCGAATTTGTAAGTAATTTATATACCACGTGGCCGGCGCCGCGTGTAAACGCGAGAACTTATCGCGACTCCATACAATTTACGTAAATGCGCTTCATTGTGAGTGGCTATAGGTGCCTGCTAAAGCTCGCACTAAGTAAACTGGAAAGTACCGCAATAAATGTAACATCCTCTATAGTAACGACTTGCAACCGGTACTATCCACTACCGATTAGGTATTATATGTCAGTAACAGACCCCGGGGCGGCTTTGCACGTGACTTACCTCGAACCCCCGTGAAAAATCTATTAATAATTTCCTGTTTTCAATACATAATAAGTATACTGATTATCTAAGCGGACTCCCTTATCCCTCGGTAATGCATTAGTTCGAATACCCGGGTTGTAACAAATATTTGTGGAATCCGTAAGTGTTTGTTTTGGGTTTAAGTGTATTCATCGAAAAATAAATACAGATATGTAATTTGGAAATACATAAGAGTGTTTATCAGTTGTTTAGATTCTATGGCACAAGCAGAAAAATGTCCCACGATATGTCTTCTTATAATATTTCTTAGATAGAAACTAGGCTAAATAACAGATTTGCACAGAAATATGATTGCGTTTAATTGGGTTGGCCTTGAATCTATTCTTAGCATCTGTATCTCTACTGTTTTTGACTGTAATGACCTTTGTAGATAAATGTTTGATGAGAACGGCTCAGGGCTACCAGAAAAATAAGCAGTGCAATGCAAACACATCAGACTTCTTAATGCTAATTACATCTTTATTTTATTACTTAATTACCAATTTACCACGTTCTTCGAGGTTACGCTCACGTTTATATAGATTACAGTTATATTTTCGTTAAACAATTTAATTAAATGACTGTCTCCACTTCTTTGCTTCCAGTAAAATC
This sequence comes from Thumatha senex, assembly GCA_948477245.1. Lineage (NCBI taxonomy): Eukaryota > Metazoa > Arthropoda > Insecta > Lepidoptera > Erebidae > Thumatha > Thumatha senex. The sequence continues at coordinate 14,285,517 of OX419731.1, read as the reverse complement.
TCTACCAAAATGCATTGTTATTAGTTCCACAAAAAAAGTGTAATAAATTATGGAACGGACATAATCTTAAATTTACCAGACACTCAATTTAAAACAGCCACATCACGTTTTGTATAACCCGTTTTTTATTAAAACCCTATCCAAATTAGTTACATCGTCTTCAATAATTCCAGACGCGAAACGCTATCTAAACAAAAGAGTTCTTAAAACAGCAGTCAACCCTAAAACAGTTACTGCAAAGTACCTGCCTATTATTGCTGTTATAATTAGGTGACAAAATATGCAAATGATTAAAGATTGTACTTCTTCATCATGAGCAGACAATAAATAGTCAAGCAAAAGGGAATGTGGAGGAAGAACCTCCACATTCCCTTTTGCTTGATTATTTATTGTCTTCCCTTTCTCGTTCTTCTCTAAGGATATTAAATAATTAGTGAATTAGCATAGCAATTAATTAATTACGCGGTAGAATTCAATGCTGTCAGTTTACGGCATTTAATTCTACCGCGTCCTACATTCAACTTTTGGACTTTTGCATTGAATCACTGTACTAATCTAATAATTTGGAGTTGTATAATAAGATTACAACAAATAATGGTCGGTATCGTATTCGTACACTGTGGGAAATGTGTGTCATTTGATTGAGAAACAACAGCATCGAATTGACAGCGACCGGGCGACCGATGGATCTTCAGTATTCCCGAGCGACTGCATTGCATTTTGACATGGAATGGCAAGAATGTAAGGGTTCTACTTAATTGATTATCCCCAATAAAAGATTAAGAATACATACGTACATACATATTGTCAAGCCCTTATCCCCAAAGGGATATATAATATATACGCCCACATTTCACCCTATGCATTTTTGTCCCATTTTGGTGTTTCAATTTTGGTGAGTCCATTGCCGTGTTGAAATCTACAGGCGCAGGTTGTGGCGACCTGCTGTGGAAATTTTTCAAGTCGCCCAAATGGCCTTCAACTGGGCTTAACGATTGCCATGTTACTGGCAACCGGGACCAACGGCTTAACGTGTCTTCCGAAGCACGAAAACGCTCGCAAATGTAAATGCAACAAAGTGGTCACCAATCCAAGGACCAACTATAGCGAAAGTTGCTTAACGCAGTGATCGTTTATAGAACACTGAGTTAGCGGGGCTACGAGCTCTTCAAAGATTATAATAAAAAAGAAAAATTCAAAGAGTTGAAGTAACTACGCAAACTAGAGCCGTAACTGATATTCAAGAAAAGCTTGAGGTAAACTTACGAGTATGTCTTATTACTTACTTACTACGCTTAAAACGTAATTTTTGCCCTAAGGAATGTTGTTTCACTTGAATCAAAATACCTTAGACTTTCCTGGGACTAACCGATAAAACTTTTAATCGGTTAGTCTCAGAAGGTCGCTATAGTACCGCACCGGTGAATTCATCTTGGATTTAGTCTTGTTAATGGGACTTTAAATGGATTAAGATGTGGAGGAATTGTTCCTGTAATTCATGTGACACAGGGAAGATCATCCGACAAGGCGAGATAAACACGCCGAGTGAGCTGTAGCGCAATGATTGATATACCTAAAATTTACTTATAGCAGTCTTCAACGCGAGAACACTCCTGTCACACAGGATTGGTAGTGGAAGCTTTCATGTTTCATGATTCTTAGTGTGGATGTAGTTCAATTGCTCTTCGTCATGAGTCGTTGCCTGTTCGCCATCACAAAAACATACTAAAAAAGTAATGACTAGGATTCCCTATTTTCCATAATCGCACCTTATAATTTACTGTCTACACTACCTACTATAATTTCATGCACTGAAGTGCACAAAGAGGACAGTCGTACTCTACATGTAGGTAGGTACATGTAGAGCACATAAATATCTGAATTTATTGTCCTGTCAGGTTGAAAATTTACGTAAGTATAATTACTTTTCGTGGCGTAATAAAGGAGCTTAATTAAATAAAACATAATTTACTGTTTCATAAAACAATGCAATACATGTTATTGTAACATTGAAGACCATAAGAAAATGAAAGTCGCCAAACTACTGTAAAAAATTACATAATTATGTTGGTTATTATATTTAACTTACTAATTTTGTCTAAGTGTATGTACGTTGGTTATAAATGATGTAACCATTTATTTATCTTACAATAGGCACCTATTATAAAATTCGAAAGTCATGAGGGTTTAACCCTATTTTTTTACACAACAACGGCAAAGATTTTGAATTTAATTAAAACAATAGGTATTTTTCTGTAGGTCATTGGAACTAGATCTGTATACTTGTAAGTATTTTATGAGGAAGAAGCCGCGACCAGTACTTCTAGTTCGATAAAGGTGCTTGGCGTGTCAAACGTAAGTCTGCCCACAGAATTTGAGGACCAATGTTAGAACCTTCCTATTTAGGCAAAGCAGAAGCCACCTGCACAGACATTTTTTACTGCTATTAAGATGTAGGTGCCAGACATTACACCAGATATGGAAGGGATCCTGCCTCAAGCAACAGCACTTTATTCCTCATACTCGGTATCAAATGATGACGAATTTTAGCTGGTGACTAACTGATAAATACTTTTTTGTGATTTAACAAGCTGTCTTAAATAGAAGACTCTATGGATGTTTCATTATTTCAGCATATTTAGTAATAAGTATTTAGTAACAAGCAGCTCTATTTGGATGAATTTGACGATAATTGGATCTAATCTTGTGTCTACTCTCCATTGTGCATTAGAATGAGTTATTACTTCGGAGGTTAAGCGTTTAGCAACTGACTTACTTAGGTTTTATAGCAGAACTATCGCTGCTATGCATCTGACAGTCGAAGATTAACAATCCAATTCTTTTTTAAATCGGCTTTTGTGGTATCTGTTAATTTTCGGTCAAACAACGTTATCGAATAATCAACTGTTGTCGTACCTAGTCAATAAAGTATGAAGTAACAATTTGTATGATTAAATACCTAATATTATCGAATGAAGGTAAAATTAATTCAAGAATCGATTATCACATGTGCAGTCAATGATCTCATTGGTGACCTCGACCGCACATCAACTCTTAAAACAACTCTCGATAATTACTTATGAACTGTAGGAAGGAAGGATATTTTTTGTTTATAAAATAATTACCGCCGCTATTTAAAGAGTTACGTTGTGGTTGGAGGTCAATAACTTTTTTTAATTCGATTTTTATCAAAGTTATTGTTTTACTAACTAACTAACTATCTCCACGCTGTATCCCTGACGGGGTAGTCAGTGAGGACAGATCGCCAGGTTTCGCGATCCATGCATACTTCTTTCGCTTCTTCGAGATTCATCAATCGCTTCATACACGCACTTCTGGGTATCCGAGTACTTTTGACCTTTCCGTTTTTGAGCAATCTTCTCACGTGGTCTTCATATGTAAGTCTCGGCCTACCATAACTCCTTCTACCCTCTACTTCTGAACAATATATATATTAAGTTATTGTTTTAAGATTTATATCAGTCAACACGCATGAAAACTTTTTTATTGAAAAACGAGCAAGCTGAATGCACGTGCGGATTTGAGAGCACCTCGATCGACTAGTTATAGCCATGGGTGGAAGGTTGGGAGACCACGCTCACAATGGCCATCGGGCGACTGATCCCGCTGTTTTGTAGTTGCTTCTAAATGGTGCTCAACTGCTCTCTGCCTCTTCTTTTCTGAGAGCGACATTCGAGGGCAGCTCGAATCAGGCATAGCTTAAAGTCCTCCAGGAGATTTTAGTCGCACCCCAGAAAATATCCTTTGCCGGGTCGCTGTGACATTGCGACGACCCAGCTGGGAAGAAGGTGAAATACCGCGATGTATAGTGGGAAGGACGATTTCTAAAGGAGCTCAGTCCCACACACGGTTTTTGAAGCAGAAATGAAAACGGCTAAACGCATTCAAATTTTGACGTTGCATAAACAAATGATTGGGTGCAATCGATAGATGGTTGATACTCTTGGTACACCTAAAGTGGGATTAAAGCCTTGTTCATTTTGTATTGACCTTCATTTTAGATAGCAGCGGGCAGATCTATCGCCATGATTTTGAACAAATAGGTAAGTATATTAAATCAAATGTTTTACGCTCACACCTATTAGTTACCTACCGGTAGCAGATGATATTTACATGTACTACACATTTTCAAGTAATTAAAAACGACCCTTTTGATGATAGTGAAGATATTTGAAATAACTGTCTACATAGTTATAGGTACACACACCGTATATAGGTATAGGTAGTTACTTTTTTAAACTCTATGATAAAATTATGAATTGGAATAACCCGAATGTCAAATATAAAATAACTAATAACTAACTAATATAGGCGTTGTATGAAGGAAATCCATATATCGCTTGATTGGATTAGAATATAAATATTATGTAAAAATATGAGTACCTAGGTACCTAGTAGGTATAGTTTATAAAAATATTCGAATCAAAAAAGGTTGGAAACTAGTCATGTTCATAAATCCTACAAAAACCTTTCAAGGACTTATTAAAATCCATAATAGCAAGGTATACTTGCTTACTTCTATTATATGTGTTCCGTATTTTTCTTTCATAGATTCATTGGACAAAACATCTGCAAGAGCACGATTGCGTTGATTGGTTCACGTCATTATTTTGTATCACAACACACTCAATCAATAAAAAACAATCTCTCCGTCTCAAACTAAGCTAATGTGGTAAAAGTATTATGTAAAACACATGTTGAAAATAACAATCTCTTAGGTTGCTTAGTGGTTGTACAGGGACTTAACCAAAATTTGCCTATGCTACCCCACGTGCTAGCGGTGCACCTGCTGACTATAGGGACGAGGCCAGGCGCAGATCCACCATAGTGGGCACGATGGACATGCCCACAACCGTGATACAATTTTTTTTTGAGATCTATTGACTAATGAGAGGATATTACATAACTAAAAAAAAAACTAACTAACTATCTTCACGCTGTATCCCTGACGGGGTAGTCAGAGAGGACAGATCGCCAGGCCTCGCGATCCATGCATACTTCTTTCGCTTCTTCGAGATTCATCAATCGCTTCATACACGCACGTCTGGGTATCCGAGTACTTTTGACCTTTCCGTTTTTGAGCAATCTGCTCACGTGGTCTTCATATGTAAGTCTCGGCCTTCCCTGACTCCTTCTACCCTCTACTTTTGAACAATATATATTCTTCGTCAATCGTTCCTCACTCATTCGTTGGACGTGTCCAAACCAACGGAGCACGCCCTTTTCCAGCTTAACGCTGACATTTTCATTCAAACCTGCCATATTGCGTATCACTTCGTTACGTATTCGGTCGGCCAAGGTAACGCCGCACAATTTTCGAAGTGATCGCATCTCCACAGCATTTAATTTACTTTCATGCATCTGCTGACCTACCCAGGTTTCAGTACCATAAAGCAAAGTTGGCACTAGCACTGCGTTATGAATCGCCATTCGTGCTTCTTTTACGATGCTTTGTCGCTTTACCAACAGGGACAAAGCACCGTTAACCTTGTTTCCGGCAGCTACTCGCCGTTCTACATCCGAATCACATCTTCCATCCGCGCTAAACATACTTCCTAAATACACAATTTCATTCACTATGATAAAATACACAATATACTATATTCAATAGACTGGATATTATATCCAGTCTTAATAATATAAAAAAGCTAATGGTGCGTGCATAGCACCTAAAAACTTCGACAATATGCCCAGACGTTCCTAATATTCTCACTAATCTAATGTCTAAGAAACATTTCATACATCAGTGGTAGTATAAACTTTGAAATTGTTTTAATTTGCTACCTTGGCCTGACATGATAGAACTCACATTTCTCAAATTCTTAAGGTTGATTTTTACTTATATTATGCTGGTTCTTATTGTGTATCTTTCGAGCGGCTGTTCCTGTGCCCACAATCTATTTTGACGGTTGGATCCGCGCCCGGACAAGGCAGACGGCAGTCGCCGAAAGCTTTACGAAAGGTTGTAAATAAGGAGCCGGGTAGGGTTTGAAAGCAACTGGGAATACACTTAAATTAAGAAGATATTGCAAAGAAGATTACCAAAGAACAAATAAATAATATTAATGTACCGACATACTGCTATGGGTCACTAAAAAGGTCAACATCATTTACTCATTATTACGTTGGTACAAACGAAAAGTAGACCATCCGTAATACTTCAATCCATATGTCTCGCAGCAGTATCCGAGTAAAAGGCTATTGCGCAATTGCGCCAAAACGTACGATGCAGATTTCCATTGCACCTACTATAACTTCTTGCGATTTAGAATTACATTCACAACTATACTTTATGATTCTTACAAATCCATGTTAACATCAGGAATTTTATTTTAATTTAATTTAATTTAGTTGTATATGGGTTGTATTGAACACTTAGATCCCAATTAGAAGCGCTTGTGGCCCCGCGGTCTGTGTTCGGTAAACGATCACTGAGGTACGCAACTTTCACTATGGCTGGTCGTCGGATGGATGACCACTTTGTGGCATTTACATTTGCGAGCGTTTCCGTGCTTCGGAAGGCACGTTAAGCCGTTGGTCCCGGTTGCCAGTAAAATGGCAGTCGTTAAGCCTGGTTGATGGCCTTATAGGCGGCTTAAAAAATTTCAACAGCAGGTAGACACAGCCTGCGTCTGTCTATTTCAACACGGCAATGGGCTCACCACCTATTACGTGGGACAGGAATCCACACGGTGAAAAGTGGGCATATAATATGCCTCTGCCAGCCCTTCGGGGATAAGGCGTGATGGATATTTATTTATTTATAGATTCCAATATACGACTCCCAGCATACGGAGCCAGTTGAGCACCCAGAATTAGTAATGTTGAGCTCCTCGATCAGCTGGTTCATTTACAGATAAAAAAGGCGTACCGAGGTCAGCCCAGCCCCGGTGCGTCACGCGACAGTACGTTACAACGAGCGCCAGTGCGTCTGATTGTTATCTCGACAAACGTTTTAGGGTGACCGACGACGTAACTTTTGAAAGACGAATGATAGAGACTGACTTTCGTGCTACAAACATTGTAGCGATAGTTATAGTATAAAAAATTAAAAACTGGATATTAGAAAATCGTTGTTATTTATTTGCATATTTAATCCTTAACACACATGTTAATGTCACATTTTTTAAATATCATGTATATGATACATGATATTAAAAAAAAGCGAATCCTGACAAAAAAATCTTTGTTTAATTCTTATTATATTTATTGGCCAAATGTTGATGCAGTTATGTAAGTATGATATTAAATAAAAATATCCATCACGCCTTATCCCCGAAAGGGTGGCAGAGGCATATTATATGCCCACTTTTCACCGTGTGGATTCCTGTCCCACGTAATAGGTGGTGAGCCCATTGCCGTGTTGAAATAGACAGACGCAGGTTGTGGCTACCTGCTGTTAAAATTTTCAAGCCGCCCATAAGGCCTTCAACCAGGCTTAACGACTGCTTTTTTACTGGCGACCGGGACCAACGGCTTAACGTGCCTTCCGAAGCACGGAAACGCTCGCAAATGTAAATGCCACAAAGTGGTCACCCATCCGAGGACCAGCCATAGTGAAAGTTGAGTAACTCAGTGATCGTTTACAGAACACTGAGACCAAGGGGCCACGAGCGCTTCTAAAGTATGATATTACTTTTCAATTCTTCTAAGTATGATATTACTTTTCAATTTTGTATTTTGTATATATATATATATATATATATATATAGCCTATAGACATTGTGTATTTTGTCAATTTATGTAGGTAGTTCTTGGATTTTATAAACCTGTTATGCAGCTTGCAACATTCAACAAGATTTTCGGTAATCGTCAAATTCCTTATATATTTGACGATGGACCAGATGACGTGTAGAAATTTAAGTATTTCGTCTGTATGCGGATCGCCAAAATGATAGGAAAAGGCCTACGTTCTGCAGCGACTGCTACAGATTCCTTTGGCTAATTAATTGAGACTTGATAAATGTTACGTTACATTAGGTTAAGGATTGTAGCTTTTAATAATTTAATTGAAATTTTTTTTATTAATAATTTTAAAGTGTCATTCTTGTTTGTTAGTAGCGACATATTTCGAAATAACCTCAAGTATCTAATATTTGGAGACTCTACATCATTTCTTTGGCGTCATTAAGAAGAATTTATTTCTTGACGAATTCAAACGCCATTGGGATTTCCTGGGTCGGTCAAAAAGATAATGCAGATAAATAAAGGTTCGGTTTGGAAGGTTATTATAACGGGTCTGCAACGCGAGTGCTGCACCTCTGGTGTTGCAAACGTCCATAGGCTAAGGTGACCACTTTCCATCAGGTGGGCCGTACGCTTGTCTGCCACCTCAGTGGTATAAAAAAAGCAATAAGAAAAAAAAAACATAAAAAAAATTAATTCATGCACATTATCAAAACTGTTGTTTACTTTATGTCTAATCTGCATGAAAAGTCTGCGTGACTTGAAATATCATCATCGTCTTTTCAGCCGATCGTCTGTCGCCCACCGCAGGTTATTAATCATAATTTGGTAAGAAAATTAGAAAAGTAAGGAAACAGCAAGCACCTATGCAGATTTCAAATGGGTTAATGAGATTATTATTATACATACTGTTACAAAATCATACTAACAACATTAAAACCTTCAAGAAATAGGTAAATAATATACCTCAGCATTGAGATGGTTATATTATATTGTAAGTTATGATGAATGGATATTATATTAATATTTATTTATTTATTTTAATTTATTTATTTATGTACACACTAAGAATACAACTAATACAAAATGAGGAGTCATAGGTACAATGGTACTGCTTATTTCTATGAGAAATATCTGCCAGCAGACCGGTAGCAGATACGAGTATTTAATACTTTTGCGTAACTGGTAGGAAGATTTTATATAATTAATTTTCGATTTGTCATAAATATGTCGATTTGTCATAATGACCTTGACACCAAGGTCAAAGATGAAAGTTGGTATTTTGCAGAAATCTGGTGACGATTCTGAGGGACTCTCGGTAGGATCCACATAAGTTGGCATGTCGTCTCGTTACATATTCTATCGTTATTACATGGTTCAGTAAGTGTGTAGGTACATCTTGTGTATTATAAATAGACTAGTAGACGCCCGCGGCTTCGCTCGCGTATAGAAGGTTTCCTGTTCCCGTTTCTCATAGGAACTTGCTCCCGCGATAAAAAGTAGCCTATGTGTTATTCTGATGTATAAGCTACATTATTGTAAAGTTTCATTAAAATTCATTCAGTAGTTTTTACGTGAAAGAGTAACAAACATCCATACAAACTTTCGCATTTATAATATTACTAGCTGTCCCGCCCGGCTTCGCCCGTGACATACTTCGAACCCCGTGGCACCCATTTAATCCCGTTGTTTAATAATTTCACATTCACAATAATGTATGAACATTTTCCAAATTCATTGATTACTTCTCCGCTCTCCAGTACTTAGGTACCTACCTACCCGCACGGCCCGGTCGAATTAATTAATTTCTTTACGCCTAATTTTGAATTTGCAAGGTGTAAAGGGACAAAATAATCTTCATGAAACGCTGAAGCCAACTAACGTAGTAAAAAATATAAGGATTAATAGCATATTTGTGTAAATAGCCTTCAAATTACCGCTTAATAATTGCTGTTTCTTTTAAGTATTAAAATGGATATAGTATGTTATTCTTGAGAGATAGACATATGTCGTCGCGGACTTTTTTGTAGACCTTTATTAGATACACAATTGCACCATACTTTATTTTGTTATACCTCAAAGGGTTTAAGCAGCGTTTTAGTTGAAAGCTCCCAGACGGCCTATTTTTTCCGACATCCCCATCAAATATCGTTATAATTTAGTCAATATATACAAAAACTTAACAAATTATGCATAGAAACCTTCTATGAGGATCACTCTATCTATTAAAAAAAAACGTATCGTAATTCGTTGCGTAGTTTTAAAAATCTAATCATACATAGGGACAGACAGCGAAAAGCGACTTTGTTTTATAATATGTAGTGATTATACGAGTATGTAAGATTAAGATATGTGAACTTATGCTTTTTTTATTGAAAGCCTTATCAAGACAAAGCATAGTCATAAAATTTGCCCTCAACTAGTTTGCCTATTAGTTTACTATTAAACTTTACATCATGAAAAAAAGTAAGTTTAGTGCAATACGAGACAGGCAATTGCCATTTTCACCGATGCATATATAGTGCTTTTCTCAAAAGAATGCAGGGAAATATAGCACACTCTTTAAATTATACATTTAATTGAATTAAATATTAAATTAAAGGAAACATTAGCAATATTCGGCAATTGTCTACTAAAAAAATATTTTTGATTTCCCTTCAGTAGATTATACGTAGCAAGATAGTGAGAAAAAAAAGAAAAAGTATATGCAAGTGCCGCACTGAGCTCTAGGGTTAGATTCCCGGGTCAGAACAAATTTTTGTGTGATTTATAAATGTTTATTTCGGTGTTTTCTACGTATAATATGTAATGTATTTAGAAATATTTAAGTTTTTGTATCAGTAATCTAGATCCCATAGCTCAAGCTTATAGCTTAGTTTGGGCTAAACAGTGCTGCGTAAAAAGTTTTTAGCCCGTTGACACAACTTTTATGTCCCAGAATCCGCCACTGCCATACATAAAACAAGATAAATGTACTTATTATAGAAAACAATACCTATAGGTACTTACAGTAAGCGCCCGCTGAAGAAGAATGATAAAAGAAATCCAATCAAAGAGTAATAACCCCAGCACGCCGTTTCATACAACATTGCTGGAGCATTGTAATACTTATTTCCAAATTTAAAGAATGCTCCAACAATGAATTTGATTTTCTTCGTCCGTAAATTCGATATTTTTTTTGAAAATAATGTCAATATATCCATGCATGTTTGAGAAAATAGTAGATTTTACAACAAGTGCACAAAACAAACCATTATTATTCGAGACTTTTGACTTGCTGATTGTAGTTGTACCTACCTAATGTCGAGGATAAAATGATTTTGTGGACGAGTCAGAAACTCTGCTTTTCACTTCGATTACGAGGAAAAAAAACAGTAGTAGGTATAACAAAACATTTCTTTATAGTTTTTCATCTCTGAAATAGTTGTTACTTAGGCGTCCTTCATTACAATACTTTTAATGCTCTCTGTACCTTCAAGGCAAAATTTGCTTTAATCATCTGCAATAATAACTTAAGCCCACTGTTCCGACTACGATGCAAATATTCAAAGCAATAAACAAAATAACATGGCCAACGTAATTGTATTTAATTATTCCTATAGCCATTGCTGTGAATATGAGCGCAGGATATTCACAGTAATGGCTAATATTAATTCAGATTGGAATCAAAATGATGTAGAACGAATAAATTCTTAAAATGCGTAATCTTGCGAAATCATCCTAGGAGGCACGTTCACATTGCCACACATTGTTGTGAACTGTGTACATAATAAAATTAATGTTTACAAAACAGTGGCCTTCTTGCCATAATAATCCCATTTATCTGTAAATCCGAACGCCTAGAATGGTTACTTTTAGACATAATGCATTTAATCAGGTTTAAAATCAAAACATAGTAAGTGAAATAACACGTTTAATATTTATGATATGTGTCACATTTGACGGTTTCCATGTGTCTAATCTCGTCCAGGTTTCCAGGTGTGCCTTCTAGCGCCCTCCTGCTCAGCGGCTCCTTACCTCCAGTAATCTTATCCTGCGACCCATTGAAAGTGAGGCGAAACACTCTGATGGTTTAGGCGGACAGATGAATATTACAACTAGGATCCTAGTTGTACAAATAATAGAGGGGTTTAGGTGGCATTTAATAAGAAATAATAAAGGAAGCTTTCACTTCAAACACCCAAGTTCATTCTACCATTTTCAATTAAAAGGGGTAGTTTAGGTTTTCTTAGTGCCTACTACCTACATAAGAAGGCAGTGCAGTGCGCAAGTCACTCGTCCGTCCAACATAGGTACTCGTAGAGATATAATGTATTGTGTACAATACAGTCGTTTCCAAGTTAAGAGTTTTTTTGTTCGTTGTCATAATTTTTTTTCATCTATGCTCTTAGCCCCACGTGCTCAGTTTTAAGAAAAAGATCTACAAAAAAAAATATTAAATTTGTATGAGGATGATTCTGGGATGCTTTCAAAGAATAAAGTGATCTTATAAGGGATTCTTTTTTACCTTTTGACTTACGGAACCCTAGAAAAAGTCCTCTAATTTTGAAATCATCCTCATAGTTGCTACCCGATGATGTGATGTATCAATTAAAGGGTTCAGCCATAAGTTGTTCATAATAGATCACTGCGTTACGCAAATTTCGTTATGACTGGTTACGGATGGGTGACAGCTTTGTGGTTATTCAATTTACGAGCGTTTCCGTGCTTCGGAATGCACGTTAAGCCGTTGCTTCCGGTTGTCATTAACATGGCAGTCGTTAAGCTAAGTGGAAGGACTTATGGGCGGTTTGAAAAATTGCAACATGCAGGTAGCGACAACCTGCGTCTGTCTATTTCAAAACGGCAATGGCTCACCACCTATAACTTGGGACAGGAACGCACACGGTGAAATGTGGGAGTAATATGCCTCTGCCACTCCTTCGGGGATAAGGCTTGATTGATATAAATAGTTGTTCATTATAATGTTCTTATCAATTTAATAATTTTTATGGAGCTTCGCTTTACCTTAAACTAGTTGACGCCCGCGGCTTCGCCCGCGTAGAGAAGTTTTCCCGTTCCCGTTTCCCACAGGAACTTGTTCCCGGGATAAAAAGTAGCCTATGTGTTATTCTGATGTATGAACTATATTATTGTAAAGTGTAATTAAAATTCATTCAGTAGTTTTTACCTGAAAGAGTAACAAACATCCATATAAACTTTCGCATTAAGATTAAGATTTTAAAAATCTGATGATTAAGAATGCCCATATTCAGCTATAACATATACTTGAAAAGCGAATTTACTTTTGGTTGTATAGTCACGTCATTACAATTTAAAATTTTTGCTATTGCAATCCCGTTCAAGTTAGCGAAACTTGACTGCCTCGGTGGCGCAGTGGTAGTGCATGCGACTGCCGCGACTGAGGTCCCGGGTCGGAACAAATATTTGTGTGATCCACAAATGTTTGTTTCGGAATTTGGGTGTTTTATATGTAGTATTTAAAGTTATATAAGTATGTATATCAGTAGTCTAGATCCCATAACACAAGCTTATATTAGCTTACTTCTACAAGTGCCTACCAAGTACAGAAACAAACCCAATCCTTACAACATAGACGCTCCAGGGACTAGCAGATATACTAGTAGGTAAAATGATGTGTGTGTTAAACGGTTAAACGACATACCTATTATACTTGTCACAATACACAACGTCAGCATTAACGACAAGTCGTGGTTGCTAATGTATCTGTCTGCAATTACTTCATCACATGTTGTTGAGTACAAATTGCACTGTTTCGTATTTGGCTGCAAAATTCATCACAATTTACAAACTTTGTATCATTGTGTGTACTTTTTATATTACGAAATGGCGATACCATAATATTGTGTGTATTCATCTCACTAATCGTTATGTCGCTCGTGAGATCTAGTAAGATTTTAACATTTAGCGTGTGCGCTATACAAGTTTATCGTTTATTATGACTACATTTTTTGGTAGATCTAAGTAACAATACTTCATCATTTTACCAGCATGAAGTCTGTATAATATCTGTATAAGGTCAGTTGAATATTATGAAATGAGAAGGAGTTAGATATTAGCACCGAAGCCGGCTATTATGATTATTATGGCGATTGACACATGAACGTATTAAAATGTTAAAATTTAAGTGAAATTATACATATCAGTATTTACCTACCAGCAGCCCCGGATCTAGGGGCGGGCGAATCAGGGTCCGCGCCCGAGTGGCATGTTCAGGGGGCGGCAAATTGAAGCTCATCAGACACATGGTAGGTAGCAATACTACTCAAACAAAAAACGAACAATATGCTAGCATCTATAAAGGAGTGCAAGTCAAGGTTGCAGAGAGACAAACAGAAAAAATTCTAAAAATCTGTTGCTACGGATCAGCGTATGTGCATCATATACAGAATGCCTTTCCTAATGTGTGTAGGTATTGCTCTGCTTACTACATCCGCAAGCTGTGATCGAAGTTTTAGCATAATTAAACTAATTATAAATTATTTGCGATTATCTAAGAGTCAAAAACATTTGTCGGATCTCGTAATCTTGACGATAGTAAATCGAATGGCATCCTACTTATATCATAAACGCGAAAGTTTGTACGAATAGATTTGTTACTCTTTCACGCAAAATAAAAACTTATTTGATGACAAAGCCCGTCTTTTGTTGCATGATTTTATTTTTTCAAGAAAAATGTGATGCCCTAGTTATCGCCATCCCCGAATTGAGTCAAGGACTCCTCTACACATTATATATAGGTATTATATTATTATATAAAGCTTGCAAATATGACGATGATGACACCGTTAACATCTCAATTAGATTGCAGCAGCCAGCCGCGCGAAATAATTATGTCGTTAGAAGTAAATACTAACTAACTAACTATCTTCACGCTGTATCCCTGACGGGGTAGTCAGAGAGGACAGATCGCCAGGCTTCGCGATCCATGCATACTTCTTTCGCTTCTTCGAGATTCATCAATCGCTTCATACACGCACGTCTGGGTATCCGAGTACTTTTGACCTTTCCGTTTTTGAGCAATCTGCTCACGTGGTCTTCATATGTAAGTCTCGGCCTTCCCTGACTCCTTCTACCCTCTACTTTTGAACAATATATATTCTTCGTCAATCGTTCCTCACTCATTCGTTGGACGTGTCCAAACCAACGGAGCACGCCCTTTTCCAGCTTAACGCTGACACTTTCATTCAAACCTGCCATATTGCGTATCACTTCGTTACGTATTCGGTCGGCCAAGGTAACGCCGCAAAAAATAAATAAAATAAATACACTTACCACAAACGATACAACGAAGATGTAGCACTTGTTGCACTTCATACAAATTATAATTACATAGAGTTTGCTGCGTTAAATTACATACGATAATGAAAATAAAAATTACTACACGAACATACATACACAATAATGTTTTGTAATGTAAAGCTACGAGTATTACAGCGTGAAGCATTAACTAGCATTTCATGGATTAGACTATACGCGATTAAAATTACTTCCGCTTATTTAAAAATCGACTCATAATTTCTTCGATTTTGTTATTGTGAATACTTATTCGGGATCGTATTAAGACCGAATTTGGGGTCGGTAGTTTTCAGGTCTATAGGTCATTGCTATCAATGAACCCGGTGCGCGATTGTAAAAGGATTAAGGAACTGCTTTTTTAAGATCACCTACGCCAGAACCTGTTTGTCTACTGGTTCATAAGCTTGCAGGTGAGATTAAGTTGGGCTCTGGAGACTTTACTGTGACTCCTGTACGCAAAACACGGAAATTTAGCACGCCCCTTTTCGCTCGCGCCGTATAGAGACGTAAGTAATAGTATAAGAATTATATTATATTATCTGTGGTAATAGACATATATTAGAATACGTACTACGCACATTAATCTAAATATATAAAAGGCAAAATCACTGACTGACTCATTGATCACGAAATCTCTGAAACTACCAAAGCTACGAGTATAAAGCTCAAACTTCGCATGGAGATTCTTTTTAATACGTAGGTTTCCGCTAAGAACGGATTTTGCGAAATTCTACTCCTAAGGAAGCAAATAAACGATAAACGGTTGTGTGGAAGTTCGTCATTTTTAAAGTTAAAAACATGAATTTATGTACACCTATTTTTAGTTACAAATAAATGGACACATGTATCGCGGTTTTGCAAAATCTCTATGGCGGTAAACAAGGGTTGAAAGTTTATATGGGAAATTCTTTATTTTTGAACATAGCAACACCAAATTTCTTATACCTGCTTCTGTATAAAAATGAAGAAAATACGCGTTAAGGAATTTTGATAAATTCTACCCTTAAGGGAGTAAAACAGGAGTTGTAATAAATGACTCATTGATCACGAAACCTATAAAACTAACAAAGCTACGAAGCCCAAACTTCGCATGGGGGTTCCTTTTAACACGTAGTGAAGAAAGAAAGGGTTTTGCGAAATAAGCGTAATAAACGGTTGTGTGGAAGTTCGTCATTTTCAAAGTTAGAAACATAAATTTACGTACACCTGTTTCTGGTTACAAATAAATAAGCACGTGTATCGCGGTTTCGCAAAAGTTTACCTATTATGAGTAAAACACAGGTTGTATTAACTGACTGATTAATCGCGAAATACACGGAGCTAACCGAGCTATGAAGTCCAAACTTCGCATTGAGGTTCCTATTAACACGTAGGTGCCCCCTATGAATAAGTTTTCTAAATTTTTACCCCTAAGGACGTAAATAAGGTACAATCGGTTGTATGGAAGATTGTCATTTTCAAAGATGTATATACATGTCATGTATCATATGTCACGTACATGTACTTACGTACTTACACTAGTTTTAGAAGAATCTCCTAAGGCCTGTATTACCAGCGATTCGGTGTTCCCACGGAAACCAAAACTATGTGAGTGAACCACGCACAGCTTAAGCATTGAACATGGAAACCTGAAATTTGCTGAATGTATACTTTAAGTCTTTGGATAAGCATTAAAAACGGGATTCCCGATATTTCCATGGAAACGGGAACTACGCGGATAAACTCACACACAGTCTAAACTATTAAACAAAGGAACATACCTGAAATTTGGTGATATTATTTATTAGATACCTTGAATCAGCACTAAGAAAGGAACGGGAACGACGTGGGTAAAACCAAATACGACCTAAAATTTGGTGAACGTTTTCTTTGCGTACTTACGTTAGATGAGCACCAAGAAAGAAATCCCGGTATTCCAACGGGAATGTAATCTTACTAATATTATAAATGTGAAAGTTTGTAAAGATTTCTATATTATTTGGACGTTTGTTATTTAATCACATTTTGATGAAAATCGTCATATAGATAGAACATTTACGAAATTTGAAGCCCGCGGCTCCGCTCACGTGAATTCGTTCGTTCACAAAAAGGTTTTCTCGTAGGAAAAAGATGTTTTCCCGGGATATAAAGTAGGTACCCTATGTATTAATTCAGGAAATGTTGCCGCCACCCTCTTTAACTAATGTCTTGTCTGTTTCTCTTATGTGGCGCTAACAGAGTTGCGCGGGTCAGCTAGTAGATAATAAACCACGTACTAAATTTACGTCAAACTGTAAGTGATAAATTTCTGTCGGTTACCTACCAATCGTCTAAACTAGGGTTGCCAGATGGTCGAGGTTCATCGGCATTGAACCGACATTTCATTGGCGTCCCGACAAAATTGAAATGGTCTCGACATTAAGCTTCACAAATCATCGGAGGTCAATTTCAAATACGGATCACGCGATAACCGCCTACGAAAGTGAACCTAACCTAAAACCTAAATATAGCAGAGTTTGTTTTTGATTTTGTACTTATTACTTGTTAACTGTCGTAAGTCGCGGGGCGTAGCTAGTCATAATTTTATACAATGGATTTTGCCCATTAAACGATAACCGGTTAAGCTGACCTCTCACCTATGACGCTTGACTTGCGCCCATCATTTGACTCTGTCCTTATAAGGAATTTAATTGCAGAATGGGTACTTATATTATCAATATATCAATCCTAGCCTGTATTCATAAAGGTAAAATTTTAGTTGGTCTTTTTATTTATGACTGGACGCTACTTCCTTAGCATCATCATCATCATCCGAGCGTCTGTCCCAGTTGCGTCTCGCGACGCCCGGGGTCCGCTTTCCTACATTTTCTCCTCCACTTCGCACGGTCTTCGGCATCCCCTGTAGTGAGACCATTGGCACGCATGTCATCCCTTACGACGTCAAGCCAGCACTTCTTGGGTCTTCCCCTCTTACCGGGACCCGGCGGGGCTGACATGGCCAGACATTTGTTACCTACGTAGCCCGGCGGTTGCCGCAAGACGTGACCATACCAACGAAGGCGACACTCTTGCAACTTGTCTGCAATGTCACGGACGTGAAGGCTGCCGCGGATGCGAGAGTTCCTCACGCGGTCCATCCGCGTGACCCCACACATCCACCGCAGCATCTTCATTTCCGTGACACGCAGCTCCTGCTTGTGTCGCTCCAATATCGGCCACGTCTAATAATCACGTCTAATAATGGTTTTGTAGACCTGTCCCTTCAACCGGATCGGCATTTTAGGGTCACAAATGACACCGGTCATCTCCCGCCATTTGGCCCACGCGGCAGCAATGCGTGACTTGACATCGCAATCGATGTCACTGGACGTGTGATAAACAGATCCCAGGTATTTAACCTGGTCCGTGCGCTCGACCAAATCACCGCCTATGCGGACGGATGTGGGATCTGTCGAGTTTAGTGCCAAGTACTCGGTCTTCGTAGACGCTACTTCCTTAGCATGATAAATCAAAATAGGTCCAGTAGAAACCAATGGAAAAAAAATTGCAAACATTGAAACGCTCGTGGCCCCGCTGACACAGTGTTCAGTAAACGATCACTGCTTTCAGCAGTATTCGCTATGGCTGGTCCTTGGATCGGTGACCACTTTGTGAAATTTATATTTGCGAGCGTTTCCGTGCTTGGAAAGGCACGTTAAGCCGTTCGTCCCGGTTTCCAGGAAAATGGCAGTCGTTCGAATTAAGCATTGAAGAGTAGTATCCTTTGAAGAGCACGATCTGGGCTATATCATCTCTGGAAAGACGATAAAAGAAAGTTGAAAACTTACTTTTATAATTAAAGTGTCCAGTTGGTGACAGTGAGTTATGAAGAGTTTCTTTATAGAACCGATATCACTATTAAAATTATTGTATCGTCACCGGAATTACAAACATAGGCTTGGCCAGGCTTGGCAAATGTCAGCTTAATCGAGCAAGTGTTCCAACAAGCGTTTGCAAGTTTTGAAAAATTGGCTTACAAACTGACCAAGTTTTATAGCAATAACAACAATTGCCTATATTTACACAAAACAACAACTAAAGCGTGAGAGATTTTTATTATTGCGAGTGTAAAACAATTTGGACAACGGCAACGTGCCAAACTGTGCTTGAAATAAAATTAAATAAATATTTAGCACATTTTGTAAACTATAGCTACAAATAAAGAAAATTGAAGTGATTGTTTGTAATTCCATATTATCAGCTTTTCACCAAATGCATATGAAAGTACCTAGGTATATATAAAAAATATGTCCGTCCGCCTGTCTGTCTGTTTGTTCCGGCTAATCTCTGAAACGGCTGGTCCGATATAACGGGAATTCCGTTGGTAGACAGTTGATGTAATAAGGAGTAACATAGGCTACATTTTATGGTCGTATTTTCACAGGAACGTTAACTACCGTACGTAGGTAAAATGACGGATCATTTTTCGTTGTCCACTCGACACGATAGTTTAGTTATAAGGCAACTTTTGTGAAAAGATAATTTATGTAATTATAATATTTAATACTTCTTTGTTGTTTAAATTACTTAATTTTATTTGCTTTACTTATTAATGGACAATAATATCATCACCATTTAAACAAAATATGTTGTAGTAATGTCAATTATTTACTGTTATATATAAATAAGTAAAAATTGTTTTTTCTTATTGTTACAGATTTTGAGGAATTGATTTTTAGATGACTTTGAGTACATAAGAGGAGCAGACATGCCAATGTTTAGAACCAGCACTGTAATTCACAAATCCTCTACTGCGCAAATGTCATCGATATTCATAGAACTCGAATATCGATGACATTTGCGCAGTAGAGGATTTGGATCCGAGATTTTAAAATTGCGCAGCTGAAGTGAATAACGATCATGAAGACCCATGGGCGGACCCCCCCTTTATATCGGCTCATATCCTCTACTTTTGTCGATAAAAGTAAAAAAAAAATAACTTCTAGATGTTCTTAAAAAGATAGATTATGGTCGTATTAGATAGATGCGGAAGGCGCAGGAGCGTGTGTTGTGGCGTGAATAGGGAGAGGCCTACGTCCAGCTGTGGACTGCCATAGGCTGCTTAGATTTATTTATTTTTGTCTACATTAAAATTTTTGTTTGCACTATATGTTATTCTGCCACGAACACGTCATAAACCGTTCTGCCGAAGGCCCTCAGAAGTTACTTTTAAAAAAACATTTTTTTACTTGTGAAAACCCATAGATATCTTAACTTTTAGTTATGATGTAATCCCCAAGGTGTGTGATGTGTGTACGCCGTTTAACGCCAGGCGCCCCGGGTAACTCCCAGATTTTGTGGCAGACTCGGCTACCACCGTGGCCTCGCCTAATGCTTTGGTGTTATCCCGCTTGCTTAGAGGTTGTTTTGGCCGTTTTGAGTGTTATCACGCTTGTTGAATCATGAGGCGTGCGTGAATTTCTCGCGTCAAGGCGTCGTTTTGAGCCTGTTTCTGTAAGGACAGCGGGAAGCCTGGCGTACTTCAAAAATAGCTAATTATAAAATAAATTATACAAAACAATTCCCTGTTTTAATTTATGCAAATAATAGTAAAGTAGATAAAATGTAGTCTAAGTTACTCCTTATAACATCCACCTATTAGTGAAAGTCTCGTTAAAATCGGAGGAGCCGTCTCAGATTCGGAAGAGTCGGAACAAATGGACAGAAATAATATAAAAGTTTTTTGTGTAAGTATCGTAATACATACTTTCATTAAGTTGTTACTTTAGAATTATAAACAGACACTTCAATTTTCATATTTATTTATTTGTATATTACATAGTAGGTTTGAACCTAACTATAAATTAAAACAGGTAATTTTAGGCTCATCAGTCATTCCTTTATCCCCAACGCAGTGGCGGCCTATTATATGCCCACATTTTACAGTAAGTATTTTTCTCCACAGTGTTTAAATAGACACAGGTTGTGACTACCAGCTGTTGATTTTTTTAAATAAGACCTTCAATTGGCTTACGACTACCATGTTACTGGCAACCGGGATCAACGGCTTAACGTACCTTCTGAAGCACGGAAAGGCTAGTAAACGGAATTACCACAAAGCGGTCACCCATCCGTTACCAGCAATAGCGACAGTTGCTTAACGCAGTGATCGTTTACAGAACACTGAGTTAGCGAGGCTACGAGCGCTTTATGCTCTTAGAAAAAACTGTTTCCCCCCCCCCCCCCCCCCCCGGCACAGAACCTGGGTACGCCCATGTGAAGACCAATGATTAGAATAGCAACGGGCGATAAGACAACTCGGCAATTTCTTACTAAGCCGTTTCAAACAAAGTCGTTTGTGTATTGTCTACGGCTCATGATTTAACCAAACATTACCAAAGCTGCAGAAAACTCTGAAATAATACATATTTACAAAGTACGAAGAGTGCAGTCTATTATCCAAATATTTAACTACATGTTACATAGGTATAACATGTAGTATTTATACATGTTATGCCTATACAAAATTAATACCTTTAATTTGTATTTAATGACATAAGAAATAAAATAAAAAAGTCAATGTCTCAGCGTGATTTAATCATGAAGATATGTGATCATCTCATGGAACCATGGCTGCAGAAACGAATATAAACGGTGTCTTTAAGGCGTCATATCAAGTCAATGATACAGGGTACATCAGGTTTTGCACGAAATATTGTTTTATTAATATTCAATTTTACTTCTACGTCGAATAAAGCTGCGAAGAATAGCAAAACATTGTTGCATGAATTGCAAAATTGTAATTTGTGATCCACATAATGTCGAAATATATAGTAAAGAAAGTTAGGTAGTAGTTGTTGTTGTACGTAATAGCCTGCACAACGGTCTGCGCTCTGAAGGTTTTATTTTTTATTTTAGAGGCTTTATTCCGCGTACGCTTAGATTGTGGAATGAACTCACTGCCTGGGTTTTCCCGAACGTCTACAGTATGGGGTACTTATATTAAAAAATGAAATAAAAAGTTGTGCTCCTCCCTTCCGTTATTATCGTTCTAGTGTAGATTGTTCTGAGCCAAGCCAATACTACCTAACCCCACAAACTAAGTTAATTTTGGAATACATATCTATGTAGGTATGTGTACTAAAATGTCGATTCAGATCAAATCAATCTTTTGGAACATTTCCGAATGCGCAAGATAGCCTTCTCCCCTGCCAACTTGTGTATGATTGGTAATTATTATGATATTTATCTATAGTATGGGCTACTACACAGTAGTGCATATTAAGTGTAGTTAGGTAGGTAGAAGACGGCCACACACAGTGTCTTGTTTCAGGTCATATTCATATTTGGCTCATCATTATTTACCGCATGGTCGAGGGCCCTACCGAGATCTTCAGACATAAGTCAGCCTCAACCGCAGTGGTGCATCTTTTGACAAACTGACAACGTCATAGAGCAGAGAAGGAAACCTTATACAACTACACCCATTTATCACCATGCACAAATTTATGTATAGTTAAGTAGACACGGCAATGGGCATATTATGTATATGCCCATTGCCGTGTCTACTTAACTATACTATACAAAAATGCATACGTGCATATATTATATATATGCACGTATGCATTTTTGTCCCACGTAACAGGTGGTGATTACGTGGGACAAAAATGCATACTGTGAAATGTTGGTGGTCGTATAGTATGCCTCTGCCTAACCCTTTCTTTGATCAAGGCGTGACAATATGTATGTATGTATGTAATTAGACATAAAATTACGCTCAAAGTGTCCTTTTATACATAAATCATCATTATTATTGTCAGTTTGCATAATGATCAACCTTGTTATTCCAAAGCTGCACCTTCTAATTTAATTCACAAATTTGCTATTGGACTATTGATAAATTCACAACACATATTTGATTAAACATTACCTACGTGTGATTAATATCAAATCAATAAATTATAACAGAGCTAGTTTACTGCTTATTTCTTACCTATTGTGGAATAATATAATTTTCACTGTAAACGAAAATATCTTGCCAAATATTTTCAGCGCCGTACTATATGAATTATATTTATGTTATTTGTGGCCAATATGCCCAAAGAAATATTGAATAAAACAGATATCTCACGATATTGCCAGAACTATAGAAATCAAATAAGTATAGGAAAATGCCGAGAAACATTTTTGTGCGTGCTCACGATAAGTCGCGAACGGTGCGTCGGATAGAGAGTCTTCTTTTGATCCCATCATCGCGACGTTTGCTTAAAATACAGCGTTTTCATGCAAAAACTGAATTTTAATCCTTCGCAAGCCATAGATAATATTTATGGTACGCGTATCCCTAGACTAGTTAAGGTTTAAGTCGTATTTCACAGCCTATCTCACAGCGAAACACAAATGTTCCCACATGACTATTCTCCTGTTTTTACGATTTCTATGGCCAGAACTTACCATACCATACCATTACCATTAGTTTCTTACCAAACCATTAACATAATATATTTTTATGACATTTGCTATGATAATTAAAGTAAATATTATAACCACACAAAACTTATTAAAATTTTATGAGGTCTTTAGAGCACTCTTTTCATCTTAGTATATTCATAATAGCTTCCAAACCCTACCTAGATTTGGAATCTGGGGTCCACCATTAATTAGCTCTCAGGAGCAACTATCGTTTGGTTTTTGGTTCTTGTTATTGTTACGGGCGACTGCCTTATGACTTCCCAACCCTGTAAGTGATGTTGTTGCCTCTTGCGTTAGTCAGCAAATACAACGCTAACAGGTGACATCGCTTGGGCTTCGGAGATCTTTTCGGAGATACAGACAAATGTTCTGAATCTCTGAAAAGATCCGTGAAAAATTCGGTAGAATGCAGTCAATGACACTAGTGGTCTACCTACGCTTCGCTAACGGCTCAAGGCAAAGTTTCTTGATATCTCCGGATAATCTAAGTATAATGCAAATGCACATGTATTTCGTGGTCTTCATAATGTTAAGCTCGTCTAGAAAGTACTTTTTGGCAGCGGCGAGTGCTGCACCTCTGGTATTGCAAACGTCCATAGGCTATGGTGACCACTTTCCGTCAGGTGGGCCGTACGCTTGTCTACCACCTCAGTTGTGGCTCTCAGGTGAGAGCTGTATTTGACGCTGGATTAGATATTTCAATTTCAATTTATTTACTGTTTGTTACAGGTTTCTTACATATATGTTATAAATTAATTACAAATGTCTTTCCGTAACATTTTATTTATTTATTTTTCCGTAACATGTGTTACAGGCGTACAAAAAACTTGTTGTCTAGTTGTGTCACTTATTCATATTAAACACTAAGTAAAATCTATACTAATAATATAAAGAGAAAAGATTTGTATGTTTGTTTGTAAAGAATTGTCTCAGAAACTACTGTGCCGATTTTAAAAGTTCTTTCACCATTAGAAAGTTACATTATTAGTGAGTAACATAAGCTATATCAGTTTTTTAAAATAGGTTAGGATACAGTACGAAATTTCGAACAGGAATACTTCACAACGCGGGTGAATCTGCGGGCCTCAGCTAGTATTATATATATTCTTTTGAATAATCCTATGTCTTATTAATTAAAAATGTACGTAGTCTGTCTATAAATATACTTAGTCATGCATTCAAATGATTTATATAGTCAGAGTCATATAGTCAGAGTAGTAATTTAGAAATATGTAGTAAATTTGGAGTCACACATTCCAAATTTACTACTTATTTCTAAATTGTTGAGTCGTCCACCTATCTATATGAAATGTACTTTTATGTATTTTACGTGATATGGTTTTATATTTCTTTATATGTATATGTAGTTCAACAATAATTAAGAGTCTACAAACATACAAATATAATGGACTTACCCAGGCCTTTAAGGTTAATTTTCGCCTTACAGAACTACACTCAAGCGTTTCTGGAATTCCTTTGGTTATTTCGTTTATTATACACAAAAAGATTAATAAAAATACATAATTAATAAAATTAATTAAATAGTCAAGACCAAGTAAAACTAAAACAAATATTTACTTAATAATTTATGCATAACGCACAACTCATTTACACTGAACTGCGGTAAACGGTGCGGTAACGACTTATGAATACCGTTCATAAGTTGTAGGTACACGTTTTACGTAAGCTTAGGTCAATTTTCGCCAAACCGAAAATGGAGCCGAAACTAGCTTTCTTGACCGAAACCAAAAGTATGTTGCAACCACTATGTTGCTGTTTTTCAATAAAGTTTTGAAGAAGCGCCTTGTTGAGTCTACTGGTGATCCAAGGACCACAGGTCTCTATTATCTAGCGTATAAGTACATTTTTATCGTTTCTGACCCGTGGTACACCAACGTAGTTCACTATTTTATCACTTAACTTAAAGTATATAATTACATATATATAAAAAAAGACAAAATGCCATTGCACTGGTAATTTTCCGAGTAGCATACATAAACAGCATCCATCGTTGATCATGAATGATGATGAAATCGCGCGCTAAGACTACTACAAGGGCATATTGGTGTAGAGCAGGGGGCCAAGTCTAGTCAATCTAAGCGCGTTTCACTCGTAAATAAATAAGAATAATTAAATATTGAATGAATTTTTTTTTGTGTGTCACGGAAATGGAAATACTGCAGTGGATGTGTGGAGTCAGTAACGCAGGTAGACCGCGTGAGGAGCTCTCGGATCCGCGGCAGCTTTCGCGTCTGTGACATTCATTGCAGATAAGTTGCAAGAGTTTCGCTTTCGCCGGTATGGTCATGTCTTGCGGCAACCGCTGTGCTACGTGGGAAACAAATGTCTCGCCATGTCGACTACGCCGAGTCCTGGTAAAAAGGGAGACCTAAGAAATGTTGGCGTGACGTCCTAAGAGATAATAGACGTGCCAATGGTCCTAATGGTATCACTACAAAGAATGCCGATGACAACGCGAAGTGGAGGAGAAAAGTAAGTGGGAAAACGGGCCCCAGGCGTCGCGGATGATGATGGCCTCGTAAATAAATAATAACAAAATAAATATTAAAGGAACAAATTTTTTACAAAATCTTGTGCTATGAGATCTAGAAAACTAACAAACAAATTTAAATAATTTATTATTTACACACATGTGACATTAGAAAACTTCCTAATTTCGAAACAAACATTTGCGAATTACACAAATATTTGATCCAAACCAGGTTTAGACTCCAACCTAGATTTCAACAACAGTAGACACTACCACTACCACTACCACTGCATCACCTAGTATGTATGTAATGCAATTGTTTAAAAAATAAAAGTCTACGTGGTCTCTGAGGAGGCGAGCGAAGCGATCCGACAATAGTCTCCGTTTTAAGTCCACTGGTACGGGAAAAATGCTATCGATGTCCGACCGTTCGTCCGTCCATTCAGTCTACAGGTTGCATTTTTCATCGGATTTGCATGCAACTTGGCAAGGACAATCCTTGATATAGCCAAAAACTTTTAGCTAGGGGGTTTTTCCATCGGCGGGGAATTGGTCCCGTAGTGGTTGGCAAGAGTGCTCAAAATTAACACGTTAACCAAAAAAAGCCTTTTTTTTTCCTCAATTTACTCCGAAGTCTACGGTTCACAAAACTAGTAAACTAAATTCATAAAAATCTCGATGGTGCAGGAGTAAAGCGGCTGCCGATGCCGAAACCCGGGTCCAAATAAATATTTGTGTCGTTCGCAAATGTCTACTTCGCAGTTTGAGTGTTTTATATTTGTTTTTATTATTTTATTATTGAAGTGGAACTTCTTTATCGACGTTGTCAGAAATTTTATAGCTGTAGAAAATAATCATCACATTTTCCGATTACGTGTCACGTTGTTTTGAAGTCAAACTTCTTTTATGTGAAACTTCTTTATCGACGTATTCTTCAGTAGAATAGGGAGAGGACAATTCAGACAAAAGTCTAATAATATCTGACTTGTGTGACAATAATGTGAATTTGGAAATCCGTTAAGGGCAGGTAGGCAAGTCGCGTAGGCACCAAAACGCTTCCTCAGCCTCCGCCAAGATAGATTGGCGATGTATTTTTCGCTGGCACGCCACAGTAAAAATGATTGGCAGTAGCAATTGAAATGGAATATCTCTGTTATTGTGTTGGATTTTATTATAGGTTTATGATATACTAGTTGACGCCCGCGACTCCGCCCGCCACGATTTTTTCTCGTTTCCGTTATCAAAAGGAACTTGTACCAGGGATAAAAAGTAGCCTATGTGTTATTCTGATAGCTAAGCTATATAAATTATAAGCTATTTAAATATTGTAAAGTTTATTTAAATTCCATTCATTAGTTTTTATATGTAAATATCATCAAACATTCAAACTTACAAACTTTCGCGTTTATAATATTAGTAGGAGTTAATGCTGATATATAAAATTTAATAACAAATTTATGCTTTATGTACAAGTAATAAATAAAATGTCCCGTACTCATTATTCTCATCTTTTTTTTTAAATAATATTAAAATCAAAAAATCATAATGTTATGTCCCTGTCTCAGGCAGCTTGTCACCGTTGTACTTCAGAACACATCTTCCGTTCGCGCTAATCATTCTCCCTAAGTATATAACTTCATTTAATTGCTCTAAACGTTTCCGGTTTACCCAAATCTTGCTATTAGTTCCTACTTTTTCTTTTTCAAATACCCAATTCTTAGTTTAACATGCAGCAAAGACTTCTACTTTCATATTAGTGACTAATGCCTAAAGGTCGGCTTCCATTATACCGCATCATCAGCGTCCAACAGACAATGTACTGTAAATTTTACAACACGTCATAATCTTTTAACTTTTGCAGTCAACTATTAGATACACTATAAAAAACACAACCAAGGCGGACATACCCCGTTTGACGCGCGAACAGACGTCAAAATGAGGCGCCAGGTGAACATCCCCCTTGGTCGCACGCAAGCTGTACAATCCGTATAAAGTGACTGTATCGCCCGCAGCAGCTGGCCGTTCACACCATATCCCGCCCGGAGATGGCGTGAACGGCCAGCCAGGCTACACGGAAGAGTACCACAGAGTTTCTCTCACAACGTTATCAAATGCTTTCTCCAGATCAACTAAAATGCAGACCTTCGAGTTAAAATGTTGGGATTATTGATGGTTGACTGCCTCTGTGGCGCGGTGGAAGTGCATCCGACTGCTACGCAAGAGGTCGTGGGTTCGATTCCCACCCAGGATAAAACTTTGTGTGATGAGCACGATGGTTTATTCTGTGTCTGGGTGTTATTTATCTATAATATGTATGTATTTAGAAATATATAAGTATGTTTATCAGTTATCTAGATCCCATAACACAAGCTAATATTAGCTTACTTTGGGCTAGATGGCGCTGTGTGAAAAGTGTCCCACAATATTTATTCAATATTATTAATTATTAGTTACATGAAATGTAATACATTTTTAAGGCTACTAACATAAAGTAAAAATATAAATATAAAAGCGCTGGTAGCCCCACTAACTCAGTTCTCTGTAAAATATCACTGGTTTAAGAAACTCTCTCGGACTTTGGATGGATAACCGCTTTGTAGCATTTTCATTTACCAGCGATTTCGTCCTTC
The DNA here is from genome assembly GCA_948477245.1 of Thumatha senex. Lineage (NCBI taxonomy): Eukaryota > Metazoa > Arthropoda > Insecta > Lepidoptera > Erebidae > Thumatha > Thumatha senex. Next base: position 14,256,939 of record OX419731.1, on the reverse strand, counting down.
GAAGGACACATTAAGCTGTTTGTCCCGGCTGTTAGTAACGTTGCAATCGGCACTCGTTAAGTCAAGTGAATACCCTTTCAGCGACCTAAAAATTACAACAGCGAGTCGCCACAATCTGAGCCTGTCCATTTGAACATAGGCTCACCACAATATGCCTCTGCCAATTGCTGATTTTATACTACTTACAGGGATAATTTTAACGCTTCTGTGAAGTGTACGTAGCTCATTTTATATTAAAACTCTCATATACACTATACAAAGTGAACTCCGGGGGTCGCGAGATGCAGCTGGGACAGACGTTCGGATGATGATGGAATGCTTACTGCTCTGATAAATATACTGTGCCATTGCGAAGAAATAACAAGGGGATCGCAACGAAAAAACCTGACACAGGTCCTACCTCAGTAAGCGCCAGCGCGCGACTGATCAGGCGTCAGCGGCGCGAATCTGGTATTATTTAAACATTTGTACTATAAAAATCACTGTATATAGTCAAAGTAAGCGATTATGTCTATAAATATTTAGTAGCTATAATTGGGTATAAAAATTTCATGAAAATTATCTGTAGTTTAGATTTGGCATTGAAAAAAACATTTCGAAAGGGGGCAACTTTGGAATGTTTTTCTATCAAGTGAAGTTTATTAGATTTTGTAACAGAAAGCCATTTTGACAAGATTAAATCCTCAACTATCATATATATTTTTTTCAGAATCCAAAATCCTTTTTTCTACGATTCGCATTGTTTTAAAAAACTCAAAATCGTGACCTCGGCAGGAATACCAAGCCTTAAGAACCTACTAGAGTGTCTAGATGCTACCATAGGGCGTCGTTTCGCTACGAAGAGGTGAGCTTTGACCTCATCTTTTAACTGGGAATGTTGATGTCATCTTATCATCAGCCATCTTATAATCCTCTAGATATTTAATACCCCGTTTGTAATATACGAAAAAAAAATTAAGTTTTAAACATTACTATAGTCAAATATTCCATGCAAACATGTGACTTCCTTTCCTAAAGACAGACACGGCTCAGAGAATTTATCTATACGTACTTGCCGAGCTCGCGACTTCTTTCACGTGGACGTGGATATACAAGTAGATTATTATAATTTCGATAGATTTTTAGTTCAACGTAAGTAGTTTCATTACAAATAGAGCCTACACTCCATGATCGTTCGCATCATCATTATCCCGGTTATAATCGAAGCCTATGATCTACTAAGTAGGTACACAATTTCTTTAATATTATAGCGTCCCTATTCCAACTCTAGATGTTGCAAGGGACTTCGGGAAGTGACACTCCGAAGTGACTCTTGCTGTGCCTAGTCAGTCGTAGGAGCGGGTCATTTCTAACCCAAATGGTGATGAACTGATGACCGTTTATTTTAATTCTAAAACAATTGTTAGAAAATATATTTTTAGGTAGGTACTTCTTTTAAATTACACTTCCTTGTGTTTCGCTTTTTGCATTTCACAAGTGTATTTAAGGATTAAAAAATACTAAAGAATGTATAGGTAGGTACTATCAAACTTTATTAGGGGTTAGGTACCTACCTACTTGGGTATACAATATACCTAATCCTATACCTAGTGTAACGTTATCATCGCTTATGATAATTTTGATAATTATACCCACTACATACTTAGGTACTATTCTAAAAAACCTTTACCCAATATTTACAACGAATATTTCATTTGTGTATCAAGATAGGTTGCCATGAGAAAAATTGCGGATAATTTGATTCGGGAGTTGCTGAAGTATTTAATGGTAAGTCCGGCACGACATCGCAGGGACAAAGGGTTGCGTCATTGTCGGCCTGAGAACAGCTTCCGCTCGCCTCTTCACGGCTGTCGGCGGCCGCGAACGGAATGGGTACCAGCGAGTGGGAGATGTTCTATCACATATATAATGCGATACCAACGATACCTCAGCATGCAGTTAGAACACCGCTTCACAATGAAGGTAATCAATATTTTCTAAAACAAACTACGAAATAATATATAGCATAACTTTATAGAATCTGTCGAATTCACAAAACATTAACAGTTTAGGCTGAAATATTCTAAACTTCTGAAATATCATGAATATCTAGATTTCAGATATTCTTACATACGAAGTAATCAGAAGTCAATCAATTTATAAATTTCTCAACTTTGACTCAATTATAAAGTTACCTATATTAATTAGGTATACTCACGATTTTGAAATTTATTTGTATTTTTGTGACTAAATATTATGATTCTCAATGTCACTGTCTACCTACCAGCTTGGATAATTAGGCGTGCAAAGTGTGTCGTGTATTATGTATAGCAAGATACTGCTTGCAGTGCATGATATTAAAAACCGATCTCATCGTCATACTTATTACCTTAATAGATATTTTTATAAGTTACAACTCTCTTACTTCCTTTCGTGCACTTGTAACCTAAAAACTGTTGATTTCTCATACAAAATTACAAAATAACACATTTCGTTTTTAGAACATTTACGTGTCTTAGATAACCGAACTGAAGACAGATTACAGATGTGATTCGGGCCGATTCATATTACATCATCGTGTTAATAACACCGTGATGGTGTTATCTAGTACTTAATCTTTTTGGATTACTAATGTATTTTTTGAAATACCTACGAATCATCATCATAAGCCGTCTGTTAGGAGTTCGTGTTTGTAACCGTCTCTGGCAATCGTAAACAGTAAGATCTATTGGCACGTGGTGTCTATCGTACAACGTCAAGTACCTATTCAAATGTGCTTAATCGAATTTCAGGTGTTCGTGTGCCTGTTAGCCTTTGCAGTGGCCGCCAGGGCCGGTTACATAAGTAGCGGTGGTTGGTCTGGCGGAGGTGGAAGTGGAGGCGGCGGCTGGTCCGGCGGTGGCAGCAGAGGCTGGTCAAGTGGCGGTGGTGGCTACGGAGGTGGTTATGGCGGCGGCGGTGGCGGTGGTGGCTGGAAACTAGGAGGAAGCGGCGGTGGTTGGTCCAGCGGCGGAGGAGGTGGCTGGCCCAGCGGTGGCGGCGGCGGCGGCTGGTCCGGCGGTGGTAGCGGCGGCCGTAAGTTCCTAATTTCTGTTCTCTTCTGTATCTAATAATTGCTCAAAATTTGTAATACATATTGTTTATTCTTTACAGAAGTGAAAATCATCAAAATTATTACGACCGGCGGAGGCAGTGGCGGTCATGGTAAGCAAACATAATAATACCTATCAAAGTACCTTCCAACGTATTTAGTTAGTTTACAATCTAAAATGCAGTTATGGAGGTCAAAAGATCGACCACAGTTAGGGTCATCCATTCGCTCGAATCAACAACGCTAAGATGTTTCGCAACGACGCGATGGATTAAACCTGGACGGTTGTAGATAGCTTAGTTGTACTTTGTTCAATAAACTCGTGAATACTTAAAATGCAAGTGATTTACGCAATAGTTGGAATTTAAGTATTTTAATATAACAGGTGACCTGTAGTTTCGTCCAATTTGTTAGCATGTCAAGGTGTTTAATTATAAACTGTCATAGAATATGGATGATTATTATATTCATACGTCCCTATTAACATAAACTCATGCCTACTTAATATCCTCGTCGAGAAAGGCGCACGGTAGGATCAATCACACTTTGACGAGGACTGCAAAATCTTCCTTTCTTTGTGTAACACTCGTTAAGTTAACTGAATCCTTATCTTAAGTTCAGTTCTAAAATGACTAGTATCATTTGCTGCTGATATTATATACACCTGTTACATAAAATAGAATGCGTGTCAACGAAGTTGCACGAACTAGATTTGGAAAAAAACTAAACGTACTTAGGTGCAATAATTGTGTGAATCTGCTGCAAAACATTTAGCAATTTTAGTGATTATCTAAATAGTTATGTGTTACATCGCAGGCGGTGGATACGGAGGCGGTTACGGTGGCGGCAGCGGCGGCGGCTGGAACTTAGGAGGTGGAAGCGGCGGCAGCGGTGGCTGGAAGCTGGGCGGTGGTAGCATCGGCTGGTCCAGCGGTGGAGGAGGTGGTGGATGGAAACTTGGCGGCAGCAGCGGTGGCTGGTCCAGCGGAGGTAGCGGTGGTGGCTGGAAGTCTGGAGGCGGCGGCGGCGGCGGCTGGTCTAGCGGTGGCGGCGGCGGCGGTGGCTGGTGGTGAATGCTCGACTGACTCCCAAATTTAGTACAAATTACGACAATACAGTGATACCTCCAATTTATGAGTTTTACTTTCCTGTGCAACCTTTTTGTTTAAGTGTAACATGGTATTTGCGATACCCAAAGTCCAGTGAAAATAACAGGCCTTATAGGTGACGAATTGTAATTTGTAACCCTCAACGCAAAGGACGGGTAGTAGAGGCAAAGTTTTACCGCTGTGTGTGTGTGTCTGGCACCGTCACGTAGACGGATAAACCGATTTGGAAGTGACTTTTTTTATTGAAAAAGTAGGTTTTCTAGAAGTTGTTTCTAATTATACCTATTTTATGACTATCAGTTCAGCCGGTTAATTTTTATAGATATTTTTGTGTTCTGTACCTATTCATCGCTGATACATACATTAGTACGAGTAAGTAGGGCAAGGAGGGGGAATGGCGCTCACTGGGTAATGGCGCTCACTTCTGCAATTCTGTCATAACGGTAGGTAGTAACACGCCACGTTACGGGAAACGTGGGAGGAGGGGGCGTCTAATAGGCAGCGATGCAAACGGACAGTGGGCTCGTGTCATGTGACCATAAAGTACGATTCTTTGTTTGCGGCCGCGCTGATCTCATTTTTGGTTAGGTACGTGTTATTTGTCGGTAAGTCCAAAACTTTATGCTTATTTAATTATTAATTTTACTTTTCTGGCAGTAAAACTATTCTATTTTATAATAACGCAATAATTTTTCAACAAGCGTGTATGATATTTTTTAAAATTTCAATTTCATTTCAAATCGACTGTTTGGGATTATACCGCTCATCTGAGCGCCATTACCCCTTAGTACTTTTTTATTGTTTTAGATATGCCAAGAAATCGTAAAAGAACCACCGCTTAAGCGACTTGGCCGAACAAGACCTTCAATATAGATAATTAAATAAATTCAATATAAAGAAAAGCTGCATGACAATATAATATACCATTTATTTCGTTGAGTGATCGACTAAAAAATGAAAACATCCGCAACCCAAGGGTAGGTCGTAAGCCTGTTTTCACCCAACAACAAGAAACAGATTTTGGTGAACTAAAAAAAATTAAAAAAACAAGTGAAACTTAATAAGGCTGGCAAAAGTAAAAAAAAACAAGACTAAATAAAGTTTTTTTTTCTTTGTCGCGGGGAATGCGTTTACGCGCCATCATTCCTACTGCGGGGGCAGCAGGAATGGTGTGTGGGACTCCCGGTCCTTTGGGGGACCGTCCTACCCACTAAACCCTGCGGTGTTTCGTCTTCTTCCCAACCGGGTCGCAGGAGAGGCCTGAGGGCTATTCACTGCGACCCGGATAAGGGAATGCCCCAAAATGAGGCTCTCCTCGGGGGGCCAGATGTGCAGATCTCCCGAAGGAGATTAGTTTGTGCCCGCTTCGAGCCATCCCCAAACGTCCCTGTGAGAACAGTGAGGGGTGGAGAGCGATCGAGCGGGCACTTGAAGGCACCCCGGAACACGAGGGGTGCCAGCCGCCTGAAGGCCATTGTGAACGGGATCCCCCGACCTTCCGCTCACGTTCATAAACTAGTCTGCGGCGAGCCGGGACTCCATCCGGCGCCGCCGTCGCGATGGACTAAATAAAGTTGCCAAAGAAAAGAAGAACAAACATAAAACATATACCTACAAAATATTTTTTTTACAAGAAAGTTCTTCAGAGAGTGAAGATGAAGAGGACCTTTGCGATGACAACAGTGATGGCGAAATGAATGTGGATTGTGATAATTATAACAAATCTATACTAATATTATAAAGCTGAAGTTTGTTTGTTTGTTTGGTTGAACGCGCTAATCTCAGGAACTACTGGTCGGATTTGAAAAATTATTTTTGTGTTAGATAGCCCATTTATCGAGGAAGGCTATAGGCTATATATCATTACGCTACTACAATGGGGAGCATAGCAGTAGTCATAAATGTCGACAAATCGGGCAAATTTTTATGCATCATTTTAGAATTTATAAGCGACGGGATTAAATAGGTGCGACGGGAGGTCGAAATATTCCACGGGCGAAGCTGTGGGGTCATCTAGTATATTATATACGAAGAATTTGGAAAAAATAATGAGTTGTGGTATCGCTGTACCATCTGCGGACTGTGGGCTCATTCTATATGTTCAGGGTGTGATTTGGCAGATAAATACATCTGTGATTTTTGCCACCAAAGATAAATATTATTATATTATTCTTGTTATCTCTAATAATATAAGAATTATATTATATTATCTGTGCTAATAATAATACTTAATATGTTATATTATAAAAATTGATCGTTGATTTAACTTCGAATAATTAACTATAATTGTTAAATTGAAAAAGAATAGTGCTACGTAGGTACATACGGGAATAATTGATGTTCATTTGAGATTCTAGGCTTAAATTTTATTGTGTAAGATTGATCTCCTTAATATTACTTTAATTAAAATATACATAGGTACCTTGCTCGTAATATTCAAAAAAAATGTTTGGGCGTCACTACCCCGTACCCTGAGTGGCATTACCCAAAAGGGCAATGGCGCTCAAATATGTTTTTGTTTTAAATTGTTAATTTTTCGATAATTCCAGATTTTATTAGTTTACTTTATTTTTATTTATAATAAATAATTTAAAAAATACACCATATTTTCCTTAAGTGCACACCATTCACCCACTTACCCACATTTACCCTACTAAGGCACAATAACAAAAATGAAATATCGAATGTAATATCTATATATAATCTCTAATATATAGGTAGGTAGATAAGTGGGTAGGTACTCGTACATATTAGGTTCCGATGAAAAAATCACCAAATCACGGTATTTATAACAATTAAGGTGATGAGTTAATGAAATTAGAGCTTGTAAAGTTAGAAGTTTGACTCTACATGAGATCTGATAACTGTATGATAATGTTTTGATGGGATATGTAGGTATTATACTATTCGCCAATCCTTTCCATAATATAACGCCTATACGACTTAAAACCGATGTCTCTAGAATACATAATATTGTTTTATACAGGAATGCACATGCACATGTAATGTAAGTATAATATATTATGCCTCTGCCATCCCTTTGGGGATAAGGTTTGGTTGATAAATAGATACCGACCGATAAGTAGGTATTACTTACATTAATTTACAGTCTATCGTGCACTAAAATATTTTCTGCTCCTAAACACTAATCAGTATGTTTCTTCTTTGGTCTTACCTATTCCACCTTTAGTGTACCAAACCCTAAATAGATTTGGCGTCTGTAGTTCACTTTTATTTGGCCACTAGGTGCAACCATTATTTGACCTTTGGTTTTCGGCCTTGTTAGAGCGACTACCGTCTGACTTCCCAACCCTGTAAAGGCACAGTTAGAGCCACGGCACACTGGTTTCTTTTAGTATCCGCAACCGGCGACTTTGTGACTGTGTAAATACTGTGTCGCGCTCGGTGGCCGCATCTGGGTTTCACAAAGCTACTAAGTCGCCGATAGCGGATACTATAAGAAGCTAGCGTACGGAGGCCCTTAGATAATAATTAAAGTCTCGTTCGTTTGTCAGCAGCAGCACCGTAGCAGATGAGGTCGCTTGGTCTCTGGTCAGCATTTAACTCAAACGCATTTAGGTACAGTCCATCATTGTTTTTTTTTTATATCGTTGAGCTAATTAGACGGTTTCGATTCGAAAAACTTCAACAGCTGGTATATTTCGACCGACAATATAGCTCTTACAAACATTTACGATATTTTATGTGAGTTGAGTATCTAGCAGACGAATAAACTCTTTTAACTAGCACCTGCGTCGCAGTGATTTAACCTCAGGCCTACCCTGCGAGCCGGTTTTAAGGTGAGGCGGAACACCGCGGGGTTTAGTGGATAGGACGGCCCTCTCTCACGGGCCGGGAGCCTCACACACCCTGCGTAAAGGCATTCCCATCGAAAACAAAAAAAAAAAAAAAAAAAAGACTAGGACCTGCGAGTGCGAATGGTAAAATCGTCACGGACGACACTATCTGCGAGGATGCCCACGCGACGGAGGATTTTTATATCAGAGTGAGGTCTTCCTTAAATCGCACATCGCCTCATTTCAAGAGAAGAGGCAACTGGCCATGAATTACTCTTCATCCCAATGTATTCCCAGTTACTTTTCAAAACCTACCTGAAACCCCAAGTCCCAACTCCGTCGCTCTCGCTTGGTCCAACCTTAAATTCATTTTCATAAAGCACTATCCAAAGTTTAATTCCTAAACTTCATTGTTTATGAGTGAATGTGAGACTGGAACCTAAATTCTCTTTTTTAGTTTGGTGCGTTATTGTGGTCTATAACGTAATACTTTCCACTCTTTCTGCCGCCACTGTGCAACATTGCTACTTTTTACCCTATAGGCAGTTTGCCAGGCAGTGTGTGCAGCTTGACCTAGTTTGGTATTCGGGTATTAACTCAAATCTTAACTGTATATGTAAAATAACTGTGGCTGGTATTTGCGCCAATCAGTACAAGAGACTAGAGTGGTACCACCCCATTCAACTGGATACGATAGGCATTACCGCCTCGATAACTAAGTACATGCCCTGAGCTTGGTTACTCAAATCGCTCCTACCACTACTTCATGAGCGGAGCTGAGTGTGACCGCTGCTCCTCAATACTTCGCAGGTTACAAACCTCAGTGCAGCGATTCCATAGACGGGTACAGGCGCAAAGGGCATTCAAGTTTTCATAGATATAATGGTGTGGTATCCACCCAGATCTGCCCTGCTATTATGTAACTTTGACAGTTCATGTCGCTTTGGTTTGTTCGATAGCAACCACGCTTTGAAAGCAACTAGCATGTTGCGTGAAATTGGTATTACCTATGTATTACAATTCAAAGCGACCGAGGCACAGTGGCTTTCAGCAAACCTTTTGACAACTTTACCATTTTAACTATATTACGCGGCCATGTTAAATTATACCTATTTATTTAGCCGTTATCTTTGTAGAGTTCAAAATTGTCAATAGCCTAAAAAACTAATAAATATTGATGTACTTGTAATTTAATGGGATAATATCCTTACACGCTTTGTCGTTGTGGCTTCAGAGATTTACAAGTGTGATAACTGCAAATCTGTACGTTTTTTTAGATTTCAATAAGGCAATGGGCTCACCACCTGTTACTTGGAACAAAATGCATTTAGGGAAATGTGGGCGTGTAATATGTCAATGCCTTTTGGGGATCTGCGGGACTAATAAACTAATAAGGTAGCTCGTGCCATAATTTGGGATTAGCCGAGGAAGAAAGTTGGGAGAGTAGGTAGGTATAGTGATATATATCTACTTATATTATAAGGAGCTAGGACTTGGGCAAAAATTAACGCTTTTGTATAGAAACGATACTTGGGCAATTTTTTATTGATTTTATATGAAGTTGAAACTTAGCATAATTTTGGGCGGTTATGTAGGTTTATCGAGACATGTAAATATTTCGCGATTTGAACCCAAGTAGTATTGGTAAAAGGGCTCTTGCGTTGTTGGTGACAATACTAATTTAACCTATGGTTTTTCTTACACAAGCAGGTCCATACTTACCTAACCAACTTTCACACATGCCATATCTCCAAAATCGTGCGTCTGAGCATGAAAAGAATGAGATTTTTGGTCCCCTTTGTAACCCCCAAACACCTCCTTCACTACTAATTAAAAGATAAAAAGGATAGAAATTTGACGTTTCTAATTTTTATCTTAAATTTTTTAAACAAGTATTTCAAATAATGATAAAACCAAGTTGGTTACTTTGTCTACGACCAAGTCACCTTTCTTACGCCTGTCTTTTGCGATTATTATATTACTATTGCCATAAGGCATAATAAAAAAAAGGTAAAAATTGTATTCTAATTTGTATCAAAATTGTAAAGTTCTGTACCTAAATACCTGACTATAATTCGGACCCTTCCTCTTCTGCATCGATTTCTTCTGTACAAAAATCTTGTTACTATTAAACTAAAATTGCCTACGATATACATAAAATAATTTACTCACATTATAATATTCAATGAACAGTATAAAACAAATAACCAACATTCCATAAATTATCGGTGTCTATCAAGTATAAACCGTTCACGTTAAAATGTTTACGGGGTATGTGTTACGTATGCGGTGTATGTGTTACGGGGCGCCGGTATGGGCCGAAAAGGCTACAATTGGGGCTGCACGGTTAAAGTTATTTCAAAGTCAACGCCTTGCCTTGATATTTTTATGCAAGGCCTACAGGACGGTTAGCACGGAGGCTCTGCCGGTGATGGCAGGTGTCCTCCCGGTTGACCTCGAAATTCAGAGACGCGCGGCTTTATACTATTCGGCTGAAGATGGCATGGATGATAGGTTTTTGTTAGCAAGAGATTGCCATAGAATTGCCAGGCTGTATCGAGATAATGTACGTGAAGAACTTTTAGACGAATGGCAGCTGCGTTGGAACACTTCCATCAAAGGGCGCCACCTCTACCGGTTTTTCCCAGACGTTCGTGAACGATTGAGAATATCCTGGCTGGAGGTTGATCACTGTGTTGCTCAATTTCTTACAGGACATGGTAACTTTAGGAGCAAATTACATTCGTTTAAGCTAGTGGAGTCACCGTTCTGTCAGTGTTCAACTGCTGATGACAAATATGATCAGACCGCCCATCATATACTTTGGGAGTGTAGCATTTGGCAAAACGAGCGATATAATATGCTTAATTGTTTACAAGTAACATCGGGAGTAGTTTACTATGCGGATCTCGTGGCATCGACGGTGAATTTTCGTGCTTTTAAACGTTTCTGCCATACATATTACTGGAATCAAACATAGCTCACATAGGACCCATACTACGAGGGTGGGTCAATAAGTCCGTGACTTTTTGAACTTCTGACCTCTTTACTGAAAAAGAAACACTGCTCCTGTCAACAGGCATCTGTCAGTCGACTCCTGTCAAAATTTGAACTTACTGCGTCAATTAGTTTGTGTTTGGCAGCTATTTTTATCAGACTACCCAGCAATCTGAGAAGAAAATGGAAAAAAGTGAATTTCGTGTGCTTATTAAGCATTATTTTTTGCGAAAAAAAACCATTACCGAAACCAAGGCTAAGCTTGATAAATACTATGGGGACTCTGCACCATCGATTTCAATGGTGAAAAAGTGGTTTACTGAGTTTCGTTGTGGCCGTACAAGCACTGAAGATGCCGAACGTCCTGGACGCCCAGTTGAGGTGTCTACACCCGAAACAATTGAAAAAATTCACGATATGGTTTTGGCCGACCGAAGATTGAAAGTGCGAGAGATTGTGGAAGCCATAGGGATCTCGCATGGTTCAGTGGTTTCAATTTTGAATGATCACTTGGGCATGAGAAAGCTTTCCGCAAGATGAGTGCCGCGTTTGCTCACAGACTACCACAAACGCAATCGTGTAACAACTTCACAGGAGGGTTTGGCGTTGTTTAACCGCAATATGGAGTAGTTTTTTCGCCGTTTTGTAACCGTGGACGAAACGTGGATCCACCACAACACACCAGAGACCAAACAACAGTCAAAACAGTGGGTTTCTAAGGGTGAATCGGCGCCAAAGAAGGCCAAAGTGGGTTTGTCAGCCAATAAAGTCATGGCGACTGTTTTTTGGGATGCACGCGGGATAATCCACATTGACTACCTTCAAAAAGGAAGAACAATCAATGGAGAATATTATGCCAACTTATTGGGCCGATACAATGACGATTTAAAAAAAATCGCCCTCATATGGCCAAGAAAAAAGTTCTTTTCCACCAAGACAATGCAAGGGTGCACACATCTGCAGTTGCCATGGCAAAAATCCATGAATTGGGCTATGAATTGCTGCCTCATCCGCCCTATTCTCCAGATTTGGCTCCGAGTGACTACTTCTTGTTTCCAAACCTGAAGAAATGGCTTGGTGGAAAAAGATTTGACTCGAATGATGAAATCATCTCACAAACAAAGACCTATTTTGAGGACCTCGACAAATCTTATTTTTTGGAAGGGATAAAAAAATTGGAGAAGCGGTGGACAAAGTGTATAGAGCTCAAGGGAGACTACGTTGAAAAATAAGATGATTTTATAATCAAAAAAACTGTGTTTTATTCAAAAAGTCATGGACTTATTGACCCGCCCTCGTATATCTACTATTACCGTGGTGCCTCCCTATTTCTATAGGATTTACACCTAGTTGCTTTCCAGGTCTCCCGCTTTTCAAAGGAGGGAAGGGGCATTACGTTTTTTTCCTACTAACTCACATTATCTTCTGATTAATTTCGTTGCGGGTTCCAAGACATGCTAACTTCTCCTGGGAGTTCACCGAGATCAAGCTCGGTGTAACTTTTCTGGTGTTTTGGTCATTGCTGTAGATCCTGGTTTACAGGAGTCACAGTAGTGGGAATGAGGGTGGCATTAGTCCCATTTAAAATATTGACAATTTTAAAATTCTAAAAAAAATTATTAAAACTTCATATACGCATCTTTTTAGCAACCGCTTTCGGCAAAGTCACCGAATTGCTTTGAAAACGATTTTAGTTATAAATTTAAAGTCCATTATGCTTAGATAATACCAATTTCACTCGTAGGACTATCGATACGAAAGTAGCTGTCAAATTTGAATCATAATGGATATCGCATCTATGACGTCATTTCAGTTGCCCACTGAACTTAGATAATACCAAAATTGAATTTTGACAGCTGATTGGCGCAAATCGCAATCACACCGATATCCATTTTAGTTACATAATACACCTGCGGATGGCGAAAAGACACAGCAAGGTTACTGGTCTTCTATTGCCCATACTGGACCCTACACAGGACACCATGATCCCATCGTAGAGCCTCTTCTAGGAGGTGTCAGGCCTCTTAAGTAGGAGAGTAGTAAATGCTTTAAAGCCTTGATTTCGCTCGCAACACATCATTAAATTATCGTTGTAAAAATTGTAAATAATTTGTCCACTCCTGCAAATGATAAGGGTGTGTAAGGAAAAGTTACATTATATATAAAAATAAAACATTTATTATTTTACATTCTTAAAGAAATGGAATATTTAAAACATATACCTAACTAAACTAAGATTGTGTAATCTCTGCATAGGTACTACAAGGACCACAATGGCACTGTACAACTACATAACGACATTGGTCCAAAGTTTCGTCATAACGTCCTCCGACTATTACACCCACTTCTACCCCGCTACAATATTAACTTTTTTTTCTACCCTCGGAATAGACACTGCCATATCGAATAATCTCAGCCATTCTTATACGATTCGAAAATTTCAGATTTTTCGGAGGTTATTAGGTTATATCCGTTTAAGTAATAAATTCGGTACTAATATGTAACAACTAACAATGTGAACAACTAGTGATAACCAGCCACTAAAAAGATTCGACTTGTTTAGACCCTGAAGCTTTAGACAAAAATATTTGAATTATTATCATTTATTTTTTGCCTGGCCACAAGTTGATTGTTTAGAGCGGATGTGGCCAATGTATTTGAAAATATTACACAACTATTTACTGCTTTATTAAATTTTACAGTTACTGATTACAATTCCTATGCGTAATTCGTAGATCATACAGTATTCCGAAAGTAAACAATAGTTCTTGGGCCTACTCAAGTTGACCATCCCTGGGTTAGGGTTTCGTATCGCAACTACACCCCCTTAATGCTAGAACAAATCAAACTTTATATTTTAACACTGAATACAGGAATACAGGATCAAGGAATCAATGTCACACGCGGCCCCCTTCTAGACGCGGCTAACTAAATCGATTTAAAACGACCAAGCATGTCAGGCAGGAGAAGTCCCCCTTTTCTCATAGGAGCCGAATGCATAAAATAATAATAAAAAAATATTAAAATAAGAAATATTGCATCGTTGAGTTTTGGGTTCCAAGGTAATTATTGAAACTGGTAATAATCTGTTATTTTTACTTACCCATGATATTACATTAAAATTTTGTTTATTAACCTTTTAATTATGAGACCATACCACAGCACATTGCGGCATATTAGCGTTTTTTTTTGAGCAAGTTTACTCCACGGCGTCGCGCAAATAACGACTGAAGGGCCGCGTATGCGATTTTCGCGTACTGCCTGACGTAAATTGTCACGCGGTATTATTATTACTTTCACCTCTAGTAGTGGGCTGCGTGTCACATAGATTCCTTGCTCTCTGGTACCTACTTAGATTTCATATCTGGCTGAGGTGCACTTAATACATTTAGAGTTATCGCAAAAGTTATGACACATAAATTTACTTCTTATTATACTTTTTCTTTGAAGAATCAGATCTTTTCATTTTGTTTGGGTTATAATTTTCCTTTTCTGAAGAGTTCGTGCTAGTTGGCGAGGGTCTCCTTGGTCTGTGATGTAATTTAGATTTGTGCTTCTCAACATTTAAAACTTCATCAAGAATCCCATTATCTCTGGAATTCGCACAATCATTGTCAAATTCATTCCCAAGTATGTAATTGCATGCATTAAGCCAGAAACATACGAGTGACATGATGGGTAAGACACAAATTAGTGTGCATATTCGTGCATTAATACTTTGATGCACATACAAAGAAAACCTTATGACAGGGTCACTAGATGAAGGATTTTACCCATCAACGTATAATAATACAAAATGGCGACCTCTAATGTCTAAAATCATAAAACTTGCAATCCTGTTCTATCCCTTTTAAATTGACGAGTAACTCATTGCACTCCACACATTTTTGACCTCTGAAAACAGCCCAGTTTATGACCTCATTTTCGAAACAGTTCCTTAGCGATGAAGTGGCACTAGTGCCTACTAGGCGAGTTCATAGAATTTGGGCTACTTTTTCTGTTTTATCAAAGATGCAGGTTGTGGCTGAAATTTTTTAAGACTTTCAACTTAGCTTAACAACTGCCATGTTACTGGTAACCGGGACCAACAGCTTAAAATACCTTCTGTAGCACAGGAATGCTCGCAAATGTAAATGCCACGAAGTGGTCACCCATGTGTGACCAGCCTGGCGAAAGTTGCTTAATGCATTGATTGTTTACAGAACACTGAGTCAGCGAGTCACATGCATTTTGTCCAGTTACTTTGTCAAAATGATAATTTACAAAATAGTTTGAGACAAAAAAACCCAAGTGATTTCTTTGAAAAGCTACTTCTTAGAACCAAACTAAAAGATGTTTGACATCAAAAATATTAACTGTATGTTGGTCCATATGCTCACAATAACAGTAGTAACATAAAACTAATAACAGTTTCTTAGAGAATGTTGTGAAACAAATCATGTCACTCATATATTTACTTACATATTGATATATCTCTCAAGCAAAAATCAATTCCAAAGGAAACATAATTTGTATTATATATGATTAGCATGCAAAGATGAGAAGATATAGTTAAATACAAAGAATATTTATATAGGAAAAACAGTAGTATACTTTGTAGTATTAACATTTAATTCTGTCATGGATAAACCCTTTACTTTGATTCATTTCATTATAAATTAATTACTTACGATCTATGAAAATCAACTGTTACAGATATAGGGCCAGATGCTTCTAAATCAGTATCACTATCAGATTCTTCAATAATTACACATTTTCCCACTCTAGTGCTTTGATTGTTATCACACAATATTTTCTTGCCTTCAGTAAATATGTCATTACTTTTTATACTGTTGTTAGAAGCATCAAATGGTAAGTTTTTTGCAACATTTGTAGTCACAAATCTTTTTGCTTCTATACAACTATTAACATTCTCTACATCTGTTTCACTTATATTTGTCTGCACAGAGACTGTATTCTTGGCACCTATTGTAAAATTACTTTCTACATCTTTGTAAACAGATATGGTAGTTACGATGCTATCTCCATCAATAGTAATTTTTATTGGGTTCATTTGAGGTTTTACTGGTACATGATCAACTGATTTCACTTCATTCTTGCAATATATACAAGTTTCTATTATGGCACTTCTTTTTAAGAATGGTACCTTTCTAAAACTGGTATCCTTAACTTCTATTCTAGTGGGATTGATGAACTGTATAGCACTATCATTGGTGTGGTTAACTTGGTTTGGCGTAACAAATGAGGTAGATGTAGTATCTTGGTTTTGCTCAGCTTCAAGCACAGCAAGCCAGGCATTTTTATCTTTATCAACAATTGTCTTTTGTGAATCTTCAATTATAACAGTGTCATGTTCCATAAAGATACCACTTTCATCATTGTCAAACTTCTTGCTTCTATTATAGGTACCAATTATATGAGCACATTGCTTTTTAGGTTTATTAGAAGCACTAATGTTTTGATTCTCTGATTTTTTGTTGCCTCTATTGACATTTATATCTTTTCTGCTGTCTGTTACTTTAAAATGAGACCTTTTTCTATTGTTAGGGGCAACATTCTCATTAGAGTATTGTTTATTTTTATCATTATTAAAATTAGGGCTGTTTGTCCAAGAAGTATTAACATTTAAATCGGAAAATGGTTTTCTAGCAATATTTCTTTCATTTTTAGACAACCATTGTTGTACATAAGTAGCCGAACTATCCATATCAGTGGCAGACGATAACAATTCTCCAGGGAAAACTGTTAAAGATCTGTCCTTTCTTTTCATGGAACTTTTTCTTTTATTTTCATACTTCATAGGAGCTTGTATACATTCTGGAAATATCTCCTTTTCAATTCTGAGCTGATCAGATATTTTTTTACGTTGAAATGCTAAAAACCGAATACATTATTAAAAGTAGAACTGAATTAAAAAACATACTTGAAACTTTAATAACAATATAATGTAAGTATATACCAGTTGCTTTAAACATATTGTGACAAGCATTTAGTAGATCTATGATGTTTTTAACTGTTTGTGTTAATGGATGGTCATATTTAGGTGGTGAATCCGACCATTGCGATGGAGGTGTACAAATTTGACAGGTTTGAGCATAGATAACACAATCATCACATGTAATATGCCCACATTCATACCTCAAGCGGGTTCCTTCTAATTTTTCACTGAGAATAAAGCACAAAAATTATTTTGAACGATTCATTCTTTACTTCAACATCAATTAACTAAGCAACTACCTCATACTTATTCTATTATGCCACACATGACAGAAATATTGAAACAAGAATATTATATTATATAATTTCTAAGTTAATGGGAGCATATTATGATGATGTGTAGAAGAATTAGTCGTTAACTTACTATATTACATATCTAATATTCAGTATTGGTTCTTACTAGTACTTCATGACTTCTAACGCAGTCTACAGACTACAAAACTACAAAGAAAAGTTTACTAACACCAATATGAATCCTCAAACTAACCATGTAGAGCACCGGACATTGTCGATTAATTTGTTAACAAAACTAATAGTTTCATTGGTATTTAAACTATTCATAGCTTAAATAAAGCTTTTTCATTGTCTAGAAATGACAGTACTTGGGTACTAATTCTATTCTATTAAATTACTGAAAATCTAAGTTTGATTGAAATTTTTAATCGAATTGCGTTGCGTGGATTTGACGACTTGACTTTCCTAGATCAGTCATTACGCTGACGTTGACAGTAGACTTTTTTGTAATTACTTTATGGCCTGGTTACTAAGACCAGCTACGGGATACTGGCAAGTTGCTGCAAAGAGCAGAGAAAGTGGTTTCTAAGACCTTTCAGTCAAATCTTAATTAATATTTCTTTAATCTTATTTCTTATTATCTAAATTGTCCCCGTCCTTTACGTCTACGTCTAGTCTAAAGTCAATGTCAGTCTCACCCCAGTATAATAGTGGTTGTCAGAGGCGGCTTTACCTATAGTGCAGGGTGTGCGGTGCAAACGGGCGCCGGGTCTAAGGGGGCGCAGGCGGCGCTGTACTCTAATACGACACCTCTAAAGATGCGTGCGTCGACGCTCCCGGAACCGGTGGCGGCGCACTCAAAGACCCTGCCGGCCTTTCGGCCGATGCCGCCGCGCTGGGCGCGCATTAGCAAAGCAAGCGCGCCACCACAAGTTGTGTCTTTACCTACTCTACACAATTACTTTTATTTCAACGTGAAATCATACTTAAAACAGATTATTAAAGATTATATTGGAGTACTGTCGCATCACTACCAAAGGCGCGTGTCGGCACCTGTTTTTGACTCGTTTGAAACCACGCCGACCATCATTGCTAACTCGGCTGTATTAAAATGACTATCAGTTCAAATTCAAATAGCAAGGGACACTGTGGCGGTACTTTTCAAAGGCTTTCTGTACGAGTGCCGCAAATTTTGTTTTACCGTTTACCGCTACTCCGTAGTTTTGCAAAATAAGCCTTGATATAATGAATTAAGTATCATCTTTGAGTAAACATGTAAATATTGTTGTATCAGTTTCTGAACGAAAGGTCTTTGCCGAAGTTTGACAGATAGCTTTATGGCGCACTATGTGTAACTTTATCTCATGTCTGATTAAAATAGTTAAAGTGCATAATTACAGTTGTTTCAATACTAAACTACTACATGGTGGCAGCGTAGCAAAATGGAAGCTGAAAATGAATCAATTCCAATGGCACAGCAAGTATTGAATGTGTGTGCACCTCCGTGTCAAGTGACGCCGCCGGGGGTTTTCGATTTTAGACCAGAAAATTGGGTGAAATGGAAAAAACGATTTATAAGATATCTTTCCGTGTCGGAGTCTGTCTCGAAAGGTGAAGAAGAAAAGATTGACTTGCTGTTATATTTGATGGGTGAGCAAGCAGAAGAATTGGTTTTACAATTGGGTATCGGCATAGAAAATACATCGTTGCAGGAAGTTTTACATCAAATTGAGAAATATTTCCAACCAAAGAAAAATGTGGTGTATGCTAGATATAAATTTAATAGCAGAAAACAAGAACCAAGTGAAACTGTAGATGAGTATGTGCGAAACTTATATGTACTTGCAGAAGAGTGTGAGTATGGTACATTAAAGGAAGAATTAATTAAAGATAATCTAGTAGTTGGCATAAACAGTCAAAGAGCCAAGGAAAAGATGCTATTAAACATACATTTGTCACTTCAAGAGGCTCTTACAATTGCTAAAAATGTTGAAGTTTATGAAAAAAACAAAAATAATTTTAGAGCAGAAAAGGATGAAGAATTATACAGAATTATTCAAAAGAAAGAGAAGGATGGAAGAAAATGTTGGTTTTGTGGACGAAATTTGCATGTGAATCGCAGTCAATGTCCAGCAGTGAAGGCAGTATGTATTAAATGTAAAAAAACAGGTCATTTTGCTAGGTGTTGCAAGACAAATATAGACTTTAAGAGTAATGTGGTGCATCAAGAAGTTAGGGTATGTGCCATTAAAACCAAATATGCAGCAAATATTGATGTTTATCGCGATAAGAAGTATAGGTGTAATTTAAAATTTTTGATTGACACAGTAGCAGATATAGTTGCTGTTCCAGAATACAACATTAGTAGCAAGTTCTTTCTACAACCATGCAAGGTTAATATCAAGGGACCAGATGACACTAAATTAAGTGTATTAGGCAAATTTGAAGCAACATTGAAGTATGAGGATCGGGAATATACAGGTGATGTTTATGTGGTTAGAGATCTAAAAACTCCGATTTTAGGTGTTCCAGCTATTGAAAGTATGAATATAATTAAAATTTTAGGCGTCAATAACATTTCAACTTGTGTAAAAAGTAAAGTGGATGTAGACAAAGAGTATCCAAAGATTTTTGAAGAGCTGGGTGTGTTTAATGAACCATTTAATATAAAATTGTGTGATAAGGGAAAAAGTTACATACAGTATACACCTAGAGTTGTTCCTATTCCCTTGTTAGGTAAAGTAAAAGCAGAATTAGATAGACTTTGTAAATTGGGTGTTATGATTAAAGTGGAGGAGCCAACTCAGTATGTATCACCTATGGTGGTAGTTCCAAAAGAAAAAGATGGAGTCAGAATATGTGGAGATTACACTCATCTAAATAAAAATATTTTAAGACCAGTTTTCCCAATCCCAAAAGTGGAGGTTACTTTGGCAAGATTAAAAAATTCTAAATTCTTTTCAAAAGTAGATGCGACATCTGGCTTTCATCAAATATGTCTAACAGAGGAATCGGCACCTCTTACTACCATAATTACACCTTTTGGGCGATTTATGTACAAAAGATTACCATTTGGTCTCAACTGTGCACCAGAGTATTTTTCCATGAATTTCTCTGAACATTTTCATGACTTGGAGGGTGTAGTTCTTCATGTAGATGATATATTAATTCATGCAGAAACTATAGAATTCCATGATAAAATACTAAGAAAGGTACTAGATAGATTGTGTGAAAAAGGCATTACTATTAATAAGAAGAAATGTGTATTTTGTGTAAATGAAATTAAATATTTAGGACATGTTATTAATGAACAAGGAATACGCCCAGATAAGGTTAGGATACAAGCTATAGCTAATTTTGAAGTTCCAAAAAACAAAAAGCAAGTAATGCAATTTCTAGAGATGCTAAATTTTATGAGCAGATTCATAAAAAATAAAACTGAACTATTACAACCATTATACTGTTTATTAAGAAATGATACAGAATTTATGTGGGGTACAGAACAACAAATGGCGTTTGATAAAACTAAGGAGCTGTTGCAAACAAGTCCCATAATGGCTCATTATGATCCAATAAAAAGAATTATATTGGCCGCAGATAGTAGTTCCTATGGGCTAGGGGCAACATTAATGCAGGAGTTCAATAATACTAGGGAAATAATTGCATATGCTAGCAGGACATTATCACCAACTGAAAAAAGGTACTCTCAGATAGAGAAAGAATGTTTAGCATTGACTTGGGCAGTGGAAAGGTTCAAGGATTATATCTATGGCATTAAAGTGCACTTAGAGACTGATCATAAACCTTTAATACAAATTTTACAAACTAAACACATAGATGAGTTAACACCTAGATTAATGTCTTTCAGAATGCGGTTGACTAGATTTAACTATGTTGTAAATTATGTTCCTGGAAAAAAATTAACTTTGCCCGATGCACTCTCACGGAATCCATTGGTAGCTTTAAAAAATGAACAAACCAATTATGTAAATTTTGATGAATGTTTTGTAAATGCTATTCTTAAAAGTATTCCATTGCAAGATAAAATCCTAGAAAAAATTAAATCTGAACAAGACAGGTCCATTATATGTAAATTATTATCAGAATATTCTAAGTTAGGTTGGCCTAAATTATCAAAACTTTCAGAAAAATTAAAGGATTATTACCAGTATAGATATGACTTTTCAATTGCCAAAGAGTTTCTTTTATTTAAATCGCGTTTGGTTATTCCAGATAGTATGCAGCTAGAAATGTTAGAAAGAATTCATCAGGGTCATTTGGGAATTACAAAGTGTAGAAACCGGGCAAAACAAACTGTTTGGTGGTTAGGTATGTCAACTCAAATAGAAAAACTAATTCAAAATTGTCCTCAGTGTACAGAGGAAAGAAAAAATATGAAGGAAGATATTATAATAGAAGAAACACCTGATAGACCGTGGCAGAAAATAGGTATAGATCTATTTTACTACAATAACCAGTGGTATGTAGTTATGGTGGACTATTACTCTAGGTATTTAGATATAGCAAAGCTGACTAGTCTCTCTGAAGATTGTATTATTGAATATTGTAAATGTACATTTAGTAAGTTTGGTATACCAGAATTGGTGAGAACAGATTGTGGAACACAATTCAAGACTAAATTTAGTAAATTTGCGACAGAATATAATTTTGAGCATATTACAAGCAGTCCATACTATTCTCAGAGCAATGGAGGGGCAGAATCTGCAGTAAAAATATCAAAACAATTATTAAAGAAGAATTCTGATATAAATTTAGGTCTTTTAATATATAGGAACACGCCTTTAGAGTCTGGGTTTAGTCCCGCAGAGTTAATGTTTAATAGAAAATTGAGGGATAATTTACCAAGATTGTCAGACTCTTTAGAAAAAAGTGTACAATCAAAAAAACTATTCAAAGAAAAAGATACATTACAAAAATATAAAATAAATACTTATTATAACAAGAAACACAAAACTAGAAATCTAGCACAATTAGATATAAATGATAAAGTTTGGATAATAGATTTAAGGCAGTATGGAATGATTTTGAAGAAAGCTTCTCAACCTAGATCTTATATAGTAGGTACTGAAAAAGGGGTATATCGTAGAAATAGATGGCATTTAATTCTTGCTCCTTATGCTAGAGTAGTTGTTACTCCGATAGATCAGATTAATGAATCACCAGTTTCTAATAATGTCTTGGTCCCAGATATTACACCTTTGGTAACAAAGCATAGTGTTTCTAAAGATCAACCTATTAATGCAGAAAATAATGTTTGTAAAGATGATCAGCCCTTCAGTGATCAAGCTATTGTGGAGGCAGACAATGAAAAAGAAGATTCTCTTGATGAATGTGAGAGCAGAGAGGTATTAAGGAGAAGTAATAGGAATAAGATTAAACCTAAATGGATGAATGATTATATTTGACTATAATTACTATTACAGTGTGATTTGTTATTTGTTACTCAATGTAAATTTATTATTGTGAGTATTGTTATTAATATAAAAAAAGGGAAGATGTATCAGTTTCTGAACGAAAGGTCTTTGCCGAAGTTTGACAGATAGCTTTATGGCGCCTATGTGTAACTTTATCTCATGTCTGATTAAAATAGTTAAAGTGCATAATTACAGTTGTTTCAATACTAAACTACTACAAATACGAAGTAAGTCGGCTTTACTTTTGATAAAAATTATATATTAGATACGATTTGGTTAATTTTCACACAATTATTGCGACATGCATCGGGATCAGATGTCATCAAAAACAGCTAGCGAAAAAAAATAAACAACGGGTGATAGTAATATCGAAGTAAATAAAAATAAATATTGTTGGGACAACTCACACAACGCCATCTGATTCCACACTAAGCAGAGCTTGTACTATGGTAACCAGAAACTGATAAACATACTTATATATTTCTAAATACATATATACTCGTATTATAGATAAATAACACCCAGACACAGAATAAACCATCGTGCTCATCACACAAAGTTTTATCCTTTTATCCAGGGCGGGAATCGAACCCACGACCTCTTGCGTAGCAGTTGGATGCACTCCCACCGCGCCACAGAGGCAGTTTTTAAACACCTATCTAGGATTTCTTTTCCTTTGTTCATCCTAGTGCAGTGAGTGCGGAACAAACTACGCAACGGTAAGTTAAAGTGCTTTAATATGTACCTACTAGTATTCTTAGGTATTTATTTAGTTCTTACTTTTATGTAACTAACCTAACCTTTGAACAACGAACTACTTTTTAGGGTTCCATACCCAAAGGGTAAAAACGGGACCCTATTACTGAGACTTCGCTCTCTGTCTGTCTGTCCGTCTCTCCGTCCGTCCGTGACATACGGACGTCACCAGGATGTAGGTATCTCTTGAACCGTGATAGCTAGACCGTTGAAATTTTCACAGATGATGTATTTCTGTTGCCGCTATACCTAATAACAAATTACAAAACAATAAAATTGGGGTTAACCAAATTGGATGGGTGACCAATTATTTTCAGATTTGATTTTCTTTTACCTATTCGTATTTGTACGGAACCCTCAGTGTCGCGAGTCCAACTCATACTTGATCGGTTTTTAATTTTATTTTTTGTTAGATTGTGTAACACGTAGGTACCGCGATTTTGATTGGTACCTATGTCATATAATAAATAATAGTTCAAGTTGCATCTATTTCTCTTGGCCTATATTAATTTAACTCGATAGTATTTTAGGTGCCCATACTTATTTTATTATTTTATTTAGAACTCGTCCCTTCAACGCCACTGCCACTACTGTCTATATCATCGGTAGTTGAAGAAGACGCAGAACCTCCTTGTGCCCAAGCGTCTCCGAAAAAAATACTTCGAGAAGATGTAATTAATGATCTCGCGTTATGGCCACAGGTATTATCCGATAAACGGAGGATATTTTTGATGGAGTGTGGGCCAGTACAGGTAAAATTGGGTTCATATCCTTTGAATAGTTCGAAAAGATCTTTTTCAAATGCTTATTATACTAAAAAGATGTTAAATAATGAAACCGTTTTAAGAAATTAGCTGGTTTACTCTAAATCAACTGATTCTGTTTATTGTTTTTATTGTAAACTTTTTGGTGCTGATGTCACTCCTTTCAAAGTTTAGTCGACTGTTCTCACATAAATTCAAAGGAACTATGTAAGTGTAATTTTAATGAACTCAACATTTATTTTGTTTTTTTTTTTCTTTACTGTATAATTGGTCAAATAACATGTTAATCAAACTGTGTCAAATGGCGGTTAGAAAAGAGTGGCCATGAGTTTTATTGCCAGGTTCTTCCTCTGGCTCTACCTATTGCTTTGCGAATCTGGCAGTAAATGTAAATGTAGAAGCAGTAATCTTGACGTTCATAAGTGTTACTTTGTGACCTACATGAATAAAGATTTTTGATTTTGACAAACATACTTGAAAGCAAACATTTAAATATAGGAAACACGTTCTCTTATAACTTAGTATAGTATAAAGAGAGAAAACCTGTGAGGCTGTGATATTAGTGTCTATAAACTCTAGTCTAGTAATATTTCAGGGTCCACTATTATTTCATTGCTAAGTGCAGCTATCACTTGACTTTTAATTTTCGGAATTGGTGTGAGCGACTGTCGTCTGACCTCCCAATCCCGTAAGGGCACCTGCGTAGTTGTCTTATCCAATAGTCAGTAGTTACCCCGCTAGCAGGTGAGGGCATATGGAAACACCTTACACTCACATGGAAAATACCTGAACTCCTTAACAAACATTTGGGTATCAAAAAAATATTTGTCCCCACTGTTGCATACACTACCAACTGCGCCGCAGAGGCATGATAGGTTCTAGTTTTCGTAGTAAATAATACAGTTTTTTTTATTATGTTTATTTAGTTTTGCAGTTAATTGACATAATAAACATTTGTAAGCGAGCAGAGATTCTTATAAAATAAAGTTATTCCCAAAGAAAAATATCTCTTAAATTGTTTACGATTATTGCCAACGGGTCTAGCTTCTCGAGTAATTGAGTCATTTTTTTCTTGTTAAATAAAGCCTTTTGTTCAAAATGTTTGCTACAAATTCTTTGTTGGTGTTTGTGACCAATTGGATCGTCCTGTAGCTATTAACCAAATCTGACGCAATTGGTCCCTTTAGAAAAGCTGCAAGAAAAGAATAATATAATTATTTAACTAAACACAACACAATAAAAAACATAACAAGTGCTTAGGTATTTTCACATGCAATGCAAGCTGATACACCTGCTGACAGACGAACAAGGTTCGAGCATTGGCAGTTAAATATGCTTCAAATGAGCAAGAAAATTTAATAAATATTATTAGTTATTTTTATTTTATTTTGTTTTATTAAACACAATACAGATTACAACTATTACAATACACAATATGAAATCACATGGTGCAGATCTGAATCGTAATCCAAACATTTGTGTTCTTTGAGTACTTCGTAATAAACCCCTACATAAACAAAAACGAGATATGAAAATTCTCAGCAGTTCCGCAGCTGAGCATATACCTAGTCAGGTCATAAGTATTGTCACACAGTAAAAACTTTTCTTTTAGAATGCTGGCCACAAAAAAGTTTATTGAATTCGAATTTCGAGTTGTTCATGAAAATAAAAATGTATACTTTTTAGTAGTGTATGAAATATTAGCGTTAGCAATCATATTTAATTGCTAAGACTCCATTCGTATTAATTTAATGAAAAGTACTTGTTAAAATTAATTATTGCTAAGAGACATCGATTACGCAATAATTGACAATTCGTCACGAACCCACAATCTCCCTCCAATACATGACTAAGCGCATCGACGTTCGCGCCGCTACTGAGTGGCGAGTTGTGAATGCTAAATATAATTGCCAAAACTCATAATTATAATTCACGACAAATTCATATCGCAGGCGAGCTGTGAATGCTGCGTCGCTGCGACGACTAGATCATGAGGCAGGCGAGCTGCGAATGATGCGTCGCTGCGATTGCTAAAATGAATTTTCACGTCTAATTCATGAATGGATCGTGTCATTGTGCTATTGCGAAATACGGAGTGTGTGAATGAAAAAGTGCATGGTTGATATTTAGCCCATTATTTTTAACTATTAAATGCTTGTGTTTGGGGTTATTTATTCCATTATAGTATAATTTTTTTTTAACATTCTGTTAATGCCATTGAGTTGAGTAAGAAGTCGAAATTCGTACGTACTTTTTACGAGTTTTAGATACTTTGGTTTTTATGTATTATTCTTTTATTTTGAATATATAAACTCTAAAATCGTGTGATTGTACTTTATTGCGGAATAAATAATGGAATACAAAATGTATTTTTTGGGTTCCGTCTCTCGAAAGGAAAACAACGGAACTAAAGTTTTTTTATTTTTATTGAATTGAAAACTTCTTTTAATCATTATCATCTAACGTTAATCCCGGTCATCTTCAGGTCTTATTAAAAAATATTGTGTAATCAATTAAGACTCTTTCGGTGTAGTATTTTTTTTCATCATCATCATTAACGTCGATCCCGGTAAATTTTTCGTTTTTTGGGTAATTCTTAATAAATTTGCAACCCTTATTTTTTTTCATAATGTCCGTCTGGACGTCAGTTCGTCTGTCTATCCATGTGTCATCATCGATTTTCTCAGGAACGGGAGGACCTAGCAAGTTGATGTTTACTTCATTGATGTTCATATTAGCATAGCAATAGTACGTCGCATGCTAAGAGATAAAAATTAGCACGCTAATGAAATTAACAAAAAATAGCATTAATTTCCATCACTACTTTTTAGAATATTACTCATTTTTAAATATGGAGTGGACGCTTAAAGAAGACCGTGTTGCAGTTATTGCGTTGCGTTGCGGTTACGCGCCAATTCAAATTTTTGACATACTGATAAATTTGAATATAACCAAAAGATTCGTTTATCGTCCCATCAAACGATACAATGAAGACTCTAGTGTAGATGACAGGTCAAGAAGTGGTCGCCCTCGGTCTGTTAGGACTCCAGCATTGATAAAAGCTGTGAAGGCGCGAATTCAAAGAAATCCCAAACGCAAGCAGAAACTGTTGGCCCTTCAGATGGGGTTAAGCAGAACCACGGTGAAAATAGTGTTAAATGAGGACTTAGGGCTTCGGTCATATCGAAGAAAAACAGGACATCATTTAAATGCTCGTCTAATGGACCTGAGACTGAAGAGATGCCGCGCTTTGTGGAAGCGGTACGCGGGAAAAAAATATCGGGAAATTCTTTTTTCGGATGAAAAATTTTTTACCGTAGAAGAGAGCTACAACAAACAAAATGATAAGGTGTACGCACACAGTAGTGAAGAAGCAAGCAACCGTATTCCGAGTGTCCAACGAGGTCATTATTCACCCTCGCTCAAGGTATGGTTGGGAGTTTCTTATTGGGGCTTAACAGAGGTACATTTTTGTGAGAAAGGTGTAAAAACGAATGCAGTTGTGTATCAAAATACAGTCCTGACGAACCTTGTGGAACCTGTTTCTCATACCATGTTCAATAACAGGCACTGGGTATTCCAACAAGATTCGGCGCCAGCTCATAGAGCGAAGAGCACACAAGACTGGCTGGCGGCGCGTGAAATCGACTTCATCCGGCACGAAGACTGGCCCTCCTCCAGTCCAGATTTGAGTCCGTTAGATTACAAGATATGGCAACACTTGGAGGAAAAAGCGTGCTCTAAGCCTCATCCCAATTTGGAGTCACTCAAGACATCTTTGATTTAGGCAGCCGCCGATATTGACATGGACCTCGTTCGTGCTGCGATAGACGACTGGCCGCGCAGATTGAAGGCCTGTATTCAAAATCACGGAGGTCATTTAGAATAAACTTTATTGTCATAAGAATCTATGTTTTGTTAAGTTCATTTTGGTGTATAAATTGTTACATAATGAATAAACTTGTTTCAAATATTTTATATAATACATGTGACAGAATTTATGACCTGACTAGGTATATGCCTCATCATCATAGCAATTTTTCTATTGCCGTTGATACTATGAAGCACCCAACCCAGATAGCCGGCTACTCCACTGTTTAGCAAGTGTACAAACCAGCATTGAAGTGCTCGTGGCCCCGCTGACTTAAAGTTCTGTAAAACAACTTTCGCTAGGGCTGGTCACTAATGGGTGTTGTGCATTTACATTTGCGAGCATTTCCGTGCTTTGGAAGGCACGTTAAGCGACGGCTTAACGTTACTGGCAACCGGGACAAACGTGTCCCGGTTGCCTAACATGGCAGTCGTTAAGCCAAATTGAAGGCCTTATGGGCGGCTTGAAAAGTTTTAACATCAGGTAGCCACAACCTGCGTCTGTCTATTTCAACACGGCAATTGACTCACCACCTATTATGTGGGACAGGAATACACACGGTGAAAAGTGGGCGTGTAATATACCTCGGCCACTCCTTCAAGAATAAGGTGTGATTGATGAACAAACTAGCATATGGGGTTGACTCACTGATCCACTCAAGGTATACATTCAAAACTATTAACTAAATGTCAAAACAGAACAAGCAACAAATTCAGAACTATCATTGTCTACTTCCATTGTAGAAGTCGATGGCAAAGAATTCTCATTCGTTATTGAGGCTGTACACTTTATGAACAGCAATAAGCATTGAAACTTTTAATAAAGCTTCCATCTAAATTATCAGATTTAATAATAAATACATAGAACGTAACAATTGCTTAAAATAAGTACTATTATAGTTTGTCAGTGTAAGTAAATATTATCAATATAGGCAATCACCTAGTTATAAAAAATAAATGTAGGCACCTTAGATAGAACAGCATCTGAATCTAGGTAAGACTTGCTTGTTTTCTTTATTATAAAAGCAGTATCAAAATGTTTACTGCATATTTTGGAACATTTTTCGGTACCCATCCATTACGACCAGTGGCAGCTATCCAAATGAAACGTGATCTTGTCTTAGTCGGGAAACTGTAATAAATAATAAATGTATGTAAGATCAAGGTAGTACTAAATTATATGTAATATTGAAGCAATTTATAAAAAAAACCGGGACTATTGTTATCGGATCATGGCAATAACGAATATAGGTTAAGAAATAATATAAATTAACAATAAAGATTGTTTATACACATCACGTTTACATACAAGATCACGTTTCATTTGGATAGCTGCCACTGGTCGTAATGGATGGGCCATTACGACCAGTGGCAGCTATCCAAATGAAACGTGATCTTGTCTTAGTCGGGAAACTGTAATAAATAATACATGTATGTAAGATCAAGGTAGTACTAAATTATATGTAATATTGGAGCAATTTATAAAAAAAACCGGGACTATTGTTATCGGATCATGGCAATAACGAATATAGGTTAAGAAATAATATAAATTAACAATAAAGATTGTTTATTCTGTTTACATAAACACATCTAATACTGTAATGTTTAAGAAAGAATTATATGGTTAAAATAGTAAAAGGATGACTTTTTTTTCAAAGTTTTCATTCAACTTACCGAATGGAAAGACAATCCGAGAATCTTCCTGTCACCATCACTTTTGCAGTCAATAATACTACAACGCACAATTGTAAATATTATTGTAATAAGTTTCTACACTTTTTACACGGAACACAACACTTGTAATTTGTGAAAATATAATATTTTGATCCGCACAATTCCTAAACGTCAAATCTATTTAGCTCCAAGCTGGAGCTGGCCTTGAAAAAACCGGCACGCGAGCTGAGAGGCCCATAATGTCATGCTATCCTTTTCTTTCCCCAGTGTAGCATGTATATGCTTTAATTACTTGTGGGAATGAAAAGGAATTATCCCGCAGTCTATAGTATTCTCTGTCTACGGTTATAAAGATTGGCAGCATTTGTCAATTGCTGTAGGTACAGTGCGACATAAAAGAGTAGAAATTAATTATTTAAGAACTAACTAGTCCCTCTTACAGGCAACACCAAAAAAAAGTATTTATAGCGCGACTACTGCATTTGATACTTGTTTTCACTCAATGAATAATGCAAGTAAGAAATAAGCATATAAATAAATAAAGAAGAATTTGTATAGAAGTAATATATGCATACAAATTGCATATTTTAGAAATGAAATATAGTAGGTAAAATAATGAGTAAAAGAACAATATTTTGAATTGCGAAAGTTTGTGTGAGTGTATGTACGACGCTGATTTATATTTTAATATTTTATATCAATGTTCTCATTGTTTTGGTTGATGCCTTTGTAAAAGTTGCGCTCACGATCAAACGTCGACTTAGGAAAACGTCTAAAGAGCAGGAAGGTTAGCATAATGTTCAATTAGCAAAGTAGTCGTATTGATGGGTACACTGACCTCTTTTCGGATTTCCATGCCCTTTCTGAATTGCCCTTTACATACTATATTATCAGTATATTTGTTAATAACGGGGCTAAACGCGGTTATTCCACATACCTTTGGTCTCTCTACTTACCACGTACTCTACCACGCGTACTCGACGACGGAGGGCGTGCGCCGCTGAGCCAGTTAGCCTGTGACCACGGCCGGTGCAACCTGGTCGTAACGTCAGGCACCAAAGGTATGTGGAATAACCGCGTTTAGCCCCGTTATTAACAAATATACTGATAGTATGCAACGCGATAGTTTAAAAGTTAATACTATATTTATATCATTTATAGATACTTATTTCATTCTGTTTAAATGAGAATTTGTGTCTTGCAAAAATTATACTTGCAAAAATAATACAAGTATCAAAAACGTTTGTTTCTTACTAACTGTGTTGCTACATGCAAGATACAAAAGCGATAGTGACGCCCTCATTTATTGTCAACTCTTTTATGTCGCACTGTAGAGCGTCATGAAAAGAGCTTAGGGCACCTATCATTTGTTAAGAAACAAATCACATTGAAAACCTAAGATAAAAGTATATTCTTTATCTTTGTTGAAAACTGTTATTTAAAAAGGAAAGTCGGTAGATTTCTTGACCAAAAAGAAATTGAACGAAAAAAAAAACGTTGGGTTGCAGTACCTACTCGAACGAATAATTAACATAATTATTTTTTTAACTAGGCAATTCTTGCAAGTCTTGCTTTTTGGGAGTTTTGGCGGGAGAGTGACAAGTGCGGACGCTTGCTGTATATTATTTTCTAAAACAAGTGCATTTATCTTGTTTTATGTGTGGGGAAGTGGTGGTTTTTTGGACATAAAAGTAGTGTTAACGTGCTATAGTGATAGACAATGATATATATGCAGTGAAATGCTATTTTCTCTCTTGACGCGAAAAGTCCACTGAAAACCTCAGTATAAGAATTACCATTATACTGAGGGCAAGGACAAGGACCTAGGACTGAGGACTCGACATCGACAAAGACTGGCCAGGACTATATACTAAGAAAATATAAATACCGACGACTAGGCTGTATCGACAAAGTTTCCTTTGCCTGCCCAATAAAGGCGAAGACTACAAAAAAAAAACTTGCTTTTTCGGGACTTTTTGGCGGGAAGTCAAACCTAGAGTTTTGGCGGGAAACAGCGAATAACGCGATCGCCGCTCCGTTATTAATTTTTCAAACTAGTGTATTTTCAGGTGTTTATGTGTAAAATGATGGTGTTTTGAACATAAAAGCTTTGACAATGTGCACAAGTGTTGTGAAATCTATCTATAACTTAGTGGAACGCGGGATTTTCTGTTGCCTTCCAAAATCCACATATAACTGCAGTAAAATTTACCATCATTTTACTGCAGTAGAACTTTGAACAAACCATTACATGAATACGCTGCTATCAATAAGAATAATTAACTACTTTTGAATGAAGAAGATTAATTATCTACTTCAAATTTATCACTACAGAAGAAAAATTTAATACGTCATGGAAGATGGAAGATCAATAAATTTTGTTGTTGGCAATCGCTTCACCTAGAAATTAGAACTTTGAACAAACCTATACATGAATACGCTGCTATCAATAATTTACTACTTTTGAAAGAAGAATATTCATTATTTACTTGAAAATTATCACTATAAGAAAAAGTTAATATAATATAGTCGTGGCTAAGTCCAAGCCGGACATCGCCAAAAAAAACAAAAAAAAAGTCAAACCTAAGGCGCGCTTTTTGATTCTCGTATAAAACAAAATTAATTTTTTGTGTTTAATTTTGCATTACAAACACATATTATAGAAAAATAGAGCGGGCGTACCCCATTTGTAAAAATGGGGACGCAGGACGACAGCGAGGAGCCCAGCGACCGAAAACGGAAGCGAGAAAAAACCTCTACTAGCGACGAAGCTAAGTATAATATATATTTTAAAACAAATTACACCCGACTTTTCCTAGAAAAAAGTACAGTTGACTACACCGTCTATATTGAATCCAAAGAGAAAGAAAAAATTGGAAATAGAAACCCAATAAAACCCACTCAACTTTTCGTAGAGAATATTAAAGGTATTACCAGTGTATATCGTGTCAATCCATATAAAATTGGAGTAACCTTTCAGGAGTCCGCAGCAGCTAATAGCTTTCTCAAACAAGATAGCTTTTTAAATAAACATAAGCTTCGCGCTTTCATACCAGCTCACCTTGTGGAAAAGGTTGGTATAATCAAATTTGTACCCATCGACATATCTAATGAAGAGATCTACAAGAATATAACATGCGATGCGGACATAATCTCAGTAAAAAGATTCATGAAAAAAGATGCCAATGGGCAGCTAATACCATTGACTACTGTTGCTATCACATTCACATCTAGT
The DNA here is from genome assembly GCA_948477245.1 of Thumatha senex. NCBI lineage: Eukaryota > Metazoa > Arthropoda > Insecta > Lepidoptera > Erebidae > Thumatha > Thumatha senex. Next base: position 14,224,001 of record OX419731.1, on the reverse strand, counting down.
ACACACCTACATTCCACCACTCGTACAATGCTACAAATGTTTCAAGTTTAATCACTCTGCTAAAGTGTGCCGTGGCACTCAAATGTGTTCATCATGCTCTGGAGCCCACCTTTTAAAGGAATGTGTTTCGGATATTCTATAATTGTGGCATTCATACTGGAGAACTGTGTCTGAGAAAAAGGGCAAATGGTATGCTTCTATACAGTCCACCCCGCCGCAAAGATCTTGGTACCATAAAAGAAAAGATATAGATTGCCGAAACTACATAACAACAATGAACAGATTACGATTTGGCCACTGTAGAACACCAGCTCATCTAGCAAGACTTAAAATTGTACACAACGAAAAGTGCGAAACTTGCAACGAATTAGCCAACCTAGACCATATTATATTGAAGTGTCAAAAGTATAACCTCCAACGTCTAGTTTTAATTTCTGAACTTCAAAAAGTAACTGAAAGTGAAGTGCCATCGGATTTAAAAAAACTTTTAAGTAGATCTATATATTTTAAGCCAATCTATAAATATATTGTTAATACCTTAGGAAAAATATAAAATGTATCCCTTATTAATAAGTTAGGCATTAAGGACTTTGTATCCAAATGCCAATAAATTTAAAAAAAAAATCTTGCTTTTCGGCGAAGATCTGAAACAAATTTCGACTCTGTTAATGATAACTTTTTAAAGCTAGTTGAATATACCTCTAATTTTGAAAATGAGCTTGCGGAACACATTGCCCTTATTAAAAAATCTGAGTCACGCCTAACTCATTATCTTGGCCATAATATTCAGAATGAACTAATACAATTATTAGGAGAAAGAATAAAAAACACTATTGTTTTGGAATTGAAACAGTCCTAATATTTTTAAATTATTTTAAATTGCACTCCAGATGTTGCACACGAAGAACAAATATCAGTTGTCGTACGGTACGTCCTAAATGCAAGCAACAACAAGGCTGAAGTAAAAGAACATTTTTTGGGTTTTTTTCCTATAACAGACTACCTACTGGCCTGGTTTTAACTAAATTTTTGTAAGATTTTTAAATTTCAAACGAAATTGACATACAAGGTATGCGTGCGTGCGTATGGTTACGATAATGGAGCAAACATGCAAGGGAAAAATGTAGGTCTTCAAAAACTAATTTTAGATACAAACCCTCGCGCATTTTATGTACAATGTGCGGCACATAGCCTAAATTTGGTAGTGAATGACGCTGCTAAAAGTTCATTAGAAATAGTAAATTTATTTTCAATTGTGCAAGAAATGTATGTCTTTTTTCTGCGGCAACAGCACGGTGGCAAACACTTGCTAAAGAAGTGCCAAAGCCAACTTTAAGTTTAAAACCACTCTCACATACTCAGACAGATGGGAGAGCAGGGTTGAAGCAGTAAAAGCTCTACGTTTTGAACTGGGAAAAGTGTATGATGCCTTGTTTACCATATATTCCGATAGGAGCAAAGATGCCGAAGCGGAGTCAAGAAATATGGCAAATTCATTACTGGGAAAAATTAAGTCGTTTAAATTCATCTGCTCTCTGCCTTTTTGGTTTGAAATTTTAAGCAAGATAAATATAGTTAACAAGGCGCTTCAAAAGTCAGACGTTGTATTGTCAGAAGCTGTGAAAATGATTGATAATGCAATAATAAGTTTGTCTGAATTCTGTAATGACTCCGCTTTTGAAAAGCTCCTTAATAGCGCGAAAACTGTAGCGGAAGAAGTCGAGGCAATTGCAAAATTTCCCACACCTGCACGCCCTCGCGCTCGTAAAAGGGTTAATAATACAGTTGCTCAAAAAGTGGCATATTGCAGGGACGTATAGCGTTCGGGATGTGGGCTATAACACACGCGTGTTTTTTCTTTGCCATTCCCGAACTAGTGTTTTTTCTTTCCCAACTGACATAATAATGACTATTAAAAAGAAAAAAACCAACCACGAAGTTTTTCCTCGAAAAAAATCATAGAAGTTTTCATGATTCATGCAAATATTTCTATAAAAAGCTACTAATTTATTTCAATATCCGATTTAAAAGTAATATTAAGTACAAATTTAAACATTAATTTAATATTAGTACATATATGTATAGGCCAAATTAAATTTATAAAAATGTTGGCTGTATGACGTGTACTGCCATAGCCTCTGCTTATATTCTTTTACTGTTGGCGCCATTTTCCAAAAAAAATCTTCTCGAGTTTAGTTGCTTGTTGCACAAAATGAGTAATTTTGACGACAAATTATTTGAATTAACGCCACCGGAACTCAGTTTAATTGCAAAAAATGCTTCGGAGAACATTTTACCTGAAAAGTCTAAAAGTCGCTACATATCTACATATGACGAATTCATTGTGTGCTTAGATGGTTCGGACACGTGGAGAGAGGATGGATGAAAATAGACTGACGAAGAAAATTTATGCGGTGAGAGTAAATGGGCAAACTGGTAAGGGTCGACCTCGACGTACATATACCAATCAAATTGAAGATCTTTTGACAAAAGGCCAGGTCAAGAGTACCCTTAATCGGCGAGCGTGTATGAAAACAATTATGAAAGTTGAAGAAGCGAATGTTGTATGCCAGGATCGTAGCAAGTGGAAAGCCATAGTCTCTGCCTACCCCGATGGGAGACAGGCGTGACGATATGTGTGTATGTTTACGAATAAATTGATTTCAGTATTCCCAAATCACTCCACGGCACTGAGGATTTACCTCACACTTCCAGTCACGGTAGCACACAGCGAAAGGTCATTTTCTAAACTAAAAATAATTTAAAACTATCTAAGATCGATCGATCTATTAAAGATTTCGCTAATGCAAAAGTACCTACGAAAAGTATTTTTTTAGTAAAAACATTTGTTTGTGAGTATATTTGTGTGTACGAGCGTCCTGTATATTATAGTTTTAAATTAAAAGTTGTGATTTTTTATTGTTGTAATTTACACCCCATTTTGACCCCGCTCCTGCTAGGGGGCGCCAGGGTACTGGTGGCACAGTACCCTGCCACCTACCCGCCACAAGGGCTAGAGCCGCCTATGGTGGTTGTTATACTGAGGTTTTCAGTAGATTTTACGCGGCAAGAAGAAAATCGCATTTCACTGCATATATTTCACTGTCTTTCTATAGCACATTTCTTGTCTCTTTACTATAGCACGTTAACACAACTTTTATGTCCAAGAAACCACCACTTCCGCATATAAAACCAAACAAATGCACTAGAATGCCTTAGAGAATAATATACAGCAAGCGACCGCTCTTGTTTTTTCCCTCATAGAATCCCAACAAATCAACTCACTGTCAAGTGTCAACGGGATTCTACGCGGGAAAAATAACAAGAGAACGACGCGACGCAGGCGCCCATACGAGGTCAGCAACAAGCTCCCAACTGTACGTACTTAATACGTATTCTAATCTATGCTCCCAACTCCCAACAAAGCCGATAATAAAAGCCAAACGATAGTTGCTCCTAGCAGACAAATAAAAGCGGACCTCGGGTTCCAAACCCAGATAGTTTGAAAACAAATGGGTAAACACTTATGATGAAGATATTTATTTACACATCAAAGTTAGGTACTATTTGGTATGTTATTTGCCGAGACACGATCTCCACTCCAATCTGCTCCTTCGGTTGGTTCTTCGACAGAAATGATCAACTCACTGCCACTTTAACATGCTTACTCTGCGAGCCGACGACCACATTGGTTCTGGTGGGCAATATTTCATTTTTGGTGTTTGTCTCTCACGAGGGCTAAAGCATAGCTTGATCCATAGCTCAATACTTACTACACAACTTCGGCGGTATGGACTTGCCCCACTGTAAGTGTCCGTCTCTGCACCTAAGGTAAAAAACTGCTATGCAATTCACAAATCTCGGATCCAAATCCGCTACGGCGCAAATGTCATTGATATTCGAGTTCTATGAATATCGATGACATTTGCGCCGTAGAGGATTTGGATCAGAGATTTGTGAATTGCACAGCTGGTAGAAACAACTGGCGAAAACTCGACGCGGTGTGCTAAACGCACGTCCAAATCAACCGGATCATTTAGGCCATTTCATTTCAGCCACCGAGGCAATCATCTTGAAGAATACGATGTTGCGTTCAGGACTGCTTAGCATCGCACGCGATATGTACTGGATTAAGTTTTTTTTATACCACTGAGGTGGCAGACAAGCATACGGCCCACCTGATGGAAAGTGGTCACCGTAGCCTATGGACGTTTGCAACACCAGAGGTGCAGCCCTCGCGCTAACGACCCTTTAAAAACCTTTTAAGGCCCCTTTTGAAGAACCCCATACTGTAGACGTTCGGGGAAACCCAGGCAGGGAGCTCATTTCACAACCTAAGCGTACGCGAAAAAAGGCCTCTATCGGACCTAACCGTATGTGAGCGCTCCGGACGCAAAGTGTGAGGGTGAATAGAAGGTAGCCGTGGGCATCATGTCAAACAATTCCTCAGAGCACTGACCGTTGTACAGACGAAAGAACACACATAAGGAGGTGAAGTCTCTCCTATCACGAAGGAGTTCAACACCGCCTGCTAATAGAGGATCGTTGACAATTCCCATAGCACGCCTTTCTACCGAGTCTTCTTTAAGTTTTCTTTAAAACACTCAACCGACTAACGGTATCGTGAGATTCTTATTGTATCTATAGTTTCTGACAAATATGGTAAGTTAACTAGTGTAAAAAACATACAATAACATAATATTTAATGGTTTATTTGAAACACAAAATTGAAAGACTGACAGTTAATCGGACCCAAATGTATTCGGTACCTTATCTCGAATGCTCGGATTTCCAAACCATTAAGAAATTAGTTTCGACAACATTGAACAAAACAAAAATATTACTAACAGCAAGTCACTTCATAAAGTTCTCCTAGAATCTACTCAGTAATACTCAGATTCTCTAGTGCAGATGTTAAAATTCTGACACTGGTTCGCCCTTCCATCACAGAGATTTCATTACCTACATCTTGAAGATTACTTAAAAACATAGACATATCCTACTTCTTTTCTAGCAATGTAAATGGATGCATGATTTCTTGCCTAATTATTATAACAAGTACTCAACTGCTTGTGCTTGCAAAATATACCTTCTTTGAAAAGGTATTTCTCCTTTTCACTTGCATACATCACCTCGCATTATTTCAAGCGGTCCTCTGTACAATCTGTCATAATAAGGTATAATTTTATAGGCACAAGGTAGAGACCAGACCAAATGGCAACAGTCCACAAGATATCTGTCTACTTAAACAACCTCAGTAGCCTATGGGTTAGGATCCAAGTGTACCATTTATTATGAAACCTAAAAAACAACTATGTACTAAAAAATACAGATTTTTTATAAATTAAAATGTTATGCATCACAAAGATTTAGACATAAGTGGAAAACTTAAACATTAAGTACCTATAAAATCTACATGTGTTATATGTATTAGGCTAAGTGCGACTTTGCATCTGTACTGTGTCAATTATTGATAGACTATATTAATACAAGTTTAGTGTAATTTGAAATTTAACAAAGTATGATTAACCGTCCGTACTCAGAGACATTTAACGTTCATCTAAACAAACCCTTAGGGAAGATTTACAAAATAAATATACGCTAAGAAATCATTACAAAATCGTTAAATATCTGCAAGTGCATAGTAAAGTATATAATGGGTGTCTATAACATTAAACCTTTTTATGTTAGGGAGAGTATTATTACTAACCTCACACAATCAGATACAAATATATACTTTACTCACAATACATTGTGAACTGCCACCATTTCTAACTTAATTATATTTAATCTTGCATTTCTTCAGGCAACTCGTGTGGATTGATGATGCCCGGTACCGATAGCTGAAGTCTTCTTTTCTCCTCCTGTGCTTGACGGAGTGTGAACAGACGTTCCTCCAGGAACAAATCACTGTCATCCTCACCAGTATACTCCTGAAAATGTTACATTATTATGTTTCAGTATCCAAATCACTCCTGACTTTAAATAAGTGCCAGGATTATTAAGTCTTCTTTAATTTAAATGACATAGTAGGCTTTACGGCCTGTAACCATTTTTGTCTTATCCATGTCTCATTGTGTTGAAATATGATACATGCCATCTTAACTACTTAAAATAATCATAAAATTAAAACGCTAAAATAAATTTTACTAAATTCTAAATTTCATTCAAAAAATAAGAATTTTAACATTCAACAGAATCAAGTCAACAATAAAATTAAAAATAAGTAAGTATTACGTAAAATAAGTTAAGTTTTATTAAATAGATAATAAAAAATTAATATCAGTAATCATTCAATTTCAAATAATAGATATTGCCCAATCCATACTACGAGTATTATCACATTTTATTCCACTTGTATTTTCTCGAAGTATAGCTAAATTGGTGTTAAGTTAATCGCGCTATTGTGCCTGGCAAAGTGTCACCCAATGTGAGTGATGCTAACCAAATTGAAGATATGGTCAGAATTGTCGCCACAAGTTTGCCTTTTGAAAAATAGAATAGAACAAATTGAAGATAATATGGGCAGCAAACTCTGAATAAAGTTTCAAGATAGGCCGTACTTTATATGTCAATTTCGGGTTCGGTTCATTCTGCTTTTCATTGGTTTTATATAATGTCCGCGTGATGTAAGTCTCCGTCACCCTGTCGTGAAATTTGTGAATTACACTGCCGAACCACCCCCAGAGATGCGGGATAACACCGCACAGTGTATTATTTTACCGCAGAAGCGGTCATCCCCTTTTTTTACTACTAAAACTCCTAAAATTTTATCTCGCATAGTTTTAGAGCAATTTTAAAAATCGAGAAATGGCCATAGAAACCATAGAAGCCCTCTATTTCCGTTGTTAGTCGTTTTTCTTCATGGGGGGTTTATCATATGATTAATTTATACTTTAGGCTTTAATTTATTAAAATAAAATTAAATAATCTCATCTATTTTAGCGAGAATTTCTTCATTTATTTTCAATGCCTGCTTGTTAATTGCATTGATTACTACTACCACAAAAAAAAATCAGACGCTTCAATCGCAGGACAGCAGAGTTATTCAATATTACAATTTCGAGTTAGGGTTGTCTCTCAAGTCTATACTTTAGTAGAGTTGTGGTCGTTATAATGTTTATGTGTTATGAGTGGTGAATCAAAATAGCTCGTTCGTTTGTATTACTTACTTGCTATTACTATCAAAGGTTTATTTCTAGTTTTGAATTCGCATAGCCTCATAGTAATGTAAGTATTCGTTAAAACGAGTTTCGGGCCTGTGGACGTAGTTCCCCATATTTCAAAACGCTATGGATAAACATACCACGGCGGGATTGTCCGTCACATTCCTAATTTTCGACCAACAATGGCCTGCAAAAATGGGCAACAACTGGGCTGTTTGTAATTCTACTACTGTTTAATACTAATTACTAATATAAAAGTTGACTCCTCTTCTTAACGTATCTGTAGAATTTCTCTCACCCTATCTGTAAGTCAAGTTAGGAGATGTAAAGCAGCAGAGTAGTGGTCTGCACGACAGGGAGGAAAATATATATGTTCGTTCCAAAAAAAACATTCCTTTTTTTATTGTTCATGCTGCTGCGTTGTCATTTTCTCCTTTTCTGAACAAGTGTAAAACCGCAGTTGCATTTTTTGATAAGAGTCATGGCTGGACTATACTGAATTAAAATTTTTACGTCTCTAATTTCTGGGCCAAAGATAGTTTATGAGACTTTTCAGACAGTGGTGTATGTTTACGCGTACGACAACACGATAGGAATAACATAAGCTGGGAGTACCTGCACGCGGTGAAGGCGGTAACAGTTTTTACTGGCTAAAACTTCCAATAATTTGTACCTACATACTTCTGTATGATTAAATGCCTTCGGGCTTATGTTGTTATATTTCAATTTGTGTGTAAATCTATTTGGCGGCTTGGTAGCCTACCCGGTAACACAGGGGAGCAGCCGCCATCTAACAGTTTGCGTTCTTGTATCATTTCGTCGTTTGTACCTAATCATGGATTTGGACAAGTTCTATGCTTTATCTCAGCATAGCAGTCCTTCTGGGCTTCAACCAGAGGACTTAAAGCGAGAGAATTATGAGGGCACTAACCCTGATACTCAGCGATTGGCAGCTACTTACGACCAAGGCATAAATATGGATCCGATCAAGCTTACAAAACGGGAAATGTATGAAGTTTTAATTAAACAAGCACGCTTATATGATATTAAAAAGAGACCCTTAGACCTAAGTAAGAAAGAACGAACTATTACTGTCTTAAGGACGTTATATCCAAAACAAATACCGCAAAATTTCGATGTTTAAAATAAAATAATTACAGACACTGTCACTAAATTTATCAGGAAGTGCTAAACTCTTGGCTCGACACAAATTTTGAAATTCGTTATACATGTTTCACACAGTCTTCGATAAGTAGTACTTTCGCCAACTCTTCAACTTTGGAAGAACCACAACCTTCAACATCTCGAGAGATGTCGCAAATCCTTCAACCTCAGCCTTCAATATCTCAAGAGATGTTGGAAGTTCTTGAGCTCAATTCTTCAACGTCTCAAGAGATTTCTGGAATTCAACCTTTAATTTCTGCAAAAAAGAATTCACATTCTTACGACAATTTAAGTGTTCGCCAACAACTTCGGGTACGAAAAAGTTTGGAAGAGTCATTGGAAGGACAACCTTGGGCCAAAATTATTAAAGTTATATCAAAAATTGTCACTGATGATACAGGTGAAAAGCTCAAAGCAAGTTCTGCGCGTAAGTTGGAGTTTTTAATTAACGAATGTTTAAAGTCTCCAACTCGACTTTACGATTACACCTAAAGCGGAACGTAAGCCCTTTAGTCCTGAGGAAGCACTTTCTATGATGATCGATCGAAAATTAACTGTAGACGACTATATTTCTATGCAGAGAGAACTAAAAGAAAGAGGGTTTCCGGCTTATCCGCCGTACTATAGAGTGCAATTTGCAAAAACAATGTGCTATCCAGATAAGCAGTTACATATAACAGAAAGAGAGGCAAATATTTCGTTACATAGTTTATTATTACACACAATACGTCGCGTTATTAAAGTATGTGATGTAAATATAACGGAATATTGTATTCAAAAAAAGAAAGATCTTGTGCACTGTACCTTTGAGGGATCGTGGGGTTTTGATGGCAGTACTGGGCAGTCACTTTATAAACAAAACTTTCTTACAAGTGGCAATGAAAATTGTTTATTTGCCACCACATACATACCTTTGCTTATAAGAACAGAGGACGGATTCGTGTTGTGGAGTAACCCTAGTCCACAATCGTTTAGATTTTGTCGCCCTTTAAAAATTCAATACAGAGCAGAGAGTAAAGAACTAGTTTTGGAAGAAAAGACGCGGGTAGAAGATGAAATACAAAAATTAACTCCACTATACGCAGAAACTCGGGATGGACATAGTATCATAGCTGAACCTAAATTACATCTTACTATTATAAATGGTAAAGTTTTTAATATTATTACGGGGACCACTTCTCAACTTCGTTGTGCATGTTATGGTGCAACATCATCAGATTTTAACAATCTGAATCTTATTATCGAATGTTTTAATTTTTATTACATTTAGGGTATAAAAATGATCCAGGCGTGACGAAATAGCGTGTAACGAAAAACTCGTTTGAAGCCACAATAGTAGAAATTCGAAAAATATATATTCAGTCTGAAATTAGAAGTAAGATGGGTCTCTTAGTGGATATTGTACGTCCAAACTCAGGTACAACAAATGATGAAAATACTGCTCGAACTGCACTCTCCAATCAACACCGTGCAACATTCTCTGAAATCTTGGGCCTAGAACCATGGCTGGCGGAAAATTTACACACTATTTTGGTCCTTTCGTCGTGTGGGTTAAAGATAAATCCAAATAAATTTGACGATTTTTTCCAATCTGTTGCAATAAAATATGTACAAACATATAAATGGTACTATATGTCTACGACATTACACAAAATATTGATGCACGGTAGGCAAATAATTGATTCCAGCTCTTTACCAATAGGTATGCTATATGTTTTACCAATATGTCAGAGCAAGCGGGGAATCCCGCAACAAATTTTGGCGTTATGATCGTGAGCACCATACGCGCAAGTTAGATCGACAAATTAACGATCACCGACTTATTTCACCGAGCCCTCGAATCATCCGACCCATATTTATCTATATTGTCCAACAATAAACGCCGCAAACCAAAAATGACTTTACCCCCGAAAGTTCTATCACTCTTGGAAGTGACTACAGACAATGTACATTATTACCCATGTGAGTCTGTTGATGATCAATTTGAAGAGGTGGAGTTGACCACAAACGAACTATTAATAGTTTCTGACAATGAGGACAATTAACCTTTTTTTTTTATGACAGCCCTATTTCCATAGAAATTTACAAAAAACTTTGAAACGTTATAAGTTTATTGTCCTGCATAAAAAATATACCAAATTTTGTAAATGGAGAATTACATTCCTGGATTATATTTTATTGGAAAAAAAATGCGACCGTCATCTAGAAAAATTTTTTTTTCTTCTGAAATACCTATACTATACTATATACCTATACTTGTAATTTCTACATTCTCTTACGTGTATATTCTTCCATTCATATGTAATTTTTTCCCGGGTAAATTTTGATTATTTTGCTCTAAATCTGTAAAAAATCTTATTGTCAGAGTTCAATGACCTTACAAGAAACAGTAAATATTTTCAATATTAAGCGACATTAAAAATTTTGTTGTTACATTTTATGATGTATTACGATTATATCCATCGAAATTGACTATAAAAGGAGGATGTCCGCTACTAACATAATATACTGTGCACCGGTACCTCCCTAGGCTAGGAGTCTGCCGGGTGTCCTGGGGTTATCATTCCGAGGACTTACCCCTGACACCATAGCAGATGGAAGAGTAACGTGTGGTTTTGGTAGGTAGGAGTCTGGCAAAGCATCCATTAAAATTTTGACGCGAAAAAAAAATCCGCCGGTGTTGTTTAAGGCCATTACTTTGCCCGTTGACCTTGAAGATTTGATCCCTGTACTAGTATTTGTTTTTTGGCGCCACCTACCGACCAACAACCGTACTACAAAAAAACTAACTAACTATCTTCAAGCTGTATTCCTGACGGGGTAGTCAGAGAGGACAGATCGCCAGGCTTCGCGATCCATGCATACTTCTTTCGCTTCTTCGAGATTCATCATCGCTTCATACACGCACGTCTGGGTATCCGAGTACTTTTGACCTTTCCGTTTTTGAGCAATCTGCTCACGTGGTCTTCATTTGTAAGTCTCGGCCTACCCTGACTCCTTCTACCCTCTCATTTTGAACAATATATATTCTTCGTCAATCGTTCCTCACTCATTCGTTGGACGTGTCCAAACCAACGGAGCACGCCCTTTTCCAGCTTAACGCTGACACTTTCATTCAAATCTGCCATATTGCGTATCACTTCGTTACGTATTCGGTCGGCCAAGGTAACGCCGCACAATTTTCGAAGTGATCGCATCTCCACAGCATTCAATTTACTTTCATGCATCTGCTGACATACCCAGGTTTCACTACCGTAAAGCAAAGTTGGCACTAGCACTGCGTTATGAATCGCCATTCGTGCTTCTTTTACAATGCTTTGTCGCTTTACTAACTGGGACAAAGCACCGTTAACTTTGTTTCCGGCAGCTACTCGCCGTTAAAAACGAACTGAAGATTATACAAGAACACAGATGTGTCGCAGAGTTGTCATCGTTTTTGCCAATTTCATTTGCTCTCCGAGAGGTCTAATAAATTTTGTTCGTCTGGTGTTTGTAGTATTTTTAACTACACGATGCAATATGCCTGCTGACATAGCTTTCATTCTCATAAATGATACATAATGAAGGTCTGATGATGACCAGGTAAGTGCTTATTGGTTCTCTTTAACGGAAATAGTTAGGATGACCTAGCTTTCAAAATTTATCTAATTGAGCACTGGTGCCACTACATGGTACACTCTCAAGGTCTGATGATGACCAGGTAAGTGCTTATTGGTTCTCAGTAACAGAAATAGTAAGGATGACCTAGCTTTCAACATTTATCTAATTGAGCACTGGTGATACTACATGGTACATTCTGAAGGTCTGATGATGACCAGGTAAGTGCTTATTGGTTCTCTGTAACGGAAATAGTTAGGATGACCTAGCTTTCAACATTTATCTAATTGAGCACTGGTGATACTATATGGTACATTCTGAAGGTCTGATGATGACCAGGTAAGTGCTTATTGGTTCTCAGTAACGGAAATAGTTAGGATGACCTAGCTTTCAACATTTATCTAATTGAGCACTGGTGATACTACATGGTACATTCTGAAGGTCTGATGATGACCAGGTAAGTGGATATTGGTTCTCAGTAACGGAAATAATTAGGATGACCTAGCTTTCAACGTTTATCTAATTGAGCACTGGTGATACTACATGGTACATTCTGAAGGTCTGATGATGACCAGGTAAGTGCTTATTGGTTCTGAGTAACGGAAATAGTTAGGATGACCTAGCTTTCAAAATTTATCTAATTGAGCACTGGTGCCACTACATGGTACATTCTGAAGGTCTGATGATGACCAGGTAAGTGGATATTGGTTCTCAGTAACGGATATAATTAGGATGACCTAGAGTTCAACATTTATCTAATTGAGCACTGGTGATACTATATGGTACATTCTGAAGGTCTGATGATGACCAGGTAAGTGCTTATTGGTTCTCAGTAACAGAAATAGTAGAGATGACCTAGCTTTCAACATTTATCTAATTGAGCACTGGCGATACTACATGGTACATTCTGAAGGTTTGATGATGACTAGGTAAGTGGATATTGGTTCTCAGTAACAGAAATAGTAAGGATGACCTAGCTTTCTTATCTAATTGAGCACTAGTGCTACTACATGATACATTCTAAAGGTCTGATGATGACCAGGTAAGTGCTTATTGGATCTCAGTGACAGAAATAGTTAGGGTTATTATCAAAATAAACAATAAGCTATAAATAATCACCTTTATTTTCTTTATCACTGTCAAGCAATTATTACAATTATAATTATTAATTAATTGTATAATAATGACAAAATCTCAATCTCTTCCCGTTAAAAGTCACTGAAATTTAAATATCGTGAACAGGTTGGTTGGTCATTTATTGGGATAAGTGTTGGTGAAGGTGGTGCATGTAGGCTTTCTTCTTGAAGTACGCACATATTTTCGTCTTCTGTTTTTTGTAAGTTATGCACCTTTTTCCGGTCTTCCTTGTTCTTTATTGCCTGTAATATGGATGCCTGGATTTCTAATTGCCATATTTCGACTGTGCCGCGGATCCAAAAGTTCCGGCAAAATACAATTTAAACGAAATGTACATAATTTTGTTTACATTTTATTTTCAAAAAAATCATCGTCTCTAATTATTGTTTCTGTTTTCAGAGGCTTTGACTCATTAAACCATACTCCAAATAAACATTTTGCTTTCCGAGTCACATGCAATTGCCCTTGAACTTGGTAATACCAATTGTGGGTTTTATTAACCTGCAAAATGCCCGAGTTATCTTTAACCCAAAAATTTACTTTTTTTGAGCTATTGCTTCGTCTAGTCCTATCTTGTGCGCTGAGATGGGACATTTCACCTCTACTATCGCGTCTTCTCCAATAAGCCCATCTGGAGTAGCTCCTAAATATGGAATCTCGGGATCTATAAAAAGTCCGCATGGTCTAATTTCAACATCGTTTTGTATAGATAGCTGATCTAGCGCTTTTTTTTCGTGTTCTCTTCCATGCTGTATAGGCGCAGCTTCTATATTTATTTTGTAGAGCAGTTGTTTGACTACGCTGGCGCAACTAGTATCAGGCCTCATTTTAATAACTCTTCCAAAGTTTGAAGCCGTCAACAAGTAGCGTCGGAGTACGAGCCATTCGCTTGACTCGCTCTGCAAAATTAGAGTAGTTCTTTTTGTAAGACCTCTTACTCCAGCATCCGTCTACAACCACATCTATAATAAGTATCCCATCTTTGCTGACGTTACCTTTTTCTAAAGCAATTCTTTTTTCTTCTTTAGCAGTATCATTCATGGATTTGCTAAGTGCTTTGTCCCAGGCTTTGGAAGCAATGTCGTGGCGTTTTTGGTATACAGGTTCAGACATCACGGGCAAGTCAAATGCTGATAACAGTTCCTCTAATTGAGAATACCCTATACCAACTGAAACGGCGCCCGCGACCGCTGCTGTATTAATATCTAAGTCGCCAGTGACATTACAAAGAGAAAACTTCTCTTTACACATCAAACATTCTATGTAAACTTAGAAGCAAGTCCAACACGTTTCTCTCCTATAAGTTTCAAACTTTGTATACCACAGTTAAAAGCACCATGGCCGCCTATTTTTTGTATTTTGGAAAAGAAGTAAGCTATATCTATAATTCGTCTTCCAGATATATTTTTTGTTTCTGCTTGTGATTCTTGTTCTTCAATAATCAAATCTGGTAAATCTTCTTCATCTTCTTCAACCTAAAACAAACATTTTAACAATACAGTGTCAAATTAATTTAGCGAGGGAAACTATCGAACATATACCGCAGTGTAAGCAAACACAATAAGTTACCGGCATAATTTGCTCTGCCCCCTCATCAACTGCCATACTATACAGATCGTGTGTATCTGTTAATGGCTAAAGTTCCTGATTTTGTGATTCGGAGTTTTGCTGGTTTCTTAATTGCCTGAAAAATAATAACTTAAATGAGCTAAAGTAATATTTTTTGCTATTGCAGTTTGGTGACAATAGCCATATTTACACCGCAAAAAAACTATAAGGTATTTTAACTAGGTTTTTTTGAACAAGATTATTTTTCCGGTGACCTTAGTTTCCATGACCTCTTTCAAATGGATCCAAACACGCTGGTTCTACGTAGCGCCGTCACTGAGATCCTATACTCACCTTCGTAGTCCACCATCAGGTAGGTGACATCATCAGTCACCAAGGCCTCCATGAGACCTTTGAAATGAGTCCTATCACGATGGTTCTACATAGTGCCGTCACTGAGATCGTATACCCACCTTTGTAGTCCACCATCAGGTAGGTGACATCATTAGTCACCAAGGTCTCCATGAGACCTTTCGAATGAGGTTAAACACCCTGGTTCTACGTAGCGCCTTCACTGAGATCATATACCCACTTTCGTAGTCCACCATCAGGTAGGTGACATCAGGTAGGTGACAACATCAGTCACCAAGGTCTCCATGAGACCTTTCAAATGAGTACAATCACGATGGTTCTACGTAGTGCCGTCACTGAGATCCTATACCCACCTTCGTAATCCACCATCAGGTAGGTGGCATCATTAGTCAACAAGGTCGCCATGAGACCTTTCGAATGAGTCCAAACACGCTGGTTCTACGTAGCGTCGTCACTGGGTTCGTATACCGACCTTCGTAGTCCACCATCAGGTAGGTGACATCATCAGTCACCAAGGTCTCCATCCTCCGTCATTCGAAATTCTCAAGATAGCTTAAAACGATAAAAAATAAACACAATAGAAATAATGTACTCAATAGGGTAGGTACTTACCAATAGATTTGGAGAGCTCGGCCACGCTTCACCTTACTTTTATTCTTATATTTAGGCATAGTCAGGCTTACTCTATGATCGGTTGAAAAAACAAAACGAAATTACAAACTACTTTAAATATATTTACAAACTTAATTACTAATGTTGTTTTACGAAATTATTATATTTGTACTATTTACAACAAGATTGCATTCATAAAATATTCAAAACGTGGACTTTTAGATTTTATTTGGAAAAAATATGGCGCGTATAGTCCACCCGTCACAAGAGTCATCGAGACACTGAAGTAACGCGTCCCGAGTAAGCGTCACAGGCCTTAGCGGGGGTGCTTCAAGCGGGGTGCTGGTGAGGTTTCGGGTTTTTATTCATAATTTAAAAATATTAAAATTAGAAAAAAAAACTATACAAATTGTGAAATATGTCAGTACATATTTTTTGATACAAAATTCATGCCTAACTATTTAGCCGTTACAGAGAAAATTTACAATTTAGGTTGATAAAGGACCTATTTAATAAGATTTTTTATAAAATTTTTGGAAAGTTTATTAAAATTTTAAATAATACAATGTATTTGTGATGACCTTAAATATACCATATATTTTTTATAAGGGAAACGCACAAACGGATTCATCTGCAATCTTCTTTAAACTTACCTTGTTTTTGGGATTTGAGCGAGGTAATCCCCTTAAAAGCAAACTTATGTAGCTAACACACGCTATGAAATGAAAAATCGTTACGATTTAACTTACTGTTCAATAATCAGAACGTGTGTATGATAAAAACTGTACAGTTCAGGCTATAGGGCCGTACGATTCAACTGTTCAGTTTTATGTATAGGTAAATCGTAACAATTTCATAGTGTGTATGGCATGGCACCCATTAGTTTCTTTAAGACGTCCTTATATTCTTTTTTTTTAATGTCTATTTTTTTTTTGTTTGAGGCTTCGATCGCTTCGTATGACCATGCCAGCCTCATAGTATCTAGCATTTAACATGCTACACTTTTACACTTTACACACATTCACATCCTTACCACTTATTCACTCTGCTTCTTCCACTCTTTCTCTCCTTTCCCTCACACAAGCCTTGACATATGCACATAACACCTTGCATTCTTCAGACAGCGGCCGACTAAGGACTATGTTTAACCAACCGTTATTTAGTTGCATACCCATCAGATACCTTTCCCTCAGTGTATGATACTGATCACATTCCATCACCATATGTACAAAATCTTCCGGTTTATTGCACATGTTACACATGGGACTTTGACTTCTTTCTATCATATGGTAGTACTTATTTAATGGAAAGTGCCCAGCTCGCATCCTAAGCATCATTACTACTATTTCCCTGGACAGGTTCGCATTTTCAAACCATGGCACTGGTCTTATTATATTTTGAATAGTGTAATGCCAAATACCTTTGGTTTTACTAGTCTCCATATAATATTCCTTCCATTTTTCCTTACATACCCCTTTCACCCAAGGAACAATCTCACATCCATATGCATTCATACCCATTTCCACACCATTCACCACTGCATTCTTAGCCAGCTGATCCACAAACTCATTTTCATACAATCCCACATGTGAAGGTATCCACTGAAGCTCGACACAAACATTCCTGTCCTGTAATTTCTTAATAGCACGCAATGCCTCATAGGCTATTGGTATGCCTCGGATACCCGAGGTACATCGAACCAGATGTTGCAAGGCGCTTTTTGAGTCTTACATTATTACAATTTTCTGTTCTGCTAAACTATCTGCATAGGATAACGCCTCAGTAATTGCTATCAATTCAGCTCGCATCACTGAAGCGTCACTGCAGAGCTTTAACTGTATATGAACCTCAACCGAGGGTCATAGAACGCAGCGCCGACTCCCCATGAGGTCCTGGAGCCGTCAGTGTATAATTTATAAAATAAGTCATATTTGTGTCGAACCTCAGCGAGTACCAGATATTGCAGATCCCTGACACGAAAACTGTGTTTAGGCCCATGTAAACCTATAAAACCATCAAATATACAGGATTTTGTATCAATATCCGAGATCCAGGTGTTCAAAGCAAACATTTCTAATACAGAGATCTTATGAATAACATTGTTTTAACATTTAGTGAACTTCTATTAATATAGGCAGGCGCTTCCAATAATTTTTCGAATTTACTAATCCCTTAATTACCTCTTTTGTAACATTGGAGAAAGAAGATATCCGTAACCAATATCTACATCCTAACCAAAATCTTCTAATATCTAGTGGCTCTATACACATCTCATTTTACATAACATGTATCAGAGTACTGCGTATAAAATTTCCACATATTCTAAGCCTTTTATTCTGTATAATATCACAGTATAAAGAGTAAACCTATCAGTAGCGTTACGCCTTTGAAGTTGACAAAAATGCCGACAACGTCTAGACAGTGATGCTTGTAGGGTTGTCACAAGTATACAAGGCTGATGTTATTTATAATTTATTTATTAACTCGTACTCGCAATCAATTATCAACATTATAATATAATATCTTATCTTAATAATATTATAAATGTGAAAGTTTGTAGAGATGTTTGTTACTCTTTCACGTAAAAACTACTGAATAGATTTTAATGAAACTTTACAATAATATAGCTTATACATCGGAATAACACATATACTTTTTATCCCGGGAACAAATTCTTATGGGAAACAAGAACGGGAAAACTTCTCTACACGGGCGAAGCCGCGGGCGTCAACTAGTATGTATATTTAATAAATCAATAATATAAATACCGGTTTAAAAAAAGGATCTGAGATTTCATCAATTGCCGCACACGGAAGTAAATAAGGTTCATTTCATGTCGAATCGATAGTTTTTTTTATGAGAAAGCGTTTTCGAAATGGCTGCCGCGTAGTAGATATAAAATTATGGGGTTTCTAGCAATCAATATGGCCGTCAAACTATTCTTTTAAAATTTCATGTTGGGTATCGTATAAAGGGTTTTTTGGTATGCTGAGTACGAATTTCGTGTTAATTTTGCAATCCAATATGGCCGCCGCGCCGTGGTTATAAAATTTCATGTTGGGTATCGTATAAGGGGCTTTTTGGTATGCTGAGCACGAATTTCGTGTTAATTTCACAATCCATAATGGCCACCGTGTCGTTATAAAAAAAAATCAAGGGAATGGAAACATGAACCAGGAGTGAGAATTGACGATGAGAACTAGGGATGAGAAATGGGAACTGGAAGCTGGGGATGGGAACTGGGAATTCAAACAAGGGTGAGCTGACATATGTGATCTCATATTATTGTTTCTTCTTTTCACGGGTATCTTCTTTTATTTATGAAGATACCCGGGTTTTTGGTAGGCGTACATGGGGACATACTGGTCCAACACGCAGAGGCCCTTTGAGAATTTTAATCTAAAAGGAAATGGGACCCCCACTGCAAACAGTCCACGCCCGCCTTATGTAGAAGAACGATAATGGATCAGCCCCGGAGCGGACTTCCCCGTAGTTATGCCCTTGAAAATGACACTTCCACCCCCGAGCATATACCTCTGGCTCCCTCCCTCTGACCGGCCAATTAAGGCAAGCCAAAGTTGAGATTTGCTGCACTCCCGGGAGTAGCACTTTCACTGCTCACCCGTTAGCCCATTAAATGCTAACCGGTGCAGAAGGGCAACTCTGAGGAATCGTGACCGATGTGTAGCCACGCACATTCAGCTCGCCACAAGCTGCCCTGCGGATGTGAGCTTTTCAATAACTTTCTGATACATTTTTTTGTTGATATCAGAAAGTGGATGACTCAAAAAGCGAATCTACTATACCCTCATAGGGTTGCGTTAATCCTATAAAAGATTACGACTGTCCTCGAGGGGTATATTATTATTATTAATTTGTTCAATTTGTCTTCGCCCCGATGAGCACTCTAAGAAAAAAAAACCAAATTCTATGGAGATACGAAGTTAGTCGGGTATATTAGGTATATTATTAGTAGTAAATGAGTTAATGATAAATATTTTCGGTCTTTTGACTAACAGGACTTAATGCTACTGTTGTTTTCAACAAAAAATATTGGTTACGCTTTGAACAAGTTTAAATATTAATTATGACAAGAAACTTGAACACAGGATAACATAGTATAGAGTATAGTTATAATCCCACATGTGTGGCTCCGCATACCATAATAATCTTATGCGATACCCAACATGAAATTTATAACAGTTGGCGCGGCGGTCATATTGGATTGCAAAATTAACACGAAATTCGTACTCAGCATACCAAAAAACTCCTTATACGATACCCAACATGAAATTTTATATCCACGGTGCGGCGGCCATATTGGATTGCAAAATTAACATGAAATTCGTACTCAGCATACCAAAAAACCCCTTATACGATACCCAGCATGAAATTTTAAAGTCACGGCGCGGCGGCCATATTGGATTGCAAAATTAACACTAAATTCGTACTCAGCATACCAAAAAACCCCTTATATGATACCCAACATGAAATTTTAAAACCACGGTGCAGCGGCCATATTGGATTGCAAAATTAACACTAAATTCGTACTCAGCATACCAAAAAACCCCTTATACGATACCCAGCATGAAATTTTAAAGTCACGGCGCGGCGGCCATATTGGATTGCAAAATTAACACTAAATTCGTACTCAGCATTCCAAAAACTCCCTTATACGATACCCAGCATGAAATTTTAAAGTCACGGCGCGGCGGCCATATTGGATTGCAAAATTAACACTAAATTCGTACTCTGCATACCAAAAAACCCCTTATACGATACCCAGCATGAAATTTTAAAGTCACGGCGCGTCGGCCATATTGGATTGCAAAATTAACACTAAATTCGTACTCTGCATACCAAAAAACCCCTTATATGATACCCAACATGAAATTTTATATCCATGGCGCTGCGGCCATATTGGATTGCAAAATGAACACGGAATTTTTATTTAGAATATTAAAAACCACATGAATTAAAGAAATCTATACAAAAATTCAAAAATCATAGCAAGCGGTCGTGAATGCGTCAGCCCTGAACGACTGTCCCGAGCCACTAACAAAATTTTGTTCGCAGCTCGGGACAAACCCTCCCGCGTCTCGTCCCTTGTCCCCCGCACGATTGCTCTGTCTAGACAGCTTCGTCGACCGACTGTATGTCTTTCGGCTGTGATAATATTAAGTTTCTCCAGATGTACCTTCGCACAGCCACCATATAAAAAACTACCGTAATCCAATCTACTACGTATCATGGAAATATACAATCTTCACAGGTGTGTTGGATGAACACCCCATGTAGTTCCAGCTAACGTTTTTAAAATATTTAACATTTTATATGTTTTTTCACACGTTTCATTGATGGGAGTTCCCCAAAGCAATTTCCTATCTAACCAAATTCCTAAATATTTAATTTTATTAACTATATTAATAGGTACTTCATTTATGTTTATAGATATGTCATATTGTCTCCTTTTTCTACTAAATATATACAAGTTCGTTTTAGATGGTGATATGAACAAACCAATATTTCCCAACATGCTTGTCAATTTTTGTAAAGACTCATTGAGACACACAGACATCTCATTGAGATGTCCTTATATTCATAATTCTAATATCAGCCCTAACAGCATCCAGTACCCTCGTTTAGGAGTTCAGAATGCTTTTTCAAAACATTTCTCCTTCTGCTTTGTGTGTCTAGTAGTGCCACTAGTACATAGAGGGCACATGGCAAGACTTCGAGATTCAGTCATACTTCATTTGCTTCCTTCAGATTAAATAATACATGCACGGAACTTTAGCGACTCTATAATAGTGAAGAAGTCACAGAGCTCTTTATTGTTCAGTAACTGATCTCGTACTTACCCTTATTTGAACTAAGAAATCTCTTAGATGATCCTTAAATGCTGGGATGTCCTGATTTAAGTTGAATAATCCTTGAACAGTGATTTTAATTTGATTGTCACTTAAATGTGAAAAAGCTCGTTTAAGAAGATTTGCCACATATTCCTGAAATAATTTGTAACATTATATCATTCTATGAAAGAATTGCCATGATGGTATTAAATCTTGTTAATAATATATCTGAACTTTATCTTTGGTCTAAAAAAGTTTTATATAATTCTTACCTGAATGTACAAGACATTATCTGGAGTGGGCCCCAATGGAACAGTAACTCGGCCTGCTTCCACTAAGGAAAATATGTATGCTAGTATAGTAGCATGCATTGTGAGTCCTGCACCATGAGATGTGTCTGTCACTACACTGAACACATGCTCTAGGATGTCACACAGATACGTCTGGTAAAAGCTCTGTGCTGCCTGGGGGTGTTGCTCAACATAATGGAGTAATTTGTACAATATTTGCAAACCTATATCAGCCACAAATCTCATTGTATGTTTAAATGCCCATATGATAGAATCTAATACGAGTTTGAATTGTGCAGGAGGTATGCTAAGGAATGCCTTAAAACAATGTGTGTTCACTGACTGCAGTAACAGGTAAAACTCTGTCCTGTGTTCAGGATATTCCTCAAAGTCCTTGTTTATCATCTCAAGTGTACATTCAAAAACAGCATCAAATATTTTGGGCACTTCAGAAGTAATGTCTCCATTCAGTTTGTCAACAATTGCACCCATGCAGGACAATACTTTAGGTTCTCTTGCTTCTGGTACTGCAGTTCTTTGGTAATCCAAGAGGACAGCATCTAAGAGTGGGGGAATAAAATTTTCCAATACCATGCTATTATCTGTGGAGCAAGACACCCAACTGGAAATCAACTTCAAGGTCTCTTTCTTGATTATAAACATGTTCTTAATAAGAGGCTGCTTGGTGACAACCACCCCATTTAGTGCAATGGCCTGACTTATGTTTTCTGACATTACTTTATAGACATTAAGCATGTCTAAATATATTCGCCCTAATTGTACAACATAAGGATGCCCTAGAGCACGACAGGCACGTACGTTGGTTTTTAAGATACTAACAAGCTGTTTAACAGCTTCAGGGTCCTTAAGTATATCTACATTATGTGAAGCTTGAGAAATTATATCATCCCACACCTGATTAGGCAGCAACATGTATTTCTCAATCAGTTGCTCTTGGGCAACTTGATCTACTTGTGCACTGATCATGTATCCTACAGCTTCATAGAATGTATGGACTTGCAGTGTCTGTAAGTCACAGATAATCGAACTGATTGTGCTTAGAATTTCTTCAATAAAAGGACATGCTTCTCCTACTTGAGTAGTAACAAAATGTCGCCGGCATTTGATTGCAATTTTTATGAATGTATCACATGCCATATCCTGCACACCATCATGTGTTTCATGCATGAATTCAAAAAGTTTATTCACAACAGTTTTTAAAAACTTCCAATGAGCTCTCAGAAACCTAGGATACTGTCCAACAACATACATTATGTTGCTAGCAATTATAGCCTTATTATCTTTACCTTTCTTTTGCTCGCACAAACCCAAAAGTTCTTTGATAACAACAACAAGAAAACGTTTTTCATCATCCTCATACAATGCTCCAGAAATTGAACCAATAGCCCAGCACAATGTGTTCAAATTTTTCCAAGACCATTCTGTGCCATTTACTTGATTTTGTAGCTTCTCTGTCATAATGCGTTCTGTATCTTGCCAATCCAAATGTGTTAAATAAACTAATGTTTCCCTCATATTCTTATATAAATTAATAGAATCAGTATCCTTCATAAATTCTCGAACAACTTCACCATTTTCATTTTCAACCACTAATACTTCTTCTGGTTTAGCCATTCTAGAGATCATAATGTAGCGAACACTGCTTAATACATCAGCATACAATGCCTTTCTGCCCAAAGTTTTTCCAAGTGCACATAATGCTGAAGGACAAGGTTCCATCTTATATAAATCAGCAGTTATAGAGTTCCAAAACTCCAAACATATCTTGAAGATCTCCACTTCTTCTACTTCTGATATCAAAACAAGATATCGAAAAGCTTTTATTAAAATAACTGTGAGTCCTTTTCTTTCAATTAGTTGTCCATGTTCTTTTAAATATGTACATAGAAACAGAGCCAGGTTTTGAATAAAAACTTGCTCTTGGTCTCTACCAGCAGCATAAGCTTCTCGTATATTGGTGGTGAGAGGCAACATGCCTTCAAGCTGTTCCATAGTGCTCAAGAGCAAAAATACAAAATCATCCTCATAGTTACTAACTGTTACACCGGCTATTTCTGTTAGACAGCTTAATGTGATATTACGAAACATGGGAACATTTAAAAACTTGTAGATAAGTGTGCTTATTAATTTCATTTCAAATATATATCCAAGAGGTATCCAATTGAGAAATCTCAGGAGAGTATGAAGTGTGGCATCAACCAATGGGGCATTTTGTGAATTCTCAAGGACAAATTGACAAAGTTGGAATATTTGACTGAATTCAGAACACATGGTGTCTTTTAAATGTTTTGCTTTTGTCTGTGTTAGCTGCCCAGTACTAAATACAAACACTTCTTCACTGAGTAACTTTAAAATTACCATGTTGTTTTGACAAAGACTCTCATTTGTTTTAGAGGCACCCACTATGTCACTTATAAAAGTTTCCCAGTTGTGAGGCCATTCTCGTTTTAACACTTGAATCAGAATCATGTTCAGCTTTTTCAAATATACTTTATTGTTATCCATTACTGTTGGATCTGATGAATTCTTAATAATAAGACCTACAATGTATTTTTTTATACCTTCACATTGATTTCTAGGTAATATTTTCCATCGGGTTTGTATTACTTGTTCTAATATTTGTAAGGCATAGTATTTAGTTTCTTGATTTTGTGAATACTCCAATATAGTGTCAACACGAGTCCAAGCATCTGGATGTTCCTTGAGAGCTGTCAATATTTCCTGTGCGGTACGTTGTTGTTCTCCAACAGTGGAATACAAACATCCAACAATATTATCTAGAAGATTAATGTCAAGTTTTTGATTGAAATCCAGAAGTTTAGAAGCTTGTTGTTCTAAAGTTGCCATTCTGATTGTTACAACTTATTAAATCTTATTCCCGTTAATGAAAATCAAGACTGAGATAATATTATTCACATTCATTCCTCACCATACGTATCACTGCAAAAAAAAACAATAACTCTGTTAGGGGACTTGTAGTAGTTATAACCTCTATAAAATGCATAAAAGTAAAGAGATTTCAAAACGTTTACTAATATGTGCTATGACAAATAAATCATGCTCTGTGTGTAAAGACAGAAAATTAAGGATTAATAAGATGTGTAGAACGCTTAATCGACGAACAAGAAAATATAGAGCACACACCCCGCTTAGTTAATGGGGATATTGTAGGGCATCATGATAATGATTACAAGACATAAAACCCAATAGTCAGTTCTGCAATAAAATTATGAGTTATTTCTAAGAATTACAATTAACAACAACAACTTACCCGAGATAATAATTTGCGGCGCAATCAGTCTAACGCACTACCATACATACTAATCCGTTGTTTTCGTGAAGCTTGAAAAAGCTTAGTCGCAGATTGTCTATGATCGCTTTTTACTTCAAATAAAAAAATAAAACTTAGGTCCAAGTAGCATTGTGGAAATGAATTTTTTTTTTGTTATAATAGTGAAATATATATCGTACAGGTATTCATTTAATATAGTGTAATGAGCGGTAAATAAAATATTAGATTGAGTATTTAGGAGGGATTGTAAACATTTCCAATGTTTTATTTATTTTCGAAACAAGAGTATAAGTGTGCGTTTCGATTGCTTGAAGAACTTGATTGATATGATAGTCTTGATGTCTTGATACATTGTCTGTTGTTGTTAGCCAACCAACCATTCGGACAAAGTCGAACTAGTCAGAATTGTTAGGAACAGATTAATCTTTTTAAATATATGATCGCCAACTGCTGTCCCAGACCTCTCGCTAGGAGCATTCTGCGTGTATTATTGAAGCTGAAGTAGTGTAGTTAATAAATTTAGAAATTTCTGAGAATGGGAGGGCTCTGGTAAGCTCCATTTGCACTTGAATCAATGTTATATTGTTATATTCATTAACAACATAGATTTCACAGACAGGGTAATTCAGAATTAAGCCTTATAAACTCCAGTACTAGGTGCACTTGCCGTCCCCGGTAAGTTTAAATGGAGAGAAGCGTTTTGCCGTTTTTTCGAGTTCTTTTTCGATGTCTATTTTCCATTCGGTGATTATTCGTCCATGGTACGTCCGATTTTCGATTTTATTTTTTCTAAACCCTAGATAGAATGCTAGATGTCGTATTATTGGATCAAATTTGATCAAAAAGTGTTGTATTCGAGGACAAAGCGCAAATCCGAATCAGTGAAAATAAAAGTGAATACCTACAATACAAACAACAACAATTTATGACTCTTGGCGGGAAGAGTGACAAGGGCGGACGCTTGCTGTATATTATTTTCTAAAATTAGTGCATTTATCTTGTTTTAAGTGCGGGAGTGGTGGCTTCTTGAACATAAAAGTTGTGTTAACGTGCTATAGTGAAAGACAATGATATATATATGAAGTCAAATGCTATTTTCTCTCTTGCCACGAAAAGTCCACTGAAAACCTCAGTATAAGAATCAGTATTATACTGAGGGCAAGGACCAGGACCTAGGACTGAGGACAAGACATCGACAAAGACTGGACAGGACTAATTAGAAGATAAGATTGAAGAAATCTATATATATAAAAGAAAGTCGTGTTAGTTACATTATTTATAACTCAACAACGGCTGTACCGATTTGGCTGAAAATTGGTGAGGAGGTAGCCTAGAGCCAGGAGACAGACATAGGCACTTTTTATCCCGGGAACAAGTTCCTGTGGGAAACGGGAACGGGAAAGCTTCTCTACGCGAGCGAAGCCGCGGGCGTCAACTAGTATGATATAAAAATAAGATTGGCTAAATGTCTACTTTTTTTTTTTTTTGATAATGGCAATCGATTAACATTCCTGCCAGTGTCGAGTTCGGGAACTAATCAAGGTCAGGCCGTAAAAAATTAATAGTTTATAGTTCTGGGGACAAGTGGGTATAATAATACAATACATATATATAATACCCTCGACCATTACCTGTAAATAACACAAAGAATATTTGTTATATCATACACATAATAAACCTATACACCACTACTTAAATATTTATACACCAATATAATATACAATTCTACATCTATAATCCATCTTTTAATGTTCAAATTTTGATGTTATTAGATATAATAAAGTCCGATAAACAGTTATATAAGGAGTTATTGTTGCTTGCAAGGTAAAACTGGGTGTTAATGTTTATAGGGAAGGAAATTTCTTGGAAATGTAACGCACGCAGCAGATCTCTGTTATTAAATAAAGGGCATGCAAAGAACATATGGTCTAGAGTACCCTCGTCCAGTCCACAATCACAGATTGAGGTTTCTTTTATTTTTAATTTTTTGAGGTGGACTGCAATGCAGCAATGTCCTAATCTAATTCAGCATATTATTGTTGTGCTTCTTTTAGGTAGCTCGCTCTTGAAAAACCATGACTTACAAGGGATATCTGGTTGAATCCTAGCATAGTGTAAACCTTTTACTTCTTTTGATATCGCCCATAATATTGACCATCGTCGTTTTGAATATATCTTTGGTAGATTTGCTAAATCATAACCATAAATCTTAAATGGGACCTTATCCCCGCACACAATACCTTCCTTGGCCAGTTGGTAAAAAGGTCTTCTTAACCAGGCCATTAAATAATTTAATAAAAAAAAAACAATTTCGGCAACTTTCGGCGTAACGAGTGACAAGAGCGGACGCTTGCTGTATATTATTTACTAAAATTAGTGCATTTATCTTGTTTAATGAGCGGGAGTGGTGGTTTCTTGGACATAAAAGTTGTGTTAACGTGCTATAGTAAACGACAATGTTATATATGCAGTGAAATGCTATTTTCTCTCTTGCCGCGAAAAGTCCACTAAAAACCTCAGTATAAGAATCACCATTATACTAAGGGCAAGGCCCAGGACCTAAGACTGAGGACACGACATCGACAAAGACAAGACAGGACTCATTCGAAGATAAAAAAAATAAGATTGGCTAAAAGGTCTTTATAACCAAAAAAACTAACTAACTAACTATCTTCACGCTGTATCCCTGACGGGGTAGTCAGAGAGGACAGATCGCCAGGCTTCGCGATGCATGCATACTTCTTTCGCTTCTTCGAGATTCATCAATCGCTTCATACACGCACGTCTGGGTATCCGAGTACTTTTGACCTTTCCGTTTTTGAGCAATCTGCTCACGTGGTCTTCATATGTAAATCTCGGCCTTCCCTGACTCCTTCTACCCTCTACTTTTGAACAATATATATTCTTCGTCAATCGTTCCTCACTCATTCGTTGGACGTGTCCAAACCAACGGAGCACGCCCTTTTCCAGCTTAACGCTGACACTTTCATTCAAACCTGCCATATTGCGTATCACTTCGTTACGTATTCGGTCGGCCAAGGTAACGCCGCACAATTTTCGAAGTGATCGCATCTCCACAGCATTCAATTTACTTTCATGCAAATTTACTTTTATTTTCTTTATAACCAGGCCATAAAATAATTATAAAAAAGAAACAATTTATTTATTTACTTTTCATTGGCGAGGGGAGTTGCTGCTCTATAAAAAGCAGTCTACAAAAATATTGATTAACGAGGTTAAAATCCTATTATCATAATAGTCTCCAAGTGTTCAACATTTCTTTCTTGCCGACTCTCTAGAATTGTTATAATGAATGCTATACATGACGAAAACTATTCTCAAATGAAACGTTATCGGAAGAAATATAAGTTTATTAAAATGCAAATCAAAAGCCTTATTTTAGTAAGTGACCAAAATTTGTAAATTATAACACTTGATTACTAATCTGTCCCAAGGAGTATGGTGTAATTAACTATTTTTATTTAAGGACTGGACTTTCGCTATAGATTTTTATGTAGCTTTCTATGTAGATTTGGCACTAACTTAAAAACACCACTGTTCAGAGCAATTTGGATTTGGGAAGAGGAATAATCGGAGCAATTTTCTGGCTCACTTCTTGAAGAGTTGTATTTCTCTTAAGAATAGCGATAGAACCTTACTATGAAAATTACAGACACTATTACTGAACCATGTCTATGACTTGCTCTCAGGTTTGACTATTTTCCAACCTGAAAAAGCTGGTTTCCAAATAACCTATTATTGTAGAAGACAAACATGCTGCAGGTTAAATAGGCAAATTAAGAGTATAATCTATCTGGTTTTGTTTTCTTTAGAACTAGGGTATGTTGCAATCTGTACAGCAGTGTCAAATTGACTATTAGCATATCAAAGTGTTGAAGAACCTGAACAAGAATGCTACAACATCCATCTGAATACAGAACCAGAATTCCTGACCCATCCAACTCCATAGTGATCCATTTCTCCAAAACACATTGCTTTTATAACTGACGATCCTTGGCTCATGTCTAGCAGTGGGTGTCAATCAACTGAGATGATAATATTTTCTGATTTCTTGTTATAGTTGTAGAAAGTAATTAGAACAATAATGTTACCTAAATCACTTTTAATTAACAAATGTATGTAATGTATTATATTTGTGTCTTGTATTTTAGGAAAACGCTGCGCTTTGTGATGAAGTGGCAAGAGTTCAAGAAAGCATTTTGATAGTAAAAGATGAAAGAAGATTTTTACTCCATAAGCTTATAGAATATGAAAATGACAGCGAGCAGTCATACTATCCTGTGATAAATTCAAATGGCTCTAGAACAAAGATTAGGAAACGCCAAAGTTGTGATGATACTAGATAACACATTGGCCCTACTGTTTTCTATATGTTCACTAGATTTCACCCTGCAGCTTTGCCCATGACATAATTCAAACCCCCTTGGCACCAATTTAATTTTACAATAACGTATGAAATTTTTCCTAATGTTTAATTTATGATTACTGCTCCACTAACCTGTAAAGTAGTGTTATATTATGTTAAAATTATGTTTAACACATTTATCAAGTATACCTATACTTGATAAATGTGTTAAACATAATTTTTCAACCAAACAACTTTCAAGGATCCAGATCATTGGCAAACCACAAAGTGCTTCTTAGGGTTTACTTTCCATTGTAAATGTTAGAACAATAAATAAATAAATGATGTATATTAAAAATGTGTACTATTAAATTTGTAATATTTCTATTGTTTATTTAAACTTAAATGTAATGCTTTAAGTTATCTGCAAGTATGTTATGAACTCATGAAGACTCGATCATGGAAGTGTTTCCTGGCTTGGCAGCATTGTAGACTATGTCCAATAGCAAATGATATTCCAAAATAAATGGAATTTCGCAGGTAGTTATTGAATAAAAAAGTAAAATTACCTAAGGTTAAGATATAATAGTTTTAAATACAACTATGTTTCATTGCTGTCATCGTCATCATCATTATCATTTAAGAATGACAGTAAATTACGGTTTTTTTTATCATTTGATCGATTATTTGTGGATTTTGAATCATGTTTTCTTTTACTTGCCGGCTTAGAGGTCTCCTTAGGCATAAATATAACTCGTTTATTCAAATCTGCCTTTGTTTCTGATTCTTCTTTTTCAATTCTATTCTTTTCTATCTCAGCTTGTTCTGCAGTCAAATCTCCATCTTTCAAAACTACCACTTGCGGTTGTTCACTATCATCATCATTAACAAAGTCTCCTTCAGCATTCATGAGCTTATCAAATTTATGGTTTGTGTCATCGTACCCCGCTTGTTTTTTAAGAACTTTGAGAAACTCGGGATCTTCTGGTTTTATATAATTTACATTCCTTTTCCTATTCATAATTTTATTATACGCTACTTCTTTTCTAAAAACGGCCTCTAGGATGCACAGACTAACTAGGAGATACTACGTATTAGACAGCCATCTCTCGTACATTCATTTTACTACGTAGTGTAAAAAAAAAAGTCGTAAGCCAGAGACGTTTGACGTTTAATTTTGTTTTTTCCGTGCCTCATTCGCTGCCTACGGACTTCGCTTTATGCAGCCTATTCTAAAAATGTACATACGTACCCTAGCACATATATTTAAATACTTCTACTTCTTAGATATAATTAATTACACTGAATTAAATAAAACATACACACATACCCGAAGGGGTAGGCAGAGGCATACTATACGCCCACATGTCATCGTATGCATTTTTGTCCCATTTGACAGGTGGTGAGCCCATTGCCGTGTAATAATATAACTAGTAAATAAAACAATTTAATAATACATTGTTAATATTTATTACGTTTTTTCTCATATTTGCTTAAAGCTAACGATTGATAATACGGCAAAGTTCTTCCTCTCAAGCGCGACACATCAACACCTTTTAAAATTTTATTTATTACATTGCACCAATTAAATATGGAAAACTTTACAGAGATGTCGATGAAATACTCCAAGCAAAGAGACTCGTGTTCGGGACAATTCACTAGATTGAATGAATACCGGGAACAAATGCTTTCTTTAATATTTTTCTTAATATCTTTTTTGTGAGCATTTGTTCATTTGTTTCATGTTGAATTGTCCCAAAGAACCTCACGGTGTTTTCAGAGGGGTAATATAATTATTGCGATTTTTTACATTGTTTATACTCTCTGTGATTTATCCACTGGTGGGTAGTATCGTTAGGCAAACTTGTTAATTGGCTTTTACATAAATTACATGATGTTTTTTCAAAATATTTCCTTACTACCCATCCAGTAACATAAGCTCTTGAGTGAGTAGCGAGTCTTTCCCGTCTTGCCTGTTCTAAAACATTTCCAGTCTCCACAGAACTAACTTGATGACCCGACTGATCAGCATTTGAAACTGTTCTAACGTCTATTAAATTATCTTCAGTTTCTTCGAATAAAGATTTTAAAGAAATAATGGGATCAGCCGGGTCATCTTGACAATATTATAAGATGCACTGTGAAAATTTAGTACTCTGGTGATGGTGAGCGCTTTGAAAGTGTTGGTGAAATTGTGGCAGGTTGGGCTATTGTTTCTATAGTTATATGCCCGCACTTGGCCGAAAAAGTTTTCTATAGGGTCCGAGTTAAAATACCTTGGCCGCATTACCTTTATACTTAAAGTTTTAAAGAACTGCCACAATTTCATATAACTTTTGATCGTAATTATCAAATTTTTCAATGTTGGCACATATTTTTCTTTGCCAGAGGCATCAATGAAACGCAATTTTTCAATTTTCTTGATTGCCTCTGGCCAAAATTCGTGGTGTTTGCTTTGCTTCCACACTGCAGACCGCAGAGCTTTCCCTTTAGTTTGTTCATGATTTAGGCTTGCACCGTTTATGCAGTCAAAAACGTCATCGAAAAACGATACTGTTTCAGCAGTATTTTTTACTGTGTTGCTCACTGGAGTCCCATCAACATAGTGAGCTGAAACAATAATCATGAAATTCAGCCAGGTTATGTTCAGGTGGCGATAAGGCGTCTGTCGACATCTAAAATTAAAAAAGGTTCTAAGTATGTAAAATTTAGTAAGGAAGATGGTTTCATACTCACAGAATTGGGCAGTATAGGAAAGCGCTGCAGCCACTGTTTTGCTCAGGACTCGTACACAGTTCTTCACCTGCAAATAATGAATAGGAAATTTGTAAACAATGCTATGGTCAAAAAAATCTTTTCAACTTACACAACACCTGAATATTGAGCTCCCAATGCTAACAATATCTCAATGACAACAGCATTTTGCTAACTAGCTAATATTATAACAACTATCAATTTTATAAATTTGCTGAGTAACTCCTAGGCAAGTCGCAAACGTAGTGGCACTCACTTTTCTAGTTTTGTTATTTAGTTGTAGTTTCTAGACACATTTTCTTCACCACTTGCAACAAAAGAAAGTTTGATGAAAATAGAAATATTAGTAGACATACCTTCATTTTTTTATTTTTTCTGGGATGACATGCTCATCATTCAATTTGTGCAAAAGTCGGGATTCGATATGCTTGGAGTCAGTCTTGTAGATATCAACAATATCTTGCCATTTGGACACTTTGCCATCATGTTTTTAGTCAGGAAATTGTTTCTGATTCCTTTGATCAAGTGTGACGGATCATAAATTATGTACATTTTGCAGTCACCAATGACTATGGTATTGTCTGGAAAAATATGAATATTAATATTTGGTAAGTATGTATTTTAATTTTTTAATGGTATAGAATAATGATGAGGAATTAAAATAAAACTTATGCTGCATACAAACCTGGTTCCTCGTTTTGCATCAACATATTTCGTCTTGTGTCTCTTTTAGGCTATTGATTGCCGATTGAAATGCAGAGCCTTGGTCGCAGCCCAATACAATTGGTTTTAATCCAGTTTGTGAAACTGCTTCAACTACGTTTTTTATAATGGTCTTTAATTCAGCTCCAGCTGTAGCTCCTTCGCAGAAATAATAAGCAATTGGATGCTGCCATTTACAAATTGCTCCTCTGAGCATGAATACTAACACATGGTCAGCAAATTTATTTTTTCTTTCGTTTAGCTCTATAAAACCATTGATTTTGTCACCTTTTTGTTATACGACACACCAGTTCCCAATGCCATTTCATCGAATATTATAGAGCAATATTTTTTTTCCAATTTCCAAGAACTGACCTGAAAAAAAAAATGATAATTGTCGACTAGTAGTTTACATCGCTCAAACTCTGAATTTAAAAGAAAAAGGATAAAAAGAGAACAATAATAGTAAAAACTTACCTGTTTGGTCATGAGCTTGAATAACTTAGGATTAATTCCAGACTCGAGATCTAACTTTGATACTAACTTATTTAATGTTGTTGGCGATGGCAGTACAAATATATGATGTAAAAATCTATAGCACCTAGGACCCTGTTTCATAATTGCTAGTGAAATAAGCTTTTCGTCTAATGAAAATCTGCGACCTCGCTTATTCGTTTTGCACATTTTCATCTGCACGGCCAGAAACTTCTTCGCATATGGATTCATTTCTTGAGTCAGCTTATCAAAGGATTTATCCTTTGAAAACTTAAGGGCTCTTTTTGCACGGCTCAGCAAATTTGTTTCATGTTTAGCTTTTTTAAATTCTCTATAGATTTTCTTTGCAGTAGGTGTCAATTCCAAATATTTGTTGATGACTCTTTTCCTTAATAAAGTTTTTCCCACTGGTGCTGAGGCTTTGCTCGTTCTTAAAGATTCTGTAAAAAAGTGATGAATTATGTGTATTTTGCAGAATGATTCACATTCATAAATATTATAAATTTTCACTATTTAACTTTATACATACATACATATTATCATGCCTTTATCCCCGAAGGTTTAACTTTATATAACAATATATTTAATTCCAAAGCTTAACTTACCAGGAGAGGTTTCTACTGCAAGTGCTGCAGAAGTTGATGACTTTCCTGTGTTTGCTAATGTGCCGGATAGCACTTGAGCTATCCCTTATGACTGAATTTGGAGTGTCAACTAAAACAATAACTTAATGTCAGTAAAGGATGATTCAAACAAATAAAATACTTAACTAGGTAAATATGGATTTTTTAAGAAGAATTTAGACTGTATAGAATTTTTTTCACTGCACATGCATGCAAAGTATATCTTTACTGTACCTAGTATCCTAGTTAATAGAATATTCATTGATATTTGGAAAACCTACTTTCTTATAAAAAGATATTAATAAAATGAATCCCACAATTAAATGCATAGCTTACCCGGAGGGCTTTCAACCTCAAGTTCTGCTGAAGTTGATGGCTTTCGTGAGCTTGCAGATATGGATATGTTGACACTTGTGCGTTTCCTTGTGGCTGGATTTAAAGAGTCAACTAAAATGTCAACACCGCAGGCCCAAAATACATGACAATAATCATATTAATCAATAGAACTTACGTAAAGGTGGCGATTTATTTTTCGGGTAGTTGTGGTCTGTGTTTAGCCTTTCGGTAGCATAATTGTGCTCATGCTTGTGCGGGTCAACTCGTTCTAAAATAAAATGTTGAGTTTTCAAATCAAAATTATAGGTTTTTAATGTGTCATAGGCTTAGGTTGAGATGCAATAAAGTGGTTTGGAAATTTATTATAGGTTAGATGGAGGAGGTAGATTATCTTGTCACAAGTTGCTAAGATTCACAATACCTATATCTACTGGTAACAACACCTTAGTACAATATATTGGTGCATTTTACCTGAATTGTCCGGACTCCCTCGGGCAATCTCATCGGGCGTAAACAGACTTGGATAGGCATTATTAATCAGTCTTGAACTGGGCCCCAGGAACCTTTTTTCGAAATGATTTTGACAGACGAAGCGACGTTTTGGCGATGGCTGAAGCCCTAAGCGGATTAACCAGTGCCTACGCCTCCATTCATTTACAGGGAATTTATATAAAATAGCGTCCTTTCGCGTATTGCCACAGTTACTTGCACAGCATGTTTGCACCATGTTTTATAAGTGTCTTTTCGCACTATCACTGGTAATCAAATAGCGTCCAAGCGCGTAAATTAAATAAATAAACCAAAATACACTGAAAGAAACTAACAAAGCAGCGACGGAGGCGACGTGTTAATTTCACGGCACATTACTGATAAGCGGAGAGGACACTTGACTCGATCGACGCAAAACAATAATGGCGGCTTTTTGAAAGAGAGACACTACCCACACGCAGCTTGGTCATCGAAAGGGAAGGCACGGCGAAAGGGGGGCGAGGTAGCTGTCAAATGACTCCGGCTTCAAAATGGCGCTAGCGTGAATTTTCGCTCTATGAAGTTTATAGGCCGTGCTAGGATGTTTTCTTGTTGCTTGTTGCTCTTGTATTCTGCCTCTATTCCTTTTTTTTTTTAGTTGCTTCGCCCATCTTGGGCAGGCAAAGGAAACTTAGTCCATACAGCCTAGTCTTCAGTATTTATTTTTCTTGTTATTATGTTTTAGTCCTGTCTAGTCGTTTGTCGATGTCAAGTCCTCAGTCCTAGGTCCTAGTCCGTGCCCCAATAAGGCAGTGGATCCCTTATTGCAGCTCTCTTTGGAAATTTGGCACTAACACAAACAACACCGCTATTCTTTGCAATATATCACTTTCGTTCACTAATGCACTTTTCCGAACTCTTTATGTATAATATTCCACCATTATTAAACACAAAAACACGAATTTTACACTAGTTTTTGAAAATAATATACAACAAACGTGCGTCACCGCTCGCGTTGGCGCCAAACCTCCGCCTCTATTCCTTTCCTTTGATTGTTGTTGTTGTTAGTTGTCTTCGCCCATCTTGGGCAGGCAAAGAAACTTAGTCCAAACAGCCTAGTCTTCAGTACTTATAATTTTCTTGTTATTTAGTTTGTCATATCTAGTCGTTTGTCGATGTCAAGTCCTCAGTCCTAGTCCGTGCCCCAATAAGTTCAAATTCAGTCTTCAGCGATGCGCGGTCGGAAACGGTCGCGCCTCACTAATGCAGTCTCGTAATTAATTACTAAACAATTCACGACACGCGCGACTCAAGAGTCGCTGCCCTACGCTCGCCGCGATGGCTACCAATAAGGCGATCATCGTGAACGAGCTGCTGGAATCGTCTGAGGGGCAGAAGCTCATCTATAAGCTGGCGCGCTCCAGGGTCAAAGCAGCACAGGATATATCCAAGTGTCGCCGTGTAAAAGACCCTGAGGGCAACCTGTTAAGCGAAGACCTCGCGATAAAGGAGAGATGACGCTCGTACTTCCACGAGCCGCTTAACAAACAGCACAAAGAGGTGCAGCCTCCGGACCTCCCTCCGAATCAGGGACTAGTGCCACCGGTAACGCCTGGAGAAGTCCTAACTGCGCTTCGCCGCATGAAGAATCGGAAAGCTGTCGGACCCGATGGAGTCCCCATCGAAGCCTGGAAGGCGATGGGTCCTCGCGGTGTATCTCAGTAAACCTTTTTAACCGCATACTCCTCAGCGGGCAGATCCCAAACCAATGGAGACTGAGTATTATTACTCCAGTCTTCAAAGGTAAGGGGTCAGTGCAGGAGTGCGGTAGCTACCGCGAACACACACCATGAAGATCTTCGAGAGGATTATAGACTCTCGAATCCGGCAGGAGTGTACCCTCTCGGAGTGTCAATATGGGTTTCGCCCTGGTTATGGGACCACGGACCCTGTTTTTGCCCTGAGGGTTGTCGCAGAGAAATACAGGTCGAAGAACACGCCTCTGCACTGTTTGTTTCTAGACATGCAGGAGGCCTTCGACTGTGTTCCTCGTGCGATGATCTGGTGGGCACTGCGGTCCAAAGGGGTTCCAGAGGTCTATATTGACACAATCCGGGACATGTACTGTGACTCCGATTCAATGGTTCGGACTGCTGTTGGCGACACGAAACCCTTCCCCATCACCGTCGGGGTACACCAGGGTTCGGTCCTTAGTCCGCTTCTGTTCAGTGTAATATTAGACGAATTGTCGGAAAGCATCAGAAACCCGCATGAGCAGCCACCATGGTTGCTCATGTATGCTGACGATATTGTGCTGGCAGACGCGGACAGGGGCAGATTGGTGCGACGTGCAAAGGCGTGGAAGGAGACGCTTGAGAACGGCGGTCTGAAACTAAATGTGGCGAAGACCGAGTACTTGGCACTAAACTCGACAGATCCCACATCCGTCCGCATAGGCGGTGATTTGGTCGAGCGCACGGACCAGGTTAAATACCTGGGATCTGTTTTTCACACGTCCAGTGACATCGATTGCGATGTCAAGTCACGCATTGCTGCCGCCTGGGCCAAATGGCGGGAGATGACCGGTGTCATTTGTGACCCTAAAATGCCGACCCGGTTGAAGGGACAGGTCTACAAAACCATTATTAGACCTGTCCTTTTACATGGCAGTGAGACGTGGCCGATATTCGAGCGACACAAGCAGGAGCTGCGTGTCACGGTAATGAAGATGCTGCGGTGGATGTGTGGGGTCACGCGGATGGACCGCGTGAGAAACTCTCGCATCCGCGGCAGCCTTCACGTCCGTGACATTGCAGACAAGTTGCAAGATTGTCGCCTTCGTTGGTATGGTCACGTCTTGCGGCAACCGCCGGACTACGTAGGTAACAAATGTCTGGCCATGTCAGCCCCGCCGGGTCCCGGTAAGAGGGGAAGACCCAAGAAGTGCTGGCTTGACGTCGTAAGGGATGACATGCGTGCAAATGGTCTCACTACAGGGGATGCCGAAGACCGTGCGAAGTGGAGGAGAAAATGTAGGAAAGCGGACCCCGGGCGTCGCGAGACGCAACTGGGACAGACGCTCGGATGATTATGATCGTGAACGAGCTGCTGGCATTCATCCAGAATGCAATTGATACCATCGTCGCGGACTTTTTTGTAGATGTCACAATATTGCTTGCTAAACTAATATTGTGCAGATTAATGTGGCGGCATATTTATGTAACGATAAAACAATTCTTGCAGTAAGTTCTACATAACTGTTTAACTCATGCCCTTCGCTCATCTCAATTTTTTAAACATCCGACCCTTTTGGAAAATATGGACAAAATATTTCATACCACGCTTTCCAAAATTTTGAATGCAGATTTGGACGACCGAGCGTGGCTCCAAGCGTCTTTACCAATACGCTGGGGTGGCCTCGGTGTTCGTAACATCTCTGATATAAGTTTACCTGCATTTTTGTCTTCAGTACATGGCACTGATGAATTGACCAGGAAAATTTTAATTCCTACACTGGTCAATTCTAAAGTGCCAGGCAAGATTGAAGCAATAAATGTTTGGAAACTTAAGTGCCCAGATACTGTTTTGCCGACCAACCCTTGCTCCCAGAGGCAGTGGGATAGGCCGCTCTGCAACGAGGTTAGAAAACATTTATTGAACACGTGTTCGAATGTTGCAGAACGTGCTCGCCTATTGGCTGTGGGAGAATGGGAGTCAGGTGTTTGGCTTCAGGCTCTTCCGTCGCCCAACATAGGTACTATGTTGGACGACACTACATTCAGAATTGCTGTCTGTCTTCGTTTATGTGCTCCCTGCGTTTCTCCGCATTGCTGTCAATGTGGTGAAGTAGTCGACAGCCTTGGGCATCACGGTCTCTCATGCAGCAGGAGTGCAGGTCGCAGGTCACGTCATGCGTACCTTAATGACATTATCCGGGCTCTTGTCACCGCCGGTGTTCCAGCCGTTCTAGAACCTAATGGTTTGGCGCGTGACGATGGCAAGAGGCCGGACGGTATGTCATTGGTGCCATGGAAGATGGGAAAGCCTTTAGTTTGGGATGCAACTTGTGTTGACACCCTGGCTTCTTCTCATCTTCTTAGCACGGCGAGTTGCGCTTGTGCTGCTGCTGCATCCGCCGAGACTCTCAAGCGGCGCAAATATAATAATTTAATAGGTAATTATATTTTTGAGCCGTTTGGGGTCGAGACACTGGGCTCGTGGGGCCCAAGTGCTCGTTCACTGTATAGTGATATCGCAAAGCGACTGGTCGATTCTTCTCGTGACCATAGGGCTGGCCTCTTTCTCGCTCAGAGAATAAGCATTGCCATACAACGTGGCAATGCGGCCAGCCTTATGGGAACCTTACCGGCTTATTTTGATGGGGAGGAATTCTTCGACACCTAGTCGGGGCATCATTGTCAGTCTTGTAATATTCCCACCACCCGCCCCCTTCTTTTTGTATTGTTTTCTGTAAATATGTTCAAATAAATAATTGTAATACTAGTTTATTGACTGAATGATCACAGACAAGACAAAAACATAAAACCCGGTTTACACATTTCCATAAAAGCTCGGTATACACAATCTTATACTACTAATATGTAAACACTCCTTCCTTCTTAATTTGATAACACAGAGATGAACAAAACAATATTACAAATCGAGTCTTTCGACTGGCTTCCGGGTTCGGGTATTCCTACGCAAATTAGTATCAGATTGACTTACCCTGGGGGAGCACACTGTAGTTGATACAGGTTGCATGTTCATAATAGGAATCGACTCCCCACAAGGCTCTTCAAATTGCATTTCAGATATATTTACACTAATGTCGGGTTTGTCACAATCCATTCTATCATTTGACAGCTGAGGGTCTGTTATCATGGAACTGGAGGAATCGGTAGAGCCATGTGGCAAGCACTGAGTTATATTCCTTGTGAGCATACCCTTATTTGTTGACACATCATACATTACATTACCAACAGGGCGTTCAATAGTGCCCTCTATCCATTTCTTTGACTTATCATAACATGCCACCAGTACTTTGTCACCAGGCAAATACTGGTTTATTGGCTGTTTATTGATAGTTTGGCGTGGAACAATAACATCTTTCTTTATCTATGACAATCTAGTCCGCAACTGCCTTCCCAACATTAACTCACATGGTGCCTTACCTGTTGTAGCATGTGGTGCCGTACGATATGCCAATAGCCACTGTTGTATACTAAAGTCCAAGTTATATTTATCAAATTTATGGGCAATCATAGCCCTTTTAAATGACTGAACACCCCTTTCTGCTAAGCCATAGCTGGCTGGGTTATAAGGAGCAGTAAAAATATGTCTTATATTATTATTTTTACAAAACAGCATAAATTTTTCAGATGTCCATTGTGAACCATTATCGGTAACCAACTGCTCTGGCAGGCCAAAACGAGAGAAAATACTACGCAAGGACTTAATTGTAACATTAGAAGTTGTGACATTAATTTTTACAACTTCTGGCCATTTAGAGCATGCATCTACTACAATTAACCACATGTGACCTAAAAATGGCCCAGCAAAATCTGCATGGATCCTTTTCCATGGAACCTCAGGCCATTCCCATGTATGAATTGGTTTTGATGGTGGTAAGTTCCTATTTTGAATGCAACCCTCACAATTTATGGTAATTTGTTTTATATCCCGAGTCATATTGGGCCACCAAAATAAACTATTAGCTAAGGC
This sequence comes from Thumatha senex, assembly GCA_948477245.1. Lineage (NCBI taxonomy): Eukaryota > Metazoa > Arthropoda > Insecta > Lepidoptera > Erebidae > Thumatha > Thumatha senex. Next base: position 14,183,485 of record OX419731.1, on the reverse strand, counting down.
TTGCATTTTATTAATGCCCAAATGACCAGTGTGTAACTCTGATAATACTCTTTTTCTTAGAACCTCTGGTATTACAACTCTATCTCTCCATATAACACAATCTTTAACAATACATAATTCAGTTTCTTTTCCTTTATAACTACTTAAATTCTCATCTACTACCTTAGGCCAGCCTTTTGATATATAAGTATGATTCTTACCCAAAGTATTATCCTTAAGGCTTCGCTACTTGGCTGCTGCCGAACATTTTTGCGAATCTATAGCTATGCTAACATCGGCACACCAGGAGTGATTTCAGTCCCTACGGGTATTTCTTAATACCCGTAGGTAGATTGTGAGTGGATATTAGTAGTCATAGTAGGGTGTCTCTACTATTTGCAATTCAAAAACCTCGACTTATATTTACCCATTTTTACTATTTAGTCATTTTAGTCCAAAAGTATTTACTTTTTCACTTTGTTACATGAGTCGAAGTTTACCGATATACCTACATATATATTTACTAGTTGATGCCCGCAGCTCCACTCGCGTGGAGAAGCTTTCCCGTTTTCCACAGGAACTTGTTCCCAAGATAAAATCATGCGTTATTCTGATGCATAAGCTATATTATTCCGGGTCGGAGCAAATATTTGTGTGATCCACAAATGTGTTTCGGAGTTTGTGTTTCCTATGTATAATATGTATGTATTTAGAAATATATAAGTATGTTTATCAGTTATCTAGATCCCATAATACAAGCTAATATTAGCTTACTTTGGGCTAGATGGCGCTGTGCGAAAAGTGTCCCACAATATTTATATTAATTTATTCTAAATGAGAAAGAGTAACAAACCTAAATCTATACATTCTTTCAAAGTTTCGCATTCATAATATTAGTAAGAAGTATATCTGTGACTTAATTGTTTTTTTATATAACAACAGGATTTCAATAAATTAAATCGATTTAAAAATATTTATAAAAAATTATAAATATTTTAAGGAAAACCTTATCCTAAAATTGATATGAACATGTGGCCACCACGACTCTCCACGGCACGGCGCCGACATGGCTGGTATCGGGGCTTTTTTATATAAAAAAGATTTATAACTTTAAAACCCTTTTCTTTAGAACAATAGATATTTTGGCGGCCACTATTTTTTTTTACAATTTTTTTTGTTGAAAAGTTCGTATGTCTTTGTTACAAATCAGGTAGATTTTTTTTAAAAGGTGCCGCCCTATAGTGTTGTCATGCGTTTGTTACAACAAACAAAGCTTTATATTGTTATCTAATAAAAAAATGTTTAAGTTTATGTTATTATCACTGATGAAGTCCATCCCCGGTGCGTCTTTGTCCCAAAAAGACACACACGCTGCTTGTATGTCCAAATCACACACCGTTTGCGGAAATACGCAAACGCGATAAATAAAGAAAATGCATATGGTACGGGATCCAGCAGTGAATGAGTTAAGTTGTAACTTGGCTGCCTCTGTGGCGCGGTGGGAGTATATCCGACTGCTACGCAAGAGGTCCCGGGTCAGAACAAATATTTGTGTGATTCACAAATGTGTGTTTCCTATGTATAATATGTATGTATTTAGAAATATATAAGTATGTTTATCAGTTATCTAGATACAAACAAGCTAATATTAGCTTAATTTGGGCTAGATGGCGCTGTGTGAAAAATGCCACAATATTTATTTATATTTATTTAACTTGTACCTAAAACAAAAATAAAATTCCATAACTTAAATTCTAATCATGAAGCGCTCGTGGCCCCGCGGTCTCAGTGTTCGGTAAACGATCACTGAGGTACGCAACTTTCACTATGGCTGGTCGTCGGATGGGTGACCACTTTGTGGCATTTACATTTGCGAGCGTTTCCGTGCTTCGGAAGGCACGTTAAGCCGTTGGTCCCGGTTGCCAGTAAAATGGCGGTCGTTAAGCCTGGTTGAAGGCCTTGTAGGCGGCTTAAAAAATTTCAACAGCAGGTAGCCACAACCTGCGTCTGTCTATTTCAACACGGCAATGGGCTCACCACCTATTACGTGGGACAGGAATCCACACGGTGAAAAGTGGGCATATAATATGCCTCTGCCACCCCTTCGGGGATAAGGCGTGATGGATATTTATTTAATATTTAATCTGCTATTTTTTTACTGAGTCTAAATATTGTGACGAACGTCACTCTCTTTACAACTATTTCTATTCGGGAATTAGGTACTGAAACATTATTTTCTCGCATTTTCGTCGATTATCTTTGCCTAACATTAATAAGTGTAGGTAATATTTTTCGTTTTTAACTAATTATTAACTAAATATGAGATAAATATACTATCAACAACTCGTATAATGAGGTCTTTGAAACTAATGTCAAATAATTAGTAGACTACCGTTTGCCAAACTATTGGAAAGACACCGAGACGTCATTGATTAGTAGAATACAGATTTGTATGAGTGGCAGTCTAATGACAAGTCAGCGAGAAGCCATTGGTCTTAAATAGTTAGCGGACTACGAAAAGTGCAAAACTGTGCCATTGTCAGGCCATCGACACTCTATTGATACACTATTGAAATAGCAGACTTCGGGCCCTGGGCCTCAATTCTACTAATTTACGTTAAAGAACAAGCCATGGTCATTACATCGCCACTCAATTGACATGCCATTGACATTGAGCAAAAATCGGTAATCTGCTAACGTAAAAACACGGTGGCAGCAAAATGTCGATAAAGTGGCAATGGAATGACAATGGCTCAACAGTGACGCTGGCCTATGAATAAGGAAACTAATGGAAATGTTTCAAAATTAGCTATGTATACCTTTAGAAAACGAAAAAATATACATAAGTGCGTCTTTGTCTGATGTATGCAATAAAAACAGTACAACTCTATATAAACCAGTGCGCAGTATTGGCAACAATTTTTGTGACGTCAGACGTGTGCCGTGTCCGCCATATTGTGACGCTGTTTATGTTGTGTAAACTGTGTCTTCGCTGTTGAAAATAAATCTTAGTTTTGAAGATATTCGTAAAATACTTTAGAATGCCTAATAAGTGCAGTTTAATAAATTGTTGTGCAACAATAAGCCGAAATCGGCCAAATTTAACATTTCACCGGTAAGCTATTTATCTTTATTTAATATGTTTGTTTTTAGACTTGTAATTTTGTAGACAGTTAAAAACAAATAATATCATTAAAAAGCATTTTCGTTTTATTTGTTTATTATATTTGTTTTGACTGTAGTGATGTTCTTGTTATATCAAACGATTTATAGAAATTGTTTGTTGCGATATTGACCATGGTATCAAATATATTGATTCAATATCGCAAATGCACGAAACATCGCTTCTTCCAGTTTATTTATCCATGTTTAATTCAAACACTCTTTATTTAAAGCAGTAACTACTTATAAAAATATCCTCCAAATTTAACACATGGAATCAATATATCAAAAAATGAAAACTGATCTTATTCGTTAATATATTATAAGTATTTTTTTGTTATCAGACTGCCACGAAGTGAACACAAAAAAAGAATTTGGTTGGAGGCCATCGGCAAAGAAAATTTAAGAACAAATTGTAAAAATATTTACATATGTTCTTTGCATTTTAACGAAAACTCATTTAACAGAACACTGGATGTTATAAGATTAAAAGATGATGCTGTACCATCTATATTTATACAGGTGATAATAACATTACATGACAATTAATTTAACCCTATTTAAAGCCGGAATGTATAAAATTCTATTCATTTTTGAATGTTTTTCAATTCTATAATTTTTTCATTTTCAGCAACCTTCAGTCCTACAGCAATCAGCTCTGACTGTTATAAATGATAATGTGAATGCAGCTAACCAACACCTTGAATTAGTGAGTTATAAATATACCGAACTATTCATTACTTTTGATTATACGTTTTCACTTCTCAGTACTACATAAGTGCTTAGTCAGTAGGTAGTAATACTGCCTTCTATGGTAGAGGAGGTTGCTAGTTTGTGATCAGTATATTATTATGTTTAATATTAATAATTAAAATTAGTTCTGTTCAGATTTTACTATACCAGTACTCTGTTTCAATCATTATTATTTATGTACAATGTACGTCTGTTTTCAGCAACCTTCAATGCTACAGCAATCGGCTCCTGCACCAACAGATGATGATTCCATTGCAAACAGCCAACATAACATTGAATTAGTAAGTGTAAAGCTTATTTATAAAATCCTTATAAAGTATTTAACAAAGACTGTGAATGAATGATTGGTTCATTGTTATGGCAGGAATGTTACCTTATAATTTTTTTTGATTCCCCGCGGACGTAGTGTTCTGTAAACGATCACTGCGTTAAGCAACTTTCACTATAGCTGGTCCTCGGATGGGTGACTACTTTGTGGCATTTATATTTGCGAGCGTTTCCGTGCTTCGAAAGGCACGTTAAGCCGTTGGTCCCGGTTGCCAGTAACATGGCAGTCGTTAAGCCAGTTGAATGCCTTATGGGCGGCTTGAAAAATGTCAACAGCATGTCGCCACAACACCTGTCCATTTCATACGTGGGACAAAAAGCAAAGCATACGGTGAAACGTAGGCGTATTGTACGCCTCTGCCTACCCCTTCGGGGATAAAGGCGTGAAAGTATGTTATGTTTATGTTATATAATTTTTTTATGTAAAACGTTACTTTTTTTATAACTAAATATGGATCTCTATTGAATGGATAGATTGAATTACTAAATTTAATCTTTCTGTTTCTACTAATTCACTAAATGTATTAAAGACTTAAAATAAAAACTTAAATAGTTTTTTTTTTTTCTTTTCAGGATCAAGCGCTTAAGGAATTGAAACGGTTACATGATAAAGTTTCTGACCAGAAGAAAAAAATAAAATGTTTGAATGAAACTGTCCGTCGGCAAAAGATACAAATAGCAACTTTTAAAGAAGTGATTAAGGCGCTGAAAGAAAATAATCTTGTATCCCATGAAAACTGCATACTTTTAGAACAGTGTGCAGGGCCAAAATACTTAATTCTTAGACAAATTAGTAAATCCAAAGGCTTACATGTAGAACGGCAGTATTCTGAAGAAGTGAGAAAATTTGCTTTGACATTGAATTTTTTGTCTCCCAAAGCATATGATTTTGTGCGTAATTCATATGATTTGTGTTTACCTCATCCGCGTACGTTATGCAAATGGTACGAGCACGTTACCACCGAGCCCGGATTTTGCAAAGAGGCCTTTGAGACTCTTAAAGCAAAAGTAGACTCTACTAAGGAGCCAGTCATTTGCGCACTGATTCTCGACGAAATGTCCATAAGGAAATCTCTTTGTTGGGATCCTCGATCACAAAAATATTATGGTCGCGTTAACACTGGAATCGACATCGAAAGTGATTCTGTCGAAGTGGCTAGTCAAAGTCTGGTTTTTTTAATTAATTGTATTAATGGGAAGTGGAAATTACCTGTAGCATATTTTTTAATAACCAGCATGAGCGGTGAACAAAAAGCTACACTCTTGCAAATATGTTTGCAAAAATGTAAAGAAGTTGGGGTGAAAATCATCAGTGTTACTTGTGATGGACCTGCTGCCAACTTTAGCATGTTTAACCAACTCGGATGTAACTTAATGCAAGACAATGGTCGTACGTACTTTGAAATCGATGATGATTATGTTCATTGTTTTATCGATCCCTGTCATGCCGTAAAACTGATCCGTAATACCTTCGGAGAACTTAAATTGTTTATTGATATTTTTGGGCGTAAAATAGATTTCTGCCTATTAGAACGGCTATTAGAATTGCAGGAAAGCGAGGGGTTGCACATGGGTACGAAAATTACAAAAGCTCATGTGTATTTTGCTAAGCAAAAAATGAAAGTTCGTTTGGCAACGCAAATGCTCAGTAGATCTGTAGCAGATGCGTTAGAACTCTGCAGCAACGAATTAAAATTGGATGGTTTTCGTGACTGTGAAGGAACCATACAATTTTTACGTCTTATAAACGACGTGTTCGATGTTTTGAACAGCTGCTCAATTAGACCACCAGGTTGGAAAAAAGCTATGTGCCCCGAAAATATTGGACTAGTTCAGGCTCTTTTTGAAGGGGCAATCAATTACGTGAACGCATTAAAGTTTCCTTCGGGACTTTTCGTTGTGGAGTCAAAACGGAAAACGGGATTTATTGGACTCATAATAGATATGAAAAGTGCTTTAGATGTCTATCACCACTTAGTCACACAGACAAAAATGTTAAAATATTTTCCTGTATATAAAGTAAGCCAGGATCATGTCGAGTTATTCTTTTCATCAATTAGAGCCCGTGGTGGATTCAATAATAATCCGAACGCTATTCAATTTAGAGCTGCGTTTAAACGTCTCTTGATAAGAGCGGAGATACGCGATGGTGGGGTAGGTAATTGTATTCCTCTTGAACAGGTTAATATTTTAACGTGTTCCAGTAGAACTGATCCTGTTGCAGTGATCAACGATTTGACAGATAAAAAGTCTTATAGATGTGCCAGAGGATGACAGCAGTTTATTTGAGGAATACCTAGACTGTCTTAACAATAATGTCACAAAATATTCTGAAAGTGTTGTGACGTACATCGCAGGCTTTGTAGCCAGAAAATTATCCCGCAATATAAAATGTGCAATTTGTACTTCAATGTTTACTTAACGGCGCGATTAAATCACAATCATTGATTTCATGTAAAACTAGAGGTGGCCTCGTATATCCATCTGAAGATGTTGAGGATCTGTGCAAAAAGACAGAGAAAATTTTGAAATCCGAAATTTTGAAAAATATTATTTGTATATTTTTTCATTTCTCATTGAATATTATGGAGATAACAATCAACGGTTTGAGTCACATTCTAGCGAGCATGATGCCAATCATAAATATTTTCTAATGAAAAGTGTGATTAAAACATATATTGATGTTAGATTTAAATATTTTGGGAAAAAATATACGGAAAAAATTTCGTTTAGAAATTACTTAAACAAAATAGTTCTTTTCAGAAATGAATAATGTAAATAAATGATTTCAGAATGTACGAATATTCTTTTTATTTCAACAGTACCCCAAATAATGATTTATAATTTTAAACTAAATCAATAGCCTTATAAATGTCTCCATTGCACGGGCACTGGCAAACCCTACTAGCGCTATCGATTATAAACTACGATCATTGCGTTCACTCAATGTAGTTGGGAGATGTCACTAGTCTTAGAACCTTTAACTTAAATATACCTATTTGTGATAAATATTGATGTGTTTTACTAAAACCCAAGTACGCCCCTAATTTCTAACACGTGCAACTATCGTTCAGTGAGCGCGCTGCGGTTGATTTATATAGAAAACGATTCCTGTGCAACTAAGGCATTTGCGGGGTCATGCGATAAAAAAATTGCATATAAATAGTTTTGAAACTATCGCAAGTGTGGGCGCACATGCAATTATTTATACTTTCTTGAGGTGATCACAACTATCGCACTGCAATCAATTGAAAGTGTGTTCTAGCTCTTAAGTTTCATATAGGTAATTGTATCGATAAGCGGTATCAACTTTGTGGTGTAAGTACAACACTAAGCCGCCATGTTTAGCTGCGTAGGTATGCACGTTGTTTTTTGTAGGTATGACAGTTCCATTTAGTTTCCTTTATGGAGGGTAGAGGTAAGGAGGACTATCTCTGTGTATGAAAAAGTGTCCGTCGAAATGCGTAAAATTAGGGTGGCGCTACAATCGCATCAGTGTAAATTTTAAAAACCACGCCAAAAGTTATTAGAGTAAGATAGAAAAATAAACAAGGAAAGAACAACTTCCGCTTCGTTTCGGCGCACTTTTTTGAAATAAGCATAAAGTAAGAAACAATGGTATATAATTAAAGTATTGTGTATTATTTTTCAACGCTTATTTAGTCAATATTAAATAAATTTATTTACTCAGCACACTTCAATCTGTCTACAACTGCTACATTCATACCGTACACTGCTGCTACATTCATACCGTACACTGCTGCTACGCCAGCGCCATTCTGGAAGGTTTTTGAACTGTTACTTACAGCTTACAGCTGGACACTTTTTCAACTTGTCCCCCATATAAGATAGTCCTCCTTACCTCTACCCTCCATAGTTTCCTTATTCAGAGGCGCTGGCAACCACATTGCCATTTCGTGAAAATCAAATACCCAGTTTTCTTATATAATCAATATGCATTATGTTTTCTATAATTTTGAGCCAGAGAATTGTTCAATTTATAAAAACGTATTATATTTAATGATAGAAGTGTATAAATGTGGCTACTAAAACAAATTAAGCATAATTAAACTTTAAAAAAAGGCTGTTTCTACGCGCCTGTGCTAGGTACATGAAAAAAAGTGATATTGACATTAATGGTACTTGCAAAAAAATTCCGAATTTCGACGCGGAAAACAAACAATTTATTCATATTTTATTAAATTAATAGTTCATGTAAAAGTTTGAATAAAGTTGTAACTTTATAAGAAATAGTAAGTACATAACACAGTTTGAAGAAAACTTTTGAGCACACTTTATCGTTTACTTTGAATCTTGAAAATACAAAGATTCAATTACTTTTTGCAGAAAAATGACAAGTGTGGGAGCACCCAGAGGTTTTAATATCGTTTATTAGGAACCCTATGGACCTGGCTATGAGATGTTCTCTGTCCAAGGAAGAGTTTTGTCTGAAAGTAGTAGCTATTCATTGTAGCAAACTTGTTCAAAGTACATATTGGGTACCTTTCGACTAAAAGTGAGTGTATATTTAAAAAAATCTCCTGTCCATAGATCTCTAGTAGAACTAGTAGTAGATAGACTTCAGACAAGTTGAAACTGAGAACTCAATTAAGCAGATTTTTTTTTTATTTGTCCTTACTTAAAGGCTAGCAATAGCTATGAAGAGAAAAGTTTAAGTAGAGACTTACCTTACAATTTTACTGGGGACTAATTATTTATTTGTCTTTTATTGTCGGTTTTATAACTAAACAAATCCAAATTAAGTACTCAGAAACAAAAATCTAAGCTGACGGCAACGGGTATTAAACTTTTCAATCTTCATATTGATATTTGTGTTGAGGTGAAGTTTTATCAACGTTTTCAGGGCCCAAACTACCTGCAAGTCCTGTACCTACTGACTAATGGATGAGGCCATGGCAAAGAAAAGGCAAACTAAATAAAACCTTTAACCAATAAGTCTTGCCAGCATGGTATAGTAAGGTTATATACCTCCTAAATTATACAGTAGAACACCTAGCGATGGTGAAGATTGGGAGAGGCCTACATCCAGCAGTGAACTGTGCGACTACTGTTTTAAGTCAGCCAATATAAGCGTAAATGCACTGTAACTTCTCCACTGTAACGGGAGGGTTATATATTTAGTATTACTACATAAAATACTAAGGCATATATTATTATAGATATTTTTTAATAAATTATTGTATTTTACTTTCAGAGACAAAGAGCCAGGATAGTATTGCTTTCAGATTTAAACCCAAACTAATAAGAAAAAAGGCAAATTAACACTATAAGGTATAGTATAAATTTAAGACATTTCTCTCTTCCACGAGGAAAACAACATTTTCAATATTTTCATCATTGCTCGACTGATTTTTAGCTTTAAGAAAACATTTAAATATATTTGTAACATATAAATTCTATTAAATTATGTATTAATAAAGGTTTATTTCTAATAGACTGTTTTTATATTGTTCCTATTCCAACTTAGATGGCATGCGAAACATGTGTATGTGTGTAGGGTGTAAAGGGCCCCACCAATAATACTAGGGCCTAAGTGACACCCGCTAGCTGTGCACCAGCAGACCAACGCATGGGATGATGCAAGTGCCGCTATGTTAGGGGGTAAGATAGTGGTCACTTCCAATGATGCTTAACTAGCTAAGCTATAGCTGCTCATGTACTCAAAATAAGTACCTAAATACCAGTTTTAGGAATCCACTTAGAACGCAAGTCCCTGGAAATATGTTAAGATGAAGATATGTCACAAATATATCTGTGCTGAAGTGGGCTAGCTGATTCTGATGCATGAAGTACCTAAATATTTGTATAAAACACCCCAACCTAGCCTTTGGCCATACGTAGAGGGAAGGGTATTGTCTGGTTTTAGTCAATAGGAGTTGGGCCTAGCATTCATATAACTCATGAATGGTTTTACAAGTTACAAAAATGCTTTGTTCACATGTCTCACATCATAGCACTGGTTTTTGACCCATAGAGATAGTTTGGAGACCCTGCTGCATTAAATAACAGGAATATATCAGACATAAGCTGAAATACAAGAGAAGTGTACAGTTAAGTTGTAACTTGACTGCCTCTGTGGCGCGGTGAGAGTTCCGACTGCTACGCAAGAGGTCTCGGGTCGGAACAAATATTGTTTGTTCCACAAATGTGTGTTTCGGAGTTTGGGCGCTTACTAATTGTATAATATGTATGTATTTAGAAATATATAAGTATGTTTATCAGTTATCTAGATCCCATAACACAAGCTTACTTTGGGCTAGATGGCGCCGTGTGAAAAGTGCCCCACAATATTTTTTTATATTTCTTAACTTGTGCCTAAAACAAAAATGAAATTCCATAACTTAAATTGTAATCATGAAATATTTAATCTGCGAATTTTTTACTGAGTCTAAATATTGTGACGAACGTTACTCTCTTTACAACTATCTCTATTCGGGAATTAGGTACTGAAACATTATTTTCTCGCAGTTTCGTCGATTATCTTTGCCTAACATTAATAAGTGTAGGTAATATTTTTCGTTTTTAACTAATTATTAACTAAATATGAGATAAATATACCATCAACGATTTGTATAATAGCAGTGTCTGCTTGATGGTGGTTCAATGGCGGCATAATGACATATAATCATACCGAAGCCATCGTGAGGTCATTGAAACTAATGTCAAATAATTAGTAGACTACCGTTTGACAAACTATTGGAAAGACACCGAGACGTCATTGATTAGTAGAATACAGATTTGTATTAGTGGCAGGTTAATGACAAGTCAGTGAGAAGCCATTAGTCTTAAATAGTTAGCGGACTAAGAAAAGTGCAAAATTGTGCCACTGTCAGGCCATCGACACTCTATTGATACACTATTGAAATAGTAGACTTCGGGCCCTGGTATCCGTTTTTCCCACGTCCAGTGACATCGATTGCGATGTCAAGTCACGCATTGCTGCCGCGTGGGCCAAATGGCGGGAGATGACTGGTGTCATTTGTGACCCTAAAATGCCGATCCGGTTGAAAGGACAGGTCTACAAAACCATTATTAGACCTGTCCTTTTACATGGCAGTGAGACGTGACCGATATTGGAGCGACACAAGCAGGAGCTGCGTGTCACAGAAATGAAGATGCTGCGGTGGATGTGTGGAGTCACGCGGATGGACCGCGTGAGGAACTCTCGTGACATTGCAGACAAGTTGCAAGAGTGTCGCCTTCGTTGGTATGGTCACGTCTTGCGGCAACCGGGCCTGGCTACGTAGGTAACAAATGTCTGGCCATGTCAGCCCCGCCTGTTCCCGGTAACAGGGGAAGACCCAAGAAGTGCTCGCTTGACGTCGTAAGGGATGACATGCGTGCCAATGGTCTCACTACAGGGGATGCCGACGACCGTGCGAAGTGGAGGAGAAAATGTAGGAAAGCGGACCCCGGGCGTCGCGAGACGCAACTGGGACAGACGCTCGGATGATGATGATGGACCACGTGAGCAGATTGCTCAAAAACGGAAAGGTCAAAAGTACTCGGATACCCAGACGTGCGTGTATGAAGCGATTGATGAAAACACTTGTACTGTTCCACTTATTTATTACTTAAACCTGACCGGTTTCGCCTTACGGCAATTTCAAAGGTTAGCACATATTGTATGTATTTCGGATGTCATTGAGTAATATGATAAGTTACAACAACAATGGTTTCACTGAGGTTAAACAAGGAAGTCATGATACCACGTTATAATTTTTCCCCAAAATTAGGGAGAATCTAAGAAATGAAGTTATACATTTAAACATTAATTAAATATTACAATAAAATTTCATCATAAATAATGTCAATAAATATAAATAGAAATAAATGTCATGAGGTAATTACGTTTGTCAATACTATGTCAGAATATAAACTATTATAAATTACAATTTACATATACCAAAGTAATTCGAATTTTTTTTTTTTGTTTATCGGGGAATGCATTTACGCACCGTCATCCCTGCTGCGGGGGCAGCAGGAACGGTGTGTCCCGGCCTGTGAGAGAGGGCCGTCCTACCCACTAAACCCCGCGGTGTTCCGCCTCACCTTAAAACCGACTCGCAGGGTAGGCCTGAGGTTAAATCACTGCGAGCCGGCAAGGGGCACCCCAGAACGGAGGGGTCCGTCTCGGGGCGGTCGATAAGCGACCACCCCGGAGCTCCCTAAGGAGCTGAAGAACTAGCCCGCACCTCCACCGCTCTCGAGCGCTCCTCTGTAAGCAGAGGAGGTGAGAGCGGCCGGTACGGGCGTGCGCAAAAAAGTGGGCACCCCCTGGAACACAGAAAGGGTGCCCGTCGCCAAGTGGCCAGTTGGGCGGGGTCCCCCGACCTTCCGCCCACGGCCAGACACTATTCGGGGGCGCGCATGTATTGAGCACGTCGACGCCCCCGAACAGGACGGCGGGGCGGGAGCGTCTGTCCCGTACGCTCCCGCACCCGCAACTCCTCACGTTTCACCGCCATCACCTCGCTAGCAAACGAGGCGACGGCGGCCCAACACTGTTGGCTGCCGACCATGGCTTGCACCACAGCCGGCAGCGACAAATCATTACCGACAAGGCCCGTGAGGGCGATACGCGGCCCGTCCCACGCCGCGCACACAGCGAGTGTGTGCTCCGCCGTGTCCACGACGCCACTCGGGCAGTGACGACACACGGGGTCCGGCTCCACCCCAGCCACCTCCCACAGGTACTTGGCAAATACGCCATGCCCTGTGAGGAGCTGACCGAGGTGAAATGTCGGCGCTCCGTGTGCCCTCTCTACCCAAGCCCGCAGGACGGGCCGGACAGCCCCCACAAGCCGGGGGCTAACTGAGGGGCCTACCAACCTCTCGGCCCACTTCCGGAAGAGATCGTCGCGAGCCGACTGTCTCCAGCGGTCGATCTCGTCCGGAAGGGGCCGTCCACCGTTACTTCGCACCAGGGCGCTCTCTTCATACACCTTCTTGAGGACTCCAGCCTCGAGATCCCAGGGGAGACTTCCTGCAATTAGGCACGCCGCCTCGTAGGAGACGGTGCAGTACGCTCGTGCCGCCCTCTGCGCAATCGACCGCTGCGGACGCCGCAGCAGCGGGATTGTCTTGGCGCAGAGGGCGTGCGCCCAGATGGGCGCTCCATACAACGCCTTTGAGCGCACTACACCGTCGTAGAGGCGACGGCACGCACTATTTGGGCCTCCCCGATTGGGGAGCAGCCTCGCCAGCCTTCCGGCGTACGACAACAATTTAGGTGAAAGACGCCGGAAGTGCTCGACGAAGCCCCATCGACTGTCGAGTACCAAACCCAAATACTTTATACTCGACCCGACAGCGATGGGGGTGCCGCTCACCACAATCTGACAATCTCGAGGTGGCCCTCGCCGAGGCCCGTGAAAGAAAACGGCCTCGGACTTTTCGAGAGCCACCTGGAGTCCTAGCGCCAATGTCATTTGAATTAAGATTAAATAAATTAGAATATGTAGATGTCACCACTTTACTGTAATAAACGAGACATTTATTTCTATTTTTATTATTAATTTTTTTTTTTAATTATATTTATTGACATGATGAAATTTAATTGTAATATTATAAATTTTATTAATCAATTCACGCGCTATGCTATACTATTAAGACTTATTTTCCCTGTAAAGTAAAACTCTCGTGCGCTCCGGCGAGTGCACAAAAACCGCTAATACAACTTGTATGAGAGGAGAGCAAATACGCCTGACGCGTGAAACAAAACATAGTTCATAGAAATGTACAGAGTAATGTGCCTGTTCTTGTGCGCCGCACCTGCGAACCGAAACCGAACAGAAGATTGCCGAGAGCACTCGAATACAAATACTCGTAAGATATTGACGAAATTCGTCTGTGATGCGTTCATTATTGTTTGCGTAGACTTAGGTACTATAGTAACTAATTTATTTTCGTTTTGGTTTTATTCTTTAATGTGTCTACAGTGTGTAGTGCGAGTGAAAATGAGCATAAACATTGATTTACACTAAAGATTTCAAAATAACAAATTTATACAAACATTACCCGAAAAGAATCCCGAAGGTTATATTTCGGTTCAGAAAAATGTCATCGCATTGATTTTATATATAAAAATAATAAACAATGAACATATTTTATGTAGGTAAATTTGCAATTTCCAATCATACTGAGTGAGCAAGTAAAGTGCACCACCAGCTCGATAACACCAACCGCCACTGAAGATGATACTTAACTTGGGGTCCAGCAGTGGACTGCCATAGACCGATTTAATTGATGGATTGGTGACAAAATAACAAGGCACAAAAAGAAGAACATTTACATTTATTTCATAACACTAAATAAATGCAAGTTTGTTGGTGGTTTCGATAAAGCCTGTTAGTACCTTTATACAAACAAACAAGGCCGAGGTAGTTTATAATTAATAAAATCTACACTACTACTAACACAGTATTATCACCTATGGAGGGTATGGGCATGGAAGACCATCCTTGGGATAGCGTATTATATTCATTTCATATAAATAAATTAAATTTTACATATTTATTGTTTTAACTACATAAAAGTTGCTGCATTTTTAAGATATTCATTGAATTAAAAATTACGTATGGTCAAATTTGTTCTGATATTTTTGATAAGAATTAATATCACGCTTATAAATAAAACCCCTTCCAAAATATTGCATTATTTTAGAACCAATTTTTTAACGAAGTTTATCTATCGCATAATCTGTGAAGTATAGAGGCAATAAAGTGCGTGTACTGCGCTAGAACAAACGCATGGAGATTGCCTTACTACCGCGTGGTAGAAAAATGCACAAGCGGCCACCGCAAAGCTTTAAACCCTAAAAAGATACTGCAATATTTATACTTTCTAGGACTATTATTTGAACTAAGGGGAACAATTTCGTTATACACGATTGTAAGGTAGATTGTAATTTTAACCATTCACACAGAGTACCAATGTAATGGAATGTCTAAAAAGGATTAAATTTCCCGTTTGGTTTGTGACATTTTAATTGCTGCTTTGCTTCTATTCGTCGTAGCGTGAGGTTTCCCCTCAATCTCTCAGTTTTATTTGGCTTACATATGTACCTTTTTTTAACTCATTGATCCATTTACTTCTGAAGCAGGGCAATGGTTTTGTTTTTACGTGTGGATAGTGTCAGTATCATTGTAACCTCATCCTATAGCCTAATTGACTTGTACGGCATGACGACAGCAAAATATCAATGCAAACCAAAATTGTTTAAATCTATTACGTCGCGTTATTGCTTTTTAAATAAATTTACTTGTGCGTAGTACTAGCAATATCATAAGGAAATATAACATTATCAAATCCATATCCTTTTAATATTATGAATATAGAAGTATTTTAAATACTCAGTTAAAATCCCATTCACACAGACAAATAGTTATATAGATTGTCCTCCTTGCGTCTACCCTCCACAATTATCACTGTAGGTTCACAGAAATGCATTGTCGACAAGAACGCACCTACGTCACTGCTTCATTCCAAACCCGTGTTTAAAATTAATGGGGATTCCCCATAACTACTATACCTATGGATCTAAAAATACAACGATGTAGATGACGCCTTAAGTATCACACAACATATCTCACAACTAACATTCTTAAATACAGACGAAATCAATTATATGACCAAATAAGTTACCGGTCTACTATGTCTATAATAAAATTGTATACTTTTTTTTTATCTACGACACTACAACTACTCTAATTATTATGCTGATAAAATCACAATCGACCACCTGTGTCGTTTTTAAGTACTATTAATAAATAATAAGTACTAACCAAAATAAAAAGGAATGTGTTTTCCTGAATATTTACACCAGTATAAACGAATATAATATATAGCTATATGCCAACTTCATTATCAAAGCTTATGTACTAAGTAGGTATAATATAATTACAATACATAGATTTTAAGACAATTTTATAAACAGTATTATTTTGTACCATGATCAAGTTTCCAAAACTAACGGTAATTTTAAATATCTTAACAACAATTTAACCAAATGATGATCCAATGATGGTTATGATGATGATAAGATGGATGAAAGGTCTAATTAAGATTTAAATGTGTACAGTTTTGATATAGGTACATTTATATTACGACAAGAATTAAGACGAGTCACCAGCGGACAGGCTAAAAACAAAACAATAATGAGCTGAACATCATACTCTTAAAGATTTGGTCCATGGAATGAACTAATTTGTAGCACGATTAAATTTGTTTACAGGGTTCTTTTTGTTATACAGAGATATTCGTTATCACGTACTGCAGAGAATGGACAGTTTTCTTTAGTGAAGTGGTTTAAATAAATATTTTTATAGTCATCACTTCCGCAACCTGTTTGTGCAGCGGAAGATCGTCTGAATTTAGAAAGGCAATTAAAATTGTATGTAGTTATGGTAAGCAAAGTTTGTCAATGTATGATGCAGGTTTTATTTCTGCTACAAACTCCGTATCTT
Source organism: Thumatha senex (assembly GCA_948477245.1). NCBI lineage: Eukaryota > Metazoa > Arthropoda > Insecta > Lepidoptera > Erebidae > Thumatha > Thumatha senex. The sequence goes on along the minus strand of OX419731.1, from coordinate 14,166,776 downwards.
GAAAGCCGCAACAGATTGTATAATTATGACTAGGTTAGTTTACTAAAAAATAAAACCAATAATGTAAAGTTCAAAAGTCCTAAAAAGGATTACACCCCGACTCAGATAGGTTAGAATCGGAACTTCGAGGTTTTAGCCTTCGTGGGTATTTTTTATAATTGTTTATAGGCCTTTTGAAATTCGATATTAAAAACTTACGAGATTTAGAACTTTTTTAATTCAAACTGTTGGGCAAATAAACAGTCGGCATTTTAATATTCGCTCTTTCGCTTATACGCCCCCTTTTTACTTCGGAATTATATTATATGTATAACCCTACCCGCATATTATTGTAAAGAACTGTCTTCTGATTGGTAAGCAAATTGCAACTCCCAATGACTACTAATAAAGAGTTGAGTGCAAAAACAAGTATAAAACGGATATATATGCGGAAAATGTTCTTAAATAGCTAGGCTACATGATTTTTATCTTTGACAACAATATTATATAATATTGTAACAATAATATAATGTATGAATTGATTCAAGTAATATTCTTTAAAAATGTCCAAGCTATAAAAATACACCAACATATCTTACAGGGAAAATATGTGAATCTCGCCAAACTTCTGAACGTAAAAAAATCTGACAACGCGCATCCTTGTGTAAGATTCTTTGCAAGTCTTCTGCAAACTTCCAAGAAGTTTGGGGAGACCTATATATATAGCAACGTTAACAATCTAGAAAAACATATATCTATTTAAATAATTTGTATACATCACCCGTTTAGGTACACAGGTACCAGTCTGACAGAAGCGTAATCGGTATTTAATCAAAGTATCAATTTCAACGTTCTCGACGGGCACGTTTAGCACGTGCTGTTGGCATAGAATCATCTTCATCTCCTCTTTTAGTTGGAGCATGCGGTCTTTGTAACTGACTCTGTGCGGTCAACTGTAGTTGCAACGCGTGTGTATTCAATCGTTCAGCAAGAAGCAGCGGTTTCAGCGCTGCCATTTTATGACTATACAATGTGACTTGTGGCCGGCTATTTACAGCAGCTGTTAATTGATCACGAACACTCATCTCTGCATTTTCCGAGTTATTATTCCACTGTTCATATTCTCCATCTAAGTCTGTTTTATCTTTACCTTCAGTTCTGTTATCATCTTCGTTAGGTTTACATATTATATGCACCTGTGCTCTTACTTCTGCATCAAATTTAGAAATAGTGCTTACAAGAGGCTTAGCCCAACCAATATGGAGGATTGGAGTCTGACTACCCTCCTCCCACTTACAAATACCATCGTAAAATCTAGAATTGGCATAAATTTTTTATTAAAAAATGTACTGTATATATGATGAATGGTAGATAAAAAAGAAATGTTATGCAAAATATACCTAAGTAGGGAAGCGAAGCACTCAGGATCTTTCAGAATGGACCTCGCAGAATGCCCAGAGCTTTCAGCCTTCATCAACTGTGGAATTGTCTCATTTGCTATCTCCGAAAACTCTTTGTATATCTCTTCGTCATCACGAGAATAATTATAGCTGCAAAAAATGCTTTGAGTGTAGGTATTGGTTGTTCAGACTAACTTAATCACAAATTTACTTATCACTACATATTATAAAACAAAGTCGCTTTTCGCTGTCTGTCTGTATATCTCGATGTATGCTTAGATCTTTAAAACTACGAAACGAATTACGATGCAGTTTTTATTAATAGTTAGAGTGATTCTCATAGAAGGTTTTTATGTATAATTTGTTAAGTTTTTGTATACATTGGCCAAACTATAACGATATTTGTTAGGGATGTCGGAAAAAATAAGCCGTCTGGGAGCTTCCAACAAGAACGCTGCCTAAACCCTTTGAGATATAACAAAATAATGTAGTGTGCAATTGTGTATCTAATGTAGGTCTACAAAAAAGTCCGCAACGATATATGTCTATATTATAAGAATAACATACTAAATCCATTTTAATACTTTAAAAAACCATCAATTATAAAGTGGTTATTTGAAGGCTATTTACACAAATATGCTTTTTTTCTATGTTAGTTGGCTTCAGCGTTTCATGAAGATTATTTTGTCCTTTTACACCAACGTTTCCCAAAGTGGGCGATAACGCCCCCTTGTGGGCGCTGCAGGCCTAAAGGGGGGCGGTAAGAGACCCAGAAAAAAAATGTGGGCGTTGTGTAGGCTTCGGGGGGCAATTTGTAATTTCATCTAGCTAGGAGGACTCTTAGACACCGACAGAGCTCTCGACTCTCGGCTACAACTTGTGAACATCAACTAATATTAATTAATAGATTGCTCAAACTCGGTTCGATATTTCTCTTCGCGTAGTTCATGTATCTGTCCTGTTTTATTCAATAAATAGAAGAAAAATCATGTCAATCGGTCGCTCCGTTTCGGAATGAAAGTAGACACAAACAAACAAATAAAAAGGCAATAGACCCACTTTCGCATTTTAATAGTTATTAGTATTCCTAGATAGGTAATTTTCGTTGATAATAGACCGCGGGCAATCATGTTTTAACAAGTTTTTGTTAAATAACCCGATTTGTGCATTCCTGTATCAATTGGCTGATTCATAGAATACTTGTTCTTACTTGTTGAGTACAATTGAGCGTCGAATGAGCGTCGATGACCGCGGGCAATCATATTTTAACAAGATATTGTTAAATAACCCGATTTGTGCAGTCCTGTATCAATCGGCTGATTCATAGAATACTTGTTCTTACTTGTTGATTTTGAGCGTCGAATGAGATAAACGAGTTAATGCATGTTTGTCTTATTACTGTCGGTGCGTGCTGCTTATGCAATCCTATATAAACAACGGAATATTTATTTTATTTTCATTTGCGGTTTCGCGCGTAATACCTATAGATAAGCAGTACTTAAGTTCAACACTAAGTTACGTATTATGTAATATGTCGGAAGTAAAAAAGAAGAGACGGCAATACTCTGTAGAATATATTAAATTCGGATTCATTGAAAATCCCACAAACCCATCGTCGCCTCAGTGCCTCTAAAAACATTTTCGAATGAAGCAATGAAGCCTTCAAGACTGCAAGATCATTTGAATAAAATGCATCCAGATAAGAAAGACAAGAATGTAGCATATATTCAAGACCTAGAGATGAAGCATAATACTCAGCCAAGTGTAGCAAAACTATTTTCGGCAGCTGCTAAGCAAGATGACGACGGACTTCGAGCTTCGTACAATATCTCTTTGTTAATTGATCAAAAATGCAAACCACACAACATCGGGGAAGAGTTAATTTTGCCAGCAATAAAGGAAGTAATAACTACTGTGCTTCATAAACCGGCCGCAGATATTATCCGAAAAATTGCGAGACCGATACAAAAGGCGAAACCATATTCAATACATTGGAAAAGTTTTGTGATGAGAAAGAGATTCCCTTGAAAAATATTATATCAGTTGCTACGAATGGCGCACCGGCTATGACAGGGTGCCATAAAGGGTTCATAGCGTACTTTATAAATAAAATTCCGGATGTACTTGCTGTACATTGCGTTATTCATAGACAACATTTGGTTGCTAGAAACTTAAGTGAACGACTATTTCAATCACTGCAATATGTCATCAAAGCAGTCAATAAAATCCATACCAGCTCTTTAACTGATAGATTATTTCATCAGCTTTGTGTTACTAATGGCGAAGATTCCAACCGTTTGTTGCTTCATACTGAGGTTCGTTGGCTATCAAGAGGCAATTGTCTATCTCGATTTTACAACCTGTTTGACTCTGTGATAGAGTTCTTGGAAACTAAAGATACAGAATTGCGCAACAAGCTCATTACATCAAAAATGATATAGCTTACATGACAGACCTGTATAAATTGTTCAACGACATGAATCTCCAACTGCAAGGCGATGAACTAAATTTAATTAAAACAAAAAATGTTATTTTTCGCTTTCGCAGCCAAACTGCTTCTACACAAAAAGAATATGGGCAGACGTGAGTTTCACAATTTTCCGAATTTATCAGTATCCTGCTGTAACGAAGACTTGTTTGCCTACTGCCAACATTTGGAAAACCTCCACATTGACTTCACCGAACGAAAATGTCCTGGACATTTTGTACTTGGAAATGCCAGGCTGGGTGTTAGATCCGTTTTCAAATGTCAACACAGCAATCTCACCTCAGCTGGAAGAAGAACTTATAGAATTGACAACAAACGAGGAAATAAAAATCAAGATCAAAAATGGCTATCAAGATTTTTGTCTACAAAAACCAATCCCGCAATTGTACCCTGGATTGTGGTCAATCGTTCAACGATTCTTGATAGCATTCCCATCGTCATATTTGTGTGAACGTGGATTTAGTGCTGTGGCAACGCTGCTTACTAAAAAGAGAAATCGTTTGCATGGTACCGAACGTGGCGACTTGCGGCTGTTCTTGAGTAAATTGGAACCTGATATCAACAAACTTAATAAACAGCATTAGATTTATCCTTCACATTAGTTTTTATATAAGAATAGATTATGTTTGTTTTATTTTGAATGAAATATACTCTGTCTGAATACTATAAAGTTGCGTTTCAATAATCATTCTCCTTGGCAGGTGTAGCCCGTAAGAGTTAACTTGAGACCTGAGCGTCGTTATGTACAACCTACTGTGCTCAGGTCTCAAGTTAACTCTTGAGGATTACATTAAAAGTCTATTTTAGAATGAATGTTTATTCTCCGCTCCGCTCACAACAATTAATTAATTAAATTTGAAGTTATAATGGTTTTTAAGTAGGTGAAAAAATGGGGGCGCTAAAAATTTATTTAGTCTCAAAGTGGGAAGTAGACAAAATAAGTTTGGGAACCTCTGCTACACCTTGCAAATTAAATGAATATGTGACGAGTTATCGCAAATTGAAAAAATTGGGCAAAGAAATTAATTTCGTGTAACCATAATTCGACCGGGCGGGCCGTGCGTAGGGCGCGTGCTGGAGAGCGGAGAAGTACGAGTAATCAATGAATTTGGAAAATGTTTATACATAATTGTGAATGTGAAATTAATAAACAACGGGATTAAATGGGTGCCACTGGGTTCTAAGTATGTCAACGACGAAGCCGGGCGGGACAGCTAGTTTATTATAAAATAATTATATATAAATGACTTGGAGACAAAGATAGCCTGAACTAATGATAAATAAATGTACAGTGTATGTAAACTGTTATTTGCTTAGTTTGTTGGGGGTATTCAACAGCATCATTATTCAAAAATGGTTACAAGGAAGAGTATTGTGAGCAGAATTGAGATTTCGATTGTACTGGCAATTTTCACAATATTGAGTTAAGATTGTTGCCATACACACAAAAAATATTTTTCTCAAACATGCATGGAAATACTGTCATTATTTCGAAAAAAGAATACGCGAAGTACCGCATTTACGGACAGAGAAAATTAAATTCATTGCTGGAGTGTTTTTTAAATTTAGAACATTACACCGCTCCAGCAATGTTGTATGAAACGGTGAGCTGGGGCTATTAGATCTCTTTTTATAATTCTTCTTCAGTGGACGCTTACTGTAAGTATATTATTTTCGAAAATAAGTGCATTTATCTTGTTTTATGTATGGGAGTGGTGAATTCTGGTACATAAAAGTTGTGTCAACGTGCTATAAATAAAAAATAAATATTGTGGGACATTTGTGGGTAATTTTATTTTACACAGCACCGTCTAGCCCAAAGTAAGCTAAATTTAAGCTTGTGTTATGGGATCTAGACAACTTATATACATACTTATATATTCCTATGTATAATAAGTGGCGAAGCGAAGCGCTCGTGGCCCCGCGGTCTCAGTGTTCGGTAAACGATCACTGAGGTACGCAACTTTCACTATGGCTGGTAGTCGGATGGGTGACCACTTTGTGGCATTTACATTTGCGAGCGTTTCCGTGCTTCGGAAGGCACGTTAAGCCGTTGGTCCCGGTTGCCAGTAAAATGGCGGTCGTTAAGCCTGGTTGAAGGCCTTATAGGCGGCTTAAAAAATTTCAACAGCAGGTAGCCACAACCTGCGTCTGTCTATTTCAACACGGCAATGGGCTCACCACCTATTACGTGGGACAGGAATCCACACGGTGAAAAGTGGGCATATAATATGCCTCTGCCACCCCTTCGGGGATAAGGCGTGATGGATATTTATTTTATTTTTTTATAATAAGTATGTACTTATATATTTTTAAATACATACTTATTATGCATAGGAAACACCCAAACGTCGAAACAAAACATTTGTTTTTTTCCGACCCGGGACCTTAATCGCGGCAGTCGCATACACTACCACTGCGCCATCGAGGCAGTCATATTCTTGGACACTGTTTCACACTGCACTTTCTAGCCTAAACTAAGCTATAAGTTTGTGATATGGGATCTAGACAACTGATAAAGACACTTAAATACTTCGAAATACATACAATATTATAGATAGGGAACACCCAAACTCCGAAACAAACTTGTATGGATCACACTAAAATTTGTTCTGACCCGGGAATCGAACCCTAGAGCTCAAGCGCGACAGTCACATATACTTTTTTTTTAAAATTTTCCATCTTAATTCACTTATATTAGCTAATTGCCCAATATGGCTAATGTAACTTTTAATATAAATTGAATTAAATGTAATATTATTGTTATATTTCCATGCATTCTTTTGAGAAAATCACTATATATGCCTCGGCCGGAATGTCTCAATAAGCTTGTGCTTAGCACAAGCTTATAGCTTAGTATCTAGGATCTAGACAACTGATAAAGAAAATTAAATATTTCTAAATACATACATATATTTTACATAGGAAATACTCAAACTCCGAAACAAACTTTTATGAACGACCCGGGAATCGAACCCTAGAGTTCAGCTCGGCAATTTTAAAATAAAAAAAATCTTTTTCATCTTGCTGCGTATAATCCACTGATTTTTCATTCTTTTGAGAAACTCATACGGTCCTGCAATTGCCTATTTCCCCTGCAATTGCCTATTTCCCGTCCTTTACAATAATGTACTATTTCTGAAATTTCACTTCTCCCTTGTGTGAATTGCACAAACTTTTATTTGTACAGATATTAACACGTAATGGATGTTACAATTAATCATTTATTAGAGTGAAATATAAACATACTAACTGGCGGATAACATCTCCAGCACAAGCCCAGGCATGAAATGCTTCTTTATACATCTTATGTCGATGATAGTACCCTCCTTGGAAAGTATAGGGATATACATGTCTGTCTTCATAGTTTGTTCTCGATGACCTAATAGCCTGGGAGTAAAGGGCAGCAGAATCAGGTCTAGGAGTACCATTTTTTCCTTTGTTAGCCACTCCATCAGGAACAGAAATGTCATCTTCATCATCCCCAGAACTACTCGCTATCTGCATGTACTCGTCGAGATCGCCAAGATTCCCTAAAGCCATTGGGTATGAATCTAAGTGACCTGAAAATAAGATTTACATGTATCTTTTTATATATATAGAAATAATGGATAGCAAGCAACAATTGCTCTAAGCCGAGTATGGGGTGTCCGCCATCTGTAACAATCGTTCATGAAATAAATACAAATGTCAGATATTTAACCTGGTTCGTGCACTCAACCAAATTATCACCTACGGACAGATGATATCTTTAGGTTTAACACCAAACACTTGGTCTCCTGTCCAAGTTAGTTTTAATTGGTGGTTTTTTATTCGAGTTGTGTATAACATTATGCTTTTGAGCATTTTCTCTCTTACAATGACGATATTCAGATATTTGTGTACTTCAAATCAATTTATAATTGGTTTTACATGCTATTTTGAAACATTTGCAAATCTCAATGTTTGGAGTTTTAGCAACGCTTCTAACCTGAATTGGCTTTAGTATTGCATTATAGATAAGTACTTTGTTCTCGAAGTTATACTTCTATTGGCGCATTAGGAAAAAATTATAAGTTTCTTGATTTTTTTCTCTAAAAATAAACGGCGAAAGATAAAAATGTTGGTGCTAATTCTGTTGTTGAAACCACTATACAAAATTTCTCTAAAATTTTCTTATTTTTATTTAGAGATTGCCAAATGCTATTCTGTTATTAAGTTGAACTAAACTTGGTGATATTATAAACAGCACTAAATTTGTATCTGACATCACTAAAATTCCTTTTATGTGATAAAATTCAACAAAACATGTATTTATATGCCGACTAACTTAGTGATTGAAATTGATTGAAGTACATTATTCACTTTGTGTTGAATTTTATCACATAAAATTAATTGTAGTGATGTCAGATACAAATTTAACGTCACACAAAATTTAGAGCATAATTTTAGTGCGACGTTTATTAATTTTAGTTTGGTAATTTTGGGTGTAAGGGGCCCCACCAAGATCTTCGGGGCCCAAGTCAACCTCCCGTGCTAGTGCGTGCACCTGCTGACTAACGGACGAGGCTCTGGCGCTGGCTTTCCCCTCTGGGGTTGGGAGGTCTGAGGGCGTCGCTCCCATAAAAGCCACCCGCCGAAACAAAAAATAAATGAACAGTCAGAAAAGGAATGCTGCTAGGGATAGGGCGCCGCCACAAAACGGCGCGCAGGAGCCCCGCCCGACTCCTGTGGCAAGTGGGCTAGGGCTGCCGTGTGTCGGGCCAGCACGGCTAAAGAAGTTAGCCCCAACCCGAATCCGCTTCGCATCTTGGAACATTGGCACGCTGACTGGGCGTGCGGTAGAGTTGGCCGAAGTACTCTCCAGGCGGAGGGTGGACGTGGCTTTCCTGCAGGAGACTCGGTGGAAGGGCAATAGAGCCCGGCCCTTGCAGAACGGCTACAAGCTGTATTACACGGGTGCGCCTGGTGTGGAGAACGGGGTGGCCGTTGTGCTCTCCGAGGGGCTGCAGAGTGGCATTTTGGAGGTGAAACGCTGTAGCGACCGGCTTATGATCGTGAGGGTGCTTATCGATGGGATTATTAACCACCTGATAAGTGCCTACGCGCCACAGGCCGGTTGTAGCGACGCCGATAAGATGTCGTTTTGGGGTCAACTCGAGGGAGTGCTTCGGAGCATTCCGTTGTCACAGGGACGTGTCGTTTTGGGCGAGTGTGAGGAGTTTGAGCGTGTTCATGGTGGTTTTGGATACGGCACCCGCAACGCTGAAGGAGAAACTATCCTCAGAACGTGTGCGGCTGCCGATCTGGCCATTGTGAACACGTATTTCAAAAAGAAATCCGAACATCTCATCACCTACAAGAGCGGGAGGCGTACAACTCAGATCGATTTCCTACTCACTAGGCGACACAGCATCGGCAAGGTGGCCAACTGCAAGGTCATACCCGGTGAGAGTCTTACTGCACAACACCGTCTCCTTGTCATGGACCTCTGCGTGAAGCCCAAAGGCAAACGCATCGAGCGGTGCCAGCGCCGCATCAGATGGTGGCTGCTTGATGAAACTAGGTCCCAGGAGTTCGTCTCAGCTATCGGTGACAAGTGCACCGACACTGAAGGCGAACCAGTTCAAGATTACTGGGACAAAGTTCAGGCGGCCATCCTTGGAGCAGCGAAGGTGGTGCTCGGTGAGTCTAAGGGTGGACGCAAATGTGACAAGGAAACTTGGTGGTGGAACGACGCAGTCCAGAGGGAGACTAGGGAGAAGAAAGCCCTCTTTAAAAAGTGGCAAGCGACCGGATCTCCTGAAGATCGCGACGCGTACAGGGCTGCCAAGCGCGCCACAAGCTGTAGCCAGAGCCAGACGTGACCACTTACAACCTCTGTATGATAAGCTGGAATCGTCTGAGGGGCAGAAGCTCATCTATAAGCTGGCGCGCTCCAGCGTCAAAGCGGTACAGGATATATCCAAGTGTCGCTGTGTAAAAGACCCTGAGGGCAACCTGTTAAGCGAAGATCGCGGTAAAGGAGAGATGGCGCTCGTACTTACACTTGCTGCTGCTTAATAAACAGCACAAAGAGGTGCAGCCTCCGGACCTCCCTCCGAATCAGGGACTAGTGCCACCGGTAACGCCTGGAGAAGTCCTGACTGCGCTTCGCCGCATGAAGAATCGGAAAGCTGTCGGACCTGCGGTCCAAAGGGGTTCCAGAGGTCTACATTGACATTATCCGGGACATGTACTGTGACTCCGATTCAATGGTTCGGACTGCTGTTGGCGACACGAAACCCTTCCCCATCACCGTCGGGGTACCCCAGGGTTCGGTCCTTAGTCCGCTTCTGTTCAGTGTAATATTAGACGAATTGTCGGACAGCATCAGAAACCCACATGAGCAGCCTCCATGGTTGCTCATGTATGCTGACGATATTGCGCTGGCAGACGCAGATTGGTGCGACGTGTAAAGGCGTGGAAGGAGACGCTTGAGAACGGCGGTCTGAAACTAAATGTGGCGAAGACCGAGTACTTGGCACTAAACTCGACAGACCCCACATCCGTCCGCATAGGCAGTGATTTGGTCGAGCTGCATCATCATCATCTATTTTTAGGCACATTTTAATGACACTTGGGTCCGTATTCCAGAATGTTTCTCAATACTCAATCAACGCTTGGGGCTAGTTTTTGCCTTATAAAATATACTCTCAAGCATCAATTGAGTATTGATAAACTTTCTGGAATACGGCCATTAGGGATATAATTTTTTCACCAACTTCCTTGGTGATGATCTCATGATCTCAAAATCAATCTGAAAATTTATAGCTAAGAGCTATCTCACATTGATCTTCAATAAAAAAAAATCTGCTTCAAAATAGGTTCATCCATTTGGGAGCTATGATGCCACAGATGGACAGACAGATGCACAGATTAAACTTATAACACCTTTTGTTTTCTGCTGGGGGCTAAGATCATAACTATAAAATCTTAACTACTCAGATAACTAAGGGCGTATTTTAGAATGTTACTCTATACTCAAGAAACACTTGCGAGTAGTATTTTAAGGCAATAACTAGCCTCAAGCGTTTCTTGAGTATTGAGTAACGTTCTAAAATACGGCCCTTAGCCACTTTCAATGCAATCAGAATACCATATAATGATGCACTTACCATTGTCATATAATAACCATAGCAGGTTATGCTGCATTTGTGCTAACTCATGCACATCAGTGCCACCAGATAAGGTGGGATTTATAGATGACACCAGAGCAGCTAATTCCATCACTCTGGTACATATTACTGGTTTACCAGCGACATACAACCATGACCTTGCTGATACACCATCACCTACTGACCTTCCCCTTTTATCTTCATTTCCTTTACCATGCCAAGTAACCTAAAAAAAGGATACATTTTATCTTGATGAACAGGCCTGATATTGACTTTGTTATGAAATTGAGGGTTTGTTTCTGCAATTACTGATGACCGAGTAACAACAACAATATGGTATATATTCTTAAGGATGGTATGGTTGACATCTGTTTGGTAAGTTGTTCATCTTCCTGGCCAGTCTCATAGGCATATTATTTCTTAGTATGGCAAGTATTTGCATCAACACAACCAAGTGATGAGGATCATTTACCAATTTGTTTTGAATACAATCGTCACAACATTGAAATATGTGCGCAACATAGTCTAGAAATTTGAATTGAAAATGGTTGTCACATTACACTGGGATTAATTAACTTACCAAAGAGGTAATATATCAAGTAGAATGCCATGCATATTAACATAATCATTCCAAATGGCTGGACTAGAGTATCATGAAAGTTAAGCAAAATATATATTTTTGGATTTGGCTTTGTTAACTTGCGAGATGTAGACTGGTAATCATGGACTTTAGCCAAAAACCTAAATATACACTTAAAGAGGCTCTAGTTTAAACAGCTGGGTCAATGGACTCATGCAGAAAACAGTTTTCATTGACTTGGCACATTTAATGAGGAGATTCCTTACTCTGTAGACTAAATTAAACACCAACAGTTTGATCCCTGTGTCTAACATTGGTGGGATACTAATTTTAATGTAATATTATTTACTTCAATTTATTATTTCTTTTAATGTAAATAAATCAAACACACCACACAAAACGTACCTCAGCTGTTTCAGCACCATCTTTCCCAAAGACCACCCATGCATGATCTTCAGATAATGCAAGATGCACGTCCTGCTTGCCAAGAACTTGACATCCAGCAGTGACTGCGAATGCCACGCCAAAACAATCTAGCTTGTTACCTGTTAGAAAACTATAAATAGATTGCAAATGAGCCCTATCTTTGTAGTAGCTCCTTGTCAACGAGTTCCAAACTACATCAGCAACTCGTTTCACTAATTCGCGGGAGGCATAAGTGCCAGACAATAATTTCGCATCAACACCACTACGCATCAGTGAGATAAACCGCTCATGCAGTGAACGTACCTCTTCCCATTCCACTGATGGAAATTTAATTTTTACAAACTTATTACCCAAATTCACATCCTTCTCGCCATTCTTTACATTAGTCAAATTATTTTCAACTGCTCCAACGATAATTGAAAACAATGCCAAATCGGCTTCCCTCTCACTGCGTAGATGTTCCTGGAATAGGTCGCATACTTTTCGTATGCTATCTATAGGGAAGAAATGTTTGTACTGTAGAAGTGCCATTCTGGCAAAAAACACCTTTACATTATTCAAGATCACGAATTTAACAAAATCTTCTAGTGTAGCCGGCTTCAAAGAGAATATAACCACTACGATCTAGCCGGTTTGTTGCTAAATATTTTGTCGGAAATATAGGTGTTTTGTTCATTTTGTTCATTCAGCGAAGGAATAGGCTAATGTCAGAGACCATGGAGCCTAGTTTTTCATTTAGACACAAATTGTTCACGATTTTCTGCTAGGCCACTGCGGACACTGGTGAACGACCCGTTTTATAATATTTCAACAGTACTGTCTATAGATAATATGTAATTGATATGTAGCAATAACAGTTTGTAAAGGACAGCACTAAGCCTTGTGAGATTCCAGCATTAAGGCCCATGTAGTCGTTCGTCGAAGTAGCTACAGACAGCGATGACTATTGCGTCTGTTGGATAAAAAGCTGGTTTACCCATCCGCAGAGCTCCTTTGGCTGTCATTAGGAAGATAAGTTAAAATTACCGAGGCGGCAGACCTTGGTGATCCATAATGACATATACTTAGAAATGGAAAATAATGAAAGATTATTATTATTTCAGGCAAAATGTAAACAACCTTCATTTAACATTTAAATAATAAATTAACATCATTGTTACTATAAACGGCAATAAGCCTTTGCCTAGGAATGGATAATAAACACAGAATAAAATACAATAAATCATCGTTAATGTCATACATTTTTTGGGTATTGTTTAAGAGGCCTATTCACGACTGGCCTTGATTGTGAATGTTGAAGATTTAAATATATATATATATACAAGGATAATTGCTGTTTGTGGGAGCAAATTCCCCAAATTATTGCAACAAACATTTAACAAATACGGCACTGCGAGTAGTTTTTATTACCATTACGTTTTTAGGGTTCTATAACTCAAAAAGTAAAAAACGAACCCTTATAGACCACTTGTCACTGACACTGTCCATCTGCCTGTCAGTGTGTCATCATCGATTTTCTCAGGAACAGGTAGATCTAGGAAAATGAACTTTCTACCAGATACTAAGGTCTATAGTCTCTATTAGGCGAATAAAAATTAAGGTCCCGAGTCAACATGACAAAAAGTTTTATTTTTATTTTTCGGATGTTTCTCTTTATTTGTGCTATAAGACCTTGCTTATAACTAAAGTTGACATTTCTAGATCAACCAGAAGTACCCTATAGGTTTTGGGTCCCATTGACTTAATAATCACGAAATTAGGCGAAAAACTGTCATATAGCACAAATAAAGTTTGGAAGTCTGGCTTAATTAGCAAGATTAGAATAATAACTATTGTGACCGTTGTTCATTATTACAAACTAAACGGTTATACTCACGTGTGAATTTCGAGATAACCCGACTAGTTTCGGACCTAACGGAGGTCCTTTTTCAAGAGGAGCGTCAAGCTACGTCGGTAGTCGGCTATCCCGAAATTCACACGTAAGTATAACCGTTTAGTTTGTAATAATTAGCAACAGCCTCGAATTTGGTACTCATTTTACTCGTATTATGGTGATATAATGGATAGGTACTGAAAACTCAGCTCACAAGTTTGACTTGCGCTTGACGGGTTATTTAATTTATGTCTAATGACAAAAAATATCACGCAACAGAAGCGCTCGTAGCCCCGCGGATTCAGTGTTCAGTAAACGATCACTGAGTTACGCAGCTTTCACTATGGCTGGTCCTCGAGTGGGTGACTCCACTTTGTGGTATTTACATTTGCGACCGTTTCCTTGCTTCGTAAGGCATGTTAAGCCGTTGGTCCCGGTTGCCAGTAACATGGCAGTCGTTAAGCTCAGTTAAAGGTCTTATGGGAGGCTTGAAAAATTTTAACAGCAGGTCGCCACCAGTCTGCTCCTGTCCATTTCAACACGGCAATGGGCTCACCACCTGTAACGTGGGACAAAAATGCATACGGTGAAATGTGGGCGCATAGTATGCCTCGTGATTATACACTCCCGGACACCTAAATCGAGCCACCTTGATTTTTTTGGTTTGGAGTACTGTAACTTATAAAAGATGTATGTAGAAGGAAAATGTTTTGATGCAGTTTTGGAGCTGGTATACTCATCATTCATTTAGAGTGCCACTGTTCTAAATTTGAACTACAGTTTATTAAAAAAGTCGAGTTACGTTGAAACAAGTCCATATTTGCTTTTTTCAAGGAAAAAAATCTAATCGATTTTTAAATAAAGACATGTTTTACATGAAAAGAAATGTTTATTTAGTAACTTGTATTGCCTCCCAGTTCATTTATGACAGCTCTCATACGGTTTGGCATAGAATTAATCAATGTCGTTATGACATGTTGAGGAATGTCGTCCCATTCTTCGAAAATTAGATTTTTGAGCTCCTGCATGGTTTGCGGGGCAGGATGATGAGCTCGAACACGCCTCTTCGGCTCATCCCATAGATGCTCTATAGGATTCACATCAGGACTTCGCGCTGGCCATCTCATAACAGTGATACCAATGTCATTTAAGTACTCCCTGACGATTCCCGCAGTATGGGCCCTTGCATTATCATGCATTAAAACGAAATCTTGGCCAATAAATCCAGCATATGGCATCACGTGGTTCTCTAAACATTGGCGAATGTATCTATTGCCATCTAGGGGCGGCAGTCGTGGTCCCGTCACTACCTCTAGCTCAGTTTTGCCTTCCATAGAGATTCCTCCCCAGACTGTCCATGATCCTCCACCATAACTCACTTTCTCGTCAATACAGCATTGCGCGAAACGCTCGTTCTGTCTTCGGTACACCTTACTCGTTCCGTTATTACCGTATAGAATTATCTTGGACTCATCTGTGAAGAGAACCTGGCTCCATTGATGTCGAGTCCAATTTAGATGTTCGCGCGCAAACTCTAGACGGGCTATTCGGTATGCTCGTGTCAATTTGGGTCCATTGGCTGGCTTATGGGGCTTTAAACCACGTTCATTGAGTCGCCTTCTAACGGTCCGAGCACTTACAGCCACTCCGTGAAAGTCCCTGAGCTGTTCTTGTATCTGAACAAAGTTAAGGCGTCGATTTCGTAAGCTAGTATTGTGACAATGTATTGATCTTGTCTCGCCGTTGTCACTCGGTAACGAGGTCCTCCTGTTCGCCGAACGAAGCCGCCAGTCTCCAGGTATCAGTGGTACACTCTTTGAACAGCGGAACGACTGATGTGAAGTTGTGAACGCACATCTCGCTAACTTAGCCCAGATTGAAGAAGCGCTACAGCTTGCGCGGCTACTTCAGGTGAAGTATCCATAATTTTATAGCCAAAAACGGTTCAAATTATAGAAAAATAACTAAACTAAACTTAGGTTAACATCAATTGCGAAAATTCAAACCAAATCGACATTAAATTGCTTCAAAAGCAACTTTCAACAGTTATTATTTTTTTCAAATCAGTGACCAAGCTCGTCTTTAGTTCTTTATTTTAAATTCTAAAATTCAAATTTGGAATAATACATACGGGAAAGACGATGAAATATGCCAGCATTAAAAATGCATAAAAACTTTTTTGTTATATTGTATATTTTTTGTGTATTGGGCTTTTAGGCCCGGGAATGTAAGGTGGCTCGATTCAAGAGTCCGGGAGTGTATGTATGTATGTAACAAAAAAATCATAGCGTAATGCTATTTTCTTTTTTTTTAATAGCACTTTACATCTTTGCAAGAAATTGCGGGGTCTGATAAAATGTTTATGGGTAATGAAAATTTCCACCAGAAAGGCCACCACTTTAAATTGTGCATCAGTTTTTCTTATAATAACTCCCACCGGCACTTCTTCAACAATCACATCTTGTTTCACATCTTGGAATAGGCTACCAGAAGCTGTGATCTCAGTACAAAATATAAACGAATTTTAAAACAACAATAATTAGTCGTTGTGCGGCGCTATACCAGAGAGGAAAGAAAATGTACTGATGATGGAAGCCAAGCAGTGCAATGCGTGAGTCATGTCCTGATTCGCAGTCCAGCTATGCAATTCACAAATCTCGGATCCAATTCCGCTACGGCGCAGATGTCATCGATATTCATAGACGCAAATTGCATAGCTGCACAGCGGACGGCCATGCAGGATAGTGAATTAGCCCCTTTAGACAAAGACCCAATGATTTAATGCCACTGAGCATCGATTACGTCACTGTAAATTATTAATATTTCATTTTAAATATTTAATTAATAATAAAATAATCAAACCAGTTTCTTAGAGTGCTCTATATATTCAAAATTTTAAATTCAATATTGATGGTTAATCAGGTTTAAGAGATAAGTTTAATACAAAAGCAATGATTAGGAAGTGTGGTTTCAGACCTTAGCCTTTATATTAGAATATTTATTAATTAATTCCTCTTATCTCGTATTTTCCATTGTTAACAAAATGGCAGACTGCAGTCCTGCGTTCTAATTCACGATTCTGCTTGCAACACGGCAGTCCGCCGCGCAAATCACTGACAGTCCAGCGGGCGGCCTGCAAGTAGGGGCGGAGCTTGCAGGACCCACATCCTGCACGGTGTTGCAGGCTACCATGCAGGACTGCCGTGAATGGGCCCATTAATGCCTCTGCTATAGAGGCTTTTTCGCGGGAACTTGGTCAATGGCAGACGATTGCTGTATATTATTTTCCAAAACTAATCTAGTTCAGCAACCATGTTTGTAATAATGCTAGTTTCATATAAGTATAGTGAAAGGTAGGCACGTTAATTGGGCAACTTACTCTTTTATATGTGTGTGGGGCAATGAAACAGGGCTGAACTTGCCATCGACAAAGGACTGGACAGGACTATATTATAATATAAGATTGAAGCTATTTGAAGTAATATGATTTATTTAAGATTTTACTAAAAAGTCTTAGTAACCAGGCTACAAAATAATTTCGAAAAAAAATCTATAATATTAGACCTGTGACCTGCCTCAGTCACTTGTGAAAAATCCATCGAATTTGGCAAATATATTTTAGTCTTTTTAACATGTTACATTGTATTTGCACATAACCACTTATTATTAATTGCAAGAATAAAAATGGCAGACAGCGTTAGCGACAGACAATCCGAAAACGCGGCTGGCGACTCCGTCACTGATAGAAATCGTGTTGTTGAAAGCAATGGATCAGGATCAGAAGGAACTGTCGATGTAAGTAAAATTCATATTTTCAATGAAAATTATTTTGTAAAATAATTGCCTTTGCATTTATTGTAATTGTAATATAGATTTGTTACAATTTTCTTCTTAAAGTAACCTTCATAAGATCGTGATCTTGACCTGCATTTTATATTTTACATATGTATTTGTTTTAGATTAATGCCCAAATTGATGAACAACGTCGTAGAATGCAACCATCTAAAATGGAGTCATTCTTTGCCATCACTAAGTCATTGATAATACGAGCATTGGTTGTTTATTTCATAACTTCTATGTTCCGGCAATCTTCCTCACCTAAACCAGAATTAAATAGCCCTACTGGAGCTCCTCGAGTAGCAGCTATAAATATGTTTGCTAATGGAACAAAATTAGACATGTTTTGCTATGTATCAGAAAAGGAGTTTTATAATATTGATGATGCAGATTTAATTTGGAAACAGACTGGGATTATCTATGGTGATTGGAATGGAGGGCCCAACAAAGATGGGTCATTTACTCACTCTACAACCATAACCCCTTCACAGTCTCTTATCAACAATGGTTCAATATACCTTCATATTTATGTAGTTCAAGCAGGGAAATCACCTAATCCAAACAACAAAGAAGATTATGGTGGACCATATGTTTCCTATGGCAAAAAGATTTTGAACAAGTTTAAAAAATTACGATACATGAAGACACATAATTTATTGACAGGACAAACTGAAAAGTCTGCAGAAGAAATTATTAAAGCTGAAACTCTTAAAGAAGAAATAGTATCTCACTGGCATCCTAACTTGACTATTAATTTGGTAACAGATCAAACTAACTGGATGCAAGGAAGTGTGCCTCCTCCATTGGATGAGTTTATTTACTTTTTGCCTGATGGTAAACAATATAAACCGGCAGTATTCTTAAATGATTATTGGAATATGATGCGTGACTATGTGCCCATAAATAAAACTACAGAAGTGCTCCAACTGGAACTAGTATTTCAACCACTGAGTCTGTTCAAATGGCAGCTGTATACAGCACAAGCCATGAGAGACAAATTAAGTGTGTTCTCTGCTTTAGGTGCTGAAGAACAAGATGAGGAACAAGACACAGTAAAGGAGTTACTTCTAGATACTTCCCCATATTTATTGGGCCTTACAATATCCGTGTCTATTCTGCATTCTATATTTGAACTCCTTGCTTTCAAAAATGATATTCAGTTTTGGAACAATAGGCAATCACTTGAAGGTCTTTCTGTGAGATCTGTATTTTTCAATGTCTTTCAATCAACTGTTGTGTTATTGTATGTGCTAGATAATGAAACCAATGTAATGGTAAGAATTTCTTGCTTCATCGGTTTAATGATTGAGATATGGAAGATAAATAAAGTGATGGATGTCAAGTTGAATAGAGAAGACCGAATATTTGGTATACCAAAGCTTACATTTACTGATAAAGGATCTTATGTGGAATCTAGTACAAAGCAGTATGATATGCTGGCTTTTCGTTACCTAAGCTGGGCATGTTTTCCTCTTCTTGTAGGATATGGTGTTTATTCATTATTATATCAGGAACACAAAGGATGGTATTCATTTGTCTTGAACATGATGTATGGATATTTGTTAACATTTGGGTTTATTATGATGACACCGCAGCTATTTATCAACTACAAACTGAATTCAGTGGCACATCTACCATGGAGAATGATGACATACAAGTTCCTGAACACATTCATAGATGATATATTTGCTTTTGTCATTAAAATGCCAACTATGTATCGTTTGGGTTGCTTCAGAGATGGTAAGTTTGTAGCAGCTTTTTATTTATTAACAATCGTCTATGAGGATTAGTAGCATTCTCATTAATTACAAAACTTTTTTTATGGTAAAGGGTGACTTTTTGAATAGATTTTGGCAAGACTATTGATACAATTAGTTTTTGTATTGCAATTTTTTTTTCTAATGGTAACTTTCCTTTTGAACCTGCCTGCCCCTTACTGACCTGTTTCAAAAATCCACCCTGTACTTTCTGTCACACTAACAACCCATTATCATGTCATCCATTTGCTTGTCATTATTACTGGCATTGTACTCAACAAATTAATGAATTAATAAATATTTCGGGATATATTTACACAGCTATATCAAAAAAGTATGATGTAGGTAGATTCTCACACATTATAATGGTGTCCTCATGATACTAATCATTAGTATACCTAATCAGTTTTATGTAAATATCATTACAGATATTGTGTTCTTCATCTTCCTGTATCAGCGGTGGATTTACAAGGTTGACCACAAGCGTGTAAATGAGTTTGGATTCTCTGGTGAGATGGAAGAACAATTGGCTATCAGTGGTCAGTCAGCTAAGAGTGGTACTCCAGCAATCACAGAAAAAGAGCAAGCAAGTGACAAAAAGAATGATTAAATTTAATTGTATTTGCCGTGTTGTAGTTATAGTCTACCTTAAGATGATCCTGTGATTAGTAAATTACAGTATAATTTATGTATAACCAGAGCTAGATAAATTGATATTTATGATTAACTGTTTACAGAAGATCTAGTACAATGTATTTATTCCAATCCAATTTATTTGCAATGAAATTGATACTATTAAATTGTAACTTGATGACATAAAACATAATTTTGGAATATTATAATATAAATAATATATGAAGTTCAGTAAAAGCCATTACTGAAAACAGAATTGTTGTCTTAGATTGCGAAATTACTACCAAAAAGTACAGGAGAGCATTCTGAGGGGGTCCGTATTGGGTTGCATAAATTTTAGAGGCAGAGCTTAAAACTCTACTCTTTGTTTTGCATAACGTTCAAACAGAATAAATCATTAGCCATACTTTATTTTCCCATAACTTTTTTATAATAATGATATACCCGCATAAAATGTTTACGCATAATTTTTTTTACAATAACTATTTCTAATCTCACTCACTCTCGCATAAAGATTACAAGCCATACATATAGAAAACCATAATGTTAACAAGTACATATTTTTATCTTTATATCTAAGCTTGAACTGCCTAAGATTGCAAGAACTGCCACTGATTAAAAATTTCGATAGTCACTATACTGAAGTTCAAACATTTAAAACTTATATATCATCATCATATATAGAATATATAAAAAAAATACAAAAAGAAAGTAGGTAGATTAAAACGAGCAATTCTATTCTGGCGCGTTGTGGTCACAAGTGACGAGTGCCTCCTCGCTTCGGTCGTCGTCGTACCTATTTTCGACTTTGCTCAAGACTAGTCTAAAAAATAACACTTAAAATATCGTTTTATATGTTACAGCTTAAAAACTTGGCTATGAGTCAGATGATTATTTACAATGGTGTCTTATCATTTCTTAAATATTCTTAGTCAAATTATTATTCATTTATGATTTAAACGGTTATCTATACCTCCATTATGTGTTTTGTATTTTATGGTAAAATTATCTTTAGGCGTATAACAATTATACCCTTTACATTTATGCTGATTAAATTTATGATAAAAAAATTAGAGTAAGTTCATGTTATGCCAAAAAAGCCATTATGCGTTTATAACACTCAGCTTATCATAATTTATGCGAGAAAACTTTATGCTGAATCTGTTATGCCAAACTACATTATGCTGAAAAAAATTATGCGATCGAAAGGGCACCCATTCTGAGGGTGTATTAACTAGGCTGTGTATCTTTTACTACTATACTGTGACAGGAGCGATGGAAGCAAACATTACAGTTGCAGTCCAATCTGAACAATAATTGAGGGCTACAGGAAACAAGGGCTCAAACAATCATATTCGTTACATTTTGTACAAGTCTTATCATATGATTATTGAAAACAAATTATATTGAGCCGAGACTGGTGCAAATAGATAAGAAAGATTAGCTAAAAAGGGTAACATTAACATTTTACCAAACAAGAACATCCTGAACATTGTGCGATGGCATTTAATAAGTCAAAAGTATTTCATACGATGTAGACGCTTCCAATTTTCGCCGTATTCACGTCCCTGTGCCTTCAGCATCCAAAGAGTCCCCCATAACATAGCTTACTGCGCGATTTCCGGGGTATGGCCTAGCTCCACTATAGGTGACCTCGTGTCAGCACGGCCATAACTAGTAGAATATACTGAAGTTACACTTTGGTAATTAGACATAGGCAAAGAGAAAAATTCGACTCAATTTACCATATTGAGCTGCATAGAAAGATGATACAAAGGGATGTAGTATTTCCTAAGCTCCTCACCAAATGTCTTAAGATCTGACGAATTGCCAGTTTAAAAAAATTTGTTATACAGTACTACCATATATGATGCTGATAAATAGGTACAGGGTCCCTGCGGCCAAACTGTAGCAACTATAGTATCTGCTGATTTTCATATTTTTATCTATTATTAATTCCAATAAAAACGTTAAAATTAACGCATCTTTCATTTATTTTAGTTGCTTCTATTTTACATATAGGGCGTGATAGTATTGATATAACTTTCATGCAGTTACTAAAACTGGATATACCTATAAATCTGAGGTAATAATAGGTGATAATAGGTATTATTAGTTAGCATATGTCCTAAAATGTTGCATGCGTCAATGCACGTAACATGCGTTAACACACGCCGCATGCGTTAACGTACGCCGCATGCGTTAATGCACACCACATGCGTCTACGCCTATTGAATTTCTGTAATGGTAATTCAGCCGGTATAACAAGAATCCCTCTGTTTTTTGTACTATCTTTCTACATGTAAGTGCTTATGGCTTAGGTCCTTGTATGTTAACAATTTTGTTGAGTTTGATTTTAAGCTACGGTTATTATTGAGATGATAATGATAAATTTTCATGTCAAACAAATTAAAGATGTAGAAATGATACGAGTAGGACGAACCTACATACGTACCTACGGTATTTATTATAATTTATGTAGTAAGTTAAGGTTATGGTTTTGTTGTGTTTTTTAATTATTCACTGTTTCATAAGACTTTAATGACATTTTGTGGTAATTGTTGATTTAAACAGATAAATTTTCGAATGTAGGTATATGTAAATAAAGATAAGTCCATTGGAGGGTATCGTAAATCGCGTTTCATTATAATACAATTTTGATTAACTTGTATTATTTAGTTAAATGGCAAATGTTGAATTGACTTATAGTTGAAATGTTTGCATTATGCATATTGTACCTAAGTATGTGACGTCATGTCTGAATATCTCTGCTATGTTTGAACAAAGCAAGCAGTTGTAAAATAAGATAACAATATTATTTAATTATACTAAGATACCTTGCCTTGATGTAGGTATGTATGAATATATACTTTATTAGATGACATTGAGTGTTAATCATAGCAATTACAATTTTGTTCCTAGACCTATTTTTCCTCACAAAATTGGGTGACATGTCGAGTGTTCTTTATTTTTAGATATCTTTGAGGTTACGAGAGCCCTCTATATAAACCTTTTTACATACAGATTACCTTTGCCATCTTATTACGTACTAATAAGATGGCAAAGGTAATCTGTATGTAAAAAGGTTAGCACTCAAAGTTAGTACTCAAAGTATAGCAAACTATTGAAGAGCAATAATTAAGTTGGATACGTAATCATTGTGTTAGATACGTTAGCAATGTAATGATAACATCTACAGCGGGGTGAATGACTGATTACAATCGTATCGTACCTACAGAACTATTTTGAGATAAAAGTTTTGTTCTTACAAATGTTTTAAGGTAATATTTAGGTATAACATTGATATAAACTTTAAATTACGAGAGAAACACGTTTGACTCCGATACCCAAGACTTATTTAGTAGTAGGGGTACTGTTTGCAAGAGCATTCCTTCGTGATTATGTACCAAGTGATTAGGTATTTTTCTGTTGCTGTTAAGTGTTGATTTATGTATCTACTATAATCTAAACTGAAAGTCTTAAGTTTAGTCAGGAGGTTTCTGCAACTTGTGTTAATTATTTTCGGGTTGCACGACTTAGGTCTAAAATGAGAAATCAAGTAGGTAGATTTTTATTAAATTACGCATTATGAGAAATTTAGCAAATAATTGCTTTAAAAATTTATCAATCAAGTAGGTAGGTTTCATAATGTCCACATAAATACAAATGTCGAGGTATAGAAATGTCAATAATAAATTTTGTCCATGTAGAAAAATTACAAAGTATTTAATATACACAGGATGGCCCATTTAAAACGGTCAGTATGGGCAACTCTGAAAATTGTACGTATAGGAGTTGAACACGAGTGAAAGAAATTTAGAAATTTCTCATCGGCATTTTTGAATTAGCTATTTTTTCCTTGTTGTAATTTTTTACTTTGTCATTCTTCCATGTTGACATTTTTATATTGTAATAGTGGATTTTTTATATCTACTTTGTAATTTTTAGACCAAAATCGTCAAACCCTTATTTTCGTGTGGTAGGTAGTTGCAAATGTTTTAGACGCAAACCCGCCGTATGAGTGGTAATTATTTTTCAGTAGGTAGTTACTAGAGTCACAATGGAGCATCTTTTGGTTGTGATGACTGCAATGACATTGAAAGTGCGTTATAATGACAGATATATTCCGTTATTTTTTCTTTTTCATACTTTTAATTACATATCGTGGGTCGTAATTGAAGCGACTTTATTCTCATATTTGTAAAATGCTTAAAGAGAGGCAGTGTACAATTAGAATTTTCTTTAAAAAAATACAGAATTTTGGCGGATCCACTCGCGATATGCGTATAATTCAATAATTCATAGAACATTTTACAAACTCGACATTAGAAGCACAACATTAAGTTATACCTACTCATATTAATAATAATAACTGCATACACATTGTACAATAATTTAATTAAGTATATAAATAAATTTGTTGTTTCGATTTCTGTTTATAAAATTTTGGTCTCCGTAAATATATATTTCGTTCACTCAATATCTATCTCAGAACGAGGTGACCTAGAAGTTCGTGATATACAGGATATTAGAAGTCACAAGTCCTGTCTATGTCTCGTGCGAAACGCAACCGTTTACAAGTTTCTACCTAATCCTTCCGAATGTCTCGATTCAAAATTAGGTACTCTGTTTAGTGGCATTCAACGTCTATATTAGTTGGATAGTGAAGCTTTTTTTAAAATTACATATTCTAGAAGTTTCTAAGTAGGCATGTACTTCCTATTTTCATACATATTTTGCAAGATTTACCTAATGTGTTTTTTAAAGTTAGGCAATCCGGATGTTATGCCAGACTCGAACAGACTACAACCAGTTGCCGAGCGCTCTGGGTAACGCCTCGGAAAGAAGTCTCAGTGCTCCCGGCAGACTTCGGCTACCACCGCGGCCTTAGCTAAGATTCATCCCGTTTATTTGGGGGGGTTGGTTCGGGTTTTATTTCTCTTCAAGGGGCCTGAGGCGTCCGTGAAATTTTCTCACGTCACGCTGCCGTCTTGGGCCTGCTTCTATAAAGACGGCGAAAGATGTACCTACCTGTAGTGAGTTTTTCTCTTCTAAAACAGCTATAAACTTTTCTATGCCTTTCTTTTCTACATAAAGCTGGTAGCCAGCTACCTATGTTCTGTAAACGATCACTGTGTTAAGCGTCTAACAGTCTTAATTTGGGTAAACGGTTATTCGATATTTCAGTATTAACATATATATATATTTAAATATAAATATAAATGTAAATATATATCGATATTTCAGTTTCCGTTCCGACAAACAGCACCAATGGCTTAACGTCAAGTCTCGGTCCGTGTCAATACGGCAATAGGGTTGGCAGTTAGTAGTTAGTTGGGTAGTGTAATACCCCAATAGCCCTGGTGTTGCAAACGTCAATAGGCTACGGTAATCACTCTCGATATGACAGGCCGTATTATTGGCATTTAATAAAATGTCATTCTGGATCTTACGTATGGATACATCTTACATACATCTTGGATGGTAGGTAAAAGGTAATGAAAAGCCTCCAATTTATACTATCGTTTAATAATTAGTTATTCATTATAATCTCGATTATACATAATAAAATACAAGACAAGTATCACTAAATAAATCTTAACAATTAGTTGTGTACAATAACATAGGTAGGTAACTATTTCAATTTACAATCTAGAAACATTCATCACAAAAATAATAATAAAATTAAAAGAAACATTAAGATTATATAAATAAAATAGTTTATAACAATCTTTATGTAAAAGTTGGCTTCGATCAACGGAGTTATTTAAAATATTTAAATCAGAAAATGTGACACAGCAATCTTAATCTCAACACAGCAGCGTTCTCAATCTCCTCAGCTAGGCCAATGCGTTTATTCGACAGTGCGGCCCGTGACGAAAGTGTTTTGTGGGGGTCCATATTGGCTCACATAAAAATTTTACACCTCAATGTTTATCTACTTGTGTTCATAATAATCAGTCTTCATAATTTTTTTCTGATATTTTTTGTTCATAATATTTTTACTCTCTACGGAACTTATAACTGACAAATATCATAGATATTTTTATATTTAATGGCATTATTCAATAACTATTTCAACTAATAATATGTTTGGTATTTAGGCTACAGCGGCACGCTCGCTCGGCTCGCGCGCTTTAGGGTCGCAGTTCTACCTTAACTGAACACTCCTCTTCGCTCGTCGTCGTACTTACTATTTTCAATAAAGTTTAAAATCGCCTTTATCGCCGATGGGGTGGCAGAGGCATACGCCCACATTTCACCGTGTACATTCTTGCCCCACGTAATGGGTAGTGAGCCCATTGCCGTGCTGAAATAGGCAGACGCAGGTTAATAAGACCTTCAACTTGGCTTAACGACTGCATGTTACCGGCAACCGTGACCAACGGCTTAACGTGTCTTCCGAAGCACGGAAACGCACATAAATAGAAATACCACAAAGCCGTAAACCACCCATCCGTAATCACGCATAGCGAAAGTCGCTTAACGCAGTAAACGTTTACAGAATACTGAGTCAGCGCGGCCACGAGTGCTTCAATTTTCAATATTGTCTTTTTTCTTTTTTTACCTTTACCTTTTCTTTAATCTATGTATAAATAAATGTATTAATTATTGACAGTTAAAAATGTCGATAATGTTATTTACGAGTATGTTACCAATATATGAAATCAAATATTCAACCAGGTGAGTGAGTAGTGATGTTATGAATTCTGATGATTATGAGTTTTGATCGTTAGTATCGGGTAAATATTTTTTAATAAAAAGTGATAGTTACGATGTTGAATTGTATGAAAAATATTTCGGACTTTTGATAATAGGGCTAAATAGTTATGTGAAAAAATATCCAACCATATTTTGTAAGTAAAAAGCTTAATCATAGCTAAGGGCTGGTGAACAGAAGCGACCTTGTCTACGATAGCAAACTTTTTTTATTTTGTGTTACACTCCGTGTACTCTTGGATTGCCACTATTCAAGACTGTGCAGAAAACATTAATTCCATTCGGTGTTTGATTTGTCCAGTTACAAAACTAGAAAATTATTAATTCAGTTTGTTTTGTTTAGAATAAAATTGAATGATTGCTACATGTCCGGTTCTGTTCTCCAACTCCTCATCTAATAACCATCAAGTGCCAAAGTGAGAGAGATATAGAGAGAGTGTGAGAGATTATAAACCTACAATTTCAGACTTGAGAGAGGTATCACAATAGTTGAATTATATTGTCTTAATTTTTAAAGATACGAATTAGACAAAACTAGACAAGTTTTAAATGGTCGACGATATATTTCTCATTTTCTGGATGGTCAATCACAAGTACCCGCCGAGCCATAAGAGGGCGATAGTTCTATAAGGCATGAAACCTGCGGACTGAAATTTTATTAATTAATTATGAGGTTTGGGGGCTTTCCATAGCTATCTGAATAGTCGAGAACCGATACACATGGGGTGTTGTTGGATACCTTTTTTTAAAGCTATTGGGAGTTTTTCTCGATAGGCACTTTCCAGTCCGCTACCAATGGTGAACAAAACGCAAAACTTTTATGTAGAGGGCGCTGTGTGTTTGTTACATAGAAAACTTTAAGTTTCATAGCAAAACCTTTAATCTGCTTCGTCTTGCGCTCTGTTTTTGCTCTAAGTAAATTTTTTGTAGTGGAAAACTGCTTTACAACATGTATTCTACCTGGCGAGTCGTTGATTTAATGGACGAATTAAAAAAAGAAAAAAGAGCCACATTTAAAAGCCAGACAGCGACTCATTCTTTAATAAATAATTAAATACGAGTATTTCTAACGAAATAGTATGAAGATTGTCAGTTGCTTTGTAACAAACTTTTGGCGCCCTCCACAATGAACTATTTGACAGTTTTCTTCCCCATTATCTCGTTTGTCACTAGTTTTGGAAATGACATTTGTTGTTTTTAATTGCTCAGTTGTGGGAATTATATTTTTAGCACCCTGTTGCCCATTCTCCATGCCCTCAAATGGGGTATATTTTATACATTTTTAGTCCGAGACTACCAGGACTTTAATTGGTCGTGCTAATTAGTGTCTAGCACATAAGACCTTTTAGCCTTTTTATTACCACCTCACTAAAAAGGCAACTGGTTCAAAATTTATTCCAAACTAAACATCTAAAATAGACACATTTTATTTTATTAAATTTATTCGGCCCTTTAGACCCACCCCAGTTCCGTGCTTCGGAAGGCACATTAAGCCGTTGGTCCCGGTTGCCAATAAAACGGCAGTCGTTAAGCCAAGTTGAAGGCCTTATGGGCGGCTTAAAACATTTCAACAGCAGGTCGCCGCAGCCTGCGCCTGTCGAGGTGACTATCGGGCAACTTGATTATTATAAATGGAAGCATTTTTATATATTGGTATCCAATTTCATAAAATAAAATTTGCTGGAGAGAACCAGTAAGCTCTTAAGTTCGACCATACACGTACCAATGTTTTACCATTTCATACATACATAATAATAATAATATATGCTTTATTGTACACCAAGAAAAATTCATAAAGAAAAGTTATTATCATATATATCAAGTACAATGGGCGGCCTTATTGCAAGCAGCAATCTCTACCAGGCAACCTTTAATCATACATACCTACATATCATCACGCCTGTCTCCCATCGAGGTAGGCGGAGACTATGGCTTTACATTTGCTACGATCCTGGCATACAACTTTCGCTTTTTCCACTTTCATAAGTGTTTTCATACACACACGACGGTAAGGGTACTCTTGACCTGACCTTTTTTCAAAATGTCTTCTATTTGATTGATATCTGTACGTCGAGGAGCCCCTTACCAGTTTGCCTATTCACTCTCTTCTGATAAATCTGTTTCGTTAGTCTACTTTCATCC
The DNA here is from genome assembly GCA_948477245.1 of Thumatha senex. Taxonomy (NCBI): domain Eukaryota; kingdom Metazoa; phylum Arthropoda; class Insecta; order Lepidoptera; family Erebidae; genus Thumatha; species Thumatha senex. Next base: position 14,137,805 of record OX419731.1, on the reverse strand, counting down.
ATCCTCTCCACGTGTCCGAACCAAAGCATACCTTTTTCTATCTTAGTCACTACATCTTCTACCTCTTCTTGGTAGAAGATGTAGACGAAGATGTACAATTTCCATAGTATTAAAAAAGAATAGGTTTTTAATGGCTTCATTTGGAGCTTTGTTAATTGAAAAGCAGCATGCAACAACCTACACATCATAAAAAGAAACAAATCATTTAACTATGTGGGCACTTGGGCAAGTAATGTCTAATAGAAAACTATTAGACATTACTTGCCCAAGGAAACTAGAGCGTAAATGATGCACTAAAGTTAACGCTGGTACTGAAAATAGCTTCAAATAGTGTTTATGATTAGAGATGAGTACATGCATATATTCATAATTAAATGTAAAAATTATCGAAACCGGTAGTTTTAAACAATACTATATGGTTAATTTTACACAATATGTGCACTCATATACCTACCAACAAAGATGGTATAAATATTGTAATAAGCATGGTGAGTATTGTACGTAATCCCTTTGACCTATAACTTATGGGGAAACTAGTCAATCATTCTTCATTTGTTGGACGATAACACAAAACTTGAGGTCACAAACGCAACCTTGATGATGTAAGTATGATTTTTTTCGATATTGTTTTTATGAAGCCAAAACCACAATAGTAAAAATAGTTGAAAATTTAGGAGTAACAAACCTTCATATTTTACTTCAATTTTTTTATGATATTTCGCGGGCAAAAGCGTATTTAGAGAAAAAACATTTCAAAAAGCTGCCGTATAGACATGGTCTTTTATTTAAAACATCAAATAACTTTATTTAGCTTACCTAAATATACACAATTATATTGAATCTCTCAAGAGCCGCTGTGACCACCGCCCAGGTGACAGAAAGGCTCGAGGTACACTTTGATAGTTCGTCAGGGGCAGATTGACATTTTCAAGCTGCAGTCGGGTTTGAGCGTAAGTACGTGAAAGGAGCGAACTACTGAACCCTAAATACGCACTCTACTACAGCTTTATGAGATTCAGTTTACTCTGCTACGAATTCCATTGTGTACAATTATTTGGTCTATTAGCCAGTGTCCTTTACTTACACCTTGTGATTCATTGGACCTTTTTCTTAAAAATGTTACACCAACTGGACTCTTGATCTCTTGAACCTATCCTTTAAGTTGGCAACTAAGGACCTTCTTATTCAGTGAATCCCAAAACAGAGGTCCAATCTTATTAAACATGATATTTTTAAGCTTGCCTACTGTCAAGTTATTTTTTTTTGTTATTAGGTCCAATCTTGGACGTTTAAGGTATACAAGATTACACCCTCGCGTACTATACTACAACTATATACATATAATATACTATTGAAGATAATATGTATCATCTGAAAGGGCAGCCGGGTGCCCAATGTCCGGGTGCTCCACAACTATAACATCGTCCGTAGCCACCATAATATGGAACGGTTCTCCTGGGCCTTGTCCTAGAAACTGTACCTGCAGTGGATCCAGGCTCTGAAAGCGGAAATTATTTGCTGTGATACAACACTATTCTGCCAAGTCCAATTATTTTGAATTTCAATGGTGTTATTCGTTAAAGAGTTTCGAGATAGGTTAGGATATTATAATATTTATAATCTGCATGATATAACTTGCCTCTCATCACTCTACGCTACCAGACTGCAGAGAAATATTTCGTTCTAAGACGGAAAAAAGGACGTGAAACTGAAGAAATATATTTTTACACATTGTTAAATCGTAACTTTAATCATTGAAGAAATGTGGAAAGGAGAAAAAAAAAAGATTGTTTGTAAACGGTTATTATATAAACATCACTGTGGCGTCCCAATTAATTTCCTATAAATTTTAACAAGCTGTAAGTCAGGGGTGGTCCACTTGATAAAATACTGTTTACTGACGAAATCATGTGCGATTGTAGATCATACTACACATACTTCTTAAATTTTTTAAATGAAATGTTACAGAATTGTGTACTATTTTTATTTAACTAAGAAAACAAAAATATTAAAAATATTCTTAGTATTGCGTTTCATCACCTTTCTGAAAGATTATTAATGAAAAATAATCAGCACAAGTTATTTATATTTTTTGCATTGTCACAATCTACTAGACTAATAGTCGCGATCGACAGGATGGTTCCTTCTTGGAGAACCTCCATAGTGCACCTTGGCAGTAAAAAGCGGCAATGTCCTTCTCACAGCGGGATTACAGCTTACCCACCAGGCGCCGTCGTATGATCGATAAAGATCCGCACGGTCCCGACTACATTGACCATAGGTGGAGGGTGAAGGTAAGACCGTCAAACGTCGACCCAAGGGTAAAATGGAAGCTTGCTCAACATCCTCTCTGCATTCAGAGGGGTACATTGAGAGATACGACTTGGACATTAATTGGGTCGTCTATATGTCCCTCCCAAGGATAGCCCCGTTTTGAGTTGTCACTTAGTTGAGTCGCAGTGACTTAACCTTTGGTCTACACTGCGGATTGCTAGAGGTCACCCTATTGTTCCCGCAACAGGGTAAGAAGATAACACAAATCCATACCATCACGTAAAAAAAATTGTATGTCTTCTACGGCTACCAGTTAGCATTTCTGGACTTTGTGCAGTATAATGGCGTAGAGCCGGGTAGATAATAAATATTGTGGGACATTTTTTTACACAGCGCCGTCTGGCTCAAAGTAAGCTAAATATAAGCTTGTCGGGTTCTAGACGACTAATAAACATACTTATATATTTCTAAATACATACATATTATACATAGGAAACACCCAAACTCCGAAAGAAACATTTGTGGATCACACAAATATTTTTTCCAACCCGGGACCTCAGTCTCGGCAGTCGCATACACTACCACTGCCTCGGTGGGCAGTCAGTTAGTTTGATGTAACGAAAAAGAACATTAAATCTAATTTATTGCTGTAAAAAAAGTGGAAATATGAAGTTTGAGGCATACCTGTGGGATCCTCATCCTCTGAGAAGAACTCGTCGTAAGATCCACTCCCACTGTTTGAGTGGGTGCCGGAAGAGGAATAGTAATAACCTCTCCCGTGCCAGCTGAAACACATATCAATTCAATTGATTTATAATGTTACGAAATACAGGTATTAAAAGGTACATAGGTATTAGTGTTAAATTTCAATTTCACCATATTTCTAAAGATTATAAATATTATTTTTATTTATTTATAAAAGGCGTTGCAACTTATAATAAGTTTTGATGAAGCGCTCGTGGCCCCGCGGTCTCAGTGTTCTGTAAACGATCACGGAGTTACGCAACTTTCACTATGGCTGGTCCTCGGATGGGTGACCACTTTGTGGTATTTACATTTGCGAGCGTTTCCGTGCTTCGGAAGGCACGCTAAGCCGTTGGTCCCGGTTGCCAGTAAAATGGCAGTCGTTAAGCCTGGTTGAAGGCCTTATGGGCGGCTTGAAAATTTCAACAGCAGGTAGCCACAACCTGCGTCTGTCTATTTCAACACGGCAATGGGCTCACCACCTATTACGTGGGACAGGAATCCACACGGTGAAAAGTGGGCATATAATATGCCTCTGCCACCCCTTCGGGGATAAGGCGTGATGGATATTTTTTTTTTTTTGATGTAAAATTCATCCATACAAATTTAGTTTTACATGTCAATTCATTAATATTTATAATATAAATGAATAATTGAAATTCCTGCATGTCAACTTAGACAGCTTACTGTATAATTAAGATCAGTAAAATTATATTATGTGTTATGGGAAAAATTACCATCATCCATTTTTCCCGTCATTACTAAATTTTTGGGAGATTTGTATGAAATAGTAGTCAGTGGTGTCGTAAATTTATAACGTCTAATGATTTATAATATTAGCGACTGAATAGATTATTAACAAATAATGAAAACGAGAAAATATATAACTTTGTGAACTTTATTGTGTTATTACTAGCATTTCTAAATGTGGCCCCGCTGACGCAGTGTTCTGTAAACGATCACTGCGTTAACCTATATCTGGTATTCGTTATAGCTGGTCATTGGATGGGTGACCACTTTGTGGCATTTACAGTTGCCAGTAAAATGGCAGTCGTTAAGCCCAGTTGAAAGCCATATGGGCGCTTGAAAAATTTCAACACATAGGAAACACCGAAACTCCGAAACACACATTTGTGAATTACACAAATATTTGTTCCGACCCGGGACGGTAACTCAAGCGTGGCAGTCGCATACACTACTACTGCGTCACCGAGGTAGTCAAATAAAAGTTTTAATATAACTTACTCGAAGGGATCTGGTTCCTCCTCCTGTTCCTCCTCGATCCCCTCGTAGTCGGCATAGAGTTCGTCCTCCTCGGAGTCGTAAGTGCTATCTGTTCTTCTGAAATATAGCGTCAATTAGTATAAGCGACTTGCGTATGAAGCGCAATCGATGATGACTATTCTCGTTGTTCGTTCTATTTATCTTTGGTAGATAAATGGTAGGTTTTGATTACTTTGAATAATACTAAGGGCCGTATTACAGAACGTTTCTCAATACTCAAGAAACGCTTGAGGTAAGTTTTCGCCTTATAATACTACTCTCAAGTCTTTCTTGAGTTTTGAGAAACGTTCTGGAATACGGACCTTAGAGTCCAGTTGATCCAAAACTCTGGACCATAGCCACAAATCCGCAAAAACATTTTGAAAGATAGTAACATTTTTGCAAGGGGTGTAAGGAGCCCGTCTCCGGGGGGACAAGCAACCTCACCTGGTGCACCTGCTGATCAACGACCAACGTCGCAGGCCCGTACAGGGTTGGGAGGTAAACAATGCCGAAAATAAAAAACCCAACCAAAACTGCTTCAGATTTGACTTGACTTTTTATTTTCACCACAAAATCATCTAGCAGCCCAAAAACACACCCCAAGCTCAAAATCCAGGTAGGATTTAGAAGTAACTGGGAATACGAAAACATAAAGAAGAATATACTGACTATAACAAGACGTCATTTATACCATTGACTAAATAAAGTCAATCAATAAATGTAGTACACTTTTCCTTAAAAAATACGACCCTTTCTAAATGTTTGCCATACGAACAGTTGGGTCTTCATTATTTAGAACTATTTTTACCAAAGCGTACGCTATAGAACAGTAGCAGTGACTTAAAATAAAAAAAGCGCCAAAGTTGATCTAAGTCAAAGTCATGTTAACAGGTTTCTTTGTCAATCGCGTTGTTGTGACTCAAAATTCAATTTCAATAAATATTATTATTATTTGACGGTTTGCGGTGTTTTAAGATAGCAAAGTCGGTTAAAAAGGCTAGATTGGGAAAATAAGATTCTTTGATTTTGCACTACGAGATTGCAATTTCGCACAAAGCCTTTATTGTAAACGAAATTTTTACCAATATGGATTATTCGTTGTAGTAAGTGTATCGTTTCGACACAGTAGTAAAATTTAACAGTTTTATTTTCAAGCCCGGGATCAGCTTAGTGTGACAGCTAGATTAGATTTTGTAAAGATTGACGGAACCGCCTGTCATCTGACGGAAGGTCATACTCGAAAATAAAGCTATAGGTGCACTAGTTTGCAGGTGAGATTGGATTGTCTTCAAAAGATCTTGGCGAAGCCCCACCCCTGTTTTGACTATATAATCAAATAGATTCTCTTAAAGTTTAATAAGTAAGCGTACCGGGATTCTAGTTCGAAGTTCTGCATGGCCATCTTCGACTCGAGTTCTGTAAACAACACAGCTTCATAAACTTAGAAATTCTACATACAACAGAACTTGTCTTGACTTGATTAGTAAAAAAATATTTTTTAGTAATTCATACTAGGTTTGTTGAAAGTACTTCAAAATATGTTTCTTGAAATACTTTAAAAGGCCTAAGCTTAAATACAATCTTACCAATGGTGTTTTTAAAAAATTACTCAATTCGTTTAATGACCCTATGCAATGGCAGGCATTGTGAAAGCGGCTAAAAGGTTTGGCAAAAGTAACATTGAACAATACCGGCTTATAGGCGCTATTATATTGTAGTATGCATGCTATGCGATGGTCACTCAAACCAATTTTTCTTTATTTTCAAAATTATAAATGTTTTTGGAATTTTAATTTTACGCAATTTCTTGTATATTCAGTATTTGACAATATTTAAGGTGAAATAGCAAAAGTCTTTCTTAAAGGGAATCCCAAAATACCGCAATAATATTATGATATGAGGTGATCAAGTCATTCCCCTGTTGGCCCCTTTACTTAAAGAGTATTTTGAGCGGGTAAATCCCTTCTGAGTAATTCTGTGTAGTACATAACGTACGGCTTATTTAAAGGCTTGTTTTATCCTATATTGCTATTATAGTAGTTTATGATACTGTTGCATAATAAGGGTTCTAATAACACGAGTGTGTTTTAAAAAAACGAGCCGTAGGCGAGTTTCTTTATAGTATCACACGAGTGTTATAAGACCAAGTAATGTACAGTATCATACACTACTTTATCTACTCTCATACTATAATACGTAAAACAATATTGCAAATAAAATGATATATAACAACAAATTTATTTTTTAATTGTCAAATGTTTGCGCCTTAATATGAGAGATGTAAATGCATTAGAGTGTCGTATCTGCGTGTTATTGTGTGACGGAGGCGAGCGGGCGCGCGGGGTGTCGGCGGCGGGCAGGGCGGCAGTGAGCGTCGCTCTACCTCCTTGGTCCAGCTGGAGGTTGTATAGGTGTATCGTTATGATTAAAAAGTTATATTATGATACAGGTGTCCATACAAGACCAGTATCGTAATGAAACTTTTTTTTTATTATGTTTGGCCTGTACGTAATGTTTGTCATAAGAATTTTGTTATCAGTTTTATAATCTTTGTATTATAGTATCAGAGTAGATAAACATATTTAATACATAATTACTTAAAGAGTGTTGTATTGAATATTCCAATCGAAGAAATCCGTTCTATGTAGTACATTGCGTAAAACTTAGTTATGGTTGTATTTTTGTCAATATGTAATAACTGGTATTCATAATCTATTGATGCTCATTGTCGTACAAAGAAGCACCTCCCTGGCACTCTCCCGGTTCGTACGATAAACTATCCTCAGAAGACTGACCGCTTTGATCCGTGCTTCGGAAGGCACGTTGTTTGGTCCCAGTAACCAGTAACATAGAAGTTTTTAAGCTAAGTTGAAGTTTTTAAAAAAGGCTTAAATATTTCAATAGTGGCCACAACCTCCGCATGCCTATTTCAACATGGCAATGGGCTCACTACCTTTTACTAAAAAATGCCAACGGTGAAATGTGGGCGTACAGAATGCCTCTGTCTACCCCTTCGTGGATAAAAGGTTTGACCGATATGTGGGCGGCAGTGGGTGGACCATATGGGTCATAACCGAAGCAAGCGTACCTACATACATACATACAAGTCTCAAAGTAAGCCTTTCGCTACACTTCAGGGAAAAAGGTTCCCCCAAAGGGTAGCGCGTGGCATAACACATTTTACAAGCTATCTTTTGTCCCACGTAATACGTGCTGAGCCTATTGCCGTGTGAAGATATGCGCAGGTTGTGACTACCCACTGTTAAAAATATTCAAGCATGCTTCGGGTAACTGGGTCTAACGGTTTAGCGTGCCTTCCGAAGCACAGAAACACTTGCAAATGTCAAAGACACCACCGCATCGTAGGATGTGATAGTTTACGGAACCCTGAGCAAGCGGGCTTAGCTACTAGCACTTCGGGAAACGTAGCTTTAAATAATTTTCCGTCATTCCTCCGCAGACTCTATACTTGAACGGAATCTCATTACTTTTGCTTTTATATAAGTGAGTTTTTAGTTGAGTTTTTAAAGAAAAACTTTTTTAACCTCGTTATGAGTTGAGAAATCGAAATTGCTATTTCAGAGGATTTCACATTATTGTTTTAAATGAATATCCATCACGCCTTATCCCCGAAGGGGTGGCAGAGGCATATTATATGCCCACTTTTCACCGTGTGGATTCCTGTCCAAAGTAATAGGTAGTGAGCAAATTGCGGTGTTGAAATAGACAGACGCAGGTTGTGGCTACCTGCTGTTGAAAATTGTCAAGCCGCCCATACAAGGCTTTCAACCAGACTTAACGACTGCCATTTTACTGGCAACCGGGACCAACGGCTTATCGTGCCTTCCGAAGCACGGAAACGCTCGCAAATGTAAATGCCACAAAGTGGTCACCCATCCGAGTACCAGCCATAGTGAAAGTTGCGTAACTCAGTGATCGTTTACAGAACACTGAGACCGCGGGGCCACAAGCGCTTGTTTTTAGAGGCTGGTGAACAACTAATTTCCCATACAAACATAATACCAAAATAATTTTCAATTTGAGAATATCTCGACATATCATCGCTGTTATTCGGATTAAGAGAGTATTTATTTATGTTTCGGTTCAAAATTTTTCTTATAAATATTTACCTACTTAAAAATATATGCGATTATATTTCGTACATTTTTTGACATTAACGAGATATTTTTCGCCTATTTGTTTTATATTAAAAACACAATTAATCATTATGTTATTTTAACAGACACATAGCTTATATTGTCTAGTTACACAATGTCTTAAAGAAAATCTAAATATAATCAAGTTTCATTCATAATTTTTGGTATTCGCAAATGCACACAAATATCTACTAATGTCGAACAGCCATCTTGCTGTTCTATACGCGGTGGCGCGAGGCCAGCGGGGGGGAAGACTGAGCATGTGTGCAGTTACCAAAGTACCTTCCTAGTTGTTTTGATAGCGTATTTTGGTGCTTGAATACACGATAATGGATTTCGAAAGATGGGATGGGATGGAATTGGTAGGTTTGAGCAAGAAAATAAAAATTTTATTGTAGTTATTTCGAATGAAAAATGCATTTTACATATTCTGTGCCAAGCATTTGTATCATACAAGATTTTAGTAAATCCATACCAGAAGTATAAATTAACGTAAGGGACATTTTGGGGAAAATGAGTAATTATATATTATTAGATTCAGAATTTTACGCTCTAACGATTGGTATTATTGAATTTTTTCTATCGTTAAAAAGGTTCCCTTACAGTACATTTTTTTTTATCGCGTAAAACGATTTATGAAAATAATAGTGATGTAGGAGTCATAATTATTTTTTCTTCTCTGAAAAATAAAGTAAGCCGTCGTACAAAATAATTTAAACCTTTACTTTAAATTTCGAATGTGTAAATTGCAATAACTTACCCTAAATTCACAATTCGATAATTTTAACAAAACTAACTTTGTCGTTGCTCCTTACTTTAATATGCTTATTATGTAACAAATCCATATTTGCTTTACGTTACCTGTTTAAAAGGTAGTTGCTAGAATTTCGAATTCTTACATTAGCGTAAATAAGTGTTACTATTAGGGGAGACCGAGGGCATTTGAAACAAAGGTGATTTAAAATAGTACCGATTTCTTAGAACTGAAAACCGTTAGCGAGTTGGCAACGTCGCTTTTCAACCACTTCCCTCCGTCCGCTGTCGTGTCAGTTCGCGTCGGTGGCGTAAGTCGCGCGGTTGTGGAGTTCTGAGTGTCATGTGACAAAAATCGTGAAAAGTAAGTTTTTAACCTTATTTTACGATGCCTATATTTTGATAACGGTTTTGTATTTTGGTTTAAGTTATATATTTTTCGAAAGTCTGTTAACTAAACATTTATTATATATATTTAGTACAAAAGATTTCTGTGTATTTGCTTCTTGATTGTAGATTTAATAAAAAATAGGTTTTTTCTTACTGAGGAGATTTGAAACAGGCTGTTTCAACTCTCCTCGTATTAAATTTTATGACAGCATTCAATAAATAACGGACACAGAAATAGTTTTTTTTTTGGCTTTAATTTGTATATTTTATTTCAGAATGCCTACTGATTATAAAAGAAAGACTGACAGAGGTATGGCGAGTCGCGAAATATATGATTTCGCAGCAGAAGAAGTAACTTTGCGACAGAAAAGTCTCCGTGATGCGGCTTCAAGTTACAACTTGAACCATACCTCCCTCTACAGGTATATTAAAAAAAACTGCTTATGAAGCTAACGAAACAGCAACTGCTCTAACGGTTGGATATCCCGAAAAAACTGTTTTTACAGCTTCAGAGGAGAAGATACTCTGTGACTATCTTTTAAACTGCGCTGCTGCTAACTTTGGCCTAAAAACTAAGGAAACCAGAATTTTTGCATATAGGTTGGCTGTAGAATATAATAAAAAAAATCCATCTTCTTGGACTGAGCATGAAATGGCTGGAGAGGTTTGGCTTCGATCTTTTATGAAACGTCATACTGTTCTTTCTCTAAGACTACCTCAACCCACAAGTATCGCTCGAGCTACAAGTTTTAATAGAACAAACGTACACCTTTTTTTTCAAAATTATACCGCAGTAGTTGACAAACACAAGTTGCAAGGGAAGGATATTTGGAACGTTGACGAATCTGGCATTACAACTGTTCAGAAACCAGACCGCATCATTGCCCGGTGAGGACAAAAACAAGTGAGTGCCATGACATCCGCAGAGAGGGGAACATTGGTAACTATATCACTAGCAGGAAATGCCTTTGGGAATCACAAACCCCTGATGTTCATCTTTCCGCGGAAAAGATTTAAAGACCACTTTATACGCGATGGACCTACTGGATCAATTGGCACTGCCAATGGTTCGGCGTGGATGCAAGAAGAAGACTTTTATATATTTCTTAAATATTTCAAAGAACAAATTAGATCATCAAAAGAAAATAAAGCACTATTGTTATTAGATAACCACGCTTCACACACAGCAGTTAAAAATATTGAGTTCTGCAGGGAAAATGGGATAATTCTTTTAACTTTTCCACCTCACTGCACCCATAAGTTGCAAATGGACAGAGCCGTTTTTGGGCCAGTGAAAAAAGCAGTTAACACTGCTTGTGACAATTGGATGCGGTCTAATCCAGGAAAAGTAATGTCCCTATATGATATTCCTGGGATAGTGAAAACATCGTTTTGATTTATTCATACCGGACTTTGGCCAGTTAACACTGAAATATTCCAGGATGCTGATTATCTTCCGAGTCAAATTACTGATCGACCTTTGGCAACTTCTGTTTGTCTTGGTCCATCCAACTCAACTTAGTGGAAATTTCAAGAAGTGAAGAACCCGCGCCGTTTCCTTCTTCTAGCACAAGTGATGAATGTTCCCTTGCAAACAGTATTTTACAAGATTCTCGTACACCAAGTCCATCAATCTTAAATTTACCGGCTACTCTGCCTCAAATCAGCTACGAAACAGAAGATAAACCCAAGTCTGCAGAAAACCCTGATAAGAATTCACCTGATCTGGCAATACCTGAAGTAATGCTTAAAACTATCACGATGCCTTCAACTGCTGAATCTGTTGTTCCTTCCACAGTCTTTACGTCTGATATAATACCAGTAGCATCTACATCACGAGATACTTTAATTACTGTGACAGCAATTCCATTCTCACCTGAAACTCTAAGGGTCGTATTATAGAACCTTACTCAAGCCTCAAGTATTATTTAGAACTAGTTTTAAGCTGAACATTTATTATAGAACCTTACTCGATTCGTGAAACGTCAATATAGAATCACCTGATAGCTGTCACAGTGAAATGACGTTTGATTCATATTATAGAACAGTGCTCAAGTGTCATTTCAGTAATCCTTTATTTTTAAACCATATTCAGCTCAGATTCGCTACTTGATTCGAGATTTGCGAGCAGTTTTCGTAAGTTTAGTTGACACCACGCTCAAGCAGAGATTTTAGTTAACAAAAATAAAAGATGGCCTCCTTTATCTTTCTAAAATTGATATTTTTGAAGATAAATAGACTATTACTTACTTATCATTCACGTGTTTATCCCCGAAAGAGTGGCAAGAGTCATATTTACGCCCCTATTTCAGTGCCAGCACATTCTACCAAACAGCAGACCCGTACCAATCAATAACAATTACTTTAAAAAGATATTAATTCAGTATTATATTAATACCGAAGACAGTGTGATCTTGTATTGTGTGGCAGTGTGGATCGTATTGCTTCATTCTTTTATTTTAACTACCACACTTTTAATAGAAATGTGTTAATAAAATAATACCTATGATAATAATGAGATATTTGGATATTAAAAAATAATGTCATTATATGGTTGTAGAGTCAATGTCGCTTATGAGTAGTGTAGCTATGTACCATCAAACACATAACATTAAACACAAGATAATACCTTCAGTGATGGAACATTTGTTAAAGCAATACCAGCGTGGACATCCTTTTTATGCCACAGCATCCTTTCAGGATAGTACTGTAGCTTGTGCTGTACTGCACTATTGTGCCTATTATATTAATATCCCTATTGACTTCCAATACACTTTACCCCCTAAGAGAGTACTCCATATAATAAGAACATGATCATTCAATATGTAGGAGGAATAGGAATAGATAAAGGAGAGGTTTGGATAAATTTTCAAAGCGATTTGTAGATGCTGACTTTCATATAATTTTTATTAAAGTGAAAAACATGACTTGGTTTAGGATGGGGTTTGACCCGTAACCTATGTCTAACCAGGGCAATGCTCTATGGCACTGAGGTACCATAACCATACCAAAATAAGATGAAATTATTCACTATATTTTCATTGTCACTCGTTCAAGCCCCATCTTGAACCGAGTTATCTTTATCACTGTAATCACATTTCTTTGAATGAGAGGTGTGTACACTACAACTTATAACAACCATCATCAATAGATAAAATATTTATTTTAATGATTTTTTTATACTATATTAATTAAATATTCGTATTAAACAATACAATTATATTTTATTTTTATTTATTTTTTAAATAAAGAACCTAAAAATAATTAATCATTATTATTATTTATTTCTTAAGATGACAGATTCTTTGGTACTTTCTTGTGGTGAATATTGTGCATGACAGGCTCGGCAAATTTTTGGACGCTTGTGTCACAGTCAACTATCTCATTAATAACAAAAGGACAAGAGTTTCAACTTCTGTTCTCTGAGATATGTTACCATGTTACAAAGTGTACAAACCTCTATAATATTTTCAACAAATAATAGGTAATTACCCGGTATGTGTCAATAGTCCCTGGTATTTAAATTCAGTGCATATGTTAAATTAGATATCTGGATCAATATCGGCATCAGGACAAAGACCTCCACAGACAGTGGCTATATGGTACTGCCTTTCACGCGTAAGTGCATCACGCTGTCTTGCTCTGAAATTTTACCACAAAGCGGCTCAACTGCTCTCCGGATGCCTAGAACAAAAATAGAATGAATCTTATTAAACAGTTATCATGAATTACTAGATGGTGTATATCTGCACAAATATATAAGACCATAAACCTCCAACACTTACCGTTTCGATAGTTTTTGTAGGAAATATACTTTTCTGAAATATTGGCCCAAGACGTTGTATGGCATCGTTTTTTATTTTGTATACCTAATATTCTTGAAAGATTTTAATATTTCTAGTAATAGATTCTTTTGGACGATCGTAAAATTCTTCTTTTTTCAGATATGTACAGAATTAGAAGAATTTCAATTAATTTACAATGTAAACATAACACTGGCACGATAATATCAAATGTCAGTCAAGCAAAGTTTATTAAACTCGCGATCCATTTAACGCAGAGAAAAGGTTCATTTTATGAGTCCGGGACTTCCTCTACAGCAGCTTTTTGTTTAGTATTTTGAAGTAAGGATATTTTAAAGCAATCACAGAGGTGATTAAATCATTTCAATGAAAAAAGTTAATAAAAAATAAGCTTTTGAAACATAAATATCAAATAGTAAGCTGCGTGGAATGAAAACAAAATATGTAAGGAATAAAAATGTAATAGAAAACAGACTGTTTTTAGGCTTGCAACATTCCAATGCGTATTCTGGCGATTGGAGATTTGGATATTTACTCAAGGTTACTTTTCACCGATCTGAGCATGGGGATAGTTCTATAATAAACCACATGCTTATGTCTAGATTTAGCACTCAAGTGTCAATCTGCTAAATTCCGTTTATGCGTGAATGAGTTAGTTTCTGTAATACGACCCTTAGACCCTTACCAAAGGCTCCACCAAGGAAAGGAAATCAAACAAATAGACGCAAAGTGAAATCCGCTATCTTAACTGACACTCCCATAAAGGATGAACTAGCTGCAATCAAAGCAGCTAGAACGGCTAAGAAAAAGGTGAAAAAACCTAACTTTGAAGAAACAAAACAAGAAAAAGATCAAAACCGGACCCTAAAACTAAAAAGATGAAGGTTGTCAAGAAACTAAAAGGAAAGGAAGACAGTGAAGAAGAAGAAGAATCCTTCTGCTTTTGTTGTTTTGAGCCATATTCAAATAGCAGAGCCAAAGAAAAATGGGTGCAATGTCTGGAATGCAAAAACTGGGTTCATGAAGCTTGCACTAGCGGGGAACTTTCCTATGTTTGCCACAACTGCTTGTCAGATTGACGATTTTTATTTTCATAATATTTTTATTTTTGACATTTGTGAGATTATTGTTATTAAATATTTAAAAAAATATTGATCAAGACTGATTGTAATACTTAAGAAACGACTGAAAGTTATTAATTATTTTATGTTAAAGATTTAGAATAATATTTTGTTTATTTGACTGTTATTTTAATTATTGTTGGACGTAATGGTTCTTTTAACTATTTTAGAAGTTGATAATTTGTTTTAGATCTGTAGTTATCTACTTAACTGATATATCAGTACAAAATATTATTAAGAAAGATTGTTTCGTACTTAAAAAAATTTGCTTTAATAAATACCTTAAATAAATACTAAAAAATACCTTAAATTATATCATCATTTTTATTTTATAGCCCTTAATACTTCTCAAAAATCATATGTTTCAACTATCCTCGACCCCTGTTTTATCTCACCTCGGTATGAAATGTGGTAAGGCTGAGGGAAAAGACAGAGTTACTGCTGAGATGATCAAGTACGGTGGGTCGCGCGTCTGGGACACTCTATGTCTGTTATGCAACTTGTGCTGGCGGACGGGTGAGATCCCAGATGACTGGCGAATAGCAGTTGTAGTACCTATTTACAAAGGGAAAGGCTCACGCCTAAACTGCTCCAGCTACAGGGCGATCAGCTTGGTCAGCTTAGCTAGTAAGGTGTATGCAAAGATTATAACGGCAAGAATGCAAGAAAAGTCTCAAAGGTATTTATGGGAGGCTCAATGCGGATTTCGACGTGGAAGAGGTTGCATGGATCAAGTGTTTTCTCTCCGCATGATCGCGGAGAAGTTTCTGGCTACTAGCCAGAGGGTTTTCTGCGCTTTTGTGGATCTGGAGAAAGCATTTGATAATGTTGTGAGGGAAACTCTGTGGGATTTGTTGCCCGGATATGGTGTGGACGGCTCGCTGCTGCGGGCAATACAGTCGCTTTATAAGGACTGTAAGGCTTGCGTGCGAGTAGGGGGGGATGTGTCACCTCTTTTTGATGTCTGTACAGGCGTCAAACAGGGATGTGTCATGTCCGCCTGGCTGTTCATAGTGTATCTGGACAGTTGCCTGCAGAAGTTGAAAGATTGTGTTATGGGTGTGAATTTGGGTGACTTTTCAGTAAACTGTCTGCTGTACGCTGATGATGCGGTGCTCATGGCCTCATCAGAAGCCGACCTTCAGGCATTAGTCACTAATATGAAAGAGGAGTGTGAAAGTAAGGGTCTTCGCTTGAATGCAAGTAAGACTAAGGTTCTAGTATTTGAAAGAGATGACGTAAGAACTAAATGCGAGATTAGGGTAAACCAGGAACGTCTAGAGCAAGTGAATGAAATTGTGTATTTAGGGAGTATGTTTAGCGCGGATGGAAGATGTGATACGGATGTAGAACGGTGAGTAGCTGCCGGAAACAGAGTTAACGGTGCTTTGTCCCAATTAGTAAAGCGACAAAACATCGTAAAAGAAGCACGACTGGAGATTCATAATGCAGTGCTAGTGCCAACTTTGCTTTACGGTAGCTAAACCTGGATATGTCAGCAGATGCATGAAAGTAAATTGAATGCTGTGGAGATGCGATCACTTCGAAAATTGTGCGGCGTTACCTTGGCCTTCCGAATACGTAACGAAGTGATACGCAATATGGCAGGTTTGAATGAAAGTGTCAGCGTTAAGCTGGAAAAGGGCGTGCTCCGTTGGTTTGGACACGTCCAACGAATGAGTGAGGAACGATTGACGAAGAATATATATTGTGCGAAAGCAGAAGGTAGAAGAGGTCAGGGTAGGCCGAGACTTACATATGAAGACCACGTGAGCAGATTGCTCAAAAACGGAAAGGTCAAAAGTACTCGGATACCCAGACGTGCGTGTATGAAGCGATTGATGAATCTCGAAGAAGCGAAAGAAGTATGCATGGATCGCGAAGCCTGGCGATCTGTCCTCTCTGACTACCCCGTCAGGGATACAGTGTGAAGATAGTTATAGTTTTTATGAGGGGAGATGAAACAAGTTGACTTGTTACGGTTAAGTTGATTTTTCACCACAATATTTAACGCTTACAATTTCTTTATGTTAGTCATTTGCAAGTGTAAAGAATTACCTATCGATTGGTACGTATATCATACGATTTCTGTCTATAGTATTTGGTGTATAAGACGAAATGACAAAATTGTTTCAAATCCCCTCGGTCTCCCCTACTAATTGAATAATTAAATAGCTTATTAATAATAAATAAATGAATTATAATGACCAAAGACGCGCACATTGAGCGTAAGTTACTCTACTCCTGCAGTAAAACTGGTCTCAACGTGTTCCAATTCCCGGCGGTGGAGCACTGCTGCAATCTGGAATAGCACGAATGTGGGCCCACCCGACGGTCTGATCATCCACCACCCTCTTGGCCGCTGCGACTGAACACTTTACCCACAAGGGTGCAAAGACACGACACCTTCGCATCCTGGTGGTTGGACAATCTCACTCACTTTCATGCAAGTAGCGCTTACTTGCGCTTACTATGAGCTTACTCCTACGTCAAATACCACCTTTTCTTTTGTGGCAGCGTCACCTAGGCCGGAAATCCGCAGCTCCTTTCACTTGTCCAGTCAACAGTCAGTGGCTACCGTGCAACAGCGTAGGCCCTCTGTGCTGAGGCACTTGAGGTCCACTGATCTTTTGGCTTCAGTCAGGCATACAAAATGCCACGATTCATCGCGTCCTTCTGCTGCGTAACACTAGCGGTGCCAGTGGAATTTCGGGTGCGCTTACCAACGACAGACGTGGTAGCGGCCAATGCCGTCTTTGGTGCCAACAGTTTTGCTACTGAAGTCTTTTTCGGGCGCCCAACCACCATACTCTACTCGTTTGCCTTAGAGAAGGGTTGAGGAGTGAGGGCTAACGAGCGCGCTTGTCACGTGTCTCCGCCTCAAGCGCAACAGTGCTCCCCTTTTTTTCACTTCTCCGCTTCCTCCCCTAAGTACTCAAAGAAGAAAGGGCAGGAAGCCGCAGAAATGGTTACTGGAACTTCTGTTTCCTCCAACAAAGGGTTGGAGACGAATGTAGCTGAGGGAGGTGGCAGTGGAGTGTGTGACAGCAGAGCAACGCGTAGCGGCTGAGAAGTATGCGGCGCCAGTGACGCAAGTGAAAAAAAAAAGTCTTTTACAATAGAATTACGTGTATTTTCTATATCTTGTGCTGCTTACACTATGCTCACTGGTTTATATATAAAATTGCATTAATTGATACTTCTGGTATCGATTTTTTTACGGAATAGTGGTAACGCGCACAAAGCTTTTATTTATATGAATGTACCTACCACATATCTAAGCTTTTATAGAAATACCGTTCATTTTTGCTAGTGACTCGGTATGGTAATTTCCCACTGTTTTTGAGGAGTGTTGGACGCGATCTGGGCGTTGGACGCAAACAGGCTACTTTACCCTATAAACTTCAGGAAAACGGTCAGAAGATTCCCTAATCTCCCACAATGTATGAAGATTACCTAATCCCGAAGAATCCCTAATCTCATCCCGATTCCCGAAACCCGAAGATTGCCTAATCTCACACGATTATTTAAGTTTTACGTTTCATTGATATGTCATATTGTCAAAAAACAATAAAATAAGGCATAAAGGCAAGGTACTGGTACTGCGACACACACGCATGATTCAATGAATGACGTCACACGCACACACTTATACTACCGTGCGAAGCGCATCGCTCGCTGTCCGCGTGACGACAGAGATAGCGATATGTCCGAGGAACGGAGGCGTTCTCCGCGAATTGAATTTGAACAGCCACTCCGCCGCACTCTTAAATTTAAACTGAAACATTTCTAGCCCAATTGTGAGTATAAGCTTTGGTGATCTCTCTTTTAAAAGTATGTCTTGTATTTCGAACTTGAACCAATCAGATAAATATATATTTTAAATTTTATTACCAATCAATTCGACAACCAATAAATTTAGTCGGTAAATCTCCATATTCAACGTATTATGAAGCTGCATTGTTATAAAAATAAATATCCAAGAAGAAGAAAACGCTAAACTTTTATGTAGAGGGCGCTATGTGTTAGTTACACAGAAACGTTAAGTTTCATAGCAAAACCTTTAATCTGCTTCGTCTTGCGTTTTGTTTTTGTTCTAAGTTTATATTTTGTGGTGGAAAAATGCTTTACAACATGTATTCTACCTGGCGAGTGATTGAATTAAAGTAGGAATTGTAAAATAGAAAAAGGAGCCATTTTTAAGTCACACAGCGACCCATTCGTTAATAAATAATTAAAAACGCGTATTTCTAACCAAATAGTAGGAACATTGTCAGTTGCTTTGTAACAAACATTTGGCGCCCTCTACAATGAACTATTTGACAGCTTTCTTCACCATTAATATTCATAAATACATACCTTCTCTTGATTTAAGTATTTCTTTCCGTTTCTGTTTTATCTCCTCGCTAAGATTTTGTACCATTTTCTCAATGAATGTGTCTAGGACTAAACTTTTACATTCCGATGTTATTGGAGCTCTGAAATATTAAAAATGCTTGTAAAAATATTGTGACTTCATCAAGATACGAGTATGAGTCATCATTCCTGTCATGGCGGAGTAGAATACTAATTTAACAAACTCATTTAATGCGCTAAAAAATTTCATGAGATAAAAACGATAAATGTTTTTGGCTGTTGTAGAAGCAATCGCTTATCAGAATATATATTATTTTTAAACTCAGAAGTGAGTGCCTATGATTACTAGGGTGCATTCATTAATTACCTGATTTTGACGCTTGCCAACCAAATCTCACGATATCCTATTATGAGGTATGGGGATGGGAGGGAAGGGTAATAGATTCAACGAAATGATTCGACAAATTGTCCATATCTTTTCATGTGATCAAAAGATACAGCGTAGGATGATTGAAACTGAGTCCTGTTAACCAAATCTTTAGGAAAATTGGCCTTCTGAACTCGCCTAAATACTTCGGCGAGGTTAGAAGGCATACGTATTCAATCCACATCTACTGGTTGGCACACTCACTCTAGCCTTATAAGACTTGTATCATTGTACTTTCATCCACTCTCTCCAAATGTCAGAACCATCTAAGCATAGCTACAGAAAGATAAAAAATGTTTCACCTGCAAATTGGACAATCTCTTTTCTTCTTTTTCCACATTGTGATACAATATTTGCAAAATGTGTGTGAACAATTCAGTGTGGTCGCACAAACAAACAATTCGGCACATATACTACACTGCAGTTCATTTTCCATGATTTCACCTACTTCGTTTAGTACTGTCTGCTTTGATGGACCTTCCCCGGCATTGTCACATATATTTTCTAAAATTGTATTTCTTTCAGTTTCAACCATTTGTAATTGGGCTTTTACCTGTAAATATTATAGAGCAAGTGAAAAAATTATTTGTATGAAGTGGTTTTGAGAGGTTTTTCAGTTTACAACCTTAATTCCCAGAGATAATCAATAGAGTGAATGTTTGGAAGTGAATGTGTGTTCTCGTGTACTAGGGCTCCACAAAGATGTTCAGTTCCCAAGTCACCTAGCCTGCGTGTGGTGAATTGCTGACCCAAGGACGAGGCTAAGGCAAAGGTGATGAAAAGGATGAAATTAAAAATCTAATCACAGTTACGCCTAACAGTCAATTTGAATTGACTGCCTCTGTGGCGCGGTGGTAGTGCATCCGACTGCTACGCAAGAGGTCGTGGGTTTGATTCCCACCGAGGATAAAACTTTGTGTAATAAGCACGATGGTTTATTCTGTGTCTGGGTGTTATTTATCTATAATATGTATGTATTTTGAAATATATAAGTATGTTTATCAGTTACCTGGTTACCAACGCCATCTGATTTTAAACTAAGCAGAGCTTGTACGCTGCTTAGTTTAAAATCAGATGGCGTTATGTGAGTTGTAACAAAGATATTTACTTGAAGTGGACCCCAGTTTGCAAATTCAGGTAGGATTTGGAAACATTACAAGTTTTTTCCCCTAAAAAAAGAATATTTTGTGCCCATTACACAGCATGTCTAAACTGTCTATAAACATAAGTCGCCGTCCAGCTGGCACAACCCTGGCTGGCAAGGCCGGCGGCCTGATTTTAACAATCGATCGCCTTGCCCGCCGAGTTCGTGCCGGTCGGCCGGGGGCTTAGGTAATGTAGACAGCCTAAAGTGGTAAAGTATGTAACAGTTGCTCTTTATAAGGTGTTCCACAAGATCTTAAAGGCCCAAATGATCACACTTACTAACAGAGAACCTGTTTACTAATGATGAAGTAAAAACGCTGGCTTTATAAGGTTCGGAGGCATGAGTGAAAAGTGAAGCCTCCAAAAACAGGTAGAGAATTGATAGATGTAGTGGGAAGAAAAGTTCCTTTTTGCAAATTAATTTCACAGATTTTACTCAGATATACGGCTGACAGACTTTTTGTGGGAGAATGTCGTAAAATAGATAATTATTATTATAGTCTTAATAAATAGGGTTTGGTGAATACAAGATTTAAAAAAAAAACTGGTTTGCACTTACTTTTTCTAACTGGTCCTGTAATGTATTTATTACTTCGCTAGATTGTTCTGCTTGTATCTGAATACGTTCTGCGGCCAAAGCAGCTAACTCAGTTTCTCTCTCTGTCACTCGAGTCTATGACAAATAGAAATTAATTTAGTTAAAAATCCGAGTAGAAATTTTTGTGTAGGAGCCAAAATTTATTAACGCGTCAATGCTACTTGGTGTTAACTCAAAAATTTCTCGGTATATACTACTAGCTTGAAATAGTTGCCTTAAAAATAATAATAGGGAATTTTGTAAACATAAGTGCAATATAATTACCGATAATTCTTCAATAGATTTCGTTGCGTTAGTTTGGGCTTCTTTTAGTCTGTTATTTATTTCCTCTCGTTCTTTGACCTGTAAAATAATTTACGGATTTCATCAATCACCATTAAAATAAGAATGAAAGGAAAGTCCAATTTAGAAATAGCACCAGGATTTTAAGTTATACTGCTTGTCATTTTGAGAAGGTTATAAGACAGTTACAATAGCCCATAGTATGTTTTATATATAATTTTAAAACCGAACTGAGCCATGATATAGTCAGTTATAAAATTTAACATTGATAATAATTTGGCAACAAATTAAGATGCAACAATCTTAATTTGTTGCCAAATTTGAATTCAATTCTGATTATTTGAATTTCAACTGAAATTTCACTTCGAATAATTATTTACAATATCATATGTCAACTGCCAGCAAGTTTGAAAATTCTCATGGTTTAACACTCTTAAGGATCATATGATATTGAGAAGAAATTATAATTACACATTAAAAATTGTAATACAATAAATGCTTACCAGTTTGTCTATTGTCATTTTTTCTTCATTACTCATTTTTTTCATTTGCTCTAATTGCTCATTTAGTAATTGTTCCGTTTTTGATTTTTCTTGTTCCATTTGTGTGACCTTTTCCTCTAGATTACTCTTAATATAGTCTAATTCATGTTTGAGTTCTTGTTCTCTTTTTGTTCTAAGTTCCTCTATTTCTTTTATTTGCTATAAAAATACAGTTAAGTCAATAAAATGTTGTATTACATATAAGTGATCAATCTTTATCCAAATTCAAGTAGTTCACTAAGTTCCTCTATTTCTTTTATTTGCTATAAAAATACAGTTAAGTGAATAAAATGTTGTATTACATATAAGTGATCAATTTTTATCCACATTCAGGTAGTTCAAAATCTCTGTTCTATACCATACAATAAAAGAGTATACCTAATTAGATTTAAAAAAATTGTTAGAATTCTTTACCAGTACATGTGCTTTTCTCCAATAATACCAAAAATTCAGCAGATCGTCTTCATGAGAATCACAATTTTAGTTTTGGTTGAGGCCTAAAGATTGCCATTAAATCAGTTAATGACATATTGACATTGTTAGAGGTACGCTATAATTACATCATTTGCATTTTTGTCCTATGTAACAGGTGGTAGTTGTGGCTACCTGCTATTGAAATTTTCAAGCCATCTATAGGGCTTTGCCAGTAACATGGCTTAACAACTGCCATGTTACTGACAACTGGAACCAACAGCTTAATGTCTATTCTGATGAATGGAAAAGTTCGTAAATGAAAATGCCATGACGCCGTCAGCCATTTCAGGATCATTCCAAACTATTATAGAATACTGAGCAAGTGGTCGGACTAGAGCTTTTACATGGTGTATAAATAAATAATAAAGGGATATGTGGTATGCCGTAAGAATATAATTTACTTGGATACTTTTTATTCTGAGCATAAAATCACAACCCTAGGATGGTAAATACAGACATAGCCATGGGCATTGTTAGTTCCTTAATGATTATAATCCCTGTACTAATACCAACCTTTTCCTTAGCTTCTTTAAGCTTTTCTACTTCTCTATAAAGTATTTCACGAGCAGCTTCCCTTTCCTTTGCTCTTACTTCCTCCTGTTCCTTTATTTTGGCTTCAAGCTTGTCCAGCATGTCTTGTTTTGAAGTGTTTTCCCGGGTAAGTTCTGCTAGGAATTCTTCTCTTTCCTTCTCCAATTTCTCTTTCAATAAACTGTTTTCTTTTAAAAGTCCAGCCTCCGTTTCATTATGTTTTTGTACTTGGTCCTGAAAAAAACGAGCAAAATTATTATACATGCACTGATATCCTTTATTAAAAGATAGATAGCAAGAAATATAAAAAGAAAAAAGTGTGAGTCAAATTAGTATGTTATGAATTATCATTTCAAAATAACCATAAAATTGAGATTTTTTTTTGTAATTATATTAAGTCCTGGTCACTAAGACCTTCCAGCCAAATCTTGTTTATTTCATACTAGTTGACGCCTGCGGCTTCGTCCGCGTAGAGAAGTTTTCCCGTTCCCGTTTCCCACAGGAACTTGAACCCGGGATAAAAAGTAGCCTATGTGTTATTCTGACGTATAAGCTATATTATTGTAAAGTTTCATTAAAACCTATTCAGTAGTTTTTACGTGAAAGGATTACAAATATCCACACAAACTTTCGCATTTATAATATTACTAGTTGAAGCCCGCGGCTTCGCCAGCGTAGAGAAGTTTTCCCGTTCCCATTTCCCACAGGAACTTGTCCCTGGGATAAAAAGTAGCCTATGTGTTATTTTGATGTATAAGCTTTATTATTGTAAAGTTTCATTAAAATCTATTCAGTAGTTTTTACGTGAAAGAGTAACAAACATTAACAGAAATATTTTATATACTACTCGGGACTTCACACGAAACAATTTTGTACTTACATTCACCGACGTTTCGAGCGCGTTGCAGCGCCCGTGGTCGCGGCTGGACTGAATGCGAAAGTTTCTGTGAATGTTATTTTTAAAATTTCGCGGTTTATACTCATATTTTATATACTACTCGGGACTTCACGAGAAACAATTTTGTACTTACATTCACCGACGTTTCGAGCGCGTTGCAGCGCCCGTGGTCGCGGCTGGACTCCCGAGTAGTATATAAAATTATGAGTATAAATAGCGAAAGTTTAAAAATAACATGTACATCCATGTCAAATTACACAATTTTAGAACTTTTTGTTCCATTTCATATGATGGTTGTAAAAAAATTAAAAGAATGATAGTTATAATCATGTAAAATATATTTACCATTAAGTTTACAATTTTCTCCTTCATTTCGATTTTGATGGTGGCAAGTTGAGCATCTCTTTCTTCAAGAAGTATTGCTTTCTGTCTTTCAATTTCATTCTTCTCTCCTTTTAAATTTTCAATTTGTAATGTAAAATCTTTTTCTAATAGTTTTATTTTACAATCCATTTCTGTGTGTAACTGTTTCTTTAGTATCATTGATGTTGTTTGCATTTGTTTAACATTTTTTAACTTTTGTTCGATATGCTCTATTTCATGAGTTTGTGATGCTTCAAATTTAATTTTCATATCATTAATCATACTATTATCATTTGGCTCCAATTTTATACGCTTTCTAGGTACTTCAAAATCATCATCAACTGGATTTTTAAACTCATATACAAATTCCTCTGTCTGTTCGAGAGTTATAACATCTCCATTTGATAGAAGTTTTGACAGACCCTTGCCCAACAGATTACCATTAATTTTAATACCAAAGCTACTATTATCTACTATAGTCCAAGACATATCAGTAGTTTTTTCAAATAAACAATGGCTTCTGGACACAGATATAAATGGTATAACTACAGAGTTATTCAACCCACGGCCCAATGAAAACTACAAAAAAGTCATTATGTTAATAAAACATGTAAATAAAGTATAGCAATTAATATATAATATGACAGTCCATGTTGGAAATACCCGTGTGAAAATACCCACAGATGACATTTCAGAATTAAAATGACTAAAGCCACATGGTTAGCACTATCCATCTTGCCTGTCGCAAGAGGTAACTAATCAAAGTATGCCCTAGAAATTGGGACATACATACATATTGTCACGCCTTTATCCCCAAAGGGGTAAGCAGAGGCATACTATAGGTACACCGACATTTCACTGTATGCATTTTTGTTCAACACAACAGGTGGTGATCCCATTGCCGTGTTGAAAATGAATAGGCGCAGGTTATGGCGACCTACTGTTGAAATTTTTCAAACCTCTTATAAGGCCTTCAACTGGGCTTAAAGACTGCCATGCTACTGGCAACCGGGACCAACAGCTTAATGTGCCTTCCCAAACACGGAAACACTCGCAAATGTAAATGCCATGAAGTGGTCACCCCTCTGAGGACTAGATATAGTGAAAGTTGCTTAACGCAGTGATCATTTACAGAACACTGAGTTAGCAGGGCAATAAGCACTTCTTTGCATTATTAAATTGGGACAGTCTTTGTAATATAAATGTTTTCACTTTACCAATATAACCTACTTGTTTCAGGTCAGAACTATTTTATTTTATATCATTGAGGTAGCATACTACCATACTATACAAGCATACTGTTCACCTGATGGAAAGTGGTCACCATAGCATATGGATGTTTGCAACACCAAACCAACACTAACGCTTTTGAAGAAACTCGTACTGTTTTTGAGACAACCTACGCAGGGTGTTCATTCCACAATCTTAGCATACAAGGAAGAAACTTAACTTAACCTAACCATACTTATTTGCTTTACCAATGTAGATTTTATGCTTGTTATAAGACAGAACCATCTAGGAGTTTAATACTAATGAAGCCTATTTTTTAGTCAGTCATGAGTTTCAATATGTTAGTGTTCGAGTTGCAAACTGCAACCCTTTTAATCACAGTTAATTACTATGAATGGGTTCCCATACATATGTAAGGAGATAGGCCACCGGGTAAAGACAAGGGCTGTGGCACTGCCAGCTCATAGTGACGGTCCCAATGCATGGTCACGTGCTACACATCGATTTTTAAGTTTGATCTTTTCAGTACTTCTTAATTTTTGTATTTAAAGACGATGATGACGAAGAATAAGAGAATATGAAACTCGCCACCTCCAGCCTAGTAGGCTTATATGTTAAAGGGCCTTATAACATACTTATGCGTAGGTCCTAGTTATAGCAAAACTCTTTACCTTGTTTGACTGTACGAGTACCCCGCACGGTTCAAATAACGTTAAAGATTAAGTTTGTATAAAACAACATGAAATCTTTACTTACACTGTCCGAAGTTATTGATATTTTTCGTAAATCACTAAACTCAGTTTTCAATTTCTTGCAGGAAATTAATACTGGACAACTGGAAACGTCGTCGTCCATTGTTTTTGGAATAGTATCAAAGCTGGCAGAAGAAGTGCTAACTTGGAATTAATTCAATGACTTACAAATTTTTAATTTTAATTAAATATTCCATTTAATTTAAAATAACATTACATTGATCTCAAAACACATTCCAACAACCGGAAAAAGTGCGTGCATGTTTGTTTATCGACGACAAATATGTCAATTGTTATTTTTTATTGTAATTATTTTATGGCTTGGTTTTTAAGACCTATGTCAATTGTTGTTGTTGTTGGTTGTCTTCGCCCACCTTGAGCGGGCAAAGGAAACTTAGTCCATACAGTCTTGTCTTCAGAATTTATATTTTATTATTATTTAGTTTTAGTCATGTCTAGTCCTTTGTCGATGTCAAGTCCTCAGTCTTAGGTCCTTGCCGTAGTAAAGCAATCGATCCTTCACTAAGGCTTTCTATGGAGATTTGGCACTAGCACCACAGCCGAAAGACATACAGTCGGTCGACGAAGCTGTCTAGACAGAGCAATCGTGCGGGGAACAAGGGACGAGACGCGGGAGGGTTTGTCCCGAGCTGCGAACAAAATTTTGTTAGTGGCTCGGGACAGTCTTTCAGGGCTGACGCATTCACGACCGCTTGCTATGATTTTTGAATTTTTGTATAGATTTCTTTAATTCATGTGGTTTTTAATATTCTAAATACAAATTTAGTGTTCATTTTGCAATCCAATATGGCCGCCGCGCCATGGATATAAAATTTCATGTTGGGTATCATATAAGGGGTTTTTTGGTATGCAGAGTACGAATTTAGTGTTAATTTTGCAATCCAATATGGCCGACGCGCCGTGACTTTAAAATTTCATGCTGGGTATCGTATAAGGGGTTTTTTGGTATGCAGAGTATGAATTTAGTGTTAATTTTGCAATCCAATATGGCCGCCGCGCCGTGACTTTAAAATTTCATGCTGGGTATCGTATAAGGGGTTTTTTGGTATGCTGAGTACGAATTTAGTGTTAATTTTGCCATCCAATATGGCCGCTGCACCGTGGTTTTAAAATTTCATGTTGGGTATCATATAAGGGGTTTTTTGGTATGCTGAGTACGAATTTAGTGTTAATTTTGCAATCCAATATGGCCACCGCGCCGTGGTTTTAAAATTTCATGCTGGATATCATATAAGGGGTTCTTTGGTATGCTGAGTACGAATTTCATGTTAATTTTGCAATCCAATATGGCCGCCGCACCGTGGATATAAAATTTCATGTTGGGTATCGTATAAGGAGTTTTTTGGTATGCTGAGTACGAATTTCGTGTTAATTTTGCAATCCAATATGACCGCCGCGCCAACTGTTATAAATTTCATGTTGGGTATCGCATAAGATTATTATGGTATGCGGAGCCACACATGTGGAATTATAACTATACTCTATACTAAGTTATCCTGTGTTCAAGTTTTTTGTCATAATTAATATTTAAACTTGTTCAAAGCGTAACCAATATTTTTTGTTGAAAACAACAGTAGCATTAAGTCCAGTTAGTCAAAAACCGAAAATATTTATCATTAACTCATTTACTACTAATAATATATACCTAATATACCCGACGAACTTCGTATCTCCATAGAATTTGGTTTTTTTTTCTTAGAGTGCTCATCGGGGCGAAGACAAATTGAACAAATTAATAATAATAATATACCCCTCGAGGACAGTCGTAATCTTTTATAGGATTAACGCAACCCTATGAGGGTATAGTAGATTCGCTTTTTGAGTCATCCACTTTCTGATATCAACAAAAAAATGTATCAGAAAGTTATTGAAAAGCTCACATCCGTAGGGCAGCTTGTGGCGAGCTGAATGTGCGTGGCTACACATCGGTCCCGATTCCTCAGAGTAGCCCTTCTGCACCGGTTAGCATTTAATGGGCTAACGGGGAGCAGTGAGAGTGCTACTCCCGGGAGTGCAGCAAATCTCAACTTTGGCTTGCCTTAATTGGCCGGTCAGAGGGAGGGAGCCAGAGGTATATGCTCGGGGGTGGAAGTGTCATTTTCAAGGGCATAACTACGGGGAAGTCCGCTCCGGGGCTGATCCATTATCGTTCTTCTACATAAGGCGGGCGTGGACTGTATGCAGTGGGGGTCCCATTTCCTTTTAGATTAAAATTCTCAAAGGGCCTCTGCGTGTTGGACCAGTATGTCCCCATGTACGCCTACCCGGGTATCCTCA
The DNA here is from genome assembly GCA_948477245.1 of Thumatha senex. Lineage (NCBI taxonomy): Eukaryota > Metazoa > Arthropoda > Insecta > Lepidoptera > Erebidae > Thumatha > Thumatha senex. The sequence continues at coordinate 14,109,400 of OX419731.1, read as the reverse complement.
TAAAAAAAAGAAGATACCCGTGAAAAGAAGAAACAATAATATGAGATCACATATGTCAGCTCACCCTTGTTTGAATTCCCAGTTCCCATCCCCAGCTTCCAGTTCCCATTTCTCATCCCTAGTTCTCATCGTCAATTCTCACTCCTGGTTCATGCTTCCATTCCCTTGATTTTTTTTTATAACGACACGGTGGCCATTATGGATTGTGAAATTAACACGAAATTCGTGCTCAGCATACGAAAAAGCCCCTTATACGATACCCAACATGAAATTTTATAACCACGGCGCGGCGGCCATATTGGATTGCAAAATTAACACGAAATTCGTACTGAGCATACCAAAAAACCCTTTATACGATACCCAACATGAAATTTTAAAAGAATAGTTCGGCGGCCATATTGATTGCTAGAAACCCCATAATTTTATATCTACTACGCGGCAGCCATTTCGAAAACGCTTTCTCATAAAAAAACTATCGATTTGACATGAAATGAACCTTATTTACTTCCGTGTGCGGCAATTGATGAAATCTCAGATCCTTTTTTTAAACCGGTATTTATATTATTGATTTATTAAATATACATACTAGTTGACGCCCGCGGCTTCGCCCGTGTAAAGAAGTTTTCCCGTTCTTGTTTCCCATAAGAATTTGTTCCCGGGATAAAAAGTATATGTGTTATTCCGATGTATAAGCTATATTATTGTAAAGTTTCATTAAAATCTATTCAGTAGTTTTTACGTGAAAGAGTAACAAACATCTCTACAAACTTTCACATTTATAATATTATTAAGATAAGATATTATATTATAATGTTGATAATTGATTGCGAGTACGAGTTAATAAATAAATTATAAATAACATCAGCCTTGTATACTTGTGACAACCCTACAAGCATCACTGTCTAAACGTTGTCGGCATTTTTGTCAACTTCAAAGGCGTAACGCTACTGATAGGTTTACTCTTTATACTGTGCTAGCACAAAGAACACCGCTGTTCACTGCAACATTTCACTTTCCATAACTCATGCACATATTCAAACACTTTTGAATATAAGAAAAGAAGAAGAAGAAGAAGAATGTGCAGCGTGAAATTAGTGTGGATTGTGCAGAGAAACTACAATACCTTCCTTTATCTTTTCATTTGCGTTTCTACATGTAATTATCCCGTTTTTATTTCTTTTGACTTGTTTGAATAATAAAGTATGCACCTCAAGTAACACATTTCAGAACCGTTCAGATTTAAAGTTGATCACGAGATTAATTCTACCATATGTTTACTCGCCGCACAATTTGCTTTATACACTCTTCCTAGGAATAGGTAAACTTCTTTCTGTATAGGTACTAATTTCATTTCATTCGATGAGACCTATCTAGGCAACTAATACACATTTATAAATACCTAATTTTGATTTATACATAACTTAAGGGCCGGTAGGCCTAGTCGCGTAGGCATCACAACGCTTCCTCAGCCCCCGCCAAGAAAGATCGACAATGTATTTTCTGCTAGCACGCCACAGTAAAAATGATTGGCAGTAGCAATCGAAATGGAACATCTCTGTTATTGTGCTGGATTTTATTTTAGGTTTATGATATACTAGTTGACGCCCGCGGCTCCGCCAGCGTGATGAAGTTTTCCCGTTCCCGTTTTCTAAAGGAACTTGTTTTCCGGATAAAAAGTTGCCTATGTGTTATTCTGATAGATAAGCTATTATATATATAATATATAGTTATGGTAAAGTTTATTTAAATTCCATTCAGTAGTTTTACGTGCAAGTAACAAACATCCATACTTACAAACTTTCGCGTTTATAATATTAGTAGGAGTTAATGATGATATATTTAATAACAAGTTTAGGCTTTATGTACAAGTACGATATAAAATGTCCCGTACTCATTATACTTTTTTTAAATAATATTAAAATCAAAAAATCATAATGTTATGTTCCTGTCTTCGGCAGCTAGTCATGTTGTTCTTCAGAACATATCTTCCGTCCGCGCTAAACATTCTCCTTAAGTACACAATTTCATTCAATTGCTCTAAACGTTGCTGGTTTACCCAAATCTTGCTTTTAGTTCTTACTTTTTCTTTTTGAAATACCCGATTCTTAGTTTAACATGCAGCGAAGACCTTTACTTTTATATTAGTGACTAATGCTTTTGCAGCCACACTTTTGCACAACTAACCAGATACACTATGAAAAGCCAGGCGGACATAACACAACCCCGTTTGACGCCCGAACAGAAGTCAAAAAGCCAGGTGAACATCCCCCATGGTCGCACGCAAGCTTTACAGTCCGTATAAAGAGACTGTATCACCGTCCACACTATATGCTGCCCGGATATGGTGTAGACGGCCAGCCAGGCCACACGGACGAGTACCACAGAGTTTCTCTCACAACGTTATCAAATGCTTTCTCCAGATCCACTAAAGCGCAAAAAACCTTCGCGTTAAAATATTGGGATTATGAATTGCATGAATGAATGAAAAATCTTTATTCATGTAGGTTACAAAGTAACACTTGTGAACGTCAAGGTTATTGCTTCTACATTTACATTTACTGCCAGATTCGCAAAGCAATAGGTAGAGCCTGAGGAAGAACCTGGCAATAAAACTCATGGCCACTCTTTTCTAACCGCCAGTAATTACATTAGTTTGAGTTACATGATGTTTGACCAATTATATAGTAATGAATTTATACAAAACAATAAAACAAAATCAATATTGTGTTTAAAATCATATCAAAATTAGAGCTATTCTAGTTGCCAGTTCTAAGGTCAGCCTACACTTTAAGAAGAAGAATCTAGCAAGAAAGTCAATGGATGCTCTTTTAAAATGTAGGTATGGCTTATAACATTAAAATTACACTTACATTGTTCCTTTGGATTTATGTGAGAACAGTCGTCTAAACTTAGTTTGCCTTAAATTTAAATTATATTATTTGTAATAATTGCTATATTATTATTAATTAATTAATTATTAGTTACTTGAAATGCTACTAACATAAAGTAAAAACATAAATAAAAAGCGCTCATAGCCCTACTAACTCGGTTTCTGTAAAAGATCACTGATTTAAGAAACTCTCTCGGATTTTGGATGGATGACCGCTTTGTAGCATTTTCATTTACCAGCGTTTTCGTGCTTCGAAGGACACATTAAGCTGTTTGTCGCGGTTGATAGTAACGTTGCAATCGACACTCGTTAAGTCAAGTGAATACCTTTTGAGCGACTTAAAAATTACAACAGCGAGTCGTTACAATCTGATCCTGTCCATTTGAACACAGGCATTGGGCTCACCACAATATGCCTCTGCCACACCTTCGGGGATAAAGTCGTGGCTACTAAATTTATAAATATACTTAAATAATTAATACTGAAAGCATAAAACAAAGGTCTTGGATACAAATTTAATAATTTATGCGAAGCGAAGCTTCAATATAACAACTGCATAGATTACTTCAGCCAGTGGCAGTCGGTATGTTTAAGCTCAAATTTGTTTATAGGTAAACATTCATTGACCGGCCCACTGGCTCAGTTGGTTATATAACTGCCTTCTAACCTGTGGGTACCGGGTTCGATTTTATACTACTTACAGGGATAATTCTAACGCTTCTGTGAAGTGTAGGTACATTATTTTATATTAAAACTCTCATATATTTTATTAATCTATCACGCCTTAACCCCGAAAAGGTGGCAAAGGCATATTAGTATATGCCCATTTTTCACCATGTGTATTCCTGTCCCACGTAATGTGTGGTGAGTCCATTGCCGTATATAACTCTCATATATATACACTATATAAAGCTAACTCCTGGCGTCGCGAGATGCAACTGGGACAGACGCTCCGATGATGATGGAATGCTTACTGCTCTCATAAATATACTGTGCCATTGCGAAAAAATAGCAAGGGGAGCGCAACGAAAAAACCTAACACAGGTCCGACCTCAGTAAGCGCCAGCGCGCGACTGATCAGGCCTCAGTGTCGCGAATCTGATATTATTAAAAACATTTGTTCTATAAAAGTCACCGTATATAGTCAAAGTAAGCCATTATGTCTATAAATATTTGTGTATAAAAATTTCATTAAAAATATCTGTAGTTTAGATTTCACATTGAAAAAACCTTCCGAAAGGGGGCAACTTTGGGATGTTTTTCTATCAAGTGAAGTTTATTAGATTTTGTAACAGAAAGCCATTTTGACTAGCTTAAATCCTTAACTAACATATATCTCTTTTTCAGAATCAAAAACCCTTTCTTCTACGATTCGCATTGTTTTAAAAAACTCAAAAGCGTGGCCTCTTCAGGAATACCAAGCCTTAACTATCTTAACTATGTTCACGCTGTATCCCTGACGACGGGGCGGGGTAGGCATAGAAGACAGAAGACTATTTTTTTTTAGGAAGTTCTGTCATGTGTCAGTCTATTTAACTGACATAGTATAAAAAAATTATAGACAGGACTTAGTAAAAGAGTTGCTGAGAGGTCGAGTCGCGACGGAGGGTAGTTGACACACGTGTTAGAGAACTTGTTCCAATTTCAATCAGCATTCGGTATATTTCCGCTCAAAATTTTGTGTATTTAAGCAGAGTTTTCTAACTAATAGTTTTTATATATATATATGTGCTTTGTTTGACTTATTGGTAAGTTATATAGTATTATTTTTTATTTGTTGTCCGCTTTCTCTATGAGGAGGAAGCGTCCAATATGTACGGACTTCCGCCTCCAAAACCCCCTGACATTCCAATAAATGGAATGGATGTAACCGTACCCCCTCCTGGTCCTTCAGGAGCCTCAAAACGACCCCGGAGCGATGAGAATGAATCTTCTCATGCCCGAAAACTACTAATAACCGAATCAGGTGCTCCCATTGCCTCCATTCAACAAATTTACATCCACCCCTCTCTTGTAATAGGGATAAAACTATATACGGATCTAGATAAAGGCCCATTCCTAATTCATATATGTAGAACTGAACCTGATCCCTCTGCAGGGGTTACCATACGCCCTATTAAATTCGGTCAATTCTTAACTCAACACAATGTGCAAAATATATGCCCAGGAGGTATCAAAAAGGTGGGGAGGAATAAACTCTCCGTCGAATTTAGGACCTCTTCCGACGCCAACAATTTCCTAGGCAACCCTGTATTGGAAAAATTTAAGTATGTGGCCACAATTCCCTCATATAACATCACAAAAATGGGTGTCGTACGTCAAGTCCCAGTGGATCTCCCAATGGAAGAATTTGTAAACTCCCTTAAATACCCCAACGTATTTGGTACAGTCCTAAAGGCCCGCCGCCTTAACAGAAAAGCCATCGATGATGGCAGAACAGTCTGGCTCCCGACGCAAACCATTGTCCTCACTTTCCAAGGTCAAGCCCTTCCTGCCAAGGTCTTCTCATTCCACACCTCTCTACCTGTCCATCCCTATATGTTCCCTACCATTCAATGTAACAACTGCTGCTGTTTCGGTCACACTAAGACACACTGCCGCTTCAAGCCCCGGTGCTACAAATGTAGCCAAAACCATACTGGCGAAGAATGCAATGTCCCAATCTCTAAGGCACTATGCTGTCATTGTTCTGGCCTTCACTTCGCTACGAGCAGAGACTGCCCGGAGCAGGGGAGGCAGAGATCTATTAAAATTTTAATGTCACAAGAAAATATTTCTTATGAAGAAGCTTCCTTACACTTCCCAAATGTTTCTAGACCCTACTCTGAAGTAGCCCAGAGTTCCTTCCAATCCCAGTCACCTCCATCCCAACTGCATCCCAGCCAATCTAACCTTTCTCCCTCTCATAGTCGTAAAAAATATATTAAGACTTCTTCGCCTTCTCCCCGCCCTCGCCCTCTTGGCAATTCTTATGACAGGGCTGCCCACCACCGTATTACCAATGACATACCCTCCACCCTGCCAAACGGCTGTGCTATTCAGCCCCAAGAAGCCCTTGGCCACTCTCCACCAGAATCAGATAACCTCCTGGAAACCCTCCTTAACTTAATTCTCGACATAATTGCCCGACAAAACCTCAACTTACCGTCCCACGTTGCCCAAAAACTTTCACTGGTTTTACAATCTTTACACGGACAATATGAACCAACTGGCCCTTCTTCAGTGGAACACATGTAGCAAAACACCCGAACTTCTCTACCTTATTAATCAATTTCATCCCTCCGTTATTGCCATTTCGGAGACATGGTTGAACCCCAACCTACGTTTTAGGGTTCGGGGGTTCTCATGCCTCCGGGATGACCGAGATGATGGATACGCTGGTAGTGCTTTACTAATAAGGCGCTCCCTTAGCTTTCATCAACTTGTCCTCCCCCCATTCCCACCAGAAATTAATGCTGTCGCCGTTAGAACCCTAGCTATTTCGTTCCTTTCTATATACATACCTCACCCCCTCACCAATTTGATAGCTGACATCCTACATATTATATCTTCTCTCCCCACCCCCGTTATAGTGGTGGGTGACTTTAATGGTCATCACTATTCATGGGGCTCCTTCAAAGACGACGCCTTTGGAATTGCTCTTTTTGAAGCATTTGATGATGTCAATCTTTCTGTCATTAACAATGGATCCTTTACACGACGAGCCCTTTTCAACCAAAATCCGAACCGTGCGGTAGATCTAACCGTTTGTACCCCATCCTTAGTCCCTACTCTTTCTTGGTCTGCCTTGTCCTATACGTACGGTAGCGACCACTTCCCAATTGTAATCTCTACGTCTAACAAATCTACCCCATCTTATAATTTCACTCCTTCCCTCAAATACCGCTTATCAAATGTAGACTGGTCTTCATACGCAACTTCACTTGACATTAGGCTCAACTCCCTTCCTACTCTTAACCCCAATACCCCTATAGACTCCTACTCAAAATTTACTGAAATTTACCGCTGCTGATGATCAGTTTCCTGCTAAGAATCCTTCAGACTACAGAGTTTCAACACCGTGGTGGGATTCCGAATGTACAAGTGCTATTAAAAGCAGGAAAGAGGCGGAGAAAAAATATATTTCCACCATGTCACGAGAAAACTTTCTGAACTATCAAAAAGCAGCTGCTCTAGCAAGAAAGCTTTTCGCAAAAAAGAAGAAAGAGGGATGGCTTCGTTTTTGCGAACGGCTTTGCCCAAGAACTCCTTTCACCATAGTCTGGAACCAAATTAAGCGCTTCAGAGGATCCATGAACATGGATAGTACACCATCCAATGACCCTTCCTCTTGGGTTGAAGCCTTTTCTGGTAAAATGTCTCCCCCATCTGTCCCCTACAAGGACCTCCTCCCCTCCCCTCCTTTCCCACTTTCCGGGTCCAATCTCTTGGACAATTCCTTCGACTTAACGGAACTAAAGCTGGCTCTTGATGGATTGCTTGATTCATCTCCTGGAGAAGATGGGATCCCATACTCATTCATTAAAAACGCCTCGGAGCGCGCTCAATCATACTTCCTTGAATTAATTAATATCTTCTTCGAAAACGGTATATTTCCCCCTTCTTGGAAATCTGTCGTTATCATTCCAATTCTTAAGCCTGGTATGGATCCTTCAAACCCTAACAGCTACCGACCAATAGCTCTCTCATCTGTCCTGGCTAAAATCACAGAACACATGGTCAAACATCGCCTGGAATGGTTTGTGGAAAATAGGAATTTACTAGCAAAGTCCCAATATGGCTTCAGGAAAGGGATGAGTGTGATGGACAGCCTCAGTCTCCTTACTACAGATATTCGCCTATCCTTTTTGAAGAAGGAGTTCCTTGTAGGAGTATTTCTGGATATCTCTTCTGCTTATGACAGCGTTCTCCTTCCGGTACTCAGGAATAAACTTATTCATCAGCTGAGCCTCCCTGAGAAGCTGGTCCGCTTCATATGTAACCTCTTCATGGAAAGGTCTGTAGTAATAAGGAACCAAAACTTTAGCCCACTTTTATATAATTTGTACACCTGTGACTTGGAACAATCAGTGGATCCTTTTTGTCATGTTCTACAATATGCAGATGACATAGCTCTTTACACCTCTGACAAATCTCTTGAAGTTGGTGTAGATCGAGTTAATACTGCTCTCTTCTACTTATATGAATGGCTCACGCGGCACGGTCTAAATTTGTCACCATCTAAAAGTAGTGTTGTGGTGTTCACCAGAAAGAGGATTATCCCTCCTTTTTCCATTGTAATAAATGATGAACCTGTTCCTCAAGAAGGTCAGGCCAAATTTTTGGGTGTCTGGTTAGACTCTCGTCTTACTGGAATCCCTCATACGGACTAAATAGTTAAAAAATGTGAAAGAAACATCAATATTCTTCGCTCATTTTCCGGTGTGCGGTGGGGCGCCCACCCCATTACTCAAAAGCTCCTGTATAACGCCATAGTTCGCAGCCACATGGACTATGGATTGTTCCTATTGGACCCTTGCAACCTTTTAGGTCTACAAAAACTTGACAAAATTCAGACCAAGTGTATGCGTATCATCCTCGGTGCTATGAAGTCTAGGCCAATAAACGCCATGCAGGTTGAGTGTAATGACGCTCCCCTTTCAATGCGCAGACAATACCTAGCTAACCACTTCTTTTTTAAACTAGCCCAAAATAAAAACCATCCTCTCCTCCGAAAGTTCGAAGAGTTAACCTCCCTCTATAATTCGCCCGTCAACCCCTCGCGTCTTAGTTTGAAACTCCCTTGTCTTGTGCGGGCTTTCCTTCACTTCTCGCATCTATCATATCCAGTTTATCAAACGCCAGTATTACCAATTTATTCAGCCCCCTTTGAGTCCTTATTATTCCAACCAACTATCCTAGATCTTAATATAGACAAAAGCGCTATCGTGGCAAACAAACTGTTTATAAATACCACCCAGACTAAATACAAGGACTGCTCCCTCCTCTTCACTGACGCATCAAAGACTTCTACCTGCGGCCCTGTTGGGGTTGCTGTGTGGATCCCTTTTACTCACATTATTTTAAACTATAAATGCACCCCTGCCACCTCAGTCTTCACAGGAGAATCCCTAGCTATTTTAGAGGCCATCCATTTCATTAAGTCCAATAACCTTAAAAAGTCTATTATCTTCTCTGACTCAAAGAGCTGCCTCCAGTCCATATTGTCCAATCCCTTCCGATCAAAATCTAGATTCCCCATCATCCATAAAATTAAAGAGGAATTGTTTCATTGCCAGACTCTCGGTCAAAATATTGCCTTAGCCTGGATTCCTGGTCACTCAGGAATTTCTGGGAACGAAACGGCGGATGCTTGCGCTAGAAATGCCATTGAATTTGGCTCAACTGAACACACTCAAGTCTACTGCCATGATATTTGCACCACATTGAAGCCCATGTTATACGAGACGTGGAGCCAAACCTGGCAAATCTCAAAGACGATTAAAGGGAAATTTTACGGTGATATACAACCCCTTATCCCCGCTAAACCGTGGTTTACCAAATTCCGCCACCTGGACAAGTCCACCGTTTCGATTCTCTGTCGGTTACGCCTGAATCATTCCTGCACTCCTGTGTATCTAGCCAAACTGAGGATAAGGGATTCCTCCATCTGTGAGTGCAGTCTAGACGAAGGTCATGTGAATCACTTATTTTTTAACTGTCCCAAAATACATTACACTATCATTCCTATGTCAATATTTAACAAAAATATTATGGGATCGTTCATTTATAACAAGATGTTTTTAGCTACCTTTATATTTTTAACTAGCTGATGTCTTGGATGTCCACAGCTTCGCCCGCATGATGAAGTTTTCCCGTACCCGTACTCGTTTTTCCCAGTGTTATAGTAAGCTAATACGTTATTCTTAGGAGATATGCCATCAAGGCGTAGACCTATATAAGATACATAATTTCACCATTCATTATTTTGTTATATCTCAAAGGCGTTTTCGTAGAAAGCTCCCAGACGGTACATTTTTTTCCGACACATTCAACAAATATCGTAATATTTTTGTCTATATATACAAAAAGTTTACAAATATATACTAAAACTAACTAACCATTGGTGACAACAGCACAACAATCGGGGCAGTAGTTTTTGAGTTTATCACGAACAGACAGACAGACACCGACAAGGAGGAGGACTTGTTTTTTAATATGTAGTGATGTAGTGATAGCACACCGTTACGTATTAGTTATTGCCAGAAATATTGCCATAGAAGAAGCAAGTTGAAAGTGTCGAAGTGGTCAATCATAATAATAACCATCCCTACAGAGGTAGCCTTGTAACTTTATCAATGAAATTGAGTTTGATATTTAAATGTGAAGTTTAGGTACACCCAAACATAATTCAAGTATTTTTATCCTAATGAAATATGTAGTTAGGTGCATAAGTCATTTTCATAGAGGAAAAACCTTATTTTTCACTAGGCAAGAAAAGTAAGCGCCTTTTATGGGATGAAGAGCGACGGAGAGTGAAAACATATTTCGGCGTGGATAAAACGAATAGATAGAGGTCTTTAATATAAACGAAGCAGACTTTACTACTCTCGAAAAATGCAAGCGCGACGGTTGGGTACACACTGAATTTTTAAAACACCGGCAACGTTCGTAAGTTGTTGGCTTGCTCAGACTGAATTTTGTGGTAGACGTGTTATTTTTTCATCGTTAGGAATTTTTATAGACCAACTCGGCTATAAAGCCTTATATGTTTACCTGTAGATAGCTTTATACAGCTCATGACGAAAAGTCCTATAACATTTTACTTTCGTTTGTATCTAAGTAAATTATTTTGGAGAAATCTATTTAAGATTACCGGTTCATACGACTTCTAAACATTAGACCCTAAGGTCGCATTTCGACTGAAGCGTGCAGAAATAGACCACATTATTTACAATCTGTGCTGTATAAAAAAATTTGTTACAATAAAAAAAAAAAATCATATTGCTTAGATCTACCAAATTAAGTGTAACTCTCATCATAACGCAGGTCTTAAATTAGTTTTACATGAAGACACCATTGAAAATTAGCTTCTACGTAGGTACAAAATTTTCATCCTATCTGCAACCAACCAGGTCAAATTCCCATAATTCGGCTTGTTGAAGAAATAGTTCATGATTATATAGAGTCCCTTCTCCAAGATGTCAGCTTATAGTTTACCCCGATCATTCATCATCCAAATGCTCCACTTTCAGACACTGCCACTAATATATACATTACTTATATACAATAATAATTTTTAAAATGATAAAAAACACGGACCTTATTTTTTTGGAGCGCCAGGGGCAGTCACTAAGTACACAAGTCGAGGACCGATCCCAATTTTTTTATTTGTTGTTTTTTATGAGTTTGTGAACTCAGATCCAAAATCGAGTTTACAGCGTTGGTATCGTACTTACCGGGCACGGGTGCTTCGGAAAGTATCTGTGGCGTATACACCGGGGGACCACAGCCGAGTGCCAGCACTGCGCCGAACGCAGCGAGGACACAGCGCTCCACACATCGGTTGAGTGCTCAGAGTGGGCGCAGCAGCGCCAAGACATCGTGGCGAGTCTGGGCGTAGACATTCTCTCGTTGGAAACTATGGTGCAAGCCATGAGCAAGTGGGCCGCCACTGCGTCTTTCTGCGAGCAGGTCATGCGCGCGAAAGAGGTGGCGGAGACGGACCGGGCGACAACGCCGCAGACTTGTCTTCGCCCAAGACTACCGGCCTCCATGACCGGGGGCCTGAGGACGGCGGGTGGGCTGCTCGCCTTCCTTATAGAAACAGGCCCAAGACGTCGGCATGACGTGAAAATGTCACGCACGCCTCATGCCCCAAGAAGCGGGATAGTACCCGAACCAACCCCCCAAAGAAGCAGGATAACACCCGAACCCCAGGTGAGGCCGCGGTGGTAGCCAAAGTCTGCCGGGAGCTCTAAGACATCTTTCCGAGGAGTTACCCGGGGCAGTTAGGCGGGGACTGTGTGGTTTTAGCCGGTTCGAGTCCGGCATGACATCCGAGGGGATTTCCACACGTTAAAAAAAAAGCGTTGGTATCGTCAAGTAAGCTTCGCAATGGATGCCCTTAGAAAATCTCCATCACTTTGAGAGTCGAATCACCACTTACTTATTAGGTAGGTACCTAAGTATCTTATACTTATTCCAATATACTTTTTTAGATACACTGAAAGTAAATAAAAGCATGTAATAAAAACACTGAAGAGTTTATTGAATAGCAGTGAGGTGCATGTTGGAAGCGGCTGCCGTCTGACCTTCCAACGTCGTAAGATTTGGACAGGTCACTTGGGTCCCGGAGATATAGAAGGATAGTTATGTATTAGGATTTGTTTTATTATTCGGACTAATTTAATTTAAATATTTGTCTAAGTGATTTGTTGGTAGTACTTACCCTCTACTCTGTAAGTATCAATAGGTCTTAAATAAATAATCAGAAACAAGGGCGGAAGGGCCTAAGCACGGACATTAACAAGGGTCCAGTCCAATTTTCGTCCTGTCCACGTTGATATATTGAGGGCCGATCTGAAGCCGTTACCCACCGCACCGACCGACGACACAGCTCGTTCAGTTTCTTTTTTTACCGAACCAAATAAAATAATTGCATTTCGATAACAGAGTAAGATTATTAAAAGAGAAGATTATTATATAATTAAAAAGTAAAATTATAAAGTCAAAACTTAGTTTACATATCTCCTAGTATTATAAAAAAAACGGACTCGCCGACCAAGAGTTATGTATTTTTTTGTGTGTTATAAAGGGTCATCTTTTTTATATTAACTTAGACGTTTGTTTCGACAACACACCTAAATACAAAATATGACACTAATTTCCAGGTATGTGAGAGTTAACATCAACTACAATATCCCTGAGAACGCACAGTTAACCATATGTAGAGATTTTTTTTGTTACTAAGTAGTTTACGAACTAAGCTGCCACTAGCGGTATAAGGATTAAACGACATTTCCATATTTAACTTATTAAAATCTTTACTCAGCCGCACAGTACAAGAGTTCTTCTTATAATTAAGAGAGGATTTAGGATTAAAATAGGAGGAATAAACCTAGTAATTTAGAGGAATTGACCTAGTAGAAACATTAAATTTTAGTCTACTTAGAGGCTGGTGGAATCTTTTACAGAGACTTACATAATTATTGGAGCAGTACGGTATACGAAGACGAAAACATAGAATTTCATAAAACGTTTCTGTATGCTCACAATTATGTTGATATATTTATCATAACAGGGATTCCATATTTGTGAAGCATATTCAAGATGACTTTTTACATTAAATGCAATACAGAATTTTTAAAGATTTCGCTGGTTTGAAGCCCGTGGACACCCTCATAACAAATCCCAAAGCCCTTGAAGCCTTGGCAACGATGTGTTCAATATTACCAGCAAACGAAAGCTTAGAGTCGTGAAGAACACCTAGGTCACGCACTACATATAATCTCCCAAGTTGACTACCTTTGATCACATACAAGGATGGAAGAATTTCTTTTTTCCAAGTGTAGGAAACTACTGAGTATTTTTGAGGGTTAAGATCTAATTTGTTTCGCATACAGTAATCCTCAAATCGCACCGAGCGTTCTGCAAGGCTTCCATGTCATCCAAGGATGAAAATTTAGAAAAAAAAAATTCAAATAAACAACAAAACAAAGAAATTGCGGGGTTCGTAAACAGATATCAATGTCGTTTATTTAATTAGTAAAGAGTAGTGGACTCATCAGTATAATACATATTTGTACAAATACATATTTGTGTTATGAGATGAATTTGGAAACCCGCAAATTTTTAGTAATCTTTGACAGTTTTGCAGACAATCATAAAAACTATTATTATACATATAGATATGGCTGAGTTTCTAACAGCAGGTGGTAAACACTTTATAAAAGGTCTTCATCGGTTGTTCTTGAGGGCACAATGACAAAAACAGAAATGTAGGAGCTCTTTTGTTTAGAGCGATAGAATCTTACGGAAGATTTACAAACCTATATCACTCTGAGGCATATCTATAAGCTTTTTTCCAGGATTATAATTACGAATCGTCTTTCACGCAGGTTGCGTGACTTCTAGGGCCGTATTCCAGAACGTTTCTCAATACTCAATCGACGCTTGAGAGTAGATTTTATAAGGCAAAATCTAGCCTCAAGCGTTGATTGAGTATTGAGAAACGTTCTGGAATACTGACCCTAGTCCCCCAAACAGTTACCAAGAAAGGTTTAGTAATATAGTCATTTTTATATGTTGCGGCAGGTTATACAGAAGACCAAACAATATAAAGTTTACAAGGTTTAAAGGCTACGTACTAAATAATAAAAACACTGATACTTTATAACATTCTTTTCCTTGACAGCATCGATTTCGATAGACATTTTCCGCTGCGGGCTTATGCGATGTACGAGTACCAACATGATAAAATAAAAAGTTGTCACCAATGATGTGAGAAATTTCAGTCGCGTTTTTTTTTCGAACGGAAAGGAGTAGGTGAGATACATTGAAAGAGCTTAGTCGAAATAGAGGCGGCAAATACATTAAATGCTATGTAGGAGCATATTTTTGGAGAACAGGTTTAAGGAAAACAGTCAAAAGGAATTCGAGTTTTAGGGTAAAGATATTAAGCCCGAGCTGAATAGATCTGCGCACACACCTGCAGAGGCGTGAGCTCTTTATCTGATCTTATTAAAGGCGCCAGGAAGCCTCCATTCCGATCACGTAGACAATTATTCGACTAAAGTGTGCGGGCTTGAATCACTAACCTCAGCGAACGGCCAACTTTTACAATAAATCCATCCTAGTCTCGACACTTAATCAGTCCTCCGATAAAAGCTTTAATCGAGAGTTAGACGATGTACCTACCATAGGTACTAAGGCGAACTGATTTTATTCACATTACAAAACTAAATTAAATGAGGAAGGTTCGAGATTACAAAGTTATAAAATTTATTAAATTAGTAAATGCATGTACTTAATTTATTAGTTTATAATGTTCATTCGTGTTGATAATAAAATATACGGTAGAAGGAATCAGAGTAAGCCGAGGCTTACGTATGAAGACCACGTGAGCAGATTCCTCAAAAACGGAAAAGCCAAAAGTACTCAGATACCCAGACGTGCATGTATGAAGCGATAATTGAATCTGCAGGAAGCGAATGAAGAATGCATGGATGGGCGAAGCCTGGCGGTCTGTCCTCTCTGACTACTCCGTCAGGGATTCAGCGTAATAATAGCGCTGTTTTAATATCAGTCTTGTATGATTTGCCTGGAATTTCATGACCTATATTCAAGTCAAACAATCTAACCTATTACAGTCCGCTGAGGACGCAGGCCTCTCCAATTTTTGAGGGCAATTGACGCAATAGTCTGAAGACACAATAGATGAAAAAACTGTTCACCTTTTGACATCAATAAAAATATATATCAGAAGACCTCTTTTATCGTATGAATATTCCCACGTATATCACGCCGGACTCCACACGGTCCTTATATCTCACCGCCTAGCGCCGGGCGCTCCGGGAATCTCCTCGAAAGGATGTCCCAAGATTTCCGATTTAGACTTTGGCAACCACCGCAGCTGCACCTAAATGTTCGAGTGTTATCAGAATATATATCAAAAGAGTTATGAAAAACTTCTAACAAAGGTTATATTCTCTAAGAAATAGGGATAGGCGGAGTGTACCATTTTTATATAAAATTGACATACTCAACGCCATCAGGCCCAAACTAAGCTATTAAAAGCTTGTAATATGGGATCTAAAGAATGAAAGAAAGAAAAAGAGACGACAGAAAACACTGTATAAATTGTATTCTACGTCATTATCTGAATCCCATCTATCGATCTACACTTAAAAAAAAACTGTAAGTGTTCCCTTCCGTACATGTACATCAAATATAAATGGAAAAAAATATATGATGGGGTGTCTTTATTAAGACATCAAAATCAATCATTTTTGAAATTCTTTTCTGTTTGTCAGTGCACACTAATTTCTGAAACGGCTTAGCCAATCGAGTAAGGTTTTCATTAAAATGTTGTGAAACTCTTCACTTAACATTTAGTGTTTATTTTATTTCAATCGGTTCATAAACATAAACGCGCTTCCATGCGCCTTCTCCGCCTTCAGCCGTAGGACGAACATTTAGTTTCAAGGGAAGTCTATTATAATAAAGTCTAGGCCCTAAGCTGAAAAGTGATGAAAGTTGAAAGGTGTATCCTAAGTGTTAGCTGCTTTTTACACCATCAGCTACAAGTGTATAAAGCCATCTCTGTTGCGTGTTGGTACCTCGAGGGTTGTTGCTTCATCGACAATTTAATGAACATGTTATATAGGATACAGAGAAGCTTCGCAGTAAATTAGGTGACAATTGTCTTCTGTGCTATTTCTTTAAACTAGGCAAATACAGAATAAGAAATTTTATAAATACAATCAGAAGTTAAGGGAAATCTGAAAAATTAAAGCAAACGTCGACCCAAGGCGCAGACATCATTAACGACTATTTTAAAAAATACTAAATTACTTTGTAAATACGGGAACAACGAGGACGAATTAAAGGGTAATAAAAAACGTTTCCACGCTTGCGGAGCTGCGGGCAACAGATAGTTTATGAATATGTTTGTCTCAATTTATTGTCGCTTTTTCGATTCATTGAAATTTTAAAACACAACGATTCCAAGAAAGTTTTACTTATAAAAATAACATACTAGTTGTTATCCACAACTATGTTACATAATGCCCTGTAAGAATATAGGTGTGAGGTTCAGTCGCGTGAACACATGAATTTACTGTGTAATTGAATATTAGTGGGGCCGGGAAATTGATGGCCTGGCCATGGCTTTGTCGCTTCTTAAGCCGATTTCTCGCAGTTAATTTCACTTAACCAAAGACCATTTGTTCTCGCCTCTTGATTTTATTTGATTCGGACTACTATTTATTGCCGTTTGTAGGTTTCCGATTGTTTAAATCCTACTTTTCGGTGTTTCATTTTGGAACTGGACAAACGCTACATTTTAACGTCTTTCAATCTATACTAAGTGTATACTCTAAATACTAATAAATACGAGTAAAGCTGAATAGTTTGTTTGTTTGATTGAACGCGCTAATCTCAGGAACTCCTAGTCCGACTGGAAAAAACCTTTTTGTGTTGGATAGTCCATTTATCGAGGAAGGCTATAGCCTATATATCATCACGCTACTACCCCAGGAGAGCTGAGCAGTAATAATAAATGTCAACAAATCGGCCAAATTCTCATGCACTATTGTCTAAAATTTAATCTGGTGAGCGGAGTCGTAGACATAGGTAGTTTATTAGATGCACTGCACATTGAAGAGTAAAGTGTCATTGTTACCAAGTCAGGACAGAGCCGAGAACTACCAATTAAGGTGGGGAAACGCCAAAATCTAGGTTAAAAAGATATTTTATGGATGAGTGGTTGGAGAGGAGCTACAGGATCCACTCCTATCAGATGTAACAGATGTTTCGGTAGGTAAGTGCACAGCGAGGTTAAGTTTTTCATCGTTCCTTTTGGTAGATAAATATTTATTGTGGAAGTGATTTTGGAAAACGTACGGAAATGTGTTATAGGAAACTGGGAAAACGCGCGATAGTTGTTATGGTCAATGAGCGCGTGGTAGCGGAGATAGGCCCGTGAGATAGTGCCATGCCAACCCATTTGAAATATAGAATTACAACAATTTCATGTCCTGAAAATTTTAATAGAAATATATATAGTAGGATTACATGTCAGTCAGAGGTATCTACGTTATTTTATATTTAGGCCAAGTTTGCTTACTGCTAATAATATATGTATTGTGTTCTTATCTTCTTTTATTTTAACTCGAAATCTGATATATTTTTAACGCTCAGTCACTCAGAACTTTACGTCACTAAGATTCCTAGCAATTTTAACAAAGTTCTCTCCTATAGGTACAATCTTCGGCGTCCATTTTTGAATTTAAAAGTTTTATGAAAGAGCCTTGTCCGTTGCATATTGTTTATGAACAAAGCGCGAGCTCGCTTCAGTTGTCGATACGAACAGGGATCGAGAATCGTGTCCCCTATTCGTTCCAACTTATCCGTCTTTGTTCCGCAAACTATTGATATCAGATGAAACTCATCCGTGCGACGTCTTACAGGCAGGTACGAGTAGTACAAGTTGTGTTAGGCCGCGGTTTATATCTCGTTCAATTCGACTGAAAGATTGCTGAGTTTCGGAAAAAATACCTATTTATTTTATATTTATTTATCTATCGCACCTTATCCCCGAAGAGGTGGCAGAGGCATACATACTGTATGCCCACTTTCCACCAAGTGTATTACTGTCCCACGTAACAGGTGGTGAGCCCATTGCCGTGTTGAAATAGACAGACGCAGGTTGTGACTACCTGCTGTTGATCTTTTTCAAGCCGCCTATAAGGCCTTAAACTTGACTTAACGACTGCCATCTTACTGGCAACCGGGACCAACGGCTTAACTTGCCTTCCGAAGCACAGAGGCGCTCGCAAATGTGAATGCCACAAAGTGGAGAGGACCAGCCATAGTGAAATTTGCGTAACTCATTGATCGTTTACAGAATACTGAGTCCGCCGGGCCACGAGCGCTTCATAATTTAATTTCATAAGTTTTAATCTTCGTAACTACCTGTAAACTACTATAAATAACTAACTATCTTCACGCTGTATCCCTGACGGGGTAGTCAGAGAGGACAGATTGCCAGGCTTCGCGATCCATGCATACTTCTTTCGCTTCTTCGAGATTCATCAATCGCTTCATATACGCACGTCTGGGTATCCGAGTACTTTTGACCTTTCCGTTTTTGAGCAATCTGCTCACGTGGTCTTCATATGTAAGTCTCGGCCTACCCTGACTCCTTCTACCCTCTACTTTTGAACAATATATATTCTTCGTCAATCGTTCCTCACTCATTCGTTGGACGTGTCCAAACCAACGGAGCACGCCCTTTTCCAGCTTAACGCTGACACTTTCATTCAAACCTGCCATATTGCGTATCACTTCGTTACGTATTCGGTCGGCCAAGGTAACGCCGCACAATTTTCGAAGTGATCGCATCTCCACAGCATTCAATTTACTTTCATGCATCTGCTGACATACCCAGGTTTCACTACCGTAAAGCAAAGTTGGCACTAGCACTGCGTTATGAATCGCCTTTCGTGCTTCTTTTACGATGCTTTGTCGCTTTACTAACTGGGACAAAGCACCGTTAACTTTGTTTCCGGCAGCTACTCGCCGTTCTACATCCGAATCACATCTTCCATCCCCGCTAAACATACTTCGCAAATACACAATTTTATTCACTTGCTCTAGACGTTCCTGGTTTACCCTATCTCGCATTTAGTTCTTACGTCACCTCTTTCAAATACTAGAACCTTAGTTTTACTTGCATTCAAGCGAAGACCCTTACTTTCACACTCCTCTTTCATATTGGTGACTAATGCCTGAAGGTTGGCTTCTGTCATCAGAAGTGCTCATGTCTTCATCATCATCAGCTTACAGCAGACAGTTTACTGTAAAGTCACCCAAATTCATACCCATATTAAAATCTTTTAACTTCTGCAGGCAACTGTCCAGATACACTATGAACAGCCAGGCGGACATGACACATCCCTGTTTGACGCCTGTACCGACATCAAAAAGAGGTGACACATCCCCCCCTACTCGCACGCAAGCCTTACAGACTGTATTGCCCGAAGTAGCGAGCCGTCCACACCATATCCGGGTAGCAAGTCCCACAGCGTTTCTCTCACAACGTTATGAAATGCTTTCTCTAGATCCACAAAAGCGCAGAAAACCTTCTGGCTAACAGCCAGAAACTTTTCCGCGATCATGCGGAGAGAAAACACTTGATCCATGCAACCTCTTCCACGTCGGAATCCGCATTGAGTCTCCCATAAATACCTTTCAGACTTTTCTTGTATTCGTGCCGTTATAACCTTTGCATACACCTTACTAGCTAAGCTGACCAAGCTGATCGCCCTGTAGCTGGAGCAGTTTAGACGCGAGCCTTTCCCTTTGTAAATAGGTACTACAACTGCTACTCGCCAGTCATCCGGGACTTCACCTGTCCGCCAGCACAAGTTGCATAACAGACATAGTGTGTCCCAGACACGCGACCCACCGTACTTGATCATCTCAGCAGTAACTCTGTCTTTTCCCGCAGCCTTACCACATTTCATACTTCTTATCGCTTGTTCCATTTCTTTCATACTAATGACTTCAATGACATCGGGATCCGGAGCATCGAAGTGAGCTTCACTTCCGGATGTGGCATCTCTGTCTTTTCTTGCATACATCTTGCCTTAATATTCACTCCATCTCTGCAGGACGTCAGTTTGGTCTGTTAGGACGTCATTGTTAACACTAAGCACTTTATTCATACTGCAGATTGCCGAACAACTCCGGGTCTTGCCTACCTCTTTCCAGAAGAGCTTGGCATTATCCCGGAAATTGAACGACAACTTTTCATCCGCTTTCATTCGGCACCTTTCACGAGCTTCTTCTATCAGTGCCTTCTTGTTAACTTTCTGCAGCTTGTATCTCTCTTTCATATTAAAATCATTCCGCGAGGCTAAGTAATTTAGCCATGCTTTCTTCTTCATTCGAACTGCTTCTTTCACTTCCTCATTCCACCATGCATCACGCTTATTACTAATGCCTCTTTTCGTTTCTCCACACACTTCCACAGCGGCATTTATCATACTATCCCTAAGGTTCTGCCATACACTTTTCACATTCTCACTACTTACATTGACGTCGCCAAGCTTTTCGGCTACCCTTTCATTATATTTATCCCTAATGGATGCATCCTGCAGCTTCCAGCTTTTGATGCTATAAGTCGGCTCAGGTTCAGGATACTCGGTACGATGACGCCAACCCGCGAACAGACCCCTAATCCTATTTATGCCTAGGTAGTGGTCTGATCCCAGCTCAGCGCCTCGATAAACCCTTGTGTCCATCACCTGTTTACGGAACCGACTATCCATTAGGAATAGATCTATCATGCTTCTCTTTGACTTACATCTCCTCGTATACGAGTATACGATTGAATTTGAATTAGGTAAGATATGAATTTGTTTGTGGTTGAACATTGTGTTCGCCACAAACAAATCCCTTTCCTTACAAAATGCCAGTATTAGCTTGCCAGCGTCGTTCACCCTTTTATCCCCATACTTCCCGAGTACCGACTCAAAACCATCGCGAGCGGTACCCACCCATCCATTCAAGTCTCCACATACTATAGGTCTTTCATTTCCTTCTATCACATTTAGAGCTTCTCTCATACTCTCCCAGAAGTCCTATAGCTCGCGTTCTACGAAGATACTGGCGCGTAAGCAGCTACTAGAAAAATCTTCGTCAAACCAAGTTTTATACAGATCCAGCGGATTCTAGGACCTACCAGTTTGTACTCATAAATACCGGAGGTCAATCGCGAGGACAGCAAAATTCCAACCCCCCGACTGCCATGCTCGCTCTCTGGTACTCCAGACCAAAGCGCGAGCATCCCACCCGGGAGCTGCAAGACTTCGCTGCCCTTGCGCTTGGTCTCTGTCAAGCACACGGCATCTAACTTTCTATCATTCATAACATCCATCAACTCATTCATCTTTTCTGTCATTCCTCCCCTAACATTTCACGCAGCTACCCTGCACTCCATCCTCCACTTCCCGCCTTGTCGGGCCTCGCGTGTAGGGTGGCGATCCCCTACGCTGCTCTGGCACACACTTTTCGCACCAGCGGGGACGAACTGGTGCGCGTCGCCTCGGGGGCACGCCCTAGCATTATTCGCCCTGGTGGCACTCGTGTTGGAGTAGAATTGCAGCCGTAGCTGGCAGGGATGGCGACGTGCACGCTTCTACTCTTCATCCCCTATTATAAGTATAGAAATATCATTTTAGTATACCTGACCAATAAACTAAAAGCAAAATTAATTAGGTAGGCTTAACTGAAAAACCAAACTTACCCAACCAACTGCCACGACAAATATTAAAAGTAAAGTTTAAGCACGTAACACTTATTTACGAAACATGATAAAAATTATCAAATTTTCATACGTACGTTAGTAAACTGGGTTAGTGCTGATTCCCCTCTGTTCCTTTCCCCCCCCGAAAGTTATTAAAACGATATTGTATAACTATATATAG
The DNA here is from genome assembly GCA_948477245.1 of Thumatha senex. Classification (NCBI taxonomy): domain Eukaryota; kingdom Metazoa; phylum Arthropoda; class Insecta; order Lepidoptera; family Erebidae; genus Thumatha; species Thumatha senex. Next base: position 14,087,317 of record OX419731.1, on the reverse strand, counting down.
ACATTAATTCTCGATTGCCCCCGAATTTAAAAACTAGTGCAGTCAAGCAGCACTTACTTGCCACTTTTACACAGGTTCTTAAAAAAGCAAATTAAGTGGTGCTATTATAATGGTACGCGAAACAGACTGTGCACATTGTAATATTGAACACACTTTACATTGTCTCTAAAATTCAATGAATTTAGCAGTTTAGTCTGTACAAGAAATATACGAAATGCATACCATGAAAATGAAATCAAGAATAAAGAGAGCAATAATTTTTTTTCTGAGATACCGGACTTTAAATCTTAACAAAATCTGTCAATAAATATAATTTTAAATAGATAGACAAAAAATATAAGCAGTACTTTTTACCATATCGTAAGTATCAGTCGTGGTCACAAGTTGACTGAGTCAGCGATTAGCCCTGTGTAAATAAAAATACTGGTAGATAAAATTATGTACACTGGAAACTGAATTATGAATATTCATAATGTATCTACTTTATTAAATGCTACATTATTATTTTAATTTCAGTCGTTAAGCCTGGTTACAGGCCTTATGGGCGGCTTAAAAATTTCAACAGCAGGTCGCCACAACCTGCGCCTATCCATTTTTAATTGTAATATATTAATATATATTAATATAATATATTATTTATAATTTTTAGTTGTAATATATATAAAATAAATAAATAAAAATAAATTTATATTTATTTATTTATTTTATATTACAACGATTGTAAGTGAAAGCATGAAACTAAACTTTGATATTAGATGTGATGTGTGAAGCGCCGCTTTTTTAGAGAGAAAGACATTCTCATGCACGATGAGAGACGTGATTCAATTTGCATGGTATGATGGACGGATTACACGATGCAAGAACTCGTTCCTTTGCTGGGACGAGCGCTCCCGGTAATAGACTGCTCATATAATAATTTTGTAAGTAGGTCCATTAAGGTTTTGAAGCACGAGTATGAGCTCATTTGAGTAATGGGTGACGAAGGTACTTACAAAGATTTATTTAAGGTATATACTCCATGAAACTGAAATAAGTAATACCTACTATGTACAGTGCGCAAAGGTTGTAGGTAAGTACCTATACAAGCCGCCCAATATGAATTGATTTATTCATATTATCCTGTAAATAACCTATCCTGTATCCGGTTAGATTACCTATTATAATGAGGTTTCGTATGGGTACATAATTACACTCTTAATACTCGTAGTCATAGCAAATGTCATAATTTTTATGGAACTGTTACATAATAAGAGTTCTTAAATGATGAGTGTGAGTTGAAAGAACGAGTCATGCACGAGTCTTTTATAGCGACCTAATTATGTGCAGTTTCATTCACTACTTTCTGAAATCTCATGAAATATACGTCGAATTTAATATAACAGCAAAATTTCTTATTAATAATATTTAGCTTTGTCAACTTTGTCGTAAATACCTAATTAAACGACTTCAAACAAAACGATGTAGTAATTTTTTTATGTAAGAATTTTCACCGTTTAATCGAAGATGCCTGAGCTGATTTGGAAAATTCTTATTGGCACCAACTTAGAACAGGTCAGTTGGTACCTAGCACGTCCTATAATACTTTATTTAAATAATTAATATACAAGATGCTTCAATAAAAATTTCGCTTTTTAGTGCAGTTGCCAAATTTAGCTTTTAATTAGTTGAAGCCATAATGTATATTTGTCAGTTAACACTTCAAGGTAAGCTAAAACCACGTTTTCAAAATGTTTTTTTTTTGTTTTTTACGAATGGGTCAGGGTTAACCGAGACTTGCATAATAAGACCACGTGAGCAGATGGCTCAAAAACGGAAAGGTAATTCAAAAGTATTCGGATACCCAGACGTGCATGTATGAAGCGACTATATAATCTGCAGGAAGATGTATGCATGGATCGCGAAGTGTAGCAATCTGTTCTCTCTGACTACCCCGTCAGGGATACAATGTGAAGATAGTTAATAAGTAAGATCGCTTTTCTAATATCAGTACGGATGAAATTAATAAAATTTTACTGTCCTGTTATTTGTTATAGATACTAATCTAGGTACGCATCTCCGAACAAGTCTTTTAGTAAACAACATAGGGTAGTCATGTCTCTCCCCTATGGTCTTCAAGATAGAATTGGAACTGCCTCTTACATTCTAACTCATTATACCAATGATAATGTGATAGAACACTTCAGCATCAGCACTACATTGAGATGGAGATCTAAGTGTATTGGCAGTTGATTCCAAACCCCGCCTCGATTTGGAGCCTGGGTTTAAATTTTATTTAGCTGCTAGTAGCAACTATTCGTTTGGACTTTGATTTTCAGCATTGTTGGGAACAATTACCATCTGACCTCCCAACGTCTTAAGAGCGCCTGGTAGCCTCCTTCGTTAGTCAGCATGTGCACCGCTTGCAGGCGAGGTCGCTTTTTATTTTTTTGGCAAAGCCTACTGTATAACAATATTAATTATTTGCTTCGGTTCTAGGCTCGCAGGGCTCTCTTATCTCCTTTTTTTTTCCTCTTTTTTTCTTATTGTAACATAGTAGTATTACGATGAAGCGATGCAACCGACGCTGTAGTAAATGCCATTACATGTATTTCAAAAATTTTGTCGAACACTGTCTCCTATCATACAGGTCCTCCTAGTTTAGGAGACAGGGTTTACAATTTTGGCATACAGATATGCAACTGCTTGGTATGTTGCTACCTAATTACACTTACTAAAACTTAAATATGAATAAAAAATAATATTGATAAATTGTGTAGTGTAATAGTATTATGAGCATGTGAACCTCTGTAAATCGTGGAAGTAATAATAAAGAATTATCTTTATCTTTAAGTAATGCTGGGAGCATGGTAAGACTGACTCATGCAGTGCCTCTTACCTCCAGCATCTCGAGTCTATGTAAACTTATCCTCATTTACCTTCATTATGATTGTCTTTGCAGAAGAATACTTTTCAACAGTTATTCAAATGAGCTGAAAATTCGCAAACTTATACTTTATTCTGTGGTAGCCCAGTAATTTTAGACATTTTAAACCCCAATCTGCGGAAAAATTCCTAGTGAGCTGAAATTTGGTACACACCTTTATTAGGGCGTTGTAATGAAGATGTGAAAAATCGACATCTTTAACCTCTATAATATAAGTATATTTTTCACAAAATGCTCAAATATCAGATAAAAGTTTTTAAGACACAAAAACATAAATACAAAGCAATAGAGTTTACGCCTTAGTGTACGGTACACAATACCGTATGTGAGTGCATTCTAGTCGCTTTCTCAGCGCTCTACTCTAAAAACAGTTAATTTTACAGAAGACTGTCAAAGGCATTTTTTGTAGACAATTTTACGACAAACAATTTTATAATGACCCGTATTGACCTCCGAGTAATACGTCACGAGATATTTGCAAAAAACTGACTCTCGCGACCTTTTGAATTTTTTTAGCCGGCACGATATTAATGTCGATTTTTCACATCTTCATTACAACGCCCTAATAAAGGTGTGTATCAAAATTCAGCTCACTAGGAATTTTTCCGTAGATAAATCTAAAATGACTGGACAGCCCATCTAGGATCGTCTTTAGAGGAGAGAAATTTTAAAAATATTATTCTAAGTCCCCTTTGGAAGAACTTCATACTGTAGACATTTGTATTGTACAAAATTACACCACGCTGATAATTTATAAGGAAATTTCTCTGGTAGCGGGACAAAAAATGTAGCCTATACTTGGGGCACCGCCGCCCCACATCGGCTCCTTAATGAAGGAGCTACTTTATTCAACACGATGGGCTTATATGTCGCTGATTTGTGTGACGTAAAAAGCGGGCCAGACTTTATGACATATTATTATTGATAGTGTTGTGCTTGGAATAATGGCATTAAAGAAAAAATAACTGTTTTACTTTATTGAAACTTCATACACAAATATTGAAAATTGAAGCATTCTGTTCTTGTAAGCCATAGGGTGACGCTGAAATAAGTTCAAGGCTCAAATTTTTTGGTTCTGTTTTTAGAAATAAAGGAAATAATTTTGCAAAAAAAATATCTTTATAGGACGACCGTGCATACTTATATCCTTTGCCCACTGTGTACAAACACAGTAAGTACGCCCAATCACAGCCATGATAGTGTTACATCAGGCGGGTGCGGTGTCATTTAAAAGTGCCAAATATATTAAAAACACTAAGCACATTGTTGTAACCAGTGCCACAATTCACATGGCTAAGAGCTACTACGAACTATATTGATACCTGTGCATCGCGATATGTCAATTCCTGCACTGAAGAATGATATAACAATAGCCTAGCTCAATTTGCCCAAAACAACACCACAAAATTAATGAACAAGTTGGGCCACGGCCTACCAGGCGTTATCAATTTGACAGGTCGGAGGATCCTCCTGTTGTGTTGGAGGAACATCTCGACCCACAAAATCAATATATTTTACGCCCACCAACCCCACCCCATATTTTTTTAACAACGATTTTTCTTTCTTTTGCGACGTTCATTGGCATACAGTTATTTAAAATGACGCGTCACTTTGACATTTCATTATGCACTGTTATGTATCGACATATAAAGCGCGAATTTTTTTTAAAATGTATATTGCAGAACTATGTTTACCGGGTCAGCTAGTATTTTATGAAGACGTGTACTAATGTGAAACTAAAAAAATATATTGCAATTGAATTGAATTGATGAGAAAAGAAAGAAGAGGAATTGAAAAGAAAAATTGAAGTTGATATGGTGCGTACTATTGCCAATTTCATCAAATTGGCAATAGTACGCACCATGTAAGCCCGCCACAAAGTCAAGGCGCTAATGAACCGCGCGAAGAACATCGTACTAAAGACTTTGGAGTGATCTTGGGGTGGATTTTTTGAGCGTACCTTTCCTTGTTCATTAGTGTAATTAACTTATGCTGTAGGTACGTATTCTTGTACGATTCGATGCGGATCTTCAGCGGTTATTCAATTAAGTACTGTTCGATATCGTGTATTACGAGATTTTTGCATCGCTTAATATTCTGGGGGATATCAGATGTACCTAATAATATCAATTCGAATCCTCAGAAATTGAATTTGCTGAACCAAGAAAACCGTGGGGAGCGCTCGTGGGTCCACGGACCCAGTGTTCTGTTAACGATCACTGAGTTACGCAACTTTCACTACGGCTGGTGCTCGGCTGGGTGACCACTTTGTGGTATTTACATTTGCGAGCGTTTCCGTGCTTCGGAAATCACATTAAGCCGTTGGTCCCGGTTGCTAGTAACATGTCAGTCGTTAAGACAAATTGAAGGCCTTATGGGCAGCTTTAAAAATTTCAACAGCAGATAGCCATAACCTGCGTCTGTCTATTTTAACACTGCAATGGGCTCACCACCTATTACGTGGGACAGGAATACACATGGTGAAAAGTGGGCATGCAATAAGGATGTAAATAAATAATCTTATCTTAGCGGTAAGGCCCAGTTGCACTCAATATGTGTGCTATAGAAGAATAACATGATTTATTTGTTTTATGGTTTTGCAGTAAGGTTATAGACCTCCAAACCGCATTACAGTCATGTGCAGTCAGTACTTCATCTGTTAGCCTTTTCTAATTTCGTATTTATAACTAGGCCTACCCTACTACTAACATAATTATGATGTGATTTGACTAATTGACTGCTTCGGGTGGCATAAGTGGTACTGTATACTGACGCGCCGAAGTCCCGGGTTCGATCGGAATAAATATTTGTGTGATCCACCAATGTTTGTTTCGAAGTTTGGGTGTTTCCTATGTATAATATGCATGTATTTAGAAATATATAATTGAATTTATCATTTGTTTAGATCCCATAGCTCAAGTTTAAAGCTTAGTTTCGGCTAGATATCGTTGTGTGAAAAGTGTCCCGCAATATCTTAGGTATAGTATACAAGTATCTTACGCCTTCACCAGGCGCGTCAGAATGAGGGAAATATCTTCTTTTTTCATCTTAATGGATTCCCAGTTACCAACAAGGATTTGGAGCCCGGTGCCACTTTTATTTGGTTGCTAGGAGCAGCTCTCCATTGACTTTTGTTTTTCGGCATTGTTAGTAGCGACTGTTCTCCGACCACCCAACCCGTTAGTCCCTGTTGTCGTTGCCTCGTCTGCCAGTCACCAGAGGGCCAAATGTACTAATTCAATCGCATCAGAAGAGAATGGAAATCGTCGCTCAATAGAGAGCCGACAGTATGTACAAATTGTCAGATTTCGTAGTCCACTTTTACAATTGCGCTCCAATAGAATTCTATCGGCCGGCCGATAGAATGTTATTAAACCATGTAGCGTCAGTAAGTAGCTCTTAATTTGTGTTTTTGGTAGTCTATATTAATATTTTGATAGCTTAAAACAACCATTTTGTCTCTATTCAATCTACAGCTTGAGAAATGTAATTGTGATTTTTATAATAGTTTTAGCAGATTACCGAGTTTTGGACTAATCGCAATAGAACCGCTATAAAATAGAACTAAAACGGCTTTCTATTGGAAAATAGTAGACTCGATTCCCGAGGTGCGCCGCTAGCAGGTTAGGCCATGGTGGAGTCCCTTACACAGAATGAGAAATATCTATTTCTATGCAAATTAAAGCTGATTTGCAATTATGAATTAATTTAATTACAGGTTCATTTATTAAATTACAACTATGTCACACACACAAATTAAAGATGACCGAGATTATTGTGATATATGAGATATTTAAATGCATTTACCGAATTCAAAAAATAATTAGGCTTTTTGAATTTGCAATATTGGAATTAAGAAGTTGTAAAATGCAAGTTCAATATCGCAAACTCGTCGCATTCTAAAGGTAAATTATCTGTGAAAATTTCAAATATAGTCTAGTCACAGTTTTCTTCCCGAAGGGGTAGGCAGCTTCATACTATACGCCAACAAGTCGCTGCTCACAAGGCTTTGTTGTCTTTTCACCGAGTGTCCTACAAGTACATTACATTCACTCCGCGCCTGAAGATTACTTCGATCAACTCTATCGCACGTCAAGTCATCTTGATAATGATCCAGGTTGCAAACTTCTTTAACCATGCTGGTCCTACAGACAGCAGCACTAGCCCAGCCACAGGAGTAGGACGGGCAGGCAGGCATCCATAGCAATATTCTTTTTGAGAATTTTCATACTTCAGCGACTAGATTGCCCAAGAGAGTGAAGCAGTAATAATAAATCTCAAATCATAGGTAAATACGTGCACATACGGCTTAAATAAGTGCTACGGGATATGCAGGCTGGGGCACACATACAAGTTGATAGATATATAATCTTCTATTAGTTTTTAGAGAATGTTGGAACGCCAGCGAGGCGTGTATTGAGAGGCAGTAGTCATACATGTGTGGAATCGCTCGCGCCTTGCCTCGAATTAATTAAAATAATTCGTTTTAAACGTCACGCATCTACCAGCTTCCGTAGCTTGTTAGTACGCTCTTGTTGCTCTGAAAACATTAAATACCAGTGGATTTGTGACGAGAATTTCCCAGTTAAATTCACGTAATAAATTTGTCTCACGTCCTGTATTTTAACATATGATGTATAACACGATAACTAACTAGTATGCTCTTATTGTAATTACTAACATATGGTTCCATATTTGCGGAGGATTGATGTCGCTGAAAATGTCTTCGATGAATAGACAGGCAATTATTATACCAAACTGGTTATATTTATTCTCAGTCTAATCTGACACATTTAATAAATATCTTATGCCTTTGTTCATGATGATATGTATGTATGTATGTATTTTTGTGTATGTTTTGTGGGTATGGGAAGCCTAAAGATTTTTTCACAATCTTCTATTTTTGAAACGGCAGTAGTAAAACGTAGGTGTGTCCGGTCACCTAGTACATTATTATAGGTTATCTGGTAACTCTATCTTATATTAAGTTGGAAACAAATTCTTCTTCAGTCTTGCCTGTAGTTTTCTTCCAAATGATTGCCAATCTTACATCATCAGGTGCCATAGTCTTGTTGATGAGATAAATAACTTAAGACTTTTGACCGATTAATTTATGCATACATTTATAAACATGATCATCACTTCTGTCTCCCATCGGGGTAGGCAGAGACTATAGCTTTTCACTTGTTACGATCCTAGAATAAAAGTTTCGCTTCTACTACTTTTGTGTTTTCATACACGCTTGCCGGTTAAGGACCATAAAATGAAATTCTTGAATGTATAGCATTGAATGAAACTGAATAGGATTGAATAACAGTAAGTTTAACCTATATAAGTACATCTTAATAATATTATAAATGCGAAAGTTTTTATGGATGCTTGTAACTCTTTCACGTAAAAACTGCTAAATGGACTTTAATGAAACTTTACAATAATATAGCTTATAGACTACTTTTTATCCCGGGAACAAGTTCCTGGGGGAAACGGGAATAGTAAAACTTCTCTACGCGGGCAAAGTCTCGGGCGTCAACTAGTAATTTATAAAACACTTTTATTCCACATCGATGAAAAGGCAATACAAATAAAAATTATTATCATACGCATCTCAATTAATTTATACTCGTAACATATTTAGGACAACAGCTTTATAATATGCCGTTAGGAAAGTTTGTATTGCAGGCACGCTCTTCCCGTCGGTATAGCAACGTAAGTGATTGCCCAGCCGTGTATATCACACGTGGAGGAAGGAGGTTTTCAAGAATACTTGAGAAAATGGTGATGCGGGGTCACGCATGACATGGTAATGGTAAGCCGTCTTTGTTTGAGAGTATGCCAAGCTGTAGGTATGGATGACCCGGACGTGTGGTGCTGACCCAACGAACTTGAAACGTCATAGTAAGGCATGTTTAACATGAATATTCATTAAAAAATTTAAATTAAACGTGCCGTAAGAGTGTCGGAAAAAGGCTTTTTCTGATTATATTAACCGTGAAAAGGGTCGCGTTGTTTTTCCGTACTTTAGAGAGTATTGTCGGTGTTTCGGTGAGCTTTTATTAATACGTAGTAGGATGCACACAAAAGCTACGTATAGTCTCAATCGATACAGGGAGGCTGTGCTGGGCTGCTCTTGTGTATTATTTTGACAACATGTCCTATTCGTTTAGGTATTTTTGCTGGTATGTAGTTTGATCGTTACAAAGATTTATAAGTATAATAATAAAAGTAAATACGCAGGTCGCAACAGCCTGCACCTGTCCATTTCAATCGGCTCACCACCTGTTACGTGGGACAAAAATGCATACGGTGAAATGTGGGCTATTAATATGCCTCTGCCTACCCCTTCGAGGATTAAGGCGTGGTAATATGTATGTATGTATGTAAATACGTGAGCCATGACGTTTTATTATTCGTGTGGATGCTATGCCAGACTCCTACCGACTAAAACGACACGATGAACTCCCATTTGCCTATGGTCGGTAGTCACAGGTAAGCAAAATGATAACCCAAGGGCACGCGAAAGTTTTTGTCCGCCAATGCGGTCTCGTCTCACCCAACAAAATCACAAAGCGCAACCTATTCTAACAAGTCAAGATTGTCCCCTGAGGAGAGCCTATGCTCGGGGTTACTTTTTGCCGGGTCGCTGTGACTTAACCTTTGGTTTATACTGCAACTCGGTTGAGGCGAAGCGGAACACTGCGGTTTTTTGGTTGACTGATCCCTATCCTAGGCTAGGAGTCTAACATCCCACGGGTAATAAAATAATAAGCGCATGGCACCACATCATGCCCTCTTTCACAAAAATTGCAGAGAAGTGAAAAGTCTTGGTGAGCGGCAATTGGCGGCAACGTCAGGGTGAATCCGACTGATTAACTACTCGGGTGCCATTATCTGCCAGTTGTCTGAGTCTGGAGGGGAAGGTACCTATTACCTATCCTATATCCCTCCCCTTGAATGGTTTTTGTACAATAAGTCCAGGGAATCCTCGACTGTCTCTGTTGCAAACATTATCAATTTGAGGGTGTTTGGTGGGTTACCTCCCTCCTCCTCACCTTTATTATCATTTCTATTGCATTCTTGTTGCATCCCGGAAAGTACGAACAAAACGTTTATTAGAATGTAAAGTGAAATTTTCATACAAGTCACATAAATTTCTTCCGAACGTACTACATAGTTTGGTGTTAGATATAGTTGTTAAAGTCGGCTAGCTTGAAGTGAAACCTCGGAAATGGACCAGTAGTAAATAAAGCGGAGTACACACATATAACAGTACTATCGTCGCCCGCGTTGTCCGGCTGTGTCGTTTTTACGCCGGAACTGTGTATGAGTTACCGAGGCCGTAGTATCCGGTTGCCCCAGCCTTTTATTATTTAACATACATGAAGGTATTTCGTGGTAGACCATGTTTCAATAGCAGAAATAGGTCAAATGATTCAGTTTCAGAGGGTAGACAGAAGTGTCAAACAACTCACTGCGAACAATCACCCCAACAGCCATAAACTGTGTTGCAAGGAGGCTCGACTGTGCTTCGGTCAGTCATTGTTGCAGGCTCACTATATCAGTGGTGAGGCTGCGGTTCTGCTTGATATAGAAGCATATGAACACACTTTTATATACATAAGTTTTTTTTTTATAATATGCGTACTAATATAGTTTTAAATTAAATTGTTACTAACACTTATGAGTCCTTGTTACTTGATTAAATTATTTATAAAAGACTAACACAAATTCTAAAAAGATCAAATAGAATTGAAAGTATTAGAATATCACTCGTAATACTTGAGGAGTTAAACTGCTTTTTGTTGTTTTTATTCTGTCAGGTTAGAGTAACGATGCTAAAGTATTTATGAACTTCTTGTCGAAAAAAATCCCGAGTCAAGAATGTTCGGTATCATTACTTAACACAACGAAAGCTCTTTGATTTCGTTGTGTTATGTTGTGTTGTTTGTGTTTGATTCTGCAATGCTATTTTGTTCAACATTTAGAAAATCTCAACGTTAATCTTTAGGTGTTAATATTCAAATAAAATAAAAAATAAATATCCATCACGCCTTATCCCCGAAGGGGTGGCAGAGGCATATTATATGCCCACTTTTCACCGTGTGGATTCCTGTCCCACGTAATAGGTGGTGAGCCCATTGCCGGACAATAAAATAATAATAATAAAATAATATAATTGTTAATATTCATATGCGAATTTTGACAACTTACCGCCTATTTAGCTTCCGATGTTTTAAGATTTTCTTACAGAACGCTTCACAGTCAGAGATTGTTGCGTTAATAAGCTTTATCTTAAAGTATAAGGAGTTTAGAGTTTTCATTAAAACTATTAACTTAATTATTTTATAATATATATTAAACTCGTGCAAATATAGATGTGTAAGCACTGACTACTGTGTTTCAGAAATAGCCCTAATGGTGCTCTTAATAACGTGCAATAAAAAAGTTTGATGTACGGTCATAAAGTATAATAACATTACAATTACGACTCGTGAAACTAATTTGTTTAAGTACGCTCCGGTTAAATGTACTGGTAGGTATTTACACTGTATTGTTAGATTTGTCACCATTCTCTAATTGCCTATTAACCTACATCTAAAATATTGACATTACACACAACATGCGTTGTAGATAATATGCAAAGAATCTGTAAGCAAAATAAATCGTTTTTAGAGTTTCAATTTCATACATCCTACATACATCCTCTAAGCTATATTTTAGTCTCACAAAGGTAAGCATAGAACATACCTACTATATTCACATTTCATGATTAGCATTTAGTCCCACTAACCAACCCCATTGAGCTGCGTAGAGGGGGAGGCGTGGCGATGTTATATCCCCCAAGCTCTTCACCAACGCCCTTGAGGATTTCCTTAAGACGCTGGACTGGGAGGGATGGGGCGTGAATATAAACAGCGAAGGCATCTTACACCTTTGGTTCACCGACGACAACGTTTTGGTAACGGAAACGTTGGAAAAGTTAAGCGAGCTGCTCATTTTGGAGTGTCTTTGAGGGATAAACTCCGAAATGAGGTTATTCGTCAGAGAACCAGAGTGGTCGACATAGTTTATAGAGTAAGCACGTTAAAGTGGCAATGGGCTGGCGACATCTGTAGAAGAACCGATGGCCGATGGACCAACCGAGTTCTGGAGTGGAGACCGCGAATCGGTAAACGTACGGTACGGATGACCTTTCGCCATCTGGACTGACGACTTGGAAAAGGTCACAGGGAAGAACAGGATGCAGAAGGCGCAGGATCAAGAGTTGTGGCGTGAATTGGGAGAGGCCTACGTCCAGCAGTGGATTGTCCTATGCTGATATGATTGATTTAGTCCCAGGTGGTAAGCCATTAACCTTGTTGAACTCGACAGGAGCGAGCTGTAGTTACTTGCCTTCTGGTGAAAATTAGCAACCGCCCATAAGACTTTTAAGGGTTCCAATTTCAAAAGACTCAATCATATTGTCTTTGTCAAAGTAAAAGTAAACCACCCACTATGAATAATCATGATATCAAAGCGAACGATATATTCTACGATACAAAATTTATGTGAATCGAAGGACTTAATTCGTTCTATTGGAGATGGACAACTCGCATTCAGGCTTGTTAGTATTCGGCCGTCATGCTCCGTATACATATAGTTGGTTCTAAGCTTTATGCAGCACAATGCTGTTGCTACTACGACATAGCATTGTTAGCCATTTCCGATTTGTTTCCCAAATATGACCTCTTAAATTGAACTTCGATGGAAATGTTGAAATATGGCCGTAGGATAAATGGGTCAACTAGAATGAATGACTATATTTGTATCATCGTGGCGTACGGAGTAAAGATACAAGCGTGATGAGGCTGCTAACTAAGCAATTGTTCCTTTGCTAAAAAAAGAGAAATGAAATTGTTTTCATTTTATTTTTTTATTTTACTGTGTATAGAATAATTTAGTTATTTGTTATCTTGTCCCGTGTGTTGTCGGGCTAGAATACAAAATGTCACCACCCCAATTCATCCCGTGGGTGTCGTAAAAGGCGACAAGGGGAACATCTTGGCAAAAAAAAAAGACCTTTTGCGTAGAGACGGAAACTCGAAATAAAACCCTGTACCAACCCGTCTGGCCAGCGTGGTATAGTAAGGCCAAAAATACCCTCCAAAAAATGAAGAGTTACACAAGGAAAAGGCCCCTAGTCCCCGGCGGTTCCATTAGTCCTGGCTACGGTAGCGGCCAGGGAAACGGTGGAGCATGGGGTGCGAAGAATCCCCGGCAGAGATCCGGCTACCAAATACATCGACGACTGGACCTGGCAACTTACAACACAAGAACATTGCGAACTGACGAAAAGTTGATCGAGCTGGAGGAAGTGCTGAGCAAATTGCATTGGCATATCGTGGGATTGTCAGAAGTCCGAAGAAAGGGTGAGGACACGATAATTCTGAAATCAGGTAATTTGCTTTACTTCCGGGAAGGAGACCAACTGTCCCAGGGTGGTGTCGGGTTTATAGTCCATAGGTCCCTTGTGAACAACCTCGTCAAGATCGAGAGCATTTCGAACAGGGTGGCATACCTGATACTTAAAATATCCAAGCGATATTACTTGAAGGTCGTACAGGTGTATGCTCCGACCTCGAAGCGCTAATACGATGATGAGGGGGAGACAATGTATAAGGACATAAGTAGAGCCATGCGTAACTCCAACACTCATTACACCGTTGTCATGGGGGACTTCAACGCAAAGCTGGGCGAACGTTGCGGCCATGAGTCAAAAGTGGGGCCATTTGGACTTGGTAAAAGGAACGATCGGGGCAGGCTTCTGGCTGACTTCATGGAGAAGGAGGGCCTCTATATGATGAACTCTTTCTTCAGGAAGCCTAAGCACAGGAAGTGGACCTGGTTCAACCCTACAGGTAGGACGAAGAATGAGATTGACTTCATCTTGTCGACGAAGAAGCTGATTTTCAGTGATATCTCAGTGCTAAACACGGTCAAGACCGGGAGCGACCACCGTATAGTGAGAGGCACACTGAATTTAAATATTAAGTTAGAAAGGTCCCGACTAATGAGGTCTATACTTCGTCCAGCACCCACCCAACTCCAAAAACCGGAAACCTTTCAGCTCGAACTTCAGAACCGTTTCGAAAGCCTAGCAAACTGCGATGATATGGACGAATATAACAACGGGTTTGTGGAAGCTGTCCTTACAGTTGGTTCTAAATACTTCAAGCAAACCAGTACAAAAAGAACCAAGAACTACGCTCGAGCTTATAGAAAAGCGACGTAAAATGACTCTGTAGTCGCCGGACGATATCTGTAGATGCAGGCGGCTCAACAGACTGATCTCGAAGTCCCTGAAGCGCGATTTACGGCGTTATAACACAGAGCAAATAACAAAGGCCATAGAGCTCAATAGAGGGTCCAAATTATTCACCAGAGGTAAGTCTATTGGGCAAAATCAGCTATCAAAGCTGAAGGCCGGCGACGGTGGAGTCGCTACGTCTATACCTGAAATAATGGGCGAGGTCGAAAGGTTCGATGGGCAGTTGTACACGTCAACAAAAGAATCCGTTACGAATTTGGCTAAAGACCCGAGAGCCAAATTGACTCGACACTATTAGTATACAAGATTAGTATGGCCCTGAAACAGCTTAAAAACAATAAGGCACCGGGTGATGATGGAGTTACGACTGAACTTCTGAAGGCAGGTGGTAAACCGGTCTTAAAAGAACTTCAGAGGTTATTTAACTCCGTCATACTCGAGGGAAAGACGCCACAGGCATGGAACAGAAGTGTGGTAGTACTCTTTTTCAAAAAAGGTGACAGAGCCTTATTAAAGAATTACAGGCCTATATCACTTCTGAGTCATGTCTATAAGCTGTTTTCCAGGGTTATTACGAACCGTCTCGCTCGCAGGTTTGACGACTTCTAGCCTCCCCGGCCGGGTTCCGGAACACAGAAGAGTATAACCAGCCTTTATGCCTGGCGTTCGTGGACTATGAGAAGGCTTTTGAATCGATCGAAACCTGGGCCGTGTTGCAATCTCTACAGCGGTGCCAAACGATTATCGATACATCGAAGTGTTGAAGTGCCTATACAAAAATGCCACGATGTCCGTCCGAAGACGGAACCATATTTCCAGATCCATCCAAATGCAAAGAGGAGTGAGACAGGGAGATGTTATTTCCCCGAAATTGTTTACAGCTGCACTGGAAGATGTGTTCAAGGCTCTGGATTGGGAGGGACTCGGTATCAATGTAAACGGCGAGTATCTCACCCACCTTCGGTTTGCCGATGATATAGTATTGATGGCTGAGACCCTAGAAGAGCTCAACACAATGCTTGATGACCTCAGCAAGGCGTCCGAACAAGTTGGATTAAAAATGAATATGGACAAGACGAAAATAATGTCTAACATTCATGTCATGCCAACATCAATCACGATCGGAAAATCTACGCTCGAAGTTGTCGACGGTTATGTCTATCTAGGTCAAACTGTACAGCTAGGCAGGTCCAACTTCGAGAAAGAGGTCAATCGTCGAATCCGACTCGGTTGGGCAGCGTTTGGAAAGCTACTGAACATCTTCGTCCAAAATACCGCAGAATCTGAAGAGCAAGGTCTTCGACCAATGTGTGTTGCCAGTGATGACATACGGAACAGAGACGTGGCCGTTAACAGTGGTCCTCATTGAGAGACTAGCTGTCGCCCAGAGAGCAATGGAGAGGGCTATGCTCGGAATGTAACTTCAATGTGCAATTAAAAAAGCAATGAAAAAATTCGAAAGAGAACCCGCGTCACCGACATAGCCGAAAGAATCGCTCGACTTCAGTGGCAGTGGGCGGGCCATATTGCTCGTAGAAATGACGGCCGATGGGGCAAAAAGGTTCTCGAATGGCAGCCACGTACTGGAAAACGAAAAGTGGGTAGGCCTCTCGCAAGATGGTCAGAAGATTTGGTGAAGTTTGCCTGACCCTGCTGGTTGCGAAAGACACAAGACCGAACGTTGTGGCGATCATTGGGGGAGGCCTATGCCCAGCAGTGGGCGTCAAACGGGCTGAGATGATGATTATCTAAATACAGTGATAATGTTTATTTATTTATTTATCTATCACGCCTTATCCCCGAAGGGGTGGCAGAGGCATATATATTATATGCCCACTTTTCACCACATTTCACAGTGATAATGTTGTTTTTATTGAACACAAATTAATACATAAAATATACTTTTTCATTCCAAATTTTTTTTTAAATGAAAGCATTAATTTATTATGTATTTATTTTCTTTAAAAAATTCGTTAATGACTTGTACTTTATCGTGTATGGTATAATATCATTTTTTTGTTACTAAGCAGTGCCTAAATGTCTGCTTCGATTGCGTTAGTGGGTATTCGACTGCCGCGCTGAGGTCACGTGTTCGATTCCCGGGTCGAAAAAATATTTGTGTGCTCCGCAAATGTCTGTTTTGGAGTTTCGGTGTTGTTTTCCTATGTATGTATTTAGAAATATTTAAGTATGTTTATACAGCTCGTAGATCAATCTTATATTACTTTAATTTGGGCTAGACGGCGCGGCGATGTGTGATAATATAGCGTTGGGTTAGAGGTTTGCACAGCTAGTATATACTTATATTCTTTGACTGCTTCAGTGGCGCGGTGGGAGTGAATCCGACTGCTACGCAAGAGGTCGTGGGTTCAATTCCCACCCAGGATAAAACTTTGTGTGATGAGCACGATGATTTATTCTGTGTCTCGGTGTTATTTATCTATAATATGTACGTACTTAAAAATATAGTATGTTTATCAGTTATCTGGTTACCATAGTACAAGCTCTGCTTAGTTTGGAATCAGATTGTGTGAGTTGTCGCTACGATATTTATTTATTATTGATAATCGCATTGTACACTGTTGTATTCAAGACATAAACACGCGCTATAAATAAGCCTTCTGAAGGAGCAATTCCCTTTAGTTCAATTGGTATCACTATACTAAACATAAACTAACTCTCTGTGGGACCACTGGGGATCGCCGAAAGCTTGAGGGCAATAAGTGTTTCATATAGTTTTCTCAGTCACATGGTACTTAGTTGGCAATTATTATGCTGTAGGTAACTATTGGAATCTAGCTTAGAAAGATAATGAAAGAGGAGAGGGGAGAAAGAGTTCATTCATTTTTTAAAATGCTAAGGGAATACTTCATGTTATAACAATTTTTAAGTCATACAGTGGAAGTAAGATTCCTCATTTAAAAACGTTGTATGGCTATAAAAACAGTGATATATTCTGGTTAACAAGAAAATCATTGAGTCCGGGTTCATGCCTGTCGCATGCCTGATTTCAACCCTCTTTAACGTTCAGATTCCAGGTGCCTGTATTTTAAATATCTTTAATATCCGTTAAAAATTCAATAAGAAGAGTTTAAAAATTACTGGCATGTTCATAAGTATCATAAAATATGTCACATTTCTACGTAATACTATTTTAT
Source organism: Thumatha senex (assembly GCA_948477245.1). Taxonomy (NCBI): domain Eukaryota; kingdom Metazoa; phylum Arthropoda; class Insecta; order Lepidoptera; family Erebidae; genus Thumatha; species Thumatha senex. The sequence goes on along the minus strand of OX419731.1, from coordinate 14,069,931 downwards.
ACCCAACAGGCGGCAGACAGGCTTTCGCCCAACCTGATAGAGAGTGGTCACCTTAGCCTATGGACGTTTGCAACACCAGATGTGCGACACTCACGCTGTTGACCCTGTCAAAACCTTCTACTACACCTTTTAAAGAACCTCATACTGTAGACGTTTGGAAAATCCAGCTACGGGAGCTCATTCCACAATCCAAGCTTACGCAGAAGAATGCCCCTATCGGACCTAACCGTATGCGAGCGCTCCGGATGTTATGAATATATAGATAGTTTTATTAAAAAAGAAAACTCAGGACAATGTAACTGTCTAGTATAAAGTTCTATATAAGCGTACCTACGTTAAGGCACATAAAGTGGTGAAAACGGTCTGCGATGGCCGTTTTAGCGAGATCATTAGGCGCGGCGCGCCATTTTTATAAATATCTGCGGTGGAAAAAGTCGCTGCGGGATTAAGTTGCGCGTCGTACATTATGAGAACATCCGCATTATATTTCACAAAGCGCAATGAATTATGAGACGTTGGACCGCGCTACTGGAAAGTTACTTTGAATTGGAGGATGGAAAATTCCTTTACTACGATGCTACGAATTTTTCCCAACGGCAATATAATTACTAAACGCCTCTTCATAATCCCTTTATTTTTTGTCTGCTTTTCAGCTAAGCCGTGTTAATTATTAATATATTTAACTACGATGGTTCGGCAATTTATTTTTAAGCAGAAACAATAAAAAAAAAGAGATTATACATATAGTTTTACATTCCATAAGTACATAATTACAGAGTATATGAACAAAAATATCCGTGTTTTATCGACTGTAGATGCATGCGATCAATCCAAATGTTTTTTTTTATAAGCGTTGGCAACAAGCCAATATTTATACAGCCTCTTGACTCAGCACTCTTTTTGTACAATTATTTTTTTACCCTTGAGCGACAATTATTAGCGCCTCTTTTAACATCCAAATTATGAGATAACGAGGATGCTGTATTTTTAGAGAAATGGTAACAGTATTAGTTTATTCATGTTAGTACACAGTCTGGCTTAATGAACTTTAACGTTTAAAGTTAGCTCTCATTTCAAGGCGGTAATGTGCAGGGAGTTATTTTAATAGCATCCATATTACTTACACTAAATTCCTTCTCTATTTTTGGTCTTATTACAACTTTCGGGTTAGCTGGAAGATAGCTGGGAGTCACCTTTAACTGTGCAAGGAATCCCTTTAGGCTTTTTAAATTTTTTGCGTAACAATTAAGTCACGGCGAAACACGGCAGAGGAACCAAAAATATTTTTGAAGAATGAGTGAAGCTCCTTTTGCCAATGAATTATTTCACATACTTGATGTTTAAACTAAGAAAAGTTTGTCTTACTTCAGTTTACGTGAAGAATCTACGTAGGATTAAAGCATAAAGTATCTACTTATTGTCCCGGAAAATGTGAGCTCCCAAGAGAACTCCAAACCGGCTGCACTAAATGTACAGTGACTATAAACATTTAACTATTACGTTATAAAATTAATCAATAAAAATAAAATATACTGAGTATTACCTTATCTCTTTCACATTATAAACAAAAATAATTAAGACACAGTACAAGGTCCAATCTCCTTTATATTATCTAAACACATTCATACTGTGTAAAACGTTCGTTTTGAATTTATACAAGAGAATATATTTGCTTAAAGAACAAACACATACATTGTTTAGAGTTAACAGAGCAATATCGACAGAATGTACCACAACGATCCCAGCGCTGGCTTATTCAGCCGGCATTTATTGCCCGTTTGCGCGACAAACCTCCGCAATTGCACCGAAGATTTTAGGGTTTCTTGAAATGGATTCTTCTTATCCCAGCAATGTTACATTACGGTTCTCGTACAACCAGACAGAATATATAATACTATGTAAACACCCCTACAAAATGAGGATAAATCTTTTCGGAATGTTACACGTCTAAAAAGAAAAACGGTTATGACGAACGTTACTCACGCAGCACGCGATAAATTATACCATCCACGAGAATCATGTGCGATATTCTAGGCGATATTACTTCAGAACAGCTGGTATTAGAACTCGTTTGATATTTGACAGCGTATTTTCAGCTCTATTTTTGTAAATTCATTAGGTGCCCGGTGCCCGAATTAAACGAAATAAAATATAAATGACTAGGCAGCATGGTCTCTGACCTTAGCTTATTTCATCGGTACCGAATAAAAACACACACAAAAACAAAAAAAAAATTTTTAATGTCCGTCAGGGTATATGTAGCTCATCTGATTAACAAATGCAAGCAATCACACTGGCGCCCAGCATCCATTGAAAGCAGACCCTAAGTTCGAAATCCACTTACGTGGGACAAACTACAACCAAAGTACAACCGATGTAATTTGGACTTATAGTACAGCTAGCCCTCCTTTCATTTTGGAAATAAAAGCGTGACTGTATGTAGACATGTAATGATAAGTACGCGAACTTCTTTACAATTTCAAGTTGAGATGTTATATTTAACTATTTAAAAACAAAATAAAGCCATAAGATTTTTCTTTGAGTGTTGGCACGAACGACGAATGACGCAGAGGCTACTCTGTAATGTAATTTTGTAGAACTAGTGTAGTTTTGAGTGTTTATGTATAAAAAAGATGGATTCTTAAATATAAAAGCACAAGGGTTGTGAAATTGAATAACTCGAATGTGGCCTTTTCTGTTACTTTTTAAACTCTACAATAAGTTCCAGTTAAGTTTCTACCGCTCTACCGCTGTAGAACTTTGAACAAACCTGTACATGAATACAAGAATGTTTGACTTAGGATTTAAAAATGATTTTTTTATTAATAACTAGCGAGCCGGTCCGGTTTTGCACTGGTGCAAGATAATAATATGCATGTATTATAAGGTACAACAGTCCTTCCCCTAGAATCACTCTGTCATTTCTGAAAACTGCATTAAAATCCGTTGAGTAATTTAGAAGAGCCCGACATTGCCAAAACCAACAAAAACACATTCTTTATTTAAACTTAGTATTACCTACTACAAATAACATACAGATAAAAGAATAAAGATAACAATAAACATATTGTGAATGAAGAATGTGTTTCTTAATTTGTGTTTTTAGAGTGGTAAAAGAATACAAAATATAAATATTAATAGACGATATATATTTTATTAACATATTTTACATTTTTAACTATACTGTGTAATGTGTAAAAAAATATACTTCATGTAAATACAGCGGAAGTACGGGAATTTTAGAGCACTTAACAACTAAGATAATTAGGAAAAACGCTAAGGACGACGTTAATAGATCTGGAAGATTGATGGTGTGAGCATAAAGAAAAACAGGCGCTCATGCATCAATCTGACAAGGAAGGTTGCCACAGTTTGTTACATACTAGTACCTCTGAGAGAGCATAGACCTTGGGAGTATTTCCGATCATTTTCATAGTCATAGACAACCCACTTTTTCATGAAACCGTCCTCACCCAATTTCAAATTAATTCTAAAGTTAAATTTTATTGTGGACTAGCAGACGCCCCGTGGTTTCACCCACGTAGCTGTGCCAAAAATGTAGCCTTACTTACTCCTTATACCATTAGCTATCGCCCAGTGAAAGTCCTATTAAAATTTCCAGAGATTAGCTGGAACAAACAGATCGACAGATAGACTGATAAATGTTGAAAATTGATTTTTTACGTATGTACTGATATAATTTCATATGCATTTAGTGAAAAGCTGTTAATTTGGAGTTACAAAAAGACACTTCAAATTAATTTATTCGTAGTGAAGTTTTCCTGTTCCCGTTTCCCACAGGAACTTGTACCCGGGAAAAAAGTAGCCTATGTGTTATTTTAATGTGTGTGTGAAGGATTCATCAAGATCCATTCAGTAGATTTTGCGTGAAAAAGTAACAAACATCCATTCTTACAAGCTTTCACGTTTATAATATTAATAGGATTTTATCTTACATCTACTTCATATTGTCGAGTTACTTAAAAAATAAATAAACAAACTTCAATAATCAAAAAAATACACTTTAAATAAAATGACTTCAAACAAAAAACAATACCTAGTTAAAAATAAATAAATCCATATCCATACTAATATACTCGTACGAGTATAAAGCTGACGAGTTTATTTGGTTGGTTTGTCAGTAACTACTGTAAATTACGGATACTGCCGCCGGAGGCCCGAAAAAAAACCAAAGTTACTTATAATTATTTTTTTAAAATAGAAATTACAATTATATTTAAGTGAAACCTATTCGATGCTAGAATATGGAATGACAAATTTATGTTCTACATGTATTAAATCAATTTGCTGTGTCGGCGATCGGTTCTCGAACTTTCGTCATACGTGTGCTGCGTCGACGATTATTTCTTGTACGGACGTCATGGCGCAACTGCATATTTGCTGTGTTAGCGATTCCGTCTTAGTTTCCATAATATGCATGTATGCTGCATCGTCGATATTGGTTAGGGGTCCGTACTAAACATGTACGGTCGGATTTAAAAAAATATTTTTGTGTTGGTTAACACATTTATCGAGGAAGGCTATAGGTTATATCATCACGCTACTACCCTGGAGAGCGGAGCAATAGTCAAAAATGTCAACAGATCGGGCATTTTTTTATGATTTTTGTAGAATTTATAAGCGACGGGATTTCGAAGTATGTCACGGGTGAAGCCGTGGGGGGTATAAATAGTAAATAAATATAAACAAAGTATTATTGTATGTGTTAGACACCAACCTACTGATCCGTTGAAGACGGTGCTGGTTGAGGAGATACCTATATCAAATTTGTTTCCTGAGTTCTTTATTAAAATATCCATTTTCAAGTCGAAAATATAAATCTTCAACATTTCAATAAATTAAATAACAAATAATTAAAATACAAAATTTCAAAATATTAATCTTCAATATTTCGTTGTATTATTGTAAAGGTTTCTTTAAAACTCTACTTACCTTATCTACGAGACTACTGACCCAGATCGTCACCAGATTTGTGTGGTCTATATGGAAATACTCCTTTTAAAAAGGAAATTATTATTGGAATTAGCTATTTATAGTTTTTTTTTTATTTTTTATGTGAAAATATTATATATGGATACTATTGGATACCTACATAAAACACGCGTAGAATTGATAACATCCCTCTTTATTTAGCTAGTCTGTGTCCTAACTGTTTTCCAGAAAAATGTTTAATTATTCATATCTACAAGTCTATAATATGTATATCTAGAACAAGAGCTTACGTATCTCCTAATAGTCAAGGAATCATAAGATGATGATTACCATATACGCCGCATATGTGTCAAAATTGTTGTCATACTCATCCAAACGGCTCGACCGTTTTTTATAATTTTTTTTATGTATTTTTGGTAATTTTTTGAATCTATTGTAATCTATTTTTCATACTTCTAATGATAAGGGCGGCACTTTATATGGTAAAACAACTTTTGCCTGGTCAGCTAGTAGCTATGTAGGGAGAATATGCACGAATACTGACACATCACCAAACTTAATACAGCAACGCAACTCAATCATACTCAATGAATTCAAGTTATAGCATGAAGTAAACGAACAGGAACACAAGTACCGATAATTTGCACTCAGCAGAGTCACGACTTTAGAAGGATAGCTCTCTCTGGTTTAGAACCCTCTTAAGTTAAGTAAATCTCACGATGAACGAGCTTTAGCAGAAAAGCACAAACTGAGAAATCTCTTTTCTGACGAAAGGTAAGGTAAAAGTAGGAGTTAGACCGGGAAAAAACCTCCTTTTATCCTTTATTCTTAAATTGTTAGTGGAAAGTGTTTTCACATAGTAAAAAACATAGCATCCCGCCATGTCTGTCTGTTTGACTGACTGCGATAAAATCAATGAGTAGACTGGTGCATGAAGAAGGTTTAGGTTTCATTACAGGTTTTATTTTGATTGACTGAAACATGAAGATAAATTGGTGTAAACAAAAACATTTCTGTGATATAAAAATGTAGTAGGGTGATAAAGAAATACAACCTATACCTATTTATTATATAGGTACACAGAAATACAATATTTAGAACAGTTTCACCAGTTTAACTAGTGTACGGGTCTTCACTAAGATTTTCGGGCGAAGCCTAAGCGATCTCACCTGCTATTGGTGCACCTGTTGACTAACGAACGACCGGATCATACATAGTCAGACGGCATCGCTCCCAACAATGCCGAAAATTACAAGCCATACGAAAACTGCGTCTAGTCCTAATAATATAAATGCGAAAGTTTGTAAGTATGGATGTATGTTACTCTTTCAGGCAAAATGTACTGAATGGATTTTGATGAAACTTTACAACAATATAGCTTACACATCAGAATAACACATAGGGGCAACTTTTTAGCCCGGAAACAAGTTCCTGTGGGAAACGGGTACGAGAAAACTTCACCACGGACCCACGGGCGTCAACTAGTAGCCGAATAAAAGTCAATCGCAAGCTTCAAATCCAAGTAAAGTTTCGGAGCAACTGTGAATGCACTTAAAATGAAGAATAATAGTTTTACCTGCTTATCAATTTATCGCAAAAAGACGAAATGAATCAAAGACTAAAACCTTATATTCAGCCTATCAGAAAGCATTGAAATTACTTGAAAAATGTACTTTAACTATGGTTACCAGGAAACAACAAAGTTAAAATCACTAAATTTCAAAGGCAAGAAAGGAGGTACGCTAATGTTACTTAGTCTACAAGCCTTACATAACCTTATTATTCGTTATAAAACTTTCAATAATTAATTTTAAAGCTTTCAGCATTATACAATTTTAATGAATCACACTCAAGCGTCGTATTATTTTCTTAAAATCAGAATTTATTTATACACAGCGAAATTCTACTCCGTAAAAATACGTGTACCTTCCTTAAGCAAAACATTTTTTTGTTTGTGGTGTTTCCACAAAAAGCTAGTCTAGCCAAAATGTAGTCAATAATCGAATTTGGTTTTGACGTACCTTTATAAAATATTAAAAACCACCCCTGTACCTATTCAGACTGACACATTATTTCATTTAAGTCGGTTCAGACGTTCTCGAGTTATGCGTTTAGCACAAATTTGGCGATTATTTTTAATTTATTTAGATTATACATCAATAATTCAAGTAATAGTTAGTGTAAAAAAATTAATAAAATCTGCACAATTAGTAAAAAAGAACACTATTAACCAATTAAGTATGGTTACATATATAACATACAAAAATGCGCCATCAACCATGGAAATTGATTAAGAAATAAGTATCATTAAGTACCTAACAACAACACCACTAAACTTTTTCCTTCAACCAATCTACAACAAGTGAAGTGAGGCTTCTTTTGTGACAAGATAATTAAATAATTTTGCTTTTATCTACATGCCTTACATCTATATAAATAGTATCAAAATACGAAGTGGTTGCTGGTTTTTTAAATGAAATTTTCCATCTTCGGCCATTAAATTATTGTAAGTCATTTAGGATTGAACTGCTGTTTAGCAAAAAATCGCTTAAAATAGACTTAATTTTACAATACGACCTAACGTCGATTTTTTTTAACGTGTGGAAATCCCCTCGGATGTCATTCCGGGCTCGAACCGGCTAAAACCAGGCTTCTTTGGGGGTTGGTTCGTGTTTTATCCCGCTTTTTGTGCGTAAAATTCTCACTTCAGCTTCTGTAAGTACGGCGAGCAGCCCACCCGCCGTCCACAGGCCCCCGGTCGTGGAGGCCGGTAGTCTTGGCGTTGTCGCCGCAGATTGCGGTACTTGGGTGGGGATGTCCTCTCCCGTTCCCTCGTTGTAGGTAGGATAGGATTTCAGAGTTAGTATAAGATTTTGTTTTAAGTTTTGCTTTTTTTCGTCAAAACCTTGTCGGTTAGTCAGTCAGTGGTACACTTCTTGCAGATGAGATTTGCATAGGGCCTGAGGGGTTTCATTTGAGGCCTAAAAGGCCTATGGCCTCAAATGAAACCCTTATATCACTTTGTCGTCCAACCGTCCGTCTGTCAAGACCCTTAATCTCGGGAACGCCTGAAAATATCGAGTTTCAATTAAAACAATATAACCATATCCCTTAAAACTGTAAAAAAAACTAACTTCAAAGTTAACAAACATACAGTTATTTATGCCACATAAACTCGTATATTTCGATACGCTCAAGAGAATCATATTTCATAGGGTATCATATTGCTAGGTCAACGGAAAGAACCCTATGAAATTTGATTCTAGTTGATTTTTATGAAATTTGGCAATTAATATCCTCATAAACAAGTAAGGGAAAAGTTTTGAAAACTGTAATTAAATCATAAAAAAAAACATTGAAATGGAAATCTATATTAAAATCTACATATTTTATGGTACCCTCAGTGGTCAAGTCCGAATCGCATTTCTGCCATTATTTTTTTTATTAATATTTGGCACGCCATAATGGCCTCGCCCGCCTGATGGTAAGCAAAGACTCGTGATTTAGGGCCGCTATTTCAACCCGCAGGGCTCAAATAGCGACCCTCATTTTGATGACCCAGAAATATGCCTTTTCACGCTTTTTTTTAAACCCAGGGTTCAACTCTTAGAACCCAGGATTGCATGTGGAGGGAAACACGTGCGCCAGCATTTTTGATATAAGGAGAGTAAAATTACATAAAATGTAAACTCAGTTGGTTTGCATAATCAAATCGTAATGCTTATAAAAGCTAAGCATATCATCTGATTCAGTTTTCTTTACTGCTATATTTGAAGGTAGCTGTGGTACAAACTGCTACCTGGATGCGATGGGACACTAATAAAAATTATTTGTTTCTAATAATTGCTATAACAGCTATGAGCTGACCAGTCACAACAGTCTTTTTACTTGCTAACGTAACTAAAAGTGAATATGATCTACCATCTGACGTACCTAGTCAGTAATTACCACAGACGATTCTCTAATTCATTAGGCTCAATTTAATTTTTGAAATTAAGTTACACAGTATACATATTTTTAACTGCCGTACCGAGGCTTCGGATTCCAGTCCCGGAGTGGAGCAAATATTTATGTGATCCGCAAAATTGTTGTCTCGAAGTTTTGTACGTATAGTGTTTATCAGTTGTTTAGAGTCCATATTAAAACCCCTTATATAGCTATTTATTATTTTTTACGGGGTTAAACTAGGTTATTTTGCATATCACTTTGTTACCTGATCGTTGCTTGATCAGGTTGCAAAGTGTGACCACTTTAGTAGGTGCAACCAGGATCCAAGAACTCAAGTGACTCCCAATCCGCCTTCGCAGAAACATTGGAATTCTTTGCCTTGTTTTAATATTTTATACAGCGTTGTAAAATGTTTTAAATAAATAAATAGAAGCTATGCCATATAATTTATCTTGTTAAGATAAATTTCTTCCAGTTTGCCAGAACGCTTCGTTTCTAATAAGAATGATAAATTAATAATAAAAAAATGTGTGTGTACACAGGTAAGAAGTGAAACTTCTTTAATTATTTTTTTTACAGGTATAAATTTCTCTCATACGTCGATAAAGAAGTTTCACTTTAAAAAAACATGGCGCGTAGCCGAAAAACGTGACGATTTTTTTAAAGCTATAAAATTTCTCTCAAACTGGATAAAGAAGATTCAATTCAAAAAAGCCAAAAGAAATCTATTTTGAAAGTTGTTATAAGTGTTTTCATATACCTGCCTGTTAACTTTATTACACTTTAAAGCTATCCTATCGTCGGTGTGCTCGCGCTTATAAACTCTCGCGTTTATAATGTTATGCATACGCATCTAAAGCTTTTTACATACGTTTATCAACTCTTTTCACATAAAAAAATTGCCTTATATTTACCAACGTGTAACATACATATACTTAATTATCCAGATGACGCTTTAAGAAAAATGATAATCGTCTATCCAAAACAGAGATTGCAAATAAAGTCAAATTAATTTCAGTTAAATAATGTTTCCGTCGAACATGATTAGATAAGCTGGGAGAAATAATTTCTTTAATATTATCAACGGAGAATCAAGCAATTCTCTAGAGAGGCTTTACTTTCGAAACGGATGCTACCTGGTTACTTTGACTAATTATTTATATACAAAATTATCCTTTTAATAAATTTATCAAGTAGAATCTTGAAATAAGATTAAGTGCCGGAAGTGTACCACTTAATTTCATAAGAAATCTCTTAGTATACTAAAGGTAACTGGCAATAAAAATATTTGTTATCGTTTTATATTTGTAATGGGTCTAGAAACGCTAGTGACCCTCCTCACAATCAAACACATAAGACTAAGAAAATGAAGAATGTATTCAAAGACAACGCCACTTCTGATTACCTTCTCGGCCTATAATCTGTAGTTCCGAACCGACGAGACTTGAACTAATAAGTAATTTACGAGTATTCAATATGTTAAGAAAACCCTGTCCGATCCGTGAAGGTATTGGTAGGTATCGAGATGTGATTTTATTCGTGTAATTCTTTTTAGGACTACCCAAAAAATAACCCCAAAAAATTTACCCCAAAATTATCCCCGAATAAAATTAATTCAAAATTAATAAAAGGTGGTAGCTTACATGGCAACACAGGGAAAGGGCTATTCGGAAATGCAAGGTCAAATGGTCAGTTTACACCTGACGGGGGCTTCTTTTGATATCACACACACTAAAAAGGGCTGTCAGTTTTTGAAAAATTGCTATATTTTGGATGAAATTGGGGTAATTCTGATACTAAAAACCACGCATTTAAAAAAAATATAACTATTTAAATTTAATTATCATAATTATATATAATTTGTTTTTTTTTTTTGATTATGTTATTGAAGTGCCTATGTGCCCCTTTCGGTTCGGAGAGGGTTTCCTTAACATATTGCATATACTAAAATAATAACTTATATATTTTATATATTAAATAATATATAAAAAATAACTTCGTTTTTGAGTCCAGAATACACCTATATTATAGTACCAGATGAAATCCGCGGCTCCGGCCGCTTAATAAAAAAATTCCGTAACTTCATGAAAGGACACACGTCAAAGCAGCCATCATAGCGTGCCACCGTGTCTGGCTGTCAATATCCTTTACTTTATTCGGAAACGAGTGGAGGAATTGAGTTGAAATTAAAATCATATACTTAAATCAAAAGCTCCAAGCTGTGAAAAAATAAACCTTCTAAGTTAACCCAAAAAAGATATGGCTGTTTAGGTATGCCGCAAACAACGTTCGACACTTTCAAGGGAATAAAAATTTATACGGTAGGTACCTATTTTCAGTTGACATCGAACTATAAAATTTGGCAACTTACACCGTATTTAAGTAATAGAGAAATGTCTAAAAAATATTGTAACAAAATCATTAAAAATATTCAAATGGAAATTGTTTATATTTTAAACTCTTGATGTTTAGAGCCTTTAACCCTTGAGCCAGATTCGCACTTGTCCAGTTATTTTTACTTGAATAGCACAAAGTGTGCAAACTGTATGATTTCAGGTCTATCAATCAACAGGAAAATGGCTATCGGATCCATTAAGAGCTTGTTGCGACATTAATTGAGCTTGAAATGATTTGTATGTGCGGAGATAAAACGAAATTCTCAATATCAATCATTGGTATCCATCTATTGTCTCTTGTCTATTGTTTGAAAAGAAAGGGACAGACATAAACACTTTTGGAAACTCTATTTAGTTATTTAGAAAATAGTATATCGCTCAAGCTACAAATTTAGACTCTATTTTTGTTTATCTACGACAAACGCCAGGCTTCACGATCTATATATATTTCTTTCGATTCCTGCAGATTCTATCGTTTCATACTTGCACATCTTGGTATCCGAGTGCTTCTGACCTTTCCGTTTTTGAGCAATCTGTCTTCTCTGTCTTCATATGTAACACTCGGTATACCCAGTGATATAGCTAATATATCACGCATGCTAACTAATGAAGCACGCCTAAATTTTGACTCAATCTTGCATTTTGTGATATTATAATAGCATGTTCACGAATGCAGTACCTTTTATTTGAGAAATGAAACCAACGTGCTTGCAAGAACTCGTCGTAAGGGACCTTTCAAGGGTAAATTATCCTCCCAAAGGCTTACGTTTCGTGATGCATTAATAGCACTTAGCACGAATGTTGTACATACTCATACAATCGATTTGAGAAATGGACGCAAAATGCTACTCATTGTTTAGACGTAAGGTCTATGTCGCGAAGGTAGATCATCGGGTCGGTGAATGTTTGTTGCTTATACACTCATAATGGCTAAAATTTGGTGTGAAGGCAGATGAGACCCCGGATTAACACTGGACTACTATTAATCCCGGGAAGAGGTTCCTGTAGGAAACGTGTTCTGAATTTTTTTATCAAGCAGCTGTAGTCGCGGATTTCATCTGGTACTATATTATAGTACCAGATGAAATCCGCGACTCTGGACTCAAAAACGAAGTTATTTTATACTGTATGATTAATTGGTAGTACAAGTATAAATTATAGTATATTCAATATGTTAAGAAAACCCTCTCCGAACCGAAATGGGCACATAGGCACTTCAATAACATAATCAAAAAATTAAATAACATATTATTTATAAGTATGATAATTAAATTAAAATAGTTATAATTTTTTTAAATGCGTGGTTTTTTGTATCAGAATTACCCCAATTTCATCCAAAATATAGCAATTTTTCAAAAACTGACAACCCTTTGTTGGCATGCGGCGACGAGTGTGTGTGATATCAAAAGAAGCCCCCGGCAGGTGTAAACTGACCTCTTGACCTTGCATTTCAGAATAGCCCTTTCCGTGTGTTGCCATGTAAGCTACCACCTTTTATTAATTCTGAATTAATTTTATTCGGGGATAATTTTAGGGGTAAATTTTTTGGGGTTATTTTTTGGGTAGATCTCAAAAGAATTACACGAATAAAATCACATCTCGATACCTACCAATACCTTCACGAATCGGACAGGGTTTTCTTAACATATTGAATACTCGTAAATTACTTATTAGTTGAAGTCTCGTCGGTTCGGAACTACAGATTATAGGCCGAGAAGGTAATCAGAAGTGGCGTTGTCTTTGAATACATTCTTCATTTTCTTAGTCTTATGTGTTTGCTTGTGAGGAGGGTCACTAGCGTTTCTAGACCCATTACAAATATAAAACGATAACAAATATTTTTTTTACCACTTACCTTTAGTATACTAATAGATTTCTTATGAAATTAAGTGGTACACTTCCGGCACTTAATCTTATTTCAAGATTCTACTTGATAAATTTATTAAAAGGATAATTTTGTATGTAAATAATTAGTCAAAGTAACCAGGTAGCATCCGTTTCGAAAGAAGAGCCTCTCTAGAGAATTACTTGATTCTCCGTTGATAATATTAAAGAAATTATTTCTCTCAGCTTATCTAATCATTTTCGACGTAAACATTATTTAACTGAAATTAATTTGACTTTGTTTGCCATCTCTGTTTTGGATAGACGATTAAAATTTTTCTTAAAGCGGCATCTGGATTATTAAGTATATGTTTGTTACACGTTGGTTAATATAAGGCAATTTTTTTATGTGAAAAGAGTTGATAAACGTATGTAAAAAGCTTTAGGTGCGTATGCATAACATTATAAGCGCGAGAGTTTATAAGCGCGCGCACACCGACGATAGCATAGCTCTAAAGTGTAATAAAGTTAACAGGTAGGTATATGAAAACACTTAAAACAACTTTCAAAATAGGTAGATTTAGATTTTTTTCAATTGAAACTTCTTTATTCACTTTGTGAGAAATTTTATAGCTTTAAAAAAATCGTCACGTTATTCGGCTACGCGCCATGTTGTTTTAAAGTGAAACTTCTTTATCGACGTATGAGATAAATTTTAAAACTATAAAAATAAATTAAAGAAGTTACACTTCTTACCTGTGTACACACACATTTTTTTATTATTAATTTATCATTCTTATTAGAAACGAAGCGTTCTGGCAAACTGGAAGAAATTTATCTTAACAAGAGATTCTATTTATTTATTTAAAACATTTTACAACGCTGTATAAAATATTGAAAACAAGGCAAAGAATTCCAATGTTTCTGCGAAGGCGCATTGGGAGTCACTTGAGTTCTTGGATCCTGGTTGCACCTATTTCAATGGTCACACTCTGCAACCTGATCGAGCAACGATCAGGTAACAAAGTGATATGCAAAATAACCGAGTTTATCCCCGTAAAAAATAAACAACTGATAAACATTTTACGTACAAAACTTCGAGACAACAATTTTGCGGATCACATAAATATTTGCTCCACTCCGGGACTGGAATCCGAAGCCTCGGTACGGCAGTTAAAATATGTATACTGTGTAACTTAATTTCAAAAATTAAATTGAGCCTAATGAATTAGAGAATCGTCTGTGGTAATTACTGACTAGGTACGTCAAATGGTAGATCATATTCACTTTTAGTTACGTTAGCAAGTAAAATGTCTGTTGGGACTGGTCAGCTCATAGCTGTTATAGCAATTATTAGATACAAATAATTTTCATTTTTATTTTACGGCATTTATTCTACATATATTTAAGGCAAATTGAGTTTAGTCGACTGTTCTCACGTAACTCCAAAAGATCAATGTAAGTTTAATATTGTAAGTCATACCAACATTTTAAAATAGCAGCCATTGAATTTCTTGCTAGATTCTTCGTCATAAGGGTGGGCTGCCCTTAGAACTGGCAACTAGAAACGCTCTCATTTTGATTTGATTATTTTTCTTTTGTATAGACTCATTACTATATAAATTATTCTAATATCATGTAAATAAAACTAATTTTAGAAAACTGGCGGTTAGAAGAGAGTGGCCATGAGTTTTATTGCCAGGTTCTTCCTCAGGCTCTACATATTGCGTTGCGAATATGGCAGTAAATGTAAATGTAGAAGCAATAATCTTGACGTTTATAAGTGTTACTTTGTGACCTACATGAATCAAGACTTTTCACTTTCACTTTCACTTAAAATATCTATTTGGTAGTAGAGTATTCCTATCACGATATATTTTGATTTCCTACACCTTGGTCTTGATTTCGAAAATTAAGTGTCACTCAGAGCTCGGTCACTCTACTAACAAACGTTTTCTCTGCCATTCACTAACATAAGACCTTGACACCAATCACGTTAACGTGTAGGTATACCTCACTATGTGACAGTTGTATATGTTACGCACGTAACAAAAAATTAATATACCTCTACCCGTCTGACGTACTCAGCCAATACCACAGATGATTCTCTAATTCTTAGGCTTAATTAAATTACTGAAATTAAGTTAAACGGTATACAATGCTCTTGTCTGCTGTGCTGAGGCCTTGGATTCCAGTCCCGGGTGGAACAAATATTTATGAGGGGCACAAATACAAGGATGCATATGGATAATACCATGAAGTCAGACGTCAGATGGCAGTAGATACCAATAATGCCGAAAACCATAAACCAAACAATAGCTCTCCTAGCAACCAAATAAAAGTGGACTTTAGGTTCTAAATTCAAGAATGGTTAATAAGCAACTGGGTATACACTAGGTAGAAGAGAAAATGTAATTAAAGTCACAACATAAAGGACACTCAATGTCTCGAAATTCATATAGGTACTAGGTCAACTGGATAATAAGAATATGCTTCGTAAGTACAGGGATTTTGTACCACCACATGCTAATACGGAACTTTATAAGGCTATACTTAGAGAACGCCACAGTAAATATAATGTAATGTCATAAAGCCTATAAAAAGCAAATAATTAAGATTCTTCTATTGATATCTCATTTATAAAGATAAGTTATCAAGAAAAACTAATTAACACAGATTAATTAGTTTTTCTTGTTAGTATAATATAGTAGTGAAACATACATAACACTAATATACACAGACTACAAAGTTCATTACCCTTCCTTGTGGCTTTGCTGTAGTCGGGTATAACGCTTTTGACTGTAGATTATTCTCAATCACAGGCCCACAAAAAAGATTTGTCAAAATTTGTTCGCGTAATAAATTTTACCGTGCGCCAATTATTTATGTCATGACAAGAAACTGAGACCCGACTCCGGAGAACGTTTTAATTTATGAACACTTTAGTACCGGATATGGCGCGATATATTTTTAAAAAGTGAATTGTAAATGCCAGTAAATATTATTTTATTTTATGTTAGCATTTATTAGCGACTTCGGCCGCTTCTGTCTCCATAGGTAATAAAAATAAGCAGTGGCACTCTGGGAGTGCCGACAGAAGTGAAGATGTAATAACAATTACGTGTGCATTTTTTAAATCGACAAGGAAATATTTTAAATTTGTTTATTATAACAGGAAAAATGTTGGTGATTTTTTCGATTTAAAGTTCCAACATAAATAAATAGGTATGTTGTACGTATATCCACAAGATAATGTGTAAAGCTTTAGTTATATTTTCAATGTATTTCAATTTATCCCAAATTCGACTCGTGTAAACGGGGCAAATATATGCAGACACTTATATACAGAAGTGTCGGTATGGTAACAGTATCGCGAGTTCATATGTTTTTTCCCCATACAAAAACCTACTAAACAAGGTAATTTTGTAGACGGCCGTGGTCGTATCCACTCAATTTTAATCTTACTATCCATTCAATTTTAATCTTATAATGACGTGCAAACACACTATGCATAATATATGTGTCTATTTAATGAAGTGGCATGCGACTACTACCCTTTTAATTACTACCCTTCCGTAAAATGCATACGGTAAAATTGTGGGCGTATAATACGTCTCTCGCCTACACCTTCGGGGATGATGTGATTGATAAGTAAGTATTTCATTAATTTCGAGCGTAGGTAGGGTAGCCTAGCAGACTACAGCGGTGCCCCGGATTAGGTAAGGATGTCTATTGAATCCTGATCGATTTCTTTTCACATTTAATTGTAGTAGGTAGCATATTAATTGCTTTTAATAATATAATTGTGCTACGTTACATGCTTGAATATTTATAAATACATAGAAATACACCCAAACTCCAAAACAAACATTTGTGGATTACGCAATTATTTAGATCCCACGGATTCGAACTCTAAGATGCACACACTTACCGTTTATTTCGTTTGTCCGAAGTCTTCTATGTATTTTTATTTAAATATTTTCCATGTGTTTTTATTTAATATGAAGCGCTCGTGGTCCCGCGGACTCAGTGTTCTGTAAAAGGTGATTTTTTACAGAACACTGAGTGCGTTAAGCAACTTTCACTAGGTCACGGATGGGTGACCACTTTATGGCATTTATTTTTGCGAACGTTTCCGTGCTTCGGAAGGCACGTTAAGCCGTTGATCCCGGTTGCCAGTAACATGGCAGTCGTTAAGTCAAGTTGAAGGCCATATAGGCGCCTTGAAAAATTTCAACAGCTGGTAGCCACAACCTGCGTCTGTCTATTTAAATACGGCTATGGGCTCACCACCTATTACGTGGGACCGGAATACACTCGGTGAAATGTGGGCATATAATTTGCTTCTGCCACCGCTTCGGGAACAAGGCGTGATAGATAAATAAATAAATAAATAAAATTTAAATATTTCATTGTCACATGCAAAAGCGACCGAAAAGACTCACATTAACAAAACACTAGAAAATAGCGGTTCACCGAGATAGTTACTGCCAAAATCACAACCGGCTGTAAGCTGCCAGTTTCATGTAATGGGAAAGGTCCTTTCTGCGTTTAATGGCGCACTAGAACAGATTGTAGCAGTCTATCCGCGATAAGAATTGTGGTAACGTATCAAGATTCGACTATAATAGTGAATTTTTAGTACCGCTGCTCGAGTTATATCTAATACTATTGTTATTATAATTTCAAATTTTCCGCATAAAATACGAATTCCTACTTTTACGTTCGTAGCTAATAATAAGAGACACGCATGCTATATTATGAGTATTATAACCCACAGAAAGCCATCTGTTCTATTATAATAAAATCGTAAAGATGATAAAGTTTGTACTTTAATTATTTTCAGACTGGTTAGGGTATAATATAAGGGATATTTTTGATTCTTCATGTCTATTTTTCAAGCCACTTTTTGGTGAAATGTGGGCATATAATTTGCCAACTAACTAACTAATTATATTCACGCTGTATTCCTTACGGGGTAGTCAGAGTGCATACTGCTTTCGCTTCCTGCACATTCATCAATCGCTTCATACATGCACGTCTGGATATCCGAGTACTTTTGACTTTGCCGTTTTTGAATTTAAGTCTTTGCTTACCCTGACTCCTTCGACCCTCTACTTTCGCCTGTGCTTTCGAACAATATATTTTCTTCGTCCATCGTTCCTCACTCATTTGTTGGACGTGTCTAAACCAACGGAGCACGCCCTTTTCCAGCTTGACGCAGAAACTATCATTCAAACCTACCATATTGTGTATCACTTCGTTACTTATTCGGGCAGTCAAAATTACGTCGCACAATATTCAAAGTGATCGCATATCCACAGCATTCAACTTACTTTCATAATTACCATATCGTACGGAAACGCTTGGGAACGTTTATCAAATAAGCACAGCTGTCTGTAAAGTATTTATAGCTTCTTTATGACGATACTATTATTAACAATAAAGTGACATGCCATGACATGTGACAGTACGGGATCATATTTTCTGCCTGTCTTACCCATCAATTAATGCTATGGTCATCATGTCCAGCCAGATTTTCTAGTCTAAAACCTAACTATCTTCACGCTGTATCCCTGACGGGGTAGTCAGAGAGGACAGATCGCCAGGCTTCGCGATCCATGCATACTTCTTTCGCTTCTTCGAGATTCATCAATCGCTTCATACACGCACGTCTGGGTATCCGAGTACTTTTGACCTTTCCGTTTTTGAGCAATCTGCTCACGTGGTCTTCATATGTAAGTCTCGGCCTACCCTGACTCCTTCTACCCTCTACTTTTGAACAATATATATTCTTCGTCAATCGTTCCTCACTCATTCGTTGGACGTGTCCAAACCAACGGAGCACGCCCTTTTCCAGCTTAACGCTGACACTTTCATTCAAACCTGCCATATTGCGTATCACTTCGTGCTTCTTTTACGATGCTTTGTCGCTTTACTAACTGGGACAAAGCACCGTTAACTTTGTTTCCGGCAGCTACTCGCCGTTCCACATCCGAATCACATCTTCCATCCGCGCTAAACATACTTCCTAAATCCTTCCTTCATTCACTTGCTCTAGACGTTCCTGGTTTACCCTAATCTCGCATTTAGTTCTTACGTCACCTCTTTCAAATACTAGAACCTTAGTTTTACTTGCATTCAAGCGGAGACCCTTACTTTCACACCCCTCTTTTATATTAGTGACTAATGCCTGAAGGTCGGCTTCTGATGAGGCCATGAGCACCGCATCATCAGCGTACAGCAGACAGTTTACTGTAAAGTCACCCAAATTGACAGCCATATTAAAATCTTTCAACTTCTGCAGGCAACTGTCCAGATACACTATGAACAGCCAGGCGGACATGACACATCCCTGTTTGACGCCTGTACAGACATCAAAAAGAGGTGACACATCCCCCCCTACTCGCACGCAAGCCTTACAGTCCCTATAAAGCGACTGTATTGCCCGCAGTAGCGAGCCGTCCACACCATATCCTGGCAGCAAATCCCACAGCGTTTCTCTCACAACGTTATCAAATGCTTTCTCTAGGTCCACAAAAGCGCAGAAAACCTTCTGGCTAAGAGCCAGAAACTTTTCCGCGATCATGCGGAGAGAAAACACTTGATCTATGCAACCTCTTCCACATCGGAATCCGCATTGAGCCTCCCATAAATACCTTTCAGACTTTTCTTGCATTCGTGCCGTTATAACCTTTGCATACACCTTACTAAGCTAACCAAGCTGATCGCCCTGTAGCTGGAGCAGTTTAGGCGCGAGCCTTTCCCTTTGTAAATAGGTACTACAACTGCTACTCGCCAGTCATCTGGGACCTCACCCGTCCGCCAGCACAAGTTGCATAACAGACATAGTATGTCCCAGACACGCGACCCACCGTACTTGATCATCTCAGCAGTAACTCTGTCTTTTCCCGCAGCCTTACCACATTTCATACTTCTTATCGCTTGTTCTATTTCTTTCATACTAATGACTTCAATGACATCGGGATCCGGAGCATCGAAGTGAGCTCCACTTCCCGATGTGGCATCTCTGTCTTTTCTTGCATACATCTTTCCATAATATTCACTCCATCTCTGCAGGACGTCACTTTGGTCTGTTAGGACGTCATTGTTAACACTAAGCACTTTATTCATACTGCAGATTGCCGAACAACTCCGGGTCTTGCCTACCTCTTTCCAGAAGAGCTTGGCATTATCCCGGAAATTGGACGACAACCTTTCATCCACTTTCATTCTGCACCTTTCACGAGCTTCTTCTATCAGTGCCTTCGTATTAACTTTCTGCAGCTTGTATCTCTCTTTCATATTAAAATCATTCCGCGAGGCTAAGTAGTCTAGCCATGCTTTCTTCTTCATTCGAACTGCTTCTTTCACTTCCTCATTCCACCATGCATCACGCTTATTACTACTGCCTCTTTTCGTTTCTCCACACACTTCCACAGCGGCATTTATCATACTATCCCTAAGGTTCTGCCATACACTTTCCACATTCTCACTGCTTACATTGACATCGCCAAGCTTTTCGGCTACCCTTTCATTATATTTATCCCTAATGGATGCATCCTGCAGCTTCCAGCTTTTGATGCTAAAAGTCAGCCCAGGTTCAGGACACTCGGTACGACCCCTAATCCTAGTTATGACTAGGTAGTGGTCTGATCCCAGCTCAGCGCCTCGATAAACCCTTGTGTCCATCACCTGTTTACGGAGCCGACTATCCATTAGGAATATATCTATCATGCTTCTCTTTGACTTACATCTCCTCGTATACATATGAATTTGTTTGTGGTTGAACATTGTGTTCGCCACAAACAAATCCTTTTCCTTACAAAATGCCAGTATTGGCTTGCCAGCGTCGTTCACCCTTTTATCCCCATACTTCCCGAGTACCGACTCAAAACCATCGCGAGCGGTACCCACCCATCCATTCAAGTCTCCACATACTATAAGTCTTTCATTTCCTTCTATCACATTTAGAGCTTCTCTCATACTCTCCCAGAAGTCCTCTAGCTCACTCGCGTTCGACGAAGATACTGGCGCGTAAGCAGCTACCAGGAAAAAACAAATTAATTATTTATTTTCTTGTCTATATATTCATATTTAATATTTATCTATCACGCCTTATCCCCGAAGGGGTGGCATGTGTATGTGTATTTCTGTCCCACGTAATAGCTGGTGAGCCCATTGCCGTGTTGAAATAGACAGACGCAGGTTGTGACTACCTGCTGTTGAAATTTTACAAGCCGCCCATAAGGCCTTCAACTTGACTTAACGCCTACCATGTTACTGGCAACCGGGACCAACGACTCAACGTGTCTTGCGAAGCACGGAAACGCTCGCAAATGTAAATGCCACAAAGTGGTCACCCATACGTGACCACTATATATATACATGACTCCGCCTATATGTTTATTATTTGGCCTTTTATCTTGACGCGGCTGTGATGTGTGTGACCGAACAACGCGAAAGTGGCTCCAAATTCAGGGTGGGTTTGGTTGAGCATTGAGCTGAAATTTTGCATACACATTTTATTTAGCTTTTTTTTTTATTTTGTACAATGATTGGCAGACAAGCATACGGCCCACCTGATAGAAAGTGGTCACCGTAGCTTATAGACGTTTGCAACACCAGAGGTGCAGCACTCGCGCTGCCGACCCTTTATAAACCTCCTAAGACCCCTTTTGAAGAACCTCATACTGTAGACGTTCAGTAAAACCCAGGTAGGGAGTTCATTCCATAATCTAAGCGTTCGCGGAATAGAGCCTCTATCGGATCTAACCGTATGCGTGCATTCCGGACGCAAAGTGAGTAAGTGCTAAGTTTCATGATTAGATTTGTGACGTCATTCCTATAAGTAACGGGTAAGGGAAAACACTCACCATGCAGATGGAGACGCTGGTATCGGCTAGTATCTCAATAATATCGGAATAAACTGTCTGTTTTCTGTCGATAAGCGACGGGTCGCAGGTGGAAGTAGCAATATCGAGAGAGCGATCAAAGGCGCTGTTCAGTGCACTCACTTTTCGTCCGATATGATATCTGACTTATTTGAAATCGCTTTCTAAACGTTCGTATCACCTGTTTGTAACTGCATGGGTTGACTATATGTTGTCTAGACGGCAATAGTGCTAGAGATTGGAGTAGTTTGATACTGCCAATTTTTATAACTACACTACTACACATACTGTGTGTGTTAACTAATATATGCTCAATTTGAGTGCTGACAGAAGTGAAAACTAAATTTATTAATAATTTATTTATCTAGATGCGTTCCCGGTCTGCTATATGTACATGCATATATGCACACACTATAGCTGCGTCTCGTAACGGTGTCGCTAGTCTAGAGATTTTATCTCATCTAAAAATTAAAAAAAAAAGAAGTTTTTACTTCAAAAAGCTTTTGCAAAAGTTGCTTCGAAAAACACGCTAAGCACTGCCATGTTATCGGCAGACGCGACCAGTGGGTCACGTCTGCCGATAACATCACAGTCGTTAGGCCAAACTGAAGTCCTTATGACCGGCTTTACAAAATTCAACAGTTGAAAGCCACAACCTGCTCCTGTTTATTCCAATACGACAATAATCTCGCCACTTAGGGCATACAATTCTGGTGCAATGGAGGCGATTACTTTTCCCCCGACTGCCTATTCGGGGAGAAGGCGTGAGTATATTATGTTTGTATCAGTGAGGATGAGTTACTGAGGTGAACGGTAAACGGTCGTAGCAATAAGTTGTCTACGACGAGCCTACTATTTGTTACCTTTTTAAACTTAAACGGCTCTATCAATTTAGGTCATTTGGTGTGGAAGTAGCTGTCAGACTGGATAGACACATAGGCTACTTTTTATCGTGGAAACAGGGTTATGTGGGAAATGGGCAAGGAAATCCTTAGCACATGGGCGGAGCCTCGGGCGTCTTCTTGCAGAAATACGAGTATAAACAAAAATCGACATTATGTTTGTAATGAGTAAAAAAAACAGAGCATACTCAATCCCTCTCTTTACCTGACAGACTGTACCTGACAGACTGTACCTGACAGGGTCTACGATTATCTCTGAATTTAGTTTCCTGTGATTTGTACCTACCGTCTAATATATTTAAATTATGGAACGTAATGAATAATTGAGGATTGAGTACGAACGTGCTGACTATCAAGTGCCTAATACTCTCGTTCATCGCTCACCATTTTTTATCTATCTTCACGCTGCATCACTGATGGGGTAGTTAGTGAGGACAGATCGCCAGTCTCCGCCACCCATGCTTACTATTTCTTAATTATTATTTAATAGTTTCATACATGCACTTCTGAGTATCCTAGTACCGTTTTTATTGACCTTTCCGTATTTGAGCAATCTGCTATTGTAGTCTTAGTTTAGTATGTATTTCTCGATCTATCCTGACTCAATCGTTGAATGTGACTTAACCAATAAATATTCTAATACTCTAATCTCATTGAAATCAATACCTACAAAATGTTACTGTATAAAATAAATGTCTACACTAAGATTTGCCATTACACGAAATAGCCGTATCATGCCAGCTGCTTAAGAGAACTACGTTATATAAGGCGGACATAAATATTTTCTTTAATATCAATGTGCGTTTTCCTTGTAGAGGGGAAATGTGTCGTCATGTACATATATGTATGTTTCGTGTAAACCATTGTGTGTATATGTGTTCTTTTTAGGACGTTTTTGTACTCAGGTAGAGTTTTTCTGTTGTTCCGTGAATCAAAATGGCTCGGGATATGCGTTGTATGAGGGTAATCGTGAATCACAATTCTTGCCACTGCAAGGGGCGCGTTTTCTGCCCGTGAGGTACTTCATCGTGGAATTATGACTTTGGTACGTGCTCGATATTTCAGACGAGATAAGAACCTTATGTATATTCCTGTCACAGTAGCCAGCATTGTATGGGTTTATCTACTAATATAGCACAAAAATGATAATATCCATACTGGCTTAAACTATTCGCAAGCTTGAAAAAGCAAGTTTGTGATGATATTTGGATGTTTGTTACTCTATCAGTTCTTGCCTCAGAACTATTTTAGCTAATAGTTGGTAAACAAATAGCTGACGCCCTGGATTGACACATAAGCATTTATCCAGAAAACAAGTTCATGTGGAAAACGGGTACGGGAAACACAGGCGGAACCACGGGCATTAACTAAAATTATTTACCCTACTAATATGTAAATTTTGGTACTTCACTTTGCGGTTCTTACAACAGAGATGTCTTCTGTACAAGACACAGATTCGACCATGCGTTGAATACTGCTCTCACCTTTGGGGTGACCCCGCGAGGTACTTGCTGGACGCGCTAGACGCTATGCAGAGACGTGCTATTCGCGTAATAGATTGTCACGAGGTAACAAAAAGCCTTGAACTGCTAGCGCAGTGTAGAACAATAACTTCATTGGCTGCGTTTTACCGTATCTACCATGGCGAGTGTTCTGAAGAGATCTTTAACCTAATCCCACCTTCACTTGTTGATCCCGAACAACGCGTGCCGGGCAGAGGTGCCACTCCCACACTGTGTAGAGAATTTTCGCCAGAACTGAGTGGTTAAAAAATTTGGAATGCTCTGCCAGCGCACGTGTTTTCCTACTTTTATAACCCAGGATCCTTCAAGCGGAGAGTGAAGAGGCACACCATGTTGATTGAGTTAATAGTCTTGTGGATTGTGACAGTGACTTTTAAATTCACTAGATGTCGCCATGGCTATTCATTAGGCGGGCGGAGTAAAAAAAATCTAAAATTGCAAATCCCACACCAACCCATATCTTTTTTGTGTGTATAAAAATCAAGAGTCAAAACTTGATTTTTATACACCTATTGGGACTATAGATCTCAGTATCTGGTATACATTTCAAATTGCTAGGTCCAATCGTTCCTGAGAAAATTATTAATAGTGATACACGGACAGACAGACGGACAAGAAAATCGTCTTTTAGGGTTCCTTTTTTACCTTTTGAGGTACGAAACCTACCTATCTGTCTGGCGTTGGGCGCACCCGGTTTAGTTCTCGGAAGGACTTTTAGGATCCCTGGCATACCAGGGCACCGGCTTCGAGCCAAACTCGCATTCGGATTACAGTACTGCAGCATTACAATGGGTAGCTTGCTATCTATTCACATAGACTAGTAAACTGATTCGGTAAGTGACTCTATCTTCAAAAGTCTTGATCTCACTCAGTACATATACTTCCGCTTTAGTTTAGTATTAATGTGTCGCCACAGATTACTAATCGTGACCACCATAATTTGAATGAGCCTGTTACAAATGTGACACCGCCATCGACCGGTCACGCCACGCATGTTAAATTTTTAGATCTCGCCAAAGCTAATACATACATACAGATTGTCACGCCTTTGTCTAAATCCCTCTTAAAAGTTTTAGACTAGATGGCATTGTGTAGAAAGTGTCCCACTATATTTATTTATTTATTAAAATTAACCACGTTTAAAATACAAGTAGTAACATTATAACCTTTCTCCGCAGCATACTAATTACTAAACACATTTTATCGGTAATTATAGTAATTATGTTTATGTAGTCCTCGGAACGGTTTAGCGTAAAACGTCACTTTAGTCCCAAGCTCATCGTTAACCAGTTTTTAATGAGTTAACTAGCTTAACCCCTTCAAAGTTCAAACCTCTGGGGAAATGTCCAGTCGACAAGGTACTTATTTATACTCCCCTCTAGAATAGCAACATTTTTGACGTGACCAAATTACCGTTATTACTAATTAGTGAATATTTTTTGTTTTAACTTTGATTTTCTATAAACGCATTTAAAAAGAATCTCGATTCATTACGATATTTTTTTTAATATCTATACTAATATATAAAGCTGAAAAGTTTGTTTGTTTGGTTGAACGCGCTAATCTCAGGAACTACTGGTCGGATTTGATATAAACATAACATAAATAGGTGACCCTAGTTCTCTTTATGTAGGTACTCAAAGAGGACTGACTGATTAAGGGCCGTTAAATAAATAAATAACTAATAAAGAAATCTTACTACTATCTCGTCCGTAGCTCGTAGTCCTGCTAGCTATATGTTATGTAAACTATCACAACGTTAAGCATTTTATTCTACGTAGGGCCCACTTAACGGCATTAGTTCTGGTTAGGCCAAGTACTCGTTAGGCCAAGTTGATAGTCTCATGGGCGACTTGTAGGTAGCTACAGTCTATCCCTCTCTATTTCTGGCAAAAAAGTTGGCAACGCGCGTGCCTCACCTCTAGTATTACAAACGTCCAGCTACTGTAATCACTTCCGACCAGTCTTCCACCTCCGTAATATAGAAACACCACTCTTAATCTCACTGATGTACCAAAAGCTTATAAATGGGCAAATATAATTGTTCTCATAAGGCCCAAGCCGAGGCGAAGGCCGAAGCAATAAAACCCTCTCATAAAAAATAAAAATGATACTTGGTAATGATATGTGAGAACTGGCTTCTGAGATGACTACACGGTTATATTGCTATAATAATAAAGAAAATAGAAATGTTATCACGAATATTATCATGTCAAGAATAATAAACCTCAAAAATAATATTCGAAATAAAAGAGAAACAAGTTCATAAAACAAAGCTTATATAACAAGTGCTTTATTTTTCATTTGAACGCCGAATGTAAATAAACAGACGTAAGAATGATGAACAAAAGGGAATTTGAATCTCACAAATTTGAATATTTAATTTATACCGAGCTTAAAATTCTGGCAGGCGCCGATTTAAAATTGTATCTCTGCCGACGATGTCTGTGTACCGTATGCCCTTGGTTCGCTTCTGTTTTCTGTTTAATTTAAGGAGCGCTTACACGAGCAACAGAAACTGCTCCATTCTAAGCATTGTTTTTGTGAATTACGACGTCACAACCACAATAAGCAATTTATTTCGATATCCCTAATTCAGTAGAATCGTAAGACATATTCAATCTGTCAGTAACATGGTAGACTTCAAGTAGGAGGCCATATAAAACATTTTGGAACAAAACAAACAGCAATTTCATACTTACTTCTCTACTGCCGTAATACCAACAATAACGTCAATTGATGGTCGAAAAAAGGTTGATCACATTTTGCTTGAAATACTCAATAATAAATAAATTAATAAATATTGTGGGACACTTTTCGCACAGCGCCATCTAGCACAAATTATGCTTTAAGCACAGTATAAAGAGTAAACCTATGTCTTTCGGCTGTGCTTTAAGCTTGTGCTATGGGATCTAGATAACTGATAAACATACTTATTTCAATACCACTGCGTCACCGAGGCAGTAATATCATAATTTTTCATTATTTTACATTTCTAAGATGTAGTGATCACCTACCAAGAACTCCAGGGCTCAATCGAGCTTATTTTCTAATGGTGCACCTACTGATTAACGCATGAGTCAACGCCGTATTCATTCAAACGTGTTTGGGAGGTCAGACAGTAGTCGTTCCCAACAATGCCCAAAATTTAGAGTCAAATAATGCTGCTCCTAGCAGCCAAATAAAAATTGACTACTGGCTCCAAATCCAGTTAGAGTTTGGAAGCAACTGGAACATTTAGAAGAAGAAAAACTAGTGATCAGTAAACCTATTCCTCGAAATGGTTTTTGATTTATTTCACATTTAAAAGGTAAACAAAGCCCATTATTCCTCAACAATGCAAGTTGTGTAAGCCTTTACTGTGAATAAGTTAGGCAAGTGGGGAACGGACGGCTTTGCGCCGACAGAGAGAAGTAGTAAACAACAGGATTTAATGGTTATGACGCAGTCGCTGGCGCTAAGTGAAAATAAAAGAGTCTCGAGAGCCCGTTAACCGATCTTTGACAGAAATTCCTGTGATCTAAACTCGCCTGTCTTCCACTAATTGTAACCTTCATACATTTATAATACATATCATAATGCTTATCTCCCATTAGGATGTAAAAAGTCCTTTGTATCAAAATCACTTGATTAGTAGCAAGTGACTTTTTTATAATAAGTCACTTGCTACTAATCTGGCACACAACTTTCGCTCCTTCTACTTTTATTTATGATATTTCGGGTCTTATTCGCGACGTATATTATTAGGTACAAAGCCTACCTTATACTTCCCGACGTTTCGACCAGATTACACCGGCTGTGGTCACGGTTGACTCAATACTGTCTGTCTTCTACTTGTCTTTTGTTGTGATGTCTTCTACTTTTATAAGTAGTGTCATACACATTCGCTGTTTTATTGTCCTTTTGATCTGACCCTTTATCACGCTTTGTGACATGAGAATCTACACACAGGTTTTATACCGGCAACATGTTCCCGGGATAAAAGTAGACTTTTATCTTGACTATATGTGTAAAGTGGTTTTTGGTGACTTTTAGACCTTGACTATATGTGTAAAGTGGATGGTCAAGTAAGTTTGGATAAAGAGTATTGGAAAACGTCTCCTAAAGATTCCTCTATCACAGTAAATCTCGATGAAAATTTAAGAATGTTAATTTACAACATTACTTCAGTTAGGGTTTGTCAATAATCATTTTGAATATTCACAGCTCACTTTGAAACTCGCTCAGCTTTTTTAACTGGAAAGATTTCTTCGTAGACTGAGCTAACTAATTTACATGTCTAATTTATATGAATTCGTTAAACATAATTACCATCACTTCTTCTAAAAAGGTTTTAATAGCAAAATAACAGTACAGCTACACTCAACTGTAATCATACTTAATTAAGTTTCTGTCACCTGATATATTTTTATCGAAGTTTTATTTTGGTTGCCTTGGTGGTGCAGTAATAGTGTATGCATCTGGGGTTAGAATCCTGGTTTGGTTCAAATATATGTATTAAAAAATGTACAATATTCATCTCAAGACTACCTACTATAATACTTAGACTATAATACTAAGACTACTACTCATGGTTTTCAATAGGTGTTGGACAAGTAATCTGCTCAAATCATGCGATGAGTTGTAATGATGATGAGTTTATGCGAGATACGTATGCATTTCTCTCACATGTAAGGTAATAAAGAGAAACAATATAAATCAACATGTGTAAATGGGAATGTACTTACATTCTTTGACCTTTCGATTTAGTTTTAACATTTTAATCAGACACACCTTTATCCTCGAATGGGTGGCAGAGGCATATATAATTAGCTTACATTCACTGTGCAGCGCTCGCGGTCCCGCGGACTCGGTATTCTGTTAACTATCACTGTGTTAATCAACTTTCGCTATGGCTGGTCACGGATGGGTGACCACTTTGCATTTGCGAGTGTTTCCGTGCTTCGGAAGGTATGCTAAGCCGTTGGTCCTGGTTGTCAGTAACATGGCAGTCGTTAAGTCCAGTTAAAGGCCTTATGGGTGGTTTGAAAAATTTCAACAGCAGGTAGCCACAACCTGCGTCTGTCTATTTCAACACGACAATAGGCTAACCACCTATCACGTGGGACATAAATACCCATGGTGAAAAGTGGGCATAAAATATGCCTCTGCCACCATTCGGGAATAAGGGGTGATAGATAAATAAACATTCACTGCGTGCATTTTGTATTTATTTAGGTACTTATATAGAATACTAGCTGACCCGAGCAACTTCGTTAGTACCACATAAGAGTAACAGAGAAAGATAGAGACATTAGTAAAAGAGGGTAGCGGGTAGGCTATTCTTATGAAACAACTTCTAAAGTATTCGCTTTTTATTAACAAAAACTGAATGAAATCGGAATACTTGTACTTATATAATACGGAATAATAGTACGCGGGCGAAACTGCTTGAACTGAATATCCTGTGCTAGACATTTCGTGAATTAATACATATGGTAACCTGTTTTACCCCCTCAAGGGTAGAATTTATCAAAACTCATTAACACGTAATTTTTATATTTTTGTAAAGAAGCAGGTATAAGAAATTCGGTGTTGCTATTTTTTAAAATGAAGAATTTTCCATTTAAACTTTCAACCCATGTTTACCCTCTTATCGGGAAAATTTTGCAAAACCGCGATACACATACCCATTTATTTGTAACTAAAAACGGGTATACATAAATTCATGTTTCGAACTTTGAAAATGACGAACTTCCATATTACCGTTTATCGCTTAGCTACTTCCATAGGGGTAGAATTTCGCAAAATCCCTTCTTAACTTAAACCTACGTATTAAAAAGAATCTCTAATATATAAAAAAAATAATCTATAATAAGTTTGAGCTTCATAGCTATGGTAGTTACAGAGATTTCGTGATCAATGAGTCAGTCAGTGATTTTGCCTTTTAAATATATAGAAGTGTACATTATGATATTTTTTCAACAAAGTTATAGATATTACATGCATCCATGCACTTTTAAATTTTTCATATCAGTTTATGCTAAAAGTAGTCTACATAAACGAAGTTGCTTCATAATGTTTGTAAGATAATATTATGTTTTATATCAACTTTGGCAGTTTATTTGCTGAACTTATCTCACATAACATTAATATCTCACATTTACTTACTTTGAATAAAAAAATATCATGTTATGGAGTATTTTCAGTATATTTATATCACGCCTTATCCCCGAAGGGGTGGCAGAGGCATATTATATGCCCACTTTTCACCGTGTGTATTCCTCTGTTCTACCCGCTGTTGAAATTTTTCAAGCCTCTCATAAGGCCTTCAACTTGACTTAACGACTGCTATGTTACTGGCAACCGGAACCAACGGGCTTTCCGAAGCACGGAAACGCTCGCAAATGTAAATGCCACAAAGTGGTCACGCATCCGAGGACCACCCATAGTGAAAATTGCGTAACTCAGTGATCGTTTACAGAACACTGAGACCGCGGGGCCACGAGCGCTTCAAATAAATGCCAATTCCATTGTGTTTATTCCAAATAACCTATAACAATTACAGATAAAACTTATTAGTCTTAAAAGTATACAACATAATAGTTGAAAGCAAATTAGTTTGAGATAGAATGCATGCAATAATTGAATTTAAATTCTATTCTCATTTGTTCTCTTATATCTGTGTTGGGAACAAATTCCGTTAATACATGCTGCACGTCGTCAAGTTTTAAACAAATACATGGCATAATCTAAATTGTATTGCTCGCAGCAGCTCGCAGGAGGCAAGCAAACTACGAGTAATTGTGTCCATGTGATGTTCCTCTAATCTTTTAAACAGAATAACAGATTTAGGATTATGGCGCTTATAATTATATAATCGATCCTGTCCAGAGAGTGTATCGAGCTTTTTTTTTATAATAAGGCAAGTAATTAATACAGTTAGGTATGTGAACGGCAGTAAGCCACCGCAGTTCACAGATTTGTTTAATATATGTAAAGAGAGCAATGGTCCCTGCTGTCATAATACCATTAAGGGGAAATCGACATTGTTGTTTTATGACCTTCAAATGAACCTCAAACGTAGTACAACCGAGTCTAGAGTGATTGCAAAGTGCTCTTAGCAGCCAAAGAAAAGTCAGTGATATTAAAGTTATTACAGCAAGTGATCACCCAGTGAGTATAATCCCTTTGTTCTCTGTGCCTAGAGTGATTGCAAAGTGCTCTTAGCAGCCAAAGAAAAGTCAGTGATATTAAAGTTATTACAGTAAGTGATCACCCAGTGAGTATAATCCCTTTGTTCTCTGTGCCCATAAAACACTGTTAAAAATGCCGAGTCTGCTATTTTAATCATCGCTCAACAGAAAGCCACCCGTACAACTTTGACATTTTTCGTAGTCTACTATTACAATCGTACGCCAATAGACTTCTATCGGTCGGCCGATAGAATTCTACTAACGCTTACCGCGCCAGTGGCCGCTTGTCAGTTGCATTTTTCTTGATAACTCTACTAACATTTTGTCAGCTAAAAACAGCGATTATGGTTCTATTCTACGGCTTGTGAATAGTAGACTCGGGCCCCTGTTCAGTCAGTTTCTACGCTTCAATTACGTATGTGATTTTTCACACATGTAAACAATTTACCTACTTTGCATACATTGCCGACGAAGCAGTTATCTATCATAACTCATTAAAGTTCCAACAAGCGTCGCGGCGTCGAATATGAACTTTGAATAACAGAACAAAACACTTTTGTGTTTGTTCCTATTAGACATGTTTAGATAACAATTTTAATTAAGTAGTCTACTTCTTTAGTCAACTGAAGGCACATTCGCTTATAAATATAGTAAATAAATGTAGTATTAAATAAAACAAAAATAAAATAAGCCCCACGCCAAGATAAATCTTATAGTTTAAGGAACAACTCTTGAAAATCACTATTGAACCCAAATTCTATATGTATACTGTGAGTTTTCGAAGAGTCTGGTTCTCTGGATACCATTCTGGTTGCAGCATCAGGTCGAAGTTATCAATTAATTGTTATACGGGTCGCGTTAAGCACTTAATCGAGTAATCATACTCCAAAAGTGCATCCTTACATCATTTTAGAAAAGAGTTGATACTGTTACACTACTGGACCGATATTAACCAAACATATCTAAGAACCACCGCCATCGATATTGGTCCATCCCTTTGAGAGCTATGATGCCACAGACCGACACACACTCCAACATCGACATCAAACTTATAACACCACTCTTTTTGCGTGGGGGGTTTAATATAGGTCAAAGATATTAACTGCGGGTGTGTAGCTTTTAATCCTTTAAAAACCCTAGGAACTGCAAGCGTCGCCTTCTCCCTGGTTGTAATAACACTAACTCTTTTAAACTAGGATTATACCATTCTACGTTATCACGACTTAAATTCAAATATGCACTTGCTTAAAAATGCTGCATATTTTGTGAATATAACTTGGAGACTCTGTGGTTATTAGTACTTATATGTTTTGATGAAGCTCTAGGAGATAACTAGATTACTTAAGTGAGTCTGCTTGGGTCGGGTTCTTCTAGTGGGATAGTAGTATAGTTATTATTTTATCATTATACTAAAAGTCACACATGCAGAGAATTCAATAAACTTTTTGTGGCACTCTGCGCCTAATAATAATATATATATAATCTATATTTATAAAAATGAATTGCTGTTCGTTAGTCTCGCTAAAACTCAAGAATGGCTAAAACAATTTGGCAAATTTTGATATTGAAAGGTTTGTAAAATTCAGGGAAGGATATATTAAACATTCCTTGAATTTTTATAAAAATATTAAATATTGCCTTTAATTTTTTAAATACAAACTGTTCCTACCTGTGAAATTTTGATGTTTGTTCAATGTCTTTTGTTTTTTGTTTAGAAATTTTAAAATGGAGTACGTTGGTTATCAAAAAAGATTTTAATAAAATAAAATAAATAAATATCCATCACGCCTTATCCCCGAAGGGGTGGCAGAGGCATATTATATGCCCACTTTTTACCGTGTGGATTCCTGTCCCACGTAATAGGTAGTGAGCCCATTGCCGTGTTGAAATAGACAGACGCAGGTTGTGGCTACCTGCTGTTGAAATTTTTAAGCCGCCCATAAGGCCTTCAACCAGGCTTAACGACTGCCATTTTACTGGCAACCGGGACCAACAGCTTAACGTGCCTTCCGAAGCACGGAAGCGCTCGCAAATGTAAATGCCACAAAGTCACTGGTCACCCATCCGAGTACCAGCCATAGTGAAAGTTGCGTAACTCAGTGATCGTTTACAGAACACTGAGACCGCGGGGCCACAAGCGCTTCAAGATTTTAATTAAATAAATTTTATTTAAAAACATTTTAATTAATTAAAACACGCAATGGGCTCACCACCTGTTACGTGGGACGGAAATGCATACGGTGAAATGTGGGCGTTTAATATGCCTCTGCCTATCCCTTCGGAAATAAAGGCGTGACAATACGTATGTATGTAATTTGTAAATTAAATATTAACATCGATAATTTGTATTCCGAATTAGGTAATGAATTTCAATATGATTAATGAAAAAAAAAGTAGGTATCACAAGATAAAAAATATCGAAATGAGTACTGGCCAAAAATGGTAGTCTCATATTTACTGCCTGTTCCCGTCATCACATCATTTTATGTAAATAAACAGAAAGCGTATTTTAAGTAATTTAGGCATTTTAATACACTAATATGACAACTACCCATTTATAACTTTATCAATATCATTTATCTCCATCCAAGGGTTGACTGTAAGAAATTGCACTTTGCGATAAGGCCGCCCATTGTACATTTGTAAATCTGTATACCATTTTCATTTAAGTATTCATTTTCAGTCTAATAAATATAATACTGTTCATTTTCCTTAAATACTGTTTAATTTATTTCTAACACCTAAATATACTTACTTTATTTCTCTAACAAAAAGTTGGTAACCCAAACTGTAATGCCAGATTCCATAGTCTATGTTCTCATTTCAAACTTTTGTTGCTGTACCTACAAGGAGTATGAAACACTCTTTGACTGTACCAAGAAACTTCAGCAATTGTACAATAAAATGCGACAAATTCAATAAATACTTTGTCCAACAAATATATTCTTTTATATTATTTGAACTGTCCTTAAAGTATACATGCACTTCAATACACAAAAGTTTAAGGAACAGTTGCTTCAATAGCACACATAAACGTTATTACCAGGCATATGAAAATCGTGTAGAAAATATTTTAAACTAGCTCGAGTCTCCATCCACGTGGTGAAAATTACCCATACCTGTTCCCCATTCCACAGGAACCTACCAAGATGGACCGCGCTGATTCTTCACACTCCAGTTACGTACGAATTTATCAATGGCAGTTTTCACACCGTCACAAAACGCCTTCACCATAGCTTTGACATCTTTCCATGGGAAAATTGGTTCCAATCTTGTTCATTAATATATTTTTAATGTCTTCGTAGCTTTATAAAAGTTAGGCCTGGTGTTAGACGTATTGTATGGAAGATTTTTACAATTATTGATTGAAAGGGAAATTTGAAAATAAGAACGTACCTAGTTTATCTATCGGGACTAATGGGCAAGGGCTCCCAGCTACGCAACAGGAAGGTGCCGTTGTTAGAACTAGATTTTCTACTTAGATTTTCTTCTTAAACTAGATCTAAAATACGTCCAAAATAATGTCTCACATCGTTATATACTTCCTTATAAAATAAAAATAAAAAATAAAATAAAAATATCTTTATTTTGCATAGACCATTTTAACGGCGCTTACAAAATGTCATACACTATTTAAAATATTTAAAGCGACCACCGGTTCGGAACGCGGCCCACCTGAGAAGACCCGGCAAGAAACTTAGGAAGGCTTTTTTTTGATGGCCTATTTACAATTTAATATTATTTCACTTTGCCAGCAGATCATTTCCAGGCGTCCCTGTCCTGCAAATAGTCTTTAACGGAGTAATAACCTTTTTCACAAAGCTTGTATTTAATTAACTTTTTAAATTTATGGAAGCGCTCGTGGCCCCGTGTTCTCAGTGTTCTGTAAACGATCACTGAGTTACGCATCTTTCACTATGGCTGGTCCTCGGATGGGTGACCACTTTGTGGCATTTACATTTGCGAGCGTTTCCGTGCTTCGGAAGGCACGTTAAGCCGTTGGTCCCGGTTGCCAGTAAAATGGCAGTCGTTAAGCCTGGTTGAATGCCTTATGGGCGGCTTGAAAAATTTCAACAACAGGTAGCCACTGATGCAGTCTGACTACATTTTCAAAACCATTTAACATTTTTAAAGGATTCCTGTTATACCTTGATTTTTTTCTTTATATACTAGAATGACATTTCTGTATGTCATTATTGCTTTTTAATGTTGCAAGTTTGCAACCGTAGTGCCTTACTTAGTCGATTTAGTTTATAAATCGAATCACTTGACTAGTAGGAAAGGATTATAAATATGACGTACACCAACGTAATTATAGACTATTAATATTGATACTACAATAATGTTGTAAATATTTCTTAACTATTATTTTTGCTCTGTGAAACTCTGTGGGACATGCTGCCCGACTAAGGTGTGGACAGCTGGATACTGCGGGCAATACAGTCGCTTTATAGGGACTGTAAGGCTAGCGTGCGATTAGGGGGGTATGTCACCCTTTTTGACGTCGGTACAAGCGTCATACAGGTTTGTGTCATGTCCGCCTGACTGTTCATAGTGTATCTAAACAGTTGCCTGCAGAAGTTGAAAGATTGTGATTTGGGTGTGAATTTGGGTGACTTAACAGTAAATTGTCTGCTGTGCGCTGATGGCCTCATCAGAAACCGACTTTCAGGCATTAGTCACTAATATGAAAGAGGAGTGTGCAAGTAAAGGTCTTTGCTTGAATGTAAATAAAACTAAGGTTATTTGAAAGAGATGACGTAAGAACTAAATGCAAGATTTGGGTGAGACCAGGAACGTCTAGAGCAAGTGAATGAAATTATGTATTTAGGGAGTGTGTTTGGCGCGGACGGAAGATGTGTTTGGATGTAGAACGGCAAGTAACTGCCGGAAACAAAATTAACGTTGCTTTGTTTCATTTTGTAAAGCGACAAA
Source organism: Thumatha senex (assembly GCA_948477245.1). NCBI lineage: Eukaryota > Metazoa > Arthropoda > Insecta > Lepidoptera > Erebidae > Thumatha > Thumatha senex. The sequence goes on along the minus strand of OX419731.1, from coordinate 14,033,381 downwards.
GCATTGGTAAAGCAGCACGATTAGCGATTTATAACGCAGTGCTAGTACCAACATTGCTTTTAGAAGTTATCGAAAATGAGTTGGCCAAGGGCCCGACCGAATACGTAACAAAGTGATGCGCAATTTGGCAGGTTTAAATAAAAGTGTCAGCGTTAAGCTGGAAAGGGGCGTGTTCCGTTGGTTTGTACACGTCGAACGAATGAGTGAGGAACGATTGACGAAGAAGATTTTCGAAAGAAGAGGGTAGAAGGAGTCAGGGTAGGCCGAGACTTACATATGAGGACCACGTGAGCAGATTTCTCAAAAAAGGATAAGTCAAAAGTACTCGGATACCCAGACGTGAATGCATGAAGCGATTGATGAATCTGCAAGAAGCGAAAGAAGCTGAATGAATCGCTATGCCTGGCGATCTGTCCTCTCTGACTACCCTGTCAGCGTGAAGATAGTTATTATTTTTGCTCTTGAACGACGATAGCACTGCACGACGGGAGCAAGCACTTCATGCTCGCGAAAGAGGCGGCGTAGAGGGGGCGGGTAGTAACTCTCCAAATCCATCTTCAGTATGTCGTCGTAAACTAATTCGATAAGTTATTAGGTGACAACCGAAACCAGCGCCATTGTTCTCAAAAAACTTATGTAGTTTTGGGAATTGGTGTTTCCACTGTTTTATATGTTAAATATATGTCAGCAGATGCATGAAAGTAAATTGAATGCTGTGGAGATGCAATCACTTCGAAAATTGTGCGGTGTTACCTTGGCCGACCGAATACGTAACGAAGTGATACGCAATATGGCAGGTTTGAATGAAAGTGTCAGCGTTAAGCTGGAAAAGGGCGTGCTCCGTTGGTTTGGACACGTCCAACGAATGAGTGAGGAACGATTGACGAAAAATATATATTGTTCAAAGGTAGAGGGTAGAAGGAGTCAGGGTAGGCCGAGACTTACATATGAAGACCACGTGAGCAGATTGCTCAAAAACGGAAAGGTCAAAAGTACTCGGATACCCAGACGTGCGTGTATGAAGCGATTGATGAATCTCGAAGAAGCGAAAGAAGTATGCATGGATCGCGAAGCCTGGCGATCTGTCCTCTCTGACTACCTCGTCAGGGATACAGCGTGAAGATAGTTAAATAGTTAGTTAGTTTTATATGTTAAAAGATATAAAAGAGAATGTGATGCTGACTTCGCCGCAACGATTTGGCCATAGGCTGTCTTTTAAAGACAAGTTTGACGACTTCACATTTTCTGCCATTCAACGCAAAGCGCACAGTTTTTGAAACGTTCGTTTATAAACTTCTAGTCAGAGTGAAATCCGATTTGTCAGAGCGTACCTTTTTTCTCCTGCGTCACAAACAAGCAACTTGAGATGAACGAAGTCGCGTATCTTAACACATATATACGCGAAATCCAAATAAAACTGCATGACTTAAATTAATTAAATTCTAAAATTTCTCATTTTTAATACTTCAAGAATTTGCTTAGACACAATTTCAAACTAATCTACTAAACACCTATTAGTTTTGGCCACGACACTATCTTTTTTGTGATAAAGCGGCAGCACTCCAAATGTCATTATAGTCTATAAAGGAAAAAATCAAAGTATAAGATTTATAAGATGACTAGCTGACCCGCCCGGCTTCGCCCTTGACATACTTCAAACCCCGTGGCACCCATTTAATCCCGTCGTTTATTAATTTCACGATATTTTTTTTTTATATATTGTGGGACACTTTTTACACAGCGCCATCTAGCCCTAAGTAAGCAAATATTAGCTTGTGTTATGGGATCTAGATAACCGATAAACATACTTATATATTTCTAAATACATACATATTTTACATAGGAAACACCCAAACTCCGAAACACACATTTGTGGATCACACAAATATTTGTTCCGACCTGGGAATCGAACCCGGGACCTCTTGCGTAGCAGTCGGATGCACTCCCACCGCGCCACAGAGGCAGTCGTATAAGATAATGTATGAACCAGTATGAACAATGTATATTTTCCAAATTACTTGATTACTTCTCCGCTCTCAAGTACCTACTACGACCGCGCCCGTACGGCCCGGTCGAATTTTTGTTACACGGAATTAATTTAATTGCGCATTTTTTGATATTGCCATTTCGCCTAAGATATTCATTTCATTTGCAAAGTGTAAAGGGACAAATGAATCCTTATAAAATGCTGAAGCCAACTAACATACTAAAAATGATAAGCATTAATAATGTGTTTGTGAAAATAGCCTTTAAATTACCGCTTCATTCTGTTTTTTTAAGTATTAAAATGGATATAGTACGGTATCCTTAAGAGATAGACATATACCGTCGCGAAATTTTATGTAGACCTATATTAGATACACAATTCCACAATACATTATTTTGTTATATCTCAAGTGGTTTAGGCAGCGATTTCGTTAAAAGCTCCCAAATGGCTTATTTTTTCCGGCCCCGCCGACATATATCGTTATAATTAAATTAATATATATAAAAACTTAACAAAATATACATATAAACCTTCTCTATGAATCACTCTATCTATTAAAAAAAAAACTGCATAGAAATTCGTTGCGTAATTTTAAAGATCTAATATATATAGGGACCGGCAGCGAAAAACGACTTTGTTTCTCAAGTACCCTACGCCCGCGCCCGCACGACGGCGGTCGAATTATTGTTACACGAAATTAATTTATTTGCGCATTTTTTGATATTGCCATATCGCCTAAGATATTCATTTCATTTGAAAAGTGTAAAGGGACAAATTAATCCTTATAAAATGCTGAAGCCAACTAACATATTAAAAATGATAAGCATTAATAATGTTTTTGTGTAAATAGCGTTTAAATTATTGCTTTATTATTGCTGTTTTTTATTAAGTATTAAAATGGATATAGTACGGTATCCTTAAGAGATAGACATATACCGTCGCGGACTTTTTTGTAGACCTATATTAGATACACAATTCTACAATACATTATTTTGTTCTATCTCAAAGGGTTTTCGTTAAAAGCTCCCAGACGGCTCATTTTTTCCGATACCGCCAACATATATTGTTATAATTAAGTTAATAAATACAAAAACTTAACAAAATATACATAAAAACCTTCTATAAGAATCACTCTATCTATTAAAAAAAAACTGCATCGAAATTCGTTGCGTAGTTTTAAAGATCTAAGCATACATAGGGACAGACAGCGAAAAACGACTTTGTTTTATAATACGAGTATGTAGTGATTAGACTCCACCTAAGTGAAATCACTATAGGCATAGACGTGTTTGCCATGGGATTTAAATGTTTTTTTCGAGATATATTGTAGTTTATGGTACTTTCCAGATAAAATTATTCTCCATAATAATCACTTCCTTTTCACATGATAGAATAACAAACAAATGCCCTTACGCATTTCTAATATTACTAGATGATCCGTCAAACGTTGTTTTGTCATATATTTTTTTATTCACAGCACCATCTATCCCGAACTAAGCTATAAACTTGTACTATAGGATCTAGACAACTGATATACGTACTTATAAATTTCTAAATAGATACATATTATCCGATATACGTACTTATATATTTCTAAATAGAAACATATTATCCGAAATCAACATTTGCGGATCACACAAAAATTTTTTTCCGACGCTGCCTGGATCGAACCCTCGGACTTCAGTGTGGCAGTTGCATACACTACCACTGCGCCACCGAGGCAGTCCCATAACTTACGTTCATATCTGACTTACCTTTATCCCCGAAGCAGAAAAACAGAGGCATACTAATAGGCCCACATTTCACCGTAAAATTTTTTTCCGTGTACTATGGAGAGGCCATCCTTGTCACCAAGGGGAACAAAATATAGCATACGATCTATTCTCAGACCTACCAAATATACACAAAAAATACATCAATCTCAGTCCAGCAGTTTCGGAGGAGTTCGATAGACGAGTTTTTAAATACATAATATTAGTTTGGTTCCGCCATATAAATAATCAAAGAAATTTTAGTAAAACAACTGAATAAAAACTATCCTCATCGACTGACTTCATCGACCTATTGGGGTTGGAAGGTCAGACGGTAGCTCCAATAATGCCGAAATTCAAGGCTCTAAACTCGTAGTAGCCAGACAAAAGTGATGGGGTTCAAATCTAAATTTTCATGTTGTGTGGAGGTAGCTGACACACTGGATTAACATATAGCCTACTTTTAACTCTGGGATCAGATTCCTGTGGAAAACGAGTACAGAAAACCTTAGCCGCGGGCGTACCCTAGTCTATACTAGGGTACGCCCGCGGCTAAGGTCTGTACTAGGGTACGCCCGCGGCTAAGGTTTTCTGTACTCGTTTTCCACAGGAATCTGATCCCAGAGTTAAAAGTAGGCTATATGTTAATCCAGTGTGTCAGCTACCTCCACACAACATGAAAATTTCAAAAAAAATACACGTTTTTCAATAAAAACTTTCGCCATGTTTTACCCCAATGTTTTAAACCTATGTGCAAAATTTCAGGTATCCAAGAGTATGGGTTCTGCGTTGATGGTCACCAGTGAGTCAGGACTTTCCTCTTTATAAATTAGGATGACAAATAAAATATGGGTTATGGATGAATTTAATGCGACGACTTAAATAAAACAATAAAATCGTGTCCATGTTGGCAAAATTCGAGGAATGCAATATTATACAGTCAGATAGTAAAGTTCCCTAACTTCCGATTTGCATAAACATGCAATTAAGCTAGGTAAGGGACGTCTTTGCCTTAATAATATTGAAGAAGAGGCTACAGTCGTTCATAATATTAACATAAACATTTGTCATATTCCTGTAGATATACACAGATAGTGCAAGTCTAGCAGATTAGAATTTTTAATCAGTTCTTGAATTAATGAGGTTGATAAAACTTACGTATTCAGAAGTAAGCACAGTGAAATACGTAGGTTTATATTGCAGTAAATTGACTTTAGAGTAGCACTTCCTTTGAGTTCAACAACTTGAGGTGATTTCTAAAACTTTCGATAAGTGGTTGCTCAAAAAAGGAAAACTCTAAAGTGCTCAGAGACTTAGGTCCGTATTCCAGAACGTTTCTCAATACCCAATCGACGCTTGACCCTAAGGGTCGTATTCCAGAACGTTTCGCAGTACTCAATCGACGCTTGAGAGTAGATTTTATAAGGCAAAAACTAGCCTCAAGCGTTGATTGAGGTATGAGAAACGTTCTAGAATACGGAACTTAGACGTGCATATATGAAACGATTATAGATTTACGAAATATGCATGGATTGCGATGTCTGACTACCCCGTCTGGACTTACTCTGATAGGTAGCTGATGACACTAAGAGCTAAGAGCTTACTAAGCAACATTTATCCCTGTATTACCGGGAACGGCCACTTCCGAACGCTAGTATTTTATAAGAATTATTGTCAGAGATTTTGTAGCACCATAGAGCGAGAAGTAATTGAGAGTTGAAATTCAAATCTTGCGTCGTGCTATGACAGTTCCTGTGTTAAAATTATACATACCTATACAACAGGTCCTAATATATATACGTAGGCCCTGAGGATCCTCAATTTGTGTCAGAGGATTATCCTAGTGTGTCGGCTGGATCTACATCACACCTTATTATTCTAGAAAGCGCAGCGTGACCCCGCGTGACGTTTACACAAATTACACTTGTATACAACAGGATTAATTTTCTTTTACATATTTTACATACATATAAGCGATCATATTTCAAAAGTCTTCACAGAAACATGATAGCGACTGACTAGTATGTTGGTTTAGCGGTCTGAGTATGTACTTAAGTATTAACCGATTATAAATATAAATATATTGTGCGACACTTTTCACACAGCGCCATCTAGCCTAAAGTAAGCTAATATTAGCTTGTGTTATGGAATCTAGATAACTGATAAACATACTTATATATTTCTAAATACATACATATTATAGATAAAATAACACCGAGACACAGAATAAACCATCGTGCTCATCACATAAAGTTTTATCCTGGGTGGGAATCGAACCCACGCCCTTTGCGTAGCAGTCGGATGCACTCCCACCGCGCCACAGAGGCAGTCAACACAGGATTATCCCTCCCGACTCTAGACATGTCTATGATGAGAATATGATGATGTATCTTTATGACATGTTCAGTGTCTAGGTTTTATTTTTCGATAATATGTACGTTCAGTTATCTAGAGCCAATAACACGAACTTATATTAGTATATTTTTGATGTACCTACGTGGTGGAATCCGGTCACTTTATCTAATACACAGGAGCCGCTGGGTGACTGTGGGAGTCCCAACCCTGGAGAGAGGGCAGACTACCCACTAAACCACCACGGTGTTCCCTTTCACTTTTACTGAGCTGCATGATTGGTCATAGGTCACTGCTACACTACATATTAATTTAATTTGGCACTGCGTCAAAAATACCAAAATCTTATATCCTAAGGTATTGGCAGAGGCATATTATACGCCCACATTTCACTATTAGAATTTTGTTTCACGCTGGTAAGCCTTTTGCCGTATTGAAATAGACAGGCGCAAGTTAAAATGTGATCGTTTACAGAATACAGTTACCCTAGCTACGAGCACTTCTTATTCAAAAAATATTGGGTGTTGAAGACAGATATTTCGAAAATAATTACAATTATACTAAAGAAAACCATGTTTTTTCTTCCGACATAATACAGATGTACTGTGCGGTTGAGTCGCAGAATTGAGCACATTTATAAAAAGCCGCTACGAGTATCAAATGAATTATTTACGATTAAATTTAATGTGTAACATTTCTGTTGACTCGTCAAAAATATTTTCCTTTTCATTTATCAAATGAAGTTAATTGCTGTGTAAAGCTTTTCCCGCTCAACCTTCTCACTTTTTGTCTTTGTTTCTTTTATAAATACCCTTTTTACTTTTTATGGCGTTTTGTATAGTGATTGAATGGGTGGTTAAGTATACAGGCTAATGCTTTAATACCCTTTGCGATGACAATAAAATAAGGTTTCTGTTATTCATTGAAGTTAAAAGGATGAGGTCGTGATATTGTAGGCTTTTTAATTATAAAATATTGATGGTCTTTTTCAACATTTGGGTGTAAGGGGCGCCACCAAGATCTCCGGGGCCCAAGCGATTCCACCTGCAAGCGGTGCACCTGCTGACTAAAGGACAAAACAACCACAAAGGGATTGGGATGTCAGAGTCGGTCAGAGGCAATCGCTCCTAATAATACCGAAATCCAAACTTTAACCGATAGCTGCTCCTAGCAATCAGAGACAAATGGAACCCAAGCTCTTAATTCAGGTAGGGTTTGGAAGCAACTGGGAGTACACAGTACAGTTAGATAAAAAGAAAACAAAGGCTTTTAAATTGGAACTAATTCAACTCGAATTACCATTATTGTGACTCCAGTAAACCAGGATCTCAAGCAATGACCAACAGAAAGTTACACCTAGCTCGAACTTGGTGAAATCTCAGACGTTAGAATATCTTGGAACCGGATCGAAATATTCCAAAGATAATTTGAGAGAGTTGGAAAAAAATCCTTAACGCATCTTACCTCCTTTGCAAAGAGAGCAACTAGGTGTACATTCTATAAAAAAAATGAAGTAATAAGGTAAAAATATGCATGGTCCTATGCAGGCTATGTTTTTTCCAGTAATATGTATTGCAAAAGCGTCTAAAAGCTATACCCCAGGTGCCATGTAAACTAGTCCCGATGTTACTTGTAAACTGCTTAGCTTATTATATCGCTCTATAAGAAGAAGTCTAAATTAACATTTATAGGAACCTTATTTATACTGAAATACTTGCTTTATTAAGCTTACTGAGCTGAAAGAATGATTAATATTGCGAAACACCCACGTGGGTTGTTTGTTGTCGGAGCGAGCAAGGCAATGTGGCGATATTGCAATTCCCTTTGGCGCTCGGCGCCCTTCTGCTGTCAATATTGCATATTAACTTTTCGCTAAAGCTTACCAGACGTTTTCAAGGAAAGATTAGATACAATTGCAACATAATTTTTATAATTTCGTCTATGTATCCATAAAATCTATATATCCATCGTTAAGGATGCACGCCTCGCGATTCACAATGCAGTGCCTGTAGAAGTTCGGTAGTGAAATCTGGCTAATATGTCAAAAGATGCATGAAAGTAAATTGAATGCTGTGGAGATGCGATCACTTCATAAATTGTGCGGCGTAACATTGGCGAACCGAATACACAACGAAGTGACACGCATTATGACAAGTTTGAACGAAAGTGTCAGCATTAAGCTGCAGAAGGGCTCCGTTGGTTCGGTCACGTCTAATGAATGAGTAAGGAACGATTGACGAAGAATATGAGATTTGCATGTATGAAACGATTAATGAATGCAAGAAGCGAAAGACGTGTGCATGGATCGCGAAGCCTGGCGATCTGTCCTCTCTGACTACCTCGTCAGTTATTTAATTTAAATACCCAGCATCTGTCTACGTTAAAACCCTTCTGTTCTGTAGGGACATAAGAAATTTTCAGTCGTGGTGTCGCAGAGGAGATATTAGTATTCAAGTATTATTATTTATTTACAATTTGTTCCTTACATGTTAATCAACGGTTTCTGCTATTTGTAAATCTAATTTCAACCAAATGGTACAGGGATTACAGCGTGATTGAATAGCAAACATCTTCATAACTATTTTAGCAAATTATTTTTTAGCTTTCTTTGTCTAAATTATTAATGACGTCATTGTTTGATCATACAATCTTTATTTTTTTAATCGTTTATCTTCAACGTCTCACAACTTAATATTAGAGATACTTCAAGTCAATTTCCAAGACGTATCGTAAATTTTCACACTTAAATTATATCTGTTTATTTATCAACAACATTATAAAAGATATCGTAAAATGAATTATTTATGATGATAAAATATATCATCTCTCGGTTGTTTCAATAGGTAGTAGTCATATTTAACGGGTATCTAAACAGCATTGTTCAATTTGAAATAGGCGGCATCCGCTGAACATAATTGCTGTCGAGTCGAATGTCCAACTTGCTTCACAAATAAACCACAATCTCGCCTCGTCCGTTTCGAATTATTCCTCCCTATTTATTATGTCTATAAAATTTACGACGATTTATATACAGGGCACGTTTTCATTGTTATGTTACTGCTTAAGGTAAAGACCCAGGGTTTTGTCAACGAAAATGCCTGCACAAAAAAATCTTTCCACTTTATCCTGTTACAAAAGGCTAAGTATTGCTTAACTTTATTATGCAACAAAAGGCTAAGATTGAGCCCAACTGTGTTATTATACGAAAATAATGTTATATATTCTCTATTTCTACGATACTGAACTCCTAAGCGACTGTGTTGATTTGGCACCGAGACTGGTAGGTATGTTAAGTGGGAATGACTCATTAGGTAGTATCGCATGAGTACAGAGTAGGAATTTAATCACCAATAAAAAATCATCCACCGCGTCTATACGTCCGCAATAAACTTTAAAACCACTGTACAAATTATCATGCAAGTTTCACTAGTAGATAGAGTAATTCATGAGGAAAGTTTCGGTATGTAATTTACCAAGGTTTGATCAAAATTGGTTGAAATATGACGATAATTGTTCCATCCATAGGTATGTTGAAAAAAATCAATGTGACTGAGGGATTTCGTCGAAATCTTTACTTTAATCCTAAAATATCTTACAAAACAATGTACGAAAATATTATTTCTATTTAATAGATCTACAGAATAGTCCGAGACTACACATAGGTAAGTCTATCTTTGGATAATTCTATAATTATTCTAAGAATATTTTACTATCTCAGAACATACAATAATTGGTAGGTAGGTTGGTGGTGTTTACAATATAACCTGTGGATAATGGAAAATCTTTACCACGTGCTCTGATTCCCAGTTAGAACTTAAAATAAACTGTAACAGTATGAATTCTGTAGGTACATTGACTTTAAGTAAAATAATGATTTTCGGGTATTTAACATACAACACCACTTTACAAAGTTGACATGGTCAAAAGTTCGAACCAAAGTCACCAACAGTAGCAACTATTTTGAATAAGATTATATAGTAAAATGTTAGTATAGGTTGTGAATGGCGATGAGAAGATGTTATCCAGTTTGTACTGGCAGCCGACCGCAGGCTAAGGATGAAAATATAAATTAAACTGTCTGAGTATTTCAACGTGACAAAGTACAGTTTTATCTACGTATTTCGGACAGCCTGTTGTATAACAGGGCTATACAAATTGCAGATTTATGGAGTAGGACGAAAACAAACAATCCTACGATGTGGAGACTCGTCAGTTTTGGCAATGTTCCCAGACCTTATACATATTGCTTGCGCTAAATGGAACTAGGCTTTGGTTGAGATTTCTCTTGCCTATAAGGCATGTGCATATAAATAGAAGGCAATTCAGTATTACACTTCTACTGAACTCGCTTTAACCCTGACGGGGTAATCAGAAAGGACAGGGGGCCGAGTCTACTATTGACAAGCCGTAGAATAGAACCAGAATTGATGTTTTTAGGTGTCAAAATGTTAGTAGACTACGCCTTACGTGTTAGTAGAATTCTATCGGCCGACCGAAAGAAGACTTTTGGAGTACGATTGTAATAGTAGACTACGAAAACGTCAAAATTGTACTTTTGGCTATCTATTGTGCGACGATTTTGATTCTATTCTGACATGATTGCAATAGCAGACTCGGCCCCCAGATCACCATTCTTCGCGATCCATTCGCACTTATTTCGCTTACTGGAGAATCATTAATCGCATCATACATGCACGTCTGGGTATCCGAATACTTTTGAACTTTCTGTTTTTGAGCAATCTGCTCACGTGGTCTTATTGAAGTCACTGTTTTCATTATAGTGTATTCCAAGTTACTTTCAAATCCTACCTGGATTTGAAACTTGATGTTGACTTTTTTTGTTGGCTGTTTGGTTTCTGACTTTCGGTATTATTGATAGCAACTGTTGTCTGACTTCCCAATCTCGTAAAAGCGCCTGTTTCATTGACTCTTCCGTTAGTCAGCAGGTCCCTAGAATCACCATCAATCACCAGCATGCCTAGAAAGTGAGTTCGCCTCGGACCTAGAGATATTGGTGGAGGCCCTTACAACCTTAAAAATCCCGCAGATACTATATGTACCACGTCTACTGAAGTATCTATGTATTATAAGCATTAAAGTCGACAGTGTCAGTGTAATACCTCTGGTGTTGTGTCAGTCCAGAAGCTACGATGACTAAACTGTTTATGCTGTTGATTGATAGCACTTGGTGGAACTTGCTACACATTTTGAACAAAAACACTAGTACTTTTCCACTAAATTTACTTTTTAACCTGACCGGTTTTGCTTCACGGCCTTTTTAAAGGTTGACTACGATGACCACTTTCGATCAGGTGGATCGTATGCTTATCTGCCATCTCAGTAATATAAAAAAGAAATATATCCAAGTATGTTATTATCTGTGTTCATTGTGTTATTTCAAAGGCAAATCAAAACCAAGTTCGAGAAAATTTTAATTAGATTAAAATAGGTTTATTGAATTTAACTGCGAAAGTTCTAAGTAAAATTTACTTATTTATTCCACAGTAAGGTAAAGAAAGACGGCGGTAACTTTATATTTCTTATCTATTAGCGTTTGTAATTCAGATTTGTATAAGAGTAGTTACGGGAAAGTCTCAAAAAGTTTAAAACTAAACTGATCACAAACTTATCTATGCAGATAAATTAATTGAAGTGTTAGTTTGTAATTCCAAATTAACAGCCATTTACTAAATGCTTATAAAGGTACTTATATAAGAAAAAAATATACATTTTGTGTATAATCTTTGCAACCGTAGGACCGACTTTAACGGGACTGTTACTGGCAGATAGCTAATGTTAAAAGGAGTTATTTAGGATACATTTTATAGCCGTATTCTGAATCCATTTCGTTCATTAATTATATAAAAAAATGTACAAATTTTATAAATGAATATAAGTTGATCGCTTTTGGCCCCGCGTACTCAGTGTTCTGTCAACGATCACTGCGTTAAGCAAATGTCGCTATAGCTGGTCACGGATAGCTTACCACTTTCTGGTATTAACATTGGCGAGCGTTTCCGGGCTTCGGAAGGCATGTTAAGTCGTTGGTCCCGGTTGCCAATAACATGGCAGTCGTTAAGCGAAGTTGATTTTCGGGATATTTACCACACACACTTTCACGTTTAGTTACTCCGTAATCATAGTAAATACCCTGAAAATCAATATTTTACTTATTTCAACAGCAGAAAACCTGCGCCTGTATAATTCAACACGGCAATAGGCTCACCACCTATTATGTGGCACAGGAATACACATGAAGAAAAGTGGACCTATAATATGCCTCTGCCACCCCTTTAGGGATAAGGCGTGGTTGATAAACAAACATAAACTAGAAGTATTTCTTATATTTTCACATTTACATGCATTATAAGTCATCCGCTTGTTAGCCCTATAATTTTACTTGTACCTACATTGTAAAATATGTTGCAGTACCTATTTATTTTTCTGTACTTGTGCTTAGTAAAATAGATATTTTTTCTAATATCTCGTAGACAGTTTTGAATGTCAAGGTTGTGAGATTACTCAAATAAAGCTTCGTATTTTGATATAAAGTTTATTACAGACTACCATAATTATGAACGTCTTAATTAAATGTGAAACGTTTCTGTTAACTTTTCAAAAATATTTTTATTTTCATTTATCACAATGAATAACTAGAGAGTAATATTTTCCATTTAATTTATCAAAATTAATAGTATTTAATAGTGTATTGTATATTTTCACCATTGCAGAGAAAGGTTGAGTGTAACAAACTCAACTTTTCACAGGAATTGCGAACATATCAGCGAATATCGCTGAAAGTCATTTACAATTCGGTTTCTATTAACTTCCTCGCTAAAGCTCAAATTAATTACCTAGTTATCATGGAACATTTTCGCCTTTCTATGACGATCTTTCATATAAAGAAATATCAGCTTATTACAAACTAAACGGTTGTTCTAATTTCGGGATAGCCCGAAATTCACACGTGAGTTTGCAAAAATGAACAACGCTCATGATAGTTATTATTCTAAAATATCAGCTTATACTATTTTACATACTTTTATATTTCTAACGATCATATATTAAAGGTACATAGAAAATATTCAAACTCCAAAACAAACATTTGCGGATCTCTACTTATTTTTTTCATTGTATCTAATTGTCTTGTTCTATTTATGAAGCAAGTTGTGAACAAGTAATCGGATAAATACCTAAAAGTTTCAATTTACTGGCAGTCTGGAAATTAAAAGAGAAGTTACTAGAAAGAAAATACGAAGTGAGGGTGGAATTTTACCGGATGGCTGCCGGAAGAGGTTGCCGCAATCGAGGAGAAAAGTAGCTCGCTCCGGGACGCTTTGACCGGTCATTCGTGGTGCAGCCTTTACAGATTTTATGTTCAAAAAAATATATTTTTTGGCGTGTTTTACATTTATGTGGGTAAGGTTTTTTAAATGTTAAATTCGCATTGAATTTTATTATTGTCAAAAGGAACGCAGCAGAATTTGGTATCTACAAATGAAATATGTTTTATATATTATTTTTTATCTCTGATGTTAGATTCCGCCTGAACAACTGGGTAGGTATCTAAAACATCAAATATTTAGAACAAAATAAAATGGAGTATGGTTGAATCTAAACATTGTTAGAACAAAATGAAATGGTTTTTGTTTTGGAATGATTTCAATTACAACAAAAATATATCCGGCGTCGCAATACGTTGGGTTTTAGGGCGTTATAGATGTGTTATTGTTAAAACAATCTCGACATTCAATGGTAGTTACCTATAGAATCGTAATGAGATTCTATTTTCAGTCAAAATCGATAATATGAAGTTTGTTATGATTCCTTGTCAAATTGTTTGTTACGCGTTACCTATATTCTCACCTCTCACCATTTCTTTAGGGAAGAAAGAGACAGTAATAATATTACTGAGACAGTAATAATATTATTATAAAGAGATAGTAATATTTTTATTATTCTTAAACCTTTTAAATTTTATTTTGTTTTAGATCCTGAGATAAAATCAAACGAAATATATGTAATATATATGACCCCCACAGCTTCTCCCGTGGAATATTTCGGCCTCCCGTCGCACCTATTTAATCCCGTCGCTTATAAATTCTACAATGATGCATAAAAAGTTGCCCGATTTGTCGACATTTATGACTACTGCTCTGCTCCCCAGTGTAGTAGCGTAATGATATATAGCCTTTCTCGATAAATGGGCTATCTAACACAAAAAAAAAATTTTTCAAATCTGACTTGTAGTTCCTGAGATTAGCGCGTTCAACCAAACAAACAAACAAACTCTTCAGCTTTATAATATTAGTATAGATTGTAAGTAGTATGGGCGATCTTGGGTTAATGTGTATAACTCGGAGGTATGGACTAACCCCGAGTTAAATCATTAATTTGTCTCGCATCACCCCGAGTTAAGGGAATACCTAGGGTTAAATCGCTAAAATTTTAACTCACCGATTTCTGAGGGTTAATTTGTCAAACGTTGGGTTAGCAGATGACAGACAATGCAGTGGCACGTAACACATGCGTGACACGGACTCCTCAAAGTGATACGCCGCGCAAACATAATACGATAAAAATAAAATGCACTCGGCTGTCATGTACATTCATTCGTGTAAGAAAAAAGACGTGTGGCACTCGGAGACTGCCGCGGTATGGCTATTGCATAGCATACCTTTGTTTTTCTTTGATATTAATACAAATTACACAAAAAAAACATTAAATAAAACATTAAAAAAAACACACTCAAAAAGTTTTTTACTTAATTCCGAGTTAACTATCTCTATAATTAATTATTTGACCCCAGCATTCATGCAAGTGGGCCTTAGACTCATATTGTTGTAATAAGTCAGGTACATGTAAATTTTATTATTTATGACTATTTAATATTTTTAGGATTTCATATCACTTTCTTATCCGCCTGTACGCCTCGAAGTCTGTCGATCTGTCGGTCCGTGCGTCATTATCAATTTTCTCAGGAACGGGTGGTCCTACCTAAATGAAATTTATATCAGATACTGAAATTTATAGTCCCTATTAAATGTATAAAAATCAAGATACTGAGTCAACGTGGTAAAAAGATATAGGCAAATTTAGAAGTTTACGAAAATTTGTAAGTACCAAAATTTTCCTTTATTATCTACATTATTTTCTATTTTACGGGTTTTCCCTTTATTTGTGTTATAAGAGCTTGCTTCCAATCAAAATTGACAATTCTAGATCAATTGGAAAAACCGTATAGGATTTGGGTAGAAAACCTATATGGTACCTACTTCGACATTTTGGCAAAAAGGAAGGTCTTACAGCACAAATAACGAGAAAATTTCAAACAGTAAAAAAAGTAAAAAATTAAAGGGTGTCACACATTGTACATAGTAAAAACCTATTAATACAGACCTCTTAGTTGTATGGGCGCTCATAGAATTTGGAGGTCTGGCTTAATTGGCAATTACCTCAAATAGGTAAGTACTCATTTTTTACGGAACCCTCGGCGCACGAGTTCGACCGTTTTTTTTATATTCACGACTGCTTCGGTAAGTGGTAGGTAGGTAGACGACTGTCGCGCTGAGATCTCAGGTTTGATACCCGGGTAGGGCCAAATATTAATTTGATCTTTAAATGTTTATTTCGTATATTGAGGGTTTGCTACGTAGGTATAATCTGTATTAATTTAAAATATAAGAAGTATGTTTATCAGTTGTCTAGCTCCTATACTACAGGCTTGGGTATATTAGCATACTTAAGTCTAAACCGCGCTGTTTAAAAAAATGACCGTCAACATAGCACAAATGCAACGACGCCGTTTCTATTAACAAAGCAAGATCTAGAATATCCTAACGATCAAGGTTCGGATTCAGTTGTTGACGGATTTGAAGGCAGGAGGCGCTGGCTCGTGCGGATTCCAATCTAGCATCAAACGGGACGAGACGCGGTGCCTCACCCCGAGCCGGCCCCACCTGCCCACCCACTTTCCTGGCTCCGTCGGTTCATTATGCAGCCGCCCACGCCGCGCGCCAATCACATACCATCGCGGCGATATTGCCATCGCACTAGGGATTTCCACTATGTTTGTCGATTAAACAGGGCATTTAGGTCATTTTATCAATATAAGTTTTAAAAAGTCATACATGAATGCACTACGAGTCGTATCTTACACGCTGCGACATAAAGTTAACGTGTCTAGTTTATGCTTTATATTTTAAATTTATGTAATCAATCAATCGTCCAATAACTAAATTCAAAACCATTGACTTCAAAATATTTTAATTATTGTAAAACACATACTGTTTTGAAATCTCATATAAGAAATGTATTATATGCAAACCAATTTTACAATTATCCTATACAATGTACAAATTTAGTTATAAATTAATTCAAAAATTGCTTAAAAACCATGGTACAGGCTATAATTGTGAATATCAGAATAATTTTTTACACCAGTATTATTACTCATAAGCACAGTCACTGACTGCAACAAGTATAAAGTCTTAGCGTGCACTGCTAGAGCTGGACCAAAAGTATTCCATGTTATCGATAAACATACATTCTAATGAAAGATGAATAATGTGCTGTCATTACTAACTATTTAATAAAGATAGTACACACATGGATTTCTGGAATAAATATTCCTGTGATAATAGAATTTATCTGGGTAGAGTTAAGAATTCTCGAAGCCGCGAATGTGCAGTTCTTTAATTTTTAGTATTGACTATTCAAATCGATTAACTAAGAGCTGAGCTGCCTGTAAATCTATTAATAATATTTTTGTATTTACAAGTGAACTTTTGGCATATCTCAAGTCTGGTAAGTCACCGTTGTGAGAAGGAATAGTATGGTCTGGTTATTTATATCTGCGTTTGTGTAAGCAGCTTCCTGCGTGTGCAAAAAAACTTTATTTTTGTACGCTAGTCGAGCGTTCAAAGTTTCTGCAGTTCAATTGAACTGAAATTCTGAGTTACACTTAAACATTCATTAGGCGTAACTGTCATGTTACTGGCGACCGGGACCAACTGCTTATTATGCCTTTCGAAGCATTGAAACGCTCGTAACTGGAAATGCCACAAAGTAGTCGCCTATTCGAGGACCAGCCATACCGAAAGTGGTTTAACGCAGTTATCATTTACAGAACACTGAATCAGCGGGGCTACGAGCGCTTGGTTGGTTTCTTGGTTTACATTATAAAAATGATTAAAAATATTTATCGATATAAACGTGTTGTGTCGCAGCAGTATCGATATTACCTGTTCCCAACGTAAAGAATAATCCGGGTTAGTCGTCATTGTATGTTGCACGGACGACAGCAAGCCTCATGGCTTGTTTAACGTCTTTGGTACGGTGGGCCGAGTCAGCTGTAGCTTAGTATTTTTTATTGCACCAAACAGGCAAGGCGGTGAATTTATATGCAGCCGCTGAGACCCTGTGCGAGCCGTGGCGGCGTATCTGATAAGTTATTTCCGTTACTTTAAGACGACAAGTCATGCCGGATGCAATAACGTAGTAATGATACTTGTGCCTTCTATGAAATGGAAAAGGAATTCTTGATACTTGTTACACTAGTAGAATTTTGAATGTGTGTATAGAATGTTTCATATTTATTGCATAACCTTAGTTATTGTGTAATATTATCTTATAATGAGTATCATCAGTTTTCGATTCTACTTCCGAGAAGTGCAATTAAAAATTATATTTAGATGCCACCAAAATAACATTTGTTTTCTTTAGTGACTTTTATGATGTTACTTTCTGCTACGGAACCCTTCATGGGCGAGTCCAACACACTCGCCGCTTTTTATTGGCTACTAGGAACAGTTATGATTTGATATTTTTCGTCATTGTTAATTTAGAGCGACTGCCGCCTGCGAGGAACTGGTGAGAATGACTTGGGACCCGAAGATACCGTAGGGCCACAGTATACCGGTATACCACAAATACTATCCACCATCAGGGTATGTATTCTTCATTGGAAATGTAAAGTCTTTGTATTGTAGATGGTATCAAAATTTAGGAAATCCAAATAGTTCAAGAAAAAAAAAAGTAGTAATTAAATGTGAAATCAGTTTCAGAGGCGATTTCTCGTCAGTAACTCTATTTGCCTGTTATGAAAGTAAATAATAGGGTTTACAAATTTTCAAGTTAAGCAAAAACTTCTACCATGGAATGTTTTGGATGAAATTGTTTTCATTCATTCTCTTCATTCAGATTCTCTGAATATGGCTATAGCTGCTATTAATAAATTTCACTATCGTGGAAAAATACTAGACGAAAATATATCTTAATGTTATTCACCTATCTTTCCCTGTCATATCGAAGATGATACTGAATATGAAGACGTGACTTGTCTCAAAATAAGTATAATAGTGGAAGAATCTAAGGAAAAAATGTTGTATAGTAGTAAAAAAGTCCCACGGAGAGTCATTCATGTAACTAGAATGAGATAGAAAATAACAGTTCTCGGATCTTTATTGTCACCTATTGGGGCTATTGGTCATTATAAAGGCTATATCGGCGCCGGCGACACGGGGCGGGATTGGAACCTCACATTAACGCCGATCGTTAGGGTTGTCACTAACTTAATGAATACTAATAAAATGATGCTCATTGTTTTTGACTAAAAGCATTTTAGTGTAGATAACAATACTATGGAAGTAATATTTTGGTTAAGCCGTCTTTAAGTGTTTGGGTGTGATTTTGTATCATTAAAAATGTTGGTATATAATTGTTGTTTCATATTGTAACTTTTTAAATATCAATACTTTCATCAATAGATTAAAGAATCGCTACGCTGAGCTCGAATCTATGATCGAAAAATGTATCATTCTCTTGGAGACCACTATTTTAAGATCTAATCATAATCATGTGTTAATTTTTACATGAAATTGCATGCATGTCATAATCACACTTCAACTTCATTTTTTAATTTTGTTTCGTCATAACATTATTCTTCTCGTATCAGTATGTAGTACTTGCCAGTAGTGGTACTACTACTTACTTATAATATTAGTTTTGAAACGTAGTCTATATATAAAATATAATATACTAGTTGACACCCGTGGCTCCGCTTTTCCCGTTTCTGTGTCCCACAGGAATTTGTTCCCGGGATAAAAAGCAGCCTATATGTTATTTTGACGTGGTAGCTATATTATTGTAAAGTTTCATACAATTTTATAGTAGTTTTTAGCGTGAAAGAGTAACAAACTTAAATCCAAACATTCTTACAAACTTTCACGTTTACAAACGTCATAATATTACTACCTAGGATATACAGCCACAATATGACAGAATTATGTTAGTATGTACTGTCCGGGTCACAGAAAGTAACATTACCCCGGTAACATTGTTTACGTTGAACGTTTTATGCCGCGGCACGGCACGTTACCCGTCAAACTGCCGAACATTGGTGCGACACAACACGCGGGTTGAATTCAAAGTATGGGGACACGTCACCATCGACCCTTTACTGTACTTGTGTACGAATCTCATCCAAGAATGATAGGGTTAAAAGTCGTAGGGACTCAAAGGTTTGTATATTTCAGAAAACATAAGCTTTATTTAATTACTATTTGTGCCGGCGAACTGCTGCTACTGCCTCAGTCCCGACACGTCTCAGTTTAACATGGCTTTTCAGTTCTATTTTAAAATTATTTTCTCTCCATAAGAAGTTTTTAAGTGAGCGTTGAGTTTTGAGCTTAGCAACACATTTGGCTTTTCAGATTTATTTAGTAGAAATGTAGAAGCTTCTACATACTTTGAAATAATACTTACACTAACCGATAGAAATCGGTTGCCTAAATACTACTAGAGTGACACTTGCAAACGCTTTGTGGCAGTGGTCCTTCAAACCGGATCGTTTACAGTAATCAATAAAAAAAACTAAAGAGGAATCTTTTTAATCTGATTGTTAAGTCCCTACATGCATTTTGTAAAATAGTTAAGTAGTTTATGAAATAGTTTTTTTAATATAATGAAGCGCTAGTAGCCTCGCTATCTCAGTGTTCTGTAAATAGTCACTGCGTTAAGTAACTTTCGCTATGGCTGGTCAAGTATAAGTGACAGCTTTGGATCATTTCCATTTTTGAGTGCTTCCGTGCTTCGGAAGGCACGTTAAGACGTTGATCCCGATTGTCAGTAACATGGCAGTCGTTAAGCCAAGTTGAAGTCTTTATGAGCATCTTGAAACAGCAGGTCGCCACAATCTGCGCTTGCTCATATCAACACGGCAATAGGCTCACCACACAAATATGCCTCTGCCACCCCTTCGGGCGCAAGGCGTGATTTGTACATTTATTAATAAAGATTCTAGTTAATTATAAACGAACGAAAAATCTATTGTAATTGAGACGAAATCATGACCCATAAAAAAATGGTTAATTTCGATGATTATTTATGTTACTATTTCTCTAACGTTTATTTTTATAAGTTTAACGAAAAGAAAAACAAGACTGTCTAAAAGACGTTCTAATATCTGGTTTAGTTAGGTAATTAGTATAGTAAAAAGTATCGGACCCATCCATTTCCTATAAGTACATTCTCCTGCCATCCCGTGTCGTTTGGGATATATAAAGGCCGGACATGGAAGCAACCCTAACCGCACCAGACATTCCAACACAATTTCCCTTTTAACTCGAACTCAACGGCCAGTATTTATCAATAGAATGATCTCACGATCCAGGCTCACACAAGTAGTTTATTTATTTAGCATATTCTTTCGACAGGTAAGCGTCAGGCCCTCGTTTATTTTTGAATTGTTTTGTACAAATACATAAATCGTTTTAGAATTTCCGTTCAACTTTTTAAATTGTTTTTTTTTTGTGTTCAACTTTACTTGATTTATTAAATAACTAGTGTTTAAAAAAAAATATTTTCTAGGAATACTGAAATATGTGCCTTAATTTGAATATCAATATTGGAATATTGTGATTCAAATAAGGCCACAAAGTAACTTTTATGAAACTCGTAAGCTACGTTTACGTTTAGTGTTATGATTTGCGACAGATATGGTTGAGTCAGCGAAAAAATACAGTCAATAAAAAGTCACAGCCTCTCTTTTTTCATAAGGCTTGATATTCAGACGGGCAAAGAGCTGCAAGCAGTATAATATTATACAATATACATATCGAAGTGAAAGTTCTTTTTTGCAGAATTTACGTAAATGAAAGTTGCATAATTATGTCACGGCACACATTATCGAGAGTGATTATCGTCACCTATGGGCGTTTGCAACATTAGACATTAACACTGCCGACCCTATTACCGTGTTGAAATGGACTTAGGAATGTTATGGAACTTTTTTTAATCGCCCCTAAGGTCTTCAAACTCGGCTTAACCACTACGTACCACGTTACTCTTATTTTAAACGATATCAAGGATTTAACAAGCCTTACGAAGCAATAAACTAACGAACTTTGAATAAAAATTTGTGTGATCCACTAATGTTTGTTTCGGAGTTTGGGTGTTTCATATGTATAATATGTATGCATTGAGAAGATTTAATATATAGGTAAGTATGTTTATCAGTCGTCTAGATCCCATAACACAAGCTAATATTAGTTTATTTTGGGCTAGACGGCGGTGTGTAAAAAAGAAATGACCCACAATATTTTATTATCTTCACGCTGTATCCCTCTCAGAGAACAGATTGCCAGGCTTCTCGACCCATGCATACTTCTTTCGCTTCTTGCAAATTCATTAATCGCTTGATACATGCACGTCTGGGTATTCGAGTACTTTTGACTTTTCCGTTTTTGAGCAATCTGCTCACGTGATCAGAAGCAATGAAATAAATGGTCATGAATAAGAATATCACAAATGGTTACTCGTCAAATCCAACAGTAGCGTAAAATGCTTTACGTATAGATAGTTTAAAGAACATTGAGAAAGTGGACATAGACACATAGGCATATTGTCACGCCTTTATCCCCGAAGGGGAAGGCAGAGGCATACTATACGACCACATTTCACCGTATGCACATTTACGTCCAACGTACCTAACAGGTAGTGAGCCCATTGCCGAAGAAAGTGGAGCGCTTCAGAAATGTAAAATATTTAGAATGATTTAGGTAGTTCACTTTTTCGGTAGATTAGGTATTATACTTTAAAAATTATCAAATATCTATCAACGTATAGAAGTGCTCAACTTAGTGTACCTACCAACTCCTACGCCTTTCGAATGAGTGAACAATCACCAAACTCTGTACACACCTACACACCAACGCAATCGCTGTTCGAGATTCGAGCCTTTCTGTGTAAGGCACATCCTGCCTTAACGTTTACATATTGATATATGTTTGTGTGTGTCTCATATAGAAACTAGAACTATACAGACTCATCCCCAGACACGTATTAACCTGTCGATTCAACCTTGTTCCTTTGTCATCGTGGTTTATCGTAATGTAAACGAGCTTTTGTGGCGACACCAGTGAGTCACAGTACCTATACGCAAATGGTATGTTAAAAATGACTAGAACTAACATTTACCACAACTGATGTAGCGGAAGTATTCGTATTTAGTTTAGATAACGTAATGTATGTCAACCGATAGTACTTCTGTGTCTACCATGTAGGTACTTAAACTTTTATGATCCTAAATGCTAAGTACAGATAGTAAAGAGTCAACTGTGTGTGACCGAAAGTGGTTGACAATGAATGTGATTTTTACAAGTTCATTCAACTAACTTTTTAATATGTAGGTATAGCCTATACATGTACAAAAGTACTATAATAATGTATACGTACATACAATGTACCTATACATTATTATTGCTTTATTTATTGTACATTGTTTCAAAACTGTAATTACTGGTGATTAGAAAAGAGTGGTTGTTTCGGACTAATCTCACCCGCATTCTTATTACTGTGACTCCTGTAAACCAGTATACCAGCATTGACTAAGACCACAAAAGTTACACTCATTTCGATCTCTGGGAAGTTCTAGGAGAAGTTAGAATGTTTTGGAACCCGCATCAAAATTAATAATATAATTTAAGAGTGTTGGAAATAAACGTAACTCTTTCCTCCTCTGAAAGTGGGGGATCTGGAAGGCAACTAGGTGTACATGCTATAGGAAAGGTGAAGCACCACAGTCATAATATATTACAAATCCTATGTAAGTTATTTTAATTCTAATATGGCAGAAACGTCTAAAAGTCTGAATTAGATATCCGTGTTGGATAAAAGCCCCTGTAAAAAAAATAATAAAAAAAGTAATTTCAGTGTGATTTTCAATTTTTATTTAAACATTGATCTATGTTATATTTTCAATAGTTAACGAACCAATCAACGGCTTTATAGATATAGGGAATTTTATTACAAATTCTGTGCTACGCTGGGTAACATCGTTAAACTTCATTGAATAAAAGAAAATCATGAATTGAATTTGTGATTGATTTTAATACCTACCTACTTTTTATAAACTTCTAGTAGACAGTAGGTAAAAAAGGAAATTATATATCTATCCTAATATCACCTAACTTTATAATGCTGAAGAGCTTGTTTGTTTGGTTTGTTGAACGCGCTAATCTCGGTAACAACTGGACGGATTTGATAAATTCTATTTGTGTTGGATAGCCCATTTATCGAGGAAGGCCAGGAAGAAGGAAATGTCGACAAATCGGGCAAATTTTTATGCATTATTGTAGAATTTATAAGCGATGGGATTAAATAGGTGCGACGGGAGTTAGAAGTTTGTCACGGGCGAAGCCGTTGGGGACATCTAGTTTAATATATAAAAGTTCATTCACACAACACATAGTCACATATAATTGTAATACATTTTGTAATTTACAAGCTGTTTTTAAATATAACGCTAAGTGGCAAAAAGAGTCGGGCACCTTGGGTCGTCCTTCACCAGAGTACCCGGTTCTTCGAACCAGGTATAAAGAAGACTATGCGGTTTCGTCGATAGCTCGCGGCCACGTGAGGTCCGTAATGATTACAAACGTTGAAAAAGTGACAGAATAGATTTTGATTTTGATGAATAGATTTTAGTTAGTTTTAGTAGACAGAGTTTCTGAAAATCAGATGCTTTTGATGAATTCCATAGACTAACTATTAATATATTTATTTATTATCTAATCTGAACCCGTATTTTTGAAGCTACTGCTGCCGTTTATGGCCAACCACGAGGTATAAAAATACAATGAATTTTCTAACAGAAACATTTTTCTCACGCTACTTAACATTTGCGTGACCCGTGATTTAACTTTGAAGCTCTTGTACAGTCAGACACGTGTTTCCAGAACTCCTCTGGCCTAGTTTAGTGAAATATTTGAAATCACGTTCAATGCGCCTGACCTAAGATGCCTGAGGTATCATGTCGAACTAGCAGAGTATCATTTACGCTTCGAAACTTGTGCCGCAAGCCAATTTATGAGATAGCTACTAGCCGTTCACCGCAAGCTACGTGTAAACTTGCTGACTCGTAACGAATACCAATTATGCTTTAATTTGATTGACCTATTGCTGGAACAACGAATTTTCTGAGTTGATTTAACGCATTAACATTTAAATCGTGGCACCGAAAAAGTGGTCACCTGTTAAAGCCACAGACAGTGCCAAATGTTGCGGATTTAATTTGAATATCGAATTAGGACGTAGTTTATATTCGTGTTTTTATAATTAACTAAGTTATAAAATAGTTTTACAATAGGTTTGTTTTTAGTGCTTTGGTACCGGTTTGTGTCTCTATTATAAAATTACTTGTAGCCTCAACATAGCCTCATAGCCCGTCTAGCTCAGCGTTCTAAGCACTGCGTTAAGCATCTTACGCAACGGTCGGTCCTATGATGATTAATCGTTCGATTATTTAAAATTGCTACAACTGTCATTGTTCTCGCATCTGGCAACCGTTAACGGTAACTTGTCAAAAGTTAGATAATTGCCGAAACTTTATTGATGCGTGTATTCACGACCTTAAACTATGAGAACTACTGCTGGTATGTATGGTATGACGAAGGTATTAGGTACTTAATAATGTGACAGTATTATAGAAATTTCCACAGGTTTTGACCGTAACATTCCCATCCTTGTCATTCTCTCCCGCATTCTTTATGTCTCGCGATGGTGGCAATATGCGAAAAGGTTTCTGTGTATTGTTTAAAATGCTATGATAATTAGGCCAAGGGTTAATTAGGAAAAACTAGGTCATAAAAAACTGGGACGTTCAGTAGCTATATACATATACATTATAGTCATAAATTTTGACACGAAAATAGGTATAAGTTTTACTATAAAAGAGGTAACACTAAAATAAGATTTTAGCTTTATGCATCTGGACGAAAATATGTATGTGTACTTGAATACACAGGTAAGAAGTGAAAATTCATTACGACATTTTTTTTACAGCTATAAAATTTCTCTTATTCGTCAATACACGCAAGTTTTACTTACGTTAGAGAAGTTTCACTTCAAAACAACATGATGCGTAACCAAAAATAACGTGACTATTTATTGTACAGCTATAAAATTTCTCTCAACGTCGATAACTAACTATCTTCACGCTGTATCCCTAACGTCAGAGAGGTAAGATCGCCAGACTTCGCGATCCATGAATACTTCTTTCGCTTCTTTAAGATACATCAATCGCTGGGTTGACTTTTTCGTTTTTGAGCAATCTGCTTACGTGGTCTTCATATGTAAAGAAAAGAAAATACAATGATAAAGAAGATACACTTAAAAAAGGTCTAATAGGTAACAAAATAACCTAATGTCTTCACGCTGTATCCCTGATGGGATAGTCTGAGAGGGCACATCGCCAAGCTTCGCGATCCATTTATACTTTTTTCACTTCCTGCAGATTTATTTATCACTAGTTAACCTCCAAGGCACCGCCGTGACATATTTCGAACTCACGTCGCACCTATTTAATCCCGTCGCTTATAAATTCTACAACAATACATAAAAAAATGCCCGATTTGTCGACATTTATGTTTACTGCTCCGCTGTCAAGAGTAGTAGCTTGATGATACCTATATTCTTCTTCGATAAATGGGCTATCCAACACAAAAGGAATATGACTAGTAATTCCTGATGTTAGAGCGCTCATCCAAACAAATAAAGTCTTCATGTATTGGTAAATAGATTCATACATGCAAATCAATCAAATCAAATCAATATCACGTCTAGGTATACGCTTACTGTTGATCGTTCCCTTTCGTTTCCGCTGCTTTTCAATTTTTTTTAATTTTTAAGTTATTGCATAGTTTTTATCGCGGGCTTTGTGAATGGGCTTTAATCAAGAAATTCCGTAAGGAAAAAAACCTAAGACGAAGGTCGAGACGAGGTCACACGAAGTTCACCGAGCACGGCCGAGCGTTGGCTTAACGTGTATGTACATATATTATATGGTACGAATGTGCGAAGCTCGCACTGATCTAGACGTGATGATAGTGAGTGTGAGTGTGAGGGTGAGGATGAGGGTGACTGTGAGAGTGAGGGTGGGATGAGGGTGAGAGTGAGGGGTGAGGGTGAGGGAGAGGGTGTTTTGTTTTTTTTTTGTTTTTTTTGTGCTTGAATCAATATCTAAGAAAAACAAAGGTATGCAATAGCTTTACCGCGGCAGTCTCCGAGTGACACACGTCTTTTTTTTTTTAATAATGAACCTTCTATTTACATACCTATTCTATTCAAATACGTAATTTCCCAGAGGTACACATTGTTTGAAATAAGCGACATAGCGCTGGACAGGTTGGCTGGCGGGTCGGGGTCGGCGTCGACAGCGGGACACTTGCGGCCCGCTTGGAGTTCACTTACGTGAAATTTTGTGAACTGTCCTACACTTACCACGCGTGAACTATTTGTTGAAATATGCTCATTGCCGTTCCAAATAGTACGTGTTTTGTAAAGCTTGAAATGTCGTGCGATAGTAAAATAAACAAATACCTAGGTTTCTCTTCAACAATAGAATGGAATTAAATAATGTGAAGCAGAAACTTAAAATATGCCACCGGTATTTTGTGTTAATTTTAATTGTAATGGAAAATATTTCCTCTATTAACTCAAATAAACTAAATGTTTTCTAAAATTACCGGCGACTCATTCATCTCACAACGCCCAGAGTAAATCCTCAGACCTTAAAACTTAAAATTTTTAGGGCATGTTACCCTAGTAATGAAGACATTCACTAAGAAAGTATTTTGCACAGGTGAAAACCCTGTGGGGTAAAATAGGGGTCTAAGTTTGTGGAACTACGTCACGTAGGCACAGGAGAAACTGGGGGCTACAGAGTTTATATAAACTCAAAACTAATATTGTTATTACTTTCAACAACATTTTTTTTAATTTTTGTAAAGGTCTGCCGGTTACGTGGGCAAAAATGCATTCGGTGAAATGTAGGCGTATAGTATGTCTCTGCCTACCCCTTCGGGGATAAAGACGTGACAATTTGTATAAAAAGTCTAATGCCGTGTTTGTCAGTCCGAGAATTCAATCTATACTAATATACTAATATTATATAATACTGTAGAGTTTGTTTGATTGGTGGAACACGCTATTCTCAGGAACTACAAGTCGGATTTGAAAAAATATTTTTGTGTTGTTGGATAGCCCATTTATAAAGAAAGGCTATAGGCTAACTAACATCACTGAAGAGCGAAGCAGTAATCATAAATGTCGACAAATCGTCAATTTTTTGTGTATTATTGTAGAATTTATAAGCGACGGGAATAAAATAATAGTTCGAAATATGTCACGGGCGAAAATGGGGAGGTCAGCTAGTAAACTTATAAAGTACACCACCATTATAATCTCACCCGGGTAAAGCCACAGGCGTCTGTTAGTACTGAATAATTGTTACATTATTGACCTCCCCAACCCGTAGTCCGGCCGGGCTAAATCCGCATAACATCAGCTGCAAAGTCCCAATGTAACTTTCACCCCATTCTAAAAATTAAGCGTAGAATATTTATGACGTTGATATTTGCTGTTATAATTACTTCACGTAAACCTACATACATTCAAAGTTTCAGAAGTAAACACTAAATTAGCAACATCATACCGACCAGTTTACAAAGTAAGTTACATAAATATAGGTAACTAGTGAAGCCCCACGGTTTTGCCAGTGATATTCTTCAAACTCCCGTGGCACCTATATTTTATCCTTTTTTTAAACGTGTTGAATTCATAATGGATGCTATGCCGGACTCTTACCGACTAAAACCACACGGTGTCCTTCCATTTGTCTATGGCCAGGAGTCCCGGGTAAGCCCTTCGGGAGGATAGACCCAGCAGACCTATATTTTATCCTGTCGTTTATTAAACTCACAATAATGTACGAAAATTTGCCTTATTTTGTTGACATGTTTGGTTACTTCTCCGCTCTCCTGGGTAGTACCGTGTGTGATGATATATAGCAATAGACTTCGTCGAAAAAAAAAAAAATTAAATTGTAATCATTACTGCCTGAGATTTCACTAAACAAACTCTTCAGCTTAAATAATATTAGTATTGATATCGTGCCTACAACGAGACTCAGGTAGGTAATTCTTTTAAATTATGAATGAAATAATTCCCTTGCAAATTTTAAGTTCCATAGAATAACATCGAACAAAAAGCAGGAAGCGAATGTGGGATTATAAATACGTGACGTGATGTGAAGGATGTTGGTTTTGTCCCCCTGGTTGGGTGTGTGCCGCGCCGCCTTTGTTCACAATGCGAACGGCAAACAGTCGTGTCGTATTTGGTAACTGGGAAAGCAAGAATACTTCGCTATCTGGCCTCACCTTTATGTTGAGATTTCATAAATACATTTATTTTTGTACCAAAATGAGTTCCTTCGTAGAACGCGAATTACGGAGATTGTATTTGCAAGAATGATTTAAACGTCATTTTACCTCTACATTCGAAGTAGGTAAAGGCAAATGTTGTGTGATAATAAGAAATACCTCAGTAAATTGAGATCATAATTATAGTGTTAAGAGTAAAATGAGCGCTAAAAAGAAACTCCATCTTTTATATATCTTTACTCAACACTTAAAAACATTATTTTAAAATACTTAATTTTAAGATAAGTGTTTATTCTGGCCTTCGCAATGTGCATAGTAAGTGGTTAATGACAACACTATTACTGATTATGGCATATTGATTGTTGTAATCTTCATTGTGAATCACGGCTAACTCCCGCTTACATATTTATGTCTATTGTTTGCTTTTATTAATTTGGTATGTAGCTATGTAACGGAATCCTTTAACGTGATGTTCAACCCTCTTAAATTGACGGATTCTTTTGTAACTTTGCTCAATTATGAATTATCGATGCCAATGCAACTTTTTTGGATTTTATAAAACAATAGTTACAAAGGAACCAAATAAAACTTCAGGTAAAAATATTTACATAAATTTAATTTAACGATGAACGAGATTCGCAAAAATGAAAGGAATGTAAAGTAAAAAAGTAATTAAGATTGAGAAATTTTCATAATGATGCTACCAATTTGTGCCAAACTAAAGAAAAAAGAATAAATATGATTTACTGCAAACACAGCTAACAGACAGGTACAAAATAATCTCTATTTTTATTATTGATTATTTTGTATTATTTAAATATGTTTATTATTGACACCACGCAACAAAAATGCCTCATGAAAAATAATGTTTACTTATGCCTGTCTCTATAGTGTCTGAAACTGTGTGTTCTTATGCTGAAATTATAAGAGTTTAACTCTTATATTTTTCTTTTATTTAATTTCGTTACGAATTTAAGGTATTTAATTCTAGAATTTATAAATTAAAAATTAATATTTTTTTAGCGCTCGTGGCCCCGCGGTCTCAGTGTTCTGTAAACGATCACTGAGTTACGCAACTTTCACTATGGCTGATCCTCGGATGGGTGACCACTTTGTGGTATTTACATTTGCGAGCGTTTCCGTGCTTCGGAAGGCACGTTAAGCCGTTGGTCCCGGTTGCCAGTAAAATGGCAGTCGTTAAGCCTGGTTGAAGGCCTTATGGGCGGCTTGAAAATTTCAACAGCAGGTAGCCACACCTGCGTCTGTCTATTTCAGCACGGCAATGGGCTCACCACCTATTACGTGGGACAGGAATCCACACGGTGAAAAGTGGGCATATAATATGCCTCTGCCACCCCCCTTCGGGGATAAGGCGTGACGGATATATATTTTTTTTTTTTCATACCATATTTATTGAAACAAAGTTAACGGTGCTTTATCCGAATTAGTAAAACGACAGATCATCGTAAAAGAAGCACGCCTCGCGATTCATAACGCAGTGCTAGTGCCAACGTTGCTTTACGGTAGCGAAACCGTTTAAAGGTTACTTTATTCTTAGTTTGTATCAAAAATTTCCGTGACAATTTCTTAATTTATAGTATTATCATAAGATTATTATCATCAGATTATAAAAAATTATACATATAAAGATCAGAAGTCGTGATCCCTTGCCAAATCCAAAGTTACTATTTTATGCTCAAATGAAAAAAAACTAACTAACTTTTTAAGATACTTTGGTTAATCTCGATATCAATAAACTAATAAACTATTTAAGGCAAGTATCCATACATAATATGAAGTATGATAATATACTGTAGTAGTACTCAAACATAATCAGATAGAAAAAGGTGAGTGGACGACCCAAGATAATGGGATAGCAATGGGTGAATTGGGTACGAAAGGAGTCTGGTAATTGGGGCGAGAGATTGGAACTGGGTCCTCGATAACGATAGTCGAGCTATGTACATTAGTAGAATAGACTGAGCGTTAGTGCCATGATAAATTATATTAGTGTTAATTAAATGTGGTGTATTGTTCATTTGCCTTTTCGGTGGTATTTGAAAAAATATTATTATTTTTATATATTTTTTTGTATCATAATGAAACTGGTAAAACCAACCTGTAAGGTGGTGATCTTGATGCTTACTGGAGTTTGGTACTTTAGTTTAGGTTAGGCTTTGGTACAGAGGGGTAGGGAGGAGTTCTGCGTAGGCGGTTATTTGCTTAAATCCAACTAGATGCTATGTGAAAGTTTGTGTTGTGCGTAGTTGGTATTTAGCTTAAATCCAAGTAGGTGTTTTGCGTAGTGAGTAAGTTTAATTTTTCGAATCAGGGGTTTTGCGTAAAGGTGGAGTTTTGAGTATCTTGTATTATGCGTCCGAAGCGTTCAGGGTACAGTTACTTTTTACAATCTAAGAGCGTATTACAATTTGATACTTAGTTTTTAAGACACGCGTGTTCAGTTTTCGCCTTAAAAAACAACAATTCAGATTAATCCCGAAGTTTATATATGAACAATAATATATAAAAAAATGCCCGATTAGTTGACATTTATCATAACTGCTCTGCCCTCTCTTTGGTAGTAGTGTGATGTAATATAACCTATAGCCTTTCTTGACTATCTGACACAAAAATATTTTTCAATTCGGACCAGTAGTTCCTAAGATTAGCACATTCAACAAAACACACTAACAAACTCTTCAGCTTTATATATTAGTATAGATTAATGCTCCAATCACAACTCCGACACATTAGTAGCAATATGTATTTCTTATTTCGTATTCTAAACAAAATGGTTATTCACACTGAATGCAACATCGTATCTGTAGAATAATAAATGTTAAGTTTGAATTCATGTCTCGACTGATGTCAGAAATTAATAGGCATCGTTAAAGTGTCTAGTGGCAATATTTTCCCACGACCTTACAATAGCACAACGTGACCCGTTAGCTGTTTTGGTTAGCTCTACGAAATGAGCGAATGAATTTTCTTGTATATTAGATGGCACCCGTGGTTCTGCCCACGTAATATATAATGTATATGTAATAATACAGTGTTCTTCTGGGATAAACTCGCCCTTCACAATCGTAGCGAAGAAATACGACGAGTTCTAAACCGAATCCGTAGTCTGAAGTGTATAAAAAATCTGAAGTGGTAGAAACTTCGAAATCGCCTGCACGTATTCATGGTGTCCTGAATCGAATGCCGCAAACCGTTTGTCTCTATATCCAGACAACATCTCAAATAGCCATTATATAACCATCCGTTTTAAAATCCATATCCACCCAGTAATTCGTGAAGGACAAAACATACGTTCTCTCTGGGTGTAAGGGGCCCCACCAAGATCTTCGGGGCCCAAGTCAACCTCCCGTGCCAGTGCGTGCACCTGCTGATTAACGGACGAGGCTCTGGCGCTGGCTTTCCCCTCTGGGGTTGGGAGGTCTGAGGGCGTCGCTCCCATAAAAGCCACCCGCCGAAACAAAAATGAAAAGAAGTAAAAGGAATGCTGCTAGGGATAGGGCGCCGCCGCAAAACGGCGCGCAGGAGCCCCGCCCGACTCCTGTGGCAAGTGGGCTAGGGCTGCCGTGTGTCGAGCCAGCACGGCTAAAGAAGTTAGCCCCAACCCGAATCCGCTTCGCATCTTGGAACATTGGCACGCTGACTGGGCGTGCGGTAGAGTTGGCCGAAGTACTCTCCAGGCGGAGGGTGGACGTGGCGTTCATGCAGGAGACTCGGTGGAAGGGCAACAGAGCCCGGCCTTTGCAGAAAGGCTACAAGCTGTACTACACGGGTGCGCCTGGTGGGGAGAACGGGGTGGCCGTGGTGCTCTCCGAAGGGCTGCAGAGCGGCATCTTGGAGGTGAAACGCTGTAGCGACCGGCTTATGATCGTGAGGGTGCTTATCGATGGGATTATTACCCACCTGATAAGTGCCTACGCGCCACAGGCCGGTTGTAGCGACGCCGATAAGATGTCGTTTTGGGGCCAACTCGAGGGAGTGCTTCGGAGCATTCCGTTGTCACAGGGAATCGTTTTGGGCGGCGACCTAAACGGTCATGTGGGTGAGAGGTGTGAGGAGTTTGAGCGTGTTCATGGTGGTTTTGGATACGGCACCCGCAACACTGAAGGAGAAACTATCCTCAGAACGTGTGCGGCTGCCGATCTGGCCATTGTGAACACGTATTTCAAAAAGAAATCCGAACATCTCATCACCTACAAGAGCGGGAGGCGTACAACTCAGATCGATTTCCTACTCACTAGGCGACACAGCATCGGCAAGGTGGCCAACTGCAAGGTCATACCCGGTGAGAGTCTTACTGCACAACACCGTCTCCTTGTCATGGACCTCTGCGTGAAGCCTAAAGGCAAACGCATCGAGCGGTGCCAGCGCCGCATCAGATGGTGGCTGCTTGATGATACTAGGTCCCAGGAGTTCGTCTCAGTTGTCGGTGACAAGTGCACCGACACTGAAGGCGAACCAGTTCAAGATTACTGGGACAAAGTTCAGGCGGCCATCCTTGGAGCGGCGAAGGTGGAGCTCGGTGAGTCTAAGGGTGGACGCAAATGTGACAAGGAAACTTGGTGGTGGAACGACGCAGTCCTGAGGGAGACCAGGGAGAAGAAAGCCCTCTTTAAAAAGTGGCAAGCGACCGGATCTCCCGAAGACCGCGACGAGTACAGGGCTGCCAAGCGCGCCACAAAGAGAGCTGTAGCCAGAGCCAGACGAGACCACTTACAACCTTTGTATGATAAGCTGGAATCGTCTGAGGGGCAGAAGCTCATCTATAAGCTGGCGCGCTCCAGGGTCAAAGCGGCACAGGATATATCCAAGTGTCGCTGTGTAAAAGACCCTGAGGGCAACCTGTTAAGCGAAGACCTCGCGGTAAAGGAGAGATGGCGCTCGTACTTCCACGAGCTGCTTAATAAGCAGCATAAAGAGGTGCAGCCTCCGGACCTCCCTCCGAATCAGGGACTATTGCCACCGGTAACGCCTGGAGAAGTCCTGACTGCGCTTCGCCGCATGAAGAATCGGAAAGCTGTCGGACCCGATGGAGTCCCCATCGAAGCCTGGAAGGCGATGGGTCCTCGCGGTGTGGGCATCTTAGTAAACCTTTTTAACCGCATACTCCTCAGCGGGCAGATCCCAAACCAATGGAGACTGAGTATTATTACTCCAGTCTTCAAAGGTAAGGGGTCAGTGCATTAGTGCGGGAGCTACCGCGGTATTAAGGTGATGTCCCACACCATGAAGATCTTCGAGAGGATTATAGACTCTCGGATCCGGCAGGAGTGTACTCTCTCGGAGTGTCAATATGGGTTTCGCCCTGGTCATGGGACCACGGACCCTGTTTTTGCCCTGAGGGTTGTCGCAGAGAAATACAGGTCGAAGAACACGCCTCTGCACTGTTTGTTTCTAGATATGCAGAAGGCCTTCGACTGTGTTCCTCGTGCGATGATCTGGTGGGCACTGCGGTCCAAAGGGGTTCCAGAGGTCTATATTGACACTATCCGGGACATGTACTGTGACTCCGACTCAATGGTTCGGACTGCTGTTGGCGACACGAAACCCTTCCCCATCACTGTCGGGGTACACCAGGGTTCTGTCCTTAGTCCGCTTCTGTTCAGTGTAATATTAGACGAATTGTCGGACAGCATCAGAAACCCGCATGAGCAGCCTCCATGGTTGCTCATGTATGCTGACGATATTGTGCTGGCAGACGCGGACAGGGGCAGATTGGTGCGACGTGTAAAGGCGTGGAAGGAGACGCTTGAGAACGGCGGTCTGAAACTAAATGTGGCGAAGACCGAGTACTTGGCACTAAACTCGACAGATCCCACATCCGTCCGCATAGGCGGTGATTTGGTCGAGCGCACGGACCAGGTTAAATACTTGGGATCTGTTTTTCACACGTCCAGTGACATCGATTGCGATGTCAAGTCACGAATTGCTGCCGCGTGGGCCAAATGGCGGGAGATGACCGGTGTCATTTGTGACCCTAAAATGCCGATCCGGTTGAAGGGACAGGTCTACAAAACCATTATTAGACCTGTCCTTTTACATGGCAGTGAGACGTGGCCGATATTGGAGCGACACAAGCAGGAGCTGCGTGTCACGGAAATGAAGATGCTGCGGTGGATGTGTGGAGTCACGCGGATGGACCGCGTGAGGAACTCTCGCATCCGCGGCAGCCTTCACGTCCGTGACATTGCAGACAAGTTGCAAGAGTGTCGCCTTCGTTGGTATGGTCACGTCTTGCGGCAACCGCCGGGCTACGTAGGTAACAAATGTCTGGCCATGTCAGCCCCGCCGGGTCCCGGTAAGAGGGGAAGACCCAAGAAGTGCTGGCTTGACGTCGTAAGGGATGACATGCGTGCCAATGGTCTCACCACAGGGGATGCCGACGACCGTGCGAAGTGG
This sequence comes from Thumatha senex, assembly GCA_948477245.1. NCBI lineage: Eukaryota > Metazoa > Arthropoda > Insecta > Lepidoptera > Erebidae > Thumatha > Thumatha senex. Next base: position 13,998,156 of record OX419731.1, on the reverse strand, counting down.
AGGAGAAAATGTAGGAAAGCGGACCCCGGGCGTCGCGAGACGCAACTGGGACAGACGCTCGGATGATGATGAAAACATACGTTCTCTCTTATGAAGGAAGTATTTTTGAAATTGGTTTACTATTATAAAGGTTACGGTATGTCACCTTCTGTAAGTAATTTCAGTAATTAAATAAAGCCCCAGCACAAAATACAAAGCGGCTGAAACGTTTTTGAAAAAACATATTTAAGAACCATAGCTAAAAACCCTGCTTTAAAAAAAAGAAAATCGGTTCACCCCACAGAGCAAATCAATGTCACTCGAGCGAGCGAGAGGAAGCTAGCAGTATTCTTTACTCTGTCTGTGATTAACCCAATTAAGCGTTACCACAGTACATAAAATACTCATACAATATACTAGGTGACCCCCCACGGCTTTGCCCGTGACTTACTTCACGTACGTCTTACGTAAGTACACGTAAGTATTTAAATCACGTCACATAAATTTTGAAGCGCTCGTGGCCCCGCGGTCTCAGTGTTCGGTAAACGATCACTGAGGTACGCAACTTTCACTAAGGCTGGTCGTCGGATGGGTGACCACTTTGTGGCATTTACATTTGCGAGCGTTTCCGTGCTTCGGAAGGCACGTTAAGCCGTTGTTCCCGGTTGCCAGTAAAATGGCAGTCGTTAAGCCTGGTTGAAGCCTGCGTCTGTCTATTTCAACACGGCAATGGGCTCACCACCTATTACGTGGGACAGGAATCCACACGGTGAAAAGTGGGCATATAATATGCCTCTGCCACCCCTTCGGGGATAAGGCGTGATGGATATTTATTTATTTATTTTTATAAATTTTACAATAATGTATAAAAATTAACCCGATTTGTCTGCGTTTATGACTACTGCTCCGCTCTCCACGTTAATAGCATGATGATATATAGCGTATAGCATTCTTCGATAAATGGATGAAAATAAAATTAACACAAAAATATATTTTCAATATGGCTCAGTAGTTACTGAGATTAGCGCGTTCAACCAAACAAACAAACTCTTCAGCTTTAATATATTAGTATGGATGTATACCACAGCCTGCGTCTGTCCATTTCAAAACGGCAATGGGCTCCCCATCTGTTACTTGGGACAAAAATGTATACGGTGAAATGAGGGCATAATAGTACCTATGCCTTTGCCTACGCCTTCGAGGAAAAGGCGTGACAATATGTATGTATGTATGTATAATATAATGTATTGTGGCGCTACGGTGTCACAACAAACACAGATACACTCACATAGCCCAACTTTTGACACACTTGTTACTTCGGGAGTTTAAAATTGCATGACGGCTTCGGTTGTATACATAACAATCATATTTGTGTATTTACGTTGACTGCCTCGGTGGCGTTGGAACAAATATTTGTGTGATCCGCAAATGTTTGTTTCGGGGTTTGGGTGTTTCATACGTATAATTTGTATGTATTTAGATGTATACAAGTATGTCTATCAGTTGTCTAGATCTCATACCATAAGTTAATTGTAGCTTACTGTAGGTTACATAACGTTTAAAAAATGTCTCACGCTATTTATTTAGTTAAGTATAATCTGTCATTACCATTAAAATACCTTCTTGAACCGGGATCAAACTAGAACGGAATGTTCATTTTGTGAGTGTCAGTATAATATAATTTTATTCGACAGTAAATAGTAATGTCCTGTTGAAATTAGAACAAAGAGATATTTCAACCGACACTGGATTCGAAAATGGGACAAGGAAAATAAAAGTAAGGCGTAAAACGGTTGTCAAATCTGTCACAGACAGGCATCTCATTCAATTATCGCAACAGCGACAATATACTTTTTTTTATATTTCGTTGTATTTTGCTGTTTTCGCTAGGCAACATTTCAATCTGGCCATAAAATTTAAAAGCTTTCGACAGATGACTAAGTTTTAACTACTTTATTTTAAAATAATGCGTAAAGGGAGAGAAATAAAGGTTTTTTAATTTGCAACTTCTGAACGCTTTATTCCGCTGACCGAGGTAACTTGAGCCAGTGAACGTAGTATCCTTAAATCCAGACAGCACAGATTGCCAGGCTTCGCGATCTTATAGCATACTTCTTTCGCTTCTTCAAGATTCATCAATCGCTTCATACACGCACGTCTGGGTATCCGAGTACTTTTGACCTTTCCGTTTTTGAGCAATCTACTCACGAAATAGAAATAAATGCAACAAATAGTGTATGTATGTTTATATGTATATACTAGTTGACGCCCGCGGCTCCGCACGCGTGTTGAAGTTTTCCCGTTTCCCACAAGTACTAGTTCCCGGGATAAAAATAAGCTTATGTGTTATTCTGATGTGTAATCTATATAATTATAAAGTTTCATCAAAATCCATTCTGTTGATTTTGCATGAAAGAGTAACAAACATCCATACTTACACCCTATCGCGTTTATAGATGAATGTAGTATGTAAGTATAAGTATGTGTATAATACATGCTATTTTATGTTTATTTACTTACTGGTATATTGTATATGGAATGCGTGTATTGTACATATTATTGGTTTTGAAAGCATTGTAGTTGAAGCATCTTTTTTTTACTTTGTGTACTAATAAAGTTTTATTTATTTATTTTATTTAATTTTATTTATTTCTATTCTCTTTGTGTACAAATAATACGACCTCAGTGGCGCAGTGGTAGTGTATGCGACTGCCGCGACTGAGGTCCCTAGTTTGATTCCCGGGTCGGAAAAAATATTTATGTACACATATGTTTGTTTTGGAGTTTGGGTGTTGCTATCTATGATATGTATGTATATCAGTCGTCTAGATCCCATAACGCAAGCTTATATTAGCTTACTTTGGGCTAGACGGCGCTGTGTAAAAAAATGTTCTACAATATTTGTGTCCCACAATATCCTAAATCCCTAAAATTGAGCTTTTATTGCTTACATTAAACTACTTTGGGTGCATTTGCCTAATATCTAAAATGGCCACTGATTTCATGGATTTTGTTATTACTGACAAACTTATTCCCGAGGTCTACTGGTCATTCAGTCAATTATTATTGAATTTATAGCTAAAAGTATAAGTTGATATTTATCGGTGGTATATTATGGTAAAGCTCATATCAATATAGTTTGACCTTAATAAAGTGAAAAATTCATGATAAAATTAATGAAATAAAATATAATTTAAAGAACGAATAAAAATGTTTTTTACTTATGATATTCAGTAGTCACTGTGAGAAAAATATATGAAAAAGATGCCTTACATTTTTATATTCGCCTATAAAATTGTATATAAGGAGCTATAAAATGCTCATTCAAAATATTGCTACATGAGCTTGTGCTATTACTTAACTTTCTTTAGCCTAACAGCAAAACGTATGAAACGAACGTCTACAGTATGGAGTTCTTTAAAAGGGGACTTAGAAGGTTTTTACAGGGTCGGCAGCGCGAATGCTGCCCTGGCGTTGCAAACGTCGATAGGCTAAGGTGACCGCTTTCCATCAGGTGGGCCGTATGTTTGTCTGCCCCCTCAGTGGTATAAAAAATATATAGAAAATATGTTTCAGAAGATATACCGACGAGTGAAAGCGGAATGTCTAATCTCATTTTACAATAATATTTAGCAAGCTCATAATTACTCCTTTGATTACACTAGATTTGACTAGATAAATAAGGTATTCAAGCTTGAAAGTAGGTAGGTATATAGCAAAATGAACACTAAAAGAACTACCAATGACACGGAGATCGGATTGAGGATCTAGTTCTATTTTGAATAGTCTAGGTCTACAGAAAAGTTCTCGGTGTCTATCTTTTAGGTATAATCTATACTAATATACAAAGATGAAGAGTTTGTTTGTTTGGTTGAACGCCCTATTCTCAGGAATCACTGGGTCGAACTGAAAAAATCTTTTTGTGTTATATTGTATATTTATATGTTTATCGAGGAAGGCTATAGATTATAATAATATATCATCACGAACCCAGTAGAGTGGAATACTACAGTAATCATGAATGTCAACAAATTGGCCATATTTTCATACATTATTGTAAAACTAGGTGACTGAAAAATTAGTGTAAAACTGGTCGCCCGTGCAATATTTCAAAATCCCGTCACTTATAAATTCTTCTATAATGTATAAAAAATTTGCCGATTTGTTGCTATTTATGATTACTGCTCCGCTCTACTGGGTGATGATATATTGCCTATAGTATTCCTCGATAAATGGGTTATCCAACACAAAATTTTATTTTCAAATCTGACCAGTAGTTCTAGAGATTAGCGCGTTCAACCAAACAAACAAACTCATCACCTATATTAATTAGAATAGATTTATTAATGACGGTTGTTTGAAGTATACCACAGGCGAAACTGTGGGTGTTAGCTAGTTTACTATAATCTGAAGGAAACAGGTACGGAAAAACTTCACCACTCATGCGAAGCTGTTAAAAATAAATCTACTTGTGATGTAACTAACCAAACAAAATATTTAGAATACACTAAACAAAATGATCTTAGTGAACCTTCACCCCGAAACTGTTATGTACGTAACACATTCGCTACCTACGTTGTAACAAATTAAAAATACCTCTGAGATTGCGTTACGCACGCATTGTAACTGAAAATGGTTTCAATATTATGAGAAAACGCGCGCCTTTATTTTGCCTTGAAAAATTTTATACGAGCCGTTCGTGAACAATTACTGTTCTTTGTTAAAAGGTTAGTTGGTCAAAACCATGCTATGCTACCAAAATCCGATACGATAGGTTTAAATACCATTCGATAATAAAATCACTAAATGAACTGGAATTGATGTAAGTAACACTTAAACTGAGATGTATTAATATTTAGCAGATAATGAAGACAAACTTAAAGATTTGAATAATTAACTAACTAACTAACTATCTTCACGATGTATCCCTGACGGGGTAGTCAGAGAGGACAGATCGCCAGGCGTCGCGATCCATGCATACTTCTTTCGCTTCTTCGAGATTCATCAATCGCTTCATACACGCACATCTGGGTATCCGAGTACTTTTGACCTTTCCGTTTTTGAGCAATCTGCTCACGTGGTCTTCATATGTAAGTCTCGGCCTACCCTGACTCTTTCTACCCTCTACTTTTGAACAATATATATTCTTCGTCAATCGTTCCTCACTCATTCGTTGGACGTGTCCAAACCAACGGAGCACGCCCTTTTCCAGCTTAACGCTGACACTTTCATTCAAACCTGCCATATTGCGTATCACTTCGTTACGTATTCGGTCGGCCAAGGTAACGCTGCACAATTTTCGAAGTGATCGCATCTCCACAGCATTCAATTTACTTTCATGCATCTGCTGACATACCCAGGTTTCACTACCGTAAAGCAAAGTTGGCACTAGCACTGCGTTATGAATCGCCATTCATGCTTCTTTTACGATGCTTTGTCGCTTTACTAACTGGGACAAAGCACCGTTAACTCTGTTTCTGGCAGCTACTCGCCGTTCTACATCCGAATCACATCTTCCATTCGCGCTAAACATACTTCCTAAATACACAATTTCATTCACTTGCTCTAGACGTTCCTGGTTTACCCTAATCTCGCATTTAGTTCTTACGTCACCTCTTTCAAATATTAGAACCTTAGTTTTACTTGCATTCAAGCGAAGACCCTTACTTTCACACTCCTCTTTCATATTAGTGACTAATGCCTGAAGGTCGGCTTCTGATGAGGCCATGAGCACCGCATCATCAGCGTACAGCAGACAGTTTACTGTAAAGTCACCCAAATTCACACCCAAATTAAAATCTTTCAGCTTCTGCAGGCAACTGTCCAGATACACTATGAACAGCCAGGCGGACATGACACATCCCTGTTTGACGCCTGTAAAGACGTCAAAAAGAGGTGACACATCCCCCCCTACTCGCACGCAAGCCTTACAGTCCCTATAAAGCGACTGTATTGCCCGCAGTAGCGAGCCGTCCACACCATATCCGTGCAGCAAGTCCCACAGCGTTTCTCTCACAACGTTATCAAATGCTTTCTCTAGATCCACAAAAGCGCAGAAAACCTTCTGGCTAAGAGCCAGAAACATTTCCGCGATCATGCGGAGAGAAAACACTTGATCCATGCAACCTCTTCCACGTCGGAATCCGCATTGAGCCTCCCATAAATAACTTTCAGCCTTTTCTTGCATTCGTGCCGTTATAACCTTTGCATACACCTTACTAGCTAAGCTGACCAAGCTGATCGCCCTGTAGCTGGAGCAGTTTAAGCGCGAGCCTTTCCCTTTGTGAATAGGTACTACAACTGCTACTCGCCAGTCATCTGGGACCGTCCGCCAGCACAAGTTGCATAACAGACATAGTGTGTCCCAGACACGCGACCCACCGTACTTGATCATCTCAGCAGTAACCCTGTCTTTTCCCGCAGCCTTACCACATTTCATACTTCTTATCGCTTGTTCTATTTCTTTCATACTAATGACTTCAATGACATCGGGATCCGGAGCATCGAAGTGAGCTCCACTTCCCGATGTGGCATCTCTGTCTTTTCTTGCATACATCTTTCCATAATATTCACTCCATCTCTGCAGGACGTCACTTTGGTCTGTTAGGACGTCATTGTTAACACTAAGCACTTTATTCATACTGCAGATTGCCGAACAACTCCGGGTCTTGCCTACCTCTTTCCAGAAGAGCTTGGCATTATCCCGGAAATTGGACGACAACCTTTCATCCGCTTTCAATCTGCACCTTTCACGAGCTTCTTCTATCAGTGCCTTCGTGTTAACTTTCTGCAGCTTGTATCTCTCTTTCATATTAAAATCATTCCGCGAGGCTAAGTAGTCTAGCCATGCTTTCTTCTTCATTTGAACTGCTTCTTTCACTTCCTCATTCCACCATGCATCAAGCTTATTACTACTGCCTCTTTTCGTTTCTCCACACACTTCCACATCGGCATTTATCATACTATCCCTAAGGTTCTGCCATACACTTTCCACATTCTCACTACTTACATTGACGTCGCCAAGTTTTTCGGCTACCCTTTCATTATATTTATCCCTAATGGATGCATCCTGCAGCTTCCAGCTTTTGATGCTAAAAGTCAGCCCAGGTTCAGGACACTCGGTACGATGACGCCAACCCGCGAACAGACCCCTAATCCTAGTTATGACTAGGTAGTGGTCTGATCCCAGCTCAGCGCCTCGATAAACCCTTGTGTCCATCACCTGTTTACGGAGCCGACTATCCATTAGGAATAGATCTATCATGCATCTCTTTGACTTACATCTCCTTGTATACATATGAATTTGTTTGTGGTTGAACATTGTGTTCGCCACAAACAAATCCTTTTCCTTACAAAATGCCAGTATTAGCTTGCCAGCGTCGTTCATCCTTTTATCCCCATACTTCCCGAGTACCGACTCAAAACCGTCGCGAGTGGTACCCACCCATCCATTCAAGTCTCCACATACTATAAGTCTTTCATTTCCTTCTATCACATTAAGAGCTTCTCTCATACTCTCCCAGAAGTCCTCTAGCTCACTCGCGTTCGACGAAGATACTGGCGCGTAAGCAGCTAGCAGGAAAATCTTCGTCAAACCAAGTTTTACACGGATCCAGAGGATTCTAGGACCTACCAGTTTGTACTCATACATACCGGAGGCCAATCGCGAGGACAGCAAAATTCCAACCCCCCGACTGCCATGCTCGCTCTCTGGTACTCCAGACCAAAGCGCGAGCATCCCACCCGGGAGCTCCAAGACTTCGCTGCCCTTGCGCTTGGTCTCTGTCAAGCACACTGCATCTAACTTTCTCTCATTCATAACATCCATCAACTCATTCATCTTCTCTGTCATTCCTCCCCTAACATTCCACGCAGCTACCCTGCACTCCATCCTCCACTTCCCGCCGTGTCGGGCCGCGCGTGTAGTGTGGCGGTCCCCTACGCCACTCTGGCTCACACTTTTCGCACCAGCGGGGACGAACTGGTGCGCGTCGCCTCGGGGGCACGCCCTAACATAATTCGTCCTTGTGGCACTCGTGTTGGAGTAGAATTGCAGCCGTAGCTGGCAGGGAAGGCGACGTGCACGCTTCTACTTGTATAATTAGTCAAAAGATTTAAGATGCATGAGCAATAGAGTTATGCTAGAATCAGGTTTTAAACTAAACTCTACTATACTCCCATTATAACTAGAATATAATAATAACTCAGACGAGAGAGCTATCGCGTAAATAATTTTAGCCTATGAGTAATGCTTGTATTTGTCAAAACCTTGGTAGCATAAAAATAGATTATAAATTGCTTGGGGGTTGCTGAACTTGCATTTAGTACACATTATAACTTTAAAACGCTGTATTGAAGAAATGAATGTGAAGAATGATTATCAGCGGATTACTTAATGGATGTTCAAAATTGGAATGTCAAATCCAAATCCGTTTGCAAACTTAATGTAATTGCTCCCCTTGGATTTTATATAAAACTGTAATGACTGCTCGTGTTACACAACAAGAATTTGCGATACAAAACCTATTGTATTAATCATACATAATTGTAATGTGTTCAAGGTTTCACAAAGAGGACGTTCAATAATTTATGCATTAAGTAAATTAGCATATCTTAATGTTAACAGCTCCTTGTAGTTTAGTATTTGATACGGATTTTGTACGAGTTTAAGACACTGCTACTATTGTTGATAATCAATTAATTTTGAACATTATTTTCTCGTGATACTAAAAAAACTTCAAACGAAATATCAGATTCCGTTAGACTCTAACTACTTTAAAGTTAAACCATGCTTTTTCCTTTACCGAGCGCCGCTTTTGCTGACGTTATCGGGCCAGTTGCCCTCAGATCTGAAATAGGGTACTCTAAAATGACCTTCTTATTCAGATTATCCTCAGCATGCGCCAATCTCGAAATTTATAACACTGTGCGTCGAATCGCAGCTATTGAGCTTTTATGGGCTCGGGACGGTGTATTAGCCGCTGTTTGCCCGAGTTGGTACCATTAAAAACAATTAAATGAATTGCGTTACGTCATTATCAAAATGAAATAGGAATATTAGTTCATTTATATAAAGGGAATCTTGATAAAGTTCAAGTTGAGAGCGAAACTTGTTTAGTTGACCCAAAATTCTTGACGCCTCTGCCGCGCCGTGGGAAAGGTAATCATTCCGTACATTAAATAAAAAATAACGTACGACATCACAATGTGTAATGAATTTTAAACTTATCGTGGTATCGTAAACGTATTTCCGGTAAACATGTAGTAAGCGCAGTTAAAGCCAGCTCCATTTCAAAACTGTTAAGCCGATTTGGCTCATACATAAACTCGATCGAAATTAGATTTGTGTGCTTGAATATACTTCTGTGTTAGATAAAGATTGGAAACTCGTTAGAGCTCTCACATAGATTTGGATGGAAACTCCTTTTGGCGAACGTTTATTTGGCCACAATGCAGGAGTCACATCAGCAGTTTTTTAAGACTGTTACCTAAGATTTCGGTTAGAATTAAAAGTGTTTACAACTATTAGTCGCGTGCTGTGGATAATTTTCCTATAAAAAAATTGAATACCAAACAATAGCTACCAAATAACACGAATTAAAGAATTGAAAATAAAGAACCACCCTAAAAGACAAAATTAAATATTTATTCAATCATATTTTACCTAGGTACTTATTTGTTCCGTTGCAATAACAATTATCATAAAGAAACATAACTTCACTTGTTTTAAACTTGAAGGGGTTTACAAGCTCAATATATTTGTTATGACATAAATACTTACATTACTTTTTGACGTATAGTAATCCCCACGGAAGCTATAAAAGTATTAAGTTATTTTTGACAACGATATTATAGCACTAAAAAATCTACTACCGACTGGATTAATAAGCCATTTGGATTAAAAATTTTTAGGTCTTCGGTATAATAAAAGCTTGCACTAGAAGAGCCATTTTTTTTAATAATTGAATAAATAGCGAATATTTATAAATAGTTTTTGTATTTCTTTCGTTATTGTTTTCGTTTATTTGTTTTTTGTATCTAAATTTAAGCTATTAATGTTGTGAATAGCTTAAATTAAGATACAAATAACCATTTGACATTTCACGGCATATGTTAACTATCTCATTTTTACGAGTGGGGAACGTGGCATCCCACCACGTCTTAATCGTAATTAGCTCCAAAATGAAAAAAAAAACGTGTTTGTCATCACGATAATATAATAAGTCAATCTAATAAATGTTTTAATAAATAATGTCAAATAGCTCCAGGACTCAACACTGAACGAAGACCAACACGCACTTCACCGGTTTTTCTTATTGCTACGATTTCTTATGTTGCGAAAAATCTAAAAGCCAAAACGCGTATTGACGGAAGTTTCTCTTGAGAGAGCTTTTTGCTTTTGATTTTATGTGAAGCGTTGAAATGGTGTTTCTGAAAGTGGGGAGTATAGTTTCGTGTAAGCATAAAGAAAGGATGAATGAATGATAATATGTGTTTAGATGTTTCAGTTATTATATGCTTATGGATACTTTCGTAATAAATAACGGTCTAAAAGTGAGAATTATTTTTGAGAAAGTGGTGTCGTAAATAGGCATTTATAAAGAAATTGCCCTTATATGTAGTCTTAATAAAATGTGTTAGCTACCTCAAATCTGGCATTGGTATCACAGATAAAATAATGTAGTTCAGATATTAAATATTGTGTCAGTCGAAATAGAAAGTAGTAATAAGCTAAGATAGCCTAGTTACTGCTTATAACATCAGCTATCTGCCAGTGAAAGTTCCTTTAAAATCGTCCAGCCGTTTCAAAGACAACAGACAGATACAAAGACAGAGAAAAAAAAGGAATATCAGTACCTGCCGTATAATATTATATACTTTCAATCCATTTAGTGAAAATTTTCTAACAATTTGGAATTACAAACACACTTTTCAATTTTATTATCTGTATTGATAAATAGATACCAGATTCAATAATGAAAGGCCTCTTATTCTCTATACATGATTTAAAAAACTTTTTATGTAGATATAAATTATAAGTTTGAAAATTATACTAAAGTGAACATTTCTTAGTTCTTTTTTTTTCCATTTCTGAGCGTTCATATTTGTGTGGCTTTATAATATAAACTACATGTGTTTCTAAATAATACGTAAATGGGCTTGTCAAATGAGTCACGCACGCTAGAATCTTACCATTTAAATAAACGTGTTTAGCCTATTGTATAATTCAGACAGACTATGATAAAAAGTATGATTTTATTGTCACCTATCATGTTCAATGGTATAATAAAAATATATGTATTTATAATTTTCTATTTGAACTTTCACAGTTGAATATTTCTGAAATAGTCAATCATCATCCTCTTGCCCTTGTCCCAATTTACTTGGGGTTGGCGCAGTATGTCTAAATTTCATACCTCAAAATGTTTTGGCTTGGTTTTTATGGTCGGCCGCTAGCCTGACACCAACCCTCGTTTTGGAGCAAGGTGATGATCCACTTTGACGGATTATTTCTTAACTAGACGTACGAATATCTAATTTGTTACAAGCATTTGTTATTTAATATAAATTTAAATAGAAATTATGATATTTGAGTAAAAAAAAAATTGTTTAGGTACTGAAAATTTTGATGTCAAATTTCTGAAATAGTCAATACATCATGAAAAATATATTTCAGGTTTAAAAGTACTCGGATACCGCAATGTTCATGTATGAAATTAGACGATTAATGAATCTGCAGGAAGCGAAAGAGAGAGAGAAAGAAGTATGCATTGCATGGATCGCGATGCCTGGTGATCTGTCCTCTCTGACTGTCAGGGATATTGCATGAAGATAGTTTCATAGTCCTGTTTCTCATAACCTCGAGCACTATAGAATTTGAGAACTAAGTATGACAAATAAACAGAATAACGGTCCAGATGTTAAATTATTTCGTCCTTCAAGAGTAACATATTCACTGGTTCATAGTTTTCGCACAGACGATTATGACTACGGCCACTGACCACCGGAACTATCTCATAATTATTAAATTGAGGCCACCGTTTAACTGTTAATTGCCGGCGTTGTCGCCATTAAGGAACCATAGAAAAATAAACGTAAATGCGAGCGACAATTTAATGCAATTAGGAATTGAAGTATAAGGCTTTAAAAGACGGACGGAGAAATTCAAACCTGTTTTTATATCATTTAACGTTTTCTATTGGCGTAATTGAATATTAATCGTCAGGTCATATCCGCGCTACTTAAAAGTAGGTATATCGTTGAGGGAATAGAAAGGTGACAATTATTGGCAAAAATATAATGTGATTTGATTTATCTATCTATTTTAATATAGGATGTAGTATCAAGAAAAAAAGAATGAAGATTGAAATTAATAAACACTCTCTCGTGTTAATAGTAGTGAAGTTCTTTTTATTAATAGATTTAAAGTGAAGCCGCTTCCTGCCGTTCTGTATGCATGTAGGTACGCTTAGGTCTTTTAAACTACGCAACGGATTTTATTGCGGTTTTTATCTTTATATAGGGTGATTTTAGAAGAAGGTTTATACATATCATAATACTTAATATTGTATTTGTGTTAATTTGTTAAAATATGGCGATCATTGTTCAAGATTAAAAAAATTGAGCCCTATTAAGGACTTTCATAGAAACGGTACCTATCCGAAGCCTGAGAGATAAAACAAAACAATATACAACGATATTATTAATTTTTTTAGGTCTATATATATAAGCGCAGAATAACTATATCCTGTAGGGTACAGAAAAACTCCATCAAGCGGGAGAGCAGCGGGCATCAGCTAGTCTTTAAAACCAACTAAAATCTCATGGTATTCCTTCACATCTACCAACATGGTTGAAGAACCATGTACATAGCTGGAATTTAAGTCACAGTTACCTCATGTACAACTGTACTACAACTGTGTTCTCAACCCCAGATCAGAGAAACTTCTCTAATCTGGGGTTGATAAAATCTAACTTCATTCATAAATATGCAGATCACTGAATCGGAGCATCGCTAAAGACGCGCTTTGATCATTACAGATTATTATACACTGATATGAATTTCGGTGAACCCTTACATGTTTAAAGACTTAAAAGTGTTGCTTATACACCTATTGGAGGTGCTTGATATCTAAAGGAGCTGAACATATATATTATATTATATACTACTGTATCACTACATGGTATAAAACAAAGTCTCTTCCCGCTGTCTGTCCCGATGTATGCTTAGATCTTTAAATCTACTCAACGGATTTTAATGCGGGTTTTTAATAGATAGAGTTATTCATGAGGAAAGTTTTATTTACTTTTTTATATTTTATTAGGTACGTATATGATTTATTACGTTTTTGTATACATTGGCTAAAATATAAAGTTATTTGTAGGAGGTGTCGAAAAAAAAATAAGGCGTCTAGGAGCTTTTAACGAAAACGCTGTCTAAACCCTTTAATATGAAATAACCTTACCCCTTAATATAAAGTAAACTTAACCCCTTAATATAAAGTAATATGAAATAGAATTGTGTATCTTATATAGTTCTTCAGAAAAGTCCGCGATGACTTATGTGTACTTCTTAAGGATAACATACTAAATACATTTTAACCCTAGAAAAAATGGGCATTTATAAAGCGGTAAATGGAAAGCACACAAATACGGTATTAATTTTTATCAATTTAAATACGTTACTATATTTTTAACTAATTAAAATTTAACATATTTACAGAAAACAATACAAAAAGAAGGGGGCGGGTGGTGGGAATTATTACAAGACGGACAATGATGCCCCGACTAGGTGTCGAAGCATTCCTCCCCATCAAAATCAACCGGTAAGGTTCCCATAAGGCTGGCCGCATTGCCATGTTGTATGGCAATGCTTATTTTCTGAGCGAGAAAGAGGCCAGCCCTATGGTCACGAGAAGAATCGACCAGTCGCTCTGTGATATACAGCGAACGAGCACTTGGGCCCCACGATCCCAGTGTCTCGACCCCAAACGGCTCAAAAATATAATTACCTATTAAATTATTATATTTGCGCCGCTTGAGAGTCTCGGTGGATGCAGCGGCAGCACAAGAGCAACCCGCCATGCTACGAAGATGAGAAGGAGCCAGGGTGTCAACACAAGTTGCATCCCAAACTAAAGGCTTTCCCATCTTCCATGGCACCAATGACATACCGTCCGGTCTCTTGCCATCGTCACGCGCCAAACCATTAGGTTCTAGAACGGCTGGAACACCGGCGGTGACAAGAACCCGACGGATAATGTCATTAAGGTATGCACGACCTGCACTCCTGCTGCATTCTCATGCAGGGACCGTGATGCCCAAGGCTGTCGACTACTTCACCACATTGACAGCAATGCGGAGAAACGCAGGGAGCACCTATACGAAGACAGACAGCAATTCTGAATGTAGTCGTCCAACATAGTACCTATGTTGGGCGACGGAAGAGCCTGTAGCCAAACACCTGACTCCCATTCTCCCACAGCCAATAGGCGAGCACGTTCTGCAACATTCGAACACGTGTTCAATAAATGTTTTCTAACCTCGTTGCAGAGCGGCCTATACCACTGCCTCTGGGAGCATGGGTTGGTGGGCAAAATAGTATCTGGGCACTTAAGTTTCCAAACATTTATGGCTTCAATCTTGCCTGGCACTTCAGAATTTACCAGTGTAGGAATTAAAATTTTCCTGGTCAATTCATCAGTGCCGTGTACTGAAGACAAAAATGCAGGTAAACTTATATCAGAAATGTTACGAACACCGAGGCCGCCCCAGCGTATTGGTAACGACGCTTGGAGTCACGCTCGGTCGTCCAAATCAGCATTCAAAATTTTGCAAAGCATGGTATGAATAATTTTCTAAAAGGCTCGGATGTTTAAAAAATTGAGATGACATGAAGGGCATGAGTTAATTTTGGGACGAAAAGACAATACTGAATAATTATAAAGGCCGATTGTATATTAATTTGAAGGAGTCGTTTCGAAACTTCACAAACATTTTTGATTTTTTCCTCAATTAAAGATTTATAGGCATCTTCTAGAATGGGAGACCCTAGGAGGCGTAGAGAACATTTCTGAAGGATTTTCAAATTTGGAGCCAAAACAATGAATTTTGAAATAGTAGAAGCACTATCAATATTATCGTTTAGAAAAATTTCACACTTTGAAGGATTAAGATCCAAACCAATTGATTTAAATTTATCTTTTATCAATGTGAAATCTTTAAAAACTGTGTCTACATCTCCTCCTAGAGTGCCGTCATCTAAATACCAGACGTTAAATTTGCAATTTAGCTGGCTAATTATTGGGTGTATTGATAAGCTGAAAATGAGTGGCCCAAGAGGGTCACCTTGTTGACAACCCACTGCAGAATCTAAAATATTTTCCTTATACAATAATTTTGATGAGTTTCTGTAGCACTGCCAAAGAAAATTAAAAATTTTGGGTGTTTCCAATTTGGCTTGTGTCAACAAAGTGTCCCTGTTTACTGAATTAAAGGCATTCTTCAAGTCAACTTTAAGAATGATCTCTCCTTTTCCGCAGCCAAGGTAAGTAGACAGGGCATGTATGGCTGCTTCACAACCCCCTTGTGATCCAAAACCGAGCTGTAGGGGTTGGAATTTGCTAGACAGTTCTTCCTTATACGACTGACAGCAAATTTTGGCTACCATACGCCTGAAAGTACATTCCACGGCAATGGGACGAATTCCACCCTCCTTGCGTAGAGCACACAGATTGGCACCATAAAGAATGTCGATGATGCCTTCGTCCACATTGCCGGATAACATAAGGTTAGCCAAACCTGTTAGCTCCTTCAACAGTGCCTCGCCGGCCTCCCCAGCGGCCGCACCCAATAGGTCCTTTAATATACATTAAATACGTGTGTGATTTGAGAATTTCATGAAAATTATTTTTTACTTTTACATCCTGGAAATTAAATAAATATCTTAGGAGAAATAGAAATAAATAGATCTTATATACAGATATCTTAGGAGATATATAATTCGCAAAAAAATCATTTCGTGTAACCATAATTCGACCGGACCGTACGGGCGGACCTACTGGAGAGCGGAGGAGCAATCAACTAATTTGATAAATGTTCAATACATTACTGTGAAATTAATAAACGACGGGATGAATGTGTACCACGGGGTTAGAAGTATGTCACGGGCGAAGCCGGGCGGGTCAGCTAGTATATTATATACTGACTGCCTCGGTGGCTTAAGTGGTAGTATATACGACTGCCGCGTTAAGGCATCGAGCTCAATTTTCAGGTTGAATCAAATATTTGCGTGGTCCACAAATTTCTGACTACCCCGTCAGGAATACAGAGTAAAGACAGTTAAGCCCGTATTCCAGAACGTTTCTCAATACTCGATACACGCTTGAGACTAGACTTTGTCATATAAAATCTACTCTCAAGTGTTTTTTGAGCGTTGATAAACGTTCTGAAATACGGACCTTAGTTAGTTGATCAGTATTATCACTACATATTTTAAAACAAATTCGTTTTCCGCTGTCTGTCCCTATGTATGCTTAGATCTTAAAAACTACGCAAGGATTTCGATGCGCTTTTTTGTAATAGATAGAGTGATTCGTAAGGAAAATTTTATGTATAATTTGTTAAGTTTTTGTATATATTAACTAACTTATAACGATATTTGTTGGAGGTGTCGGAAAAAAAGGCCGTCTGGGAGCTTCCAACGAAAACGCTGCCTAAACCCTTTGAGATATAACAAAATAATGTATGGTAGAATTATGTATCTAATATAGGTCTACAAAAAAGTCTGCGAAGGTATATGTCTATCTCTTAAGGATAACATACTATATCCTTTTTAATACTTTAAAAAACCAGCCATTATAAAGCGATAATTTAAAGGCTATTTACACAAATACGTTATTAATCCTTATCATTTTTAATACGTTAGTTGGCTTCAGCATTTTATGAAGATTATTTTGTCTCTTTCCACCTTGCAATTTAAATGAATATCTTAAAATATATGTCAAAATCAAAATATTGCGCAAAGAAATTAATTTCGTGTAACCATAATTCGACCGGACCATGCGAGCGTACTGAGCGGAGAAGTACCCAATCAACTAATTTGGAAAATGTTCAATGTTCATACATTATTGCGAAATTAATGAACGACGGGATTAAATGGGTGCCACGGGGTTCGAAGTATGTCACGGGCGAAGCCGGGCGGGTCAGCTAGTGGATCATAATTTACAAACACGTTTTACTACAAAAATATGGTGTTATAATTTTTGTAGTAAAAACGTGTTTGTAAATTAGCGCTTAATCGCTGTCACTTCTAAGTTTTTCATAATCATAGGTGTTTTTAAAATCATACGCAATCTACACAACTTCTGAAGATACGAAGGAACAAGAACATTGATACAGCAGGTCTGAAAGAATTAAACATTGAATATTTCTGTTTTTATTTTACCATTTCTCTATTATAAAGAATGCCACACTTTCCAGAATAACACATGTTGTAGTACGTAGGTTGACGTGCTGAGCAAAGTAAAGAATTAAGTTTGGTTGTTCTATTGCCAAACTCTTTCGGGATAGACTGGTTAGGTTTGGACCTAACGGACTTCCTTTTTTAAGAGGAGTCTCAAGCTATGTCGGAAGCTGCGCTGGCACTTGTATGAACAGTTTAGTTAGTAAAAATGAACAACGCTCACTAAAGTTATTATTATAACCTCTATTTTATTTAGATATGACCTTAGGGTCATTAGGGTACTTATCACCCTTTTATTAGTAAAGGGTGATAAGATAACTGAAGGTTAGTCAGAAGGTGCATTTGCAAATAAGACTTGAGCTCCGAAAATATCAGTAAGGGCTTTTTAAGTACAAAACAATGTGCAATAAATAAAAAGACGATGAGTATATGCATGAAGTTTGGAGCAATTTGACTATCGTTCTTGAAATAGAAAATGTTTCAGATGGCAGTTTTAAGGAAAAGTCTGTGAAAATAATTCAAGCAATAACTTAGTAAGTACCTTTTGTTGTATTATTTCTCAGTAAGCATCTCTTTGTATTTCACTGCTCTAGTTCGCAAGCCATTGTATTTTTAATTAAATAGCTATAAAGTGCAGCGAAATTGTGAAATTAATGATTCAATCTAACTTCGAAATTAGAAGATCACACGGTAAATAAAATTTGAAATGAGTCTGAAATATATCGTGTAGATTTTATCTTAAGACTGACATTGAGAAGTTTTTGTAACATATTGCAGTAAAATCACAACAACATAATTACAAGGGATTGGAATGGAAAAGAATACAAAATTTTTTTGATGGAAGTAAGTAAGCATAAGTTATATACAATTATTTAATAGCTGAGAAGATATTTTTCGATTATATATTTAAGTATATTTATAAATATCACACCGAAAAAATGGCATACAAATATAAAATATTGGAAAAGAAATGTCTCTAGTTTCAATGTTTTCAATATCAAGCATCACAACAACGCACTTTGACAGTCTGATAACATGTAACATAACAACACTACTATATCAAAATGTTTAAAATTACAAAGTCTCAAATGCTATGTTATGCAGGTATCTTGTGTGTGTTTCAAAGCGAAGTTTATACAGTGTCAGTGTGCGTCACGAGTTATCATCTGTAGCATAATGTACAATTTTTACTTGCGCGTGTCATCCGCGTATGTTTTATAGAGAGCTGCAATAAATTCTGTCACGCTTAGAAACGATAAAAAAAGCATTATGAGTTACGACAAGGTAAATAATTTTTTCGTTCTCAAATTTTGATATAGATATAAGATAGTGAAACTAATATAAGAAAATAATATAAAAGCAATTTCCTGTTTTGTCTGGGCGTATTGCACGCCTCATAAGCGAAGCGTTGAGGTGGGTACTACTGTCACTTCGCGCAAAACATCTGATTTTTCAAACTTAAAACGTCTCTATTTATCATATATATAGCACTTGTAAAATAATATATACACACACATATCAAGAAAAAACACAATTTTTAGCACTCATGATATTTTTGATGCCATTTTTGTTATTTAAACTAGTTAAAAAACTGTTTCAAAAAGTTCCGTCTTGGACGTCCGTGTGTCTGTATGTGCGGATTTTTTTTTTGTTATTACGATAATGACCGAAATACTTTACTAATCGAGTCTTTTTTTTTCTCTTACGCTTCAGTATAATTAGGAATAGAACCCTTTCAATTTTCACGGTCTGATTCGATGTGGTTTAATTGTTATTAAATAAACAAAAACAAAATATCCACTGTTCTTCATAGTTTTAGTATATCTATATCTTTATTTTTTCTTTTCTGCATATACTGTATTTTTCACTTTTCCTCAAACAACGCTACGGGAGATAAATGTATTACGTATTGAACAATATTTGATACCGACTGTCGATATTTTTTACATCTTTCTTAACTAACTAACTAACTATCTTCACGCTGTATTCCTGACGGGGTAGTCAGAGAGGACAGATCGCCAGGCTTCGCGATCCATGCATACTTCTTTCGCTTCTTTGAGATACATCAATCGCTTCATACACGCACGTCTGGGTATCCGAGTACTTTTGACCTTTCCGTTTTGGGCAATCTGCTCACGTGGTCTTCATTTGTAAGTCGCGGCCTACCCTGACTCCTTCTACCCTCTACTTTTGAACAATATATATTCTTCGTCAATCGTTCCTCACTCATTCGCTGGACGTGTCCAAACCAACGGAGCACGCCCTTTTCCAGCTTAACGCTGACACTTTCATTCAAACCTGCCATATTGCGTATCACTTCGTTACGTATTCGGTCGGCCAAGGTAACGCCGCACAATTTTCGAAGTGATCGCATCTCCACAGCATTCAATCCACTTTCATGCATCTGCTGACATACCCAGGCTTCACTACCGTAAAGCAAAGTTGGCACTAGCACTGCGTTATGAATCGCCATTCGTGCTTCTTTTACGATGCTTTGTCGCTTTACTAACTGGGACAAAGCACCGTTAACTTTGTTTCCGGCAGCTACTCGCCATTCTACATCCGAATCACATCTTCCATCCGCGCTAAACATACTTCCTAAATACACAATTTCATTCACTTGCTCTAGACGTTCCTGGTTTACCCTAACTTAAAACGTCTCTATTTATCATATATATAACACTTGTAAAATAATATATACACACACATATCAAGAAAAAACACAATTTTTAGCACTCATGATATTTTTTAATGCCATTTTTGTTATTTAAACTAGTTAAAAAACTGTTTCAAAAAGTTCCGTCTTGGACGTCCGTGTGTCTGTATATGCGGATTATTTTTTTGTTATCACGATAATGACCGAAATACTTTACTAATCGAGTCTTTTTTTTTCTCTTACGCTTCAGTATAATTAGGAATAGAACCCTTTCAATTTTCACGGTCGGATTCGGTGTTGTTTAATTGTTATTAAATAAACAAAAGCAAAATATCCACTGTTCTTCATAGTTTTAGTATATCTATATCTTAATTTTTTATTTTCAGCATATACTGTATTTTTCACTTTTCCTCAAACAACGCCACGGGAGATAAATGTATTACGTATTGAACAATATTTGATACCGACTGTCGATATTTTTTTAAATCTTTCTTAACTAACTAACTAACTATCTTCACGCTGTATCCCTGACGGGGTAACATACTTAAAAAACATAACATACTTCCTAAATACACAATTTCATTCACTTGCTCTAGACGTTCCTGGTTTACCCTAATCTCGCATTTAGTTCTTACGTCACCTCTTTCAAATACTAGAACCTTAGTTTTACTTGCATTCAAGCGAAGACCCTTACTTTCACACTCCTCTTTCATATTAGTGACTAATGTCTGAAGGTCGGCTTCTGATGAGGCCATGAGCACCGCATCATCAGCGTACAGCAGACAGTCTACTGTAAAGTCACCCAAATTCACACCCATATTAAAATCTTTCAACTTCTGCAGGCAACTGTCCAGATACACTATGAACAACCAGGCGGACATGACACATCCCTGTTTGACGCCTGTACAGACATCAAAAAGAGGTGACACATCCCCCCCTACTCGCACGCAAGCCTTACAGTCCCTATAAAGCGACTGTATTGCCCGCAGTAGCGAGCCGCCCACGCCATATCCGGGCAGCAAGTCCCACAGCATTTCTCTCACAACGTTATCAAATGCTTTCTCTAGATCCACAAAAGCGCAGAAAACCTTCTGGCTAACAGCCAGAAACTTTTCCGCGATCATGCGGAGAGAAAACACTTGATCCATGCAACCTCTTCCACGTCGGAATCCGCATTGAGCCTCCCATAAATACCTTTCAGAATTTTCTTGCATTCGTGCCGTTATAACCTTTGCATACACCTTACTAGCTAAGCTGACCAAGCTGATCGCCCTGTAGCTGGAGCAGTTTAGGCGCGAGCCTTTCCCTTTGTAAATAGGTACTACAACTGCTACTCGCCAGTCATCTGGGACCTCACCCGTCCGCCAGCACAAGTTGCAAAACAGCACGTCAGTTTCACTCCATCTCTGCAGGACGTCAGTTTGGTCTGTTAGGACGTCATTGTTAACACTGAGCACTTTATTCATACTGCAGATTGCCGAACAACTCCGGGTCTTGCCTACCTCTTTCCAGAAGAGCTTGGCATTATCCCGGAAATTGGACGACGACCTTTCATCCGCTTTCATTCTGCACCTTTCACGAGCTTCTTCTATTAGTGCCTTCGTGTTAACTTTCTGCAGCTTGTATCTCTCTTTCATATTAAAATCATTCCGCGAGGCTAAGTAGTCTGGCCATGCTTTCTTCTTCATTCGAACTGCTTCTTTCACTTCCTCATTCCACCATGCATCACGCTTATTACTACTGCCTCTTTTCGTTTCTCCACACACCTCCACAGCGGCATTTCATACTATCCCTAAGGTTCTGCCATACACTTTCCACATTCTCACTACTTACATTGACGTCGCCAAGATTTTCGGCTACCCTTTCATTATATTTATCCCTAATGGATGCATCCTGCAGCTTCCAGCTTTTGATGCTATAAGTCGGCTCAGGTTCAGGACACTCGGTACGATGACGCCAACCCGCGAACAGACCCCTAATCCTAGTTATGACTAGGTAGTGGTCTGATCCCAGCTCAGCGCCTCGATAAACCCTTGTGTCCATCACCTGTTTACGGAGCCGACTATCCATTAGGAATAGATCTATCATGCTTCTCTTTGACTTACATCTCCTCGTATACATATTAATTTGTTTGTGGTTGAACATTGTGTTCGCCACAAACAAATCCTTTTCCTTACAAAATGCCAGTATTAGCTTGCCAGCGTCGTTCACCCTTTTATCCCCATACTTCCCGAGTACCGACTCAAAACCATCGCGAGCGGTACCCACCCATCCATTCAAGTCTCCACATACTATAAGTCTTTCATTTCCTTCTATCACATTTAGAGCTTCACTCATACTCTCCCAGAAGTCCTCTAGCTCACTCGCGTTCGACGAAGATACTGGCGCGTAAGCAGCTACCAGGAAAATCTTCGTCAAACCAAGTTTTACACGGATCCAGAGGATTCTAGGACCTACCAGTTTGTACTCATACATACCGGAGGCCAATCGCGAGGACAGCAAAATTCCAACCCCCCGACTGCCATGCTCGCTCTCTGGTACTCCAGACCAAAGCGCGAGCAACCCACCCGGGAGTTCCAAGACTTCGGTGCCCTTGCGCTTGGTCTCTGTCAAGCACACTGCATCTAACTTTCTCTCATTCATAACATCCATCAACTCATTCATCTTATCTGTCATTCCTCCCCTAACATTCCACGCAGCTACCCTGCACTCCATCCTCCACTTCCCGCCGTGTCGGGCCGCGCGTGTAGGGTGGCGGTCCCCTACGCCGCTCTGGCTCACACTTTTCGCACCAGCGGGGACGAGCTGGTGCGCGTCGCCTCGGGGGCACGCCCTAGCATCATTCGCCCTGGTGGCACTCGTGTTGGAGTAGAATTGCAGCCGTAGCTGGCAGGGATGGCGACGTGCACGCTTCTACTCTTCATCCCCTAATATATATAATTAAATATTTTTTTGTTATCTTTACTTTATTTCTTTTTATAATATAATTAAAGCGCGTGATGCCTGCACTTTTGGATTTTCCAAACTTTTTTGGAATATATAACACGGTGTCTCTCTAAATAATCTTGTAATTAAAATCCAAGTTGGGGCCCTACCCAGATCTTCAGCTTTGGTCAACCTCATCTATAAATGGTGAATCTGCTGACCAATGGGCGAGACTCTGGCGCAGGTACCTTACATGGTTGAGAGGTCAAAGGGCAGTTACACACAACAAAGGAAACGAAACTAATAACCAATTGTAGCAGTGTGTAACCTTAAAATTTTAATGGTTAAGTGATTAAGAAGCAACTGGGAAGATGCTTAGATGATGAAGAAGAAAATCCAGGTAAAACTAGCAAACCAATTTTTTTTAAATAATTAATTGAATTGGGCGTTACATGGCGAAAATCCATCTTAGACCGATAATTAAGGAGGGAAGAGGATCCCACCACACACGGGCGTAGCCAAGGGGGGGTTTATGGGGTTCAAACCCCCCCCCCCCCCAAATGTTAACGATATTAACAATCATCATCATTCGAGCGTCTGTCTAAGTTGTGATCACGGCGCCCGGAGTCTGCTTTCCTACTTCTCTTCCTCCACTTCGCACGCTCATTGGTATCTCTAGTAGCGAGACCGCGGATGCGAGAGTTCCTGTACACAGCCACCGCAGTATTTTCATTGCCGCGATACACAGCACCTGCTTGTGAGGCTCTAACAGAGACCAAAGGTGTTATATACCTTTACAAAGGGTTTACAAATTACACAAGGCATCTCCCGCAACTTTACGTACGCAGCAGCAATGTGTATCTCGACGTCACGATCGAAGTCACTGGTCGTAATACACATCCCAGGTATTTAACATGGTCCGTTAGCTTGACCTCATTGCGTATGCCGACGGCATATTTTTGGCTTGGAACCCGAAGATGTTGCTAGAGCCCTATATCATCTAAAATCTACTATAGAATGCTTAAATTATTGGCCATCTATCAAATTTTTTAATTATTACAAGTATTGGAACCCCCCCCCCCCCCCCTCCCAAAACTGAAACCTGGCTACGCCCGTACACACCTGACGCACAACCTGGAGAGTAAGGTTTCCTTTACCTATCCTACATCCTATCCTTGAGGAGTTCGGTTCGTCATTCTTCCGTCACAATTATTAGAAGTTATCCATGAGTTTTGCGTTAGGATTGTCGAATCGATGGTGTGTGGTGGGACCCTCCTCCTCTCCTTTATTATTTTTTAAGTAAAGTTAACTTTAATTACCACATGAACAAGATCAAATAATCACATTAAATATTTTAGACGAGAATAAAACAAATAAAGAAAATCAAAAATAGTATTTGATCAGAGAAATATGAACATATTACATCAACAACATATTGAACATTGTGAGCGTAACTTAAAAGCTGCTGTAATACAAACATCTACCTTTTGGTCTTGTACCTTTTTCATAGGGACACAATTTGGTGTCCAGTCACTAAATAAAAGGGATCTTTCCCAAAAGATCAATATTTCAAGCCCCACAGTTGACACCACAAGTTGGCGTTCATAATATCACCTGTGTTTTAGACGATGATATATTGAGGTTGTTATATGCCAATGTTCTCCGATGTTTCTACTTCATAGGAACTTATCAATGAACTTTGTAGAATAAACAAGTATTTGTAGTTTTTGACTATCTTAAGAATTAGAGTTATCACATACGAACGTAAAACATTTTTCAAGATAAGAATGTCATACGTTCTAAAAGTAATCTTACATCTCGGATACTTTTTAATATCGAATTATAATAGTTTCTTAGCAAGGAATGATTTGATTTTGTCAAAAATTCTGTTAAATATATGCCAAAGCTTTTGGAACGCGTCTTTATTGTCATAATACTTATAGAGAAAGCTGTGTCATTAAAACAATAGGTAAGTATTACGTAGTTACAATAATTAAATAAATTGTTGTTCACGACAATGTTAAATACATAATAGATACAATAAGGAACTAAATGTCATGGTAATTTTAGAACAAAAATATAAAAGAGCAAATGAAACATAAAGTTAACTTCTGAGGGAAATGATACATAATGTAGCATTTCTAAACAGTTGTTTTAGACCGTTCTAAGTCTTACTGAGCTAACGGGAGACGTCCTTCGCATAACTTAGTTTAAAGATTCCTGGATTTAAAGGGGACCAACTAAATGGAGTAATAAATATATAAATGATGAATGTTGTCATGTGTGAAGTTTTCCCGTTCCTGTTTCGCACAGGAACTTGTTATCGAGATAAAAAGTAGCCAAAGTGTATGTAGATTTTGCGTGAAATAGTAACAAACATCCATCCATACTTACAAACTTTCGCGTTTATTATATTAGTAGAAATGTGATATCATTATTAGTGGCAGTATCTGGACTGCTTAACTTTAAAATATGTTAAATTAATAAATTTTTAATAAAGTGGAAAAGACATGGGGATTCGAGACGGGGATTGAAAGGTGACCTTTGCCTAAACATGGCAATGTTCTAGCCACCTGAACTACCCAAAACGTATCGAATCAAGTTAAAACTCTTCATCATATTTAAATCGTCATTTTAAGAGTATGACCAGCGCCATCTATCGAGCTAATGAAAAACTCGATACCAATGAACAGAGTTACAACCATTTTTGAACATTGATGTTGAAACAAAGTGGCTTAAGAGAATCAAATTTAGTACAAAAATTCATATATGTTATACGTACCTACCTATGAAAACAATGCTCGCTTCGTGAATCTGAGGACGATATCATCGAGGGACAAGGTTTTGACTCAAGTATCATTACGGGGACAGGGATGCGTTCGATATTATGACGATAAAAGGTATATATCCCATTCCACCCTATCATATTGCGATCCGATACCATGAACGACGTATCGTGAACGTGTTAGTGGAGTTGTTGCGTCCTAAGGGATTCAGGTATAAAAGTCGAGTACTCGATTATTGCACATATTTCATCAACAAATATTTCTGAATAGGGCTTTTAAACACTTCCTTCACGATGATGTAAGAATTAAATTAATATAAAGATAACATAAAAAGATAGTAATAATTTGGACTAATCCCACCCGCATTTCCATAACTGTGACTCCTATAAACCAGGATCTACGGCAATGACCAAGACCACAAAAAGTTACACCGAGCTCGATCTCGGTGAAGTCCCATTAGAAGTTAAAATGTCTTGGAACCCGCAACGAAATTAATCAGAAGACAATTTGAGAAAGTTGGAAAAGGGCGTAACACCTTTTTCTACCTTTGCAAAGAGATATAGAAAAATAGTACTTAATAATCTATACTGCTAAAAAATAAATAAAGTAAATGTTAACAAGACAAAAATAATGTTGTATAAATTAGATAGGAAATTATGAAGAATTGCTCGATATTTGTGGAAGGAAAAAACATGGAACAGATTTACAGAATTTGTAAATTTGGGTTCAAAATTTGTAACTAACTAACTATCTTCACATCAGTATGCCGCTTCAGCGCGTATAAGAAAGCAAGACATGCTGTACATAGTGTAGTGCTTGTATATCCCTACTTTATGTCTAACACTAGTTAAGGCCTGCGGCTCGGCACGCGTGGTGATGTTTCCCGTTCCTGATTCCCACATCAACTTATCTTAAATGTTATGTTTTATTCTGATGTGTCAGCTATGTTATTGTAATGTTTCATCAAAATCCATTCAGTAGATTTTGCGTAAAAAAGTAACAAACATTCATCCATACTTACATTCTGTCACGTTTATAATATTAGTAGGATTAGTCTACATAATACCCTTCAGTAGTCTTTTTAAAGTTTACACAACAACACAACTTCGGAAGCAAATAATCTGTGAACTCGGTCAAAATGATAAGTATGGCTTCCACACTGTGTAAATTTACTGTATTGAGGATTTGGCAACAGTATCAGAAGAGACGAAAGATGAACGACCGGATCGTAGTAAGTAAAAAGATGTAGTCTCTGCCTACGATCGGAGACAGGTGATGATATGTATGTGAACGCTAAAAATATGATAAAAGAAATATTTTGTGAAAATATCGATTGCTCAAAAGCTCTCTAATTCCTGAACCATTTTGTATGAAGTTTGGTGTACCGATAGCTGCCACACTGGATAAAACATACTTTAATCCCGGACAAGTATTACTGTGGGAAAAAATTAAGGGAATTACCGCACAGGCATTAGGTAGTTATACTATAAATGACTGAAAAAAATAGTATAGCTGCTCGTTTATTTGGTCCACAAAAATTGATTTCATCATGCTGCCGTTTTTGAGCAGAATAAAATGATATCTTTTATCCGACTATAAGCTTGAAAATGTCTATCGATTAAGGGCACATGTTATCATGTGCAGGGTAATGTAGAATCGAAGGAGGAGAAACTTAATAACTCCTCCTTCGATTCTACATTTTGTCAAAAAATTATCGAGAAAGGATTTATGGTTCAAATTCCATTTCTTGTTTTATTTCTGTTGTAAGATTAGCAGTGTACGACAAAAAGGTCGACACATAATGTGCCTTTCTACATTACCTTCAGTATGAATGTATTTTGTACCAAAATCTCAAAAATTTTCAGCGACTGGAAGAGCTGGCTGTTCTTTTTTCTAATTTAAATTTATCACTTTGTGGCAACCGCTATCATTCGATAGAAGACATATAGGAAAATTCGCAGCGAAAACGGAACTCAATTCCAAAAAAGAGATTTTAATATATACTTTGATGATTGGATTATTCGTTGACTTAAGATATCGTTTTTGTAGGAGCATATTTTGAAAGCCATAGAATAAATTTAGATGATTAACTAACATTTTGTTAAAACGATCAATAAGATCGTTTTCCAGATGTTTCTTGTCAAAATTATATTAAATATGAATATACAGTAATCTTCTAATGTAGCAGTAACCCTCTCGGCTAATAGTTAAACCCAGTCCTCTTATATAGCACCATATTCCCAATTTAGCCCATTAACTTGTTGTAAAAAAAACACATTACAAAAGAAAGTTTATAAGGAAGAAAGGGAAGGAAAAGTAAAAAAATAAATTTGTGTGTATACCAGAGTACACAGGTAAGAAGTGAAACTTCTTTACGACATTTGTTACAACTGTAAAATTACTCTCATACGTCGATTAAGAACTTTCACTTCTAAAATCATCTTTATCCAAATACCAATTGCTGCTTTAAAAATCAATCGTGAAGTTGAAGTTGTCTCAGCACCGATACTAACATTCCTTTCTCGTTCCCACTTGTAATAAGTTGAATGGTTATTCAAACCCGGTATTGAATGTATATTTTACAAGCATTCTTCTCGTACCGCAGCTGTAACACAAAATGTTCCCATTGAAGAAACAGTACACGTTTAAAACAATAATTTTACATTCAACAGTCGGACGATTTCAAAACAAGACTTAAATGGTATTATGATAACATTTATATAAACGCAAAGTTAGGGGAAGCTGAACATAATGTAAACCTCCATTTTAGATATTGATAATTCTTCTTTGCAAAAGTCAACAATTACAACATATTTGTATGTAACGCATGCATTCGTATTTACAAAACAACAAACATTCGCACAGATTATGCGGATATAAATGGATGTTGATTTTGTTAGACATTAGATAAATATAACGGTATAATTTATTGTTCATTCGATAAATAAAACGTGCAGGCTGAAATTTAGAGCTTCTTGTTTTATATAACAGTTTCATAGTCCAGTCATAGATGGCAATTTCGGATTTCAAAGGCTATGATTTCAGTTGATTAAATCAAATACAGTGAAATAGGTGTAAGGGGCTCCACTAATATCTACGAGGCCTAAGCGCATTGACCTACTAGCGGTGCACCTACTGAATAACGGATGTAGAACGGAGTCCTCGTAGTCGCAAGCGTCGAGACTTTGGAAGGTTGGTTGGCAGTCGCGCCCAATATTGACAATGAAAATTAAAAGCCAAGTCATAGCTGCTTCTAGCCCCAAATAAAAGTAGAGTGAAATCAAATAGGGTTTAGAAGCAACTTGGATTACACTATAACATTATTTTCATTCATTCAATTTAAATATTTTTCATCCATTCGCGGCCTTGGCGGTGTAAGATGTTTGTGATCTCTCATCTCCGGCCTTGCGATAGTAGATCATTTGTTTAGAAGTTTAGGCGTTACTTTGTATGATTTATATGTAAGTATTTAGAAATATTTATTATGTTTATCAATTGTCTAGGTCCTAGAGCACAAGCTGTTATTAGTTTAATTTTGGCTAGACGGCTTTGTGTGAGAATGTCCCATTATTTAAAATAAATAATAATAATACATAATATAGAACGCAGTTTGCGAAATTATGCAATGGGCGACTCAATCAGACAATTTATCGAATCATCCTTTCGATGTCGAATTCCACTGTATTAAAATGTATTCGGCTTCAATATACCACGCTGACAAGGTATGTTGTCTCAGATTCCTTTCGAGTTGTACTTCTTGTAGCAAGCAATAGAATTTTCTTACCTTAGATGGTGATGAATGCTAGTGATCGCGATAAACATAATTTGAACATCAATTCCATCACTAATTCCACCTAACACGATAATTTAGACACGGACGCGTAGCTACTCCGTGAATATTACTTTACAAAGCTTTAAGATTGTTGTAAATTACATTATACTAAGGGAAATATAATAGGTTGAGTGATGACTAAGTGGCGCTGTTAATTGTATTAGAAAGCGCCAAGTGGAAGCCTTGTAAGGGAGGCATGTGTGCGAGGTTGTGCGGAACACGCGTCGCGGCGTGTAGGTATGCATCACCAGGTGACGGCCCAGCTGACTGCGCAGGCGCACATGTCGGAGCGTGCCAGCCGCGTGCCGCATTTTGCGCCACCCTCTTAACTAATTTCATTTTATTAGCTTCCTTTGAACGTTTATTGAACTTTAACATGTTGGTACGGCTCTTATACTTAAACTTGATATGCGAACAGCTGTAAATAATCTGTAATAGCTTTACATCCAGTCAGTAGCGGCTCTCGAAGTATCATAGGGTAGGTATTACCACAGACAATTAAGACCATAAAGTTATTAACTTTGAAATAAAATAAAAATTAAAAATGATTCCACTTTTCCATTAACTACCAAGATATAGGTAGCCATAATAATACCTATTACGGTACTCTGTGATATTACTTTACCTTAGATTATATACACATGTTTATATCATCTAAGAGCTTTATCTTGATAGTAAATATTGGGGAATGTTATTTTTTTATTTCAAATTTAATGACTATATATTTAAATGTAAAACTAATTTTGTAATGTTCTAATCGGATATTCTTTGAAATTGGCATAATTGTCCAGATGTTACGTTTACAAAACAAAAATTTCAAAATCGCCTTAATATCGTTCACTACAAAATTATGAATGAACATGTCGCGTTCATTGTGCGACACATCCTGTGCTATTGTTGTCCTACCTGCCATCCCTCCGGACTGTTATTTATAATTAGTCATCTACCTGAGCCCAACGGACGTGATCTTAACAAAAAGACGCATATTGTATAACAATCGGAGCGGTTTACGCGTCGCAGTTGAGCGGGCTGGCATTGTTAGTTGCATCTCTGGCCGGCATTGAAAGTAAAGACCCGCCGCGATTGTGACTAAGGTATTTTATGAATGAACGTGACGGGCTAGCGAGTGGGACGATCGGCCACAGCACAGCCCGAGCCAGGTAGAAAATTACACTTTTGGAATTCTTTCGACAGTTCTTGTGGAGTATGGCTACTCAACTCGGTTGTCGAGGAGAGCCGCAGAGCGGGGCGAAGGGTACGTGATAGCGCATGCGTTGAGCTCTTTTACCGACACGATGAGACGATCCCTCCCTCTCAGTTGATGTAGAGTCGTCGCGCGTGCACACCGTGCCGCCATGTACCGGCTGTCAACTTTCTCGAGTAGTGATGTGATACGATACCGACGTATGAATGTGAGAAATCATTAAAGTTAATTACTATTTGTGACAAATTATATGTTTATTTTAACGCAAAAATTAAGTGAGACGTTTAGTGAAAGAAATGTTATAGTGACTAAAATTAGTGAAAATAAGTTGGATTGGATACAAAATGAGGTGGTTTATAGTGACAATGAGTGTGATGGTGTGGAAAACGACATTAGCCGGAATCGCACCCCCCGGCTCTTGTCCCGCAGTGTGTGCGTGTAAGTGGAAAGGTGGTAAGCAGACTGTGGAGTGTATGGACAGAGCTTTGATAACAGTGCCCGAACCGGTAGACCCCGCGACGCAAGTGTTGGACTTATCCGGGAATAATCTTCAAATACTTCCGCAAGAGGCGTTCGCGAGAACGGGGTTGGTAAACCTACAAAGGGTTTATTTACGCAATTGTAATATTGGCCAAATACATGATAGAGCTTTCAAAGGCTTAACGAATTTAGTCGAATTAGATCTATCTCATAACTTACTAACACAGATACCTGCAAACAGCTTCAAGGATGCACCTTTTCTTAGAGATTTAACATTGGCCACAAACCCAATTTTAAAAGTACATTCTGATGCTTTGAGCAATCTCGGCAGCGTTGTTAAACTTGACCTGTCGAAATGCGATATTAGAGACATAGCCCCAGACGCATTTAGAAATTTGCGTTCACTGGAATCTTTAAAATTAAATCATAACAAATTAAGAGAAATACCTCTAAGTTCATTGGAGAAAGTAGAAAAACTGAGAGCGATCGATTTATCTGATAACCCTTGGACTTGTGATTGTCGACTACGAGACCTCAAACTGTGGTTAGCAAAACGTAAGTTGCTTTCAACGCCTAGTTGCTACGCACCGGCGCGACTAGTAAATCGGCCATTTTCGGACTTACCTATTGAAGAGTTTGCATGTAAGCCGGAAATATTGCCCGTTAGTTTGTATGTAGAAGCAACCGTGGGAACAAATGCTACTATCACCTGTAGAACGGAAGCAATGCCGAGTGCAATTATAAACTGGTATTGGAATGGGAGACTTCTTCAAAATGGAAGTCACTTTAATTCACACCAAAAAATTTACATATTTGAAGAAGGGGACTCCAAAAAGAAGAGTTCTTTGATATTGACAAACACACAGGAATCCGACTCTAGTGAGTTTTATTGTGTGGCTGAAAATAAAGGTGGAAATGCCGAGGCGAATTTTACAGTCCATGTGACCCAGCCACCAATTGGGATGCCACTGGGAAGTGCACAAATAGCAAGTCTCGGTGCGGCATTATTCTTAGTGGTTATTGTAATCACGTTAGCCCTTCTTATTACCTTCGTTCGGTTCCGTCCAACACCAGTGTGTGAGAGTAAAACGCCAAATACAATAGATAGAGTAGTATCTGGTAATGAAGTACACCCAACTACAACAGATCGGCCCCATGTTGCCGTATTAGCTAACGGGCAGGACTCTCATAACGATCCGAAATGTAACCCTGTCACAAAACCGCCGAGAGCTAATGACATACCTTATACCACAAATCATTATGAGGGAAGAGGCAGTGTGGTAACTGCTAACGGACCAGTAGTTGTATCGCCTACGGTTTCTGGTACCATAGATCCTGATTTAATCAATGATACAAGACCGGATAGTGCAATACGACCAGGAAGCGGAGAATATGCCCGTGAAGCTTCCGATTCATTATATCCATCTGGTCTCTGGGACCAAATGAGAATGAATCAAGCTAGTAATTTGGCCAGGGCTGTCAGTACAGCGATTCCCACGTACTACAATGACCGAACGCCAATAATTGAGAACGTCAGCGTGGATGGATCGCAAGAGGAACTGGGGTATATGAGTCGCACGTTTCCCCGTTCACACGCGATGGCCTCGTCAAATGCAGCCGGTCCACCGGCAACAGACGCGCCGTACCCGCCCGACTATGGACTGCCCGTGGGCGGCGCGCGCACCCTTCGCGTGTGGCAGCGTGCCCCACCAGTGCTACCACCCGTAGCTGCTATTAAACGAGTTCTTACCATAACTAGGCCTTCGGCCAGTGAAAACTTTCAGGATGGCTGTGCTACTGATGTATAATCTGATATGAAAACTTATTGTTTACATACCTAGATGACATGTCACAATTGTAAATTTGTATCCTATATAAGCTAGAGATCATCTTATACATAAGGTATGTGTAATTTATACTTAAACAGGTTGTTAGTGTAATATTTTTTGTATCATATAATTTATTTAGATAAGTAATGGAAAGTTACATTGGATCCGAATGCGAAGGGTCCACGACTGATTAGATGAAGAATGTAAGTGTAAATTAATACGTGATATGGAATGGTATCGTATGATCGCCAAATAATTATTATACTGAATATAAATATATCTCAATTGTTGAAACTCAAAATAAGATGTTACAAGTTATGATAGTAACTTATACAGTGTAAAATATACGTCACCTATCCAAAGATATTGAATTTTCCCTCAAAGTAATACAACTGAAATATATTACAAATCAAATTATGTAAATCACTGTGGATGTTATTCTATGTATGATAATGAATGTGTAAATTTTATGTTGAAAAATAATAAGAGTTTTAGCAGTAAAATGGGAAAATTAAACAGGCGATTATAAAATGTACACTTTGTTTTAATTTGATTTACCTAACACGAGACTCACACACATTCACAGCTACTAAACACAACGCATCAGACCACAAAACACTCTACTTTGTGGATGGAACTTTAATTGTCTTATAGGCTGGACGTTATTTATTTACAGTAGAACAATTTCTACCATGATCGAATGGACTGAATAACCTAACCTAACAGTGTAATTTTACACTGTTTCACTGATATTACTATATTCAAAGATTTTAGTAACAAAGGTAAAATTAGGATGCATGATTTTATTATGAAAAACTCATATAATAAGAACTTTGTTTTGATTGTGGTGCATTATTCTGTCATGGTTAATTTTGATATTAATATAAGGCTTATAAGTGGACATAACCATGTTACCAATACCTACAAAATGAATTCTTAGTCTCTGCCTCGGTGGCGCAGTGGTAAATATGTGACTGCGGTTGATGGTCTCGGGTACTGGGTTGGAAAAACATTTGTGTAATCTGGAGTTTGAATGTTTTCTATTTAGACTATGTATGTATTTATACATTTATATTATAAATGCCTCTAAATATTTATATAATTATTTATTTATTAAGTCCGTAAGTGACTACTTTGATATTTCTCTCTCTGTCTCTGTTACAAAATACAAAGGTATTGTAAATAAATATTGTGGATAATTTTTTACACAGCGCCTAATCTAGCTCAAAGTAAGCTAATAAGCTTGTGGTGTGGTGTTCTATAGGAAATACCAAAACAATCATACGAATATTTTTTCCGACCCAGGAATCGAATCCGGGACCTCAACACGGCAGTAGCATACACTAACACTTACGCCCCTAAGGTAGTCGAAGTATTAACTAGTTAACTTCATGCACAAACCATTATATACTTCCAAAACTAAATCCCTTTATGCATTTGGAATTCGAAACATAGTTTAAAATAGGTATTCTGTTAGGTCATAGTGTTTTAAATTCTGAATTATCTGTCTGCCCCGTGATTAACTTGACTGTGCTATTGGAGTACGGAAAGTATTTTCTTTCGCTATTAATAATTTCGTTGTTACCGTTAAAATATATTTGTATTAGTGTGTTTTAATTTTTCTAAATTTAATTCATCACCTTTCATAACCATTTTTTAATAAAAAATATCATGACTCTTTTTACACGATTCCATTTAAGAATACTTTCATGCAATTCGGCCTTTTAAAAGTTGTATTTATAGATAATAATATAAATTCTCTGGCTTTGAGACTAACAAAATCTTAGCCGGAAACCATATATCTATAAACTAAAAAGGAAACAATTATATGTTATGTGAATTGAATCAGTACTCGTATGAGAAAATAAATATACGACAATAGATAGATGCGGTCGGTTTTATAATAATATATGGCAGGATGTTATATCTAGATGTTAATCTTTGTCGCATATATGCTGTGTATCAGTCTGTTTGTACACATTACGTAAAGGAAAGCGTGGGCACAAGTTCTTGGTATTGCAGTACTAACTTACCAATGATGTGTGTGTATATTATTGGTAGTGATGTAAAATCAATGCAACATGTCGAAACATGTAGAGCTCCTTTGAATTCCAATACAGTAAGTCTAGCGTATTGTGACTTTGATAAATACAACAGACCTTTGTTTTAGACTCATGCTTTGATAATATATTCAAACTTAATCAAATTGAAATGGGTTATGTTCAATTTTGTGACAGAAGACTAGATATAACCTAGACCTACTTTAAACCCTAGCAAAACGACTTTAGGGTGGAATTTCTAACTATCTATATGATAAATTTAATTAAGCTGTTTGAGCTCTGCGTTGATAAATAAGACAGTCACGGTTACTCTTGATAAGCACTACATTAATTTCTAAAAGTGTCTTTGAGATACTTCACAAAACTTTAGGATAGAATGATGTTTGTGATTAGAACGGAATCTTAAATAATAATACCACAATAGATACTGAAATAGTCGTTACCTATTGTTATCAACTTAAGAATCGAGAAGTGATGCATGACGTGACAATATGAAGTTGAAGTTCGTCCTACGAATATTATAAATACAAAAGTATGTAAGAATGTTTGGATTTAAGTTTGTTACTCTTTCACGTAAAACTACCAAACGGATTTTTACGAAATTTTACAAAAATATAGGTAGCTTATACATCAGAATAACACATAGGGTACTTTTTATTCCGGGAACAAGTTCCAGTAGGAAACTTTACTACGCGGGAGTCATACAGTTTAATAATAAATAAGCAAAGATTAATAGTTAAAAAAAAGAAAAAAAAAGGATTGTAATTTCACACTTCTCGTCGTCGGTATTACCTACCTACTAAGAAGTACTATGTAGGAAGTTGTTTCAGAAATTAAATTAAATGTTGGCAGACAGAGGTTTATATTCCTTGTAGACAAGGTTATTCGTGTATTAGGTATAGCTATTGTATCCGGACAAACCTGTTTGAAGTATCTAACTGGCTCATTCATAAGAACGAAACGAGTTTTAGTTTGTGTTAAATTCGTTTTGTTATCTTCAATATGTTAACCTACAAACTAAGTTCAAGAATAAAATCGACTTAAAACTTTTCTGTAGAGGTGCTATGGCGACTAAAAAGTTAAAAAAGATTCAAGCTCACCTCCCAGCCAACCGAAGAAAAACCGGTTAGCGTATTTCATTTCCGTTCAATTCATTTTTTATAAGAATTAAACTCTAAACGGTTCAAATGGAGTTGAGAATTTCTAAACAGGATTCACGGCAAAGTATTGTTTTACAATGAGTTTAAGTTTTTAAAATAAGAATGATCTGATTTAGAAGATAGAATAACAGCAATCAGAAAGGTCTTGTCAAAAGATCTTTTTAAAGATACGAGTATATCCAGAAACTTAAAAAAATAAAACTAACAACAAATATCCTTAGTTCAATTCCCAGTTGAATGTGAACCAATTTCTAATACGATAATTTTACTATAGCCAAAGGCGTTGTCGAGAATATCAGAGAGCGGGTGCGCGCGAACTGTCAAGTCAACTGTCAACGTCAAGATACAATAAAAATTGACATTGCATATATTTCTACCGAGCGAACATTGTACTCGAATTATCATTATTTACATATTTTCTGTACCTAGTCTCAGTCCACTGAAGAAATTACTAGAGTTTAAGTCCTTCTAAGAACTCAAGGACAGTTGTCATTTCTTTACAGGCGTCAGCAGAAATATTAGGTATCTATTTAAATAGTTCCACATTTAATTAGAAAATAAATGCATTTATTAACTTCAAACTGTACAAATAACTAACTCAAACACAAAAAAAATATGTGATGAATGAATAGAAATTCAGCTCATACTTGTCATGATATTAGACAAGCGGTAGCAAGTCATTAATCTTAATCTGATATTCAAATTGAAACGATATTCCGAAATCCACGAACGATATTATCGTTAATTTTTATGTCTCAAGTGATTTATTAAGTGCTTCTTAATCTACATAATACTCGTATTTTTACCCTATTGTAATTACCTATTGAGTTCAGAAGTGTTCTTTCTTGGATTTTACATAATCGCACAGCCGATATTTAAATTATAACATATTAAGATTCAGTTTTTGCTTCGGATTTTTTTTTATTTGTAATACGTGAATTTACAATCTGGACTAAGGTATAATGTTCATAAAGTCTATTCTCAATTTTATATTTGGGTATTTGATTGTACCTAAGTTATTTTTGTAATATTATCAAAACGAAAACAGTAAAGTAAGGATAGTGCTTTATTTTTTGACCTTTGGGTTGTTTAGATCGGTGGTTTTATTCGTAGAACCTTTTGTAGGATTTTATCGTAGGTGTGGTTGAATGGCGCTCGGGGGTTTAGTCACTTCCTCTTGCGAGTCTTTCTTTTAAATAGATTTTTTGCCTTCTTTTACGTGCCCGAAGCAGTTAACGTTCCTGATTTATTATTATTTTTGGTGAAGCTTTTAACTTTTAATTTGAGATATGATTTTTTAGGCCTGGTATTATATAAATGTAATGTGATTTGGTGCGTAGGTATAAATCGGCTGCTTACTCTTAAATCATTTTAAACTAAGAGACGCCCGCGCCACGAAGATAAGTTTTCCTGTATTAAATTTCTAAAGGACCTGATCCGAAAATAAAAAGTAAGCTTTGTTTTAACCCCTTGTGTCAGCCATTTCCACAAAATAATTTAAAAACGTCACAGAAAAGATATTGATTGAATTGAATTTAAAAAAAAAATTTTTTAATGCACACGTGTTATGATCGGTCCTTCAGTTCTGTTTTAGTAAATAAAGACTATATTAAAAGATTGGAACTCAAAGATTTAAACGTTTAACGTATCTATACATGGTGGAATGCATTTAGCTCAACGCCCACGGCTTTGTGAATAGAATTCCCAGCCATGGAGACGGCTAGACTTACACACAAAATCATCCATATTTTCTTTACATCCATATTTTTATAGGCCAGAGGTTGAGCTGCGACATTTTTGTTAGAGGTGTTGAACTGATAATATTCGATCTAATACGAACACTTCAACACCCCTATATTTTATTTTTTTAATAATAGTAATATTATTTTATACTTTATTTATTTCTCTTCCACAAAGGTGACTTTTATCTATATATACACATAAAAAAGAAATCTGTTATCCTTTGTAAGAGACTGCTATCTGCACTAGGAAACCCTGTCACTCAGAATTCACAAAGTTGACATGTGATAAAAAATACAATTCAAAGCAAAAAAAAATAACTCTCTTCAAAGGTAAAGTACTAATCAGGTAAATGATGTAAATTTAGACACATAATTTTAAAGAAACCGATTTTTTTATGTATGCCCAACGAGTTTATTGTGATAAAGTATTAAATTAAACATCTTATATTCATCCACATTTCTCACCAGATTAATCATCTTTATTCCAACATTGACTGCCGCGGTGGCGCAGTGGTAGAATATGCGACAGCCGCGCTGAGGTCTCGGGTTAGATTCCCGAGTCGAAATAAATATTTGTGTGATATACAAATGTTGGTTTCGGAGTTTGAGTGTTTCCTATGTATAATATGTTTGTATTTAGAAACATATAAGTATGAATATCACTTGTCTTGATCCCAAAGTGCAAGCTTATAGCTTAGTTTGTGCTTTATGGCGCTATGTAAAAAGTGTCCCACAATATTATTATTATTATTGTTCTCGGTTGCATCTGAAACCCATGCAGTCAAGCTTAGTGTTCGATTATCAAGTCATAAATCACGTAATCAAGTCTAGTCTCGGACACCCTCGGCAAGGCAAATGTTCTATTGTTAACTGAGATCGTAAGTCTACTGTAATTTGATCTTGGAGGTATTGCAAATGTGCTATTGTTCGGTGAACATTGTGACCACATGTATCCCAGACTCTGTTTAAAAGAAACTATCTTAAAGCGACGTCATATTCGTACAATACACTCGTTTTGTTTATAATTTATTTACTAATATGATGTATGTATGAGTTTACTTGTTAGTCAATCACGAAAATATTGTAACTGTAGGAGTTTATTTGTTAGTCCATCACGCAAAAGTTACTTTGTAGATTAAGAAGAAAATTAGCACATAGCAGGTTTCCCAGCATAAAACAATGATTGCATTTAATGTTTCAATTGACTTTGTTGGGATTTGTTAACTGACCTCTCAAATCTTTGCTTATCATATATACAGGAGTTTGACGTACGTACGAAATTGACTTAGAATTAAAAAAAAAAGAAATTAATAATTAAAAAGGACCCCCGACGAAACCAAGTTCCCCTTAAAAAGTAAAATCAATCTTTAACCTTTAAACTCAATCTTTAACTACCAATGTATGTTTTAATATTTTTTTTTAAAAATAACGTCGCGTTGGGTGACAAAAAAATCAAATTAAAATCGGTTCACCCGTCCGGGAGCTACGGTGCCACAGACAGACACACATAGACACATCCCGTCGTTTTTTGCATCAGTGGTTAAAAAGAATTCAATGTGAAAGTCCTCTTTTAACCAAGTATATCATAATCGTGTAATCATAGATTTAGGAGCAACATTTTACCTCTAAACGAACAAGAATGGTCTGGAATCTTAGATCATTCTTTACTTAGCATCAATAAACAATGGATATCATTAAATATTGTAAGCATTTGTAAGCTAGGTTTACCAGAGCCCGACCAAAATATTCAGAACCCAAGCCAACATCACCAGCAAGTCATGGACCTTCTGAGCAACGAATAAGACTCTGGCATAGGCGCCTCTTCAGGGTTCGGAAGTAAAACGGCAGCTGTAGTCGCTCTCAGCAATGCTGAAAACGAATAGCCAAACTTCACCTGCTCCGAACTCATACAAGCGGATCCCTGGCAACCTACAAAATCAGGATTACAGTTCTGATGTTTAGAAACAACTGACAAAAGGATAAGGTACAGAATATTAGGTATATCACTTAAACAAAGAAAACAATGTATAATTGATTATGTAAAACTCCAATCTTATTTACGTACCATCACAGCATTGCGCTTTCTTCTCGTAAAAGCGGAGACTTTCGCTGACAATAATGATGTTTCGGTACTGGTAACAATGGGAACTCGAGCAGAAGCTATCTTGATTGTTCGACTGAATATTTCAATTGTTTACAGCTTTCCAGGCTCATGCTTTGTATTTCATTGCTATTATATTTTGCCGCGTAATGTTTGGTTTATAGTTTGTTACTTTTTGCTTAACGTTTTTAATTCTGTCTAGTTTGAGTTTACATTATTCCCGCTTGTGTTCTTTTGTTAGATACACTGGAAATCGGGTTTATTCGTACGAAGTTAGGTATTGTTTAATAATATTACTAGCATTCACCATTCCTAATTTTTATCATTTTAAATCTACCACGAGCTCGAATAATTATGTCTTGAGATTTATAGGCGGCGCGGTGTGATTTAAATTGAACTTACTGGAAAAAATATGTGCGTGTACCAGAGTACACATGTAAGAAATGAAACTTCTTTAGGACAGTTTTTTTACAGCTATAAAATTTCTCTCATACGTCGATAAAAAAGAACAGCGCAGTCTAGTTCAAAGTAATAAATAAATAAACAACTCACACAAAGCCATCTGCTTCCAAACTAAGCAGATAACTGATAAACATACTTTTATTTATCTAAACACATATATATTATAGATTAATAACACCCAGACACAATAAACCATCGTGCTCATCACACAAAGTTTTATCCTGGGTGGAAATCGAACCCACGACCTCTAGGGTAGATACACTCCTATTAGTCAGGGCAGTCGCATACACTACTACTGTGCCACCGATTCAGTTGAAGGTTTCGTATACATTTTGTATGTACGTAGTTCATTCGCATCTAATCGAAATTGGAATGGCCTCAATGAATAATTTATAGACAGAACGTTATCAGATAATCAGATAAGATATGCTGAGGGAGAGAGATGATCAAATGGGGATACATTTTTGAGGTTTGTTTATATCAAGACATTTGTACTCCATTTTTTAAATTAACTTCGTTTATTTCGCTCCTAAAGCGTTGAACTGATGAGACCATATTTATAGAACGTTGTTTATGTCAGGTCTTTCGTTTTTTGTATTTTTGATATCAATTAAAAATTAAAATAAGAAGGATTGACTCTGCATAAGAATGTGTAACTATTTAAGAGGCAAGTTATGTTTGAAAGACGAATTGACTCTGCATATGAAAGTGTAACTAGTTAAGAGGTAAGTAATGTTTGATAAAAGAATAGGAAAGAAGAATTGACTGCATAGAAAGTGTAACTAGTTAAGAGGTAAGTAATGTTTGATAGAACACTAGGAAATAAGCATTGACGCTGTATAAGAAAGTGTAACTATTTAAGAGGTAAGTTATGTTTGAAAGAAGAATAGGAAAGAAGGATTGACTCTGCATAAGAATGTGTAACTATTTAAGAGGTAAGTTATGTTTGAAAGACGAATTGACTCTGCATATGAAAGTGTAACTAGTTAAGAGGTAAGTAATGTTTGATAGAAGAATAGGAAAGAAGAATTGACTGCATAGAAAGTGTAACTAGTTAAGAGGTAAGTAATGATTGATAGAACAATAGAATAGAAGTATTGACGCTGCATAAGAATGTGTAACTATTTAGGAGGTAAGTTATGTTTGAAAGAAGAATAGGAAAGAAGGATTGACTCTGCATAAGAATGTGTAACTATTTAAGAGGTAAGTTATGTTTGAAAGACGAATTGACACTGCATATGAAAGTGTAACTAGTAATAATAAATCCATCACGCCTTATCCCCGAAGGGGTGGCAGAGGCATATTATATGCCCAATTTTCACGGTGTGGATTCCTGGCCCACGTAATAGGTGGTGAGCCCATTGCCGTGTTGAAATAGACAGACGCAAGTTGTGGCTACCTGCTGTTGAAGTTTTCAAGCCGCCCATAAGGCCTTCAACCAGGCTTAACGACTGCAATTTTACTGGCAACCGGGACCAACGGCTTAACGTGCCTTTCGAAGCACGGAAACGATCGCAAATGTAAATGCCACAAAGTGGTCACCCATCCGAGGACCAGCCATAGTGAAAGTTGCGTAACTCAGTGATCGTTTACAGAGCACTGAGACCGCTAGGCCACGAGCGCTTCAACTAGTTAAGAGGTAAGTAATGTTTGATAAAAGAATAGGAAAGAAGAATTGTCTGCATAGAAAGTGTAACTAGTTAAGAGGTAAGTAATGTTTGATAGAACAATAGAAAATAAGGATTGACGCTGCATAAGAGAGTGTAACTAGTTAAGAGGTAAGTAATATTTAATAGAAGAATAGGAAAGAAGGATTGACTCTGCATAAGAGAGTGTAACTAGTTAAGAGGTAAGACGTTTTATAGTAAAGCATTTTTTTTACCATAACTCATAAAGTAATCAAAAATTTAATGTGAAGTAAAAGTAGTTTCACATCCTGCGTCTGTCTATTCCAACACGGCAATGGGCTCACCACCTATTACGTGGGACAGGAATCCACACGGTGAAAATTGGGCATATAATATGCCTCTGCCGCCCCTTCGGGGATAAGGCGTGATGGATGGAAGTAAAAGTATATTTAGCATTATTAAACATACAATATTATTAGGGCGATTATGTATTTCAGCTTATCAGGCTTTTTCTAAGATATAACGATGTTTTGGTTGATATTATCAAAATTATTAAGTTTATTGATTAACTCCATTTAAGTATTAGTTCTTACTTAGTCCTTACCTTGTTTGGTTTACACAGACAAGCATACGATATTGGAATGCAAGTTAATAAGACAGAATGATTGACAGAATTTTACTTACAACGCTAAAAGACCGTGTCATAACTCGAACCTGTAATTTTCGGATAGTTGGATAGTTGTGAGTGCTACTCCGTCACTTATTGTGTCTTAGTACTCACAACCCTACAATGGCATGTGATAGAAAGTAATACCGTAGCCCAAAAAAAGGTTTTTTTTCTACAAACATGAAAACATAATGATTTCATATTATGATTATAAAAAGTCTCTTAAAATCTATTAGATAGAGTGTAGTTTACAGTATTTACATTAAATATCTGAAAAAGGTGCTTAAATAATCCTCTCAGCATCACAATCACGTTCAATATTAGTAGATCCATTTACGAGATCTATTGTGTATCTACTAAGATATTTTTTCTTATGAGATCTATTTTCTAATAAACTAGATTAAATGAGATATTTGTCAATGAGTCTACAGGTACTTGACCATCAAGTAAAAAAAGCAGTAAATATGTTCAGCCAAATCGAACAAAGAGATAAGGTAACAGATATGGTAATTCGTAGGTAAATTTAATCTGAAAGAAACTTTTGCGATCAACGATCCTGATCGACACGTAGTTCGTACCATTACTTGAACTCAAATGTAAATAAATAAGTTGGTGGTAGCTGAACGTTAGATGTGAGATTTTCAGCCAAAAAACCATTCAATTTACATAAAAAGGATGTTTACGCTTGTTGTAATGTAATATACCTCACTCGATATTCTAAAAAACTGAAGAGGCAGATCTGTAAAACTATTTAAAAATATCTATATGTAAAATTATGAAATTGTGTATTTAGGGAGTATGTTTAGCGCGGATGGAAGATGTGATTCGGATGTAGAACGGCGAGTAGCTGCCGGATACAAAGTTAACGGTGCTTTGTCCCAATTAGTAAAGCGACAGAGCTTCGTAAAAGTAGCACGACTGGCGATTTATAACGCAGTGCTAGTGCCAACTTTGCTTTACGGTAGCGAAACCTGGGTATGTCAGCAGACGATGAAAGTAAATTGAATGCTGTGGAGATACGATCACTTTGAAAATTGTGCACGCCGCACAACTTTGGCCGACCGAATACAAAACGAAGTGATACGCAATATGGCAGGTTTGAATGAAGTGTCAGCGTTAAGCTGGAAAAGGGCGTGCTCCGTTCGTTGGACACGTCTAACGAATGAGTGAGAAACGATTGACGAAGAATATTATAATGTGCGAAAGTAGAGGGTAGAAGGAGTCAGGGTAGGCCGAGACTTACATATGAAGACCACGTGAGCAGATTGCACAACAACGGAAATATCAAAAATATTCGGATACCCAGACGTGCGTGTATGAAGCGATTGATGAATCTTGAAGAAGCGAAAGAAGTATGCATGGATCGCGAAGCCTGGCGATCTGTCCTCTCTGACTACCCCGTCAGGGACACAGCGTGCAGATACTTTAGTAATTATGTAGCGTGATCGGTAGTCAAGTGACAGAATGAGACGGAAAATGTTTCGGTTGATACTAGTAGTTATACGAATAGGTAATAATACCGAAGGAAACCTCTAAAATACAGCAAATTAGACATAACTAACTAACTAACTAACTATCTTCACGCTGTATCCCTGACGGGGTAGTCAGAGAGGACAGGTCGCCAGGCTTCGCGATCCATGCATACTTCTTTCGCTTCTTCGAGATTCATCAATCGCTTCATACACGCACGTCTGGGTATCCGAGTACTTTTGACCTTTCCGTTTTTGAGCAATCTGCTCACGTGGTCTTCATATGTAAGTCTCGGCCTACCCTGACTCCTTCTACCCTCTACTTTCGAACAATATATATTCTTCGTCAATCGTTCCTCACTCATTCGTTGGACGTGTCCAAAC
This sequence comes from Thumatha senex, assembly GCA_948477245.1. Classification (NCBI taxonomy): domain Eukaryota; kingdom Metazoa; phylum Arthropoda; class Insecta; order Lepidoptera; family Erebidae; genus Thumatha; species Thumatha senex. The sequence continues at coordinate 13,953,328 of OX419731.1, read as the reverse complement.
CAACGGAGCACGCCCTTTTCCAGCTTAACGCTGACACTTTCATTCAAACCTGCCAAATTGCGTATCACTTCGTTACGTATTCGGCCAGCCAAGGTAACGCCGCACAACTTTCGAAGTGATCGCATCTCCACAGCATTCAATTTACTTTCATGCATCTGCTGACATACCCAGGTTTCACTACCGTAAAGCAAAGTTGGCACTAGCACTGCGTTATGAACCGCCAGTCGTGCTTCTTTTACGATGCTTTGTCGCTTTACTAACTGGGACAAAGCACCGTTAACTCTGTTTCCGGCAGCTACTCGCCGTTCCAAATCCGAATCACATCTTCCATCCGCGCTAAACATACTTCCTAAATACACAATTTCATTCACTTGCTCTAGACGTTCCTGGTTTACCCTAATCTCGCATTTAGTTCTTACGTCACCTCTTTCAAATACTAGAACCTTAGTTTTACTTGCATTCAAGCGGAGACCCTTACTTTCACACCCCTCTTTCATATTAGTGACTAATGCCTGAAGGTCGGCTTCTGATGAGGCCATGAGCACCGCATCATCAGCGTACAGCAGACAGTTTACTGTAAAGTCACCCACATTCACACCCATATTAAAATCTTTCAACTTCTGCAGGCAACTGTCCAGATACACTATGAACAGCCAGGCGGACATGACACATCCCTGTTTGACGCCTGTACAGACATCAAAAAGAGGTGACACATCCCCCCCTACTCGCACGCAAGCCTTACAGTCCCTATAAAGCGACTGTATTGCCCGCAGTAGCGAGCCGTCCACACCATATCCTGGCAGCAAGTCCCACAGCGTTTCTCTCACAACGTTATCAAATGCTTTCTCTAGATCCACAAAAGCGCAGAAAACCTTCTGGCTAAGAGCCAGAAACTTTTCCGTGATCATGCGGAGAGAAAACACTTGATCCATGCAACCTCTTCCACGTCGGAATCCGCATTGAGCCTCCCATAAATACCTTTCAGACTTTTCTTGCATTCGTGCCGTTATAACCTTTGCATACACCTTACTAGCTAAGCTGACCAAGCTGATCGCCCTGTAGCTGGAGCAGTTTAGGCGCGAGCCTTTCCCTTTGTAAATAGGTACTACAACTGCTACTCGCCAGTCATCTGGGACCTCACCCGTCCGCCAGCACAAGTTGCATAACAGACATAGTGTGTCCCAGACACGCGACCCACCGTACTTGATCATCTCAGCAGTGACTCTGTCTTTTCCCGCAGCCTTACCACATTTCATACTTCTTATCGCTTGTTCTATTTCTTTCATACTAATGACTTCAATGACATCGGGATCCGGAGCATCGAAGTGAGCTCCCCTTCCCGATGTGGCATCTCTGTCTTTTCTTGCATACATCTTTCCATAATATTCACTCCATCTCTGCAGGACGTCACTTTGGTCTGTTAGGACGTCATTGTTAACACTAAGCACTTTATTCATACTGCAGATTGCCGAACAACTCCGGGTCTTGCCTACCTCTTTCCAGAAGAGCTTGGCATTATCCCGGAAATTGTACGACAACCTTTCATCCGCTTTCATTCTGCACCTTTCACGAGCTTCTTCTATAAGTGCCTTCGTGTTAACTTTCTGCAGCTTGTATCTCTCTTTCATATTAAAATCATTCCGCGAGGCTAAGTAGTCTAGCCATGCTTTCTTCTTCATTCGAACTGCTTCTTTCACTTCCTCATTCCACCATGCATCACGCTTATTACTACTGCCTCTTTTCGTTTCTCCACACACTTCCACAGCGGCATTTATCATACTATCCCTAAGGTTCTGCCATACACTTTCCACATTCTCACTGCTTACATTGACATCGCCAAGCTTTTCGGCTACCCTTTCATTATATTTATCCCTAATGGATGCATCCTGCAGCTTCCAGCTTTTGATGCTATAAGTCGGCTCAGGTTCAGGACACTCGGTACGATGACGCCAACCCGCGAACAGACCCCTAATCCTAGTTATGACTAGGTAGTGGTCTGATCCCAGCTCAGCGCCTCGATAAACCCTTGTGTCCATCACCTGTTTACGGAGCCGACTATCCATTAGGAATAGATCTATCATGCTTCTCTTTGACTTACATCTCCTCGTATACATATGAATTTGTTTGTGGTTGAACATTGTGTTCGCCACAAACAAATCCTTTTCCTTACAAAATGCCAGTATTAGCTTGCCAGCGTCGTTCACCCTTTTATCCCCATACTTCCCGAGTACCGACTCAAAACCATCGCGAGCGGTACCCACCCATCCATTCAAGTCTCCACATACTATAAGTCTTTCATTTCCTTCTATCACATTTAGAGCTTCTCTCATACTCTCCCAGAAGTCCTCTAGCTCACTCGCGTTCGACGAAGATACTGGCGCGTAAGCAGCTACCAGGAAAATCTTCGTCAAACCAAGTTTTACACGGATCCAGAGGATTCTAGGACCTATCAGTTTGTACTCATACATACCGGAGGCCAATCGCGAGGACAGCAAAATTCCAACCCCTCGACTGCCATGCTCGCTCTCTGGTACTCCAGACCAAAGCGCGAGCATCCCACCCGGGAGCTCCAAGACTTCGCTGCCCTTGCGCTTGGTCTCTGTCAAGCACAATGCATCTAACTTTCTCTCATTCATAACATCCATCAACTCATTCATCTTATCTGTCATTCCTCCCCTAACATTCCACGCAGCTACCCTGCACTCCATCCTCCACTTCCCGCCGTGTCGGGCCGCGCGTGTAGGGTGGCGGTCCCCTACGCCGCTCTGGCTCACACTTTTCGCACCAGCGGGGACGAACTGGTGCGCGTCGCCTCGGGGGCACGCCCTAGCAGTAATCGCCCTGGTGGCACTCGTGTTGGAGTAGAATTGCAGCCGTAGCTGGCAGGGATGGCGACGTGCACGCTTCTACTCTTCATCCCAAATTAGACATCACGCATAAAAATAAACATCCTATAGCCGTCTCTGCTTTATCAGTCTTTCTTTCTTCTATCTTCTCCCTTTCTTTATCAGATTTAGTGATCTAAGTGCTAAAATGTAGGACAGAGTTTGGAATCAAAGGTGTTTGGACGCAACTGGGTATATATAAGATGAAGAAAAAGAAGTAAGAAATTTAGGATAGTACTTTTACAACACAAGATCTCATATGTAATAAATACTTTCGCACATACTTAGTAGTGCAGGGGTTATAATTTGTGGGGTTTCTTCTGTAGTTGTGACGGAATAACTACTACCTCGTTGGCGTAAGTTGTAGTGTATAATGTGACTGCCGCCGCGCTGAGATTCCGGGTTGCAACTAATATTTGTATGATACACAAATGTTTGTTTCGGAGTTTGGATGTTTCCTATGTATAATATGTATGTATTTAAAAATTATATGTATGTGTGTATATCAATTGTTTAGATCCCATAGCACAAGCTTATATTAGCTTACTTTGGGCTAGATGGCGCTGTGTGAAAAACATCCCACAATATTTATACTTAACAGTATTCGGACAGATTTAGGTGTGATGTGCTTGAGTATCGCAAGTGACTTATTAGTTTTATCTATATACTAGCTGACCCGCGCAACTTCGTTTGCGCCACATAAGAGAAACAGACATAGAAAGAGACATAAGTTAAAGAGGGTGGCGCTTAGGGTATTCTTATGAAACCACTTCTGAGGTATTCGCTTTTTAACAACAAAAAACCCAATGAAATCGGAAAACTGGTTGATGTGTTACTTACAACTGAATAATATAAACGCGGACGAAATTGCTTGAACTGAAAATCCTGTGCCAGACATTTCCTGAATTAATACATATGGTACCTAATTTATATTCCAACCTAGAAAACATCTTAAAACCTTTTTGTGTACTAACGACTTTACGTGAGCGGAGCCGCGGGCATCAACTTTCGGAATTGTTCTACCTATATGCCGATTTTCATCAAAAAGTGATTAAATAACAAACGTCCAAATAATATAGAAATCTTTACAAACTTTCACATTTATAATATTAGTAAGATTACATTCCCGTGGGAATACCGGGAATTCTTTCTTGGTGCTCATCTAACGTAGGTACGTAAAGAATACGTTTACCAAATTTTAGGTTGTGTATGGTTTTACCCACGCAGTTCCCGTTCCCGTAGGAATACCGGATATTCCTTTCTTAGTGCTGATTCAAGGTAGATACCTAATAAATACTTTTACTAAATTTCAGATATGTACCTATGTTTGATAGTTTAGACTGTGTGTGGTTTCACCCGCGTAGTTCCAGTTTCCATGAAAATATCGTCCTATCCCTATATCCTGTTTTTTTGCTTGGAACAGAAAAGGAACCCCGATGCGAAGTTTGGACTTCAGAGCTTCGTTAGCTTCCTGGATTTTTAGTTAGTACAATCCCTGTTTTCCCCCTCATAGGTATTTTTTTACAAAACCGCGATACACGTGCCTATTTATTTGTAACCAAAAACAGGTGTACATAAATTGATGTTTCTAACTTTGAAAATGACGAATTTTCATACAACCGTTTATCGCTTATTTACTTCCTTAGAGGTAGAATTTCAAAAAATCCATTCTTAGGAGATGCCTATGTGTTAAAAGGAACCCTCGTGCAAAGTTCGGGCTTCGTGGCTTGGTTAGTTTTATAGGTTTCGAGATCAATGAGTCAGTTATTACAAATCCAGTTTACCCCCTTAAGGGTAGAATTTATCAAAATTCATTAACACGTTTTTTTTATACAGAAGCATTTATAAGAAATTCAGTGTTGCTATGTTTGAAAATGACGAATTTTCCATATAAACTTTCAACCCTTGTTTAGTCCCTTATAGGTAAAATTTAGCAAAACCGCGAAACACGTGCCCATTTATTTGTAACTAAAAACAGGTGTACATAAATTCACGTTTCTAACTTTGAAAATGACGAACTTCAATGCAACCGTTTATCGCTTATTTACTTCCCTAGGGGTAGAATTTAGCAAAATCCCTTCTTAGCGGAAACCTACGTACTATAAAAAATCTCCATACGAAGTTTGAGCTACATAGCTTTGGTAGTTTCAGAGATTTCGTTATCAGTCAGTCAGTGATTTTGCCTTTTATATCTATATATAGAAATACGTGTTAAGGAATTTTGATAAATTCTACCCTTAAGGGGGTAAAACTGGATTTGTAATAACTGACTCATTGCTCTCGAAACCTATAAAACTGTTTGTCTGTTTCTCTTATGTGGCGCAAACGAAGTTGCGCGGGTCAGCTAGTTTTCTATAAATTTAGTCGTGAAAACCTATTACTGGCATTCTGTCACTTATTGCTTTGTTTATAGGCTGAAATATTGCTGTTGGTGTTCCCATGGAAATAAATAAATAGATTTAATAATAAATATTTTGTTCACTGATTGGTACCAGTTACATAATATACTGTGTACTACCTACTATACGGAGACGACCTTCGCCTTACGAATGCTTGCGCGTCGTTGTAAAACTGATGCTTCAGCAGTGTATCGCTACAGATTTATTATTATTAGACATTCTCTACCAGTCGACTTTCAGGTGATGGAGTATATATGTTAAGGTGCCAAATGTCGGCAAGATGTCGCAAGACGAAACCATTTAAAGGTGTTCGTCTGTAAGGAAAATTAATGAGTGTTGTTTACAAAATACAGCAACGAATAAATTTGAAATATTTATTTTTAACAATTCTTGACATTTAGTACTATAATTGTTTAAAATTATAGTATCGAAGTAATTGGATTTAATTATGTTTCATAGAAAGTTGAGAACTCTGTAGGTATCAAAAGTTTTACACCTACCTACTGTGAATACACGTAAATACAGTGAGAGGCAACTACATAGGGTTTTCAAAAATATTTGATGGCCTTAACTTTTGTTGTGTTCTTTGATTAAAAGATAACTTTACAATTTTCAAATGCCAGAGATTGACAATCATCAAAATCAGTCTACGCCTACCGCTTCTATTACAACTGAATCTATCTATCTTCATGCTGCATAATACTGACACCACTTTCATTCAAACCTGCCATATTGCGTATCACTTATTACAGCCGAAATGTGACTCAAATTATACAACCACACATTTTTAGATATTATTCGTGTTTCCTCTTAGCCGCTAAACATTAAATAAAATAAGATATTAAAAGATTGCAAATTTTGCAATTAGTGCTTCAAATATTTATGTTCCAAATATTGTTTCAAGCATTCAGAAAATGTACAAACAGCAAAGATGATATAATAGTACATACAAATGTAAATATCTACAGTTCGTTGCCGTTGGATGGTTAAAAAATGTCAATGTACCATCCATTTATTTTATAGCAAGCGGTAGTGACAAATCAGTGACGTCAACTTTACATTCGATAAAGTGTGTGGGTTTAAAAAAACGTAATTACGATATTAGAATAATAACTTTTGTAAGCGATGTTTATTATAACTATACGGTCTTACTGACGTGTAAATTTCGAGTGACTAGTCAGGCTATCTGATATTCAGGGTCATTTTTAAAATATCTGCCACCTAGATACACATAGACACGAGTTAGAACTAGATAGCAAATATCATAAAAAAATGCTCGACATTTTCATGAAATAAAAGTTAGAAATTTTACTTTATTTTAACGTACTGTTTGAATTATACTATGTATTAACTATAAATAAGTACTTAGTATTGGTTATAGCAACCCTTTCGTAATGTAATCCTTATTTTTTTTTCTATCTCGGAAATAAGTTTCCTGTGGACTTCACCACAAGGAAGGCATTAAATAGTAAGTTACACACAGTTGGACAGACATCGAGATTGTAAATTTTCGCATATAAACCTAAAATCACAGCCGCCAATATTACTATCAAAGTAGTATTTACAGATTATATCAGATGACATTTGCAGAAATCATTACCCAATTGCCTATAACACAAAACTATGAGCAATAAGCAAACACTTAATAGTTATGCCTAATTGTTATTACAATATTTCAAAAGTTTCAACGACCTCAAGCTGTTAGTAACATTTCAAACGTTAGACAATTATGTCGATAAGTAACAAATTTATAATTCACATCTCTATTTTTAGTTTTGAATTATACACTTAAAATTAATCGATAAAACAAAATGGTTTATCTATTACTTTCAAGACTGTGATTCTCTTTATGACTAACCCATATTTATCTACCTACGTTCGTAATTTCTTCAATAATTTTAATAGTAGGCTAGGTGGTAGTAATTTTCCAAAAAAACAGTATACCATTCGTTATGATAAATTATCGAAGCTAATTTTCATCTCACTGATTTTGGAAACATCAAAAATATTCGAACACAATTGCCAATAGTAACACTATCAATGGCGCATGATGCTTTGACTGCCAATAGGAATTGATTTTTCATTTACGTTACTAAACTGTTCTGGCTTAATTTAAAAAATATATTTTGTTAGACCTAAGAGAAAAACCATGTACAATTTCTGTTACTTTACTTGTCTACGAGATAAATTTTGGAATAATCAATAAGATTGGATTAAGTTAATCATATACCTAACTACTTATACTTAGCCTTACGATTGTATACAACTACCGACCCCGAAAGGTCAGCAGGAGGATTTTATGCGGATGATAGCACTTTGCACGGGAGTTATTTAGGGAAGCATAGATCCTGTTCGAGTTCACTATCCGCAAAACACTGGCATATACGGTCACAACTAAGAGGACTAAATAAGTAGGCCGCAAAACACTTATTCGCCTCTGCATTGAAAATTCACTCCTACTTACCAGACGCTTTCTAACGGCGTGCCATTCATGTTATAGATTGTCCTGAGGCAATAAAAAATCTTCAGATGCTGATAAGACATAGAACAACTTCTTCCCTGGCTGTATTTTACCAAACCTACCGCGTTCTGATAAGCTCTTTATCATGAAATATAATTTTTCAATGTCTAAACTTCATATAAAAGTTGTAAAAAGACATAGTGTTTATCATTATGCTCAATTGTGTAAAAAAAATAGATTGCAGAGCATATCAAAGACTTACATGCATATACCTACCTCAATAAAAACTACTTCTGTGACTAGATCGGGTTTTGTAGATTTCTTTTGCACTCTGTACTTGCTCACTATGTGTAAAGTTCTTACAAAAGAGTTCACTGTGCAAAGTGCGGTACAGTCTGAAACCCACAGCAAACTTAATCAGAAAAAGCTAAAAGAAGTTTACAACTTTTGTCTTTAGTGAAACGCTAACGTTGCGCTTTCCGATGAAACAAAGCTTAAAAGCGTAAAGGATCCTTGTTCTGACGTATAAAAGTTTATGATGCTGTAAATAAATCAGGTGTTTCGGTTTTTTATAGCACTATCAACTGGTCACCCTCTTCCGACGTTAGGTGTGAATCCGTCGGTTTCAGTACTATTTTATTTCCTGTCTATTTTGGATTGAGGATTCATCAGCTTTGCTCAGCTTTGTCCAGTTTGAGTTATAGAGCCGACCCTGGTATCATTATCTACTGGTTTTATTTTTACTGCCTATTGCATTATTCTTTTCGATACAAAGTACTAGTCGATTTTAACGACTATGTCACTACTTAAAACTTAAATGACGCTTTACTAAACGACGAATTCAGTACATGTTCAAATTTAGTTTCTATGCTTTGTTGCTGATGCATGCATATGCAAATTATATATGAATTAGTTAAATTGTGTGTTGTTACAAGCGGTGTGATTGATAAATTGAATTAATGGTTAATTTCATATGGGGATCAATCGGATCCCAAAGCAATTTGGTAAATCGGCAGGCCGATCGCAACCAATGAGTGTTCTTGCACACTCATAAATTAGTTAACCATGTGTTCTGGTTAGCTTCGAAATCAACGATGAAATGTGGTCAATTCTGTAGATAATAATGCAATGGCTTGCTTCGAGTACCAAATTAGAAATAAATGACATATTAACTGTGTTAAAGTCTAAAGTATTTCACTCATGAATCGCTTACAAAGATATTTTAAAACACCTGCTAATTACCTATTGACCGAGAAAACTAGTTGTCTGTGTGTGTGTCTTTGGTCTTATATAAAGGTCTACTGATTTTCATAATCAGAAGTTCACGTCTTTTTTGAGATATGGATTATTTTTTGTAACTGGTTTTTTTTTATACGACTGAGGTGGCAGATACGGCCTACCTGATGGAAAGTGGTCACCTTAGCCTATGGAAGTTTGCAACACGAGAGGTGCAGCACTCGCGCTGCCGACCCTAAAAATGGTAATTTTAGTGGTATAAAGAGGGGATTTTGTTATAGCGTCATTTAGTAATCGATTCATATATATATATTCATATTCATATTAATTTATATAGGTAAGGAGAGGTATACAATACACTTACAGTTCAATGCCGTATTGAAATGGATAAGCCGAGGCTGTGACGACAAGCTATAAAATTTTTTCATGCCGACCTAAGCCTGGTAACCGGAATCAATTGTTTAATGTGCCTTCCGAAGCACGGAAACGCTCATAATAGAAAAGTCTACAACATGCCTCCCATCTGAGGACCAGTCATAGCGAAAGATACTTATCGCAGTGATTAGAGTAAAATTTGTAGCAAACGTTCAATAATAAATTAAAGATACAAAAGTTGTCATGAAAATATGTAAAACATTATTTCAAAATACCGGTCTCAAAGTAGGGTAAGGCAAGTGACGTCAGGTTGTATTGGGCCAAGTAAGCATGTTCACGAGTATTTATTAATGTGTCTGCTTGTAATTGAGGGATTTTTATCTAAGTAATGGTGGATTTGACACAGTTTTTGTATCTATATGAGGTTTAAGTCATGCAAAATAATAAAATAACTGACATAGAAGCTAGAAAACTAACGTTATTATTACACATTATAAATAAGTAAACGGGATTACTCACGTATTTACGACCAGTAATAGACCGACCGGTTTCAGCTGTATTTAGACAGCCTTTTTCAGAGGTGCGAACCGTTCGCCGAACACTCTTTACGCACACTGCGCGCATCCGCTCTCGCCGCTCGCGCGCTGCCCCCGTTTTGTTGTTTGGGTATTCGGTGGACGTAGGGTTGCGCCGAGGCACACGTGAGATCTGCTTCACTATCGCTTCCATCCAAACTATTTGGAGCGTCTCTGCATGCATAGCTCACTGTGTCTTCAACAGACTCGCTTTCCACATAGCAACGAGCACGACGAAGGCACGGCTTCCATGTAGGAGGTAACTCCTATAGCTCCAGTCGTAGCCAACATATTTATGGAATGGTTTGAAGATACCTCATTGGCTAACATTCCATACAAGCCGAGACACTGGTGGCGTTATGTGGATGACGTGTTTGTCATTATTCGGAGGGATAGAGATTGAAATCAGCCATTGTTGCAACACCTGAATGGTGTCCATCAGAAGATTGCATTTACCGTGGAATACGAGAAAGACGAAGCCTTGCCTTTTCTGGACATACTGGTGAAGCGAGATTCGTGTGGCCGACTATCTCACGGGATATACAGAAAGCCAACTCACACAGATAGGTATCTGAGAGCGGATTCACATCATCACCCAGCGCATCTCGCTTCAGTTCCACGGACGCTTATTAACAGGGCTTTGAGACTGTGTGACCCGGAATACCTGGATACTGAGCTGGAGCATGTGAAGGGTGTGTTGTGCAGCAACGGATACAACTGGAGACAGAGTTGGCGGGTGGCTAATACGTGTGCACGGACTCGCCCTGCATCGGTGGAGAGAGCGGTGGCTTTCCTCCCATAGGTCAAAGGGGTGACGGATGTGGTAGGACACTTGTTACGCCGAAGATACAGCATCAAGACTATCTTCCGTCCCTTTACACAACTTCGACATCTACTGCACTCTCCAAAGGATAAAGGAGACCCTCTGGGTGTCCCCGGTGTTTATATGATTCCTTGTGATTGTGGAAAATGTTACGTCGGGGAGACAAAGCGGAACGTTTCTACGAGACTCAGCGAGCACATACGTTCCATGAAGAGCCAAGATATCAACGGATCCGCGGTGGTGGAGCATGCACTGAGCTCTGATACGCGTCACTTTATCCGGTTTGATAAGGTGAAGATCTTGTCGCGGGAGAAGCACTTTGTACCCCGGAAAATTCGAGAAGCCATAGAGATAGGGAGGCGGCTGAATTTTAATAGAGATGGGGGCTGGAGTTTACCTCCTACATGGAAGCCGTGCCTTCGTCGTGCTCGTTGTTATGTGGAAAGCGAGTCTGTTGAAGACACAGTGAGCTATGCATGCAGAGACGCTCCAAATAGTTTGGATGGGAGCGATAGTGAAGCAGATCTCACGTGTGCCTCGGCGCAACCCTACGTCCACCGAATACCCAAACAACAAAACGCGGGCAGCGCGCGAGCGGCGAGAGCGGATGCGCGCAGAGTGCGTAAAGAGTGCTCGGCGAACGGTTCGCACCTCTGAAAAAGGCTGTCTAAATACAGCTGAAACCGGTCGGTCTATTACTGGTCGTAAAAACGTAAGTAATCCCGTTTGCTTATTTATAATGACATAGAAGCTTCCCTTTCTTTTCTTTTCAATGGCGACTGTAACATTGTTGATACTAGTCGCCATCGCTAACCTCTTATTGTATCAAATTCATAAATCTATATATCTAATAAATCTTTTTAGACTGCCTCTGTGGCGCGGTGGGAGTGCATCCGACAGCTACGCAAGAGGTCGTGGGTTCGATTCCCACCCAGGATAAAACTTTGTGTGATGAGCACGATGGTTTATTCTGTGTCTGGGTGTTATTTATCTATAATATGTATGTATTTAGAAATATATAAGTATGTTTATCAGTTATCTAGATCCCATAACACAAGCTAATATTAGCTTACTTTGGGCAAGATGGCGCTATGTGAAAAGTGTCGCACAATATTTATTTAAAATAAAAAATAAATAAATATCCATCACGCCTTATCCCCGAAGGGGTGGCAGAGGCATATTATATGCCCACTTTTCACCGTGTGGATTCCTGTCCCACGTAATAGGTGGTGAGCCCATTGCCGTGTTGAAATAGACAGACGCAAGTTGTGGCTACCTGCTGTTGAAGTTTTCAAGCCGCATATAAGGCCTTCAACCAGGCTTAACGACTGCCATTTTACTGGCAACCGGGACCAACGGCTTAACGTGCCTTCCGAAGCACGGAAACGCTCGCAAATGTAAATGCCACAAAGTGGTCACCCATCCGAGGACCAGCCATAGTTGAAGAAAGTTGCGTAACTCAGTGATCGTTTACAGAACACTGAGACCGCTAGGCCACGAGCGCTTCGCATATTTATTTTATATTATTTATTTTTGTACCTAATAAAGTTATTCTTATTCCTTTGTTCCTTTGTTCCTTTCCATACCCATTGAAACGCGTATCCTTAAGTATCGTTCTACAGGTAGACATAAAATTTAGGTCAACCGTTTACGTCCTAAATGGTTTATGCCAGTTTGCTAGCCTCTCGAAATGAAAACAAATTGTGAAGTGATTATAACATAAAATATGAAAATTAAATATTGTACCATTTAGACACCGTTTTGCTTCTAAATTGGCAGCAATCGAAATTAATGCTACGATCATAATAGCTGACATAAATGGGCTATATTATATACACGATGTCATTTTAGCAACAAAGCTATGTTTATTTTATTGTTTTATGAGAACTAATGATGAATTTAGAACTTGTGATGAATTTTTTAATGATATACGAAATAAAAAGATCGAAGAGAATCGAAAACGCAAAAGAAATTAGGCAACTTATAAACAAACGTAACATAATTATAAAAAAAAGATCATTTATACGGTGCTGATTGCTTCTCAATATCCAAACTCTGACAACCTGAACAGAACGGGAGGTAATTACAAGTAAAGTTTAAATTAATTACAAAATCGATTTAGGTTCAAAGAACTCCTCCATCCGGCTATTAAATCAGAGAGAAATTACGTACATATATATACAAGATAATAAGTAGGTATGTTATTATCGTATACCTAATACCAAATCATGCGACTATTATGTTTCAATATAAAATGAATATGTCAGTACAAACGTATCCAAGTATATATAACTAATTGACGCCGGCGACTCCGCACATGTGGTGAAGCTTTCCCGTTCCCGTTTCCTACAGGAACTTGCTCCCGGGATAAAAGGTAGCCTATGTGTTATTCTGATGATTAAGTTAAATTATTGTAAAGTTTCGTCAAAATCATTGTTGATACTGCAGTAGATTTTGCGTGAAACAGTAACAAACATCCATTCATACTTACAAACTTTCCCGTTTATGATATTAGTAGGATAATAATCTAATCTTTAATCACTCCATACTTTTATTTATTTATTTTTAGTTGTTTTTCGATTTACTCTGTATCTGTGTTACATTTTGACTGTTTTATTTCATTTCATTTCATTTATTTACTTTGCGAAATATGGGTACAAAGGTTGTAGCGTCATTTCTTGCGTAGAATATCCTAACATATATGATACGGACCTAGATATTAAAACAATACAAATGCTTAAATTATGAACAAATTTTCATTTTGTATTTTCTAAGACTGTAATAAGGAATAACCTTTAAAAATCCTTTGCTAATGAATAGTAGTAAATACTAATAATAAGTAATGTAATAGTTGTTAATGTAAAATTTTACTAGTTACTTATTATTACTAGATATTTTAGAACAAAGTCTATCGCAGCGTCTGTTTGTCTGTTCACGATAAATTCTAATACCACAGCACCGATTTTTATGCCGTTTTCATTAATGGTATACAGTGGTTCTCGGCAAAGCTTTAAGTATTTTGGCAAAAATATTGCGATTGTTGTTAGATATGTCAGAAAAAATCATCCTTGTGGTCCCGCTCCAGCTCTTACTTGCACCATTGAAACAATGACGCAAGGGCTCTCTCTTCCAGGTCCCATATCCATGCTACAAGACATGCCACCTCAACCCCAGTAGACTCTTATGTTAAAACATAAACAGAAACATTTCGAAACTCTTTAGGTTTCCTTTTTTACAATAATCTTAACATACATACATATATATTGTCACGCCTTTATCCCCGAAGGGGTAAGCAGCGACATTCTATACGCCCACATTTCACCGTATGCATTTTTGTCCCACGTAACAGGTGGTGAGCCCATTGCCGTGTTGAAATGGACAGGCGCAGGCTGTGGTGACCTGCTGTTAAAAATTTTCAAGCCGTCCATAAGGCCTTCAAAGAGGCTTAACGACTGCCATTACAATGGCAACCGGGACCAACGGTGCCACAACCTAACCAACCAAACGTGCCTACCGAAGCACGGAAACGCTCGCAAATGTAAATTCCACAAAGTGGTCAGCAATGCAATGATTGTTTACAGAACAACGAGTCAGCGAGGCCACGGCTCAACATAATTATCTTTAAATAATCCTGAAAAAGTAATAGGTACCTACTCTCACGATACTGACCAGCTCCCAACTCACATACACCGAACTGACCTTTCACTTTTGTTGTATTTATCGCTAAGACCGAGGCTAAGCCTAGCTACCTTAAGGCTAATGCCGGGATTTTGTTATCCCATTTGCCTTGGTCAGCTTCACCGCCGCCTTAACATCAATTAGCGCAGTGTCTTGGATTTAGCTATCTTAACCGTACCGCCATTGTTTTGACAATAAAGGCTTTCATCTCCTTATCTGTCCGTCTGGGCTGTTTTCGCATTGGAAGAAAACGAAACAACTCGTGCATTTACATCCTAAAATAGCAGTGTTATAATCGCAGGTTTTTGAGCAATGAAAGCTTTTATGATAAGTTACAATTTACATTTAAGGAGTACTCAAGCATCTTGAACAGTCCTTGTATTAACAAAACAAAAAGAACAAAAGGATATATAACAAGAACATTTCTGATTATGTCCTTTTGTTCAATGTTTACTTTTAACTTGGATGAATAGCTTAAAGGATTGTTGTATAAAAATATTACAGTGAAGGCATTAGAAGGCTTTCCGTGAATAAGTCTCATCACTCGAGTTGTTATTTTAGGAAAAGCTAGGTACTTACAGTTGGATTTATTTTTGTGCTCACCCACGCTTATGTTAAAAGGATAAACCTACCTTGATTTTGTATGTAGTACAAATCGATCCATTTTGAGAATTAGGTTTTTAGAGAAATAACCATTTTGCAAATAAGTCTTTTTGCGACACTTTTGCCATTTTAGAAATTAGCGCCTGAACCAATCCCGCGGTGTATTAATTTTACAATTATGAACAATAAAAATGCCTGATTTGTTGACCTGTATGATTATTAAGCCGCTTGCCTGCAGCGTGATGATATACTCGTATAGACTAAATTCTTAAAACATCATCTATAATGGGCATAGATACACAAAAAATATGTTTTCATTTCCAACCTGTACATTCTGAAATTAGCGCGTTCAATTTGTAGCATTAAAATATTAGTATTAGATATAATTCGTCGCAAATAAATTGCCTTAGAAATTGATAACCACACTCTTAGACGGACCTAACCGGTGCTAAAGCTGAGATGGGAACGTCAAACTGAACCGACTAAAATTACACAGTGCTCCTTAACTTATTGCAGCCAAGTAACCGGGAATGATTTCGAATAGGCATTCCTGGAACTCATGACCTTGAAAACCTGCCTTAGAAAAGTATTTAATATTTCTGAAAATAGGAATAAAATTACCTGCGTTAGCGACGCACTTTTTATTGTTGTAGTGAAACTTCTTTATCGACGCTGAGAGAATTTTATATCTGTAAAAAAAAGGGGTCACGTTTTTCGGTCACGCGCCATGTTGTTTCGAAGTGAAACTTCTTTATCGACGTACGAGAGAAATTTTATAGCTGTAAAAAAATTCTTAAAGAAGTTCCACTTCTTACCTGTGTACTCTGGTACACACACCTATTTTTTTATACCACTGATGTGGCAGACAAGCCTACGGCCTACCTGATGGAAAGCGGTCGCCGTAGCCTATGGACGTTTGCAACACCAGAGGTGCAGCACTTGTACTCTGGACCCTGTAAAAACCTTCTAAGAACCCTATTGAAGAACCCCATACTGTTTACGGTCGGGAAAATCAAGGCAGGGAGTTCATTCCACAATATAAGCGCAAGCGGAATTAAGCCCCTGTCGGACCTAGCCAAATGCGAGCGCTCCGGACGCAAAGTGTGAGGGTGAACTCCCTGTCTATGGCGATCGGTGAGATGATACTCCTATAAAATAATAGCAAAACAAGCCCAATGGGTATCATATTAAACAATTCCTCAGAGCACTGCCGTTAAACACGTATTATTTGTTACTCGTGTCTGTGTGGTCAAGCTCTGCAACGGATGGATCAATTCGATGCGGAGTATTTTGTTTGAAATCGAATGTGTTCTAGATGGTTCTTAGCTATAATTTTGGAGATTCACTCACTTATTAGGGGATGAAGGGATCTCATTAATATCCACAATTCCGATTGATCTGAAATTAGATTGAGTGTTACTCTGATGATATTTCCACGACACAGTAACCTGGAACATGCTGCTGCATCAAGTACACTGTGGTATTTCTACAACTATTCAGAAAACTACAGCATTATATTATGTTTATATGATATTAAAACGGTCTCAAGAAGTAGTTCTTCTTGATTCAGGGTTTTTTGGGGGTTTTTAATCTTGAAACATTTTCTATCTATCTTTATCTGCTGTATCCCTGACGCGGTAGTCAGAGGAGACAAATCACCAGGTTTCCGCTCCTTGCAGATTCTTTAATCGTTACATACATTCACATGTTGGCTGGGGTTTTATGAAAAGCATATTTCATCTACCCGAGGGCCGCTATCGGAGTCCTGTTGACTCTCTACTTTCCATCAGGGGATCAAGACACCATTTTTATGTGCCAAATAAAAAAAAGCAGTAAGCCCTCAAACTGCTTTCTGCTCTCTCCTGAAATACTGAAGTAGATTAACTTGAAGTGGTAATAGGCTACAATGTTGATTAATGGCCGTATTTAAAACGTGTTTACTACTCTTCAGCACCTATTTAAAGATTTATTACGTAGTTTTCACAACAAAACAAAACGCTCTATTCTCTGGGGATTAGTTTAAACTATTTTTCTTTAAGTTAAAGGCAGACGTGTAAACGATTTACTTAATGGGAGTACCTACTTGCAGAATTTTATTTTTATGGTCATTACTTAAGAAAAGCAATCAAATAGAGAGCACTATTATTTTGTTATTCTTTTTCACTAGATTATATTCATTTAAAATTTGGTTTGCAACAAAATTGGGTGTTTTATTATAAGTTCTTCTGTAACCACAACGAAATCGTGGAAATATATAACACATACATATTTATTAGCAGAATAACATGTAATTGTAACTAATTCAAATCTACTTCAATAAAAATTTTAATTTTGGAACATTCGTGATTGACGGATTTCAAAAATTGATTGCAGATACCCAAATAGCGGGGTTGAACTTATTGTAAGTCAATATTTAACCTTTTCGGGCTGCACGGTTAGCGTGCGGGAGGCCGTTAGCATGTTTAATCACTCTGGTACCTTTAAATACGTGCTCCTTGCTCATTGTTTAGGCCGTTTATTATTACTATGTCAGTTTATCTACACGTCATGAGGTTCACACTTAATCAGTTTTGTGTAATCAGCTGTCTGGGTCTGGGTGGCGTCTGTAGCCCATAATCCGCAATCAAGGGGTCACGTATACTAATTTCACACACAGTACTGGGTCTTTGTATCGTACTAATTACTAAGACCGAGTTTATTTCGTAAATTGAGTGTAGATATAATATTGAAACTAGAAACTTGTAATAGGTAATCTACTAGTAATAGTGTAGTTGTACATGAGAAATTGTTTTATATGCTTTCACAGTTTGTTATTTGATTTCTCAGTTGAGCTTGAAAATTTGACGATATTTAGGTACCCAAGAATTGACAGATCGGTCAATCTTTAGGCTTATTTTCATCCGTTTTCACCTGTGTATATGATATTATAAAATATATGAATGTGACAAGCAAAACATAAATCGGTTATCAGTGACTTTGTATAATTATGATACGTTATACAAAGTTAGTGATTACTGGATTTTAACTCCTGATACAAATAGAGAAGTGTTATAACATACATATAATATTATAACGCCTGTCTCCCTTCAAGGTAGGCAGAGACTATGGCTTTCCACTTGCTACGATCCTGACATACAACTATTGCTTTTTTACTTTCATGAGGGTTTTCAAACACGCTCGCCGGTTAAAGGTACTCTTGACCTGGGGGCCGAGTCTGCTAATTTTATCGTATCGAAATAGAATCAGTGCGGTGTCACACCCTATTATTTATGTCTCATGTACACACAAAATATTAATTCGTCTCTCTCGTATCACCTCGCATACCTCCTCAATTTTTTCTTTTATTCCTCCTCTAACATTCAAAAGCCAGTCCACTTTTCGCCTCAATGGAAACGAGACGTGACGGGTCACGAACTACATCGCCGCCATTATTAATTTATTTTTTGAAACAATTGCATTCCTGCGATAAGCTTGGGAAACAACACGTGCACAGATAGAGCCTCGCGAGTCTAGGTAAGGCTAGCCTTGTTCTGGGGTCGCCCGGTTCCAGGGCAAAAAGGCACGTCCAGTCTAGGCTCACCCCTAGCTAAGCAGCACATCGGCACGGCGACCTTGGCTTGGCGAAAAGAGGATGGGAAAAGGATGAGGTAGGAAAAAGATTTAGGCATAGGAAAAAGACGATGTATAGGACGTCTTTCAAACCAAATATTCCAGCTGCCAGGACAGTTGTTGTACTCATTTTGTTAAATATCTCTGAATAATTGAACAGATATGTTTGTCTGTCTGTAACTTTTATTTATTAAACGAGTGAACGTGTTGTACCTAAGTAATTTATATTCGTTTTTTGAAAGTACGTTTACTAGCAATAATTTTAGGACCAATTTTATCAAGTGTAGTAGTTAGACTTCTTAACCTTAAATTTTAGAAAAGTCTTATAAAACGGCTCAGTCGGTCCGTGTGTCCGTCTGTACCCATCTATTTCTCGGGAGCCATAAGAGATAGATACAAACAATTTGCGGAATTCGATTCAGGACACCATGAATACGTGCATAGGTAATTTTTAAGAATCTACCACTTTCGCTTATGAAACGTTAGTAACGCCTTTGCCTAGGAACTAAACTAAAGCACAGAAAAACGATAGCGATCATCGATTTTATGTCACTGATGACGTCGTTGTGAATTAACTATTCTAGTGAAAGTCGTGCTCCGAGGGTTCCGTAAAAAAATAGTACCTTATTTGAGTAGAAAACCAATTAAGCTAGACCTCTGAAGTGTATGAACAACTCAGAGGTCTATGATATTTGGTGATACTGGTATGTATGGGGACAACCCGTAATTTTCAACTTTTTGTATATTTTGATTTTTGTTGCTTTATCTGTGCTATAAGACGTTGCTTTGTACCAAATTTGGAGATTCTGAGTTCAGAAGTAGTAGGTTTTGATTCCCCGAATGTCAAAAATTTGCGGAGATAATGCAGCATTAACGGTTGTATCTTTTGATGGTGTTGACTTTTAAGTTTGATTTTTACACAGTTTCACGTTCCTGAAAAAAAGGGTCTTGACAGGCAGACCTACGGACGTACAACAAAGTGATCCTATAGGGGTTCCGGTTTTCCTTTTGAGGTCATCATCATCATCCGAGCGTCTGTCCCAGTTGCGTCTCGCGACCCCCCGCTTTCCTACTTTTTCTCTTCCACTTCGCACGGTCGTCGGCATCCCCTGTAGTGAGACCATTGGCACGCATGTCATTCCATACATCGTCAATCCAGCACTTCTTGGGTCTTCCTCTCTTACCGGGACCCGGCGGGGCTGACATGGCCAGACATTTGTTTCCTACGTAGTCCGGCGGTTGCCGCAAGACGTGACCATACCAACGAAAGACACTCTTGCAACTTGTCTGCAATGTCACGGACGTGAAGGATGCCGCGGATGCGAGAGTTCCTCACGCGGTCCATCCGCGTGACTCCACACATCCACCGCAGCATCTTCATTTCCGTGACACGCAGCTCCTGCTTGTGTCGCTCCAATATTAGCCACGTCTCACTGCCATGTAAAGGGACAGGTCTAATGATGGTTTTGTAGACCTGTCCATTCAACCAGATCGGCATTTTAGGGTCACAAATGACACCGGTCATCTCCCGCCATTTGACCCACGCGGCAGCTATGCCAATTGACATCGCAATCGATGTCACTGGACGTGTGAAAAACAGATCCCAGGAACCTGGTCCGTGCGCTCGACCAAATCACCGCCTATGCGGACGGATGTGGGATCTGTCGAGTTAAGTGCCAAGTACTCGGTCTTTGCCACATTTAGTTTCAGACCGCCATTCTCAAGCGTCTCCTTCCACGTCTTAACACGTCGCACCTATCTGCCCCTGTCCGTGTCTGCCAGCGCAATATCATCAGCATACATGAGCAACCATGGAGGCTGCTCATGCGAGTTCCTGATGCTGTCCGACGATTCGTCTAATATTACACTGAACAGAAGCCGACTAAGGACCAAACCCTGGTATACCCCGACGGTGATGGGGAGGTACGAACCCTAAAAAAAGTCGAATTAGTTTCTTAGCATGCTCTATGTTTTTAAAATTTCTAACAAAAATAAGGGTAAAACATTTTAAACAATTTCCGTCCAGTAATACAAATTGTATTAGATATATGGAAAACGGATTTGCAACTGACCCTGATTTGGTTGTTAAAGTAGTGAAGGTATCTTTATTTACAGAAATGTAATAGGCTATTACATAAAAAGCGTTTAAGGAAGTTGTACGGATTCACGGAAAAATATACCGAAACCCTTCTTAGTCTCGATTACATTTTAGGAAAATCCGTAAGCCATGACCTGTGTTGTGGTTTTATGTACAAACAGTCTTTCTGTGTAAATAATGAACCCTTATAGTGTGGGTCTTATATATTTATTACTATGTACGTCTGTTTGTCCGCTGTTGAACTACGAAGGTAATTAGATTAAATGTTTATAACGTCGCCATAGGCGTTAATTTAAAAGTGAGGTATACAAACATATTCCGAGTACTGTTTTAATTGACTTTATTCAACATACAAGTTAAATACAATTTTAAATATTGTCCCACAAAACTCTTTTCACAGTTTTTTTTCAGGTACGGGGGATGCTTGTCATCGTCAAGCTTAATTTATAGCTACCACCTACATTACTAAGGGACGAAAGTAAGTTCTTTTTAATTTTATCTTCAAATACTTTTCTCACTGGATCTCGCCATATGTCCTCAGGTCCCCTCATCCTGTGGGATCCACCATCTCGATCCACTAGTAGATAGAATAGTACGTTGAAGTTTACTGTGATCCACCATTGGTCTGCGATTTGTGGATTTTGTGATTGATTATGCTCAACCAGTGGGTTGAAATGGTGTATCCTACAGGATAGAGGGCCTCAAGCTAACTATTTAAAATGTACAGTATTCGTTTTTAACGTTCTATAACGTTTTATAACATTTTATTTTGTACCTATGTGTGGAAATAAAACGATACTATGCTTTTTTATTGTTTGTCTATGTAGCATAGCAATTTCCCAAATTTGAAGTACCGCTTGTTTTGTTGATATGTGGGAATCTGAAAACCGAATCCTACATTATAAGCAATACTCAGGAAATGGTTAATTTTCCCCATATAAAAATATGCTTAAGCTTTTGTTAATATTGAAAAACGTTCATAAATGGCTGTAAATATTGGTTGATTTCGGCAAGCTCCCATTATCTCCAAGTAATATTCATAGTTTGAAACAGAGCAACGAAACTGTTTCTGTGTAAAATATTGTATGAAAACTATTCTAACAAAGATATTGTATTACAAAGGTACAGCGGTCGCCTAAACCACATACCAATCGGTAGTCATAACTAAATTTATAATAGATCAACTTGTTAATTAACTGCATTAGTTATATTCACTTTAGGCATTATACGACTATGAAATTTAAATATATATTAGGTATTTGCTTAAACGAAACATTAATATGTTATGCGGATGTATTGTATTTCACTTATAGTGGTTATACTTCCGTACAAGTTATTAGTAAGAAAGTACGTTCTAACAAGCATAATCTCATGTTTTAAAAAGCAGTTTGCGAAAAGAAAGTTTGAGTTACTATGGAAATCGGAGCGTGAGATGTCCGGCGCGGGCCCGACAAAGGTTTGTCGCCAACTGCAGCTGTTCAAAATCGAATATGCTTTTAATTACCATATCGATAACTATCATCATAATCTATATTATTGTCTAATAAAGATTTTGTGCTAATGATCTACAGCAGCTAGCATAATAATGCCGGAGCTATTTTCAACCGGTTAGGTATATTATACTTACGAAATGCAATTAGAGTAAATTGTAAAATTTTGATTTAAACCTAATACCTGTTTAGCAATCACACCTTTTCTCTGAAGGGGTGGCAGACGCTTATTATATGCCTACTTTTTCCCGTGTGTTTTCCTGTCATGCATAAAAGGTGGCGAGCCCATTGCCCATTGCCAAATAGACAGAATCAGGTGTTTGGTTACCTGCTTTAGACATTTTTGAAGTCGCCCATAAAGCTTTCAACTTGGCTTAACGACTGCCATTTCTCTAGCAACTGAGACCAACGGCTAAACGTGCCTTCCAAAGCTCGCAAATGCCACAAAGTGGTCACGCATCTAAGGACCAGCTATAGCGAAAGTTGCTTTAGGCATTGACGATCGTTTACAGAACCCCCAGAACATAATCTGTCTTGATAGGTAACTTTTTGAAGAACATTAGAACCGTGTTTTTGATTAATCAGAAAAAAGCATGTCATTAAAGCAGTGGTCCTTACGTAATAAAAAAAACAAGGCTTCGGCTTAGATGTGAATGTAATCCTTAACAAATTTGTTACACACATTAGATATTTTAATTAATTTATAAGTAACTAATGCCCCCAGATTCACCCGCAGCGTGGTGAAGTTTTGCCATACCAGTTTCACCACAGGGAAAATAATATAGTAAGCTATCCTTATAAAGTAGACATGCTTCAGCAAATATTTCTCTAAACCCCTAAGATAATAAGGAATAATATTGTTTTATGTTCATGGTTTTGTCTTATCTGTCAAGGCGTGGCAGCGATTTTGATTAAAGCCCTTAGTTGGGTTAGTTGTAATTATTATTAAATTTCAATCAATATACCTTTTCGAATAATATACGTAAAACTTTCTCATGAAACATTCTATCTATTGGTGTAACGCGCATGATAATCTGTTTCTGCAGTTTTTAAATCTATCGCGAACTAAAGATTTCACGTCAGCGCCAGTGCTTCACCTCTGGTGTTGCAAACGTCCATAGGCTACGGTGACCACTTGGCATCAGGTGTCGACGCTTGTCTACCAGTTCAATGGTAAAAAAAAATAAAAAATAAACAGATGCGGCGGACGACTTCTTTTATAATATCAGTATTTAATTGTAACGCACAAAACACAATTGATTTATATAATGTGCAATTCAACATAATGTCCCATAGGTCAAAACAGCGGTCTACTTCATTCGTGACTCAGCCTGTCTATCATCCAGAAAATTGTATCTCTCAGAGGGATATGACGTAACACTACACAGGAAACCACGTGTAAAAACTACAAATAAACTTTGTAAAAATAAAAGAAACTTATTCACATCACGCGTTAGTACATACCTACCCGAGGGAGATAGTAGAGGTGTATCCGTTTCGTAGAACGGTATAAATTAACGATGGGAGATTCCGACGATAGGCTTTTGAAGGATTTATTACATGACTAGGTGTTGCCATAATAGTAATATATTTACACACGTGAAATAGGAAATTTTTTTTTCATACAAGATTAATGTGTGTTGGTAGTTTTCGGTATCTTTCAAAATCCTACTAATATTATAAACGCGAAAGTATGTTTTTGATGTGTTGATGGATGTATCTTTCACGCAAAAACGACTGAATTGATTTTAATAAAAATAAACCCTGACGGGGTATTCAGAGAGGACAGATCGCCATGCTTAATAAAACTTTACAGTAATATAGCTTATATATCAGAATAGGAAAAAGGTCACTTTTTATTCGGGAAACAAGTTCCTGTAGGAAACGGGAACGGTAAAATTTCACGAGAGCGGAGCCGGGCTCAACTAGTAAAAAAAATTACACTCGTACTGTATAGACTGTATTTGTGGTTATGAATCATTTGATCCTGGTTGTAGCAGTAATAGATTTTCTGCTGTATAAGTGCCTGGTAACGGGAATAGATCTGCCCCTATTACGCGGAAGCAAGAAAGCTACTGGCCAAGTGTGGGTGTGTTATGAGTATGACTCTGTATACTGCATTTACTTTTATAAAAAAATCATCATTGAAGAGTATTTGCAGAAGTAATACCAAGCCGGAATGTAAGGTAATGTATTTGTGCAAAATTCCGAGAGAGTGCGAGATCTACTCGAAATTAATTTTTCGGAGTAGGTCTCGGTAGCGTAGTTGGTAGAGCGTCGGACCCGGTAAGTCAGAAGACGCTGGTACGAGTCCAGCTCGAAACTGAACATTTTTATTTAAAAATACGCTGTTAGGCTCAGTCTTTTCATATCTCGTTATTTGATAGTTTTACTCCTAACTCAGAGCTACTAATACAATAAATACCACTGCTGGTAGTAAAATCACCTGTCCTTCTTGTTCAGAACTCCTAAGTTAAGAGTTTATCCTAAGATGGTGATCATGACCTCACCTTACGTTTTACTAATCGCTCAAATATTAAGAAGTGCACTAATAAAGTCAGGCGTTTCGTAGCGTTTCATCGTAAAATTAGGTTCTTCAAAAGGGGTCTAAGAAGGTTTATAAAGGGTCGGCAGCGCGATTGCCGCACCTCTGGTGTTGCA
This sequence comes from Thumatha senex, assembly GCA_948477245.1. Taxonomy (NCBI): domain Eukaryota; kingdom Metazoa; phylum Arthropoda; class Insecta; order Lepidoptera; family Erebidae; genus Thumatha; species Thumatha senex. Next base: position 13,928,435 of record OX419731.1, on the reverse strand, counting down.
AACGTCATAGGCTGCGATGACCACTTTCCACCAGTCCGTATGCTTGTCTGCCACCTCAGTTGCATATAAAAAAAGAATTGTATTGGTGAACTGAAGGGAAAAAGATAATCTCTGGAAGGTTGTCTGAAGGGTGCTTATTGGTAATCTTTGGTATTATGACCTTTATTTTTCCAATTCGTTCTTATTGCTCCCTCAAAAGTTGTCACAATGGTCAGTCTCACGCAGTTAACGTCTAGCAGAAAGTCGTCAATCCACCTCGCGGGAGGCGCCTACCCATGCTGTGTCTTCCGGTTGATTAACATACTCAATATAAATCTTAAATTTAATTACTTGGAATTAAGCATTGATTAAAATGGCGATTAGGCAGTTTCAATAAAGTTAAATTTATGCTCAATAACTTTTTATAGATCAGCGTTTTTAAAGCCTAGGACTGAGATAATTACTTTGTTAGAATTCAAGTTTTAAGACGAAGAATTTTATAGTGATTGATAATATTAGATTTTCCGAAGCTAAGAAGTAATAAGGATGTCCTGCTAATATTATAAACGCGAAAGTTCGTAAGAATGTATGGATGTAGGTTTGTTACTCTTTTGCGTATTAACTAATGAATGGATTTTAATGAAACTTTACAATAATATAGCTTACACATCAGAATAACACATAGGCTACTTTTTATCCCGGGAACAAGTTACTATGGGAGACGGGAACAAAAATTTTCCACGCGCGCGGGCGGAGCTGCATGCGTCAACTAGTAAAAAAATTTGCAATAACTAAGATTAGTGACCCAATTACCAGAACATTATAATATTTATTTTATGCGCAATGTAGGCTTCCGTGGTAATACTTTATACAAAATTTAAAATTCTAAATATAATATCGACAGTTATTTTTTTTTAGTTCTTCAATTATTGCCTACTCTTAAACTTGTACAGCTTTTTTCTTGTAATACTTTTTTCACATGCCCAGGAACAAGGAGGTCTGGCTCTAGGAAAAAATCTTAGAGCGTTGGTAACGGATAGGGAACTTATTCATCTTAGAATATTTACAGATGCTTCCTAAGTCAACCACCCAGCCCCGTAAGCGCGTTTACACCGCTGCCATGTCTGTTATTGGGCAGGTGCACCGCTAGCTGAAGAGATCGCTTAGGGCCCGGGAACTTGGTGGGGCCCTTTACATTCGGAGGGGTAGGAATCGTGTGGTTTTTGTCGGTTCGAGTCCAGTATTAAATTTGTGGGGATTTCCACACATTAAAAAAAAGGATTTGTAGCGCTTGTGGTCCCGCGGACTCAGTGTTCTGTTAACGATCACTGCGTTAAGCAACTTTCGTTATGGCTGGTCACGGATGGGTGACCACTTTGTGGCATTTACATTAGCCAGCGTTTTGATGCTTTGGAAGGCACGTTAAGCTGTTGGTCCCGGTTAACAGTAAGATGGCAGTCGTTAAGTCAAGTTGAAGGCCTTATGAGGGGCTTGAAAAATTTCAACAGCATGGAAGCCACAACCTACGTCTGTCTATTTCAACACGGCAATGGGCTCACTACCGTTTACTTGGGACAAGAATACACATGGTTAAAAATGGGCATATAATAAGCCTTTGCCACCCCTTCCAGGATAAGGCGTAATAGATAAATATATATAAATGCATTTCGAAGCTTATTATTGATTAAACGGATACCTTAATCTATAAATGGTTTTAACAGACCAACAATATTTTATAAGACCTATGCTCGATATTGGGAAAGACAAAAATATTCCCACTTTACGGAAAGGGGTCGTGCCAAAAAATTCTTTTTTCAAATATTTGAAACCTAAGTTCCACTTTTATTGCTTGCCGTTGAAGCACATATGATTTAACTTACAAATTCCCTCTATCCTCTCAACCACATAAGAGTCTCACCAGAACAACATAAGCAGATACATCACTCGAAGTCCAATTGGTTTGTACCACGAAAATCTTAGTGGAATACCCCCTTCAAAATAGATTATTAAGAACGGTTGTACTCATATTAAAGTAACTTTACCCATAAGTTCACCGTAATTGAGCTTTAAGTTTCGGCATCCCTCTAAGCATAATTTGGTTTAGCTAGATCAACTCTGCGGGTAAGATACACTAATCTATTTTGTATAGGCAAAGCTACCCATACTCTGGGATTAGATGTTCATTATGCACCGTACCCTCGGGCAACATTTATTACCTACTTTACCGAAATCAAAGAAACGTAAATTCGTTTTGAAATCTCTTAAGAGGATGGTAATTAAATTTGCAGTATCAATCTTTTAAATAATTAGTTCTTTTAGATTGGAAATTCGGGACGACATTTTGTAATTTAGTTTAATTATAATATTAAAATCAATCACCAATAAGGTTAGCCTATGGCAGTACAGTGATGAACATAATAAATAGGTAGAAGTAAAGATGGGTCTCTTCTAATTTAAATTATAACATACATATTGTATTTTGGGTATAAAGGACCCCACAATTATATCTGGGGCCTTAGCGACCTTATCTGCTAGCAGTGCACAGTGCATTTAAAATTATTTATCCTAATACCATCTGTAATTCAAGCATTTTTAGTACGTCTGTTCCTGCAGACATTTGTCTGTCTGTAAAGTAAATTTTCCATACCATTATGGGTTTTTTTACGAATTGTTTCTCTATGAAACCTGACGATGATGGGACGAAATACGAGGCAGAGATTGTCACACTGAGTTTTTGCTTCAGTGTTCAGTCAAGCAGTGGTCACGCTTTTATAAATGGAACTTTTGTGTTATAAAAAACAATGACTCCCAAAATTTAGAAATTCTAAAGCGTTTGGCTCATTTTGTTCCGTTACGAATTATTTTTTACCCTTGAGACTTTGTAAAGTTTGTAGCGCCCAGAGAGATAAGCTTAATTAGTTTGATCCGAATTTGTGAAAATTGTACATAAAGAATATCGGTGATCTCTTTAGGTGACAGGTCAACTTCTATGGAGGAGTAGGTGGTAGGCGTCTCCAAATTCTCTTTGACCTTCATCAGAATTCTACGAACACTCGCTAGATGGTGAAGTTCTGACCAGAAGATTGTTACAACCTCTACTAAACTGATACTTTTAAAAGCTTGAAGACATGAAATCTTCCTGCCACTAGCTTTAGTGGTTCATAAAGAAGCAGGTCCAAAAGTGAGTTCGAGCTCGAAACCAGAAGTGATGTAGTGGTAGCTACAGTTTGCCAAAAGGCCTGAAGTTAATCTTCCGAGTGTTTACTGAGGTTACTATGCAGATGGTCCTGTGTGGTTTAAGTTGCTCCGTGTCCAGCATGACATCTCCTGAGATTCCCACAAGTACAGAAAAACTTCAATAGCTGCTAAAAATTGAAACAGTTGAATTTTGAAAACTGTTTTTAAGAATGTACGTATTTATATATGAAATTGCTTAGGTTTCGCTCACAACAGTGTACGTGTTTAATGTACTGAATCGCGCAGCTAATTGAGTTGCACTTGTGTGATTACGTACATGTTAATTTAGATATTTTCAGACTACTAAGACTTTCTGATCATTATCGCAACGTCAAATGTATTAATTTAACAGCCTAGTTAGAAATGAATACAAATTTGGCAATTTTTGGTGATGTGGAATGTACACATAGATCAAAGCCTTCTATAGATTGTAATAAAATATACCTTTTTTGGAAATTCCCACGGATGTCATGCCGTACTCGAACTGACTAAAACCAAACGATCCCTGCCTATCTGTCTATTGCCGGACGCCCCGGGTAACTCCTCGGAAAGATGTCCCAGTAATAAAATATACCTGCCTAAAGTTAAAGTTTAGCTAGGGTGTTTCAATCCACGTGTTTGATTTATATAGTTATACGAAAGGTTTTGTTATTAAACCTTGAAGGATCAAACGCGTAGGATTACAGGTGACGAACCCAACACTAGGTACTTCTATGATCGAACAATATTGTCTTTTATTCTACGGTAAAATTAAAAATGAGGCTGAGAGTTATTTGAGACATTATTAAACCATTATTGTATTACACAAAATTGTAAAAGTACTACTATATACTGTAATATACCTATTATACATTCTTTATTGGCGTGCATTCAAGTATAGAGGCACCAGGGATATCGACCTATGAATATCATTGCTAAATTATTAAAACTTCTAAAATAAAACCATGCTTAAGTTTTCGTAAGTTAAGTTAACTCCAATCGACTTTGTAGTCATATATTACAAGTTGACCTAACTTTCCCGTCGTAATATAGTTTTATAATAAGTAATGAGACACGCTATTCCAAACGAAATTAGATACGACGGCAACGCAGAGAAAGCCTATGTTGATACGCTCTGATGGCGCCTAAGTGAACTCGGAGTGAAAGATTACGCAGTGTGACAAGTGGGCCCACATGATCCCAACTGACTTCATTACAAGCTATCCGATCTCCATGTGACCACTTCATTTGAATACTGTTTGGTAGTGGCCAGTGTACGCTTCGCTTTATATACAAAATTGATTACAAGTTTAACTTGTAGTACTTGTTCTGTGCTACAACCTACAATTATTTCTATGACGGTTTTATTATTGTAGGCTTCATTCTAGTGTAATCGTAGTAGCTTCACTTTGCAGCTGTCGTCTGGCTTTTGGATTTTTGCAATTATTGGAATTGTCAGTCATCTGCCCTCACTATCCCATAAGGGCGCCTATCGTTGCTTCGTACGTAAGTCAGCAGGTGCACCGCTATAAGGTAAAGTTGATTGGACCCGGATGATGTTGGTGGGGCCCCTTACAACCTATCAAACAGCGTAAGCAACTAAGTATTAAAAATCTTGGTCACATTTTTTGTACATTTTTTTCAAAGATGTATTATGATATAACTGTTTTTGCAGCATAAACGGCTGTATCTCTTTTCGACGTTAACTGAGTATATGTTTTTCAACCTGATGATGACAATGAGATCCTCTCGTTTCTGAGATAGAAAGTCTTGTCTTGGTTGATGAATAGATGGACGGATATCAAAGTGATCCTATAAGAGGTCCATATTTTTCCAATTGAGGTACGACTCCTTAAAAAATTGTGTAGTTTATCATCGGTAAATTACTTTTGTATCAAATAAAACAAAACTATATCTCTAGCGTCTCTAATAGGTACGTAGTATACTCGTTTTATAGCTAAAATAATTAGTACCTACTACATACTCGTAATTATAGCTCAATGACCACAGGTAATGCCATATTTCCGAATTATTGAGAGGTGATACAATTGTCAAAAAGTTCATTAACGCGAAAGTCCATAATGAATTATACAAATACATAAATACAAAGAAATAGAGTTGCTAAAAATATTATTATGATAATAATTTAAAAATAAATGGAAATTAGCCATAATTTATTTTAGAAACATAATAGCGTAGTTTCACTTGCCTCAACTATAGAACAACAAAGAATAGGCATAAGTATAGGAAAAGAGAAATTCCAAATAGGAGTAGCGATTTCATTGTCAATGTAAATACTTTAAAGACATAATTATTGTGCCGTTCTTTGTTGCGGGGTGAAGGCGGGAGGATTCACGCACACACTAATTTTGTTTCACTTGCTTGGATGGAATCTTCAATTTAATTAAATTTTTCTTTTATGGCAAGGTGGTGGCGCAATGTCACTGTTGACGGACATTTGGCGGGAAGAGTGACAAGTGCGGACGCTTGCTTTATATTAGTTTCTAAAACTAGTGCATTTATCTTGTTTTATGTGCGGAAGTGGTGGTTCCTTGGACATAAAAGTTGTGTTAACGTGCTATAGTGAAAGACAATTATATATATGCAGTGAAATGCTATTTTCTCTCTTGCCGCGAAACGTCCACTGACAACCTTAGTATAAGAAGCACCATTATACTGAGGGCAAGGACCAGGACGTAGCCTGAGGACACGACATCGACTGGACAGGACTAATTAGAAGATAAGATTGAAGAAATATGATTTAAAAAATAAGATTTGGCTAAAAGGTCTTAGAAACCAGGCCATTAAATAATTATTAAAAAAAAATGTCACTGTTGACGACTCTCCCAATGTTTTGACATTCTAAATTCGAATTGAATATTAAATTTTATGCACTAACGTAGACTTTTTTTTTTAATCGTATCTGTTCACAGATTGCGATTAAAATATATTAATACTTTTTTCATATCAGTCAGTAGGCTTAAATCATTTTTACGAATAATGGCATTGATAAGAACGACGATGATTACATGCATGTAAAAAGTTTCTAATTATTACTATTATTCAATTTATATTCCAATAGAAATATCTCATAAAATGTGAACGAATCCAGCAGCGACGAATTTAAAATTACACTTGTAAAGTTAGAGCAAGCGGAAACATAACGCCGAATCGAGAATTCTTAAGGGAAAATCGTGCCCTAAGTATATACCTACTATAAATGCATACCTACAATTTGTTTAAAGCTCAAAGGCTTTCCAATGGTCCATTCAGTTATATAAGATGATTTGTATGTGACTTTGTAGGTTCTGCGCTGAAGTTTTGTATTTCGATCGGCAGCAAAGATCACCATTGCTAGTTCAGGGTCAATATAAGTACTTAGGTCCGTATTCCAGAACGTTTTTCAATACTTAATCAACGCTTATATAATCTACTCTCAAGCATCGATTGAGTATTGAGAAACGTTCTGGAATACGGCCCTTAGGTACGTACTTGAATCAACCGACATGAATAAAAGTTTTTGAAGATTTTGGTGTTACCGTTATGATAGTGGTGCTCAACCTTTGAAGCTCGCGTCGTCAGGTCGTTCAGACGGGCTGCTTCATTTTTAACCAAGAAAATAATCCTAATCTTGAATAATCCTATGTGTTCCAAAGCTTATCCATTTAGAAACAAAGCATAATAATGGAACAGAATCCATTCCTTTGTTACAATATCAATAACCTCTAATATTATTGATTCTCTACATTATGCCACAGGCTTTTGTAAAGCTTGGTTAAACTTCGAAATGTGGCTGCGGATTACTGGTAGAGAATCTCTCCTCATATGTCGGTATCTTGTTGCAACTAGGAAACCCTACTCCAAATATATTGATTTTATAACAAAAACGAGGGGTTGGTTGCACGCGGGGTGAATGCCCCTGTCATTGCAGATTCGCCCCACCCGCCATATTGGTTGGGGTTCCCGCGTAAATGGAGTTGTGACTGCTAAAATATGAGCCCGTTCTCTCCACTCCATACGTTAAAAACACGCGAACTCGGATAAATCGGTGCCGAAATTAATTTCATTGCACGTTTGACACAATATTTATGTTCTTTTTTTAAATGGAATTTTCACGAGAGCAATTTAGCGGTTGAATATTTTTCTTTTTTCCGGATTATTTTTATTGTAATTGACAATTTAAAGGTTAAGTTTGATTTTATGCTAATCTTAATAAATACCTATATTTACTAATATTATCTACCCATAAATTTGTTTGCCAGTGCGGTGAGGGGATAGTGTACTAATGTCACTTAGTCAAATTCATCTCGCGGGTCTCGTAAAAGGCGAATAATGGAACACTTTCGCGAAATAACGGGAAGGACAACTTGAAATAAAAAAAGAAGCGAGAAAGATGACTTGGAATAAAAACCTGTACTCAGAACAAATAATAATAGGTACTGTTCCCAGGTAATTGTTCCCAGATCCTAAAAGGCCAGCATGGTAGGTAGGTTACCTACGCGCTAAAAAACCCTCGCAAAATGAATGTTTGATCCTTCGGCGTCTAATGGCTGTAATGATGATGATGATTATAAGTACCCAAAGGATACTTTACCTTTAAAAAACAATCGTTTTAGTGATGTAGAGCCGAAATGACTTGTAGATAGTTCTATCATTCGTCTAGTTAGACGAATGCTGTAAGTAAAATAAAGACCTATCTAGACATAGACACATAATCTCTATCTTACTAACAGTGTTTCATAACGCATAATAAAGATATCCATTGACTTTATCCGTACAATTATTAAAGCGCAACAGTTTTGGCACGCTACACTAGTATGACATGGTACGTAATATAAGTACGTACCTATTGGTAGTGTATGGTGGTCAATTATCATCAAAATGAACTTACAAGAGCGTGTGTAATTTTAAATTTCTTTACTTGGTCGTATCAAGACTTCATTATCATTAAACTGATTCTTTTAATCCATGTTTGATCCGTGGAAAGACATCTCCCTATTAAGTGAGAGAGATTTAACTACTTGGTGGAAGAAGTACATAACTCTCTCGTTTCATCTTAATGAATTCCAAGTTCCTACCAAACCTTACCTGTATTTAAAGCATGGAGTGCACTTTGCACTGCTAGAAGCTGCTATCTTTTGGCTTTTGATTTTCGACGTTGTTGGGAGTGACTGCGGTCTCACCACCCAACCCAGTAAAGGCGCCTGTGTCCGTCAATCAGTAGGCGTACCTAGCGACTCATAGATGGGTTGCCTATGGATGCGACTACTGAGGTGCAGAGTGATAATGAGGATGATGAGAATGATAATGAGGTCGCTTAGGCCGCGGAGATGGGGCTCCTTACACCCCTGTAGGCCACTTAATATACTGCACATAAATCTCTTTCGCAAGAAAAGCTTGATTGCCTTACCATTTGTCAATTTGATTACAAATTGAATCTTTTAATTGACCTTTGCAATTCATGAACTTGATTTGAATATCAACCGATTTCGCAATGCCATTTCAGTGCGAATACAGCTGGTGAAAATATTCTAAGTCGTTATATTCGCTATTTAATTCAGTTTCGAGTAATTCTCATATCTTTAATCAAATAAAATTTAAATAAAACAGTACTTTGTAGAGGAAACTAGTCGTTGAATTTAGTTTTGTATTAGATATTGTCATAAGTCTACTATCACATACATGCTTTATGGTTCGAAGAAAAATCTTTCATTTTACGCTAAAGTCCCACTTGAAACCAAATTCTCTATTAAAGAGTTTGGTTTTTACCTTAAGGGGTTATTTGGAGATGTCCCGTGGAATGGGTGTGTAGATCCTTTTCGGAAGAAGTGTATTTTGCCAGTATTTAGAAGAGTTAAGTCAGGGTTGTCAGTAAATGCAGACAGGCTAAAAAATTTACAACCTTTTAGTAAATCCAGTAAAGAGAGGCTGTGAAATCTGGATATATCTGCGTAGATCGTGTATACCTTTCGTCTACCTCAGCTCTGATAGTAAGATTTTCCAGATAGAACGGCGGAATTATGCTAATGGGTTATGCTGAAACCTTATCAGTACTATCTGATAAAGTTTGGGCATCGTCCAACATTGGTGACAACCGTGTTGTGCTCGGGGAATTGTGTGGGAAATGTGTCAAATGGCAAACGCTTGCTGTCTATTATTTACTGTGCATAAATCTTCTTTATGTGTAAAAAATAGTGGATTTTTAGACTTAAAAGTATTGTTAGCGTGGTATACTAAAAGGCAGTGATATATCGCAGTAAATCGATATCGCAAAATCGCGTAAGTGAAGTTTTCGTGATTGCTGCGATTGTTAGATCAATTTAAGGCTTCAGTATTACTTCCACTATTTTATTGGAGTAAGACTGATTTTGATTTAAGGCTATACTTGACTAAGACGTAGAAGACGAAGTTATTTATACTGTTGATTGATGGCACTTGGTGGAACACACACATTTTAAATAACACCACTTGTACTGCTTTTAAACATTTAGGTACTTCGTACACCTAACCGGTTTAATGGAATTTTCAAAGCTACACAATTATTATTATTATTATTTAAGCGCTCGTGGCCCCGTTGACTCAGTGTTCTGTAAACGATCACTGCGTTAAGCAACTTTCGCTGGTCACGGATGGCTGACCAGTTTATGGCATTTACATTTGCAAGCGTTTCCGTGCTTCGGAAGGCATGCTAAGCCGTTGGTCTCGGTTTCCAGTAACATGTCAGTTGTTAAGCCAAGTTGAAGGCGGCTTAAAAAAAATCAACAGCAGGTAGCCACAACCTGCGTCTTTATATGAATGCATGATTGATGAAAAAAAATAGAAGCTATGCTCAAAAAATGTTTAGTATTCCTTATTTCTCGTTGCATCTGAGTTGATATTTGGAAGTAGAGGAGAAAATGTAGGAAAGATCACCCCGGGCGTCGCGAGATGCAATAATCTGATTTGATATTTATAGGCATTATCTTGGAGAGGCCATATACGAGGACTTAAATTTCCCGCGAGCAGAACTGCGGATAATCACTTACAATTTTCTTCTCTTACAATATTGAACAACAACTTTCGACGTATCCGAATACCTTTGTGTACAGCGTATAAGCAAAACTTTAATTTTAATCTACCGTCAGCTTACAAACAACGCCTGAAAGTAAATATAGGCAACGTGGGCGTTATTCGACACATGACCCGACATACTCGTATTGGAATTTGGTCATCGTTTATTAGTTAGTTATAAATAGCTCCCGCTGATATAAATAACTTTGAAAGTGGAATTCCGTAATACAAAATTCAAGCACAAAACTCACAAAACTTTTTATAATAGAATAGAATGGAATAAACTTTATTGCACACAAATATAAAGAGATTACAGTTTCATAGATGTACAAAGGGCGGCCTTATCGCTAAAGAGCAATCTCTTACAGGCAACCTTTGGATGGAGAAGTTGTCAAGGACCTTAAGGGAAATGGGTAGCAAAGAGTTTTTAATAAAGGAAGACGATTTACTAATAATTATAATGTAGTTTACCTAAAAACTTACTAAGAACTTATATCACATACATAAACAAAAATAAATATACATACATAAATACATACACATACATAAATAAATTCACATCCACATAAATATTATGCGTACATACACAGATACTACGACGCAAAGTAGTGCTCTTTTATTAGTTTTTTAAAAATAGTCTACGACTGTGCTCGCCTTATGTTTAAAGGTAGCCCATTCCACAACCGAACAGCCTGTACAGTGAAGGATTGGTCGTAAAACGATATGGAATGTCTAGGAACCTCAAATTCCAGTGACTCTGATGACCTTAAGGATCTTAAATGTGTGTCATTAAGAAACATAAATCGTTCTTTTAAATAAATGGGAGTAGTGGGATTGAAAAGGGTGCTGTAAAGCAAAGAGAGAATATGAGCGTTCCGTCGAAGGTGAATTGGGAGCCACTTGAGCAATTTGCGAAATTGAGATACGTGATCATATTTGCGTAACCCAAATATAAACCTAATGCAAAACATTTGAAGTCGCTCAAGCTTGTCTAGCTACTCCTCGGTGACATCAAGATAGCTGACATCTGCATAGTCGAGTAGGAAGGAGAAGGAATTCTGTAAGCGCCCTTTTAGTGGCTGTTGGAAGGAAGTTTCGCAATCTACGCAAAGAGCCTGCAGAAGCAAATAGCTTACGGCTGACTTCCCTCATTTGTGGACGCCAAGATAGTGTGCTGTCGATTATGATACCCAAATCCTTTACTTCACTGTTAATTTGCAGGGAAACTCCATCAAATTTGATATCTGGATGGGTTGTCCATTGAACTTGACTTAGCATTCGAGAGCTACCCACCACAATGACTTTAGTCTTAGAGGGATTGACCTCTAAGCCATATTGCTTGCTCCATTGACAGATATGCGCCAGGTCTGTATTTATTATTGTAAAAGATGTCGACAACTCTGATAACGGAGCTTGATTGTAAATTTGAAAATCATCTGCATAAAGGTGGTAAGAAGAAAATAAATACTTAGAGATAATTAATAAAAATTATAAAGAGCATGGGAGAAAGCACGTCACCCTGTGGAACACCGACAGAAGTACTACACCATGTGGAAAAGGAATCCTCTACTCGAACACGCTGTCAGCGTCCAAAAAGGTAACTACGAAACCAATCAATCACTAGTGGAGATATGTTAATTGAGCGTAATATGTCTAGCAGGATGCGAAAATCCACAGTGTTAAAAGCATTGCTGAAATCCAGCAATGTAAGCACCGTGAGATTCCCACTTTCCATGCCTAGACGAATATCGTCAGTGACCTTTATCAATGCGCTGGTCGTACTGTGACCTGGCCGACAGCCTGATTGTAAAGGGTTTAAGAGGTTATTTTTATTGAGATATGTGTATAGTTGGGAGTGAACAAGCCTTTCTAGGACTTTGGATAGGAACGGTAAAATATAATGGGACGATATTCGGATAAGGATGTTAGGTTAGACTTTTTAGGTAAAGAAATTATTTCTGCATCTTTCCAGGCTTTTGGAAACTCGGCACAGATAAGGAAGTAGTTTAAAATGTGACAAATAATGGGGAGGATTTCGTCAATGACAGGCTCCACCATCTTACGGCTAATATTGTCACCGCCAATCGCATTGGATCCTATCGACATAATACTCTTTTTAACATCACACGTAGATAATCAAAATTGAACGGGGAATGCTCAGGAATTGGAAGCGATGAAAGAAACTGCAAAGTATTATCTTTGTTAACCTGATCTAATTTGGACGAAGATGTAAAATGATAGTTAAGTGAATCAATATTAAGTGAGTTAGACATCAAATTTTGCCGCTGCTTTCCAACTCCCAATGTACTAAGAAATTTCCAGATTTTGGCAGGGTCATCAGGTTCATAAATCGGTCGAGAACGGATTCTCGACCGATTTATGAATCTATTGACGTTGTGCTTTTCTACACACCTTACTGCAGAGATTTCGTAATGTGATGTATTTTTCCTTATTACTAGTTGTGGGTCGAATTTTGTATCTGCATTTGGCAGCAGCCTTTCTGGAAAGTATTTTTTAATATCGGCAGTAAGCCAAGGAGACGGTAAATGTTTAAATGTTTAAAGGGAATCTCTTTCTCATCACAAAACTTTTTCAATGTATTGAATATGGTTTCGCTTTTTGTATCGGTCTCTAAATTTCTAGCAAACAATAGTTCTTCACATATTTTCTCATGTTTAATAAACCTCACGTAAGACAGCAACAATGCTTCATTAGTAGGTAAACTGGACTCATCGAGCTGAATTGAGAATTGACTAGTCTTCAGATGATTGCACAATGATCCTTCAATGTTTTCAGCCATTTCATCAATTCGTCTTTGCACAGAATTATTACTCAAAGGAATTTTTCGGATATTACCTGCGGCCGGTTTATGAAGCACAGTAGTTATTACTTCCTTTATTGCTGGCAAAATTAACTCTTCTCCGATGTTGTGTGGTTTGCCTTTTTAAGCAATTAACAAAGAGATATTGTACGAACCTCGAAGTCCGTCGTCATCTTGCTTAGCAGCTGCCGAAAAAAGTTTTGCTATACTTGACTGAGTATTATGCTTTATCTTTAGGTCTTGAAAATATGCTACATTCTTGTCTTTCTTACCTGGATGCATTTTATTCAAATGATCTTGCAGTCTTGAAGGCTTCATTGCTTCATTCGAAAATGTTTTTAGACATAGAAGGCACTGAGTGAATGAAGTGATGAATCCAATTTTAATATACTTCACAGAGTATTGCCGTCTCTTCTTTTTTACTTCCATTGTTTTGTTTTAAGAAATACGTAAGTAAGTGTTGAACTTAAGTACTGCTTATCTTTAACGCGCGAAACCGCAAATTAAAATAAAATAAATATTCAGTTGTTTACGAGTATATAGGATTGCATAAGCAGCACGCACCGACAGGAATAAGACAAACATGCATTAACTCGTTTATCTCATTCGACGCTCAATTGTACTCAACAAGTAAGAACAAGTATTCTATGAATCAGCCGATTGATACAGAAATGCACAAATTGGGTTATTTAACAAAAACTTGTTAAAACATGATTGCCCGCGGTCATCGACGCTCATTCGACGCTCAATTGTACTCAACAAGTAAGAACAAGTATTCTATGAATCAGCCGATTGATACAGGAATGCACAAATCGGGTTATTTAACAAAAACTTGTTAAAACATGATTGCCCGCGGTCTATTATCTACGAAAATTACCTATCTAGGAATACTAATAACTATTAAAATGCGAAAGTGTGTCTATTGCCTTTTTATTTGTTTGTTTGTGTCTACTTTCATTTCGAAACGGATAGACCGATTGACATGATTTTTCTTCTATTTATTGAATAAAACAGGACAGATACATGAACTACGCGGAGAGAAATATCGAACCGAGTTTGAGCAATCTCTTAATTAATATTAGTTGATGTTCACAAGTTGTAGCCGAGAGTCGAGAGCTCTGTCGGTGTCTAAGAGTCCTCCTAGCTAGATGAAATTACAAATCGCCCCCCGAAGCCTACACAACGCCCGCATTTTTGTTCTGGGTCTTACCGCCCCCCTTTAGGCCTGCAGCGCCAACAAAAGGGCGTTATCGCCCACTTTGGGAAACGTTGACTTATAACGTGGGACAGGAATATACATGGTAAAAAGTGGGCATATAATATGCCTCTGACACTCCTTTGGGGATAAGACGTGATAGATAAATAATTAAATAAATTTAACAAGAAAATGCTGTATTTTAGGTCAACTTTACAATACTAGTAGAGACAAAGAACACTCTTTGTCCGACACGCCGGTTTTTAAATCTTGAGCATGTTGAGTGTTCCAGTATGCCATTTTTCCTGTTTGTAGGACTCTTATGGTTTTACTTGTATGTATCTATCCATAATTTTAAATTTCACCGCGTAGTATAAAATTTCACATTCCTATCAAAAACTAAGAACAAATAATAAATCAGTAAGATTATTTATCAGCAGGATTTTCATAATGACTCCCAAAGAATGGTTATATTTATAAATTTCCTTGACTGACCATAAATATTAAAGAGTTTATTTACACAACTAATTAAATGACGTCGGTGGAGTCTCACAAAACTTTCAATTTTATTTGCCTCATGTATATTACAATCATTTTATCAACTTGCACTTTTGTTATACAAGCAAGGCATTATAAAAATCGTATACGATATTACGAGCACTCACTGTTATCCGATTGAGTTGCAATTTGGCATACTTATGTAAAAATGGAGAAAACACATTGTTTTAGTGAAATCTAGTCCTCTGGTCAGGATGAACTAAACTTTAGTTACACTTTCTTTTGTAGTTCAAGAGAAGACATTAAATGTTATAAATCTATAATAATATTATAAAGCTGAAGAGTTTGTTTGTTTGTTTGGGACTACAGGTTCGATTTGCAAAATTCTTTTTGTGTTGAATAGTCCATTTAACGAGGAAGGCTATAGGCTATATAACATCACGCTACGACCAATAGGTGTGGAACAGCATTGATAAATGTGGCAAAATCGGGGACAAAATTTTCCTTTTGATAGCTTCTGTTGCGAACGCTGTGTAAACGATTAAAGTTACGCAAAAACTATGTATTACATAATTATTCCCCGTATTATTCTTTTATTCCCCAATTCCAATTATTCCCCGTTATAAGTTCGAAGCACTATATACCTATATTTTAAGGTTATCTTATTATAATCATTTTATTGTGAAAAAAATTGTTATTGAAATGACAAGTGAAAAGTATGGCCGATAATTTGCGATTTGCGCATGCGCGACGTCGCGACTTGCCAATAGCGAGCACGCAAGTCCTCGCGTATCCTGTGTAACTATACTAATAATAATATGAAGTTAACTATACTAATATGTGTTGGGTAGCGCATTTATCGTGGAAGTTTATAGGCTATATCATCATGCTACTACCCTGAAGAGCAGGGCAGTAATCAACAAATCGGGCAAATATTCATACACAATTGTAAAAGTTGACGATAAACGACGGGATTAAATGATTAAATGGGAGAGACGGGAATAAAGGCGTGACTGATAAAAGGCTATATCATCACGCTACTACCCCGAGGAGCGGAGCAGTAATTAACAAATCGGGCAAATATTCATACATTATTGTAAAAGTAATAACCTACGGGATTAAATGGGAGTGACGGTAATAAAGGCGTGACTGATAAACTGACGGGAGTTCAAAGTTTGTCACGGGCAAAGCCGCGCGGGTCAGCTAGTTAATTTATATTTGGTTTCATTGAATGCAAGTATCTACCGTTAGATTTCAACCCGCCCACATTACGATCATTTGTATTGAAACTAGTGTAAAGGGAAGGTGGCAATCTACTTAAGGTTCTTAGTAGGGTCCTTCACACCTGACGGAACTTTAATACATCTATTTGTTTCCAATATCTATTCTATTTGAATTCAGTTATATAATACTATATAGTATGTGTACATAAGTATTATGTTTGTCTATAAAGGCTAGTATCAAAAGACTGAATACATTTCAAGTTTGGTTCTTAATTAGCCGACCTTAATTAGGCATTCACATCTATACAATTGTGGTTTGGTTTTGTATACACACAATGATATAAATTAGTGTATCAAAATTTTTGTAAACATTTAGCATATAGAATATTGTGGGTGTGAATAGTGTGGTGTTTCTCTTTTCTATTGGATTTACATTTAGTTGCTTTCCTGATTTCTAACTTTGCAATGGAGAGAAGAGAAGAAAAAATTTCGAATTCCCTCAGTTTATTTTCTGATTAATTTTGATGCGGGTTCCAACACACTAACTTCTCCTGGTTCTTTCTGCTTTTAGTCATTGCTGTAGATCCTTGTTTACAGAAGTCACAGTGAGATTAGTCTTGTAAAGTACCTAGTTTTGATCTTCATGGATGATATCTGGACACAATGTCCGAAACTTAATTAGTTTAGAGGGTAATAAAATGTTATAGTTAAACTAAATTTGGAACTACTATTTTATAACTTAACATGTCTATAAAATAGAAACGGAATCATTTGAAGGGTTAGGTGCAGTTACTATCAGGAGCAATGTCTCAACGTCTAGATTAATGAGCTTCGGCCCGGATAAAGCGAAATGGCAAGGCGGGCGCTCATAAATATCGCCGTGCCATACAACTCTATCTTGGTGAGCAAGCGGTTGTATCAAAGAACACTCCAGTAAGTAATTAGTTATATTACCACGGGTAATTAAATTTGTTGTGTACATAAGTAGTAGTAGTACATACTCATACATAGGTAGCTGGATCAGATAAGTGAATCATTTGGATACATTTCGTCATGGTCTGCTGTTTTTCGCACCTTCCATTTTTATGAATGAGATTATAAAGGTACTTTACCAACCAAATAACCTTGACGTTTTCCCTCTCTGTCGAATTACCCGTCCACAATATTCAATGAAAGAGATAAAATACGAATGGATTTCTAGGATCATAGAAAAATGAAGTCAAGTATTTGTAGAGCTTATGTTCTTAAACCGGTTGCCAGATACAGAAATGACTTTGACTATCGCCGGCGTTTATGATCACACACGTGGGTTCCTGCTTTAACAAGACTGTCATCGATGATAGTTCACAGAAGTGGTCGATATGATCATACAAGGGTATTTCTAAAATAAAGTAATATCGTAATAAATGGAGACCATCCGTTTGATGGAAGAAAGATTAAAGGCCGCTTTCACATCCTATTCGGTAAGGTAAAAGTAAGGTAGAGGTAAGTTAGTGGTAAGGTAGTGGTAATGGTAAGGTAGCGGTTGTCCTCAGATTGGTGTAATATTGTAGTACACGCTGCGTGTAGTAGGGTACCAAGACTTCCGACCCCATGGCAACCTCACGTGCGAGGTAGTGATCTGCTGAGCAACAAACGAAACTCTGAGACCCGGCTTTCTTCTTTGGGATCTAAGGACAGTCTCTCCCTTAAAAAATCATTTGCCAGACAACTTAACTGGAAAGTTGTGCAAGTCGATAACCGTGCGAAGTGAAGGAGAAATAAAGAAAGCGGACCACCAGTGTCACAAAGGGGCAATTGGGTCTGTCCCAATTGCCCCTTTGTGACAGCGCTTCAATGATGACGATGACTGTAGTTTAATCACATAAATGTAGCATAGGTACAATACAATCTTAAAACGTATGCTCTTGGCGTCCAAACTTCAATATTTTTTTTATTAATATAGACACCTTAGGAAATCGTGTGTAATAATCGGAATTAAATTCAATGATATATTGCACAAACCTCAAAACTTTGAAATTAACAAGATTAGTCACATTTTACTGTACTTAATGTAATTAATTTCATTAGATAAGCAAGTTTCTTGTCTTCTAATAATGTAATGATCCCGGCGAGCTTTGAATTACCTTAGCTCGGGTAAAGACAGATCCAACCATTAAAATATCATAAAAATTTTTCCTTTTAGTTCTCGAGTTATATGTGACTAGATGACGCCCCACGGCTTCGTTTGCCGCATATTCCCGTCGCTTAAAAATTCTACAATAATGCATAAAAATTTGCCGGATTTATAGATATTTATGACAGCTCCTCTCTCCAGGATGTTAGCGTGATGATATATAGCGTTTAGCCTTCCTCGACAAATGGGCTATCCAACAAAAATGTTTTTTTCAAATCCGACCAGTAGTTCCTAAAATTAGCTTGTGGTCCTAACCAGCAAGAAAATCTTTTTACTGTGTTGACTTAGGACCATGATTTTTTTAAACCTCATATCACCTATTTAGACCTCAGTATCTAAGCTGAAGAGTTTGTTTGTTTGATTGAACGCGATAATCTCAGGAACTACTGACCCGATTTGAAAATAATTTTGTATTGGACAGCCCGTATATCGAGGAAGGCTATATATCATCACGCTACTACTCTAGAGAGCAGAGCAGTAATCATAAAAGTCGACAAATCGGACAAATTCTGAACATTGTACAATTTATAAATGACGTGATTAAATAGGTGCGACGGGAGTTCGAAGCATGTCACGAGCAAAGCTGTGGGAGTCACTTAGCCTGGTATAAATTTCAATTTCTTAAGTTCACCAGTTCCTGAAAATCGATGGTGACACACGGACTGACAGACGGGCAAGAAAGCGATCTTATAAGGGTTCCTTTATTACGTTTTAAGATACGAACCCTAAAAAAGTTAACTACGGAACCCTGCAAAAATAAAGCAATGACTAATGCACTTTTAGAGTTAATCGCAACGGGTTAGGTCCGTATTCCAGAACTTTTCTCAATACTCAATCAACGCTTGAGGCTAGTTTTTGCCTTATAAAATCCATTCTCAAGCGTCGATTGAGTATTGAGAAACGTTCTGGAATATGGCCCTGAGTGTATGAGGATACCTTATACGTTTGATTAGCCACAGCATTAGAACTTCTCTTTGACTTGAGCAAGTACCTAATGAAATTACCGCACCAGGAAAGTTTACTGTATGTATGTATTCCTTCTAGTTGTATTCGGGTCAAATAGCAAAATGTTAAACACAAGTTATTCAAAGCAACAGGTAGGAACCAACACTAAACCTCACTTAAAGTGCATTACATAAACACATTGCTTATTCTGTGGTCTATATGACGATTATTCTGTTTGTTATTTAATCTTCTTTATCTTCTAATATGTAAAAATCTTTGTGGATCGAACTCCGAAACCAATTAGACAACTCATAGGTGTTTATTCAACAAACAACAAATTCAACAAAGACGGATACCCAGACGTGCGTGTATGAAGCGATTGATGAATCTCGAAGAAGCGAAAGAAGTATGCATGGATCGCGAAGCCTGGCGATCTGTCCTCTCTGACTACCCCGTCAGGGATACAGCGTGAAGATAGTTAGTTTTTTTAACAAATTCAACGCCCAGCAGTTGGAATAAAAATTAAGTTAATAACACGTGAATTCCCAAGGCAGTGTTGCCCTATTGTTTTCGTTTTTGTGTATGTGGGCCTGTGGGGGGTTTTATTACTAGGTTCTCAAATAACACACATGTTTGGATTACTATTCAGATTTGATTTGTATTGGGACTAATCCCACCCGCATTCCCATTACTGTGACTCTTGTAAATCAGGATCTACAGCAATGACCAAAACACCAGAAAAGTTACACCGAGCTCGATCTCGGTGAAGTCCCAGGAGAAGTTAGCATGTCTTGGAACCCGCAACGAAATTAATCAGAAGATAATCTGAGGAAGTAGGAAAAAAAACGTAATGCCCCTTCCCTCCTTTGAAAAGCGGGAGACCTGGAAAGCAACTAGGTGTAAATCCTATAGAAATAGGGAAGCACCACGGTAATAGTAGATATAGTATAGGTCCTATGTGAGCTATGTTTGATTCCAGTAATATGTATGGCAGAAACGTTTAAAAGCACGAAAATTCACCCTCGATGCCACGAGATCCGCATAGTAAACTACTCCCGATGTTACTTGTAAACAATTAAGCATATTATATCGCTCGTTTTGCCAAATGCTACACTCCCAAAGTATATGATAGGCGGTCTGATCATATTTGTCATCAGCAGTTGAACACTGACAGAACGGTGACTCCACTAGCTTAAACGAATGTAATTTGCTCCTAAAGTTACCATGTCCTGGATAATTTTTTAAAGCAATTATTTTGCTAAATTTCACATATTTTTTTTTAATAAAGTGGAAAAAGACAATTCGATTCGAGACAGGGATTGAACCTGTGACCTTTGCCTAACCAGGGCAATGTTCTAGCCACCTGAACTACCCGAACCGCATCGAATCAAGTTGATATTCTCCACCATATTTTAAACGTCATTTTAAAGAGTATGACCAGAGCCATCTATTGAGCTAATGAACAACTCGATACCAATGAACAGTGTTACAACCATTTTTAAACATAGATGCAATGGACTCCACTCAGTGTAAGGGTACATTTTTAAAGCAATTATTTTGCTAAATTGCACATAATTTTTTAATAAAGTGGAAATAGACAATTCGATTCGAGACAGGGATTGAACCTGTGACCTCTGCCTAACCAGAGCAATGTTCTAGCCACCTGAACTACCCGAACCGTATCGAATCAAGTTGAAATTCTCCACCTTATTTTAAACGTCATTTTAAAAAGTATGACAAGAGCCATCTATCGAGCTAATGAACAACTCGATACCAATGAACAGTGTTACAACCATTTTTAAACATTGATGCAATGGACTCCACTCAGTGTATGGATAATTTTTTAAAACAATAATTTTGCTAAATTTCACATAAATTTTTAATAAAGTGGAAAAAGACAATTCGATTCGAGACATGGATTGAACCTGTGACCTTTGCCTAATCAGGGCAATGTCCTAGCCACCTGAACTACCCGAACCGTATCGAATCAAGTTGAAATTCTCCACCATATTTTGTTAATGAAATGACGTTCATTTTAAAGAGTATGACCAGAGCCATCTATCGTGCTAATCAACAACTCGATACCAATGAACAGTGTTACAACCAATTTTAAACATTGATGCAATGGACTCCACTCAGTGTATGGATACATTTTTAAAGCAATTATTTTGCTATTTTAGCCTTTTCACCTACAGTTTTTATGTGCTCAACGAATGCAAAATTTCTCTCTAAAATCAATCCTAAATAGCAAACCGAAGTTTAATTTTTAATGTAAACGTTATTGAATTTTATGCGCGGTGGTACTTTCAAACTTCCTTTTAAAAGCAGCTGAAATGTTTTGTTTGGAGCAAAAAATAACCTGTTTTGTACGCCCCACTCCGCAACGACGAGCAAGCACGTGTGGGCCAAGCTCTCGAGTCCCGCACGAGTATTTGACTGAACGAGTAACATACAGTCATCGGCGTATCCGGTCATTGAATAGCCCTCCGGCATCGGATCTGATATGTATTATATTTAATAAATACAAAATAATGTGTGTGCCATAGTACACAGGTAAGAAGTGAAACTTCTTTACGACATTCACTTTACAACTATAATATTTCTATCATACGTCGATAAAGAAGTTTTACTTATGATAAAGAAGTTTCACTTCAAAACAACATGGCGCGTAACCCAAAAACGTAACGATTTTTTTACAGCTATAAAATTTATCTTAAAGTCGATAAAGAAGTTTTACTTCAAAAATATACCGCACGATTTTAGGAGGTTTTAGGTAGGTTCCCCTCCTTCCCCTTATAACTCCAACCTACCATTTTTAATCGTGATTTTAGTATGTATTCGTGTAATTTATGTGGTTTATTAATTGATTAATTTTTTTGTGACTTAAAAAAGTTTAAAGAGACATTTATAGGTAGTATCACTTTCCTTGTAATTCACGACTTAATCCTCGAAAGGGTAGCAGAGGCATATTAAATGCCCACATTGCACCGTAAGTATTTTTGCAACGTAACAAATAGTGTCAGTTTAAAATACTAATTATTAAAAGTCTCTATGCCAAAAGAATAGATAAAAGCATGCCTAGGTATGTTAAAGACGCATTGGTCGTTTACAGAACACCGAGTGAGCGGGCCACTCTTCAAATAAAAATTAAAGTAGGTTTTACTTATTTAATTAGGTAACTGCTATATGAGATTAATTTAAGAGATTAATTTAATAAACTTTCTCGAGTAAATAACACGTACGACTGAAATCGCGTGTATCGGCGAGCACAAAATTATATAGGTACTAGTTGATTCCCGCAGCTCCACCCACATAATGGACACTTCCCGTTCCCGTTTCCCACATGAATTTGTTTCCGTGACAAAAGTAGCCTAAGTCCTTTCTCGGTTTCTCGGGCTGTAAACTCTCTGTACCAAATTTAATTCAAACAGATACATTATTTTTGGCGTGAATGCGCGACAGGCAGTCAGACAGAATTACATTCGTATATATATATTAGGTACATACCTAATAGGAATTACGATCATTAACAGTCTTTAAAGTGTTATCCTTGCATTAATCAATAGAACAATTTATATTATCTGTATTCTAGTAGCGTGTGCCGCCAGCTGGTATGACAAACAAGAATCGGGCCACCCGATTTAGAAGTAACATGTTACAACATGTCCAACTATCGGGGTGATGATGATGCAATAATAAAATATCTAAACACACGTAACAGGAAATGTGAGCGATCATAACTTTAAATATCGATTGTATTTTAAAATTTGAGACTAGTAAACGACTGCTTTGGGATATGTACTTTCTACTTCTACTACAAAATATTTCTAGATAGGTATTGAAACCATAAGAAAATTATATACATATTAATAATTTGAAAAGTTTGTTTGTTTGGTTAAACGCAATTAGTTCTAAGTAGGTATATGGTATTATAATATGCACCTATATGTATACATATATCATATAGTTTATATAGATTTCTATACAAGCTAACTGACCCCCAGTCGATTCGTCCGTGCGATATTGGATATTTGCGCACCCGTTAATTTTACAATAATGTAAGAAAATTGACCTGATTTGTTAATATTTATAATAACGGCTCCGCTCTCCAGGGCAGCAGCGTGATGATATATAGCCTTCTTCGATAAATATAAATGGGCTATCCAATGCAAACTTCATTAATCAATTCGAATCTGTACCTAGTTTCTGAGATTAGCGCGGTCAACCAAACAAACAAACTCTTCAGCGTTGATTCTCTTTAGTTTGTACTGACCTACTTGGTATAAATTTTATTTTCAGTTTTTTTCGTTTCATTCAATTTAATTTTTTTAATGTCTGTCATTTGCAATGTAAGTTTATAAGTGGAGTGGAGAGTGCTGTTTCCTTAATAGGATAGCTCTAAATAATTTTCTGTATGTATCCACTGAGCAATTGGAATTCAAAACTATGCTGTTAGTTGAGTTCGAGTTGCAGAAACTAACTACTACTCCTCTACCAAAGCTATAAAATTTGTGGTTCATAAACGTTGCTGCAGCGCAAATCAAACTTAAAGTTGCAAGCTCAGTAGATGAATTTGGCTGTAAAGATGGATAATGATACATTACATTTCCTACAAAAAGGACAGAAGGGGGCATTTCAAGATTTAAGTAACCAAGCCAATCTCGCCTAAAAATAGTTCCTTGCTAACTGATAGATGACTTTACGTGCTGATAAAGTATTTATTTATAAATATATGAAAAAAAAAACGCATGTAGAGAATTTCCATTATATTTAAACTGTAAGAGGAAACTGTATATTAAAAAGGCTGGCGCTAACAAGCTCAAATAAACATATACCTAAGCAAAGCGAGATTATTTTTTTCAGTGCAATGCTGTCTCGTAGACATTCAGAACATGATTTAAGTATAAGTAGATAGTCTTGTGGGGCATTCAGTCCATTGGCTGGAACCATTCTCTCTCAACTGACTAAATCAGATCTTTGGTGGTTTTCCTTTTGAGTCTCGTGAATCCAGTGTCCGTCTGCATTAAACTTGAGGCGAGGTTGTTGGGATGTCTTTTTAAACGTTTCAAGTAAGATGGTGTCGAAGTTCAACATTCAACTGTGTCAACCTTAAGATCTTTGTGCAGTTGGTCATTTGTAATGTACCATGGTGCATCAGTGATAATACGCAGCATCTTAGACTGGAACCTTTGCAGTATTTCTATATTAGAATGTGAGACTGTACCCCATAACTGGATACCGTAAGCCTAGATAGGTTTGAGGATACATTTATATAGCAACAGCTTATTTTATAGAGATAGCTGAGATCTTCTCCCTAAATATAAATGTATTCTTTTTTACAAATATCTATTTTGACGCCAATATTAATAATATTTCAGACATTACTTGTGGTTATAACAGTATAACGCTGAACCTGCTCCCTGCAAAATATATTGTTATTACTCGCAGACCTTCCTTTAACTTACTTTTTATGTGAGAAAGTTTTTCAGAAGTTTTAGAAAAATCGCTAAGAGTAATGTGTAGATCATGCGTATTACTAATAGAATTTGAAATGTATGTAGGTACGGTATAAAAGTTATTAAAGGCAGCGTGATTTGTACGCGAGGCGAGGGAAATCAGGGTAAGGGTAGACTGCCTCTGTGGCGCGGTGGGATGAATCCGACTGCTACGCAAGAGGTCGTGGGTTCGATTCCCACCCAGGATAAAACTTTGTGTGATGAGCACGATGGTTTATTCTGTGTCTGGGTGTTATTTCTCTATAATATGTATGTATTTAGAAATATATAAGTATGTTTATCAGTTATCTAGATCCCATAACACAAGCTAATATTAGCTTACTTTGGGCTAGATAGCGCTGTGTGAAATGTAAAAAAAAATGTTCCCCTTTGTGTTTCACTAATGTTGCCCGCTACAAACTAGAGATTAACACAAAATTAATTTACCTGTATTCGACATTAATATTAAATCAATTTTATAAGTAGATATTGAAGATACATTATACCTTGACTAAATACAATAATGATCTAAGGATCCAGTTACTACCGCAGTGGCTGTACCGACAACAGTTTTCAATCTGCAGTGGTTATATTAATGCTAACACTGTGATATGGTACATTTCTGTCGAGATCTGGAAGCAATATAAGCGCTTCAAAGACATTCGGTTTGTGGGATATTACCTAAACCTAAAATTTATGATACGTTTGTGAAAATTTCGTTAAAATTGAGTCAGTAACAATTGCGAATAAAATATTTTTAAACATGACTATTAAAAGAATTCAAGCTGTAACTCTAGAATTGCTGCAAAATGTTGGAACATTTCTTACATATACGTAACATAAAACTGTTTGTTCATGTTATATGGGAATATGTAGTATTGGACTAATATATACTCATATATATTTTTATTTAACAGTCCAAATCGAGTTCTATGATAATTATTTTACTGTACCTACATACTTTTACACGTTTCCCGAGAAGGACCTCTCCACTCTGTGGTACCCCTTGCCGTTTCGCAGTGATTTACCCTCAGGTCAATCCTGCGAGTCGGTTTTAAGGTGAGGCGGAACACCGCGGGCTTAGTCGGTAGGATGACCCTTCTCTCGCAAGCCGGGAGCCCCACACACCGTCCCTGCTGCCCCCGCAGTGGGGATGACGGTGCGTAAAGGCATTCCCTGCGTTACAAAAAAAAAAAAAACTTTTACACGTTTTACATTGTCCAAATTTTAATAAAATATAACTTTTTGCCAAAATTACAAAAAGTTAAGCTCGCTGTTACATCATATTTTCTATTTGCTATTAATTGCATTTTTAAGTGTACAATATAAAATTAAAAATACGACAAGTCATTTGTTTACCCGGAATACATGAAAATATTTTTAGTTGGCATCATTGCTACACGCTTTCTCGTGCCACCGCAACTGTGATAACTTTGATAGCTGACTTCTGTGAGTTGGACCCGACTGATTGTGTTTACTACATACAGGACTTTACCTACGTAAACTGTATCTACCTATATATTTTTTACCCAACTAGATATCAGGAGATATATCAATTAAAACACACTTCTTGCAGTTGAGACTGTCTTGGGCACTGACTATATCGGTAGGGCCCCTTCAAACCCTATGACCTCATAGCGTGTACCCACAGATAACTTTAACTGCCTCGGTAGCGCAGTCGAAGTGTATGCGACTGCCGCGACTGAGGTCCCGGGTTTGATTTCTGAGTCGGAAATAATATTTGTGTGATGCACAAATATTTGTTTCGGAGTTTAGGTGTCTCCTATGTATCATATGTATGTATTAAGAAATTTAATATAAATATGACACCAGTCGTCTAGATCCCATTACACAAGCGTATATTAGCTTACTTTGGGCTAGAGGGCGGTGGTCTTTGTAGCTATAAAATTTCTTCCATACGCCAATAAAGAAGTTTTACTTCAATAAATGTCCCACAATATTTATTAATTTATTTATATGTAATACGTTTATATAATCTTTATCTTAGTGTATCCCCAGTTACTTTCAAACCTTACCTGGATTTGAAGTCTAGGGTCCACTTTTATAAGGCTAGGAGCAGCTATCGTTTACATCTGCATCGTTGACTCGTCCGTTAGTCAACAGGTGCACACGCTAGCAGGTGAGGTCAGCTGTCGCTGTTTAGGGGATCTTGGTTTGCGACTTGAGCATCCTAAGTGGGCACATACCACAATTGAGGCGGTGAAGCTGGTCATGGAGGAGTGGCTGGAGAGGCAACACGGGAGCCTCACCTACCGGATGTCACAGATACTTACCGGGCACGGGTGCTTCGGTAAGTTTCTGTGGCGTATACACCGGGAGGTAACACCAGAGTGCCAGCACTGTGTGCCGGACTGCAGCGAGGATACGGCGCTGCATACACTGTCGGAGTGTTCAGCGTTTGAGCCGCAGCGCCGGGACCTCGTTGCGGGTCTGGGCGTGGACATTCTCACGCTGGAGACCATGGTGAGAGCCATGATCTCCAGCGAGCAAGCGAGCGAGCAAGTCATGCTCGCAAAAGAGGCGGCGGAGAGAGAGCGAGAGAGAACTTTTCCCCCAGAGTTCCGCAGTCGGCGGCGAGGGCGCCGCAGACTTGTCTTCGCCCAAGACTACCGACCTCCGTGACCGGGGGCCTGAGTACGGCGGGTGGGCTCCTCGCCGTTCTTACAGAAGTAGGCCATGGAAAGTGGCGCAGCGTGAGGGTTACACGCACACCCTTCACACTCTCAATAGTGGTATAACACCCACACCCCGAAAAGAAGCGAGATAACACTCGAACCCCCAAAGAGGCAGGATAATACCCGAACCCCCCCTGAACGAGCCTGCGAACTGAGACTCCTGGCTATAGACAGATGAAGGGAAACCTGTGATTTTAGTCGGTAGGAGTCCGGCATAGCATCCATGAGGATTTCCACAAAAAAAATAAAGGGGATCTTGGTTCTGCTGAAATTATGATGGTTGTAAGACACCTATTTGTGCGATCATTTTATTTACTAGCCCGTGATTGACAAATATTATCGTTATTTCTTAAAAGTGGTACCAGTCAACACCTGTCCCTCCTAGTTAGGTTAAATGTAACCTGTGATAAGAAAGATAGTGCTGGCCTATAAATGGATATAAAAAATTACAAAACTTTAAAATTATTATTGTTTTTTCTACAAAAATAATCAATTCAACGTTAATTAATATTAAAATGAAATTAAATTCAAAATCAATATTGAAATTTAAAATAATTAATATTGAAAATAATCAAATTAATATCAATAAGGAAATTAAATTAAATAGAATAAAAAATATTTTTTTTTCAAATTAAATTATTCAGAGAAAGAATGCACGTGCATGCGGTGCGGGCGCGTGTGTGTAATGTGTATGTGTAGGTAAGTGTGAGACTATGTAGGCGTATGTTTGATGCAAATGCCTAAACTGAAATGATTATACTCTTTTTGCATTGTAGGTTAAGTATAATGTAATATGCTCTGAATGAACTAAATATATACTTACACAAAGCAGGTGAAACTGCAGACCACACCTAGTAATTTATTTATGCTTTTATAAATAAGTAGTGAACCCCCGCGGCTTTATCCGTGACATACTCGAACCCCATGGCAGCCATTAAGTTCAGTCGTTTATTAATTTTACGATTATGTTTAAATATTTGACTGTGATTTTTATGAATACTGCTCCGCTCTCCTACAATGATATATAGTCTAAACTAATATTATAAAGCTGAAAAGTTTGTTTGTTTGGCTGAACGCGTTAATCTCAGGAACTACGGGCCGGATGTGTAAATTTTTGAAATAGTTTTTTTATGCAAGTACTGTCTACACACAGTATATATGTCACCGGAGGAGTGATCCGCTTACAGACGACCTACGCTGGCTAGGCTGGGGGCCAGTGTGGCCAAAGACCTAGCCTGCCTCACCGAGTAGCACGACCCGCCGGTAGCCCGTCGGTGAATCCTCTGAGAGACTTTCTTTTTACAGCAAACAGAGCTTCCAATTCCCAGGGAAGTGGGCTTTTCGAAGCAGCTGTCCAGCACCGCTCGAAAACGCTCTTCTAATGGGCCCAGGGCCTGTGTCCTTTATTTTTACGTCGGAGCCGTTCCCTTACAACGCTGAACTCCGCATCCTCTACCTCCACGGGATTTCATGACTTTCACCGGAACTAATATTTCCACCACTGCCTCAGAATCCTTCTCACTTTCGGAAGCCCAGCATAGAACTTGCCACTGCGTAGCCGCTTCTTCTCTAAAATTTCCAGTGCTTTGTGAAGATCCGTTCAGAGAACAGATATTTAGAAGCAACAAAACAACAAAACTAATTCAAAAAGCAGACAAAACCACAGAGATAATCAATCACTTTTAAGACTCTTAGGCACGTTACCACCCACTGGCCACTGCGTTACCGCGCACCAAGTGGAATGGATCCAAGCTCAGCAATAACAATAGCAACAGGATAAATTATTATTGGACCGCAAAGGAGCACACACAGCTTCGACTGAGGATCGCCACAAGTTTCGTTCTTACAGACTCGATTATCGCCCACCGGCCACTGCTTTACCGCGCACCAGGTGGGGTGAGTCCTGGGCCGACGACAAGAAAGTACTGAAGAACATTTGGGCACTGCCCCAACCTAACCTATTTAAACTCTAAACTAACTTACCCTAACAAACTAATCATATCTTTTTAGATTTTTTTTTATTCTTGCGGATCGTGTTTTATTCTGGTGACATAATATATACACAGTTTCATATGCATTTAGTGAAAATTTTATTATTTAGATTTACAAACAGACACTATAATCTTATTTATCTGTATAGATACTACAGAACTCTAGTCGGTACTTATGAAACTGGACTTATGAACACAAACGAACGAACCTTTGGCAGAATAGCCATAATTACTGTACTTATGGGCAGGTGTGTGGTAAATGTTAGGTACATCTTGTTATTACTTCAAAGATGGCTGACGTTTCGCTATTCAATACTCATTAAAGTATCGATAGGAAATGGTAAAATGTGAATTGTCATTAAACTCAATGTGTATTGCATTCTATCTATCCTAATATTATAAAGCTGAAGAGTTTGTTTGTTTGGTTGAACGCGCTAATCTCAGGAACTACTGGTCGAATTTGAAAAATTCTTTCTGTGTTGGATAGCCTACTTATTGAGGAAGGCTATAGGCTATATATAATCACGCTACTACCCTGGAAATCTGAATAAGTGAATTGAATAAGTGCGACGGGAGTTCAAAACATGCCACGGGCGAACCCGTGGGCGTTTCTAGTTTATAATAAGCCGTCTAGTTTATAATAAATTAAAAAACATTTTACACATGTGATTCAAATGCCAAAGTGTGGCTGCTCCTTGAATAGCAGTGAACCCCAGACTTCAAATTCAGATACAGTTTGAAAGTAACTAAGAATACACTAAGGTAAAGAAGATCACTCAGAAGACTCAAACCAGCGTCTTCTGGTTCAACGCACCAGACGCGCTACCAACTACACCACTGTGACCTGCTCGTAACTGACGAATTAATCCACCTCTTTACGTCTTAAGGCGACGTAAGGCGCCATCTACCGGCACTTAGCAAAGTTGCACGGTACGAATGTATAGCATTGCATCTATAATCATTCGATTTGTGATGACACCTGCCTAAACATTAGGAACAATTTTGAAAAGCAATTAGTATGCTAACTTTTTCTAAATTTAAATTTTAAAGTGGAAAAATTTTTCAGTCACGAGCTGCTCGAACCAGCGTCTTCTGGTTCAACGCACCAGACGCGTTGCCAACTACACCACCGTGTCCTGCTCGTAACTGACGAATTAATGCACCTCTTTACGTCTTAAGGCGACGTAAGACCATCTACCGGCACTTAGCAAAGTTGATTAAGATATGTCATCATTACTATAATATATGCACACCCAATATTACGTTGGACCTAATACAACTAGTAAATTGTCGGCGTATGTGATGTCTCTGCCAACCCCTTCTGGAAATAGGTATGTATATATGATAATTTTATTTTGTTCGCCTCAGTATTGAGGTAAAAAGTAAAACGGTGAAACTAGTAATTTTGTATGTGAATTGCCAATGAGATAAAATCAAATTAATTTCGCTTGGTACGTACGAATTTCACCAAATATTATTTTAAAAGAAATAAAAAAACACCAATAGCCATCCTATTACTGAACTCTTTTATTGTATTGAAGTTTTTATACAAAATTGTTTTTATTTCTATCTATCACGGTTTATCCCCGAAGGGGTGGTAGAGGCGTATATATTATATGTCCACTTTTCACCATGTGTATTCCTGTCCCACGTAATAGGTGGTGAGCCCATTGTCGTGTTGAAATAGACACACGCAGGTTGTTGCTAACTGCTGTTAAAATTTTTAAGCCACCCATCAGGCCTTCAACTTGGCTTAACGACTGCCATTTTATTGGCAACCGGGACCAACGGCTTAACGTGCCGAATAAATTTAGTAAAATGTGTCTATTTTAGATGTTAAATTTGGAAGAAATTTTGAACCCGTTGCCTTTTTAGTGAGGTGGTAACAAAAAGGCTAAAAGGTCTTATATGCTAGACACTAATTAGCACGACGAATTAAAGTCCTTGTAGTCTCGGACTTAAGGTAAAGTTATTATATAGGTGTTTATTGATTATTGTGTATTATTTTGTAATACAGTCCATAGAGGACTGGTCGGATTTAAAAAAATCTATTTGTGTTGGATAGCCTATTTATCGAGAAAGGCTATAGGTTATATATCATCACGCTAAAGCTTTAAGCGGCGGGATTAAATAGGTGCGACCGGAGTTAAAAGTAAGTCACAGGCGAAGCCGTGGGGGTCACCTAGTATTAGTATAGATTTTATACAGTATGAGAATACTGCAGAAGCCAACATAAATATTTAAATCTCGACAACAAACGAATACATAAATTGGATTCGAATGCAAAAAAAAGGCAAAGGAAATGATCCTACATATCTTGTGAATGGTATTTTAAGTATCCACATTCGTTTTACATAAAGTGGAATTTAACAGAATAAGCACGATATGGGTAAAGTCGGATAAAAGAACAAGTCGAGTGCAATGTTCAGTGAAACGTTTCATATGTAAATGGCTCTGTAATCTGTAGGATGCTCTTACCGTCTATCGCTATCGGAGTCGAAAAGTTTACTGCTCAGATATGTATTTGCTAGTATACAGTAGACTGGAGGACCGACATAGGTTTATATCTCAACGAACTACTTGTGACACGTTTGTGACTAGTCAAGTGTGAAAGAAATAAAGCTTATAGTTCCTGCTTCACATAAATCTACTTACTTTTTTATTTATACAATGGTCAATTATTAATAAAAAAAATATTATTATGTAATATCATAAATAAATTAACTTAATGTTAACATTAAATATAACCTTAAAAATATGATACATAACTAAAATATATTATTAAAAAAGGTCCCTTTAGGCAAGGTTCCGAAGATACTGGCAGCGTTCCCCCTTTGAATAGCTAGACTAATTCTTTGTCCGAGGTAGCTGCCAGCTCTTCGGTCTCCTGTGATGTCGACTAACCTTTTCGCAATTTCCTTAAAAAGCCTTATAGCGCTAGGACCCCACGGACCAAGAGTCTCGACACCGAATGGGACAAAATCATATTCGGAGCCA
This sequence comes from Thumatha senex, assembly GCA_948477245.1. Taxonomy (NCBI): domain Eukaryota; kingdom Metazoa; phylum Arthropoda; class Insecta; order Lepidoptera; family Erebidae; genus Thumatha; species Thumatha senex. Next base: position 13,896,153 of record OX419731.1, on the reverse strand, counting down.
AGACCCCTGTATTTGAATGCTTTAGCTTTTTCAGCCGCTTCACAAGCCGCACCAGCTCTGTCGATGGTTCCATGTAGATGGGAAGGGGCCAGCGTGTCTGAACAGGTTGCATCCCATACCAGCACCCGACCCAATCGAATTAAGAATTAATTACTTAATCCCAATCTACTTACTTATTTCCATTTAATAGTTTGTATACATTAGTATTTTGGTTTTGTGCGATGTAGTAGAATTCGTCACGTAACGGTGATATCAGACGGTTCACTCGGATGAACGTTCACTCGAGTGATTGCTTCAGTTTTCTTTTCAATCCAAATTCACACAGCTAAATTGGAATGAAATAAAAATGAACATTCACTTGCCATTTTCAACAATATGCCGTCGAATGAAGTTAAGTTAAAAAAACACGGTAGTAGAGTCGTTTACTTAATCCCCGTTTACTACATCTACAATATTTAAATATATTTTTTTAGAATTATTTTATACTACAAAGGGCGCAGACAAGTCTCCAGTACTCCTGATCGAAGAACAACACCAGAGGTGGTAACTTACCCAGATTTATTTTACTCAAGGTTTTAGACCTGTCTAGTTTCTAATTATCATTAACGCTTTATTATTGTTTAATGTCTAAATTTTCAGGTAAAAGTAAACCTCAGAAAGTTAATTCCCATCTAAACTTTACTCTTGACTTCAAGTATTGTATTTAATACATGTAGGTATACATACCATAAATATATTTGGTTCTGGCAGTTAGAATTGACTTGAATGGTTGTAACTGACAATACAAATCCGGAGTTATGACAACTAACAACGAAATTTTGAACGCAAGCATTCAATGCAGGTAAAGTTAGAGAGTTCGGCGTCTCTTCACACAACACGCTCACTTCGAGAGCTCTCGAGTCAATCGCCGTGCCTTTCCTTCAAAGCCATTTTTGTACTATAGATTATATAGTACATCATTTCCTCTGGAGGATGAGTACATATGAAGCGTGAGGCGGAAGTAACTGATAGTTCTTACATTATCGCTGTAAAACCTACAGGAAAGTAGATTAGATTATAATGGTATCCATTTGTCTGGTGATAGCGATGCATTGCTTATATGATAACTTTGAGAAAGTATTAATCTTACTTATTTTGACAATAAGTAGTTAGAATTAAAAGAAGTATTTTATCATTAATGGTCTTTTCATACTTAGTTATACTAGTTTTCGTCGACTTGAGCGTAGGTACTAACCTTGTCTTTGCAAAGGCATCCCCAACTCTTTACGGGTAAGGACTATACAGTTCTTGTAGGAGCCAGGATCGCTAGGCCTAAAGAGACCCTCTATGGGAGTATTTGGGTCAGGTTACAGACAGAAAGAAGACAAGGTGCAGTTTTGCCAGTATAAGTTCGAAATGCTCACAGTCTGTTGGGATTCCGCAAGTTCAAAAAAGGTGATTCTATATATGGTATACTCTGGAACGGAAATAATACTAGAATCATCAAATAGGTGGGGAGAAACTCCTCTCTACTGGTGGTACATTTTCCTCCGACCACGAATAATTCTCAGAGCAATTTCTCCTTTGCAATATAAATCAAATTACTAATGACTAGATACTACTATATTACGGAAAATAAACAGAAAGTATTATATTTTGTCCAAACACAATAAAACGAAACCTACAAATATTGTAGTTTAAATTAGGCGTTGATAGCTTAAGCATTATAGAAATACAATAGTCGTTGAAAGCTTAAATGAAAGCAGAAGTGTTCTGGTTATTTTTTATAAAATTTACGCAGTGAGTATCGAAAGAGTATATAAAATGGGCGTGTATACATTTTGATACTTATTTAGCGCATTGTTTTTATACACGTAACGATACTGCATGCTATATTTGTCTGCTACCTGAGGGCTGAGTCTAATATTGACAATCCGTATATCAGAACCGGAATCGCTGTTTTAGCTATCAAATTGTTAGTAGACTACCAAAAATGCAACTGACTAGCCGTCGCTGGCGCGGTACATATCGGCCGACCGATAGAAGTCTATAGGAGTACGATTGTATTAGTAGACTACGAAAAAAAGTCAAAACGTACCAGTGGCTTTCTATTGAGCGACGATTACGATTCTTTTCTAACGCGATTGAAATAGTAGACTTGGCCCCCAGACTTATGACTTAAACAGTTGGACGATTGAGTTATACTATTGTCTTTTAAAACGGTGAGTAACACGTGGAGAAGCTTGAAGAAAAGCTTACCTACTTGTACATAAACAATTTAGTAAAAGATGACAAGAATTAGAAATGTAGCAAATTGCATAAAAACGTTTTTTTCCTTCGTTAGATATGTGACGAAGTCAGTGAACAGCACAGGCAGGTGTTGTTTTACCAACGCGTCGGGAACGTTGCCCTCACTTCCGCTCTTATCTGAGTTTACTTACCTTTGCCTGAGAACTACGAACGTAAGTCAGCTGTGCTTTATTTCATTCAAACTGGTTTGTTTTTTTCTTAAAAACTTATTAAGCTTAATAAATTTTAATAGTCTGTTAGTAATTAGTTCTGACATACATTTATGTATATATGTATGAAACAAAATAAAAAAAAAAAAAAAAATTATTATATTGTTTTTTTCTTAAAAACTTATTAAGCTTAATAAATATTAATAGTCTGTTAGTAATTAGTTCTGATTCGATAAAATATAACAAATAAACTAACTGAGTAAGAGTCCATCTTCAGATATTGAAATTTTATTTTGAGCGTGTGTGTGTGTTTGTTCTGCTCTACAAGTCGCATTTCATAATCATGGCGTAACTATTTATTAATTATATAGATTTATAGTCATTGTGATTTTTGATAAAGTGAAAATGGGGACAATTAAAAGTGAATTTTTTTATTTATAAACCGATTTGAATCAAATTTGTTTCAATAATTTATTATTGATAAGTAGTTATCGAAGATACCTACACATTTTTTAAGAAGTTGTTATCTTAAAAGTGCGTTTTTAAATACAAATCTTCGTAATTGTACTCAATAAAGTATTACACGTACATAAGTGCTTATTGATTTAAATAAACTAAGGTTTGAGACAGGTGCTTTCATAATACTTACTTCTTGAATTGAAAATTTATTCCACAATTTTTATCGTCAATAATTAAATATATTTTATACATAAATAAATATATTCATCAATACATCATAAATATTTTAAATGAGAAGGAACTTGGTAATGGCTTAACGCCTATTACGTGAAAATAAAAGCATGATTGATAAAAGGAACTACTTCAGCATCACAAAGCCTATAGAAAGGAGTTCCTTGTTCACTAACTGGCCAGTAACGGAATGTAGGTCAACTCTGATCGGGTCACCTTAATTAATTTATTGTGAAAAGTCTTTTATAAGTAATAAAATCGAGAGGAAATGTTAATAGAAATTGAATGCTTCGATTCGATACAAACGCTTAACAATTCGGGATTACTTAACTTTTAAACGACAAGTATTGAAAGCAAAAGTTTTGAGCCTTTGAAATTAGAATTTATGGAGTGCCTAAATTGTCGAAAATTGTTTTGTTCCGAAAATGAATATTCGTGAAAGGATTTATATTTTCGCGATCGTCTGTGAACATTTTACCCTCTAAATCTAAGCAACGATAAAATATATGAGCAGGTAGTAGCTTTCAAGAAAGTTGGTAACTGAAATAAAATGTTAGTAGATTGGAATCTCGCCCGCAGGTTAGACCGCAAGAATTCAACTTCGAAAGAGCTCTATTGATGTTCCCGGCCCGGAAAATCATCACAATGAGCAAACATATCTAGTTTACATACATATTGCCTTCGTAATGTTCACATATACGAGCTAGGCGTGAACGGGGTCGGGATTAAGGGCCGCTTCCCTTTAAGTAAATAAGAGCTTTTTAATCTATAAGATAGATAGATAGATAATTCTTTATTGCACACCATTAAATACAGTATTTACAAGACTTAAAACTACAAGTGAGAGTACAATGGGCGGTCTTATCGCTAAAAGCGATCTCTTCCAGCCAACCTTAGTATGGAAAGAGAAGATCAGGAAAACAAAGAAAGAGGTAGTTGATGGCGTACTTACATAATATATAACTAAAGATTAGTATGATAACGAGGATAATAGTTAAGTTGTACACAATAAAGAAGTAAAACAAAAGAAATACTACAAGTAAAGTTAAGTACTTAGTTAGAGAACAGAAAGTGGTTTTTAACCTTGTCCTTAAAGATAGCGAGTGACTTCGCGCGACGAATATCTAATGGTAGCTCATTCCACAATCGTACGGCCAAGACAGTGTAGAATTTTCCTAAGAATGTTGTGGAATGTGACGGCATTTTTAGTCTCATGTTCTCCGATGATCTTAAGCACTTCGAATGAGTATCATGAAGGAACTCAAAACGTCCTTTGAGATAGGTAGGCGTAGAAGGGTTGAACAGTATACATTTAAGGCAATTGTACGCAGGTAAATTATGTTTTAGAGTTTAAATAACGGATTAAGTTATCAATATTGAATGTCATTTAACAGATCTAATATGAATGTAGTAGAAGAGTTGAAACAAAATAGTAAAAACATTCACCTACGAGTACATTATTCAGTACTTACTAAACAGTAATAGCCTATAGTAAAATGGCTGCATATTCTACTAATATTATGAACGCGAAAGTTTGTAAAAATGGATGTTTGTGATTGAATCTCTTTCAAGCAAAATCTACTGAATGATTTTGATGAAAGTTTACAATAATATAGCTTTTACATCAAATTAACACAAAAGCTACTTTTTATCTCGGGAACAAGTACCTGTGGGAAATGGGATCGGGAAAACTTCACCACTCGTGCGTAGCCGCGGGCGTCAACTAGTTTTTTGATATTTAGCTCACCAAAAGGATGGCGCCTGACTGATGGAACGCCATGGCCGGGGCCACTCTCATATTCTAGTTTTTTGAGAGGAAAAGATGAAAAATGAAATGAATGAACAAAATGATGTAGTGTTTGATAGACGACAAATCATTTTTTGTAAAAACAATAACGTCTTTTACCAGAGTGCAAATTTTCAAATTAATAATGTATCTGGACACAGGTGAAAATTACGCTAAAGATTCCGTTACATATATTCTTACAGATCAAGCTACATGCGTGTCAAAACAGACACACACACTTCAATTTTGTTAAACCCCTTTTTTGGGCCGGGGCTACCTACGTAGCAAATGGAATCAACATACATAAAAGTATATGACAGTTGCGTATTGAAAGAGGAGCATATTTATCAAGTTAAACGAATCGCCCCAATTGCTATTGAATTGTACCTACGCGATGAAAATGTGAAATATTTTGGCGAATTAGGAACATTTTTAAATATTTGCTTTCTTAAACGGTCGAATTAAATAAAAATGTCAAACATCACGTAGAGACTAATTAAAGAAATTTGAATTTGAACTTAAAAAAGGTTTTCTGTGAGAAAACTCATTACTGCGTAAATCTAGCTTTTGTACCTAAATCATTATTTATTATTAGCTAGTGGTGCAAATTCTGTTGTTGAGACGACTAAACTAAATTTCTTTAAAATTTTCTTATTTTTATTAAGAGATTGTCAAATGCTATTCTGTTATTAAGTCGAACTAAAGTTGGTGATATCATAAATAACACTTAATTTGTATCGGATATTACTAAAATTTATTTTATGTGATTAAATTGAACAAGATGTGAAAAATGTACACAGACAGTCGAATGTAAATACATGCCGACTAACTTGGTGATAGAACTGCCTATGTACATTTTTCACGTTACAACGTTTTACACGTTTTCACATTTTAAACGGTTACTAAAATTAATAAAAGTCCCACTAAAATTAGATGTCACCTAAATAGGTGACGTCTAATTTTAGTCGAATTCGAATCTTTTTTTTGTTTCAATTAAGCCTTTATCCGTATACTGTACGCAAATATTTCCCCGCAAGCGTATTTGTCCCACGTAATAGGGGGCGAGCCCGTTACCGTGTTGAAATGAGCAGGCAAAGGTTGTGGCGACGAGCTGTTGAAATTTTTGAGGCCGCCCATTTTGGTTTTCTGTCAACTTGGTTTTACGGCTACTGTTGAACTGTCAACTGGGACCAATGGCTTATGCCGTTAGGCACGTTACCGTGCCTTCCAGAGCACAGAAACGCTAGCCACAAAGCGATCACCATAGGGACCATCCATTTTTTTTTATAGTGTAGAAATCCTCATGTATGCTATGCCGGACTCCTACCGACTTAAACCACACGTCTATGGCCAGGAGTCCCGTGTGAGCCCTCGGAAGGATAGCCCCAGGGCTCCCGACAGACCTTGTGCGCTACCGCAGGTACCTTCAGGGGGGGTTCGGGTGAGTACCCGGCCTCTTTGGGTCGAGTGTTATCTCGCTTCTTTGGGGGGTTCGGGTGATATACCACAGCCTTGAGGGAGTGAACTACGTACGTGTAACCCTCACGCTACGCCACCTTCTATGGCCTGCTTCTGTAAGAACGGTGAGCAGTCCGCCCACCGTACTCAGGCCCCCGGTCACGAAGGCCGGTAGACTTGGGCGAAGACAAGTCTGCGGCGCCCTCGCCAAACAACAAAACACGACTCTAAATTGTAATAACTTTGTATACGAGTATTTTGTTAACATTATTATTCACGCGCTTTGTTTTGAAAAGGAAAAAGAGAAAAAGTGTGTTTTTTTTAAACGGGTCCAATTTACTCGAAGCTATATATTAAAATATAAAATTTGGGTTTATGTTTGTTGGTAAGAGTTTGAATTGAAGTACAACAAGTTAAGTAAACCCAACGGGGGTTTGCACTGAGTTGGTTTGCCGCAAAGCCGGATTTGTACTCGCAAACTGTCGAGTTTCAATACCCAGTGATCGCCTTTACAATGCTTTCGTCGCTCCATCAATACCTACTTTTGCACTTAACAATCACAGAAACGTTTACACTGCATAAAATAATGAAAGAAAGCAGAGCAGTAATCATAAAGAGTAATAGCAAGTTTCCATACATGAAATTAGTTGAGAAGAATTGGAGCGTTTAGATCAGCAACTTATATCAATCGATTGAGAATTTAATCTTGAGCAATCCTTTATGTGTCACTGATAGCCAAAGGACCCCAAGAAAAAAGATATTGTAGTTCGAATTTTTTGAGGTCATGTTGTTGTTTACGGTTTTCGTGGTAAATTGATATCTGTAATGATTGTATATATACGTCGCAGTCGCAGATAATTACTTGATCTGCCGTTCATTTAACAGCCTAGCCTTTTGTTCAACTAGCAGCCTGACATTCAACTCTTAAGTCTTAAAAATAAATTCTGAGTAATAATGTTAAAACTTATTTTACAAAGCCTGATGGAATAGGTATATTTTTGTGTAACCCGATTCAAACACGAAAGACGATACTTTCGAGATATATCAGCTGATTTTAGGCATATCGGAGCGGAGTCGGTTTGTCAATTCTGGCTGTTTTGTAGTACCTAGTCCAAGGAATTTATCCCTTTTTAGTCTTAGTTCTAGTTGCTACAAATAGCCTTAATGTCCACAGTAGTCAATTGAAATGGTTTGACGAGCTTTGTATCAGCATTCACCTGTTCGACAGCAAGTGAAGTTGACTTTGAACGTTGAACAGGTGATCAGATGTATTAATCTGAAATAAATAATAATAACACATGATCACATATATTAATCTGAAATAAATAATAATAAAATGATAAGCAGGCGTAGGTACTTTATTTTTCATAAAGTCATTGTATGGTATTATATAAGAGTGAGCTATTGCGGGTTCGCATTAAATCTTATAGCTGAAATAATTACATTTAATAGTTTATTATAATAATTTCTTAAAATCTCCTTCAAAAACAGTGCATTATTTGCATTTACAGTCAAAAGGACTAACAAGTTTGTTGTGGTTCAAGTCTAATGCTAAAATCACTGATGATTGACTGTTGCATTTTAACATTACTTTCTCTTACAACAGGTCATTATTCTGTATGTGCTGTTGAACATCATCAAAAGCTATAAGTGATGGCTTGATCCAGATACTCCACTTTCTTGCCTAATCCAGTTCTCATTCAACCTTAACGAAGTTAAGGCATCGTCACCAGCTACGCCTTCCACAGCCATTTAAATTAGTGCTAGCAAGTACTTGCAGAATATGAGGAACAGTAATTTAACAGAGAACAATAATTTATTTACTTATTTTAAGGCTACTTGGAAGATTATTAATAAGATAAGTAGATAAATATTTACAGTTAGGGATAGCACCAGATATGGAGTTATTGACGCCAATATTTCAATTGATACACGAGAATCGTGTTTTATAAGATTTGCCTTTGTTTTAATTACAATATGAAACCACCGCAGAAAATCATCACGAATAATCACAAATTTCAATATTAGGTACTTATTATACTTAATTCAATTCGATTTTTCTTTATGGCAAGCGGTGTCGCCATGTCATTGTATCTGTCGCATGTATCTGTAAGCCACCAATGTGTAAGGGATGTCTTTGTGGCGCCAATATCCGGATGTTGAACAAAGGGAGTTAAGTTGTCTTAGTCTCGGCAGGAGGGGGTGAGTTGAGATACTTGCACACTTGATCACAAACCGGGTAGCAAGGTACTTCCTACGAAGAGATAGTGGAGGGTCTGCACATTCAACCTGGAGGGTATTAGTAGGTGTAGACCTCATGCATCCGAGGATTATGCCTGAATTGTATCTTATCCAGTTGAGCAAGAGCCCCTTTGTTGCACGGCGGGAGCAGAAAAGTACCTGTGAAAAGTAAATGTTTTCTCGGCCTATAGACCTCAAAATACCTTAAAAACATTAGGTAATGGTAAAGATAGTATTAGTAATAGCAAAAAATCCGGTATATATAAGTTGAAATGTGATGGTTGTAGCAATGTTCATATAGGCCAAACAGGTCGTTCATTTGATACCAGATATAAGGAATACTTAGGAGCATTCCGAAACGGTCACACAGATAAATCACATTTCGCGAAGCATTTGCTGGACACCGGGCATATTTTGAATGATAACAACAGTTTTGAAATTTTACATTTATGTATGGCGCCAATCCTTTAACATTACGCATAGTTGCCGTATTTTATTTTCCAAAACTAGTATATCATTTGTGATTTTGTGTTTTATAATAGTGAATTATGATATATAAAGTGTTCGAAAATGAGCATTAGTTGTGGAAAGTGAAATGTTGCAGTGAACAGTGGTCTTCTTTGTGTTAGTGCCAAATCTCCAAATAAAGCCCTAGTAAAGAGTCCACTGCTTTACTAGGGCAAGGACCAGAATCTAGGACGAGGACATGACATCGACAAAGGACTAGACATGACTAAAGCTAAATATTAAGAGAATATAAATACTGAAGACAAGGCTGTATGGACTATGTTTCTTTGCATGCCCAAGATGGGCGAGGACAACAATTACAATGGAATGTTTTCGTAGTCAAAATAGTTATTCTTAATTATCATATTTTAACCAAAATCTTACAGACCATGATGATATGTTGAATAAAAGTAGAAAAAAAAGACGTGTTGCACTCGGAGACTGCCGCGGTAAAGCTATTGCATAGCATACCGTTGTTTTTCTTTGATATTAATTCAAGTTACACTAGAAAAAAAAAACACCCACACCCCTCACTTTCATCCTCACCCCTCACTCTCGCCCTCACTCTCACCCTCACCCCACCCTCACTCTCACAGTCACCCTCATCCTCACCCTCACACTCACACTCACTATCATCACGTCTCGATCCGTGCGAGCTTTATACAATCGTGCCATATAATATATGTACTCGTACATACACGTTAAGCCAACGCTCGGCCGTGCTCAGTGAACTTCGTGTGACCTCGTCTCGACCTTCGTCTTAGGTTTTTTCCTTACGGAATTTCTTGATTAAAGCCCACTCAAAGCCCGCGATAAAATCTATGTAATAGCTTAATAATAAATGAATTTATGGTATGCCATATTTTTAAACGCTAAAATTTTTTTCAGGTAAGATGCTGCCATTGTCCTTCCATAAAATTGCCATTATGTTATTGTAAAATATATGGATGCAACTAAGTTTCGAAGTGTGTCACAGGCAAAGTTGCGTCCACACCGTCTTCTTGAAATTAGTCCACATTATGCACTTTGCATCTTAAAATTCTGTCTTTTCGTCCCAAAATTTACTTATGTGCTCCGTTGCTGCTCCTTTTGGAATCACCCAGATCTTTTGACACAAGTAGACGACTTAATCAAAATTAGCTTAGAATCAATTCTTAATATGCAGCTAAACGAGCTATCTTGGACCCAAGCATCTCTACCAATCCGTTATGGTGGTTTAGGGATTCGAAAAATTTCCAGAGTCGCTTTACCAGCCTTTCTATCTTCTGTCCCTAGTTCAGCAAATCTCATAAGTAAAATTTTAAGGGAATCCCCTTTAAACTTTGAGATTGCTGGCTTGGAAGAAGCTAGAAACGCTTTCTTAATTGCTTGCCCAGGTCAATATTTTCCAGTTTCTCCAAATACACAGAGGAGCTGGGACGACATAAACTGCAAATTGACTTATGACAATCTTTTGAGCTGTAGTACAGGTTCGGCACGTGCTAGGAACTTTTCTTGAGCCTGACACGCTCCGAATCGCAACCTGTCTACGGCTTGGGGTTCCGGTCTGTTCTCCTCATAAATGTCCCTGTGGCAGTGATGTCGACAAGTTAGGACATCACGGTCTGTCATGCCAAAAAAGTGCGGGCCGCTTCTCGAGACATGCCGCACTTAACGATATCTTACGCCGGTCCCTTGCCACCGTCAACGTGCCAAGTCTACTTGAGCCAACAGGTATTGCAAGAGACGATGGCAAGAGACCGGACGGTGTGAGTTTGATTTCATGGAAGATGGGCCGGGTGCTGGTATGGGATGCAACCTGTTTAGACACGCTGGCCCCTTCCCATCTACATGGAACCAACAACAGAGCTGGTGTGGCTTGTGAAGCGGCTGAAAAAGCTAAAGCATTCAAATACAGGGGTCTTGGCTCCGAATATGATTTTGTCCCTTTCGGTGTCGAGACTCTTGGTCTAGGGTCTGGGTAGGTTAGTCGACATCACAGGAGACCGAAGAGCTGGCAGCTACCTCGGACAAAGAATTAGTCTAGCTATTCAAAGGGGGAACGCTGCCAGTATCTTCGGAACCTTGCCTAAAGGGACCTTTTTTAATAATATATTTTAGTTATGTATCATATTTTTAAGGTTATATTTAATGTTAACATTTAGTTAATTTATTTATTTACTTTAATATTTATATAAAAACTCACCTTGAGTTAAAGGAGTGTAATGAAAGTTCGATGTAAAATAATTGCTGTGCTGATATGTTATGTGCTATCGATGTTTTATGTTAGAAACTATAGGAGGTTTTTTTAAGAAATACTTAGTCTGTCCCGAGGGCACGTCTTGTATAATACTGTTGGCCAATTACGATTATACATCAGGTATACCATACACTCATTAAAAGTCCCCCTTCAAGACATAACAGTTGTTCCATTAACGTTAGATGTATGGCTGACCTAACCCCCCAAAGATACAAGGCAGAGGTCGCATTTATAAAAACTTTTGTGTTGTATTTAACTTTATATCATAATTTCTTGCAGCAATTGGATATAGATGAACAGAAAATATAGCGCTCGCCCTCTAAAGAAAACTTTTATGACCCCGAATGTTCGGCAGCGGCAAGGATTTCTAATTTATCGAACAACAAAAGCAATTTTGCAACAGTTACAACGTGCGATGGAAGGCGTTGCCGTTGCGTGTCTGTATAGATGTCTAATCTTGAACTTACTCCAAACTAAGTTTAACCTACTCCGAAGTAACAGCCTTTTTCATATCTTTGATAAAAACATTGTGTAAGGCACTTAATTACATTTTAATTACGAACTTCCTGTTGCTTGTGGAAAGTTTCCCCTTTACAGTAGCATTTCGTGTTTTACTATTTAAATTCAGTATTGATGTAGTAAAACAATAGGTTTATTGATTTGTATGGAGCATTTTGTTCGTTTCGATTTTTTTGATCACTCGTAGCCTCGCTGGCTCAGAGTTCTGTTAAATCACCGCGTTAAATATTTTACTCTATTGTCTATAATGGTGACTGTTCGTGACATTACTATTTACGACCGTTTCTGGCTCTAATTCAGGCTTAATAACACAGATATAGAAGAGTAAGCAGATCAAACGTTTGCGAAAAATAGCGTAGCCTATTTCACACATATAGACAGGTAACTTAATCCAGGGCCGCATTTAGCCATCATTTAATAAATAACCGTGTTGATAGGTTATTACTAATGAAATGAGTCAGCAATAAAGGAGTTTCAAATCGAACCAACAAGATACTTTTTGACACATGATGACATAGATTTCGGAACCCGATTTTGAACAGCAATTTAATAAATAAATATTGACCATTTACGCCACCGTGATAGACGATAAACGATGCAGTGAATCACGGCACAGGTTTTAGTAGGTATATACAAAGTAGACCATTTGTAAAACTCCAGCTCCAGCAAAGTCCCCCTTCAAGACATAACAGTTGTTCCATTAACGTTAGATGTATGGCTGACCTAACCCCCCAAAGATACAAGGCAGAGGTCGCATTTATAAAAACTTTTGTGTTGTATTTAACTTTATATCATAATTTCTTGCAGCAATTGGATATAGATGAACAGAAAATATAGCGCTCGCCCTCTAAAGAAAACTTTTATGACCCCGAATGTTCGGCAGCGGCAAGGATTTCTAATTTATCGAACAACAAAAGCAATTTTGCAACAGTTACAACGTGCGATGGAAGGCGTTGCCGTTGCGTGTCTGTATAGATGTCTAATCTTGAACTTACTCCAAACTAAGTTTAACCTACTCCGAAGTAACAGCCTTTTTCATATCTTTGATAAAAACATTGTGTAAGGCACTTAATTACATTTTAATTACGAACTTCCTGTTGCTTGTGGAAAGTTTCCCCTTTACAGTAGCATTTCGTGTTTTACTATTTAAATTCAGTATTGATGTAGTAAAACAATAGGTTTATTGATTTGTATGGAGCATTTTGTTCGTTTCGATTTTTTTGATCACTCGTAGCCTCGCTGGCTCAGAGTTCTGTTAAATCACCGCGTTAAATATTTTACTCTATTGTCTATAATGGTGACTGTTCGTGACATTACTATTTACGACCGTTTCTGGCTCTAATTCAGGCTTAATAACACAGATATAGAAGAGTAAGCAGATCAAACGTTTGCGAAAAATAGCGTAGCCTATTTCACACATATAGACAGGTAACTTAATCCAGGGCCGCATTTAGCCATCATTTAATAAATAACCGTGTTGATAGGTTATTACTAATGAAATGAGTCAGCAATAAAGGAGTTTCAAATCGAACCAACAAGATACTTTTTGACACATGATGACATAGATTTCGGAACCCGATTTTGAACAGCAATTTAATAAATAAATATTGATCATTTACGCCACCGTGATAGACGATAAACGATGCAGTGAATCAAGGCACAGGTTTTAGTAGGTATATACAAAGTAGACCATTTGTAAAACTCCAGCTTAATATCAAGACCAGGTAGCTAACAGCATAATCAATGACGATAATATTCCATTCTTTTAATTTTGGGGTAGATACCTACAGCTTGAATTATAATACTATGCACCTCGTGAAAATCACAGGCGATGGGGATAGGCCGGTACTAACTCCTTTGATCTTGACCTTTCCAACCGCATTAATTCGCACACGTACTTTGTCCATTGAGACATGCTATACTTGACGAAGAAGAGACCTAGGACTCCTTTGAAGCAAACCCATGGCGAAGCTCGACAGTATAATGCTGACAGAACCTGCTCCGTAACAAATTGACAAAAATAAAAGACACGTCGGCGATTAGGACCTTAGCTATCTACTCCTGGCTATTTCCTGGTGTATAAGACATACGCAATATTCGTGAGTGATGGGATGCCAAATAATCCTGCAGTTGTGGTTGATAACGATCGCAAAAATATGACACCTGCATGCCCATATTTCTTATTATCTTCGCCAGGAAAAATATTGTCCTACAGTATCTAAAGATAAGGATTAAAACTCTCTGCCGCCAAATATCAGAGAGGTTAATACTGTCGTGAATTTTAAAAACAAAGTCCGCGAATACTATCTCTCTACCACTTCGAACTCCTAAATTCGTCTTGTCCTATAGGTATATCTGTATTGTTATGTATATTTATGAACATAATATAATGCGCAAGTATGTATGTATATGTGTATGTATGCATTTATATGTTGTATTTATATATTTATGTATTTATTTAGAGTATTTGAATAAACAATTTATCCTTTCTAGTTATCTTTCACACTTCTACCTTTTTCAATAATTTTAGTTTATGCTCTCCTCTCGCCGGCCTGCTGGAAGAGATTTCTTTTAGAAATAAGCAGTGCCATTGTACTCTTTTTCTTATAACTGTTTCTTTATAAAATATGTGTGTACATAAACTGTTAAATAAATAAAAATAAAAATAAGATAAGGATTAAAATAAAAAACAGTAATTTAAAAAGTTATTTCCTTTATCAATACTATGATTATTTTACAGTTATTAATTAATTCTTACGAGCTCACAAATATTAACTAAAATATGAATTTAGTAAAATAAAACTGGCTCCTTCATCACTATCTTTATTTTCTTACGAAGAAACTCTGTCTTTTGACCCTCATTCGAATATATAGCTGTAGTTGGGAGAGGGGAGACTAACCGGTCAACATAGGCAAGCCTGTTGTGAGATTTGCTGCACTCCTGAGATTTAGACCCACGATTTGTACTACACCGAAAGCACCTTCACCAAACAGAAATACTGTCTTATAGGGTCTAAGGTAAGATAAAATTTAAACCATTATCGTACAAAGTTATTTATTTTTAATTAATACAATAACCTTTTATTTTACAATTTTTAACAGTTATTTATTGATTATATTATTGTAAACCTAAAACAAGATTTCCATAACATTTAGATACACTGAGTATTGAAATATAACATTATGTGGCCTCTGTACTAAATTCGTCCCTGATTACTTGAAATAGCATTACAGTAATGTATAACGTAACTATTTTAACAAAAAACTTAGCTGTAGATGACGACAGCAACCAAACGATTTATGAAACAGACACTACGAACAGTTAGCAATAACCTTTTGAAGTGTTTACCAAGAAATTTCATCATTTTGGATACAAATCTTAGTGTAACAGTACGTAGTCGTAAGTGTTATATAAATTGTCCATGAAAAGTTATTCCTGGTGATTTCTTGTTCACCACTCTATGTTTTGGTTGAATAATTGAACTGTTTACATATTTTTTTACTACTTTTGTTACATTTTACAATAATTTTATGTAATATTTTCACTTCGATACTTAAAGCTTTGATTCAAAGGTGACAGCGACGGTTGACATTAGTAGAAAAATTGGCTACACGCTGGTTGCTGTCAAAGTGTGAGTTCGATGTAGCTACACAGAAATAATAAAGATAGCTTTATACAACAAATGGCAAGAGTGAAAAGAAGAAAGTATTACACCATAAACAAAGGAATATGTTTGATCTGCTTACTCTTCTATATCTGTGCTTAATAACGACATGTGAAAATGTCAAAATTAAAAGTAAACTCAATATAAACATTGACGGCGGTAGAGTATTCGCGGGATTATTGACAGGTGCGGACGCTTGCTGTATATTATTTTCTAAAACTAGTACATGTTTCTTGTTTTATGTGCGGGAGTAAATATAAATATATAAATATTTTGGGACACTTTTCACGCAGCGCCATCTAGCCCAAAGTAATCTAATAGTAGCTTATGTTATAGGATCTAGATAACTAATAAATATACATATATATTTCTAAATACATACATATTATACATAGGAAACACCCAAACTCCGAAACACACATTTGAGGATCACACAAATATTTGTTCCGACCTGGGAATCGAACCCTAGACCTCTTGCGTAGCAGTCGGATACACTCAGTCAGTGGAGTGGTGGTTTCTTGTACATAAAAGATATCAGTGAAATGCTATTTTCTATCTTGCCTTGTAAAGTCCACTGAAAACCTCAGTATAAGAACCACCATTATACTGCGGGCAAGGACCTGGACCTAGGACTGAGGACTAGATATCGACAAAGACTGGACAGGACTAAATACTAAGAAAACATAAATACTGAAGACCAGGCTATATGGACAAAGTTTCCTTTGCCTGCCCAATATGGGCAAAGACAACCAAAAAAAAAAACTTGTGGTATAGGATCTAGACAATTTTTAAACATACTTGTATATTTCTTAATACATACATATTATACATAGGCACGCACACATTTGCGGATCCAAACATTTGCGGATCACATAATTTTTTTTTTTTACCCGGGAATGGAATCCGGGACCTCAGCGGGACAGTCGCATACCACTTACGCTACCAAGGTTAGTCAATATTCATGCAATAGTTAATGTTATTCTTACTTTAACCAAAAACTTCGTAAATTTAAAAGTAGCTAATTGTGCTCGGGTATTCCCTCAAGTTAAATATTTGACAGATTCTGCAAATGAAAAATCTGCAGAATCTGTCACGATTTCAAATCATAGATATTAAGCATATATCAAATTCGTATCTGACGATAAATTACACGAAATTGCACTATTTGCCTTCGATATATTCGATCGAAGTTTAATCCAATCTATGTAAGGTGAAAATATGAATATCTATACTAATATGATAAAGTCATAGTGTTTGTTTGGTGAAAAGCAATTTTCTCAGAAACTGTTGGTTCGATCTGAATAATTATTTATGATAGCCCTTTAATCAAAAAAGGCTTATAACGCTATCTTATAATCGTCAAGAAATCGGGTAATTTTTTGTATTTATTTATTTATTTAACAGTTTATGTACACACATATACTTAAAATAAAACTTAAATAGGAAAAAAGAGTACATTAGCACTATGGTATTATACATAAATACATACATATTGTCACAGTTTATCCTCGAAGGGGTTGGCACAGGCATACTATATGCCCACATTTCACCTTATGCATTTTTTGTATTATAGGGTTTGTAAAACTAATAAATAACGGAAGTACGGGTTAAATGGGTACCACGGGGGTTTGAAATACGTCACGGGCGAAGCGGGGCACAACTAATCTAATAAAACCTTTTCAATTCCATAAATTTGATACTTATGATCGTAAACATACCATAAAGTGGTCCTACATAAATATTACTTATCCTCAAATTGATCATAGGATCATTTGGGTTGACTATTTGATATTTTTCATGGCTGAGAGAGTATAGCGGTCGCGTCGCGTAAATTTATGTAGTGATATTTAAATGTTGAGCTCGATCGCTCAATATGGTGGAATCGTAAATGAAACGTAGTCAAATCGACACCGGTACGGGTGTACAGCGCTTGCCGGGATTCTCACGATTTATGAGGCAATATGTTTAACGTCTACTACGAGAACCCTCTCTGAACATAACGGGGCTGTTACGTAAACAGATTGCTTCAGAGTGGTGGGCTGACGTTCCAGATATCGGCCTACGATTTCTATACTTACAACTTTGTACTAAATCGACAGGGAAAATTCGTTGCTTGTAAAGCTTTCTACGTAGAAATACGTAAGTACGTCAATATTTTGAAAACAATACGATAATAGAGTAAATTATAGACGTTTGCTTAATAAAAACTAAACTTGTTAACGTCAAACAGAATGTTTTGCAAGTAACCTCTAAAAAGAAGATATCATTGGAAAGCTATTTGAATTTGGAATAGAAAACTTTTTTGTTAATTTGTCGTTTATTTTTATAAGGTTAAATAATTTAAGAAGTGCGTGTCCTGTGTCGAGAATTGCCGATAGGGAATTTTGTGCCTTATTTATTGAGTTTTATGGCTGTGCTAAGCAACAAAACTTATAACAAACTTATAATAAACTTCGATTCGGATTTCAAAACGAACCTTCATTCTTGTGTCGTACTATTTTATAAACAACTATAAGTTTATTTCGTTGTAATTTTAGTGTTACTGTTGTACAACAACGGGGATTCTATCGGAAAATGATACTGGAGACTGCTCGTGGTGGCTTTTTGATATTGGTGGAAATACTTACATTACATAAGACTACGCTGAATAAAATCAAGCTCACTATGACAACATAAACAAAAAAGACGTGTGGCACTCGGAGACTGCCGCGGTAAAGCTATTGCATAGCATACCTTTGTTTTTCTTTGATATTAATTCAAGTTACGCTGAAAAAAATAAAAAAAAATCCCAAAAAAAAAAAAACACTCTCCCCCTCCCCCTCACCCTAACCCCTTACTCTCACCTTCACCACTCACTCTCACCATCACTCTCACCCTCACCCCACCCTCACTCTCCCAGTCACCCTCATCCTCACCCTCACACTCACACTCACTATCATCACGTCTCGATCCGTGCGAGCTTCGTACAATCGTACCATATAATATATGTACATACACGTTATGCCAACGCTCGGCCGTGCTCGGTGAACTTCGTGTGACCTCGTCTCGACCTTCGTCTTAGGTTTTTTTCTTACGGAATTTCTTGATTAAAGCCCACTCAAAACCCGCGATAAAAACTATATACTACTATACTATATATAACAAAGCTTAAAAAATATTCAGTTACACATTAAACGATACTAAGATGAAGGCAACATATCAGTCACGCGTTTTATTCTCGAAGGGGTAGGCAGGCATACTATACGCCCGTAATTTTTGTACAACTTATCCTGTGTTTATCTTTGGAGTAAAGACGAATTCTTGGGATAGCTGAAACCAATTCAATCAATAGTACAATCCTAGACCTCAGCATTGCAGTTTGCGTACATTATCGTCGTATTAAATATTTTTAAAATATACAGCGTGAAGATAGTTAGTTAGTTAAATATTATATGGAAAATATTTGTGAGTTTGGGTGTTTCCTATGTTTTTAATGTTTGTATTTAGAAATATATAAGTATGTTTATCAGTTCCCTAGAACCCATACTTCAAACTTGTATTTGCGTACATTGGGCTAGACGGCGCTGTGTAAAAAACACATTTATTTATTACCACTGTAAGATCCAGTCGAAGCTGGCAGTTTAAAAGCTTGAGAAATCGACGGGATATCTCTTAACGAAAGTATTTGAAAGAGCTTGTGTAAGTTGGAGTTGGCAGTCATACAAATATTCACAACAACAACTGTCATTAAAATTTACCGGAATTTGGTAGTTCTCCACGACTGTATTTAAACTTAAAACATGTAGACCATTTTAAAGTAGAATCATAAAATGAAAGTAATGATAAGTATCAGGAAACAAATCTACTGTAAAAATATATTATATTGTAATGTAAAAAACGAAACATTAAACAGCTTTATAGCCCACGTCCGCATTTAATTTGTCCCTTGATATTTTGATCTAAGCTCGTTTGTAAAGCTCGTTTTACGACTAACAAGTGATTTTTAAATTTGTTTTAGTGTACATACTTTATAATTTAATAAAAATATGAATATATGTGTGTAGTTTTTTGTATATATTTATGACCTGGTTGCTAAGACCTTTTAGCCAAATATTACCTAATTCAAATTTCTTAAGTCTTTCTTATTATCTAAAATGTCCCCGTCCTCTACGTCTTAACTCTAGTCTTAAGTCAAGGTCAGTTTACCCCATTATAATAGTGGATTTACGCGGCATGAAAGAAAATCACATTTCACTGCATATATATTACTGTCTTTCACCATAGCACGTTAACACAACTTTAATGTCCAAGAAACCACCACTCCACACATATAACAAGATAATTGCACGACTAGTTTTAGAAAATAATATACAGCAAGCATCCGCTCTAGTAATTTTTCCCGCGTAGAATAATATATGTGTGTATTTGTTTGTGTTTTTTTTAGTTATCTTTGCCCTAATCTTGAGACAAGCAAGAAACCACGGCTTATACATTTAGCCTTGTCATTCGTATTCATTGTGTCCCTGAGCCACTAAAACGCTGGACACTTTACAGCAGTTCTCTATAGAGATTTGGAACTGACACAAAAATACGGCTGTTCACTGTACATATTTCTTTTAAGCACATTTTCGAACTCTTCATAACTAAGAATCTATTTTAATAAATACAGAAACACGAATTATACAATAGTCTTAGAAAATAATATATACGATAATTTTGCGCTATTTTCTATGTTAGCACCAAACTCCCTTGATTTAAGAGATGGTGATAGTCATACGTTTGAAAAGTGACATAAGAAATATCTCCTATGAAAAAGAAAACTTTTATGAGATAACCAAATTTCACGGAACTAGATCCGCGAGTGTCCTCTAGGTTCCTTTATTAAATAGAAGTCAAAATAAAAATGAATTTTCAATGAATGGAGAATTTAGTAATGAGAATTCTTTGTTCTAAGAAATCATGAAATGTAATTTGTGACTGCCTTAATTATAATTTAATAAAAAAACAGTTGTAATTATAAGTAATAAGAAAAAAAGACTATTTACCATATAAATAGACCTATTATTGTTAATAATAATGAAATAGTTAAATTACTGAAATGTCTCGTACAGAGGAACTCTTCAACTCTTACTCGATGTTCATCTGAGAGTGCCTTGAAATGTGGAATTAAGGAAATATTTGATTTTTAGTTTTCTGCAATGTATAAAGTATATTCTAATCTTTGCGCACTGGTGACCGTAAAGAAGTATAGAGGGAGTATCACACTATTAAGACGTGAACCTCTTACTGTGTCCTAATTATTATTTTTTCATATTAGAACTGAAATTGCATGGATAGTAAAATCGACAAGCCATCGTTGGAAATTCAATTATATATTGTATAGGTACTGTAAATAAAAAGAATATAAAAGTCCTTAAATCAATAAGTTCAAATAAAATCATTACAGAAATTCAAATACAAATTATTTCAGGATAAAATTTGTTAAATAATTTCATTTAACATTCAGCCCACGGTGCACACCTGCCCTATAATTAAAACTTAACTTTATATTATTTTAACTTAACTGGCGCGCTTCAGTTGAAAATCAGCGCTGTGGTACTCCGCAGCATTATGTTGAGCTGTGGCCTTTTAAGCACATTTAATATTTTATTTTTTTGTTTATTTTTATTACTTATAAGGGTTTTTTATTTATCTTGTTTTTATTTTTATTGTTGTTATTCTATGTGCCATATAAATGTGTTTCTTTCTTTTTTTCTTTCTTTCTATACCTGAAAATGGGGCTGTCTAAACTCTCAGCAAAGGTCTTGATAATAGATTTAAGTTACCTTTGATAAAAATGTTCTGCCATTCATATTTCGAACTATATCTGTTTATAATTATATTTAGTATCCTGTCTTATAAACATTGGGTGTAAGGGGACCACTAAGATCATAGGGCCCAAACGACCACATCTATTAACGGTGCACCTGCTGACTAACAGGCGCCATTTTTTGTAACGTGTGGAAATCCCCTCGGATGTCATGCCGGACTCGAACCGGCTAAAACCACACGGTCTCTGCCTAACTGTCTATTGCCGAACGCCCCGGGTAACTCCTCGGAAAGAAGTCTCAATGCTCCCGGCAGGCTTTGGCTACCACCGCAACCTCTTGCGGTTCGGGTGTTATATTTTTAGGGGAATGGTCCACAGGAGCCATTACGGTTAAAAGGTTAGACTGTATGAAGCCAAAGGATAGGGGTATTTTGCAATCTGAATTTTTCACTTTTATTCGGCTGTGAGCAGCAGGTGTTCCTGACAGTCAAATAGAAGTGGACCCCAGGCTCTAATTCAGGTAGAACTGGTAAAACACTCAAGATGAAGAGCCTATCCTTTATTAGCATAAATACGCTATTAAATAATTAAATAAATAAATATTATAGCTATTACAGCTATTACACTATGAGTAAAGGTATTCGAATCACATTCAGTTACTTATATAACATACTAGCTGATGCCCGCAGCTTCGCCCGCGTGGTGAAATTTCCTCGTAACCGTTTCCTCCAGTATTGCAGTAAGATAGTATGTTATCCTTAAGAGATAGATATATGCCATCACCGACTTTTCTTTAGACCTATATAAGAAACATATTCAAATTTTAGCTAATGTATTCAAACACTTAACAAATTATATACTAAAACAATCCTCGAAAGCTTTCGTAAAACAACATAAAAATCGGTGCAGTAATTATTGAGTTTATCGTAAACAGACAAACAGGCAGACGCGACAGAGCATTTTGTTTTATAATGTTTAGTGAAGCTGTTGAGGCTTATTGGACGCATGAGATATGCATTATCGATAGAAATATAAAATAAGTATGTAAAGAATACATTTGATTGGTTCCGAAACCTTTAAAAGGTTAAAATAATAAGGCTAATAGACTTTGCGCAGTGGCTAGAAGCCCTTAAATGGCAACAATTGCGTGACGTCGGCAGATTCTTAATTCTGATTAGAAGCTTGCGTGAATGGTATGGTTGTGGTGTGCCGGTGTTCACCAAATGATTTAACACACTTAATGTTTATTTTACAGTGTTATTGATTTAAAATATGGCTCTAAATAGTATAAGTATGGGTAGAAATATTAGAAAACTTTGTGTCTAAATGTAGGTTTATTTTATTACGAAGGTAAAGTCAATAATGATACAAATGTGCTAAGTTGACCATTATACACAAGGCCATATTGTGTGCCATAAGAAAGCCGCGTGTTTCATACGACGTTTTTCAATACACTTGCGAGGAGAAACAAGACTCTTCATTTAAAAAATGTTGCATACATTTGATTTTAATTTTGATGGCAAAATGCTTTTGCACGCGTGTTTCGTCTCGTTATGTATCCGGCGGAGTTAATAATTGGTTTTCTTCATTTTCGTCACTTGAAACATTTTCGTTAATATTAATCTTCACAATGAATCCAAACATCGTCACAGCCTTCAATTATTTAATAAAAATGGCGAGATGCTTTTTTTGCCAAAAGTTTGTCAGTTGTGTGTGTCTGTCTCTGATACACTAGCTTTTAAACTGTTTAAAAATATTTTGGGACATTTTACGCCATCTAGCCCAAACTAAGCTGTAAGCTTGTACTATTGGATCTAAATTTATTAATTTTAATTGCTCTCCACCAGCATGCAATAGCACCGACATATTGGATACTTACATTTACAAATCGACAAGGTATCACAAGGCACCTAATTAAAGTTCTAAGAACTACCACGATGGTTTAAATTATCGTATCATGTATTAAAATGTAAAAGGGTGAAGGTACAAGAAAGGAGATAATACGTAGCATATACGTAGCAGAATAAAGTCTTGTATTAACGATGTTTAATAAAACAGCAATATCCCTTTTTTTAATGCAATGATATTATTAATAACCGACAAAGTCAATAAACTATAGGTTAATGTAATTGTAAAATGATTAAACAACCAAAATATTGATTTTGATGCTACGCCATTTTACCCAGAAATTGTAAAGCAATACACTTTTAAAAATAAAACCGAATGTTCAAACATGAATTGGTTGGGTAAAGCGATAAATTGTGGTACGGGCGAAACTCACATTTAAATTTACTCTTTTAAAGTTCAAGTTAACATTTGCGATGCCAGTTTTATCGTCTAAAACACATATAAAATAGGTCTCACATTTATATACCTACACGCGATATTACATTTCCCTAAAGAACTAGACACAACGAGAGAGCCATTTTACACTTTTGCGTCGCACTTTTTATTTCTAACTGGCTTTTGGGAATGGTATTATTATTTTGCGGGGTTAGCATTATTTTCAATTGTTTTTCTTATTTCAAATAACGGCTAATCATAGATTTTGTGTTAATAAATATTCTTGGACGCCAGCTTCGCCTTATCCTCTAAATGACTACGATATTGGACGTCACTAGAGATCTCAATACCAAGGATCCCAATACTATAGGAGACGGAGAGAGGTGTACCCTAGAATTACGGCGCTACAGTAAATGGGGGCTCATTAGTGGTGATTGCACAAACTTGGGTCTTGGTATGGCTAAATTGGATATGATTTTGTTTACCCCAATCAGACACTCTTGCGAGAGAAGCCTCGATTTCAGACATTAGTTGTTTACGACTTTCTTCCACTGCAGTCCGGGGTATATTGGAGCGACCCGTGTAATAAGTGTCACCCGTACTGTCATTCGTATAGTAATGGATGCCGTCAATGGACAGCATGCCATTGATATTCTGCAAAAACAGAGTGGGTGACAACACTGAGCCCTGCGGGACCCCAGCATTCACGGCCGAACATGAAGTCCGAACAGCAGCCGTCAAAAACGGCTCTGATAGTTATACACATATACATACATATTGTCACGCCTTTATCCCCGAAGGGATAGGCAGAGGCATATTAAACGCCCACATTTCGCCGTATGCATTTTTGTCCCACGTAACAGGTGGTGAGCCCATTGCCGCGTTGAAATGGACAGGCGCAGGCTGTGGTGACCTGCTGTTGAAATTTTTTAAGCCGCCCATAAAGCCTTCAACTTGGCTTGACGACTGCCATTTTATTGACAACCAGGACCAACGGCTTAACGTGCCGTAACCCGTTGCCTTTTTAGTGAGGTGGTAACAAAAAGGCTAAATGGTTTTATGTGCTAGACACTAAATTAGCATAACAATTAAAGTCCTGGTAGTCTCGGACTTTAATGATAGTTATACCGGAAAAAAGCTGGATACTTATGCGCAAAGTCCCCGGGCAGTCCATAAGAGGGCAATTTCGATAGAAAACCACAGTGCCAGACCCAGTCAAAGGCCTTAGAGATATCGAAACTCCCTGCTAGAGCCTCTCCCTTACTCTCGATAGTCGTCGCCCAAAGGTGAGTGAGGTACACAAGAAGATCGCCAGTTGAGCGACCGTGACGGAAACCGTACTGCCGGTAACTGAGCAGGTCGTGTTCCTCAAGGTACCACATATGCTGTGTATTGATTACATGCTCCATCACCTTAGATAAAAGGGAGGTTACGGCTATCGGCCTATGATTGGACGGATCGGTCCTGTTCTTAGGCACAGGATGCACATTCGCGGTCTTCCATGAAGCCGGGACTTGTTTCGTGGAATACAAAAGCGTGAAAAGACGTGTAAGTACCGGACACAACTCGGGACTACACTGCTTTACTACCACCGCGGGTATACCGTCTGGCCTAGTCGACTTATGAACGTCAAGAGACTGAAGCTCTCGCCGGATCTCCCGTCATCCATAGTTGAGTCAGAGGCAAAGAGAACCCAGAAGGTCTGATTTCTCATTGGCACTCTAAGCCAAATTACCGCCGGGTTTAAGTAGGGGTGGTAAACCAGACCGACAAAAGTTTCCTTCGGCAGCTTTGGCAAGCGAACAGAACTTATGACTGAGGGTAGATGGGTAGCCTGCTAGTCGCTCACTAATTCTGCAGACGAAATCGAATTTAGCCCTGGCAATTGCTCTTTGCTTGCCCCTTGAAGTGGTATTTAATATGATTTATGATATGATTGATATGATTTATGAATATAATTCTAGAACGTTACTAAATTCATCGAGAAATGACGTGTGTACTGTGTATAGAGTAAATTGAGAAACGGGGACACATCAAATCATTGCTCATTAAACACAGTATATTTTAGTTAACGGTAAATTTTGTAAAAGAGGATAATGAACTTAAATTATGGTAATGGTAAATTTAATGCTCAACTAAGTACCTAATATGTATTCGAAAAACATCTAAAGACCACATCAATAACCTACTATATAACCGCTCAATTGAGGAAAAAGGAAGTAGGTATATAATTATTTATACATGTACATGTCTGATTATTTATACATGACATGAGTGATAGCACTTTTTTAACGAAAGCTTGATCTAATATCGAAGTGAAGCTGCTTTGTTGAACTCTTATTTAGGGTTTAAAGGATATCTGGGAGAAACTGTTATTTCAGCTGTGTTTCTCAATCTATCATCCCATCCATTCACTAAATATCAACAAGCATTCAACAGTTCTAACACATATTCGACACAATAGGAATACTCAGTTCCTGTTTACGTGATTGATGATGATCTGGTACATTGAACACTCATAAAACATATCAGATAAACGTATTGTGACATATGAATTGTTATATTATTATGATATTATTTCTTTCTTTTTCCAATTTTATTTTTACTGTGACGTTTCAAGTTCAGTTGGGCCGTAAGAATGTCTGCTGCCTTGGTGGTATAATAGAAATATCAAAGTATGAAAATTTTTATATTACGGCATAGAGATTATGTATCAAAATCTTTGAGGCCATACCTGAACTATTACTAAGTTGGTATGTAAGTTACCGGGAGAACGGCAGACGCTTTCCAAAATACTGAATCGGAGTTAAATCAAGGCTGTCCTCGGGAACGAAGTTTAAATGCCCAAGTGGATTTGTCACGCCCTTTTCACCGAAAGGGTAGGCAGCGGCATACTATACGCCCACATTTTACCTTTAACATTTTTGTTCCACGTAACAGGTAGTGAGTCTGTTGCCGTGTTGAAATGGATAAGTGAAGATAGTTGCTGTTGTAATATTTCAAACCGCCCATAATGTTTTCAATTTGGCTTGACGACTGCCATTTTACTGGTAACACGGGCCACCCGACGGCTTAACGTGCTTTCCTAAGCACGAAAACGCTCGTAAATGTAAATGACACAAAGCGGTCACCCATCTGAGGAACAACCATTGCAAAATTGCTTAACGCAGTGAACGTTTACAGAACACTGAGTTAGCGGAGTTACGAGCGCTTCGCTTGTTGTCTATAGCAGTTTATTATGTTTGCCCTATTAAATTTTTATATTGTAATAAAAGACTGTGACATGGCTACCGATGTATTACAAGTTCGAATGTCGTTATCAACGACAAAGGTATAATGACAGGGATTCGTTAAACATAGATAAAAGGTAATAATTATGACCCAATTCCTTATATTTTCCTTTATTTTAGTTTATAACAAATTTAATGTTATTTTCAAATTATCAAAAAGAAATTACTTTTCTATGAAAATAAATATAAATAAATTCATCACCGGTATGCACAAATTTATCCCTTTAAAAAAATACTTCTACGAGTTCTCCGGCGAATGTTAACAGAATGGTTACTAGAATTTCATGTTTCAGATTAATCGGGTGACAGCCAGTATTTAAAATTTTTACTAATTTGATTAAAATAAAATAAATAATCTTGATTAATTTTGCTCTCATAGTAACATTTATGGACGTCATCAGCTATGTAATTCACAAATCTCGGATCCAAATCCGCTACGGCGCAAATGTCATTGATATTCGAGTTCTATGAATATCGATGACATTTGCGCCGTAGCGGATTTGGATCCGAGATTTGAGAATTGCATAGCAGGTATGATTTTACATTGACTGCCACATTCGCAAAGCAACAGATAGAACCTGACAAGACTCTGGTAAGAAATCTTACGGCCTCTCTTTTGTAATCGCCAATGCATAGTAACAAAATATAAGTCACTGTCGTAAGACGATAAAATAAAAGAATGCGATAACCAAATTTAAAAAATGCACAATAAAAACTGTTAGGACCTAAATTACCTTGATCATAAGTAGCCCAGTTTCACGTTTCTGTATCATTTTAATGATCATTTGTAGTCTAAAGCCCTATCTTAATAAGTGACTCAACAACAATTTTAATTTACTTTATAGTTATATACATGATGTTATTGGGGAAAAAAGAAAGTTAGTAGACGACTGACCAAAAAAGTTGAATGAGAATGTCTGTGAACCATAAATCCTAAATTCTACACCAAAATACTGTGACACCGAATGTTTTTCAACATTTTAGGATAAGGCTGCCTATTATATAATATTTCTGATTTAAGCTTTTCCAGCACACAGTCAATCTCGCTAGATAAATCTCCGTCCATTAGAACATGGCTGCTCTACAGTACAGTACTAATCTCTTAGATATACACACACAGATAGTTCTTATTAATCAACTGGATTTTACGCTGCACAATGATAAAAGCCTGTTGTTCCGATAGGACTAGCTTAATAGCTAACAGTAATAATAATAAAGGAACTATATGTCTACTTCTCCCTGTATTTGCAAATAATGGTGGATTAAATTTTAATATGGCTTTATATTTAATTTTTAAAATTCTCAGTGGACAGGGTGCGTATGCGATTTACGCCTACAATTTGACGTAAACTTGCATGCGTTATTTTATTACTATTAGGCGCGAGCAAGACGGAACGAGCAACATTCTTAGGTCTGTAGCAGTTACAATAATTATTATGCAGTTACATTCAATAATCAATTTCAGTTTCACTCTTTTCAAATTGAAATGAAAGAGAATGAAAACGATATGAAAGAGATCTAGATAGATATAACTGATAGATACTGAGCTTTTAACGCCGTAATAGTCGTCGACGACAGATAGGGTTCGGTAGTAAAAGAGAATACACTAAGACAAAATAATTGTACACATATTGTGTAGGTTAGGCTGAGCGCAGATTATAGTCAAGACAGTCTTAAGACAGAATTGTTTCTTATAGTCAAGTCTGTTTTAAAACTGTTTTGTCTACAACGCGGCGCACACCATAGTCTAGTCCGACAACCTTTTTCAGTACCTACCTATCAAAATGGATTTCACCGATATTGCTGTTTTAAGCAAGAGGGAACGAGGGTGCGCGTAGGCTATTCTTATAAAACAAGTTTTGAAGCTTTTTAAGAACAGAAAACTGAAGGAAATCGGAATATTTGTTTATGAGTTTTTTACAACTAAATAATATACATGCGGGCGTAACTGCGGGAACTGAATATCCTTTTCGAGACATTTCCTCAATTAATACATAGGGTACCACGTAATTAATACTTTATATCTCGGGAAAACATATTTTTCCTGCGCGAACACCTTTTTGTGTACTAACGAAACTTCATCAACGTTTGGAAATGTTCTACCTATATGCCGATTTTCATCTAAATGTGATTAAATAACAAACGTCCAAATAATAAGTATATAAATCTTCATAAACTTTCACATTTATAATATTAGTAAGATTACATTCCCGTGGGAATACCGGGAATTCTTTCTTGTTGCTCATCTTACGTAGGTGCGTAATGAATACGTTCACCAAATTTTTTGTGGGGTATGGTTTAACCCAAGTAGTTCCCGTTCCCATGGGAATATCGGGTATTCCTATCTTAGTGCTGATTCAAGATAGATACCTAATAAATACTTTCACCAAACTTTAGGGTGTGTACCAATGTTTGATAGTTTAGACTGTGTGAGGCTTGAGCCGCGTTAATCCCGTTTTTATCGCTTATCCAAAGACTTGAAGTATACATTCAACAAATTTCAGATTTCTAGGTTTAATGTTTAGGCTGTGCGTGGTTTACTGACATTGTTTTGGTTCCCGTGGGAACATTTACAACAGTTTATCCCATATCCCTTGCTCTGCAAGTAATCGGAGGCCTGACCGTCATATTAAACCCGAATACGTCGCTCATGCAGAAAGCTGGCGGGCCAAGTGTATAGTTGAGGCGGCAGGCCATATGCCGGAAGCTTGGAAAGGAGTGATGCATTGGCGATGGCCAGGCTGATAGCCAAGGATTCGTCATGCTTGTCCATAGCCTCACACAGTATGCTAGAAGATCACCCGTTGACCGTTTCGGCCTAATTCCGTATTGCCGGTCGTTTATTAAGGAGTGATCTTCCAGATAACGCATGAGCTGCTTGTTTATGATGAGCTCAAAAACTTTACAGATGACTGAGGTGACGTCTATGGGCGATAAGTGCCAGGGTCTGACCTATTCCCTTTCTTGGGGATCGGTTGCACGTAAGCCTCCTTACACGCATCCGGCACACTACCCGTAGAGTAGGACAGGCGATACAGGCGTGTTAGCACAGGAGTCAACTCCGCTGCACACCTCTTAAGAACCACCGCAGGAGTACCATCGGAGCCACTGGACTTACGGACGTCGAGCTACAATACCGACTATTTGCATAGTAACCTCGTACCACTGATTTTTTTTTTACATAACATCTGAATATTCCTTGCACAATTTATTAAAAAGAACAGGTCTCTTTTCAACCTAATAGATAAATTTTTCTACGAGTTTTTTTGAGTTTTTTTCTCGTCCGTAAACATGATGCGACGTGTATAAATAAATAATACATCGCTAGTAGTGGTGTTATATTAGGGTGAAATTTTCATATTCCTATTACTGAATATATTCATTAAGTCATATTATAATACCATACCTATTACTGGGTATTAGTCAAATAATAGGGTAACTTTTGTTAATCACTATTAACATTGTTGTACGAAGTACGTATTTTAATGAAGTGAAGTGAAGTGAAAAATCTTTATTCATGTAGGTCACAAAGTAACACTTATAAACGTCAAGATTATTGCTTCTACATTTACATTTACTGCCAGATTCGCAACGCAATAGGTAGAGCCTGAGGAAGAACCTGGCAATAAAACTCGTGGCCACTCTTTTCTAACTGCTAGTAATTACATTAGTTTTATTTACTTTAATCGATGTAGTGTTGTAACTATTACCACAGAATAAATAATAGTACTATTACCACAGCTTTAAGAGAGAAATCCTACTATTAACGTGATGCCTTTATAATCCAATATGGCCGCCGCACCATTTTTATAAATTTTCATGTTGGGTATCGAATAAGGGTTTTTTTGGTATGCTGCAATATTTTATAACCACGGCGTGGCGGCCATATTGGATTGCAAAATTAACACGATATTCGTACTCAGCATACCAATAAAAACCCCTTATACGATACCCAACAATAAATTTTATAAAATTTTACTTGCAACGAGTTCAAAAATCACACTAACTAAACCAATAATACAAGAACAATCATAATAATAATAGAAACTGATATCCGCATAATTCGTATTAGTATAAATTAAAATATTCAATAATATTCATGTATATCACAGGTAATTCTAAATACATTACAAAATCAAACGCTTTATGAAACACGAATCGTATTGTTGTCTTTTTACTCACGTGGCCTCGACACGTTGCTTCATCAAACTAATATCTGGTAACCTATTAAATGAAATTCGTTTACCTATTATGAATACATGTGGCTTGTATTATAATATTTATACCTATTAAGAATATATTCGTTACATCGCTAATCGCTAGATTGTTTTGTTGTCAATGTGCGCGCTCGCATACCCACAAAAGAGAAGCCGACAAACGTTAGTCAGACTTGTCGCTGTGCTGATTTTGTAGGTATTAGACAGTTTTGTCTAATACGCGTTTTGTTCGAAGTGTGCGCAGTTCCATATGTTTTGTAAAGCAATAGTCTGTCTTAAGATTGTTGTGACTATAATCTGCGCTCAGCCTTAGTGTATGTTCGCCTCCTGCGCTCCTACGGCTTTACATATTGTCACGTCTTTATGCCCGAAGGGGTAGGTAGAGGCATACTATACGCCTACATTTCACCGTATTCATTTTTGCCCACGTAACAGGTGGTGAGCTCATTGCCGTGTTGAAATGGACAGGCTTAGGCTGTGGCGCGTGAGTCATGAGTAAATGGAAATGCCATCCATAGGATAAGCCATAGCGGAAGATGCTTAACGCAGATTTGACGTTTACAGAACATTGGGTTAGCGGGGCTACCTACACTTTACTGTATACTCGTACATACTCGTACTATTGGTTAAATGTCATAGATTTACTGCACTATACTCGACAAGTTGACATACCATACCCTTCTGTGTCCTAACTTCAAATTACTGACGAAATTGAGTAACAACCAAACCAGTTGCCTTTGATCAGTGCTGCGGAAACGAAATTGTCGGTGTTCGACGAAAACGCTGAATTAAGTAATACTGAGTTTTTCCTTTCACAACACTTTTGATGTTGAAAATGCTTAAGTACTTGTATTTCATATTTCTACGAAATTCTAATGATTGTAGTACGCTTGTAACTTGAATTTACTCTAGTTATTTATATACGAAAGTCCTATGGAGGGTCAAGGGACCGCATGTTCAGGACGTAAAGCCTCCTTCAGCAATCACATAAATTTTCAGAAACTGTTAAGTACTCTGTTGATCGTTGCTTTCGTTTTTAGTAATGCAGAAACCATATATAGTAATTTCATAGAAAAAAACATTTTTATTTTTGTCTCTATCTGTATATTTGTTTTGACTAATCTCTAAAACGGCAAGACCAATTTTTACTGAACTTTCACTGATAGGTAGCTGATGTAATAAGGAGTAATTTAGGTGGCATTATGAAGGAATTATGTGCATAGAAATAGAAATTATAAGACAGCAGGTTGCGTATTAAAATGTATAGCGCCAACCAACACCTTGTTAAAACGTTATTAATATTACAACTAGAAAGATGGAAAAAATGCATGTATTTTATTTTCCGTTCATACTCTAACACATTATATACCCGTATTCTTCCGGAAACGGAAACTGTGTGGGTAGAACCGCGAGGCGTCCGCTAGTAATTAATAAAAGTAGTTTCTTTTCGTTGCTGTTGATCGTTTGTTGGCTGCCTTGGTGCAGTCACAGTGGTAATTATATGCGTCTGCCGTGCTGAAGTCTCGAGTTCGAATCCCGGAACGGAACAAATATTTGTGTGAGCCGGAAATGTTTGTATCGGAGATTGAATGTTTTCTATATAAATGTGTATATATTTAGAAATATATAGGTAAATATGTTTAGCATGTTGTTTAGATCCCATATCACAAGCTTATTCTACTAATAATAAAAACGCGAAAGTTTGTAAGTATGGATGATCACATCAGAATATCACAGAGACTACTTTTTATCCCGGGAACAAGCTCCTGTGGAAAACGGGAATGGGAAAACTTCACCACGCGTGCGGAGCCGCGGGCGTCAACTAGTATTAGCATAATTTGGGCTAGACAACTTTTTGTGAGAACCCACCAAGATCTTCGGGGCCCAAGTCAACCTCCCGTGCTAGTGCGTGCACCTGCTGATTAACGGACGAGGCTCTGGCGCTGGCTTTCCCCTCTGGGGTTGGGAGGTCTGAGGGCGTCGCTCCCATAAAAGCCACCCGCCGAAACAAAATGGTAAAGTATAATAGGAAAGCTGCTAGGGATAGGGCGCCGCCGCAAAACGGCGCGCAGGAGCCCCGCCCGACTCCTGTGGCAAGTGGGCTAGGGCTGCCAGTGTGGGGCCAGCACGGCTAAAGAAGTTAGCCCCAACCCGAATCCGCTTCGCATCTTGGAACATTGGCACGCTGACTGGGCGTGCGGTAGAGTTGGCCGAGGTACTCTCCAGGCGGAGGGTAGACGTGGCGTTCCTGCAGGAGACTCGGTGGAAGGGCAACAGAGCCCGGCCCTTGCAGAACGGCTACAAGCTGTATTACACGGGTGCGCCTGGTGGGGAGAACGGGGTGGCCGTTGTGCTCTCCGATGGGCTGCAAAGTGGCATCTTGGAGGTGAAACGCTGTAGCGACTGGCTTATGATCGTGAGGGTGCTTATCGATGGGATTATTACCCACCTGATAAGTGCCTACGCGCCACAGGCCGGTTGTAGCGACGCCGATAAGATGTCGTTTTGGGGTCAACTCGAGGGAGTGCTTCGGAGCATTCCGTTGTCACAAGGAATCGTTTTGGGCGGGAACCTAAACGGTCATGTGGGTGAGAGGTGTGAGGAGTTTGAGCGTGTTCATGGTGGCTTTGGATACGGCACCCGCAACGCTGAAGGAGAAACTATCCTCAGAACGTGTGCGGCTGCCGATCTGGCCATTGTGAACACGTATTTCAAAAAGAAATTCGAACATCTCATCACCTACAAGAGCGGGAGGCGTACAACTCAGATCGATTTCCTACTCACTAGGCGACACAGCATCGGCAAGGTGGCCAACTGCAAGGTCATACCCGGAGAGAGTCTTACTGCACAACACCGTCTCCTTGTCATGGACCTCTGCGTGAAGCCTAAAGGCAAACGCATCGAGCGGTGCCAGCGCCGCATCAGATGATGGCTGCTTGATGAAACTAGGTCCCAGGAGTTCGTCTCAGCTGTCGGTGACAAGTGCACCGACACTGAAGGCGAACCAGTTCAAGATTACTGGGACAAAGTTCAGGCGGCCATCCTTGGAGCGGCGAAAGTCAACACGCCTCTGCACTGTTTGTTTCTAGACATGCAGAAGGCCTTCGACTGTGTTCCTCGTGCGATGATCTGGTGGGCACTGCGGTCCAAAGGGGTTCCAGAGGTCTATATTGACACTATCCGGGACATGTACTGTGACTCCGATTCAATGGTTCGGACTGCTATTGGCGACACGAAACCCTTCCCCATCACCGTCGGGGTACACCAGGGTTCGGTCCTTAGTCCGCTTCTGTTCAGTGTAATATTAGACGAATTGTCGGACAGCATCAGAAACCCACATGAGCAGCCTCCATGGTTGCTCATGAATGCTGACGATATTGCGCTGGCAGACGCGGACAGGGGCAGATTGGTGCGACGTGTAAAGGCGTGGAAGGAGACGCTTGAGAACGGCGGTCTGAAACTAAATGTGGCGAAGACCGAGTACTTGGCACTAAACTCGACAGATCCCACATCCGTCCGCATAGGCGGTGATTTGGTCGAGCGCACGGACCAGGTTAAATACCTGGGATCTGTTTTTCACACGTCCAGTGACATCGATTGCGATGTCAAGTCACGCATTGCCGCCGCGTGGGCCAAATGGCGGGAGATGACCGGTGTCATTTGTGACCCTAAAATGCCGATCCGGTTGAAGGGACAGGTCTACAAAACCATTATTAGACCTGTCCTTCTACATGGCAGTGAGACGTGGCCGATATTGGAGCGACACAAGAAGGAGCTGCGTGTCACGGAAATGAAGATGCTGCGGTGGATGTGTGGGGTCACGCGGATGGACCGCGTGAGAAACTCTCGCATCCGCGGCAGCCTTCACGTCCGTGACATTGCAGACAAGTTGCAAGAGTGTCGCCTTCGTTGGTATGGTCACGTCTTGCGGCAACCGCCGGGCTACGTAGGTAACAAATGTCTGGCCATGTCAGCCCCGCCGGGTCCCGGTAAGAGGGGAAGACCCAAGAAGTGCTGGCTTGACGTCGTAAGGGATGACATGCGTGCCAATGGTCTCACTACAGGGGATGCCGAAGACCGTGCGAAGTGGAGGAGAAAATGTAGGAAAGCGGACCCCGGGCGTCGTAAGACGCAACTGGGACAGACGCTCGGATGATGATGATGATGAACTTTTTGTGAGAACATAACATAACATACTTTCACGCCTTTATCCCCGAAGGGGTAAGCAGAGGCGTACTATACGCCCACGTTTCACCGTATGCTTTTGCTTTTTGTCCGACGTAACAGGTGGTGAGCCCATTGCCGTGTTGAAATGGACAGGCGCAGGTTGTGGCGACCTGCTGTTGATATTTTTCAAGCCGCCCATAAGGCATTCAACTGGCTTAACGACTGCCATGTTACTGGCAACCGGGACCAACGGCTTAACGTGCCTTCCGAAGCACGGAAACGCTCGCAAATTTAAATGCCACAAAGTGGTCACCCATCCGAGGACCAGCCATAGTGAAAGTTGCTTAACGCAGTGATCGTTTACAGAACACTACGTCCGCGGGGCCACGAGCGCTTCATTTGTGAGAATGTGTTAAAATATTCATTTTATTATTTATTGTATGATGAATATTGTTTAGAAAGCAGAGATAATGCTATTTTCGTGAAAATGAATAAACTCGTGTAAAAAAATTCTAAGGTAAGCGAACAACACGACGTACATTTCATTAACGATTAGCTTCGCCCGCGGCGCGTGGTTTCCTAGCATTTTTCTAATTTTCTACAAAGCTGTTACTTTATTCAAACACCTTTAAATCACTATTGAAGACATTATAAATGTATGTTTACTTTGCGACAATTACGCTAATTGATTGTGGACTAAAACTTATGTTTATCTCTGAATATTACAAGAACGTACAGAAATTCGTTGAGTACATAATTATCTAATTAGCTTTACTCGTACAGTCCTCGTTTACAAACATGTACGAGTACGTAAAGTGTTCGTAAGTACACTTCAAAACACAAACACATTTTATTGTTTCAATAGGAACTCTTTAACAATGTTTTTAATTACGAATGGAACAATCCTACTAAAATTATAAACCCGAAAATTAATTTATAGGTATGGACGGATGTTTGTTACTCTTTCACGCAAAATCTACTGAATGGGTTTTGATGAAACTTTACAAAAATATAGCTTATACATCAGAATAACACATGGGATACTTTTTATCCCGGGAACAAGTTCCTGTGGGAAACAGGAACAGGAAAACTTCACCACGCGTGCGCAGCGGCGGGCGTCAACTAATAAGATATAAAGCAATCGGGTAAAGAAAGACTTCACTACGGAGCAACTCCCAGTTACTTTCCAACCCTACGTGATTGTAAACCCTGGTGTTCAATTTTATTAGGCTGCTAGGAGCAGCTATTTTTCGACTTTTACGGTATTGTTGGTAGCAACTACCTTCTGAACTCTCTACCCCGCAAAGGCACTTGCCTCGTACTTTAGTCACTGGTGCACCTCTAGCAGATGACATTGCTTGGGTCCTGGAGATCTTTGGGGGAGCTCGTACACACATTAACTGGCCACACCATCACGTTGCAAATATGAATATTTGAATAAAGCGTTGCTGTCTCATAACAACATACTAAAACGTATTACATGTCTCCAATCAAAATTAAGGGCCGTATTCCAGAACGTTTCTCAATACTCAATCAACGCTTGAAGCTAGTTTTTGCCTTATAAATACTACTCTTAAGTGTTTCTTGAGTATTGAGAAACATTCTGGAATACGGCCCTAAGAGTCATACCAGTACCAGTGTGGCAGTTTGATGTGACTACGAATCGGTTGCCGAAATGTGGGTGTATAATAATTATGCCTATGCCACCGCTATAGGGATAAAAGGCTTGACTGATAAATAAGCAAAATTAGGTACTGACTCTTTTAGAATAGATTAGGAAATAAAAATTAAAAATAAGCTTAATAATTTGGATTTATAACTGCCTCAACCTTTTGAATTAAAACACTTGTACTTTCCACGAAATTTACTTTTGAAACTGACCGGTTTTGCCTTACGGCATTTTCAAAGGTCAACCTTTTATAAGTGTTTTTATTCAGAATGTGTAGGAAGTTCCACCAAGTGCCATCAATCAACAGTATAAAGAACTATCTTAACTGATTACAACCTTAGATTGAGAGCTCGAGCTTATGCTTTTAAAAAAAAAACCTAACCACTCCGGGAGTGCCGACAGAAGTGAAAACTCAATTTATTAATAATTTATTTATCTAGTCGCGTTGGCACATGCATATATGCACACACTATAGCTGCGTATCGTAACGGGGAGTAGCGAGTCCAAATTTATCTCATCTAAAAAATTGCGTACTAAAAGAAGCGCGCTAAAAGAAGTTTTTCCTTCAAAAATTGACCGGGATCGACGTAAAGATGATGATGATGAAAAATAAATCTACACTGAAAGAGTCCTAATTGATTACACAGCATTATTTAATAAGACCTGTAGATGACCGGAATCAACGTTAGATGATGACGATGATTATGGTAGCGAGTCCAGAGATTTTATCTCATCTAAAAATATGCGTACCGCGCTAAAAGAAGTTTTTCCTTCAAAAATTGACCGGGATCGACGTAAAGATGATGATGATAAAAAATAATTCTACACTGAAAGAGTCCTAATTGATTACACAGCATTATTTAATAAGACCTGTAGATGACCGGAATCAACGTTAGATGATGATGATGATTATGGTCGCGAGTCCAGAGATTTTATCTCATCTAAAAATATGCATACCGCGCTAAAAGAAGTTTTTCCTTCAAAAATTGACCGGGATCGACGTAAAGATGATGATGATAAAAAATAATTCTACACTGAAAGAGTCCTAATTGATTACACAGCATTATTTAATAAGACCTGTAGATGACCGGAATCAACGTTTGATGATGATGATGATTATGGTCGCGAGTCCAGAGATTTATCTCATCTAAAAATATGCGTACCGCGCTAAAAGAAGCTTTTCCTTCAAAAATTGACCGGGATCGACGTAAAGATGATGATGATAAAAAATAATTCTACACTGAAAGAGTCCTAATTGATTACACAGCATTATTTAATAAGACCTGTAGATGACCGGAATCAACGTTAGATGATGATGATGATTATGGTCGCGAGTCCAGAGATTTTATCTCATCTAAAAATATGCGTACCGCGCTAAAAGAAGTTTTTTGAAGTGAAAACTTCTTTAGCGGGGTTGAGCACTTTTTCTGTAATGGGTATAAAATCTTAAACTCGCGTCAGGACACGTGGCGTCAGGACACGTGGCGTCAGGACACGTGGCGTCAGGACACGTGGCGTCAGGACACGTGGCGTCAGGACACGTGGCCTGATCGAAAAAGCGTAAGATTTTTTTATCATCATCATTACGTCGATCCCGGTCAATTTTTGAAGGAAAAACTTCTTTTAGCGCGGTACGTATATTTTTAGATGAGATAAAATCTCTGGACTCGCGACCATAATCATCATCATCATCTAACGTTGATTCCGGTCATCTACAGGTCTTATTAAATAATGCTGTGTAATCAATTAGGACTCTTTCAGTGTAGAATTATTTTTTATCATCATCATCTTTACGTCGATCCCGGTCAATTTTTGAAGGAAAAGCTTCTTTTAGCGCGGTACGCATATTTTTAGATGAGATAAAATCTCTGGACTCGTTTATAACTTAAAACGAAGCTAGGAGTAAGCGATATAAGAAGAAGGGGAAAACACCCAAGAGACTCAATTTCTTGTATATTGTCATCTTGTTACTGCGAATTTTAAACAAAGTGCTCTACATATCTGAATCAAAATGCTAATGTAAAACGAATTGTGTTACAATTATTAAATAATTCAAGAATAATGTTTAATTTTTAAAATTACTTAAACCTCTTTAGAAAAAGTGTCATTGACATATGATGTCATACTAGTAAAAATAATATGTGTTATTCTGGTGTGAAAGCTACATTATGGTAAAGTTCCATCAAAATCCATTCAGTAGTAATGCGTGAAATTTTGTAAGACACTTAAAATATTGTGGGACACTTTTCACACAGCACCATCTAACCCAAAGTAAGCTTGTGGTATGGGATCTAGACAACTGATAAACATAATTATGTACCTATTTCTAAATACATACATATTATTCAAAGGAAACACCCAGTGTACTTTCACATAGTGAAAGATAACAAACATCCATACATTCTTACAAACTTACGCGTTTATAATATTATACAGTACAGATTCAGCTCATTTCTCTCTGCTTGTATATTTGTGTGACCCGTTACATTTACGTCACGATCCGTTACTTTAGTTACCCAATGCGCATATTATTTTCCAAACATACAAAATACAATTATTATTCTACCTACATCGCTTCAAGACATATAAGGTGGAATATATAATAAGCTTTTTTTTTAGTTTTTCGTGTGTATGTCATGCCTGGCCCGAACCGACTAAAACCACCTATCTGTCTATCGCCGGGCACCCCGGGTAACCCTCGGAAGGATGTCCCAGGGTTCTCGACAGACTTTGGCTACCACCGCGATTGACTCGCTTCAATTAATGAATCTGAGGGAAACTAAAGAAGTATGCAAAGCATGACGGTCTCTCTTATCTGACTACCCCGTCAAGTATACAGAGCGTAAAGATAGTTAAACTAAAATAGTAGATATTGAACAACAGGCTTGAGAAAAACTAGCTATGCTCCTTTGTTGTTACAGCATTCGTTAGTTTCAAAAGCACCTAACAATATCGACCTATCCGTACCTTTAAAGTATTTTACTAAAAAGCAAAATTCAGTACGGAATTGTAAATAATAATCGTAGCAGAAACGATTGAAACATGTAAATAAATTCGTATCCAACATCAAATGTACTTGTAGTGTTGTAAAAGGAAATAGGCCTCTATATGTGTGGAATTTTTACGACTCAATAGTGCGGATTTCACCGTTTCGTTTCCGTTAAATGCCATTTTAGTTTCCACGGCATCGTTCAAAATTAACTGGTTTAAGTAAGTTCCACTTCAAAAGTACTTTTATGTTAGTACATTGACCAGAGAAGTAGACTGTAATTGAAATATGTGTACCTCTATGGCGTTTCTATAGAGATGTTTTAATCTATAAGTAAGAGGATATAATGAGCCTCAAGTTGGCTCAAGTTCAAGGAATGCACTCGGTCAAATGTGGCTATAAATTAATCTCAGGCAGAGAAAGAAATTAAAAAGGACCTGGTAAGAAGAAGAGATGAAATAAAAGAGATCTGAGGGCAGATTTACCAGTGAAGGTAAGTCTCAATAGTCAATCAATTAAAGACAAAAAAGAAAAAAAAAATCAGTGAAATTGAACGTTTTTAAAAGAATTCAATTTACCAAACGCCATAGTTGTTACTCCGTTGGCTGTATTAAAAAACTTTTCCGACAAAAGTTGTTCACAATAACGCCTGTATTAATAGCTACTATAAAGGTCTATCTTTTCAATTCACGGCACTGCGGTTTTTGAAAAAGTTTCAACCCCTATTATTTTCACCTGAGCCGATTTAGTACAGGTGCAAAAAACAGTTTAAAATTGTCTTTAAAAATTTATGAACGAAGTTTGGTGTCGATATAATAAAAATTGCGACTTGTAGAGTGTGTGATGTCATTACAACCACTTACCGATGCCTTCTTTAGATTGAACATTAATTTCTTTGCGCTTTCATTTTTTCAACCCCTAGATCAGTTAATCTACTAAGTTTCTCGTGGTTAATATCTGCAGATCCTAATCAAAGGATTTCCAATAAAACGTATTTACTTCACTATTTGTCTCCCGGCCCGTGGACCCGTTAGAAGAAACACATTTTATCAATTATTCATTTGCATGGCATAGTACAATAAAATTATTTTTACTATAGCTGTGTATATATTTAAAAAATGCATATGGAGAAATGTGGGCATAGTATGCTTCTGCCTACCACTTCGGGGATAAATGCATGAGATTGTGTATGTATTTATATGTAAAACTTTGTTGCACTTTTTACGAAAATTGCGCTAACGAATAAATCTAAAATTGGACACAGTTATTGTTTTAAATAAAATGCATTAGTCAAATAATATAAATTTAATGAATTCTGGTAGTATTTCGACCAATGGGCACCAGTAGTAAAATTAATATTACAAGAACTTATATCAAATCACGTTATTAAATGTTAAAGAACATATTAGATACTGATATTAGATACTGACTGATATTGCCCTTGCATTCAT
Organism: Thumatha senex; assembly: GCA_948477245.1. NCBI lineage: Eukaryota > Metazoa > Arthropoda > Insecta > Lepidoptera > Erebidae > Thumatha > Thumatha senex. The sequence goes on along the minus strand of OX419731.1, from coordinate 13,854,756 downwards.
TCCTAATCCCCAACATAAGCTCGGCGTTCTTATTATATACGCTGTAATCTGTTGAGATTTTGCAAAACCTTTTCGAAGGCGGCATTTATTGAAACGAAAGAAATTTAGAAAATTGCTTTTATTGATGCCTGGTCGATTTAGATGAAAATCTTCATTTGGTATCTTACTAACCGACTTTCTCTCTAACTAACAGAGTTTACTAATAGTTTATATTTTAAGAACATTTTTTTAAATTTATTACCATTTTTGTTTACGTGTACGGCTATTTTGTTGGATGATTTTAACACCTGCCTCGTTAAAAACGACACGCGTGCTTCAACCTTTCAATCTATTGTCACATCTTATAATCTGTCCATTCTTCCATCTGACACTACTCATCATTTTCCAAATTGCACTCCTTCTCTATTAGATCTTGTCATTGTTCTTCTCCAAATCTTGTAGCTAAACATGGTCTGTGTGCAGCTGACCAATTTTCCTATCACGATTTATTATTCCTATCTTACCAACTACATCCTCCTAAGCCTAAGGCTAAAATCATTCTTCATCGCAATTTTGGAGGTATAGAGATGGACAGCTTGCGCAGTGATGCTGCAAGCATAGATTGGGGTGCACTTTTTGATGCTGAATGTATAGACGAGAAAGTACAGCTGTTCGTGACGTCAGCTCTGATCAAGTTGTATGATGTACATGCCCCTGTATGAGAAATAAAAGTAAAGCATCTTCCTTGCCCCTGGTTAACTGAAGATATCAAATCACTTTTATCCAAAAAGGCAAACGCCAAGTCGAAATATAAGCGTCGTCCTATCGACTATAACCGTGAAAAATGATGAGAAATGTGGGCATAGTATGCCTCTGCCTACCACTTCGGGGATAAAGGCATGAGATTGTGTATGTATTTATACGTAAAACTTTGTTGCACTTTTTACGAAAATTGCGCTAGCGAATAAATCTAAAATTGGACACAGTTATTGTTTTAAATAAAATGCATTAGTCAAATAATATAAATTTAATGAATTCTGGTAGTATTTCGACCAATGGGCACCAGTAGTAAAATTAATATTACAAGAACTTATATCAAATCACGTTATTAAATGTTAAAGAACATATTAGATACTGATATTAGATACTGACTGATATTGCCCTTGCATTCATTCCTAATCCCCAACATAAGCTCGGCGTTCTTATTATATACGCTGTAATCTGTTGAGATTTTGCAAAACCTTTTCGAAGGCGGCATTTATTGAAACGAAAGAAATTTAGAAAATTGCTTTTATTGATGCCTGGTCGATTTAGATGAAAATCTTCATTTGGTATCTTACTAACCGACTTTCTCTCTTACTAACAGAGTTTACTAATAGTTTATATTTTAAGAACATTTTTTTAAATTTATTACCATTTTTGTTTACGTGTACGGCTATTTTGTTGGACGATTTTAACACCTCCCTCGATAAAAACGACACGCGTGCTTCAACCTTTCAATCTATTGTCACATCTTATAATCTGTCCATTCTTCCATCTGACACTACTCATCATTTTCCAAATTGCACTCCTTCTCTATTAGATCTTGTCATTGTTCTTCTCCAAATCTTGTAGCTAAACATGGTCTGTGTGCAGCTGACCAATTTTCCTATCACGATTTATTATTCCTATCTTACCAACTACATCCTCCTAAGCCTAATGCTAAAATCATTCTTCATCGCAATTTTGGAGGTATAGAGATGGACAGCTTGCGCAGTGATGCTGCAAGCATAGATTGGGGTGCACTTTTTGATGCTGAATGTATAGACGAGAAAGTACAGCTGTTCGTGACGTCTGCTCTGATCAAGTTGTATGATATGCATGCCCCTGTATGAGAAATAAAAGTAAAGCATCTTCCTTGCCCCTGGTTAACTGAAGATATCAAATCACTTTTATCCAAAAAGGCAAACGCCAAGTCGAAATATAAGCGTCGTCCTACCGATTATAACCGTGAAAAATACGTATCCATAAGAAACAGTTGTGGTACGGTGTGTAGGAACGCGCATCGCCAATATATCCACAATTCTGTTGTAAACGGTGACCCAGCTAAAGTCTGGAAGTTTTTAAAATCATTGGGAGTAGGCAAATCTCAACATGACTCAATTCCTAAAGACATAGATTTAGATTCGCTTAATCAACATTTTTCTGCTTCTTCAAACTTAGATAGAATAAAACTAAACAAAAGATACTACATTACAACATCTTTCATTTGTCCCGACTCCCAATTGCTCTCCATTTTCTTTTAGTGAATTATCTGCTTGTGATGTTAGGAAGAGTATAATGTCAATTACTTCCAACGCAGTGGGAACAGACAGTGTCAGTCGTAATATGATCGTTCCCATTATTGATGAACTTCTTCCTGTTATTACTCACATATTAAATTTTTCTGTTTACAATAGTGTATTTCCCAAGGCTTGGAAAGAGGCTCAAATAGTTCCTATTCCTAAAAAGAAAAATCCTTCCTCTTTTACTGATTTCCGTCCTATTTTCATCTTACCGTTTCTATCCAAAGTTCTTGAACGCCTCATATATAATCAACTAAATACTTTTCTTACTTAAAATTCCTTATTAAATACTCTTCAATCCGGATTTCGTCCTGGTCACAGTACAACTACAACATTAGTTCATATTACTGAAGATATCAGGAATGGTATGGAAAACGGCGAGCTTACACTACTGACACTGTTGGACTTCAGCAATGCGTTCAACACCGGTGATTTCGAAATATTACTTGGCATTATGAGCTCTCTTAACATATCTCCAACAGTAATTGACTGGTTTCATAGTTACCTGTTCGGCCGTCGGCAGCGTATTAGTATTGAAGACACCATGTCCTCTTGGTGCACAACGTCTGCCGGTGTACCACAGGGTGGCGTTCTATCTCCTTTAATCTTCGCAGTTTTTATAAACTCTATCACTAAAGAACTAACTTCTTCCTACCACCTCTACGCAGACGATCTTCAAATTTACATTCAAGCGACGTTGGATGGATTGGTGGAAGCTGTCCATAAATACATACCATTAATAAAGACCTTGTATCTATTTGTAACTGGAGTAAATCTTATGGCTTGAAGGTCAATCCTAACAAGACACAGGTCATTCTTATAGGTAGTTCTCGCATCATATCTAAAGTTGACTGGAGGCTTCTCCTACTGGTTTCGTGTAACGGTACTAATATCCCATACAGTAATGAAGTCAAAAACTTGGGCATCTGGTGTCCTCAAGACCGGGAAGTGAGCGGTAAAATGTTTGCCGCCAGAGGATCCCTGCGTAAGCTGCGAAATTTTCTGCCTGTTGCCACAAAGACTGCGCTAGTACAATCCCTTTTATTTCCTATCCTTGACTATGCTGATGCCAGTTACCTCAATCTCACTGAAGACCATCTTAATAAACTTGAGAGACTCCAAAATCTCTGTATAAGGTTCATATTTGGATTGCGCAAGTATGACCATGTCTCTGCATATAGAACACAGCTCAAGTGGTTACCTATCCGCCTTCGCCGGAATGCTCGTATCCTCTCCTTATTGTATAGTATTCTTTTTAATCCTTGCACTCCATCGTATCTTAAAAATAGGTTTGAGTTTATGAGTGACGCACACTCCAGGACTCTGAGGTCATCTGTGAACCTAATCTTAAAAATGCCCAGCCATTCAAGCAATTTTACAGATAAATCTTTTTCGGTTCAGGCGTTGCGATTATGGAATGATCTGCCTGTGACAATAAGACGAGCACAATCTGTGTCTGTCTTTAAAAAACCAGTGAGGGAACATTACTTGAGTTTATGCTAATGTTATCATTGTTTAACGTCGCAAGACATAGTGATATGTGTATGATTATGTGAATGTATATTTATGTGTTATATGTTAAGTATGGTATGTGTGTATATATGTATCAGAAGTATAGTGTTAGACTTTTATCTCTTCATTTAATCTTATTTCATCATCTTTTTTTTTTTTTTTTATATCTCATAATGTGTGTAGAAAGTGTTGAACTTTTATATGCGTACACCACTGCCCCTAATAAATTAATTTATTTTCTCTCCATCCCATGGTTGCCTGGAAGAGATTGCCACTGTGCGATTAGGCCAGGCCGCCAACTGTACCTATAATCTGCAAACTGTTATCATTGTTATATTGTAAATTTGGTGTACAATAAAGAGATATTATTATTATTTTTTAGGAGTTTTTATTTAGTTTGATAATTAGGAGTTTTCATTAAGGTTGTTTTTATGTTATCATTAACCCGTGTCCCGATAAGTAAGTTTAGGCTGCCTGTAATGGAAGTAGAGCAAGCGTGCGGAGTGGAGAAACTGAGAAATATTTCAAATAATTCAACTGCATAAAATCTTGGAAGAAGCGCTCGTAGCCCTGCTAACTCGGTATTCTGTAAACGATCGTTGTGTGTTGTTAAGCTACTTTCGATATGGCTGGTTCTCAGAAGGGTGACTGCTTTGTGGCATTTCTATTCACGAGCGATTTCATGCTTCGGAAGGCTCATTAAGCCGTTGGTCCCTGTTGCCATTGACCTTATGGGCAGTTTGAACAATTTCAACAGCAGGTCACCACAATCTGCGCCAGTCCATTTCAACACGGTAATAGATTCACTGCCTGTTACGTGGGACAAATAATGCACACAGGAAAATGTGGGCGTATTTTATGCCTGTACCCTTTCGGGTTTTAGGGTGTAACATTATGTATGTATGTATGTAAAATCTTGAGACGAAGAAATGAATAAAAAAAGAAATTTCAAAAATAACTACAAGAAAATTAATCTAGTTTTAACTTTCTTAATCGTTGCATTTCCTGTGGTCTGTGTAGTAATTTAGATGGTTCCAAATCACTTAATGCCACGCCATCTAAATTCTTCAATCAACTAAAGCCTATCTATCTAGTATCATAAAAATCACATAAGGTCAGATACATTATGTGATTTTTTTGCTGAGGTTTATCACCGCGTTTTTTAATAATACCTTGGAGCTTGTAAACAGTGACAGCCCAACTTAAAATTAGTGGCAGCATTAATCAATCGATAATACCGTAATCTTTATTAGCCTGAAAAGCTGCAGGTGTTGGTGCAATTGACACTTTATCTCTCTCTTTCTTATTCTGTCTCTTTTTATCATATAAAAAGAGTCCTCAACACACGTATTTATTGAAATGAAACCTCTTTGTCGAAGTTGAGAGAAATTTTAAAGCTGTAAAAAAATCGTCACGTTTTTCGGTTACGCGCCATGTTGTTTTGAAGTGAAACTTCTTTATCATAAATGAAACTTCTTTATCGACGTATGAGATAATTTTTATATCTGTAAAAAAAATCGTATAGAAGTTTCACTTCTTACCTGTGTACACACACATTTTTTTATAAATATTTTATTAATTGCAATTAAATTTATTATTATTATTTTTTTTTTTAGTTTTATACGTAAAAAACTTCATTCCTGAGGGGGTTCTCCCGACCGCACAGGTTTTATAACAAATGTAAAATTTTCAAAAATTTTCCCTATACGAGTACTTGCTATAACCTACTTGTTGTATTAGAAGGTATTACGTGCCAAATATCAAAGTAAAAAGTTTGACTTTTGAATAGTTACAAGGACTAAGGTACAAGAGACTAGACTTGAGTAAGATATGGTATTAATTTCAAATCGATACTTTTAAAAGGATATAAAGACAGAGGAGGGCCGGCAAACAATATAGTGTTCGTGTAATGATTCAGGTTTTACCTTATTAGGTATGGAAGCTTAAAAATCATCTCAGTAACTCGTTATTGTACAATTTTTGACATTAACAAACTGTAATGTACACTAATAACTTCATTATGTTAGAAATATGCAACAAATCACGAAGTCTACAAATACACTTTCAAAGTAAAATATCGCTTAGACACGCAAATTCTGAGAAAATAATATTTTCATTTTCCTTTTTTTTTTTCAGAAGTCGTTTAGAATGTGGGGATAATGTTATAAGTTAAACTCGTATAAAAGTGTAAAGATATTTTTTCAGGTAGCTACCATGGTAGCGACGACGTTACACAAACACTTCATGTTCGATTTACCTATCGCCCGCGGCCTGAGGTCTCTCGCATTCTTTTGTATTTTCGACATATTTGTTGTTTTATCTGAATATCTTAATTTGAAATGTTTTGAATTATATTGAAAACATTTTTTTTTCATATCACTGAGTTGGCAGACAAGCATACGGCCCATCTGATGGAAACTGGTCACCGTTGCAACACCACATGTGTTTCGCTCCTGCTGATGGCCCTGTGAAAACCTTCTAAGACCCCTTTTTGAAGGGAGCCCTTTCGATCGCATAATCTTTTTTTAGCATAGTGTAGTTTGGCTTAACAGTTTCAGCATAAAGTTTTATAAATAAAGCAGAGTGTTATAGACGCATATTGGTTTTATTGGCATAACTTTACTCTAATATTTTTATCATAAATTTAATCAGCATACATATAAAGGGCATAATTGTTATACGCCTAAAGATAATTTATCATAAAATACAAAACGCATAATGGAGGTATGGAAAACCGTATAAATTATAAATGAATAGTAAATTTGACTAAAAATATTTAAGAAATGATGAGACACAATTGTAAATAATCATCTCACTCATAGTCAAGTTTGTAAGCTGTAACATCATAAAACGATATTTTAAGTGTTATTAATTTTAGACTAGTCTTGAGCAAAGTCGTAAATAGGTACGACAACGAGCGAAGCGTGGACGAGTGTTAGGTCTCTTTTAACCACTACTAAATCGCTCGTTTTAATCTACCTACTTCTTTTGTACTTTATTAATATATTCTATATTTAAGTGTTGACATTTTGAACTTCAGTATAGTGACTATCGACATTTGTAATTAGTGGGCATTTCCCCTCCCGATCAGAAGGTCTAGAAATGTCAGACAGTTCAAGCTTAGATATAAAAATATGTACTCGTTAACATTATGGTATTCTATATGTTTGACTTGTTATCTTTATGCGAGAGTGAGTGAGATGCTAATAAATGATATGATTAGTAATAGTTATTTAAAAAAAAATTATGCGTAAACATTTTATGCGGGTATATCATTATTATAAAGAAGTTATGGGAAAATAAAGTATGCCTAATGATTTATTCTGTTTGAACGTTATGCAAAACGAAGAGTATGCCAAAAACGTTATGTAGTTTAAATTTATGCCTCAAAAATTTATGTAACCCAATACGGACCCCTTTTGAAATACCCCATACTGTAAACGTTCAAAAAATCCAAGCATACATAGAAGTAGACATGTTTTCACTTAGACAACCAAACAAAAAAAAACGAGGTGGAAACATACTTATCTTGCATACTACCTAATTAGCATTATGTCATGTCATTGTTTTCAAACATAAATTATGTTAGAGACTCAACTTTGCTTGTAAACAATATTATATTAATTTTGCTTTCATATAATTTATAAACCACGAACTGGAAAAATGCGTGCTCCGTTGATTTGATCAAGTCCTATGAATGAGTGAAGAACGATTGCTAAGAATGTTTACTGTGCAAAAGGGTAGAAGGCGAGGCATACCATGATCGCGTGAGCAGATTGCTCAAAACTGGAAAGGTCTGTGTAAACGTAATAAACGCTCGGATAATATGACGTTCATGTATGAAACGATGAATGAATCTGCAGGAAGTGAAAGAAGTCTACATTATCGCGAAGCTTGGCGATTTGTCCTCTTTGACTACCCCGTCAGGGTTAGAGAGATATTATACTAATATTATAAAGAGGAACAATTTGTTGGTTTGAACACGCTAATCTTACGAACTGTTCATCAGATAATCCAAACCACGTCTCCGTAATAGACTCGCGAAAATAACAACTTTAGTAATGTTGGTACTACTGTTCCGGTCAATAAAACCCAGAAATTGAAAATTTGTTGGCTGCTTGACTACAATTAACTTTTAAACTATCGTGATGCATACTTTATGTGTATTAGTTATTACCGGGACTAACCGCAGTTATTTTTCATACCTTTTGTTGCCTGACGCTTCGACAAGGTAGCACCGGCCGTGGTCACAGGCTGATTGGCTCAGCGATGCCCGCCCTCCGCCGACGAGTACAAGTTGTACAAGGTTATTAATCTAGAATGTTTGGGTAGATGAAGAACCTTGTACCACACGTACACTAATATACTTGACTATAAATATCCACGTTTGTGAAACTATATTATATTTGACGGTGTTAAGTTTTTAATATCGGTAACCTATTCATTTCTTTTAGTCTATTCTCTCGGCGGTTGTAAGTAAGATGTGGGGTTGCACCGTACACAAATATAATATAGTTTAATCTTTGTTTCCATAGCGTGAAGTTTTGCATGCAATCTATTGTTTCTTGACTACAGATTCTGTAGAAACTTTGCCCGTGAATGTAATACGCTCTACGGAATTGAAATGCGTTGCTTCAATTCACAAGTTTGATTTGATTTTGTGTTTCATAATTATAGGTACTTTACTAAATAAGTTCCATTCGTTTTATTTTTTTTCAGTTTTTCGACGATTATTATCGAAACTTTGGACCAAGGTTGATACTTAACTAAGTATTATTTAACTTTTAAGTACACATAGTTACTTGTACACTAAGTACATAAAATTGTAATTAACATATTCAGTACAATGGGTGACCTGGCCTTATCGCTAACACCAATCTCTATCAGTCAACATTTGGATCCAGCAATGGACCGCTATAGGCGGATTTGATTAATTGATTGAGTAGCTAGGTGTAGTTAGAAGAAAAAGTGTGTGTGTACTTATGTACATGCGTTAGAAGTTATACTTATTTGGCGTAACAAGATAATAATATTTTTAAAAAGTCTTTCGCCAATATAGAAAACTTCAGGTTGTTTGAAAACTACTCTGAATGTAGTTATATGTTGTAATGGAAACACTAATCAGCTAACTTCAGGGTGTTGCGTGTCGGTTTTTTGAGTTTCTCCAAAAGAAGTATAATTAAAAAAAAAAGTTCAATTAATATGGTTCTTTCTAAGAGAAATTCGCAGATCCGCGAAAGTCTAAGTATGCAATTGGTCACAGTACGTATTGTTTAGTACTTTTGTGGTTTAAAACAATAACAACTTATTTAATAGTTTGGAGGTCGATTACGGTAGTTGATTATTCAAAGATGATGAAATTTCGCGTGATATATTTTATAGATGGCTTTTAATCACGAACGGAAAGCCGTGAATATATTTTAAGGCCAATGTTGGTTTATTTCTTAGACTGCTTCTGTGGCGCAGTGGGAGTGTATCCGACTACTACGCAAGAGGTCGTGCGTTTGATTCCCACTCAGGATAAAACTTTGTGTGATGACCACGATGGTTTATTCTGTGTCTGGGTGTTATTTATCTATAATATGTATGTATTTAGAAACATATAAGTATGTTTATCAGTTATCTGGTTACCATAGTACAAGCTCTACTTAGTTTGGAATCAGATGGCGTTGTGTGAGTTGTCCCAACGATATTAATTTATTTAATGTAATAATTTGTTGAGTTATTTTATGGGGTTATTCCTAGAAAGGAAGGAGAACCTTGAAAACTAAGTTTCAAGGAGAAAGGAATGTAAGTTCAGATATCTTTAATATCGCAACAAGCTCAAGTCGCTCCCAATTCGCCTTCATCGGAATACTCATATACTTTCCTTACTTTATAATATTTTATTTAACCCTCTAGCTCCTTCTTACCTCAAAGATTCGTAGACACAGTTATTCTACATTCGAGGTTCTTAAGGTCGTCAGAGAATTTGAGACTGCACATGCCGGTGCATTTTACAAAATTTTATGACAAATCCTTCACAGTGCAAGCCGCGTGTTTGTGGAATGCTCTACCGGTATTTATTAGGCGAGCTCAATCTTTGGCATCTTTTAAAGCACAGGTAAAACTATATTATATCCATTATACCTTGGGCTAACCCAAATTAATGATATTCTGCTGAGTGATGGGATGATAGATATATTTGCGTACACTGAGTTGAGATTTCTGTCCGCAGCTAGTCTCTATCTGGAGAGTGTTGCCACTTCCAGTACTATTACCTAGTCATCCCTACATTTACCTAAATAGATGATAAGCATATTTATATTTGATTTAGTGAAAGAAAAAGTGTGTGCCAGAGCGGCGTAGGGGACCGCCACCCTACACGCGCGGCCCGACACGGCGGGAAGTGGAGGATGGAGTGCAGGGTAGCTGCGAGGAATGTTAGAGGAGGAATGACAGATAAGATGAATGAGTTGATGGATGTTATGAATGAGAGAAAGATTGATGCAGTGTGCTTGACAGAGACCAAGCGCAAGGGCAGCGAAGTCTTGGAGCTCCCGGGTGGGATGCTCGCGCTTTGGTCTGGAGTACCAGAGAGCGAGCATGGCAGTCGGGGGGTTGGAATTTTGCTGTCCTCGCGATTGGCCTCCGGTATATATGAGTACAAACTGGTAGGTCCTAGAATCCTCTGGATCCGTGTAAAACTTGGTTTGACGAAGATTTTCCTGGTAGCTGCTTACGCGCCAGTATCTTCGTCGAACGTGAGTGAGCTAGAGGACTTCTGGGAGAGTATGAGAGAAGCTCTAAATGTGATAGAAGGAAATGAAAGACTTATAGTATGTGGAGACTTGAATGGATGGGTGGGTACCGCTCGCGATGGTTTTGAGTCGGTACTCGGGAAGTATGGGGATAAAAGGGTGAACGACGCTGGCAAGCTAATATTGGCATTTTGTAAGGAAAAGGATTTGTTTGTGGCGAACACAATGTTCAACCACAAACAAATATGTAAACGAGGAGATGTAAGTCAAAGAGAAGCATGATAGATCTATTCCTAATGGATAGTCGGCTCCGTAAACAGGTGATGGACACAAGGGTTTATCGGGGCGCTGAGCTGGGATCAGACCACTACCTAGTCATAACTAGGATTAGGGGTCTGTTCGCGGGTTGGCGTCATCGTACCGAGTGTCCTGAACCTGAGCCGACTTATAGCATCAAAAGCTGGAAGCTGCAGGAAGCATTCATTAGGGATAAATATAAAGAAAGGGTAGCCGAAAAGCTTGGCGATGTCAATGTAAGCAGTGAGAATGTGGAAAGTGTATGGCAGAACCTTAGGGACAGTATGATAAATGCCGCTGTGGAAGTGTGTGGAGAAACGAAAAGAGGCAGTAGTAATAAGCGTGATGCATGGTGGAATGAGAAAGTGAAAGAAGCAGTTCGAATGAAGAAGAAAGCATGGCTAGACTACTTAGCCTCGCGGAATGATTTTAATATGAAAGAGAGATACAAGCTGCAGAAAGTTAACACGAAGGCACTGATAGAAAAAGCTCGTGAAAGGTGCAGAATGAAAGCGGATGAAAGGTTGTCGTCCAATTTCCGGGATAATGCCAAGCTCTTCTGGAAAGAGGTAGGCAAGACCCGGAGTTGTTCGGCAATCTGCAGTATGAATAAAGTGCTTAGTGTTAACAATGACGTCCTAACAGACCAAGGTGACGTCCTGCAGAGATGGAGTGAATATTATGGAAAGATGTATGCAAGAAAAGACAGAGATGCCACATCGGGAAGTGGAGCTCACTTCGGTGCTCCGGATCCCGATGTCATTGAAGTCATTAGTATGAAAGAAATAGAACAAGCGATAAGAAGTATGAAATGTGGTAAGGCTGCGGGAAAAGACAGAGTTACTGCTGAGATGATCAAGTACGGCGGGTCGCGTGTCTGGGACACACTATGTCTGTTATGCAACTTGTGCTGGCGGACGGGTGAGGTCCCAGATGACTGGCGAGTAGCAGTTGTAGTACCTATTTACAAAGGGAAAGGCTCGCTCCTAAACTGCTCCAGCTACAGGGCGATAAGCTTGGTCAGCTTAGCTAGTAAGGTGTATGCAAAGGTTATAACGGCACGAATGCAAGAAAAGTCTGAAAGGTATTTATGGGAGGCTCAATGCGGATTCCGACGTGGAAGGGGTTGCATGGATCAAGTGTTTTCTCTCCGCATGATCGCGGAAAAGTTTGTGGCTCTTAGCCAGAAGGTTTTCTGCGCTTTTGTGGATCTAGAGAAAGCATTTGATAACGTTGTGAGAGAAACGCTGTGGGACTTGCTGCCAGGATATGGTGTGGACGGCTCGCTACTGCGGGCAGGGACGTAAGGCTTGTGTGCGAATAGGGAGGGATGTGTCACCTCTTTTTGATATCTGCACAGGCGTCAAACAGGGATGTGTCATGTCCGCCTGGCTGTTCATAGTGTATCTGGACAGTTGCCTGCAGAAGTTGAAAGATTTTAATATGGGTGTGAATTTGGGTGACTTTACAGTAAACTGTCTGCTGTACGCTGATGATGCGGTGCTCATGGCCTCATCAGGTATCGACAAAAGGTATTATCTATGGTGGCAGCAATTATTACATTGTGTTTATTTTTTAATAAAAAACATTTAGTTCATGGTTAGGCTGTATGGCTAACGCCTTTGCCTGTCCGAAGATGGATGAAGGTTACTACTACTCTAATTCATTGTGAAAGCAATATAATTGTTTGAAGATTGTTAAAAGATAAATTGAAGCAATAGCTTTCAATGTTGTTTCTCTTTACAGGTTAGTAATTACCTATAATTGTATTGATTGTAGTAATAAGTTCTGTTGGTCATGATTTGATACAATAAATTACTCTTTACAGAGCAACAAATTGGTTTTTGTTTCAATAGTAAAATACATATTACATCTATTCTATTTTTATTTTGTTATTTGACTTCTTTATTTGAACATTGTATAATTATAATGAATATTACTAGGATAATGAATGAATGAATTAGTTAAGTGTGATAATAATAGTTGGTTAAATGAATCTGTTAATATAAGTTGGTTAAATGAATAAATAAATGAAATATATTATTTTTCTATGTAAACTAATTTATAGCCCCATATGTATGTATTTGTGTATGTGTAAATATTTATGTATGTATGCATGTGCATGTATGTATATTTACGAGGAATATATATGTAGTATATAGTTGAGTATATGTTTTAGTTGAACAGAAATACACCATTGAAACTTCCCACACTCGATATTAATACAATCCTATCCATCTAAAGGTTGCCTGGAAGAGATTGCTGTTTGCGATAAGGCCGCCCATTGTACTACATTTATGAATGCAATGTAAAAAATATTATTATTATTCTCTTTATTTATTTATACAACATATCAATTACATTTTTAAATATATCTATAAAATAAAAAAAAACATTTAAAAATATAAAAAATAGTGACCCACCGGTATCGGGTACAGGGACCAAGCTACCGGTGGTTAGGGCTCCAGAGAAAGGAATTTCCTCACAATACGTGCCGTGTCGAGAAGAACTGCTTTCTGTATCAGGCCCTTGATCCAGCTGTTTAACGCGAGCCTTTGTAGGTGTTGGTCAAGGCTCTTGGCTATAAGTCCATGGACAGATATGACTATCGGTACAATGATCGCTGAATCCACACCCCACACGTCGACAACCTCATGAGCCAAGTCTAAATATTTCTTTTGTTTGTCTACCTCGGCTTTCATGAGGTTCTCGTCGTGAGGTATGGTGATGTCAACAATAATTGCACGGCGTTCTAATCGATCTATTACCACTATGTCAGGCTTATTGGCGACAATAGTCCTGTCCGTGATAATAGATCGATCCCAGTATAATGTGACATGACCATTTTCGAGAACTGGGTCGGGCACATATCTATAGTATGGTACCTCTAAATCAACAAGATTGTACTTATGAGCAAGTTGCTGGTGAATGATCTTGGCTACTTGGTTGTGTCGATGCAAATACTCACCGTTTGCAAGACTCGAACAACCAGAAATAATATGCCTAAGGGATTCTCCGGGACGATGACATGCCCGACAGATGTCTACCGTACCATCCTTCAGGATATACTTCCTGTAGTTCTTTGTCATTACAACTTCGTCAGTAATTGCAAAAATAAACCCTTCAGTCTCTCCAAAGAGATCACCAAATCGTAGCCAAGATACTGATGCATTGAAGTCTATATCAGGCCTGTGTAAGGCCTGATAAAAACGACCATGCAGCTCCTTACTCTTCCATACCTCCTTGCGATCAGTAACACCAAGTACTATAGGTTTATGCCAATTCTCTTTAGCCAACGAGAGCGGGGTATATCCATTATCCACTGCAACCACATCGCGATGCAACCTCGTGTCAGCATTGAGAAAATATTCTCTGAGGTTGCATATCTCACGGTTATGGAGGGTCTTGACATTTAAAAAGCCTCGACCTCCACACTTCCGAGGGATATACAACCTCATTACTGATGAACGAGGATGATGCGTTCGAAATGTGGTCAACAGGGACCGCACTCTCCTATCCAGGGCATCTAATTCAGTCTGAGTCCATCTAAGTATACCGAAGGAATACATTAGGACCGGTATGACCCACCCATTGAAGGCACGCACTTTATTACCGCCTGATAAAAGACTTTTCAGTACTTTTTTCAGACGGCCAAAGAATCGCTCCTTCAATGTTTGTTTCAGACCAGATTGGTTAATTCCTAATGCCTGTGATATACCCAGATACTTATAGGTCTCAGTAGTGGAGAGAGATCTGAGTATTATGGAATCCGAGAGCTCAACACCTTCAGACTCCACAATCCCACCCATCTTTACATGCATGACTGCACATTTGTCAACGCCAAATTCCATTCTAATAGAACTAGTGAAGGATTTTGTTAACTTCAATAGTTCTATCAGTTCCAATTTGGTGGTGGCAAATAGCTTAAGGTCGTCCATGTAAAGCAGGTGGGATATAACTCGACCTTCTCTCCGCAACTGAAAGCCTAGCCCTGAACTCTCTAGTATAGTAATAAGAGGGTTCAGTGCCAGACAAAACCATAAAGGACTGAGACTGTCGCCCTGGAATATGCCCCGTTCAATAGGCAAGCCATTTGTTACAATCTGACGACATCCTGGATAGCAAAGGTCTGTTCTCCATTGCCTCATACATAACCGCAGGAAAGTACAAAGAGTTGCATCCACTTTGTACAGCTCCAGCACCCTCAGAAGCCAGGTATGGGGCACAGAGTCAAAAGCCTTTTTATAATCAATCCAACATGTCGCCAGACTGCGACGATTACGGCGTACCTGTTGGTTAATGGTCATATCAATAATAAGGAGCTCTTTGGTGCCTCGGGTCCCACCTCTACATCCATTTTGAGACAAAGACAAGACTGAATTTTTATCTAAATGTGAAGTAATTTTGATTCTCAAAATGGATGTTAGAAGTTTATAGACTGTTTGTAAACACTTGATTGGTCTATAATTTTTGGGATCCAAGGCATCGCCAGATTTATAGAGAAGGTGGGTTATTCCAGTCGTTATAAAATCGGGCAGAGAGCCCGACTCTACAGACGACTGGAATTGAGTTGCTAAGCGAGCATGTGAACTACGGAACCACTTTAGCCAAAAATTATGCAGTCCGTCCGGTCCCGCTGATTTCCAGTTGGGCAATGAACGGACTGCATTTGCTACATCGTCTTCTATTATCTTAATTGGGTTCATTGTTTGAATAGATTCACATGCCCGCTCAACCTCTCTCATCCATTCGCCTTCAATATGACTAACGGACCTCGACCAAATACCACGCCAAAATGCATTTGTGGCATCAGCATTTGGTCGCGGTCCATCATCCACATCGGATTCGGGTTTCTCCCATTTTCGATAAACCCACCTTTCATCCTTTTGGAACATGCGATTCTGGGTATATCGGTCTACGCGTTTTTTATAACGTCGAATCCGGTTGGCCCATGCATAAACTTTCTGTTTTAGAAAGTCAATGCGCTCTGTGACACATGACATACTCATAATTTCTTGAGGCGTGATGTTAGTGCCCGAGAACGCCTGTCTCACAAAGCGCATGACCCTCGGTCGAGTATTTCCCGATTTAAAACAGATTAGCTTCCCGATGAGTGCCCTAGCCCGAGCGATACGACGCTCAATTCTATACTGCCAAGCTGGCACAGCAGGTTTAGGAGGAGAAGCAAGTTTCTTTTCAAAAAAATTCACTCCAGCTACTCTACATGCTGCAACGGCTGCACAGTATAGAATCGAGTGCGTATCACTAAGGTATTCACTATTATCCAAATATTCAGATAATAGCGAATCTAGAGCACACACCAGGGCCATATTTCGTTTATGCATAGGCAAACGCGGTAGGCTAGGTCTACAGCCTGGACTCATAGATCGATATTCCAGCATCGCATCTTCCAAAGCACTCCTTAATTTATCATTGCACTGGTTACTTACGGCAATTGCCTCCACAGCTACAACTTCATCATTATGCGGTGTGTTTGTTACCTCAAAACTTGCAACCTGAGATGAAGTTCGACAGGCGAGGCTATTTCGTATTTCAGACCGTAGCCGCTCAAGTACAACACTATCCAACATGTTACAACGTTGAATAGCCCGTACCTGATCCGATAATCGTTGTGCCGAGACGTTAACAGCTGGTTCAAGATCCTGAAACACAGTTAATAGCCGACTACGGTACGCAGTAAGGTTGATTCCCCCCTCTGTAGCCACAAAATATGCCCGCATGACGTTTTCGTTTATAGAATTAGTCCATCTCATGCGGCGCACATCACCACCGGTAGCGGGAGCCCTATTCGAAGCCTGTGGGCCTCGGGACGCCAAGCAAGTCGGTGGCCGGCCTCTCCTACGCCGCCGCGCTGGTGTTGGTGACGACGGCGGAGAGAAGAACTCGTCGCTGGAACTAGAGCTCGACGCCTCAGCAGCAGTCGGTGTAGCTAATGTGCTCACCGTGGGCTGCGAGGCGGAGCTGTGCGACGAGTCCGGAGGTGTTACTGGTGCTTTGAGTTTGTTCCTGGATCTTGTAATCATTTTGTCGTTGCATTATATTTATTTTCGTTTGCCTTATAAAACATGACATTAAACGTCATATCTATCCATCATCATTAAAATATTATGGTATATTTATACTTAGGTTTTATTCCGTTAATTTGATGAATCATAATAATTTTTTATTATTATTATTATTATTTTATGAAAGCATAAAAACTAAGGCCGCCATCTTTGTACTTCTACCATGTTGGAGAATGATTTCATTTTGAGTAATGTCACGTTATTTTTTAAGTTATTTTTAGCATAATTTTTGCATTTGATACCTGTGGTAGTAATGCATTAAATATAATTGGACACCTATATTCCACCACGTTGAATTAAGAATATATAAATTATTTAAACTGCCTCTGTCGCGCGGTGGGAGTGTATCCGACGGCTACGCAAGAGATCCCGGGTTCGATTCCCGAGTCGGAACAAATATTTGTGTGATCCACAAATGTGTGTTTCGGAGTTTGGGTGTTTCCTATGTATAATATGTATGTATTTGATTGATTGATTTATCTCTTTATTGTACACCAGAAATGTAACAGTATTGGATTACAATTAAAAAACTTATCGGTAATACAATTGGCGGCCTTATCGCACAAGGCAATCTCTTACAGGCAACCTTTGGATGGAAACCAAGATGAAAAAATGATTTGGGGCAGTATGGTGTAACTTCAACGTAACACTAGGTACTAAAGAATTACGCGCTACTTACTACATGTATACATACACATAAAGTATATATATATATACATATATACATATAAGAAGAAGCGCTCGTGGCCCCGCGGTCTCAGTGTTCGGTAAACGATCACTGAGGTACGCAACTTTCACTATGGCTGGTCGTCGGATGGGTGACCACTTTGTGGCATTTACATTTGCGAGCGTTTCCGTGCTTCGGAAGGCACGTTAAGCCGTTGGTCCCGGTTGCCAGTAAAATGGCAGTCGTTAAGCCTGGTTGAAAGCCTTATAGGCGGCTTAAAAAATTTCAACAGCAGGTTGCCACAACCTGCGTCTGTCTATTTCAACACGGCAATGGGCTCACCACCTATTACGTGGGACAGGAATCCACACGGTGAAAAGTGGGCATATAATATGCCTCTGCCACCCCTTCGGGGATAAGGCGTGATGGATATTTATTTATTTATTTTATTATTATATTAATAAGGCATTGCAGTTTAGGCAGAGTCAGCAACACGCAGATAATAATTATTAACAACCACTTTAAAGGTGTTCAAAGTTTGTGTACGTCTGATTGACACTGGCAGTGCATTCCATAAACGAACCGCCTGAACAGTGAACGATTTGTCCATGAAATCAGTGGAATGTCCAGGCATTTTCAATCTCAAATTCTCCGATGATCGCAGAGATCTAGAATGGGTGTCACTTAAACATTCAAAGCGCTGTTTTAGATAGGAAGGAGTGAAAGGATTAAAGAGAATATAATATAAAGCAAGGATAGGATATGTGTATTCCGGCGAAGGCGAATAGGTAACCACTTGAGCTTTTTGCGATATTCAGAGATGTGATCATATTTGCGCAAACTAAATATGAATCTAATAAAATAATTCTGGAGTCTCTCAAGTTTATTTAGTTGCTCTTCGGTGAGATTTAGATAGCTGGTATCGGCATAATCAAGAATAGGAAAAAGAAGTGATTGAACAAGGGCAGTTTTAGTTTCAATAGATAAAATTTTTTTTAATCGGCGCATGGATCCCGAGGCTGCATATATTTTGCGGCTCAGCTCCTGCAGCTGAGGACCCCAGGATAAACATGAGTCTATGTGAATCCCTAAATTTTTTACCGAACTGCTATACAAAATGTCAGTCCCACCACAGGTCACTGCTGCGAGCTGTGTCCAGTCGATTTTAGAGATCGACCTGGGGCTGCCAACAACAAAAGGCGGTATTTAGAAATATATAAGTATGTTTATCAGTTATCTAGATCCCATAACACAAGCTAATATTAGCTTACTTTGGGCTAGATGGCGCTGTGTGAAAAGTGTCCCACAATATTTATTTGTTTAAACACAACACTATCTAGTTCAAACTAAGCTTTAAGCTCTGGACGGACCCCCTTTGCACAAAGACAATCTCGCTGCTACGACGACCGCAGCGGTCGATTGCGCAGAGGGCGGTGCGGGCGTACTGCACTACAGATCTCGAGGCTGGAGTCCTGAAGAAGGTGTACGAAGAGAGCGCCCTGGTGTGACGAAATGGTGGACGGCCCCTTCCGGACGAGATCGACCGCTGGAGACAATTGGCTCACGACGATCTCTTCCGGAAGTGGGCAGAAAGGTTGGTGGGCCCCTTGGTAAGCCCCTAGCTCGTGGGGGCTGTGCAGCCCGTCTTGCGTGCTTCGGTGGAGAGGGCACACGGAGCGCCGACCTTTCACCTCAGTCAGCTCCTCACAGGGAATTGCGTATTCGCTAAGTACCTGTGAGAGGTGGCGGTGGTAGAGCCGGACCCCGTGTGTCGTAACTGCGCAGGTGGCATCGTGGACACGGCGGAGCACACACTTGCCGTGTGCCCGGCGTTGGACTTGCCGCGTTTCGCCCTCAAGGGCATAATTGGTATAGATTTGTCACTGCCGGCCGTTGGCAGCCAACAGTGCCGGGCCACGGTCGCCTCGTTGGCTAGCGAGGTGATGGCGGCCAAACGAGAGGCTTTGCAGGTGCAGGTACGGGACAGACGCTCCCGCCCTGCCGTCGTGTTCGGGGGCGACGACGTGCAGAATACATTCGCACCCCGAATAGTGTGGCCGTGGGCGGAAGGTCGGGGGACCCTCCCAACTGCTCACTTAGCGAAGGGCACCCTTTCTGTGTTCCAGGGGGTGCCCACTTAGCACACGCCCGTACCGGCCGCTCTCACCTCCTCTGCTTACAGAGGGGCGCTCGAGAGCCGTGGAGGTGCGGGCTAGATTCCTTAGGGAGCTCCGGGGTGGTCGCTTTTTCGGCCACCTCGAGACGGACTTCTCCACTCTGTGGTGCCCCTTGCCGGCCCGCAGTGATTTAACCTCAGGCCTACCCTGCGAGTCGGTTTTAGGTGAGGCGGTACACCGCGGGGTTTAGTAGGTAGGACGGCCCCTCTCTTTCGGGCCGGGTGCCCCACACACCGTGCCTGCTGCCCCCGCAGTAGGGATGACGGTGCGTAAAGGCATTCCCCGCGTTACCAAAAATAAACACACTTTTATATTTCTAAATATCTTTATTATACAAATCAAACACCCAAACTCGGGAACAAACATTTATGGATCACACAAATATTTAGTATATTCCGACCCGGATATCAAACCCGGGACCTCAGCTTGGCAGTCGCCTATACTAGTACTTACGCCACCGAGGCAAAATCATGTCAAACAGTTAACAGAATCAGTCATCATCATCACTACATATTATAAAACAAAGTCGTTTTTAAAAACGCTTTCACGTTTCTCACGTTAACGTTTTTCACGTTTTCACGCTTTCACGTTTTAAAGATCTAACCATACATAGGTATGCTTAGATCTTTAAAACTACGCAACGAAGTTCGATGCAGTTTTTTGTAAATAAATAATAATTAATAAAATATATTTATTTGGAACAGACAGATTTACATTTAACATAGTTTGATAGTGACTGCAGTAGTGAAACACTGCGGCACAGTCACTAACGCCCTCCTCTCGTGCATAGGTTCCTTATAAATAGACAATCTTAAAACTAAAGATGCCTTAAAAATAAACTATTATTATTACAACTAGTAATGAATTAAGTAAAATTAGGTACATAAAATTTGGAAAAGTTGTGGAGTGTACACTAGTGTGTTTGTGTGTGTGTGTGCGTGTGTATGTGTGTGTTTGTTTGTAGTCCATCAGTCGGTTACGGTTGGTCTGATAAGTGGGGGTTTATGTTAATTTTAATATTACTATAAATGTTTTATGAGTGAAGCTTAGAGCGTATAACCCATTTTAAATGATGGAACTGATTAAGTTTTCGATTTCCTCGTAAGATTGTTCGTATAGCCAGTCATTTACTCGTGTTTTACATGACAACACAGTGTGAGGGTAAATATTTAAAATTCTGTTTATTTTATTTTACAGCGAGGGGGCTAAAAAGTGATAATGTCGTTTGGCAAGTTGAGTTCTACACAATTCTATTACACAGATCCTATCAGATCTACGTTTGTATGGGATTTTTGAAGTGAAAACTTCTTTAGCGGCGTTGAGCACTTTCTGTAATGGGTATAAAATCTTAAACTCGCGTCAGGGTCACGTGTCCGTCAGGGTCACGTGTCCGTCAGGGTCACGTGTCCTGATCGAAAAAGCGTAAGATTTTTTATCATCATCATCTTTACGTCGATCCCGGTCAATTTTTGAAGGAAAAACTTCTTTTAGCGCGGTACGCATATTTTTAGATAAGATAAAATCTCTGGACTCGCGACCATAATCATCATCATCATCTAACGTTGATTCCGGTCATCTACAGGTCTTATTAAATAATGCTGTGTAATCAATTAGGACTCTTTCAGTGTAGAATTATTTTTTATCATCATCATCTTTACGTCGATCCCGGTCAATTTTTGAAGGAAAAACTTCTTTTAGCGCGGTACGCATATTTTTAGATGAGATAAAATCTCTGGACTCGCGACCATAATCATCATCATCATCTAACGTTGATTCCGGTCATCTACAGGTCTTATTAAATAATGCTGTGTAATCAATTAGGACTCTTTCAGTGTAGAATTATTTTTTATCATCATCATCTTTACGTCGATCCCGGTCAATTTTTGAAGGAAAAACTTCTTTTAGCGCGGTACGCATATTTTTAGATGAGATAAAATCTCTGGACTCGCTACCATAATCATCATCATCATCTAACGTTGATTCCGGTCATCTACAGGTCTTATTAAATAATGCTGTGTAATCAATTAGGACTCTTTCAGTGTAGATTTATTTTTCATCATCATCATCTTTACGTCGATCCCGGTCAATTTTTGAAGGAAAAACTTCTTTTAGCGCGGTACGCAATTTTTTAGATGAGATAAATTTGGACTCGCTACTCCCCGTTACGATACGCAGCTATAGTGTGTGCATATATGCATGTACCAACGCGACTAGATAAATAAATTATTAATAAATTGAGTTTTCACTTCTGTCGGCACTCCCGGAGTGGTTAGGTTTTTTTTTTTGTTTTCGCGCGGAATGCATTTACGCACCGTCATCCCTGCTACGGGGGCAGCAGGGACGGTGTGTGGGGCTCCCGGCCCGTGAGAGAGGGCCGTACTACCCACTAAACCCCGCGGTGTTCCGCCTCACCTTAAAACCGACTCGCAGGGTAGGCCTGAGGTTAAATCACTGCGAGCCGGCAAGGGGCACCCCAAAACGGAGGGGTCCGACTCGGGGCGGTCGATAAGCGACCACTCCGGAGCTCCCTAAGGAGCTGAGGAACTAGCCCGCACCTCCACCGTTCTCGAGCGCTCCTCTGTAAGCAGAGGAGGTGAGAGCGGCCGGTACGGGCGTGCGCAAAAATTGGGCACCCCTTGGAACACAGAAAGTGTGCCCGTCGCCAAGTGGCCAGTTGAGCGGGTTCCCCCGACCTTCCGCCCACGGCCAGACACTAATCGGGGGCGCGCATGTATTGAGCACGACGACGCCCCCGAACCGGACGGCGGGGACGGAAGCGTCTGTCCCGTACGCTCCCGCACCCGCAACTCCTCACGTTTCGCCGCCATCACCTCGCTAGCAAACGAGGCGTCGGCGGCCCAACACTGTTGGCTGCCGACCATGGCTTGCACCACAGCCGGCAGCGACAAATTTTCACCGACAAGGCCCGTAAGGGCGATACGCGGCCCGTCCCACGCCGTGCACACGGCGAGTGTGTGCTCCGCCGTGTCCACGACGCCACTCGGGCAGTGACGACACACGGGGTCCGGCTCCACCCCAGCCACCTCCCACAGGTACTTGGCGAATACGCCATGCCCTGTGAGGAGCTGACTGAGGTGGAACGTAGGCGCACCGTGTGCCCTCTCTACCCAAGCACGTAGGACGGGCCGGACGGGCTGTCCGGCCCCACAAGCCGGGGGCTAACTGAGGGGCCTACCAACCTCTCGGCCCACTTCCGAAAGAGATCGTCGCGAGCCGACTGTCTCCAGCGGTCGATCTCGTCCGGAAGGGGCCGTCCACCGTTACTTCATACCAGGGCGCTTTCTTTATACACCTTCTTGAGGACTCCAGCCTCGAGATCCCAAGGGAGGCTTCCTGCAATTAGGCACGCCGCCTCGTAGGAGACGGTGCAGTACGCTCGTGCCGCCCTCTGCGCAATCGACCGCTGCGGACGCCGCAGCAGCGGGATTGTCTTAGCGCAGAGGGCGTGCGCCCAGATGGGCGCTCCATACAACGCTTTTAACGCAAGCTGAAATACAGTATCCTGCCACTGACTGTACCAGGGCATGATAACCATCTTAAGTGAAGTAACATCCAAAACCAAGCGCAACTGTCTATATAGATACATATATAGAGAGATTCTTATAGAAGGTTTTTATGTATATTTTGTTAAGTTTTTGTATACATTAAAGTGTCGGAAAAAATTAGTCGCCTGGGAGCTTTTAACGAGAAACAAAGTCGTTTTTGGCTATCTGTCCCTATATATACTTAGATCTTTAAAACTACGCAACGAATATCGATGCAGTTTTTTTTAAATAGAAAGAGTGATTCATAGAAAAGGTATTTATGTATATTTTGTTAAGTTTTTGAATACATTAACTTAATTATTACGATATATGTTGGCGGTGTCGGGCGCGGGCGTAGTACTTGAGAGCGGAGAAGCAATCAAGTAATTTGGAAAAGGTTCATACATTATCGTGAAATTAATAAACGACGGTATTAAATGGGTGCCAAGGGGTTCGAAGTATGTCACGGGCGAAGCCAGGCGGACAACTAGTCCAAATAATAAATATAAAAAACTTTTAGCTCAAAAGATTAAAGATATCTGGATATTCAAAATGGGGTTGCAAGATTCCACCACAAACATACATACATTCTTAGATATAACGCACATAATAATGAAAAATACTACTCATAATATCGACTAATATGCACAACCAAAGTGCTTATTATCTAAGGAAATGTATCTAACCGCAGTCGGCATTTGTATTGATTATACTAGAACGAACTAGAACAACAACCTTCTAAGCTTATACGAACACGCGTGTTCAGAATCGTTTGTGTTGCAGTTGGCGACTAAAGAACAGAGGTAACTTGCGTTAACCCTGTGAAAATATAAAACGACGAGCTGACCCCTAATGCTTCGCCCGTAACGTACTTCGAAACAGTGGCACTCATTTAATCCCGTTGTTTATTAACTTTACATAACATACTTTCACGCCTTTATCCCCGAAGGGGTAGGCAGAGGCGTACTATACGCCCACGTTTCACCGTGTGCTTTGCGTTTTGACCCACGTAACAGGTGGTGAGCCCATTGCCGTGTTGAAATGGACAGGTGCAGGTTGTGGCGACCTGCTGTTGAAAATTTTCAAGTTGAATGCATTATGGGCATTCAACTGGTTTAACGACTGCCATGTTACTGGCAACCGGGACCAACGGCTTAACGTGCCTTCCGAAGCACGGAAACGCTCGCAAGTATATTATAAATGCCACAAAGTGGTGACCCATCCGAGGACCAGCCAGAGTAAATGTTGCTTAACGCAGTGATCGTTTACAAAACGCTACGTCCGCGGGGCCACGAGCGCTTCTCACTTATTAACTTAACAATGTATGAAAATCACATTATATGAAACTTTTTCTAATTTGTTTTCATTTATGGTTACTGCTACCTTCTCCTGGATAGCAGCATGATGATATATAGCCTACAGCCTTCATAGACACTCGTAAATGGTCTATAAAACAAAAGAAACTAACTTTTTAATTCGAACCATTTGTTTCTGAGGTTAGCGCGTTCAACCAAAGAAACTTTTCAGTTTTATATATTAGTATACATTCCGTGCCATAATCGTAGTGTAATTGTTAGGTTAGGTTAGGTTATATTTATAGACTTCTCAGAAAAACTGATTTCGTCACTACACTATTCAGGTCATGTTTTTATGATTCAAGTGATTTGCTTTACTGCTAAGTTTACAATTTATGAAACAAAAAAATACATCAACATCCATCTCATTACCACACTGCTTGTATAGTAAAGCGCAATTTTGTTTATGAGATACTCGTAGTTCGGCGCGGTCGGTGCAGTGTAATAACGAGGGCCGACTGTCACTATGTCGCGCTAGAGCGCTGAACTTCCGTGAAATCTGATTTCATCGTAACTGAGACAAATTTTGTTCACATTATTTTTTACCGAGTGCACGGTGAATTATTCCAGCGGCAAGAAGAGCGTCTTGTCGTGTGATTTCGGCGTAACTCGTATCGTTCATTATCGGCGGGCTCGGCGCATTCATCCGTGTTGCTATTATAATCGAATTTTACTTGACGATTCGTGATTCACGATCGAAATCCCACTGTGCTGTGTTGTTTATTCGAAATAAGATGTTGTTCATTCTTAATAAAGAATAACGGCAAGCGCCTACATACTATCAATGTTTAGATACTCGTATATTATGTCCGTCCGTACTGGCAAAAAAATGCAAAATTAGCATACATCGACATAGGGTCCCACGACTTCTATTAATTTATATAAATCGTATTGAAATAGGATCGAGAATAGAAAGCTCTATATTTGTTCGCAACAATTTATGTTACAATTGTTACGTGATCATGATGTTTGCAATTGTGCCAAATTATTGGCAACTCCACCATCCCAAATGTAATAAATACATCTTAAACTATAATAATAATTTGACCTTAGAATCTTTCTCAACCACCAAGTACAGTCAAAAATATGTTCCTATATACCTTTATACCTATATACCTTTATACTTATATGCCTTTATACCTATATACCTTTTTTACCTATATACGTTTATTTTTTTAATTACGAAGTAGGGGCTTATAGCACCAGAATTAAACGTAAAAGGGGAGGTTCTATGATTCTGACTTTCCAGAATAGAAAGCTGGAAGAGCTCGTAGTGTGTAAACAGCTATATAAAATTGACTACTTTGAAGTATGTGGGGTGCGTGATCTCGAGACTAATTTGAGTATTATATGTTGCTATAGAACTCCAAATAGAAACAATTTTGAGAACTTCATTGACTGTTTGGAAAAACTGTTACAGCATTTCCTTAACAAATTGTGTATTATTTGTGGTGGTGTGGTGACTTTAATGTTAATGTACTTAAAAATTTCCGGGATAATGCCAAGCTCTTCTGGAAAGAGGTAGGCAAGACCCGGAGTTGTTCGGCAACCTGCAGTATGAATAAAGTGCTTAGTGTTAACAATGACGTCCTAACAGACCAAACTGACGTCCTGCAGAGATGGAGTGAATATTATGGAAAGATGTATGCAAGAAAAAACAGAGATGTCACATCGGGAAGTGGAGCTAACTTCGATGCTCCGGATCCCGATGTCATTGAAGTCATTAGTATGAAAGAAATAGAACAAGCGATAAGAAGTATGAAATGTGGTAAGGCTGCGGGAAAAGACAGAGTTACTGCTGAGATGATCAAGTACGGTGGGTCGCGTGTCTGGGACACACTATGTCTGTTATGCAACTTGTGCTGGCGGACGGGTGAGGTCCCGGATGACTGGCGAGTAGCAGTTGTAGTACCTATTTATAAAGGGAAAGGCTCGCGCCTAAACTGCTCTAGCTACAGGGCGATCAGCTTGGTCAGCTTAGCTAGTAAGGTGTATGCAAAGGTTATAACGGCACGAATACAAGAAAAGTCTGAAAGGTATTTATGGGAGGCTCAATGCGGATTCCGACGTGGAAGAGGTTTCATGGATCAAGTGTTTTCTCTCCGCATGATCGCGGAAAAGTTTCTGGCTGTTAGCCAGAAGGTTTTCTGCGCTTTTGTGGATCTAGAGAAAGCATTTGATAACGTTATGAGAGAAACGCTGTGGGACTTGCTGCCCGGATATGGTGTAGACGGCTCGCTGCTGCGGGCAATACAGTCGCTTTATAGAGACTGTATAGCTTGCGTGCGAGTAGGGGGGGATGTGTCACCTCTTTTTGATGTCTGTACAGGCGTCAAACAGGGATGTGTCATGTCCGCCTGGCTGTTCATAGTGTATCTGGACAGTTGCCTGCAGAAGTTGAAAGATTTTAATATGGGTGTAAATTTGGGTGACTTTACAGTAAACTGTCTGCTGTACGCTGATGATGCGGTGCTCATGGCCTCATCAGAAGCCGACCTTCAGGCATTAGTCACTAATATGAAAGAGGAGGGTGAAAGTAAGGGTCTTCACTTGAATGCAAGTAAAACTAAGGTTCTAGTATTTGAAAGAGGTGACGTAAGAACTAAATGCGAGATTAGGGTAAACCAGGAACGTCTAGAGCAAATGAATGAAATTGTGTATTTAGGAAGTATGTTTAGCGCGGATGGAAGATGTGATTCGGATGTAGAACGGCGAGTAGCTGCCGGAAACAGGGATAACGGTGCTTTGTCCCAGTTAGTAAAGCGACAAAGCATCGTAAAAGAAGCACGCATGGCGATTCATAACGCAGTGCTAGTGCCAACTTTGCTTTACGGTAGTGAAACCTGGGTATGTCAGCAGATGCATGAAAGTAAATTGAATGCTGTGGAGATGCGATCACTTCGAAAATTGTGCGGCGCTACCTTGGCCGACCGAATACGTAACGAAGTGATACGCAATATGGCAGGTTTGAATGAAAGTGTCAGCGTTAAGCTGGAAAAGGGCGTGCTACGTTGGTTTGGACACGTCCAACGAATGAGTGAGGAACGATTGACGAAGAATATATATTGTTCAAAAGTAGAGGGTAGAAGGAGTCAGGGTAGGCCGAGACTTACATATGAAGACCACGTGAGCAGATTGCTCAAAAACGGAAAGGTCAAAAGCACTCGGATACCCAGACGTGCGTGTATGAAGCGATTGATGAATCTCGAAGAAGCGAAAGAAGTATGTATGGATCGCGAAACCTGGCGATCTGTCCTCTCTGACTACCCCGTCAGGGATACAGTTTGAAGATAGTTAGTTACTTAAAAATGACTCTCAGAAAACCACTTTTTTGACTCTATTAGCGTGTTATAATTTTACATTTCTTATAATTTCTGTTACTTTTAGAAGAAATAAAAAAGAATCTAGCATAGATAACTTTTTGACAAACTTACCTGACGATATTGTTGAGAGTACAAATATTGACAACAATGGGCTATCAGATGGTCACTCGGACATTTACTGTTCTTTACGCCTGGGCACTGTTACAATAGTTAAACAATCAAACTATTTGTATGTACATAGAAGGTAATATAATAAACGAAATAAAAATGAATTTAGGAAAAAGGTAATGGAGACTGACTGGAATACGGGTATAAATACATTTATTTAGAAAAAAAAAATACATGACTCTTCATTTCCAAAACGTAAATTAAAATTACTAGTAAATAAAACAGGAACGTATAATTGGATTACAAAGGGAATTAGAGTCTCCAGTAAGGTAAAACGCTTTCTTAACACCATAGATAGGAGCCAGTGTGATCAATCAAATTCTGGAATATAGAAATAGATATATTGGGACATATAGGAAAATACTTAGTAACGCAAAACGGAACGCTGTCAGAAAACAAATAAAAATGGCATCAGATTCCAGTAAACAAATATGGAAATTTGTCAATCAAAGAAGAAGCGTAAACAACATTGTAGGCAATAAACAATTTAATTTCAAGTTGGAAAATAAAGGAACAAACAAGGTTTTTGAGGTAGCTAGCGAGTTTTTAAAAATATTTAACAGTAGTGTTCAGCTAAGCACGTGTAGTCAAAGATTAGCAATAAAATATGCAGCTGAAAGTATCAACAGAGTTGAACGTAATATGACTTTTGACCCTGTTTTACCAGTGGAAATTTTTAAGATGGTTAGGTGTATGACAAATAAATCTTCTACGGGTTATGATGACATTCCCTTGGCTGTCATTAAGGACAACCTGGATGTTATGGCATCTCCATTAGCGATATTTTATAATAATTGCATTGACAATGGCCTTTTCCCTGAGCAATTTAAAATCGCAAAAGTCATACCCATTTTTAAAAAAGATTCAAAAACGGACCCCTTGAACTATAGACACATTTCTCTTTAGCCAGTAATTTCAAAATTATTTGAAAAAATTATGAAGGATCGTCTCATGAAGCACTTAATAACTAATAACATTTTAAATGTGCATCAATTTGGGTACCAGAAATCTATCGGTACCAGTGATGCTATAGGAGTTTTGGTTGATGAGATTGTTTGTAACTTAAATACAAGGCGTAAAGTGGCGGGTATTTTTCTGGACCTGAGCTCGACTTTTGATACAGTAGATCATGACATACTTTTGGGAAAGCTGGAGCATTATGGTATACGGGGTAATATTTTTAGCCTGTTTCGTTCCTACTTACATAATAGGCAACAGTATATTGAGATCAGATCTGTTGTAGATGGCAAAGAAGATTTTCATAAATCTAATTTGGCGACTGTATCACGGGGTGTTCCGCAAGGCTCTGTCCTAGGCCCTATATTTTTTATTTTATTTATTAACGACTTAGTTGGGTATATTAGTAGACGTGTAACAGATACTAAACTTGTTCTTTACGCTGATGATACGAACGCTATAATATCTGCCGATGACATGACTAACTTAGAATTACAGGTCAACTCTCTACTTAAGTATTTAGAAAATTGGTTTATCACTAATAATTTAATTGTAAATGTAAATAAAACGAAGTGTCTGTTATTCAGGACAACGACAAGAAATGATGCTACTCTCGTAGGTGTTCACGTTGATGCTTTATTAAACTGGAAATCAGAGACAGCATCTATAGTCAGTGCCATTAGTTCAGCATGCTATGCAATTAGTAGCCTGAGAGAAGATCTCACTTTGGCAGAGCTTAGGTGCGTATACTTCGCATTAGTTGAATCGAAATTTAGGTATAGCATTGAATTCTGGGGCAACCGTTACAAATATAACATTGAATCTACTTTTGTTATACAAAAAAGGGCAATTAGGTCAATGCTACGATTAAAGCAGACGGAATCATGCCGAGAACACTTTAAAAACTTGAAATTATTGACAGTGCCTTGCCTTTATATTTTGGTGTTGCTAACCCGGCTCGTTAAGAATTTACCGAAATTTGAGACAATTGAAGATAGGAAAGTAAGAGAAAGCACGCGCAGAAAAGACTTGCCTGTTACTTTACAAAGTAAGCTGAATGTAGTTCGACATAGCCCGAGAGTTCAGTCAGTTCATTTATACAATAAGTTACCAATTAATTTTAAAACGATTCGAAGTGCAAATCTGTTTAAAAACAAATTAAAACTGTATTTATTGGAAAAGAACTATTACAGTGTCGATGAGTTCGTCAATGATAAAATACTTTGATAGGAGGTAACTATAATAGCAATACGTACCTAATTCGATTTGGTGAATACTGATTATATTTATAAACTAAAAATATGACATTAAATTGTGATGGTGGTAATATTTATTTATTCTTAATTGTGATTGAATTTTGAATATTGACAGTTTGATTACTAACTATCAATTATTGTTTGTATATTATTAAAATTTATTGGTTAGCATTATATCACTTGAAATTAATAAAAAAATTAAGTAGCAATTAAGGTAATATAAATATGTTATTCGATGATATTAAATGGATCTACAAAATGTTTCAACAGTAGTAATTGTTATGAAATAAATGACTTATGACTTATACCTTTATACCTTGTAACGTTACTTTTTTCCGGGAGCGGAAAAAGGTAAAGTCTAGGAGAAAAACTATCACCAGGACTGGAGGAGTACCGCCTTAAAAGGAAAAGTAGAAGAAAAAAAAAGGAAAAGGTAAAGTTAATTTAATAAATGTTAAAAATATAAATATAAGGCCAGGGAAACCGGAGGTAAATGAAGGTCTTGAAGGTTTCTTTAAAAGAGCTTTAAAAGAGTCAGGCCTCCACGTCGCCGACCTCGGAGAAGCAGGTCGCGGTAAATCAAAGCAGGCCGAGGGCTGAAAGTAACCAGCCGTCAGCGTCACAAGCCACTGCAGGCAATCACTTTATTATTTCAGAAGGCACAACCCTCTCACTCAGCACTATTCATGAGCACCTCCTGATAAGGCGAGCACCAAAAGTCGAATGATTTGACGGCCCCGGCTCCCTTCTTTTACAGAGCATTTCAAAATTTAAACAATATTATTTTTAGAATATAAATTTATAACAAGGTCTAATATCTATACAACCTAACCTACTGGCAGCTCTAGCAATAAATTAAAAATAAAACCTAGGCTTGTCATTAACTGACATTACAAATTACAAAAGGTAAACATACATTAAGAGAGCATAAAGACTTTCGAAATATAGGTATAAAGGCCTAGGAATGCTACAGATAATGGCCATGCAAATAATTTGAGAGAATGAATAATAAAAGATGTAACGTAAGTAAACATACATTACAACCTTTATACCTATATACCTTTTTGTTTACTAACTAAAACCACACTGTATCCTTCTATCTGTCTATAGCCGAGAGTCCTGGATGAGTCCTCGAAAGGATAACCCCAGTAACCCCGACAGACTTTCTCGGGTGTCGTTTGTTCGGGTGTTATTCCTCCGCTCCCTTTTTTTCTGGCGGACTGAGCGTGAAGACTTTGCATATAGCTCTCACGTCACCGTGACTCACAGCACCATCTTGTGCCAAAAACGAAAATGAGATCAGTACACCCGCCCGTCCTCGGGCCCCGACCATACGATGATGTTTATTTGAACGAACGTTGAAACAACAATGTCGACTTCCCCTTGCAATAATATTATGATAGTGACTCTCTTTATCACGGGTTTGTTATATTTCCGTCCTGTTATATCAAAAATAATATGGGCCCTTAGGTTTGAATTAATCATAAAAAGAACTAACTATCTTTACGCTGTATCCTTGACGGGGTAGTCAGAGAGGAAAGATCGCCAGGCTTCACGATCCATGCATACTTCTTTCGCTTCTTGCAGATTCATCAATCGCTTCATACATGGCACGTCTGGGTACTCGATTACTTTTGACTTTTCCGTTTTTGAGCCATCTGCTCTCGTGGTCTTCATGTGTAAGTCTCGGCCTTCCCTGACTCCTTCTACCCTCTACTTTCGTTCAATATATATTCTTCGCCAATCGTTCCTCACTCATTCTTTGGACGTGTCCAAACCAACGGAACACACCCTTTTCCAGCTTAACGCTGACACTTTCATATCACCATATTGCGTATCACTTCGTTACGTATTCAGTCGGCCAAGGTAACGTCGCACAATTTTTGAAGTGATCGCATCTCCACAGCATTCAATTTACTTTCATGCATCTGCTGACATACCCAGGTTTCACTGCCGTAAAGCAACGTTGGCACTGGCAAATCACACATCTTTCAAATCACACAAACACAAATCTTTGTTTAGTTTCTTCTAATCTTTTACATTCTAAGCACAAAAAAGTAATAGTATATGTATCATATAGAGCTCTATCTCAATTGCCGTCTATCAGGCTCAGATTTTAAACATTAACTGCTATGATCAGAGGCCCGGATATCGGTGCTCCTGTTCATAGCAGTCGGATGTCAGCCGCGATCTAATCTGGTTTCAATTTTAAACATTATCCAAAACGGTTTTAAGCGATGACGCAGTTTTTGTTCTGATGCCTCTCTTCTGTTCATAGCAGTCAGATGTCGGGCGACAGATCGAGGTCGAAACTGGTATCAATTTTAAACGTTAGCAAAGACGACTTTTTTAAACGATGGACATCGATGATGATACGATGTGTATGATGCCATATAAGCTATTATTTGTGATTTTTTTGACATTTGATACCAGTGAGGTAGCAGATAAGCATAAAGCGTACCTGATGGAAAGTAGTCACCATAGCCTATAAATTAAGATAATAAAATATTTAATTTAGTTTCAGAATATTTGGAAACAACAACATTGGGAAGAAACTATACTGTTTTTATTAATCAAACATGACATAGACTACAGTCTACGATCTATAAGCTCGAAAATCAAACAAACAATATAAACATCAAAATATGAGAGTTCTTAGCACCGACATCCAACAAATGTGAACAACGTCATACTTACTCATACGCGAGCGATATCTGACACGATTTTTTAGAAGAAGGATGGCAAAACACCCGAAATTTTGTTCTCATCGCTCGTCCCGACACAAAAGCGGTGCGTGATAAATGTAAATAACTTTATAAAACACGCTCCAGCATTGAAATACATACGACTACGAACGAGGTAGTTGCTTTGAGAAAAAATGGTAAATGACGAAAAAAAATGCTTTTTTAATTTCGAACAGAACAACACATTTACACAGTGATAAAAAAAAGCAAATAAACAAATGAAACAAACAAAACAACCTAATTAAAAACTGTAAAACAGTTGCAAGTTGATTCACGAAGATCCGTGCAACGCATGCAAGTTCCGTTGCACGGATCTTCGTGAATCTTGGCCTCCACTTTAGACCAGTTAGACAACAAGTGTTAGTAGTAGTAAGTCAAAACGAATCCAAGACTCCCTGATCCTGGGGAATCCCTGCCGCACTAGGTGATCTAAACATACTTCTTTTGCTTCCTGCAGATTCATTAATCGTTTCAAACATACACGCTGCTGGGTATCCGAGTACTTTAGACCCTTTTAATTTTGGAGCGATCTGCTTAAGTGATCTTCGTATGTAAGTATCGGTCTTCACCTACTTCTTCTACCTTTTACTTTAAACTTAACTATCGTCACGTTGTATCCCTGACAGGGTAGTAAGAGAGAACAGACCGCCAGGTTTTGCGATCCATGCAAACTTCTTTCGCTTCTTGCAGATTTATTTATTATTAATCGCCATAACTTTTATTTTA
The DNA here is from genome assembly GCA_948477245.1 of Thumatha senex. Taxonomy (NCBI): domain Eukaryota; kingdom Metazoa; phylum Arthropoda; class Insecta; order Lepidoptera; family Erebidae; genus Thumatha; species Thumatha senex. The sequence goes on along the minus strand of OX419731.1, from coordinate 13,820,900 downwards.
GATAAAAGTTAAAGCAATCGCTACCTTTTCAAAGCTGGGAATAATGTATTTTTGTCTAGCCCTTCTGCAAATACCGGCATAAAAGTCGTGTAATATGTAAAATACGTATAAAACGACGTCTACGGAATGATTAATGTATCTTAACCTTCCGATGACTACCATTTGGACAGAAACCCATCAATCAAATGAAACTCGGTGACTTGCGATTTTTAAGTACACGCCCTAATTTTACTTGGGTTTATTTTAATAAATCGTGTACGCTGCTTTTCATACGACACTGCGACACAGGTAACGTAAAAACATCAATTTTGGTAACGGTGCCACGTAGCTGAACTCTACGGCTGAAAGCTCACTTATAACAGGTTGTATAGCCACTACCGTGCGAGGTAAGGCATTAATCGCGTTCCGTACGAAGCATACATCACCTCGACTAGTGAGTGTGACACACCGCACTCTAGTTAGCGTAAATCACTCATTAGAGCCAACCTTAATGACTCATATAGTACAGGGTTTTCTAATGACAATTTAATATCGTACATCGCTTAATTTTGCCAAGTAATCAAAGTTTAAAGCAACGTAGTTCTAAAGGTAAGTTAAGGATAATAGACAGCACCTTTGTGGATTTGAATACATTAAGGGAACGAGTGTTGTTCAGTGATTTATTATAAAGTCTTTATGGCTTTTGATATAGGCAGACGTTCATTTTCATTAACATAAACTTACCTTTTATCAAACTGTTACAGTTTTTTTAGCTCCATTACAAACAATATTAAATTTAATTATTTTTTTTTTGAAACGCTACGAAGTGCATTTTGGTACTTCGGTAGCCTGCTACGGGAGCGGCATGGTGGGTCTGTATGGGACTTCGGGTAGTCATAGAAAGGCCAGGGTAACAACTAAACTACTACGGTGCAGGATAGGCCAGAGAGAGGTTAATTGGCTGCGCCACGGCAAAAGAACGCCTCGAGATAGGGAGCTAGATGTCTGTTACTTTTCATATTGGGTTAGGGTTTTTAATAAGAAAGTAATACACTTAACAAGTTATCTATATACGGAGTAGCAACCCATCCCGGTTTAGGATAGATTCATAAAAAAAATAACCATAAGAAAAAGTTATTTTTGGGTATGCTAAAGTAAATCTGCCTATTTGACACCTTTCGTTATCTAATTAGCTGACCGGATTAATGAAACTTATATTGTCGGGATATAGATGGCAGTCGCTCCAAACAACACCGAAAATCAAAAATCAAGCGAAAACTGCTCATAGCAGCTAAATAAACGTCAACTCCAGGTTTGACAGCAACTGGGATCTATTAGGATGAAGAGAAGAGAAATATTATTGGGATACAGTAAACCTAGAAGGCTAGTGTTATTTTTAAACTTTCGCGGTTTATACTCATATTTTATATACGAGTACTACTCGGAACTTCACGCGAAACAATTTTGCGTTGCAGCGCCCGTGGTCGCGGCTAGACTGCAACGCGCTCGAAACGTCGGTGAATGTAAGTACAAAATTTTTTTGCGTAATGTCCCGAGTAGTATATAAAATACCTAGAAGACTAGGCTATTTTTTGGATGCAGGGAAAACTGAAAGGAAATACTCTGACGTCAAAGACATTTAGCGTACAATAATAAATAAATTTATTTCTTCTGCTGTCTAACAAACAAGTCGGAAAATATTATTCATACATTTTTCCAAGACCGTTTATTTGCTTCTCCTTTGTATCGTTATGCAAAGATATACAACGGTTTGTGATAAATGCCTTACACTTCACTGGATACAGTCGCGAAAGCGCTTAAAAGGTTTTTGAATTTATCGTATTACAACACAAAATCTTACAATAAGTATTATAGTCAATCCACAAAATACTTTGATCACTTATTCACAATACTTAAGTGAGGTTGAAGAAGATTTTTTGAGTCCAAAAATTAGGGTCTACCCTCTAAAGAGTCAGCATAGACAGAGACTTAACATACGAAGATTAGGTGACCTGATTGCACAAAAACGGAAAGGTCAAAAGTACTCGGATATCCAGACGTGCATCTATAAAACGATTTATGAATCTACAGGAAGTGAAAGAAATATGCACGAGTCGCGAAGCCTGGTAATTTGTCCTCTCTGACTACCCCATCAGATATACAGCGTGAAGCTTGATAGATACATAGATAATAAAGTCAATTATAATATTATATATTATAATATTATTAAAGTATGCCACCAATATCTATGTAAGTCAAGCCAATCACACCTGCAATTAGTACATTTACTTTCTTAACTTGTTACAAGCACAAGGGCTTGGGTTCTCTTACAGTACCCTTTTTTTGTTGGAATGTTATAAAACATCTCTCACAATCCTTGATTCGAGAGTTACAGAGTGGAAACCTGGAAACTGTTAAATCCAATCATTTGTGTACGAAGGTGTTTAACAGTATCCATTTTTCTACCTTGGACGGACATCAAATTCACATGACGATGCTTCTATGGGATCCTCAGATATTAATTTTCGCCCACATAGTGAAGTTTTACCGTACCCATTTCCTACAGGATTCCCAGTTTCCGGGATAAAAAGTAGCAGTATCAAAGGTGCCAGCTACCTTCACACCATATTTTATCTAACTTGGTCAAGCTGTTTGAGCATTTAGGAATGATAAACATATACCCTCACTGACATCCTCCTTAATATAATATTAATAACATTTATCTTAGATTTCTGTGTAAAACTTCGATCGCATAACTGTTTTAACGTATCCTACGATATTTTTTCAATGCCAATTATTTATTAGGCATCTTTTACTTTAAATTTTCTTAGGTATTGGTATGGTATCTGTAATTAGATAAGTTCCTCTGGCTTGAAAGGGGCACAGGCTAATCTACTCCGGGAGATCATGGGAGGCTACTCATCTAGACCTTCGAGGACAGCCTCATATTGGAGCCTCAGGCCTATTCTGCGACCCGATTAGGAAGAAGGTGGAATACCGCGAAGATTAGAGGGTAGAACGTCCCCCAAGGGCCGGAGTGCCACACAACGTTCATGCTGCCCCTGAAGCAGGAATGACGGCGCATAAACAAATTTCCCGCGTCAACAAAAAGAATACCTAAATCACCTAATACTTTTCGACTTGTTTTAGGTGTAATACCAGATCTCTGAGGCCCATGCAACCTCAGTTATCAGTACACCTTATGACTAATGGACGAGGTAACAACGCAGACATTCCTACGGGATTGGAAGATCACACGGCAGTCGCTCCAAACATATTGAAAATCATAAGTGAAACAATACCTGCCCCAAACAAATATAAAGCTGACCTTATATAAGCTCTTAAAGAAGTAGATATTTTGACGCACTTTTTCATGTCATATTAAACACAAGATTTTCCAGCAACCCATCTATAAGCTTTATAAGATTTTAACTAGCTAACTCAGTTAGTAACAGTACACCGCACTGCAGCGATCTTTAAATGTATCGCAAACGTACTCTAAGTGAAGTTTAACAAAAGAATTTAACCAATCTTGACAAAGGTTTTAAATTTATTTAGGGCAAACATCATTTTTACTTATATTTATGCTAGCTGCCCTTCGCATCTTCACCTGCATGGTTCTTTTATATCAACAACAGTCTTTTTCTGGTTGCAATTGTATTATAAAACCATTTTTGGATCTACTCGGACATACACACAAATGGCAGCAAGGCAGGCGCTTTTACGGAACTAAGACCGTAATTTGTGCTCCCGACAAAGACAAAAATTTTAATTTACACAATAGCTGCTGGTCACAGACTCTCCGGTCGTCCGGTCCTATACAGTGGACCCCAGACGCCAAATCCAGGGTTTGGTTTGGAAGCAACTGGGAAAATACTTCGATGAAAGAGAAGACCTTTTCTAAAAAATCTTCCTAAATACATTTTCAACGACTTTTATTTATTCCAATTTCTTACTTTGAGCTCTTGCCTTAATTATAAATAAATAATAATAATAAAGTAATACGTTCTGATGTATGCACTTCAAATGTAGAGTGACCATACAATTTGTGTATATACTTACATACTGTTTAACAGTTTATTATTAATTAAATAATTGAGGAATAAAATAATTCAATATAACTTTGCATGTGTTACGCAAAGTTCGACTTAATTTTGATCAGGTAGTAAGACAATTTGGTTCCTGTGTACTAAAGTCATAGTAAAGTAATGTTATGAAACATTTTCTTGTTGTCTAATATGTTTTTGATATGCCTAATATTAATTTTAAGGTACGATAAGGTAGGTTTATAAGAAATCACTTTGAGGATATCGGGGAAAAAAAAATATGGAAATAAATATACTATATTAGGGAGATCCCATTAAATAATATTTATCCTTTATACTGGCGTCTGAGCCTGGTAAAGACGGGGATCTTTACTTCATATAAAGAGAGAGCTTTTCTGTAGAGTTGATAGAGTCACTCTGTATAAGCAATTGCGTTTTTTATCTTTCTTGATCTAAAGGACGCCCGCGGTTCCACCCGCGTTAAAAATAATTACTGCGAAAACGCGTTTTCCCGTGGAAATACAATACATTTTCAGTACAAAACGTGTAAATGTTTATATTAATTAAATCAAGTTGATCCATTCACATTTCTCTCCATTAAAGCGGTCGTAACGCTGCCTTTAAGTCAAGTTGAAGGCGTTAAGGGCAGCTTTTAAAATTACAACATTAACCTCAAAAAAGTATTTTGCATATACCATTTTAACGGCGCTTACAAAATGTCATACACTAGAACTAAATATATATTTAATATTTTAAAGTGACCACCCGGTTCGGAGCGCGACCCACCCGAGAAGAACTGGCAAGAAACTTAAGAAGGTTTTTTTAGCCCCTATTAACAATTTAATATTATTTCACGATGCCAGCAGATCATTTCCAGGCGTCCCTGTCTTGCAAATAGTCTTTAACAGCGTAATAACCTTTTTCATAAAGCATTTTTAAATTAACTTTTTGCAGTTGAAATTATTTTTTTTATACCACTCTGGTGGCAGACAAGCGTACGGCCCACTTGATGGAAAGTGGTCACCGTAGCCTATGGACGTTTGCAACACCAGAGGTGCAACATTCGCGCTGCCGACCCTTTATACACCTTCCAAGACCCCTTTTGAAGAACCATAAGAACTGATCATATGGATCAAAATGTTTTGCTAAAAGGAAGATGGAAAGAAGAGTGTCTGCAGCTGAGAATATAAAGGTGTATGTGTGGTGTGACTAGAATGGATAAAATACGAAATGAGCATATACACTAAATACAATGGGAGATTGTGAGTGATATCAGTGGCTAAAAAATGTCAGTGAACCATCAGTTTTCGTTTGAGTATGCGATGAGAAGGAAAATAGTAAATGTAACTAAAATAACAATGAATTGAACGTTGAAGGATGAAGAGGCAGAGGAAGGCCAAAGAAAAGATGGTTGGATGAATTATATTAGAAATGATGTGAATACGAAATGAGTAAATGATCAGATGACAAATAAAGGGAGTGAATAAAACAATACATATTGCGCTGACTCTAAATAAATTGGGTCAAGGGCGGAGGAGAAAGTAGCGGTCCCCGGGCGTCGCAAGACGCAACTGGGACAGACGCTCGGATGATGATGGAAGGACGGAGGAGGGAGTCAATTAAATCGATTTATCACAGTCTACTGCGGGAGACGTAGCCTCTCCAATTTTCGACATTTGACTCGGTTGTTTCACCTCAATGTACCACACCGGTCAGACGGGTTGATATAGGATATTTTTCGAGTTTGACCTTGAGCTTGAGGGAGGCATGACCTTGTCCGTTAGTCAGCAAATGCACCACTTGTTGTAGGTGATGCTGGTTTTTGTAGTCTAATAATATTATTTTATTATTACTAGCGGTTCCGCATGCGGTAATAAAACCTGTGAAACTTAAAAGCATTTTATTGCATAAAAAGAGTATTAGATAGCTTTACGCCGCAGATGCTGTGGTATTCAAAAGCAACGTTTAGGCACAATTAACTCTAATAACAGGAATGGTTGCGCAGTAACTGCTCATTTTCAAAATTTCTGTACGTCACTGACAAGAACTTTATACGAAATTAACTTTTACTTACCATTAGGGTTATATTTGGCTACTTCGTGTTATTTGACTGTTCAACTCGCAATAGAGAACTGAAAACTTTGTACAACACAAAGAAAAACTAAATAACTGCAATTATCATGTTCATTTAATCAGTAATATGCAACCGCCTTTTACAGGCAGGACATCATTAAGAAAACCCCCTACGCCAAAAAAATACTTAAAGTTTAAGGAACAATCCAATCCTGGTTTTCTGGAGACCATCCTCATTGCAGCACCAGGCCACGTCAGTCGTCGGTTTACTCTTAAAAACTAAACTACGAGTATTATTTCGATTTAGCATTAGCATATACTTCTAATTTTAAAAACCAGCGCTTTTCAAACTGTAATTACATTTTTATAAGGTACAATGCGCATAATGCGCCTTTTAGTTACCTGACGCTTCAATCAGGTGGCAGAAAGCATAAGGCTCATCTGATGGTAAGTGGTCACCGTAGCCTATGTATACTTTTGCAACACCAGAGGTGCAGCACTCGCGCTGCCGACCCTGTAAAACCTTTTGAAGATTAGTTATCATAGTTAATTTGTGACAACTATAGGATAATATAAGAGGGGGGAAAATGAGGAAACTCATTACATACATCTTGATTAGTAGTAGACTAGGGATCACTAGGGAGTACCGTGTAAAGTAACGTGTTTGTGTTTGGTATAATCTGAAAGAACTTAGATCTATATTTCTGTTTTGTTTTTACTAGAGTCTCGTTAGGTACTAGGGTTGTTTTATTTTGTGCGAAAGTAGAGGGTAGAAGGAATCAGGGTAGGCCGAAACTTACATATGAAGACCACGTGAGCAGATTGCTCTAAAACGGAAAAATCAAAAGTACTACCCAGACGTGCATGTATGAAGCGATTGATGAATCTGCAAGAAGCGAAAGAAGTATGCATGGATCGCGAAGCCTGGCGAATTGTCCTCTCTGACCACCCCGTCAGGGATACAGCGTGAAGATAGTATAGTATGGTTTGTCCATACTATACTATCTCCCATATATATATATAATCCATATTATGGCACTCTTATCTTAATGACACGATCAATTTCACTTGCCCCCTTCTACTATCGGACACTCTAGCTCAGTCGGGCAAAGCGCCATCGATACATGGTAGATAGCCCCAAAATTCTAATAGAGCTCTTTAAATTCACAATCCTTATATGCGCGCCGTAGGCATGGCACTCACTGCCTAAGTATGTGTTCCCGAAAAAGTAAAATCTGAACGTTTTCAAATATAGAACAAACAGGTTTCTTCTATGTGACTGTCCTCCATTCTAAACCACAACGACGTGGTCAAACAAGAGCCTATTTATTATATAAAAAAGTATTGAATTAAGAACCAGACCGAGAATAAAATAACAAATGTTTGTACTCAACAAAAGAGAGATCACAATAAAATGAGATATTTTGGTACCGGCAAAAAGGTAAAGCCTTCAAAACGAAACGTGCACTGACCCTTAATCTCGCCATTTTACCAAATCACAACACGTAGGTAGGTATTCAGATTTTAGTGAGCTATGCCGGCAGTTATGGCTCGACCGTTTGCCCCTTGCTTCTCCATGTCGGTTTCATTTATCTTTAGATCTTCAATTTCGTTTCTCTGGTCAAGTAGGTAAAGGTGTACTTAGTTACATAACTATTATTCGTGTTTCACAATGAGGTGCTCTCTTTTTAACTTTATGGTACAGATATCTTCAATGGCAACGCCTGGTAGCCGATAAAAGTAAACCTTAGCCTCCTCCAATTCAGGTAAGAGAACTGGGAAGACGCTAAGATGAAGAACATTGTTATGTCCTATAGTTTTGACCATTTGTTGTAAATATGCTTAGTCTGTTCTTAAAATCTGTCTTGAAACGAAACTGACTGTTTATTTCGAAAAGACAGTTATTTTAATTAATCTGTACCTAAAAAGTTGTATGTTAATATGTTTTCTTAATAATCTCCATGACAGTTGGACTGATTTTGATAGGCTTTTTACCGGCGGATAGTTGTAGATATAAAGGTAACAAGGCTTTTTTCAAAATTACTTCATTGATTTTCATAATTAACACGAAACATTTGGTAAATGTCCGTCAAGGTGCCAATACTCACATGACTCTTCTAAAGAGAAATTAGTCATCACAGTCTAACACTGGAGTACTAAAGCTTGCATAGATAACAGTTTAATAGTCACAAAGAAATAGATTTACAAATGCATAGAACGTTACACATTAGTGTGGGTCGCAATCGGGTTAAACATCTGTGTTTGATTTGTCCAGTGTTAAGTTACTATAATCGCTTTTGAAAATAAAGCCTAGCTAAGTAATTGATAATACCCGTTAAACATACTTATCATCAATGTTCGCTCCAATTAACGGATCACTTACTTGGTGTTACTGACTAGGCGGATCATCGAAACGGTTCTGCGTGATTAATTGAAAACAATGGGAAGTTGGTGCGTCGATGTGACGAGAAGAGGGCAGTGCTCTGTAGTCATTGTCTCTGGTCACCGGTGTGTAGCGGGCAGCGGACCACGAAATCGGTCCCAGCCGCGCCACACTCCGCCTCTGTATCCCAAAACAAAGTGACCAAGTAAAAGTTGGTTGTATATTGTGCAGTGATCTCAATAACTTTTTAAATTAGCGTCAACATCATTTTATCCATTGTTTAGCATGATAGATGATAGGGTGCTATTCCACCCGACGGCAGCAGAGCTAATAATTTCACCTAAAAGTAACTACTAAGTAGTAACTAAGCTCAACAGATTTTGATAAAAGGAGAAACGTCGCCAAAGTTATGTAACAGTAGTACGAGAGTCAACAGTAACAGGAGTACGAGGTGTGAGCTTGCAACTGTCCAGTACTGGATTATACTGCTATTCCACGCCTACTCCTGAGCTAGGGACGTGGGATACACTGGGATTTGAATGTAAACACATATATATGCTATAACGGCATATATTATTAGGGTTTATAGCATATTATTATGTTACAAAGAATTTTTACTTTCGGATCACAAACGCGACTGCAAATTCTATGCAGTATCTTAATCAGTAGCAAAGTCCTCTCCACGAAGCTCAGCCATCCAATCGTTGAAGAAGTGACATCTACCTATCGTTCTTTTATTTTCCGTTCTTTCTTTATACACAATAGTTATTTATTTACCTAATGGCTATCGCTGCCCCCAGCCAGCACTCTTGACATCATACCGTGGTATGCGTCCTCCATACATAATCTATTTATATAAAAGAAAGTCGTGTTAGTTACACTATTTATAACTCAACAACGGCTGTACCGATTTGGCTGAAAATTGGTGGGGAGGTGTCTTAGAGCCAGGAGACGGACATAGGCTACTTTTTATCCCGGGAACAAGTTCCTGTGGGAAATGGGAAAACATCTCTATGCGGGCGAAGCCGCGGGCGTCAACTAGTATAGGATAAATACCACAGTACCATTACAACATATTCAAAGCGCCCTCAAGAAGAAATAAATTACAAAAATATAATTTTTATTTTAATAACAGTTATTGAGTTACAATTGTTGAGATTTCCTTGTAAGAAAATAAATACTTGTATTGGGAATATCTCGCACCTCCCTATTGGTATTTCTTGCTTACCTATGTTTAACATTAAACAGTATACTAAGTAATTTTTTTAAATGATTTTGTTTGTGTTTGATATTAAATAATAGGGTATATTAGCATTGGAAATCTTCTTAGAAGCCATTTCGGACTCCTACCGACTAAAACTACACGATGTCCTTCCATCTGCCTTGCGCTAGGATTCCCATCCTTAGTGAGCCCTCAGAAGGATTACCCCAGGGCTCTTTACAGACTTAGCCCACCATCATAGCTTTGCTTCTTAAATAATAAAGCTTCAATACAAGATTTCTTGTTACTTTGTTTTTATTACTTTAATTTAAAAAGAAAAATAAATGGAGGATTTTAGTTGTTGAAATTTTATTTTGTTAGTTTTACAAACGAAAAAACTGACATAATATATACGTACATATATCCAAGCTCTTTCCTACAGGGGTCTTGGTATATATCTTTCACTTCTTCCACTTTACAATGATGCCCACTCATGGTAGCCTCATAAATCTGTTTCGTCGATCTGCTTTCCAACATTCTCTACTGATTTTTCTATTTTGGTCCGGATAATGTTCACTTGTTTGTCCATTAATGTCATTCCATGTATAGTTCGTAAACTTCTCCTTTCCACTGAATAAAATTTATTTTCATGCGATCTACATGCTATTTACATTCGATTTCCACTACAAACCATAAGACAAGCAACTCGTTCTGAATACTCATCTATACTAGTACCTATATAAAGCTGAAGCTGCTGTTGGTTTGTTTGGTTGAACGCTCTAATCTCAGGAACTACTTGTTGGATATGAATAACTATTTTTGTCGAGGAAGGCTATAGGCTGTTTATCATCACGCTACTACCCTGGAGAGCGGAGCAGTAATCGGGCAATTTTTTTACATTATTGTAGAATTTATAAGCGACGGGATTAAATAAGTGCGACTGGAGTCTGAAGTATATCACGAGCGAAGCTGGGGGTCACCTAGTTAAGTTAAAAGTATATAGTCATATTATTTTGAATTCCTTTAAATTGTTTCTTTCAACATCAAAGTAACTATTTCTAACTCTTGTAAACTTTGATCATATGTAAACAGATTCATTCACTTGTTCCACTCGGTCTCCTTCAATAAAAATCATACAATTCGTCATACTTTCTTCTTTCTCAAAAACTATTACTTTCGTCTTGTTCACATTCACTTTCATTCTTTTACTTTTTAACTTATTATGCATAATTTCAACCATCAATTACAACATCTCCGCCATTAAGTCAATACATCCTGATTACATTTGCCAAATGTATCATTCATTTTTGAATCTGTACGTACTCTCTTAGTTGTTTGTTTAACTGTCATGAATTTTTGAACATATCCAGAAACAATCTTAGGTAGGAGACGAAAAATTAAGAATCCAAACTGTGGATTGTGACAAAATATAAATAAATAAATAAATATCCATCACGCCTTATCCCCGAAGGGGTGGCAGAGGCATATTATATGCCCACTTTTCACCGTGTGGATTCCTGTCCCACGTAATAGGTGGTGAGCCCATTGCCGTGTTGAAATAGGCAGACGCAGGTTGTGGATACCTGCTGTTTTTAATTTTTAAGCCGCCCATAAGGTCTTCAACCAGGCTTAACGACTGCCATTTTACTGGCAACCGGGACCAACAGCTTAACATGCCTTCCGAAGCACGGAAACGCTCGCAAATGTAAATTCCACAAAGTGGTCACCCATCCGAGTACCAGCCATAGTGAAAGTTGCGTAACTCAGTGATCGTTTACAGAACACTAAGACTGCGGGGCCACGAGCGCTTCAAAATATGTACACATTTTATTGCTTAATTAATATTTCAGAACCGTGCTTGTAGGAAATCTATACTATAATAAATCTGTAAGTGGTCGCTGTCTGTACATCGAAGATAAATGAAAAAAGTGTGGCACTCAGGGACTGCCGCGGTAAAGCTATTGCATATCATTATTCGTTAATGATGGTAAAAAAAACTAAATTTATTAATAATTTATTTATCTAGACGCGTTGGGGGTCTGCTATATATCATGTAGGTACCTACATGCATATACACACACTATACCGCGCTAAAAGAAGTTTTCACTTCAAAAATTGACCGAGATCGACGTTAATGATGATGATGATGAAAAATAAATCTACTCTGAAAGAGTCCTAATTGATTACACAGCAATATTTAATAAGACCTGTAGATGACCGGAATCAACGTTAGATGATGATGATGATGATTATGGTCGCAAGTCCAGACATTTTATCTCATCTATAAATATGCGTACCGCGCTAAAAGATGTTTTCACTTCAAAAATTGACCGGGATCGACGTTAATGATGATGATGATATTGAAAATCCGTGCGAGCTTCGTACAGTCGTATTATATACATACACGTTAAGCCAAAGCTCGGTGGGTGTTAGGTTTTTTTCGTTACGGAATTTCTTGATTAGGTCGCCGCGCTCAAAGCCCGCGATAAAAGCTATGCAATAGCTTAAAAAGAATATGATGTCTTTATTAAGGCGATAGACATCAAATCATTATTGGAATTCTTTTCTGTTTGTCTGTCTGTTTGTGCACGCTAATTTCTGAAACGGCTTAACCCATCGATGTGAGGTTTTGCAACTCAACGCAAAATGTTGTGCAACTCTTTACTTAAAATCTAGTGTTATTTTATTTTAATCGGTGCATAAACAAAAAGGTTATGTCCATGTAAAGAAGATGCGTCCATTATTTTGTTTTTCGTGTTCCATTAAATATTATAAAAACATTCAGTTGCATTAGGTAAGTTAAACTTAAACTAGCAACCGCTAGTCTATAATATTTTATAACGATAAATCCACGATACCCTTGAAAACAAAACCTGGGAAATCTTATAAGACTGTACCAGAAAAGAATAGTAATATATTTAAAAACCTTTAATGAATAACATCACGATCGAGGGATCATACTATTATGAAAAGAACTGCCAGTAACAGATAGATTTCTACTCGTTAGGCGGATGAGAACAGAAACGTTTGAAGTTTAGGTAATCTGTTTTAGGTCCGTATTCCAGAACGTTTCTCAATACTCGATCAACGCTTGAGACTAGATTTTGCCTTATAAAATCTACTCTCAAGTGTTTGTTGAGTGTTGATAAACGTTCTTGAATACGGACCTTAGATGATCAAAGACTATTTCAAGCAATTGCTTCTAAGATCCCATGTAAAGTTCAACGTCCTTTTGCTAACCGCCGTACTCAAATTCTTCTAAATAGCGAACTGCGAAAAAATAATTCTAATTTTTATCTAATTCGATGAAATAATAAGAAGCTACTTTGAACAGAATGTTTTGTAGTGAAATTTTATACGTGTAAAATAATTGTGAGGCTAAGTCTGAGCAGATGTTTACAAAAACTGTTGAATTGTTATTGTATGAGCTCCATATAGACTAACATTTACCATTTTTAAAATTGGCGTGTTGATTTTTGTGCAGTTACTTGAGTATGTCATGCTCGCCTAAGTGCCCTGGTAGTAGTGGCGTATGTATCGGGTCGCCTTTATCTTATAATATGGTCGAGTAGGGCGATGGCTGATATATGTATCATACCCGTGACCGGGTGACGTCTGTTGGGACTGTTCAGCTCATATTATAACAATATGAAATGTTACAAATTATAATAATTAAATTTAAAGCAAACTAAGTTTGGTCGACAGTCCTTTCATAAATCTAAAAAACAATGTAAGTTAGTTATTGTAAGCCATACCTACATTTGAAAGCAACAACAGGCATATTATAAGATTTTCTCACTAAATAAATGATAAAAATATATGGGATTAAGTCGCTCTAAGTCAACACACATAATAAATATACAAATAGAAAAAAAAAGAAACAATAAATATAATGCAATGAACAATATTGCTAAAATAATGACTTTAATTTTCTTTTTAAATATTGTAAACGAAAACTAATATAATTACTGGCGATAAAAAAAGAGTGGCCATGAGTTTTATTGCCAGGTTCTTCCTCAGTCTATATACTCGTATATTGCTTTGCGAATCTGGCAGTAAATGTAAATGAAGACCTACATAAATAAAGATATTTTCATTTCATTTCAATAGGTACACAGTATATCACAAAAATAATATAACTTTTTTTCATGTGAAATTTCAACAACAAAAATATCCAAATTTTTAATTCAATAAGTGTGAAATGTTTGTCTTTGTTTTATCAACTTCGATATATGTAACAAATTTAAAGTCACATACAGTTTTACCAAAATATTAAATTGACAAGATGAAAATGAAATTTATTAATTTAAGGCCAATTTATAAGATATTTCCTATAAAACCATGATAATAGTGTCAAAGCCAAGCAATCGGTAACCATATCACGAATATCCGAAATTTTGTACGGCAGCACGACCGATAGACGTAACATTCCACTAAGCCAAAGTTTCTGCCATTCTTTATTTCAGTCACGAGTTGTTCTTCAAATCCAGGGACGGGATAAATCGATCAGTTAGCACATAATCATTTATTAGTTACACCGCTAAACTTTCCTTCTATTCAAGAATACGCTTGCTTTTGCTTACTACAGAGACGGTATATAGATAGGACACAAGGTGCAGTACTTGCGTTGGCGAACTGCAAACATATTTTATGTCAGTTTTCAAAAAAAGGAAGCTAACTTATTATACTCTTTGGAAGCTTATATCTGTAAATTTTTAATATAACATGTGTTGAAAGAGGAATAAAATTTACGTTTACAGCTTATCACAAATTTAGTTTAAAATCTATTATATAATGCCAACTGAACATACATACAAGAAAGCAAGTAAAAACATGGTAAAATCTTCATACCAAAATCGATCGATTGTTTAGGAGTTATGATGCCACAGACAAAATACGCACATTAAAATACAAGTCAAACTTTTTGCGCCTGATGTTATTTATGAAAATAAACAACGAAATAAGCAATCAAAGAAAAAATCTCATAGCAATTAAAGTTTTGTAATCTGGCAATCGAACGGCACTAATTTAATACCAGACTTTAAAAAAAAAATCTTTATTTATCAGTGATTTATCACATAGCCTTAACCCGCAGTTAATTAAACCTCTTTTATTGTTAACTTCTTTGTCAAAATCTCTAGTTGACTATACACCAAGGCGCGAAGATACATATGTTACTAAGTTCATTACTGATTTTATTGTACTTGGGTTGACAATTGAAGTTCATATGGCCAAAACTCATTAGATGGAAGAAATTTCCTTTTTCATAAAGATCAAAAGCGAATATCTTTTAAACTTATTTCCAAAAGAACGACTTATTGGAAACATTTATTCTTGGATCATCCTATTATTACTCCTTCAGAGAGCTTTCAGTAAAAAAGTAAAAGGGATCATAACAGAATTTATTTTATACAGAGTTTATTTTATCGCCAGTAAGTTGCGAATCGATCTACAAAACTGAAGGAGCTGGGAAAATTATTTTTGAGGGTGACCATCAAACAACTTACCGTTCGCTACAGAAACTTGGCGTAGCATAAAAGAAGTTTTATGAGCCGATAAAGGCCTTTTTAAGGGTCTCCGGTAAAAGAGAGCGTGTCCATATACGTTAAACTGCTCTGACGTTTTGCAAATGACGCAAACTTAAACATTATGTACTAATGCGCGACGCATATTTAAATGTGTATGTTAGAATTGTGGTACCGTGTTCTGTTTTATCTTTGTATTTTTCTAGTTGCTTTTAAATCCTATCAGGATTTTACTCTCTTGGCTACTAGGGGTCGACTATTCTCGATTCTCTGACTTCAACCTCATTAGGGCACCTGTAACTCAACCTCATCCACTGATTAACAGGTGTATCAACTGCCTACTTGCAGATGAAGTTGAATTTAGCCACGAAATTCTTGGTGGTCCGCACTGAATACCTATATTCCTAATTTGGTAGGCTATTCCAGTCACCCCAGTTCATTAGATCCTATAACAGACCAACCGCATCTGCTGTTAGATTATTGATGCTTTCCTGGAGAAGCCATAGACTACCAAAGCAAATGGTGATCATAGACTGACTTGAGAAAAACGTGCCGAAAAAAATCAGACACACACAATATATTCATTTTATACTTCTATCGTCTAGAAAGACTATAATGACGCTGAGCCTGAGGAACTTGGTATGTTTCCCACAAGTTCTTAAAACAGGAACTTGTGGGAAACACATGTGGATGGCGTCTTAAATTCTTATAGAAAGTACGGCAGAAAAGAACTTTACAATCGTATTTTAATATCAAGTAGAAAAGCCTCATTATTAAATACAGTGCGTCTTTTCAAATCAAATACTTACATTATACTTGTGTGTAAATAACTATTATATTTCGGCAGGCGCACTAGTAATATACCTAAAAATGGATCTTTTAGTCTTTGACGGAGGCTTATGGGCGTCAATCTGCCGAAATGAGAACGTAAAAAAATAGAAAAGATATTGTTACTTACTTGGTGAATGCCTGAGTTCTGATTCATTTCATTCAGAAACTTACGTCTAGCAGCGAAAATTAGTTTAATGGGTAACTTGGGTACTTTTTAAAGGTTGTCTGAAAGAGATTGCTTTTTGGCGATAAGGTCATCTGTACATTTATGGAATTGTAATTTATTTACAAGAACGTTTCATATAAGTGTGAAAATTTTATACTATTTATTATAACTGTCTCTTTCTGTTATCGATGAGCCGATGGGGCATCCGCGTTGCATCTCGCGACGCCCGAAATCCGTTTTCCTACATTTTCCCCTCTATTTTGCACGGTCGTCAGCATCCCCTGTAGAGACCATTGGCACGCATGTCATCCCTTACGACGTCAAGCCAGCACTTCTTAGGCCTTACCCTCTTACCGGGACACGCAGCTTCTACTTGTGTCGCTCCAGTAGTCGTCACGGTTTACTTCCGGGTAAAAGGACAGGCCTAGTGATGGTTTTATAGACCTGTCCCTTCAACCTGACTGCCATTTTTGTCACAAACCACCAGACACATGAAACCAGTCATCACCCGCCACTTGGACCACGCGGCAGTAATGTGTAATACAGATCCCAGGTATTAAAGCTGGTCCGTGCACTCGACCTAGTCATCGCCTATGCGGACGGATGTGGGATCTATAAGTTTAAAGCAACGCAGAGGCATATAATACGCCCACATTTCACCGTGAGCATTTTTTGTACGTAACAGGTGGTGAGCCCATTGCGTTGATCTGGACCAGAGCAGGTTGAGGTGACCAGGTTATGGTTGTGGCTCTTATAGAATGTAATGTACTCTGTACATAAACTATTATTTATTTTTTAAATGTACCTACCGTTTTGGCATAAAAATTAAAGGGCTTTATTTAGTTTCAGGTAACCGATAAGCATTATAGATCAACGTAGAACAGTGGCGTCCTTGGCTGAATTATGTCGATTCTACCTCAGCGAGTGTTCTGAAGAGCTCTTCAACTTAATCCCCACTACCCATTCCAATTCCAATCAACAAGTGCAAGGTAGAAGTACTACTCTCTTCAAGTAGAGAGAATCTCCGCCAGAATTGAGCAATTCAAGAGAGAACATTCTGTCAGAACCATAGAAACTGGGCTCTGCCAGCACATGTATTTCCTTCCTCTTATGATCTCGGGTTTTTCAAGCGGAGTGTAAAAAGGCACATCATTGGGCCTTTAAAATGAGGGTGGCTGTCATTAGTCTTGTGTGCTGTGATAGTAACCATCAATTCGCTAGATGTCGCCATGGTTTTTCATGAGGCGGGGTTAGCATTATTTTGGCGAGTTAAATATAAAAACAAAAAAAATGTCATTGCTTTTTTTAAATTGTTTTTTTCAGTAGATTTTAGTTTTTACTTTTCTATTTACAGCGACGATTAAAGAGATTGATCTATGTATGGTTGTATTCTTCTATAGGCTCATATCTTTCACACAGGTAATCCAGGTGGACAGTTGTTATGAGTGAGACTTTTTTTTTGCATCATCTCATTTCAACATCAACACGTTTCTGCATCACAAAAATTCAGCAAAATCAGATGTCGTTGCTTCGTTCGTTAGTCGGCAAGTGTATCTACTACTAGCATGTGTAAAAACTTAGGCACTGGAGAGTTATATCTGGGTTATAATTTTTAAATCATACTAGTGGGGCCAGCAGTATAATTAAAAAACTATAACTTACTTTCACAATAATTTATTACAATATTGGTAGGAATAAAGACATATTACTGCAATAAAAACATTGAGATCTACTTTCATTTCCTTCGTTCCGTTATTTAGATCCATTCCCCCTCTTCCAATCGCCTTTATAAATACATTATTTAAATTTGAAACATCCTTCCCCTTAACACTTTGTTTGCGATGCCAAGACATTGAATTACACAGATAGATAGTGATTACGACTATTTTACTTACTTTGGACCTACTACAATCTTAATATCAAAACAGATTTTCTCGCTACAGTAGAAATACATGATCATAAATAGATAAGTAATATACCTATATACGTACTAGAAGCAGTTGTCCAGAACCTGTTAAGGCTGGTAATTCTGTCATACAAGTCTCCTTATATAAATACCAGTCTCTCACATAGATTACAAAGATTAAGTTTTACCTAATGGGAAACATTTTTCTGTGAGAGAAAACACGAAAAAGTAAATAGATTTATTATTATGATATTACACAGCCAAAACAATAGTACTCGTAATCGTTGTGTTGTACTGCATTTATCATGTTATACAATAATTATTAATTAACATTGCTTTGAAGATATACCTAATCTAAGTTATTTTTATTAGATTACTAGTGAAAAAGATTAGAGTACAAGTGACCTCACCTGCTAGTGATGCACCTTTGAATATCGATGCAGGAAACGATGCAAGTGCCTTTACGGGGCTAAGTGGTTCCCAACGATGCCGAAAATCAAAAGTAAAACTAAAGCTGCTCCTACGAGTCAAACAAACGTAGACTCTAGGTTCCAATCCAGGTAGGATTTAGTAGCAACTGGAAATACACTGAAGAGACGATAATACTATCATAATAATAATAATTTAATCAGCACCAAAATACTGGTTGACGGCTATTAAAAATAGTTACTAAAAAAAACAAACCACCAACTCTTCCGGTAGTATTCAGATACCTACATAAACTACAAGCTAATAGAAGTACTACACAATTAATATGCGGTCCTAATCTAGCATACTCAACTCCCTTTGGCGCCTGCTAAAAAGAATTTCAATAAATCTAGGTCGAATTCACGTTTATTACTGCTTCATACGGCTGACAGATGTCGCCGAGCTCGGAATAGTGATGGGAAATAACAGGTTTATGCGATCAATACGAGTATATGAGTATACAGAGAAATGATTTTCTCGTAGCGTAAGCGTAGCTATTTTCGTTGATACGGAAGTGCTCCGTGCATCGTTGGGATAAGTAAAATTTACCATAAAACACTACATACATACATAATTGACACGCCTTTATCCCCGAAGGGGTACGCAAAGCATACTATACGCCCACATTTCACTGTATGCATTTTTGTCCTACGTAACAGGTGGCGAGCCCAATGGCGTGTTGAAATGAACAGGCTCAGGCTGTGGTGACCTGCGGTTGAATTTTTTTAAGCAGCCCATAAGGCCTTCAACTGGGCTTAACGACTGCCATTTTACTGGCAACCAGGACCAACGGCTCAACGTGCCACGGAAACGTTCGCAAATGTAAATTCCACAAAGTTGTCACCCATCCAAGGACCAACCATAGCCAAAATTGCTTAACGCAGTGATCGTTTACAGTACACTAAAATAGCGGGGCCACGAGCACTTCTGCGTTTTATTACTACAAAACTATTTAAATGAGAGACTTTCTTTTTTATATTTTCGATAGGAAACACCCAAACTCCTAAACAAACATCTGCGGATGATCGGATCACACAAATATTTGTTCCTACCCGAGAACGAATCGAGCGTGAGACTCAGCTCGGCAGTCGCATACACTCCCACTTATATCCCCAAGGTTATAATTATTATGGATAAAACTTTTTTAGTGAACACGTAAAATTTACTTCTTTATTAATATTGAGATCAATCTATATAAATACTAGCTTTCCCGCCCGGCTTCGCCCGTGACATTATTCGAACCCCGTGGCACCCATTTAATCCCGTCGTTTATTAATTTCACACGGCATCGCCCGTGTAGAGAAGTTTTTTCGTTCGCGTTTCCCACGGGAAGTTGTTCCCGGGATAAAAAGTAGCCTATGTCCGTCTCCTGGCTCTAAGCTACCTCCCCACCAAATCGCCAATCATCAGCCAAATCGGTACAGCCGTTGTTGAGTTATAAATAGTGTAACTAACACGACTTTCTTTTATATATATTGATAAATCGAACTATCACGGGTCATTATCAACCTTCTTAAGCAAAGCTAATGGCATAATCATAAGAGTCAAACCAAAATTTAAGTAATTAAAATTATTTAACGGTTATACTCGTATTGTATCAACGTGTAATAAGTTATAAAAAATCCATCACACCTTATCCCTGAAGGGGTGGCAGAGGCATATTATATGCCCACTTTTCACCGTATGGATTCCTGTCCCACGTAATAGGTGGTGAGCCCATTGCCGTGTTGAAATAGACAGACGCAGGTTGTGGCTACCTGCTGTTGAAATTTTTCATGCCGCCCATAAGGCATTCAACCCGGCTGCCTATTTACTGGCAACCGGGACTTACGGCTTAACGTGCATTCCGAAGCACGGAAACGCTCGCAAATGTAAATGCCACAACGTTGTCACCCATCCGAGGACCAGCCATAGTGAAAGTTCCGTAACTCAGTGATCGTTTACAGAACACTGAGACCGCCAAGTTATAGATTCATATAATTCTATATTAGTATTAATGCATAAAATATAGCTAGCCTTAGATAGTGCATAATTTTTATTGAAAAACCGAGACTGTAATGAAATTGAATTAGGTCGTCTGTCGTCATTTTCCTTAATTGGTCAGTTTCCCTGACTCATCAGTTTTCGCATTTGTCAGTTCTCAAAATTTCGTTAACTGGTATGTGTAACTCGCCAAGTGTCCCTAATTCGTTAATTTCCATAAGAAATCAGTTTACATTATTCGTCACTTTTTTCGTTTTATTCAGTAGATGTACAGTCCTTAGAGTATACATAACCAAGCTACGATCACGCGATCGGCACAAACGAAACGGGATGACACCCGCGCTCTATAGCTTGCTTATGTATACTCTAAGGTTCATTAGAATAGAATAAATGAAATCGGGTTGTAAAACAATTGTACTAAGAGTAAATACTACCAGCAGAAGCTTGTATACATTATTACCTAGATATTAATATAGTCATGCTACTTTCTCTAAAGGGAGTGGAGAGAAATATTTTATTTTCACGTTTCACCAGTTGTATCTGCTGATGGCAGCTTGTGGTTACTTATTGTCGAAATTTACAGTCGCCTAAAAGGCCTAAACTTAGCGTACCGACTATTGGTAAAAGCGCCTTCTAAAGTACAGAAATGGTCGTGAATGGAAATGCCACCCATCTGAGAACCGACCGTGGCTTAAGATGGTTAGCGCCGTGATCGTTTACAGAACCCTAACGAGCAGCAAGCAGGGTTACGAGCGCTTCTGCCTACGTGCAATTGATACTTGCTTTACTCTCGCAGGTTTTAAAAAAAACCTCACATATTTCAGTGGAGTTGTGTGTTACATATATGATTCATTTTTATTGACATATTTAACTGAAAACGCGGCATTTTGGAGATGTTCCAGTACTGTCTCCAGGGCACAATATATTCAGATTGTAGAGCAGACAGTTGTTGGTGCCAAAACATTATCAGCTTGGAATTATAAGCTCTGCAAATAAATTAAAAATGATTTCGACTGTGTTTTAGGCATACTGCAGATCCCTTTTGTTTGATGATGGATGCGTTTTAAACAGATTTTTAGTTTTCTTTTCTTTCTAAAAGGTTAGAATGAAGATGATATTCAGATTTTCTATATTTAGCGCTCATAAATGGCGTCTTTCGCATGATACTAAGCTATGATGACTTCTAGCGAAGTGAGGACGTTACTACTGTTCTACTGTTCACTTAACCGCCAGTACTTCAGTTCTTCCTTAAACATGGCGGCTTGTAACAGTGCCGAAAAGACCTAAACTCAAAATAACACAGGGTAAATATCCCGTTAAGTCTATATAATGTTAATGACTATGAAAGTTAAGATGCTTATTTTAGTTTATTTATAAGTAAAAACCCCGAGCTCGTTGCGTAGCCCTTGCGTTTGAGACGCGCGACCGTTAACGGCATTATCAAATAGTTTATTCTTTACCATGCTGCGAAAGACATTTCCTGCGGATTGATAAATTTCAACAGTAGAAAGCTGGAACATGCCCCTATCAATGGATAGGGGCGTCAAACGGTTGTTCGCTATTGGATTTGCTTCATAGATCTTCTGAGTCTCTTTTTCGCCACTGTTCATGTCCTGATGAACGATGAACGCGCACATCAATGGGTTTGAAAAAGGTCAAGGTCAAAGGAATTAGTGCCGGCCTACCACTTTCCCCTGTTATTTTGACGAGTTGCGTAGTACTGTAATCCAAGTATAGAAAAGTAAAATTTGTGTAAAACTACTATTTAAAAAAAATGTAGATAATTTTTTATGATGTTAGCTATCTAGTCCTAGCAGGTTGCGTAAAATTACCGTCTTATAGGACCTACTAGTCTACATAGCGAGACGCGACTAGGACCAACGCTTGGATGATGACGATGAGTGGCAATAATAACGTTATTAAAGTAATCAGAGTATCAGATTTTTGTCGCAGTTTAAGCACATTTCGTGGGTATCGATTTTCATTTAAGTCTCTTTAAATAGGTCATTACGGCAGTGTGTTTATGGGCAACGTGGCAACGTCGGTCGAAGGGCAATATTGCGCTTTGTACGACTGCCTACAATAATAGGTTGATTAATGACTCGGGCGATACACGAACCGAGTTCTTTGTTGTTCAGCAAATATTTGATCCGGCGCCGACATCGCAATCCATTCCTTTGATATTACTTTAGCAGTGATTTGAACCATACGAGGAAAACCTTGAAGGAGGGTGTAAGGAAGCGTTAATGGTCTCCAATGTTTCTGAACCGTGAAGTATAATAGTACTGTTAGTAAAATTATGGTAGCAATAAATTACTGTAAGTACGTGATATGAATCTTTTTTATGTTTTATATTTTCAGCTTCAATGTATGTAGAGCTTCAGAGCGTCAGAGTTCAGAGTCATATATACACATAGCTCCTGCTAATAATTTCAGTGTTAATGTTAAATTTCAGAAGTCTAATAAGATTTCAGACTTTACTTTTATTCATCAGCATAAATAACATTCATCTGAAATGTCGATGTTAATACGGATTCGTGCACTAGTGTCTCGTCTGTTGGTTCGAAGATGTTTATTCTACTGACTTTAACCCCAGCTATCATAGTTGAATCATCAAACCGTTCGGTATTCTACATTCTGGTACATTTACTACTGTCGCTTGACTTGAAAAACATTATTATTATGTGTCTACAGCGTCCCATACAGATCAATCCATTTATGCATGAAAGTAAGTTGCTGTGTAAAAGCGATCACTTCAAAAATTGTGCGCCGTAACCTTGGCCGACCGAATATGTAACGAAGTGATACGCAATATGGCAAGATTGAGTAAAAGTCTCAGCGTTAAGCTGGAAATTGGTGTGTTCCGTTGGTTTGGACAGGTCCAACGAATGAATGACGAACGATTAACGAAGAATATATATTGTGCGAAAGTAGAGAGTAGAAAGAGTCAGAGTAGGCCGAGACTTACTAATGAGCAGAATGCTCAAAAACGAAACAGAAATAGGCTTGGATACCCAGACGTTCATGTATGAAGCGATTAATGAATCTACAGGAAGTGAATGAAGTATGCATCTCTGAGTACCTTGTTAGGGATACAGCGTGAAGATAGTTAAGTTTCATTTAGGTTAATACTATTTTAAACTCAATTAAGGCTAGGAGGCAAGGTTAGTGCGCAATTTTTAACGGTTGTAAACCACTACATCCCCCAATCAGTTGGGTCGGGGTCACTAGAGGGGCGGGATCGCTCGATAGGCCATGCTTTCGGACTTTTGGAGACACGGGAGCATTTAGGTTTTCGACCACATGGGTAGAAAAAAAACATTATGAGCTTTAGTTAATACAATATGCCATCTCGTCTGTCTGACCATCGCAGATGAGATGTGTAAGAGGTGTGTGCACATCAAAAAAGGTAGCATAATGTTGCCTGAACGCTGGATAAACCAGTTTGGTCATAGGGTATTATATTGTACCTATATATACTAATGTCACCGGTGCTTGCAGAGCTTATGTCTGATTTAAGTGTAGGTATAAGTATATAAAAAAAGCCTTCCTAAGTTTCTTGCCGGTTCTTCTCAGGTCTTCTTTTAAATAGTGTATGACATTTTGTAAGCGCCGTTAAAATGGTCTATGCAAAATAAAGATATTTTTATTTTATTTTTTATATAATACATTTAACGCTTGTTGGTGTACCACATGTGCTTCAGAGTACACGCTAATCCAAAAGAGGACAACCTCACACTTAAAAAGAAGATGGTTATATCTTCTTTTTAAGTAAGAGGTACTCAAAGGCTACACAGGGATCTTGTTTAAGAGCATTAATTGGCTATGAACGTACACATTACGGTCAGTCAAAGTTATTGGCAACTGACTAAAGCTCTGCAATCAATCTTCTACCGACCGTGTGTAAATTGTGCATGTATGTAAATTGTTTCAATATTGTAATCAAATTGTTGTTCGGATGTGGGCGTTGATATTCGCGTCACAGTTTATACAATTGCGGATATCATCGTTTTATTGTACTGTAAAAAAAAAAAAATCCGCCTCTCCTACGGTATCATTATAAATCTACCTTCCAAACCGCAAGAAAATTCATTTTATTGTTTAGTAGTGAGGATTCCTGTTTTGGCAGGTATGATATTAGTCTTCATTTTATAGACTTAGGTAGTTGGTCAGGCTGAGTACCTAAAGTCGCTTTAACGATAACATCCTTATTTAACGAATCTGACTTTAATTTCCATTAAATTATTCATAACATGTAGTTGACTGTGAAATGTACTGAGAAATCTTTTTTTTTGTATACAAAATGTTTAAAACAAACTAAGTATAACCTAAAATAATGTAACCTACCATTCTAAATTCAAGTTTGATTTGAATCGCTTTTTACTTAATGAACTTAAAATTGAATTTGTAAACTTACTCACTATGGCAACATCATTCATCATTTCACATTACATAAGATTTTGAAGAACAAAGTCAAATATATAGAACGATTGTATCCAATCGTGTTTTGGCCTAAATTTCCGAGTTTGAGTCGAAGATTAATTATTCAGTTTGATGTAGGTACAATTATACCGAACACAAAGTGGCTACTTTCAGTTGCTTTATATTGTTGGACTGATAAGGGACACAGGGGAATTGGCTATTATTGATAGATAAAGAAAAATACAAGAAATAAAATCGACAATACCTTCGTGAATTAAACACCATTTTTTTTTCATTGGATGCCATAAATTATGTGCTACTTAGTATAAAATTGATTTGGAAATACTTAGGCTAAATTATATATTTCCAACCTTCTGTCATCACAAGAAACCGAAGCAATCATAGATATTGAGCAGACTGGAACAGAAGAGTACGGAGTTATCCTACTAATTATATTAGTACACAAATATTTGAATTGATATTTTTCTTTTTTCTCTGCTTTTAGGAGTATTTCTCACTTCTTTCAGGTTTCTCAGGTGACCATGCAATGTTGCTGATGCTACTTCTGTTGGAGCAAGCATTACATTTGAGTTGCGGACCGTCATTGGGGTTGAGTTCCACATGCTAAAGTCTTGTAAACTCTAGAATTTACAAAAGCTCGGGCCCGTTTTTAAAGTAGGTATTTCATCAGTTGCAAACGTCCATACGTGTCGTGAACATTTGAAAGATTGCGCCGCGGTTACCGTACTTAGGTGCCCATATTTATAGACTAGATGTGACGTGGAGAAGCCAGATCTGGTGGCTTCCAAAGCGAATATATAATATTGTGATTAATAACTGTGGTCCTAAATATTATGATGATATATGAAGGCTTCTTACCGAATACCAATTAAGATAGTGTTTTAAACTATTTCTCTGCGCTGGTATTAATAATCAATTTTAGTGGAATTGTTATCTACAAATATGAGCAGTGCGACAGGAGGTAAACAACTAAAATTAAATAAAAAAATGGAGTTTATTGAAATTAATTTTAAATAGTTTCTGTAAGACTAGGCTACAGCCTAGTCTTACAGAAAAATACATATTTAATACGTTTACAATACATTTTAGACCATATTTAATACTTTTTCAGATACGGTTTGTACTGTTGATTGATGGTACTTGGTGGAACTTGTTACACATTTTGAAACTTGTTATACATTTGTACTACTCCACATTATTTATATTTTAATCTGGCCGGTTAACCGGCCATTAAAAACTAAATTCCTATGAAAATTCCGTAAGGCAAAAGCGGTCAGGTTAAAAAGTAAATAATGTCAAATAGTACAAGTGTCATTCAAGAGTTTTAAATACCTACTTTAGTTTTGATATTTTTTATGATATATAATTATATAATCGTCGGTCAAAAACAGTACTGGAACATTTCAAAAAATGATGTTTCGAGTAATTGAGGTTTAAAGATTTTAGAAATTATCAATTGCTTTTTTACATTTTAAAAAAATAGTACATTTCAGTATTTTAATTTATTCATATGCCTACTTAATACCGTTGTATTGTGTTGTAGCTAAAATTTGAGTAAGATTTGTATTTTTGGGTAATCATCATTTTTATTTAAATGTTTCAATAATGAAGCAAAAAAATTCTTGACATAAATTAGGGTCAAGTAGAATATTTCTAAATGAGCCGGTAAAATCGAACAAAAACAAGCAGTTTTGAGTTCTTTTGTAGTTTATTTATAACATCAAAATTGAAAATATATCAATTTCGTCTATTGTTTTTATCAAATCTTGGTCATAAAGTATCTATTACTGTAATTTATCCTCACCAGCATCATTTTGATACGACAAACAAAGCAAGTATTGATCTTTTTTTGCTTATGAAATGCGATGCTAAACTCGTTTCTAAAAATGTGTTCATTGCTTAATAATTTTCTTGTTTTTCGGACGACACTATTCTTTGTACTACCAATACATTTATTGACTCCCAGCAGGAGAGTCGCTGATCATGGGACAAAGGATTCTATTTTTGGCCTAAAGATTGTCACGGAGAAATACAAGACGAAGAATACGTCTCTGCAGTCGAAGGCCGTCTTCATGTCCAGCCATGTGCCTGGACATGAAAAAGGCCTTCGACTGTGTTCCTCGAGCGATGATCTGGTGGGCACTGCGGTCCAAAGAGGTTCCATAGCTTTATATTGACATTATCCAGGATATGTGCCGCAATTTCGATTCCGTGGTTCGAATCGCTGTTGGTGATATGAAACCCTTCTCCATCACCTTCGGCGTACAGCAGGGTTCTGTCCTTAGTACTTATTTGTTCAGCGTGATAATAGACCTACTGTCAGACAGCATCAAGGACTCACATGAGCAGCCCCCATATCTGTTTATGTATGCTGATGATATCGCGCTAGCAGACGCAGACAGGAGCATTTTGGTGCGACTTGTGAAGGTGTGGAAGGAGACGATTGATGGTCTGTAACTTAATGTGTCGAAGCCCGAGTCCGTGGCATTAAATTCAATAGATACCACATCCGTACACTTAGCCGATGATATGGTCCTGCGCACGAATCAGATTATATCTGTATGTCACGCGTCCAGTGACATCGATTGGACACGCATTGATGCCGCGAGGATCGAGTGGCGGAAGATGACTGATATCATTTGTGACTCAAAAATGTCAGTCAGGTTGAAGGAACAGATCTAAAAAAAACATCATTAGGCCTGTCCTTTTACATGGCAGTGAGATATGGCCACTACTGGAACGACACAAGCAGGAACTGCATGTCACGGAAATATAAACGCTCCGGTGGCTGAGTCACACGGATAGACTGTGTGAGGAACTCTCGCATCCTCGACAGCCTTCGCGTCAATGGTATTGCAGATAAGTTGAAATACTGTTGCCTTCACTGGTATCGTCATGTCTGGCGGCAACCACCGGGCTACATAGGAACAAATGTCTGGCCATATCGGCCCTGCCGTGTTTCGGTAAGAGGAGAAAGCTCAAGAAATGTTAACTTGACGTCGTGAGAGATGACATGTGTGCCAATGGTCTCACTACAGGGGATGCCGATGACCGTGCGAAGCGGAGAAGAAAACGTAGGAAAGCTGACCCCGGGCGCCGTGAGATGTAACTGGGACAGACGCTCGGATGATAATGATGAGTTTCAAAAAAATATGATTCATATACTTTATCGTAAGAAAACTTATGTACCGCTAGACAGATCTCTGTCACCACTTTTGACTGTTGCTAACTTGGTGTCCGTTCACACAGACCGACTCAGAGAGCAAAGCAGATTTTGGTCACGTTTAATATTTAATTTTATATATTTAAAATAAGGTTTATTTTGAAGTTTTACTTCTTTTGTTACATGAGAATGATTAATGTAAACGCGCTTAGTGTAAAAAAGAAAAAGGAGCCGGCCGGCTGCCTCTGTCAACATCTGGCCTTTTGCGCTCGCGTAGCCGACCAACTGCGTTTACGTACTCTTTCGGACTCACTCAGCCTTGGACTGCTCGATCCTATCCATCAAAAATTCAAAATATATCAATTTCGTCTATTGTTTTTATCAAATCTTGGTAATAAAGTATCTATTACTGTAATTTATCCTCACCTACATCATTTTGATACGAAAAACAAAGCAATTTTTTTTTGCTTATGAAATGCGAAGCTAAACTCATATCTAAAAATGTGTTCATTGCTTGATAATTTGCTTGTTTTTCGGACGACACTATTCTTTGTACTGCCAATATATTTATTGACTCCTAGCAGAAGTGTCGCTGATAATGGGACCAAGGACTCCGTTTTTGCCCTAAAGATAGAAAACCAAACGCATCCGCTTAGAGCCGTGCTCTTCTATCCAGTCTATGTGAACCGACTTGGTCAGCTCCGGCCGACTCTGAACGTATAATCCGCGTCTGTCTGTGGAGAGAAAAAAAGGGCTCTGCTCTGCACTCCGAGCCGGTCTGTAAGAACGGACAATTAACCAGTGGTTTAGCTTTCGAGTACATTTTAATGAATTACGTAAAACTTGCATCGAACTAACTTCGAACTTCGCACGTCGTTCAGAGCACCAGTGGCACAAACCAAGCGAAAACAACATTTCCACTTTACTGGAACATTTCAAAAAATACCGTTGATGATCTAGTGCTGAACTATAAAAATTAAAGTATCAGTCAGACATTTTGAAATAAACTTATACAGAATCCGAGAAGATTAATAAATTTTATTTTTCCATATTGGAATATACACTTTCCCGACGCGTAGATTTGAAATTTGGGTTGTACTAATACTGATTTAGAAAGATTTTAGGATTCTCTACCAATCCTCATACTTAACTCAAAACACGTAATTTCGGAAATGTTCCGGTTATGAATTCGACCGACGAATATTTAGTATA
Organism: Thumatha senex; assembly: GCA_948477245.1. NCBI lineage: Eukaryota > Metazoa > Arthropoda > Insecta > Lepidoptera > Erebidae > Thumatha > Thumatha senex. Next base: position 13,791,521 of record OX419731.1, on the reverse strand, counting down.
TAATTACTAGAGTGCCTTTATGCAGTAAAGAAATATCTAAACCATGAGCAATGTATATGTCCGTATATATAGTTACATATGATTTATAGGTACTGTTTATGAGATTTTTCTGTACACAGCTCTTAATATAAAGATTTCTGTTCCATTGCGACGAGACGGATGTCTACGTATTTCCTATCCTCGTTTCAGTACCTACTCACATACAACACAAAGAAATATTAAAAGAACTGACGTCCATTGCTTTGTGAGAAATTGGATAACAATATATTTTTATTCTATTATGGCCTTTTCTTATCTTCAACAAAACAGTGATAGGTAAGGATGGAGCACATAAAAGAGCGGTCAAGGTGGCATTGTAAGAAATCGACAAATTCGTAACATTGAAATATGTTTTTTTCTTAGTTTTCCTTATGTTGATGTTTCCTTCCTAATGTTTTGTTTGTCTTATCAGGTAAATGGATGAATTTAAAACTGAGTGTTCCATCCTTACGGATTTTGCTAAGGCCACGTTGACACGATCAAAGCTTTGATCAACTTTAGGCTGACGATTATTTGTGACCCCTTTTGATATCTCGTTTACGGATCAAACGTGTTTTCAATGTCTTTTCATGTCTTACTCGGTCGTCATGTCAAATAATTGTTTGAACTAAGTAATAAAACAGTTTCAACATTTGTAAACATAAGTTAATGCTGTCTTTTTCATCTTTGAGTATTCTCAGGTACTCCATACCCCATCTAGATTTATAACCAGGGGTTTATTGGCTACGAGTAGCTTTGAAGCGCTTGTGGCCCCGCAGTCTTAGTGTTCTGTAAACGATCACTGAGTTACGCAACTTTCACTATGGCTGGTCCTCGGATGGGTGACCACTTTGTGGCATTATCATTTGCAAGCGTTTCCGTGCTTCGGAAGGCACGTTAAGCCGTTGGTCATGGTTGCCAGTAAAATGGCAGTCGTTAAGCCTGGTTGAAGGCCTTATTGGCGGCTTGAAAATTTTCAACAGCAGGTAGCCACAACCTGCGTGTGTCTATTTCAACACGGCAATGGGGTCACCACCTATTACGTGGGACAGGAATCCACACGGTGAAAAGTGGGCATTTAATATGCCTCTCTGCCACCCACCAAAAAAAAAAACAAACACCTGTGCACGTCTCATTTAACGCTGTTATTCCACGGACTTTTTCTTACGGTTTTACTATCACATTTTTTCAGATCGGTCGCGCAGCAAAATCCCTATTTCCTCCAAGCCTGCCGTAAGGAACTTCGTTCCAAAAATTAAAACAGTAGCTTTGTTCTAGCTTCTTATTTTCGGCATTGTTGAGAGTACATGCTATCTGCTCTCCAAACCCCAAAAGGCTCCTAAAGGCACCTACGATATTGCTTCGCCCTTTTGATCAGCATGTGCACCGCGGGCAGGTGAGGTCGCTTGGACCCCTTAGATTTTGGTGGGGCCCCCTGCACTCCTTATACGTTAATACTAAGTACGGAATAGAAATTTACTTAAAATAAGAAAAGGTTTTATACGGCATTATAATAAAAATTGAAGGCATAAAACTAACACTGGTTGTCACCAGTCTTTGAGTGGAATCTAACCACGCTCGTATTGAGTGGCTTAGTGGCTGGCATTACTAAGCCATTCGTAAAATTACCTTTATAATTTGGTTTACAATATTAATTTTCGTTTAAGTAATCGTCGGTATAAGTGTCATTGTTATAATTTAATTATTTTATTACTATTGTGACTTGATTAATTTATTATTATCCGTAAGTACGTGTTCAGAACGCACTCACTATGCATTTACGCACACATATGGGTGAAAGATGACGAAAGTTTATTGTTATGTAAAACCTTTGTAATTACCCATTTTCGTAAATAAACTGATGAATTAATGGACTGATTACACTTGTCGGTAACATAAACAATCACGGGTCTGTTGGTTTTTTTTTTATCTTGTATTTATTTTCTGTATCACTTTTGCTACACACATGTGTCTATAATAATCTACTGTGTTCAACTCTACAGATCCCACATCCATCCGCATAGAAGATTTGGTCGAGTGCACGGATAGTTTAATTAGGGGCCTGTATTTCTATTTCACACGTCCAGGAACATCGATTGCGATGTCAAGGCACGCCACTGCGAGGGCCAAGTGGAGGTGACTGGTGTCATTTGTGACCTAAAAATACAGTTCAGGTTGAAGGGTCAAGTCTATATAAAAATCATTAGACCTGTCTTTTTACACGGCAATGAGGCGTGGCTGCAGCTATTGTAGCGACACAAGCATGAGCTGCGTATTACGAAAATATCAATCCTACCGTGGATATGTGGAATCATGCAGATGGACCGCGTAAGGAACTCTCGCATCTGCGGCAGCCTTAATATTCCTGACATTCCAGATAAGTTGCAAGAGTGTCACCTTCGATGGTATGGTAATGTCTTGCCGCCACCGCCGGTTTATGTATGTATGTATAAAAAAAACGATCGAAGGCACAAGAATGCTCGATCGACTTCGTAAGGAATGTTATAAGTGCCAATGGGCTCTCTACATGGGATGCAGAAGGTTTTGTGAAGTGGAGGGGAAAATGTAGGAAAGCGGTCCCCAGGCGTCACGAGACGGAAGCGATCGTAAACGATCAATTGTCCCAATTTTGAGAATAGCCATATTTATAACTAACTAACTAACTAACTATCTTCACGCTGTATCCCTGACGGGGTAGTCAGATAGGACAGATCACCAGGCTTCGCGATCCATGCATACTTCTTTCGCTTCTTCGAGATTCATCAATCGCTTCATACACGAACGTCTGGGTATCCGAGTACTTTTGACCTTTCCGTTTTTGAGCAATCTGCTCACGTGGTCTTCATATGTAAGACTCGGCCTTCCCTGACTCCTTCTACCCTCTACTTTTGAACAATATATATTCTTCGTCAATCGTTCCTCACTCATTCGCTGGACGTGTTCAAACCAACGGAGCACGCCCTTTTCCAGCTTAACGCTGACACTTTCATTCAAAACTGCCATATTGCGTATCACTTCGTTACATATTCGGTCGGCCAAGGTAACGCCGCACAATTTTCGAAGTGATCGCATCTCCACAGCATTCAATTTACTTTCATGCATCTGCTGACATACCCAGGTTTCACTACCGTAAAGCAAAGTTGGCACTAGCACTGCGTTATGAATCGCCATTCGTGCTTCTTTTACGATGCTTTGTCGCTTTACTAACTGGGACAAAGCACCGTTAACTTTGTTTCCAGCAGCTACTCGCCGTTCTACATCCGAATCACATCTTTCATCCGCGCTAAACATACTTCCTAAATACACAATTTCATTCACTTGCTCTAGATGTTCCTGGTTTACCCTAATCTCGCATTTAGTTCTTACGTCACCTCTTTCAAATACTAGAACCTTAGTTTTACTTGCATTCAAGCGGAGACCCTTACTTTCACACCCCTCTTTCATATTAGTGACTAATGCCTGTAGGTCGGCTTCTGATGAGGCCATGAGCACCGCATCATCAGCGTACAGCAGACAGTTTACTGTAAACCAAATTCGCCAATTTTGACCAAATTTGACCAAATTCACACCCATATTAAAATCTTTCAACCTCTGCAGGCAACTGTCCAGATACACTATGAACAGCCAGGCGGACATGACACATCCCTGTTTGACGCCTGTACAGACATCAAAAAGAGGTGACACATCCCCCCCTACTCGCACGCAAGCCTTACAGTCCCTATAAAGCGACTGTATTGCCCGCAGTAGCGAGCCGTCCACACCATATCCTGGCAGCAAGTCCCACAGCGTTTCTCTCACAACGTTATCAAATGCTTTCTCTAGATCCACAAAAGCGCAGAAAACCTTCTGGCTAAGAGCCATAAACTTTTCCGCGATCATGCGGAGAGAAAACACTTGATCCATGCAACCTCTTCCACGTCGGAATCCGCATTGAGCCTCCCATAAATACCTTTCAGACTTTTCTTGCATTTGTGCCGTTATAACCTTTGCATACACCTTACTAGCTAAGCTGACCAAGCTGATCGCCCTGTAGCTGGAGCAGTTTAGGCGCGAGCCTTTCCCTTTGTAAATCGGTACTACAACTGCTACTCGCCAGTCATCCGGGACCTCACCCGTCCGCCAGCACAAGTTGCATAACAGACATAGTGTGTCCCAGACACGCGACCCACCGTACTTGATCATCTCAGCAGTAACTCTGTCTTTTCCCGCAGCCTTACCACATTTCATACTTCTTATCGCTTGTTCTATTTCTTTCATACTAATGACTTCAATGACATCGGGATCCGGAGCATCAAAGTGAGCTCCACTTCCCGACGTGGCATCTCTGTCTTTTCTTGCATACATCTTTCCATAATATTCACTCCATCTCTGCAGGACGTCACTTTGGTCTGTTAGGACGTCATTGTTAACACTAAGCACTTTATTCATACTGCAGATTGTCGAACAACTCCGGGTTTTGCCTACCTCTTTCCATAAGAGCTTGGCATTATCCCGGAAATTGGACGACAACCTTTCATCCGCTTTCAGTCTGCACCTTTCACGAGCTTCTTCTATCAGTGCCTTCGTGTTAACTTTCTGCAGCTTGTATCTCTCTTTCATATTAAAATCATTCCGCGAGGCTAAGTAGTCTAGCCATGCTTTCTTCTTCATTCGAACTGCTTCTTTCACTTCCTCATTCCACCATGCATCACGCTTATTACTACTGCCTCTTTTCGTTTCTCCACACACCTCCACAGCGGCATTTATCATACTGTCCCTAAGGTTCTGCCATACACTTTCCACATTCTCACTGCTTACATTGACGTCGCCAAGCTTTTCGGCTACCCTTTCATTATATTTATCCCTAATGGATGCATTCTGCAGCTTGCAGCTTTTGATGCTATAAGTCGGCTCAGGTTCAGGACACTCGGTACGATGACGCCAACCCGCGAACAGACCCCTAATCCTAGTTATGACTAGGTAGTGGTCTGATCCCAGCTCAGCGCCTCGATAAACCCTTGTGTCCATCATCTGTTTACGAAGCCGACTATCCATTAGGAATAGATCTATCATGCTTCTCTTTGACTTACATCTCCTCGTATACATATGAATTTGTTTGTGGTTGAACATTGTGTTCGCCACAAACAAATCCTTTTCCTTACAAAATGCCAGTATTAGCTTGCCAGCGTCGTTCACCCTTTTATCCCCATACTTCCCGAGTACCGACTCAAAATCATCGCGAGCGGTACCCACCCATCCATTCAAGTCTCCACATACTATAAGTCTTTCATTTCCTTCTATCACATTTAGAGCTTCTCTCATACTCTCCCAGAAGTCCTCTAGCTCACTCGCGTTCGACGAAGATACTGGCGCGTAAGCAGCTACCAGGAAAATCTTCGTCAAACCAAGTTTTACACGGATCCAGAGGATTCTAGGACCTACCAGTTCGTACTCATACATACCGGAGGCCAATCGCGAGGACAGCAAAATTCCAACCCCTCGACTGCCAGCCATATTTATGATTATTTAAACTGACAAAAGTTTTAACTTCTTTCCTTAAACAATGAAGAGTTCCCTGTTGCGGTACCCCTCTAGCTGAACCACCAATATTATATAGCATTTTTTGTGTTGTCATTAGTTTAAAATTCTTAATTTTAGCTCAATCTTACGGTAAGCACTAAAAATGGATTGCAAAAAAAAAATTGAAACTTTAGTTTACAAGCAGTGCAAATTAATAAACCTTTTAATAAACGTTCTTCTACCTAATTATAAGGCAAAACATTTTTAGTGAAAACAGAATGAATACACTACTTCTCGATTAATCTACGAGAAAATGGAATATAAAAAGTTGGTGAGAAGTTGAAAAATATTTTTTCATTAAGCCGATGTAACAATTTTCAATGGGAATTTGTTAATTGGCTAGCCATCCTTTGCAAAGTTTTATCGATTATTTAATAGGAGTTGAATATTTTTTAAGTTCATAAATCCTAACAATAGGAGCATTTAAAAGTTTTCTTCACTCATTTCATAGTAGTAGTAATGCCTATTTTGAGACTATTTTAGGGCTTATTGAAGTAAAACATCATAATTAACGTTAAGAGAAAATTTATAGCTGTAAAATAAAAAAGAAAGTCACGTTTTTCGGTTACGCGCCATGTTGTTTTGAAGTGAAACGTCCTTATCATAAATGAAACTTCTTTATCGACGTATGAGTAAAATTTTTAGCTGTATAAAATGTCATAAAGAAGTTTCACTTCTTACCTGTGTACGCTGGTACACATTTTCTTCTTAATTTGAGTGTATTCTCATTGCTTCCAAACCATACCTTGATTTGGAACCTGGGATCCACTTTCAACAGGCTGCTTAGAGCAGTTGACGTTTGGATTTTGGGTTTCACCATTGGTAGGAGCGACTACTGTCTTACCTCTCTGCCCCATACTGCGTCGTCATTTTTTATTTTCAAAGTCGATTTTTCGAAGTCAAATCTTCTTTTTGCTCGGTAGGTACGCATATTTTTAGATGAGAAAAAATCTCTAGACGCGCGACCGTTAAGAGACGTAGCTATAGTGTGTGCAAATATGCATGTACAATGTGTACATATAGCAGACCGCTCTTGCGTCTAGATAAATACATTTTTTTGATAGTTAATTGGTAGATTCAATACAAGGTATTGAATCTACCAATTAACTATCAAAAAAATGTATGTACTAAATGATATAATCATCATCATCGTCTAACGTTGAATACCGGTCATCTACAGGTCTTATTATTCATACCTTTATCTCCTTGAAATTTCTCCTTATACTAAAGTATAAGGAGAAATTTATACAAAGGGCTTATGAATAAGGGGTCTTGAAAAGGCCGGAGAAGGGGTTTTCAGGTTATGGCATGCGATAGGGGGTCGCCTGAAACGGACTGAAGACATGTTTCAGGTGCCTGAAAACAATGGCAACAGGGGTAAAATTTTGATGATTTATATGTGTAATAGAGCCTCCTCAAAAACGGCCTAAACCGCTTCCAATGCACAGAAAATGATATTTGAAGTTGTGCACTAGTCCACCGGCGGCGGCGTAACAATACTAATTTTAGAATAAAATAGTTTTAGTAAGAAACATTATATTAATTGTTGACATAGGGATGTAAACACCCTAATGTTGATGAATCTACTAAAACATTGAAAGAGCACTTGTTGCCGCTAATTAATTTGGAAACAGGTTAACAAAAAATGCAATAAGCTTCGTTAAGGAAGCTTAATTTCCGTCAGTTCCTAAAATTAATCTTTTAAAATTGCTCTTGACTCCAACAAATTTCATTAAAGGACCCTAGTTTTACTTGCGATGATTATTTCCTAAATATTGAAGTGATTATTTTGTTTAGCTTGCATTATTTCATACTGTTTAGTGAAGGTAGATTATTTAGAATAAACAATGCATGGTTAGTTGTGTGACGTTATTCTAAATTGATTGAACACTCAAGGCTTCTGAGTTTTTTTTTTTTGTTGCTTTTTCTGCAACATGAGTATCAAATGAAAGGAGTTGCTGGAAATTATTCTTGTAAGGGAATTTAAATAGAAACTAGTTTTTTTTTAAATGATATGAAACCAAAAAGTGCAAGTTAGAAATCTTACCACCTTAGAGCAATTCTTTGGGTGCGCTCATCTTCTTGTATAGCCCATTCCATTGCCGGTTCGTAGTAGTGTTGTATTATATATATAATATATTCCACATTACGAGGTTAAATAACAAAAGATGAACACAAGCACAAAGATGAGCATATGGTAGCAAAGGATTCATTATAATCAAGAGTCAGTAAATATTACTATTTGAGATGAGCGAGCTAATCACGGCGCCACTAAAAGCTTTCAGCGCTTTAAGTGATGCAAACGAGAGAACTTTGAGTTTGCAAACGGGCTTAGACTTCATCGCGTAACTTTGATCGACACTTCCAAGTCACAAGTCAATTTGCTGCACTGTGAACAGCAAATGTTTTTCGGGGGCTTTTTATTAGATTTGATGTACAATTTGCTACTGTTTATTTGACTTTAAATTAAGTTTGTAGTTGTAAATCAAGGTTTTGAGATTATTATGTTATTCTAAAACTAACTAACTATCTTCACGCTGTATTCCTGACGGGGTAGTCAAAGACGATAGATCGCCAGGCTTCGCGATCCATGCGTACTTCTTTCGCTGCTTGTAGATTCATCAATCGCTTTATGCACCCTCGTCTGGGTATCCGAGTACTTTTGACTTTTCCCTTTTTGAGCAATCTGCTCACGTGGGTTTCATATGTAAATCTCGGCCTACGCTGACTCCTTCTACCCTTTACTTTCGCACAATATATGTTATTCTAAGTCATTATAAATAAAGCTTTTCTAATTCTATTGCAGGTAGGATTAGGAGAATTCTTTTAAAAGTCCTCGGTCCACTTTATTACACATATTAGTCCACATTTATTAGTCCACATCAGCACTAGCTGAAAAATCGTCATAAATCGGTGGTCCACCCAGAAAAAAGTTAAGTTACGCGTAAAAAGAATTACACATAAAAAAATGCAGGTAAATTAAATACCTTATCCTTTTTTTACATACATATTGTAACGCCTTTTTCCCCGAAGGGGTTGGCAGAGGCCAACGCCGGCCAAAATATTAAACGCCCAAATTTCACCGTATGCCTTTGTCCCACGTAACAGGTGGTGAGCCCGTTGCCGTGTTGAAACGAATATGCGCAGGCTGCGGCGACCTGCTGTTGAATTTTTTAAGCCGCTTAATAAGGCCTTCAACTGCTATTTTATTGGCGACCGGGACCAACGGCATAACGTGCCTTCCGAAGCACGGAACTTGGGTGGGTCAAAAGGGCCGAATAAATTTAATAAAAGTATTAATTTAAATTAATGTGTTAAATTAAATATGTTTATTTTCATCAAACTTTAAATCAATACACCAAAAACTTGTCACCAATAATTTAGTCATCAATAAAGCTGATAAAGGTAACACTATATTGATTATGCCCAGAGCTGAATACACCAGCAAAGTGAATGATATCATTCTGACAGATGAGTTTCGGCGCCTGGGTTCCGATCCAACTTTGAAGTATCACGCAGAGCTAAAACTTTGTATAAAAGCAGCAACATACCTTTTTCCAGAAGATTCGCCGTTACTTCGGACCTTAATACCTATCCACAATGTCCACTACTGTACGGGTTACCAAAAATTCATAAAGACAATGTACCTGTCCGACCTGTAGTATCGTATATAAACGCGCCCCCTTATAAATTAGCCAAGTACCTCAATTCACTTATTAAGGAAAAGACCGGTTTCAATCCAAAATATTGTTTACGTAACACTTATGATTTGATTCAAAAAATTAAAGATATCGAGCTGCCGCGTAATTCAATATTGGTATCGTTGGACGTAGATAGTTTGTTTACAAACGTTCCTTATATGGAATGCTTAAAAATCATAAAAAATATGTTGCAAATTAAAAAAAAACATCCAGAACAAATTAATGATATTTTACGCTTAACGGAGCTTTGTATGAGACAAAATTACTTTCAATTAACTATGAATATTATGTACAAAAAGAAGGTCTAGCAATGGGATCGCCTTTAAGCCCCCTAATGGCAGACATATTTATGGACCATTTTGAAAATAGAAATATAATCAATAACAGTAATATTTCATATTATTATAGATATGTAGATGATATAATAATCAATTGGACGGGTACCCATAGACAACTAAGTATATTTCTCAGTAACTTAAATGGCATTTACCCTAAAATTAAATTTAAATTAGAGATAGAACAAAATAATTTATTAAACTTCCTAGACCTATCAATTTCAAAAAATGGCACAAAGCATAGTTTTGAAATATTCCGTAAACCAACTTATACAGACACTACAATTGCTTTTAATTCTTGCCACCCATGGCTTCACAAAATGGCGGCTTTCCATAGTATGGTTCATAGGCTATTAAATTACGACATTCTAAAAAAGCGGAATATTGCAAAAATAACATTTAAAAACAAAAATAATTATAGTTTTTGAAAATGGATTTCCGCCATGTAACGCCTGATTCAATTAGTTATATATACTCGTATATCCTATTTTTAAATTCTGAAAATAATCAACTCTTAGTAGATCTCTACGGCACAAATGAAAAATACTGTTCAAATTTCATGTTTATATGCTAAACATAAATAAATAAATAAAAAAACTTGAGAAGTGTCAAGGGACACCCGGATGGAACGAAGTTCCTTTCGATTAATTAGTGATGGAACTGAAAAAAAAAAATAAAAAAAAAATATATAATATATATATTTTAATAAATTTATAAATTAAATATATATTTTTTTTTTAATAGCTTACTATAGCAAAAAGTGTCGTGACAACTTTTCGTAAGAATTTTTTCCGTCTAGCCCCCTTTCACAACGCGCGATAAGGAACTTCGTTCCAATATCCATCACGCATTATCCCCAAAGTGGTGGCAGAGGCATATTATATGCCCGCTTTTCACGGTGTGGATTCCTGTCACACGTAAGAGGTGGTGAGCCCATTGCCGTGTTGAAATAGACAGACGCAGGTTGTGGCTACCTGCTGTTGAAATTTTTAAGCCGCCTATAAGGTCTTCAACCAGGCTTAACGACTGCCATTTTACTGGCAACCGGGACCAACGGCTTAACGTGCCTTCCGAAGCACGGAAACGCTCGCAAATGTAAATGCTACAAAGTGGTCACCCATCCGAGGACCAGCCATAGTGAAAGTTGCGTAACTTTTTATATTAATATAGTGAAAGTTTATATGCTAAGATTTCTTTAATTCACATCATTCTTGGCATCTCTAAGATTGGCATTAAGTACGCATGGCATCAGCTACGTAGTTAAGTGTGACTTCATTATTTGTGTCCCCTATTATTGCAGAGTTCCAATGGAGGATAGCATGACCAGACATTATAAGTTCATACTAGTGGTAGTAGATTTGATTTTCGGTTACTGCTGCACAACTCCCATAAGCGACAGTTTAGTAGACTTGTAACTACCAAAAGCTACTATTTAGTAGCATTTCAATCCGAAAAATGTTTTCCTGTCTTATATTTTCATTTTCTTGAGGAGCTTAATTCGTCATCTTCACAATTAGTTGGTAACCAGGGGTAACACACATCTGATGTGTGCTAGGATTGACAGTTCGCCAATCGTTTATTATCGTTCTACCATGAATTTCCGCCATATAACGCCCGATTCTATTATTTAAAACAGATTTATGAGGCAATATGGATTGATATCATTCTTTATACCTACGAGCATGAAGGTTAAGATTAGATTATATTATATCAGTAAGTACAACGTTGTATTTGTACTATTCTCCCTATTTTGTATTTATTATTAAAGAATCTTTGCGATAAGCTCTATACAAACTTTGGTCGGCTGTGAATGCGAAAATTTTAATTAAGTTATAAATTTCCTTTCGCTAGTAAAGTACAATAATATTTGGCTATGCTGATTATAATTGGCCCACACGAAAATTATCAGGATGCGCAATGGTTCCAATAAAATTTTGAATTGTAATAGTGATGTAGTAAATGGCTTTGTTTTACAGGCAACATTATAATCAACAATACAATGAAAATATTAAAACATATTACAAAATAGCCCCTTTATCTAAACAGTACAATACAGGTATTTAAACTTTCATGTTCACTAATAATTTAGAGTTAACGCAATTATATTTACCATGTGTTATTTTCGCGTTCATAGCGCTTTGTGCTAGTATCATTTAAAAGGGGTTTTAGAAGGTTATAACAGGATGGGCAGCGCGTTTGCTTACCTTTGGTTTTGCAAACATCCATAAGCTAAGGTGACCACTTTCCATCAGGTGGGCCGTATGTTTGTGTGCCATCACAGTGATATAAAAAAAATTAAAGCAGAAATATCGGAAACATAAAATACACAATGTAAATATCCCATTGGCTAGTAATCCCACAGTCAAACTGTTTGTACAGTTTTGTGGGACATTGTGTTAGATTAAAATAATAATTACAAAAAATAAAGAATAAAATAATAAAAAAATACTAGTACAACACAGTTACGAATTACGTCTAATAAAAAAGTCACAAGATTTTTGGGTCTATTTAAGAAAGAGATACCCGTCATTGTGCCACATTCTTTTTCATAGTATCGGCAGTAAAAATAGCATAAGAGTACTCCAGCACAATATTCCACCACTTTAATTATATCATTTTAGTGGCAGCTCAAATTTCTACCAGCAAGAGTGACATGGTTTATGTATTTGTGGCGCGTATTCGATGTCTTCTGTTTCAGTATAGTTTCATTCAACTTTCAGTACTGCATTTAATTCCGGAGGCGGTTGAGAAATTTTCAAGTGAGACATTGAAATTAATAATAATAATAAACCCCTCGAGGACAGTCGTTATCTTTTATAGGATTAACGCAACCCTATGAGGGCATAGTAGATTCGCTTTTTGAGTCATCCACTTTCTTATATCAACATAAAAATTATCTGAAAGTTATTGAAAAGCTCACATCCGCAGGGCAGCTTGTGGCGAGCTGAATGTGCGTGGCTACACATCGGTCCCGATTCCTCAGAGTTTTGTTGCCCTTCTGCACCGGTTAGGATTTAATGGCCTAACGGGAGAGCAGTGAGAGTGCTACTCCCGGGAGTGCAGCAAATCTCATCACTGGCTTGCCTTAATTGGACGGTCAGTGGGAGGGAGACAGAGCTATATGCTCGGTGGTGGAAGTGACATTTTCAAGGGCATAACTACGGGGAAGCCCGCTCCGCACCTGTCCCGCGATGGTGAAACGACGCCGCACCGCTCGACACCCCAAGCCTCTCACACCGGTGTTGCGCTCTGTCACCTTACAGGCTTATCATGCCTACGGTGATTGTATAAGGGGCCCATCTAGTGAGTTGGCGAGTCACCGTCTGCCAATAGTTTAATAACAATATATTAAAAAGGCAGACGCCGTTTTCATCAATAGCTTAAATCACCCAATCCATTTACCACCCAACCCAATAGCCCATTTCATAGTTAGCACATTTCACAATAGTTTAACTCCCAATGGAGGTGATCCATTACCGTTCTTCTACATAAGGCGGGCGTGGACTATATGCAGTGGGGGTCCCATTCCCTATTAGATTAAAATTCTCAAAGGGCCTCTGTGTGTTGGACCTATGTCTCCATGTAAGCCTACCAAAAGCCCTGGTATCTTCAAGAAAAAAAAAGAAGATACCCGAGAAAAGAAGAGACATAATAATAATTACCCCCCCGGAGATCACCTTGCCGTGGTAGGGGGGGCTTAAGGGTAACAGGTACTGGATCAAAGGTATAAACAACTCACCTCTATTTTCACCGACCCGAACTAACGATCCCAAACCCTTTCGTCAAAAATGGAAAGAAGTTCAAAGATATACTGCTTACGGCCGCTTCCCGGGGGTCGCCGGTGCGCACCTGGAGCCGACGCTGGATGTCACAGCATGCGAACCGTTAGCGACGGGGGACTGAACAGGCGGGTTCCCCTCGAAAAAAATACTACAGCCGAATCGACACATTCACCTTCTCACACGTCTTCTTCAGAATACTCACTTTTTTCCAATATTCCTTCCCCAACATCCACCCACAGCTTTTCCCGATCACTAAGCCCCTCACCCTCATCCACTTATTCTAGATATTCTACAAGGTCTTCAGCTGTTGTGCAGAAGGCATTAGCCAATAACCCTGCACCCACTGTAGAGACACGCCGTGCGCGAAAGAAATGGTCTGAAGATATGAACCGTTTTATCTGGCGCACATATCTAATGATAACAAAACACGAAACAACTAGACTAAACAACTACTTTGAACCTTTACACCAATAATTTACTGATAGATACCCTGACATGCAAACCACACGACAACGATTAGGAGACCAAAAACGAGCTATATTAAGTCGAAAATTACTACCACAACATGTAATAGAAGCAATAAGCTATGAAGTTCGGGAGAATCTGCAAAATGATAATTATAACCAATTGCCGGAATGTGATGAACGAACAGGTACAAGTAGCAGAATGAAGTGGTCAGATGTAATTAACAAAGAAATAATAAGATGTTATTTTGAAGTAACCGCAGTAGAGACTAATAAAACAGCGTATCGACAAAACCTCCATAGATTAGTAACAGAAAAACATCCACACCTATCTCACCTGACTGTCCAAAGAATTGCTGACCAAAGACGATTAATATTTAATAATAAGAAATACAGCAATAAGATAAATCAACTGAGGACAAAAATAGAATTAGAACTAATAGAGTCTAATAGCATATAGCATCATAATACAATAGAAGTAAAACAGCAGTATACCGCATCTGAAAGTAATATAGACAATACCGGCTTACATGCAACTTACAACTTAGACGATTGTACTAGAAACAGCGACATAGCCCTTAGTCAAAATCATCAGGACGAAACGAAGGTAATAGAGTCCGCGTTAGTTAACGCTATTGCCCAATTTAGCATTATTGATCCCGAAACACGACCATATATACCAAAGCAAATGTCATTAAGAAAGTTTGCCCAAATTTTACAGGGTCCGAACAATGAAAAACTCCCTAAATATTTAAACCAAGATCTAGATTTTAGTTCATTGCATACATTAATATATTCAGCAGCCTTTGCCGCAGCACTTTGTAATGGTACAAAGTTTGAAATAGAACGGAATGGAACCATAACTAAACCTAACAAAAAACCCATGTATCAGCAAAGAATAGAGATGAGAATAGATAAATATGGACTAGAAATAGGACGGTTAATGCAATACATACAGGAAAATTTAAGTTGGAGAATTCTTAACACCATAGAAGAAATAAAAAGAAAATACAAAACTCACTCTCAGCATGAAGAACCAAATACAGAACCACAAAATTTTCTTGACACACTTAAACAGAAGTTAAATGCCACAGCTAGTAGACATAAAAGATATTTAAATTGCGCCAAACGGAAACACCAAAATTCAACGTTAAGAAATAAAGAAAAACAGTTTTATAGAACTTTAGGGCAAAATCAATCACAACATCTGCAAGAAGATAATTCCCCCTCAACACAAGACGTACAACAATTTTGGAAAAAAAAATCTAGGAATACCCAGTTCACCATAATTCTGATAACTCTTGGTTACATAGAACTAAACACACTACACACATTAGCCCAATAGAGTTCATGAATATCCCTGTAGACACACTGATCCAAACCATCAATCACACACATAGTTGGAAGGCACAGTACTGATAATATACACAATTACTGGTATAAAAAGTTTTCTTGCACACATCCATATATTCACAAACATATATGCCAATTCGTACAATCCCCAAATAGTATGCCAAAATTCATTACACATGGTGTCACATATATGCTTCCAAAAGGCTTTGATCCCAAAAACTCTGCAAATTACAGGCCTATTACTTGTTTACAAACTATCTACAAAATTATCACCGGATGCATTAGTAAATAAATTTATATACATTTAGAACAACATACTATTTTAGCTGAACAACAAAAAGGATACAGAAAAAACAGTCAAGGGTGCAAAGAGCAACTAACAATAGATGCAGTAGTTATGAAACAAGCTCAAACAAAAAATAGAAATTTTCACACAATGTATATTGACTATCAAAAGGCGTTCGACTCTGTTCCTCATAGCTGGTTAATTTACATACTGAATCATTATAAAATTCATCCCAGTCTAGTGTCTTTCTTAAGTGCAGCCATGCTTAAATGGCAAACTAAACTAAAATTAGTTAATTGTAGGTCTATAACTACTGAGCCGATAAAAATACAAAGAGGCATATGCCAAGGCGATGCTCTCAGCCCGCTATGGTTTTGTTTAGCTCTCACCCCATTATCTGAAATACTTAATGAAACTAACTTAGGATTTAAACTAAAACATAACAACTCATTTCACACTATCTGACACTTATTGTATATGGATGACATTAAACTTTATGTAACAAATAGCTCGGAACTTACGAAACTGGCATATATAACAGATATTTGGAGTAGATAAGTGTAAAATACACTCAGTAGAATGAGGTAAGACAAAAAATAACACATAAACTCTCGAAACTGGTGAATACATAGAATCCATGGACGAAAATAGCACATATAAATATTTAGGTTTCATCAATCTAAACAAATCCATAAAAAAATAAAAAACTGGACTGACAAAAAAATTCAAGACCCGAATAAACCAAATTCTTAGAACTCAATTATATGCACGCAATTCTGTTAAAGCTATTAATATGAATGCAATACTGATTCTCTCCTACTCCTTTGGGATTATAAACTGGTCCCAAACTGATTTGGATCAATTACAACGTACCATTAACACGCATATGACAGTTAATAGAAAACACCACCCTAGGTCATGCACACAACGGCTCACACTATCACGGCGAGCTGGAGGGAGAGGCCTCATTGACATACAAAATTTACACATTAGTCTAGTAGACAAGTTACGCGAATATTTCCACACTAAAGCTGAACAATCACCACTTCACAAATATGTTGCAGACATAGATATAAAATTAACTCCCCTTAACATAAATGACAGAAACAAACAAGCAGGGGATGAAGAGTAGAAGCGTGCACGTCGCCATCCCTGCCAGCTACGGCTGCAATTCTACTCCAACACGAGTGCCACCAGGGCGATTACTGCTAGGGCGTGCCCCCGAGGCGACGCGCACCAGTTCGTCCCCGCTGGTGCGAAAAGTGTGTGCCAGCGCGGCGTAGGGGACCGCCACCCTACACGGCGCGGCCCGACACGGCGGGAAGTGGAGGATGGAGTGCAGGGTAGCTGCGTGGAATGTTAGGGGAGGAATGACAGATAAGATGAATGAGTTGATGGATGTTATGAATGAGAGAAAGTTAGATGCAGTGTGCTTGACAGAGACCAAGCGCAAGGGCAGCGAAGTCTTGGAGCTCCCGGGTGGGATGCTCGCGCTTTGGTCTGGAGTACCAGAGAGCGAGCATGGCAGTCGGGGGGTTGGAATTTTGCTGTCCTCGCGATTGGCCTCCGGTATGTATGAGTACAAACTGGTAGGTCCTAGAATCCTCTGGATCCGTGTAAAACTTGGTTTGACGAAGATTTTCCTGGTAGCTGCTTACGCGCCAGTATCTTCGTTGAACGCGAGTGAGCTAGAGGACTTCTGGGAGAGTATGAGAGAAGCTCTAAATGTGATAGAAGGAAATGAAAGACTTATAGTGTGTGGAGACTTGAATGGATGGGTGGGTACCGCTCGCGACGGTTTTGAGTCGGTACTCGGGAAGTATAGGGATAAAAGGGTGAACGACGCTGGCAAGCTAATACTGGCATTTTGTAAAGAAAAGGATTTGTTTGTGGCGAACACAATGTTCAATCACAAACAAATTCATATGTATACGAGGAGATGTAAGTCAAAGAGAAGCATGATAGATCTATTCCTAATGGATAGTCGGCTCCGTAAACAGGTGATGGACACAAGGGTTTATCGAGGCGCTGAGCTGGGATCAGACCACTACCTAGTCATAACTAGGATTAGGGGTCTGTTCGCGGGTTGGCGTCATCGTACCGAGTGTCCTGAACCTGAGCCGACTTATAGCATCAAAAGCTGGAAGCTGCAGGATGCATCCATTAGGGATAAATATAATGAAAGGGTAGCCGAAAAGCTTGGCGACGTCAATGTAAGCAGTGAGAATGTGGAAAGTGTATGGCAGAACCTTAGGGACAGTATGATAAATGCCGCTGTGGAAGTGTGTGGAGAAACGAAAAAAGGCAGTAGTAATAAGCGTGATGCATGGTGGAATGAGGAAGTGAAAGAAGCAGTTCGAATGAAGAAGAAAGCATGGCTAGACTAATTAGCCTCGCGGAATGATTTTAATATGAAAGAGAGATACAAGTTGTGTTTTCCATTGATAAATAGTGTTTTTGTGCAATGGAACCAGGGACCCAAGTCCAGGGACGTCCCCGGCAGCCTCCACCTCAGCATCTCGCAGCAGTAGCAAGGTAGTGTGCCCATTCCTGTTTCCATTCTTTTTCGTCGACAACCGCGTGTAAATTTCATTTTTGTCTTTCCCCGCAAATACAGTCCACTTCGAATTTATTTATCTCGCCCGCTCAACAAATTTCTGGTCCGAATGATCCGGATTTTGATCCATTCGCTTTAGTAGTTTGCCAATAGAAACGCAATAGTTTTTATTCCATAGGGAATAAACGCATAGGTATAGGTTATAGTTTTATTCCATTCGGAATAAACGCATAGATTAGATAATAGTTTTATTCCATTAGGGAATAAACGCATACTTACCTACTGTTTTTCGCATTGGTAGGTACTAAATAGTGGGTAATTTCGACTGCACCGCATAGTAATAGGTAGACCACGCTGGTCATTTTGATCTCGTAAAATGGACTAGTAATTCGCAAACGGTCTTGGATTCGATTCCACCGTCGCATCGCTTGTCGACTGTCAAGGAGTTTGATGGTAATGATACGCACAAGGTTCTCGGTTTGCGTCACCTTCGTCCGACATGTTTAGTTTGAAGGTTTGTCCTACACCGTCAACCTGCACTAAGCGCACCATATTGTGTGTCGCACGCATATGAGATGTAATGGGATTTGTAGCACCTGTCGTCTTGTATGCAAAGCTTCTCATAAAAGAACTTTGGCTGTCCAACTGTGACTGGGACGACACTCCTCCTGACCACATCATTAAATCATTAAATTGTTGGACCGCTTTAGAGACGAGCTTTCTGTGCTCGAGCAAATTAGAATACCGCGCCATGTTGGTATCTCCGATGATAGTATTGTAACTGTTTTAGGTTTCGCTGACGCTAGTGAGAAAGCGTATGGGGGTGTTGTGTACTTCCACGTTCGTAACGGTGATGACATTTCATTTCACCTTATCAGCGCTAAATCTAAAGTAGCCCCTAGTAAGGTAGTCTCTCTCGCTCGTCTCGAGCTGTGCGCTATATTGGTTCTAGCCCAGCTCATTAGTTCGATTGTTAGTAGTTGTCGCAACCGCATTAATATAGATAGAATTTTCGCATTCTCGGACTCGACCGTCGCTTTGTGTTACATTTGTCGCAAATAGGTTGGCAAAAATTCAGTCGGAATTGGGAAAGGAAAAATTTTTTCACGTCTCATGTACGGACAACGGTACAACCCTGCCGATTGTTTGTCTCGTGGTTAAAAAACCTGCACAGATTTTGGATCATCCGTTGTGGTTCTATGGCTTTTCCTGGTGCCAAGCCCCACCTGATGAATGGCCTGTTAGTCCTTTCAACCCCGCTACTGTGTCCACGCCGCCAGAGGAAAAGAAAACCTCTTTAGTTACAACCGCACCTCTCGAAAAATCGCCTATCTTAGAGTTGGCTAGCCGTGTTTCATCGTGGTCGATTCTTTTACGTAGTGTTGACTTTATTTGTCGATTTTTGAAAATCCTTACTCGTCGCGAGCATGTTACCGCCTTTGACTTAAACAAGGCTGAGTTAATCGTGCTTCGTGAACTTCAGCAATTTTATTTTTCGTCTGAAATTAGAAATTTGGAATTAAATAAACCTTGTAGTCGCGCTTTTCAACATTTGAAACCTTTTTTGAAGGATGGCCTCATTCGAGTTGGTGGTCGTTTGAGCCAGTCCGCATTAGAGTATGTTCAAATGCATCCTATAGTTACAGAATTTGCAGAATGTTACACCGTTAAAATACTTTGAAATAGAGGAAGATCGACTTCATCTTCTCTCGCGTAATGCCTTATTGGATAAACTCGTTCAATCGTTTTGGAGGCGTTGGAGGACAGACTATTTGCATACGCTACAGTCACGTAAGAAATGGAATACTCCATCGAGCCCTATTACTGTCGGTACTGTCGTAGTTATTTTAATTGAAAATATGCCTCCGTTACATTGGCCTCTTGGGGTAGTAGAAGAAGTTTTCCCTGGGTCAAATGGGATCACCCGTATAGTTCGCGTTAAAACCGCAACTGGTTCGTACTTGCGACCAGTTATTCGTCTTTGTCCTTTGCCTAATCAACAGTAACTTCAATAACAAATTTAGCTTGTTCGATTAGGTTTAGTTTAGTTTAGTTCGATAGCATTTTGTTTAGTTAGCAGCTAAAGCTTAGTGGCAACTTTATAGTCAGTTGTTCCTTTTTCGAAGGTAACCCTTCAAGCCGGGGGGGAAATGGTTGTGTCGGTATACGATTCGAAAGTTACCGCGTTATTTTTTCTATGTTGCATCGCCGATCTCCATTTATTTTTAATTTAGTAGTTGTCGACACTCCCACTCCGCTTACCTTTATTCCATTTCTCTTTCGCACCTACCTTGTCTCGCATAAGAGAAGAGCGAGACAGCTGTGTTACTGCCATTCAGCGGTAGAAAACTCCACCGCAGCGCTGCCCACTCACAGGCAGCGAGGACGGACTGAAAACGCTCTGGATTGAACTGCAATGGCCGCGCGCGCGTTCGCATCAACTTTTCGCAATAGTTGTGTTTTCCATGGATAAATAGTGTTTTTTTTTTTGCAATGGAACCAGGGATCTAAGTCCTGGGACGTCCCCGGCAGCCTCCACCTCAGCATATCGCAGCAGTAGCAAGGTAGTGTGCCCATTCCTGTTTCCATTCTTTTTCGTCGACAACCGCGTGTAAATTTCATTTTTGTCTTTCCCCGCAAATACAGTCCACTTCGAATTTATTTATCTCGCCCGCTCAACAAAGGATGGTACTTCATTGTATAAAAGGTATGTCAAAATTAACTGTTAAATAAATCTCAAGTTTGCTTATAATATATTAATCTTATTCAAAACGTATTTCTGACGTTTCGTACTGTGTTTTGACACTAATATTGTGTCTACGAAACAGTTAATTAAAATATTCATAAAGAATAATTTGTTTTTGCTCTAAAACGTAATATAAAAGCTAGCTTTTATAATATTCAGCATATCAAGCGTCTGAGAAATAATATTACAAAGGTAATGATGAGATTATATTTTTCATGAACAAGATGTTACAGTATGAATAACGAATACTTGAATAGACAAATAATTCAATATTGTTTTTATAAAACTTAATGTTTATTAATTTATTAATGTTTCGTAAGAAATTAGATTTGTAGAGAAACTCAAACTGACAGACAATCAAAATGAAACAGACAATCAAAATGAATTTAATGCTTTTAGGACTTTTTCTACAGTAACAGCTTATTAAATAGTTGCTGTTTATAAAATGTTTGTTATCAAATTAACCACTCTCAAATTTTATCGTTCAAAACAATATAATAGATAAAACTCCATTTATCTTTCGAAGATCAAAACCGATGGTATTTCCGAATGAAAATGGATAGAGGTTTGAATGACTATGCCTTGGATCCACTACTGTGCTTACATTTTTTTTGATAGTGATTAGCTAGAGTGACTTCGATTTTTGGATTTTTGATTGATCGAGATCTTCGGGGTACAAGGTTGCACACCGTGCATCTGCTGACTAACGACACGTTTGTTATGATGAAGAATGGAAACTTGAAAGAAAACTCTGTATCAACCTATCGTTGTCCGTATAGCCAGCGTGGTAAAGTAAAGCCAATCAACACAAAACGATTGGAAAGGGTCTGTGATGGCTGATTTGATTGACTAACTGTTTAAAATGACTTTACTTTATCGTATACTGGCCACATGCAGTGGATTCACACAGATGCAATTATTTTAAGAAGTTTAAACAACTAAAAAGTATATGTGTAAAATCTATTTTTTAATAAAGTTATTACAAAATTCGTTCAGTAGTTTTTAAGATAATCGCTTAAACGAAACAGACTAACGAAGTAGGGGTTGCCAGGTTGCATACAACTAAAAGCACGTCTATAATTGTAAAGTCAGTATCCTATCGATTAAAACCATAGTGAATGCCAAGCCGTGGCCTCAGTACAATTTACTCCGACTGACTATTATATGTTAATGTGCTTAACAGTAATATTACTGGCTTATCTATAGTGCACAGAATATTCGTCTCGTCTCAAGAGAGCATGAAGAATTATGATGCTTCATCTTGTCAGAAAATAGACTAGATACATACCTACTACATATGCATGAATTAAGGCTAAGCTGGAGCTATCTGTGATCTAACTAGATGACTCCTATTGTTTATGGCTTGTAATTAATTTAGTAGGATGCTAACTAAACTCGAGCAGTTTAGTGTAATTTGTAGTAGCATAATATAATTAATAGCACGAAGACTACACATCTAAATAGCCTGTAGTTTTGTGCATAATCATTTACAAACATTATATTGTACAGTTAATTAACTCAATAGAAAAAACACTGAGACAAGATAGCATCATGACTCTATTTCACCCAACGACAGAGCAATCTCTCAAATCTCTTCTGTATCATCCTCAAATTGGGATCATATTAGTTATTTTGACGTCAATATGTAGAATCCGCTAAGAAAGGATTTTGAAATGTCTTACCTGAGGGCTAGTAACGCATGAAGCCAGACAAGCTTTTAAAACAAACGTTGAAATACATACGTTCATACATAAATATTGTCACGCCTTTATCCCCGAAGGGGTAGGCAGAGCATACTCTGAATATACGGTGAAATGTGGGAGTATAGCATATACTATACGCCCACATTTCACCGTATGCATTTTTGTCCCATGTAACAGGTGGTGAGCTCATTGCCGTGTTGAAATGGACAGACGCAGGCTGTGGCTACCTGCTGTTGATTTTTTTCAAGCCGCCCTTGTGGCCTTCAAACAGGCTTAACGACCGTCGTTTTACTGCCAACCGGGTCCAACGGCTTAATGTTATACTTAACGAAATACGTTAATTAAAACGAATTATAATTGAAAATTATCTAAATGAGCTCTGATATTTGTTTAATTTATCTCAAGAGCAAGAATATTAAACAAATTGTTATTATAAACTTCAGTACACTTTCAGGAACATAAAATAAAAACGTAAAATTTTCTACAAAAATATTTTCCACACGAAGCTAGCCGGTATCATTATTAATTTCCCAAGTGGCACTGAATTTCTCCCAATAGTTAACTCAGGAGGATTTTAATATAATGTTGGACTGAACATCAGTTAAATAAAATTCAAAATAAAAGAGCTGTAATTCGATATCTTAATATACCTTTACATATATTTTACAGCTATTTTTCTTTTTTTGATTCACAAGTGTAATAATAAATGAAAATTTCAACATCAGGTAGACAGAACAAACACGGCAATTGACCCACCACTTATTATATGAGACTAAAGTATGTCTCTGCATTATATCTTCGGGGAAGAAGGCGTGACTATATGTAAGAAGTTTGTGTCATTTAACATATTACAACGTGGCTCATTTTTGTGACGTATGTTAATGACATTTCTTTAACGTACCTTACGTTAAAGAGATGTCATTAAAAAAGTAATTAAAAAGAGGGAAAGAAGAATAATTATTACTAGCAGACATCCAGTGGATTCTTCCGGGTAATGCTCGTTCCTGTTAGAATACGGATATAAAATTTGTCCTAAATTGCTCTTTATAACATCAGCTGTCTGCCTGTGAAAGTTCAAGAAAAAATGTAATTTATTTTGTTTATCTTATAACAGTATATACTTTCATAATATGGATATAGTGAAAAGTTGTAAAATTGCAATTACAAAAAGACACTTCAATTTTATTTGTGTTGATAGATTTTGTAATGCGAGTGCTCTACATAGCTTCTTAGGTTTATTTTTGTCATTCGATACATGCACACAGACAGCAAAACAACTGACTTAAAACGGTACAGCTCTCCTTTTATAAACGTGTAGAGCATTCCCTAGGGCTGTCAACGAATTGGAGGTACGGCTCAAGGGTATATTAAGGCAGTTTGTCTGATAAAATATTGCCGTTGAGAAACGTATGCGTATAAGGGAAAAATGAAGTCAAGTAACAAATAAAAAAATTACTTGGGTATCATTCACGCCTTTATCCCTGAAGCGGTGGCAAAGTTGTAGTAGCTTACATATCAGCGCAGGTATTTTTGTCCCATGTAATAGGTGGTGAGCCCATTGCCTTGTTGAAATGGACCGGAGCAGGTTGTGGCGACCTACTGTTGAAATTTTCAAGTCGACCATAAGGTCTTCAACTTGACTGTTTCTGACAACCGGGCCGGACAGCTTAGCGTCCTTTCAGAAGGACGGAAAAGCTTGCGTTTAGAAATGCCATTGGCGGTTACCTATCGGAAAACCAGGCATAGCAAAAGTTGCTTATCGCAGTGATCATTAACAGAATATTATGTTAGCGGGGCTGCGAGTGCGCTTCGCTTAGAATAAGTTGATCAAAATACAGCTAGGATAAATACATTTATTGGATTAAAAGAAATGTATTACGAGATCAAAAACTTTATTAATTAATATTTACAGGGCAGGGACAAGAAAATGATCTGCTTACTGTATTAGAATGGGAGTACGGAGATCTGTCCACCGATGATCATATGGAAACTGGTGACGAGAAGGTACGTCGCCGGAGATGGTGCTATCTCGTGATATGGGGGTGCCTTATAGTGCTTGCCCGGTCAACCGCTCACTAATCCTTGTGCGCTCGGGAATGGCGCGATACACGATTTATATTATTTTTTAGTGTTTTGCAATTATATAGATTTTGATTTTGCAAAAATACAATAATATTGATTGGGTTTTGCCTATAAGCCACAAGAAGTCTGTGAAATTACCAATGCTCATTGTTGATCTCTTGCGGTGGCAGTGGATTGTATGGATTGGCTTTGATAGGGTGCGTGGCTAAGAGTACTCGTGTGCCTTCGATTGAAAGTCTTCGTGCTCCTTAAACTTAGCTTTAATGATAATAGATTCAGAACTGACTCAATAGGCACAATAAACGTTTTGGCGACAAAGTGATTTAAAAAATAGTGTTGTCACACTATAAAATTTGTGTAGCTTGCTAGGACTGCTACACTTTTGATGGTATATTTTGACGTTTTGTAAGTATTACTGAGTAAACAAATGATTATATTAGGAAATCGTGGTACAGTAAGGTCAGTCACCCTCCCAATATGTTTGGCGAGAAAATGAGAGACTCCTACGACCAGTGGGCTGCATTAGGCTATTTGATTGATTGAATAAAAATGCCTTAAGCTGCGACTTTGATTACGAAGAACCACTCACCTTTGTAAAAATTATCAACATTACTTTATTTTACTAAATAGAAAAATCCAATGATAATATAAGACGCGAGAACTACCCACGCATCGCGCAGGTACATATGATAATTATTGAGATACCTAAGTACCGTCGGTTTAGGTGGTCAGAGGTTAATTTATGACCTCATTATCATCAGAGTTAATTTATTTATTACCTCATAGAATAAATATTTTTTTATTTTGAGATAAATTCGACTAATGCTGTGTGATTCACAGTATTCGTCCAATTTATGTGGGGTACGTTTTAAAATTACTAATGATAACGTATTCTAAACTAGTCATATTTCTATAAACTGACTATCTTGTATAAAATTGTCCGGATGGAATTTTATAATGGAATTTACTCCAACAGCCCGATAAGTAAATAATTTTAACTACATTGTACATTTTTTTAAAGTAAAACTTCTTTATCGACGTTAAGATAAATTTTATAGCTATAAAAAAAAATCGTCACGTTTTTCGGTTACGCGTCATGTTGTTTTAAACTGACACTTATTTATCATAAGTAAAACTTCTATATCGACGTATAAGAGAAGCTTTATAGCTGTTAAAAAAAAGTCGTGAAAAAGTTTCCCTTCTTACCTGTGTACTCTGGTACACACACATTCTTTTTTAAATTATAACTTTGTTTTGTCTTCGTACAGACACTATCAGACAACTATCACCCATCAAAGCTATTCTACCGTCGGGAGTGACTCTCAGAAAAAATAAATGTTGTGTTTACCACATATCTCCCAAACGACAGTTCACCGCGGTCATGGCCTATATACGGCATAGAAGAACGGTTCATATAATAGTACCTTCATCATTTATCACTTTGTTCTACAAATATTTCTTTGGATACGATATCAACTAAATTATATGTCAACTATCACGTAATATGAAAGTTTCTTTTTTGATATTTTTTAAAGATAACTTTGGAACACTTATGATAATACGGTTTTAGAATATGACTAAAACTATCAATCTATTTTAACAATGTCTCCCTGATGAATTAGTCAGTGAGGACAGGTTGCCGGACTTCGTGACCCAAGCATACCTACTTCTTTCACTTCCTGCTATCACATTCATTAATCGCTTCATACGTGCACGTCTTTATATTCGAGATCTTTTCGATATTGAATAATCTGTTCACGTGATCTTCTTAAGTCTTGGGTAAACCCTGTCCTCTTCTACCCTCTATTTATGCACTTTAGATATAATAAATAATAAATAAATATAAATAAATATTGTTGGGACAACTCACACAACGCCATCTGATTCCACACTAAGCAGAGCTTGTACTATGGTAACCAGATAACTGATAAACATACTTATATATTTCTAAATACATACATATTATAGATAAATAACACCCAGACACAGAATAAACCATCGTGCTCATCACACAAAGTTTTATTCTGGGTGGGAATCGAACCCACGACCTCTTGCGTAGCAGTCGGATGCACTCCCACCGCGCCACAGAGGCAGTCTTATTTTTCCTCACTCATTCATTGGACGTATCCAAACCTACGAAGCACACCCTTTTCCTGTTTAATGCTGATACTTTCATTAAAAATCTTATTACATCTTGTTTCAGGTTATTTTTTTATTTTTAACTCTTCAAACTGACGCCGCCTGCCTGAATTGAGGGCGACTCTAACAGTACACAAGACTTTAGATAGTGGCCCTCAAGTTGGCTGCCTTATAATGTGTCTCTTCATGGTCCGTTTCAAAAACCCGGGGTTGCAAGAGAAGAAATATTGGTGTTGTCATAGGGTTCCAAGTTTCTATAGCTCAATAGCATTGCTAACTAGATAGCTTAATATTTTGAATCGTTTGTTTCGATTGTTTAATTTTTTGTTGTGTTTGTGTGGATTGTAGAATTCTTACTGCTTCTCTTACAGACATAGTAAAGACTTATTAGTAACTGACTCTATTATAACTTACGGACTAATTACTACATATATGAGTTAATGACTGACTAACTAGAATTAAAATATCTATGTTTACTTTTACATAATTCTTAAGCCAATTGTGGAGGGAACATTCGTGATTTATCCTAATACTATTTTGTGCGTAATTTATAATATTTTATTATCTGTAAATTATGTTATGGTATGGCATCGGACGTGCTCTGTTAAATATTAGTCTTTCTTCCGCCATTCTATCACGTCTGATTTCCAGAAACGCCATAATAAATAACAATATTAATGTATCAATATTCAATCAATTTAAGGTGAACACTGTGACAGCCCCGATTGGTGAACTCACGAAGCACTGCCACGTCCGCTTTTGGGGCATGTAGAATGTAGATTCGTGCATCTGTGTGAGAAACTCGTCACGTTTGTATCCTTCCTTACTGCTCATATATGTACCACGATAACAGGTAGGATGATAATAGGAACCTATGAAATTGCCGTTCTGCAGTACCTACTGGCCAATTCAAATCAAAATAATTTTTGTTTGGCTAAGAATTCTAATTTCAAATTAATTTTATTTTAAAAACATGGAATTCTTTTTCCAAAAGTAGTCATTTGTTTATTGACAAGTGTTACATTTTCATTGCATTTCATTTTTTTTGTCATCATGGATACGGTAAAAATTCGAGTAATTATAGAATGGAGTACCGTCGTGGCAGCATCGTGGCACAAGCGGCACGCAACATCAACGACGTTTACGGAGCTAACACTACAAACCAACGCACCAACTGTTATTGGTTTGCTCGCTTCCGTTCTGAAAATTTCGACCTGAAAAATGAACCTCGCGGTCGTCCGAAGACTTTGGTCGACAATGACGAATTAAAGGCAATTGTGGAAGCTGATGGTACACAATCTATAGCTGAATTAGCAGCAGCTTTCAACGTTAGCGTGAAAACAATATTGGTTCATTTGCGTCAAATTGGCAAGGTAAAAAAGCTTGACAAATGGGTACCCCACGAACTCAATTAACGCCAGCGCGAAGTACGCGTCTAGACGTGCCATGCACTGCTCAACAGACACACAAATGAATGAATTGTGAACCGCATTGTTACCTGCGATGAAAAATGGATTCTGTTTGATAACCGCAAGCGCTCAGCAAGTTGGTGGGATCCTGGTTCAGCACCTAAACAATGCCCTAAACGAAAACTTACCCCTAGAAAAGTAATGGTCACTGTGGCGACCAGCGCCACCTAGCGTAAAGCTATCGAACTACATCGATACTAAGAATCCTACATCGCGCTATAAGAGTTCTCACGCTGAAGAAGGATATATACAACAGTCCAACATCAATCGTTGGGCCGCGGCCCGCCAGGCGTGATCACCTTGCCTGGTCGGAGGATCCTCCCTTTGTGTCGGAGGAACATCTACACCCGTTCCTCCACAGTGGTGACCCCGACGTGATTGGAAGCAGCCTTCACGGAGCAGATCAGCAGTATTATCGCCACCATCACAGCACTCCAGTATGACGGTAATTAGTCTCAGCCAGCCAGCATCTCCGGCCTCATCAGGGATACCACTAGCTAGAAGCGACCGCTCCAGCCTGGTTACCTCCTCGGCCACACCAGCGTCTAGGCACAGCACACTGCACTACGGTCAATGTAAGAAGAGTACACCTCTCCCGTCTACGCAGCAGCCAGCCACTACGCAGCAACCACCCCGACTCACTGGGGTTACCTCACCGCGCACCGCAGCACTGCACTCAGCCCCGACTCACTGGGACTAGCAGCATTCGATTCCGACTCACTGGATTCAGCGGCATACGATTCCGACTCACTGGGATCAGTGGCATACAGTTCCGACTCACTGAGACTACACAATCTGGCACTGGCGCAAATCACAACAGACGAAGACACCAGACTCATACTCACAATCGACCTCCGGTCTCGGAGGGGAGTGATGTGGCGACCAGCGCCACCTAGCGTAAAGCTATCGAACTACATCGATACTAAGAATCCTACATCGCGCTATAAGAGTTCTCACGCTGAAGAAGGATATATACAACAGTCCAACATCAACCGTTGGGCCGCGGCCCGCCAGGCGTGATCACCTTGCCTGGTCGGAGGATCCTCCCTTTCTGTCGGAGGAACATCTCCACCCGTTCCTCCACAGTCACTGTTTGGTGGTCTTGCGCCGGTGTGATTCATCACAGCTTCTTACCTAACGGGGTGAGCATTGCTGTAGATGTGTACTGTTAAGAACTGAAAACAATGATGGAGAAGTTGGCACATCTCCAGCCGGCATTGGTCAATCGCTCGTCTACGCTGCTCCTGCACGACATCGCGCGACCTCATACTGCACAGCAGACGGTCTCCAAATTGCAAGAACTGAGGTTGGAAGCTCACCGTCATCCGCCCTACTCACCAGACCTTGCGCCTACAGACTACTACTTTTACCAGAATTTGGATAACTTATTGGCGGGAATAAAATTAATACTCGAGAGGCAGTACAAAATGCCTTCCAGCTGATTTCTTTAAGAAAGGCATTAATAAACTGCCACTGCGTTGGCAAAGATGCATTGATTGCATGAGTGATTATTTTGATTAAAACAAATAAAAAATACATGAAAAAAATTAGTTTAATTGCACGCCTCATAAGCGAAGCGTTGAGGTGGGTACTACTGTCACTTCGCGCATAACATCTGATTTTTCAAATTTAAAATGTCTCTATTTATCATATATTGCACTTGTAAAATAATATATACACACACATATAAAAAAAAAACACTATTTTAAACACTCATGATATTTTAGATGCCATTTTTGTTATTTAAACTAGTTAAAAAACTGTTTATAAAAGTTCCGTCTTGGACGTCCGTTTGTCTGTATGCTACGGATATTTTCTTGTTAACACGATAACGACCGAAATACTTTACTACTTCAGGATAATTAGGAGTAGAACCCTTTCAATTTTCACGGTCTGATTCGATGTGTGAATTTTTTCTCTTACGCTTCAGTATAATTAGGAATAGAACCCTTTCAATTTTCACGGTCTGATTCGATGTGGTTTAATTGTTATTATCTTTACTTTATTTATTTCATAACCCCTATGCGATAATTCATAGCAAAGTTTGTAAGCTTGTAATGCTATTTTTTTATAATATTATAAAAGCGTGTGAAGCGTGCACTTTTGGGTTTTCCAAATTTTTTTTTTCATTCAAAATGGCAATTTCATAGGTAAAGACCTAATATCAGTAAAGCACGCGTTGTTCGAGATCGAAAAGGAGAGATTGGAATAAGGTTTAAGAGCTCTTCAGAACACTCGCCGTGGTAGATTCGGTAAAATGCACTCAAGGAATCTATTGTCCTACGCTGCGCCAGCAGCTCATGGCTTCTAGTTACCTCAGGACAATTTATATTACGAATATCACGTCTCTGCGTTTATGCAGAGACGTGCTATTCATAATATAAATTTCTCTTAAAAACTAGATGTTTAGTTATAAAAGCAAGATAATTCTTTAATATCTTTCAATTACTATTAATTAAAAGATATTAAAGAATTATCTAACTTTTATTTTTTATTTTTTCGTCTATGCGAATAAAATAAAAAAATAAATAATTCAATTCTAATTAATTTAGAGGTGAACATACTGTTATTATAAAATTTTACCTCTGTTATGTGGTCAGAGTCAAAGTTAATTAAGAGCTCTCTGCAAAATATATACTTAGTTTTAATTAATTGTGACTTAAATTAAATGAAGGTTTTATATCGGTACCGTTATAAGGCTTCTTGACACTTTAAAAAAAAAACAACATTAACCGTTGCTTCATGCGTTGATTTTATTTTTAAAGTTATAATTTAAAATTATTTTTAAATACTTGTTAATCATGAGATGACAGATTAGTACCGGCACTAGGATTACTGTAACCTTATATCATGGTATTGCTTTCTACAGTCAGAGTGCTCATTCTTATATTTTGGGTCCGGAGTGCTCATATTCGATTGGAGCTTATTTTCGGATATACTTTAACTTGTGAAATGAGCTGCCTGGGATTTCCGAATTGCTTAGAGTTCAAAGGGGTATAGTAGGTAGAAAGGTTTTCATGTAGTTTAGCAGAATGGCAGATTGGACCATTGTTTTGCAAACATCCATGCTGCATCTTAGTGGTATGGATATAAATTACAAATACCGGCTACTACGCCCCGCGTGAACTACCTTGTGTACTTCCCGTTTCTATGAAAATTCGGGGATGAAATGTAAGAGTTACTACTAATCAGCTATCTGACAGTGAATGTGCCTTTAAAATCGGTTTAGCCATTTCTGAGATTACCCGAAACACACAGACAGACATACAGAGATAACTTTTTAATGTAAATTTGTTAATTTGGAATTACAAAAAATATTATATGTATAGATTAGTGACTAGTTTCTGTAGTCTATCTAACCCATAACTAATTGTCATACCACTTTTATCAGTAACAAGGCATGCTATTTTTTTCAAATCGAATATTTATACCTTTATGCTGAAGAAAAACGCTGAGGATATCAACAATTTGTTAAATGTTAATTTGCATACAGCCGGTTTCCAAAGTCTATCTAAGATCCGTATGAAACCGAAGATCCAAATTCCCTAAAGTCGGTTTATGGTTTACCAGTATTAGGTACCTACCGAGGTAAATACTAGGTACGTAAACTAAAATGTTTGCAAGTTCTAGGATATTCCCCAGGAGGTTCAATGTGCTAACAGTAAAGTCTTCTCAAGACAAGAGAGAATTTTGTACACTTTGAATCACTAATGAAGGAATTTTAATATTAAATGATATTAATTCAGACAACTAGCCATATTGGACACATCATAGATTAACCTTTTTATTCAATAAGGGGTCTTCAAAAAAATATCTAAAACATTCTACCAAATTCGATTACATAGATGTGGAATTTATGCTTTGAAAATAGTTGATGAAAATAAATTATTGTTGTATTTTCTTTCATAAAATCTCTCTTAATTAAGTTTTGTTTTCATGAAACTGCGTGATCCCTCGGGTTTACCTCGGAGATCTGCTTCGGGTTTCGGTAAACCTTATAGATTTACTCAGATCCCACTATAGGATACAACTAGTTATTTTAATTGTATAAGTAATAAAAAATGTGTAAAAAATATGCTGCTTTTATAAACTTTAATGTTAGTTGCAATACTTGCAATGCTTAGATATTTTATATATTTTTTAATAAAGTGGGACTCTTCACTGCTAGCTAACCCAAACTAACCTTTAAGTTTGTCTTTGTTGTTTGGGATCTAGACACCTGATAAACATACTTATATATTTCTAAGTACCTACATATATATTTATTTATTTATATTCTTTACCCAGCAATGGCAATAGGCTGCCTCTAATTACGAAGTACTATAAAACTAAAAGCAGATGTTGAATGTAATATTCATCTCTCCCTTTAACCTCGTTATTATACTATAATATAATATGTCTTTTTCTTCATTCTTAGTGTTTTCCCAGTTGCTTCCAAACCTTACCTGGGTTTGGAGCCTGGGATCCAATTTTATTTTCCAATAGCAATATCTTGGGACTTGACTTTATTGGGAGCGACTGCCGTCTGACCTCCCACTCCATAATGTCTCTGCATTTTCTTGTTCGTAAGTCAGCAGATACACCGCTAGCAGATAAGGTCGCTTGGACCCCGAAGATGGGGGGGTCTCTTACACCCTACACTGTAATATGTATTTAGTAATTAATATTATTAACTGCAGTCACCAACTCAAATAAAAGTCATTGTGGCAATTTAAAGGCCAAGTCGCATAGGCACCACAACGCTTCCTCAACCCCCGCCAAGATAGATCGACGATGTATTTTCTACTGGCACGCCACAGTAAAAATGATTGGCAGTAGCAATTGAAATGGAACATCTCTGTTATTGTGTTGGATTTTATTTTAGGTTTATGATATACTAGTTGACGCCCGCGGCTCCGCCCGCGTGATGAAGATTTTCCGTTCCCGTTTTCAAAAGGAACTTGTTCCCGGGATAAAAAGTAGCCTATGTGTTATTCTGATAGATAAGCTATTATATATAATATATAGTTATGGTAAAGGACGAAATTAAAAACAGTTTGCTAGGCTATCACCGGCGACTGCGACATCACCCCAATCCCCTGGCCTCACAACTAACGCATCGAGGTTATATCAAAAGATTAAAAAGGAAAGACATAATCAATGACGACTGAGCCCATTGGAAATAAACGAGGAGATGTGCCCACTGGAGAGCACACTCACTCACCTACGAGTAATTACCCTTACACAATCTGCATATAGTAGAACTGATTGCAGATAACAGAACACAGAAAAAAAAGGTAAAGTTTATTTAAATTCCATTCAGTAGTTTTACGTGCAAGTAACAAACATCCATACTTACTAACTTTCGCATTTATAATATTAGTAGGAGTTTATGATGATATATTTAATAACAAATTTAGGCTTTATGTACAAGTACCAAATAAAATGTCCCGTACTCATAATACTCTTTTTTTTTAAATAATATTAAAATCAAAAAATCATAATGTTATGTTCCTGTCTTCGGCAGCTAGTCACCGTTGTTCTTCAGAACATATCTTCCGTCCGCGCTAAACATTCTCTAACTACTAACTCGGTTTCTGTAAAAGATCACTGATTTAAGAAACTCTCTCGGATTTTGGATGGATGACCGCTTTGTAGCATTTTCATTTACAAGCGTTTTCGTGCTTCAAACGAAGGACAAGTTGCAATCGACACTCGTTAAGTCAAGTGAATAACTTTTGAGCGACTTAAAAATTACAACAGTGAGTCGCTACAATCTGAGCCTTTCCATTTGAACACAGGCATTGGACTCACCACAATATGCCTCTGCCACACCTTCGGGGATAAAGTCGTGGCTAATAAATTTATAAATATACTTAAATAATTAATACTGAAAGCATAAAACAAAGGTCTTGGATACAATTTTAATAATTTATGCGAAGCGAAGCTTCAATATAACAACTGCACTGATTACTTCAGCTAGTGGCAGTCGGTATGTTAAAGCTTCAGAATCTATTGATCAAATTTGTTTATAGGTAAACATACATTGACCGGCCCACTGGCTTAGTTGGTTATATAACTGTCTTCTAACCTGTGGGTACCGGGTTCGATTTTATACTACTTACAGGGATAATTCTAATGCTTCTGTGAAGTGTAGGTACTTTATTTAATATTAAATCTCTCATATATTTTATTTATCTATCACGCCTTATCCCCGAAAGGGTGGCAGAGGAATATTATTATATATGCCCACTTTTCACCATGTGTATTTCTGTCCCACGTTATGGGTGGTGAGTCCATTGCCGTATATAGCTCTCTTATATATACACTATACAAAGCTAACTCCGGGCGTCGCGAGATGCAACTGGGACCGACGCTCGGATGATGATGGAATGCTTACTGCTCTCATAAATATACTGTGCCCTTGAGAATAAATAGCAAGGGGAGTGCAACGAAAAAACCTAACACAGGTCCTACC
The DNA here is from genome assembly GCA_948477245.1 of Thumatha senex. NCBI lineage: Eukaryota > Metazoa > Arthropoda > Insecta > Lepidoptera > Erebidae > Thumatha > Thumatha senex. The sequence continues at coordinate 13,756,870 of OX419731.1, read as the reverse complement.
TCAGTAAGCGCCAGCGCGCAACTGATCAGGCCTCAGCGTCGCGAATCTGATATTATTTAAACATTTGTTCTATAAAAATCACTGTATATAGTCAAAGTAGGTCATTTCTTCTATAAATACTTAATAGCTATAGTTGTGTATAAAAAAATCATTAAAATTATCTGTAGTTTAGATTTGGCATTGAAAAAACATTTCGAAAGGGGGCAACTTTGGGATGTTTTTCTATCAAGTGAAATTTATTAGATTTTGTAACAGAAAGCCATTTTGACTAGCTTATATCCTTAATTAACATATATCTCTTTTTGAGAATCCAAAGCCCTTACTTCTACGATTCGCATTTTTTTTTCAAAACTCAAAAGCGTTGCCTCGGCAGGAATACCAAGCCTTAAGTTTATACGTACCTACTTCTTAAAGATTAAGGTAAAAAAATAAGAGCAAAACGGTATCCCAAATATGCTAACATTAGTGAATTCGAAATTAATAACTTAAGATGCAATTGTTTTCTTTTTCAAACTGTTTAGTAACTTGCAATAAATTTATGTTTGTTCGTGTGCAATCTTGCAACTTCATTTTGAATCTTCAACCGGTTGAGCTGAATTTTTAACGTTAGCTGTGTAATGTCATTTTAAATACAACATGTCGGAACAGCCAAAATGACAGACAATTTAATTTTAAAGCAGTGCTCGTTATAGGTATCAAATGAAAGGACATGCAAAGAATTATTCTTTAAGCGTATTTAAATAAAAGCTTTGTGTTTGAAAACGATTTAAGCTCGGAGTGCAGAGATTGTAATTGTAGATGTACACAGACACATTATATACGGTAATAATGGTTTGGATTACAAATGGTTAAAGATTTTCTTCTGTATAAATCCCCAGTGACGGGAATAAGCTAGTTTCTTATGAAGAGGGACTAACAAAACTACTGGCCCAATGTGGGCGTGTAATTCACCTCTGTTTATTCCCTCAGGAATATATACGCAAATGTATGTATGAGTATGTATAACTTATATAAGACACATAAACGTTGTATATAAACATCTTCCAAAATAATAACATTATTACGATATGTATCTATTTTACATAATTTATTAGCATGAAATAATATGTTTAACACTTAACAGAAACAACAATACAGGTAGCAAACAATACACTGAGATGGGGAAGAACCAATTCAATGTGTTATTATAACGCTGATAGGTACTTGTATAAACTAATATTATAAAGCTGTAGATGTTTGTTATTTTATGTTTGTGTGTTAGTTTGTATGTTAGTATCTGCTTACTTAAGCGTCAGGTTTAGGCACCTACCGCCAGTTGTTTCCCTAATTATGATCCAAATCTTCAGTTACGTAGAATATATTCCTAAGTTGCGGGAGAGTTTTAGTGTACTGTTGTCCTGATCCTATAGGTTGTGCTAATATGAGCTTAATTTGGACTAGATGAAATTTGATTTAGATGTAAATGGGATTCTATATTATTTAATTATTATTTATGTATTAAACTATCAAAAAGTTTAAAGAACACATCTGGTCTCTAAAGTCAAATTTTATAAAAGGTATCAGATTAAACATTTTAAAGATGTTGAAATTTTGATATTCGCAGATTTTATGTATGTGCATAAACACCTAAGAATAACATGTTTACATGCGTAGCGATCCGAAGAACACCTATTGCATAGTCAATAGAGTGATAATGCAGTATCGAAACTGTTTTTAAATGAAATGTAAATAAGGGTTCAACAGACCCTTTGCTGGGAACGATGACACGCGACCTCTTAACTTGAGATTTTATGTAGGGTTAGCTAATGTCAAAACGGTGTGCCTCGTGTGCTCATAATATTATAAAAAGCTTACTGACGCATTATGCCTAACGCTTTAGAGGTCATATGACAATTGCTTATAAAAAGTACAACATAACGTAACCACATATTTGTAGTAAGTTATTCAAGTTATTAATGATTTTTCAAGAGTTAAAAACATACTTTATTTACAAGTTAGTTAGGTCTCTGTAAATCAGCTGTTTGGCAGCTGGCCCGATCTGCCCCAAAGAAAGAGTCCCATTTCACACTGGATTTACGTTCAGAAAGAGAAGAAAACACTAGAAATCACAAAATTTATTTATCTTTTCCATATTGCGTAAATTCTTGTTAAGAGGTTGTTGTAACAGCTGTAAAACCTTTCAATAATGCATGTTCGACATTCCCTTGACCCGTGTTACTGAAAGTAGGACCAATGTTTAGTTTCCAAAACAGATATGTCAAGTTATTTCTCTCGGCAGAACTGGAAGCATTGATCGATATGAAATGTAAATGTTGTTAAATATCCCACCCATATTCCCATTACTGTCACTCCTGGATCTACAGTAAAGACCAATTCTGGAAAAGTTACACGGAGCTGGAACTCGGTAAAGTCCCAGGAGAAGTTGGAATGCCACTATTACTACGTTGCTATTATTAATTATTCTGTGCTATTACGGTAATACCACGTGCACTCTGTAATATCAGCCCCAGGGGATCAGGCAATACTGGTTGGTAATCAGCTAGCACAAAATGAGTTTAACAACGCGGTAGGATAAGCTGTTTACATTTGCTTACTTATGTACAATGACGATACTAATATAATGTCTGTCAAGTGTATTAAGTGACAGATAAAATAAAATTAATTCAAGAGCTCTCGCTACGCTTATACGCTTAGGCCATTACGATCTGAAGAAGAAAAAGAAAAATAATCATAAAATAAATGGACTCACCACCTATTACGTGGGACAGGAATACACATGGTGAAAAGTAGGCATATAATATGCCTCTGCCACCGATTCGGGGATGAGGCATGATAGATAAATAATATTGAAAAATAAAATACACTTTTCACACAGCGCCATCTAGCCCAAAGCAAACCAATATAAGCTTGTGGTATGGAATCTAGACAAATGATAAACATCTATCTATCTATCTATTCTATTATAAAATTGTAATATTAGCTGTGACGTACATTTAAAGTAAATTAATAAAATATATTGTAATAGACTATTTAAGGGATTCTGATTCTGTGATTTTTTTTCTTGGTGTCTGTTTGTTTGTTTGTTCGGGGTTGGAGCAAAATCCAGACGGTTGATCACAAATCCGCTAAAAGAATATTGTGGTTAATTTTCCAGCTTAAATACTGTGCTATATTTCATCAAAATCGGTTCAGCAGAAGTCTTAATACAGGTTGAACTACATCTTACAAGATGAGTTATACATAGAACAGGTCAAAGTATTTTAGTTTGTTATTTAGGTTATAATTAAGACACCATTTTTATATGCCCACTGATTTTCAGTGATGCACATACTCGTAGCAAGTTGTCTTCACTGATGACTACACGATGAGTAAAGTTAAGTTATATAAGTGCGGTCTAATTTTGGATGGGTTGTTTGGTGGGTGCATTTCAAAAGTAGGTGCATCACGTCAGCAAACACTTTTCTTTTAGTTACAGTCTCTAATAGGTACAGGGTCAGAGAAGGTAAACACACAAGGCGCAGTCAACTTTTAGATGGTTCAGTTACGCACATCGAAATAAAAATCTAAACTATCAACTTTAAAGCAGTGACAACTACGAGAGAAAGTTAAACACATTTCAGCCGACATTTTGCTTTTAGTTTTGCACAAGTTTTTGTTATAAATGGGTAAAAGATCAGTAACATAAAGTAATCTAAGCATGGTAAACTTTTGGAAGGGTGACGACGACATCTGTCCGGGGAGTTACCCGGGGCGTCCAGCAATAGACAGTTAGGCGGGGACTGTGTGGTTTTAACCGGTTCGAGTCCGGCATGACATCCGAGGGGATTACTATACGTTCAAAAAAGGGTGACGTCTTTGCGAACTCCACAGTTTCTAACTACAATTTCTGTGATATATGTATTTACACAAAAGGAACATTCACTTGGTTCAAGCCAGCTTCATCAGCACCTGCTAACTGGTATAAGTGCCCAGGACAGTTCAGGAGGTCAGTAGTCCATAGGCAATTGCTGTGTTCTATAAACCAAAGGAATTAAAACCAGCGGATAGATACTCTTTTAAAATATTCATACAAATTTATGTCCCAATGACGTGGCAAATAAGCATACGGCTCTATCTCTACAACAGATTTAAAATTATGGTTAGTGTCTTATGGTTTATACCCCTTGAATAAACAGTCATGACTGTATGTATTATTATAGATTGCAGAGAAACGCAAATATTACAACAAACAACAATCACTGCGTTAAGCAACTTAAAAAATGGCTGGTTTGGTTATAAATGGGTGACAATTTTGTGGTATTTCCATTTACGAGCGTTACCGTGCTTCGGAAGGCATGTTAAGCCGTTGATCCCAGTTGCCAGTAACATTATGGTAGCGGTTAAGGCAAGTTGAAGGCCTTTGAAAATTTCCAGAGCCTGCGTCTATTTATTTCAACACGTCTGTGGGCTGACAACCTATTACGTGGGACAAAAATTCATACAATGTAATGTGGGCGTATAGATATCTCTGCCTAGCCCTTCGGGAATAAAAGCGTGATTGGTAAAAAACTAATTAACTATCTTCACGCTGTATCCCTGACAAGGTAGTCAGAGAGGACACATCGCTTGGCTTCCTCCATGCATACTTCTTTCACTTCTTGCAGATTCATCAATCGCTTCATACACGTCTGGGTATCCAAATACTTTAAATTTTTCCCTTTTTGTTTGAAGATTGCTCACTTGGTCTTCATATGTAAGTCTCGGCCTACCTTGACTCTTTCTATCCTCTACTTTCGCACAATATTTATTCTTCGACAACCGTTCCTCACTCATTCGGTGGACGTGTCCAAACCAACGGAGCACGCCCTTTTCTAGCTTAACGCTGACTCTTTCATTCAAACCTGCTATATTGCGTATCACTTCTTTATGTATTCGTTCGACCAAAGTTGCGCCGCACAAGTGAAGAAATCTCTAGAAGTGATCTCGTGTCCACAGCATTCAATTTACTTTCATGCATCTGCTGATATACACCCAGGTTTCACTACTGTAACGTGTTTCATATACGAAGCTTTGTCGCTTTAGTCATTTTGACAAAGCACTGTTAACTTTGTTTCCGGCAGCTACTCGCCGTTCTAAATCCGAATCTCATCTTACGTTTGCGCTAAACATACTCCCTAAATACCTACACAATTTCTATCACTTGCTCTAGACGTTCCTGGTTTACCCAAATCTTGCAGTTAGTTCTTACGTCATCTCTTTCAAATACTAGAACCTTAGTTTTTACTTGCATTCAAGCAAAGACTTTCACGTGAAGCGTGATTGATAAGCTTATAAATATCGTTTTGTTGTCATTGATTTATCTTCTGATACTTATTTGCTTTAATTCTGTTCAAGTTTCATTTTCGATTCCTAGCTTATATCCTAGATTAGGTAGAAGTAAGTTTTAGAAGTTAGATTTTTGTTCGTGTTAGAATGCATTAGGGTACTTCACTAACCTTAACTCTCGCAACCGTGGCAGTCTTTACGTCCGTGACATTGCAGATAAGCTGCAAGTGTGTCGCCTTCGCTGGTATGGTTACGTCCTGCGGCAACCGCCGGACTCCGTGCGCAATAAATGTCTGGTCATGTTGGCCCCGTCGGGTCCCGGTAAGAGTGGAAGACCCAAGAATTGCTTGACTGTATATATGACGTATGACTGTATGGCTTGACGTCGTAAAATATGACATGCGTGACAATGATATCACTACAGGGGATGCCGTCGACCGTGCGAAGTAGAGGACAAAAAGAAGGAAAGCGGACCCCGGGCGTCGCGAGATGTAACTGCAACAGACGCTCGGATGGTGATGACTAACTTGCTTCTCGGAGCAGCAGAGCGTTTTTTTTTCAGCTTAAAGTATACTTAATATAATTTATTAATTTAGGAAGCGCTAGTTAAGGAACCCTAAGACGAATATTTTGTAAAATTAGTTAATTATTGTACTAGCTGTAACTCTATCACTCTGAATAAAGTATTTATTTTATAATAACTTTGTTGTCGGTAACTTAATTGGCGCTGAGGACAGGATCCTTGTAGTTAGTTTGTTACGTATCCAAGTCTACTGAAGCATCTGACGTCCGTCTCTACGGTTCAGCAAGGATCCCGAACAAATAAATTTATCAAGGAGCCACTGGTGACAGCTATTATTAACGCGTGTGAAATTTGCAAAAAAATTAAATATGATAGAAAACCAATTAAACCTCAAATTCAATAAACACAAACCCAAGACAGCCCATTTCAAGAAGCCTTTATGGACTTACTATATATCAAAGGAAAATATTATTTAACTATTGTTGCCTTTAGCAAATTAGCACAAGCTATAGAAGTACCTAATAGGAGTATACCATCGATATTTAGAGCACTAATCAAATATTTTAGTATGTACGGATTGCCCAGGAAGATTAGTTGCGATTTAGATACTGAATTTAATAATACTCTAATTAAGGAAATGTTAGGTTTATATAAAATTGAAATTCACATAGGAACTCCGAATAATCCAAACTCCATGGTAATAAATAAAATAGTCGAGAGATTCTACTCTACTATCATTGAAATTTATAGGCTAGCTAAATACGATAAAATTGACTTAGGTGCGTCGTCCGTTATGACTTACGCTGTTATGGCTTATAATAATACTATACATTCAGCCACAGGTTTCACGCCCTTTGAGTTAGTATTTGGACACACTGATATAGGAAATGTATTTGATATAGACAGGGAAAGGAACTTAACTCAAAAATTACTACTAGACCATAGAAAACGTCTTAAGACACTTTTTGAGTTTATTTTAGAAAAGTTAGAAATTGATAAAATTAAAGTTAAGGATAAGAGAGTTGGTGAAGGAATCCCAGTTCTTAAAACAGGGGACAATATTTTTATGAAAGACACGAGGATTAGGAAAGCAAAGCAAAAACCTCGATATGAAAAGGCTAAAGTTACAGGTCAAACCCAGCACAATATCGTGCCAGTAGAACTTAATAAACGTGCAACTAAAGTAGCTATAAAAAATGTGATCATACCTAGTACTTACGGTACTAGTAGTATCAGTGCTCACGCTGGACCTTCAAGACCTCGGTCGGAATCCGGGAATAGCATCGCTGAAGTTGGGATTAGCAGTGAAGAGGAGTAGTTTTTGGACTATTTTTAAGACTTTAAACTAGGATTACTGGAAATTTGGATGAAAATGATGCTATTAAGTATGATAGGGCAATAACATTACGGAAAGAAGAACATGTTGTAGAGCGTAAAGTTTCATCAATGCAAAAAGCTTTTGATGGATTAGTAAATGACTCTGAAATAATTAATTCAAACATTAAAAACTTGGGTGTACAAACTGAGCAAATAGAATAAATTGTGAAAAGTGAGTTTAAATTTAATAACTTATTTCACATGTTGAACACTATGTACCAGATCATGAGTAGCTTTCGAAATTGTTACGAAGAGATTCAAGAAATAGAATTCTGCTATTGCCTTCAGTAAATTAAATATTCTGCATCAATCAATTATAAATAGTTCGGAATTGTATAACACGTTAAAACACGGTTTAATTGTATAACACGTTAGTAGACACGCTATAACCATATATCCAGTTAGTAAGAATAACTTAATTAAGCTAGAGCGTAATATAATCATTAAGTCATTTATAAATTATTATAGATTGATAATTGTCCTAGAAGTCCCCCTAATAAACAAGGAGACATACAATTATTACAAGATTATCCCTATACCTATTCTCCAGCCTCCAAATACATTCACTATCATTCCTAAGTACCCTTACCTAATGGAGAATAGACTGACATATGTACCCGTAGCAAACTCATGCACGAGAGTTAAAAAGGAGCTGTACCTCTGCGATGAAGACAACCTAGTCCAGTACCCAACAGAAACCTGCATTGAACAAATCATGCTAATGAAAAACAACTACAGCAGGTGCATACAAAATCATATCAAAATCGAAGAAACCATGGTGCAAAAAGTAGCTGATAACCAATGGTTGGTTTACTCCGAAGACAATGTGGTCATCACGGAGAACTGTAATACGGAAATTCACAAATACAACATTTTGGGAACCTATTTGTTGACGCCAAATCAACAGTGCGTAACACAAGTTGGAGAATTACTGGTAACCGCTACATCAAACAGTTCAGTATCCAGCTTCCAGCTTCCATGGGTCGAGATGCCAGAACTACGTTATGAAATAAAGACCAGAACACAGAAAATCGACTTAAGAAACGTGACTTTAGTGACGTTAAGGAAATATTACAAAGTGCTAAATTATGTGAAAACTGCAGTGATGAAGACGAATTGTTTACCATGGACATAAAAATTTTGGACTATCTGTTTGTATCTTATAATGATAATAATAGTATTTTTTATTGATAAATTTTTAAAGCAATTATTTGCTAAATTTCTCATAAATTTTTCATAAAGTGGAAAAAGACAATCCGATTCGAGACAGGGATTGAACCTGTGACCTTTGCCTAACCAAGATCCCTGTCTCGAATCGGATTGTCTTTTTCCACTTTATTAAAAATTTATGAGTATTTTTTATGTTTTGGAAACTTAATTTCTTCTAGGTTTTTAGCCAAAATTCTGCGAAGCCCTTAGATAAATTGCTTTCGGATAATTTCTCTCTCGGGGAGGGAGGAGTTGAGGAACCCCAAACCACTAATATTAACTCCATCAGCTAATATACTTCTAGAACATTCGATGATAGTCAGCACATTTATCTAGAACATGCGTCGTTTGGTAAAATGCTGAATTAGCTAAAAGATAGTATATAAGACGAATATTTTGTAAAATTAGTTAATTATTGTACTAGCTGTAACTCTGTCACTCTGAATAAAGTATTTTTTTACAATAACTTTGTTGTCGGTAACTTAATTCGCTCGTGGCCCCACGGGCTCAGTGTTCTATAAACGATCACTGCGTGAAGCAAAGAGTCCATGACCAGCCATAGTGAAACCATGGCTGGTCATTTATACATTTATATTTTCGAGGGTTTCCATGCTTCGGAAGGTACGTTAACTCTTTTTTACATGCTGTTGAAATTTTTGCCACAACCTGCGCCTATCCATTTCAACACGGCAATGAGCTCTCCAACTGTTACGTGGGACAAAAGTACAAACGGTGAAATGTAGACGTATAGTATGCCTCTGCCTACCCCTTCGGGAATAAGGGCGTGACAATATTTTTATGTAATTAAAGAAACAAATCATTCATCAGAACATCAACAGCCGATTCTTAAGGTGTTTAAAAATTTACAGCTTCATTAATATACAGATTCAGTAATATTTGTATAAATTCCTGTCAATCAACGGTGTTTCAAAATATTCTCCATACCGTATATACGTTACAAATTAGCTGTCCCGGCGCCCTTTGTACCGCCTCAGAATTCACGTTCCGGTATTCCATGTCTATTTTCCTATTATTCTCTCCATAAAACCTTTTCCCGACAATAATGGACATATTAAAAAAATATTGTTTAATGTTGTGCAGACATTTTTGGAATTTTTCAATTACCCAGAATATTTATCAATTAATTTTATTTAAATTGATATTTAGCTTAACATTATGAAGGTTTCGGCCCGTCTTGCGTGCTAGAGTGGAGAGGGCACAACAGCTCCTCACAGGGCATGGTGTATTTGCCAAGTACCTGTGCGAGGTGGCAGGGGTGGAGCCGGACCCCGTGTGTCGTCCGTCACTGCCCAAAAGGCGTCGTGGACACGGCTCAGCTCAGCAGTTGCACTTTCGGCCGCCCAAGACGGGGTCCGTATACTCTTCGTTTCGCATAACGTTCAAACAGAATAAATCATTGGGCATACTTTATTTTCCCATAACTTTTATATAATAATGATATACCCGCATAAAATGTTTACGCATATTTTTTTTACAATAACGTTTACTAATCATAACATTTATTGGCATCTCACTCACTCTCGCATAAAGATTACAAGCCATACATATAGAATACCATAATGTTAACAAGTACAAAAATTAACTTAATATTAACATTAAATATAACCTTAAAAATATGATACATAACTAAAATATATTATTAAAAGAGGTCCCTTTAGGCAAGGTTCCGAAGATACTGGCAGCGTTCCCCCTTTGAATAGCTAGACTAATTCTTTGTCCGAGGTAGCTGCCAGCTCTTCGGTCTCCTGTGATGTCGACTAACCTTTTCGCAATTTCCTTAAAAAGCCTTATAGCGCTAGGACCACACGGACCAAGAGTCTCGACACCGAATGGGACAAAATCATATTCGGAGCCAAGACCCCTATATATTTGAATGCTTTAGCTTTTTCAGCTGCTTCACAAGAAGCACCAGCTCTGTTGTTGGTTCCATGTAGATGGGAAGGGGCCAGCGTGTCTGAACAGGTTGCATCCCATACCAGCACCCGGCCCATCTTCCATTGAATCAAACTCATACCGTCCGGTCTCTTGCCATCGTCTCTTGCAATACCAGTTGGCTCAAGTAAACTTGGCACGTTGACGGTGGCAAGGGACCGGCGTAAGATATCGTTAAGTGCGGCATGTCTCGAGAAGCGGCCCGCATTTTTTTGGCATGACAGTCCGTAATGTCCTAACTTGTCGACATCACTGCCAAAGGGACATTTATGAGGAGCGCAGACCGAAACCCCAAGCCGTAGACAGGTTGCGATTCGGAGCGTGTCAGGCTCAAGAAAAGTTCCTGTATTGATAAATTTTTAAAGCAATTATTTGCTAAATTTCTCATAGTTTTTTTTTTAATAAAGTGGAAAAAGACAATTTCATTCGAGACAGGGATTGAACCTGTGACCTTTGCCTAACCAGGGCAATGTTCTAGCCACCTGAACTACCCGAACCGTATCGAATCAAGTTGAAATTCTCCACCATATTTATATCGTCATTTTAAGAGTATGACCAGAGCCATCTATCGAGCTAATGAACAAATCGATACCAATGAACAGTGTTACAACTATTTTTAAACATTGATGCAATGGACTCCACTCAGTATATTGATAAATTTTTAAAGCAATTATTTGCTAAATTTCTCATAATTTTTTTTAATAAAGTGGAAAAAGACAATTTGATTCGAGACAGGGATTGAACCTGTGACCTTTGCCTAACCAGGGCAATGTTCTAGCCACCTGAACTACCCGAACCGTATCGAATCAAGTTGACATTCTCCACCATATTTATATCGTCATTTTAAGAGTATGACCAGACCAAGGTCACAGGTTCAATCCCTGTCTCGAATCAAATTGTCTTTTTCCACTTTATTAAAAAAAATTAAAAGTTCCTGTATTTGACGAAGGGTACCCACGGCCAAAAGCCTAGCACGTGCCGAAACTGTGCTAAAGCTCAAAAGATTGTCATAAGTCAATTTGCAGTTTATATCGTCCCAGCTCCTCTGTGAATTTGGAAAAACTGGAAAATTTTGACCTGGGCAAGCAATTAAGAAAGCGTTTCTAGCTTCTTCCAAGCCAGCAATCTCAAAGATTGAAGGGGATGCCCTTAAAATTTAACTTATGAGATTTGCTGAACTATGGTCAGAAGATAGAAAGGCTGGTAAAGCGACACTGGAAATTTTTCGAATCTCTTAACCACCATAACGAATTGGTAGGGATGTTTGGGTCCAAGAATGCTCGTTCAGCTGCATATTTAGAATCGATTCTAAGCTAATTTTGATTAAGTCGTCTACTTGTGTCAAAAGATCTGGGTGATTCCAAAAAGAGCAGCAACGGAGCACATAAGTAAATTTTGGGACGAAAGGACAGAATTTTAAGATGCAAAGTGCATAATGTGGACTAATTTCAAGGAGACGGTCAGCAGAATTGTGAAATTTAGTTATTGAATTATTAATATATTAAGAAATAGATTCATTATAGATTTGAGAGTCTAAAAGGTAAAGGGATTTACTGTTAACTATTTTAATATTTGGAGCCAAAATATTGAATTTTTGTTTAACATCATTGAAATTTAAGTCGCAGTTATTTATAAAAAGTTCGCATTTGCTAAAATTAAGCTCCAAACCAATGGTTTCAAATTTATTTTTGATTAAAAATAGGTCCGAAAACACAGTATCCACATCTCCTCCTAGGGTTCCGTCGTCCAAATACCAAACGTTGAATTTAGCTCAGTCGCTCTGTAGCAATTGCCACGGATGGTTGTGTTTTCATTTTTATAATAAAGACTACGATTTTGCATTCAAAATGAGTATCATGTGTAGTAATGAATTAGAATTATCATTTATAGAATGTACTATAAATTGCCAAAGCGCAAAGAAGCGCAACAGCTGCTGTAGTGACTTCACTTTCCATAACTACTATATAGATTAAATACTAACTTGGCGTGCGTTAAGAGCGCAAACTACACTGTGAGTCCGGCGCGAATCTCTGCGAGTGTGGGCAGTTGGCAGTTCTTGTCGCGATTCTCGCCGCGCTTTGCGCCTCGATTAGCAGTGGGATTCGCGCGCGAGGGCGGATAGGCTTTAAGATTGAAATGCAAAATTTCAACACTTATTTTTAGAATATATAAATAAAATACAAAAATAAAGTAGGTAGATTAAAACGAGCGATTCTATTCTGGCGCATCGCCGGCAGCTGCCGCGATCCGCTCGCTACGCTTGTTCGGCTCGCGCGTTGTGGTCACAAGTGATCTAACACTCCTCCTCGTTTCGCTCGTTGTCGTACCTATTTACGACTATGCTCAAGACTAGTCTAAAAAAAAACACTTAAAATATCGTTTTATATGTTAAAGCTTAAAAACTTGGCTATGAGTGAGATGATTATTTACAATGGTGTCCTATCATTTCTTAAATATTCTTAGTCAATTTATTATTCATTTATGATTCAAACGGTTATCCATACCGCCATTATGCGTTTTGTATTTTATGATAAATTATCTTTAGGCGTATAACAATTATGCCGTTTACATTTATGCTGATTAAAATTATGATAAAAAAATTAGAGTAAGTTACTGTTATGCCAATAAAACCATTATGCGTTTATAACACTCTGCTTATCATAATTTATGCCAGAAAACTTTATGCTGAAACTGTTATGCCAAACAACATTATGCTGAAAAAAATTATGCGATCGAAAGGGCACCCCCCAAGACGAACCCCTCCATCCTGGGGTGCCCCTTGCCGTCTCGCAGTGATTTAACCTCAGGCCTACCCTGCGAGCCAGTTTAAGGGGGGGAAGGACGGCCCCTCTCTTATGAGCCGGTACACACACATGACGGTGCCGTAAATACATTCCCCGCGAAACCAAAAAAAGTAACAAAAACATTATCAAGGTTTGAGCCGTTTATTACACATAATATTGAAATAATTTTAATATATTAGAAAATTGATGATATGAATACCATAGCAAATAAGTGTAATTAACATTTTACATATTGCATTTGCATTGCATAACGCTTGTTGTAACTAGTTGACCAGCCCGTCCGCGTGGTGAAGTTTTCCCAATACCGTTTCCGACAGGAACTTGTTACCGGGATATAAAGCCTATGTGTTATTCTGATGTGTAAGCTATTGTTATATTTCATCAAAATCCATTGAGTAGTTTTTACGTGAAACAGTAATAAAAATATTTTAAACAAAATAAAAGAAGATTATTTCATTAATAAATGGCTTAATATAAAAAAAAATAAACAAAATATAATGAAAGAAGTATAAAAAAAACTATTAATTAACTATTATAATTATTAATTAATTATTCGTTTAAAAATATTGGACTACGTATAATAATTTAATATCATCAAATAACGTTGCGATGCGTAATGCATAATCTCGCCAAGTAAAAATCAGGTCTACCCTCGCCTAAAGGAGCTATGGTCTCCAGCGGGAGCAAGTGGGATGCCGTTGCATCATCATCATCATGCAGAGTTCCGCAGTCTGCGGCGAGGATGCCACAGACTTGTCTTCGCCCAAGACTACCGTCCTCCATGACCGGGGGCCTGAGGACGTCGGATGGGCTGTTCGCCGTCCTAACATAAGCAGGCACCTGTCGGTGGCGTGGTGTGAGAGCTGCACGCACGCCCTTCACCTCCTCAAGGAAGTGGTATAAAACCTGATCCCCCCGAAATATACAAGATAACACTCGAACCCCCCCTGAACGACACTGCGGTAGCGGATCCTTCCGAGGGTTCACCCGGGACTCCCGGCTATAGACAGATGGAAGAGATACGTGTGGTTTTAGTCGGTAAGAGTCCAGCATAGCATCCATGAGGATTTCAAAACGAAAAAAACCCTCGCTATAGATGTTTCACATCAACATACATTCCTACCAGCTTTCGCGTTTATAATATCAGTAGAATTCACAGCGCCTGTCGCTTGGCTGAAATGAGTGTTTCGTTTATATGACAGTGAAATGAGTTTCATAAAATCTTAAAATAACCAAATGATCCAAAACAACCTGATCACTACGTTTATTTTTTTAACGTCGCGTCGCCGGTCATTTGGATCGCCAAGACCTGACCAATTGTTTGGTTCTCACTACTTGTATCAGAATTTTTTGCCAATGAGATAGAGACTACTGCTCAATATTCATCAATACTTATTATTCATCAATACTTAAAATTCATTTAAATCCTTTCGATATACAACCAAATACATTGAATTTTTTTTTTCTGAGTCATATACAAGAACTCCACCCGCCAACCTCAGGTTTTGAATTTGAATAAGAGAATGTGTTTATAAATTCTGAGTGTTTCTGTAACACGAAATCAATTTACTGAAAAATCGAATATGAAAAGTCTATCATTTGTTGTGTTTACTTTCTCCAGTACATGGTTAGTGTTAATTGGGGACGCTGAGCACGTCGGTCGGCTTGTTGACTTGCGACAAGGCCATTAGGCCTGAACAGTAAAGGGGGCCACCCCACACCATGACCCGCCCATTTTTTGCGGGGTTTATCTGCATTATCATAAAACAGAACAACGACCTCTGAATTATAATACTCATAACGTGTGTAATAATTTGTTACTCTTAGCGTATTTTAAATATTTTAACAAGGTATCGTTAACCCTATTGCTAATGTTAGCTGAGATAAAAACCACATAATATATATCCAACGTATCATATTGATATTTCAGTTGATATAGATTGACTATATCAAGATATATAACAGAAAGTCGTGTTAGTTACACTATTTATAACTTTTTATAATTTGAAGCGCTCGTGGCCCCGCGGTCTCAGTGTTCGGTAAACGATCACAGAGGTACGCATCTTTCACTACGGCTGGTCGTCGGATGGGTGACCACTTTGTGGCATTTACATTTGTGAGCGTTTCCGTGCTTCGGAAGGCACGTTAAGCCGTTGGTCCCGGTTGCCAGTAAAATGGCAGTCGTTAAGCCTGGTTGAAGGCCTTATAGGCGGCTTAAAAAATTTCAACAGCAGGTAGCCACAGCCTGCGTTTGTCTATTTCAACACGGCAATGGGCTCACCACCTATTACGTGGGACAGGAATCCACACGGTGAAAAGTGGGCATATAATATGCCTCTGCCACCCCTTCGGGGATAAGGCGTGATGGATATTTATTTATTATAACTCAACAACGGCTGTACTGATTTGGCTGAAAATGGGTGGGTAGCTTAGAGCTTAGAGCCAGGAGACGGACATAGGCTACTTTTATTCCGGGAACAATTTCCAGTGGGAAACGGGACCAGGAAAACTTCTCTACGGGGGCGAATTACGACGGGATTAGATGGTGCCACGAGGTTCGAAGTATGTCACGGACAAAGCCGGGCGGGACAGCTAGTGTTAAATAAATAAATAAATATTGTTGGGACAACTCACACAACGCCATCTGATTCCAAACTAAGCAGAGCTTGTACTATGGTAACCAGATAACTGATAAACATACTTATATATTTATATATTTCCGTGCTTCGGAAGGCACGTTAAGCCGTTGGTCCCGGTTGCCAGTAAAATGGCAGTCGTTAAGCCTGGTTGAAGGCCTTATGGGCGGCTTGAAAAAGTTCAACAGCAGGTAGCCACAACCTGCGTCTGTCCATTTCAACACGGCAATGGGCTCACCACCTATTACGTGGGACAGGAATCCACACGGTGAAAAGTGGGCATATAATAGGCCTCTGCCACCCCTTCGGGGATAAGGCGTGATGGATATTTATTTATTTTTTATTTTATTATAGATAAATAACACCCAGACACAGAATAAACCATCGTGCTCATCACACAAAGTGTTATCCTGGGTGTGAAATTGAAGCCACAGAGGCAGTCAAATGTTGATAGATACTTAACACTATAAGAAATATATCTGTTTGTTTTTTTTACAGAAAACACAAAATAATGTTAATAGTTATATCAAAATAGTTTTGCTGGTGGTGCGTTATGATAAAATCCAGCGCTTGAAAACTGTCGGCGAACTTTCTAATTAGGACGCCTCTAAAGGGTAAAATTTGATGATGTTAGAAAGAGAGGGGTTGGCTTAAGAGAACAATCTGAAATCTATCAACAAAATCAAGGAACACTGGGAACAATAAGGGAAATTTAGAAAGTTGAAGTGTTCCTGACCCCGCAAAATTAGTGTTCTGTAAACGTTCACTGCGTTAAGAAACTTTCGCTGCGGCTGGATACGGATGGGTGACCGCTTTGTGGTAATTCCATTTTCAAGCATTTCCGTACTTCAGAAGGCACTTTATCCTATTGGTCCCAGTTGTCAATAACATGGCATTAGTTAAGAAGTAAAGTTAAAGCGGATTGAAAATTTCATCAGCAGGTAGCCACAACATGCGTCAACTAGGCAATGGGCTGGTCAGCTATTACGCGATAAAAAATGCTTACGGTGAAATGTGGGCATATAATTTGCCTTTGCCACGCTTCGGGTATAAAGGCTTGACAGATGGAAAATTTGGAAAACAGATTGTAGGTAAACATAATAAATCGTAGAATAGTCTTCAGTGATCCTAACTTAATAGTTAATAGGATTTTATAGAAAACTAAAACGTATACATATTAAATAACAAAAGTAAAAGCGTAGAACAGACAAAATTGTAATGATAAGAGAACCTGCGGCAGTACCTTTAGCTAAACGATTTAAATATCCTCTAGGTATGTATACTTCATTAAGTTCCTGCGTAGCATACACTAGGAGTCAACTGGTAGTCTCAGTACGTGTACAACTGTGGTAATGTTGATAAGAGTGTAAGAAAGACTTTTGTTAGGAAATAATGTGTGCAAAAAAGTTGTTGCATTAAGACGGGCCGAGGGAGAGAGAGCAGATACATTAAGCAGAAGTTGTATTCATGTGATAGAAATACCAAAATCATATCCGGAAACCTATTGCTATACATAGGGCTCAAGACAATGGCTCATAGGTACTAGGTTGAGTATGAGTTTCGAATACTTATTTGATCTCGTTAGCATCGGCGAAGAAGCGTACAGCCTGTGATGTTTGTGTGGAAAATATTCACCGTAATATTAATTGTATATCGTAAAAAAATCTTCTTTTATTAAAGTTGAATCATTAAAATGATTTTCTTTTCTTGCAATTTATTATGTGGACTTGTCATATATTCAAGTACAAAAATCACCAGAAATGACACGAGGGTGTAAAAAGTTTCGTAGAAGTTATATCCAATTTATCGAATTTATCTTCATCTATATCACAAGTTCGAAAGTTTTATTGACAGTATGACATATTCCTCTTATTATTTTCTTTTAGTTCTAACTGAAAATCGTGATGTGAAAATATAGAAATCCTACTAATATTATTAACGTGAAAGTTTGTGTGGATGTCTGTTACTCTTTCAGGCAAAAACAATAAACGGATTTTAATGAAAATTTACATCAAAATAGCTTATACATAAAAAAACACACTACTTTTTATCTCGGGAAAAAGTTTCTGTGGGAAACGGGAACGGTAACACTTCACCACGATGGCTTGTTGATGCCCACGGCTCCCGTGGGCATCAACAAGTCTGTTATAAACACAGATCATCTACAGCAAAGATCGTCATGGTTACATGAATTATCCTTATAGGCGTATTGAAAAATTTCAACAGCAGGTAGCCTGTCTATTTTAACACGGCAATGGACTCACCACCTATTACGTGGGACAGGAATACACATGGTGAAAAGTAGGCATAAGTATAGTATGTCTCTGCCATATGTTAGATAAATAATATAATGCACTTGCACTATGAGCCCAGTTCACAATGAAGTGCGATAGGGCTCTATCATAATCTTCGGTGTCTAAGCCAGCCTCACATGCAAGTGGTGCACCTGCTGACTAATAGACTAGGTTCTGGCAAAGAGAAGGAAAACAAAACTCTGTACCAACCCGTCTGGCCAGCGCGGTACTTTCCTCCCAAAAAGATTGGAATAGGACAGTTAACTGCGTTAGACTAATTTGATTGATAGAAGAGCCAACAAAACATCTTATTGGTTTTGGTGAGGTATTTTACAATCATGCATCACCTGATCAATACTAGTCATGTATATGATATATACATAGAATAATAATACCTATTATTATATGTTCTGTGTTACTAACCAAAAGGTTTTACTCACGTATAAATTTCGGTATAACACGACTAGTACATTTATGAGACTTTAATCTCTTTACATGAGTGTTTGATATTGATGTGAAATAAAGTTATGTCTGTTCTGAATAAAAGTGAGGTCCTTTTTAAGTTTTAAGCCACCTTGGAAGCTGCGTGGTCGTCTCATTGATTATGATATGTGATTCTAAAAAAATATATTATTACGAAACTACTTTATTCCCTATAGAAAATAAAATTTCAGCGTTTCTTTATGCTGCTGGACGAAAGCAATGACTGGCAAAACGCCGAATGTGTTACGGAAGGTCAAGGTTCATGGCATGAATCGAAAGTGTTTGTATTTTGGTCTTAAACTAAACAGCTGACACTGAATTTACTTACGGACCCGATGACTTGAGTGACTATTAAACTTTTCATGACCTGGAATCATTTTTTTATTTTACGTTCTGACTGGTTCTGCCATGGTAGTGATAGATAATCATAGAGGACATATCTTCCTAGGCAAATCGTACATATAAATTTAGTTTAGTTTTTGTTTTAAAGATTCAGAAGGCATCTAGTGTGCCAGGAAAACAAAACACTTTAAAGAGGTTAGAATGGTTAGAGGTTGACTTTGGCCTGAAGACACAGTGGAATTTTTCCATCCATGGAAATCAATTTTCCATTAATGCCATAAATGTAAGGCGTATTCTATGGAGCGTTCAGAATCCGCAATAAGCGTCATACATAAATGATGAGACAGCTCAATTTGCTGTATTTAACTTACTTAAGGCGAATTTTAGTTTACCTGGGGACTATACTCGTATTAACACATTTACTTAAATAAATTATTCATGGATATTTTACATTATTTGGGTAACAGCGTGGTAAGTAACCTCCCAGGGCCAACCCTGCCAGTTTCGTGGGATTTGTACTTGTATACGGTGACTAACAGATTAGGCTGTTTTGATCCAATAATTTATAGGTACATAGTTCCAATTAGTACTTTACTAATCGAGACCGTATAGATAACGAACACTAAGTATCAAACAATTATTATGTTAATTTCTTGGCTGAGTAGTTAGGTAAATTATAAAAAATGTCAGACATTTTGCATACGATGGAAATGTGGGTGTATGGTATAGACTTGTCGTTTAAAAGTGTTACTTTGTGACCTTCATAAATAAAAATATTTTAATTTCATAATGCCTTAAACTACAAATTTTACTGATAAGTAGGTCATACATTTTGAACATTTAAAGTATCATTATAGCAAAAACTTTATAATTATTAATAAAGTAATATTATTCTAATAATATGAAGCGCTCGTGGCCCCACTGACTCAGTGTTCTGTAAACGATCACTGCGTTAAGCAACTTTCGCTATGGCTGGTTACGGATAGGTGATCACTTTCTGGCATTTACATTTGCAAGCGCTTCCGTTTTTTGGATTGCACATTAAGCCGTTGGTCACGGTTGTCAGTAAAACGGCAGTCGTTAACCCTGGTTGAGGGCCTCATGGGCGGCTTGAAAATTTCAACAGCAGGTCGCCACAGATTGCGCCTGTCCATTTAAACACGGCAATGGGCTCACCACCTCTTACGCGGAACAAAAATGCATACGGTGAAATGTGGGCCTATAGTGTTCCCCTTAATCCCTCAGGGGATAAGGCGTGATTGCTACACGGAATTATTCCAATAAAATTATTTTCAGATTCATTTTGATACGAGTTCTAAAACATTAACATTTTCTAAAACTTTAACTGAGTTCATTGCTATAGATCCTCGTTTACAGAAGTTACAGTAATGGGATCGCGGGCGGGAATAGTCCCATTAAAAGAAAAAATGGGGAGAGCTGCGTCATGGACACGGCCGTGTGTTTTACGTAAGACCCACGGCCCTCTCGTAATGGGTAATATTTTTGAAATTAGAACAATCGGCGTAGCATTTCCGAGTCAAAACTAAACTAAATAGAAATCTCAATAAGCAGTACAAATGACCTCAAAATGGCGGCGCTTCCAATTTTGTTACCATTCTTTTTTTGTCTCACTGAAGCTATTTTATAGAAGTTATTCACACTTATCGGTACAATCTGATATCCAAGAGCATGATGAACAAACTTGATAAAATCTATGTTCCAGTTCCCTGTAGGTTTTAGTTAAAGTAACCGTGAAAAGAAAAGTATATCACTCTCCAGGCTTGTACTTTCTGAATTTAAATTTGACTATCAGGCCATCTACCATCATAAAAAAGTAGCCTTAAGTAAATGGTGACTATAATATAATTTATTATGTTTAATCAACATACTTATTATGAAAGCTATAACGGGTACCTATGGGTCGGAGCTCGCACCGCAATATTGTGGCAAACACAATATTATGCGTGTCGAGCCGTGCTACAAGGTAATATTCAAATCAGTCAGATGTTCAGCGCAGAGTTGATTTACGACAATTCGATCAATACCACGTGCAGACTGTTTGAATTGCTAAATGTTTTTTTTTGCCTAAATAATTCTGCAAAATGCCTAACCAAATTATTGTAACTTTATTACGATCCATTGTAATATTTAAACAGTTGGAGTAAGCCTTCTAGAGATAATATGAAACATTCAAAGTTAGGAGAGGAGAAAAGTTTTTGATTCATTTTGTATCAGAAGAATATTATTCCACTGTGTTTATGAAAAGATTCATCCCTCGTCGCTACTATTTGTACAACCTTGTTTCGATGAATAAAGTTCTACACCCTTATGAACAGATTTATCTCGAAAATAATCATGATTTCCCACACCATTTGGTATTTTAAGCTACTTTGAGTACTTGTATCAAAGGGTAGACCGATATGAGCGGAGAGCCTGATGGATGGCAACGCGACTATATTACATAGCCCGCTTATGGCGATGGCCATCCGAGGGATAGTAAGTTACCTCATGATCACCCTCATGATGGTATTTGTCCTTGACAAGACCACTCCTCAATGGAGCAGCAAGGAGGCGCTGGAGTATGCTAAGAAATAGAGGCTCACAGGCCGTGACTTTGTTAGAATCTCATGGAGATATAGGAGGTGTGACTTGAGTAACCAGGGAAATTATTATTTTTCGGTAAGTATTTGTGTCAGTACTGCAAAGAACACAGCGAGCATACAGTGCTCCACAGATTTATTTGGAGTGCTCAACATCACCGCGGTAGCACCAGGACATCGTGGTGGGTCTGAATGTGGATATTCTTTCATTGGAGACCATAGCGTACCAGTAAGTATATAATAATATCCACAGGAATATAATAGATATATATAGTTAGTTAGTTAGTTAGGAATATAATGGGTATTCAGCGACAATATAATATCCACCATAGACCCCTCCCGCTTCCTTTCTACCACCTCTTTCCCGACCATGTTGGAGTGCATGAAATCATTACTGGTCATCATAAAACTTGAAGACACAGTACGATAACATACTTAATGATTTTATAAGGAAATGCTTTAATATTACAAAATTTACTGGATAGGTAGGTACTCCTACAATATTCACAAAAGCTCGTATAAAGATCAAAAAGACGAGTATGTGTGTATGCTTCTGAGAACAATCGATACACCTAAAGTACGACAGGCATTTGGGTTCCATAATGAATGAGCACATTATATAACTTGCCTTTTTGTGTGCCATTGTCAAAGTACCCTCGATACGTTTATTCAATATCTATAAATATGTGCTCATATTTCTGTCGGGTTGGAAGATGAGGGCCAATTTTATATTAACAATAATTCATTTAATTTAATATTTTTATTTTTCAATCATGCCTTAAAGAGAAAGAGAAGAGAAGCAGAGGCATATTATACGCCCACATTATTTTATACATAGAAAAATTGAATTATTCATTTTATAACTATGTTAATTCTAAAATAAATACAAAAAAGTTTAATGTAGATTATGCAATGAGTGAATGTTTTGAAATGATTCAAATTGCTTAACCAAATTTAAAAGTTAAATCTAGCAGGAGATTGAGAGGACATTCCCATAACATCTTCATAAAATATATAAAAAAATCAATGCCTTTCTGAAGCATACTTATTAACCTACTTTTCATCAGTAGTAGCTCCAAATAAGTGATAAACCTATATATGTCCCTGCCCATAATGACGGGCAGATCTTGAATCTGCCTTTGCGATCAAAAGTATCATAGTTTTGAAACGCGTCTAACTTAAAGCAAAGCAATATTATAGTACTAGATACTTAAAGGAAAGTTCATACGGTCAGTCACCTGACGATCGAAAGTTACCGGCTTCATTTCATGGACGAAATAAATTATTTATTAACAATATTATCTGATACCTTCGCCCACGTAGCGATGTTTTTCCGTACTCTTTTGCCACAGGGTAACATACATAACTATGCCACCATGGACTTTTCTGTAGAGATATAATAGAAGTAACAATATCATTTGAAAAAGAAATGAAAAGTAATTAGTATGCTAACTATATTCTAAATTTAAATTTAAGTCGACTTGAAGTTCGACTAAGTTCGAAGTTCGGGTTAGTTCGACTCGAACCAGAGTCTTATGGTTAAACGCACTAGACGCGTTACCACCACACCACCGTGACTGATGGAGACATCATGGCAGAGTATTTCATTACAATTCAAACAAATTACGAGACAATTAAACTGCCAAACACAATTTTTTCTCAAGTGTACATTGTTTAGACAGTGTTTTTAATGAAAGCTCATAGATGACTTATATTTTTCTGATATCTTCATAAAATATCGCCATATTTTAACCTATTTACATAAAACCTTGACAAATTATACACCTAAACATTTCTCACGAAACACTTTTATCTATTGGTAAAACCCGATAAACTCAAAAACTAAAATTTTTAAAACTTTTAAAAACTACTAGTTTTTAAAAGTTTAACGTAAACAGACAGATAGACTACTTGTTTTTATTATGTAAGGATTAATACTGTAATCACTCGCGTTGAAGGGTAGCCTGAATATTTAATATCAGTTTCAGCATGTTTACGTCGCTTGTTCGGAACATTTGGTAAATACGAGCCGTCAGCCTTGACACTTTTTACAAAGGGGAAAGTAGCTCATATGAGAAATATTAAGGTTTAGCGATCGCCACCAGCTGACGCGCGGCACGCGTGACTTAGAAGAAAAATGTACCACCCATATGACCTCCTTCAGATTGAGAGACGTTATTTATCAGTCCATTACAAAAACAGGCGAGGGTTCATGTCAACTCTAATTTTGACAATTTAATTTTTAAGCTGTAGTAATCCCAGTGGTTAAGGTATTGGAGTTGCGTTTAGACGGACTGAATTTTTCGGCAATTAAGCCTGGCAACCCTAGTGGGCTTGAAATCACTGAGACACATAGGATTTAACAACAGAATAAAATTGTCGTCAAGTAAAATCAATCATATATAGTGAGTTCTCGTAAAACATTTCATCCCTCTTCTTAAATACAATCGCTGTCGGATGTTAACATTGCGACTTAGATATTAACAAAAAATAGTTCATCGTTCACAAGTGCCTTCCGAAGCACGGAAACGCTCGAAAAAGTAAATGCCACTAAGTGGTCACCCATCCGTGACCAGCCATAGCGAGTTGCTTAACGCAGTGATCGTTAGCAGAACACTGAGTCCGCGAGACCACGAGCGCTTCAATAGTACAAGTACATAAAACAATAGTTTGAATGATAAAAACTGCTATAATATAGTATTATTGTGTGTAAATGTTTGTGGCTCTGGAAGGTCACCCGGTTCTAAACGGATGGTCTGGTTCTAGTCGGTTCGAATCCGGAATGACATAATGAGGCTTAAAAAATGACAATTCTGATTGACAATTGACGAGCAGTTTTGTGTTTCGTAGTAGGATAGTAGTAGTTAGTGAAGGTGAAGGCTATAAGAGCAGCTTGAAAAAAATTAACAGCAGGACCCCAATGCTCTGAAAATAAAGTGTCGTTTGTTTCATATTTAGAAACGGTGAAACAAGAGATAAAATACATTACATCGAATTTACGTCTACGCTTTCAAGTCGTGTGATCGAGAATTAGGGCTCCAATAGTCACGAACTGTGCCTGGCCATTTTAACATGGCAATTAAGTAGGGATGTAGTGCGATTGTATTAAACCTGAAGTTGCAAAATAATAAAACGCGATGTGACCACTTACGATCTTTTTGTTTGGGAGTCCGTACTACATAAACCTGGGTTATATAAGCCTGGGTTTTCCGTCCGTCTGCAGTATGGGGTTCTTCAAAAGGGGTGGATTTACTGGTTGTGTTGTTATTGGACTTAGATGGTTATTACAGGGTCGGCAGTGCGAATGCTGCACCTCTGGTGTTGCAAACGTCCATTGGCTACAGTGACCACTTTTCATCAGGTGGGCCGTATGTTTGTATGCCACATCAGTGGTATAAAAAAAAACTAGATGGCACAGAGAGTGTAGGCAAGTGTTTTCAATCAAATCACTCTATTGATTGTGATTTGAATCACACTTTCACACATGTCAGTTCACTGCTGTACGTAAGCCTCTCCCAATATTCGGCAACACATGGCCCCGTACTGGTAAGTGGTATGACTCAGCTGAATCCAGATACCGTAGTAAACCGTCTGAAAGGCACTTATCTAACAAATAGTTGCGATAAATGTGTTTTGTGCTTCCAATAGCGCAACATAGATTTTATTACAGAACCTACAACAATGAAAATATCATTAAATGTAGGTACCTCCTATAAATAAGTAGTGTAATCAATATTATAGATGAGAGCAATGTGATCACGGTTTTGTATCAGAAATGACTGTCTGTTGTGTGTCATAAACTCATTGTCTTCAACGTATACCCTTCTTAACAATGGAAGCCGTAAATAAATAAAGTATTTAATGATTTCAATCTGTCGTTAATGTTATCATTGCGGCCATTCTACAACCATTGTAATACTCGTAACTTAGAATTTTTATTATCGGTTTTATATAATTTTGAATTTGATAGGTAAATAAAAAAGTATTTAGGTATCATTTTGTAAACGACTTTAATTTTAAAAAAAAATTGGATAACCCAAAAGTGCACGGCTTACACGAATAGAATTTCATATATTACAGCTTACAAACTTTGCTATGAAGTGACAGTAGTACCCACCTCAACGCTTCGCTTATGGGGCGTGCAAAAGACTCGATTAGTAAAGTATTTCGGTCGTTATCGTGTTAACAAGAAAATAATCCGTAACATACAGACACACGGACGTCCAAGACGGAACTTTTTTAAACAGTTTTTTACTAGTTTAAATAACAAAAATGGCATTAAAAATATCATGAGTGTTAAAAATAGTGTTTTTTCTTGATTTGTGTGTGTATATATTATTTTACAAGTGCAATATATGATAAATAAAGACATTTTAAGTTAGAAAAATCAGATGTTTTGCGCAAAGTGACAGTAGTGCCCACCTCAACGCTTAGTTTCAATTTTTTTTTCAAAATTAGAATCACTTCATTTCGTGTATTTTCAGTCGTTTTCAAATACTTTAAGATTTTTAAAGGTTTCTGGACAATAAATATCGACATTACTCTGGTACCATACACCAAATATCTCGTTCAAACTTACAGATATTTTGTGAGAAATTATTTTTGTTATTGCCTTGTTATAGTAGAGAACCTATTGCAGTCTTAAAATGGACATTCGCAGGTTGTGGCGACCTGCTGTTAACTTTTTATGGCTCAACGACTGCCATGTTTCTGGCAGCAGAGACCAACTGTAAAACGTGCCTTCAGAAGCACGGAAATGTTCGTAAATGGTAATAATTAATAATAATAATTATCATATAAATCCAGGTAAAACCTATATTTTTCATTCAATTATACATTTACAATACATAACCACATCATACAAACAACCCAAAAAACATGTTTACTTTTACACCCCTTATAAATACACATGTACACACCGCCACGCCTCCACCCCCGAAGGGGCAGGCAGAGACATACGTTTACAAAATAAAATTATAATTCAATACAATATATAAATCAGAGTCCATTAACTAAATAAATTAGAAGAAAATTAAAATTCATGGAAATAATTATCTATAATAACACACAAAAAAAAACATAATAGGTACAAATTTAAATACAAAATAATTAGTAATGCCCAAGGAAAGATGCTTACCGTGATTGTTTACAGATCACTACGTAAGCCGGGCCACAAGTGAACTAATATTTCCTAAAATCACAGATAATATAATTTTTATACTAAAACGTACCATTACATTGAAAGTGTTTCACCAAGACCTTTTTTCCTTTAAGACGCGATACACTTCCTTACTGACAGGCGACAAGTCCCAAGTGGTTGGGAGAAATAGCTTAAACTGCATTTCCTATTGATATCAAATCAATGTTGTTCCAGAAAATATTTTGAATGTCATAGGTACTACTTACAAAACGATAAGATCAAATATATTTAAAACACATATTTTATTACCCCCATTGGTAGTATACGCACGATTTTAGTGGCCACGTCCCTGGTACGTGCAGATTGAGATTGGCCGTCAACAAATCTACGGACATTTGAAGGAAGTTTGACAACTATTTATATCTAGTGTAGACTTTACGAGCTCACAAATTATCATTGCTCTGGAGGAAATCGAAACACGCAGTTCACGTCTGAGTATTGTTCACGTAAATTGTGATCATCCTTCTATTTATCCATCGCTTTTAGAAAAGTTACGTTCTCGTTTATTATCTTAGTTAGGTAAGGTCTATTGAAATTCAACAAGACGAAGTTTTGACTTATTTGTACGTAGATGGTTAATAAAAAAAAATAATAATTAAAAAATATTAAGCATTTTTTTAGTCAATTTCAATTAAATTGAGAATGATAGTTCTGGCACATTACGAGATATACTTTTAGAATAGGGTTAGGATTAATATATAACAATACAAAATTAAAACAACGTGAATGCTGCAACAACCCCTCTGTCTGATGACAGTCGTGTCGACTCATTCAGTACTGCGATGTCCGCTGCTTGGGCCAATAAGATGCATCTACCTCAAATTACGGTCTTTGATCTACCCACGTTTGTATGAAGTTCCCTTACTGCTCATATATACGAACTGTGCCTGTAGGCCACACACACACACACAAACACACTTTTTTTTTCCCCCGTTTGACAGGCGTCTAGTATCACGTAAAAATGGTTGATGCTCAGTTTGATATTTTATTCAACGGTGATGATATTGATTACCTGCCTCCTTCTATTACTAAGTCGTTTGTAATACGGTTTGTTTACTTTGGAGCACTTTGTTAGTTTTACTCGCATGTTTGTTTTTGATAAATACCTATATCTATTAACTAAAGTTACATAGACTATATGAAAATAGTTAATCTGTTACACACTATGACGCGTTTTTTTTATACATTTATGACAATATATGCACAACAACACGCTAGGTCTAGAACCATGAAATATTGTATAAGTAAAGAATTTTAAAAATTCATCCCTTAGAGAAAAGTGGGCATATAATATGCCTCTGCAACCCCTTAGGGGAGAAGGCGTGATAGATAAATCCCCTAGAGTGGTGAAAAGAGGTTGCAAGGTTTGTAAGAAACGTGTTTTTAGTGGATTTTTCGATTTGTTGTTTTAGTTGACGTTCTAGAATAACACATAGCCTACTTTTTATTCTGGGATTAGGTGAGGAAAACTTAACCACACTGGTGGAGCCGGTGGGGTCCCTTAGTCATCAATATTTCGATATAAGTATTGAATAACACTGATTCCGATTCCTAAAATATATTCATCCATACATCATGTTCAATTATTCAGTTGCTGAACTCGTACCTACTACTAAAATAGCGTGTCCACCGCGTGATAATTAGTCAAACTTTATTTAAAAGTGTATCAGTTTTAAAATATAACTGCGGAGTAAATATTTAATTCCGTCGCCGTCGCCGCGTCGTTTATAAATTTTACAATAATATATGAAAATTTGCTTATTTTTTTAACATTTATGATTGCTGCTCCGCTCTCCTGGGTAGCAGCGAGATTATATATAGCCTATAGTCTTCCTCGGTAAATGGGAACACAAAAAGAATTTTTTAGTTCGAACCATACGTTCCTGGAATTAGCGCGTTCAATATTAGTATAATATACGCTGTATTTTATATGTCGTATCATTTGTTATATTTTTTTGTTATAAATACTGTGGGACATTTTTTTTACACACCGCCGCCCAAAGTCAGCTAATATAAGCTTGGGGATCTAGAGGACTTAAAAATATACTTATACATTTCTAAATAAAACATATTATAAATAGTAAACACCCAAACTCCGATTTTTTCGGCCCGGGAATCGAACCCGGGACCTCAGTCACGGCAGTCGCATACACTACCACTACGCCACAGAGGTAGTCAGTTAGATGAGCTAGTATTAAGCGAGTTTGTTTTCATAATACATACAAGAAGTATGTAGCCAGCGGTCATTCGGATGCCTCGCGCCGCACATTCGCTTGATAATCCGCCAGTGCATCCATCACTCCGTAATCCCGGCTCTAGCTCACAACACCGCTCAAAACGGCTATAAAGGGGCTTTCAACGATTATGTGCGTAAACGGCCTCTTATACGCAGTCACATATTCATTAAAACCGATAATTAAAAACTTTGTAAGCAGGATGTAGGATGCAATTCCAAATGCAGTTGCCTCATCGCTGTTGAGTTTATTTCTTTTGTTGGATTACTTCTGATGCACTATTCCAGGAAGCGTTCGTGGCTCCGTTGACTCAGTGTTATGTAAATGATCACTGCGTTAAGTAACATTCGCTATAGGTGGTCCTTGGATGGGTGACCACTTTGTGTAATTTATATTTGCATGCGTTTCCGTGCTTCGGAAGGCACGTTAAGCCGTTGGTCCCGGTTGCCAGTAAAATAGCAGTCGTTAGGCCTGACCAGCAGGTCACCACAGCCTGCGCCTCTCACCACCTGTTACGTGAGACAAAAATGCATACGGTGAAATGTGGGCGTACAGTATGCCGCTGCCTACCCCTTTGCGGATAATATGTATGTGTTATGCTAAACGTTATTTCTACAAACTGGTAATGTATGTAGGTAACGTAAACAGGACGTTATTTAATATTAATGTAAAAAGCAATTTTTCAATAAAACACTATGTTATTCAAATTACGATAATATAACCTTGTGCTACGGGATCTACTGGTATTAATAAACATACTTATATATTTTACATATTAATACAACATCCTTACAATATATTTATTTATATATAATACTGTAAAACAAAGTTGTTAAACACGTCTGTCTATCTGTTTGCGATAAACTTAAAAACTACTGAACTGATTATCATGCGAGTTTCATCAATACTTACAGTGATTTAGGAAGTAGGTAAAATAAAACATTTGTGAAAATTTATTAAAAATTGGTTGTAATATGATGTCGAAAAAATGAAGCGGACTGGAGTTTTACCCTGATAAATACAACAAAACACTGTATTATGATATCATTAAAGTGAAACTTTTTTATCGACATAAAAAACATCGTCACGTTTTTGGTTATGCGCCATGTTGTTTTAAAGTGAAACTTCTTTATCATAAGTGAAATTCTGTATCGACCTATGACAAAAATTTTATAGCTGTCAAACAAAAATAATATTAATAATATCTACTGTACGACATTTTTTTTATTTTACAGGGCCATCTAGGCCAAAGTGAGCTAATATAAGCTTTTGGCATACCAAAAGCTTGTAAAATTTATCTAGATCCCATAGGATCTAGACAACTTATAGACATACTGATATATTTCTAAATACACACATATTATACATAGGATAAATATCCATCACGCCTTATCCCCGAAGGGGTGGCAGAGGCATATTATATGCCCACTTTTCACCGTGTGGATTCCTGTCCCACGTAATAGGTGGTGAGCCCATTGCCGTGTTGAAATAGACAGACGCAGGATGTGACTACCTGCTGTTGAAATTTTTCAAGCCGCCCATAAGGCATTCAACCAGGCTTAACGACTGCCATTTCACTGGCAACCGGGACCAACGGCTTAACGTGCCTTCCGAAGCACGGAAACGCTCGCAAATGTAAATGACACAAAGTGGTCACCCATCCGAGGACCAGCCATAGTGAAAGTTGCGTAACTCAGTGATCGTTTACAGAACACTGAGACCGCGGGGCCACGAGCGCTTTATTTTACATACACACATACATTTATTATACATAGGAAACACCCAAACCCCGAAATAAACATTGGTGGATTACATAAATATTTGACCAACCCTGGAATCGAACCCGGGACCTCAGCGCAGTAGTCGCATACAATATACACTGCGCCACCGAGGCAGAGATTTGATAGAGATTAGATATTATAAGTATTAGTACTAATCTCTATCAAATCTTCTAATTATAAATCTTTCAATTCTATTAATATAATTTATATTGGTTAAATTGTGCTGACCCTGATTAATAACAAATTTATCAGGGTTAGCACAATCTAAAATCAAAATTATAAATTTTAAAATTTGTCTAGAGGTTTGGCAGACAAGCGTAAGGCTCACCTGATCGAAAATTGTCACCGTAGCCTATGGATGTTTGCAACACCAAAAGTACAGCAGTCGCGCCCAAACACAATCTAACCCCTTAATTAATTTGACTGAAATTCGGTAAAAGTACATATTGCGGACACGGGATTAACACATTGGGTACTTTTTATGTCAGGAAAAACTTTCTCTGGCAAACGGGTAAGAGAAAACTTCACAACTAGTCGAATGTAGTTCCAAATAAAAATGAAAGTTAATATGAATATGCTATAAAATGCACACTGTTATACATGATGTCGCTTTTCATAGAACAACTAATTCTACGGTATTGTACTATGCGCCTTTATGGTATACATTGCTACCCATTATTCTAACCACGAGTGCTCATGTAATGAAGATACCAGCAAGCCAGGGATACTCGTTATACAGTTTCGAGCACCGACTGCGGCTAGTTACAAGTGTAACAGGTGTTCCACTGATAAACGTGATCGAGGGCTTCGCAATCTACTCAAAATGCTTACTGTGATGTGAACTAGTTTAAATAAGTTTTTAATTTATCAAAATCCAGGTTTTATGCATCTGGGAATATGCTAAGATAAGAAGATAAAGAGGCCCGTAAGATGTTTATGTATACAGTTTTATGTGTCTTATACTCGTACATGTTATATTAATAGTCGTTTTGGAGCGAAAGATTTTGAATTGGGAATCAATAATAGAATCGATTAATATGGTTCTCTTTATTCAAGTTACTTACATATTATTTACATTTTTTAACATACATATTATACTAAACAAAAAAAAGTATATTCAAAAATATAAAAATAGTGTAACTAAACTAATAGACCAAGCTACCAGTGGTCAGGGCTCCAGAGAGAAGAACCACCGCATAATGCGAGTAGTTGCCTATAGAGTAGCTATAAGACCATTAACGGAGATGACTATACATAGGAACAATGATTGGCGAATCAATTTACCAAAATGTCGACAATCTCGCGCGCTATGTCCAGATATTTTATTTTTATATCATTCTAACCTTTATGAGATTCTCGTCATGAGTGATTGCGATAATAATAACCATTGCTCGCCACTCAGATCGATCTATTAATGTTATTTATTATTAATATCTTATTAAAAACGTTTCAAATGTATTTACTTTGGAAAATAAACATACTTAATTTTATTACATATATTATATATCTTATTGTTTATACTCGAATGAGTAAAAAATAATGTAAAAATAACTAACTAACTAACTAACTATCTTCACGCTGTATCCCTGACGGGGTAGTCAGAGAGGACAGATCGCCAGGCTTCGCGATCCATGCATACTTCTTTCGCTTCTTCGAGATTCATCAATCGCTTCATACACGCACGTCTGGGTATCCGAGTACTTTTGACCTTTCCGTTTTTGAGCAATCTGCTCACGTGGTCTTCATATGTAAGTCTCGGCCTACCCTGACTCCTTCTACCCTCTACTTTTGAACAATATATATTCTTCGTCAATCGTTCCTCACTCATTCGTTGGACGTGTCCAAACCAACGGAGCACGCCCTTTTCCAGCTTAACGCTGACACTTTCATTCAAACCTGCCAAATTGCGTATCACTTCGTTACGTATTCGGCCAGCCAAGGTAACGCCGCACAACTTTCGAAGTGATCGCATCTCCACAGCATTCAATTTACTTTCATGCATCTGCTGACATACCCAGGTTTCACTACCGTAAAGCAAAGTTGGCACTAGCACTGCGTTATGAATCGCCAGTCGTGCTTCTTTTACGATGCTTTGTCGCTTTACTAACTGGGACAAAGCACCGTTAACTTTGTTTCCGGCAGCTACTCGCCGTTCCACATCCGAATCACATCTTCCATCCGCGCTAAACATACTTCCTAAATACACAATTTCATTCACTTGCTCTAGACGTTCCTGGTTTACCCTAATCTTGCATTTAGTTCTTACGTCACCTCTTTCAAATACTAGAACCTTAGTTTTACTTGCATTCAAGCGAAGACCCTTACTTTCACACCCCTCTTTCATATTAGTGACTAATGCCTGAAGGTCGGCTTCTGATGAGGCCATGAGCACCGCATCATCAGCGTACAGCAGACAGTTTACTGTAAAGTCACCCAAATTCACACCCATATTAAAATCTTTCAACTTCTGCAGGCAACTGTCCAGATACACTATGAACAGCCAGGCGGACATGACACATCCCTGTTTGACGCCTGTACAGACATCAAAAAGAGGTGACACATCCCCCCCTACTCGCACGCAAGCCTTACAGTCCCTATAAAGCGACTGTATTGCCCGCAGTAGCGAGCCGTCCACACCATATCCTGGCAGCAAGTCCCACAGCGTTTCTCTCACAACGTTATCAAATGCTTTCTCTAGATCCACAAAAGCGCAGAAAACCTTCTGGCTAAGAGCCAGAAACTTTTCCGCGATCATGCGGAGAGAAAACACTTGATCCATGCAACCTCTTCCACGTTGGAATCCGCATTGAGCCTCCCATAAATACCTTTCAGACTTTTCTTGCATTCGTGCCGTTATAACCTTTGCATACACCTTACTAGCTAAGCTGACCAAGCTGATCGCCCTGTAGCTGGAGCAGTTTAGGCGCGAGCCTTACCCTTTGTAAATAGGTACTACAACTGCTACTCGCCAGTCATCTGGGACCTCACCCGTCCGCCAGCACAAGTTGCATAACAGACATAGTGTATCCCAGACACGCGACCCACCGTACTTGATCATCTCAGCAGTGACTCTGTCTTTTCCTGCAGCCTTACCACATTTCATACTTCTTATCGCTTGTTCTATTTCTTTCATACTAATGACTTCAATGACATCGGGATCCGGAGCATCGAAGTGAGCTCCCCTTCCCGATGTGGCATCTCTGTCTTTTCTTGCATACATCTTTCCATAATATTCACTCCATCTCTGCAGGACGTCACTTTGGTCTGTTAGGACGTCATTGTTAACACTAAGCACTTTATTCATACTGCAGATTGCCGAACAACTCCGGGTCTTGCCTACCTCTTTCCAGAAGAGCTTGGCATTATCCCGGAAATTGGACGACAACCTTTCATCCGCTTTCATTCTGCACCTTTCACGAGCTTCTTCTATAAGTGCCTTCGTGTTAACTTTCTGCAGCTTGTATCTCTCTTCCATATTAAAATCATTCCGCGAGGCTAAGTAGTCTAGCCATGCTTTCTTCTTCATTCGAACTGCTTCTTTCACTTCCTCATTCCACCATGCATCACGCTTATTACTACTGCCTCTTTTCGTTTCTCCACACACTTCCACAGCGGCATTTATCATACTATCCCTAAGGTTCTGCCATACACTTTCCACATTCTCACTGCTTACATTGACATCGCCAAGCTTTTCGGCTACCCTTTCATTATATTTATCCCTAATGGATGCATCCTGCAGCTTCCAGCTTTTGATGCTATAAGTCGGCTCAGGTTCAGGACACTCGGTACGATGACGCCAACCCGCGAACAGACCCCTAATCCTAGTTATGACTAGGTAGTGGTCTGATCCCAGCTCAGCGCCTCGATAAACCCTTGTGTCCATCACCTGTTTACGGAGCCGACTATCCATTAGGAATAGATCTATCATGCTTCTCTTTGACTTACATCTCCTCGTATACATATGAATTTGTTTGTGGTTGAACATTGTGTTCGCCACAAACAAATCCTTTTCCTTACAAAATGCCAGTATTAGCTTGCCAGCGTCGTTCACCCTTTTATCCCCATACTTCCCGAGTACCGACTCAAAACCATCGCGAGCGGTACCCACCCATCCATTCAAGTCTCCACATACTATAAGTCTTTCATTTCCTTCTATCACATTTAGAGCTTCTCTCATACTCTCCCAGAAGTCCTCTAGCTCACTCGCGTTCGACGAAGATACTGGCGCGTAAGCAGCTACCAGGAAAATCTTCGTCAAACCAAGTTTTACACGGATCCAGAGGATTCTAGGACCTATCAGTTTGTACTCATACATACCGGTGGCCAATCGCGAGGACAGCAAAATTCCAACCCCCCGACTG
The DNA here is from genome assembly GCA_948477245.1 of Thumatha senex. NCBI lineage: Eukaryota > Metazoa > Arthropoda > Insecta > Lepidoptera > Erebidae > Thumatha > Thumatha senex. The sequence goes on along the minus strand of OX419731.1, from coordinate 13,721,769 downwards.
CCATGCTCGCTCTCTGGTACTCCAGACCAAAGCGCGAGCATCCCACCCGGGAGCTCCAAGACTTCGCTGCCCTTGCGCTTGGTCTCTGTCAAGCACACTGCATCTAACTTTCTCTCATTCATAACATCCATCAACTCATTCATCTTATCTTGCATTCCTCCCCTAACATTCCACGCAGCTACCCTGCACTCCATCCTCCACTTCCCGCCGTGTCGGGCCGCGCGTGTAGGGTGGCGGTCCCCTACGCCACTCTGGCTCACACTTTTCGCACCAGCGGGGACGAACTGGTGCGCGTCGCCTCGGGGGCACGCCCTAGCAGTAATCGCCCTGGTGGCACTCGTGTTGGAGTAGAATTGCAGCCGTAGCTGGCAGGGATGGCGACGTGCACGCTTCTACTCTTCATCCCCAATGTAAAAATAATAATAATTTTCACTAGTTCAATTCTAAACATTGACAATATAAATTATTTGACTCTTTTATGCAAGGCAAGTTATTTTAAAAAATAATATCGTTATTTTTAACTAACTAACTAACTAACTATCTTCACGCTGTATCCCTGACGGGGTAGTCAGAGAGGACAGATCGCCAGGCTTCGCGATCCATGCATACTTCTTTCGCTTCTTCGAGATTCATCAATCGCTTCATACACGCACGTCTGGGTATCCGAGTACTTTTGACCTTTCCGTTTTTGAGCAATCTGCTCACGTGGTCTTCATATGTAAGTCTCGGCCTTCCCTGACTCCTTCTACCCTCTACTTTTGAACAATATATATTCTTCGTCAATCGTTCCTCACTCATTCGTTGGACGTGTCCAAACCAACGGAGCACGCCCTTTTCCAGCTTAACGCTGACACTTTCATTCAAACCTGCCATATTGCGTATCACTTCGTTACGTATTCGGTCGGCCAAGGTAACGCCGCACAATTTTCGAAGTGATCGCATCTCCACAGCATTCAATTTACTTTCATGCATCTGCTGACATACCCAGGTTTCACTACCGTAAAGCAAAGTTGGCACTAGCACTGCGTTATGAATCGCCATTCGTGCTTCTTTTACGATGCTTTGTCGCTTTACTAACTGGGACAAAGCACCGTTAACTTTGTTTCCGGCAGCTACTCGCCGTTCTACATCCGAATCACATCTTCCATCCGCGCTAAACATACTTCCTAAATACACAATTTCATTCACTTGCTCTAGACGTTCCTGGTTTACCCTAATCTCGCATTTAGTTCTTACGTCACCTCTTTCAAATACTAGAACCTTAGTTTTACTTGCATTCATGCGGAGACCCTTACTTTCACACCCCTCTTTCATATTAGTGACTAATGCCTGTAGGTCGGCTTCTGATGAGGCCATGAGCACCGCATCATCAGCGTACAGCAGACAGTTTACTGTAAAGTCACCCAAATTCACACCCATATTAAAATCTTTCAACTTCTGCAGGCAACTGTCCAGATACACTATGAACAGCCAGGCGGACATGACACATCCCTGTTTGACGCCTGTACAGACATCAAAAAGAGGTGACACATCCCCCCCTACTCGCACGCAAGCCTTACAGTCCCTATAAAGCGACTGTATTGCCCGCAGTAGCGAGCCGTCCACACCATATCCTGGCAGCAAGTCCCACAGCGTTTCTCTCACAACGTTATCAAATGCTTTCTCTAGATCCACAAAAGCGCAGAAAACCTTCTGGCTAAGAGCCAGAAACTTTTCCGCGATCATGCGGAGAGAAAACACTTGATCCATGCAACCTCTTCCACGTCGGAATCCGCATTGAGCCTCCCATAAATACCTTTCAGACTTTTCTTGCATTCGTGCCGTTATAACCTTTGCATACACCTTACTAGCTAAGCTGACCAAGCTGATCGCCCTGTTGCTAGAGCAGTTTAGGCGCGAGCCTTTCCCTTTGTAAAGAGGTACTACAACTGCTACTCGCCAGTCATCTGGGACCTCACCCGTCCGCCAGCACAAGTTGCATAACAGACAAAGTGTGTCCCAGACACGCGACCCACCGTACTTGATCATCTCAGCAGTAACTCTGTCTTTTCCCGCAGCCTTACCACATTTCATACTTCTTATCGCTTGTTCTATTTCTTTCATACTAATGACTTCAATGACATCGGGATCCGGAGCATCGAAGTGAGCTCCACTTCCCGATGTGGCATCTCTGTCTTTTCTTGCATACATCTTTCCATAATATTCACTCCATCTCTGCAGGACGTCACTTTGGTCTGTTAGGACGTCATTGTTAACACTAAGCACTTTATTCATACTGCAGATTGCCGAACAACTCCGGGTCTTGCCTACCTCTTTCCAGAAGAGCTTGGCATTATCCCGGAAATTGGACGACAACCTTTCATCCGCTTTCATTCTGCACCTTTCACGAGCTTCTTCTATCAGTGCCTTCGTGTTAACTTTCTGCAGCTTGTATCTCTCTTTCATATTAAAATCATTCCGCGAGGCTAAGTAGTCTAGCCATGCTTTCTTCTTCATTCGAACTGCTTCTTTCACTTCCTCATTCCACCATGCATCACGCTTATTACTACTGCCTCTTTTCGTTTCTCCACACACTTCCACAGCGGCATTTATCATACTGTCCCTAAGGTTCTGCCATACACTTTCCACATTCTCACTGCTTACATTGACGTCGCCAAGCTTTTCGGCTACCCTTTCATTATATTTATCCCTAATGGATGCATCCTGCAGCTTCCAGCTTTTGATGCTATAAGTCGGCCCAGGTTCAGGACACTCGGTACGATGACGCCAACCCGCGAACAGACCCCTAATCCTAGTTATGACTAGGTAGTGGTCTGATCCCAGCTCAGCGCCTCGATAAACCCTCGTGTCCATCACCTGTTTACGGAGCCGACTATCCATTAGGAATAGATCTATCATGCTTCTCTTTGACTTACATCTCCTCGTATACATATGAATTTGTTTGTTGTTGAACATTGTGTTCGCCACAAACAAATCCTTCTCCTTACAATATGCCAGTATTAGCTTGCCAGCGTCGTTCACCCTTTTATCCCCATACTTCCCGAGTACCGACTCAAAACCATTGCGAGCGGTACCCACCCATCCATTCAAGTCTCCACATACTATAAGTCTTTCATTTCCTTCTATCACATTTAGAGCTTCTCTCATACTCTCCCAGAAGTCCTCTAGCTCACTCGCGTTCGACGAAGATACTGGCGCGTAAGCAGCTACCAGGAAAATCTTCGTCAAACCAAGTTTTACACGGATCCAGAGGATTCTAGGACCTACCAGTTTGTACTCATACATACCGGAGGCCAATCGCGAGGACAGCAAAATTCCAACCCCCCGACTGCCATGCTCGCTCTCTGGTACTCCAGACCAAAGCGCGAGCATCCCACCCGGGAGCTCCAAGACTTCGCTGCCCTTGCGCTTGGTCTCTGTCAAGCACACTGCATCTAACTTTCTCTCATTCATAACATCCATCAACTCATTCATCTTATCTTGCATTCCTCCCCTAACATTCCACGCAGCTACCCTGCACTCCATCCTCCACTTCCCGCCGTGTCGGGCCGCGCGTGTAGGGTGGCGGTCCCCTACGCCGCTCTGGCTCACACTTTTCGCACCAGCGGGGACGAACTGGTGCGCGTCGCCTCGGGGGCACGCCCTAGCATAGTTCGCCCTGGTGGCACTCGTGTTGGAGTAGAATTGCAGCCGTAGCTGGCAGGGATGGCGACGTGCACGCTTCTACTCTTCATCCCCAATATTATTTTTAAAATAAATAATATTAATTGATTCTATTATTGAAACCAAATCTAAAAGATTTCGCTCCAAAACAACTATAAATTCAACTTGTATAAATAATTTAACAGACAGAAAGAGATGCTCAGGCACAAGGGCCCTTGAAACGAACAGTCAGCAGTCATCAGTTACTAGATATCAAAAATAAGTACAATATTAACGGTTTTATGCACGTAACTAATTTAGGATAAACTGACTAAAAGTACGGAGGTTCTATTTCAAGAAGCTTTAGTACCATCAGTACCTAAGCATCCACCTTTATTGATCGTACTGCTTGAATCATGTACTACCTCAGTGTTCTGTAAACGACCACAGTTACCACGACCACGACCACGTTAAGCATCTTACACTACGGTCGATCCTGAGATGGTGATCGTTTGTGGCATTTCCAATTACGAGCGTTTCTGTGCGTCTATTGGTGTTATAGGTGGTTTAAAAAGGTCAACAGCAAAATGTTTTTTTGTACGTGGTGGAGTGCTTATTGCTATACTACCCTGTACTGCAGGGACAACAGGCCAACTTTTTTTGGACTACGATTCCTGGAGAGGTGTCAAAATGCCGGCATCGTCTCAAAGGGCATTTGCACCTAAGTAGTATAAAGAAAGAGTTATCATGCTATTTGTAAATAGCTAAAAAGTTCCATACACTTGTGAGTAAATCGCAGTATCTCACTTTTTCTCGTCTAGGAAAGTCACTTACAGAACAAGAAACACATTATTTACATAGTGATGAAATTATTATACTTGTAAGTACCTGGAAATTCTCGAATGTCGAAAATAGTGAACTATAAATTATTGATGGCGTAGAAAGTGCAACCCTAGGGATACGTGACCAGCGTACGACGTACTTCATAACCAGTTTAAGTCCCCAACTCAAAGCTCCTTTCAGAATTGCAATCACTCGCCTTGAAATCGTGAAAATGTCAGATAAACCAACGTTTTTAATAAAAAAAGTAAAACTTTTAAAGTATGCGATGAAAAATTTGAATATTCATTATTTAATGATTGTTCTCAACAGAAAATTATATTACATTATTGAGTTTTATCCGTTTATTAGCCAAGAATTCTGTTTCATCGAAATTAAAATATGATTCACAAATCAAATCAGTGACGAAAACTTTCTTCTTAGTTAGATGAAAACCTACGAAATATTCAATAATTTACTAATTATTATCGCAGATAATGCTGCTAATATTTTGATGATGTTACAATTACAGCAGAACTCTTATTTGGAACCTATTTTATAGAAATAATTGATTTAACGGTGTTTAAAATTTTTCATAAAACTTTACGTAGTTCTTTAAATCTTCTTAAACGACTTTTTAAGTAATGAATGATTCTACAAAGTTTGAAAACAGAAGTCCAGAATAATTCAGCTTAAAAGTAAGTAGGTTATTGCCGCTTTTATAACTAGAAACGAAAATTGTGATTAATGTTACGTTCTTTTAGGTTATAGGTATATAAGGCTTATATCTTTACAATTATTTAAAATTAGGATAACTGTTTTTTTTAAATAACTTAGATGCAAAGGTGGGCATTTTCGAGGCGGAGTCAGTATTCTGGCTCTCTTTAGGAATCATAGTCCCACAAAAAGTGTACCTGTTGTCCCCAAAAGTCTCTTAAGTATTTTAAATAGTACGATCAAAGATGGAAGGCTCTCAGCTACTGGAGGTCTTGAAGCTACTTAAAATAGGATCTCCGTTTCATCCGATATACGTTAAAAAAAGTGTTGGTGACGCACATTCGTAAAACTTTTTATATGCTTATAATTTTAACGATTTTAGACATTAAAAAAGCGTCACACGCGCACCGCTTTTAGCCTAGAGTATTTACATATTGTGTTGGTTTATAATTATCTGTATTTACATGTACACAAGCCGCCGCGCAGCATTCAAAATCTTAAAATTTTCCCGTACTAAAGATCACCTAGTAATATTTTCACTAAATGTAACAATACCCATCAGTAAAGTTTAGTGGTCACTTTCTCAAAGGCTGAGACGGACATCGCGGTCATATATTCCTACCTTAAAGTTGCCCTATTTTTATAAGTATTATATAATAAAAATATTATTACTTTTACAATTCTTTTACAAACCCTTAAATTTGCAGTATTGTCTTTCGTAGCTAATAACAAATTAGAGTTCAAAATTAAATCACTAAATTATTCAGTAGCATACATAATTAAATTTTAGCACGAATAATTGTTCAATAAACACAATAAACACATCTACAGACAATACTCATTATCCACATAAATTTTACACATTGTTCGACTAAATCACCTTTGGCAATAAATCTTTTAACAAGACTAATGTTAGCCCTTAGTATAGGCAACAATTTAGCGGCGTGTACTCAGCGGTCGGTACCTACATCATTATGGTTAAGACTAAATGGGACAGTGTTATAGAAACGGTTGTACAATCCATCACGGACAAGCGAGCCCCGACAGACCACTTAGCTACTGTCCGCTACTATCGGACGTAGCCCTCTACACAACATCCGCTACACATATTGCGCGAATACCTTCGCCTACGGTGGCTACAAAATAATGTAGCGGCTACGAACTGTACAAATGGAAACGTTTCTATTTTGGACGCCTGACAGAAAATGTTTAGTCGAACATCACGGATACTTTAGCAGGAGTTATTTTCAGTCTCTCTAAAATGCCAATGTTTCAGATCACCGTAAATTATAAATATTAATAATTCAGGTAGAAGACAATACATTATTTGAAAATTACGTTTAAAAGGTGCAATGAGACCTTACCTATCCTTACCCTACCCTTTACCTGTATATGACAAATGAAAGTTATTAAATAATATATGAACTTTCGAAAGAATATCTCTCATAGCATTAAGCGGTTTCTTTTAGACGTAGATCTAGTAATATCATTGTTGCTAACCCAAGTCGAAGGCCTTGTGGGCGACCCGAAAATATCAACATCTGGTTGCCACGACCTATATCTGTTTGTTTCAATACGACAAAAGGTCACCTACTATGTGGGATGAATTCAACTCGCAAAGGGTGGGCATTTTTAACGTATGTCTCCGGTTACCCCTTCGAGGAGGATTTCATAGCTATTTCATTTATGTGTAGCTACATTGCCTATTGTAGCGTATAAAATGGTACCTTCAAAACATAATTATTATGTATGAAGTTATAATTAAATAGAAAAGTTGTGGCACGGAAAGCGGCAGTACAGTAATATCAGTTATGCAAAATATTTCATAAATGAGATCACACGTACCTACCTAATGAAATTCTGTTCAGAAATTATCATAAGTAAGTACTTCTGATTATGCTAAAGCTCATTTGTCAAACATATTACTTAAATTTTTGTGTAAGATTGTATAGATGTTTGTTACTCTTTCACTAAAAATACTGAATGAAACTTTACAGCAAAATACATGTTTCATATACTACTCGGGGCTGGACTGAGTCCAACCGCGACCACAGACGCTGCAACGCGTTCGAAACGTCGGTGAATGTAAGTAGAATTTTGTTTCGCGTGAAGTCCCGACTAGTATATACGAGTAAAACATGAATATACACCGCGAAAGTTTAAAAATAACATTTACAGCAATATAGTTCATTCATAAAAATAGGATACACAAGACCCGAGAACAAAATACTGTTGGAAACGGGAACGAGCAAACTTCAAAACGCAGGTGTAACCATGGGCATCAACTAGTAATATACGATAAACGTACGCCCAGTTAGCAGGTATACTTGTTCCAGCATAATGATAGTTATATGACTAAATTTATATATATATATTAGGTCTTATTCTTATTATCTTATTATTATATTATATTACTCTAACAAGTATACTAGCTGACCGGGAATACGTTTTTCTGCTATATAAATATCAAAGTCAAACGTAAGTATTAATTTGGATATTGTCAATACAAACCTGAAGCCACGGTTAAAAAAATGTGGGTGGCAGCAAGTGGGTATATAAGGTATAGGTATAGAGGGTATATACAAACATTCATGAGTTTTTAATAAAGTTAAAAAAGACAATTCGATTCGAGACAGGGATTGAACTTGTGACCTTTGCCTAACCAGGGCAATGTTCTAGCCCATGAACTACCCGAACCGTAACGAATCAAGTTCAAATTCTCCACCATATTTTTAATCTTCCTTTTAAGAGTATGACCAGAGCCATCTATGGAGCTAATGAACAACTCGATACCAAGGAACAGTGTTACAACCATTTTTAAACATTGATGCAATGGACTCCACTGAGTTTATTGATAATTTATAAAAGCAAAAAATAAAAAATATGTTGATTCCATACGGTTCGGATAGTTCAGGTGGCTAGAACATTGCCCTGGTTAGGGAAAGGTAACAGGTTCAATCCCTGTCTCGAATCTAATTGCCTTATTCCACTTTATTAAAAATTTATGAGAAATTTAGCAAAATAATTGCTGTAAAAAAATTATCAATGTACAAACATTATTTAATATTACGTATTGATAATTACAAGTAAAAAAAACTGAGTGATGTGGATGTCCGCTACGTATTGCCTGCAGTTTTGACCGCCTGTAATACATAACTGTTTTGTGTAGCGCTCTATTTAACTTATTTATTTATGCCAACATTATGAGTATAATATACGCTAAGTATTACCTGCAGTATTAACCGCCTGTAATACCAAACTGTTTGGTATATAGCGGTCTATTTAATTATTTATTTATGCCAACATTATGAGTATAATATATGCAACGTATTGCATGCAGTTTTGAACGCCTGTAATACCAAACTGTTTGGTATATACCGGTCTATTTAATTATTTATTTATGCCAACATTATGAATATAATATATGCAACGTATTGCATGCAGTTTTGAACGCCTGTAATACCAAACTGTTTGGTATATAGCGGTCTATTTAATTATTTATTTATGCCAACATTATGAATATAATATATGCAACGTATTGCATGCAGTTTTGAACGCCTGTAATACCAAACTGTTTGGTATATAGCGGTCTATTTAATTATTTATTTATGCCAACATTATGAATATAATATATGCAACGTATTGCATGCAGTTTTGAACGCCTGTAATACCAAACTGTTTTGTGTAGCGCTCTATTTAATTATTTATTTATGCCACTTATATACATATAAGCTACGTATTGCCGGCAATTTGAGTATAATATATGCAACGTATTGCATGCAGTTTTGAACGCCTGTAATACCAAACTGTTTGGTATATACCGGTCTATTTAATTATTTATTTATGCCAACATTATGAATATAATATATGCAACGTATTGCATGCAGTTTTGAACGCCTGTAATACCAAACTGTTTGGTATATAGCGGTCTATTTAATTATTTATTTATGCCAACATTATGAATATAATATATGCAACGTATTGCATGCAGTTTTGAACGCCTGTAATACCAAACTGTTTGGTATATAGCGGTCTATTTAATTATTTATTTATGCCAACATTATGAATATAATATATGCAACGTATTGCATGCAGTTTTGAACGCCTGTAATACCAAACTGTTTTGTGTAGCGCTCTATTTAATTATTTATTTATGCCACTTATATACATATAAGCTACGTATTGCCGGCAATTTGACCGCCTGTAATACTAAACTGTTTGGTATATAGCGGTCTTTTTTATTATTTACTAGTTGACGCCCGCGGCTACGCACGCGTAGAGAAGCTTTCCCGTTCCCGTTTCCCACAGGAACTTGTTCCCGGGATAAAAAGTAGCCTTTGTGTTTAGTATTCTGATGTATAAGCTATATTATTGTAAAGTTTCATCAAAATCCATTCAGTAGTTTTTACGTGAAAGAGTAACAAACATCCATACTATTATAAACTTTCACTTTATAATATTACTAGCTGACCCGCGCAACTTCGTTAGCGCCACATTAGAGAAACAGACAAAGAGATAGAAAGAGAATAGTTAAAGAGGGTGGCGCGTAGGCTAATCTTATTCAACATCTACTACTTGATATTATGTCTGGGGGAACATGATACTAACCCAACCAAATGCATGATTGAGTTGAGCTTTGTGTTAAATTCATTTAAACATACTAATATTATTGTATTGAGTGTAATTAAAAATAGATATCTGAATGAGAAAATGTTGAATAATACTCTTAAAAATATCTGTAGTAACTTCAAAATTGTAAGTTTTTAGATCTGGGAAACAATAATTATTTGACCATGCGTCAACTTCGGACGCACATTTGTAATTGTATCAATTCAGTGATTGACATGAACTATTATGTTATAAAAAAAATTTAACATTCAGTAAATATTCTCATAATAAACCAAAAACTCAAACGAACCCAAAACAATTAGGCAGTAATTATTCTCATAATAAACCAAAAACTCAAACGAATCTAAAACAATTAGTCTTCAATAAGGGCACAATCCCATACTATTTTCCAGTAATCACATCAAACCGATCCAATGTTTGTCATACACCTAAACAGCAACTAAATTCCACATTTTTTCGTCAATAATAATAAAGATTTAAAACATTATAATAAAAAGATCCTAATGCATTTGAATATAGCTGGGCTATTAAAAAAAACAGATCGCTTAGAAATATGCCTACATGAATTTGAATCAAAGAATAATCCAATACAGATACTTTGCTTAACCGAAACATTTGTATTGACTGGTCAGGAGAATAATGTGTTTTTGAATCATTTTAAATTGGTGAGCAGCTTTGGTAGGAAAAACATAAAGCGAGGAGGCACTTGCATATTGGTTAGGAGGCATCACGAGTGTGAGCCTATTTCAGTTTGTAATGATCTGGCATTGGTGAATTCATTCGAGTGCTGTGGTATAAAAATACCAAACTGAAATGTCTTATCATTTGTCTTTACAGAATACCCAACTCAGATGTGGGTATACTTCTAGATAGACTGCAAATATTATTACACAAATTAAATCTCAAACCTGAAGAAAGATATATAGCTGGCGACACAAATATTAACATTTTAAAATATAGTAAAGCGTCACAAACTTTAGGAAACATTTTATAGAGTCATAATTTACACCATCATATCAATGAACCAACGCGCCACAAAACATGCATTGACCACATTATGAGTAATATCAACAATGCAAAAGGTGCCATTCATCAACTGTTCTTATCTGATCATAACACTGCCCAAAGATTATCATTTTCGACCCATCAGGTAAAACAAATACCACAATTTTGGTACGCATATGGAAGAGACTTTAATGAAGGGCATGTTAGCAAATTTAAAAATTATCTTTCTTCACTGTCGTGGTCTGAAGTATATGGTGAGCAAAACTGCAACAATGCGCTTAATATATTCCATGAGTGGTTTCTGCTTTTATACAATTTATGTTTTCCGATAAATAGAATTAAAATGACAACAAACAGCTCGGGACCCAGATGGTTGACAAAGGGCATTAAAATATAACTGAAAGAAAATATTGGTACCTATGCTATTTGAAACCAACTTCTAAAAACAGGAGTAATTATGAGAAATACGAAAAGCAGTTTAAGAAATGTATTAATTTTTCATAGAGAATCAATTATAAAACTTACATAAATAACTCCCAGAATAAGTGCAGAGCGTCATGGAGGATTATAAAAAATGAGACTGAATGAAATATAACCAGACACGATATTGAATTTGTTTCATATAACGGAGAAATTATAAGGGATGCGACTCAGATTGCTAATGTGTTTAATAACTATTTTTTGTCTCTCACTAATTTCGCCAATAATAACACATCGAACTACTCGCTAGTAAATGGTGTAGACTCAACAATATTTTTGAAACCTGTTACGAGATCCGAAATATTTAACATCATAAAATCACTCAGAAATACAAATGCGGTGGGCTATGACAAAATCTCCACATTTATTATAAAGCAGTGTAGTATGGAATTGACAGAAATATTGTGTCACCTAGTCAATCAGTCGTTCACCCAGGGCATATGCCCTGAAAAACTAAAGATATCGACAGTCAAACCACTTCACAAAAAAGACTGCAAATCACTTTTAAAGAATTATAGACCTATCACATTGATTTCTGTCTTATCTAAAATATTTGAAAAGGCCATCCATATTCGGATAAACGAATTCATTAAAAAGTTTGATCTCATAGTGCCAGAACAAAATGGGTTTCAAGCCAAAAAATCGACCACACTTGCAGCGTTTAACTTGTTCCGGAAGATAACGGAAAGTATTGATAAGAAAAAGCAGGTATCGACCATATTTTTTGATATGAGCCGCGCATTTGACTTTGTAGATCACAAAATATTGGTAAACAAATGCGAGCGATATGGGCTCCGTGGTCGGGCACATGACTGGATATGCAGCTACTTACAAAATCGAAAAGAATGTATTGAAATAGATCGTATAGACGAAAACCGTATTTTAAATTCATTTAGTTCAAGTTTTCAGCTAAATAAGATGGGTGTTCCCCAGGGAAGCGTTCTAGGCCCTCTGCTCTTCCTATTATATATAAACGACTTACCGAAAGTCACAAACTACCATTGTACACTGTTTGCAGACGATATATCTGTTGTTGTGGCGGATTCAAGGAATCAAGTCCAGCATATCCATAATGTAAATAGCACAATAGACCTCGTGATGGATTGGCTAACAAAAAATAATTTAACTGCTAACATACAAAAAACCAAAATCATGCAGTTTGAGAACTATAAATCAAATAATCAACCATTGAAAGTTTCATACCAAGGCATAAGCATAGAGATCGCATTAGAAACAAAAAAAAATGTTGGACAAACACTGTAGTTGGAAATCTCATATTAAATCTGTACTGAGAAGATTGCGGCGAACAGTCAATTTGAAAACCGCTCTGACTGCCTACCACGGTTACGTGGAGTCAATACTGAAGTACGGTCTAATCTTATGGGGTAATTCTACCGACGTTTTGAAGGTTTTCATATGTCAAAAAAAGTGCATTCGGGCTATAACAAATATAAATCCATTAGACTCGTGTAAACCAGCTTTCAAAAATCTAAAGTTACTGACTGTGACGTCACTATATATAACAGAAATAGGTATGTTTGTCAGAAGTCATCCAGAGTTATTTGAAAGGGCTAGTTAATACAAATTGTACCAATCTAGAGATGAAACAAAGCTGTTGCTGCCCCCAGTAAAACGTCACTCTATCAAGATAATTCATATTACATGACAATAAAAAATTGTCATGTAATATGAATAAGAGAACTGAGTTTGCGAAAATTTAGGACTACTCTTTTTGACTGGCTTATTGACAAGTGTTACTATACAGTCAAAGAGTTTCTTGACGATAAATAGACTAAATAAAAAAAATATTACTAAAATGCTTTTGTAACAGTGACTCATGTGTTCAATCTAGTTTAGGTATTTAATGGATATGGAAACAACTATGTATTGACAGTTAATGTGTAATAGGCGTTAAATTGACATAAATAATTTATGAAAATACTGACATTGGATAATTATTATTGACATTTTTATAGTAAGTAATTAATGTCAATACAATTTTAGTTTAATTTTTAATTATGTAATTTATCAATATCTTTATAGTTTCACCAACTATTTACCTAGAAGAGCTATGACTTTTTATTGTTTAATTATTGACTATAAAATTATGACATAGTAAAATAAGAAGAAATTTAAGCAACTTATTAATTTTGCATGCAGATGAATCTGCGGAACATGCTGAGCATTAATTCATGTAAAACCTTTTAAAATACCATTTTTCACGCAATAAATGATTTATTATTATTATTATACTATTATATCTTGTGAAGTATTCGCTTTTTAACAACAAACAACTGAATGAAATCGGAATACTCGTACTTGTTGATGAGTTACTTACAACTCAATAATATACACGCGGGCCAAACTGCTTGAACTGAATATCCTGTGCGAGATATTTCTTGAATTAATACAACATCTTTTTTCTGCGAGATAACCTTTTTGTGTATTAACGACTTCACGTGAGTGGAGCCGTGTGCATCAACTTTCGGAAATGTTTTACCTATATGTAGATTTTCATTAAAATTAGATTAAATAACAAACTTCCAAAAAATATAGAAAATTTTACAAACATTCACATTAATTTTATTCATAAGATTACATTCCCGTAGGAATACCGGGAATTCTTTCTTAGTGCTCGAGTTACGTTAGTACGTAAAGCATACCTACGCCAAATTTTAGTTTGGGTATGGTTTTACCCACGTAATTCACGTTCCCGTGGGAATACCGGGTATTTCTTTCTTAGTGCTGATTCAAGGTAGATAAATAACTTTTGGTAGATAAACCTAATAATCACTTTCACCAAATTTCAGGTTGTCATGTTTAATGTTTAGGCTGTGCGTTGTTTACTGACATAGTTTCGGTTCCCGTGGGAACACTGAACTCGCTGATAATAGGTCTTAGGAGATTTTTCTAAAACATGTGTAGGTACGTAAGTACATGTTACTAACTTTGAAAATACAACCGTTTATCCCTTATTTATGTCCTTAGGGGTAAAAATTGGCAAAACTCCTTTAACCTATCTGTAAATCCTAAAAAGGAACCCCAATGCGAATTTTGTACTTCATAGCTTCGTTAGCTCCATTTATTTCGTGATTAATGAGTCAGTTAATACAACTGTTTACACTGTTGATTGATGGCACTTGGTGGAACTTGCTACACATCTTGAACAAAAACACTTGTACTGGTCCACTTATTTATTATTTTACCTGACCGGTTTCGCCTTACGGCATTTTCAAAGGTTATCGCATATTTAATGTATTTCGGATGTCATTGAATACAATATATTGTATTCAATGACATCCTTAAAAATAATAAATAAGTGGAACAGTACAAGTGTTTTTGTTCAAGATGAGTTAATACAACCCTGTTTTACCTCCTTATAGGTAAACTTTTGCAAAACCGCAATACCCGTGCTCATTTATTTGTAACCAGAAACAGGTGTACGTAAATTCGCATTATGTAAGCATCGTGATCGCGTACGCATGTGAAGTTTGGGCTTCGTAGCTTTGTAAGTTTTATAGGTTTCGTAATCACTGAGTCAGTTATTACAACTTTTGTTTTTAAGGGTAGAATTTATCAAACTTCTTATACGCGTATTTTTTTTATATTAAAACAGAAGCAGGTATGATTTTGGTGTTGCTATGGACAGGGACATTTTGGTGTTGCTATGTTTGAAAATGAAGAATTTCCCATATAAATTTTCAACCCTCGTTTACCGCCATAGAGGTAAAATTCTGCATAACCGCGATAAACTAAAAACAAGTGTACGTTAATTCATGTTTCTAACTTTGAAAATGACGAACTTCCATACAACAGTTTATAAAAAAAATATAAAATCCGTTCTTAGCTTATTTCGTGATCAATGAGTCAGTCAGTGATTTTGTCTTTTATATATATAGATTAAGATTAAGATCTATGCCAACACTATGAGTATAAAGCTAAAGGGTTGGTTTATTTTTATTTATTTGATAGAAGGCACTTATCTCAAAAATTATTAGTTCGAACTGAGAAATTAGTTTATTGTTGGATAGCACATTTATCAAGGAAGCCTATATGTTACCACGCTACTAACCAGGAGAGCGGAGCAGTAAAACATAAATGTCACCTTCTTCTTTTCCCTAGCCCTTTTTCCCATTATTGGGGTCGGCTCTCCTTGTTCTGCGGCGCCAGGACAGTCTGTCCTGGGTTGGCGAAATACTTGTCTGGGCACGCTCTAAGTCCTTGTCCACCGTTGATCGCCAGGTGGCCATTGGGCGTCCTCTACCTCTCTTGTTATCCGGCAGTGCTAAGGCCTGTTTTACGACATAGTCTTCGGGGCGTCTCATGACATGACCAAACCATCGTAGGCGGCTCTCTGTGAGTTTTTCTTCAATAGGCGCCACCTTAAAACTTCCTCTGATGTGCTCGTTTCGCACTTTATCGATTCGGGTTACACCTGCTGCCGATCTTAGCATCTTCATCTCACTTACGTGCATTTTCTGGAGTTGAGATTGTTGGTGTTACTACCACTAAATGTGCACTCCAAGTATTCAGTTTTACTTCTGCTGATTCGGAGGCCGTTGTTTTCCAACGCATATCGCCACTTTTCAAGGGTAGTTTGGAGTAGTTCAGCATCTTTGTCTATTAGGACTATGTCATCTGCATATAGCATACACCATGGTAAGGGAGACTGAATGTCCTTTGTTAAGAAATCCATTACCATGTTGAAGAGAAGTGGACTCAGGGCTGAGCCTTGGTGGACGCCTACTTTGACTTCAAAGCTTTTGCTTAGTCCGGCCAGGCTTCTTACGCTTGTACAGCTCTTGCAGTACATATCCTGTACTAGTGCGACATAGTACTCGGGTATACCTTGTGCTTTCATGGCTTGCCATACCAGTTTCCGAGGCACTCGGTCAAACGCCTTCTCAAGGTCAATAAAGACCAGGTGTAGGTCTTCGCGGTTAGCTCGATGCTTCTCCATAATGATTCGGGTGGCCTGGATAGCGTCTGTAGTGGACTTCGACGGTGTGAAGCTATATTGATTTTCAGATATGGCCACGTGCTTGAAAAGGCGGTTGTTGAGTATTCTCTCCCAAATTTTGAGGGTGTGAGACGTCAGCTTGATTCCTCTGTAGTTTCCACAGACACTGACATCACCCTTATTTTTATAAAAAGGTATAAGGTAACTTTGGCGCCAAGCCTCTGGGATAGTGTATGAGGTCAGGATGGCGTTAAACAGCCTTGTGAGCCACTCTAAGCCTGTGTTACCCAGTCTTTTCCAGATGTCTGCGGGTACCTCGTCAGGGCCCACAGCTTTGTGGTTTTTCATCTGCGCTACTGCGAGTTTCACTTCAGCTATCTCGATTCCGGGTACCGGTCCTGCAATGGGTTGCAACGGGTGCAAAGTCTGGCTAGGGAATTCCTCGTTCAATAGCTCTTGGTAGTACCGAAACCATCTATTAGTGATTCGCATTCTCTGTTAGGAGCTGTCCATTTTCATCTTTGATGTAATTATTGACCTTAATGTCCAGTGTTGATTTGTGTCGCTGTTTTGCTAATTTAAATACTTCAGCATCATTTTTAGCGTCTTTAATTCTTTTGTATAGACTCTCCTTCAATTGCGCAATTGATTGAGCCACCTCACATTTCGCCAATTTTTTCGCTTCTTTGTATCCAATGCGGTCTTCCTCGAGTTGCGTTTTATGCCACATTTTAAATAGATCCTTTTCGGCTTTTATTACCTGTTTTACCTCATCGTTCCACCAGGTAGGGTCTTTGTTGATGTTGAGGCCTCCCTTAGATACTCCAAGGATTGCAGCTGCGTTTCCTCGACACATAGTTTCGAAGTTAGACCACATTGGGTCGGCATTGTTGTTATAGTCCCTGTTCATATCCTCTCCCAGATATTTCTCCAGTTTGTTTATTAGTTCATCACCCCGAGCATTATAGAGCTGTTGCCATTAAATTTTTGGGGTTTTATCTCTTATTGTTTTCATTGGATTTGCCAGCGTCAGGCTTGTGACTAAAATTCTGTGCTGCGAAGTTAGGCCATAACCGGGGATTACTTTGCAGTCCCTGAAGTTTTTCAACAAGGTCCTGTCCGCCAATATGTAATCAATCTGTGTGCTACGTCCTGAGCTCTTGTACGTTATTAGGTATTCAGCCTTTTTTTGGAAGAATGTATTTATTATCGAGAGGTTATGTCTCACACCAAAGTCCAAAACTTCCTCCCCCTGCCCATTAACTGTGCCGTAGCCGAAACCTCCATGCACGCCCGGGTACGAGCAGTTAATGGCTCCCACATGGCCGTTCAGGTCACCACCAATGTACTTTGATTCATTTGGTGGTATCTGGTTGACAAGGTCATCAAAGTCCTCCCAGAACTGTTCTTTTTCTGCATCTGGGCAGCCTGTCTGTGGGGCGTAGGCTGAGATGATATTTAGTGGCTGCTGTCTATCCATGGCAAGTTTCACGGCAATAAGGCGGTCGCTTTTTCTCTGTGGATAATTCGTTGTTTAAGGTGAGGGTCTAGCACTATCCCTACGCCGTTCTTTTTGTTAGTCACACCGTGGTAAACAAGTTGGTAGCCCAGTCCTATATCTTTTGACTTAGAGCCCTTCCATTTAGTCTCCTGTAAACAACATGCATTTATGACTCTTCTATCTAATATTTTGCTCAGTTCCTGACTTCTAACATTGAGAGTGCCAAGATTCCACGTCGCAAGTCTGATCTTCTGAAGGGTGGTTTGCGAATACGATTTTGTTTTCTTGTCAAAATCGTCGCTTCGGGGGTACGCCCTAGCATTCTGACCAGCAGTCGTATTCGTATTCAGGGGTGCATCCACGTCGCTAACGGGATACGCCCTAATATTAGACTTATTTCTTATGGTTTTACTTTTCATATTATTTGAACAAGGAGGTGTATAATTCGGCTTGAGTTTTACGGCCGGTTGCCACCTAACGTCAAGACTGTCGTTCTATTACAGAGCGTGAGCGCCGCCGTTGGTCTACTTAGACTCATCCGCCGCCATTTCTTCTGTGTACTCCAGTCTAAATACACAGCACTGTGGTCGGCCTCGCCTCCGAATATGTCAGAGAAGCCCGAAAACAGGGGTTTGATAACGGAGTTTCCATCTCCGGCCTGTTGGTCCACGGGAGTTATTTTATTTCACTCCTACCCTCCAGGGGCTTCTTGGGTAGCACCAGGCGAGCGTTTCACTATCCGCCACCTGTGGACGCGTTCTCTAGAGGTGAGGCTCCCCCGAGTAAAACATAAATGTCACCAAAATGGACAAATTGTAAAACATAAAATTAATAAACGGTGGGATTAAATGTATGTTCTGGGGGTTGTAAGTGCATCCGCGGAACTCAGCTAGTTTCTTATAAGTCTTGATTGATTGATCATAATTACCTACTGAGGTCTCGAGTGCCGACGATATGCCATGAACGTTTGTAAGCCTTGAAGGTTAATTTTCATCTTGGTTTATTAGGTGGTGGCGTCATCTGGTAACGTTCAGTGGACTAACTTTTTTTTTCAAGTATACCATGTTGTAGTTTATTTATTTATTCGGAAATTTAACAGCTATTTTAAATTCGACATGAATAAATTTACATGTCTGTCAATAGACACTTAGCCAATAGCAAAGTTTCACGACGTGATAAATATCTAAAATTCTATAAGTACAAAATACTTTACATTTTGTTGTAAAACCTATACATATAATTGTATATGAAGTGTCAATTAACAAA
The DNA here is from genome assembly GCA_948477245.1 of Thumatha senex. Taxonomy (NCBI): domain Eukaryota; kingdom Metazoa; phylum Arthropoda; class Insecta; order Lepidoptera; family Erebidae; genus Thumatha; species Thumatha senex. Next base: position 13,702,750 of record OX419731.1, on the reverse strand, counting down.
TTACAGTTTAGAAAAAAAAATCCCCTTTGCTCAATGTATAGTAATATTTCACTAAAACAAACTCGCTTCTACTTAAGTTCTACTATTTTAGACACTAGAAAATTGTGTATAAAATAGTATAACAAGTATCAATACTCGAGATTATACATTAAAAAATAAATTAATAAATATTGTGGGACACTTTTCACTCAACAATATTTTTGAAACCTGTTACGAGATCCGAAATATTTAACATCATAAAATCACTCAGAAATACAAATGCGGTGGGCTATGACAAAATCTCCACATTTATTATAAAGCAGTGTAGTATGGAATTGACAGAAATATTGTGTCACCTAGTCAATCAGTCGTTCACCCAGGGCATATGCCCTGAAAAACTAAAGATATCGACAGTCAAACCACTTCACAAAAAAGACTGCAAATCACTTTTAAAGAATTATAGACCTATCACATTGATTTCTGTCTTATCTAAAATATTTGAAAAGGCCATCCATATTCGGATAAACGAATTCATTAAAAAGTTTGATCTCATAGTGCCAGAACAAAATGGGTTTCAAGCCAAAAAATCGACCACACTTGCAGCGTTTAACTTGTTCCGGAAGATAACGGAAAGTATTGATAAGAAAAAGCAGGTATCGACCATATTTTTTGATATGAGCCGCGCATTTGACTTTGTAGATCACAAAATATTGGTAAACAAATGCGAGCGATATGGGCTCCGTGGTCGGGCACATGACTGGATATGCAGCTACTTACAAAATCGAAAAGAATGTATTGAAATAGATCGTATAGACGAAAACCGTATTTTAAATTCATTTAGTTCAAGTTTTCAGCTAAATAAGATGGGTGTTCCCCAGGGAAGCGTTCTAGGCCCTCTGCTCTTCCTATTATATATAAACGACTTACCGAAAGTCACAAACTACCATTGTACACTGTTTGCAGACGATATATCTGTTGTTGTGGCGGATTCAAGGAATCAAGTCCAGCATATCCATAATGTAAATAGCACAATAGACCTCGTGATGGATTGGCTAACAAAAAATAATTTAACTGCTAACATACAAAAAACCAAAATCATGCAGTTTGAGAACTATAAATCAAATAATCAACCATTGAAAGTTTCATACCAAGGCATAAGCATAGAGATCGCATTAGAAACAAAAAAAAATGTTGGACAAACACTGTAGTTGGAAATCTCATATTAAATCTGTACTGAGAAGATTGCGGCGAACAGTCAATTTGAAAACCGCTCTGACTGCCTACCACGGTTACGTGGAGTCAATACTGAAGTACGGTCTAATCTTATGGGGTAATTCTACCGACGTTTTGAAGGTTTTCATATGTCAAAAAAAGTGCATTCGGGCTATAACAAATATAAATCCATTAGACTCGTGTAAACCAGCTTTCAAAAATCTAAAGTTACTGACTGTGACGTCACTATATATAACAGAAATAGGTATGTTTGTCAGAAGTCATCCAGAGTTATTTGAAAGGGCTAGTTAATACAAATTGTACCAATCTAGAGATGAAACAAAGCTGTTGCTGCCCCCAGTAAAACGTCACTCTATCAAGATAATTCATATTACATGACAATAAAAAATTGTCATGTAATATGAATAAGAGAACTGAGTTTGCGAAAATTTAGGACTACTCTTTTTGACTGGCTTATTGACAAGTGTTACTATACAGTCAAAGAGTTTCTTGACGATAAATAGACTAAATAAAAAAAATATTACTAAAATGCTTTTGTAACAGTGACTCATGTGTTCAATCTAGTTTAGGTATTTAATGGATATGGAAACAACTATGTATTGACAGTTAATGTGTAATAGGCGTTAAATTGACATAAATAATTTATGAAAATACTGACATTGGATAATTATTATTGACATTTTTATAGTAAGTAATTAATGTCAATACAATTTTAGTTTAATTTTTAATTATGTAATTTATCAATATCTTTATAGTTTCACCAACTATTTACCTAGAAGAGCTATGACTTTTTATTGTTTAATTATTGACTATAAAATTATGACATAGTAAAATAAGAAGAAATTTAAGCAACTTATTAATTTTGCATGCAGATGAATCTGCGGAACATGCTGAGCATTAATTCATGTAAAACCTTTTAAAATACCATTTTTCACGCAATAAATGATTTATTATTATTATTATATTATTATATCTTGTGAACTTGATATCCTGTACTAGTGCGACATAGTACTCGGGTATACCTTGTGCTTTCATGGCTTGCCATACCAGTTTCCGAGGCACTCGGTCAAACGCCTTCTCAAGGTCAATAAAGACCAGGTGTAGGTCTTCGCGGTTAGCTCGATGCTTCTCCATAATGATTTGGGTGGCCTGGATAGCGTCTGTAGTGGACTTCGACGGTGTGAAGCTATATTGATTTTCAGATATGGCCACGTGCTTGAAAAGGCGGTTGTTGAGTATTCTCTCCCAAATTTTGAGGGTGTGAGACGTCAGCTTGATTCCTCTGTAGTTTCCACAGACACTGACATCACCCTTATTTTTATAAAAAGGTATAAGGTAACTTTGGCGCCAAGCCTCTGGGATAGTGTATGAGGTCAGGATGGCGTTAAACAGCCTTGTGAGCCACTCTAAGCCTGTGTTACCCAGTCTTTTCCAGATGTCTGCGGGTACCTCGTCAGGGCCCACAGCTTTGTGGTTTTTCATCTGCGCTACTGCGAGTTTCACTTCAGCTATCTCGATTCCGGGTACCGGTCCTGCAATGGGTTGCAACGGGTGCAAAGTCTGGCTAGGGAATTCCTCGTTCAATAGCTCTTGGTAGTACCGAAACCATCTATTAGTGATTCGCATTCTCTGTTAGGAGCTGTCCATTTTCATCTTTGATGTAATTATTGACCTTAATGTCCAGTGTTGATTTGTGTCGCTGTTTTGCTAATTTAAATACTTCAGCATCATTTTTAGCGTCTTTAATTCTTTTGTATAGACTCTCCTTCAATTGCGCAATTGATTGAGCCACCACACATTTCGCCAATTTTTTCGCTTCTTTGTATCCAATGCGGTCTTCCTCGAGTTGCGTTTTATGCCACATTTTAAATAGATCCTTTTCGGCTTTTATTACCTGTTTTACCTCATCGTTCCACCAGGTAGGGTCTTTGTTGATGTTGAGGCCTCCCTTAGATACTCCAAGGATTGCAGCTGCGTTTCCTCGACACATAGTTTCGAAGTTAGACCACATTGGGTCGGCATTGTTGTTATAGTCCCTGTTCATATCCTCTCCCAGATATTTCTCCAGTTTGTTTATTAGTTCATCACCCCGAGCATTATAGAGCTGTTGCCATTAAATTTTTGGGGTTTTATCTCTTATTGTTTTCATTGGATTTGCCAGCGTCAGGCTTGTGACTAAAATTCTGTGCTGCGAAGTTAGGCCATAACCGGGGATTACTTTGCAGTCCCTGAAGTTTTTCAACAAGGTCCTGTCCGCCAATATGTAATCAATCTGTGTGCTACGTCCTGAGCTCTTGTACGTTATTAGGTATTCAGCCTTTTTTTGGAAGAATGTATTTATTATCGAGAGGTTATGTCTCACACCAAAGTCCATAACTTCCTCCCCCTGCCCATTAACTGTGCCGTAGCCGAAACCTCCATGCACGCCCGGGTACGAGCAGTTAATGGCTCCCACATGGCCGTTCAGGTCACCACCAATGTACTTTGATTCATTTGGTGGTATCTGGTTGACAAGGTCATCAAAGTCCTCCCAGAACTGTTCTTTTTCTGCATCTGGGCAGCCTATCTGTGGGGCGTAGGCTGAGATGATATTTAGTGGCTGCTGTCTATCCATGGCAAGTTTCACGGCAATAAGGCGGTCGCTTTTTCTCTGTGGATAATTCGTTGTTTAAGGTGAGGGTCTAGCACTATCCCTACGCCGTTCTTTTTGTTAGTCACACCGTGGTAAACAAGTTGGTAGCCCAGTCCTATATCTTTTGACTTAGAGCCCTTCCATTTAGTCTCCTGTAAACAACACGCATTTATGACTCTTCTATCTAATATTTTGCTCAGTTCCTGACTTCTAACATTGAGAGAGCCAAGATTCCACGTCGCAAGTCTGATCTTCTTAAGGGTGGTTTGCGAATACGATTTTGTTTTCTTGTCAAAATCGTCGCTTCGGGGGTACGCCCTAGCATTCTGACCAGCAGTCGTATTCGTATTCAGGGGTGCATCCACGTCGCTAACGGGATACGCCCTAATATTAGACTTATTTCTTATGGTTTTACTTTTCATATTATTTGAACAAGGAGGTGTATAATTCGGCTTGAGTTTTACGGCCGGCTGCCACCTAACGTCAAGACTGTCGTTCTATTACAGAGCGTGAGCGCCGCCGTTGGTCTACTTAGACTCATCCGCCGCCATTTCTTCTGTGTACTCCAGTCTAAATACACAGCACTGTGGTCGGCGTCGCCTCCGAATATGTCAGAGAAGCCCGAAAACAGGGGTTTGATAACGGAGTTTCCATCTCCGGCCTGTTGGTCCGCGGGAGTTATTTTATTTCACTCCTACCCTCCAGGGGCTTCTTGGGTGGCACCAGGCGAGCGTTTCACTATCCGCCACCTGTGGACGCGTTCTCTAGAGGTGAGGCTCCCCCGAGTAAAACATAAATGTCACCAAAATGGACAAATTGTAAAACATAAAATTAATAAACGGTGGGATTAAATGTATGTTCTGGGGGTTGTAAGTGCATCCGCGGAACTCAGCTAGTTTCTTATAAGTCTTGATTGATTGATCATAATTACCTACTGAGGTCTCGAGTGCCGACGATATGCCATGAACGTTTGTAAGCCTTGAAGGTTAATTTTCATCTTGGTTTATTAGGTGGTGGCGTCATCTGGTAACGTTCAGTGGACTAACTTTTTTTTTCAAGTATACCATGTTGTAGTTTATTTATTTATTCGGAAATTTAACAGCTATTTTAAATTTGACATGAATAAATTTACATGTCTGTCAATAGACACTTAGCCAATAGCAAAGTTTCACGACGTGATAAATATCTAAAATTCTATAAGTACAAAATACTTTACATTTTGTTGTAAAACCTATACATATAATTGTATATGAAGTGTCAATTAACAAATTACAGTTTAGAAAAAAAAATCCCCTTTGCTCAATGTATAGTAATATTTCACTAAAACAAACTCGCTTCTACTTAAGTTCTACTATTTTAGACACTAGAAAATTGTGTATAAAATAGTATAACAAGTATCAATACTCGAGATTATACATTAAAAAATAAATTAATAAATATTGTGGGACACTTTTCACACAACACTATCTAGCCCAAAGTAAGCTAATAGAAGCTTGTGGTATGGGATCTAGATAACTGATAAGCATACTTATATATTTCTAAATACATACATATTATACATAGGAAACACCCAAACTTCGAAACACACATCTGTGGATCACACAAATATTTGTTCCGACCCGGGATTCGACCACGGGACCTGAAGCGCGGCAGTCACATACACTACCACCGCGCCACCAAGGCAGTCAATACTGCTTACAGTCTATAATTATTCAGAATTGTTAGAGACCTAAATGCCCACTGTAATAATATTTGAAAGTGTCACACATACTAAAGTACAGTATTCTTGGTTTCATATTATGTTCTGTCTTACTCTAAGCAAAGGGATGGCTTAGGTACTCTGGTGGATAAAATGTTCAATATTAACAGATTAACTCGGTTGGGGATCCGGCTTCATAAAAATAAATTCCAATATTCCCCTTGCTGCTCTCATAACTCGTAAGAAACGAGTCTCGCTGGAAAGTTTAAGGCGGACGATTGGAGAATAAAAATTGCATTTTTACAATGCTGAATTAAGTTTTTATTGTGAATTTTACTGGGCGTTGTAAAAACAATGTTACGTTTAAGCAATTAGATGTCTTTTTATGCGAATAAATGTTATTGCAATGAGGTTTTAAACTATGTTTATATTCCTTTTCTAAAATAATGGAGTATGTTATTTCTTTACTTGTTATTATTTTCTTTTTGTAACGAAGTTCCTTGCGGCAGGCTTGGAGGAGATAGGGATTTTGCTGCGCGACCGAACTGAAAAAAATGTGATAGTAAAACCGTAAGAAAAATTGGGTGGAATAAAACCGTTAAATGAGACGTGCGCAGGCGCGAAAGTCGTATACACAAGCGAGTAGTGTATAATACCTTTCTCTTTCTCCCTCTTTCAGTGAGGGTGAGGTGAGGGTAAGGAATGAGGGTGAGGGTGAGGGTGAGGGTGAGGGTGAGGGTGAGGGTGAGGGTGAGGGTGAGGGTGAGGGTGAGGGTGAGGGTGAAGGTGAGGGTGAGGGTGAGGGTGAGGGTGAGGGTGAGGGTGAGGGTGAGGGTGAGGGTGAGGGTGAGGGTGAGGGTGAGGGTGAGGGTGAGGGTGAGGGTGAGGGTGAAGGTGAGAGTGAGGGTGAGGGCGAGGGCGAGGGCGAGGGTGAGGGTGAGGGTGAGGGTGAGGGTGAGGGCGAGGGTGAGGGTGAGGGTGAGGGTGAGGGTGAGGGTGAGGGTGAGGGTGAGGGTGAGGGTGAGGGTGATGGTGAGGGTGAGGGTGAGGGCGAGGGCGAGGGTGAGGGCGAGGGCGAAATTAGAGGGTGGATGGAGTCAGGGTAGGCCGAGACTTACATATGAAGACCACGTGAGTAGATTGCTCAAAAACGGAAAGGTCAAAAGTACATCAAAAGTACACCCACGTCTGGGTAAGACGTGCGTGTATGAAGCGATTGATGAATCTTGAAGAAGCGAAAGAAGTATGCATGGATCGCGAAGCCTGGCGATCTGTCCTCTCTGACTACCCCGTCAGGGATACAGCGTGAAGATAGTTAGTTTTAGTTTATCCACAGGGTACCTGTAAGCAATCTTAAAATGTAGAAACATGCCACCTAGGACTTTTCTTAAAACCTATCGAAAGGGTTTTATACTATCGTACATTGTTATTCTTATCTTCCGGGGTATAAACAGAGTTTTCGATGAAAGACCTTGTATGAAAGTCAGTTTGCTTTTCCGATATGTTGAATAATTGTCTTGATATTTCTACCCCATCTGAGTATATAATAAAAAAAACTAACTAACTATCTTCACGCTGTATCCCTGACGGGGTAGTCAGAGAAGACAGATCTCCAGGCTTCGCGATCCATACATACTTCTTTCGCTTCTTCGAGATTCATCATATGGCTATATTATTGTAAAGTTTCTAAAAAAATCATTTAGTAGATTTTGCGTTTATAATATTAGAAGGGTATCTATGTCGACACTACACAATCAGCATTAAGTTTTATAATCCAACTCGAACATTGCTTTAAAGTCAGTGAGGTGCCGGAACTGCACTTGAGTGAAATACAAAGCTCCGTCTAAAGGCATTTAGTACGTAAGTACATAAAGATAGCAGGAAAACGTCTTCTCGGAGAAAAATCATGACTATAATAGTCTACACTCAACTACCTACGCTCTATCATTGATTTTGACTAATATCATACGCATACAATAGGAACTAGTTACCTTTTACTCATCATTCGGTGATGATTTATTTCCGTTCCCTTATGAATTGCTTAAAAATGCTATTCCATTATATACCTCGGAGATACCTGCAGATATTTGACTACCGCGGTGATACCTGCATTTACCTTATGGTTCGATGACACACTTGTTTGTTAGGTCAAGCAATTGAGTACGGTGCTTGTTATGTACTAAAAATATATCAGTTAATTAAATCGCGCCAGTAGGCGAAAACGCTGACTCGGCGATGAACGTGTTCAAATACCTTAAGTAAGATAATATTACCTACGTGTTGCTTTTTTTACTTAATACAATTTAATTTTTATTTAATTAATATTTTTTTTATACCCTTCATACTCAATTTACTACACACATTACTTATCAGTATTGGTTTTATCCTCGTAAGGGTAGACAGAGGTACACTATACGCCCACATTTCACCGTATGCATTTTTATCCCACGTAATGAGGTGATTTCAGGTGGAGAGTTATTATGCAATGTTGAAATGGACTGGTGCAGGTTGTTGCCACCTGTCATTAAAAATTTACAAGCCTTTAACTTAGCTTGACGACTGCCATTTTTTTTATAACACTGGGTTGGCAGTCATGCATAAGGCCCACCTGATGGAAAGTGGTCACCGTAGCCTATGGCCGTTTGCAGAGGTGCAGCAGTCGCACAGCCGACCCTTTATAAACCTTCTAAGAATTTTTGCCATGTTACTGACAACTGGGACCAACGGCATAATGTACCTTCCTTGGCACAAAAATGCTAGTAAATGGCAATAAGCAGTCCCATCTGAGCATAAAATAAAAAAGGAAATAACATTAATGCAGTGATCATTTACAGATAACGGAGTTACAGTACTACAAGCGCTTCACATTCAATGAAGCGCTCGTAGCTCTATATGAATGATGAAGGAATTTTCGTATCGAGAAAATAGCAATATTTAAATAGGTAACGATCAAAAAAGTTAAATTTCAAAATTGAATTTTATAAACAGATTATTAATAAAGCATTTTACTTAAAGTACGATCATTTTATTTGAGTTAATACAAGTTAATAATCTATTAAAATTAAAATATACTATCAAGTATTTAAACTTGAAGCGCTCGTGGCCCCGCGGTCTCAGTGTTCTGTAAATGATCACTGAGTTACGCAACTTTGACTATGGCTGGTCCTCGGAGGGGTGACCACTTTGTGGCATTTACATTTGCGAGCGTTTCCGTGCTTCGGAACTCACGTAAAGCCGTTGGTCCCGGTTGCCAGTAAAATGGCAGTCGTTAAGCCTGGTTGAAGGCCTTATGGGCGGCTTGACAAATTACAACAGCAGGTAGCCACAACCGGCGTCTGTCAATTTTCAACACGGCAATGGGCTCACCACCTATTACGTGGGACAGGAATCCACACGGTGAAAAGTGGGCATATAATATGCCTCTGCCACCCCCTCGGGGATAAGGCGTGATGGATATTTAAACTTAATTTATATCAACTGCATAGAAACACTGATAAGATGACCCCACCAAAAACTCCAAGGCTTTTGGCTCTTATAGAAGTCAAATAATAGTGGACCCCAGATCCAAATACAGGTAAAAACTTTAAAAAGCAACTGGGCATACACTAAGGAATTACGTACAACTGATTAATACTTATTGACTACATCAATTCATACAGTCATGCCTTTTTCTATATAAAGGTTGGCAATGACATTGTATACGATTACATTACACCATTCCATAAACGCACGTAATAGGCCTTTGCCATGTTGAAACGCTCGTTAATTGTTTATCAATCACGTGGCACGCTGTTATATTTTGATGTAAAACATCTATAGCCGCACGTAAAACAGATTTCTGGCGTGGCGACGCATGCTGTGGCGACGCGTCGCCACGCTATATTATGGTATATATATACAGTCTATATGCAGTAGTGTGTCCAGTGTGGCGACGCGTCGCCATGCGAAAATATAAAAAAAAAAATTTCTTTTTTTTATTTAATGAAAATAAATGTTTATTCAATAAATAGTCATCGTTGTCTGGAAAAAAAATCGTAATATTTTATTTTATCATTATGAAATATTTAGTTCCTATCACAATCTGTTCTTTTCTGCATATTACTTTTACAAAATAATGTCGATTTTTCATATCTGCCAGGCGTCTTGTGACGGCACACATTTTTTTTTTATAAAATCACACCTGTGGATGACTCCCGAAGGGGTGGCTGTGGCATATTATACGCCCACATTTCACCGTGTGCATTCCTGTCCCATGTAATAAGTGGTGAGCTAATTGCCGTAGGCCTCCAATTTTTCTTTACGACTATCATTTTACTGGTAACCGGGAATAAAGGTTTAACGTGCCATCCAGTGATATCTAGTGCCATCCATAGCTTGAAAACGCTTGTTAATGAAAATGCAACAAACGGTCACCTACCTTAGCATTAGATGTGTAACAGTCCTCTTGATTTTTTGCAGAACAGTGAGCAAGCGGGTCTGCGGGTGACCGCTTCCATCAGTACTAATATTACAGAGGTAATTTTTTTTAAGTGTGTATGTTAGTTACTTCTGCGCGCTTAAACGGCTGGATCAATTCGGTTAGTGTTTCGTGAGGAGGTAGTCCCGGGAACAGCTTGCTGTGGTAAACAGGTACCTTTACATACCGTCGGGTACCTTTAGTAAATAAATAATGTTGGACATTTTTACACTGGCACTTTCCAAATAAGCTAATATAAAACATATCACAAAAATGTTTGATCCCACCCGGGATTCAAACCCGAGACCTCGGCAAAGGCACTTTCATATACTACCAATGAGACACCGACATTTTATATAACTTTAAAATCATCAAGTTTTACCCTTGACTACCTTCGCGTAGTTTCAGGTCCAATTCACTATCAGTAATCGTTTCAGTTTTGAAACTCTGAATAGAGCCGTAAACGAAAATATATTCGACTATCCATCACAATACAACATAAAGCCCAATCTTATCTACCGCATAACCAACAGAATCAAACCAAAGTACATACAACTAGAAGTCTTCCAATATTAACTTTATATCCTGCGAATGACGTCACCGTTGTTTCTGTCACATATAATATGATACAATACGGAATTGGGATTCGGCTTAGACGGGATATGAGGTCACGCTGTGGAAAATTTCCCTTATGTCATTTCATTACGTGACCAGCCGTGCGTTCCGTAAACTTTATGTGTGATGTTGCAATAACATGAGGTTGATAGTATTCTATGTAGATAGTATCCTTTTGCTATTAGCTACATAGGTGGATTGTGGGGCGATATTAACTATGACATGAAATTTTCAAACAGCTAAGGAAGTCATTTAAAAAAAAACATTTTTTATTAAAATTCGAGCCAGTCAAATAAAAAAAACTTAAAATATTAGTATAGATAATCGTTTGAGAGATCGCACATAAATGACATTATCTCTGGAGGTAGCTACTCATCGCCTCACTCAAGTTACAGCTGCGGAAAATCTTTGGCGATACATTTTCCTGTTCTGTTATTTGCTTGAACCTATTCGAGCACAATATGAGAATATTTTAGTTGAATGAAATTAAATGAAAATGTTGTAGATAGGTAATATTGGATCGATAATATTACCTATCTATAACATTTTCATGTAATTTCATTCTAACAAGATGTTCGGGACCCAATTGACCACACCTGCTATTGGTGCACCAGCTGACTAATAGAAAAAGCAACGATGCAGATGCCTTTATGAGTTTAGGAGATCAGACGGCAGTCGCTTCCAACAATGGCGAAAGTCAAAAGAAAAACGAAACCTGTTCCTAGCAGTCAAAAATATTGGACCCCAGGCTCACAATCCAGGTAGGGTTGGGAATAAAATACCTGCATTTTAATTTTATTTATTTATCTATCACACCTTATCCCCGAAGGGGTGGCAGAGGCATATTATATGCCCACTTTTCACCATGTGTATTCCTGTCCCACGTAATAGGTGGTGAGCCTAATGCCGTGTTGAAATAGACATACGCAGGTTGTGGCTACCTGCTGTTGAAATTTTTCAAGCCGCCTATAAGGCCTTCAACTTGATTTAACGACTGCCATTTTACTGGCAACCGGGACCAACGGCTTAACGTACTTTCCGAAGCACGGAAACGCTCGCAAATGTAAATGCCACAAAGTGGTCACACATCCGAGGACCAGCCATAGTGAAAGTTGCGTAACTCAGTGATCGTTTACAGAACACTTGAGTCCAGGGGGCACGAGTGCTTCAGAGTAACGCGTTTGGTGCGTTGAACCAGAAGACGCTAGTTCGAGTCCAGCTCGAGACTAAAAAAAAAATCCACTTTAAAATTTTAATTTAGAAAAAGATAGCATACTAATTGCTTTTTAAAATTGTTTCTAAAATACCTACACGTAAATCATTATTATAGGAACAATTTAACATCAACATGCACAACTCGAATTCCGGTCCGGAACAAATATTTGTTTTATCCTCATACCTATGATGATGATGTTACGGAGTTTGGGTGTTTGGCATAATAATGAAGGTATATATTGAGAAATATAAGTTTATCAATCACGCCTTTATCTTCGAAGGGGTGGCAGAGGCATATTATACTTATACATTTTACCATAAAATGTATAAGTATGCTATTCAGTTGGTTTGATGCAATTGTACTTTTATCTATCATATTATCTTGATTTGGTAGTAGTATATTAGCTCTTACAGTGCTGTGAAGAGCTCGCCCTTACTCAATGTGCTGTAAACAATAACTGTGTGAAGCATCTTTCGCTATGGCCGGTCCTCAGATGGCTGACAACTTTGTAGCAATTTTGAGCGTTTTAGTACTTTGGAAGTCTAAACAAATTAACATCAACATGCACAACTCGAATTCCGGTCCGGAACAAATATTTGTTTTATCCTCATACCTATGATGATGATGTTACGGAGTTTGGGTGTTTGGCATAATAATGAAGGTATATATTGAGAAATATAAGTTTATCAATCACGCCTTTATCTTCGAAGGGGTGGCAGAGGCATATTATACTTATACATTTTACCATAAAATGTATAAGTATGCTATTCAGTTGGTTTGATGCAATTGTACTTTTATCTATCATATTATCTTGATTTGGTAGTAGTATATTAGCTCTTACAGTGCTGTGAAGAGCTCGCCCTTACTCAATGTGCTGTAAACAATAACTGTGTGAAGCATCTTTCGCTATGGCCGGTCCTCAGATGGCTGACAACTTTGTAGCAATTTTGAGCGTTTTAGTACTTTGGAAGTCTAAAAAAAAATCCACTTTAATATTTTAATTTAGAAAAAGATAGCATACTAATTGCTTTTTAAAATTGTTTCTAAAATACCTTCACGTAAATCATTATTATAGGAACAATTTAACATCAACATGCACAACTCGAATTCCGGTCCGGAACAAATATTTGTTTTATCCTCATACCTATGATGATGATGTTACGGAGTTTGGGTGTTTGGCATAATAATGAAGGTATATATTGAGAAATATAAGTTTATCAATCACGCCTTTATCTTCGAAGGGGTGGCAGAGGCATATTATACGCCCACATTTTACCATAAAATGTATAAGTATGCTATTCAGTTGGTTTGATGCAATTGTACTTTTATCTATCATATTATCTTGATTTGGTAGTAGTATATTAGCTCTTACAGTGCTGTGAAGAGCTCGCCCTTACTCAATGTGCTGTAAACAATAACTGTGTGAAGCATCTTTCGCTATGGCCGGTCCTCAGATGGCTGACAACTTTGTAGCAATTTTGAGCGTTTTAGTACTTTGGAAGGTCCCGGTTAAGTCAAGTTGAAGGCTTTATGGGTGGCATTCAATTTTTAAACAGCAGCTCGCCACCTCCTGCCCCGTTTCTCAATGTGAGTGTAATATCTCTGCCTACTCCTTTGGGGATAAATGCGTAAAAGGATGGCGCTGTGTAATAATTTTCTACAAAAAATAATTTAGTCGCATCAATGACGTAAAACCAAAGTAAGTAGGTATACTATATATAGGTACAGCTGTGTTGGTGAATATGGAACAATTCCAAACAAACTTTTATCCAAGCGTATGAGGATATAAAGTTTCTTTAAAGTTATATTTTGAAAATACACAATTCTTGTTAAATATTTGTAACTGGCATGAATGTATACCAGTTCTGTGTGCGCGTCTCCCGCGAATTCTCTACACACGTTCGTTTCTTCTCCTGAGGATTCATATCCTGTGTGAACTTAGCCTACCGTGTATGTTACTTTGTAAAACTCTTAGCCGAGAGCTGACGCTCAAAGCGCTCGAAGATGCATTCAAAAAGGTGTTTTCACCTTACTTGCTTGGTAAAAATTTGTTTATTACGAGTATTAGAAATAAGACTGGCGTGGCATGTGTTTTAAACTTTGAAAATAATGATTTCATCAGGAAGTTTTTATGAATTGAATAATATTCAAGTAAATCAGTTGTACTACGGTCCAGTACCTAATGGTTCATTGTTCAAATAAAAATAATTACTGGATGATCATACCAAAGATTAACAGGTTAGACTTTACAGTAAACCACACTGCAACAAATTGGGTTTTCATGAATAGTTTTTCGTGTTTGTTTATTTATTTGATCAAATTTAGTGATTGTTTGGACCATGGTTGATCCAAGCAAAGATTTAATTTTTTTGTCTGATTAATGCCCTTGATTGATGAGGAGAGTGGTATAAGTTATTATTGACAAATTATTTTTTAGTTTGTTATAGTTACATTATCAACATCATGATTATATTTGTTTTCAATAAAACCGTAACCATTTCTTTTAACTAATTTTAGTAAGTTTTACATCTATCCACCGATTCCACTGGAAACACATTAATGCGAATTTCATGACCGACCCCAACAACATTTTAAGAAACCATTGGTCACTACATGATTGTTTTCTTTTCATTTAATTCTTTTCTACCATTTTAGTTTTTTCTTTTTTTAAATAGTAAGAAATTATAATACATGAACAAGTCTAGCAGCGATAAATATATTTATCTAATATTATCATGAATTGGAAGTTGTGTTGCGGTTGACAGCAAAGCTTTTGCTGGCTCTCTACACTTAGATGCTATATTACTTGCTCAGTTTTAATAACAAATACTGGCTAGAAACAACACTTCACTACATATTATAAAACAAAGTCGCTTTTCGCTGTTTGTCCCTATGTATGCTTAGATCTTTAAAACTACGCAACGGATTACGATACGGTTTTTTTTAATAGTTAGAGTGATTCTCATAGAAGGTTTTTATGTATAATTTGTTAAGTTTTTGTGTATATTGACCAAATTATAACGATATTTGTTGGGGGTGTCGGAAAAAATAAGCCGTCTGGGAGCTTTCAACAAAACGCTGCCTAAATCTTTTGAGATATAACAAAATAATGTATGGTGCAATTGTGTATCAAATAAAGGTCTACAAAAAAGTCCGCGACGACATATGTCTATATCTTAAGAATAACATACTATATTCATTTTAATACTTTAAAGAAACAGCAATTATTAAGCGGTAATTTGAAGGCTATTTACACAAATATGCTATTAATCTTTATCATTTTTACTACAATAGTTGGCTTCAGCATTTCATGAAGATTTTTTTGTCCCTTTACACCTTGCAAATTAAATGAATATCTTACGAGTTATCGCAAATACAAAATTAGGCGCAAAGAAATTAATTTAATTCGACCGGGCCGTGCGGGTAGGTAGGTACTGGAGAGCGGAGAAGTAATCAATGAATTTGGAAAATGTTCATACCTTAGATTATGGTGTTTATATAATCTAAGGTTCATACATTATTGTGAATGTGAAATTATTAAACAACGGGATTAAATGGGTGCCACGGGGTTTGAAATATGTCACGGGCGAAGCCGGGTGGGACAGCTAGTTTAATAATAAAAAAATGGACCTGCGAAGAACTAGCAACAAACTCGGAACGCTTTATATTTTGGTTTAACCTTGTATTATGCTTTAATATCCACAATTTAAATAGTCCAAATCATGTTTTAAGGGAGAACACTCTTGGTGAAATCGCAGTTCAATTGATAGCTAATCAAAATTCATTAATTCATCTGATAGCTATGAGGCAGACTGCGCATTCGTAGAAGTTTTTTATTCCTGTTTTAAACAATATTGTTAGTTTATAGCTTCCACTAGGCGACACCCGCGGCTCCGCCCCCTTGGTCAAGTTTTTCTCTTTTTTTCTTATCTGATCCCAGAATAAGATCTAGGCTATGTTTTAATCGAATTTGTCACCTACATCCAGAACAAATTTCTCAAAAATACACGTTTTTCCGTCTAAACTTTGCAAACCCTACAGATAGGCGCGGCAACTGTTACCTCTCTATTAAAAGTAGTCAACAAGAAATAGATGATGTAGGAGGCACACCCCTAGTACTTATAGTAACGTGATCAGCGTACGATAGACAACATAACCAGTTTAAGTCCAAACTCAAAGCTCCATTCAGAATTGTAATTAGCCACCTTCGAATCGTGAAAATGTCCGGAAAAGCAACACTTTCTATTATTAATCAGAGCTCGTAAGCTAGTCAATACAAAATTTGAATATTCGTTTGTGATTTTCACAAGCTGAAAAGCGGGTTGTGTCACTGGATTCTGTTAATTTATTAACCGAAACTTCTGTTTAATATTCGACAATCTCCAGTCACCCGATATAGACGCCCAAAATATGTTGAAGATATCGATTTTGTGACAAATAACTTCATGCTGATAAAAGCTTTTTAATCGTTCATCAGTTTTATGTTGTTATGTAGTACTATAATAATATCTTTGTTTAAATCTAGTTGTCAGTGTTTGGTTATATGTAAGGTCCTATCTAAATGGAAATATGAGGAAAACGTGGGAAAAACAGTTGCAAGTATTTTATGAATTTGGCCTATCGCAGTTCACTGCTGGACATAGATGATGCATTAATCCGTTAGTCCAGTCATTACATCTGAAAAATCGGGTTAGAAATGCAAATGAAGTGAGAAAGCCAAATTTTGGAAATTACGTTGGCTAGAAAAGATTAAGTTAAATTTATTTAATTATTTTTTTTGTATTTTTTTACAATTTTTTTTTTGTTTTTACTTTTTTCAAGATGGCGGAAAACCCATCAGGTTATTTTGGTCGACAATTTGAACTTAAGCTTTTCTAGCCCCCACCCCCACGTAATATCCAAATTTTGGCTTTCTCGGTTCATTTGCATTTCCAAATATAATGACTGGACTACGTCAAGTTATAAGTTTATGCTTCGAGTTATATGCCAGTTTATGAAGTTATACTTCTATTGGCGCGTTAGGGAAAAATGATAAGAGTAAATTTTTACGACGCGCGCGCATACCGTCACTAAAACTGAAGTTAACAGATAAGTGTTTCTATGACAACCAAATTAAAAGAAGTTTTCATTCTTTTGATGTTTTTTTTCTTTCTTATTAATCATTCGTGGGTTCGATTCCCACCCAGAATAAAACTTTGTGTGATGAGCACGATGATTTATTCTGTGTCTGGGTGTTATTTATCTATAATATGTATGTATTTAGAAATATATAAGTATGTTTATCAGTTACCTGGTTACCATAGTACAAGCTTTGCTTAGTTTGGAATCAGATGGCGTTGTGTGAGTTGTCCCAACAATATTTATTTATTTATTTATTTATTCCTGTTACAAACAAAGAGTTGTGGTATACTCGTATGTGATGAAATTTAATAGACTTCTAACGCGTGTACATAAGTACACACACACTTTTTTTACTAATATTATAAAGCTTTGAAGTTTAGAAGAAGAAGAAGAAGAAGTTTGTTCATTTGTTTGGTTAAATTAGCTGATTTCAGGAACAACTGGTTTGAATTGAAAAAATATTCTTGTGTTGGATAGTTCATTTATAAAGGCATATCCGTACTCGCGCGCGATGTCGCTAAGCGACTGCGAAACATGAATGTGGATCCAGTTCGCATATTATTCGCAACTTCGCGGCTCGTTCGCGCCGTATTCCCCGAAAATTGTCGGTTTTTGTTGCGCGACAAAGGACTCGGAGGCGCGAAGCGCGGCGCGAACACGACAAGACTCCACATTCGCGGGTAGCTCAGTCGCTCTGTAGCAATTGCCACGGATGGATGCGTTTTCATTTTTATAATAAAGACTACGATTATGCGTTTAAAATGAGTATCGTGTGGAGTAATGAATTAGAATTATCATTTATAGAATGTACTATAAATGGGTGTAAGGGGCCCCACCAAGATCTTCGGGGCCCAAGTCAACCTCCCGTGCTAGTGCGTGCACCTGCTGATTACCGGACGAGGCTCTGGCGCTGGCTTTCCCCTCTGGGGTTGGGAGGTCTGAGGGCGTCGCTTCCATAAAAGCCACCCGCCGAAACAAAAATGAAAAGCTATAAAAAGGAATGCTGCTAGGGATAGGGCGCCGCCGCAAAACGGCGCGCAGAAGCCCCGCCCGACTCCTGTGGCAAGTGGGCTAGGGCTGCCGTGTGTCGGGCCAGCATGGCTAAAGAAGGTAGCCGCAACCCGAATCCGCTTCGCATCTTGGAACATTGGCACGCTGACTGGGCGTGCGGTAGAGTTGGCCGAAGTACTCTCCAGGCGGAGGGTGGACGTGGCGTTCCTGCAGAAGACTCGGTGGAAGGGCAAGAGAGCCCGGCCTTTGCAGAAAGGCTACAATCTGTACTACACGGGTGCGCCTGGTGGGGAGAACGGGGTGGCCGTGGTGCTCTCCGAAGGGCTGCAGAGCGGCATCTTGGAGGTGAAACGCTGTAGCGACCGGCTTATGATCGTGAGGGTGCTTATCGATGGGATTATTACCCACCTGATAAGTGCCTACGCGCCACAGGCCGGTTGTAGCGACGCCGATAAGATATCGTTTTGGGGCCAACTCGAGGGAGTGCAGGGAATCGTTTTGGGCGTCGACCTAAACGGTCATGTGGGTGAGAGGTGTGAGGAGTTCGAACGTGTTCATGGTGGTTTTGGATACGGCACCGCAACGCTGAAGGAGAAACTATCCTCAGAACGTGTGCGGCTGCCGATCTGGCCATTGTGTGGCCACACGTATTTCAAAAAGAAATCCAAACATCTCATCACCTACAAGAGCGGGAGGCGTACAACTCAGATCGATTTCCTACTCACTAGGCGACACAGCATCGGCAAGGTGGCCAACTGCAAGGTCATACCCGGTGAGAGTCTTACTGCACAACACCGTCTCCTTGTCATGGACCTCTGCGTGAAGCCTAAAGGCAAACGCATCGAGCGGTGCCAGTGCCGCATCAGATGGTGGCTGCTTGATGAAACTAGGTCCCAGGAGTTCGTCTCAGCTGTCGGTGATAAGTGCACCGACACTGAAGGCGAACCAGTTCAAGATTACTGGGACAAAGTTCAGGCGGCCATCCTTGGAGCGGCGAAGGTAGTGCTCGGTGAGTCTAAGGGTGGACGCAAATGTGACAAGAAAACTTGGTGGTGGAACGACGCAGTCCTGAGGGAGACCAGGGAGAAGAAAGCCCTCTTTAAAAAGTGGCAAGCGACCGGATCTCCCGAAGACCGCGACGCGTACAGGGCTGCCAAGCGCGCCACAAAGAGAGCTGTAGCCAGAGGCAGACGAGACCACTTACAACCTTTGTATGATAAGCTGGAATCGTCTGAGGGGCAGAAGCTCATATATAAGCTGGCGCGCTCCAGGGTCAAAGCGGCACAGGATATATCCAAGTGCCACTGTGTAAAAGACCCTGAGGGCAACCTATTAAGCGAAGACCTCGCGGTAAAGGAGAGATGGCGCTCGTACTTCCACGAGCTGCTTAATAAACAGCATAAAGAGGTGCAGCCTCCAGACCTCCCTCCGAATCAGGGACTAGTGCCACCGGAAACGCCTGGAGAAGTCCTGACTGCGCTTCGCCGCATGAAGAATCGGAATGCTGTCGGACCCGATGGAGTCCCCATCGAAGCCTGGAAGGCGATGGGTCCTCGTGGTGTGGGCATCTTAGTAAACCTTTTTAACCGCATACTCCTCAGCGGGCAGATCCCAAACCAATGGAGACTGAGTATTATTACTCCAGTCTTCAAAGGTAAGGGGTCAGTGCAGGAGCTACCGCGGTATTAAGGTGATGTCCCACACCATGAAGATCTTCGAGAGGATTATAGACTCTCGGATCCGGCAGGAGTGTACTCTCTCGGAGTGTCAATATTCGCCCTGGTCATGGGACCACGGACCCTGTTTTTGCCCTGAGGGTTGTAGCAGAGAAATACAGGTCGAAGAACACGCCTCTGCACTGTCTGTTTCTAGATATGCAGAAGGCCTTCGACTGTGTTCCTCGTGCGATGATCTGGTCCTCGTGCGATGATCTGGTGGGCACTGCGGTCCAAAGGGGTTCCAGAGGTCTATATTGACACTATCCGGGACATGTACTGTGACTCCGACTCAATGGTTCGGACTGCTGTTGGTGACACGAAACCCTTCCCCATCACCGTCGGGGTACACCAGGGTTCTGTCCTTAGTCCGCTTCTGTTCAGTGTAATATTAGACGAATTGTCGGACAGCATCAGAAACCCGCATGAGCAGCCTCCATGGTTGCTCATGTATGCTGACGATATTGCGCTGGCAGACGCGAACAGGGGCAGATTGGTGCGACGTGTAAAGGCGTGGAAGGAGACGCTTGAGAACGGCGGTCTGAAACTAAATGTGGCGAAGACCGAGTACTTGGCACTAAACTCGACAGATCCCACATCCGTCCGCATAGGCGGTGATTTGGTCGAGCGCACGGACCAGGTTAAATACCTGGGATCTGTTTTTCACACGTCCAGTGACATCTATTGCGATGTCAAGTCACGCATTGCTGCCGCGTGGGCCAAATGGTGGGAGATGACCGGTGTCAATTTGTGACCCTAAAATGCCGATCCGGTTGAAGGGACAGGTCTACAAAACCATTATTAGACCTGTCCTTTTACATGGCAGTGAGACGTGGCCGATATTGGAGCGACACAAGCAGGAGCTGCGTGTCACGGAAATGAAGATGCTGCGGTGGATGTGTGGAGTCACGCGGATGGACCGCGTGAGGAACTCTCGCATCCGCGGCAGCCTTCACGTCCGTGACATTGCAGACAAGTTGCAAGAGTGTCGCCTTCGTTGGTATGGTCACGTCTTGCGGCAACCGCCGGGCTACGTAGGTAACAAATGTCTGGCCATGTCAGCCCCGCCGGGTCCCGGTAAGAGAGGAAGACCCAAGAAGTGCTGGCTTGACGTCGTAAGGGATGACATGCGTGCCAATGGTCTCACTGCAGGAGATGCCGACGACCGTGCGAAATGGAGGAGAAAATGTAGGAAAGCGGACCCCGGGCGTCGCGAGACGCAACTGGGACAGACGCTCGGATGATGATGATGAGAATGTACTATAAATTGCCAAAGCGCAAAGAAAAGCCCAAGCGCAGCTGCTGTAGTGACTTCACTTTCCATAACTACTATGTAGATTAAATACTAACTTGGCGTGCATACGCGTTAAGAGTGCGAACTATACTGTGAGCCCGGCGCGATCTCTGCGAGTGTAGACAGTTGGCAGTTCTTGCCGCGATTCGCGCCGCTCTTTGCGCCTCGATTCGCAGTGAGATTCGCGCGCGAGTGCGGATAGGCTTTTAGAAATCATTACGCTAAATCCGCAAATGTGGGTTTCGGAGTTTGGGTGTGTCCTATTCATAATATGTTTGTATTTAGAAACATATAAGTATGTTATCAGTTGTATAGTTCCCAGATTTCAAGCTTATAGCGTAGTTTGGGCTAGATGGACTTGTGTAAAGAAGTGTCCCATAATACTTATTTAATAGGTGCTATGGCGTTCGAAACATGGCATGGGTGAAGCCGTGTGCCTCAGCTAATCCTATAATAATAGTCTCATACATAATTTTTTTTCTTGAACTCCAATATTTGTGTGATAGACAGATTTATATTATTATTAGTGTGGTAAAGTTTTTCCGTACTCTTACTATATTATAGTATATATATTAAATCTACTATATTATATATACTATATTATACGTAATAATACTCTTACTTTTAACAAGTTTTAGTTAAAACATTTCAGGAATTAGATCATGATTGAGTTACAAACGTTTTCACCAAGTTTCACATCTATACTTATATACTCAATATATAAAGCTGAAGAGGTTAATATTCAGTTGTAAAATATGTGCTAATCTCAGAAACTACTGATCGAATTTTAAAAATTATTTTTGTGTTGTATGACCCATTTATCGAGGTAAGCTATAGGCTATATATATATATATCTCTTTATCACCACGCTACTACTCTGGAGAGCGGAGCGGTAATAATAAATGTCATCAAATCGGACAAATTTTAAATATTATAGAATTTATAAACGACGAGATTAAATAAGTGTATAATATGAGTATAATATCACAGGCGACGCTGTCGGGATCACCTAGTTTATAATATTAGCAGAATACAAATTTCAAATCGTATAGTATTTAGTAAATGTTTAAAGAAGTCTAATACTAGATCTGTAGTGATACATAATGTGTGGCATAGTTTGTTTGTTTGTATATTAAAAATAATAGCTGTTTTCAGAACCATGAGGCAGTCATATGTTTTAGGCGATTTTATGCTATACTAAAAATGTTTTAAATCTTCATTTTCTTCTCCACTGCTTTTCCTATTCTAGACAAACATTATCCTGCGTTTATAAAGAATCATTACTTCAGGTTAGAAAAATCTTTTCTGCGTTTATAATTTGTTGCAGAGTAAATAACAAAACTGTAGGTAATTATACTGCAAACTAGTAGCTACATGTACCACTAATCACTTAGAAGTTAGATAGAAAAAATCACGTGGCAGAACTTTCAACTGACTAAGCTAGCACAGGAAAGTATTAGGTAATTATTGCAATAGAAAAACTTTTGTCGATAGACGTACGTTAAATTACTACGTATAAAATACATTTCTATTAGAAACGTTTTTTCTTTTTAGTAAGTGGGTTTTAATAACTATTTTTTTCCAATTTTTGTATTACATTAAAATGTACAATGTAGTATTAAATATTTTTTTATTTCGATGTTGTAAAGTTACTATTTTCCGGGAGGGGAAAAAGTAATGTTTAGAAGAAAACTATCACCAGGACTGGAGGAGTCCTGGCTTAAAAGGATTTTTTTTATTTCGATGTTGTAACGTTACTATTTTCCGGGAGGGGAACAAGTAAAGTTTAGGAGAAAACTATCACCAGGACTGGAGGAATCCTGGCTTAAAAGGAAAAGTAAAAGAAACAGGAGAAAAGGTAAAGTTAATTTAATATAATATAAAATTGTTAAAAAATAAAACCAAGGAAAGCCGGGGGTAAATTAAGATCTTGATTCTTCCTCACGCCGCTAAGATGGGGCCTCGAGTAGGCCTCCACGTTGCTAGGAAGGGGGGCCTCGAGTAGGCCTCCACGTCGCTAAGAAGGGGCCTCAAGACCCCTAAAGGCCTCCACGTCGCCGTACCTTGGAGAAGAAGGTCGGTAATTCAGGCAGGTAGAGGGCTGAAAATAACGAGCCGTTGGCGTCTTTAACAGGGCCGGTTAACAGCACACAACACTGCAGACAATCACTTCACTATTTCTGGAGGGCACAACCCTATCACTAAGCACTTATTCATCAGCACCTCCTCTCAAGGTGAGCACCAAAAGTAGACTGCTTAGACGGCCCCGGCTCCCTTCTTTTACAGAGCATTTCAAAATTTAAACAATATTATTCTATACATATTTTCTAAATTTATAACAAGGTCTAATATCTAACAACCTAACCTACTGGCAGCTCTAACAATAAATTAAAAATAAAACCTAGGCTTGTCATTAACTGACATTAAAAATTACAAAAGGTAAACAAACATTATGAGAGAACTAGAAAATCGTAAGTATTTCGAAATATAAAGGCGTAGGAATGTTACAGATAATGGCCATGCATATAATTTGGAAAGAACGTATAATAAAACATTTAATTAAAAAAGTAAGTAAAAAATGTTACATTACATTTCCCCGACAACCCCGGAAAATTTTTGATTATAATGAAAAAATTTTGTTTATAAGAAAGAATGCATTGACTAGCTAAAATTAACCTATATGACTATTTACAGTGGTACAGAAAGTTTTACAAAAGATAAAAATTACGTTACCCGATAACCCTTGAAAATTAACAACTGAGAAAATTTCGATGTTGTAAAAGAAAAACCTTGCTCTTTCATACACCTTTCATCAACTCACATTTCATACTCCCTCAATCATACATCACTAACATACTTAGGGGATATGGTTCACATTCTATGACGCATACTCCACAAGGAAAAATTTTTTTTTTAAATTACGATAGCTTATTTATTTAAATTAGGTGTCGTAATCCGCACCTTTTTTAAAACCCGTTAAAATTAAAAGAAATATTTACAAAGCTTTCCCAGCTTAAGAAAAGCAGTCAAGGCTTGAAAGCATAATTGCTTAAGTAAAGCCTTCAAGTTTCAAGTAGTTCAAGTATTAAAAATAAAGCTTTCCAGCTTAAGAAAAGTAGTCAAGGTTCAAAGCATAATTGCCTTTTCAAGAAGCTAAGTTCAAGTATTAAAAAAGATACACAATGGCTTATTTAAAGAGTTGTGTACCGCTCTATGAAGAAAAAAGAAAAAACAGAAAGGAAAAATGCTAAAAGTTTTTGGAAAAAGTAAAACTTGTGAAGTATTTACAATGAACTTAATGTTAAATGATAAGTTAAAAATTATTTCTAGATACATCGAGAAATAAAAACCGTTAAAACATTCAAGTTTAAAAACAAAAAAATAAGATTAAACAATTTATATAAAAACACAGCAGATATAAAACTACACTTTAAAATCTAAAACGTGCAATTTTCCTCTTAAGCCGCTCCAAAATGAAAAAAAATGGTGACAGTTTCTCTTATGTTTCAGATCAAAATCAAAGCATTATAACGAAAGTTCAACGTGCAAATCTCCCAGAAGGATTAGATAAATTTTGAAAACATTTTAGTGCATTATGATTAGTGTAAACCGTAAATCGTTTAATTATCAAGATAACAAGAAAAAGAATAAAAGGATGTAAAAAGATAAAAATGTAAATTAAAATATTAAACGAGTTTATTAGTAGTCTAGGTTTATGTAAATTTTTAAGTAATCTATTCAGAGACGTGGATAGTGCAACCTGTACCTTATCGAAGATGACATAATACCGTTGCCGTGGAAACAAATCAAACTAAATGAATTAATGTTTAAAGTGTTGATTTATGTAAAGTTTTGTATAAACAACCACAGGATATTGTCCTGCAGCCGTCGTGAAGTGTCCCAGCCCCCAACTAGTAAGAGACCACAAATGGTTTTAAGAACACTCACTAGCGAAGACTGGGTAGGATTACCAAAAGATAACCGCAGAGGTGTGCAAGTGTGTGGGATGCAGTATAGTGATGTATTAGTAGAGAGTTATAATGTGCCTAGGTGATAACGAATATAGGATATTGTCCTTAGTATGACGTAGAGAATCCAAACCCCAACTTGTAAGTGACCACGAATGGTTTTAAGAACACTTGCAAGCGAAGAATGGATGACAATTACCATTGGGTAACCGCCGTGGTGTGCAAGTGTGTGGGATGCAGTATAGTGATGTATAAGTTGAGTGTAAAGAAGTATTGTATAGGTTGAGGTGAATGAGGTGATGAAAATAAAAGCTTACCAAATTAAAATGTCTTGAGCAAGTTTGTTTTAGAATTTAGAGAACCTGAAAATAATAAAAGAGGGGGGGGGGGGGGTGTTAGTAAAGAATTGAGCGCCAGACTGTAACGTTACTATTTTCCGGGAGGGGAAAAAGTAAAGTTTAGGAGAAAACTATCACCAGGACTGGAGGAGTCCTGGCTTAAAAGGAAAAGTAAAAGAAAAAGGAGAAAAGGTCAAGTTTATTTAATATAATATAAAATTGTTAAAAAATAAAACCAAGGAAGCCGGGGGTAAATTAAGATCTTGATTCTTCCTCACGCCGCTAAGATGGGGCCTCGAATAGGCCTCCACGTTGCCGACCTTGGAGAAGCAGGTCGGTAATTCAGGCAGGTAGAGGGCTGAAAATAACGAGCCGTCGGCGTCTTTAACAGAGCCGGTTAACAGCACACAACATTGCAGACAATCACTTCACTATTTCTGGAGGGCACAACCCTCGCACTCAGCACTTATTCATTAGCACCTCCTCTCAAGGTGAGCACCAAAAGTAGACTGCTTTGACGGCCCCGGCTCCCTTCTTTTACAGAGCATTTCAAAATTTAAACAATATTATTCTAAACATATTTTCTAAATTTATAACAAGGTCTAATATCTAACAACCTAACCTACTGGCAGCTCTAACAATAAATTAAAAATAAAACCTAGGCTTGTCATTAACTGACATTAAAAATTACAAAAGGTAAATAAACATTATGAGAGAACTAGAAAATCGTAAGTATTTCGAAATATAAAGGCCTAGGAATGTTACAGATAATGGCCATGCAGATAATTTGGAGAGAACGTATAATAAAACATTTAATTAAAAAAGTAAGTATAAAATGTTTCATTACAATGTTGATTCAATTACTAGGTAATAGAGTAAGGCGTCCACCAGCATAAAAATGTCATAATTATCTTTTTTGTCAGCAAACATTTCAATTTTTCAACATTCAAACAACAACCGGCGTCTGTCTTCAACACGGCAATGGGCCTATTATATGGGACAGGAATACACATTGTGAAAAGTGGGCATATAATAGGCCTCTGCCACCCCTTCGGGGATAAGGCGTGATAGATAAATAAATATAAAATTTAACAATTGAAACAAGCGAAATAGAAACCTTACTTAATATGCAAAATGAAATTTGTGGCCATCGCAGTCCTAGTTTGGTAACATTGCCAGTAAACTGGCAGCATTACCACGTAGAATGGCTATGCCTAAACTTTGTGCAAAAATGAAAGCTGTTTAAATGACACTTCTTGTGATCAGAAGTGTCAGTCAAACTTAGCAAACTTTAAAAAACAAAATTTTTGAAAACAACACTGTCATTATAACGAAACGAACATAAGGTCTTCAACTTGACTTAACAACTGCAGTGTTACTGACAACCGGGAGCAACGGCTTAACGTGCCACAAAGTGATCACCCATCTGTGACCAGCCATAGTGAACGTTGCTTAACGTAGTGATCTTTTACAGAACACTGAGTCCGCGGGCCCACGAGCGCTTAGTTTACTTAATAGTTTTAATTTTTTGATATTATATTTTATAAATAAAAATATAATTAATTTATATTCATGATCAATTAGAACGTCACATCATGAATATCGCATTCATTATATTGGTAATAATTCATCAAATGGTTCATGCGTTTTTGTCATCACAATTTCAAAATTCTGAAAGGGCCGTCAGTATGAAGGTGTTAGTTTATTATTTATGTATTATGTATTGTAACGTTGTAAAACGTCACATTGATGTTTCTTTGTTGGTCTTGAGATTTGGAGAGAGAGGTGAGTAGATTGTTGACTCTTTCGCTCCGTGTGTCATCGATTTTAAACAGATTGCTGTTTCTGTAAAGCCTTGGTATCCAGGCCAAAAAGTCTTCTGTCAATTGTCAATGTCTTTTGACAGCGGCGACGGAACGACATTCGTTTTCCTACAGGCGACACAAAAATATGTCGTCTTAAATATATTTTTTATACTTCGCGAAAGCGAAGAAATCTCCCACTATTTTATGTGGAAGTTCACGCCTGTGATTTCTTATGAAGGGTTGTGTCAAAATAACTAGATATTTCGCTGATTACGAAGTTTGCGAGGCTTGAAGAGGCGTTAGAGGAATATTTGCCTGCTCTTCAAGGTTGATTGGTATTCTCCATTAAAAGTGGTAAGTTCTTTTTATGTGTTCAAGTCGCGAACGAATCTACAATTGTCTTTCCAAGTCTCATGGAACTTATTTGTTTTCTTTGCAGCTGAAAATGCACTTTTTTATATATATATTAACTTCATTTTTGATGAAGTTTGCCATAAATGCTGACCATGTGGTTGCGGGCTCGCCCTCCTGGTAGATGCGCCACCTGTCGCGGTCTCCATAAGTGATTCCGAATCCCGTGGTAATGTAGCCACGCCTCCAGGTACTTATTTCAAATTGTTTTTGTGTAGATTAATCTAATAATGATGCACGGCTCATCACGACTCCTTAGACTCTTTAAGACTCATTACGTCTCAACCACGATTCGATGATTAGGCCCATGTAACTACTCAATGGTTTGGCTCATGTTTAGAATCCTGTTACAATATATATTTTGACTTATAAGCTAGCCTTAAGCTGGGTATTCTAAATTTCACGCCTCAACCCTGAGATTTGTTAATATTTAGTTCACTAAAACTCTAGAATAAATTATACCAATAGGGATAGTGTTTATAATGTATCTTCAATCAATTCGCCTATAAAAGTATAGAAACTTTCTTCTAGAGATGTAATCTATTATTTTTGGTTCCTGCCCTTATGATTAAAGGCTCAATCTCCATCGCTGATATCCGTGTGCATAAAGTTAGTAGGACTTATCCTCCTGGCGCCTGAAACAAGTTATATATTGTGTTTGTTAGTTTGTTTGTTAGTTCATATCTCCATAATTAGGGATCTATTATTATTTTTGGTTCTTAGCCAAAATAAAACAATTGTAGCCTTTATATTGATTTATTATTACAATTGTCACACTTTAGGGACATAGTAATTCAATCTCATCGCCCATCATTGTTATATCATAGTCATAACATAAATAAACCATTACAGTATGTAATGAGTAATAAATAAAAATAAATAAATAAATATCCATCACGCCTTATCCCCGAAGTCATAGAGAGGCATATTATATGCCCACTTTTCACCGTGTGGATTCCTGTCCCGCGTAATAGGTGGTGAGCCCATTGCCGTGTTGAAATAGACAGACGCAGGTTGTGGCTACCTGCTGTTGAAATTTTTCAAGCCATAAGGCATTCAACCAGGCATAACGACTGCCATTTTACTGGCAACCGGGACCAACGGCTTAACGTGCCCTCCGAAGCACGGAAACGCTCACAAATGTAAATGCCACAAAGTGGTCACCCATCCGAGGACCAGCCATAGTAAAAGATGATCAGTGATCGTTTACAGAACACTGAGACCGCGGGGCCACGAGCGCTTCAATAATAAATATTTAATAAAATGAGTGATGAGCATTCATTATTAATTTTATAGGAGGATAATGTCCTTAATTATAGGCCTCGGACGCGTTAAAATTCAGGGTCGGAACAAATATTTGTGTAAACCACAAATATTTGTTTCGGAGTATGTGTATTTACTATGTGTTATGTATGTATTTGGGAATATATAAGTATGTTTATCTGTTCTCTTTATGCCATAGCACAAGCTTATATTCGCTTAAATTGAGTAAGACGGCGTTGTGTGATAATGTTTAAAAATATTTATTTATTTATATAAAAATATTTATAAGTTTAACAAACATAGAAAAATTGATAAATTTATTAAATTGATGATGATGATTTAAAAAAGCAATTATTTTGCTAAATTTCTCATAATTTTTTTAATAAAGTGGAAAAAGACAATTCAATTCGAGACAGGGATGGAACCTGTGACCTTTGCCTAACCTGGTCATACTCTTAAAATGACGACTAAAATATGGTGGAGAATTTCAACTTGATTCGTTACGGTTCGGGTAGTTCAGGTGGCTAGAACATTGCCCTGGTTAGGCAAAGGTCACAGGTTCCATCCCTGTCTCGAATCGAATTGTCTTTTTCCACTTTATTAAAAAAAATATAGAAAAATTGTTTATGTTGTACATATAAAACTGTAATTTAAACAGTTATGTGTAACAAAATAACAAGAGAATAGTAAAAATTACTAATTGCGTTCGTTTCGTTGTACAAATTAGTAGTATTGATTTAAAATAACATTAATATTCAACCTAAAAGTAGTACGATTTGTAGTAAAATAAAATCTAAAATTGATTTAACCTTGTTTGAAGAACGTAATTTGTGTAGACTCTGAAGCTGTCTGTCACACTTGTCAGGGGGCACCTGTTACATCAGTTGCTGGCCACAGTCGGTGCTTGAAACTATCTAACGAGTATCCCTGGGTTGCCAATATCTTGATTATGAGTTCTCGTGGTCAGAATAAGTGTAGGTATAGTAGCAGAAAATATTGACGTGAATTGGAACGCAATGAAATAAATCTATATTTTATAATGTAGATTTATTTCATTGCGTTCCAATTTTTTTGAAGTTATACTTCTTTTGGCACGTTAGGAAAAAAGGATGAGAGTAAAATTTTTACGATGCGCGCGCGGACCGTCTAGAAAAACCGACACCATGAAGTTAGCGTTAGTTGTTAAGTGTTTCCATGACAACTTCCCAATTATCATTAGGCGCTACTATAAGAGTTAGAACAGATATATAAAAGAGCTAAAGAGATCCTAAGGTCACCAATAAGTGCTATCACATAGGAGTTATAGCAAGCTATAACTCTACTATACCCCCGGATTGGGCACAAATTCTTATGATTTCAGGTTCCACTATCTATGTAGTGGAGTTATAGAATAAATTTAAAAGGTATAGAAGAGCAATTGTTGAGGAACAGTAGCGCTAACTGAGACCTAAAGCGCTGTAAGAGTAGTATTTTGGTGACTATTAACTCCTTAAGCGGTATGGTAGAGCTACGTGCAGCTTACTGACTCTTTGAGCTTTATAAAGAGAGTAAATTAATGAATATAAACTCCGGGAGAGGTATAGTAGATCTATGATGTAAGTTGCTTACGGTTTTAGCGGTTAGCGGGTGGTAATAAGGTAAATTGTAACGCCTTGAGTTGCAGTATGGATCTACAATAGGAAATTACAGCGTCTAAGGTTATATTTTTCCTTAGTTTTTTCTTATAATTTGTGATATTTAGTGCAAAATGAAGCGGAATTTTCATTGCGAAGGTAAGTAAACTGTGAATATGTGTATATATTATTAGCAAATAATTGAAGCGCCCACTCTTTGCGGTGTATTTATCCAAAAAATATTTTGCTTCACATGGAGCAAAACATTATTTTTAGTAAATTTGTAACAAAACTTTGCCTATTAACTTATAGAGTCGTGACCCTGTTATTAGAATGCTATAAAAATATATACCTTCATTGTATAATGTTTCCTTTTAGTCCGTTTCACTGTTTTTTATTAACTTCATAATGAATTTGGATAAAACCCATGAATTTGGAGATCCGTAGTAATTTTTCAAAACCACTACCTAGCCTACGCACGACTTTTACACGTAGGTATCTCCTAGTTGCACGAGTGCTAAATTGTTTTTATTGTTTGATTTGCCAAAATTGAAAATATTTGGAATTAAATACCTACATATTTCTGTCTACAAAATTACATACTGTAACATACTGCCAGTTAAAGCCTTTGAATAATTGTAGCAATGGAATGTTATTTTTTTAATGGAAGTTTGACATTATTTCCAGCATTAACTCCTTACGTTCATAAACGACTCGTCAATTGTCTAAACTTTGCATGTGATACTAATTAGCTTTTTTGTACCTACACAGCGAGAGAAAGTCCGGGCGCAAATAAAATAAGTATCAACCATTCAGTCTCTGCCCTCCACTAAGTTCGACGTGACATTTGTTGTTTTTGACGCTGTGGTCGGACACCGCGTAAAAACTATGTACCTATGCTATACTCGTACCTTTGTTCACGTAAGTAGCTTTGATTTTGCTGTTTTAAAAGTGGCACTCTGTAAATTAGCACTAAATAATATAAAATAAAATAAATCAATATCCATCACGCCTTATCCCCGAAGGGGTGGCAGAGGCATATTATATGCCCACTTTTCACCGTGTGGATTCCTGTCCCACGTAATAGGTGGTGAGCCCATTGCCGTATTGAACTAGAAAGACCCAGGTTGTGGCTACCTGCTGTTGAAATTTTGTCAAGCCCTCAACCAGGCTTAACGACTGCCATTTTACTAGCAACCGGGACCAACGGCTTAACGTGCCTTCCGAAGCACGGAAACGCTCGCAAATGTAAATGCCACAAAATGGTCACCCATCCGAGGACCAGCCATAGTCAAAGTAGCGTAACTCAGTGATCGTTTACAGAACACTGAGACCGCGGGGCCACGAGCACTTAATAATACACTAATAATATAGTAAATAAATTGTAATAGGGTTGCTAAAATAAATACTACTATATTTTATTTGATTCTGTTACAATTATATTTCAATTTCAGAATGCCGTTCAAAATAATAAGAAGATTAGAGAAAGGATAATACAGCCACTGCATTACATGCGGATATTAATCGATCGTGATGTAATTATTTTGTTTTTAAATCGATTGTGGAGCATACAAATGATCTAACTTATAATAACACATAATGCTCGCAATGACCTAGTGTTTTATTTATGCCAATATTCACTATCGCCACCTAGTATTTGTATTAAAATATTTTTTTGATGTTTGTAAAATAATTCGAGGATCTTTTATTAGAATCCAAATCTCATCATCATCAGATCATTTAAGATCAACATCAAATCTTTCATAGCAGTTTGTTTAATATTCTTAATAGCTCATGTCCTCAAATTTTCACTAAAATGAAAGATTCTTAATATAGTCACTGGTATTATTCACATCATCACTACTCAATGAGTAATAACTGTCTCCTTCAGAAATATCAAGACTTGCAGTTGCGATTTCATTCCATTACTTACGGAACCATCATCTTAGAAAATTTTAAAAGGAGGTCTGTTGCGGCGCCATTTTATGCTTTCATGACCGCATACATGACCAATCAGGGGTACTAAGGTGATAACAAACTCAATAATTCAACCTTAAATAATATAGAGGCTATACTTGACACTATACGTTCTATTTATAGGGAGAAATATCCCTACTATTCAGCCCTAAACTATACAAGGGACCTTTGTATCTCTTTAAGAGTTAAGTGTTGTAAAAGCTTTATAAAACACCATTGTAGAGCTAGTAGCGTTGATTGCTCCTATTGTGCAACTATCAGTGCCCTAAAAGAGTTTATGGTAGCTTGCTTAGAACTTTAGAAGTCAATAATAAATGTTAATTTCTAATATAGATCTTATAGTAGTAAGATTCAGTCAAAGCTATAACACAGAAGCTTTGGTCTGTATTGTAGGGATAATAATCGCTGCACTACGCGTTTAACCTTCACAAATTGCTCTTATAAACTTGCTTTGTCACTGTAAGCGTAATATTTTATCACTAACTCTTTTTTGCCGTTGCAAGCTATAATTGCAGCTACTACTCTACCTTCATAACACTTAAGGTTATATGGTAAGCTCTATTTGCAGCCAAATTGTTTGTTTGGGTTATAACTACATTCAAAGTAGCTTTCATTATTTTGATGTTTTTTTTTATTAGTTTACCATTCCTGTTACAAACAAAGAGTTGCGGTTATATGTGGTGAAATCTTATTAGACTTAAGCATATAACTTTTAACGCGTGTACATAAGTACACACACACTTTTTTATTTAAAGTATGTTTATTCGGGTTGAACTAAATTTTAAACAGATATTTTCAACCGATTGTGCTTAAATTTTGTATACGTCTTTAGTTTTGATGACATGGCATGGTAAGGTGTGTGATGTCATTCTAAATTCATATTAAATAATACTACAGTAAAACTGTTTATAATTGCGATTTTCCCATTCATATTTTTTGCGCGGCGGAAATGAAAATCGGTGGGCAATGTTAGCCTATCGTAATATAGATTTTTATATGCATTATTTAAACTGTGTTTTACACGTTTTAAATGCCTAACCATTTACTATCATATTTTTAAAAATCTCAAATGCTAAAATTCTGATTTCGGTGGACTATCCCTACTGCATATTTTTGCATAAAATGTTTATTGTCATTTCTGTTACGCTAATTTATTCAAATGGTATTGTTACGTTCGTAGGGTGGGTACTAATAAGAATTGCACTAATACCACAAATTTAAAAGAAACACTTTAATTACTCTAAATAAAAACAATAACACCACAATTAATAATCACTACTAAACATACTAAACACAAACTCTTCGCTTAGATAATCGCACTGTATCTGTTGTATCGCACTATTTAACTTCGATCACTTCGATTCGCTTTGATTCGCACTGTTCGCTTCCTCAAAGGAGACTGTCCAGTAGCCGCGAGCTCGGCCCTTTATATACGCCTAGTAATGTTCTGGAATATTTGGTACCGAGAATTCGTTTGGTACCTACAATCGGTACCAAACGAAAGTACCTAAAATGTTCCACACGATACTAGTTGCTCTTCGGTATGTGCCGGAAGGTTCTCGCTCGACCTATTCAAAAATAAAAAATCTAAAATTTTTATTCATGTAGGTCACAAAGTAACACTTATGAACGTCAAGATTACTGCTTCTACATTTACATTTACTGCCAGATTCGCAAAGCAATAGGTAGAGCCAGAGGAAGAACCTGGCAATAAAACTCATGGCCACTCTTTTCTAACCGCCATTTGACACAGTTTGATTAACATGATATTTGACCAATTATACAGTAAAGAAATTATACAAAAAAAAAAAAACAAAATAAATGTTAAGTTCATTAAAATTACACTTACATAGTTCCTTTGAATTTATGTGAGAACAGTCGACTAAACTTAGTTTGCCTTAAATTTAAATAATATTATTTGTAACAATTGCTATAACAGCTATGAGCTGACCAGTCCCAACAGACGGCACCCGTTCACGGGTATGACGCATATATCAGCCATCGCCCTATTCAACCGTATTGTAGGGAACAAGGCGACCCGATACATACGCCACCACTGCCAGGACACTTAGGCGAGCATGACATACCCAAAAACTACACAGCAACTATCATGTCAATTTCAAAATAATAAATAAGTCTACATAGTGCTCACACAATAACAAAGTCAAATTACATATAATTATGTAAATTAGTTATTACCGGGACTAAACGCAGCCATACCTTTAGTTGCCTGGCGTTTCAAATTATTTATACTGGAGAATGTACACAAAAATAAGGTAAAAAAAAAAATACAACATATATATGCAGATTCAAGACAAGTAGATTCATTCGAATCCTAAATAGCTCGAGCGAAGAGCAAGCAACTCATTTCCATTTATTTTTATCATTCAAATAATCATTAATTGTGTAATAAGCCCTTTTCAAAAGGTGCGTCTTAATTTCCGCCTTAAATTTATGTAACGGCAGGTTCATAATGTCTAAAGGAATTTTATTATATAGGCGTACGCCAATTCCTGCAAAAGAGTCGTGAACCTTTTGTAAACGATGATGCGTTCCAATTAATTTATGCTTATTTCTAGTATTTATCGAATGTATGTCACTGTGTCTATTGTATAAATGTATGTTCTGTTTAACTAACATGATATTTGCAAATATATACTGTGATGCAACCGTTAAAATGCCAATTTCTTTAAATTTCTCTCTAAGAGACACTCTAGCACTCAATTTATATATTGCACGTATAGCTCTCTTCTGGAGTACAAAAATTACTTGTAGATCAGCTGCTTTACCCCACAGCAAAATGCCGTAAGACTTGACACTATGAAAATAACTAAAGTATACTAGCCTGGCAGTTTCTACATCAGTGAGCTGCCTGACTTCACTAACGGCAAAGGCTGCCGAGCTGAGTTTACCTGCAAGACACGTTATTTGCGCTTTCCACTGCAGTTTGCTATCTAAAGTGATCCCCAAAAATACAGTTGATTCTACAATATTAAGGGTATCACCGTTCAATGTCATATTTGTACCGCAATTCCTGACATTAGGCATGCTAAATCTGATACATTTTGTCTTCTTAGCGTTTAGTAGCAAATTATTGGTCGTAAACCAATCTACAACTTGGGCAAGTGAACTATTAACGCTGTTAAAATCAGTAAGCGTACGATCTACTTTAAAAATAAGTGACGTATCATCAGCAAATAGAACAATGTCGCACAAGTTCTGTATATAGAATGGCAGATCGTTAATATAAATTAAAAATAGAAACGGACCTAGAATTGATCCCTGCGGTACGCCCATAGCTACAGATGCTCCAGAGGAGCGAATTTCATTAACATCAACATGTTGTATCCGATTATTTAAGTAGAAGGCAACAAGATCCAGTGCAGAGTCTTTGATACCATAATAAAAGAGTTTTCGCAATAGTGTTTTATGTTCAACGCAATCAAATGCTTTAGAGAGATCGCAGAATACACCAATAGCATCTTGTCTATTCTCCCAGGCGTCATATATATGATTCAGAAGTGTCAGACCTGCATGAATGGTAGAACGACCCCTTGTGAACCCATACTGCTCTTTATGTAGTAGCATATTTGAATTAAAATGAGCTTGTAGTTGTTGCAATATAATTTTTTCAAAAATTTTGCTAATGGCAGGTAATATTGAAATAGGTCTGAAATTACCAGGGTCGGTTTTGGATCCAGACTTAAATAGTGGTATTACCTTACTGTGTTTCATTAAATCCGGAAACACTCCTTTATCGATACATTTATTAAATATTTCAGCTAGATGTGGAGATAAATTAACAATAATATTCTGTATCAATTTCACAGAAATACCCCACAAGTCAGCTGTCTTTTTTGAGTTAAGCGACTTGAATACTTAAACGATATCGTTGGGGTTAACACATTTAAAGCTAAATAAGACATTGCTCTGATCTACGCTGCCCCCAAGTATGCGTTGAGCTTTGATTGGACAAGAATTTAAGGAGCTAGTTGTTTCCGCGGGTATGTCTATAAAATAGTTGTTAAAAGTTTGTGCTACATCTAATTTATTATTAATCACCTTGTTATTTATAATTAACTCAAAGTTATTATCACGGGGTAGTAATGGACCGGTTTCAGTATTGATTACATTCCAAGTCATTTTTACCTTATTTTTTTAATCTTTAATCTTATTACTGATATGTAACGACTTGGCAGCAGCACAGGTCTTTTTGAAGGTCTTGATATATTTTTTTACATATTGAATAAAAGCAGGATCAAAATTAAATTGCTTCATACCATATAGTTCGTACAACTTAGCCCTACTTTTGTAAATACCTGTAGTTGCCCACTCACAAAATTGCAGGTTTTTGTTTTTATAAAATGTTTTTGATTTAAATATATTGTTGTACTCAGCTTTAATTGTATTAAATAAGGAATTATATAAGCCGTTTGGATCTTTCTGATTAAAATAATTATTAGTGACTTTTGCTGAAACATTAACATTAAATTGTTTAAGTCGATATGCACTCATTGGCCTACATACAATTTTAGTTCCTTTGGAAGTGACATTAATAGGAAACGCTGCTTTTTGACCAAGATGATCTGATGGAAAGTTACTTAGTATCTCCCTTGTTGTTGTTGCACAGTTGCAGAATATATTATCTATACATTTTCTAGAATGTGAGGTGATTCTAGTTGGCTCACAAAATAAATTTTGTAAGCCAAAAGACTTAAACAAATTTATAAGTCTGATACATTTCGAAGACTGCTTAAGTATGTCAACATTAAAATCCCCACACACCACAACATGTTTTCTACTAGTAAACAAACGCTTCAATACATTTTCCATTACAGTTTCTAATAAATTATAATCCCTTTTTGGAGGACTGTAGACACAGAGGACAATGAGTTGCTCAAGCTCAACACAGGAAAATTCAGCAGTACGCTCAATAGAAAGAGCCACAATATCTTTACGTTCTTTACATTTTAAATTATTAGATACAAATATAAGAGAGCCCCCACGAATGGCTTTCTTTCTTGAGAACGCACTGCTAAGTGAATAAAATTCATTGTTGAACAATAGTTCATGACTTTTTAACCAATGTTCTGTAATACAAAAAATGTGAACATTGTGTTCCTTTATATAAAGTTCTATTTGTAGTAGTTTTTCAGATATGCCTTCAATATTTTGGTGAACTAAGTTTAAACTTCTAGAAGTATTGTTAATATACTCAGAATTATTACAACCAATATTATTATCAATGTCTTTAAAAAAAGTAGACCGAATGGGCTCAAAAGACCTATAACCATGGCCAGATTTTTTACCTGTTGTCTTACAAACTAGTTTTTTGAGATAATATCCCAAGTTAATAAGTCATTATTACTAAGCTCAAAAGGAGCTGGTTTATAAGCCAATAATTTGACTTTATTCAATAAAAAATTTGATAACAATACAGCTATCTGACGTCGTAAAAATTTTGATAGTAAATAACTATCTAATGTCAAAAAGTAATTATTCTGTAATAAAAGATTACAGTCAAACAATTCTATATTCCTACAATATGTGGTCAAGGTATGTAATTTTCTATTCATATTGTATCTAATGTTGTTTTCAATTTGTGTAAAAGATTTGCTATATGGCAGTGTTGACAGTATAACCTGTTTAACTTGCAAGTTTGATAACTGTTCGTAAAATTTAATGATAGTTTTAGCGTTTACATTATCTCTTCTGCCAATAAGTATCACTATTGTTGTTTGTGGGCAATGTGTACTGGTTAATACCTTATTAATTATTTGAGAGTAGGATACCCCAGGAAATGAAAGGGTTATGACCGAATTACCCAGATGTTGAACTAAGTGATAACCTAAACTTTTGCCTATTTCATCACAATAAACAACAGTCTTTCCAACGTTTAAAGGTTGTGTAATTTTTGTTACAGGACTATTACAGCAAGTGTCATTTGTGTTTATAATATTGTCACATATACTGCCCACAGAGTCAACCATTGGAGATGTTGACTCGTCCCGGGATGTTATAGACAAGGAAGAACATGGCAGGGATTTTTCACAGTCAGGTGTTTCATTATATAATTTCTCAAGTGAATAGAACCTTTGTTCATTGCTGTGACAAGACTCCACCAAGCTATTCAATGCCTTAATGTACTCCCCAATTTCTTTCTGTGATGTTTTGTATTTTAAAGTTATGGACTCTAAGGAATCATGTAAACACATAATTTCTGTCTGTAATTGATGTATATCAGTCTCATATTGCTCTGTTTGGGTGTATAATTGTTATTTTACACCCAAACAGTATTGCTGTCCCTTCTGGTGCTACCTCTATCACATAGTTCTAGAATGTTCTTAGTGTAGCTATCTCTTTTTAATAGTACTATCCTTGTCACTCCTTAAAATTTCGCCATAAATACTGAAGTGGGCTACAAAGGCCCATAAGGGATCCTGAAAACGCCTGAAAAAGGGTTTTCAGGTTATGATGGCATGTGATAGGGGGTGGCCTGAAACGAACTGAAAACATGTTTCAGGCGCCTGAAAACAACGGCAACAGAGGTGAAATTCGGATAATTTGGTATGTGATAGAGCCTGATAGAGCCTCCTCGGAAATGGCCTGAACCGCTTTTCAGCCTGCTGAAAACGTTCTTAAGGCCCAGAAAATGACGTTTAAAGTTGTTCACTAGTCCGCCAGCGTCACAGTATGTACACTTAAAGTGCATAAGATAAGGTTACCAATATTATCACTATGGAACATGAAACACTTTAATTTAGTGTGTTGCTTGCCTCTAATAAAATGTCCCGATCGAAAGTGCGACAACGGTGGTGCCATTTGAACATTCATTTACTTTGCACAGCTTAACTTGAGAGATGCCTTGCTATGCTTTCCTGCCTCACGCAGTTGTGTTCTTGAGAACATGCTATAAGGAAGTTTGACGCGCTGTTTCATTTTCTTGCAAAAATGGAAAATTCATATTGCGTTGGCTTATAAATCATTTTTTTCTTATTTCGATGTCATTATTTTTGAGGAAACTTGTTACTTAAATTGAATAGGGATTGTATATACAAGATACTTGAAAGCAATGTCAGTACCTAAGACCATATTACAGAATGTTTCTCAAAAGTACAGAAAAGCTTAAACGTAGTTTTAAGCGCTTTTTGAGTATTGAGTATCATTATGTAATACGGCCTTAAGTAAGTTACAAAGCTAAGTATATACGTATCACAAAACAATACACTCGGGAGTGCTTAAGCTGAATAAGAAACA
Source organism: Thumatha senex (assembly GCA_948477245.1). Lineage (NCBI taxonomy): Eukaryota > Metazoa > Arthropoda > Insecta > Lepidoptera > Erebidae > Thumatha > Thumatha senex. The sequence goes on along the minus strand of OX419731.1, from coordinate 13,663,147 downwards.
TTAGCTGTCGCAAAGATATACAAAAAAGTACATTCTCCTTATTGCACGCTCAAAGACGATTTATAAAGATAACACGAGATGTGAGATGAAGAAATTACAAATTTATAGTCGCTTTTATATATTGCATATTATATTATTTTCTTTGTCATATTTTGATCTCATACATAAGAATATAAGAGAAAGCTTCTTAAATGATGGGTATTTTATTTTCTATGTGTCTACAGACTAAAACCACACGGTGCCCCTCCATTTGTCTATGGCCAGGAGTCATCGCATCGCACCAATAGGAGTATAAGTTCAAAAATTTAAAATAAAAAATTATAAATCAAAATGTTTACGAAAAATGGGGACAGGAGTTAAGTGGGAAACAATGTTTCGAAAATGAACAGAGTTTTCACAATGTCACAAGATTGTCTAAACCCTATATTAGTGTCGAATGGCGAGCATGGCAATTGTTTTAAAAAATATGCATTCACTTTTAACGATAGTTCCAATCGGTTATCAAATAGGTACTGAATGCGGTCAAGACAATGGGCAGTTCCTTGCTTCTCAGTTATCAAGCAGCACGTAAATCAGATACGTAACCAACGTGATAGATTTATGCCTATTTACCTCCATTATATAACGTATAGGCACAATAGAAGTACCTGAAAGTGAAGGAAGATACACATGTTTCATCGCAGCAGACTTCACTAAACAAAGTCATGTCTGATAAGCCCCTGACGCGTATAAGTTTAACCTGTGTTCTACATACAACTAGCATATTTGCTCCCAAGTTTTATTTTTATCTAACTGAGTTAAATGATACAACTATTGCTGTAATTTATGAAAACACTAGCAAACGCCTCACAGTTTAAGAAATACGGGCATAATATGTAGCCTAAGCTACTTCTATAACGTTAACTATCTGCTAGCGGAGATCCGATTAAAATCGATCCAGCCGTTTCAGAAACTAGAAAAAATAAACAGACAGACAGTGATTTTTATTTAAATCGAATCTATTGTTTAATCAAATTTGTTGAGTGAAAAATTGGTAATTTGGAATTACAAATAGACACTTCAATTTTATTTATCTGTATAGAGTTGTAGAATAACCGATGGTCGATGGAGAAAACGAGTTCTGGAGTGAAGATAGCGAGTCAGCAAACGTACGGACGACCCCCTGCCAGAATGACCGACGACCTGGAAAAGGTCGCAGAGAGGTACTGGATGCGGAAGGCGCAGGACAGTGTGTTGAATCGGAAGAGGCCTACGTCCAGCAGTGGACAGCTATAGACTGATTTTATTGATTATATAGATTTGATTTAAATACATAGTGTTATTTTCTTTAGGTGCCATTTAAGCCATTTACGAGGTTTAAGTGTAAATAACCTGCTAGAATTTATTCATCGTAATCATCGATAGTCTATTTGTGTTTGTACTCTGTAAATAATTACATATTTACATACATACTGTCACACCTTTATTTTCGAAGGGGTAGGCAGAGGCATACTATACGCCCTCATTTCACCGTATGCAAATAATTGATTATGAACATTATTAAATTGAGTCAATCAAATCAGTCAACTGTACTGTACTGTTGAATGGAAGCCTCTCCAAATTTCATAAAGGAGGGTGATTGGACTGATTGGCTTTACTATACAATGCTGACCGGAGCGGTTGAAGCAAGGTTTTTCTTCAAGATTTCTTATCTTCGCCATGACCGTTCATTAGTCAAGAACAGTATAGCTGCATTACTTGTAGGTGGTACTTGGCATTCCTAGTCGCACTCTCGCGTGGGTAGTACGTTTATGCCCGTTTTCACCATCAATCCCTAAACCATTCCCTAAATAGGTATCCCCTAAGCTAAGTGATTCCCTAAACCGACCGTTTACCTAAGTTTGTTTTCACCGTGCTAAGGTACCCTTTGTTAGGGGCTACTTTGTTAGGTGACGTTTCTTTTTTGTAGCTAGTGTCGTTTCGTCACCGGTATTTTCCGCAAAATATCCGTATTTTGATGAATAACTTCTGTATTTCATGAAATTGAGTGAAATAAAACTAAAATTTTCAAAATAATGTCGTAGTTTGTTGATAACTAAATTCTAATCGTTAATTTATCGGCTAATAATGAAAATTTTATATAAAAGTATCATTGATTCCTTTGCCTAAAAAAATCATCTGATAGTAAGAGAGTTTGATAAGTTATTACTTATTTTATAATAGATGCTACTTTAAGGTTACTTTTTACTTTGATCTTGTTATCTTACATTTTACATTCTATTTGTTTATCTTTCTTCTTCAAATATTATACAAACTAAAATGGCTGACAAACGTAAAAGTGGACAAAACTTTTCTCTCGAAGAAAAGGACAAATTAATAAAGATTTTACTAACCTACACGGATACTACTTTAAATAAGAAGACCGATGGAACTACAAATGAAGCTAAAAATATGGCATGGATATCTGTAAAAAATACCTTCAATTCAACAGCTGCGATTTACAGATGAATTTTTCTCTTAATTTTACAACTATATGAAATATGTGTAGTATTTAAGTACCACGTACTAAAATACCATGGTACTACTAGGTGTTCCCATGGTACTTTAGGAAATGGTACTTATAAGTACTTATTAATAATACCACGGCTTTAAATTATAGTAATAAATAGTAAGCAGTGAGAATGTGGAAAGTGTATGGCAGAACCTTAGGGACAGTATGATAAATGCCGCTGTGGAAGTGTGTGGAGAAACGAAAAGAGGCAGTAGTAATAAGCGTGATGCATGGTGGAATGAGGAAGTGAAAGAAGCAGTTCGAATAAAGAAGAAAGCATGGCTAGATTACTTAGCCTCGCGGAATGATTTTAATATGAAAGAGAGATACAAGCTGCAGAAAGTTAACACGAAGGCACTGGTAGAAGAAGCTCGTGAAAGGTGCAGAATGAAAGCGGATGAAAGGTTGTCGTCCAATTTCCGGGATAATGCCTAGCTCTTCTGGAAAGAGGTAGGCAAGACCCGGAGTTGTTCGGCAATCTGCAGTATGAAAAAAGTGCTTAGTGTTAACAATGACGTCCTAACAGACCAAAGTGACGTCCTGCAGAGATGGAGTGAATATTATGGAAAGATGTATGCAAGAAAAGACAGAGATGCCACGTCGGGAAGTGGAGCTCACTTCGATGCTCCGGATCCCGATGTCATTGAAGTCATTAGTATGAAAGAAATAGAACAAGCGATAAGAAGTATGAAATGTGGTAAGGCTGCGGGAAAAGACAGAGCTACTGCTGAGATGATCAAGTACGGTGGGTCGCGTGTCTGGGACACACTATGTTTGTTATGCAACTTGTGCTGGCGGACGGGTGAGGTCCCAGATGACTGGCGAGTAGCAGTTGTAGTACCTATTTACAAAGGGAAAGGCTCGCGCCTAAACTGCTCCAGCTACAGGGCGATCAGCTTGGTCAGCTTAGCTAGTAAGGTGTATGCAAAGGTTATAACGGCACGAATGCAAGAAAAGTCTGAAAAGTATTTATGGGAGGCTCAATGCGGATTCCGACGTGGAAGAGGTTGCATGTATCAAGTGTTTTCTCTCCGCATGATCGCGGAAAAGTTTCTGGCTCTTAGCCAGAAGGTTTTCTGCGCTTTTGTGGATCTAGAGAAAGCATTTGATAACGTTGTGAGAGAAACGCTGTGGGACTTGCTGCCAGGATATGGTGTGGACGGCTCGCTACTGCGGGCAATACAGTCGCTTTATAGGGACTGTAAGGCTTGCGTGCGAGTAGGGGGGGATGTGTCACCTCTTTTTGATGTCTGTACAGGCGTCAAACAGGGATATGTCATGTCCGCCTGGCTGTTCATAGTGTATCTGGACAGCTGCCTACAGAAGTTGAAAGATTTTAATATGGGTGTGAATTTGGGTGACTTTACAGTAAACTGTCTGCTGTACGCTGATGATGCGGTGCTCATGGCCACATCAGAAGCCGACCTACAGGCATTAGTCACTAATATTAAAGAGGGGTGTGAAAGTAAGGGTCTCCGCTTGAATGCAAGTAAAACTAAGGTTCTAGTATTTCAAAGAGGTGACGTAAGAACTAAATGCGAGATTAGGGTAAACCAGGAACGTCTAGAGCAAGTGAATGAAATTGTGTATTTAGGAAGTATGTTTAGCGCGGATGGAAGATGTGATTCAGATGTAGAACGGCGAGTAGCTGCCGGAAACAAAGTTAACGGTGCTTTGTCCCAGTTAGTAAAGCGACAAAGCATCGTAAAAGAAGCACGAATGGCGATTCATAACGCAGTGCTAGTGCCAACTTTGCTTTACGGTAGTGAAACCTGGGTATGTCAGCAGATGCATGAAAGTAAATTGAATGCTGTGGAGATGCGATCACTTCGAAAATTGTGCGGCGTTACCTTGGCCGACCGAATACATAACGAAGTGATACGCAATATGGCAGGTTTGAATGAAAGTGTCAGCGTTAAGCTGGAAAAGGGCGTGCTCCGTTGGTTTGGACACGTCCAACGAATGAGTGAGGAACGATTGACGAAGAATATATATTGTTCAAAAGTAGAGGGTAGAAGGAGTCAGGGAAGGCCGAGACTTACATATGAAGACCACGTGAGCAGATTGCTCAAAAACGGAAAGGTCAAAAGTACTCGGATACCCAGACGTGCGTGTATGAAGCGATTGATGAATCTCGAAGAAGCGAAAGAAGTATGCATGGATCGCGAAGACTGGCGATCTGTCCTCTCTGACTACCCCGTCAGGGATACAGCGTGAAGATAGTTAGTTAGTTAGTTATTTAAATTATAGAAACAAGAAATCACTTATGAAAGTATGGGAGAAGTTAAAATCAGAAAGTAACTTATATTATAATAATACAAAACAGAGTTGCACCAAGACAGGCGGTGGACCATCTATTATTAAAATAGACCCAGTGTCCACCACAAGTGTGTGCTCTTCTAGGTAGAAGTTGTGGTATATTGGGTGTCTCTGATTGTGACGCGGACGAGGAATCCAGTGTGCAGACTCTCCCAAAAAAAATACAAAAAATATGTGGCCGATTTAATAAACTAGTGTTTAAAAGGGTTTCCACTGTCTCTATTGCGTCGACAACTTCGAATAAGTAATGTAATTCGGTTTCCATTGTAGCTTAAAATCAGCTTTTATATATTTATAACTGTCACTTAACATTTAAGGGACCGGAAATTGGGTCCCTATTTTAAAGGAGTCCCTTAAGAGTTTAAGTGTCGCCTAAGTCATGGTGAAAACGAATTGAGTGTTAAGTGTCACCTAAAATATCATAAGTGACACCTAAAAGTTACGGGTTGATGGTGAAAACGGGCATTAGACCCATTGTTGTTACGCTGTTTCTTACCTAAATTAGTGATGCGATACCTGATATCTAGATATCGTTGCAATTCAATATCCAACGAATAACAGTTGTCAACCATGGATAAATATTTAGAAAAATCATCCTCAAGTTCTTCGCTAAATTCGAAGCGTTCTGCTGATGGTGACATACAAAATCCAAGTGAGTGGAAAGTGCCAAAAATAACTGCACGTAAAACTCCAGTCAAGCCACCTGAAACCATTATCACCGCAAATAAGTTCCGCCAGCTGGTTGACAGCAAATGCGAAGAAACCACAACTAAGTTGCAAAATGGAAAGTTAAAGTTAGTTAAAGTTAAAGTTAAGTTGCAAATGCGAAGAAACCACAACTAAGTTGCAATATTACAAGGAAATGGAAAGGTAATATACCTCCGTTATTTTTAGAACTGAAACCGGATTCAACACACGAGGCTACAAAAACTTTAATCTCTCGCTATATTAAAAACTACCATATGAACATACATACATACATATTATCACGCCTGTTTCCCATCGGGGTAGGCAGAGACTATGGTTTTCCACTTGCTACGATCCTGACATACCACTTTCGCTTCTTCTACATTCATTCGTGTTTTTGTACACGCTCGCCGGTTAAGGGTACTCTTGACCTGGCCTTTTTCCAAAAGGTCTTCGATTTGATTGACATACGTACGCCGAGGTCTACCCCTACCAGTTTGCCCATTCATTCTCGCCACATAAATCTGCTTCGTCAAACTACTTTCATCCATCCTCTCCACGTGTCCGAACCATCTTAGCATCCCTTTTTCTATCTTAGTCACTACATCTTCTGTCATACCGCAATGTTCCCCTATCGCGCTGTTCCTTTCTTTATCTATCAACTTCACTCCAGCTATACTTCGCAGACTTCTCATTTCCACTGCATTTATTTTACTTTTATGCATTTTCTGCCATACCCAACTTTCACTGCCATACATAAGTGTGGGGACCAGCACACCTTTATGTACAGCCAGTCGTGCCGTCTTCGAAACGTTCTGACTGCTCATAAAGGCGTACATGGCTCCATTCACTTTATTTCCTGCCAATACTCTTCTCTCAATGTCATAGTCATACTTTCCATCTCTCGCAAATTTTGTACCTAGATATACAAACTCTTTTACTTGTTCTACTCTTTCTCCTTCCACAACAATTAACAATCCGTCATACTTGCCTCTCTTTCAAAAACCATTACTTTCGACTTGTTTACATTCACTTTCATTACTTTGTTTTTTAACGCATCATACATAATGTTAACCATCAACTGCGATTCCTCCGCCGATGATGCTAGTATTACCTGATCATCGGCGTATACGAGATAACTGACCGTCAAGTGCGACGGTCAGTTCTTCCATTTTTATACCATTCGTACTCTCTTGCAGTTCTTTCAGGCAGCTGTCCATGTTAGGTACGACGCCCGAACAGAAGTCCCACTTGGTCGCACAAGAGACTCTATCGCCAGCAGCAGCTGACCGTCCACACCATATTCTGCCCGGATATGATGTAGACGGCCAGCCAGGGCACACGGACGAGTACCACAGAGTTTCTCTCACAAATTTATCAAATGCTTTCTCCAGATCCACTAAAGCGCAAAAACCTTCGCGTTAAAATGTTGGGATTATTAATTAAATGAATGAATGAAAAATCTTTATTCATGTAGGTCACAATGTAACAGTTATGAACGTCAAGATTATTGCTTCTACATTTACTGCCAGATTCGCAAAGCAATAGGTAGAGGCTGAGGAAGAACCTGGCAATAAACCTTATGGCCACTCTCTTCTAACATTAGTTTGAGTTACATGATGTTTGAATTATAGTAATGAATTTATACAAAACCAAAAAACAAAATCAATGTTGTGAAAAATCATATCAAAATTAGAGCTATTCTAGTTGCCAGTTCTAAGGGCAGCCTACACTTTAAGAAGGAGAATCTAGCAAAAAAGTCAATGGATGCTCTTTTAAAATTTAGGTATGGCTTACAACATTAAAATTACACTTACATTGTTCCTTTGGATTTTTGTGAGAACAGTCGACTATACTTAGTTTGCCTTAAATTTTAATTATATTATTTTAATAATTGCTATATTATTATTAATTAATTAATTATTAGTTACATGAAATGTCGTACATTGTTTAAGGCTACTAACATAAAGTAAAAATATATTTAAAAAGCGCTCGTAGCCCTACTAACTCGGTTTCTGTAAAAGATCACTGATTTAAGAAACTCTCTCGGATTTTGGATGGATGACCGCTTTGTAGCATTTTCATATACCAGCGTTTTCGTGCTTCGAAGGACACGTTAACGTTGCAATCGACACTCGTTAAGTCAAGTGAATAACTTTTGAGCGACTTAAAAACTACAACAGCGAGTCACTACAATCTGAGCCATCCATCCATTTGAACACAGGCATTGGGTTCACCACAATATGCCTCTGCCACACCTTCGGGGATAAAGTCGTGGCTAATAAATTGATAAATACACTTAAATAATTAATGCTGAAAGCATAAAACAAAGGTCTTGGCTACAATTTTAATAATTTATGCGAAGCTAAACTTCAATATAACAACTGCACTGATTACTTCAGTCAGTGGCAGTCGGTATGTTTAAGCTTCAGAATCTATTGATCAAATTTGTTTATAGGTAAACATACATTGACCGGCCCACTGGCTCAGGGGTCCGTATTGGGTTGCATAAATTTTCGAGGCATAAATTAAAACTGCATAACGTTTTTTGGCATACTTTTCGTTTCGCATAACGTTCAAACAGAATAAATCTTTAGGCATACTTTATTTTCCCATAACTTTTTTATAAAAATGATATACCCGCATAAAATGTTTACGCATATTTTTTTTACAATAACGATTACTAATCAGAACATTTATTGGCATATCACTCACTCTCACATAAAGATTACAAGTCATACATATAGAATACCATAATGTTAACGAGTACATATTTTTACTTTTATATCTAAGCTTGAACTGTCTAAGATTGAAATGCTCACTGATTAAAAATGTCGATAGTCACTATACTGAAGTTCAAAATTTCAACACATATATAGAATATATAAATAAAATACAAAAAGAAAGTAGGTAGGTTAAAACGAGCGATTCTAATCTGGTCACAAGTGACCTGACACTCCTCCTCGCTTCGCTCGTCGTCGTACCTATTTACGACTTTGCTCAAGACTAGTCTAAAAAAATAACACTTAAAATATCGTTTTATATGTTACAGCTTAAAAACTTGGCTATGAGTGAGATGATTATTTACAATGGTGTCTTATCATTTCTTAAATATTCTTAGTCAAATTATTATTCATTTATGATTTAAACGGTTATCCATACCTCCATTATGCGTTTTGTATGTTATGATAAATTATCTATAGGCGTATAACAATTACACCCTTTACATTTATGATGATTAAAATTATGATAAAAAAAATTGAGTAAGTTAATGTTATGCCTATAAAACCATTATGCGTTTATAACACTCTGCTTATCATAATTTATGCGAGAAAACTTTATGCTGAAACTGTTATGCCAAACTAAATGTAGTTCAGCATAATGATGCTGAAAAAAATTATGCGATCGAAAGGGCACCCCTGGCTCAGTTGGTTATATAACTGTCTTCTAACCTGTGGGTACCGGGTTCGATTTTGTACTACTTACAGGGTTAATTCTAACGCTTCTGTGAAGTGTAGGTACTTTATTTTATATTAAAACTCTCATATATTTTATTTAGCTATCACGCCTTATCCCCGAAAGGGTAGCAGAGGCATATTATTATATATGCCCACTTTTCACCATGTGTATTCCTGTCCCACGTAATGGGTGGTGGGTCCATTGCCGTATATAACTCTCATATATAAACTTAACACCGGGCGTCGCGAGATGCAACTGCGACAGAATATAAATATACTGTGCCATTGCGAAAAAATAGCAAGGGAAGCGCAACGAAAAAACCTAACACAAGTCCTACCTCAGTAAGCGCCAGCGCGTGACTTATCAGGCCTCAGCGTCGCGAATCTGATATTGTTTAAACATTTGTTCTATAAAAATCATTGTATATAGTTAAAGTAAGCCATTATGTCTATAAATATTTAGTAGCTATAGTTGTGTATACAAATTTCATTAAAATTATATGTAGTTTAGATTTGGCATTGAAAAAACATTTCGAAAGGGGGCAACTTTGGGCTGCTTTTCTATCAAGAGAAGTTTATTAGATTTTGTAACAGAAAGCCATTTTGACTAGCTTAAATCCTTAACTAACATATATCTCTTTTTCAGTATCATAAACCCTTTCTTCTACGATTCGCATTATTTTAAAAAACTCAAAAGCGTGGTCTCGACAGGAATACCAAGCCTTAATATTTTGATAACTAAATATTGGTGGTGTGTGTTCGTGGTGCTTTGCACAATTTTCATACCTACTGTATGTACATTATTGTATGTTCCTTTTAAATAAGTTCGCATTCACTATATGCAACACTTAAGTAAGTACTAGTATAATGGTATAGTTTTTTTTAAAGGTGTTACTACCTCGCCTATAAAAACTTGTATTTACTTTAAGTTCTAAGTTTCGTACTTGATTTCATTGTTATTTATTTAAAAAAAGATATTTTAAAAACAACAACTTTTAGGTGAGGCTAGTTTGGGCCCCTTAAGTCTTGTATTAGCGATTGAATACAATCAATTAGCAAATAGGTAGTTAATTACAAATGCTATTATTATTATATACTTATTATTTACGCTTTTATTACCAAAGGGGCAGCAGAAGCATGCAATACGCCCACATTTCACCGTAAAGATTTCTGTCACACGTAATTAATTGTTTGTATAGAATGAAATAATTATTTTTGGAGCAAATTTGATCATTTCTTTAAAAGTAAAAATAAGTAATTTACATACTTCGTCAGAATAACAAATATACAGAAAATTTAACAAGTACTTCTGAAGAAAGGGCAACTTCACTATTGTAAACTAAAACGTCCAACTTTACTATTGTCCCTGAACCACTGTGCAAAGGTTGCACGACAGAAATAGTTTTAAGATTTATTTATCATCTTTTGCATTAGTAATATTTAAAGTGAGAAAATTCGTTTTGTATTGAAATATTATATGGATTTATAATTATTGGCATAGTTAAGATATTTTTTAATAAATAAAATCGAATTGTCTTTTTCCACTTTATTAAAAAATTATGAGAAAATTATCAATAGTTAAGATATATTTCTTTATGTCATATAAAATTAATTTATAGAGAAAAATTACAACTTGGTTACGTCTGGGACTTGAACTCAAGGAACTACGAGAAATGCATTAGTTTTTTTCCTATCTCCTCCACCTTTATGGAATATATTGTAAAATATGCCATTCTACGAAATGGACTATTGGGTTAGAGTTTTAATATACTGGCTGTCTTGAGCTATATATGAGTCTACCGTTGTAATATCGAATTATTTCTGTAGTTATTAAATATATTTCATAACAACAGAAATAATTCGATATTACAACGGTAGACTCATCTATAGCTCAAGACAGCCAGTATATTAAAACTCTAAATCAATAGTCAATTGCGTAAAATGGCATATTTTACATAAGCAGACGCGAATCCGGGAGGTTACACCCAAGTGCCAGCAATCCGGGGACCTTAGTGACTACACGGCGCTGCATACACTGGCGGAATGCTTAGCGTGGTTGTTGCAGATCTGGGACTCAGGGCGTAACCTCGTTGTGGGTCAGGGCGTAGACATTGTCACGCTGGCCACCATGGTCTCCAGTGGGAGTAAGTTGGTCGTCGCAGCGTCTTTTGTGAGTAAGTCATACTTGCCAATTCTCTCTCTGTCTCCATCACATGCCTGAGTACGGGTGAACATCTCGCCGTTCTTACAGAAGCGAGCCCTAGATTGTGACATAGTGTGAGAGCTTCATGCACGCCACTCAATCAAAATAGAAACCAATGAAGTCTGTCGGGAGCTCTAGGGTTATCCTTCCGAGGACTCACCCGGGTTTACGACTGACTAAGCAAAAGGAAGGATACCGTGTGGTTTTGGAAAGAAAACGCAGGTGCGGATTCTCTGCAGGGGGTCATTTTATTTATTAAATCCAAACTCTAAAATCTCTCTGCATGTGGGACCAGTATGTCCCCATGTTAACCTACTAAATCGAAGGTGTATCTTTGTAAACAAAGTTTAGTGGTAATGGTTTCCAAAATCTACAGAGATTTATCATGCATCGCCAAAAGATCTAAATTCTGGCAAATGAGGTTGCAAAGGTCTTTATGTTCAAATTTGCACCCTTGCATATATTTTATTAATGTAAAACTCAAATAGAAAGTAATAAACCAGGAATAACCCGTTAAATCTTAAGCTATCAAAAGCTAAACTACTACGTAAAGTTAAAAATAGAAAGTCATATTTATCTTGAATAGCAGACGTTCAAAATACTTACATTGAAACGTTCGAGCAAAGATTACCTTAGCGCCGCCTTTTCATATTCGACTTGGCACTGTTTCTCCCGTGGGCCCAGACTTCGTTAAACCGTCATTTCGTAATCTTAAGAAGTTTGCAGCTAAGCGGAGAGAAATCTTCACTTATTTATACGTGTTGGAAATATAGCTTGCTTTCGTAAACGAGTTCATTATGCGCAAGTGTTTCGATTCATGAAAATGTTAATATTGTTTCTGAAGTTTTTTTTTGGAAATGGGTACAACATTTTTGAGCTGATTGAGCTGCCTTTTTTATTATTTTCTCAAAAGGCACACGACAATACTTATTAGTTAAATTGATGTCGGATAGCCTAAAATTTTTTTAAACCTAATTATGAACTATTGCGTCACGCGTTATGGAGTAATTTACAATGAAAATTTGATGTACTGTTAGTACCTCTTTTATAGCGTGTGAAAATCCCCTGAATTGATAAAAACCGCCCAGTCCTCGAATAACCCCTCGGATAGATAGATATAGTCCTAGTGCTCCTGGCAAGTTGAATTAACGCTAGTAGTAAGTTGTTCATTCTTTATCCGCTATTCTTTGAAAAACATCAATCAATTGCTAATTGGACGCGTACATCATGTATTTCTTAAATATTTTAGACACCTAAACGGTTGAGCCGAAAATTTTATGTATTAGTTAATGTTTTATAACTCGAACACTTGATTCCCTTTTTTTTTCATCAACTTAGCATTTTCGCTTTTGCTCCCAAACTCTATCTGAATTTCAGCCAGGGGTCCACTTTAATTGACTACTAGGGCAGCTATAATTTGGTAATTTTCAGCACCAAATATTCTTGTAATATCATAAATCAGCCATTTAAAAAAATGGTGCAAGGGATCGTCCTCGCTGAATAACGAAGTGAAAACAATTCGCTTGCTCTTAAGGAGATTCTCACCAGGTTTTAGGAGCTTAGTACAAATTCTGTTTTCATCAGTAGATTTAGTATGAAACATGTGCGTGTACTTAATAGTGTAAAGTTAGAGTGAAGAACTCGTGGCCCGCGGTCTCAGTGTTCTGTAAACGTTCACTGAGTTACGCAACTTTCACTATGGCTGGTCCTCGGATGGGTGACAACTTTGTGCAATTTACATTTGCGTGCGTTTCCGTGGTTCGGAAGGCACTTTAAGCCGTTGGTCCATGTTACCGGTAACATGGCAGTCATTAAGCCCAGTTCAAAGCCTTATAGGCGGGTTGTAAAATTTCAACAGCAGGTCGCCCCAGCCTGTCCATTTCTGTTTACCTACCTCTTCTTTATTTACCGACAAAAATGCATACGGTGAAATGTGGGCGCATAATATGCCTCTGTCTACCCCTTCGGGGATAAAGGGGGATATAGTATGTATATACCAGTAGATTTAAAGTCGTCTTGACCCTGCTCTGATCAACATCCGAGGATATCCTCATGAGCGAGAGTTTTTGCTTGAGTCCTGTTTTTGCTTGTCCGTATAAAAAGTTTAGATAAACTTGTTATAACATAATGAGGAAAATTTATTGTATAATGTTCCCTGTCATTAATATCTGGAAGCTTTTCAAATACTGAAATTTTTTCACTTTTAAATTTTAATTTTGAAAAATTAAGCACACGAATTGCTGTTTAAAATTGTATCTAATTAACGTAATGTTTTTATGTTAAGCCCCTGAACCTCAAAAACTTGTTCTTTCCTTTTTTTTTGTTTACACTAAAGCCCTAAAACTTGAATTACCCTTATCTATAGCACGACGCACACAGTCTGCTAAGTCAAACGCGAGACGAGATATCGTGCGTGATACGCAAGGACATGCTACTAATGGCATAAGGTAACCAAGGGGATAATTATAATTTGCGAGAACAATGCCTTCAGGTTATTAGAGCTTCGTCAGGATAAGGAGAGAACATTTCACGAGTTTGTATAACTACACTAGTACATACATAAAGTTGCGCCTTTATCCCCATAAGGGTAAGCAGAGGTATACTATACGCCCAAGTCTCGGCATTTATATTTCGTCCTACGTAAATGTGTGATGAGCCTTTTGTGGGTGGTACTATTTGTAGATGTATTCACGTTTTTTAATCTTTATTTATTTTGGAGCTTTTATCCTTCAAGGAAATGTCACCTCCATAAAATATGCATAAGGCAAATTACAACTAGAGACGCCTACTCTTATCTATACTAATATTATAAAGCTGAAGAATTTGTTTGTTTGGTTGAATGAGCTAATCTTAGAAACAACATTTTATCAAATCCTACCAGTAGGTAGGATTTGATAAAATTGCAATTTTTCGAGGAAGGTTTAAGTCTATATATCATCACGCTACTACCTGGAGAGCGGAGTACTGGTCATAAATGTCGACAAATCGAGCAATTTTTTTTTGCATTATTGTAGAATTTATAAGCTACGGGATTAAATGATGAATGGAAGTTCAAAGTATGTCACGGTCGAAGCCGGGGGGTCACCTAGTATTTCATACAACCAAGCATGTCAAGGGGCAACGCCCATTTTTTAAACGATTGCACTAATTGCTACAGAGGAATGGTAAGCGTCTGACAGGTCGCGTCTGAAATATTTGCATACAGTTTGCCGTAAACTTGGTACACGGTTTTATTATTACTGTCCCACGTAATAGGTGGTCAGCCCATTGCCTTGTTTAAATAAACAGACGCAGGTTGTGGCTGCCTGCTGTTGCCTGAAATTTTTCAAGCCGCTCATAAGGCCTTCACCTTGACTTAACGACTGACATGCTACTGGCAACCGGGACCAACGGCTTAACATGCGATCCGAAGCACGGAAATGCTCGCAAATCTAAATGCCAGTAAGTGGTCACCCATCCGTGACCAGCAATAGCGAGTTATCGTATACATTGAGTCCGCGGGACCACGAGCGCTTCATTATTATTACTATCGTCTCTATTAGGCGCAGGCGACTGGGACTGTGGACTAGAAACTTAATAATCATGGTATTAGATAAGTAGCTTCTAATGTAAATAATACATTTTCCCAATTTATTTTAGTTTCACTTCTATTTGGAAAGAAAAACTCAAAACACATCCTGTATCAACGCGTCGATCGTTCTATAATACGTTTCTTAATCCTATATTTTTAGTTAGCCATATTGAATTACTATTAAGAAAGTGAATTGAAAACGTAAGTGTGTTTCTATCGAATTGGATGAGAAATAGATAATTTAGTTGATATATTGTCTCATTTTATAACAACTAAGAGAAATTGTTCAAAGATATAAAATTTTATATTTTCTACGATCATTTAATAAATACCCACGTTTTATCTCTTCCCTCCGGACCGCGACAGTGTTCACACATCTTTACGCTGCACGTTAATTTTATTATTATATAATATATTTTAGCAACAGCTGAAACGGATAGAGATGGGTGAGTTTACCCGCTATCAATAAATTCTCCGCCAGTGACATCAACCTGTCACTTGCTCGTCAAGTCTGACATATCAGTCAACTTTGACTGTCCAGTGTCAAAGTAATCCGTTCCACGCAATAAACGGGACCCTCGGCTATGAAAAAAATTGAGAAGTTGCATTACTACGTTAATTGGAAGATGGTGCTTAAGCCAACACCTCCTGCCTCTCCGCTGCCTACGGAACCCGTTGTGGAGAATGCTGCGACAACTGGTGCGGTAAATGCTTTGGGTATACGGTTTTCTAGTAGCGAATCTCACTGCCTCAGTGCTCATCGGAGCCAGAATTGTCGCAAATTCCTTGCACCGCGACAGAGCGCAAAAAGCGCAAGATTGTTGATGATGATAAGGACAATCCGGAAGCTATTACTTCAAGGGCTTTTTCTAATTACTCGATGCTACAGGAGTTCTGGAGACTCTTGGAGCGCATTTCTCTTCTGGAATCGGAAAGAAAGCATGACAAAAAGATAATTAACCAATTGGAGGAAAAGATTGAGTACCTGGAGAGAAGATCACGAATGTTGGGAATAGAGCTTCGTAATATACCTAGGAGGACAGGAGAGACCAAAGACGAACTTTGCGAACTTGTTGTGAACCATTAGTTATTAATATTCCTAGCTCTGAAATAAGAGACGCGTTCCGACTTCACTCTAAGGAAAATTCCCATCCGGTCATTATAGATCTCGGTTCTATCATATTAAGAGATAAAATATAAAAAAAAAATTAAGACTTTAACAAAAATAAAGCAAGGCGGGATAAACTCAACACGACTCATTTAAAGATGCCAACGCCGGTTCAACCGATATACGTTTCAGAGACTCTAACTAATAAAACCCAGCGGCTTTACTTTCTTGCCAGACAGTTTAAAAAAGAGTATGGTTTTTCTTTCTGCTGGACTTCTCACGGCATTGTATATCTTCGCAAAACTACAAGTGATTCTCAAATACGCATCCTTCATGAGTCAGACTTGGAAAAACTGAAAAGTACCTCGTCTTCATGACTATGCCTTAGCTGTAACTTTATAGATCTTTATTGTATTATTTTAACAAAACAAATTGTTTACCTGCCACATATTATTTATTCTATTATCTGCGCTATGGCTAAAATGCAGTTTCGAATCACCGTTTCTTTCATCATAATACCACAACATAACTACAATTACTCTCACAAGTACACATACAATACAGTCTCAACACATGGACCCACTATCGCATTACACTACTATACAGTAACACAATTGAGAGCTATTGCATCATTATTAAAAGGATTATTTATTGACATTAATAAGACAAATTCATTTGACCAATTAAAAATTCATATTTAAATTCGGTATTATTTAAGAAATATGTCAAAATATTGACGATGTGTCTATTTCCAGATCTTAAACATGCGATGTTGGCTCATTTCATAAAAATATAACAGTATCGGGTACCACACTCACTGTTCTCACGCAAAACATTAAATGGTAACTTTTCTGGACTCGAGATTATGCTGGATAGATTAGGCGTTAAATGCGACATGCTTATATTGACCGAATGTTAGTTACTTAATAGAGATAACTTATATTTCAAGGCAAAATCTTCACCAGATAATGAGATTGCTCAAACAATATATAGGAGGTATAGAAACCATTGTAACCTAATATTAAGAAATGTAAAAATAGCTTATGACCGAAATCAATTACAGATGGCAAAAATTAACCCTAAGCAAACCTGGGATATAATTAAAGAAGTTACCCATTAGAAATAAGATACCAGCTCTACTACAGAATTGTTGAAAACACACTCCACTCCCCAGGAATCAGTCAATATATTGAATTCCTATTTCGTTAACATGGGCGAATCCCTAGCTGCAGAATGTATGAAAATTCACAAAAGAGATAGACTTAGTCCTGTTCCTTATTTGTCTAAATCACAGCTGCAAACTTTTGTAATGGGGGATGTTGATGAGATCGAGATAGAGCGACACATTAATGGTCTAAAAGCCACGTGTGCTGTGGGGTTGGACAATGTTTCTAATAGACTACTGAAGCGATTTAAACACATTCTTATTCCACCGTTAACATACATTTTTAACCAGTGTTTGCGAACCGGTACTTTCCCTACGGAATTAAAAAAGTCGATGGTGCGTCCTGTCCACAAGGGTGGAGACAGGAATCTACTAAGCAACTATAGACCTATATCAATTCTCCCATCCATATCTAATATATTGGAAAAGATAGTTAACACCAAATTAGTTAGTTATTTAGAGAAATATAAATTTCTTTCGGATAATCAATTTGGCTTTCGTGTGGGGGGGTCGACTGATAGGGCAGTTAATCAACTGACTACTTACGTAAGCCAAAAACTCGATAAAGGAATGAAATGCTTGTTGATCTTCCTTGACCTTGCAAAGGCTTTCGACATGATCACTGTTTCTATTCTTTAAAAAAAACTAGAAAGACTGGGTGTAAGAGAAATGCCGCTTAAGTTCTTTAAAATTATTTAGTTGCACGATATCAGTGTACGCGGGTGGGTAATTATACCAGTGTTGCCCTTCCCGTAACACATGGCGTTCCTCAGGGTAGCATCTTAGGCCCAACTCTATTTCTCGTTTACATCAACGATCTCACCGAGCTAAAACTATCCCAAGGCGTGATCATTTCTTATGCAGATGATACAGCACTCCTGTTTTCTGCCAATGACTGGGATGAGGTCTTTGATGCAGCCCAAAGGGGACTAGACGTGGTTCAGAAATGGCTGTGTGGAAGTGTATTGACCTTGAATATTGAAAAAACTAAATTAATAACATTTTCTATCCGTGATGTTAAAACCCAAAAATCAAACATACTTAAATATCATGAATGTGGTTCAATGAAAATTTGCCGTTGCCGGATAATTGAAAACATCAAATATATCAAATAAACAATAACCTCTCTTTTCAGGAACACATTTAAACCCTGACTGCTCGGATACGTTTTCGTTCAAAACACTGAAGGTCATTTACGGGGCCACTTATCTAGGCTGTATGTGTTACGGGGCGCCGGTATGGGCAGATAAGGCTACTATTGGTGCTGCACGTTTAAAGTTACTGCAAAGTCAACGCCTTGCATTGATATTTTTATGCAAGGCCTACAGAACGGTTAGCACGGAGGCTCTACCGTTGATGGCAGGGGTCCTCCCGGTTGATCTCGAAATTCAGAGACGCGCGGCTTTATACTATTCGGCTAAGGATGGCATGGATGATAGGTTTTTGTTAGAAAGAGATCGCCATAGAATTGCCAGACTGTATCGTGATAATGTACGTGAAGAACTTTTAGACGAATGGCAGATGCGTTGGAACACTTCCATCAAAGGGAACCTCTACCAGTTTTTCCCAGACGTTCGTGAACGCCTGGCAATGTCCTGGCTGGAGGTTGATCACTGTGTTGCTCAATTTCTTACGGGACATGGTAACTTTAGGAGCAAATTACATTCGTTTAAGCTGGTTGAGTCACCGTTCTGTCAGTGTTCAACTGCTGACGCCAAAAATGATCAGACCGCCCATCATATACTTTGGGAGTGTAGCATTTGGCAAAATGAGCGACATAATATGCTTAATTGTTTACAAGTAACGTCGGTAGTAGTTTACTATACGGATCTCGTGGCATCGAGGGTGAATTTTCGTGCTTTTAAACGTTTCTGCCATACATATTACTGGAATCAAACATAGCTCACATAGGACCCGTAATATACTATTACCGTGGTGCTTCCCTATTTCTATAGGATTTACACCTAGCTACTTTCCAGGTCTCCCGCTTTGCAAAGGAGGGAAGAGGCATTACGTTCTTTTCTTACTTCCTCACATTATCTTCTGATTAATTTCGTTGCGGGTTCCAAGACATTCTAACTTCTCCTGGGACATCACCGAGATCGAGCTCGGTGTAACTTTTCTGGTGTTTTGGTCATTGCTGTAGATCCTGGTTTACAGGAGTCACAGTAATGGGAATGTGGGTGGGATTAGTCCCAATAAAAAAAAATGCTCGGATACGTAAACTCATTTTTGTTTTTAAAACCCTCAGAACAGTTGCGGATCCACACTTACTTAAACAAATCTATTTAGCCTTATGTCAATCGATTATTTCATATTGCATTACTGGGGTGGTGCTCCTACGACAACATTGATGAGTGTAGAATTAGCCCAACGTGCTGTATTAAAAGTTTGCACGTTTAAGTCTATACTTTATCCCACTACTTTGCTATACCAATATGTGAAGTACTTACGGTGAGACAGCTCTATATACAAGATATTGTACTCAAAAAACACAGTAAACTTACTTACGATCCTACGCTGCTTAAGAAGCGCAGAAGTTATACAGTCTGTCCAAGACTACAAAAGTCAAGAACTTCGTTTATCCGTAGATTTTTAAACTTCAGTTCCCCACTACTTTATAACAAACTTAATAAGGTGTTGAATATACCTATATATCCACTTACCATTTCTGCATGCAAGCATTTCTGCACACACACACACGATCCAAATCGAAACGAAGGTACAAGTTAAACCTGTATAATTATTAATAGTTAATTTTGCATGCACTTTTAAAATGTATTTTTAATTATTTTATCTACTATATGATACTCAACACATCAACACGGTCTAGGGATATTTTTAAAAAAGCGAATTAATATCAATGTGTTAATTATTTATATGACATGTATATATTTAAAAGATACGTTATTTAATATTCTACCATTTTTTAATAATCGTTAAGGTACTTCGATTAAAATTTCAGGATTTTATGGAAAAAATTGAAGCATAGACGGAAACCGTACATGAATTAACTTTTAATTTATGAGTAAAAACTGAAAAAAATAGAAAAATCATTTAATTTGTGTTTATAAACTTGAAGTTAGTAGTCTGAGAAAGCGCCCATGATGTTCATAACACATCGGCAACGATTCGGCATGCTCAGAACAAGGTTGTCAATGTCTTGCTGCGGAATATTGTCCCATGTCCTTCTGAGGTGCGCAAAAAGTTGATCTTCTGTAGCCAGATTTTCAGGAACTTCCTTCAGAGCTCTTCCTTTCAGCATATCCCACGCATGCTCAATGGGATTTAGGTCTGGCGATTGAGCAGGCCAGTCTAAGGCCCTAACATTGTGTGTATGTAACCAAGCTGCTACCGTTCTCGCCGTGTGTGCCCGGGCATTGTCGTGCATGAGCAGGAAATCTTGCCCCATTTGTGTTCTGTGGGGCAAGATTACGGGCCCCAGCACCTGTTGGACGTATCGTTCTGCCGTCATATTGCCCCGCACCCAAACGAGATCCGTCCGTCCTCCAAGACGAATTCCTGCCCAAACCATAATTGTTCCTCCTTGGTATGGGTGAACTTGCTGAGGGTTCTGAAGACGGCTCCATCGTCCAGGAACTCGCCAAACACGCGTCCTTCGTGAATCTGGATGGAAGCCGAACCTGGATTCATCCGTGAACAGCACATTGGACCATTGCTCACGGCCCCAGTCCACGTGGTTCCGAACCCATTCTAATCGTCGTCCACGATTGCCTCTCCGTAAAGGTGGGACCCGGAGTGGTCTACGAGAGCGTAGATTGCTTTCATGCAGTCGCCTTCTTACAGTTTGGTCACTCACAAGCACTTGGTGTTCCACTCGCAGCCTTTGGACCAATTGAGTCGCCGTTGCATTTGGTTGAGCTCGCGCAGTAATTTGCAAAAATCGATCTTGTCTGGGGGTAGTGATGCGACTTGGCCCCCGGTGCCTCTCCGCTACTTCACCTGTGGCACGATAGCGTCTCCACAATCTTGAAATTACATTTTGGTGGGTCCCTATGGCCTCAGCAACATTACGCTGAACAGACCCAGCTTCCAGCATTCCCACAGCGCGTAACATCTCCGCCCTCGTCAAATGTTGGCGTTGCATGGCTACAATACCTCAATTTTAACTTTATCTTTCGTTTAAAAATGAAAAAAAAAAACTGTAACTAAACGTAATTCGTATTGTTTTCTAAATTTCGCACAAATGAAAATTCCCTCTCCTACACATCAAGACATTTTTATGCCACCGAAACAAAAGAATTTTCAAAAATTTGAATTTGGAATTAGTCTGAGATAAATTACAAACAAATCGGTGTATAAAAGATCCCAATGCGGCCAGTACTTTTCGAGTTATTTAATTGAGTATGAATTATTCCTAGACCGTGACCTAGACCGTGTTGATGTGTGTATAATACAAAGATTATAAAATAAATAAATATCCATCACGCCCTATCCCCGAAGGGGTGGCAGAGGCATATTATATGCCCACTTTTCACCGTGTGGATTCCTGTCCCACGTAATAGGTGGTGAGCCCATTGCCGTGTTGAAATAGACAGACGCAGGCTATGGCTACCTGCTGTTGAAATTTTTTAAGCCGCCTATAAGGCCTTCAACCAGGCTTAACGACTGCCATTTTACTGGCAACCGGGACCAACGGCTTAACGTGCCTTCCGAAGCACGGAAACGCTCGCAAACGTAAATGCCACAAAGTGGTCACCCATCCGACGACCAGCCATAGTGAAAGTTGCGTACCTCAGTGATCGTTTACCGAACACTGAGACCGCGGGGCCACGAGCGCTTCAATTTTATTATTATAAAACTGATAACAAAATTCTTATGACAAACATTACGTACAGGCCAAAAATGATGAAAAAATAGTTTAATTACGATACAGGTCTTGTATGGACACCTGTATCATAATATAACTTTTTAATCATAACAATACACCTATACAACCTCCAACTGGAACAAGGAGGTAGGACCTCTAGTTGAAAAAAAAAAAGGTTTCAATCATTGGTTTCAATGAACGAGTCCGCGACGCAAGCGCGCATGCGCAATCAATGTTTGCGCCTTGGCGCCAACATTTGACATTTAAAAAATAAATTTGTTGTTATATTCATCATCTTATTTGCAATATTGTTTTACGTATAGTATATATTTACGTATATATTTACGTATGAGAGTAGATAAAGTAGTGTATGACACTGTACATAACTTGGTCTTATAACACTCGTGTGATACTATAAAAAAACTCATGTTATAAGAACCCTTATGCAACAATTTATATTAACAATATAATCTTTTTTCAACGGAGGGTTTAGGCGCTGTAAGCCGAGATACAGGCTCGTCCTAGTTCGGCTTCAGATGCTCATTTGCTCATTGATATTATTCGAATCATTGTAAATATCAACATTTTTGTAATTATTGTAATTGTAATTAATGATTATGTATTATGTAAATAAATTATTAAAAAAATATTAAATTATCGTGATGTCATTATTCTTCTTATTATTATAGTTTACGAGAAAATAATTATTTTATTTATAACTTACATCAACAGCTTAATGAAGTGAAACTTCTTTATCGACGTTGAGAGATATTTTATAGCTGTAAAACATCGTCCGGTTTTTCGGTTACGCGCCATGTTGTTTTGAAGTGAAACTTCTTTATCATAAGTAAAACTTATTTATTTTTACGTCGGTATGAGATAAATTTTTTAGCTGTAAAAAATGTCGTAAAGAAGTTTCACTTCTTATCTGTGTACCCTGGTACACACACATTTTTTATAATATATGATCTTGCGTTTGACCAAGACATCAGCTCATGTTAGTGAAGATGTAGCCGACGATGGAGACGCTTGCCTAGAAGATATTTCTTCACTCGCGACTTAAAGATACCCATGATTGTAGAAATTGAGGAATACTTGCCTAGGTAGTTCCTTCCACTTCTTAGCTGTACACATTATGAAGGTGGACTACAAACGCTTGGTGCGATGGAGTGGTTTACATCCACCGTATATCATAGGCGTTGAGCTTCCGATGATAGAATGGGGAAGGGGGAATCAGAATTTGCAGCTAAATGTACAGTCTCCAAAATGTATCCAATAAAATATCAACAGACTTACGATGATGCTTCAAACTTTGGAGTGTAGTATGTGTATTATGTATCTTCTCTCTAAGAACCTGCCCCAAGAACCTCTAAATGTTGTTTAGCCGATCCATCGCAGAAATAGGCATAAAATTCCATGCACGATCGTACTTGACGCTTATAAGGCATAAGCAGTAATTGCGGCTCATAGTATCGTCTTTACTTAGCAAGCACTCCAAACCTCTAATCGACCTCAGGCTCCGAATCTAGCATGAATACACAGCCATGATTATCCTTTCGGATGATGTTTAACCTTAGCCCAACTAAACTAAATCAAAAATAATGCTTTTTGATTATACAATAAGCTCAAATTTACTTCAATAAATACCTAAAGCAAGTACAGATATTAAAGTAGACTTAACTATCTTTACGCTGACGGGGTAGTCAGAGAGAACAGATCGCCGGGCATCGCGATCCATGCATACTTCTTTCGCTTCCTTTAGATTTATTAATCGCTTCATACATGCACGTCTGGGTATCCGTATTGACTTTTTCATTATTTACTTTTTCTTTTTACTTTTTTAAAGTTGATAGTTAAAGTCACGTAAAAAAATTCAGCATAGAATTTGTTTTTCTATAGCATCTTACATATCATCAAATGTTTTATTTTGCATCAAGGCTTTTAGGTTGAGAGATGTATATTGTATAGGCAGTTTAATCAACGTGCGCTTAGAAGAAACGTTTGTGACATATATAATCATAAATTGTCGTCGAGCCAGAACACGGGACGTCACGATAAATTGTAAGAAAAATAAATTTCTGGATATAAAGCAAAGCTCTTGTTAAAAGAGAAAGGTGGCAGCTGGACAAACATATTGCTGAAAGTACCGGCCGCGCTCGCTTTGACAAACGAGCTCAGTTCACCGGATTTTTTTCGTTAAAAGTTGAGCATACCCCGATGTCTCTGTTCCGACAAACGTCACAGAAATGAGTGAATCGCGTAACTGTCTATCTTGATTAAGGTTGAGTGGAAAATTATCAAATTAGCATACTTTTTAAAGAAAAATCTTTCAATTTGTGGTTTTACTTTAACTGATTATATTAAAAGTTTCCGACGTTGAGTTTGTCGAATGGCCGCAGTAAAAACTTTAACGTTAGCTAGGTATGATGGAAGGTTTTGTTTATTTACAAGTTCCTCGGTTAAATACATTGAATACAATAATGAGTATTGATACACAAGAGAGTAAATGTGTCGATATGAAACGGTTAAATTTCGACCTGACTACTGTAATTATATAATATAGCAGGCATTATAATAACTTTAAATTTTTTTTTTTTTTTTTTTTAATTTATTGTGTCATAATAAAAACATACAATGCAAAATTTGTTCGGAGACCACTTTTAAGCAAAAAATGCCTGTGTTAGCATAATAAATTATCGCGTACCATACAATAATAAAAAATCTTATAAATAATAATAAATATCGCTGGGACAATTCAAACAACGCCATCTGATTCCAAACTAAGCAGAGCTTGTACCAGATAACAGATAACATTTGTACCAGTAACCAAATAACTGATAAACATACTTATATATTTCTAAATACACACATATTATAGATAAATTACACCCAGACACAGAATAAACCATAGTGCTCATCACACAAAGTTTTATCCTGGGTGGGAATCGAACCCACGACCTCTTGCGTAGCAGCCGGATACACTCCCACCGCGCCACAGAGGCAGTCAATGTAAAAATAATAACGTAAAAATGAATCTTCTACTAACACATCTACTTTTTTCTTTTTATTTATTAAATTCCACAATACAAATATAATTCACTTCGCATTGACCTAATGGTATCGTTGTCCGCAATAAAATGCCCATATCAGATCGTCAAATGTCCTTCATTTTATAGTGTTAACTACATTAATCATCTATTCTACCACCATTCTATTTGTAATTTTTTTTATCAGACTATAAACTTTTTAAAATTTACACGGTGAAGTTCGTATTGGAGATTTTCAAGTGAGTCACGAACTCGTATCTTGCGTCAGCTGGTGGCGATCGCTAAACCCTCGTTCTCAATTTTAAGCTCCTTTCCCCTCTCTAAATAATGTCAAGGCTAAGGCTAGTACTAACCAAACGTTTTATACTACCGACGTAAACATGCTGAAAGTGATATTAAATATTCAAGATACCTTTCAACGAGGGCAGTTGATCATTACAATTATTACTATGTATTGGGTTGGCTCTTGGCTGAAGGTACATGTCAGCAAAGCACTCACGCAATACTTACTTGATATTTTAAGTATTGTTTATATAACAGATAAATGATTTCGAAAAATCAGATTGTATTTCCGAAATAACAGCTTTTTACTGTATACATTTCAAAGTATTTACCTAAGGTACTACAATCTATGTTAAGAATTTATCTCTGTCTGTTTGTTCTATCGGGGCTTTTACTGGCAGATAGATGATGTTAAAAGAAGTAAGTAAGTATATTTCAACCCCATTTATCCCAGATAGACCTACGCAGAAGTAACCGCGGGTCATCCGCTTATTTTTTAATAAAATGTGTAAAATTGGATAGTGTTCGAATGGATATATTTTCTTCTCTATAGATATAATTCAAGCACATCATGAATAATTGTCATCGGCGAGTCAAAGAATGATAAATTTGATTGGAAAGATTTAAAACTAGTTTATAATCCATTAGTGTGCGACTTGATTGCTCAAAGTAAATTTGTCAAATTTAAAAAAGGCTTTCATAAAAAGGCAAAAATTTAATCTATTGAGATAGGGATTCTTAAGGGAATTAAGGGGCTCCGACAAAAATTACCCGGGCCAAAGATCTTTAACCTGCTTGCTGTGCATTTGCTAACTAACTTACGAGTCAATAACGTTGACACCCTTACAAGTTTCAGAGGTCAGATGGCAGTCGTTCCATTTTTTTTATACCTAGTCAGGTCATAAGTATTGTCACACAGTAAAATCTTTTCTTTTAGAATGCTGGCCACAAAAAAGTTTATTGAATTCGAATTTCGTATTGTTCATTCGAATTGTTCTTTTTAGAATTTTACTCATTTTTAAATATGGAGTGGAAGCTTAAAGAAGACAGTGTTGCAGTTATTGCGTTGCATCGTTGCGGTTACGCGCCAATTCAAATTTTTGACATACTGAAAAATTTGAATATAACCAAAAGATTCGTTTATCGTACCATCAAACGATACAATGAAGACTCTAGTGTAGATGACAGGTCAAGAAGTGGTCGCCCTCAGTCTGTTAGGACTCCAGCAGTGATAAAAGCTGTGAAGGCGCGAATTCAAAGAAATCCCAAACGTAAGTAGAAACTGTTGGCCCTTCAGATGGGGTTAAGCAGAACCACGGTGAAAAGGGTGTTAAATGAAGACTTAGGGCTTCGGTCATATCGAAGAAAAACAGGACATTGTTTAAATGCTTGTCTAATGGACCTGAGACTGAAGAGATGCCGCGCTTTGTTGAAGCGGTACGCGGGAAAAAAATATCGGGAAATTCTTATTTCGGATGAAAAAAATTTTACCGTAGAAGAGAGCTACAACAAACAAAATGATAAGGTGTACGCACACAGTAGTGAAGAAGCGAGCAACCGTATTCCGCGTGTCCAACGAGGTCATTTTCCACCCTCGCTCATGGTATGGTTGGGAGTTTCTTATTGGGGCTTAACAGAGGTACATTTTTGTGAGAAAGGTGTAAAAACGAATGCAGTTGTGTATCAAAATACAGTCCTGACGCACCTTGTGGAACCTGTTTCTCATACCATGTTCCATAACAGGCACTGGGTATTCCAACAAGATTCGGCGCCAGCTCATAGAGCGAAGAGCACACAAGACTGGCTGGCGGCGCGTGAAATCGACTTCATCCGGCACGAAGACTGGCCATCCTCCAGTCCAGATTTGAGTCCGTTAGATTATATGGCAACACTTGGAGGAAAAGGCGTGCTCAAAGCCTCATCCCAATTTGGAGTCACTCAAGACATCCTTGATTAAGGCAGCCGCCGATATTGACATGGACCTCGTTCGTGCTGCGATAGACGACTGGCCGCGCAGATTGAAGGCCTGTATTCAAAATCACGGAGGTCATTTTGAATAAACTTTATTGTCATAAGAATCTATGTTTTGGTAAGTTCATTTTGGTATATAAATAGTTACATAATGAATAAACTTGTTTCAATTATTTTATATTAAACATGTGACAGAATTTATGACCTGACTAGGTAACTAACTGTTCACGCTATATCCCTGTCGAGGTAGTCAGAGAGGACAGATCGCCAGGCATCGCGATTCATGCATACTTCTTTCGCTTCCTGTAAATTTATTCCCTCCTTACATGCACGTCTGGGTATCCGAGTACTTTTGACATTTCGGTTTTTTGAGCATTCTGCTCACATGGTCTTCATATGTGAGTCTCGGCCCACCCTGACTTCTTCTGCCCTCTACGTCTACTTTCGCACAATATATATTCTTCATCAATCATTCCTCACTCATTCGTTGGACGACTCCAAACGTTTAGTTTCATTAGAAATATTAATTAACACATACATTAGTTTACCGTCGCCAAATTGAATAAATTAAGTTTTGAATAAATTAAATTAGTAATGCGTAAGTAAGACAAACCATAGGTAGGTTTCTGTGGTAAGTACAGATTTACAGACCTTGTTAGTTTTGTTTTATTCAATTTTGTATTTATTGAATTTCATCCGTACCGTACCAAAGCTAATTTCTTAAATTTCTACTCATTAGAGGAATTCACCATGTGCATTTTAGACTTCTAAATCCTAAAGTTAGAAAAGTCATATTCAGGATTCAGAAAAGATATGAGACACACAGTTTGCGCCATTTGATTTAGGACACCATGAATATATACAGAGTCATTTGTAAAACACCATCAACGTGATAGGAGTAGATAGCCCAGGTCATAACCAGCAACTTTTGTTCTACCACTTTTGGCAATTCGTTACACAGCGAGTACTAAAGTACATTGAAACTTCGAGTTTCGTCATAGGTTTTTTTAAGAACTCCTGGGTATCTTTTTCGTCACTTACTGCATGCTTCGATGAACGATGAACGTGCGCGCATCAATGCGGTTGAGAAAGGTCAAGGTCAAAGGAGTTATGACCGGTCCCCCAACCTCTGTGATTTTAACGAGTTGCATATAACTGTAATGAAATCAGTACATTAAATTAAAGATAATTTTGAAAAAAAAGTTTATTAAAAATTTTCAAAAATCAAAATTGAAAAAAAAATTTGTAGAACATGTTTTTACCATGTTAGCTACCTAGACCTAGCAGTTTACTGGTGTTTTACAAATTACCCTGATTTTGAAGTTTCTATAACTTCTAGTTTCGTAACAGGTTTCGGTTTAGAAGTCGTGTGATTCCTTCGCTACGATAATGAAGAGCGCGTTATTTGTTAGTGTGTAGATTTCTAATCCCACTAATAGTATAAACGTGTTTTAAACAATAAATGTGTAAAATAATGTATGTATGTAGGTTTGTTACTTGTTCACGCAAAAACTACACAATGGATTGTTATTAAATTTTACAATAATATAGCTTACACATCAAAATAACACATAGGCTCCATCTGGTATAGGTAATAGTCTGGTTTTAAAATGCTAAATTATATTACGGAATTCGAACTACACCTTATTTCAAATATATTTTGCTGGGTCACATTATTTGATTGTCTATTTGACCTACCATAGATATCGCACCCAAAACTAAAGCGACCTCAACTACCTGTTTGAAGAACATACTAAATCAAACTTTGTACATTGAGCTCAGTCTCCCCCAATTTAAATTTTGTGTGCAGTGAACTGGCTTAGATAGCCGTAAAACCAAGTGAGGAAATGAGGTGTAATGAAATTTCCCATACAGTAGGGAGGGGCTACCTTATTAACCACGACTAAACAACCCTATTTGGTTATAGTGGGTTTTTGTGTGTTTAGTTCAGTCCCTTAATTTGATTGGAAAGAAAAATAAAATCAATATCATAAATCGTATTGTAGTATATTATTACGGAAATGGAATACACTCAAAGCTAATGGATTAATATTAGGTGACATATTAATGTGTCACCCCCAAATGGTGAAAACTATTCGCCTCTTTTCTTTTCCGTATTTTCTTATGTGTAGAATTTTTGTTGTAGAATTCCAATTTTCCAGATTCGGACCGAATAAAACCACACAATCTCTACCTATCTGTCTAGCGCCGAGTACCCCGGGTAATTCCTCAGAAGAATGTCCCAGGGCGCCAAAGACTTTGGCTACTATAGCAGCCTCGCCTATGAGTTCAGTTGTTTTACCGCTTCTTTGGGAATTGTTTCTTAACCATTATAGGCTTTTCTCTTGTCATAAAAACTAAGGTTTTGTATTAGATTGAGAAAACAAATGAGAATTTAGATTCTGGCATATAGATTTATATAAAGTATATGAAAGAATCTATTTTATAATGTTATTGGTACATATATACATTTATGCCTTTATCCCCGAAGGGGTAGGCAGAGGCATACCATGCGCTCACATTTCACCTTTTGCATATACCGTTATTAGAAACATAATATTAAGTAGTTATTCTACTCTCATAGCATCTAGCTCTAAGGATAGTCGGTTCGAAAGGAACTTTAAGCTGTTGGTCCCAGCTGGCAGTAAAATACTAGACGCTAAATCAAGTTACTTTGGCTTAACCATCCTATGCGCTTAAAAAAATCCACAGCAAAAAGGCTTAAAGGACCTACCCTTTCGGGGAATAAGGCGTGACCATGTATACTATGTACCTACCTGATTATTTTTCCTACATATTAAGTTACAAAATAATCTTCTTTAAAATCTGAATATTATATTTTATACTAAGTATACGGGTATAGAATAATTTAATTCTCCGAAACATCAAGAAGGATGAATCTTTTCAAAACTACATTATACTCGTATATACCAATATTTTCTCGATAAAAAACGATCATGAAATTTCTTTCAACTTTGAATAATTTACTTACTTTATCAATATAGTTAACCCACTCACAGTATAAAGTTAAATTCATTTTTATAGTGAAATTTATAGAACTAAAAAGTTCAATGCTGTTACTTTTAAACTAATAAAGTGCATACGAGTGTGTCTGTAATTCGCCTAATCAAAAGTGGCAACTAAATGTTTGTCAAATCAGAGGGGGGTTACCCTATGCTAATTTGAAGAACAGCGATATTGACACGTTTTCCTTTTCAGTTTAATTTATTCATTTGTAATAAAAATGTATTAAATTATTTTAAATAAAATATAACGGAGATATTTGAAAATTCTGAAAATACACTGTGACCTAGACTCTCGCATCTAAACTAAGTAATTTGAAATTAATTAAAATGATTTAAAAAAAAAAACTCAATAAGTATTTTTATTTGAACATCAACAAGATAATAAATTATTTAAGTAGTCATGATTATCCTAGCATAGTATTTTAAGCTTTGTAACCAATAAGTTTATAATCTTTATAGATACATATGTTATTATGCCTGTCGGCGCCGGGTATCACTTAAGGATGGCACTGAAAAACCGATTTACTACGAAATATCTCAGTACAAGCTGAGTGTCGTCCTAATTGTGGGTTACGCATTGGACGGAATGATTCTATTGTGGATCAGTTACGCTAAATGCTGCATTTTTTTAAATGTGATTAATTCCACCCACATTCCCATTACTGTGACTCCTGTAAACCAGGATCTACAGCAATGACCAAAACACCAGAAAAATTACACCGAGCTCAATCTAGGTGATGTCCCAGGAGAAGTTAGCATGTCTTGGAATCCGCAACGAAATTAATCAGAAGATAATGTGAGGAAGTAAGAAAAGAACGTAATGCCTCTTCCCTCCTTTGCAAAGCGGGAGACCTGGAAAGCAACTAGGTGTAAATCCTATAGAAATAGGGAAGCACCACGGTAATAGTATATTACGGGTCCTATGTGAGCTATGTTTGATTCCAGTAATATGTATGGCAGAAACGTTTAAAAGCACGAAAATTTACCTTCGATGCCACGAGATCCGCATAGTAAACTACTCCCGACGTTACTTGTAAACAATTAAGCATATTATATCGCTCATTTTGCCAAATGCTACACTCCCAAAGTATATGATGGGCGGTGTGATCATATTTGGCATCAGCAGTTGAACACTGACAGAACGGTGACTCAACTAGCTTAAACGAATGTAATTTGCTCCTAAAGTTACCATGTCCCGTAAGAAATTGAGCAACACAGTGATCAACCTCCAGCCAGGACATTCCCAGGCGTTCACGAACGTCTGGGAAAAACTGGTAGAGGTGGCGCCCTTTGATGGAAGTGTTCCAACGCAACTGCCATTCGTCTAAAAGTTCTTCACGTACTTATCACGATACAGTCTGGCAATTCTATGGCGATCTCTTTCTAACAAAAACCTATCATCCATGCCATCCTTAGCCGAATAGTATAAAGCTGCGAGTCTCTGAATTTCGAGATCAACCGGGAGGACTCCTGCCATCACCGGCAGAGCCTCCGTGCTAACCGTCCTGTAGGCCTTGCATAAAAATATCAATGCAAGGCGTTGACTTTGCAGTAACTTTAAACGTGCAGCACCAATAGTAGCCTTATCTGCCCATACCGGCACCCCGTAACACATACAGCCTAGATACGTGAACGACCTTCAGTGTTTTGAACGAAAGTCCCCATGTAGCAGTAGATATTCTCGACAACGCATAAAAGCTATTTTTAGCCTTTTCACCTTCAGTTTTTATGCTCAACGAATGCAAAATTTCTCTCTAAATAACAAACAAACCTAAATAGCAAACCGAAGTTTTATTTTTAATGTAAACGTTATTGAATTTAATGCGCGGTGGTACTTTCAAACTTCCTTTTAAAAGCAACTGAAATGTTTTTTTTGGGTGCAAATAATAACCTGTTTCGTACGCCCCACTCCGCAACGACGTGCAAACACGTGTGGGCCAAGCTCTCGAGTCCCGCACGAGTATTCGACTGAACGAGCAACATACGGTCATCGGCGTATCCTGTCATTGAACAGCCCTCCGGTAATGGTAAACTGTAAAAGTCATCAAATCCTAAGTTCCACAAGTGTGGGCCTAGCACAGGACAGCCTATTGTTAAAGTTTTGGTAGCAGAATAATGACCTAATGTTAAAGTTGTTGTACCTTGTGAAAAATATGAATAAATAAGAGAGTAAATATTTCTATAGCAACCGCGAGACTTTAATTTCATTAATAGCATTGGCCACCAAGCGTTATCGAAAGCCCCGGAAATATCTAGGAAGATGGCCAGCACATATTGAAAAACCGATGAAGTGACAGTCTTTCGCACTGATATCGCTGCGTCAATAGTAAATTTTCCTACTGTAAATCCAAATTGATTTTCGTGAAATTTAATACCACCCGGCAGGTGCCGGGGTACTATGAGACGCTCTAAAAGCTTTCCCAAGGAGGGCAACAATGTGATCGGTCGGTACGACTTAGGGTCATCTGGCGGCTTGTCGCCTTTTTTATGAATAATCCGAATATAGGCACATCGCCAAATACGGGGGAACACTCCCTCGTAAATACACCGGTTAAAAACATTTAATATTACTTCACCCGACAGCTGGCAAGCCTCCTTTATCATTTTGTTAGATATTTTATCGTCACCCGACGAAATTCTGCATGTGCTAGACTTAAATTTACATGTCTTTTTCCTTACTTTTCATGTTTACAGTAGGTAGTTCTCTCATTTTTCAGTACGTGCTAGCCACGTAACTATGAAACGTCACGCACGTCACTGTGATATGTCAGAAGTGTCAATTTTTGATCATTTTTTTTTATAAATAAAGTAAATATTCATCACGCCTTATCCCCGAAGGGGAGGCAGAGGTAAATTATATGCCCACTTTTCACCGCGGGGCCACGAGCGCTTCTTATTTCTTTTTAATTTTTGGGTCTATGGTCGTCATAAGCATTAACTTATTTAAAAAAGTGTTGTTTATGGTGCCTCTAACAAAGCAGTAATAATGTAAAAAAAAAATGTACGTTCGTGTTTTTTATGTACAATAATGTGATCCATAAATAACAAAGGACGTGTGGCACTCGGAGACTGCCGCCGTAAAGCTATTGCATAGCATACCTTTGTTACTCTATGATATTAATTCAAAAAAAACTAAAAAAAAAAAAGCACTCACCTTCACCCTCACCCCCACCCTCACCCCCACCCTAACCCCCATCCTCACCCTCAACCTCACCCCGACCCTCACCCTCACCCTTCACTCTCACCCTCACCCCACCCTCACTCTCACAGTCACCCTCATCCTCACCCTCACACTCACTATCATCACGTCTCGATCTGTGCGAGCTTCGTACAATCGTACCATATAATATATGTACATACACGTTAAGGTAACGCTCGGCCGTGCTCGGTGAACTTCGTGTGACCTCGTCTCGACCTTCGTCTTAGATTTTTTTCCTTACGGAATTTCTTGATTAAAGCCCACTCAAAGCCCGCGATAATATCTATGCAATAGCTTAAAATGATTTTATTTTTTTCTTTTCTTTCTTCTTATTTTAGTATTTTTTTATATGATAAGTCAAAGTAAGGCCAGTACATTAAAGACAATGTAATATTTGTCAGCAAGAATCAGCATAGTGTTTTTGCAAAAATCATATTTAACATAGTTTTCTTATACGTGTTCAAACTTCGAGTGAGCTTATACCAAATCCATAGGGAATTGAGTGTACAAGAATTTTTCAGCCGCAGCGATTCCACAATTCCAATGCATGTAGAGCTATTGAGCAAAGCCCCAAAATACGTATTTCAAGAATGTGTTAACATGAAGTGCCGGTTTATTTTATCGTACTGGTCGGCTCAACAAAAGCATTGATGTGTTTCTCGATACAAAATATACTAGGGTTTAATAAGAACAGGTTTGGTGTTCCGGACGTCAAAAGAAAAAAACTGAACCCTAAATCACTTTGTTGTCTGTCCATTCGTCCATCTGTTTATCAAGAACCTTTATCTTGGGAACGCGTGAAGTTATTGAGCTGAAATTAAAACTATATCGACGGCCCAAACAAATAAAGCAGTAATATCAAAAGTGCAACTTTACAGGAGAACAAAAATACTAAATTCTGTCTGTAATTTTTATTATTTTTAACCAACCATAATGTATGTTATATAACCGGATATGAAAAAAATAAAGCTTTAAGATTGACTAAAATGAGAATACAATAAATATCTAGATTTTTATAAAAATTAAAATACTACCTTATATTTTTATTCTACTAACATCTATCCCACTTTTTTTTGTATGATATTGTACACCTATATTCGTCTATAGTTATCTACATTTTTTTTTGCATAAAACGTTTGCGGGCTATATTTTCACATGTTACCATTAATTGTTAAAAATGTATCAATCTATAACATCTTTATTCGTCTATAAATATGTCAACTTAGTGATTGTAAATAAATCATATTACGTTTTTGTATTCAAAAGTATTTTAAACTGGCACTAAAAAAACGTATTTTACACTAACTAAAAACCATAAATAGAATAAAAACAACAGTTAGGAAATAGAGCATTTAATAATAATCAAAACCATGTTTTTATTTATCTTCTAGACTTATAGTTACATTGAAATTAGGCTTTTCATAATATTTCAAAATCACTTCCGCCATTGCCGGTCCCAAGCCCGGGTGAAAAGGGAGGAGGGTTGGTTAGTAGGGATGAGGCCACAAATCACGTCAACGCCGAGCACTGGGTGGCGGTTAAATAACTCATCAACCTGAATCACCTTGTAATTCAGAAGCGGTTTCCAGTGACCGTAAGGAATTAAATCTCCTTGAAAAGACTGGCGTGGAAGGACGTGGGACCCCACCACGATATCATCCCAAGAAAACCACCATGACTGTGAAAGATGAATCTGGAGTGTCAGCTAACGCCCGGTGCTACTCGGTAACCGAGTTGGGTAGTGTAAAATCTGATACCGAAGCTTTCCTTTTTCTTTTTAGTAAGGCAGACCACCAGGCCTTCGAAAGAAGAAATGTAACAAAACTTCTTTAAATAAAACCTCGTTACATGGACATCGTTGTATTGGCACCTGGAACGTTAATGGACTACTGCAACCAGGACAACTGACAAAAGTTGATAAGGAAAGGGAAATTCATAACATCTGCATACTCGGTATTTGTGAGACTCTTCTTCGGGGACAGGGCCACTTTACAACATCCGCAGGAAGTACCTTATACTTCTCTGGGAGCAAAAACTCCAGTCGGAATAGTGTACCAACACCATTCCGACTGGAATTTTTGCTTCAACCTTCAATGAACAAGTTTGTTTTGGGATACCATCTAGTATCTGACCGCATTATCACCATCAAGTTGAACACCAAGCCGTGTCTCCTGGACATTATTCAGATCTATGCTCCAACTGCCCTAGCCTCTGAACAAGACATAAACGAAATCTATGGAACACTGGAAAATATTCTTGATGATATCCCTAGTCGCCAAATCACAATCATTCTTGGCGATTGGAATGCAAAGGTAGGCAATACTGAAGACGACAACCACATAAGGGACACAGTTGGCAAACACGGCTTAGGTGATAGAAACGATCGCGGTCAGAGACTCATCGAATTTTGCATAGATAAGAAGCTGAGCATATTGAATATGGTATTCGAACATTATCCTAGGCGCCTATATATATGGTGATCTTCTGCAGACCGTTTCAGAAACCAAATTGACTACATTATGATGAACAGCCAATGGAGATCTTCTGTCAGAAATGCGAAAACGTATCGAGATACGTGGTCGGATACGAGATACGTGGTCGGATAGCGTTTTACTAGTTGCTTTTTTCCCATGCGCCTAAAGGCAAGATTCAAACGTTCTCGGTGTAAGCCCAGAGCCCTGAATCCACTTAAAAAATCCCATCTCCAAAACATGGTGAAAATTAAACTCAAAGAATCGCCAACGCGACTGAAGTCAACATTTTGTGGAAGGATCTGGAATCAAAAATCTCTGAGGCTTTCGTTAATATTACCTTTAAAAGACAGGAAGAACGCAAAAATAAGGTCTGGATACAACAAAAAACCTGGATTTTCCTTATGCGTGTTCTATCGCCTGTACAACGGTCTGTGCTATGAGGAGTTGTTTGATATGACGCACAAGGCTACCTTATATCATCGCACCGCTTGCCATAGACAGGGTGTTCACCCTCACACTTTGCGTCCGGAGCGCACGCATACGGTTAGATCCAATAGATTCTTTATTCCGCGAACGCTTAGATTTTGGAATGAACTCCCTGCCTGGGTTATCCCGAGCGTGTACAGTATGGGGTTCCTCAATAGGGGTCTTAGAAGGCTTATAAAGGGTCGGCAGCGCGAGTGCTGCACCTCTGGTGTTGCAAACGTCTATAGGCTACGGTGACCACTTTTTATCAGGTGGGTATGTCTGTCTGCCACCTCAGTGGTATAAATAAAAAGAACTCATTCAACAGAGGAAAGATCTAAAATCAAAAGGACTCCAAAATCATCATGTGCAAGCGAGTACCCGAGACGGCACAGTCATCAAGAGCAGTTGTCGCGCAGATAAAAACAAATTCATCTCAAATATATGCCTGGAATTAGAATCTCACGCAAACAAACTGTAGACCTCCGATTTGTTGGACAAAGTTCGCATGCTAAGTGGACGCTTTAAAAAAAGGCGTGGGGATTAATGATCAGTCTGGCAGGCTCTACACGAGCTGAGTATTCATATTATCCAAAGATTGTAAACATGTAATGCGTTAATAATGCAATTGAGATAAACCTGTAAAGATTTTTACGCTTATAGAAAAGTTATTGAACTAAAAAGATTAAAGTGGTGAAACCTTAGTACATAATAGCAGTAGGAAAAAATGTACACGAATAAAGACGTAATATGCTCTAGCACTAGATTCGTAAAATAATTAAATGAAATTGATGGCATAAAACATCGATATGATTGAATTCTGAGTTAAAAACAAACTATTTTTTTTTTGAAGGATAAAGACGTCTACTGCTGTAACTCAAAAAATAACAGCTTTAAATTTGTGAAATAAATTAGTACGATGTATTTTCACCTCTAGATTGCTAATCTGCGATAATATTAAAAGTCGTGTAAAGATTTTTACGTCTTTGTTCTTTTGGGCCGTCGATATTCAGTTAACGTAAACAAAGGTAATGGCCGTTTATGACGCAATAAACATGGGCGCGTTCGACTCGTACTTGTCAGGTTTTTTTTATACCACTGAGATGGCAGACAAGCATACGGCCCACTTGATGGAAAGTGGTCACCGAAGCCTATGGACGTTTGCAATACCAGAAGTGCAGCAATCGCCCTGCCGACCCTATAAACCCTTTGATGTAACATGGATATCTAATAATCTATAACAATAATATAAAAGACATAAACAAATTAAAATAATAGACTTATAACGGGTGAAGAGATTTCAGAGGCATAATTTACACCTGTACTATTCCTCTGCATACATTTTTGTCCCTGTTGTTTTATATTAACGTTTGTGGATCGATTTTCACAACTAAAGTTCCAAATCCACTTAACCCTTTCAGTTTCTACCCATAAATTACATATTAAACTGTACTGTTTTTTTTAATAAAAATAATTAAGGTAGGTTGAATAATATGTGATAATTAAGACATAATTGAAAAAAAGAATTCTCAGTGCAATTTTTCCCATTACACAAAGCTTACTTTGGCATAGATGGCGATGTATAAAAATATATCTCACATTTTTTTTTTAGTTTTGTAGTCAGTCGTAAACAATATTTCCATTTTATGCGTTTTACTTCTTTTAGTATTAACTTTTAGCTTCTAGGGTAACCTTCGTTTGAATACAATTTTGTTATCGATTTAAAGATATCAATCACGCGCCGAGTTAATTAGCTAATCACTTTCAGTCTATGGCATCTTATATTGAATAGAGTCGCCAAAGGAATGAGGAATAAGACACGGGGAGCATTTAAACGAATTCCATGTTTCTAATTCCGTACCAAGATAATGCCACCCTGAATATTAAAACGTGTAATCGAAATGCAAAAAAATATAATGGAGTTCGTGGCTTATTGGTGAAATACGCCGCCTTAACGAGTTGGATATATGTATCAACGAGTTAAATAACTATGATAAAATTTCTGTTTTTTTACATAATTATAGGATATAAAAATAAAATAAAAATAAAAATATCTTTCTTTTGCATAGACCATTTTAACGGCGCTTACAAAATGTCATACACTATTTAAAATATTTAAAGCGACCATGTATAATCACGCTACATAACCTAAGGGTTCAGTCTAAAACAATTAAACGCATGTAAATCCGGCCAAAACGTAAAAACTACTGAACACATCTAATTAAAATCTTTCACGAATAATAACAAGACGTTGGGACTACATATAGGCTAAACATTATCACGCTACGTAACCTAGGGGCTCTTTAGAGAACAATTAGGTACATGAATACGCTTGGAATAAACACAAAAATTACTAAATAGATTTTATGAAACATATTCATGAATAATAACAAGAGGTGGGGTCTGTATGCAGGTTTTAAATTGTCACGCTCCATAACCTAGGGGCACGGTAGAGAACTATTAGGTACATAATTTTTTGGGATAAACCCAAAAACTACTGACTAGATTTGGTTAAATGAATGAATATTAACAAGAGTGATGGATGAGGGATCTACAAAGGGTTTTTCCAAGGTGCACTTGCGCCCTTGCGTCAAATACAGCTTTCACCTTTAGATTACCCAGCGACGTTCTTAGTAGAATTGCTCAAAGCTATTCATCAACGTGCTATTCGCATTATTGAGCCGCTGACGTAGAACAATAAATTTCTTGGCTGCCTTTTACAAAATTTACCACGGCGAGAAGAAATAGCACTGAAACTTGTAACACAAACTTTATGGAATGTCGCGTAGCAATGATAATGTAGCAAATGACGGAACACGTGTTCAAGGATATCCCTTAGATTGCAGATATGGATGAATATATGATGTCTTATAAGAAAAGCTGTTGAAATCTGCAGGACACGTGATTGGTGGTGTAATACTTCTGTTCAATTTCGTTTGTCAACAATAGTCATCCATAGTGACCGGAGGAATCAGGTCTGACGAGGCGAATGTTTCTTTAAAACAATCTTTATTATAATTACAAGTACATACATACATATTGTACCGCCTTTATCCCCGAAGGGGTAGGCAGAGGCATATTAAACGCCCACATTTCACCGTATGCATTTTTGTCCCACGTAACAGGTGGTTAGCCCATTGCCGTGTTGAAATGGACAGGCGCAGGCTGTGGTAACCTACTGTTGAATTTTTTTTAAGCCGCCAATAAGGCCTTCAACTGGCTTAACGACTGCCATTTTATTGGCAACCAGGAACAACGGATGAACGTGCCTTCCGAAGCACGGAACGGGTGGGTGGTGTGGTTTCTAAGGGGCCGAATAAATTTAATAAAATAAAATAAAATGTCTCTATTTTAGATATTAAATTTGGACTAAATTTTGAACCCGTTGCATTTTTAGTGAGGGTAACAAGAAGGCTAAAAGGTTTTATGTGCTAGACACTAATAAGCACGACCAATTAAAGTCCTGGTAGTCTCAGACTTGATTTACAAGTTCTTGAAGCAAAACAATCGCACACACTACCACTACGCCAACGAGGAGTAAAACGGTAATAGGACGAGAGTGTGTCAAATATAAATTAATATTTGACTATAGTTTAAAATTTTTGAATAACGCTTTGCGCTGATTGTCATAGAATTTCTGAAGAAACGTACTAATTCCATGAGCTACAAAATATTTATCGACGTATAACGTGAACTCAGCGAACTAGGTCAACCAGAAGGCTCGTGTGATTTTCTGTTTCGCTAAGATATTAAATAACTATACAAATAAATATTTATTAAATCCATTGGGAATAGCACCATTTGTCTTTCGTTGATAATTGTAATGATAGCCCGAATTTTCCCCGAAAGAAATAAAAGGAGCTTTTATTTATAAGGTTTCGAGAGCAAAGACTTCCAAATTCATGAAATGTGAGTATATTTGGGAAATAATACGATCCCAAAAATCACTTCTAATTTATTAACCTTTTTTTTTTAAGGGTGCTTTATAGTTTGTAATTAAATGTAGTCACGAAATAAAGACTGCGATGAGTTCGTACCGAGATCTTCCTAAATACTACCAATATCTACCAAAATCTGTCTTGCCAGCAAGTGCACTTTCTGATTAACCCACGACGCCATAGTGAAGTTCTGTTGTTGTTATTACTAGCTGACCCGGTAAACTTTGTTTTGCCATGTAGAGAACCACCCTTATCACTTAATGGTTTAAAAAACAGATTATAACCGATTTTCTGATCTACCGAATATACATATAAAATTTTGTAAAGATCGGTCAAACCGTTTTCGAGGAGAATGGCAACAAAGGCTGTGATTTTATAGATTAATTTGCTAGACTTTACTTATTACCTAATAATATTTGGCGCGATTCTTTGACGCTATAAAACAGTGTACTATTTCATAAAAACAGTTTTGAAAAGCAATTAGTATGCTAACATAATATGCTGAATTAATGTGCTAACTATATCATAAATTTAAAGACTTTGACTGCCTCGGTGGCGCAATGATAGTTATATAATAATATTGCGGGACACTTTTCACACAGCGCCATCTAGCCCAAAGTAAGCTAATATTAGCTTGTGTTATGGGATCTAGATAACTGATAAACATACTTACATATTTCTAAATACATACATATTGTACATAGGAAATGTATGTAGTGTATGCGCAAGTATGTATATCAGTTGTCTAGATATCATAACACAAGCTTATATTAGTTTACATTGGGATATACGGCGCTGTGTAAAAAAAATTGCAGCCGCGAGCGGGACTCGAACCTGACTTCCATAAAAAAAACGACTTCTATAAACGACAACATTGCAATGCAGTAGCACAAAGCATGCACTATTTAAACTTTATTTGTACAGCTGAATTGTTATCTGTTTTATGCAAATAATTTGATTTGATTTGAAAAAAACTCTCGAAACAAAACCCTGTAACAAACCGTCTTGCCAGCGTGGTACATTAAGGTCAATCACCTTCGCGAAATGAAATAAGTTACGGTCTATTTCCAACAGTGGACTCTGTTAGGGTGATTTGATTGACGATAAAGTAATACTGCGAAAAATTATTCACATAAATAAAGCAGTAGTGTCTGTTTGTAATTCCAAATTACCAGTTATTCGCTGTATACATAAACGTACTTAAATAAAAAAAATTTTTTGTCTGTGTTTGGTGATTTCAATCTCTAAAACAGCTAGACCAATTTTAATTGGCAAATAGCTGATATTATAAGGAGTAAGTGAGGCTTTATTTTTATATGCTAATATTTCCATATTCTCACTGGTACAGGAAGGTAAACTGCTTACGAGGGTAAACTGCTGGGCGTCTGCTAGTTCATCAATAAAAATATAGAAGATTCTTTCAGATCGCAACCATCTAACATATACTTGTATCTAAACGACCAAGTTAAGGTGATCGTATACCTATTTACGTGTTTAGTACGTATTCAGTAATGGAAAAGATCGCGTATCGTAACGGAAGCATTTGTGAGGTATCCCAGAACATTCAGGTATAAGTATTCAGGTCACGTCCACCTAACAACGGCTACGACGCCGAGTACCTAGAGGTTTGTTGTGATATCGTCGCTGGTTTTTTCACAATACCTGACCCCACTAGCTGAGCGAGATTCCCCTAACGTTAGTTCCTCGAAATAACTCCGGAAACTTTATGTTCTTTTTAATGCTTTACTTGCCAAAATGGAACGTGCTCCTCGGATATCTGTCGCGAACCCTTTTTATCTAAGGATAATTTTAATTGGGTTTCGTGAAATTATTTGTATGGACGTTTTGCAAAGTTTATTGTCTTTTCTTTTAGCCTTTAGATTTACGACTTTAGAGTGGCTGGTGGCTGAAGAACTAACTGGTGCTGTTTATTATTTTTTTTATAATCAAATACATCAAGCTTTTAGAAAGTAATGACGTTGGGAAGTAGGTAGTTATTATGAGAGAAGATTTCATTTGTTTAAATTTTGTGTCTCGAAGATAATTAGTTAAAGCGTGAACTAAAATAACTTCTTAGACTTACTAATACTGAAATGACTAAAATAAGGATTGTTTTTTTTAACACTTGTGTAGTGTGAGTTTCTTGCCTACATCCCTTGTAGCACAGATAATATAATATAATTCTTGTAGTGACACTAACAGCGCGCATGTAATAGTTTATGTTTCAAACCACGACCATAACGACTTTTTGGGTCTCTAAGCTGTGAGAAACTCCTGCTCCCGAAGGAGGTGGCTAAGCTTTGTGTGCTCGTGAAACAACAGTAAACACCTGAAAACTGTTTTTAAAAATTTTTTTTTCTTTGCCAATGTCTGCCTTAAAAGTGTGGTGAAAAAGAAAATTTCTTCATATTATGATATTTAAATAAAATTAATTCATAGTAGCTATGATTTAATTTTAACAAGCAAAACTCGACATTTTTGTTGAAAAGCCTGTAACTAAACTGTACAGTATCTCTTTCAAAGCTTTTGTGCTTAACAATTTTTATGCAAACCGTCAAACTAGGATAAGTGGATAAAGTGTAAGCTCACTAATCCTACTAAGTAGAGCGAGCTACTACTTCGTAGGTAAACGAAGGACGGATTATTATAGACCGCTCCGTGACCTGACACAGTTATTAATTATCCTTTGTGAACTATTCATATTAAATGCAGTAAATATACCGAGTACGATCTTGACATAACCCTTATCAGAAGTGTCCTGTTTTACTTTGAGTCCAATTAACTCGCATATTAAAATATTATGTAGTGAATTTAACTTATTGTTTTCAAAATCTTTGCGGTCTTCTTAAGTCTGGCTAAATAAGATCGTAAAGCCACGTATTGACACTTCTCGTAACCAAAATGTTTGATTTGTTTTTTGCATGAAGTTTACAACGTGGCCATGCTGCCAGTCTTTTGGGAACGTTACCAAATGCTTTATCTTCAATCCAAGAGACTTTTGAAAAGTCAAATCTTTGAATAAAAATATAATATAATAATATATATATATATATATATATATATATATATATATATATATATATATTATAATGGAATGAAAATTAAACAACATAATTTAATAAATTACTTTGTGTTGAGGTGTCACTTAAGTAGCCAACAAAAAGGTAACAAGTAAAATTTCAAAACTGGCTATTGCACAAACTCAGTAATAATTTTATGCTCACTCACATTAAATGTTGTAACGTATTGCATAATACACTCAACACCACATTTCCATAACTGATTTTCTGAGAACCTAAACAGAAATATCATTATGATGAAACTAAGTAAAGGTATATTTAACATAGAGTAGCTTGAAGGATGATAAATTATACGATAATTTATTTACGCGAAATCTTTTATGTAAACAAAATTAAGTCGAGCCTAAGTAAATATTTGACGTTAAATATTTTATGTTTTGCAAATGAATTTGTTAGCTAATACGTAGTTTATTCATTATATCTAAATAAATGAATATTTTGATTATACTTCATGCCTTGAGGACACAATATGCTTACAGAAATGAGGGTATATTTTCTTAATTAAGAAACAAGGAAAAATCTTCGAAAAGTCCTTCGCAGAAATTTTATTTTCTTCTATGAAATCAGTTGAGATAAACAATTCAATACGTATTTCGAAACAGAAATATATTGTTTTACAACTTCTTTCAAAGTATTATTATTTTTGCAGCACTACAGATATTGGTCTGGTGGAGCAGAGATATTGCCTGTAGCTGTCACCGCCAGTAGTTTCAACTGGCTTTATACACTTGTGTCGTCTGCTGCATTGTACAGTCAACAAGTCTAAAGCTTCGCTAGATTTTAAACGAAAAACGCGTCGACAGAAACTGTCGTAGTTTATTTTGACCGTGAACTGTCTCAATTAAACCCTAGGTTTAGATATTGATTCGTTTTTAATTTTGGCAATATGCTGTGAACATGTATGTTGTGTAATGGCATGTGTCGCGAAGTATAGTATCGACCTGGGGGCCAAGTCTACTAACGCATTCGCGTCAGAATAGAATAGAAATCGTTACTCAATAGAGAGCCGACAGAAAATAAATTACACTTTTAGTAGTCCACTAATCCAAATGCGCGTAATAAAAGAATTATATCGGCCGACCGGTAGAAATTTATTAATGAGTGTCTACGCGTAAGTTGTATTTTAGGTAGTCTGTATTAATATTTTGACAGCCAAAAATAGCTATTTTGTCTCTATTTCGCAGCTCGGTAAGTGTTTTATTAAAAAATATAATATTTTAATTTTTTTAAACAAACAGAATGCTAACTTTCACATAATTTTTTATCAAAGTGAAAAAGTTCATACTCCTAAATGATTAAAATATATTGAAGAATTTCAACTTGTTTCAATACAGTCCGGGTAGTTTGGTGGCTAGAAAATTGCCCTGGTTAGGCAAAGGTCACGGGTTCAATCCCCGTCTCGAACCAAGTTGTCTATTTTCACTTTAATAAATAATTCTATATAATTATTTTAATAGGCACGGCAATGGGTTCACCACCTGTTACGTGGGACAAAAATGCATATGGTGAAATGTGGGCGTATATTATGCCTCTGCCTACCACTTCTGGG
Source organism: Thumatha senex (assembly GCA_948477245.1). Classification (NCBI taxonomy): domain Eukaryota; kingdom Metazoa; phylum Arthropoda; class Insecta; order Lepidoptera; family Erebidae; genus Thumatha; species Thumatha senex. Next base: position 13,618,244 of record OX419731.1, on the reverse strand, counting down.
ATCATCATCATCATCCGAGCGTCTGTCCCAGTTGCGTCTCGCGACGCCCGGGGTCCGCTTTCCTACATTTTCTCCTCCACTTCGCACGGTCTTCGGCATCCCCTGTAGTGAGACCATTGGCACGCATGTCATCCCTTACGACGTCAAGCCAGCACTTCTTGGGTCTTCCCCTCTTACCGCGACCCGGCGGGGCTGACATGGCCAGACATTTGTTACCTACGTAGCCCGGCGGTTGCCGCAAGACGTGACCATACCAACGAAGGCGACACTCTTGCAACTTGTCTGCAATGTCACGGACGTGAAGACTGCCGCGGATGCGAGAGTTTCTCACGCGGTCCATCCGCGTGACCCCACACATCCACCGCAGCATCTTCATTTCCGTGACACGCAGCTCCTGCTTGTGTCGCTCCAATATCGGCCACGTCTCACTGCCATGTAAAAGGACAGGTCTAATAATGGTTTTGTAGACCTGTCCCTTCAACCGGATCGGCATTTTAGGGTCACAAATGACACCGGTCATCTCCCGCCATTTGGCCCACGCGGCAGCAATGCGTGACTTGACATCGCAATCGATGTCACTGGACGTGTGAAAAACAGATCCCAGGTATTTAACCTGGTGTGTATGTGTATGTATGTTTTAATAGACTACCTATTTTGGACCCATCGCAACAAAAGCGCTATAGAATCGAACTAAAACTGCTTTCTATTGGAAAATAGTAGACTCGGGCCTTTGTAGTACTACTGCTAACGCTAAAGCTACGTGTGGCAACCACTTCAACTTCCATCTCAATCAGTCTAATCGTAATAAAATTAATTGCACCTTACTAAAAGGACCGACTGCCGTCTTACCTCAAAACCTTAGGGGCCGAGTCTACGATTTCAATGGTGTTGAAAAAGAATCGAAATCGTCGCTCAATAAAAAGTCAACAGTAGAATTTTGACAGTTTTTCGTAGTCTACTATTACAATTGTACTCCAATATACTTCGATAGAATTCTACTAACACGTACCGCGCCAGTGGCCGCTAGTTGTATTTTTGATAATCTATTAACGTTTTGACGGCTAATAACAGCGATTCTGGTTCTATTCTACGGCTTGTCAATAGTAGACTTGGCTGCCTGTAAGAGGACTGTGTTGTTGCCTCGTCCGTTTGTCAGCAGGTGCACTGGTAGTAAGTGAGGTTGCTTGGTGCTTGAGTGTCGATTACTCTTCTAAGCAAAACAAGAAAAATATGTACACCTAATAAACCTATAATATCTAGTTTGTTGAGTAGATCATTCATAACATAGCATTTAAAATTAATCGAAGATAAGAAATCTCTTCTTATCTTCTCTCAATTTTTTACATATCCACTAACTGGTTTCAAATCTGGAAAAATACTTCAACTGTAATTATAATACTGTAAAGGTAAAATGTTGGGAAAAATATCGACGTTCGACCCACCTCGCGTTCTTCTATGAATTTACTCCTGTTCAACGTAGCGGACGGCCTAAACCAGAGGGTATTTATACAATACAAAGTACGCTATACCACTCTACTGTTATGAATTTATAGCCTAAAACAGTAAGGTTTTTACATTCCTTAAACAGGAAAAGTATTAAAGTAATATTTAAGAATTAAAGTACCCATTCTTTGAAATAGATTGTACTTTTGTTGCTAGCTGTACTCTTAAGACTCAGCGGGGACGTGTTCATATACTTGCTATCTGTATTATGCTTTCTTTATTTACCCAACTGCTTTTTCTTTTTATGATTATTTATGAATATGTGGCGGGTGCAACGTTTTGTGTTACTCCTGTTTATTCGCAGCCATTTACTTAAATGGTGCTTAGTGGTGATTTTTTTAGAACATGTAGGTAAAACGTACAGGTAACCCTTCTTTTTTAAATTAAATTTCTGTGTACGACTCATGTCAACCTCACCTGACGAAATAGGTGCAAATGCAGGCACTAGTGTACGTATTGTAAAGATTGAAGGACAAGGGCTTCGAAAACGTAATCACAGTAAATAAATTTACAATTTCTGTTTTTTTTTTTTGCTCAGCGTTATCTATACCAGATTCTACATAGATCTAAACAAAATAAACATACTTTTTTACATATGTCGATACATACATACAAAGAAAATACCCAAACTGTAAAACTAACAATTGCAGATTAGAAGAATATTATTTCCATCTGGGATTCGTAAGGTTTTGGTTGGTTTTCTGACATGCGCAATTAAAAAAAGGCAACTATTAGAAGAAACGGATTGAAGTGGGACTACCGGCCCTGGAGAATGTTCAGACTACCTATTAAACGACCCAAGGTAGAAGCGTAGCGAACCTCACCTCTACCGGGATGCAGGATAGACCAGAGCTGTAGTCATTGCGACTCGGCAAAGTAAACTTATATAGACTGCAAGTAATACAAACATTAAAGCAGGGCAAGAATCCTACTTTCTTTTTACTTAATTATATACTAAGGTCAGACAGACGTGCATGTATGAAACGATTAATGAATCTGCAGGAAGCGAAAGAAGTATGACTTGCATGAATTGCGAAGCCTGGCGATCTGTCCTCTCTATAGTCATATAGACTATGGAAATCTTTATAAAAAAGCAACATATTTATTTATACATATACATTAAGTAGTACCAAATAATTATTATTTCGGTTACATGATCCTTTAATGCCTCAGTAAACGCGTTTAACAATTGACGCCAATTAGCTAGGCTGTATTACCAGTTTCCATTGAACAGAGCAATACAGATCAAAGACAGAGCGTTATATAGATAACTCAGTTTATAGTCATCATCACCACCTCATCTGTCCCAGTTGTGTCTCACGACGCCCGGGGTCCGCTACGACCATTCATTTTTGTATTGTGTTTAGGCATATGGCTTAATAAATAAAATAGCGACTACTTTCAGACATTTCTTCAAAATTTATGCACAAACATATGCGCACTTAATGCCAACGGCATTCTGATATCAAGAGGCACAACATTCCAATAGAGGACAGATTGAATAAAATGAATGATGAATGAACAAAACCAGAAGAGGGACTAGGGCGTAAAAGAAGACGATTATTAGATGAGCGTAACGTTCTATTAGTTCGTTCTATTGAGCAGATCTGCATTTAGGTCAAACATCTCCATAATACCAATGTCTGCACAAGCGTCACTTTGGTCGTGATTAAAAAGTTTTTAAAACAATACAGTGACCTCAAAGTCCCTGTAACCCTTTGGCTGACGTTAGCATTCTTATTCCTCGAACTGGATATGGAGTCGATATGCAAAGCAAAATCTTTGACATCAGAGCTAACAGAAATAACAGTTGCATCAAAATAAATAGATTAAAGATTGAGGATTTCGACCTGGCTAATCATTCGTGATGACCCTACAATAATAGAATGATCGTAATACCAGGGTTAACCAATAATCCAAATCTGTTAGACTATTCCCCAATCGCCCTCAAGTCTCGAATCACATTATCGATTGCTGTGGGAAGATACTCTACTTTGGCTTCGGTGTACAGCTGCCGGTCATCGGCATACAGATGCTACAGGAGTCGGGCGGGGATCCTGCGCGGCGTTTTGCGACGGCGCCCGATCCCTAGCTATGGAGGGATAGGGCGCCCGTACGATAGGAATGGTTCTATTATAAGTTTTCATTTTTATTTCGGCAGGTAGTTTTTATGGGAGCGACGCCCTCAGAACTCCCAACCCCAGAGGGAAAAGCCAGCGCCAGAGCCTTGTCCGTTAAGCATTCTGTGCATGCACTTGCACGTGAGGTTGACTTGGGCCCTGAAGGTCTTGGTGGGGCCCCCTACACCCAACATATAAATAAATCGACCATATTTTCAAACATTATCGTATTAGGTGCTACAGGTAATCAAAGTACGAGTATGTACATTAATCTTAACCTAAATCTTAATAATATTATAAACGAGAAAGTTTGTATGGGTGTTTGTTACTCATTCACGTAAAATCTACTGAATGGATTTGAATGAAACTTTACTGTAATATAGCTTATACATCAGAATCCATATCATAGGCCACTTATTATCCCGGGAACAAGTTCCTGTGGGAAACGGGAACGGGAATACTTTTTTACGCGGACGAAGCCGCGGGTGTCAAATAGTAATAAAATACATGTATGTATATACTTTGAACTATAGATAATAATGATAAACCTCTCGTAGGGCTGTTAGCTGTAGAAATTGAAACGATGTTGCTCTTGCCATTATTTTTTCTAGACATCATTATAGTTATAGTTTTACATCAGACATCGATCTTAACTTCACAAAACTACTAAATAAAATAAAAATACAAACTTATCAATACAACTAATGTCGCAACACCTACTTTTTCTTATCTTAAAACATTTTTCTCAAACGTATATTCATACCGATTTTATAAAATTAGTCTCGAAGTACTCGTTGTGGTGAATGGTACATTGAGCTGCAAGATAAGATTAGAAATCAAATTTCTAGAACAACTTCAGTAAATGTTTTGTCCCTGAGGGATACAACATATATTAATATAACCGGGCAAGTACGAGACTAACAGAAAAACAATTAAAAAAATATATTAGAGATATTTTTTATGTAGGATTACATATGCATTAAATAATAAATATATTGAAATTTAAATAATTTGAAATTTCAAACAGACACTTTAATATTATTTATTTGTATAGATTGCATTCTTGCAGCTTGATTTGAAACATATTTACTAATTTTTAAAGCAATTAGTATGTTAACTTTCAAATTTTTTTTTAATAACAAACAGTTGCGCTACGAACCCTATTGCCTGAAAAGACTTCTTACAAGTTTTCTGTAATAATTTTAATGAAAACCTTTTGTATTGATGTATTTAAACTTGAAACGTCGCGCTGATTCGACTATTTGCTTTCAATTTACACACATCAACACCGTCTAGGGATATTTTGTATAAAGTTCTTAAACTCAAAAAATATTGTTCAGTGATAAATTGTTTCGAATAAAGCTTTTTTTGTAAATCATTTTGAACGATTCTAAATTTGAATTTGAAAAAATAAATTAAAAATAAAAGATTTACGCTGCATAATGGTAGCGAAGGCCGAAGGTTTCATTTACCTACAGTAGTTTTTGGCTATTATTTTGTGTCAAATTTAAGTTTTATAACAAGTTATGGGTTAATTTTTAATTAATATTATTGTGTGCATCATGCAGCGGAGCCATTTAACAAGAGACGAAAGTTTAAGGGCAGTAGGCATGCACCAAGTTGAGGCTACTCAACGGAGTATTGCTGAGGAGATTGGAACAAAACAAAACGTGATATCAAGGATATGGTCACGTTGTCGTACTACTGGTGAAGTGGCTGAAAGACACCCAGGCGGAAAGTGCAATACCACTCAACGACAAAACTGAATATTGCCAGTTGCCGCGACAGTTCAGAGGCTCCAGTCAGAGCACCAGGTGCTTGAGAGTGACCAAACTATGAGGAGAAACTGTGAAACTGTGAGCGTGCATGAAGCTAACCTTCATACGTGATTGGCCAGTTCCTGGTCGTGAGAGCCATCTGCAACATCCTCAGGAAGTCCATTCATACCACGGCGGGAAAATTTTGGTTTGGGCGGGAATTCGTGTTGGTGGACGAACAGACCTCGTTTGGATCAGAAACACCATGACGGCTGATAAAAACCGTAACGAGGTGCTAGTAAATACCAATAATCTACCCCCATCAACAACAAATGGGCCAAGAATTGACGCTGATGCACGATAACACCCGTCAGCACACGGCGAGACACGTCGATCGAGTGGTGACGAGCTGGTTGCTGGAGCACGACGTATCGGTCTTGGGCTGGCCCGCTCAATCGCCTGACGTAAACCCCATAGAACACGCGTGGGACATGCTCCAAAGAAGGACTTTGAGGAATTTCTCTGCAAAAATTGCGACGGAAGAGCAAACATTTTTTGCATGTTAGCTGGACCTGGGTCAATATACCGTAGCAAGACTTGGATAACTTAATCCAAAGCATGAAAAATCGTTGCAGGACCGTTATTGACATTATGGGTGGTTTGGTTTAACTGACTACTGATGCTGTTAAAAACAGAAAGATCAGCACAAATTTTCCTGACCACTAAAAATATGATCCCAAAACAATTTAGGAACATAATTTAGAAAGTGTTTGTAGCCATATAGAAAATCAGCATGCTATTCACATCCAAGATTTTTCTTCACTTCCAGTGCTCTAGGGATTCAGTGCTGCAAAGATCATCAGTGATCAAGACCTAGTGCTGTAGAGTTCCGGCGTTCTAAGCAATCCATTTCTTTTCTCCATACTGTTTTTATTTCATGAGGAATTCACATTTATTTTTTGTTTCTGTGTCTCTAAATGTAAGAGGAAAAAAATACAACTGCTAGTTAATTAATTTAAAAAAAATAAAGTATTATTTTTAAATAAATTACCTAGTAATTTTTATGTTTTTGTGCGGGAATATTTCACTAGATATTAATAAATAAACAAATTCAAACCAGTATTCACGTCTTAAAGTACTCTTAGAAAATAACAAGGATGACATGTAACATAAATGTATTTAATAATAATTAATGATTCTATCTTTATTGTATTTTCTAAATTTGCTTTGTCTATGTGATTCAGCACCACTTATGAAGTCCGGCGGGAAAAAAATGCAATATGATGGAAATATAGACAATATTTTGAAAATAAGTTACAATATCTGACTGTAGAGATTGAAGATGACAATATTCTCGTAGTTATTTTAATAGTTTCCAGATATTGTTCCCTAAATTTACGATTGAACAAGTCCAATAATAATTATACTGGGATTCGACTAATGATTTTTAGAATAAAATTACAGTATATGTACTCGTATGTTTGAAGTCCGTATCGGTTCATTCACATTAAGGCTTGTTATTCCTGTCGAGGCTACACTTATGAGTTTTTTAAAACAATGCGAATCGTAGAAGAAAGGGTTTTTGATTCTGAAAAAGAGATATATGTTAGTTAAGGATTTAAGCTATTCAAAATGGCTTTCTGTTACAAAATCTAATAAACTTCAATTGATAGAAAAAATCCCAAAGTTGCCCCCTTTCGAAATGATTTTTCAATGCCAAATCTAAACTACAGATAATTTTAATGAAATTTTTATACACAACTACAGCTACTAAATATTTATAGACATAATGGGTTACTTTGACTATATACAGTGATTTTTATAGAACAAATGTTTAAATAATATCAGATTCGCGACGCTGAGGCTTGATCAGTCGCGCGCTGGCACTTACTAGTAGGACCTGTGTTAGGTTTATTCGTTGCGCTCCCAATAACCAACTGAGCCAGTATGCAGGTCAATGTATGTTTACCTATAAACAAATTTGATCAATAGATTCTGAAGCTTAAACATACCAACTGCCACTGGCTGAAGTAATCAGTGCAGTTGTTATATTGCAGCTTCGCTTCGAATAAATTATTAAAATTGTATCCAAGACCTTTGTTTTATGCTTTCAGTATTAATTATTTAAGTATATTTATAAATTTATTAGCCACGACTTTATCCCCGAAGGTGTGGCAGAGGCATATTGTGGTGGGCCCAATGCCTGTGTTCAAATGGACAGGCTCAGATTGTAGCGACTCGCTGTTGTAATTTTTAAGTCGCTCAAAAGTTATTCACCTGACTTAACGAGTGTCGATTGCAACGTTAACGTGTCCTTCGAAGCACAAAAACGCTGGTAAATGAAAATGCTACAAAGCGGTCATTCGCGGCGGAAAGCGGATATGGATGTTCGTTAATGAATGCACATATCCGCATCTTGCAGATCAATCTGAACCACTGCTCCGATGCTAAGGATCTTCTGTACCAGAGCATCGCGCAGTGGTCCGTTAACGTGGTCGCAGTCGCCGAGCCGTACTGGGTTCATCCCGGAAGCCCGGTGGCCCTGGATCGCTTGGCGACTATCTTTGGGGGGTCCGGCGCAGATACCTCGCGCCTTGCAATAATTGCAAGGGGCCCAGGTTGCGTCGCGGCGGACTATGAGGGAGTGGCGGTCGTGGCCGTTTACATCTCGCCAAACCGCGACCAGCATCAGTTTGAGCTATGGCTCTCTGAACTGGACGTCGTTCTCACTGCATGCCGTCCTCGCCCTGTACTGGTCCTGGGAGACTTTAACGCCTGGTCGATGGCTTGGGTCTCCCGCGAGACCAATGGCAGGGGGAGAATTTTGGAGGATTGGGTCACTACCCATGGCCTAGAAGTCCTCAACCGGGGGAATGTCGCCACCTGGGAGCGAGGGGGACTCAGTTCAGTCGTGGACGTATCGTTCGCGACCCCTGATCTCACTCGCCGTGTCCAGAACTGGCGCGTGGTGGTGGAGGAGGAGACGAGGTCCGACCACAGATATATTCGGTTTGACGTCTCCCCTCCGCCTAATCTACCACCAGTAATTGCGAATCCCCCGGAACCGCGTTGGGCGCTTAAACGGCTAAATCGGGAGGCTCTCCAGGAAGCGGCCATCGTGCAGGCCTGGACTCCAGCACCGGAGAGGCCTGCCGATGTGAATACCGAGGCAGAGTGGTTCCGGAGAGCCATGTCGCAAATATGCGATGCGGCGATGCCTAGGGTCAAGCCCGGGCTGGTAAGGAGACAGGTGTACTGGTGGTCGCCGGAGATTGGACAGCTGCGAACAGCTTGCCTGACCGTACGCCGCCAGTACACCAGGTTCCGCCGAAGGCGTCGCCGCCCCGAGGAATTCCGAATGCTATATGAGGGGTACAAGGGAGCCAAGAGGGCCCTCCAAACAGCCATAAAGCGGGCCAAAAGGCTGGCCCGCGTAGAGCTGCTGGAGACCCTGGAGCAGAACCCCTGGGGGCGCCCGTACCTTATGGTTAGGGACAAACTTCGCCCTAGGGCGCCTCCGCTGACCCAGAGCCTCCAGCCAGACCAGCTCGAGAGGGTCCTGGGTGCTCTGTTCCCTGCGGGAGCACAGGAGCACACTGCCCCATGTATGGCTCCACCTCAGACGTCCAACGCGGATCCCAGTGAGGATGACGTGCCCGAAGTCACCGAAAGTGAGCTAGGAGTGGCGGTATTGCGGCTCAAAGCCCGCAAGAACACCGCCCCCGGACCCGACGGCATACCAGGCCGAGCATGGGTCCTGGCCCTTGAGGAACTAGGGCCTCGACTGGCAGGGCTCTTCAGCGCATGCCTTGAAAGGGGCCAGTTTCCCAAGGAGTGGAAGACGGTGAAACTGGACTTAATCCGTAAAGCGGGGCGGCCGGCGGACCATCCGTCCGGTTACCGGCCGATCGTGTTGCTCGACGAGGTATGTAAGCTTTTTGAGCGTATTATAGCGGAACGCCTCGTCGAGCATCTCACGGACGTGGGGCCAAACCTCGGCGGATAACCAGTTCGGTTTCCGCCAGGGGCGCTCCACCGTGGATGCGATCATGCGAGTGAAGAGCCTGACAGAGGAAGCTATTTCAAGGGATGAGGTGGTGGTGCCGGTGTCTCTTGACATCGCCAACGCCTTTAACACCCTACCCTGGAGTTGCGTCAGGGAGGCACTTAGCTATCATAGAGTGCCTTCCTATCTCTGTCGTATTGTCGGGGCATACCTATCCGAAAGGGCGGTGGCTTACCCGAGTTGGCTAGGGCTAGGTCGGCGAGATGTGTCGTGCGGTGTTCCACAGGGGTCAGTCCTAGGACCGCTCCTGTGGAATATTGGCTACGATTGGGTGCTGCGTGGTCTGTTGCTCGAAGTTGTCGGCGTGACGTGCTACGCCGACGATACCCTCGTTACGGCGCGAGGAGTAACGCACCGACACGCAGCCTTAAAGGCCACGGCTGGTGGTGCTCAAGTCGTGGGTCGAATTCGGCAGCTGGGTCTGGAGGTTGCCCTGCACAAATCCGAGGCTCTGTGTTTTCACGGGCCTAGGAAGCAGCCTCCTCCAGGATCCAGCATAACAGTGGGGGGCGTTGGCATCGGCATCGAGCCCTCGATGAAGTATCTGGGGCTCGTACTCGATAGCCGATGGAACTTCGGACATCATTTCCGAAGTTTGGTCCCAAAACTGAGGGGGGCCACAGCTGCGTTATCGCGGTTGTTGCCCAACATAAAGGGACCTAACGCTCCCTGCAGGAGACTGTACCTCGGGATCGTGCGGAGCATGGCCCTATACGGGGCCCCCATATGGGCGGAGACCCTGACGATCCGCAGTGCGTCTATATTACATAGCCCGCTAAAGGCGATGGCCATCAGGGTAATAAGAGGGTAACGCACGATCTCCGTCGAGGCGGCATGTCTCCTTGCCGGGACCCCTCCATGGGACCTGGAAGCGAGAGCCCTTGCGTCATTGTTTAAATGGCGCAAGGAGGCGCGGGAGCAGGGCCATAGGCCTACGCCCCGAGAAATCGAGGCTCAGCGGTCCCAGCTCCGACAGGAACTCATGGAGACATGGAAGGTGCGACTTGAGCATCTAAGGTAGGGAAACGCCACAATCGGGGCGGTCAGACCGGTCATGGATGAGTGGTGGGAGAGGAGCCATGGCAACCTCTCCTACCGGTTGTCACAGATACTTACCGGGCACGGGTGCTTCGGTAAGTATCTGTGGCGTATACATCGGGAGACCACAGCCGAGTGCCAGCACTGCGTAGAACGCAGCGAGGACACAGCGCTCCACACATTGGTGGAGTGCTCAGACCTCGTGGCGAGTCTGGGCGTAGACATTCTCTCGTTGGAAACTATGGTGCAAGCCATGGTCTCCAGCGGGAGCAAGTGGGACGCCGCTGCGTCTTTCTGCGAGCAGGTCATGCTCGCGAAAGAGGTGGCGGATACGGAACGGGAGAGGACTCTCCCGCCCGAGTTCCGCAGTCTGCGGCGACAACGCCTCAGACTTGTCTTCGCCCAAGACTACCGGCCTCCATGACCGGGGGCCTGAGGACGGCGGGTGGGCTGCTCGTTGTCCTTACAGAAGCAGGCCCAAGACGTAGGCATGACATGAAAATGTCACGCACGCCTCATGCCCCAAGAAGCGGGATAGTACCCGAACCAACCCCCCAAAGAAGCGGGGTAACACCCGAATCCCAGGTGAGGCCGCGGTGGTAGCCAAAGTCGACCGGGAGCTCTGGGACATCTTTACGAGGAGTTACCCGGGGCGTCCGGTAATAGACAGTTAGGCTCCTATTCGGACTGTGTGGTTTTAGCCGGTTCGAGTCCGGCATGACATCCGAGGGGATTTCCACACGTTAAAAAAAAAAAAAGGGGTGATGTCGCAGTCGCCGGTGATAGCCTAGCAAACTGTTTTTAATTTCGTCCTTTACCTTAACTAAATATTATATATAATAGCTTATCTATCAGAATAACACATAGGCTACTTTTTATCCCGGGAACAAGTTCCTTTTGAAAACGGGAACGGAAAATCATCATATCAAATAAATTCCAACACAATAACAGAGATGTTCCATTTTAATTGCTACTGCCAATCAGTTTTACTGTGGCGTGCCAGCAGAAAATACATCGTCGATCTATCTTGGCGGGGGCTGAGGAAGCGTTGTGGTGCCTACGCGACTTGGCCTACCGGCCCTTAATCGATCTTTTTAATCACGTCATCTCACTATGAAGCTAAAACTGACACTTTTCAAATGTGGCCTATTTAAATAAATAATATTAAATAAAAAATTTATATTGTGGGACATAGTAAGCTAATAATAAGCTTGTGTTATGGGCTCTAGACGACTAATAAACATACTTATATATTTCTAAATATATACATATTGCACATAGGAAACGCCCAAACATTTGTGGATCACACAATTTTTTTTTTAATAGTTTAGTGACCAAGTTTTTAAATGAAGTATAGGTATCAAATGAAATGACTTTCTTGCTATTTTTAACAGACTTAAAAAGCTTGTTTTTAACCATTAATTAATTTAGTTCCCATAGTTAGTTTTGTTTTACTTTAGTTTTCTAATAAAAGGGGCTCCATCAAAAGCTTCAGAGTCCAAGCAAACTTGCATGCAAAAGGTCTTGTCTACTATTGACAAGCCGTGGAATAGAATTAGAATCGCTGTTTTTAGCAATCAAACTGTTAGTAGAATATCAAAAATGCAACTGACTAGCGGCCACTGACGTAGTACTTGTTAGTAGAATTCTATCGGCCGATCGATAGAACTCTATTGGAGTACGATTGTAATAGTTAGACTACGAAAAACTGTCAAAATTGTCCCGGTGGCTTTCTACTGAGCGACGATTTTGACACGATTGAAATAGCAGACTCGGCCCTCTAAACAACTGACGACACAGCAACCAAGCTGCCTTTGTGTGTTTGGTTCATTCATAACTATGCTAAAAATAAAATACCAAATCACTGTTCCTACCATCTGATAATGACTTAAATGCTTTTAAGATTTACTGGGTTTAAAAACATTTTAGAAAGGTGAAGACGAATAACAAGTTTCAAAGATAATTATTATCAAGTAGCCGACAATTCTGAGGTATTTCAACAGAACTAAACTTTTGAGTAAGTTTATTGAAAAAGCTTTTACTTTAGAACATACAAATGATTTATAGAAATTTAGACGAAATCTTAATATATTCTTGTATGAGATTATGTATATTTTAAAAGTTCAGAAAAAAAAGAGATATATACAAATAAAGTTGAAGCGCACGTGGCCCCGCGGACTCAGTGTTCTGTAAACGATCACTGAGTTACGCAACTTTCACTATGGCTGGTCCTCGGATGGGTGACCACTTTGTGGCATTTGCGAGCGTTTCCTTGCTTCGGGAGGCACGTTAAGCCGTTGGTCCCGGTTGTGAAGTTGAAAGCCTTGAAACAGCTTGAAAAATTTCAACAGCAGGTAGTGTCAACCTGCGTCTGTCTATTTCAACACGGCAATGGGCTCACCACCTATTACGTGGGACAAGAATACACATGGTAAAAAGTGGATATACAATATGTATGCCTCTGCCGCCCCTTCGGGATAAGGCGTGATAGATCAATAATAAAAATAAAGTATAGCTTTTTCTCGAAGCTATCTTGTTACCCAGGTATACATAGTGAGTTATATCACAAATTCTCCAAACTAGTGATAGCCCACCAAGCGACGTGTCCGGTGAATCAACGAGTAGTGCTCCGCTCGGTCGGGCAAAAACGGAAAACCATTTTACGGTTCATTGTGAAAGAGGATTGGCAATTTCGATCCGAGCTTACTCGACCATCGGCCGAACAACTTTTACAGCGTCTCTGATGTAACGCAAATGTTCTAACGAAACTCTTTAATACACGCTCAATTCATTTGCTGAATGATCGGTTTTACTTTAGTGCTTGATATTTATTGTTATGGATTGTTTTTAGTGTAAGTCGTAATTATAAAGGTTTGTTATAGCGGTATAGAGAATTGAGATACTTCGTCTATACATATAATAAATTGGTAACAAAGTAAAAAGTGTACATTAAATATTTTTACAAAAAAGCACTTGCTGTGTGTTCACCGAAGAATACCAAAGCCGAAATGATATTTTTAAGTTTTTTGTCTGTCTGTGTGTCCGGGATAAACTCAGAAACTACTCATCGGATTTAATTCAAATTTTGCACGAACATTAACAGTAGGTCGGGTCAACACATAGGCTACATATTATCTCGCTACATAACCTAGGAGCTAGGCAGAGAACAATTTACTATAAATGCATGTCCGGGATAAACTCAGAAACTACTGATTGGATTTAATTCAAGTTTTGCATGAACATTAACAATGTGTTGGGCCTACACAAAGGCTACAGTGTAAACATTTAGAGACCTTTACGATAAAACCGTAGAAACGAACAATTGGATGGTGGTGTCACAGTTTTGTTCACACAATTTGCAATTCGCAAGCTCATGAATTCTCAGAAGTTCTTCTAAGTCTTTGCGAAGGCACTTTAGCAGAGGCTGTCCTCTGGTAGAGTACCTTTATAAGTAGATAGGTATAGCTTTTTCTCTCGGAAATTGTGTATAGTGTAAAGTGGTTTACAGACACTGTAGTCTGTCAAAATAACGACACAAAATCAATCATTAGTTTCTCTTCTCTTTCACAGAAGAAGAAGTGAACTTCTAGCGCAGACACTTCAATGTCAGCTTCGAGTTTCGACCTGAGGTTAAGTTGCATCTATTCTCACATTAAGAAAGCGGTGTTCAGTTATTCACACAATTGTCGGTTTCTACTTCGTCGCCAGTCTGGCTCATCGGGTGATAATTTTTGGGTACTGTGAGCAATGATTTGAACGTAGCTTATAAAGAAATTTTATAAACATTTACTTTTGTTTGTGTCATCATCATCATCATCCGAGCGTCTGTCCCAGTTGCGTCTCGCGACGCCCGGGGTCCGCTATTTGTGTATTTACACCTATATGATAGTGGTATACAGGAAGGTGTAGGACGGGGATTGGAACCGTAACCTTTACCTAACCAGGGCAATGTTCTGTTAAGAAAGTTTGTTGAATGTATTATATCTATACCTACATTGAGTATATTAAACCTCAAAACACTAGCTTACTAAATATTCAATTTGTTTGGTCTTAAAAACGAATAGTCCGATTTTAACTATTTGTATTAACAAACACTACGTTTTTGATAAATTTTTAAAGCTTAATTTATAAAGCTAAATTTTGCTAAATTTCTCATAATTTTTTTTTTGTATTAAAGTGATTACCATTTCTACCTAACTTCACTTGTGTAGACCAGTCATATAAACACTTATTTAATTTGATTAATGATGAGTTTGGCAAAGTTTTTACCTCAAAAACACTACAGATTGGTGGTCGTCCTGTTTTCAGTGACTGGGCAACACCAGGTATCTTTAAAAGTAGAAATAAATTATTTGAATTATATTCAGAAAAATCATATAATTTTAGGCAAACCTTTCAGAAATATGTTAAATATTATTCAAAGATATTTAAACAAACGTGTCATCTTGCTAAGTCAAACTTCATTAAAAATAAAATTTCTAATTCTGTAAATAAAATAAAAATGACTTGGAACATCATTAACTCTGAATGCGGTAGATCTTTAGTGACTGAAAGGGATTTCCACTTAAAAGTAAATGGTTGCCATGTTACAGGGGACCTGGAAGTGGCGACGGAGTTTGAACATTTTTTCAAAAATGTACCTATATTGACAACAAAATCTCTCCAAGCGTCTTCCAGTTCCGCTGAACTTTTATTAGAAGAATCTGTTCTTTGTTGCAGGGATGCATTTGTATTCACAGATATTTGTGCTCAGGACATTGTAAAAACATTTAAATGTATCGAAATTAAGAAAACCGCGGACCTTTGGGGATTATCGGTCAAAACTGCATCATGTATAATTGAGGTAATTGCGCCCCATCTAGCAACTGTGTTTAATGACTGTGTTTCTAGTGGTACATTTCCTGATTTAATGAAACACAGCAAAGTCGTTCCCTTGTTCAAGGCTGGCAGCGATACAGAGCCGTCTAATTTCCAACCAGTGTCAGTGCTGCCAACTTTGAGCAAAGTATTTGAAAAAATAATCTTGAATCAAATGCTATCCCATTTTAATAGTCATAAAATACTTCATGCGAATCAATTTGGGTTTACGAAAAGGCGCTCAACTTCCGATGCTGGTGTTGAGTTATTAAAATGCTTGGGAAGACAAGCAAGATGCATTAGGTATATTTTGCGATCTATCAAAGGCTTTTGATTGCGTTCAACATGAAACGCTGTGCAAAAAATTACACCACTATGGAATAAGAGGCAAAGCTCTCGACCTTCTGTCTTCATATTTGAACAATAGAATACAGAGGGTCGATATTAATGGTACACGTTCTGTAGGATCCATGGTTACAATGGGTGTGCCGCATGGCTCGATACTTGGGCCATTCTTGTTCCTCATTTATATTAATGATTTACCATTTTATGTAGGGGACAGGAATAGGATTGTTTTGTTTGCAGATGACACCTCATTAATTTTTAAAATTAAAAGACAATTAGATAACTATGACGATGTAAACAATGCAATTGCAAGAGTAGTTCATTGGTTCAGCTCAAATAATCTTTGCCTTAATGAAAATAAAACTAAATGTATAAAATTTACTCTACCAAATGTAAAACAAGTTGCGGCCAATGTTCAACTAAATGGACAAGTGTTAGAGTTTGTAGAATCAACTGTGTTCCTCGGTATAACTATTGATGCCAATTTGCAGTGGGGCCCACACATAGAAAAGACAGCCTCTAGATTAAGTTCGGCTGCATACGCTGTAAAAAAGATCAGGACTTTAACAGATGTGGATACGGCTAGAATGGTTTACTTCAGCTATTTTCATAGTATTATGTCTTACGGTATTCTCCTTTGGGGGAGTGCTGCAGATTTAAATATTATTTTTGTTCTACAAAAGCGGGCTGTACGCGCTATTTATCCGAGAAAAATTCAAAGAAGTAAATATTCTAACCGTACCATCACAATACATTTTTGCCAATCTTATGTATGTCCAGAAAAATCTATCACAGTTTTCTAAACTCTGTGATAAACATAATATAAACACTAGAAATAAAATTATCTTTCAGTCCACCACAGTCGACTACATAAGATTGGCGATTCTTTCCAGGGTAACTGTATACGCTTTTACAACAAGCTTCCCTGTGACCTGAGAAATTTACCATTAAATAAATTTAAAAAGTTTATTAAAAACAAGCTTTGATAAAAGGTTTTTACTCCGTTACAGACTATTTGCAGGACAGGTACGCCTGGAAATGATCTGCTGGCAAAGTGAAATAATATTAAATTGTAAATAGGCCATCAAAAAAAAAGCCTTCCTAAGTTTCTTGCCGGTTCTTCTCAGGTGGACCGCGTTCCGAACCGGTGGTCGCTTTAAATATTTTAAGTAGTGTATGACATTTTGTAAGCGCCGTTAAAATGGTCTATGCAAAATAAAGATATTTTTATTTTATTTTTATTTTATTTTAATAAAGTGCAAAAAGACAAGTCGATTCGAGACAGGGTTTGAACCTGTGACCTTTGCCTAACCAGGGCAATGTTCTAGCCACCTGATCTACCCGAACCGTATCGAATCAAGTTGAAATTCTCCACCATATTTTAGTCATTTTAAGAGTATGACCAGAGCCATCTATCGAGCTAATGAACAACTCGCAACCAATGAACAGTGTCACAACCATTTTTAAACATTGATGCAATGTTTTTAAAGCAAATATTTTGCTAAATGTCTCATAAATTTATAAATTAAAAAAGAAACAAAAACACTACTTTGTCGAGGGGCTCGGTAGAGAGTAATACAAATTTTGCGTCATATCATAATTTCCACGCGAACGAAGTCGCGGGCAACAGCTAGTATTCAAAAAACCAAAAATGAGTCTACTGGGCGTATGCCTCTTCCTATTAACGCCTTCCAATTAAGCATTCAGTCTTCTCCCTATGACCATTCCAAGGCTGTCGGTGTCTTAATTAAAAGTGATCAAATTATATATTTTGAGCTAAAACCTTTTATAATGTTCATTGTTTAGTAATGTAGGTAATAATTATGTAGAATTATTTTTTTTATACCACTGAGGTAGCAGACAAGCGTACGGCTCACCTGATGGAAAATGGTCACATTAGCCTATGGACGTTTGCAACACCAGAAGGGCAGCACTCGCACTGCCGACCCTATAAAAACCTAAGACCAATTTTGAAGAACCCCATGCTGTAGACGTTCGGGAAAACCTAGGCAAGGAGCTCATTCCACAACCTAAGCGTGCGTGTGAGCGCTTCGGACGCAAAGTGTGAGGGTGAACACTTTCACAAAACAAAAAGTCTGGGTTCGACTTTTATTTTGGCAGCTAATGGCTTTTAATTTTCGGCATTGTTAGAAGCTACTGCCCCGCTAGCAGATGACGTCACTTGGTTCACAGAGATTTTTTTTTTACAAGTTCTTTATTTTTATTTTGGTTTTCCAATTTATTTTATAAGTGAACAAAAAAAGCATACTTTGAATATAAGACTTACAAAAATATTATTTAGCGTTTTCAAATATCGTGCTGAATGGTATTATTATTGCCCACAAACCTTAGTGTATTGGTATAATAATGATCTAAACTCACAAATGAATCAGAATTTCACTTAAATATAATTACTCATGAAAATAGACTTTATTACCTGATCATCCTGAAGCAATCCAACTACTCTATTGAGCGTAATCTGAACGGGACTAAGCCTTTTGAGTTAGTGTATTGATACGTAAAAAAATAAATGACAAATTACTTTTACTTTTGAACATAAAAGTGCAGAATCTTAACAAAGTGTAGGTAAGGAAAATTCTTTTCTTACATTTATTTTATACTATAAATATAAATCAGTATCAAATTACTCAATAACTCTAAAACTAGATTGTTTAATTTAAATTGTTCGCAGTAAAAAAACAAGTAGTTAAATAACATAATTGCAATCACCAAAATATTTGGGGACATTAAATGACAAAATTATCCGATATTATTTGTCCAATTGATATTGTTACTGCTGTTACATCGTCTGGCTGCAGGCTACACAATGATGACAATAATGTTAGAACATTAATTTGATTTTAAGTATTTAATTTATGATTTATTGGCTTTCAGTGTACTCGTATACCCGCGGGTTCAGCTGCGAGATGTAATGATACGAGTATGTAGTATTTTAAAATCAATACACAGAGAATATAATACAATTACACAAAACATACCAAAATAAATTTACTTATTAATAAAATTTACAGAATGAAATATCAAATATATAAAATTATCGTGTCGCGGTGTTTGTTAACAAACACCTCCGAAAGGGCGATTTTTATGAAATTTTATATTTTGGTGGGACTGAGAATCTGTCGCAATCTATTTTTCACACCACTAAACTATAGGGATGGGCCATCCCAAAAAAAAATTGTTATGATATCGCCTTTATAAATAAATACAGCACAAAATTTTCTTAGTGTTGTTCCTGAAATTTGGTTAGTGTACATTAAATGTTTTCCGTGGGAATAAGATGTTTCCAGGTGTAAAAAGTTCATTATGTGTTGTAAACATTTTTTTTAATTTTAAAAATAGTAAGACAAGCCATCTAAATATTAACAATCTTATGCAATTTTAAGATACCTACCAGCTGTGTAATCTCCATTCATTTAATTTCTACCGGAAACAATCACAACAGTCACTTCACTACATTCACCGTAACAGATGGAAGCCATGAAGGAATCTTTTGCAGCTACCATGGCAGGTCTTGAGGAATGCATGGCAAGCTTTGAATTGGAACTGCAATGTGCTGGGAGGCACCACCCCTAATCTGGCGGGCTTGACTGCAGATTTCAATGCCTTCAGGGCTTTTGTTGTGGGTACTCTGTCGAAATTCCGCCTTTCGAATTCGAGATCTTGGCTCGTCAGGTAGATAACATTGAACTGAGGAGTCAGCGCATGATACTTATGTTGCATGGTGTTCCAGAACCAAAGAATGAGGAAGCGTCCCATACAGTCGTTAGCATTGTGAATAAACAGCGTGGACTTGAATTGTTTGCGGTTGGCGACATCAGGCGATGTCATAGGATGCGTCGCCCTTCTAATTCCGATAAGCCAAGACCCATCTTGTTAAAGCTGCATCAAATGGACATGCGAAACAAGTTGTGGTTCACTAAATCCAAACTTAAGGGATCAGGATATACGCTCTCTAAATTCGTGACTCGAGCCTGGCAAGAAGTTTTCGTAGCGGCTCCGGAACGCTTTGGTGTCAATAAGTGTTGGACGAGAGAGGGCCATGTTTATGTATTGGATCCTGATGGAGTGCATCATCGTGCGACTAGCATAAGCAATCTAAATCAACTCGACTGTAATAACCAAAAAAACATCTGCTCCTGTCGTTAAAGTTTCCGCTAAGTCAAGACGCGCTGCAGTAAACAAGAAGTGATGTCTTTGTTTGTACTTTGTTGGTATGTACTGCACTGTCATGTAAAGTGAAAGGTATAGAAAATTTTTAAGTTACTCGCTACCAAAAATACTAGTACTCGTATCTTTGTACATTTGAATGTTCCACTATTATTAGAACATTTTATTTTGTTCGGTTAATATTGACTTTAACCTAATTTTCATTTGTTTGTGTTTGGTAGATGTTGATATTTGACAATGACAGTGACGCTATTTATTACCGTTTATTACCTTTTGTTTGTCATCAGCTGCATTCTTAGGTAGGCAAAAACATCGGGTCATACAGTCTTTTTATTTTTACTTCTTTTTTTTTGTAACAATAAACGGATGAGTTAATGCTTGTGTCACTGTCGTTGCGTTACAGGATTAAATATTAACAAATTTTCTTTTGGATTAATGTCGGATACTGATGCCTTTCGTGATAGTGTTATTTGTGCATAGATTGTGTAGTTTCTATTTAATAATTAAATTGTTTGATATCGTTTGTAACACGCAGCTGGCGGGTGGATATATGTATTTATTGAAACCACTTATTTTTAGTATAAAGCTTGCAATAGGAATTAATATATTAACACTTCATATTATATATATTTATATTTTATTAACATACATATTATATATACTTGTTACAGTTTCTCTAATATTTGATGTTGAGTATAGATAGCAGTGATAATGAAAGTTTTGTGACAGCAAGTAGCCTCAATGATAGTTTTTCGTGTATGCCTTCATTGTCTGACTTTATTCAAACCCAGCTCACTGATGTATCAAAGAATTTTAATGTAGTCCATATAAATGCGCAGAGTGTTCCCGCCCATTTCTCGGATATGCTGACGACCTTTGATTGTAAGAATATCCACGTTATTCTTATTACAGAATCATTTCTTAAACCTTGCCTACTTTCCAGATGCTACTCTCTATCCGAGTTCAATCTAATCAGAAATGATCGCGTCGGTCCTAGATGTGGCGGCGTTGCTATATATTTACGTAGTAATATACCATACAGTATTGTTGACTCTTCCTCGCAACCGCCGCCATCGAACGCTGGTGAGCATCTTTTCCTGGAAATTGAACTCGCTCACATTAAAATATTACTTGGCGTCTATTACTCCCCTTCAATGAAAATAAACTTTCTCCTCATTTGAAAATCTAATAGAACGACTTTCACCAGCTTACAGTCAAACAATTATAATGGGCGACTTTAATACTTGTCTGTTGAAGCAAGATTCTCGCTCTTCCACTTTTCTTAGTATTGCCGAATCTTGTAATCTGTCTGTCTTACCCTCTGATGCCACTCATCACGCTCTTGATCATCCCCCAACTCTCCTTGATTTAATACTAGTTTCTTCACCTGACCTTGTTGCAAAACATGGTCAGTATCCCGCTGATGCTTTTTCCTTTCATGATTTGATATATCTCTCATATAAAGTTCGTCCACCTAAACCTAAGCCTAAAATCCTTATGCAGCGCAATTTTGGTGGCATGGATCTAAGTAAACTGCGTGAGGATGTCAGTAACATCAACTGGGATCCGTTGTTGGAAGCACAGTCAGTAGATGCCAAAGTAGATTACTTTAATTATAAAATTATTGAGATTTATGACCTTCATGCGCCTATCCGGGCCGTGAAGGTTAAACACTTACCATCTCCTTGGCTAACCGCCGACATAAAAAAGTTACTATCCAAAAAAGCTGCATCAAAATGTAGATACAAAATACGGCCTACAACTGTTAACAAGGAAAAATATATTACATTACGAAATCTCTGCAGTAAGGTGTGTAGGAAAGCACAACGCCAATATATTCATAACTCGGTCATGAACGGAGACCCTGCCAAAACCTGGAAGTTTCTCAGATCATTAGGAGTTGGAAAGCAACAAAAAAATCATCATCTCTCATCTTCTTCCAAATTAGATCAGTCTAACAAAGACAAGACATTGCAGTTTCTTTCATCGCTTCCAATTCCTGACCACTCACCGTTCAAGTTTGATCAATTATCTGGTGTGATGTTAAAAAGAGTATTATGTCTATAGGCTCCAATGCGATTGGCGATGACAATGTTAGCCGTAAGATGGTGTTGCCTGTCATCTATGAAATCCTACCCATCATTTGTCATATTTAAAACAAATCACTTACCTGTGCCGTTTTTCCGAAAGCCTGGAAAGACGCACAAATCATTCCTTTACCTAAAAAATCCAGTCCTAAATCCTTATCCGATTACCGTCCTATTTCCATATTACCATTATTTTCTAAAGTCCTAGAACGACTCATTCACTCTCAACTAAATTCCTATCTCAATAGACACAGCCTCTTAAATCCTTTCCAATCAAGCTTTCGGCCAGGTCACACGACGTACGACTAGCGCATTGATCAAAGTCACTGATGATATACGTCTAGGCATAGAAAATGGAAATCTCACGGTGCTCACGTTGCTGGATTTTAGCAACACTTTTAACACTGTGGATTTCCATATCCTGCTTGGTATATTACACTCTATTAACATATCTCCACCAGTAATAGATTGGTTTCATAGTTACCTTTTTGGACGCCGACAGCGAGTTCGCGTTGAAGATTCCTTTTCCACATGGTGTAGTACTTCAGTCGGTATTCCACAGGATGGCGTGCTTTCTCCCATGCTATTCACAAATTTTATAAATTATATTTCTAACTATTTATTTTCAACCTACCACCATTATGCAGATGATCTGCAAATATACAATCAAGCTCCGTTGCCTGAATTATCGACAGCATTTACGATAATGAATACAGACCTGGCACATATCTGTCAATGGAGTAAAAAGTATGGCTTAGAAGTTAACCCCTCCAAGACTCAGGTCATTTTGGTTGGCAGCTCTCGAATGATTGGTCAAGTACAATGGACAATTCTTCCAGACATTGAATTCGAGGGTGTTACCCTGCCAATTAGCAGTTAAGTGAAGGATTTGGGTATAATAATTGACAGCACACTATTGTGGCGTCCCCAAATGAGGGAAGTTAGCCGTAAGCTTTTTGCTTCTGCAGGTTCTCTGAGTAGGTTACGAAACTTGCTGCCAAATGCCACTAAAAGGGCGCTTGCAAAAACCCTTCTTCTTCTTGTACTCGACTATGCAGATGTCAGATATCTCGATGTCACTGAGGAGCAACTTGATAAACTTGAGCGAGTTCAAAATTTCTACATTAGATTTATATTTGGGTTACGCAAATATGATCACGTATCACAATATCGCAAATTGCTCAAGTGGCTCCCAATTCGCCTTCGTCGGAATGCTCACATTCTTTCTTTACTTTACAGCACTTTGTTCAATTCCACTACTCCCAATAATTTAAAAGAACGTTTTATGTTCCTTCAATGAGACACATTTAAGATCTCTGAGGTCATCAGGTTCACTAGAATTAGAAGTACCTAGACATTCCATTGATCTGTATAGTTATGTAAGTATATATGTATTTACTTATGTATTTATGTGTGTATGTATGTTTGTATATGTTTATGTATGTATATTTTTGTAGATGTATATATTTATGTATGTATGTATTTATCGTCATGTAGGTATGTTTTAAGGACTTTGAACGTTTAAGTAAATTTTTAACGTGTATTATTTCCTAAATCCTGTTCAATATTTAACAGTAATTGACTACCCATTTTTCTTACTTGGTTTTTAACAATTTTCTCCAATCAAACGTTGCCTGTCAGATATTGTTTTTTAGCGATAAGGCCGCCCTCTGTACATTTATAAAATTGTTCTCTCTTTGTATGATTTATTTTTATAATGGTGAGCAATACAATTTATTCTATTCTATTCTAATCCCGGAAATGTTCTATCTATTATCCGATTTCCATCTAAATGTGATTAAGTAATAGCGTTAACACACGTTCAGATTTGGTGTGACAGACCACGACAGATCAAATCCGCCCGATCAAATCTGTTTTCTCAACAGACGACGTGATCAGACCTTACCGGACAGCAGATTAAATTAGAGGATGACGAAAAATGTTGGTTTAATAACTCAATGTCAATTTTCTTGGGAATATGCTGCAAAGTAGATTTAGCAACTCCTATTGTTTTTAGAAATTTCCTAACTTTCTGAGTGTCACCGTTATGAGTCACCGTTTTCCACCATGCCATGAATATATTGGCGTTGGGCTTTCCTACACACCTTGCTGCAGAGATTTCTTATAGCAACGTAGTTTTCTTGGTTACTGGGAGTAGACCGCAATTTTAATTTAGTTTTTGCTGCTGCTTTCTTAGCTATAAGTTTTTTAATATCAGCCGTAAGCCAAGGTGCAGGCAAATGACTAATAGTACCATAAATAAGCACTATGAAAGGAATTCCAGATATTTCAATGGAAATCTTGTGGATGAAACCATAAACGGCCTAAATTACTAAATATAGAAACATAAAATGTGAATGTATTCGTTGAATACTTCGGATGAGTACTAAAAGGGAAATTTCCGATATTGTCTTGAGAACGGCAATTACACGAGTGAAACCACAAATAGTCTAAATTATTAGAAATATACCTGTAATTTGGTGAACGTAATCTTTACATATGACAATGACCGTATTCTCACGAGAATGTATTCCCACACATTCATATGTGTTATACATTTCATTTATTCTAATATTATGAATATGGTTGTAATGTGTATAATGGAAAAAAAGTTCCAGAACCTTTAGAATTGTATTATAGATTCATTCATTCTCTGTTTCTCTCTCTTATGTGGCGCTAACGAAATTGCATGAATCAGCTAGCATTACTATATAAGAATTTACTATAAAAACTAACAAGAGCATGTGTCCAACTCACTCCCGCACCCGCAGGTCCTCTCTTTTGGCCGCTGTCGCCTCGCTGGCAAAATAGGTGACAGCGGTCCAACATAATCGGCTGCCGGCCATGGGTTACACCACAGCTGGCAGTGAGATATCGGCCCAACGCTGCCCATTAGGGTACTATGCGACCAAGTCCCATACACGACAGCCGTGTCCACAACGCTACTAGTGCATTGACGTCATAATTGAGTCCAGCTCCACATCCAGGTCACAAAAGTTCTTTGTTCAGCAGTCATGCAGTGTGAATATGACAAAGTTATATAAGCTTAATTTGCATTTAAACGTAAATATTTATTTCAGAAATTTAAAATGGAAACCTATTATGAACAAAATAATACTTAGAATAAAACTGTAATCAGCGGGAGCTCTAATTCCGTGGGAATGCTTTGAGCTTAAAAGCTACTTGTTATGCATGCAAAGCAGGTAGGTACAGTTAGCATAAGATGTGTCTTAACATGGAAATTCGTCAAAATAAAGCAATCGACTTAGCAATCGAATTATTGTATCTAAATGGTCAGAATATGGGTATTTATTATATCTTGACATTTCATTGTTAAGCTATAAGGGTATCTATAAAATTAAAGGACTCTAAAGGCTTAAACTAGTCTGATGCTGACTGTACCACAATACTATTAAAATGTTTTATTTTGTATATGTTTTCTTAGTTGGAAAATTTACCTATAATATAAATATAGTCCTCATTGGAATAAGCGGGGGACATTAAGTTCCACTTATTGTTTTGTTAGTGAAAAACAAAAAAATAAGTGGAAATTAATGTCTCCCGCTTATTCCAATTTAAAAGTGTTGTAATGTATTTGAGTCAGTTTTGGATACTTACTAGTAACTTGTCTTCTCGTTAAAAGCCTTGGTGCTTGAGAAGGAACGCTAAGGCTTTGGTCCCGGTCGCCAGTAACATGGCAGTCGGTAAGCCAAGTTGAAGGCCTTATGAGCGTCTTGAAGATTTTCAAAAACAGGTAGGCATATCCTGCGTCTGTCTATTTGGGCAATGGTCTTAACACCTATTACGTTGGACAGGAATGCACGCGTTGAAATGTGGGCGTATAATATGTCTCGGCGACCCCTTCGGGTATAAAGGCGTAACTAATACAAATCCTTTTTGGATTTGAAAGTAACTGGTTATACAGTAAGATGAGGAAGAAAAAGAAGAAAAAGTCCTGGAAAAAATTTCACCGTCCAATTGATGCACTATGTGAGTGAATGACAAGGGTATAGCTTAGATGACTGTAAAGGGTTGCATTGTCAGACGTTAGTTGATTCTTACAATACCAGAAAATCTATAGCAGATTACAACTGCTTCTAGTAGTCAATAAGAGCAGACCCCTATCTCCGAGGTTAAGATATTTATATTGTGGGACACTTTTCACATAGCGCCATCTAGCCCAAAGTAAACTAATATTAGCTTGTGTTATGGGATCTAGATAACTGATAAACGTACTTATATATTTCTAAATACATACATATTTTAGATAAATAACAGCCAGACACAGAATAAACCATCATCACACAAAGTTTTATCCTGGGTAGGAATCCAACCCACGACCTCTTGCGTAGCAGTCGGATGCACTCCCACCGCGCCACAGAGGCATTTGTAATAACCGAGAAGATAATATTTATAAATTAGAATGATAGCAAAGATAATTTAATAAAAGTACTACTATGATAGTGCATGTTAATCAAAATATCATACGTTATTGACTTAACTATAAAGGTGATACCTTTATACTTTATGCAACTGCATTTATTACGGTAACAAATGGCCTGTTGACAATGGTAATTCCTGCGATGTTATATCACTAAAACCCATATCAATTATCCAGACCAAAGAGAATTATAATGCGGCTCAGCATGTTGGCGTCGAACCGCGAACAGCTTTCGTCTGGATAAACGGAGGCCTATTTGAAATTCCAATTAGAAAGTTTTCTCATTTACTTGAATCAGGGCGTAGAGTAGCGGAAGGGCAACAATCCGCGCTGATTAGTCCTGGTCTCCGCCCTGCATCAGATTTAAAGGGTATGGGCTCACCGCATAAACTAATCCTTCATTGAGAATCCTATTTGAATTATTTTTGGACCTACTAACGCTGGCTGTATTTAGATGTAGCATTTAAAAACAAATTGATTCCGCCAATTAACTTTAAAACGTGAATTGAATATTATTGACTGAGCGAATACCCAGATGGTCAAATATTGTATTCTGTGTATTTTTTCTGATCTTTAGGATAGTTTAGGTTTTACACAAGTTGCTGTAATATTTTTTTTATATGATTCCCAATTCTAAACAATGGTCATCTTAACGTTTCAACATTCAACAATAGATAGCGCTTGTTCTAGGGTCTACTAGAGACCTCTACTAGAGGTCAATGCAATGCATTGCTATCGATCTAGGAATATAAAGTGTTATGCAATACTTATGACCTCGCTGAAACGTGTGAACAGATTTCAGCGAAGCTTTTACAAAGGAAGGAGCGTAGCTTTCGTGAATTCGAAATATCATTCGCATCAGTTACGAGTACACCTACTGTAAGTTATAGATTCCTAATTTAATAACTAAACTATCCAAGTGTTATTTCAAGGGTTGCATTCGAAGCTTCAGAGCCGAGAGAGGAGGAGCAAATTTTTTAATGATATGCTCAATAGTTTAAATCTCGACCACTGTACCGCTCACTGCGTAGAAAATGGCACGCAGTGAGCGGTACTGCGGTCGTGATCAAACTATACTTTTCGGCGAGCGTTTGGAAATCCTCATGGATGCTATGCCGGACTCCCATCCACTAAAACCACACGTATCTCTTCCATCTCTCTACGGTCCCCATATGTATTAGATAGCCTCAGGGCTACCGACAGACTTTTTCCGCTACCGCGGCCTCGTTCAAGTGGTGTTCAAGTATTATCCTGTCACTTTGGGGAGTTCGAATGTTATTTTTCTGCTTCGGGGGGATTGGGTTTTATACCACATCTTTGAGGGGGTGAAGGGCGTGCATGTAGCTCTCACGCCACGCCACTGACTGGTGCCTGCTTCTGTAAAAACGTCACGACTTTTACAATACCTTTTTGACAGACTAATTTTGCAAAAGTTGGGCAAAACATTGAATGTATCGTTTTTATTGTTTTTATTTACAAGTCAATTAAATGAAAGCTTAAATTGAATGATGGCCTACTTATTTAGATATAACAAAACAGAGGAAGTCAAATTTCCGGCGAATTTCTCGCCTACTTCGAAAAATAATATTTTTCTTGATAGATGGTTTGTACGAGGGGCGACCATCGACCACAAACAAGTACAGAAATGCGGATATTACTGATTCAATATTCTACTGAAAGTTATGTTACCACTCGATAACTTCCGAGTTTTCTATTCTACTATCGATTCGGCTCGAGGCCAATTTATTCAAAAAGTATCAAGCGTGAACCGCCCAGACACGAAAGTTACCCAGTTGAAAATTGAATTTATCAAAGTTTTCTGCGACAAACAGATAGGTACTTTATAGACTGTGAAATGCAATTTTCTTTCAATTGCTATCAATCGAGTGAAATGTAGCTTATAATGCTAAATGCACGGAATCCAAAAGATATCTGCCCTCAAAGTATCCCCAGCGTATTACTATCCAATAGAAATTTATTTATATGGAATGGAATAAGATATTATATTTCCTAGTTCTTTTATTGTAGCTCAAACACAAAAGAGGTTGGGAGTAAGGGGGATTACCGGGTCTCAAGCAACCTTACCTGCCAGCAGTGCACTTGCTGACTAACGGATAATAGCTGCTCCTAGAACCGAGTAAAAGGTGGACACTGGGCTCCAAATCCAGGTAGAGTTTAAAAGCAAATGAGAATAAATTTAAAAAGTTTGGAAAATCTTTTTTATTATTATATTATAAAAAAATACACACATCAACACGGTCTAGGGATATTTTAAAAAAAGCGAATTACTATCAATGTGTTAATTATTTATATGACATGTATATATTTAAAAGATACGTTATTTAATATTCTACCATTTTTTAATAATGGTTAAGGTACTTCGATTAAAATTTCAGGATTTTATGGAAAAAAATGAAGCATAGACGGAAACCGTACATGAATTAACTTTTAATTTATGAGTAGAAACTGAAAAAAATAGAAAAATCATTTAATTTGTGTTTATAAACTTGAAGTTAGTAGTCTGAGAAAGCGCCCATGATGTTCATAACACATCGGCAACGATTCGGCATGCTCAGAACAAGGTTGTCAATGTCTTGCTGCGGAATATTGTCCCATGTCCTTCTGAGGTGCGCAAAAAGTTGATCTTCTGTAGCCAGATTTTCAGGAACTCCTTCAGAGCTCTTCTTTGCAGCATATCCCATGCATGCTCAATAGGATTTAGATCTGGCGATTGAGCAGGCCAGTCTAAGGCCCTAACATTGTGTGTATGTAACCAAGCTGCTACCGTTCTCGCCGTGTGTGCCCGGGCATTGTCGTGCATGAGCAGGAAATCTTGCCCCATTTGTGTTCTGTGGGGCAAGATTACGGGCCCCAGCACCTGTTGGACGTATCGTTCTGCCGTTATATTGCCCCGCACCCAAACGAGATCCGTCCGTCCTCCAAGACGAATTCCTGCCCAAACCATAATTGTTCCTCCTTGGTATGGGTGAACTTCCTGAGGGTTCTGAAGACGGCTCCATCGTCCAGGAACTCGCCAAACACGCGTCCTTCGTGAATCTGGATGGAAGCCGAACCTGGATTCATCCGTGAACAGCACATTGGACCATTGCTCACGGCCCCAGTCCACGTGGTTCCGAACCCATTCTAATCGTCGTCCACGATTGCCTCTCCGTAAAGGTGGGACCCGGAGTGGTCTACGAGAGCGTAGATTGCTTTCATGCAGTCGCCTTCTTACAGTTTGGTCACTCACAAGCACTTGGTGTTCCACTCGCAGCCTTTGGACCAATTGAGTCGCCGTTGCATTTGGTTGAGCTCGCGCAGTAATTTGCAAAAATCGGTCTTGTCTGGGGGTAGTGATGCGACTTGGCCCCCGGTGCCTCCCCGCTACTTCACCTGTGGCACGATAGCGTGTCCACAATCTTGAAATTACATTTTGGTGGGTCCCTATGGCCTCAGCAACATTACGCCGAACAGACCCAGCATCCAGCATTCCCACAGCTCGTAACATCACCGCCCTCGTCAAATGTTGGCGTTGCATGGCTACAATACCTCAATTTTAACTTTATCTTTCGTTTAAAAATGAAAAAAAAACTGTAACTAAACGTAATTCGTATTGTTTTCTAAATTTCGCACAAATGAAAATTCCCTCTCCTACACATCAAGACATTTTTATGCCACCGAAACAAAAGAATTTTCAAAAATTTGAATTTGGAATTAGTCTGAGATAAATTACAAACAAATCGGTGTATAAAAGATCCCAATGCGGCCAGTACTTTTCGAGTTATTTAATTGAGTATGAAATATCCCTAGACCGTGTTGATGTGTGTAGTTAAATATTAAAAATTAAAACTAAAATCGTTCCTTTTTACTCGTATTGTACCAGCCAAGAGTTGTGCACAGCGACATCTATATTCGCAATTGTTAACAACTTTACGAGAATGTGTATTATACAGTACACAACTGGTAACCATAGATGACGCTAGTATACGATGATATTCGAAAATATTGTAAAAAAGATAATAACAATTAAACCACATCGAATCAGACCGTGAAAATTGAAAGGGTTTTATTCCTAATTATACTGAAGCGTAAGAGAAAAAAAAAGACTCTATTAGTAAAGTATTTCGGTCGTTATCGTGTTAATATACGCACATACAGACATACGGACGTCCAAGACAAAACTTTTTTTAAACAGTTTTTTAACTAGTTAAAATAACAAAAATGGCATCAAAAATATCATGAGTGTTAAAAATAATATTTTTCTTGATATGTGTGTGTATATATTATTTTACAAGTGCAATATATGATAAATAGAGACATTTTAAGTTTGAAAAATCAGATGTATTGCGCGAAGTGACAGTAGAACCCACCTCAGCGCTTCGCTTATGAGGCGTGCAATAAAGATGTGTGCTATATACCTACGCACATAATATAATAATGTTTATTTGTCTCTAACTAAAACTAAACTAAACTATCTTCACGCTGTATCCCTGACGGGGTAGTCAGAGAGGACAAATCGCCAGGCTTCGCGATCCATGCATACTTCTTTCGCTTCTTCGAGATTCATCAATCGCTTCATACAAGCATGTCTGGGTATCCGAGTACTTTTGACCTTTCCGTTTTTGAGCAATCTACTCACGTGGTCTTCATATGTAAGTCTCGGCCTACCCTGACTCCTTCTACCCTCTACTTTTGAACAATATATATTCTTCGTCAATCGTTCCTCACTCATTCGTTGGACGTGTCCAAACTAACGGAGCACGCCCTTTTCCAGCTTAACGCTGACACTGTCATTCAAACCTGCCATATTGCGTATCACTTCGTTACGTATTCGGTCGCCCAAGGTAACGCCGCACAATTTTCGAAATGATCGCATCTCCACAGCATTCAATTTACTTTCATGCATCTGCTGACATACCCAGGTTTCATTACCGTAAAGCAAAGTTGGCACTAGCACTGCGTTATGAATCGCCATTCGTGCTTCTTTTACGATGCTTTGTCGCTTTACTAACTGGGACAAAGCACCGTTAACCTTGATTCCCGCAGCTACTCGCCGTTCTATATCCGAATCACATCTTCCATCCGCGCTAAACATACTTCCTAAATACACATTTTCATTCACTTGCTCTAGACGTTCCTGGTTTACCCTAATCTCGCATTTAGTTCTTACGTCACCTCTTTCAAATACTAGAACCTTAGTTTTACTTGCATTCAAGCGAAGACCCTTACTTTCACACTCCTCTTTCATATTAGTGACTAATTCCTGAAGGTCGGCTTCTGATGAGGCCATGAGCACAGCAGACAGTTTACTGTAAAGTCACCCAAATTCACACCCATATTAAAATCTTTCAACTTCTGCAGGCAACTGTCTAGATACACTATGAACAGCCAGGCGGACATGACACATCCCTGTTTGACGCCTGTACAGACATCAAAAAGAGGTGACACATACCCTACTCGCACGCAAGCCTTACAGTCCCTATAAAGCGACTGTGTTGCCCGCAATAGCGAGCCGTCCACACCATATCCGGGCAGCAAGTCCCACAGCGTTTCTCTCACAACGTTATCAAATGCTTTCTCTAGATCCACAAAAGCGCAGAAAACCTTCTGACTAACAGCCAGAAACTTTTCCGCGATCATGCGGAGAGAAAACACTTGATCCGTGCAACCTCTTCCACGTCGGAATCCGCATTGAGCCTCCATAAATAACTTTTAGAGTTTTCTTGTATTCGTGCCGTTATAACCTTTGCATACACCTTACTAGCTAAGCTGACCAAGCTGATCGCCCTGTAGCTGGAGCAGCTTAGGCGCGAGCCTTTCCCTTTGTAAATAGGTACTACAACTGCTATTCGCCAGTCATCCGGGACCTCACCCGTCCGCCAGCACAAGTTGTATAACAGACATAGTATGTCCCAGACACGTGACCCACCGTACTTGATCATCTTAGCAGTAGCTCTGTCTTTTCCCGCAGCCTTACCACATTTCATACTTCTTATAGCTTGTTCTATTTCTTTCATACTAATGACTTCAATGACATCGGGATCCGCTTTCATTCTGCACCTTTCACGAGCTTCTTCTATCAGTGCCTTCGTGTTAACTTTCTGCAGCTTGTATCTCTCTTTCATATTAAAATCATTTGGCTAAGTAGTCTAGCCATGCTTTCTTCTTCATTCGAACTGCTTCTTTCACTTCCTCATTCCACCATGCATCACGCTTATTACTACTGCCTCTTTTCGTTTCTCCACACACTTCCACAGCGGCATTTATCATACTATCCCTAAGGTTCTACCAAACACTTTCCACATTCTCACTGCTTACATTGACGTCGCCAAGCTTTTCGGCTACCCTTTCATTATATTTATCCCAAATGGATGCATCCTGCAGCTTCCAGCTTTTGATGCTATAAGTCGGCTCAAGCTCAGGACACTCGGTACGATGACGCCAACCCGCGAACAGACCCCTAATCCTGGTTATGATATAGGTAGTGGTCTGATCCCAGCTCAGCGCCTCGATAAACCCTTGTGTCCATCACCTGTTTACGGAGCCGACTATCCATTAGGAATAGATCTATCATGCTTCTCTTTGACTTACATCTCGTCGTATACATATGAATTTGTTTGTGGTTGAACATTGTGTTCGCCACAAACACAAACTATCTTCACGCTGTATCCCTGACGGGGTAGTCAGAGAGGACAGATCGCCAGGCTTCGCGATCCGTGCATACTTCTTTCGCTTCTTCGAGATTCATCAATCGCTTCATACACGCACGTCTGGGTATCCGAGTACTTTTGACCTTTCCGTTTTTGAGCAATCTGCTCACGTGGTCTTCATATGTAAGTCTCGGCCTTCCCTGACTCCTTCTACCCTCTACTTTTGAACAATATATATTCTTCGTCAATCGTTCCTCACTCATTCGTTGGACGTGTCCAAAACAACGGAGCACGCCTTTTTCCAGCTTAACGCTGACACTTTCATTCAAACCTGCCATATTGCGTATCACTTCGTTACGTATTCGGTCGGCCAAGGTAACGCCGCACAATTTTCGAAGTGATCGCATCTCCACAGCATTCAATTTACTTTCATGCATCTGCTGACATACCCAGGTTTCACTACCGTAAAGCAAAGTTGGCACTAGCACTGCGTTATGAATCGCCAGTCGTGCTTCTTTTACGATGCTTTGTCGCTTTACTAACTGGGACAAAGCACCGTTAACTTTGTTTCCGGCAGCTACTCGCCGTTCTACATCCGAATCACATCTTCCATCCGCGCTAAACATACTTCCTAAATACACAATTTCATTCACTTGCTCTAGACGTTCCTGGTTTACTCTAATCTCGCATTTAGTTCTTACGTCACCTCTTTCAAATACTAGAACCTTAGTTTTACTTGCATTCAAGCGGAGACCCTTACTTTCACACCCCTCTTTCATATTAGTGACTAATGCCTGTAGGTCGGCTTCTGACGAGGCCATGAGCACCGCATCATCAGCGTACAGCAGACAGTTTACTAAAGTCACCCAAATTCACACCCATATTAAAATCTTTCAACTTCTGCAGGCAACTGTCCAGATACACTATGAACAGCCAGGCGGACATGACACATCCCTGTTTGACGCCTGTACAGACATCAAAAAGAGGTGACACATCCCCCCCTACGCAAGCCTTACAGTCCCTATAAAGCGACTGTATTGCCCGCAGTAGCGAGCCGTCCACACCATATCCTGAATAAAGATGTGTGCTTTATACCTACACACATAATATAATAATGTTTATTTGTCTCTAACGGTGTACAATAAATATTTTTATTACAATTAGTCTACAAAACTCTTTATTTTTTCATACTATTGGTACTATTGTGTCCCATCCCATTCTAGGCAAAATACCTGTATTTTGGGAAACAGTACATCTTAGTATGTTACATTTAGGACCCAGTAAACTTCAATTAGTGTGCTTATTCTAGGAGATAAGCTATAAACATTTATTTTTTAATTATTAGTTTCTTTATGAAAATAATAAATAAAAATTTCTAAATAATTAATATCAAGTAGCGCATTAAGCCCAAATTTGACACTTGGGGGTGCCGTTATATAATTATTCATACATACATACACATATACAGAGTAATAATCATAGAAGTCAAAAAAGCCTATTTTTTTATATTTGTCACGTAAAAACGGCGCCGCCCGCTTGATGGAAAGCAAAGACGAGCGCGGGTCCGTGATTGAGTGCCGCTATCCCAGCCGGTAGGTATTCCATACATTTTTGCAAATTTATTCAAATTCATAAATGAAGTGCAACAGAAGTTCTTATGTTACGGTCAAAACTGGAGGGCACAACTATTTAGGTATATATTTTTAATTTATTTACTACAACGAAAAATCGCATTTACTACAACGAAGAAGCGCTCGTGGCCCCGCGGTCTCAGTGTTCTGTAAACGATTACTGAGTTACGCAACTTTCACTATGGCTGGTCCTCGGATGGGCTACTATATTGTGGCATTTACATTTGCGGCTTGAAAAATTTCAACAGCAGGTAGCCACAACCTGCGTCTGTCTTATTCAACACGGCAATGGGCTCACCACCTATTACGTGGGACAGGAATCCACACGGTGAAAATGGGCATATAATATGCCTCTGCCACCCCTTCGGGGATAAGGCGTGATGGATATTAATTTTATTTTTTTATTGACAACGAAAAATTCTGTGTGCGGATTTATTGTGCTGTTTTTCGGTATTACAATCATCGCAAATCCGGCAACCACTCGTACCCACTTGACGTCAGTCTATCGGGGTCTCGGTGGCCTGGTGGCCATGATGTCCGTAATTAATGTGTTGTGTTGTACGGCGCATGTCACATGTCAAGCTAAAACTTATTGAATGGGATTCAATTAAATTTTGACGTGAGTGCGAACTCGTCCTGCTATTGGAGAGCCCTCTTTCTTTTTGATTTGATTGGGATGATCGATTTAACTGTAGGTACATTTTTTTTACGCCTACTAATCACAATTCATTTATTCCCTGAAGGGGTAGGCAGAGGCATACTCTACGCCCACATTTCACGTACGCATTTTTGTCCCACGTAACAGGTGGTGAGCCCATTGCCGTGTGTGAGAGCTTCAGATGGAAATGCAAAATATTTTTTAATGGTGATGACAGGATATTAGGAGTGCCATACCCTATACATACATAAACCTATATATGCTTTGGTCCTTCCTCTTTCACAAAACTAGAACACAGTCAGACTTCTGCTCGAAGGAGATAGTAAGGAGGCAGTATCTGCTAGCTTCCCAACCACAGGGCAAGAGTCACAACAGATGATTGGGGCAGATAATACCCCCGGCCGACTGTATGTATTCTATGAGAGCAGTTTTGCCTTACATATTATGAGATGAAATAAGGTGGGGTTGTGTCCTGCTTAGGGTTAGACGAAACTCCTAAACCTGTGCCGACACTGCGTTCATCGGTGATGGCAAGAACCCAACACATTAACCGGCAAAAAAACTAAGTAGAACTTCTTATGCATATACTTAAACTTCCACCACTATTACACTTTTATACTATACACTATTATACTTCTACTTAGCATATTTGAACACCAAAATATAAACCAGAAACATAAACTTGTATGTACATACGTAAGTGATATTAACCTTTACATATTCGCCATTTTACCGCGAAACGTTCATCGCGAAATCGTACGTATTATTCACAAACGCGTATTACATGTATTCTGTGGTTAACGAACCACAAAATACATGGAATGTGTTTAATCAAATATCGCGTTGCGTGTCACTAAGCATCACGCATCTCATAAAATACAGTATTCTATTTTAAGATACGGCAGTACGTGATTTGAATTTCGAAATTAACTTATTGTTAACATAAGGGTTTTATTGGAAAACACCAATAGGCATATTAAACGCCCTCGTTTCACCGTATGCACTTTCGGCCCACGTAACAGGTGGTGAGCCCATTGCCGTGTTGAAATGGACAGGCGCAGGCTTTATCGACCTGCTGTTGAAATTTTTTAAGCCGCCCATAAGGCATTCAACTTGGCTTAACGACTGCCATTTTATTGGCAACCGTAACCAAAGGCTCAACGTGCCTTCCGAAGCACGGAACTGGGGTGGGTCTAAAGGGCTTAATAATTTTAATAAAATAAAACGTGTCTATAGATGTTAAATTAGAAAGAAATTTTGAACCCGTTGCCTTTTTAGTGAGGTGGTAGCAAAAAGGCTAAAAGGTCTTATGTGCTAGACACTAATTAGCACGACCAATTAAAGTCCTGGTAGTCTCGGATTAAATATCAGTAATAAAAGTAGCATAAGTAAATTTATGGCGTGCAATAAATAAATAAATAAATAAAAAAAATTAACTAGTTCATTACAAAGTCAGCAATTCAAACGTTTTACAATATATTGAAAACTAGAAACAGTTTCTAGTTTTCGACAGAGAATCTGTCACGCTTAAGTATAGCCATATAATATCTATTTCTGGTATATGTGGTTTGATTTTGACAATTAATTTTCTCCATTGTACCATTAATGTAGTAGAAAAATGTCACCAGTAACGGTGGCTATTTAGTATAATTTAATTGCAGCGAAACAATTAGCTAGGGTATAATGAATAATGAACATATTTTATACGAACGCTGGAGAATTGTCTACCATTTATTCAAATGAGTTGACTCGTACGTTTAGTAAAGGCCCATAATACTAAAGCGTGAACTCTGTTCGGGATTCTGAATATATTGTTGACTGCCTCTGTGGCGCGGTGGGAGTGCATCCGACTGCTACGCAAGAGGTCGTGGGTTGGATTCCCACCCAGGATAAAACTTTGTGTGATGAGCACGATGGTTTATTCTGTATCTGGGTGTTATTTATCTATAATATGTATGTATTTAGAAATATATAAGTATGTTTATCAGTTATCTAGATCCCATAACACAAGCTAATATTAGCTTACTTTGGGCTAGATGGCGCTGTGTGAAAAGTGTCCCCACAATATATTGTAAAACGTTTGAATTGCTGACTTTGTAATGAACTGGTTAACTTTTTTTATTTATCTATTGCACGCCATAAATTTACTTATGCTACTGTTATTTACTGTTATTACTGTTATTTAGTCCGAGACTACCAGGACTTTAATTGGTCGTGCTAATTAGTGTCTAGCACATAAGACCTTTTAGCCTTTTTGCTACCACCTCACTAAAAAGGCAACGGGTTCAAAATTTCTTCCTAATTTAACATCTATAGACACGTTTTATTTTATTAAAATTATTAAGCCCTTTAGACCCACCCCAGTTCCGTGCTTCGGAAGGCACGTTAAGCTGTTGGTCCCGGTTGCTAATAAAACGGCAGTCGTTAAGCCAAGATGAAGGCCTTACGGGCGGCTTAAAAAATTTCAACAGCAGGAAGATACAGCCTGCGCCTGTCCATTTCAACACGGCAATGGGCTCACCACCTGTTACGTGGGACGAAAGTGTATACGGTGAAACGAGGGCGTTTAATATGCCTCTGCCTACCCCTTCGGGGATAAAGGCGTGACAATATGTATGTATGTATGTATGTATAAATTTACTTACATATGTGATTAATGGCATTGTCGTTTAAAGCGCCTGTTTGTCTGTTTTTTTTTACATTCGTACACAACGCTGTCTAGCTCAAATTAAGATAATATAAATTTGTACTATGGGATCTAGACAACGAATAAACAGACATATAATATATTATGAATGCTTATTAGTTGGTTTAAGTCATTGGTATAGGCCTATTCTTGATCAAAAAACGTGAGTAATCCCACTTACTTATTAATATAAATATATATTTGCTTATCATTTCTTCGTATGTTGGTAATGCCGTGTACCAATTAAAAAGAGGGGTTCCCCGGAGCTCTTACTTTTGCTATTTACTTGTTTTGTAAAGAAACGCTCGTAGCCCCGCTAACGCAGTACTCTGTTCAAGCTGTTCAATATAATGGTAAGCAAAGACGACCTGTGATTGAGGGCCGCTATCTCAACACCCAAGGTTCCAATAGTGACCCTTATTTTGACGGTCCAGAAGTATGCATTTTCACGCTTCTTTTACCTTTAAAAGACATTACTATCCTGGGTCGTGCAACATAAAAATACCTAAGGAATATTTTGGTTCTGGACAAGACGGTGTCCACAATGTAAGGATGAGGGGAGGGTGGGACCAATTGGAAGAGTTCTTTAGAACACTCACCGTGGTAGATGCGATAAAATGCAGCTAAGCTAGCGACCATTCTGCGCATCTTCAACTTCTAAAAAAGAAATAGAAACCTTCTACAACCAGCTACAAAATGTCATAGACAACCAGGCTGAAAAACATTTTATTGTAATGGGAGATTTCAACGCTCGTATCGGTCGACGTAAACAAAATGAACATACAATAATGGGCCCTACTTGGTTTGGCAGAAGAGATGATAGAGGAGAAAGACTCATTCAACATTGTCTAGAAAACAATCTCTCAATAATAAACAGCATGTTTAAAGAGAAAATAAAGAACTTGTGGACCTGGTTATCGCCGAATAAAAGTAAAAGTCAAATAGACTACGTATTATCAAATATAAAAGATAAATTTACTAATATAGAGGTGCTAAACCAGTTTGCTTTTAACAGTGATCACAGATTTATACAAAGTACATTTCAAATAAAGAAGATTAAGCAAAGTAGATCAAAATATACAATGACAGAACATCGATTTAAAACTCAACAAGACGAAATATTATTTTTAGAGAACCTAGAACAAAACTTCGATGAGATATGCCCATTAGATATAGACGACGTAGAGTCTAGCTACCAAAAAATTAAGTATGGAGTCCTTAATTGTATGCCACAAAATAAAGAAAGGCTTCGCAAAAACAACACTATTCTATCTGACACGATCAAAAATAAAATTAAGAGAAGAAATGAATTAAAAAACCAAGTATACTTGAATAAAGAAGAAAAATTGGAGCTAAAGACCTTATACAAATCAATCTACAAAGACATTAAAAAAGAACGCCAAGAATTTAGAACAAAAACATTCGATAAACATTTATCACATAAAGGAAGCATTAAAAAAGCATATAAAGAGCTTAATACGTCAAAAAACTGGATCTCTTGTTTAACAGAAAGGAACAGACTTATATACTCTAGAACAGAAATAATACAAGGTGCAACAGAATTTTACAGAAAACTATACGAAAAAAGATCATTACCTAAACTATGTAACTCGTCCACGGTTAGGACTGAAAAGGTAGAGAGATTTACAGAAATAGAAATTTACAGAGAGTTGGAAAAATGTAAAGAAGACAAATGTAGCGGACCAGACAAGATTACTAACCAAATATTAAAAGCCGGAAGAGCTCTTCTTACCGTGCCTTTAACAAGACTGTTTAACAAAATATTAGATGAAAAAAATATTCCTTTAGATCTGGCGGTATCGGATATAATTTTACTCTATAAAAAAGGAGACCCTAATAACGTAAGTAACTACAGGCCTATCAGTCTACAACCGTCTCTGTACAAAATACTAGCAACCTGCCTTGAACGACGGCTCTCGAAATTAACTGACTATTATCAACCATTCGAGCAAGCAGGCTTTAGAAAAGGGTTTTCTACGACTGATCACATACATGCCCTTGATCAAATTATAGAAAAATATAATGAATATAATAGACCCTTATACTTAGCATTTATTGATTACGCGAAAGTGTTTGACTCTATTTCACATGACAGCATGTGGACAGCTCTACAAGAGTACGGAACACCATTAGAGTTGATACTACTAATACAAAATATATACTCTAAAAGTGTTAGTAGAGTCAAACTAGACCGAAGCGGAAAAGAAATTAAAATTGACCGTGGTGTCAGGCAGGGAGATCCTCTGTCACCGAGAATATTTATACTGGTACTTCAATATATGATGAAAGACCTAGAATGGAACGAAAAAGGTATATTTCTTAATACCTCTTACTTAAGCAACTTAAGATTTGCGGACGACATTGTTTTGTTTTCCGACTCGGCACACCATCTTGAAAAACGGCTAACTGAATTGTACAACTGCAGTTTAAAGATAGGCCTAGAACTTAACACGGATATAACTAGAATCATGACGAACCACTTTAAAAAAGCCATAACAATACAAGGTACTAGCATAGAATATGTTGAAAACTATATATACCTAGGAAAACAAATGTCATTCAAACAATCTAGACATCGGGATGAAATTGAGAGGAGAATCCAGCTAACATGGAATAAGTTCTGGTCCTACAAGGAAATAATAAAGTCAGACATGAGCATACATTTGAAGAAGAAACTAATGGATTCATGCATTCTACCTTGTCTGTCGTATGGAAGTCAAACATGGATTTATAATAAATATACGACTAACAGAATTGCAACAACTCAAAAAGCGATGGAAAGAAGTTTACTTAATATAAAAAGAACACATAGAATAAGGAACACAAAAATAAGGAAAATTACCAAGGTCATTGATGCTTTACATCATTGCAAAAAATTAAAATGGAATTGGGCAGGGCACATAGCTAGAATGACAGACAAAAAGTGGTCGAAAATTACCACGGTATGGAAAGGTCCACTAGGAAAAAGGAGCAGAGGCAGGCCGATGGAAAGATGGGAAGATGAGGTAAAAGAAATAGCAGGTATAGACTGGATAAGTAAAGCATCAGATAGAGAGAATTGGAAAGCCATGGAGGAGGCTTTTACTCATAATGGGATCCTCGAGGAAAAATACTTTTATAATA
This sequence comes from Thumatha senex, assembly GCA_948477245.1. Lineage (NCBI taxonomy): Eukaryota > Metazoa > Arthropoda > Insecta > Lepidoptera > Erebidae > Thumatha > Thumatha senex. The sequence goes on along the minus strand of OX419731.1, from coordinate 13,577,073 downwards.
ATTAAGTTTCACTTTGTAATTCTTTTGGAAATGTACTTGATGGATTAATAAAGGCTTTAATAATAATAATTAGTTAGTTTAGGTCATTGGTATAGGCCTATTCTTGATCAAAAAACGTGAGTAATCCCACTTACTTATTAATATAAATATATATTTGCTTATCATTTCTTCGTATGTTGGTAATGCCGTGTACCAATTAAAAAGAGGGGTTCCCCGGAGCTCTTACTTTTGCTATTTACTTGTTTTGTAAAGAAACGCTCGTAGCCCCGCTAACGCAGTACTCTGTTCAAGCTGTTCAATATAATGGTAAGCAAAGACGACCTGTGATTGAGGGCCGCTATCTCAACACCCAAGGTTCCGATAGTGACCCTTATTTTGACGGTCCAGAAGTATGCATTTTCACGCTTCTTTTATCTTTAAAAGACATTACTATCCTGGGTCGTGCAAGATAAAAAGACCTAAGGAATATTTTGATTCTGGACAAGACGGTGTCCACAATGTAAGGATGAGGGGAGGGTGGGACCAATTGGAAGAGTTCTTTAGAACACTCACCGTGGTGGAAAATGCAGCTAAGCTAGCGACCATTCTGCGCATCTTCAACAGTTCAAGACTGCCAGTGACCTCTGGCCATTTCGGCCTAAAACCGTATTGCCGGTCGTTTATTACGGAGTGATCTTCCAGATATAGCGTTCCAATAACGGAACGCTCTGCCATCGCACGTGTTGTAACCGCGGGTTTTTCAAAAAGAGTGTGAATAGGTATATCGTTAGGCCGTCCACTTGGAGCCACTGTTTGTAGTCTTGTGGACTGTGAGAGAGAGGAGAGGAAAACGAGATCATTTTTTGTTTTTATACAATTTTATCTAGTTTAACTTTCCTTTATGTATATCGCAGTATTTTTGTACTTATGAGTACAAAAATACTGCGATATACATAAAGGTTATATAAAATTGACAGTTCGTCTTCTCCTTCACTTCGTATTAGTGTATTTCTAGTTAGTTCCTTCCAAGCCCTACCTGAATTTGGAACCTGGGTTCACTTTTATGAAGCTGCTGGGAGCAGCTATTATTTTTCTTTTGTTTTTGGGCATTATGAGGAACGACGGTCGTCCGAACTCCCAATTCCGTAAGCATGCATAGTTGCCTTATGCCTTATTCGGTAAACTGTGAGCAGGTCACTTATGCCTCGTAGATCTTGAGGATTACACCCTCCTTACGGTTAGCAGCACGTATGACCCCTTAAAGGCCACTTGTGTTTTTTATGTGTTTTTTTTAATATTCCTACAAAAACTTAATGTGATTTTATCATAAATTTATTCAAATTAAAAAAAAGAGAGTTTAGACCTCAAGACTGAAGCAAAACTTCTTTGGCTCTATCTACTGGTTAAGAGAGAAAGGGAGAAAGAAAATGTGAGCTTGCATCTCACTCTCTTCCCCTACATACGAAACGTAACTTTCTTTCTATCTTAACCAACTTATAATCCCTCTCAACTCTCTTTCACCTCGCTCGATCACATTTTTCGTAACTCATTCGCCAGCTGATTCCTCAATTCAACGTTAGGTTAAGGTGTTTTACTTCAAAAATTTCATGTTTTCATTCATTCAACAATAGCAATGCAAAACAAAACACTTTCAACATTAAACACACAAGCACACTAAAGCTACAAATGGTAAGAAAAACAAATAACTGCGGAATAATTTTAAATACAGTCGGCTCGTTCTGGTAAATCCCGAGAGTGTCGTAAAAACCGATTAATGAATTATATCAAGATAAGGGCCTGACAATTTATTGAGGATTTACCGGCTAAATGACATCTGTGAATGAATGATCTTAATGCAGAAACAATGTGATAATTTGCTGTTTGATAACAAATAGAAGAACGCTATTCACGGCATGCTGTATGCTGTGTGTATGTGTGAGTGTGCGTCTTAGGTGTGGGTGTATTTACTACAAGCAAATTTGATTGTTAATTTTATTTTGTTTATTCACTATTTCACGGCTTGAGAGATTATTTTTATGATTTTTTTTTCATATAGTATATCACTAAGTATTCTCTCGACTTGTTATTTATTTTATATTTTACCATAAAATAAATTTATTATTATTTTTCAAACGTAAGTTTTTTTTTCTGACGGTGGCCCCCGGTCTCATTTTTTCCGGATCTTTTAATATTGTGAGATTTTTTTACACAACGCTATCTAGCTCAAATTAAGGTGACAATTATGTAAGTTCTATGGGACATAGTACTTACATACTAGACATTGGAAACGCCCAAACTTCCAATTTTTAACCACTCACATATTCGAGATTAGAACCCAGCAGTAGCATGCGTTAATTTCCACTGAGTCGCCGAAGCAAATACTATCAGCCAACCATAAGTAAAAAGCAATTTTGGAACCCTCAAATAATAAAACAAATATATAAAAAAGAAATTAGCATTACAATCTCGATATTTTTTCTCAGCTATCGCTTTCAAATGTCGTGGACGATTCCATTTGTCTCTGCCGCGTTCTAACAAGTGTATTCTCAGTAGAGTTTTCAAAGCAAGTTTACTGGGTTTGAGATAAGATAGAATAAGCCCTTTGCGCTCGTATGTCATGAGTTGTTCCTGCAGAATAAAGCCCTGGTTTTTGGGAACTTCACGAAGTGATTTTCTCTTTCATTGTTCCCTAATTGGATTGTCTAACAAGTTCATAAGTTATAAACATTAAATCTTTTTGGTCTTGTGTCGTAAGCCGGCTTAATATCCTCTTCTACACATATCTCATTTTGCTGTGAGAAATCGAAAACTTATTGAATTCTGCTATTTTGTTTTCAGCCTTTGCTATAACAATACATAACATACTTGTCTCTTTTGAGAATGCATTGTCACTGGTGAATAGATGTAATAAATCCCTGATAAAAAACTCGGATAAAATTCTGTGTTATTCCAGGGTGTCGCTACCTTCACACCATTTTTTTTCCAAATTGATCCAACCGTTTCAGAGTGTAGAAGTAACAAAGATAAACAATTACAAACTTTCGTCTTTATAATTTTAAGTACTGAATAAATTATAATTATATAAATCAACTGATCGCAGTCAAATATTAAATAATAGGAGTTTTCAAATTTCCATCATGACACACAAATCTGTTATCATTTTTGGAGGATGATTGGCCAGATGAATTGTTTCTAGATTTTCTTCTCTGCTATGAACTTGTTGGTTAGTCAGTAAGTCACATCTGCAAGTGGTACCACTTGCAGAAATGGCTTACTTTGACATCGAAGATCTCGGTCAGGCCCATCACACTCCATTTTGTTTATATTCATTTCGTTCATGTTATTTCATTGTTATTTATTTCGTTGTTGAATTATTCACACTCATAATTTAATTCACTTATCTAAAATGCGACCTAGTCTATTATGTAAATCACAAAACGATGACATATTGTGCAAAACCGCTTTTATCATATCCTAATGTCGGGTGTAAAATTAAGCTAACGGCCTTTCTGTGACGGATGGCTGTTCACCCACACACCCTTTTAGTGAATTACCGAGATGAAATTCAACGGCTGTAAAGAGACTGACACTAAAAATGCCGTTTTTAATTAACCTAATACTTTTATAGATTAAAAGTACCATAGCCGTGTCGATAAAATACGTAAAAAGAGGTTTATACATTTAAAGTGCTTCAAGTATCATTTTTTTAATCTGCAATTTAGATTGCAAAATATAGTGTCATAAATTAAATATTCATAAGGTACCATAGTTTAATGTGGTAAATTGGGAATCACTGTCGAACGCTTAGCTTTGGTGCCACGCTGGAAGCTAATGAAATAATCCAAAAGGTAGCTAAAGCCAGTATTAATTGAACAAATACCTAGTGACTTTATACTAATACTAGTGATAAATAAATAATGTACTTTCAATCATGGCGTACTTAGCCACTATTTAGTTTTAAGCATATTATAAATTGGTCAGCTAACTCTCGAAAGTATACCAACGAAAGTAACAACACATTTTCAGAAAAAAGAAAATGAAAATGAACGTGTGACAGAATAGTGAAACGTGGGCGTCCATAGCAGTCCACCTCTTTCTTACCTATAAATATTTGAAAATAAACAAACAGACATTTAAGTGTCTATCTGCTGTCGTTATTAAGATCGAAAGAAAAACGGCAAACAAATCATGTTTGTTGTATAGAAGCCCACTTATTATTTTTTAAGTGTTTTGTGAATATTTCATGCGTCTACATGTTTCCGGTATTCATATCGAGCCAAAAACTACATAATAATTACTTGTGTTGTACGGGAGCCACTATTAAATATTTATTTTATTGTTTTTAATATTTGTTGTAATAACGGCAACAGAAATTTACATTATATGTGATAATCACGGTTTATGAGATACAGACGGATGGACAGACAGATAGAGAACGAGAGGGACAACGGAGTCTTAGTAATAGCACAGAATATAATAAAAATATAAATAATAGTAGGGTCCCGTTTTAACTTTTTGGGTACAGAACTCCAAAAAGGATTACTGACAGAGCTTTTAAAAAGTTATATCTCGATTTCAGAGCAATTTATCTGTGAAAATGTATTTTTAAAGTTGGATTCCTGAACAATCTTTAATACTTAAGTTATCAGTCGCGCAAAAACGTGTGGTAAGAAGATGATGAGATGAAAATACATATGATGATAAAAAATGTATGAGCATTAAAGCAAAAGTTACCAAATAGAGCTCTTTTACACGTTACCTTTTTATCTGCCTGCCGTCTTCATGCCAGCGGTCATGTAGGCCGGTAGTCTTTGCCGAAGACAAGACTACGGAACTCGGGAGGAACATCCCTCTTCTTCCTGCTGCAATCATGTCCGCAAAAGAGGATGTCTCTCCGCATAAAGATGCAGCGGGGCTATAGAGTTGTTGGTTTAGGCATGACTTTCAACAGCAGGTTGACTTAGGTAGCTTCTTGCAACAAACCTTTGTTTATCACACAGCTGGTGAAGTATGAGTATATGTATTTAGCATCCCTGTGACCTGAGAAATTTACCATTAAATAAATTTAAAAAGTTAATTATAAACAAGCTTTGTGGAAAAGGTTATTACTCCGTTAAAGACTATATGCAGGACAGGGACGCCTGGAAATGATCTGCTGGCAAAGTGAAATAATATTAAATTGTAAATAGGCCATCAAAAAAAAAGCCTTCCTAAGTTTCCTGCCGGTTCTTTTCAGGTGGGCCGCGTTCCGAACCGGTGGTCCCTTTAAATATTTAGAATATTGTATGACATTTTGTAAGCGCCGTTAAAATGGTCTATGCAAAATAAAGATTTTTTTTTTTTGTATATACTAAGCATGGAAGGGGTAGTTCTAGAAAAAATGGCTTATTACAAATGTAAAAGTATCCTCGTAACCTAAATATATTATATTAAACGCATTCCAAAGATTTTTCTTTTCACAACGACCTTAAAAATATTCATAATGTTCAAAAAACAAAATATAACGAACGCAGATAAGCCTTTTCTAAGATTAAACTAAAATAAAACTAAATTATTCTTCAAATTGTACACGGATTAACAGCCCTTAATAAATTTCACTGGGGGTTTGTTGTGGTCAAAGGTCTCATAAAACGGAATTCCTGGGGAAAATAAGCGAGACCTATATATTTGGGGAAGGGCTCATACCTGGCTAAACATAATTCCCTACCAACTGCGTCAAGGATATTTTGAGCAATAAATCAACCCACTTTTGGGGATTTTACCTTGTACGCGATAATGCGATCCTTGTCATCGTATCTTATTACCTGTTGAACATGGATTCAATTTACTTATTTATTATTCCCTTAGCTGCAAAATAAAGTTATTCTAGGTAATGTACACTCTAGACTTTGAACACCTGCCGGATTAATTCGATACACTTGAACGTCTAATGTGAGTGTTTAATCATGATGATTATTTTATACCACTGAGGTGGCCGACAAGCATGATGGAAAGTGGCTACCGTAGCCTATTTACGTTTGCAACACTCGCTTTGTAAACCTTCTAAGACCCCTTTTGAAGATCCTCATACTGTAATCACGAGTCTCTTTGGTATAACCCGTTTCAGTTTTAGACCTTTTAAATTCCAAGAAGTAAGATGCCCGAGCAAGTTAACAGGATTGAGAAATTAGTCACTTCCAATGAGATGCCGAAAATCAACTGTCAAACAATAGCCACTCTTAATAACCAAATAAAAGTGGACTGGGATCTAAATTCTAGAGGGGGCTTGGAAGCGACTGGGATGGACTTGTATGGATGGCTCGATGACTGGAATGGACGTAGATTGAAGCGACTGCTAGGTACTGTAATGTGAAGAGATAACTAATAATTTCTGGTAAAATAAAGTTGATAACTTAAAATAAATTCAGAGGCATCTCAGATTTCGTAACAAGGGTCCGGTAACTGGATTCTTATATCAACGAAATCTAGGATGATTCGCTATTCCATAGCAAAATGAAATAATTACACTGAGAATTCTCGAATTTCGTGTTGTAAGTTTATGGACCTATTCTTAGTTACACAAGCTTTATATTAACTTGCAATGTACATAATATGTTTGTATAAGTGAAATCTTTCTACTCAATTTTAAAGCAGATATTATATGTTCCACCGATTGATCTGAAAATTTGTATATACGTTCAGTTTGCACGACCCTGTTTTAGGCGGCTAAATTAGGACATACTCAGTGGAGATTTGTTTTAATAGAGAAGCCTAAAATAAGATCGTGCTTCTTCACGCCTACCTGTGAATAAGTCACCAAATGGGACTGGTGACTAAGGCTGGTCTGGCTTCCAGAAATTTCCTTTTGAGGATAGGTATACTCAATCATTTCCAATCATGAGTGGGTACTGGTGCTAATTCTGTTGTTGAAACCACTAAACTAAATTTCTCTAAAAAATTTTTTATTTTTATGAAGAGATTGCCAAATGCTATTCTGTTATTACGTCGAACTAAACTTGGTGATATAATAAAATGCACAAAATTTGTATCTGATATCACTAAAATTCCATTTATGTGATAAAATTAAACAAAACATGTATTTAGATGCCGACTAACTTAGTGATTGAACTGTCTAAGTACATTTTTCACTTTTTGTTTAAGTTTATAACATAAAATGAATTTTAGTGATGTCAGATACAAATTTAACGTCACACAAAATTTAGTGTGTAATTTAAGTGGGACGTTTATTAATTTTAGTAACCGTTTGAAACGTGAAAACTTTTAAAACGTTTTAACGTGAAAAAATTACATAGGCAGTTCAATCACCAAGTTAGTCGGCATGTATTTACATTCGACTGTCTATGTACATTTTTCACGACTTGTTCAATTTTATCACATAAAATGAATTTTAGTGACATCAGATACAAATTAAGTGCTATTTATGATATCACCAACTTTAGTTCGAAATAACAACAGAAAAGCATTGGACAATCTCTTAACAAAAATTAGTAAATTTTAGAGAAATTTAGTTTAGTGATCTCAACAACAGAATTAGCACCACTACCTAATTTTAGTCGATGCAAGTCTTCATCTGAACGGGAGAGTTTTTCGTGAACGGGGTTTTACACATTCAAAAATGGTACTGTAAACCGTGGCTTCTTTTTAATAGACTTTCAAACGCCTCGTATTAAAAAATAAACCTGGCGATCTGTCCCCTCTGACTACCCCGTCAGTGAGATACAGCGTGAAGATAGTCCAAACTATTCAGTATTAATCTGCTACAGATCTTCATATCTTATATCACGGGAACTACAAATTCTAACATGGTAGGTATTCACAAAGTAGAGTTATTTTTGAAATTATTTATGTATTTAACTTGAATATTGCTAAAAAGCTCTGAAATGTCTTCATGACTGACACTGGATATATAAACTTCTGTAGCTTTGTGGCTAGCCAATTTATTCGAGGTAACAAAATTTTGTAAAAAAATTAGGCCGAAGATAATTATTTTCCATTCACTTTTCTTTCCTTTCCTTTTCGGCCACTAATTGAGCAACATCTTGCCATACATTTATTTTAATCATTAATATTTCCATCGTTAATTAATCACTCCACGTATATTATAATTACGAGTTTCCAATTTGGCAACTTTTCGAAGCCATAAATACACCAATTTGTTTTGGAAAATATGAATTCAAGTTGCGGGAGAGAAATGTTTCATACGAGCTGAGGTGACACTCGCACCTGTGGTCCCGACAAACTTCTAACATCCAATTCCTTAGAAATATAAATTTTATTTATGCATAAATTTGAAGTAAAAATAGAAGTCATTCATTTAAAAATTACATATATATATTCACACCTTATCACCTTTCCGAGTTTGGGTGTTTCCTATGTATAATATTGTTCCATTCGTAGGGAGTGGGTACTAATAGAATTAGCACTGATACCACAAATCATAAAGAATCTCTTTAATTACTCAAACAATAACACAACAATCGCTACTAAACACACTAAACACAAAGTCTTCGCTTGGATATTCGTACTGAAACAGTATTGCACTATTTAGCTTCGATTCGCACTGTTTGCTTCCTCAAATGAGACTGTCCAGTTGCCGCGAGCTCGGCCCTTTTTATATACACCTATTAAAGTTCTGGAACATTCGGGAGAATTCCTTACGTACCTACACTCGGGTACACTCAGTGATAGGGGATGGCCTGAAACGGACTATAAACATGTTTCAGGCGCCTGAAAACAACGGCAACTGGAGTGAAATTTGTATAATTTAGTAGGTGATAGAGCCTCCTCGGAAACGGCCTGGAACCGCTTTTCAGCCTGCTGAAATCGCTTCCAAGGCCCAGAAAATGACGTTTGAAGTTGTTCACTAGTCCACCGGCGTTAACAATATGCATGAATTTAGAAATATATAAGTATGTTCATCAGCCGTCTATATCCCACCACACGAGCTTATATTAGCTTACTTTGGGGTAGACGGAGCTAAACAAAAAAAAAAGTGAAGAAACAAATAGAAATCGTAACTCTGATACAAAGATTTGCGGAACGGATCACTTTATATTTGTTCCGACCAGGAATTGGAACCCGACACATCAGCATAGCATACACTTGAGGCAGTACCGTATGTCCTGTTCTAGATCATAGGCCATATTTTGTTGTGAACCTTTCGTGAGCGTTGTTCATTATTACTAACTAAAGTAAAGTCAAAATCTCTTTATTGTACACCAAGAAACACAATGTGAACATGACAAAACCAAAGGGTTTATATTTTGGTTTAGGTTCACACACAGTGCCAGTGCAGCTTGACGCTCCTCTTGAAAAAGGACCTCCGTTAGGTTAAAAACTAATCAGGCTATCCCAAAATTTACACTTGAGTAAAACCGTTTAGTAACTAGTGGTTCTATGAACCGTAGACTTCGAAGTATTTTTTTTTAACAATTACAAAAAAAAATTCAATGTTGCTTTTTTTCGTTTTGAACGCTCTTGCCAACCACTACGGGACCATTTCCCCTCCCCTACCTCCATTTCCCCCCCGATCGAAAAACCCCCTTGCTAAAAGTTGTTGTCTACTTCAAGGATTGTTCATGCCAAGTTGCATGCAAATCCGATGAAAAATGCGACCTGTAGACTGAATGGACAGACGGACGGTCGGACATTAATATCGGATATATATACATATAATATTTTTTCCCGTATCAGTGGAGTTATTACAAAAGTTATCGATATATTTTCAGTACACAGAAAGATGTTAACATATTAAGAAAAATATATATATTTTGTTGCCTCACCTTATCATATTTTGACGTTTACAACATTCTATTAAAAGCTTTCAGAAAACCGACGATCAAAGCTTCAAATTTTAAAACACAAATATACTAACACTTCTAAATGATGTTTGACGTTTATGTGTACACGGACATCAAATTTGTATGAGAGATCAGTAACGAAGCGGTTTGTTGTAAAATATTGATGAATTGATGTATTCATTGTTTTATGACTGACATTTTAGATACCTACCTATTGTTATGAATTTACTTACTGTTGCTTTGCTATTTTCCGTTGTAATAATGATGGCAGTTTGTGCGATGTTATATTTTTTGTTAATGGGGATTTATATGTTTATTGGTTTTTAGTATTATTATATATTATATTAGGTAAACAATACGGATATTTGGACAATATTGAGATAGGTATTATCACAATAATGTCCAAATTGACTAAATGTCCATATTGTTTACCAATAAAACTGATCCATCTATTTTTATTTATTCCAATTGTTTCATTATTATGAATACTGCGTACGAGTATTTCGTTCACGACAATAATAAATTACTTTTCACTAAGTCTGTATGCGACGCTATCACAAATCTCCGTTAGCGTACAGTAACTTAAATTGAATGTCTAAGCTCGCAATCGAGGATTCAGCAAATACCAGTATCTATTGGAAGCGCCCAGAGTCTTTAAGGAAATCCCGTAGCTTCACTCGTCTGCTGTGATTCTGCTCCATTCGCATCGTTGATCGATTGATGCTCTCAATAAAAATATATTGCCATTAACAACAAAGATAACTTGAGTAGGTTTTCAAAATCGATAGTTTGTAGAGTTTGTCGAAGCGATCTCATGAAATCACCGATGCACGGCGCGGTTGAATACGCGACCCCCTGGCACTCGATTGCAATCACCGACCGTGCATACACGTTTGCTTTGTAACTACTCATTATAGTATATCGCTTATTGTAACAGTGTTATTTGAAAATAAATGTACACGGCTTCACCGACTGTCGAGTGATCATTTACAAAACCCACCTCCGATAACTCCAAGCCGCAACATAATTTGGTCCTTCGAGCCGGATGCGCAAATAGCGGAAAAAACGAGCCAGCAGCGAAGTTGGAGTTGGCGCGAAGAGGTGCCCATCTATCTACCACAAGAACTAAACAGCATTGCAAGTGGCGAACTGAGGAGACTGTATAAAGATAAGGCCAAATTATGTTGCGGCTTGGAGTTATCGGAGGTGGGTTTTGTAAATGATCACTCGACAGTCGGTGAAGCCGTGTACATTTATTTTCAAATAACACTGTTACAATAAGCGATATACTATAATGAGTAGTTACAAAGCAAACGTGTATGCACGGTCGGTGATTGCAATCGAGTGCCAGGGGGTCGCGTATTCAACCGCGCCGTGCATCGGTGATTTCATGAGATCGCTTCGACAAACATCGTCTTCAATAAAGTTTTAAAATACAAGTCGGTTATATTTTACGCACTTACAATACGTACTTAATGTTCGTTATTATATATATGTAAGTATGATCGGATCAAGTTGGATAAAAATATTTCTTATGAATTTTTTCATCATCCTAATTTTACTACTATCCAATATTTTAGTAAAAGCGTAAGAGGGATGTGAAGTTAAATTCATAAGATAATTGATGGAGCAAACTGAAGAAAAAGTCACTGCACCTCACTAGTATTCATAACACTAAATAATAATTATCTTGATATCATAATCATAAAATCTAAGTACCTACCAAGCCTACCTACCTACCTTTTTGAGTAAAGTAGGCGGCAGAATACGCGGTCGGATCGCTCGCTCGGCGGTGCCGGCGTCCCCCACTAGAAAAAAAAAAGTACCTACCAAACCACAGCAATACGTAACACTAAGTAAACACTACAAAATAGTTATTTATAATATATTTTATATAATTAATAATATATATTTTAACTATCAAAATGTCCTTGGCCGACCGAATACGTGAAGTGATACGCTATATGGCAGGTTTGAATGAAAGTGTCAGCGTTAAGCTGGTAAAGGGCGTGCTCCGTTGGTTTGGACACGTCCAACGAATGAGTGAGGAACGATTGACGAAGAATATATATAGTTCAAAAGTAGAGGGTAGAAGGAGTCAGGGTAGGCCGAGACTTACATATGAAGATCACGTGAGCAGATTGCTCAAAAACGGAAAGGTCAAAAGTACTCGGATACCCAGACGTGCGTGTATGAAGCGATTGATGAATCTCGAAGAAGCTAAAGAAGTATGTATGGATCGCGAAGCCTGGCGATCTGTCCTCTCTGACTACCCCGTCAGGGATACAGCATGAAGATAGTTTTTTTTTATATGTTCAGACCAATTTTGTCTGAACATTTAAAAAAAAATCCATAACTAGTTAGATGTTATAAAGTGTTACCATCTACAAAGGTTCGTAATTTTGGTAGAACAAAAAAGTAAATGAGAATTGTCCTTAATTAGAATTCTAAATGAGTTTTGCCGCGCTTTCTTGTCGGTTGAGCGCCCATTTTGCCATCATAGTAGAATAAACTGTGATGATTTCATTTAAATTAATTCTAGTGCGAGAGGACCGCGAACGAGTCGTGTAAATTGAGACGTCTCTAGATCGTTTGTACAGAGTTCTTGCTCGTTTAAGACGTCTCGTGTCCTAAATTCTAAGAAAGGCTTCGCTAGAGACTTTTTCCTCTTGAAATAAGACATTCTTTTTCAAAGTGAATAATCTGTGTAAGCAAAATATTTACATTACAAATTAATTAACACTTTTTAGATGCATTTCAGAATTATTAGTTGTTGTCGCATGCTTGTCTGCGACCTCTGTAGTGTAAAAATACGGACTGAACTGAACTTTAAACGGAATTAAATTAATGCAATCATGGCCGCGAAGCGCTCGTGGCCCCCGCTGACTCAGTATTCTGTAAACGATCACTACGGTAAGCAACACAGAGTGAACACTTTGTGGAATTTACATCGGCACGTTAAGCCGTTGGTCCCGGTTGCCAGTAAAACGGCAGTCGTTAAGCTTGGTTGAAGGTCTTGAGGGCGGCTAAAAATTTCAACAGCAGGTCGCCACACCCTGTGTCTGTCCATTTCAACACGGCAATGGGTTCACCACCTGTTACGTGGGATAAAAATGCAAACGGTGAAATGTGGGAGTACAGTATGCCTCTGCCTACCCCTTCGGGGATAAAGGCGTGACATGTATATTTATGCAATCATCAAACAAAACTTTAATCGTCTAGCAAAAGTAATGTAACATCGAATATATTAATTCTGTAACTGCAACCTGTAAAGTTACTGAACTTTTGACAACATTATAAATAGGGAGCTCAAACGTGTGCCATTTCCCTAGTGATGTTTGACTTCTAACGTATACACGAACTTTGAAAACTGGAGATCAGTTCCAAATGGTTCTAATATTTCGATAGCTAAAAGCTCTTATCAATATTTCATTAAGCAGTAATAAGGAAATACCACAGTATATTATATTAATATAAATATTATTATGTACCCACTGTGAAACTTGTTGATAGACTCGTTAACTCCCAGTCAAAACTACTGAAGATAGAAATATGATGGATAATTTTCTAAGGTAGTGGTCACTATCCGGGGAATCAAAGTGGCAAATTGTGTATGGGAGATAAAAATAAGTTATTATATTAACGTTCATCATATAATGTTCATAAAATAGGGCATGAAAGTACGTATGAAAATATTTTAAAGATGAATAAGGGACTGGATGGTTACAGGTGTTACATGTGTACATAGGCGAAGCCAGAGGTCTCAGTACAGCTAGTAATATAATAAGGTAGCTACAGAAATGTGTAATATTCGTATATACAGCACACCTTTTATCCGAAGGGTAACGCCGAAGCATAGTTTACGTTCGCATTTCACTAGTTGTATTTCGTCAGCTTTTTCAGTGATGAAATTGACAGAGACCTACCGACTATTTACTGGCAGCCGTGTTCAACAACTCAACGCACCTTCCAAAGCACGGAAATGCTGATTAATAGTAATGTCACATACGGTTTCATAGTGGGCTTCAGAATATGCATGACGTGTTAATAAAGTATGAATCCCAGAGTACTCCCATTGTTATAGGAAAATGTTGGAAACATCATGCCGAATAAATTGACATTCAATAGTCAATTTATATCGGAGGTACGCTGTGATGTTTCGAAATGAGAAACGGCGGGTGCGACCGATATTATCACACCGTTGATTCAAAATTTATTGCGATAGATATTGCGCAAAAGGCGTGTCAATTCTGACACCACTGGCATACAACTGGTGCCTTCACCTTCGTCAACGATTGACACGGGTTACTAACATTAGTCACAACTGTGTACGACATGTGAGGGCTACACACAACGGGACCGAAAAAAATAGCCACTCAACTTAACTTGAACAGTTATAAAGTTGAACATAGGTTATGTATGAACAACTGTTGATTTTCTTTATTTTGATAAAGACTTTTTACTTTGTGTTCCCTCTGCGGGGCTTACTGATTTTCAAAGTAAGTTACAACATGACGATAACTTTGATTTTTAAATCTCTAGATGCCACACCCGTCCAAAATGAGTACAAATAATTATTTATTTTCGAGGCGTACTCATAGGTACTTTATTTTACTGCAAAAGTAACAGGGGTACTGGATCCCTCGTATTTCCTCTAACTCAGTATTTTATAAACAATCATACATATTTTGTAAACGTCGTTCGCTATGGCTGGTCCTCAGATCAGTGACCGCTTTGTGGTATTTCAATTTACAAGCATTTCCGTGCTTCACGGCTGTAGGCAAAGTTAAGCTAAAGGCCTAATAGGCGGCTTGAATAATTTCCTATACGTATATTATACTATACCTGTAATATAAACCTTGTGCCTACCCTTTGGGGGTAAAGCATGTTATGTATGTGTTGTATTAACTCATGAGTATGGAAGGTTTAGGTCATGAGTCGTCCGTATACATGACTCTGAAGTAGTTGCGGAACGCAAGCGCCACCTAGTGGGGCTGTACGGATTCATGGAGATGTAGTGTGAGGGAAGCCGGCGACCATTCGGGGATTCATTTACGAACCGCGCGATGGGCACTACTCTCCTCGGAACTGTAAGCGTTTCGTTACATACAAGTGATCGTTTTGTTACTTAGTTCATCTTCTATAAATCAGTAGTGCACCAAATTAATTTTTTATTTTCTCATACGCCCACGAACTTAAAATCATGAACCTAGTTTCGTGCATCTCACACCGATATATGTAAATAGAGAATATTCCGATGATAGAATCCCAAGAATAAGTGAGCTTTATTTTATTATATTCAGCTCTATAAAATAACAAGTCAAGACAAGTTAACTAACTAACTAACTAACTATCTTCACGCTATATCCCTGACGGGGTAGTCAGAGAGGACAGATCGCCAGGCTTCGCGATCCATGCATACTTCTTTCGCTTCTTCGAGATTCATCAATCTCTTCATACACGCACGTCTGGGTATCCGAGTACTTTGACCTTTCCGTTTTTGAGCAATCTGCTCACGTGGTCTTCATATGTAAGTCTCGGCCTACCCTGACTCCTTCTACCCTCTACTTTTGAACAATATCAATCATATTATTAACAATATCAGTCAATCGTTCCTCACTCATTCGTTGGACGTGTCCAAACCAACGCAGCACGCCCTTTTCCGGCTCAACGCTGACACTTTCATTCAAACCTGCCATATTGCGTATCACTTCGTTCCGTATTCGCTCGGCCAAAGTTACGCCGCACAATTTTCTAAGTGATCGCATCTCCACAGCATTCAATTTACTTTCATGAATCTGCTGACATACCCAGGTTTCACTACCGTAACGTCAAGACAAGTTCAAGGGTATAATAGCCATTTTCACAGTTTTAACAACTTGACAACCCCCTATTAATCCCCGTGGTGGTAAATGAAGAAAAATACTTGTGATAATTGTATAGTGCAGTTGGTATAAAAGGCGAACCACCGGCCACTACGTACAGGAGAAAATAAATCAAAATCATGATTCAAATAGACAGGGCAGGCGATATCCACAAATATAATATTTGCAGTCCGGTCTTCTGAACACAACAGTAAAAGTGAAAAAGTCGGGATACCCAGGAGCAAAGAGCATAAATGCACTTCACTTCGTACAAAAAATAAACCTTCAGCACCTCGACTTGTTCCCCATGTACTTGATTAAGGGCAGGTAGGCCAAGTCGCGTAGGCACCAAAACGCTTCCTCAGCCCCCGCCAAGATAGATTGACGATGTATTTTACGCTGGCACGCCACAGTAAAAATGATTGCCAGTAGCAATCGAAATGGAACATCTCAGTTATTGTGTTGGATTTTATTATAGGTTTATGATATACTAGTTGACGCCCGCGACTCCGCCCGCGTGATGAAGTTTTCTCGTTCCCGTTATCTAAAGAAACTTGTTCCCGTGATAAAAAGTAACCTATAGATGTGTTATTCTAATAGAAAAGCTATATTATTGTCAAGTTTATTTAAATTCCATTCAGTAGTTTTTAAATGTAAGTATCATCAAACATTCATACTTACACACTTTCACGTTTATATTCGTAATAAATAAAATGTGTCATTATACTCATCTGTTTTTTTAAAATAATATTAAAATCAAAAAACTCGTGGCCCCGCGGTCTCAGTGTTCTGTAAACGATCACTGAGTTACGCAACTTTCACTATGGCTGGTCCTCGGATGGGTGACCACTTTGTGGCATTTACATTTGCGAGCGTTTCCGTGCTTCGGAAGGCACGTTAAGCCGTTGGTCCCGGTTGCCAGTAAAATGGCAGTCGTTAAGCCTGGTTGAATTCCTTATGGGTGGCTTGAAGAAATTCAACAGCAGGTACCCACAACCTGCGTCTGTACATTTCAACACGGCAATGGGCTCACCACCTATTACGTGGTACAGGAATCCACACGGTGAAAAGTGGGCATATAATATGCCTCTGCCACCCCTTCGGGGATAAGGCGTGATGGATATTTATTTATTTTTTTAAAAATCAAAATGTTATGTCCATGTCTTAGGCAGCAAGTCACCGTTGTAATTCAGAACACATCTTCCGTTCGCGCTAAACATTCTTCCTAAGTATATAACTTCATTTAATTGCTCTAAGCGTTTCCGGTTTACCCAAATCTTGCTATTAGATCCTACTTTTTCTCTTTCAAATACCCGATTTCAAGTTTAACATGCAGTGAAGACTTCTACTTTCATATTAGTGACTAATGCCTGAAGGTCGGCTTCTGATTAGACCATCACTACCATCATCCATTCATCAACATCATCAGCGTACAACAGACAATGTACTGTAAAGTTTCCAATTTTTTTATGATGTGTATCATAATCTTTTAACTTTTGCAGCCAACTATTAGATACACTATGAAAAACACAACCAAGGCGGATACAACACAACCCCGTTTGACGCCCGCAGCAGCTGGCCGTCCACACCATATCCTGCCCGGAGATGGTGTGGATGGCCAGCCAGGCCACACGGAGGAGTACCACAGAGTTTCTCTCACAACGTTATCAAATGCTTTCTCCAGATCCACTAAAGCTCAGAAAACCTGCGGGTTAAAATGTTGGAATTAATAATTATTAGCTACATTAAATGTTTTACATTTTTCAAGGCTACAAACATAAAGTAAAATTATAAATATAAAAGCACTGGTAGCCCCACTAACTCAGTTCTCTGTAAAAGATCACTGGTTTAGGAAACTCTCTCGGACTTTGGATGGATGACCGCTTTGTAGCATTTTCATTTACCAGCGATTTTGTCCTTCGAAGCTGTTTGTCCCGGTTGCTAGTAACGTTGCAATCGGCACGCGTTAAGTCAAGTCGCCATAATCTGAGCCTGTCTATTTGAACACAGGCATTTGGCTCACCACAATATGCCTCTGCCACACCTTCGGGGATAAATTTGTGGCTAATAAATTTATAAATATACCTAAATAATTTATACTTCAAGAATAAAACAAAGGTCTTGGATACAATTAAAATAATTTATGCAAAGCGAAGCGAAGCTTATATAACAACTGCACTGATTACTTCAGCCAGTGGCAGTCGATATGTTAAAGCTTCAGAATCTATTGATAAAATTTATTTAGAACGAAATTGAAAGTATACGTGACACAAAAAAAATTGAAATTAGTCAATATTTAGCGGAAAAATAGGTAAACATACATTGAACAGCCCACTGGCTCAGTTAATTATACAACTGCCTTCTAAGCTGTGGGTACCGGGTTCGATTTTATACTACTTACTTAATTTTAACGCTTCTGTAAAGTGTACGTAGCTCATTTTATATTAAAACTCTCATATACACTATGCAAAGCGAACTCCGGGGGTCGCGAGATGCAGCTGGGACAGACGCTCGGATGATGATGGAATGCATACTGCTCTGATAAATATACTGTGCCATTGCAAAGAAATAATAAGGGGGAGCGCAACGAAAAAACCTGACACAGGTCCTACCTCAGTAAGCGCCAGCGCGCGACTGATCAGGCCTCAGCGGCGCGAAATTATGTCTATAAATATTTAGTAGCTACAGTTGGGTATAAAAAATTCTTGAAAATTATCTGTAGTTTTGATTTGGCATTGAAAAAACATTTCGAAAGGGGGCAACTTGGGAATGTTTTTCTATTAAGTGAAGTTTATTAGATTTTGTAACAGAAAGCCATTTTGACTAGATTAAATCCTTAACTATCATATATATTTTTTTCAGAATCAAAAACCTTTTTTTCTACGATTCGTTTTGTTTTAAAAAACTCAAAATCGTGGCAGGAATACCAAGCCTTAATCTTCGCAAAACATTACAGTACTAGCGTGTATGGTGACATTTTAGAGCCGTTATGCAATTTAGACAATGCACTAGACTAGCAATTTTGGTATAGTATGTGATACAAATCATATAACGTGTTAGCATTTAAACATTTAGATAATTAATTCCATACAGCTTAATGAGGGTAGTCTAATTTTTCATAATACATTTTTATTCTAGAGTAAGTTAATAGTTTATTGTGAGTAAATTATTATTAATATAGGAATGTACTAACAGTATGTTATAACCGCAAATAGAGCCCTGAAAGCATTTCTTGAAATATTAGTGTCGGTGCATTTTATATTAATGAGGGTGGTTTTACTTTAGCTGATTATTCAGTAAATTTATAAAAGAGGCATTTTGGAGCAGGACACGACATTCAGTCGACATCATTTAAAAAGTGTAGACGTGTATAATGTTAGCGTTAGTGTGATCAATATACGGTTATACTGGTAGCAAGTATTTTTTATTTAACGTGTAAGTCAATAAACGTTACTTATTGGCTCAAGCGTCAGCGATGCGAAGTGAGGGACCCATATTGAAACTTTGATTCTATACCTACATTACTATCGGAAGCGGAAGAAACTTGCTTTACATACTCTAAATTATATCTATTTTATATCTGAGAAATTAAAGCCAGGATAGGCTTTACATTCATTCAATTCTTCAAATCTCTTATTCAAATCTTTATTGATCCCCAAAGAAACGGGAAACACCCAAACCTATCTGAAATGAGACCGAAATAGCGTACAAATTTATCGTACAAACTAAGCCGAGCTTGTACTATGGTAACCAGGTAACTGATAAACATAACATGCTTATATATATATATATATATCTAAATACATACATATTATAGATAAAAAACACCCAGACACAGAATAAGCCATTGTGCTTATCACACAAAGTTTTATCCTGGGTGGGAATCGAACCCACGACCTCTTGCGTAGCAGTCGGATACACACCCACCGCGCTACAGAGGCCCTTCAATGTCAGATTGACCGACTTCAAGACTCTTTGAAATCAATTTCATATAAATATGAAACAGCAGAGAAACAGAGTAGGGAACAGGTGTTAGCCATAGGTAAATTAGTAAATTTATGTCATTGTCAAAATGACCAATTGACATCCGCTGGCCATGTTCCCTCCTCACCCTTAAGTTGTGAAAGAATTAGATGCAATGATGAATTTTCACCAATTAAAACTGTGTGCAGTGTGGATAATAGTATATTAAGTTCAAGTATTAATTGCGAGGCATCTACGAGTATAATAGAAAAGTTGCAAATAAAAAGTGATGCAAAGACCATAGTCTATTGCGATGAAATAGGTAAAAATTTTGGACATTATTTATCACAGTTAAGTCATTCTGTAATAAATCATACATATCCAGGAGCTTCATACTCTCAAATTATAGATTTTATATTGACTGGTACACACTGCATGCAGTCTACTATAGTGGTGCTGGTTGGCAGAAGAGGCAATATTAATAGTAACAAACTTTTAAAAATTTTTGATAAGTTATCAAGTCTGCAAGTAAAACAAGTAATTTTGTCCACCTTGCCATACAGCACTGCTATGAGCCACAAGGAAAATCACTTAAGATACAAATTAAATATGAAACTACATACCATGGTATCATATTCCAAAAAAAAATGAATTGTTCGATTGGAACATAATTTTCAATAATAATAGTTTGTAAATGTAAAAATGTAAAAATTATTCAAAGGTATTTAAACAAACGTGTCATCTTGCTAAGTCAAACTTCATTAAAAATAAAATTTCTAATTCTGTAAATAAAATAAAAATGACTTGGAACATCATTAACTCTGAATGCGGTAGATCTTTAGTGACTGAAAGGGATTTCCACTTAAAAGTAAATGGTTGCCATGTTACAGGGGACCTGGAAGTGGCGACGGAGTTTGAACATTTTTTCAAAAATGTACCTATATTGACAACAAAATCTCTCCAAGCATCTTCCAGTTCCGCTGAACTTTTATTAAAAGAATCTGTTCTTTGTTGCAGGGATGCATTTGTATTCACAGATATTTGTGCTCAGGACATTGTAAAAACATATAAATGTATCGAAATTAAGAAAACCGCGGACATTTGGGGATTATCGGTCAAAACTGCATCATGTATAATTGAGGTAATTGCGCCCCATCTAGCAACTGTGTTTAATGACTGTGTTTCTAGTGGTACATTTCCTGATTTAATGAAACACAGCAAAGTCGTTCCCTTTTTCAAGGCTGGCAGCGCTACAGAGCCGTCTAATTTCCGACCAGTGTCAGTGCTGCCAACTTTGAGCAAAGTATTTGAAAAAATAATCTTGAATCAAATGCTATCCCATTTTAATAGTCATAAAATACTCCATGCGAATCAATTTGGGTTTACAAAAGGGCGCTCAACTTACGATGCTGGTGTTGAGTTATTAAAATGTATTCATGAAGCTTGAGAAGACAAGCACGATGCATTAGGTATATTTTGCGATCTATCAAAGGCTTTTGATTGCGTTCAACATGAAACGCTGTGCAAAAATTACACCACTATGGAATAAGAGGCAAAGCTCTCTACCTTCTGTCTTCATATTTGAACAATAGAATACAGAGGGTCGATATTAATGGTACACGTTCTGTAGGATCCATGGTTACAATGGGTGTGCCGCAAGGCTCGATACTTGGGCCATTCTTGTTCCTCATTTATATTAATGATTTACCATTTTATGTAGGGGACAGGAATAGGATTGTTTTGTTTGCAGATGACACCTCATTAATTTTTAAAATTAAAAGACAATTAGATAACTATGACGATGTAAACAATGCAATTGCAAGAGTAGTTCATTGGTTCAGCTCAAATAATCTTTGCCTTAATGAAAATAAAACTAAATGTATAAAATTTACTCTACCAAATGTAAAACAAGTTGCGGCCAATGTTCAACTAAATGGACAAGTGTTAGAGTTTGTAGAATCAACTGTGTTCCTCGGTATAACTATTGATGCCAATTTGCAGTGGGGCCCACACATAGAAAAGACAGCCTCTAGATTAAGTTCGGCTGCATACGCTGTAAAAAAGATCAGGACTTTAACAGATGTGGATACGGCTAGAATGGTTTACTTCAGCTATTTTCATAGTATTATGTCTTACGGTATTCTCCTTTGGGGGAGTGCTGCAGATTTAAATATTATTTTTGTTCTACAAAAGCGGGCTGTACGCGCTATTTATCCGAGAAAAATTCAAAGAAGTAAATATTCTAACCGTACCATCACAATACATTTTTGCCAATCTTATGTATGTCCAGAAAAATCTATCACAGTTTTCTAAACTCTGTTATAAACATAATATAAACACTAGAAATAAAAATAATCTTTCAGTCCACCACAGTCGACTACATAAGATTGGCGATTCTTTCCAGGGTAACTGTATACGCTTTTACAACAAGCTTCCCTGTGACCTGAGAAATTTACCTTTAAATAAATTTAAAAAGTTTATTAAAAACAAGCTTTGTGAAAAAGGTTTTTACTCCGTTACAGACTATTTGCAGGACAGGGACGCCTGGAAATGATCTGCTGGCAAAGTGAAATAATATTAAATTGTAAATAGGCCATCAAAAAAAAAACCTTCCTAAGTTTCTTGCCGGTTCTTCTCAGGTGGGCCGCGTTCCGAACCGGTGGTCGCTTTAAATATTTTAAATAGTGTATGACATTTTGTAAGCGCCGTTAAAATGGTCTTTGCAAAATAAAGATATTTTTATTTTATTTTATTTTATTTCATAGTACAAGCTCTGCTTCGTTTGGAATCAGATGGCGTTGTGTGAGTTGTCCCAACGATATTATATATATATTTTTTTTGTAGTTTAGGGCTGGAAGGATATAAATTGACCGCAAAGACATCCGTTTTTCCGTATTGCTCTATGCTTCTCGTGGCATGTCATCCTGACTGACTAAGGTAAGTAGTTTGAGCGGGAATTTAAAGAATGCCGAACTTTTGCTGTACAAAATAATTGTCTAAGCTACAGCATTTTTTTTTATGCATAAAATGGTAATTTTAGGTGTATAAAATCCGACAGCAATCTAATTCTATTCTAATAGTAAGAGAGCTTCAGTGACGCTTTTACCACTTTTTTGGACTAAGACTGATTTAGACTTCATACTAATACGACGACTTGATCCTGAAATATTAAAGGCTTAGAAGTAATATTTAAAACAAATTTGGCTTAAAGTTTTTAAAAACCAAGTCATAATGTTCCTAATAAGCATCATATTATGTCATACACCTTTCACATACAGACATAATATTGTGAATTTGCTACAGTATCTTTATGAATTAGATCTGACTCCTGTTTGCCACTTTATAGGTATACATATGATTTCATACTCACATTTAGTATTACTTATTCATTAAATTTATAAAGCTGAAATAATGTTTACCATTGCGAAATGACTTTAGTCTTTTATAAAGTCTCTCAGAAGTTGAAATTAACTAACATTATTTATAAAGATGGTTTATGAGGATTCTTAATTTTATATCCTTTAAATCTAGACGTCTAAGTCAGAGAAAAAATCTCCCTTCAACGAAAGTTTATTATAATTTGACTTTCTCAATGCTTAATACTAACTTTAGATTTTACAATCTTG
Organism: Thumatha senex; assembly: GCA_948477245.1. Lineage (NCBI taxonomy): Eukaryota > Metazoa > Arthropoda > Insecta > Lepidoptera > Erebidae > Thumatha > Thumatha senex. The sequence continues at coordinate 13,553,841 of OX419731.1, read as the reverse complement.
AAACTTTATTAAAAATATTTTATATTTTATCAAGTGGAAATCCTCATGAATGTTATGCCGGACTCCTACCAACTGAAACCACATGTTTCTCTTCTATCTGTTTTTGGCCGGGAGTCCCGGTTGAGCCCTCGAAATGATAGCTCTAGGGCTCCCAAATGTCTCACAACTTAAATACCCCGTAGTTAGACGGCATACCTATTTGCAATATGTAAACGGCTTATTTGGTTTGAATATGGTATGTAGGTACGTGTAATAAGGCCCGATCGAGGTATGGAGGCTCAGGTTCATCAGGTCATTAGGTATGCAACAGGACAGGCTTGCTAGGTTCATCAGCAAGAGGTTCACCTCTCTCTTCATCATGGCAAAACGGAAGTGAACTCTAAACAAAACCAATTGTACCAACCCTTCTGACCATAAGGCTTGGTACAGTGAGGCAAAATCCTTTATTTTAGTGTATTTCCAATTGCTTCCAAAGCCTACCTAGATTTGAAGCCTTGTGTTTACTTTTATTTCCTTCTAGGAACATTTATCGTTTCGGTTTTTATTTTCAGCATTGCTGGAAGCGACTGCCGTCTGAGTTTCCAACCCTGTATTTCGTGTCCTCGTCTGTTATATGCTGCACCACAATCAAGTGAGGTCGCTTGGCTCTTATAGCCCTTGTAGTGGCTCTATACACCAGTAAACCTTTCCAATTTAACCTTCGTCTCTTTCATCTGGCAGTGGACTTCAATAGGTTGATGTGATTGAATCAATATACTTCAAATCTTGCGTCCGATGTGGTCTAAAACATCGACTTCTACTAAACCGATTGTTGACCGGAAAAACTGGGGAAATGTTAAACTCCGTGACAATAAAATATAATACTTATAAAGAAACCTTTGCCCACGGCACCGCAATCTTTGCGTTAGTTAATCCGTTCAAATTAAAAAGTATAATCTAATACGTTTTAAGATAGATACTTGTTATACTGGTACAACATGGTACTTAAAGGTATGGGTAGATTTTTTGAGAAGATGTGGTGTGAGAAAAGAGGCGTGGTCGTACTACGTCAAGATCCCTGAGTCTTCATCATCGTATTAATAGATAACCATGTTCATGAATAATTAGGATACGATTACCCTGATTCAATAACAAAAAATATAATTATTATAATATCCATTTTAATTACCTATAACCTGTGCGGGTATTACCTATAAAATAATTCACGCGTGATATATGGAGCGAGCATATTTGTTAGTTACTATTTAACCACACAAGCAAAACCAATTATTTTCCAATTTCGTTCGTTACTGTTATTAGTGATAAAATTTATTAATATGATAATGGCCACATTTGTTGTAGAATTCAATATACATTTTCGAATATTAAACAGATAATTTAAGTCAATACTTCGTATAATATTGTATACGTGGGTTTATGTTTACTATCTGGGGACGGCACCTACTCAAGAGGTAAGATGTGGAATATTTCAGATTTATTTATTTATTCACTTTCGAGCCTGCCTTAAAAGCTCAGCGACCAAATCATCTCTTCCAGCATTGAAAAAGACGCGAGTTCGAAAGCGCTTACTACAACATTATTATAGCGTATTTCAACGCCTAAATGGGAGTATAAGATCTTGGCAAGTGGTTGTAGATTTTCGTATTTCTACTCAAAAAGAGTGCGTCCTACGTATTAAGACTTAGTGCTAAAACTTGAACACTTATGGCGAGGCTAGTCCACGCCCTCAATTTGTCCTCCGTTTTTCCAGGTCTCTCGAAATTTAGGCTGTCACGCCGAGTGAGCCAAGACAGTGAAACTAATCCCTAAGGCCTTATCATGGAACGTTTTCCAAATCTCAAAAAATGCTTTATAATGCAAAATCTCGACAGTCTCTAAGTATAATTTTGTCATACGGCCTAAAAATAACATATCGCTCTCCAAAATTCTTGCGTTTCAAATCTGTATGAACTTGGATAACACCAAGATCTTGTTCAACGCGCACGTCATGAAGGAACCAATCTATGGCAAAGGATTAATGAAGTTGTTTAATTATCTCTCATCAAATTAAACCTAGAGCTGTTTATCCAGCTTGGCAACAAGAACTGGGGTAAACATAGAAAGAAAAGATTTAATTTCGATGTATTATATAATTACATTCAGTTCAGTTTTACTCTTTGCCTATATCGCAATATCTACAGACTACAACTAGTATAATTACGATATCGAGGTGTGGAAAATATTGAGCTACGTATGTTTGAAGGTTTTTTGAAAGATTAACTCCTATACTATTTATATATACGAATAGTTTTAAATATACTTAAACAAGCAGACGCTATCATTAACTTACCCATTTTCTGATGACATAGGCTATTAAGGAGAGTTTAGAGGTAAATGTAGGATCGACATACGTATGTGAGTACGTAAATTTTACCAAAAATCAACTTTTGTCACAAGCTGAGTTAAGTGCCTTGTCAAAACTTCTTCTCGTATGGTATCCCCTTTTGATTTATGACTTCGATATGTCAATTTTACGTCACTCAGTATGATTTATATGGTCATTTGCACAACTTTATGTCGTCCGTGTGTGTTCACAAATTTTATGTCTAGTGGTAGTCATAGTTGTGAACTATAACAAAGTATTGTCTATTATCTTTTTAATATTTGACTTTAAGCTTACCATTTTCAGTATTGAAGAAGTTAATATGTTGGGTTCTCAACACATTTTTGTATGTCTATTGCTATAGAATGGCGTTAAATTCATTCAATTTAATCCACGTTATATAAAGATGTACGGACAGTGAGTACACTATGACGTGAATCTTTAATCTTGTTAAATTATAAATGCGAAAGTTTGTATGGATGTTTGTTACTCTTTCACGTAAAAACTACTGAGTAGAATTTTAATGAAACTTTACAATAACATAGCTTATACATCAGAATAACACATAGGCTACTTTTTATCCCGGGAACAAGTGCCTGTGGGAAACGGGAACGGTAAAACTTCTCTAAGCGGGCGAAGCCGCGGGCGTCAACTAGTTCTTTATAAAACAACTTATATGATAAAACTACAGAAAAATGTAATAAAAAAGCAGAATAATCATATTTAATACAGTAAGATAAAAAAGCATGTAGCCACAACCTGTGTCTATCTATTTCAACACGGCAATGGGCTCACCACCTATTACGTGAAACAGGAATACATATGGTGAAAAGTGGGCGTATAATATGCCTCTGTCACCCCTTCGGGGATAAGGTGTGATATATAAAAAAAGTAGTTTTTCTGAAAAGTACCGGCAGATGAAAGGCAATGGATGGTTAAGTCGGTTGGAGTCCGGTGTAGGATACATAAGGATTTTCAAGTGATTAAAAAGTGTGCATAATCTAGGATTACAGTCTACACAATGTAGGCAAAACCTACATAGGTATTAGTTATTGAAATTCTTTTTCAGGCTCATGAAATGCTACTTGTAAAGTAGACCGAAAACAGAAAAAAATTGTGTATTTAGAAATGGAGCCACTCATTTCGTTCGCTCGGTCCATTAGAGGTTGATTGGGAGATCTGAGTAAAAAAATAATTAAATTACTGACTAATTAGAACGATATTTAAATCTACCTAATTAGGAACACTTTTTTTACTTTAAATTCGATATTTTATTATACTTTAGCAATACAACATTCTTTAACTATTTACATTTACTTTAACATCATTGTACTTCTACTATAACGCTGGGGCAAACGGGTACGGTAATACTTCACCACGCGGGCGAAGCTGCGGGTATCAGCTAGTTTACAATTAATATGTTGCTTATAAATAAAGGAAGTTAAAAAATCCTGCAACCCTTCAGTGAAAATATATCGCGGTCTGTGATTGATCGTAAAACAAAACCGAAATAAAATGGATAGCTATGAACCCAATCTGAGTATCTCACATGAAGTGCGTTAAATAAATATGAGTCTGAAGCCAAACAGTATTTTCCATTAGTGTCATAAAAAGGTAACATTTTCGAAATAACCGCAAGGCCGGAACCATATCCACGTGCGATAATGCGCAGTAACATTTTATAAGGGATCTGAATGTGAGCAGATGGCACAAAGCGAATTGTTGGTAGTACGTACTTCCCGCCACGGCCGCAATCTCCCATTACATTTTATGCAAACAGTACTGGAATGATTTCGGTTGTACAATTTCCAAAATAGAATACCAACACACTTTTACAATACGGACTATAAATTTAGTGTAGGTATGTACCTACTTTTAATTCTCCGCATATTCTGAGCTTCAATACTCACGTAAAAAGCTTCGTTACTACAAACGGTTGGAGTTGTAACAAAGTTTTATTATTCTGTAGGAATATTCACTGTATTGTATTACTGAAATATTTATGAATGGTATTGAAAACATTTGAACATGGATTGGTACTTCATAAATCATTACAAACCTTATATTTATTTTAATGGCTTGCCTTTTGCAAATAGTATTATCACGTAACTAAAGAAGGATATGTCACTGCCAAAAGAATAGACATGTCTAATAATGGTTTATTATAGACCGGCCTCCTAACTCTAACCACAAAATCAGACTATTTTTCATCATAGCGTCTTTCCGTTTGCTTACAAACTCTACCTATATTTGTTATCTAGAATGACTACTAAGAGCACCTTAAATTGGGCTTTAATTTTAATGAATGACTGAGAGAACCAACCCTGGGAGGACAGGCTGGACACCTACTCTATAGCGTCACCCATTGGTCAGCAAATGGAGCATTTTTGTTCCGAATATCATGGTAGGGCTATAGTATTTTAGATACTGAGCTCATTACCCCTAGGTACGTGGAATGTCAAGGCATTGATGTTAAAAACAACTTTTGAACATACAATTTCATTCAGACTCAGCCTTCCTGTGTTATGACTTTAATTTTCCAATGTATTGTCGCATATGTTGAACATGTTCTTGGCACAAGGGTAATCGAATGTCATACGCGGTCGCAACCCGACAGAACTATTCACAAGCTGCCAACTGGCGTTCTCTTTGCCCTGATTTATATCCTTTTCGCTGTCCAACTTTCTGCACCTTGTTCCTGCAACATTTGTACATGACGTCTTTAATATATAGACTAGGATGGAGAAACTCTCGTGGCAACTCATGTTATATTTTCGTTTTAATGTATACGAGTATTTGAGAATTGCGGTCGTCGATTTTATAAACACTTTAGGCCTTTTTTAATTAACTCAATGAAGATGTGCCTTCATTTCTACTTCCAATCACAGATGTACGTCCAATACAAAAATAAAAGTATTTCAGGTAAGTATTTTATTTATTAGAAACAATTGGTAGTAACGTGAAATACTTTAACGCGTTTTTATTCAAAGGATGGGGTATTAAACGTCAATATCATGCTATTAACATATGTGACGTCAGAGAGGAGGAGGGTGAAGTGAGTTACCTAGATGTAGAGACCATCACCGCGAGCGCTCATAAACTCATTAAAAGTTACCTCCATATATTAAAACGACTGACCTTACCCATACAGACGGCAGTTTTAATCGAAACCGCTTTACGAACCATTAAATTCCACGAACGGTTATTGTCAAACTGGGATCGGTAAATGAAATTCTAGACAGAGTAAACTGTTTTGGAACTCTAGATATAGAAAACAATATAATTTAGACTGTGGTATTGCTAACTACTAACTTGAATTTAAACTTAAATACATCTAAGTTAATAAATCAAGTTTAAACGAATTGTGTGCTTTATTAAGTAAATTTTCCGTCACAAAGCATCTGGAAAGAAAATCACGGTAAAGATAACGTTACATCGCTTCCAAAACGATATTGAACAAAAATCCGAGGAATTGAATGTGGATCCACTTATACAATAGATTTGTTCCAGAGCTGAAGGCAAACGACACCCCTTTATGTGCACGAAAGTGCTTCAACATAAAAGATTGCTGAAAAGTTAGTAAGCTTATTCTTGACGCCAATTTATTGGTTCAAAGGTGCGCCGTCAACTAAATGGTACTGTATAAACTCATCACCTCTTCAGAACCGCCTCTTCCATGTAGAAGGATTTCGCTCGTTCATTCACCTTAAATCGACGTCATTCGGAGAGTAAAAATAGAGCACTTCTAAAAAGAGTTTCCGATAAAAAGGCGCCCCATCAAATTTTTTCAATATCCATTTACGAAGAAATAAGAAAGGATTATGCTCAAACCAAACCCTTTAATCTTCGATATAGGTTTTGAAACTATGTTTCAAGGAAGAGTTTTATCAGAATAATAATATAGAATTGTGCAAAGTTTGCCACTGATATCATCATCATCCGAGCGTCTGTCCCAGTTGCGTCTCGCGACGCCCGGGGTCCGCTTTCCTACATTTTCTCCTCCACTTCGCACGGTCTTCGGCATCCCCTGTAGTGAGACCATTGGCACGCATGTCATCCCTTACGACGTCAAGCCAGCACTTCTTGGGTCTTCCCCTCTTACCAGGACCCGGCGGGGCTGACATGGCCAGACATTTGTTACCTACGTAGCCCGGCGGTTGCCGCAAGACGTGACCATACCAACGAAGGCGACACTCTTGCAACTTGACTGATAATGATGTAATAATCAGCTGTCTCTGTGACGTAGTTGAGGTGTGTGTATCGGGTTTGATTGAAACAAGTGTGATCTTTAGTTTTACTCGCATAGTGCCCGTTTTCGTGGGAAAACGTACACAAAATGTAGTCCAAGCTACTCTAAATTTAGTCATCTGTTTCAGAAATTTTCTGGAACAAGAAAACATAAAAAAATGTGTGTACCAGAGTACACAGGTAAGAAGTGAAACTTCTTTAAATTTTTTTACAGTTATAAAATTTCTCTCATACGTCGATAAAAAAAGTTTCACTTATTATAAAGAAATTTCACTTAAAAACGACATGGCGCGTAACCGAAAAACGTGACATTTTTTTTACAGCTATAAAATTTCTCTTAATGTCGATAAAGACGTTTCACTTCAACAAGTTTTTATGTACTTCCATATACATTTACTAAATGATTTTTAATATGAAATAACAACAGACACTTCAAAAGTTACAGATATGTGCTTGTGACAGAATAATCGACTATTGTGCCCATATTTTCAATTTAGTCGTAATCAATTAAGACATTTTCGTCTTTGAAATTCGAATGTTACGGTGCTTCAACAGTTGCGTTTAGACTTTTGGGCAATATCCATTTCGCCTTATCCCCGAAGGGGTGGCAGAGACATATTATATTTTATATTTTTGGGCAATAAATAGAACGACATAAAGTTGACTGACATATAGGTATTAAGCAAACTCTAGTTGGTGTGTTCAGTACTGCGGCTCTTTGTATATACCTTGTGCAATAATAACGGTCTTTCCAATCTTTTTGTTAGTATTCTTAAAGTGATTTCTTTCTTAAATGCAGTAAATGTAAGTGTATTTCCTTATTTTATACCATTTCATAAACAGTTTTGATCAGAACTTTCCGTTTCCCTGACACGGAAATTGTATTTTATAACTTGCTTCTAAGCGAAATGTACGGCTTTTTAAGCTCTGTAAACCAATTATGGAACAGATTCAGTTCTTAAGATAAATTAAACTTGAATTGACTATAAAGGACGTGAAGTATTGTATTAATTACTATTGTATACTAATTTAGACTATATAGAATTTAAAAGACATAGTATTAAATTAATTTGTTTTTCCATTTCATAACGCCTTCGCCTACGTTTTAAGAAGTTGTCAACTTAGGGATCTCTCATCATCTTAATGTATTCCCACATGCTTTCTACCTGAATTTGGAGCCCGGGGTATAATTTTATTGAAGAAGCTGCCATCGAACGACAAAAACCACATAAAGGCGCCTGCATCGTTGCCTCGTCGGTTAGTTAGCAGATGCACCGCTAGCTGGTGAGGTCAGCCCTGGGGTTATCCTTCCGAGGGCTCACCCGGGACTCCTGGCCATAGATGGAAGAGTAAGATAATAATAATAATAATTTTATTTGCATAGAATGTAGGTAATTACAATAAGGTGGTCTAACAATTATTTAGTTCCCGGATACATTGTGCCCGTTTGGCATACAAATATTTAGTTAGGTGTTTACAGTTTACTTTAATATGTCCATGCAGTTAGTACAAACAAACTATTGCATTTGGTTAAATGTTTCTACTGTACACACATAATCTCAAAATAGGTATAAGACCTGCACGTATTAAATAACAACAACATGGAGCTGGTTCTATAGCTTATCGTCCAAAATCTCTGTTACTGAGGAATAACATTTTTCCAAAAGCAGCAAAATGAGTTTCTTTTTAAATATTACAAGAGACTGTGCCTTAATACTGGTAGGAATTTTATTATAAATTACAGATGCCATGCTAAAAACGCTTTTCTCGAGTAGAGCAGTATGAAATCCTCCAGTGCTTAGTAAACCTTGGTATTGAGATCTCATAGCCACAGTTCTGACACAGGTTTCCTGAAGCGATTTAAAGAGATCTAGATTACTCTTGACAAAGAGAGCAATTTCTAGAATGTAAAGACAGGGGAAAGTCAGCAAATTCTGTGTCTTAAAAATATGTACACAACTGTCAGTACTCTTTAAATTAAACATAGACCTTATGCAGCGCTTTTGAGATTTGAAAATATTCTCTCTATCACTACAGTTGCCCCAGAATATAATTCCAAACCTTAACGTGGAAATAACAAGACCATGCAATTAACACTGTTTTAGTGTTAACTTTATTTTTTAGGTTAAAAAGCACATAAGCATATCTGCTCAGTTTCTGACAGATGTCGTCAGCTTGGGCCTTCCACGTCAATTGTGAGTCTATTAAAATGCCCAAAAATTTTGACACTTTAACCATTTCTACTACTTCATTGTTATAAGATATAAGGTGTGGTTTTAGTCGGTAGGAGTCTGGCATAGCATTCATGAGAACTTACACACGATAAAAAGCTGGTAAGGTCGCTTTGTTTCCAACGTTTTTATAATTATCTATACTTTGGCAATAAAAATGTCATAAAGCAGAATCTCAACTCTTAGCTCTGCGAGCGAGTTCAATATGTAAAAGCTCTGGAGACGTTCGTACGACAATTCATTAAAATTGCAGACTATTTTACAAAGAAAATGGTTTCCTATACATTGTTATTTAGCATTTTCGCAGTTTGAGGCTGTTTTGAAAAATTAAATAACATCTTTTCTTTTGAACCTTTTCGCTGCAATAGCAACTATCATAAAAAAAAACGACAAAAAATAGCCTCAACAATTTTTCAGTTACACAAAACACTAACGATAAAAGTAAAAGAATAAAAAAAATTCAAGACGCTACTTCTAAGCGTAGTTTTCATTTGTTTCACAAAAGCGGTTAACGCAATCAGATAGATGCTCTTTAACATTTAGCTTGATTACATCTTACGGCTCATCCACTTTTTTGTGTAAAAATAAAAACACCGTCATTAAATTTCAGAACTTATAAATACTGTCTTCAGTACTCAAATAAAAAACAGCAATAAATTGGCTGGTACATAGGTAGGGTTGAACACTGAGTTTTGGATTTCAACATTATTATCTAACTATTCCCCATTTGCACTAATCAAATCCATTCAGACTAACGCAGCCCACTACTGGATGTAGGTATCTCCCAATTTTTGTTTTTACGAACCCTTTGTATTATTTGTACCTTCAAGAACCGAAACCACGACCTTTTGTTGGCCCATCTTCCTGGTCCACCATACTTTTAGCATCTCTTTGGTTCGTTGATCACATTGGATTAAAAACACCTTCAAATATAATTTCAAATGATAACCACTCAGTTCTTGTATGTATTCATTTCTAATAATTGTTCTTGTTCAATATTATACCTTCTAGTCTCATACCGACTTTGGTATCGTAATAATAAATTAAATAATTGAACCAGTATTGTATTGTTATAATAACAAACAATGGTATCTCCAAAACATTTTAGACTTTTCAATTTCGGGATTTTACACGAAAATGCATACTAGTATCTCTAGAAATAGCATGAAGCTATATCTCTAGAAATATGGAAAGCTAGTTTCTATTAAATAAAAACGATATTGGTATAATTTTCTCTTGATTTTGCGTAATTAATTTCATTATCTTCTTGTTAAACTAATTAACTATCTTCACGCTGCATTGCTGTCTGGGTAGATAGAGAGCACATTTCGCCAGGCTTCGCGATCCATGCATACTTCATTGATCGATTCATACATGCCCGTCTGGATATCCGAGTACTTTTGACCTTTCCGTTTTTGAGCAATCTGCTCACGTTGTCTTCATACTAGTATGTAAGTCTCGGCCTACCCTGACTCCTTCTATCCTCTACTTTCGCACAATATATATTCTTAATCAATAGTTCCTCATTCATTCATCTTTTATTTCTATTTTACAAGTAAGGCTAGACGTATAAACTTCATATAAAATCTGACCGTAAGGAAGTACTTACCGGAATAAAGATTTTCATTCTTAGCAACTCAATCATCAAAAAAGGTAGACACTTTTACACATTATTGTGTTAACGTCGAGTGGTCTGACGAGATTGTTGTAATACATTACGTAGATTTAATCCTCCGAGACAAATAACATAATGTACAAAATAAGGACATACTGACAGCAACAAAATATAAAATTTGACAATACTTTTTCATAGATCTGATGATTGGTACAAGCTTTATCAAAGAAGATAAACACATTAACTAGGGTGGATAAGCACTTCAGAGGACCTTCTCCAAGAAAGTACCAGGTTCATCGAGAAACACCGTATCTGCCTGTATGGCAGAAAGCAGACACTGTGCTGTTTATCGATACAAGGCCCAATATGCCTACTTCGCCGATAGTCGCGGCGATTTGAAGCTCATGAGAATTCCACACGTTGATTATATTGGATAGGCATAATGATACTCAGTTACCCTTTTATCCCCGAAGTGGTGGCAGAAGCATGTTATAAGCTCACATTTCCACGAGTAATAATCGAAATTTGAATCGAATACAAAAGTACGGTTGACCTAATGACATGACAATACAATAAGCACTTAAGCCACGATCCTTTTATGTAGTATAATGGAATTATGATTCGATGAAGGGGCATAGTTATAATCGTCTTTCGTCGTTTCTACATAAAAAATCTACTACCATGCCATAAAATACCATCCAATTATGCATCCACTTTAGAACGACTACACCTCTTCAGCTAATGCTATTTTATATTGGTTCGCATTGACAACCCAGGCTATTACAAGAAAAAAGTATTTGAAAAGATTTAAAACAGTATCACCCATACAAATCCAGGTTAGCAAGCAAGGTACTAATATAATACATTGCTACAACAAAAAGCGTATTTGTTTTATTGCTGCTGAATTATGTACAATTCAAACAAACAATGTATTTGGTATTGTAAGTAGCAAAAAATACGGTTGAATATGTAGATAAATTATGCAAAAACTCATGCGTAAAACACGAATCAATCCAATTTACTGTCAAAGGGCACAACTCGGAGAGAAAGGGAAAATCAAATTGTTTTCACGAGGATATCAAATCGTCGATGTTTAAGGAAGAATTTAGGTCACGTCTCATGGATTACGGCTTATTTCCCGCCTCTCTTTTTCTTCGTTTGACGCTAATCCCAGCGGCTTCGCAGAGATTCGCCGCCCTCTGCGAGCTAGCGACGAGCCGTCCCCTTCACGAGTTGGAACATCAATTTCAAGGCCAAAAGTATTTACGAATAAATTATGGGCTTCTTGTTAATTCTACGATATCGCTCTTGGATAAACAAAGCAAAAAATATATTCAGAGAAATATAAAAAGCTTTGGAATGTGTAAACCATTAAAAGATCGCGTTTTTTATACCACTGAGGTGGCAGACAAGCATACGGCCCACCTGATGGAAAGTGGTCACCGTTAAAATATACACTTTCCTGCCGAGGCCACACTTTTGAGTTTTTTAAAACAATGCGAATCGTAGAAGAAAGGGTTTTTGATTCTGAAAAAGAGTATGTTAGTTATATGTTAGTTAAGGATTTAAGCTAGTCAAAATGGCTTTGTGTTATAAAATCTAATCAACTTCACTTGATAGAAAAACATCCCAAAGTTGCCCCCTTTCGAAATGTTTTTTCAATGCCAAATCTAAACTACAGATAATTTTCATGAAATTTTTATATATAATTATACTAAATATTTATAAACATAATCGCTTACTTTGACTATATACGGTGATTTTTATAATACAAATGTTTAAATAATATCAGATTCGCGACGCTGAGGCTTGATCAGTCGCGATCTTGCGCTTACTGAGGTAGGACTTGTGTTAGGTTTATTAGTTGCGCTCCCCTTGCTATTTCTTCGCAATGGCACAGTATATTCATGAGAGCAGTAAGCATTCCATCATCATCCGAGCGTCTGTCCCAGTTGCATCTCGCGACGCCCGGACTTTATATAGTGTATATATATGAGAGTTATATACGGCACTGGACTCACCACCTATTGCGTGGGACAGGAATACACATGGTGAAAAGTGGGCATATACTAATATGCCTCTGCCACCCTTTCGGGGATAAGGCGTTATAGATAAATAAAATATATGAGAGTTTTAGTATAAAATAAAGTACCTACACTTCACAGAAGCGTTATAATTTTCCATATAAGTAGTATAAAATCGAACCCAGTACCCACAGGTTAGAAGGCAGTTATAAACCAACTGAGTCAGTGGGCCGTTCAATGTATGTTTAACATTTTTTCCGCTAAATGCTGACGAATTTAAAAAAATATATTTTGTAGCCTATACTTTCAATTGGGTTCTAAACAAATTTGATCAATAGATTCTGAAACTTAAACATACCGACTGCCACTGGCTGAAGTAATCAGTGCAGTTGTTATATTGAAGATTCGCTTTGCTTCGCATAAATTACTTAAATTGTATCCACCTTTGTTTTATGCTTTCAGTATTAATTATTTAAGTATATTTATAAATTTATTAGCCACAACTTTATCCCCGGAAGTGTGGCTGAGGCATATTGTGGTGAGCCCAAGGCCTGTGCTCAAATGGACAGGCTCAGATTGTAGCGACTCGCTATTGTAATTTTTAAGTCGCTCAAAGGGTATTCACTTGACTTAACGATTGTCGATTGCAACGTTACTATCAACCGGGACAAACAGCTTAATGTGTCCTTCGAAGCACGAAAACACTGGTAAATGAAAATGCTACAAAGCGGTCATCCATCCAAAATCCGAGAGAGTTTCTTAAATCAGTGATCTTTTACAGAAACCGAGTTAGTAGGGCTACGAGCGCATTTTATTTATGTTTTTACTTTATGTTAGTAGCCTTAAACAATGTATAACATTTCATGTAATTAATAATTAATAATCCCAACATTTTAACGCGAAGGTTTTTTGCGCTTTAGTGGATCTGGAGAAAGCATTTGATAACGTTGTGAGAGATACACTGTGGTACTCGTCCGTGTGGCCTGGCTGGCCTTCCACATCATATCCGGGCAGGATATGGTGTGGACGGCCAGCTGCTGCGCTCTATACAGTCTCTTTATACTGTAAAGCTTGCGTGCGACCAAGGGGGATGTTCACCTGGCGCCTCTTTTTGACTTCTGTTCGGGCGTCAAACGGGGTTGTGTTATGTCCGCCTGGCTTTTCATAGTGTATCTTGTACTACTTATATCTACTTGTACATAAAGCCTAATTTTTTTATTAAATATATCATCATTAATTCCTACTAATATTATAATCTCGAAAGTTTGTAAGTATGGATGTTTGTTACTTGCACGTTTAACTACTGAATGGAATTTAAATAAACTTTACCATAACTATATATTATAGATATATATTAGCTTATCTATCAGAATAACACATAGGCTACTTTTTATCCCGGGAACAAGTTCATTTAGAAAACGGGAACGGGAAAACTTCATTACGCGGGCGGAGCCGCGGGCGCCAACTAGTATATCATAAACCTAAAATAAAATCCAACACAATAACAGATGTTCCATTTTGATTGCTACTGCCAATCACTTTTACTGTGGCGTGCCAGCAGAAAATACATCGTCGATCTATCTTGAGCTGAGGACTGAGGAAGCGTTGTGGTGCCTACGCGACTTGGCCTACCGGCCCTTAAAGTAATCGTCACAATGTATTACTAGAAGTTTCAAACACTAGAATTAGTGTAGTTTTCCCATAACATTTTTGGCATGACATCTAAGGCTGTCTCAATTATTAACAAAGACATGGCACAAATTTGCCAATGGAGTAAGCAATATGGGCTTGATGTGAATCCCTCCAAAACTCAAATTACTATTGTTGGCAGTTCCCGAATGTTATCTCAAATAGACTGGACGCAACTTTCCAGCATTATTGTCAATGGCATTATACTACCAATGAGTGCTAGTGTCAAGAATCTTGGTGTAGTGATTGATTCCACATTATCCTGGGCTCCTCAAATGCGTGAAGTTAGTCGGAAAATGTTTGCAGCAGTGGGGTCCTTACGTAGATTGCACAATTTTCTACCAACTGCCACCAAAATTGCTCTTGCTCAATCTATTCTACTTCCTATACTAGACTATGCTGATATTAGTTACCTCGATGTCACTGAGGAGCAACTTAATAAACTTGAGCGCCTTCTAAATGTATTTATTAGATTCATATTTGGTTTACGCAAATTTGATCAAGTTTCTGAAAATCGCAAAAATCTCAAGTGGCTCCCAATTCGCCTTTGCCAGAATACTCACATTCTCTCGCGTCTTTATAGTGTATTGTTTAATCCCTGTACCCCAATGTATTTAAAAGAACGGTTTCAGTTCCTTAATGACACACATTCAAGATCCTTGAGGTCGTCGGAGTCCTTGGAATTAGCTGTCCTAGAACATGTTACCAAGTTCTATGACAAGTCCTTCACTGTGCAAGCAGTGCAGCTGTGGAATGCTCTGCCTATTTCCATTAGGCGTGCCCAATCACTGCCGGTCTTTAAAGGTATGGTTAAAGCGCGATACCTATGTGATTAATGCTTTCTTTTAGTGTTGACCTGACCTGACTGAGATATAGTTAAGAAAGTTATAAATTAATAAATTCTTCTGTTTGCAGCTTGTTATATATACAATATTATTTTTATATAATATATATTTAATTTTAATTTGTATGTATGTATTTATGTATGTATGTATATATTAGTATTTGTTATATTTATTGTAAATAGTAGGAATGTTATGCCTAACCTGAGACTGTAAAACTTTCCTTTATTCTTAACTTTTCTGATATTAGTTTTCTTCTTTCTCACACCGAAAATTAAACCAATTTCTCACGATTATGCAATCATTTTGTTCATTCAAAGTTTGCCTGTAAGAAATTGCTCTTAGCGATAAGACCGCCATTTGTACATTTTTCATGTTTTTCATTTGTGGTAATTTAACTCATATTGGTGTACAATAAAGTTTTACTTACTTACTTACTAAAGTAAAGAAGTACCTAAATGTTACGACGATTCGTATAATATTATTTACGCGCCTGTAACATACAATAATTTACAGAGAATTTATTTAGGTACCAATATTAACATTTATGTTTTTTACATTTCTTGTTATACTATATACTAGGCAGGTAAGTAATCCAATGTGTATTTTAAAAATGAGTTTTGTTACTAATGAAGTAGATATACAATTAAAAACTCCCATGACACCGCAGGAGAGCTTATATTCAAAACTGAGTTTATTGATGGAACTCTCATAATTACTCTTTACACCAATTGATCGCTAACTAAATGGCACACTGATAGTTTTTTTAATCATCAAAATATACTACAGCTAATTCGAAAGTTTACCCTTGAACAATTTCTCCTTCTTCCAATACTCGCCAACGCCAGCGCGTCGCCTTACGCCTTACTTATCAGAGATCTTGGTGTCACTGAGGTGTAACTGAGGAAAAACAACAAAGTTTGAGCTCCTTCCTAACTTTTGAGATTCATATTTGACTTACAGAAATATAATAATGTATCACAATATAGCAAATTGCTCAAGTCACCCTTATACTACTCGATTATACTCGGTACTCGATATAAGTTTTTCTTCAATTCTATTTGGTAAACATATTTTATTCTATCCTGTTCTAACTTAGTTCCACTTCGTTTCGCTTCTTTAGAAGGAAAAGTTCATTACTTAGCAAGCTTATATTATTCCTATTCACATATGCTAGCTAACTCACCAACGCCCATCACATGTTTTTATCCAAAATACCGCATCCTTAGGAGTTTGGCCGATAAATTTTCCTTACGGCCATTGCCATTCATGGCCTTTGATACTTTATATCGTTTGGCAGACTATTGTCATTCAGTCGAGTCACGTTGTAATCGAATCCGTAACCAGAAACTCCTTGGCAAGGCCCGCATCATCCACTTATTACGGTAGAGGAAAACAGCTCAAATGGCAATGGACAGAGTAATTAAAGGTGGAAAGGACTTTGAAAGTTAAGAAGAATCTTCAAGAAGAAACTTTTACGTAGAAGTCGTCAAAATAATACTTTAATACAGACCACAATGTACACGATGTTTAAAAATTTTAACCATTGGCAATATCTAACACCGCAACTAATATTTTATCACCCTTCGCCATAATTACATAATACCAATGTAAGTGAGTACCACTTCTCATCCTAATAACATCTCGAAGGAGTCACCTCGACCCACGCGGAGAATCTGATTATTCAGTGAGTGACGGCAAGCCACGAGTCGAATAATAATCGTGCTCTCCTACTTATACTAATCATTGTAACTATCAGGGTTAAGGGATCAAGTGAGAATAATTTTACATATAAAATCGTATGATTTTAAGTGTAAGCCAGGGGAATTTATAATCAGTTACTGTATCCTACAGAGGCTTGTAAATACTTCGGTAACACGTGCGTATTCTCAGTTTTAACACGACTTTATTAGGTATCTATCGATATATTATTATGTAAAGGTATCTTTTAATAGAGAAATATTATATTCCTTTAGAAGGTAATTATAAGTAGAACTATACATACATATTGTTACGCCTTTATCCTCGAAGGGGTAGGCAGAGGCATACTAGAGAGGCCCACATTTCACCGTATGCATCGTCCCACGTAACAGGTGGTGAGTCCATTGCCGTGTAGTAGAACTATGAAAGGATACAATCAAAAAACAATAGGTACCTAAGTGTAAATTTTCGTTAAATGTGAAATTTTAGGTGTACCTTATTTATAAGACGCTACGATATCCGGCGATAAATGATCCATACAATTGAGCCTTTTGGTTCTTTTGTTATTAGACGGAATCGATTTTTTGGTTTGATAAATGATTAGTCAACTAATCATTGAATACAGTTTAAATTTGTTGTTAAATCTTCTCTAGGTATTTTTTTCTTATAATATTTAAGACATTTTACCTTTAATTGGTAGGTATGGTTGTGCAAAGCCTCGTAATTTTCGACTCATGACATTGTTTTAGTTTTTAAATTTTGTTTTTAAGAGCCGGACGTCACATAAAGTTTATGGCCCATACTTATCGATTCTCAGTCATTCAGTTATTATTTAGGATCAGTATATACATACATATAATCACACTCTTTTCTCCGAAAGGGTAGGCAAGGCATACTATACACCTATATTTCAAAAGTCGTATTTTGTCATAAGTAATAAGTGATGAGTCAATATAGGCAGTTTAACTAAAAAAAATATTTGCCTACTGATTTTGCTGTGCCTAGACAATCGTAACTGCAATACTCAGTTATGCAAGTAGTTTCTACACCGTTTAGGTAGTTCATTAAACAGTAACACATTTTAAAATTCTTAATCAAAAAAGAAAATAAAAAAATTAAGAATTGAATGAATTTGTAGAACATGTTTATTTTTAGCTCTTGACTACAAAAAAAGAGTACGAGTGCCTACATCTATCAATAGCTTCTCTAGCTTTGTGTTTTTACAAATAAACCTAAATACTTGAAGAAAAATTTAGATGAAACCTAATAAATAGGTACTATTGTTCAACTATAAAAGCTATTTATATAAACAAAAACGATGACAATGAACTCTAACAATATTCTGAGTAGGTAACTCGAATGATAAAATATTACTTAGCTCTCAACAATGCTTAGGCGCTGAAAAAGTCGAGATACATAAGTGACGAGCAAAAGCTCTTACGAAAAATACCTGTAGGATTTTATTTCATATCTTTTATGTTCAAGTAAGGTTTATTCGCAATTTCTAATTTCGTCAGCAGTTAAGCTAATGGAACAATTTAAGTAAATACTGACATTAAATACCTATTTAAGTTAATAGTGTACATTAGGCCATATATATATACATACATATATATAGGTTCCTCAAGATCTTGAGGGACCCAGCCACTCAGTGTGGTGGCCGTTGAAGTCCCCCAGAAACAGCAACTCGGCGTTCAGGAACCGCACCTGTGCGTCATCGGCCCCCTCGCTGAAATATTGAAACGGCCTAGTTGTCTCTGCTTCCCCTGTGTGGGAACGGTATACGCACACGTAGATCTAGTTCATGGAGTCATGATCCACGTGCAGCCAAAGGACAGAGTAGCACGAGTTCTCGAGGCAACGCAATCGGCGACAGCAAAAGTCCGCCCTAACGAACACGCACGCCCCTGCTTTATCTCGAAATTGCTTCTCGATGATGTAGCTGGGATAACACAGGTAAGACGAGTTGTCAGGGCGTCGTATTTGTGTTTCCGTAAGGAACATCAAAGCTGGCCGTGCCGTCTCGAGGTGGTGGTGGACGGCATCGAGGTTTGAGTGGAGTCCAAGGATGTTAGTGAACTCCACCTCGAAAGCAGATTTTGCAGGGTTTTGGGCGGTCACTGTGATCCTTTTTCTTTAAGCCCCTATTTTTTTTTAAGAAGGAATGCGTAAAGTCATTACAATATTTGCTGCAGCAGTGAGTGACAAGGCGCAGACGCTAGCTTTGTCTATGAATGTGTGGTTAGATAGGAGCCGACTCGCCGGACGGAAGAGCTCCCGTACCAGAATGTGGTCACCGGGACCCCGCGTCGGTCCAGGTAATGGTTCCAAGATCCAGGGTTCAGGGTCTAGGATCTAAGTAGAAAGTTCCAATGAAAAACAAGCAGTAGGTGTGTAGAGAAAATACTGAATGCATTTTTATATTATTTCGGTAAAATAAATCTACAAGAAACTGAACTAAGTAAAAAATATTACAAGAATTGGTGGACTGACCAGCTTATTACATCAATTATTTAATGTGGAAAAAAAATCACGAGGTCGAGCAGGATTTCAACCCGTGTTCTTACTCAAATCAGTCATTTTGAGCTTATTACGGGATTGATTACTCTGAAATGTTGCACTCAGGTGAATTATGGAATATGGAGGTTACTCTTTTAGAACAGTCTAATCAATCACTATATTTTTATACAGTCCATTGACAAAGGCTTTAAGCTAAGACACCGTGGGAGAGAGCGCTCTCTCCCACGGTCTGACCCAGATGGTACGCGGGATCACGCGGATACCAGACAGGTCAGATCACGCGCTCTGCTGGACCTACTGCTGAAGAGTCGCCCAGACCGGCTCAGTGTATCAGTGGGCGCTCCATTGGGCACCTGCGACCACTGTGTTGTGCAGGCTTGCATGCTGGCGTCATCTCCTGCACGTGCAGTAGAGGTAAAGCGGCGATTATGACATTAGTCGTCAGCAGATTGAGATGGTCTTCGTGATTACTTTGCGTCCATCCCATGAATTCAGCGCTGCTTTGCAGGCAAAGCTGTGTCGGATATGGCCTCCGCAATTGCTGGCGAGATCAGTTTAGGGTTGGAATATAACATCCCATATACTGATGTCGCCAGCATTCGCAAAGCTCGACCTTGGTTCGGGCGTGAGTGCGCCGAGGCTGTTCAACAAAAGCAGACGGCGTATCGCGCCTGGGTCAGGCCTCGGGCGGTGCGCGACCCGGACGTAGGCCGCCTCAAGGCAGCGTACAACAGGTCCACTAGGGTCAGCAAGAGGGCCTTCAGGTGAGCGGATGCCCAGCGTGTCACGCGGCTGGGCCGGGAGCTTACGTCACACCCAACAGCCGTGGATACTGGCAACTGGCCAATGCCGTGTAGGCCAACTTCTGCAAAACCTCGTTGCCCCCGCTGCGTTACTCTAATGGGTGACTGGCTCACAAAACTCAAGAGAAAGCCGACTTGCTCACAAATCTCTTTGCGGGATAATACCCGGGTCGACAACTGTGGCCTGCAGCCACCCACCATTGCCAATTGTGACTACACAATGCCTGATATTGTTATCAGGTGATGTGTTGCAACTTGCTATCATCTGCATAGCATTCATTGCTATGCAGATGATAGCAAGCTGCATGGAAGTTATTCTCCCCGTCCAGAAGTCGGACGGGCCGACATTGAGGAAAAAAGACGGCAAGTTGTGGCTGATATCGACCGGGGTCTGAACCGCATTTCCAAATGGGGTTCTGAAAACCTGGTCGAATTCAATGCGCGAGGCGTGTGCGTTCACAGCTAAAAAAAAAAACCCCTTTCCTACCTCTACTTTCTCTTCAGAACACTACAATACTAATGAAGGACAATCTAGACATCTTCGGCATAGACGTTCGTCGTGAGCTCAATAACAAATCCTATAAAGAGAACTGTATTGGGCTGGCCTCGCGGAATCTAGGAGTCCTGAATAAGGTGAGACTCTTTTTCATGTCGCATCAGAGGTGTATGTTGTACAAAACAGATTCGTCCGCGTCGAATACTGTTCTCACCTTTGGGTTGAATCCGCGAGGTACTTACACGACGCTATGCAGAGACGTGCTATTCGCATTATAGAATGTCCTGAGGTAACAGAAAGCCTTGAGCCGCTGGCGCAGCGTATAACCATAGCGTCTTTGGCTGCATTTTACCGTATGTACCATGGCGAGTGTTCTGAATAGCTCTTCAACCTAATCCCACCCTCTCCTTTTCGTTTCCAAAGAAAATAGTAAAAGAATTTTCGCCAGAACGGAACGATTTAAAAGATCGTTTCTCTGTCGAACTATAGTAACCTGGAACGCTCTGCCAGCGCACATGTTTCCTTCCTCTTATAATCCCGGGTTCTTCAAGCGGAGCGTGAAGAGGCACATCATTGGGCGGCGAACTTGAGTGACGCTATTAGTAGTCCTGTAAACTAGAAGAGTGCCCCTCAATTTGATAGATGTCGTCATGGCTTTCCATCAGGCGGACGGCGTCATATTTGCGAGCTAAATAAAAAAAAAGCTACCTAGGGGCTAAGCGGGGTAACGCCCTGGGACCCTCAAGCTAGCCCTAGCAGGGGGCCCTCGAATCCTTACCAGAAAATCTCGATCGGATCGGAAATTTCTTCCATTTTCAAAATAAATATGACACGTTGCAGCCCTACTAACATGGCAACTCAAACTCCGTTGAGAGAAATTCAAAAGTTATACCTAGGGAATTCCGCTAAATTCTTTTTGTGGATTGGCAGTGCTATCAATTATATGTGCGATAGCGATATGTGCGATGTGCGTTTCATAAATCTATGTGCGTTTTATTGAAAGTTCGAGTCAAGACTTTTATTACCGTCAATGGTTAAAAAAATATTGTTGTATTAGGAGCAAGTTAGCTAATGTCAATATACTTTTAGTACTAGTCAATACATGGGGAACACTAAAAGTTTTGCACATCTAGCTAATCGGAACTATTAGAATTTCGAATGTTATATTTTTTGAAACGTTGCAACCTTCTTAGTAATAAGAAAAAAAAACAATTGACGGGAAATCATTTGTCAATTGATTTTTATTACACATCGAAGTTCTAAGTACGCAATGAAAATGGAATTAAGTGGCAAAAAAGATTTCAGAGCGATGATTTTTTATGATATTAAAAGTTCTCTCTCCGCAAGACTGTGCCGCTCGTCTTCTAAATGCTTTTCGGAGAGAAGCACCTTGTTTGAGCACCGTAAGGCAAAGGTTTTCTGAATTTGAGAGAGGTCGAGTTTCTTTATATGACAAATTTCGTGAAGGGCGGCCTTCAACTGCCGTTAACGAAACTAATAATAATAACCCTCGAGGACAGTCGTTATCTTTTATAGGATTAACGCAACCCTATGAGGGCATAGTAGATTCGCTTTTTAAATTATCCACTATCTGATACCAACAAAAAATGTATCAGTAAGTTATTGAAAAGCTCACATCCGCAGGGCAGCTTGTGGCGAGCTGAATGTGCGTGGCTACACATCGGTCCCGATTCCTCAGAGTTTTGGTACCCTTCTGCACCGGTTAGGATTTAATAGCCTAACGGGAGAGCACTGAGAGTGCTGATCCCGGGAGTGAATATTTTGATGATATTATATTAAAATTTTCATCAGTAGTTTCAAGTCACCCAGTACATTTAACCTCCAACTCAAAAGCCCAAAAGAAGTTAGCATATTGTACAATAGTTTAACTCCCTTTGGAGATGGTCCATTACCGTTCTTCTACATAAGGCGGACGTGGATTATCTGCAGTGGGGGTCCCAGTCCCTGTTACATTAAAATTCTCAAAGGGCCTCTGCGTGTTGGACCACTATGTCCCCATGTAAGCCTACCAAAAGACCGAGTATCTTCGTAAGAAAAAAAATGAAGATACCCGAGAAGAAGAGACAAATAATAATAATAAAACCCCGAGGACAGCCGTTATCTTTTATAGGATTAACGCAACCCTATGAGGGCATAGTAGATTCGCTTTTTAAGTCATCCACTTTCTGATATCAACAAAAAAATGTACCAGAAAGTTATTGAAGAGCTCACATCAAATAATAATAATAAATCTTTATTCATTTAGGTCACAAAGTAACACTTATGAACGTCAAGAATATTGCTTCTACATTTACATTTAATTACATTAGTAATTACATTAGTTTGATTAACATGATATTTGACCAATTATATAGTAATGAATTTATACAAACAAAAAAACAAAATTAATGATGTGTTTAAAATCATATCAAAATTAGAGCGATTGTAGTTGCCGGTTCTAAGGGCAGCTAACCCTTGAAGAAGAAGAATCTGGCAAGAAAGTCAATGGATGCCATTTTAAAATGTAGGAATGGCTTACAACATTAAAATTACACTTAAATTGTTCCTTTAGATTTATGTGAGAACAGACGACTAAACTTAAGTTTGCCTTAAATATAAATAAGATTATTTGTAATAATTGCCATAACAGTTATGAGCTGACCAGTCCCAACAGACGGCACCCGTTCACGGGTATGACGCATTATATCAGTCATCGCCCTACTCAACCGTATTATAGGGAATAAGGCTTCCCGATACATACGCCACCACTGCCAGGACACTTATGCGAGCAAGACATACTCAAAAACTGCACAGCAGCTATCATGTCAATTTCAAAGTAATAAATAAGTCAACATGGTGCTCACGCCATAACAAACTCAAATTACATTGTATATTAGTTAATACCGGGACTAAACGCAGCCAGTTTAGAAACCTTTTCAGTATTTAAATTAAAATGAGCTTGTAACTGTTGCAATATAATTTTTTCAAAAATTTTGCTAATGGCTGGTAATATTGAAATCGGTCTGAAATTACCAGGGTCGGTTTTGGATCCAGATTTAAATAGAGGTATTAATTTACTGTGTTTCATTAAATCTGGAAACACTCCTTTATCAACACATTTATTAAATATTTCAGCTAGATGTGGTGAATGATAGACTCAATCAATTTTACAGAAATACCCCACAAGTCAGCTGTCTTTTTTGAGTTAAGCGACTTGAATACTTTAATTATATCGTTGGGGTTTACATATTTAAAGCCAAATAAGACACTACACTGTTCCACGCTGCCCCCAAGCATGCGTTGAGCTTTTATTGGACAAGAATTTAAGGAGCTAGTTGTTTTCGCGGGTATGTCTATAAAATAGTTGTTAAAAGTTTGTGCTATATCTAGTTTATTATTAAACACTTTGTTATTTATAATTAACTCAATGTTATTATCACGGTGTAGTAATCGACCGGTTTCAGTATTGATTACATTCCAAGTCATTTTTGCCTTGTTTTTTGATTTTTGTTTTTATTTTAATTTGATTACTTATATGTAACGACTTGGCAGCAGCACAGGCCTTTTTAAAGGTCTTAGAATAAATTTTCACAAATAGAATAAAGGCAGGATTAAAATTAAATTTCTTCATACCATATAGTTCGTACAACTTAGCCCTACTTTTGTAAATTCCTGTAGTTGCCCACTCACAAAATTGCAAGTATTTGTATTTATAAAATGTTTTTTATTTAAATATGTTGTTGTACTCAGCTTTAATTGTATTGAATAAGGAGTCATATAAGCTGTTTGGATCTTCCTGATTAAAGTCAATAAGAGCGACTTCTGCTGAAACATTAACATTAAATTGTTTAAGTCGATGTGCACTCATTGGCCTACATACAATTTTATTTTTTTTAGAAGTGAC
This sequence comes from Thumatha senex, assembly GCA_948477245.1. Taxonomy (NCBI): domain Eukaryota; kingdom Metazoa; phylum Arthropoda; class Insecta; order Lepidoptera; family Erebidae; genus Thumatha; species Thumatha senex. The sequence continues at coordinate 13,529,406 of OX419731.1, read as the reverse complement.
ATTAATAGGAAATGCTGCTTTCTGACCAAGATGATCTGATGGAAAGTTACTTAAGGTTAAAGTTGCAGAATATAATTATCTATACATTTATTAGAATGTGAGGTGATTCTAGTTGACTCACAAAATAAATTTTGTAACCCAAAAGACTTAAACTAATTTATAAATCTAATACATTTCGAAGACTGCACAAGTAAGTCAACATTAAAATCCCCACACACCACAACATGTTTTCTACTAGCGAAGGTTTTCTGAATGTGGCTACTGTTAAGCGGCTAATTGAAGGAAACTCGCGGATTACCTATGAAACAATTTGAGGACTATTGGGGACTGGTATGAGCCAGATTCAGAAAATTTTACACGAAGAAATGAAAGTTGAACTTTGTTGTCGTTGGATCCCTCATGAACTGGTGCTCATGGTGAACATGGTGCTCACAGATGCTACTGAAGTAGTACCACGGACATTCTAATGCTGTTTATGACATTGTTACAGAAGACGAAACGTGGATTTATTGTTTTGAACCCGAAACAAACAGAAATCTTGTGAATGGGTGTTTGAAAATGAGAACAGGCCTACAAAGGCAGGCGAGAAACGTTGGTAAAAAAAATAATTCGCGTTTTTTTTCTCAGCTACGGGTCCCATCTGTACAATTCCACTTGAAGATCAAAAGAGTGTTATGCCGACTGATATTCTACCATTTGTTTACCCAGAGTGTTAGAAAAAGTTCGCGAATGACAACCAAAAAGCCGCGTTCTCCTACATCATGACAACGCTTCTGCACACACGGCCAACAAAACAAAGTCTTTTTTAGCTTCCGAAAAAGTACAACTCGTCACCCATCCTGCGCATAGCCCTGACCTAGCACCCTGTGATTTCAGTATTTTCCCCATAAATCGACATTAAAAAGGTTTCACTTTTTACGTTTTCACAACTCCTTGCAACATACCTTTAGATCTGTGGTCCTCCTGTTTTAAAAAATGGTACGATCGCATGAAAAAATATTTAATATGCAAAGGAGAGTATTTTGAAAAGCAATAAACATAATATTTTGGTAATAACATGTTGTTTTTTCAAGTTACGCAAAACTTATAGTGTGACCTACATATAATGGTTGATCTTGGAGATCGGGCGTAGGAAACCCTTGACTCCTTCGCCGGGACGTACCTACCTTACACAATGATTGGCCATTGCAATTTAGGACGGTAATGCAGCCACTGTGATGAGCACCTTTAGGTTGGGTACGACCCAATGCAGGTTATTTGATGTCTATACATCAAATATTCTCTCTGCTGTACTTTACAGTAAACTGTCTGCTGTACGCTGATGATGCGGTGCTCATGGCCTCATCAGAAGCCGACCTACAGGCATTAGTCACTAAGATGAAAGAGGGGTGTGAAAGTAAGGGTCTCCGCTTGAATGCAAGTAAAACTAAGGTTCTAGTATTTGAAAGACGTGACGTAAGAACTAAATGCGAGATTAGGGTAAACCAGGAACGTCTAGAGCAAGTGAATTAAATTGTGTATTTAGGAAGTATGTTTAGCGCGGATGGAAGATGTGATTCGGATGTAGAACTGCGAGTAGCTGCCGGAAACAAGGTTAACGGTGCTTTGTCCCAGTTAGTAAAGCGACAAAGCATCGTAAAAGAAGCACGAATGGCGATTCATAACGCAGTGCTAGTGCCAACTTTGCTTTACGGGAGTGAAACCTGGGTATGTCAGCAGATGCATGAAAGTAAATTGAATGCTGTGGAGATGCGATCACTTCGAAAATTGTGCGGCGTTACCTTGGCCGACCGAATACGTAACGAAGTGATACGCAATATGGCAGGTTTGAATGAAAGTGTCAGCGTTAAGCTGGAAAAGGGCGTGCTCCGTTGGTTTGGACACGTCCAACGAATGAGTGAGGAATGATTGACGAAGAATATATATTGTTCAAAAGTAGAGGGTAGAAGGAGTCAGGGAAGGCCGAGACTTACATATGAAGACCACGTGAGCAGATTGCTCAAAAACGGAAAGGTCAAAAGTACTCGGATACCCAGACGTGCGTGTATGAAGCGATTGATGAATCTCGAAGAAGCGAAAGAAGTATGCATGGATCGCGAAGCCTGGCGATCTGTCCTCACTGACTACCCCGTCAGGGATACAGCGTGAAGATAGTTAGTTAGTTAGTTATACATCAAATAACCTGCATTGGGTCTACATTACAGATACTATTATCTGTAATGTGTAGTGTATAATGTCTAGAGTATAACTTATTGTATTATAAAAAAAGATATTGAAAATGATCAATTTTATTTGGTTTTAGTAGGTACCACTTTTCATCGTCCGTTACGTCAATAAATTATGTCAAATCTATAGATTTCGGCTACTCATTGTAAGTACCGTAAAATATCGTAAAAAAATACAGGTCACCTACAGTAAGTGCATTAATTCAGCGCGAGGAGGTCGTGTTTGGTCTCTACTGTTAAATGTGGTAACACTAGCGGCGATAAAATGTTTGCCGGGGAATCCCCAACGATGTCTTATAGCGGATCATTATGTTCCGTCCTATTATTTTGTATTAGGTGACCCCCACGGCTTCGCCCTTGACAAACTTCAAACTCCCATCGCATCTATTTAATCCCGTCCTTTATAAATTCTACAAATACATAAAGAATTGCCCATTTGTCAACATTTATGATTACTGCTCCACTCCCAAGGGTAGTAGCGTGATTATATAGCCTAAAGTATAGCCTTCCTCGATAAATAGGCTATCCAACATTAAAATAATTTTTCTCATCCGACCGACAAACAAACTCCTCAGATTTATATATTAGGTATAAAACTGTTTATACCAACTGTTGATTGAGGGCATTTGGTGGAACTTGCTACACATTTTGAATAAAACACTTGTACTTTTCCACAAAATTTACTTCTTAATTTGACCGGTTTAAAAATACCGTAAGGCGAAACCAGTCAGGTTAATAAGTAAATTTTGTGGAAAAGTACAAGTTGTTTATTCAAAATATTAGACATAGATTATTTATAATTTATGTAGTTAGTGTTTAATATTTTTATTACCTGCATTGCAGTGCACGAAAAAGAGCTGATGATAAAATAAGTAAATAAGCATTTGTTACTTCATTTAGTTTTGTTTACTTCATATTGTTACTTAATAACCTAACCAATTTAATAGAAATGGGGACCTATTTTTGATATGCCCCAGGACCCTTGGTTACCTAGCTACGCCATTGGCTGGCCTTACTTTTGACATCAGACATCGCACTTCAAATCAACGGACCTGTGATCCGGTACTTAACTCCCAAATCAAGCCATCAAACCTAGAATAATGTAAATATCTGACCACTGCTCCAAAAATATACTGACCAGATTTTTATACTGTGTCAGTCAAATTATCCTTGTGGTTAACTTCTGCTTGCCCATTTCAAAACGACAAAAGCTGTATGTGGACAAATGTGAGCTTATAGTATGTCTCCGCCTACCCCCACGGGAATAAAGACGAGACTAATGTGAAAGTAAATATGGCTAACTTGGGCCGCAAATATGTGCTAAAAATATATTATATTGTAAGTAAATTGTGCATATAGAAGACTAAATGAAACCACTGCCTACTTTTGACCAGTTGGCAAAGTGTATATTAGGGTGTTTTTCCACCAGAGATGTGTGCTATGGAGCTATGTCGAAGAGATGACAAAGTGAAGCTATGAAATTAATGTCTTCTTCTCTTCACCTGAGTGTATTACTAACTGATCCTACTTCAATTTGAAGTCTGGGGTTCTCTTTTATTTAGCTGCTAGAATCAGCTGGTGTTTGGGATTGTTTGGAGCGAGCTAACCCCGTCAGGGCGCTGGCCTCGTTCGGTTGTCAGCAGGTGCACCGTTAGCAGGTGATGACATATGAGTACCGGAGATCTTGGTAAGGCGAAGCCCTTTACACGAAAGCTAGGAAATTATGTTACCACTAAGGACGCCGACAGCTCCGCTCGTGTGGTGTTAAGTTTACCGAACCCGTTACTCACAAAAAACGTGTTCCCGGAATATAAATTAGTCTGTATTAAGTAATTACTGTGCGTCAGCATCCGCCACATCCAATTTTATTTAAATTGGTCCAGTCGTTTGAGCGTATAGAAGCAAATTTAACGAAACTGATCCGAACATAACGAAAATTCAACTCAGCTGCAATATTTTTTGTTTTAGAAAGCAATATTTTATTATTGATAGTTATATGGTCGTTTATGTATTCTGCCATAGTTAGCCAAACAGATCTGGCTGGCTGTGAGGGGTGTGGTCTTAAATTTTAATCTTGACGCTGCTATAAAATCATCCTTCACATTACGGCTGCAGAAGCTAACTATAATAAGTCTGGTCCGATCTATTTCACAAGTTGGCACTCGAGTTAAATAATTAATGTGCGCCTTAGTGATGGGATGACCTACCCTCGAACCGATGCTGTGTACATCATCGTATAAGTTCTCATTAGCCACCTGTGTGACCCCCTAATTTCGATGTTGGCCATGCGCGACTACTGATCGCTCACACCAGCTTCTGTCTCCATCTTCGCCACTCTGGCCTATAACTGGGCAACCTTTTCTTTGCGCAACACACACCCGACGTAGTTAAAACACCGAACTTAACTGGTATAACTAAATATAAACCACTGTATATTAATAATGCATAGCTGACCTCTGGTGGAACAGCAGCCTTAATACATTGCTACAAAGCTGACACGCACATGCAGCCACAACATTGCGAAACTCCCAAAATGCAATTTGAACTCTGCATAGCCACTGTTCGTATGCTTTTATGTGATAAGTTAAGACATTATGCAAATTTCGGGTGAATCTGGGTTACAAATTTACGTATTATACCAGAGCAAATGCAGAATGCACTTCTTAAACTGCACAATGTCCACTACTCCAGCGATCACGTAGTTGTTAAGGTTTCGTAAACAGTATAATAATTAAAAAGTTTGCCTTAACACTACACAAAGTTTAGTTAACATTTTTACTAGAAATGAGATAGCTGTAAAGCTGAAATATAACTGAAATTAAAAATAATAAAAGAAATTTCTTTAACACATAGGATAGAATATAAATTTATTTGTACACATACTCGCAGTTAAATTAAGTTTACAATAACTTTTGTAAGGTATTGTACAAAGGGCTTATCCTTAAAAAACAATATCTTCCTAGCAACCTTAGAATGGTCAGAAAGCGATGTTAAATGTAAGAACGATAGTCAATGCTTATTTCAAATACTTTCATAATCCATATTGTACTCTATGGACGAACGGGTTACCTAATATTATGTTGGCCACAAACGTAGGATTTATAATGAGGAAGTTCTCAAGCTGAACTTAATATCTTTCGTGCAGGATTGTTAGTATCGAATAAGTTAGAAATCACTCCACTGTGCAACTCTCGTAGCCCAATAGATTAGTGTTCTGTAAAGATAACCTCATATCTGTAAAGTAGCGTTTAGGTTAAAACAGAATGTTAGCTGTTTATCATATTTCAGCCATAATAGTTTAAGGGTTAGATTGAGTAACGAACATATTCATATTGAGTGGATAAGAGTTGGATGTGTATCCTTCAATGACTGACTCTTTACACCAAAGTTATAAAAAACTTTGTACAAAATACAGTTTAAACGGAACTCAAAAAAAGAAGGAATAAACCCATTCATTGTAATATAGCGTAGATATACCAACAGTAAACTCTGGCACCTCCTAAGCGATTTTTCATGAGGTGTGCCGCGTTAATGTGTACAAACGCTCGCCTTCACCGGCATACTTTGCTTCTTTGCGGAAAATAAATTACCTATGCTTAGTGCGATGGCTGCTGGAAGGTTGGACGGCTTCGTTGTACACGAAATTCACAAGCAGATAAGCTACCTCGTTATTTTAGGAGTTTGTACAAACAAACTTCGAATTTATCAGTATTGATTTTATTCAGTTAAATGAATTTATTTCTCCAAAAATTTACATGCCATATATACATATTGTATATATACATACATATTGTCACGCCTTTGTTCCCGAAGGGGGTAGGCTGAGGCATACTATACAGTACTATATATGTAACTGTTTTATCCTACGTAACAGGTGGTGAGCCCATTGCCGTTTTGAAGTAGACTAGTGCAGGATGAAATTTTTCAAACCGCCGATATGGCCTTCAACTTGACCTAACGACTACCATGTTACTGGCAACCTGGACCAACGTCTAACGTGTCTTTCGAAGCACGGATACGCTCGCTAATGTAAATGCCATAAAGTGGTCACCCATCTGAGGACGCCAAAGTTACTTAACGTTATCGTTTACAGAACACTGAGTTGGCGGGGCCACTTACATGCCACTTATCGGGAAATAATAATAGGATTGATACACAATGTATCAACATTAAAATTACGTTTTGTTGTAAATATCAAAGTAATTTTATGTCCTGACGGCATGTGCTATATATGGATTTTTTAAGACATAAATACTATCTAAGAATAATATCATATTCAGGTTAGGTTGTTCGATTAATTATTAATTTATGAATGGTTTACTTTTATGTTTATAAACACCATTTTAATGGCGATAACCACTATAGTGTAGATCTAGTAAAGCAAAATCATAATGCGCTACATTTTTACAAAGAGCAAAAGCTTGTACTATGGGTTCTAGGGAACTGATAAAAATACTTATATATCTCTAATTACATACATATTATTTATACACACATTGAAAAACAAACATCCGGAATTCTAAGCATCGGCAACACATTAAGGGTATGTGATGCCATTCCACCACCGAGGCAATCATAATTTTGTTTTTTTTTTACGAATACTGGGCGAATTTCTTAAATTGAGCCAAAGCTATAAGCATATATCGGACACATATTTTTCCAATCCAAAATCTGAGCGCCACCGAAGCAGTTGATGGATTAAAAATGGAAACGACAGTTGGGCATATGGTTGTCGCTTTTAATAATGATTAACTAACTACAATTAATCTATGTAGCTTAAATAATTACGTTATTATATTATCACTTACAACACATACGATAATGTAGGCATGTGATACACTTTGTAAAGGTCACTGGAATCGGGGCTTTACTCACAATTTAAGATGTAGCATGATTTATGATAATTACAAAACATTGAATCAATGTAGTCAAATGAAATGAAATATCTTTTTAAAGGTCACAAAGGAACACTTATGAACGTTAAGACTATTGCTTCTACACTTACAGTTACTGCCAGATTCACGAAGTAATAGGAAGAATCTATCAATAAAGACTCATGGCCACTCTTTCTTGTCAGAAATTTATAAGTTGTCCATAATATAACGAGCGTCCCGTTCGAGACTTAAAATTTCAGTACTTTAAATTTATAATATTAGTTCAATTAGGATTCGATAGAACTGTGTTAATGTGTTTATGTTATAAAAATACGTAATAGGATAAATTTCTTGGCAGGAAGTTAGAAATTTCTTCTTCGAGAACTACCAGGATACGAGGAATAAGACGAGTTGTTAGAATAACTTTAATTTTAACATGATTCCTATCTAGTTGCCTATTACTCCTATTCGTGTCTTATTAGTCTCCTTTAGTTCATTTCATTTCGTTTCCTACTCGTCTTATCTATCTAAGTAACACAACAGCCTTATATAAAGATAATTAAATATTCAGTTTAGTTAATTACTGTAAAATTAATTGCCTCTGGCGGGACCTCATTAATATCCTGGAACAGCGGAAATGTTCACGGTCAAAATATTTTCTTTTCTGTTGAAGTCCTAGAGGATCCTGCATTATTATTGTTTTTGAAAATAAATAATTTAAATTATACATTGCCATTGGGATACATAAACTCCCGAGAGTGTAAAGTTTATAGATCTGAGGCAGAAGTTAATCTAAAATCGTAAATAGAAGCAATATTATTTAAATTACACTTATCATCACGGGGAACGAACGAACTGTCTAGCTTAGCATCAGGTGGATCATTTGCTCGTTTACAACAGCATTGTTACTGTTAAATACTATAGGTAACCGAGATCAGTGGAGGTACACATGTACCTTACAACTGAATACCAAGGTTATTTGTCGAATTGATCTCAATTGACATCTCTTCCTACTTGAAATTGGTGATCAATTAGTTGGCTTAGTTATCATTCGTATAAGAAACACTACAAGCTAATTTTAAACTAATACTCATTAAACGGACCATAATGATCTATGCCTGCCATCTGCCATATCACCTGCGTTAGAGTTTATAACCTCCGTGAGCGTATTTCATTATTACTTTTGTGTTACGTGTACTCACGCGAAAATTTACATAGATCGTTTTTCCAAGTAAGACCTCAGTTTTATTCTGATCTTTACCTATGTAGATATTCGATGGCGTTAAGATCTAAAATTCTATCTAAAGAGCTTTTCTTTTCTTTGTTGTCCAACCCTCTTAGTTGAGCTGGGATCAGACATTCTTGTATGTCTATACCATAGTTCCGTTCTGGCTTATCTATGTACAGGCTCTCATTTCGAATCTCTATTTGCATGTTTAACTACCAGGTCTTCCTTCTAGTTAGTTAGGTACTTTGAGTACATACATACATATTGTCACGCCTTTATCCCCGAAGGGGTAGGCAGAGGCATATTGAACGCCCACATTTCACCGTATGCATTTTTGTCCCACGTAACAGGTGGTGAGCCCATTGCCGTGTTGAAATGGACAGGCGCAGGTTGTGGTGACCTGCTGTTGAAATTTTTTAAGCCGCCCATAAGGCATTCAGCTTGGCTTAACGACTGCCATTTTATTGGAAACCCGGACCAACGGCTTAACGTGCCTTCCGAAGCACGGAACTGGGGTGGGTCTAAAGGGCCAAATAAATTTAAATAAAATGTGTCTATTTTAGATGTTAAATTTGGAGGAAATTTTGAACCCGTTGCCCTTTATTTGTTTTGAGTACAAACCCTATAATATACTCAAAACACCTAAAGGTCAACATGTCAACTACAAAATTATCTAATGCAGTCATGTTAGTAACCTTCACAGTCATTTAGCTTGTTGTGAATATAAAAAAAAACGGAGCTTCTGTTCAAGTGGGTGAACATGTAAACCAAGGAACCATTACCTACTCTATATTTAATACACAAAATATACCAGATGATCAAATAAGATCGGGTTGAATTCAATTCGGTGCAAATAATTGCTAATGAAAATGTCTATCACAAGATAGGTGAGGAAACAGATAAGTTTCGTAGTATTTGACCGTGAAAATTCCTACTAATATAATCCCCAGAACTCATCACCGTAACCAAAAAAACATTACATTTTTACCATAAAATTATACTCTTCAAAAGTATTACGATGGTTGTAAGTGACCCCAAGGGTGTAAGAGAAGAGTGCAAAAGTTATATAATATTGTGAATTGGATGAAACATTCTGGTTACGGCTACTCCTATCATTTAGGTATAAAAAATAAACAACTACCTAATCTCATACTTGCCAAATATACACAAACAATTTCATAAAAATCAATAAAACCGTTTCAAATGACTTCGATAACAAACACTGTGATACGAGATTTTTGTATATTAGATTATTTATTTATGTAATCAAATAAATCGCAATATGATTCATAGCTGTCAACATAGTTTAGAGCAAAAACAAGAAACAAGACCAGGAAAATGCTCATTATTAATATCGTAGGCAGGTTTTGTACAGTAAGTATATACAGCTCATAATCACGTACGCGTTCCTTACGCTTGAGGTAAACGAGTTTTTTAATAAACGACGCTAAGGCAACGCTACCAGTTGCTCGACATCCACTGACCGGAGCACATTACCTAATACGATAAGCACACAGTCAAAATGAAGACCGCACCAATATTACTCTTTGTAATTTTATCGTTTGTTTGTGTAAGCTATTGTAAAGACCTGATTGTGGGCTCCAGTTTTAACAACAGATTAATATGGCAGCAGAAAGCTGAATACAATGCTATACCGCTTAAGAAACGTGTTAAAGAGGTGTTCTTTTCTGACCCTGGACAGCAAATCATTAAGGTACGTAACTATTTCGTATAAAAATACCCTATTCTCAGCTAGTTTCTTCAGAGAATTCCTTAGCTATGCCTTAGCTAGCTCCAAAAAACGCGGGTATTAACCGAAACTATATGAAGACCTATTTACATTTCCAATTTAGAAGACACATTATTAGTCATAGATAGATTTCAACTACAACAATAACTATAAACCATTTTTATACATACAAGTAACTACTGATATAGGACTGTCTTAAATAGCTTTTGATTAAGCCCAAAAAATTTACAATATATTTATTTGTTTGTTTGTCATCGCGTATTGTATGGAAATACAATACTTTCTAGCACTCGCATGTATACAAAATGCTAGTTTGCCTATTTGTTAATCAGTAAGAAATAATTTCAAGATTTATTTTTATAATATGAGAATTTTGGCAATGGGCTCGCCACCTATTACGTAGGACAGGAAAAAGTAGGCGAGTAATAAGCCTCTGCTACCCCTTCGGGCATAAGGCATGGTTGATACTTTTACAACAACGACAAAATTTTGATTGGAGATGCTATAATCTCTACATTATTCAGCTTTACATTACATTACTTGTAATAAAAATGTAACTTAAAGAATATTAGTTTAAACCATATAATAACTTCACTGGGTCCGATTGGGAGAGTTTAATCAAACATAACGTAATTAATAATATGTAGAGTAGCAAAGATTGTTTTTGAAACGGCTGTAGATACATATTTTAAAAACTGTCACGTGGAGTTATTGCACGCGTACGGAGTCACAGGTATCAGCTTTACCAGAGAGAGCAAGACCATGAAAAAGTAATGGCATTGTTAAACAATTTTATCTTGTTATTAATTTTTTTATGGTTATACAACTGCGCACTGGATAATATTCGTAAACTAAGTGTTATTTAATGGTTAATATTCAAAACATTATATTCAATTTATTTTAAATTATCTAATTATTTTTTAATAACCAACTCACTTCCTTTATCAAGTTGTGATAAAGGAAGTGAGTTGGTTAAAAAAAAGTTTACTTGTACAATGTAAATATGTTTGTACATAATATGATATATAAATTGGTAACAAAATCTTCCAAATAATTCCGCTGATATATAAATTATCATTATCATCATCTGTGGCACTCGTGGCCCCGCGGTCTCAGTGTTCTGTAAACGATCACTGAGTTACGCAACTTTCACTATGGCTGGTCCTCGGATGGGTGACCACTTTGTGGTATTTACATTTGCGAGCGTTTCCGTGCTTCGGAAGGCACGTTAAGCCGTTGGTCCCGGTTGTCAGTAAAATGGCAGTCGTTAAGCCTGGTTGAAGGCCTTATGGGCGGCTTGAAAATTTCAACAGCCGGTAGCCACAACCTGCGTCTGTCTATTTCAACACGGCAATGGGCTCACCACCTATTACGTGGGACAGGAATCCACACGGTGAAAAGTGGGCATATAATATGCCTCTGCCACCCCTTCGGGGATAAGGCGTGATGGATATTTATTTATTTTATTTTTATCATCATCTGTGCTTACGTCCTAGTTGCGACTCACGACGCCCGGGGTCCGCTTTCCTACTCTTGCTCTTTCACTTCGCACAGTCGTCGGCGTCTCCTGTAGTCATGTCATCCCTTACGATGTGAAGCCAACACTTCTTATATAAAATTATATTTAGGAAAAATATGTGACTCTAATTTATTCAGAATTCCGGCATTTTGGCTTTCCATTTCAATTAGACTTACCAACAGAACTGATTGTGATTGCAGTTTGATGCAGAGATCCAGTTTCTTTTCTTATCTTTTTGGGTCCAATTTCAAAAGATCCAGACTAGTTATCAAAAGATTTAAAAATATTACTTATATTATTATTAGTCGCGTGTGTGAAGTATTTTGAGTTAGATTATATCCATTAAATATTAATATGTAATGAGTGTAACGACATAAATCGTATACACTTTACTCAAGGAGATTGTCGACGTAGTTCAAGCATGTGACCTCTGTTAAGATGCTAGGCCAACCACCGACCTGGATATATTATCTATCTAATGTTTACCTTGCTATGTTCGATGTAGGTCAAAATTTAAAGTAGTTTAAAATGGTGCTAAGAGTCACGTGTTCCACTATCCCCTTAGGTTTCTATTTTCATGGATTCTTTAATTAACTTTTGCTATATGACAGAGTGAATATCGGTAGAATCAACTGTAAAATACTGCCCATTTAGAGAATAAAATTAAAAGACCCAAAAGTTGATATTATTACCTTCAATAATAATGTGTTTAAACTCACACGACTTATACTATGCAATTTATGTTTTTCGGATCTTTTTCGTCGAAAGGTCGAGGGATAAGCAATAGTAAAGTTATTACGCGATATAGACCCGAAAACATAAAATACTTCAATATTATTTAGACATTCTAGTACTAAATTGTAGTAGTTAAATAGAAGTGGAGTTAAAATAAAATGTTTTATTAAAATTGTAACATGAATATACCTCTGGCAACGAAAAGTTTCCACACTAATTACTACACAATGTATGTACTATCAGAAGTCCCCTCTCTGATAGTACATACTCACACCTGCTGTTGACAAGTCACCCAGTCCAGAACGGTGTCTAAGTGTTTAGCGCATAACCCAATGGGCCAATCATTGTGTTTTACACGCCAACAAGCAGATACCCCTCAGGTCTGAGAAGTACCCTCTATTACATGTACTACTGGTTTTCTGCACCCTTCCTATGGGGTCAGCGCTGTTTTACAGAAAGCGCACTGTTGGATTGCGTGTCTGTGAAACCTGGGGGATCGGTTTTGAGATGAAATACGAAATTCTATACACCAATGTTGACGATATTTGTGTAATAGAATTATTATCCACTAAAATTGCTAAAATAAACGAAAACATTTATGTTTTCGTACCGACCTAGTTCTACTATTTAGTAACTTTAATATGTTTGTAGATTTTATATATGAAACAATATTCATAACTTAATATTTTATGTAATTAGTGTTCTTTTAAACTAACATAAATTTTCGCTATCGCAAGATAGAATTTACAAGTAGGTAAGTGAATTTATAATGAATCACAACTAAAGTGACGATTTTACCAAATAATTTGTTTTGATATGCTTGTTGGCGTGTAATGTAGGCAAAACTTTAGTGGTAGTAGTAGCAAAAGGAACAATTTCTCCATATTGTCTATGTGAATGTCTTAGTCGATCCCTGATATTCAGAACCGGTTCACAACTCAGGTTTGTTGCACCTGCAAGCTCGTCTATACTAATATATATAACAAACAATATAATAATATATGTACAAATTCCTAAGAATTTGAGTTTAAAAGTAAAACTTGTGCGCTCGTGGCCCCGCGGACTCAGTGTTCTGTAAACGTTCACTGAGTTACGCCACTTTCACTATGGCTAGTCCTCGGATGCGACCACTTTGTGGCATTTACATTTGCGAGCGTTTCCGTGCTTTGGAAGACACGTTAAGCCGTTGTTACCGGTTGCCACAACCTGCCTCTGTCTATTTTCAACACGGCAATGGGCTCACCACCTATTACGTGGAACAGGAATACACATGGTGAAAAGTGGGCATACAATATGTATGCCCCAGCCACACCTTCGGCGATAAGGCGTGATAAGGCATTACATAACAGGAATATGTGAAATAAATGTTCAGCATGATTCGATAACTTTTTTTAGACGAAACAAAATCGTTTCGTTCCAGTTCACTGATATTATATTGAAGTTTTTATTTAAACTTGGATAAAGCAATACAATAGGCTATCAACATAAAATATACTTACTATGTGATATGTTGCTAATTTTATAGCTAGAGTATTATATAACAATTCACAAGTGGTAGCAGCCGCGTTTGTTCAGAGTCTCTCGAGTTCAGCATCTTACGCTATGATCAGAGATTGATGAGGGTTTCCGTGCTTCCGACGGCATATCAAGCCGCTGGTCGTGGCTGCAAGTAACTTGCAAGTAGTCATTAAGTCAAGGTGAAGGCCTTACGTGCAAATTGTATTATTGAGTACCAGCAAGAAAATCTGGTATACTATACATTTTTGAATAGTTTCAATATTTTTTTTATTTGATACCCAACAGTTCTAATAGTTCTACTTCATAATTTTACGTCCTATAAAGGGCGTCTTATTCAACATAATATAACAGCAAATAGCTTATAACCAGGTTATTATCAAAAGATTTATAACATACCTTTTTTTAACATTTCGTTAAGTAGTTTTAATACAATAAGGGAAATGATAAACGTTCATACATTCCTGTAAAACTCAGGACCCTCAGTTTTACTTCACCTTGGTCAGAAATAAATCTTGTGGCATTTAAAAATAAATAAAATAAAATAAATATTGTGGGACACTTTTCACACAGCGCCATCTAGCCCAAAGTAAGCTAATATTAGCTTGTGTTATGGGATCTAGATAACTGATAAACATACTTATATATTTCTAAATACATACATATTATAGATAAATAACACCCAGACACAGAATAAACCATCGTGCTCATCAAACAAAGTTTTATCCTGGGTGGGAATCGAACCCACGACCTCTTGCGTAGCAGTCGGATGCACTCCCACCGCGCCACAGAGGCAGTCAATAAAAAACGCTTTGTTCGTAAATCTTAACGTAACTTTCTTCACACTGAATCCCTGACGTAGTAGTCAGATAGGACAAATCGCCAGGGTTCGCGATCCATGCACATTTCTTTCGCTTCCTGGCAGAGACTTATTATACGACCACATTTCACCGTATACATTTTTGTCCCACTTAACAGGTGGTAAGCTCATTGCCGTGTTTAAATGGACAGGCGCAGGCTGTGGCGACCTGCTGTTGAAATTTTTCAAGCCGCATTTTCAAGGTCTTCGACTGGACTTAATGACTGCCATTTTACTGGCAACCGGGACCAACGGCTTAACGTGCCTTCCGAAGCATGAGCACGCTCGCAAATGTAAATTCCACAAAGTGGTCACCCGTCCAAAGACCAGCTATAGTCAAAGTTGCTTAACTCAGTGATCATTTACAGAACGATGAGTCAGCGAGGTCACGAGCGCTTTAATACCGAAACAATAATACCAAAAATCAAATTCCAATTAATCTCTTATCTTAGCTGTCAAATGAAAGCGGAATCCAGATTGCAAATCTAGGTAGGATTTGGAAGCAACTGGTAATACGCTAAGATAAAGAAGAAGGAACTATAAATATGAACAACGTGAGACGAATTATTGTTAGTCTAAACCTATGTTACTTCATATGGTACAAATGATGTCATGGAGTGAACTCATGCGTCGCTTAGTTAAATAGGTTTGTGTATCGGCCCGGCCTATTGTTATAGTCTAATGATAAGATTGTAGTATGTACTCTTATACATAGTTACACTACATAATATAATATTTACAAAATACATATTAATGTTTACTTATAATATTTGTTTATTATATTTGCGTGTAACTCCTACTAATATTATAAACGCGAAAGTTTGCTAGGATGTGTGAATGGATGTTTGGTGCTCTTTCACGCTATAAGTACTGAATGGAATTAAATGAAACATTACAGTAATATTGTTTATATTTCAGAATAGGCTACTTTTTATCACGGGGACTAGTTCCCATGGGAAAACGTCACTACGCGTCCATTTACGCGGGCTTAACTAGTGATATTAAATTGTTAAATCTATTTATTTTTACTTTACCTATATTAGTTTACGCTCGGCAATAAAAAGCAGGACAAATTTATAAATTCATCTTGCTACCAAAATAACAATCCACTCCTAGCATTAAGTAAAGCTAGTCTCATAAACATCAATAAATTTACTATTATAACTTCAAGCTGTTGTTTACATTACCACAAGATCTTACCCCACCCAGTTGCCTAAATATCGATATGCTAGACATTTTTGTTACTAAATGATTTGGAAGATAAGCAAATTATGTCGATAAATCGCAAAACATAAGCGCGCACTTTTTGATATATTGAAAAATCCCATAGACATAAGTAATAAGTATTTTATTTTTGTGAAATTCTAAATTCGTACTCCGTCACGAGGTCCTCGTGATTTTGATTTGAATTAACCCAAATATTATAAACATCGGTTGAGAACTATACATTTCGTAATTGAAGCCGATCGCGCTCACAATAAAGAGAATTAACACTTAACATTTCTGGTGTCATGTTTTTTTAACTGAATGCACTCAACCCACATAGACCAAACGAAATATTTAAACATCAAAAAGGTGGAGTTTTATATCGGATAAAAAAAAGAAATATATCGATAGGATCGATAAAAATGCTGAAAGTATCTTATTTAATTTTATTTTAACTAGAGGATGCCCGCGACTCCACCCGCGTTTTCCACAGGCTCGGGATACTAAGTTGTTCAAATATTAATCCAGTGCTTTTAGGGTTCTGTACCGCAAAAGGAAAAAAACGGAACCCTTATTCTTATAAGGGTTTCGTTTTTTTAAGTGATTTTTGACAAGAAAGTGATCTTTCACTTTCTTGTCCGTCTGTGTGTCACCATCGATTTACTTAGGAACGGATAGACCTAGCAAGTTGAAATTTACATCAAATACTGAGGTCTATAGTCCCTATTAGGTGTATAAAAGTCAAGGTCCTGAGTCAACACGATAAAAAGATATTGGCAAATTTAGATCTTTGTGAAAACTTGTAAGTAATTATAACTTAATTTTTTTTACTTGCTTCTAACCAAAATTGACAATTCTAGCTCAATCAGAAGTACCCTATAGGCCTATAGGTTTTGGGCCGAAAACCTATATGGTAGTTCCTGTTAACCTAGTATCACGAAATTTGGCGAAAATCAGAGTCATAAAGAACAAATAAAGGTAAAATTGTGTATTATGCAATTTGGAGGTCTTAATTGGTACCTACCTAAAATAAGGTACATTTTTTTACGGAAATCCCGGCGCTTGAGTTCGACTCGTGTTTGACCGGTTCTTTTTTAATATGTATTAACCTGTGAAAAAGCCGTACGGCGAAACCAAGTGTTTTCAGGGTGCCAGCTATCTCTACACCTATTTTGTTGCCTGGAAGAGATTGCCGTAGCGCGATAAGGCCGCCAATTGTACCTACAACTTACAAATAATGTATTTTTTTTATTTTATTATTGTAAATTTGGTGTACAATAAAGAGACATATTATTATTATTTATTCAGCCGTTTCAGCGTGTAAAAGAAATATATATATACACACTCACAAATTTCACCTTCTTAGTAATGCGACGGATAAATTATATTTATCACAACAAGCAGATTATAACAAATCTCTTTCCTTAGTAAAAGATGGTATAGTACAGTTGGACAAAGATCCAAATTTAAAAACCATCCGTGGACAAAACGAGTAAAAACATTTTGAATCCAGTACTATATCCCAATGTTCAGAAAGCTTTGCTCTATTCAAATAAGATAGGTACTCGACCTCAATCCATCTAATCGAAGTACAATCTGTTCCGAGCAATGGTGTTATATACTCAGAAGAAAAAAATACGACAATTGAAGAATTTGCATTTTGGGTATCACTTGTTAATTTGCCAACATTTAGTCAATCCAAGTCATATTTATTATGGTAGGAATATAATTCTACTAATGATGCTCGTATTTACAACAAATTATTAAATAACCTTAAAATATGATAATTTAAAATAAATTAATATAAGGAGTCCCTTTAGTAAATAAATTGTGTTATTTAATAAAATTAAAATGTCTGTTTGTAATTCCAAATTTACAGTCAATCCAAGCTACGTCGTTGTGGAATCCAGGCTCGCAAACCAATTTTTGGATTCAACATTTTACTTATTTTTTTTTAGTCCGAGACTACCAGGACTTTAATTGGTCGTGCTAATGAGTGTCTAGCACATAAGACCTTTTAGCCTTTTTGTTACCACCTCACTAAAAAGGCAACAGGTTCAAAATTTCTTACAAATTTAACATCTAAAATAGACAAATTTTATTAAATTCATTCGGCCCTTTAGACCCACCCCATTTCCGTGCTTCGGAAGGCACGTTAAGCCGTTGGTCCCGGTTGCCAATAAATTGGCAGTCGTTAAGCCAGGTTGGAGGCCTTATGGGCTTAAAATTTCAACAGCAGGTAGCAACAACCTGCGTCTGTCTATTTTAACACGGCAATGGGCTCACCACCTATTACGTGGGACAGGAATACACATGGTGAAAAGTGGGCATATAATATATATGCCTCTGCCACCCCTTCGGGGATAAGGCGTGATAGATAAATAATAATAAATAATAACATTTTACAAAATTTTTGGAAGAAAGATGACAGATAGTACCTATTTTTTTAATTAAAATGTACTACATTAAAGTTCAGTACATAAAGTTAATTTAAATAATATATTATTGGATAATATAGATTTATTACAGAATTGACTTTTTTCTTTTTTGTATTTTTGTCCACAGTATAGTCAACTGTGAAATATTCAGTATGAACCTCTATTTACTGAGCTAAATTGGTACAATTTTCAGAACTGAAAATTAGTTGGAAATCGGATAAAATTATAAACAAGATAGCTTTATTCCACAGCATTAAGGAAAACCTTCAAAAAGTACACGCGCGTAGGTCAAACTTGCTCGGATTCGGTAATTTCCGCAGCCCTGACCTTGTTTTCGCAGTAATATTATAAAGATCGTCGTTTGGATACTGAGGGCGACGTGTGCATAATGTCAGTATTGACTCTCATAAATAAACAAATACACTTAGCAACATAAATAAATTGAGTCTCATACGTAAAACGGTACAGGATCGATGTGAAATATCGTAGGCGTCTTTGGTATTTTTGTTCGTTCACTTAACAAAGCTATAAAATTGTTTCATCACACACATGTACAAAATAGGAGAATATATAAATCATCAGAAAATAACAATTCATAAATTATTTATGGATTCCTAAGGAAGGTGCAAAGGAATTATATTGTATTTAATTCAATTTTTTGACTTGATTTATTAAAAACTTACTTTGACTTCATACTAAATTATACTAATGTAGTTTAACGTAATTTTTTTTTTAAATTATTTATCGTTTCTAAAGTATTTTGGTTATGGATTTGTATTATTATGTGTAAAAAATCAAGGTTTTAAATCAAATTAGTACTTTATCATTTTTAAACAAACCACTTTTTTTATTTTTGTAAAGAAGAAGAATAGCAGGGTAATATTTAATATTTTATAGACATGCAATTTAAATATATGCATCAAAAATTAAACGCAGTAAAGAAGAGTTTATCTGAACTGATATCGTGAACTCTACTGACCCTACTTTTAAGTTATCTATTCTAAGAAATTATTGATTAAAGTATATTTTAACCTCTCACGAGGATTTGACCCACTGGAGCTAAGAGTGATATGGCATATCGGACTCGAACAGACTAAAAACCACACGGCTTTGCGTCAACAGAGAAAAGGTTTTCTTAAAAGGAAGTCTGGGACCCATTCTTGGTTGCAAACTAGCAACACCTATCTGCTGTTTTAGAGGTCTATTTCCTCTGTAACTTATGCCTATGTGATTTTCGCTACATCACCTCTAACATCACTATATATGTATAAAATTATATACGTATATTTTAGTAGGTTAGTCATATGCAATAGCCACGTAATAAGATGATGGAGTATCTAGCTATTGCCTATCGGAGCCCAATGTCACCTTTCCCTGTCTTCTAACTTTCCTATACGATATTAGGCATTCTCTGTAGTAACATTTTGACACAGATACCGTACTTCACAAATAGTATGTATGGAACTGGAACAGCATGGAAGTTATTGCGTAACGTAACCATATTGTACCTCTCTAGAACTATCCATAATGTCATAAGCTTGACCATGTACCACAAAAGATTTTGAGTAAATCTTTTTTTTAAATACCTTTTATTAATCAAAGTCCTCCACCAAGTATGTCTGTAACAATGCAATAATCTCAGAAACTACTGATGTTGACCTATGGAGAGAGCAGTTTATTTGTATGTTTACACGATCTTTGTCAAAGTAGCATGCCTCCTAGCCGAAACCACCACATGGAAGCTTATTAGACGTTTTATTTGTATGTTTACGTATGTGAAGTGTTAGTGGTTTCGCGGACTCAGTGTTCTGAAAACGATCACTGTGTTAAGCAACATTCGCTATAGGTGGTCATCGGATGTGTGACTACTTTGTGGAATTTACATTTGCGAGCGTTTCCGTGCTTCGGAAGGCACGTTAAGCCGTTGGTCCCGGTTGCCAGTAAAATGGCAGTCGTTAAGCCTTGTTGAACATCTTATGGGAAGCTTGAAAATTTTCAACAGCAGGTTGTCACAGCCTGCGCCTGTCCATTTCAACAAAGCAATGGGCTCACCACCTGTTACGTGGGACAAAAATGCAAACGGTGAAATATGGGTGTATAGTATGCTTCTGCCTACCCCTTCGGGAATAAAGGCGTTACAATATGCATGTATGTATGTTATGTCCGTGTGGCTGAAGCCGCAGTCGTCCGCTTGTTAGATATAAAATTAAAACTTATATTTTGTTTTCACTTTTCCAGGGTATAATTCTTCGCGATTTAGATCACACGGAAGCCATTCCTAGCATCACTGCCGGAGGAGTTGGATTTTCATACGCCAACGTAAGGCTAAAGAGCGAACGAGGCTCAGGACTTAACTATCAGGTCGAGATATACGTTTAAATAAGTCAAATATTGAAGATTATTTTATAAATATTTTGAAACTTATGTTACTCTTGTTTTGTTAAGAACGTACTAATAAAATAATCGAACGAACATAATATTTATTGCATTCTGTTATTATGAGTAAATCCTATAGCTGTATGTGGTTCTTAGTTGTAGCAAAGATAATTAAAATGTACTGTCAGTCAGTGTAACCACAATAGGTAAGTATTACCACAGAATTGTTAATACTCTAGATGTGTTGTTGACATTAATCACTATAAATAAAGTTAATTTACCTGTCACCGAAACTGCTGTTTCACGGTGGTCTCTTCTCATCATCGAAAAAACACCCGGAAGTATCAATTCACAGTATTGCTTTAAAAGTACTGTAGGCATTTGTATAATTCTAATTTCTTTCACAACAATTTATTTAAGTAGGTACATAGGTCAAAGGACATAGGTCAAAGTACATAGGTCAAAGGACATAGGTCAAAGGACATAGGTCAAAGGACATAGGTCAAAGGACATAGGTCAAAGGACATAGGTCAAAGGACATAGGTCAAAGGACATAGGTCAAAGGACATAGGTCAAAGGACATAGGTCAAAGGACATAGGTCAAAGGACATATGTCAAAGGACATAGGTCAAAGGACATAGGTCAAAGGACATAGGTCAAAGGACATAGGTCAAAGGACATAGGTCAAAGTACATAGGTCAAAGTACATAGGTTAAAGGACATAGGTCAAAGGACATAGGTCAAAGGACATAGGTCAAAGGACGTAGGTCAAAGGACAGAATTCAAATGATGGAATTCAAATGACATAGGTCAACGGCATAGGTCAAAAGACAGGTCTAAGGACAGAGGTCAAATGGCATAGGTCAATCACATAGGCCGAATTACATAGGTCAAAAGACAAAGTACAAAGTCAAAGGACATAATTCAAAGGACAAATGTCAAAGGACATATGTCAAATGACATAGGTCAAAGGACAAAGGTCAAAGGTCAAAGGACAAAGGTTATAGGTCAAAGGACATAGGTCAAAGGACATAGGTCAAAGGACGTAGGTCAAAGGACAGAATTCAAATGATGGAATTCAAATGACATTAATCACTATAAATAAAGTTAATTTACCTGTCACCGAAACTGCTGTTTCACGGTGGTCTCTTCTCATCATCGAAAAAACACCCGGAAGTGTCAATTCACAGTATTGCTTTAAAAGTACTGTAGGCATTTGTATAATTCTAATTTCTTTCACAACAATTTATTTAAGTAGGTAATATGACTGATTGGTTGATTGTGTCTACCTTGGTTATTAAAGTTACCCATAACATGCTGTCATTAGCTTCTAGTAAATTTGGCACCGTTGAGCCTTAATTTTTCAGGAGACAGGTTTGTGCCTCCGCTTCAGAGACCTCTAGTTCCTTCGAAGACACATAATTATGCTCTCTCTTCTACGTTCCATTTATTGGTATCGGCTAGGAGACATGCTGTTTCGACAGAGATAATGTGGTACTCACTTATCACACTAATATTGTTTTCACCATGACGCTATCTCCATTACGATTTCTGGGGTAAATTTTTCAAGCCGCCCATAAGACCTTCAACCAGGCTTAACGATTGCCATTTTAACTTAACTTGTATAACGTGCCTTCCGAAGCACAAAACTCTCGTAAATGTGAATTCTACAAAGTGGTCACCCATCCAAGGACCACCTATAGTGAATATTGCTTAACGCAGTCGCAGTAATCGTTTACAGAACACTGAGACAGCGGGGTTACGAGCGCTTCTTCGCTCTTAATATCGACAGTAAACAATATTTTGTTACTTATATTAACTTTCATTATCTATCAATCATAAAATAATTTTAAAAATCAACCACCATTTAAGTCGCAAATTCAATACCGTCTTGACTTCTGGTAAGTTCTTGATTGTGGCTTTGCGGGTTAGCCACCGCAGCTTCTCCAGGGTCCGGGTTAAGGCAAACCAACAAACGAAAGAATTTTCAGTCAGTAAATTGACCAGAAACCTCATTAAGCAGATTAAAGAAATGAAAAAATAGATATCTCAATTCTTACCTCGGATCTAATTACAATTTATTACCAAACAATACCTTTTACATTATTTTATTGACAGTAGGCATATAAAATATAACTTGAAACTTTTGAGTTCATATTTTAAAGTGGTTCCATTTTCTAAATTATTCCAAGTCACTTGCCTTGTATTTAAATAAGTAATTCTTATATACCTAGTCAGGTCATAAGTATTGTCACACAGTAAAAACTTTTCTTTTAGAATGCTGGCCACAAAAAAGTTTATTGAATTCGAATTTCGAATTGTTCATGAAAATAAAAATGTATACTTTTTAGAATTTTACTCATTTTTTAAATATGGAGTGGACGCTTAAAGAAGACCGTGTTGCAGTTATTGCGTTGCATCGTTGCGGTTACGCGCCAATTCAAATTTTTGACATACTGAAAAATTTGAATATAACCAAAAGATTCGTTTATCGTACCATCAAACGATACAATGAAGACTCTAGTGTAGATGACAGGTCAAGAAGTGGTCGCTCTCGGTCTGTTAGGACTCCAGCAGTAATAAAAGCTGTGAAGGCGCGAATTCAAAGAAATCCCAGACGTAAGCAGAAACTGTTGGCCCTTCAGATGGGGTTAAGCTGAACCACGGTGAAAAGGGTGTTAAATGAATACATAGGGCTTCGGTCATATCGAAGAAAAACAGGACATCGTTTAAATGCTCGTCTAATGGACCTGAGACTGAAGAGATGCTGCGCTTTGTTGAATCTGTACGCGGGAAAAAAATATTGGGATATTCTTTGTTCGGATGAAAAAAAATTTACCGTAGAATAGAGCTACAACAAACAAAATGATAAGGTGTACGCACACAGTAGTGAAGAAGCGAGCAACCGTATTCCGCGTGTCCAACGAGGTCATTTTCCACCCTCGCTCATGGTATAGTTAGGAGTTTCTTATTGGGGCTTAACAGAGGTACATTTTGTGAGAAAGGTGTAAAAACGAATGCAGTTGTGTATCAAAATGCAGTCCTGACGAACCTTGTGGAACCTGTTTCTCATACCATGTTCAATAACAAGCACTGGGTATTCCAACAAGATTCGGCGCCAGCTCATAGAGCGAAGAGCACACAAGACTGGCTGGCGGCGCGTGAAATCGACTTCATCCGGCACGAAGACTGTCCCTCCTCCAATCCAGATTTGAGTCCGTTAGATTACAAGATATGGCAACACTTGGAGGAAAAGGCGTGGTCAAAGCCTCATCCCAATTTAGAGTCACTCAAGCGACTGGCCGCGCAGATTGAAGGCCTGTATTCAAAATCACGGAGGTCATTTTGAATAAACTTTATTGTCATAAGAATCTATGTTTTGTTAAGTTTATTTTGGTATATAAATGGTTACATAATGAATAAACTTGTTTCAATTATTTTATATTAAACATAAAATAAAATAAATAATTATCCATCACGCCTTATCCCCGAAGGGGTGGCAGAGGCATATTATATGCCCACTTTTCACCGTGTGGATTCCTGTCCTACGTAATAGGTGGTGAGCCCTATATTAAACATGTGACAGAATTTATGACCTGACTAGGTATGTATTTCGAAAATGACTCTATGTACATTGAATGTAGCGAGAGCAAAATAATTTAAATTTTTAAAAGGTTTAACTATGGAGGTTTAAATTATAAGACGGAATCTTCTTAGCATGATGTCAAGCTGTAGTCAAGAAAACACGGAAAGACTACTAACAACAGAAAATCTTCAATAAACGAGTCTCAGTATCTTATGTCATATCGTTGTTACAAGAACAAGAATTTGAATCTAGCGAGAGCTAAATAACTTATTTTTTACAAAAGGTTAAACTGTGAAGGTTTTCCTTTCAAAACGGAATCTTTTTAGCATGATGTCAAGCTGTGGTTAAGAAAACAAGGAAACACTAAACAAGACTACTAACAACAGGAAATCTTCAATAAACGAAGTTCATTATCTTATGTCATATCGTTGTTACAAGAACAATAATATGAATGTAGCGAGAGAAATAACTAAAATTTTATAAAAGGTTAAACTGTGAAGGTTTTCCTTTCAAGACGGAATCTTCTTGGCGTGCTGTCAAGCCGTGGTTAAGAAAACATGGAAAGACAAAACAAGACTACTAACAACAGGAAATTTTCAATAAACGAGGTTCATTACCTGATGTCGTATTGTTGACATCAAGAACAATAATTATTGTTCATTGTACTCATAAACAAACCAATCTTCAATGAACTACATACACCGTAAATACAAAATAATGCCTCGGTGGTGCAATGCTCACTGTATTCGACATTCAAGCTTGCAATCCAAAAGTGTCGGGTTTGAATCCAAACAAATATTTGTACGATCTGTGACTGTATCAGAATTGGACTATTTTTCTAACTACTCTAGAACTATCCTTCTTCATCTTAATCCATATTTGATTTTTATTTCATCAACTTGTAATATTACTTTTATGATTTCAAAAAAATAAATTCATATTATATATACAAATAAAATTAAAAGCATAACCTAAAACTAAAAATAAAAAAAACTAATAACTAAACTTAAATAAATATACATTACCTGCAACGCGTCAAAAAATTCCTCCGCATCATCGCTGACCGAAAACGTTCCCAGAAGACTGACAGCATTGCCACGTTGAATGGCAATACTAATCGTTTTTTCATCTTCATCGTAATCTACTATGACTTACGAGCATCTTGACATAGTATAAAATTAAGTCCCTCGCACTATCTATACGCTTAGATAGAACGCCTAGATTGGTTCATTTCAGCTACTTTCACAACGTCATTTCTTACGGTATTCCGGTCTGGGGCAACTCTGCTGATATTGAAACTATTTTTATTCTTCATAAGCAAACAATACGCTCTATTTATAATTTAGGCGTTTCAAATGTTAAGTATGTCAAACGAAATATTCATTTGTACTGCAAGAAAAGTGACGTACATTCGATTAATACTAGAAATTAGCACAAATTAGTTAATACGTACCACCGTCTGCAAAGAATTCATAACTCTTTTGTCGGTATAGATGTGCGTTTCTTTAACAATATTACTAAGGACGTCATGGACTTCCTTTATTTATTTTTTTTTGGTATTATGTCGCTTATTATAAAAAGGCTATTACACACGGCTAAGGGTTCACCACCTGTTAAGTGGGACAAAAATGCATACGGTGTAATTTAGGCGTATAGTATGCCTCTGCCTACCCCTTCAGGGATAAAGTTGCAACAGTATGTATGTATTACACTAGTAAGAAGTACACATGGATGTTAGTTTCTTATTAGGATAATTTAGGTCATAATTGTAGCAGCTGTGCATTTTTATTTTTCTATTGATTTATCATTTTCTTCTATTATATCTGCTTATGATCACTGTAATGTATTATAACGATTTGTAAATACTTTTGGCAATTGGAAAAGAGTGGCCGTGAGATTTCTTGCCAGATTCTTACTCACAGGCTTTACTTGTTGCTTTGCGAACCTGGCAGTAAATGTAAATGTAGAATCATTTATA
This sequence comes from Thumatha senex, assembly GCA_948477245.1. Lineage (NCBI taxonomy): Eukaryota > Metazoa > Arthropoda > Insecta > Lepidoptera > Erebidae > Thumatha > Thumatha senex. The sequence goes on along the minus strand of OX419731.1, from coordinate 13,503,117 downwards.
TTGACGTTCATAAGTGTTACTATGTGCCCTAAATGAATATAAAAATATTTATTTATAATATTTTAGGTTTTTTACAAGGGATTTTATTAGTATTTACATCAAACTCATGCAAAGCGGTGCCGGGTTGCCAGTGTAACTAACCATCGGTTGCAACTTATCATAAAGATCATAAAGATCAATTGCAATTTATTAATAAATATTAGGAGTATTCATAACAATATTATTATCAATAGCAAGAGATATATTATCAATATATTTCTTGCCCCTCAAACCAATATACCCACGATAAAAAAATCATACGATCCATGAACATTTATGTCAAAAATTAAGAAAATCGACTGAGTAATATGACATGTGGAGAAGAAGAAACACACAAACAAAAGAAAATAAACCATTCAGAAAATGTAAACTCTTGCGTTACTTGTACTCTTACGTTTGTGCGGTCATTTATTACTTTGTTAACCTCTCTGTTCCTTGTCTTTCTCTGAATATCATAAATTAAAAATATTGTTTTGCAATTTCACATATTTAATTCCTTAAATGGACATATCCTATTATATTGTAATTTTCATTTCATTTATTTCATTTCATTCATTTCAGAATACTTAAACAGAAAAAGCAATCTGCAATGTTCAAAAATAGCCACCAAAAATGATTTCATTTTATGTAACAGTTTTTAAAAAACAATTATACTGCCATTTTTCTTATGAAAGCGACACCTGACTTAATTCGCCAAAGAGAATATTAACTTTTATCTAATAGCAGCTATTCTTAGTTTAATGGTAATATAAAAAAATCATAATACATTAATATCACAAAACAAAAATCTGATTAATGTTTTACATTCAAGAACTCCCGAGCTCGGAGTATATTTTTTGAGAAAATTTGAGGAATTTTTGAAAAGAAAGAAATACATTTTATTAAACACACATTAATTAGCCAGTACACTTCTACTTAGCTTTGAAATCATAAAAATAATAAGAGAAATGAAAACAGTGGAACCTCACTAGTGTCATAGCAGAATGTGTGCTTAAAAGGCTGCAGTTCAGCTAATGCTACTGATATAATATCCGTAGCGCTGATCTATTACTGCCGCCAGAGATACACCGGACAGCTATACAGCAGGTAACAAAATTCCGTATTTCTATTTACAGTTTGCATTCTATGCTTAGGATGTTAAAAAATAAAATCAATATAAAATGTCAAACAATAACAAGGCAGGCAAGGCAGGATTGAATGAAAACTTCAGCATTAAACTTATAAAAAGACGTGCTGCGTCGGTCCGGAAACGCTCAGCGAATGACCGAGGAACGATTGTATGAGTAAAGGGTAGAAGGAGTCACGACTTAAGGAGATCTACATATTTAAACCACGTAAGCAGACCGCCCAAAACACGAAAATTTGATGGTAAGCACTACTCCTAGAAACATAAACTCTTCTCAAGGTACAAGTGGTAAGTAACAACATAAATCTGGGAACTTAATAGTCAAGTAATGTTGGTAACGGTGCCATTGCCGTCTATATTAATATTCTCTGATCTATCGTGTAGATATCGAAGTGAAGGACATCGAATCATAATTTTGTGATAATATGCACTGAAGTAAAGACTAGGATTACAACTAAGATGCATTTACTGATAATGTTGATAACATTATCATCAAAGAAAATAAGGGGCACTTTCGCCTTCCTGATGTAACTTACTAGAAAGAAGAAACTGAGTTTTTAGCATACAACTCTGCCAAAATAGTTAATGCAATTTACCCTAAGTAATTACATTTTTTATATCCTACGTCGTAAACTTTAGAGTTGTGTTAACTTTTAAACTTTCGCTTTGCACGATTAAAATTAATGTATTCAAATTAATTTATTGCGTCTACATGTCACACCGTGATGGTTTAATGTGACTCTCCAGAACAGGAAGTCCGATACAAAGCTGCCTTGCTGCCCCCGCATAAGTGGCGCAAATAAATATATTCGACCACGATTAAAAATTGTAACTTTAGACACACAACACTTAAAATTAGAGTAAAACACAGATATTAACGCGATCATGCTTATATACCTTAAATAGCTTGACGTTTTGACAGGGTTGCACCAGCCGTGGTCACAAGCAGGCTCAGAGTCGAAACGTCAAGCTATGACTACTGCTCTACTCTTCAAAGTAGTATCGTGATGATATATAGCCTATAGCCTTACTCGATAAATGGCTATCACGAATTTTTCAAATCAGTTCAAGAGCCTCAGATTAGCGCGTTCAACCAAACAAACAAACAAACTCTTCAGCTTTATAATATTAGTATAGATAATTGAAGCGCTCGTGGGTCAATGAGCTAACTCAGTGTTCTATTAGCAATCACTGTATTAAACAAATATATGCTGATCTCACCCTTAGATGGAATATGTGGCAGTTTCATTTATGAGCGTTTTCGAATTTCAGAATTGACGCTGACCAGTAACAGGGTAGTCGTTAAACCACGTTGAGAAACTTTCAACAGAAAGTCACACCTGCGCCTGTCTGTTTAAACACAGCAATTTTACGTGGGACCAAAATGCTTATGCGGAAATGTGGCAGTATAGTCCCGCTCACCCCCTTCCCCTCCCCCCGCTCCTGTGGGGAGAAAATCGTGACCCTAAAGTAAGTAAAGATCTGCCGCGCCGGAGGTCCCGAGTTCTATTCCCGAGTCGGAAAAAATATTTGTCTGATCCACAAATGTTTGTTTCGGAGTTTGGGTGTTTCCTATGTATAACTGTATGTATTTAGAAATACATAAGTATGTATATCAATTGTCTAGATCCCATAACACAAGCTTATATTAGCTTACTTTGTGCTAGAAGGCGCTGTGAAAAAAAATTGTCCCACGACTACTATACTACACTATACTATTACGATACACGAATATTATTCAACAGGTAATACACCATATCCATATACGATGACAGGGTCCCTATTATCACTTGCCGTCTGAAGTTTCAAAGCTCTCCTTTCTGCACAAAGGGTATCCTGCTAATTTATTATCAAAATATCTTTAGCACCACCCACCCAAAGATAATTAGGCCCTTATATTGTGAAATATACAGCACATAAACCATATGATATAATATGTATGAATGTGTTCGCTTTATGTTTATGTAACTTGATTTGTTATAGGTATTAGGTTCCAGTTCAACCCAAATACTACATTGTTCTTTATTATACCTATCATAAACTATATGTTTGTTGTGGTAAGATTCGGAATTTGAACTGAACCCTTTTAAGATCAATTTCTGGTCCGTCTGTCGTGAGTCAAAATGAAAAAAAGATATAGACAATATTAGGTTTTCACGAAAACTAATAGGTGCCCATTGCCTTGTTGAAATAGACAGACGCGAGTAGTGGCTACTTGCTGGGATTTTTTTTATGCCGCTCATAAGGCCATGAAATTTAATAAGCCAAATATAGCCGACAACCTCCGTAAGGAAACTGGCTTTCAAATGGAAAAAAAACCATCAAATATTTGGTCCATCCGTTTGAGAGCTACGATGCTACAAACAGACATTCGACGACAAACTTTCTTTTTCATTAAATAAAATGTATCTACACTAATATTATAAAGCTTAAGAGTTTGTTTGTTTGTTTAGTTGATCGCGCTAATCTCAGGAACTACAGGTCGGATTTTTTATTTGTGTGAGATAGCCCATTAATCGAGGAAGGCTATAGGCTGTATATCATTACGCTTCAACACTGGGGAGCAGAGCAGTAGTCGTAAATGTCGAAAAGTCAGGCAATTTTTTATGCATCATCGTAGAATTTATAAGCGACGGGATTAAATAGGTGCGACGGGAGGTCGAAATATTCCACGGGCGAAGCTGTGGAGGTCATCTAGTCATATTATAAATTTAAAATTAAAGAAATCCCCTACGCCAAAAATATTTATAGTTTAAGGAAGAACCCTTAAAAGGTATGAGTTTTCGACGAGTCGGGTTATATAGAGATCAGTTCAAAGAGACTGTATTTAAAGATCATAACCTGCAAGGTACTTCATTATTGGAACTAATCTATTAGAACTAATATACTAAGAAGCGTGTAATATACTAAGGGCGTGGCCCGCGATCTCAGTGAAAAAAACGATCACTGAGTTATGCAACTTTCACTATGGCTGGTACTCGGATGGGTGACCACTTTGTGGCATTTACATTTGCGAGCGTTTCCGTGCTTCAGAAGGCACGTTAAGCCGTTGGTCCCGGTTGCCAGTAAAATGGCAGTCGTTAAGCCTGGTTGAAGGCCTTATGGGCGGCTTGAAAAATTTCAACAGCAGGTAGCCACAACCTGCATCTGTCTATTTCAACACGGCAATGGGCTCACCACCTATTACGTGGTACAGGAATCCACACGGTGAAAAGTGGGCATATAATATGCCTCTGCCACCCCTTCGGGGATAAGGCGTGATGGATATTTATTTATTTTATTTTTAACTAATCTATTCAATCCAAATACTGAGAGTTTTCAAAGAGTCGGATTCTCTGAAGACCATTCTGGTTGCAGCATCAGTCCGTAGTTATCAATTGATTGTCATTTAACGATTATACTGGTACGCGTCAAACACTTAATCAAGTAATCATACGCCAAAAATGCCTTTTGGAAAAGAGGTAATACTCGTACACTAATGGACCAATATTAACCAAATATGGCAAAGTACCACACCGTAAAGAAACTGATTTCGAAAGAAAATATCAACCGCAGCGAATTCGGTACATCCGTTTAAAAGCTACGATGCCACAGACAGACACACACACAGAACTTGACGTATACCGTAAGGAAACTGACTTTCAAATGAATAAAACCGTATCAAAATCAGTCCATTCATTTTAAGAGCTGCCACAGACGGACACATAAACAGACATCGACGTCAAACTTATACAACTTTTTGTGTCGTGGGTTAAAAATTTACCGTTAAATAAATAAATAAATATAAATATCCATCACGCCTTATCCCCGAAGGGGTGGCAGAGGCATATTATATGCCCACTTTTCACCGTGTGGATTCCTGTCCCACGTAATAGGTGGTGAGCCCATTGCCGTGTTGAAATAGACAGACGCAGGTTGTGGCTACCTGCTGATGAAATTTTCAAGCCGCCCATAAGGCCTTCAACCAGGCTTAACGACTGCCATTTTACTGGCAACCGGGACCAACGGCTTAATGTGCCTTCCGAAGCACGGAAACGCTCGCAAATGTAAATACCACAAAGTGGTCACCCATCCGAGGACCAGCCATAGTGAAAGTTGCGTAACTCAGTGATCGTTTACAGAACACTGAGACCGCGGGGCCACGAGCGCTTCCGTTTTTATGCATTATTTACCGTTTAATAAAAAAAATTACCGTTACTATGCATTATTTGTTATTAACAATGTGAACGTTATTCATTATTACTAACTACTCGTAAATGCTTTTACTCACGTGTAAGTTTCGGGATAGCCTGACTAGTTTCGGATATAACAGAGGTTCTTTTTCAAGATGAGCGTCAGTAACAGTGCACCTACCAAAGCAACATGGCTTGACGGTGCTCTTGAAAATAGACCTTTCTTGAGTCCTAAGTAGTCGGGCTATCCTGAAATTTACACATGAGTTAAAACCGCTTATCAAAATTCAAAACTATAAGACCCCCGCGGCTTTACCCGTGACACATTTTGAACCCCCGTCGCACCTTTTTATTCCCGTCGCTTATAAATTCTACAACAATGTTTATAAATTTGCCCGATTTTTCGACTTTTTTGATTACTGCTCCGCTCTCCAGAGTGCAGCGTAATGATATATAACTTGATAAATGCCTTCCTTGATAATTGGGCTATCCAACACAAAAAAATGTTTTCAAATCTGACCTGTAGTTTCTGAGATTAGCGCGTTTAACCAAACAAACAAACTCTTTAGCTTTATGTATTAGTATCTATAGATTATCTTAGTTAAATTCATCTCTAAGTTTACTTGTTTGCTATAATTGTTTAGTGATAATAGCAGTCTGCAAAACGGTATTTCGTATCGACGTACAAACCACCATTTTTCCGCTCTAGTTTTCTCATTATAGATCTAAGGATAGCAATTAACAGTATTGGTGACATAGGATCTCCCTGTCTTTTGCAGCTTCATTATCTAAGACAACGATTAATGTACGTATATATTTTTAAATACACATATATTTTACATAGAAAACACACAAACTTCGAAACAATTATTTGGGGATCACAAATATATTTCACCGACTGCCGCGACTGAGAACTCGGCTTCGATTCCCGGGTCGGAAAAATCTTTGTGTGATCCAAAAATGTTTGTTTCGGAGTTTGGGTGTTTTCTATGTAAAATACATATGTATTTAAAAATATACGTATGTATTTATAAATATATAACTATGTTTATCAGTCATCTAGATCCGATAACACAAGCTTATATTAGCTTACTTTGGGATAGACGGCGGTGTGTAAAAAATAAATAGCAACAAAATTAACACTGGACATTGAATCAACAATAAAAAACATACTAGCTGTGTTCACCTAGGGATAGTAAAGCCAAAAAAGTAGTTATTAAATTTTTTATCGGTCTGTTTATCTGTTTTTCTGCGGTAGACTGTGTTCAGAATAAATTTAGAAACTGCGTAATGGTTTTAATTAAAACTTTGCACCAATATGAATATTAGGCTATTTATTATCACGCTGCATTACCAAGAGGCTCGGTAGAAAAATATTAAGTACAAATTTATGTCTGGGATAAACGCAAAAACTACTGAATAGATTTAATTAAAATCTTACATAAATATTACTCACCTAGGGTTGTTTTTTTATATACAAGAAGCATGCATGGATTGTGAAGCCTGGCATCAGTCCTGTAAGTCGCAGATACAGTATTAAGACTGTCAGTGTATTTTAGGCTCCTGGTCGAACATACATACATATGTCCCCGAAGAGGTATGCAGAGGCATACTATACGCCCACGTTTCAGCGCATGCATTTTTATCCCACGTAACAGGTGGTAAGCCCATTGCCGTATTATAAATTTGAAATGAACAAGCGCAGGTTGTGGCAAACAGCAATTGAAATTTCTCAAGGCCTTCAACGGGCTTAACTACTGCCATTTTACTCGCAACCAACGGCTTAACGTGTCTTCCGAAGCACGGAAACACTCGCAAATGTAAATTCCACAAAGTGGTCATCTATCCGAGGACCAGCCATAGAGAAAAATGTTTAACGCAGTGATCGCTTACAGAACACTGAGTCCGCGGGGCGACTAGCGCTTATTGTGGAACGGGGAAACGACCATTACCACTGGTATTCTTGCAGAGATCCTGGGATCTAAAAATAACCAGATGAAATCGTGAACTCTACACTAAATCAGCAGGTACAAACACGTCGTTAGTGGTGTCACAGTTCTGTGTTCAGTCTTCAATGGTGATTTTTAACAAACGCTACTCGTAGTCAGGAATCAGGCCTGACGAGACTAATGCTTCATTGAAACGATCTCCATTATGATTTTAAGTTCATAATTTTTTATTAAAGTGAAATAAGACAACTTGGTTCGAGACGGGAATTGAACCTGTGACCTACCGAACTACCCGAACCGTACCGAACAATACACACTATAGAGTTGTTATGTAGCTCAATAGATGGCTGCCTGCACATTGCCCTGGTTAGGCAAAGGTCACGAGTTCAATCCCCGTCTCAAACCAAGTTGTCTGTTTTCACTTAAATATTTTTTTTATTTAAAGTTAGCATAGTGTTTATCAAGTTCATAGGCTGTGCTAGATTATCAATATGGTAGTTCAGCAGGTTGACAATTAACATACCTACTCATGCTTTAAGTCTTGGCGAGGTCACGCACGCAGAGTATAGAGTTTAACAAAGGGAGCATTCAGAGTATCGGATCTTCGTAGAATGGTATCCAGCTTAGAGGAGCTCATTCGCTGTGTGTACGGGAATAGCAGTTGCATACCGCACCTAACAGATTTCTTAGGTGTGTGAAATATGGCACAAAAAAGTAAGTGGTATGACTATACACATAAGAATACAATGTGACCATATTTGAAATGAACAGGTTATTAAATTTTAAAATTGTTTATTTATATGCTCAAACGTCATCGAAAAACCAAAAGTTTGCAAAAATTTGTTATAATCAAACCATTAATGGTTTGATTTTAACCTTCTTTTTTGTATTACTGCTATGCAATGCAATCACGCTACTTTGCCTAAAGTCTCGGTAGTTCCTAATTACATATTGCACTGTAACACAATTTTCACGTGCTTCAGAGTTCGAAATATGTCAAAGACGAATCCATAGAGCCGTAGAGCCGAAACAAATATTTGCAGAGCACACAAAATTTCTTCCAACTTGGGATTCAAAACCCACTTCACCAAAGGCACTTGCATATACTTACCATTGCTGTACCGATACAATTAAAATAAAACCTGCGAAGGTTATTCAAATCACATCAATAAAACACGAATAAATATGTATCTCTCGATTGCATTATGAATATGTATTCTATTTGTTTCAACGGTTTACCAATATTCAGCAAATATAATTTGCCAATGCAAATACTTGAATATTTGATATTGGGTTGTACACGTCGCAGACGGGTTTTATTTGTATTCCACTTGTGAATTCAGTAGTTTTGATGTGGCTCTCTATTTTGTAAAATACTCCAGCCTAGAAACATCAACCATTATACATTTTACATATTTAATAAATATCACAAAAACATTCTTTAAAAATACCTAATATACGTCAAAATAAGAAAAAGTTTACTTTTTATCCCGGAACAGGTACCTAATAAAACTGGGTACGGAAAAACTTCACCACGCAGATGGAGCCGCGGACATTAGCTAGTCGAAAATAACGAAAACTCTTAATTAATTATTCTACACACACATACAGATATTTCATAATATTATCGTAAAAGCTCCTATGTCTGTGTATCAGAATGTAATGAGTATTGCTAATTAATTTTACTTGCTCGTAACAGACCCTCTCATTCCTAAAGATTCTTAAGTTTTCGGAGTTTTGGGAGTGGCATTGTCTTAATTAAAAACGAACCATAGCTATTCTTAGCATAGAATCTACTTATTAAAATTTCTACACAGATATGTATATAATACTGTTATCTGACGGCAACTTTGAAAAACTTTGAAAGACATTTAACTGTAGACTTCATACTTGATGTGCTAGTCACATTACACATCAATGACACAGAACAACTAAAGTACTTGTAATTTAAATTATATTTAATCTTGTGTGCCCACGACTCTAGCCACGTGATATTTACCCATCCCACAGAAACCACGTAACTATAAACTAACCACTTTACTTTGATCTCTTCAACATAAAGCGTATCTAGTACACTCTGATCAGAGTACACAATATCTCTTTCTTCATAATAGTATGTTCCTATCCTAACTGAAGCGCCCGTGGCCCCGCTGACTCAGTGTTTTGTAAACCATTACTGCGTTAAGCAACTTTGGCTATGGCTGGTCCTTGGATGGGTGGGTGACCACTTGTGGATTTTTGTGTCAAAATATGTAATACGTATGTTCCTATTCTAACTGCTTCCACACAATGCCTGGTTTTGGAGTCTAGGGTTACCTTTTATTTGGCTGATGGGTAACTATTGTTTGGCTTTTGATTTTCGGCATTGTTGGGAGCAAATGCCATCTGAATTCCCAACCGCCTGCGTTGTTGCACGTCCAATAATCAGCAAGCCTCAAGGAGATGCGATGCACCTAACTGGTGAGATCATTTGGGCCCCGGAGATCTTGATGGAGACCCTTACACAAATTCAAATTTTTCAGCTCAAACGATTTTGGTGAAATGTGCAGTAGTATTTGATTTGAGAGAATCCCTATTTTTTGGAATATGCTGCTAGACCACGCCTACTTCTGAGCTAGGGACGCTGGATACACAAGTATATTTAAAGTTAAACACAAACATAAAACTATAACGATATTTATTATTTGGGGTTTTTTCGCGTATTTTTATGTTACACTGAATTTTTACTCTCGGATAACAAACGCGACTGCAAATTCTATGCAGTATCTAAACCGGATTTTATACTTTTCTTAATGGCGATCAGCAGCAAAGTCTTCGCCACGAAGCTCTGCCATTCAATCTTCGAAGAAGTGACATCAGCCTATCTATATTTTATTTTCCGTTCTGTCTTTAAACAATAATTATTTATTTACCTATTGGCTACCGCTGCGCCCAGCCAGCATGCTTGACATCATATCATGATTTGCGTTCTCCATATGTAATATAGAGATGGATACCACAGTACCTAAAAGTAACAATAACCACAAAATAAATTTGCAGCCAAACAGTTTTGAGGATTCTTCGTGTGGAGGTGAAACACGTGTCGACGAATGTCACGTTGTAAAGCGGAGTATTGCACATGACCAACTTGGGGGATCGAGGGTGAGTGGTGGGTTACTTTTCCCCCTAACTATTTTCATCGTTCTGCGATTGATTTTCCCGATGTAATGCCTGATCCTAGTCGATATCTAAAATTATTTACATCTCCCCGGTAGATTTTGCATCAACGTCAAACATAAAGAAAACCTATCGTGTTTTTGAACTCAGAATTCTAAAAAATAATTGAAATACTGGTTTGCAAATTATCTTTAAGGGGCATTATGCAGACGACTGCTTTAATATGCACGAGAATTTTATATACCTATAGATAAGTAGTTGCTATTCGTTACTGTTGCAATGACGTCCTCTTTTACCGTTCTGTTTTGGTTTGGTGCAGTAGGCGATGACATATTATCAATAGTCACTTGTAAACTGTCGCTTGCTAATATTATTAGCGTCAATATAGCGTCACGGCAAAAAATAAGGTGTATTATAGTCTTCATCGATGTTAGTGTAATTTTGGTCTCAGGGTTCAGATTACGTTTTGTCAAGTGGAAATAAAGCTGGAAATTGCAATACAAGGACATCATACAAACCTCTGTGGTTGGGGCGTCGGAGTTAGGTACATCACAAAGTCAGTGTACAATCCCCACATACATCTATAGCCGTTAAAAGGAATTTAACATAAATATACAATCAAATCAACCTATCACAGTCCATAGACCTCTCCCGATTATGGGCTGAATGAAGTTAGTACACTACGCTGATAAGACCGTCTGGTACATTCGTACTAGGTTTTGTTTAGAACTTTCCTTCTCCTCGCCATGACCTTGTCTGTAAGTCAGCAAGTACACCACATGTCCAAGAGCACCCGTTATATACAAGGTCATATGTAAAACACCAGCAATCTGCTAGGAGTGGATAGCCAAAGTCATCACCAACAACGTTTGTTTTAAGACTTCTGGCAATTCGTTACGAAACGAGTACTATCGTACATTGAACCCTCGAGCTGCTTCATAGGTTTTCGATCTTCGATTCGTTTAAGAGAACTCCTTGATCTCCTTTTCCTCACGTACTTTATGCTTCGATGAACGATGAACGCGCGCGCATCATTGTGGTTTAAAAGGGTCAAGGTCAAAGGAGCTCTCATTGGTCCACCCTCATCCCTTGTGATTTTCAAGAGTTGTGAAGTACTGTAATTCAATCAAAAATATAAAAAAAATAACCACTCCGGGAGTGCCGACAGAAGTGAAAACTCAATTTATTAATAATTTATTTATCTAGTCGCGTTGGTACATGCATATATGCACACACTATAGATGCGTATCGTAACGGGGAGTAGCGAGTCCAAATTTATCTCATCTAAAAAATTGCGTACCGCGCTAAAAGAAGTTTCTCCTTCAAAAATTGACCGGGATCGACGTAAAGATGATGATGATGAAAAATAAATCTACACTGAAAGAGTCCTAATTGATTACACAGCATTATTTAATAAGACCTGTAGATGACCGGAATCAACGTTAGATGATGATGATGATTATGGTCGCGAGTCCAGAGATTTTATCTCATCTAAAAATATGCGTACCGCGCTAAAAGAAGTTTTTCCTTCAAAAATTGACCGGGATCGACGTAAAGATGATGATGATAAAAAAATCTTACGCTTTTTCGATCAGGACACGTGTCCTGAAGCGAGTTTAAGATTTTATACCCAACTCCGCTAAAGAAGTTTTCACTTCAAAAATAATTCTACACTGAAAGAGTCCTAATTGATTACACAGCATTATTTAATAAGACCTGTAGATGACCGGAATCAACGTTTGATGATGATGATGATTATGGTCGCGAGTCCAGAGATTTTATCTTATCTAAAAATATGCGTACCGCGCTAAAAGAAGTTTTTCCTTCAAAAATTGACCGGGATCGACGTAAAGATGATGATGATAAAAAATAATTCTACACTGAAAGAGTCCTAATTGATTACACAGCATTATTTAATAAGACCTGTAGATGACCGGAATCAACGTTAGATGATGATGATGATTATGGTCGCGAGTCCAGAGATTTTATATCATCTAAAAATATGCGTACCGCGCTAAAAGAAGTTTTTCCTTCAAAAATTGACCGGGATCGACGTAAAGATGATGATGATAAAAAATAATTCTACACTGAAAGAGTCCTAATTGATTACACAGCATTATTTAATAAGACCTGTAGATGACCGGAATCAACGTTTGATGATGATGATGATTATGGTCGCGAGTCCAGAGATTTTATCTCATCTAAAAATATGCGTACCGCGCTAAAAGAAGTTTTTCCTTCAAAAATTGACCGGGATCGACGTAAAGATGATGATGATAAAAAATAATTCTACACTGAAAGAGTCCTAATTGATTACACAGCATTATTTAATAAGACCTGTAGATGACCGGGATCAACGTTAGATGATGATGATGATAATGGTCGCGAGTCCAGAGATTTTATCTCATCTAAAAATAAGCGTACCGCGCTAAAAGAATATTCAATTCAAAAATTGACCGGGATCGACGTAAAGATGATGATAAAAAAACTCAATTTATTAATAATTTATTTATCTAGACGCGTTGGTACATGCATATATGCACACACTATAGCTGCGTATCGTAACGGGGTGTAGCGAGTCCAGAGATTTATCTCATCTAAAAAATTGCGTACCGCGCTAAAAGAAGTTTTTCCTTCAAAAATTGACCGGGATCGACGTTAATGATGATGATGATGAAAAATAAATCTACACTGAAAGACTCCTAATTGATTACACAGCATTATTTAATAAGACCTGTAGATGACCGGAATCAACGTTAGATGATGATGATGATAATGGTCGCGAGTCCAGAGATTTTATCTCATCTAAAAATAAGCGTACCGCGCTAAAAGAATATTCACTTCAAAAATTGACCGGGATGGACGTTAATGATGATGATGAAAATAAAATTCTACTCTGAAAGAGTCTTAATTGATTACACAATATTATTTAATAAGACCTGTAGATGTCCGGGTTCAACATTAGATGATGATGATGATTATAGTCGCAAATCCAGAGATTTTATCTCCTCTAAAAATATGTGTACCACGCTAAGAGGCGTTTTCACTTAAAAACTCCATCCGTCTTACGCTTTTTCGATCAGGTCACGTGTCCTGACGCGAGTTTAAGATTTTATACCCATTACAGAAAAAGTGCTCAACGCCGCTAAAGAAGTTTTCACTTCAAAACGGGGAGTAGCGAGTCCAAATTTATCTCATCTAAAAAATTGCGTACCGCGCTAAAAGAAGTTTTTCCTTCAAAAATTGACCGGGATCGACGTAAAGATGATGATGATGAAAAATAAATCTACACTGAAAGAGTCCTAATTGATTACACAGCATTATTTAATAAGACCTGTAGATGACCGGAATCAACGTTAGATGAACGAATTTCAAGACGGTATTTAGAAATATATAAGTATGTTTATCAGTTATCTAGATCCCATATAACAAGCTAATATTAGCTTACTTTGGGCTGGATGGCGGTGTGTGAAAAGTGTCCCACAATAAAACGCAGACTTTGGTAGGTTCGCTTCGCTCGCCTCCTCTGTCAATGATTTTGTTTTGTTCCAACGAAAACGTACAAAAAAACAACCGCGAACTCTTCGGTAAATACTTATTTTAACTACTACATACATACAGTATTTTACGATATCGTTGTTTTCAATGTGCGGATGTAATTCTATCAGCATTTGCGTTTTCATTAAGATTTGTAATTTCCCGGCTGGGAAATTGCGGATCCGTTGAACTGGTACGTTGGGCGAGAGGCGCGGTGGTTTGCGCGAGAGATGTAATCGTACTGGCAATTGGAAGGCATATGAGAATAGAAATGTAGAGTTATTATAACTACTAGACTTTTAATTGTATATATTCAATGATTCAAATCTTTACTTATTATAAAACCAAAAGTACCTTTTGCGTCTTTCTGTTCGTGATAAACCTAAAAACTCCTAAACGAATAATCATACAAAAAGAGAAACTGATTTAGGTTGCATTATGACGATAAATGTAAAAGACGTAGGCAAAATTGAAGCCGTCATCGAACTCCGAAATCTTAACAATCTAAATAATAATAAATCGAGTTAGGCTCAAAGGCACAAGACACAGAGTCACAGAGGTGAATGACAATTAACCTCAAAACATTTTATGACGCAGACGGCACAAATTTCTATGAGATCATCTGTTAAGTACTCGGCGGAGTTATCCTATTAAATCTATTTTTATTTGTGTTATCCCCACGGGTGCCATGCAGATCTCGCTCCGAATACAACTATACCGTCCCTTTCTAATCGTTCAACGCCGGGTTCCTGGTAGACTATGGTTACAACCACGGCGCCTAAAGGTTAGGGTGTCATTCGTCACAAGGCAAATGAAAATAAATAAGTATTGTGTGACACTTTCCACACAGCGCCATGTAGCCAAAACTAACCTTCAAGCTTGGTATCTGTACAGTGCAAATGATAAACATACGTATATATTTTTAAATACATACATATTATACATAAAAACACCCAAACTACGAAACCAACATGAGCGGGTCACACAAATATTTATTCCTATCCGAGAATCGAACCTAGGACCAGCGCGGCAGTCACAAACACTACCACTTATGCCAGTGAGGCAGTCAAATATGTGAAATTCTCACGTCACTTGGACATCTTATTGGGTCAATATCTTTATCATCATTTAAATATCTCTGTTCCGGTGAGATAACAATCTCATCATATCCCGAGACCAGCGCGGCAGTCACAAACACTACCACTTATACTAGTGAAGCAGACAAATATGTAAATTCTCATGTCACTTGGACATCTTATTGGGTCAATGTCTTTATTTTTATTTCAATATCTCTGTTCCGGTGAGAAAACAAACTCATCATATCCCGAGACAGCGCGACAGTCACAAACACTACCACTTGTGCTAGTGAGGCAGTCAAATATGTGAAATTCTCATGTCACTTGGATATCTTATAGGGTCAATGTCTTTATCTTTATTTAAAGATCTCCGTTCCGGTGAAAAAACAATCTCATCATATCCCGAGACCAGCGCGGCAGTCACAAACACTACCACTTATGACAGTGAGGCAGTCAAATATATGAAATTCCCACGTCACTTGGACACCTTATTGGGTCAATGTCTTTATCATCATTTAGATATCTCTGTTCCGGTGAGAAAACAATCTCATCATATCCCGAGACCAGCGCGGCAGTTACAAACACTACCACTTATGCCAGTGAGGCAGTCAAATATATGAAATTCCCACGTCACTTGGACATCTTATTAGGTCAATGTCTTTTCATCATTTAAATATCTCTGTTCTGGTGAGAAAATAATCCCATCATATTCAATACTTAGATTTTATAAACAAAATGTCTTATTGAACATTGTTACTTAATTGCCTAAAGCATAAAATTAAGTTTGAAAAAAAAAATATTATTTTATCGAACATTTCAATTGCACTCCATTTGAATCCGTAGTTAGAAATTCCGAATTTGCACCGTTCATTTCAACAATAATGCTGCTTTTATTCAATTTGTGTATTGCTTCGGTATTAATGTGGCTTATCATAGAATAATATCTACCACAGCATTTGCAATAGAACGACGAGGTAGCTATAATTTATAACAAGTCAGTACACTATTCGTGGATTGTAGACATATTTGTACTTTGATGCAGTGTATACAAACTCGTTGTTCCTCTAGCTTAATTTCCCTACGGGTGGTCCTCAGATGGGTGACCGCTTAGTGGCATTTTTATTCATGAGAGTTTCCGTCCTGCGGAGGACACGTTAAGCCATGTCAGCTATGTCACCACATCCTGCGCCTTTGCATTTCAACACGGCAACAGATTTATCACTAAAACGCAACAGTGAAACGTGGGCGTATAAAGGATATAAGAAGTGACCGATACAAAGTCAATAAAATCACTCTTTCAATTTACAGTATTCTCATTAGCCTGTAGGTATACAGGGTCATTTGTAAAACACCAGCCTGCTAGGGCTAGGTAGCTTACATTATAAAAAGATGATTTTGTATTTATCAAAATTTTTGTTTTTGAATTTTGTAATTTTTGAATTTTTCAAGTGAAAACTTCTTTAGCGGCGTTGGGTATAAAATCTTAAACTCGCGTCAGGACACGTGTCCTGATCGAAAAAGCGTAAGATTTTTGAAGTGAAAACTTCTTTAGCGGCGTTGGGTATAAAATTTTAAACTCGCGTCAGGACACGTGTCCTGATCGAAAAAGCGTAAGATTTTTATCATCATCATCTTTACGTCGATCCCGGTCAATTTTTGAAGGAAAAACTTCTTTTAGCGCGGTACGCATATTTTTAGATGAGATAAAATCTCTGGACTCGCGACCATAATCATCATCATCATCTAACGTTGATTCCGGTCATCTACAGGTCTTATTAAATAATGCTGTGTAATCAATTAGGACTCTTTCAGTGTAGAATTATTTTTTATCATCATCATCTTTACGTCGATCCCGGTCAATTTTTGAAGGAAAATCTTCTTTTAGCGCGGTACGCATATTTTTAGATGAGATAAAATCTCTGGACTCGCGACCATAATCATCATCATCATCAAACGTTGATTCCGGTCATCTACAGGTCTTATTAAATAATGCTGTGTAATCAATTAGGACTCTTTCAGTGTAGAATTATTTTTTATCATCATCATCTTTACGTCGATCCCGGTCAATTTTTGAAGGAAAAACTTCTTTTAGCGCGGTACGCATATTTTTAGATGAGATAAAATCTCTGGACTCGCTACCATAATCATCATCATCATCTAACGTTGATTCCGGTCATCTACAGGTCTTATTAAATAATGCTGTGTAATCAATTAGGACTCTTTCAGTGTAGATTTATTTTTCATCATCATCATCTTTACGTCGATCCCGGTCAATTTTTGAAGGAAAAACTTCTTTTAGCGCGGTATGCAATTTTTTAGATGAGATAAATTTGGACTCGCTACTCCCCGTTTTGAAGTGAAAACTTCTTTAGCGGCGTTGAGCACTTTTTCTGTAATGTTTATTGTAATTATGGTCGCGAGTCCAGAGATTTTATCTCATCTAAAAATATGCGTACCGCGCTAAAAGAAGTTTTTCCTTCAAAAATTGACCGGGATCGACGTAAAGATGATGATGATAAAAATCTTACGCTTTTTCGATCAGGACACGTGTCCTGACGCGAGTTTAAAATTTTATACCCAACGCCGCTAAAGAAGTTTTCACTTCAAAAATCTTACGCTTTTTCGATCAGGACACGTGTCCTGACGCGAGTTTAAGATTTTATACCCAACGCCGCTAAAGAAGTTTTCACTTCAAAAATTCAAAAATTACAAAATTCAAAAACAAAAATTTTGATAAATACAAAATCATCTTTTTATAATGTAAGCTACCTAGCCCTAGCAGGCTGGTGTTTTACAAATGACCCTGTATACCTACAGGCTAATGAGAATACTGTAAATTGAAAGAGTGATTTTATTGACTTTGTATCGGTCACTTCTTATATCCTTTATACGCCCACGTTTCACTGTTGCGTTTTAGTGATAAATCTGTTGCAGTGTTGAAATGCAAAGGCGCAGGATGTGGTGACATAGCTGACATGGCTTAACGTGTCCTCCGCAGGACGGAAACTCTCATGAATAAAAATGCCACTAAGCGGTCACCCATCTGAGGACCACCCGTAGGGAAATTAAGCTAGAGGAACAACGAGTTTGTATACACTGCATCAAAGTACAAATATGTCTACAATCCACGAATAGTGTACTGACTTGTTATAAATTATAGCTACCTCGTCGTTCTATTGCAAATGCTGTGGTAGATATTATTCTATGATAAGCCACATTAATACCGAAGCAATACACAAATTGAATAAAAGCAGCATTATTGTTGAAATGAACGGTGCAAATTCGGAATTTCTAACTACGGATTCAAATGGAGTGCAATTGAAATGTTCGATAAAATAATATTTTTTTTTTCAAACTTAATTTTATGCTTTAGGCAATTAAGTAACAATGTTCAATAAGACATTTTGTTTATAAAATCTAAGTATTGAATATGATGGGATTATTTTCTCACCAGAACAGAGATATTTAAATGATGAAAAGACATTGACCTAATAAGATGTCCAAGTGACGTGGGAATTTCATATATTTGACTGCCTCACTGGCATAAGTGGTAGTGTTTGTAACTGCCGCGCTGGTCTCGGGATATGATGAGATTGTTTTCTCACCGGAACAGAGATATCTAAATGATGATAAAGACATTGACCCAATAAGGTGTCCAAGTGACGTGGGAATTTCATATATTTGACTGCCTCACTGTCATAAGTGGTAGTGTTTGTGACTGCCGCGCTGGTCTCGGGATATGATGAGATTGTTTTTTCACCGGAACGGAGATCTTTAAATAAAGATAAAGACATTGACCCTATAAGATATCCAAGTGACATGAGAATTTCACATATTTGACTGCCTCACTAGCACAAGTGGTAGTGTTTGTGACTGTCGCGCTGTCTCGGGATATGATGAGATTCCGTCAAAGTCATATTCTCACAATCATAAAAAGTTATAGCTTCAAATATCATATTTTCAGACTCAATAATAAATCTTATTTCATCCTAACAAGGAATTTTTATACAGAGAATACAGTATTTTTACTGGCACCAAATGTTCTGAGACATGAACGGAGTTGGCCACTTGCGTCTCGCACGAAGGATAGCGTAAGCTACAATTTATGGGGCAATTCATCAGAGCTCTAGAGCTCGGGAGACTTATTCCATACTTACGGAATAAGGGCATGGTAAATCGTATTGATACGATGCTCCTTACATTTTGTTTCAACGGATCTCAACGTCAAAATTACGTCAGTTATGTGACATTAAACTCGTACGATGTCAACATGTACATGTATGTATGTCGAATTTATGTTTGAGCCCAATGTAATGTAAGTAATTGAAGTACATGAGGAACTTTGCCAGCGTTTACTTCTCTCAATCTTGCACAAAGCGGTAATAAACTTTAAGCCTGATTTACACAAGGATATTCACGGCACATTCGGTCAGGCTAAGTGTTTAACTTGGCCAATTATGCTGTGTAATATGCACGTATGCGGGAATGGGACCTTCTGAAGCCTAAAATCACAATGCGCCTGGTTGAAAAGATTAATATACTCGGTACTGTAATATTTCTTTTATTGGTTTGAACAAGTCAGTGAGGTACGATGGACGAAGAAGATATATTGTGAGAAAGTAGAGGGTAGAAGGAGTCAGGGTAGGCCGAGACTTACATATGAAAACCACTTGAGCAGATTGCTTAAAAACGGAAAAGTCTAAAGTACTCGGAAACCCGAAGTGCATGTAGAAGCGATTGATAAATCTGCGAGAAGCGAAAGAAGTATCCATGGATCGCGAAGGCTGGCGATCAGTCTTCTCTGACCACCCCGTCAGGGATATATCGTGACGATAGTGAGTTAGTTACTTAATATTTATAACAACAGTCTGTTAGTTATAGGGTCTCTAACTTTTGAGGGTTACGGTACAAATTTCATTGTCGTCATGGTCAGATTATGCAGAAATTTAAACGTAATTTCGAGATAGTCTGATTAGTGTTTCGGACCTAATGTAGATCATTCTTTAAGAAGCGTAGATGCCCACTTTACGATATGCTAATCCTAGGAGTAATTTTACTGTATCGTTTTCGTTTAAAATATTTACTCCTACTAGTAAAATTTCATTCTGCATTTTTACGAGCGACTGCCGTCTTACCGTCCGTCTGCCTCCGTAAGAGCGCCTATGTCGTGGCCTCATCCGTTCATCAGCAGATGCACCGCTGGCGGGCGAGGTCTCACAGGAGTTAGTACTTATATCTGAATTTATCAAAAATTCATTACCTGTTTTGAGCGTTGAAATTAATAGTTTTTTTATGAAATATCGCTTTAATGCGGGCTCACAGGAGTTAGTACTTATATCTGAATTTATCAAAAATTCATTACCTGTTTTGAGCGTTGAAATTAATAGTTTTTTTATGAAACATCGCTGAAATAGTTTGTAGTCATAATTTAAGTTACATTACATTAGATCAAGCACACCGTAATATTGTCAATAACAACCCACTCACCCTGCAAACATTTGCCAATATCCACGCTTCTCAAAGAAGCTAATACCTAGCTACGTACGTTATGAAACATCAAAGTTTCGCTACATTGAACAAAACTTCAGTGTACTCAACGAAAATTGGCAAACCGTGACCTTCGTTAGAACGCCTTCCTGGAAATTGAAATTTTCGCCACACACATTTATGCGTTACATTACATAACAAGTCCTTGTGAAGCGCTCGTGGCCCCGCTGACTCAGTGTTCTGCTAACGATCACTGCGTTATGCAACTTTTGCTATGGCTGGTCATGGGTGACCATTTTGTGACATTCACATTTCCGAGCGTTTCCGTGCTTTGAAAGGCACATTAAGCCGTTGGTCCCGGCTGCCAGTAACATGGCAGTCGATAAGCCAAGTTGAAGGCCTATTGGGCGAATTGAGAAATTTCAACAGCATGTAGCCACAACCTGCGTCTGTCTATGTCAACACGGCAATGGGCTAACCACCTCTTACGTGGGACAGGAATACACACGTTGAAAAGAGGGTGTATGTTATGCCTCTACCACCCCTTCGGGGATAAAGCGTGATTGATAAACATAAACATAACAAGCCACCTGCGTAATTTTTACATCGTAATAAATACAAAGTAAAGTCATCGGTAAATACAGGTCAGTATATTATTTTTATTTTAACTAACTAACTAACTATCTTCACGCTGTATCCCTGACGGGGTAGTCAGAGAGGACAGATCGCCAGGCTTCGCGATCCATGCATACTTCTTTCGTTTCTTCGAGATTCATCAATCGCTTCATACACGCACGTCTGGGTATCCGAGTACTTTTGACCTTTCCGTTTTTGAGCAATCTGCTCACGTGGTCTTCATATGTAAGTCTCGGCCTACCCTGACTCCTTCTACCCTCTACTTTTGAACAAAATATATTCTTCGTCAATCGTTCCTCACTCATTCGTTGGACGTGTCCAAACCAACGGAGCACGCCCTTTTCCAGCTTAACGCTGACACTTTCATTCAAACCTGCCAAATTGCGTATCACTTCGTTACGTATTCGGCCAGCCAAGGTAACGCCGCACAACTTTCGAAGTGATCGCATCTCCACAGCATTCAATTTACTTTCATGCATCTGCTGATATACCCAGGTTTCACTACCGTAAAGCAAAGTTGGCACTAGCACTGCGTTATGAATCGCCAGTCGTGCTTCTTTTACGATGCCTTGTCGCTTTACTAACTGGGACAAAGCACCGTTAACTTTGTTTCCGGCAGCTACTCGCCGTTCCACATCCGAATCACATCTTCCATCCGCGCTAAACATACTTCCTAAATACACAATTTCATTCACTTGCTCTAGACGTTCCTGGTTTACCCTAATCTCGCATTTAGTTCTTACGTCACCTCTTTCAAATACTAGAACCTTAGTTATACTTGCATTCAAGCGGAGACCCTTACTTTCACACCCCTCTTTCATATTAGTGACTAATGCCTGAAGGTCGGCTTCTGATGAGGCCATGAGCACCGCATCATCAGCGTACAGCAGACAGTTTACTGTAAAGTCACCCAAATTCACACCCATATTAAAATCTTTCAACTTCTGCAGGCAACTGTCCAGATACACTATGAACAGCCAGGCGGACATGACACATCCCTGTTTGACGCCTATACAGACATCAAAAAGAGGTGACACATCCCTCCCTACTCGCACGCAAGCCTTACAGTCCCTATAAAGCGACTGTATTGCCCGCAGTAGCGAGCCGTCCACACCATATCCTGGCAGCAAGTCCCACAGCGTTTCTCTCACAACGTTATCAAATGCTTTCTCTAGATCCACAAATACACAGAAAACCTTCTGGCTAAGAGCCAGAAACTTTTCCGCGATCATGCGGAGAGAAAACACTTGATCCATGCAACCTCTTCCACGTCGGAATCCGCATTGAGCCTCCCATAAATACCTTTCAGACTTTTCTTGCATTCGTGCCGTTATAACCTTTGCATACACCTTACTAGCTAAGCTGACCAAGCTGATCGCCCTGTAGCTGGAGCAATTTAGGCGCGAGCCTTTCCCTTTGTAAATAGGTACTACAACTGCTACTCGCCAGTCATCTGGGACCTCACCCGTCCGCCAGCACAAGTTGCATAACAGACATAGTGTGTCCCAGACACGCGACCCACCGTACTTGATCATCTCAGCAGTGACTCTGTCTTTTCCCGCAGCCTTACCACATTTCATACTTCTTATCGCTTGTTCTATTTCTTTCATACTAATGACTTCAATGACATCGGGATCCGGAGCATCGAAGTGAGCTCCACTTCCCGATGTGGCATCTCTGTCTTTTCTTGCATACATCTTTCCATAATATTCACTCCATCTCTGCAGGACGTCACTTTGGTCTGTTAGGACGTCATTGTTAACACTAAGCACTTTATTCATACTGCAGATTGCCGAACAACTCCGGGTCTTGCCTACCTCTTTCCAGAAGAGCTTGGCATTATCCCGGAAATTGGACGACAACCTTTCATCCGCTTTCATTCTGCACCTTTCACGAGCTTCTTCTATAAGTGCCTTCGTGTTAACTTTCTGCAGCTTGTATCTCTCTTTCATATTAAAATCATTCCGCGAGGCTAAGTAGTCTAGCCATGCTTTCTTCATCATTCGAACTGCTTCTTTCACTTCCTCATTCCACCATGCATCACGCTTATTACTACTGCCTCTTTTCGTTTCTCCACACACTTCCACAGCGGCATTTATCATACTATCCCTATGGTTCTGCCATACACTTTCCACATTCTCACTGCTTACATTGACATCGCCAAGCTTTTCGGCTACCCTTTCATTATATTTATCCCTAATGGATGCATCCTGCAGCTTCCAGCTTTTGATGCTATAAGTCGGCTCAGGTTCAGGACACTCGGTACGATGACGCCAACCCGCGAACAGACCCCTAATCCTAGTTATGACTAGGTAGTGGTCTGATCCCAGCTCAGCGCCTCGATAAACCCTTGTGTCCATCACCTGTTTACGGAGCCGACTATCCATTAGGAATAGATCTATCATGCTTCTCTTTGACTTACATCTCCTCGTATACATATGAATTTGTTTGTGGTTGAACATTGTGTTCGCCACAAACAAATCCTTTTCCTTACAAAATGCCAGTATTAGCTTGCCAGCGTCGTTCACCCTTTTATCCCCATACTTCCCGAGTACCGACTCAAAACCATCGCGAGCGGTACCCACCCATCCATTCAAGTCTCCACATACTATAAGTCTTTCATTTCCTTCTATCACATTTAGAGCTTCTCTCATACTCTCCCAGAAGTCCTCTAGCTCACTCGCGTTCGACGAAGATACTGGCGCGTAAGCAGCTACCAGGAAAATCTTCGTCAAACCAAGTTTTACACGGATCCAGAGGATTCTAGGACCTATCAGTTTGTACTCATACATACCGGAGGCCAATCGCGAGGACAGCAAAATTCCAACCCCCCGACTGCCATGCTCGCTCTCTGGTACTCCAGACCAAAGCGCGAGCATCCCACCCGGGAGCTCCAAGACTTCGCTGCCCTTGCGCTTGGTCTCTGTCAAGCACACTGCATCTAACTTTCTCTCATTCATAACATCCATCAACTCAATTATCTTATCTGTCATTCCTCCCCTAACATTCCACGCAGCTACCCTGCACTCCATCCTCCACTTCCCGCCGTGTCGGGCCGCGCGTGTAGGGTGGCGGTCCCCTACGCCGCTCTGGCTCACACTTTTCGCACCAGCGGGGACGAACTGGTGCGCGTCGCCTCGGGGGCACGCCCTAGCAGTAATCGCCCTAGCAGTAATCGCCCTGGTGGCACTCGTGTTGGAGTAGAATTGCAGCCGTAGCTGGCAGGGATGGCGACGTGCACGCTTCTACTCTTCATCCCCATCATTTTTATTTTATTAAACTATTATTAACAAAAATTTTAAATTGTACAAAGAAATTTAAAACTACTAATGTAGGTATATCCAAATTGTAAATCGATATAATTATTACCGTAATCAGACTAGGAAAGAACGTATTGGGTATTGAGTCTCCCAACACTGATCAGGCTACTTGTAGATATCTTTTTCTACAAATTCTTTTTAATTTCAATTTGAATGCTTCCACATAAAATTGATATATTCAAATATTAGATAGATATAATCATTAGCGGAATCAGACTAGGAAAGAAACTATTAAGCATTGAGCCTTTGAACCCTGATCATGCTACTTATGAATTTGTTTTCTTACCAGTGCTTTGTCTATTAGTTTGATTGCTTTCGCAAAATACACAATAAAAATTCTGTTTGGTATTTTTAAGAATTATTATAATTATATACGTATATTAAAAGACATTAAAACTTTTCTCTAGTAAGCCAGCAAATAGTAGGTAGGCAATCTGAAAGTGGTACTTATGTACACAAACCGTTTCAAACTCTTCAGTTATAAGCGGACGACAAGTGCCTGATTCATTATTCAAAGCAATGCAGTTTTAAAAGTTCTTTGATATTGTATAATGTTAGTACCTACTTATAAGCAGGCGGTAGGATTTTGCTGTGCTTTCCAGGTACATATTGCTACTCTGTGGACCTTTTCGAACAAATAGTAATTCTATATCTTTATAGTACACCATTTTTACGATAAAAACACATATAATTATGCAAGTTATAGGTACACTTGGTGGCCGTACTACGGCAATATCTTTCAAAATATTTCACTATAGTTTCTTTTGTGTAAACCAGACAGTTTAGCCAATTTCCGAAAGATGACTGAAATATTGCTTTAATTAAAAAAAAAATTGTGGGATAAGTATATTTTTGACACAACGCCATATAGCCCAAATTAAGGTAACATAAGATTGTGCTATGGGATCTAGACAACGTACAAATTCGAAACAAAAAAAAAATATTTCGTCTCGGTATTTTAACCCGGGACCTAAGCACGGCAATCGCATTACACTACCACTGTGCCATCGAGGTAGTTAAATATTTTTTAAACTGATTGATGATGATAATTTGATAATTTCTGAAAACGTCCCTAATTTATCAATGTACGTTGAAAGAGTTTGATAACAAATAATGTTTCAAAAATTTGAATGCGAAACGCCTACAGCAGATGTGTGTTTAATTACATTACACAGGCTGTGCTATACAATATTAACGAGTTAACACGCGCGCTGCCAGAACAGTGATGAACTGCGTCGCGATGTACAAGCTAATAGGGCCTCCAGGCATAACTTCACGCTAGGGAGCTAATACAACCCGCGGGTGTTAGTTAAAGAAGGGAAACGTGTGAAACGAAATCGTTAAGGAGTACCGCTTGCAATATATGTGAATAAATTTTTATAAAACGTAAATCGATTTCAAATCCGCAGTGTTATATGTTTTTTTTTTCTTAGGGCCGTATTGCAGGACGTTTCTCAATACTCAATCGACCCTTGAGGCTAGTTTTTCCCTTACAAATACTACTCTTACGTGTTTCTTGAGATTTGATAACCGTTCTGGAATACGGCCCTTAGTCTGAGTCTACTTAGTTAATTCCAAACTCTTCCGTGATTTAAAGACTGGAGTTCTATCTATTTATCTTTAGATCCCGCCTAGTAATTATCTGAATTAGGATTCAAGCACAATGTAAATAAGAACCATTTTTTTTATTTATATAGAAGTCACCAATGTCGGGGTCTCCAATTGTAAGAGTCATCAATGTGTCACGTCCGGATCACCACTGTATGTAGGTTACAGTCTAGCTATCAGGAGGGAATAGAGTGTGTAAAATGATATGTAAGCACATCGCAGAATAACTATGTATATTTGCGACTTGAGGCTTACCGGTGAACGTAACGTAGGTTCATGTTTTATATACTACTCGGGCATCACGCGAACTAAATTTTTCGCGCTTAGGCGCGCTGCAGCACCCGTAGTCGCAGCTGGACCGGTGGTGGGGGTCGAGATTATGCGTGGAGTTACTTTTTTCGTAACTATCCTCCATTAATATTTCAATGTAGGATAAGGCTGGTGACACACTGCACGCACTACTTCAGTTTTGTTTGGCACAGGTTTTCTCATCACTGAATTCCACATCCCGGATAGCTTGAATCCTTCTTCCCTATTGAAATTACTGTGTTTTCTAATTTCAATAGCTTCACGCAAAATACGTGGTCAGTGGAGAGGACCGTGGGTTAATGAAGTTCGATTTAGTGATCCAGAGACCCGACACGAGGTGTTCCGTTATTGCCGATTTATTGAACTGACGCGATGACGGTTTTTTACAGCTGCGATGTGTTTTTTGCCCATTTCTGCGATGGATCGTTTACTTTGGCCTATATTGGAACCGCAGCTGTAACGTCGGTAAATGTAAGTTGAATATAAGTTCGCGTGAAGTCGTGAGTAGTATATTAAATATAAGTACTTAGTCAGGTCATAAATTCTGTCACATGTTTAATATAAAATAATTGAAACAAGTTTATTCATTATGTAACTATTTATATACCAAAATGAACTTAACATAACATAGATTCTTATGACAATAAAGTTTATTCAAAATGACCTCCGTGATATTGAATACAGGCCTTCAATCTGCGCGGCCAGTCGTCTATCGCAGCACGAACGAGGTCCATGTCAATATCGGCGGCTGCCTTAATCAAGGATGTCTTGAGTGACTCCAAATTGGGATGAGGCTTTGAGCACGCCTTTTCCTCCAAGTGTTGCCATATAATCTAACGGACTCAAATCTGGACTGGAGGATCTGGACTCAAGTCTTCGTGCCGGATGAAGTCGATTTCACGTGCGCCAGCCAGTCTTGTGTGCTCTTCGCTCTATGAGCTGCCGCCGAATCTTGTTGGAATACCCAGTGCCTGTTATTGAACATGGTATGAGAAACAGGTTCCACAAGGTTCGTCAGGACTGTATTTTGATACACAACTGCATTCGTTTTTACACCTTTCTAACAAAAATGTACCTCTGTTAAGCCCCAATAAGAAACTCCCAACCATACCATGAGCGAGGGTGGAAAATGATCTCGTTGGACACGCGGAATACGGTTGCTCGCTTCTTCACTACGTGCGTACACCTTATCATTTTGTTTGTTGTAGCTCTCTTCAACGGTAAAAATGTTTTCATCCGAAAAAAGAATTTCCCAATATTTTTTTCCCGCGTACCGCTTCGACAAAGCGCAGCATCTTTTCAGTCTCAGGTCCATTAGACGAGCATTTAAACGATGTCCTGTTTTTCTTCGATATGACCGAAGCCCTAAGTCTTCATTTAACACCCTTTTCACCGTGGTTCTGCTTAACCCCATCTGAAGGGCCAACAGTTTCTGCTTACGTTTGGGATTTCTTTGAATTCGCGCCTTCACAGCTTTTATCACTGCTGGAGTCTTAACAGACCGAGGGCGACCACTTCTTGACCTGTCATCTACACTAGAGTCTTCATTGTATCGTTTGATGGTACGATAAACGAATCTTTTGGTTATATTCAAAATTTTCAGTATGTCAAAAATTTGAATTGGCGCGTAACCTCATCAAGCATCGTTGCGCAACGCAATAACTGCAACACGGTCTTCTTTAAGCGTCCTCTCCACTCGATGTGATTATCTATATATAAAAGGCAAAATCACTGACTGACTCATTGATCACGAAATCTCTGAAACTACCAAAGCTACGAGTATAAAGCTCAAACTTCGCATGGAGATTCTTTTTAATGCGTAGGTTTCCGCTAAGAAGGGATTTTGCGAAAATCTACCTCTAGGGAAGTAAATAAGCGATAAACGGTTGTATGAAAGTTCGTCATTTTCAAAGTTAGAAACATGAATTTATTTAACTATTAACAAATAAATGGGTACGTGTATCGCGGTTTTGCAAAATTTTACCAATAAGATGGGAAAAAAGGGTTGAAAGTTTATATGGAAAATTCTTCATTTTCAAACATAGCAACACCAAATTTCTTATACAAGCTTTTGTATAAAAATAAAAAACTACGTGTTAAGCAATTTTGATAATTTCTACCCTTGAGGGGGTAAAACAGGAGTTGTAATAACTGACTCATTTATCACGAAACCTATAAAACTAACAAAGCTACGAAGCCCAATCTTCGCATGGGGGTTCCTTTTAAAACGTAGGTTTCCGTTAGGAATGGATTTTTCGAAATTTTACCTCTAAGGAAGTAAATAAGCGATTAACGGTTGTATGGAAGTTCGTCATTTTCAAAGTTAGAAATATGAATTTACGTACACCTGTTTTTGGTTATAAATAAATGGGCACATGTATTGCAGTTTTCCAAATTTACCTATAAGGTAGTAAACAAGGGTTGAAAGTTAATATGGTAAATTCTTCGTTTTCAAACATTGCAACACCAAATTTCTTATACCTGCTTCTGTATAAAAATAAAAAATACGCGTCAAAGATTTTTGATTAATTCTATCCTTAAGGGGGTAAAACAGAAGTTGTTGTAACTGACTCATTGATTACGAAATCTATAAAACTAACAAAGCTACGAAGCTCAACTTCGCATGCGGGTTCTTTTTAACACGTAGTGCTCCCTCAGGTATTGCGTAATTTTACCTCTAAGAATGTAAATATAATAAACGGTTGTATGGAAGATTGTCATTTTCATAGTTAGTAACATGAACTTACGTACACCTGTTTCTGTTTATAAATTCTATTAAAATGCTATCCCATTTTAAGAGTCATAAATTACTTCATGCGAATCAATTTGGGTTTACGAAACGGCGCTCAACTTCCGATGCTGGTGTTGAGTTATTAAAATGTATTCATGAAGCTTGGGAAGACAAGCACGATGCATTAGGTATATTTTGCGATCTATCAAAGGCTTTTGATTGCGTTCAACATGGAACGCTGTGCAAAAAATTACACCACTATGGAATAAGAGGCAAAGCTCTCGATCTTCTGTCTTCATATTTGAACAATAGAATACAGAGGGTAGATATTAATGGTACACGTTCTGTAGGATCCATGGTTACAATGGGTGTGCCGCAAGGCTCGATACTTGGGCCATTCTTGTTCCTCATTTATATTAATGATTTACCATTTTATGTAGGGGACAGGAATAGGATTGTTTTGTTTGCAGATGACACCTCATTAATTTTTAAAATTAAAAGACAATTAGATAACTATGACGATGTAAACAATGCAATTGCAAGAGTAGTTCATTGGTTCAGCTCAAATAATCTTTGCCTTAATGAAAATAAAACTAAATGTATAAAATTTACTCTACCAAATGTAAAACAAGTTGCGGCCAATGTTCAACTGAATGGACAAGTGTTAGAGTTTGTAGAATTAACTGTGTTCCTAGGTATAACTATTGATGCCAATTTGCAGTGGGGCCCACACATAGAAAAGACAGCCTCTAGATTAAGTTCGGCTGCATACGCTGTAAAAAAGATCAGGACTCTAACAGATGTGGATACGGCTAGAATGGTTTACTTCAGCTATTTTCATAGTATTATGTCTTACGGTATTCTCCTTTGGGGGAGTGCTGCAGATTTAAATATTATTTTTGTTCTACAAAAGCGGGCTGTACGCGCTATTTATAATTTGGGCCCCAGAGTTTCTCTCCGAGAAAAATTCAAAGAAGTAAATATTCTAACCGTACCATCACAATACATTTTTGCCAATCTTATGTATGTCCAGAAAAATCTATCACAGTTTTCTAAACTCTATGATAAACATAATATAAACACTAGAAATAAAAATAATCTTTCAGTCCACCACAGTAGACTACATAAGATTGGCGATTCTTTCCAGGGTAACTGTATACGCTTTTACAACAAGCTTCCCTGTGACCTGAGAAATTTACCTTTAAATAAATTTAAAAAGTTTATTAAAAACAAGCTTTGTGAAAAAGGTTTTTACTCCGCTACAGACTATTTGCAGGACAGGGACGCCTGGAAATGATCTGCTGGCAAAGTGAAATAATATTACATTTTAAATAGGCCATCAAAAAAAAAGCCTTCCTAAGTTTCTTGCCGGTTCTTCTCAGGTGGGCCGCGTTCCGAACCGGTGGTCGCTTTAAATATTTTAAATAGTGTATGACATTTTGAAAGCGCCGTTAAAATGGTCTATGCAAAATAAAGATATTTTTTATTTTATTTTTTATTTATTTTATTTTAAATAAATGGGCACGTGTATTGTGGTTTTGCTAAATTTCAACTATAAGGGGGTAAAACAGAAGTTTTAAATGGCATCTAAGAAGGGTTTAGGTAAAATAATACCCCTAAGGAGTAAATAAGGGATATATGGTTTTATGGAAGATTGGTATTTTCAAAGTTAGTAACATGAACTTACGTTCACCTGTTTCTGGTTACAAATAAATGGGTACGTGTATCACGGTTTCGCAAAATTTCATCTCTAAGGGGGTAAACAGGGATTGTAAGTTTGTATGGAAAATTCTTCATTTTCAAACATAGCAGCACCACATTTATTATACCTGCTCTTGTATAAAAAAAATACGCGTTACGGAATTTTGGTAAATTCTACCCTACCCGGGGTTAAAACAGGAGTTCTATTTAGTGACTCATTGATCACGAAACCTATATAACTATATTTATATTTATTTATTTATTTAAATAGTAAGATTGTCATTTTCAAAGTTAGTAACATCTAGTTACGTACCTACACCTGTTTTAGAAGACTAAGGCCTGTATTACCAGCGAGTTCGGTGTTCCCGCGGGAACCGAACCTATGTCGGTAAACTACGCACAGCCTAAACATTAAACATGGTAACCTGAAATTTGGTGAATGTATACTTTAAGTCTTTAGATAAGCAATAAAAACGAGATTCACGATATTTCCATGGAAACGGGAACTACGCGGATGAATCCACACACAGTCTAAACTATCAAACATAGGTACATACCTGAAATTTGGTGAAATTATTTATTAGGTATCTACCTTGAATCGGCACTAAGAAAGGAATACCCGGTATTCCCACGGTAACGGAAACTACTACCATGCACAACCTAAAATTTGGTGAACGTATTCACACGTACAGTTCAGTTTCGCCCGCGTGTATATTATTCAGTTGTAAGTAACTCATCAACAAGTATTCCGATTTCATTCAATTTTTTGTTGTTAAAATTGAATACTTCAGAAGGTGTTTCATAAGAATTGCCTACGCGTCACTCTCTTTAACTAATGTCTCTATCTTTGTCTGTTTCTTTTATGTGGCGCTAACGAAGCTGCGCGGGTCAGCTAGTTATTATTATTTTCCATCTCCCATAGTTTGATTTTATAAAACAAAGCCACAATAACTTGGAATACCTAATCAAATTTCTACCCGTGTATCAAATCTGTTTGTATTTAAGTTATCATTTAAATAAGAATGTTTAAAGTAAGTAAAACGTCACATAGAGACGAAGCACCACGTTTTAGCGATTCAGAACAATCACCCCCGAGGGTTCGCGATCCAAAATGTATAATGCTGCATAGCTGCAGGCAACATTTATTTTAAATTTGCAGTTAACTTTTATATTTTATGTAAATAATAATTATATTATTATCATGTCTGCAGCGAAAGCGAAGCACCTTTTCTGAAGGTTAGTATTCTCTAAGTGTAACAAAGTTATTGATGGTAGAAGTTAAGGTAATTCCTTCGTATATCATTGGTCAAGAATATTTTTAAATTCACATGTCATATGCATACGCTATTTTCCCGATGTAGGAAAAGGAAACTCACACTTCACCAGCTTCTATTGTCCCCACGCAATATTATGGGACATTTTAATTTACACAGCGCCATCTAGCCCACTGTAAGATAATATAAGCTTGTGGTATGTGATTTAGACAACTAATAAACAATAATACAATATAATAATAACTAATATATATCTAAATACACACATACATACATATTGTCACGCCTTTATCCCCGAAGGGGTAGGCAGAGGCATATTTAACGCCCACGTTTCACCGTATGCATTTCTGTCCCACGTAACAGGTGGTGAGCCCTTTGCCGTGTTGAAATGGACAGGCGCAGGCTGCATCGACCTGCTGTTGAATTTTTTTAAGCCGCCCATAGGGCTTCCAACTTGGCTTAATGACTGCCATTTTATTGGCAACCGGGTGCCTTCCGAAGCACGGAACTGGGGTGGGTCTAAAGGGCCGAATAAATTTAATAAAATAAAATGTCTATTTTAGATGTTAAATTTGGAAGAAATTTTGAACCTGTTGCCTTTTTAGTGAGGTGGTAACAAAAAGGCTAAAAGGTCTTATGTGGTAGACACTCATTAGCACGACCAATTAAAGTCCTGGTAGTCTCGGACTGAATCGTGTCTGTCATCGTGCCGCTTTATAAGGGAAAAGGGTCACAGCAAGAGTGCAAAAACTACCGCTGCATAAGCTTGCTAAGCATCAAAGCAGCAAAAAGCAGCAAATAGTGATGAATAAAACTAAAGGAAAAATGTGGGATGTACAAGCAGGATTTATGAAAGGAAGGGGATGCACGGATCAGGTCTTTTCCTTACGATGCGTAGCCGAAAAGCTTTTGGAGAAAAGTCAAAAAGTCTATTCCTCCCTATTCTCCTTATCTTACTTCCTGTCATCACTCATATCTTAAATTTCTCACAAATGTCTGGTTGCTTTCCTATGGTTTGGAAATCAGCGTTTGTTATTCCTCTTCCAAAAACTACCAATCCCTCTTTGTTGACTGATTACCGACCTATTTATATTCTTCCTTTTCTCTCTAAAGTCCTGGAGCATATTGTACATCGACAGCTCTCCGTCTTTCTAATGTGTACTAACTCTCTCAGCCCCTTTCAGTCGGGATTTCGCACTGGGCATAGCACAGTCACAGCACTTCTTAAAGTGACGGATGACATCCGCTGGCCTATGGAGCGGAAAGAATTAACAGTTTTAGTGTTATTAGATTTCAGTAGCGCATTCAATTCCGTTGATTTCGATATTCTACTCGGTACACTGAAGTCTATTAATGTCTCCTCTTCTGCCAAATCCTGGTTTGACTCGTACCTTCGGGGGCGCTCCCAGTGCGTTCATATTGGTCAGACTTCCTCAGATTAGTCCGGGCTATCTGCGGGCGTTCCTCAGGGTGGCGCTTTATCTCCTCTTCTATTTTCTGTCTTTATCAACTCGCTACGAGTCTTATTTCCAGTAACTTCCATCTCTATGCTGATGATCTGCAGCTGTATCGCCACTTTACACCTACCGATGCCGTCTCGGGGATATCATCCATTAACGAAGATTTGGATAGACTAAACGGTTGGGCCAGGTCGGTCAGATTTCGTATTAACCCTTCTAAGTCACAAGCCATCGTCATTGGTAGCAAATATCAATGTGGTATTCTGCCGGTGTCCCAGATGAATCCTGTGCTGTTGGTTGGTATTCGGATACCTTTTGCAGACACTATGAAGAACCTGGGTGTGATTATGGACACCACACTTTCTTGGAGTGCACACCTTAACAAAGTCAGCAAGAAAGTTAATTTTTCATTTCACTCTTTGAAATTCCTCCAGAGCTTTCTGCCCTTGAGGACGAAAATCTGTCTTGCTCAAACCCTTATTCAACCCATTATTGACTGAGTAGACGCCACTGAGGAGCTTCTAGATAAATTTGAGAGGTTGCAAAATTTATGTATACGCTTTATATTTAATCTTAGAAAGTATGATCATGTTTTCCATCTTCGCAAAGAACTCAAGTGGCTCCCCATCCGTCTTCGCCGAAACACTCGAATTCTCTACCTCCTTTTCAATATCCTTTACAACCCTTCCTCACCTGCCTATCTGTTCCTTGCAGTTGAGTTGCGTAACTCAGTGATCGTTTACAGAACACTTAGGCCACGGGGCCACGAGCGCTTCAATGTGTAAATAAAAACCAGTTTCTCCTCTAACACCTTTACTGTGCATGCGGTCAGATTGTGGAACTCAATCCCACCTGCTATCAGAGACAGCAAAACTGTTAATACTTTTAAAAGGAAACTCCGTGAATACTATCTCTCTACACTGTAAATTTATTTTATTTATATGTGTAAATATATATTTATTTTGTATTTGTTTATATATGTAAGTATATTTATTTGTATTGTTTTGTATTTATATGTTGTTATATATCATATAATGTTATGTAGATACACTCTTTTGTATGTGTGTGATTTTAGTTCTGTCTTTGCTCTCTTACTCACACACTTTTTATTGTTATTTTCGTACTTCTTCACGTTCTCCTGTCGCCGGTCTGCTGGGAGATATTTCTTAAAGAAATAAGCAGTAGCATTGTACCTATATCTCCTTCAACTGTTATTACTGTAACTTAGTGTGTACATAAATAAATAAATAAATAAAAATGTGCAGTACCTAATAGATTACGGCTAATGACTGTTGAAATTATCATGCAATCCATAAGGCATCCGTTTTAACTACCATATTCACTTACGAAAACGCTAAAAATTTATATACCACTGACAATTACCTTTATTATTACATTCATTTAGTGATTATTACACATTGAAGCGCTCGTGGCCCCGTGGCCTAAGTGTTCTGTTAACGATCACTGAGTTACGCAACTTTCACTATGGCTGGTCCTCGGATGGGTGACCACTTTGTGGCATTTACGTTTGCGAGCGTTTCCGTGCTTCGGAGGGCACGTTAAGCCGTTGGTCCCGGTTGCTAGTAACACGGCAGTCGTTAAGTCAAGTTGAAGGCCTTATAAGCGGCTTGAAAAAATTCAACAGCAGGTAGCCATAACCTGCGTCTGTCTTATTCAACACGGCAATGGGCTCACCACCTATTACGTGGGACAGGAAAACACATGGTTAAAAACACGGGCATATAATATGCCTCTGCCACCCCTTCGGGGGTGAAGCGTGATAGATAAAAATTATTACACAGAATGAGAAACTAGTATATTTGCAGGGTGTTTCAACGAAAGTGCTCCATCAATTTTCGAAAAATCGTTGGATGATTTCTAAATGCACGCACAGAACATCAGGTCAAACCAGTCAGCTATTTTAGCACTTATGCATGTCTTTTAATACCATGCCACCTATTTGAAGTCATTAACAGAACTCCGTTATCTATGCTCAAATAAAGTACCATAAATACTTAATACGACTTCAAGTCATCTTATCTTAGTTAGCTTCCAGAAACAAGCGAAAGTACCTACTTGCAGCTCTCGACACTATCTCGACTCTATGATGCGGATGGCACGTCGCTGCAACCAGCGACGTGCCATCCGCATCATAGACTGTCCAGAGATTACTTGCAGTCTTGAACCGTTGGAGATGCGCAGAACGGTCGCCAGCTTAGCTGCATTTTACCGCATCTACCACGGTGAGTGTTCTGAAGAACTCTTCCAATTGATCCCACTCTCCCCCTTCCGTTCCCGTACAACACGGGCGGGGCAGAGATGTCATCCTTACACTGTGAACACCATCGTACCTAGAACCGAAAGATTCCGTAGATCTTTCATATGTCGCACCATAAAAACATGGAACTCTCTGCCAGCGCACGTGTTTCCCTCCTCCTACAATCCTAGGTCCTTTAAGAGAAGCGTGAAAAGGCATATATCTGGACCGTTAAGATGAGGGTCGCTATCGGAGCCCTGCGCGGGTTGAGATAGCGGCCCCAATCATGGGTCGTCGTCTTTGGTTACCATGAGGCGGGCGAAGCCATTTTGACGTGCCACGTACAAAAAAAAATCACCCACCACGCCTGTCTGTCTGCGGTAAACGGTACGAGAAAGCTGCACCGCAGTTAAGCAAAATCCGGAAAAGCCGGAGGTAGAGGAGGCAAATGCAAATGCAAGGAAGAAGCATACTTTTACACAAAATTGAACTTTCATTTTCTTAGGTTGGTACTTTACTACCAACCTATGAAAGTGACGTAAGTAACTAAAATTACAACTTCATCGCTGTGAAGTAACTTACAAAACTATTTAGTCAGAACGTAACAGTTCCTGCAAAAGTTAACTTTCTTAAGTACATTAAGCTATACACGCTCTGGTCTTATCCCGCTGGACCGTTACTTAAAATTGCATCGTTTTGTTACGGTCTAAGTAAAGTAAGTACAGTGCTTAGTGGTACTGGTATTTGGACTGAGCTGCGGAAGTTAAATGAAGTTCAGTATAATTACTCTCGGAGAGGCGGTTAGCTCAACGCGGTTATGGTGACAGCCGTAGCCGCACATTCGCCCGTTCGCTAGCTTTTAAGCGACACAATATTAGTGTCAACATACTATTTTAGAAAAGAAATCTGTATAAGATTCAATCTGTTACATTTTAGTTTTGTTCATGTAGTTCAAACTCAGCATATATGACACTTACGATTTTCAGTAACATCGTGGAGTTTGAATTCGATTTCTCAGTTTATGCATTTTTTTATCAAACTAATCACGTGTCTGATGCGGCCTCCGCTATATCCCTTTAAGTGAGGTAAATTCAAAACAACGTGACTTAATGTGCTCGAGGATGATATATGTTTTCGCCTTCCTATAAGGAATGCTGAAGAACGTGTGATAGAGCGAGAAGAGCTCTCTCTGATATTTATGATGCTATGAGTGTAAGGAGTCCAACGAATATCTCTGGGGCTCAAGCGATCTGACCTGTTAAAGGTGCACCTGCTGATTACCGCACGAAGCAACGACGTAGGGCCCTTACGGAGTTGGGACGTCAAACTGCAGTCGCTTCTAGCAATGCCAATAAACGAAAACCAAATGACAGTAGCTCCTAGCATCCGAATTTGACACTAGGCTCCAAATCCAGGTAGGCAGCAACTGAGAATACACT
The DNA here is from genome assembly GCA_948477245.1 of Thumatha senex. NCBI lineage: Eukaryota > Metazoa > Arthropoda > Insecta > Lepidoptera > Erebidae > Thumatha > Thumatha senex. The sequence continues at coordinate 13,465,840 of OX419731.1, read as the reverse complement.
AAGATGAAGAGATGATGATGATGCCTTGTTGTTCTTATTCCGATATAATTTTATTTTCAGAGAAGCATACGGCCCACCTGATGGAAAGTGGTCACCTTAGTCTATGGACGGTTGCAACACCAGAGGTGCAGTAATCGCGCTGCCGACCTTTTAAAAACCTTCTAAGACCCCTTTTGAGGAACCCCATACTGTAGACGTTCGGGAAAACCCAGGCAGGGTTCATTCCCCAATCAAGCGTGCGCGGAATAAAACCTCTATCGGATCTAACCTTATTACCTACCTAGTACCGATCAGGGCGATACCGTCTTAATGTAAATAAAAAATCATGTTACGTTTTATGTTACACGATTTTTATTTTATTAAACCTTACCAAGATGGTTAAAATGTGAATACACTTCCTAGGTGCTCGATCTATTGAGGCACTGGGCGTGGCAAACGTCACTAACTTATTTTCTGAAAGGTAAAATGCTGTAGGTTTAGACGTAACCGTAGGTACACAAGTACCTACGGTTACGTCTAAAGGTAGATTAAATTTACGTTATAGGTTTAATAGAATTATAAATATACAGTCATGTAAAAGGTGACTTAGTAGGAAAGAAGGTAAAGTACAAATTTACCTAACACCATACAAAAAAAAACAGTAAATCTGATAAAATAAAAATGATAATTTTTAATTCTTCTTTTTTTCTGCCATCTTGCAGAAATTTTAATAATATTGCGTATTTTATTTTCGTTTTTCTGAAAATTTCAAATTATATTACTTGTGTGTAAATGAAAATACGCTATAAGTACAAGGCAGACATTATACTACGAGTAACGTTACGTATTTAGCGTAAGCCCAGGTTAAACTGGTATTAATGAACTTTGAAAGTTAATATTTTACGTCTAATAACTTTTAAATGGGTTATAATCCCCACTTACGGGGCCTAAATGAAAAAAAGCGAAAGCAGCCAAATAAAAGTGGATAATCATCCAACAAATCCAGGCTGGGTTTAGAAGTAATTGGAAATACACTTAACTTTCTTCACACTGTATCCCTGACGGGGTAGTCAGAAACGACAGATCACTAGACTTCATACATTCATGCATACTTCTTTCACTTTCTGTAGATTCATTAATCGCTTCATACATGCACGTCTGAGTATTGGAGTACTCTTGACTTTTCTGTTTTTTAAACAATCTGCTCACGCGGTCTCCATATGTAAGTCTCGGCCTACCCTGACTTCTTCCACCCTCTACTTTCGCACTAAATATATTCTTCGTCAATCGTTCATTCATTCGTTGGACGTGTGCAAATCAACGCAGCACGCAATTTTCCAGCTTAACGCTGACACTTTTATTCAAACCTGCGATATCGTTTGCGTATCACTTCGTTACTTAGAGCAAGTAAACTCTATAATGATAAGTCAGATACATTTACTTTTCACATGGGTTCTATTCCATTTGACTGCCTCTGTGGCGCGGTGGGAGTGTATCCGACTGCTACGCAAGAGGTCCCGGGTTCGATTCCCGGGTCGGAACAAATATGGGTGTTTCCTATGTATAATATGTATGTATTTAGAAATATATAAATATGTTTATCAGTTATCTAGATCCCATAACACAAGCTAATATTAGCTTACTTTGGGCTAGATGGCGCTGTGTGAAAAGTGTCCCGCAATATTTATTTATTATTCCTATAAGATTCCCTACCAAATAGGTGCATCGCAATCAAATCTACTGTAACTAATTAAACAAAATATTTGACTGGCCCACGTATGCATTGCTGAACAAACATTTCGGTAACCATGGCATTTATCCAACTATTTGTGAAATCCTAAAACTACCATTTATGTACGATGCGTTCGCCGAGTTACACAACTAACAACAGTACAGTGAATTGGACAATAGCGCTAAATGCCAATTTACACTTTAATTTTATTACTAACTTATGCCACTTTTTGTTCTTCATTTAGAAAATCTGAGGGTATGGGTATATAGATTTATATAAAATGGGCATATTATTGTGAAAAAAACATTGACGCTTGAATTTTCGGCGATCTTTCCTTTCGATCTTCTCCGTCAAGGTTACAACGTGAATATAGTTAGTTATTTTAAATTTCTATTTTACTTGCTGTATACTCAAGAAACGCTTAAGGCTAGTTTTGCCTTATAAATACTACTCTCAAGTGTTTCTTAAGTATTGAGTAACGTTCTAAAAAATGGCCCTTAGTACTTGTCAAATGTCATAGTTCTGGCAACCAAAAGTATCCACCATATCGGTTTTTATTTTCTCAGAAGTGATATAAATATACACTTTGAGTAACCTTAGAGTAACGTTTATACTCGTTTTGGGACTTTAGGGCGCGAATATGGACAATGACGTACGGTGGGTCATATTATTTTCCAAAACTAGTGTTTAATTCGTGAGTTTGTGTTTAATAATAGTGGATTATGATACATTAAGTGTTTAAAAATGTGCATGAGTTGTTCAACGACGGTGTTCTTTATGATAGTGCCAAATCTCCATAGAAAGTCCTAGTAAAGGGTCCACTGCTTACTAGGGCAGAGACACAGGACCAAGGACTAATGACTTGACAGCGACAAAGAACTGGATATTAATAAAACTACTGTATGGACTGAGTTACCTTTGCCTGCCTGAGATGGGAGAAGACGAACTTTTTTTACTCGATTACTCGATTTCGAGCGCAAGATTTTGCATACTATCGTAAAAATGGATTTAAAATATTATTTACGAACAAAAACTTGTAATTATGTATTGTTTAATTCAATGGGCAATTTTACACACCTGAACGATTGAATAGTTAAATAGTTCAGTCCGAGACTACCAGGACTTAAATTGGTCGTGCTAATTGTTGTCTAGCACATAAGACCTTTAAACCTGTTTGTTACCATCTCACTAAAAAGGCAACATGTTCAAAATTTCTTCCAAAAGACTTTCTTCTAAAATAGACACATTTTATTTTATTTTATTAAATTTTTTCGGCCCTTAGACCCACCCCAGTTCCGGGCTTCGGAAGGCACGTTAAGCCGTCGCGTTGGTCCCGTTGGCCAATAAAATGGCAGTCGTTAAGCCAAGTAGAAGGCCTCATGGACGGCTTAAAAAATTTCAACAACATGTCGCCACATAGCCTGCGCCTGTCCATTTCAACACGGCAATGGTCTCACCACCTGTTACGTGGGACAAAAATTCATACTTTGAAATTTGGGCGTTTATTATGCCTCTGCCTACCCCTTCGGGGATAAAGGCGTGACAATATGTATGTAAAATGTTTTTGAACTCACACGACTTAAACTATGCATTTTATGTTATTCGGGTGAGAAAAAGATAAAAATATTATGCAAAAAAGACCCAAATAACATAAAATTAATATGTACTCGTATGTTTGTATGAAACGATTGAACAGATTTTTTTTCTTTCAACTAACTTAATTTTCCAATTGAATTTTATATTGATTTATCACAAAACATACGACGATGTGAAGGCGATTTTACGGATAAATTACGAATTGCCATTAACGTGGTTTTATCAACTAAGTTTAAGCTCGCTATCCCTATAAATAGTGCATTTTGACATAGTTCAATGCCAACATTTCTTATTTTGACAATGAGATCATTTTCAAAGTGGTACAGCAATTTTTTGAAATGGTAATACAGCAAATAAATGTTATTTTGCATTCAAGGTTTTTAACTACACAAAAATAAAAAAAAATAACATTAATCCTATTTTGTAGCGATATTAATAATGTGAGAGTTAATTTGAATCTATTTTCAATATTAAATTTACAAGTATATCCAGGGTGTGACGTTATTTATCGCTACCTAAATCAATCTATTTCATATTGTACCCAATCCCCAATGAATGGACGTTAGGTATTGATTCAATTATGCTATTTATGTGCCCTATTTATGTCACAATCACCTACAGGTCCGCAAAATGTGGACATTTATTTTTGCAATCCGTGTATGTGTACTCAGTGTTGAAATTCAGCAGACAACGTCAGGTTTATATATATAACCAGCTGTTGCCTGCAGCTCCGCCCGCGTGGAAAAGTTTTTTGCCTTCAAATTCGTCGTCGTAGTATCCGTGTTTACTATTTTGTATTTTTGAGTATTTTTTATACTTCTGCTTTTTATACCATTCTAACTTTTATACTTACGTGTTGCATAAATTTATTTGGTTAAAATGGTATAGTAAATTCACGCTTTTACTGAAAAATCTCAGCAAGTCCGGGGTACATACCTATGTTTCATTTTCTTTTTTACAGTTCATGTATTTTACATTGATATTGAAGCGCTCGTGGCTCCGCAAACTCAGTGTTCTGTAAACGATCATTGAGTTACGCAACTTTCACAATGGCTGGTCCTCGGATGGGTGACCGCTTTGTGGCATTTTCATTTGCGAGCGTTTCCGTGCTTCGAAAGGCACGTTAAGCTGTTGGTCCCGGCAGTAACATGGCAGTCGTTAGGTCAAGTTGAAGGACAGAAGTTTGAAAAATTTCAACAGTACCTGCTGTTGAAATTTTTCAAACTTTCGCAACTTTCACAATGGCTGTTCCTCGGATGGGTGACCGCTTTGTGGCATTTAGATTTGCGAGCGTTTCCGTGCTTCGGAAGGCACGTTAAGCTGTTGGTCCCGGCAGTAACATGGCAGTCGTTAAGTCAAGTTGAAGGACGGAAGTTTGAAAAATTTCAACAGCAGGTAGCCACGACTTGCGTCTGTCTAATTCAACACGGCAATGGGCTCACCACCTATTACGTGGGACAGGAATACACATGGTGAAAAGTGGGTATACAATATGTGTGCCTCTGCCACCCCTTCGGGATAAGGCGTGATAGATAAATTTAATGTATTTTACAGTACACCACCAGAAAATGTCAATACCAGTAGAAATGTTCCGTGAGTACTTTTAAAACTTAAGAATTCAAGAGGTATTTTTTTCAGTGAATCGTTAGCAACCAGCAATGGTTAACGAATATAACGATAGTGAGCTTGATTTTATACTTTTTTTTGTTCTCACTAGTTCCAATAACACTAGTTTCGCGACAGGTTCGTTATGAAACTCTAGAAATACGAAATGTTTTTTCATTCCTCTACACTAAAGGAGGGTTAGTGTTAAAAGTTTGTCTGCTACGTGCGTCTGCTTTTGGCAGCTTTTAAACTAGTGAACCGGTTTAACTTACATTTTACAAGCTTTTTATTAACTAACAATGTATGTTTGTGCGGTTGGAATTTTACAACTAAATTTTGAAGCGATTATTGTCAACAAATTGAGTGTGAAATTTTGTATATCTAAATCCTTCATGGTGGAAAACTCAAGATAGTGAATGAGGTATCATATGAACCGAAACTGATAATAACTCGAAAAATAAAGTGCCATCACTCTAGATCCAATATGGACTACAAAATATGCTTCACTAAGTTTTTTATACTTTTCGACAGAGCAAGTCCTTTCATTTAATACCCATAGTAGGTAGTTTTAGTTTAGTTTATGTTGAAAATTTTTTCCAGCGCAATTTAATAAAAGGGTTATTTTAATCATTGATTGATTTAAAAAAAATATTTAATCATTAATTTATCGTCACTGTAATGTCAGGGAACTTTTTTAGAATTTTATTTATTTGTTTTAAATGAAATATGTCACTTATAAAATTAAATCCCTACGTTAAGCCATAAAATTAACCCATTTAATTAACCCATTAAATCCATATAATATGCTTCAAACTAATGTTATTGATTTGAAAATATGTTTTTATTCTGCGTTCCTAGGAAAAAAGGGTTGATATGATGTTTTGTATGAGGATAGTTTTATGTTTGAAGAGTCGAAATAATTTTATTAACACGTAAACCATTTTTAAATATTTAAAATAAAATAAAAAATAAAAAATATTTATTTCGGGCAGTTACCCATATTTTAAAATTTAAAAAAATAAATAAAATCTATAATTTTGTGACACTTTGCCATATATCTTAAACTAAGCTAATGGTTATTAGCTTGTGCAGCATTAGTCTTTATAAATGTGTACTATGGGGTCTCGTTAACTGCCAAACATCCTACTAATATTATAAACGCGAAAGTTTGTAAATATGGATGTTTGTTACTTTTTCAAGCAAAATCTACTGAATGGATTTTGATGAAATTTTCCAATATAAAGCTTACACATCAGAATAACACATAAACTACTTTTTATCCCGGAAACAAGTTCCTGTGGCAAACAGAAACGGGAAAATTATTTTAAATATATCAATATTTAGAAATACATCAATATTTCTAAATGCATACATATTATTCATAGACAACACCCAAACTCTGAAACAAACAATTATGGATCACACAAATATTTATTCCAACACGGGATTTGAATTTGAGACCTTACTGTAGTCGCATACACTATCACTTACACCAAGGCAGTCAAGTCAGCCTCTACTGCTAATTTACAGAAGAGAGGAGGATAAGTTATATTAAAATGATTTGCATGGTGATTTTAATAATACAACTAGCTGTGGCCCCCAGTTTCGCCCGTGACATAACCGCTGTCACACCCATTTAATCCCGTTGCTTATTACTTTTTCAAAAATGTATGAATGTTTGCCAGATTTGTTGACATTTATGATTACTGCTCCGCTCTCCTGAGTAGTAGCGTAATGATATATAGCTTATAACCTTCCTCGATAAATGGCCTATTTAACACAAAAAGAATGTTTCAATTTCAACTATTAGTTTCTGAGATTGCAGCCTAGCAATATATTTTGCGATTCATTTTCATTTATACATAGATTTAGAGCCGTATTACAGAACGTTACTCAAGAAACGCTAAAGGCTAGTTTTCGCCTTATAATACTACTCTCAAGTGTTTCTTTAGTATTGAGAAACGTTCTGTAATACGAGATTGTTAGTGTTTGTGAAACATATTAGATCTAAAACATTTGGATTCAAGCACTTTGAAGTAGGTGAAGAGTGTGTGTGCCACGAGCTGGCGCGCACCCTGTTTGGCGACTGAGCAAACTCGCGTTCTCGCCGCATTTGCAATTCGTTTGTGGACTACGAAATACTCTGCACCGAACGAAGCCTTTTGTGTAACCGGATTTCTCGGTTAACGACCCAGATTCTGCATATTTATGCAGTTTGGTCACACAATTTTTCGTGTTCGCAACTATCTCTTAAGCCTTCACTGTAAAGTGAAGTTAGCGATACTTACGTTAAGATTTGCAAATTCTGCTAAAGTTTCAAAAGTTTAATTTTGTATCGATGGATGTGTGAAGGTTAATTTTTTTTGACATGTTTATGTAGCAAATACATTGGAATAACATCTTTTTTATCTTAACTGTTTTGCCTGCTTTTAAATTTAACTGAGCTATAAACCGCACGGTTAATCTTTTCGAATCAGCAGTAATAAATCATTTTTTTTTTAAACCACTTAGGTGGCAGACAAGCATACGGCCCACCTGATGGTAAGTGGTCATTGTAGCCTATGGACGTTTGCAACACCAGAGGTGCAGCACTCGCGCTGCAGACCCTTTAAAAACCTTCTAAGACCCCTTTTGAAGAACCCCATACTGTAGACGTTCGGGAAAACCCAGGCAGGGAGCTCATTCCACAACCTAAGCGAACCTTACGCGAAATAAAGCCTCTATCGGACCTAACCGTATGTGAGCGCTCCGGACGCAAAGTGTGAGGGTACACCCTGTCTATGGCGAGCGGTGCGATGATAGAAGGTAGCCGTGGGCATCATGTCAAACAATTCCTCAGAGCACAGACCTATTTTTATTTACATGCTGCTGCTAATTCACTATTCAAGTAGCTCATTACCATATCTATTGTATAATTATTTTTGAATCACAGAAAAGAAAAACAGATGCCATTTTGGTTAAAGAATGAATTGCCAGCAATGCACCACGGTGCTAAAAGGTACACACATTAAAATTTTCAGGTTTGAATTGATAGTTCACCACTGAGTACATTGTCTCGTTTCAACATGTACGGGGGACTGATATCATTGGAAGATAGTAGTTTTTTTGATGTTCCAATCGCAAAGTCACGTATTACATCGTGTGAACAATTTTTGCCCTTATCAGAACCATCAGTATCAAGATTTTCTTAACCTTTTTAATACGGGGTTAACAAGGCATACCGTCGTGAACTTGTGATACAAGCATCCGATAATAATTTGCAAAGGGATAAGATAAGTTATATAAAGTATGGAACACAATACAATATTTTACTCTGTTGGGAGTTTTTCAAGAGTCAATCATCAGTCTCAAAAATGGTGTAGTAGATAAGAATATATCTAAACCATAGATATCTTTTTTTTCGTGTGCAATTTCTCAAGAATGTTATGCCGGACTCCTACCTACTAAATTCATACGCTTTCCTTCCATCTGCTTATGGCCAGGAGTCCCAGATGAACCTTCGGAAGGATAGCCCCAGGGCTCCCGATAGACTTTGTCCGCTACCGCAGGTTCGTTCAGGGCGAGTTCGGGTGTTATCCTGCCTTTTTGGGGGGTTCGAGTGTTGTCTCGCTTCTTTGGGGTTTTGGTGTTGACTGTGCTTATAAGTCCAAACATGATACAACGTTGAATTTTTTTGAGTCGTGTGTAATTTATAGCTAAGAATCATCTGTACCATATTGGATAAAGAACAAAAAAACACATCAATAATTGGACCATCCGTTCTGAAGATATAGCATCCAAACGGCTGGAGGTGAATCTTTAACCATTACACACACGCGGACAAACAGATACACAGGTTAAACCTATAATGCCGCTCATTTTCTGTTGAGGGTTAATAAATATATTTTGCCATCTAGTCATAAAATAAATAACCTTGACACTTTAAAATGTAATTATTTAAACTTCTTTGTTACATAATAGCACTTTAGAACAATACATTTTCAACATGTTTATAAAATCTCAAGAAACCTCCAGTCTACCAGTATCAGTGTCAAACACAAAACATTTGACACTTTGTAAGATATCTTGAATTTCATTATAAAGTTTAGACGACCCTCATGTAGAGAGCTATGTTTATGAATCCGTTTTACGTTCACTTTGTACTGAAACAGTCTCAAAAATAAACAACCAAGATGAACAAACATTCCGCATCGGCGCACCGATTTGCGACGCTCCGTAGTATTATAATTTCAAGATGGCGGCTGTGTTAAAACAATTGCCTACAAAACATCATTCAAGGCATTTCAAGGCCTTATGACCTGCGTATGTCTATTTAGACACGGCAATGGGCTCGTCACCTATTACGTGGGACAGGAATACACATAGTGTAATGTAGGCATATTCAAGTTTTACGTCATTCAAGTTGATTTTGCTAATGTTGTACTTCATCATGCGGCTTTCCGGTTGGTTCGAAACCCTACTTGAATGCTTGGAGTTCGTTTTGAGTTTCGAGCTTGTTGGGAGCAACTGCCGTTTGCCTGGGAGGTTGTACCTGTACCTATGTATGATGGGTTCCTAGTAATGATTATGATAACTGTACACCGTTTTTTAGTTGAAATGTGAAAAGGTTGCTGTTTCGATGTAGTTCAAAGGAAACCACATATTAAATACCTTTCATTTGATATCTATATTGTAGTGGGTCCGTATTTGGTTGCATAAATTTTCGAGGCATAACTTAAAACAGCATAACGTTTCTTGGCATACTCTTTGTTTCGCTTAACGTTCAAACAGAATAAATCATTAGGCATAGTTTATTTTCCCACAACTTTTTTACAATAATGATATACCCGCATAAAATGTTTACGCATAATTTTCTTTACAATAACGATTACTAATCATAACATTTATTGGCATCTCACTCACTCTCGCATAAAGATTACAAGCCAAACATATAGAATACCATAATGTTAACAAGTACATATTTTTATATCTAAGCTTAAACTGTCTAAGATTGAAATGCAGTGGGCATTTCAATCTTAGACGGGTTCCTAGATGATTATGATAACTGTGCACCGTTTTTTAGTTGAAATGTGAAAAGGTTGCTGTTTCGATGTAGTTCAAAGGAAACCACATATAAAATACCTTTCATTTGATATCTATATTGTAGTGGGTCCGTATTGGGTTGCATAAATTTTCGAGGCATAACTTAAAACAGCATAACGTTTCTTGGCATACTCTTTGTTTCGCTTAACGTTCAAACAGAATAAATCATTAGGCATAGTTTATTTTCCCACAACTTTTTTACAATAATGATATACCCGCATAAAATGTTTACGCATAATTTTCTTTACAATAACGATTACTAATTATAACATTTATTGGCATCTCACTCACTCTCGCATAAAGATTACAAGCCAAACATATAGAATACCATAATGTTAACAAGTACATATTTTTATATCTAAGCTTAAACTGTCTAAGATTGAAATGCCCACTGATTAAAAATGTCGATAGTCACTATACTGAAGTTCAAAATTTCAACACTTATATATAAAGTGTATAAATAAAATACAAAAAAAAAGTAGGTAGATTAAAACGAGGGATTCTATTCTGGCGTCACAACTGACCTAACACTCCTCCTCGCTTCGCTCGTCGTCGTACCTATTTACGACTATGCTCAAGTCTAGTCTAAAAAAAATAACACTTAAAATATCGTTTTATATGTTACAGCTTAAAAACTTGGCTATGAGTGAGATGATTATTTACAATAGTGTCTTATCATTTCTTAAATATTCTTAGTCAAATTATTATTCATTTATGATTTAAACGGTTATCCATACCTCCATTATGCGTTTTGTATTTTATGATAAATTATATTTAGGCGTATAACAATTATACCCTTTACATTTATGCTGATTAAAATTATGATAAAAAAATTAGAGTAAGTTGATGTTATGCCAATAAAGCCATTATGCATTTATAACACTCTGCTTATCATAATTTATGCGAGAAAACTTTATGCTGAAACTGTTATGCCAAACTACATTATGCTGAAAAAAAATATGCGTTCGAAAGGGCACCCTATTGTAGTTGAGCATTAAAAATACGTTCGCCATTTTAGGCATTTAAGCATATTGGATTTAGAATGATGTCAAATGACTTACCATGCATTTATTTCCAAACAAAACGTGTATACCAATTTTCAGCTCAATCGGTTGAAGATAGCTGCCTCAAAATGGAGTTATAAGATTCCATCCTAACAACCATACATACATTCCAAGTTAATAGAAAGCTAGAAAAATACTGTCAAGTATATCCTTACAAGTAAAGTACTTACCTAAGTAAGTAATATAAACGCGAGTTTGTAAGTATGGATGTTTGTTACTCTTTCACGCAAAATGTACTGAATGTAGCTGACACATCAAAATAACACATACGCTACTTTTTATCCCGGGAACAAGTTTCTGCGGGAAACAGGAACGGAAAAACTTCACCACGCGTGTGAAGCCGCGGGCGACTACTAATAACGATACGATATAATTATATTACGTTACAAGTCAATCGTTTCCTTTACACAGACTATGAACTCTAGAAATTATATCAACTCATACCACGATGCAACTTGAAACAAATGTTCGTATTTTTACACTGAGGGTGATACGAGAATCCAAGATTAACAATTGCCCTTAGCTGGGGAGCGAGAAAATTAACTTTTAAATGTAAATTTTACGAGGAAGTCATAACGCGAAAGCAGTCGCGGTTAGCTCTGATTTATTGCACTTGGAATTGAAAGTGTTAAAGGAGTTGCAATCTGAAAAAAAGTTTTAATAGGTACCTCTTTAAAGAAATATAAATCATGATTGTAGAGCGAATTAAACTTTTGCAAAGTTGGACAACATTTAGGCTCATCTACTTGAATAGCTGTTTAATGACGTCGCTTACTCTGCTAATCAGAAATTATTCATTAGCCTCACTGTAATCAAAACTGATGACGAAGTCTTATTCATTCATTAGAATTCATTTCTTCTCAAATATTATCGCTATAAATATATTAGCTGTGTCATTTTCTAAAATTATTGACTAGTTATTTTTTGTTACTTTTTATGCCACTATGGTGGCAGACAAACATACGGCCTACCTACGAAAAATGGTCACTGTAACTTGTGTACGTTTGCCACACCTGGGGGCCAAGTCTACTAATTCAATCGCGTCTTAAGAGAATAGAAATCGTCGCTCAATAGAGAGCCGACAGACAAAGTTGATAGTTTTCGTAGTCTACTATGAGAAGTATGAGAAGTTTGAGAAGCGATATTGTGAAATATATAATAGTTTTAGTAGACTACCTAGTTTTTGGACTAATCGCAATAGAACCGCTAAAGAATAGAACTAAAACGACTTTCTATTGGAAAATAGTAGACTCGGCCCCCTGAGGTGCGGCAATCGCGCTACCGACCCTAAAATTTTATCAATTATTAACAAGTAATCTCTATTGTACTTGTATTTTATTACTTTTATAAATGTCTCAAAGCGAATTGTCTTTTTCCACTTTATGAAAAATTTATGCGAAATTTAGCAAAGTAATTGCTTAAAAATTTATCCAATTTTATAAATATATTGCTATCTGACCATTTTTTCAAAACGTTCTAATTATTTCAATAATTATTTACAAATTATTCTCCTCATAAAAATCTTCCCCAGCCTACGGAAACTAAAAATTTACCAAACCAGTACAGTCATTCTCAAGTTTTCACTTAGCACCGCATTTAGCTATTTTATTATATTCCCTATAAACAGCCAGCAACCAACTACAGTGAGCATAATTATTAGTTGCCTGTGAAAACGTTGCTCTAATTAACATTTCCACTTATTACTTGAGTACTTTCAGCTTTACACGGTAAGAACAAATGGATACACACGTACATTAAACCGAAATCACTACTCCATTTTAGCGTTGTTTCCTGGTTACTCTCAGCGCTTCCTCTACGACTATATAGCGTAGGGTCACGGCAACTTTTTTTACATTTTTGAATGCTTTTGATAACCAGGATTATTAATGTTTTCTGTAACATAAACTGGTGGGTTTGTGGAATTTACATTTGCGAGCGTTTCCGTGCTTCGGAAGGCACATTAAGCCGTTGGTCCCGGTTGCCAGTAAAATAGCAGTCGTTAAACCTGGTTGAACGCCTGTGGCTTGAAAAATTTTAACAGCAGGTCGCCATAGCCTGCGATTTCAACACGGCAATGGGCTCACCACCTCTTACGTGGGACAAAAATGCATACGGTGAAATGTGGGCGTATAGTATACATACATAATGTCATTGCCTACCCCTTCGGGGATCAAGGCGTGACATTATGTATGTATATAACATAAATTAGTTTACACACAAACACGTCACATACACACACATAAATATACCTAGTCTAATTATTGTGGTTAAAACTTATAACTACTCGGTCGCAATTCTGACGAGTTAGCGTGAATTACTGCTGCTAAAAACGGTGAAACTTTTGACATTTTGGCTTAATTTCATACATAAATACAAATTGGTACATAAAGACAAGGACAAAAGTTTTCTATATAGATACTATATTGCTGGAGAATAACTTACATTTTTTCTATACTTTTTAACGACTACCATGTTATTGGTAACTAGAGCCAACGGCTTGACTTACCCTTCAAAGCACTGAAACACTCGTAAAAGAAAATGCGGCAAAAGGGCACCATATTAAGGCTAACCATTTCGTAAGATGCTTAACACAGTGATCATTTACAGAATACTAACTAGCGGGGCTATGAGCGCTTCACTTATATGTATTATACGTGATATATATTTATATTTTCTACGTGAACAAATATTACTTGTATATCAGCTTCTTTGCCCAACAGCAAAATATTATAAGACAATATGGCTATCCTCATGTAATTTCGTGCTTCTCGTGCTCCGTTGGTTTGAACACGTCCAACGAATGAGTGTGGAACGATTGATGAAGAATATATATTGTACGAAAGTAGAGGGTAGGTGTCAGGGTAGGCCGAGACTTACATATGAAGACCACGTGAGCAGATTGCTCAAAAACAATATATATATTACTCGGATACCCAGACGTGCATGTATGATGCGATTGATAAATCTGCAAGAAGCGAAAGAAGTGTGCATGTGAAGCCTGGCGATCTGTCTTCTCTGACTACCCCAGTCAGGTATACAGCGGGAAGATAGTTAGTTACTTTTCTCATAATATATGTTAAACCAAAAGCTGTCGATTTTCATGACACAGTATAATATGTTTACAAACATACATACATATTGTCACACCTTTGTCCCCGATGGGGTAGGCAGAGGCATACTATACGCCCATATATCACCGTATGCATTTTCGTCCCACGTAACTGGTGGTGAGTCCGACGGTGGTGAGACAGGTCCAGGTTGTGTCAACCAGCTGTTGAAATTTTTCAAGCCGCCATAAGGCCTTCAACTGGGCTTAACGATTGCCAGTTTTCTGGTAACTCGGACCAACGGCTTTACGTGCCTCCCGAAGCACGGAAACTCTCGCAAATGTCAATGGCACAAAGTGGTCACGCATTCAAGGACCAGGGGGCGGAGTCTGATATTTCAATCGTGTCGAAATAGAATAGAAATCGCTCAATAGAAAGCCATCGGTACAATTCCTTCTTCAATCTTACTCCAATAGACTTTCATCGGTCGGATAGTATTCTACTAACACGTACCATGCCAGTGGCCCCCAGGGCGCCGAGTCTACTATTGACAAGCCGTAGAATAGAACCAGAATCGCTGCTTTTATCTGTCAAAATGTTAGTACTCGTAGACTATCAAAAATAAAACTGACTAGCAGCCACTGGCGCGGTACGTGTTAGTAGAATTCTATCAGCCGACCGATGGAAGTCTATAAGAGTACCATTGTAATGGTGGACTAGGAAAACAGCTATAGCGAAAGTTGCATAGCACAGTGATCGTTTACAGAACACAGATTAAGCACGTTAACGAGCGCGTTAGTAATTTACAATATTTTTACATTATACTTTGAACAATAGCCAGGCAATAATAACTTCTATCCATTGAACATTATCAAGTAGTAGTAAATAACTAAGAAGCCTGTAGAATTCCTCGTTGAAAGAATCTTAGAAAAATGTTTCCCAACACATAACTTTGACGTACGATAAAATATTAAAAGGAACAAATGAGTTTGAAAGCGTTGGATGGTTGAAATATTTTTATGTAAAGTTTCTAAAATACTTTAATTCCATTACGAATTTCAATTCCAAAGTACTTTGCAGCTTAACTCTTTGGACCGCAAAGTTATATAGATTTGAGCTCCTTAACGTTGACGAATGGTAGAAGGTAACGAATGTGTACAATCAAAACTTTGAAGAGATTCATTGCCGCAAATTTAACCAGCCAAAAATATGATCCGGCGTGAGCCTGAGAATTTTTGAAGGCGGATGTGGCTAAAGGCGAGGGAGGTGGGAGGTTCCAAGGCGTTGCTTCGCTTGAAACTTTTTCATTTCTACGCAGAAATATAAAAAGCCGAAAGTTTGTTCGAGTGAACTATCATCAAAGAATATTTTGAACATTTATTTCGAATATATTTGTAGCCACGTCAATGTTTTACGTAAAAGATTATACGAGTACGAATCTCATTTACTTTTCTTAACTGTTATTTACCTATTTTAATTAAAAAAAAAGGTTTTTACACCTCTAAGTAACGTCGTCGTTGTTTTTAGACATCAAGCAATGGAAGTTATTGATTGTTATATATTTTATATTGTAGTATAAGTAATCGCATTATATCTATTATACATTATGTATAATGCCCAGTTAATTTGAATATATGAATAATAATTATCAAATTGCCCTCTCATCTTGGGTATTTTTCATAATGTCCGGTTATTATGAAAAAATGCACAATTTATCAATTGGTCCATAACATATAGGTATAATAAAATAATACATATAATAAAATATATTCTATGTAATAATATATAAAAAATCCACGTCACAGTGTTTGTAACCTAACTCCTTCGAAACTGCTTAACCGATTTTCATGACATTTTTGTATTATCAAAAGCCCAGAAAGCCTACTTATTTTTTTAAACCGAGACATCATTCTCTCTCTGATTCCATTCTCTACGTATTGTCTTTTCGAATATAGGTTGTTTCCAGTAGACTATTTTCAATATTGAAAACATTAATTTAAGTTCAGAAAATATTAATATTAAACTGACCAAAACTACAAAAAGCCGTACTAGATTTGGTAAATCTAATAGTTAAAACCACATCTATTTTTTTTAACTTATTACAGATTATTTAAATTTACTAACTAAAGAATACGATTACAATTAAATTATTAACCAGAAATGTTTTAATCAGCCTTTTGAGTAACAAATTAAGCCCAAGATTACTGACAACAGTGACAAATTTTATAATTTAGCAGAGTTAATAACGACTATTCCTGCATTCATCATCCTAATTCAAATAGATTAGGATTTTAACTGCATCGGTGGCGTAACTGGTAGTGTCTAAGACTGCCGCGCTAAAATGTCGGGTTCGATTCCCGGGTTGGAACAAATATTTGTGTGCTCCAAAAATATTTGTTTAGGAGTTCAAATGTTTTCTATTTAGTATGTAAGTATGTATCTAACAACAAGCTTATATTAGCTAACTTTGGGACAAAAGTGCTTTGTAAAAAAAAATGTCTAACATTTTTTTTACATAATGCCATCTGCGTAAAGTAAGCTACCACTAACAGTATTAATTACTAGCTGACCCGCGCGGCTTCGCCCGTGACAAACTTCGAACTCCCGTTAGTTTATCAGTCATGCCTTTATTCCCGTCACTCCAATTCATCCCGTCGTTTATTACTTTTACAATAATGTATGAATATTTGCCCGATTTGTTGATTACTGTTCCGCTCTTCAGGGTAGTAGCTTGATTATATAGTCTTTTATCAGTCTCGCCTTTATTCCCGTCGCTCCCATTTAATCCCGTCGTTATTACTTTTACAATAATGTATGAATATTTGCCCGATATGCTGACTACTGTTCCGCTCCTCAGGGTAGTAGCGAGATGATATAGTCTTTTATCAGTCACGCCTTTATTCTCGTCGCGCCCATTTAATCCCGTCGTTTATTACTTTTATAATAATGTATGAATACGAGTATTTGTCCGATTTGTTGATTAGTGCTCCGCTCCTCAGGGTAGTAGCGTGATGAGATAGTCTTTTATCAGCCTTTATCACCGTCGCTCCCATTTAATCCCGTCGTTTATTATCTACTTTTACAATTGTTTATGAATATTAGCCCGATTTGTTGATTTACTGCCCTGCTCTTCAGGGTAGTAGCATGATATAGCCTATAGACTTCCACGACAAATGCGCTATCCAACACACATAAGTATTGTTAACTTTATATTAATATTTTTTTTTATATTGTTGGGACAACTCACACAACGCCATCTGATTCCACACTAAGCAGAGCTTGTACTATGGTAACCAGAATAACTGATAAACATACTTATATATTTCTAAATACATACATATCATAGATAAATTACACCCAGACACAGAATAAACCATCGTGCTCATCAAGAGCCGTTTTATCACATTTGAGCCGTTTTATCCTGGGTGGGAATCGAACCCACGACCTCTTGCGTAGCAGTCGGATGCACTCCCACCGCGCCACAGAGGCAGTCAAATTATTGTTATAATACTTACCAAGGAGACGCGCAGAGCTCGCTCGCTATTGGCTAGTCGCGACGTCGCGCATGCGTAAATCGGAAATCATCGGCCATACTTTTCACTTGTCATTTTAAGACCAATTTTTTTCACAATGAAATGATAGGTTAACCTTAAAAGATAGGCATATGCTGTCGCAGACTTTATTTTAGAACTTTTAAAGGGGAATAATTATGTAATACATAGTTTTTGCGTAACTTTAATCGTTTACGCAGCGTTCGCAACGGAAGCTATCAAAAGGAATATTTTGTCCCCGATTTTGCCACATTTATCATTGCTGTTCCGCACCTATTGGTCATAGCGTGATGCTATATAGCCTATAGCCTTCTTCGATAAATGGACTATTCAACACAAAAAGAATTATGCAAATCGAACCTGTATACTCCCAGAGATTAGCGCGTTCAACCAAACAAACAAACAAACTCTTCAGCTTTATAATATTAGTATAGATTGTTTTTTTTTTTATTATTTAAAACTACTAGTATGGGACTACTACTATTTAAGTCTTATTATGGAAAGAGACTTAATTACACCAAAAATGATTTTATTAAGACTATACCGAAGACTGATTAAATAAAGGCTCTATTTGTTCTTGATAAACAAATAGAGCCTTTATTTAATCAGTTGTGTCAATCAGTCTATGATTTCTTTTTGTAAAAATATATTATTATTCCCATAATAACTACAAAACCACTATACCTAAAAAAGCCTTACCTAATCCTCAATTGATCCCATAGAATATTGTTACGAGAGAAAGCTATGAGGTTTCAATTTCCAACACGATGTTTATTTTTCTATAAAGGTAAAAGAGCCACGCTGGTTCCCCGGAAGCACTCAATTATGTTATAATCAAGGAGTCCGAGCCGGCACGGCCGCGGCCCCATTGCCAGGTATCTTAAAGGATTTGTCTCACTGTTGGCTAGAAAGCGATTAAATGATATTTATAGTGCACGACCAAGAAAATTAGCGATTTTTGAAAAAACGGAGATTTATGTATTTCAGTAATTAATTATATTTTAGCTGTATCCCTGGACGGTAGGTAGAGAGTAGGTCTCCAGGCTTTGCGGTCCATGCTTACATTTTTCGCTTCTAGCAGATTCATCAATGTTTTCGTACATGCATATCTATGTATCTAAGCACGGCGGGTTGCGCTTGTGCTGCTGCTGCATCTGCCGAGATTCTCAAGCGGCGCAAATAAAATAATTTAATAGGTCTTGAACATGAAGATGTGTAGCAAGTTCCACCAAGTGCCATCAATCAACAGTGTAAATAATTTAACAGGTAATTATATTTTTGAGCCGTTTGGAGTCGAGACACTGGGCTCGTGGGGCCCAAGTGCTCGTTCGCTATATAGTGATATAACAAAGCGACTGGTCGACTCTTCTCGTGACCATAGGGCTGGCCTCTTTCGCGCTCAGAGAATAAACAACGTGGCAATGCGGCCAGCCTCATGGGAACCTTACCGGTTGATTTTAATGGGGAGGAATTCTTCGATACCTTGTCGGGGCATAATTGTCAGTCTTGTAATAATCCCCACCACCTCTTTATTTTTTGTACTGGTTTCTGTAAATATGCTAAATTTTAATCTAAACATTTATAATTAAACCGACCTGTATCCTATGAAGCGCTCGTGGCCCCGCGGTCTCAGTGTTCTGTAAACGACCACTGAGTTACGCACCTTTCACTATGGCTGGTCCTCGGATGGGTGATCACTTTGTGGCATTTACATTTGCGAGCGTTTCCGTGCTTCGGAAGGCACGTTAAGCCGTTGGTCCCGGTTGCCAGTAAAATGGCAGTCGTTGAGCCTGGTTGAATGCCTTATGGCCGGTTTGAAAAATTTCAACAGCAGGTAGCCACAACCCGCGTCTGTCTATTTCAACACGGCAATGGGCTCACCACCTATTACGTAGGACAGGAATCCACACGGTGAAAAGTGGGTATATAATATGCCTCTACCACCCCTTCGGGGATAAGGCGTGATGGATATTTATTTATTTATTTATTTAATTAATATGGTATTGAATTTTTATTTTATTTAGCTATTTCTATCAATCACGCCTTATTCCCGAAGGGGTGGCAGAGGCATATTATACGCCCATTTTTCACCGTTTGTATTGTTGTTCCATGTAGTGGTATAGGTGGGGAGCCCATTGCTGTGTTGAAATAGACTGACGAAGGTTGTGACTACCGGCTATTGAATTCACCTGCAAACTTAAACACAACTTAAGTTTGCAGGTGTCGCGCGAAGTAGAAAAAGGTATAAATAGAGGCTAAAAATAGATGCCAAATGCATGGCAAACCGCGAATAAAATGGTATGCAAATGCGTGAATGAAACTTAATATTCGGGTACTTTCACTTTGCCCCACCAATCATCCCCCCCAGTGGGCCACAGTGGAATGTTAAAGTTCACACTGACGTCATTCAAAACTTTCCCGCTACTCGCCGTTGTTGGCACAGCTGCCTCGATGTCGCGACTTTAATGCACAATCCATTTATTATTAAAATACGACTCTCAGCGTAGAACAACCCACCCCGTAATAATACTTTGGTAAAAAGTTTCTACGTGGAAAGTAGCACCCGTTCTTAATATACAATAATCTACACTCATTGGAAAAGCATGATGGTAGTGTTGTTTTCAGCTTTATTGATGTTTGTTTTGTTTTATTGATGTTTTTGAAGTACTCGTAGCCCCGCTTGCTCAGTATACTGTAAACGATCTTTGCGTTATGCATCATGAACTATGGTCAGTCAGATAGGTGACCGTTTGTGCAATTTCCGTTTACAGGGCATTTCCATGCTTTAGAAGGCAGATTAACCCATTGGTGCACGTTGACAGAAACGTGGTAATTTTATAGTTGGAGTTGTATTTTTTTATTATTTGTCATGCTTTTTTTGCCATACGCAAAGCTATCTTATCGTAATGTTTATAACTATCTAAGTTACATTGCATACAAAGCCCCGCAGGGCCTAATTTAACTTGTTCAATTAATATATATACTCACACATAATAATAATTTGGAGTAGTTAAAAGCAGCTTGAAATGTTATCAACAGTGAATAGCCAAAACCAGTTTGAATTCAGCAATAGGCTCATCACCTCTTGCTTAGGACTAAATGCTATTGCTTAGATGTGGACGTATAATATGCCTCTGCCTACGCCTTCGGGAAAAAAAACAGTGACTGTATATATGTTTCGTACATAATATATATTCGTTTATGTTCTAGACCCAATTAAATCTTCCCTATATAACCCAATTAAATTATACCTTCCACTTGAATCACTTTGCTCACTGATTTAAACGGTGAGAAATTCCGTTCGGCAGTTTTTGAGTTAACTCACAGGGTGGGAATAGTTTAGCTTATACTATGTAAGGTAAAGGTAATGTGAAAGTCGACAGTGTGCCATTAATTTTGTGATATTACTTTCTATTTCTTTATATTCTCAGCATATTCTTCAATAAATGAAAAAAAGGAAATAGTAAAAATCTTGGCAATAAAAAAAATAAATTGTTTTATAATAAATGCATTTACTAGTAAATCTAACCTGCAGCCTAATCTAACCTGTAATCTAACAGCATGAAAGTAACCCGCAGGGTAGGAGTATTTTAGCTTATAATAGGAAAGTTGACAGTGTGCCATACACTTTGTAATATTACTTTCTTCTTCTATCCTCTTCGTCTTTCATTTCTCAGCATATTTTTGAGTATTTGAAAAAAAGGAAACAGTCAAAAACTTGGCAATAAAACACATTAAGTATTATACAAAAAAGTACATTTAAATCTAACCTAACAGCTCGCCTAACCTAACCTAACCTAATAGCTTATAATAATAGCTTATTATAATAAACTTATAATAATTATAAAAAAAATACAGTATGCCATAAACGTTGTGATATCACTATCTTCCTCTATCTTTCTTTCTTTTCTCGGCAAATTCTTTATTAAATAAAAAAGGAACAGTCAAAACTTGGCAATAAAACACATAACGTATTTAACAAAAAAAGTGCATTTAAATCTAACCTGCCAGCATTAAAATAACTTTTCTAATAACCACACTTCCAATGACTCAAACTTAACCACTTAAATGACAAAAACATGGCAACACAATATACATACACCAAGACCTTTAAGTGAATATTCAACTTTGTCCAATGAATTTGTAAAGTATACACAGAGCTTTCAAAAATTAATTTATTTTCCTTTATAAACAGAGTCCAGCGAACATTATTATTTTATATTGAGCTCTCCGGCTTTCTGTAAGGGTGTTATGTAGCTAAAAAATAAAAAAAGTGAGTGTAATTGAACAAACGTACAACAGCAGGTTTGTTTGTTATTCTGATCTTGCTGAAACTAAATTTTTGTGCTAAATAGAGCTTCATATTTTGTTTAGGATTCTTTATTTGTGTTATTTAAATTAAATAATATAATCGTTTAGGACCTCTTTGATGGACTTTGTGAGGTGTTAGAAACTTTGGATTAAAAAGGCCACCCATTATTCTGGCATGGCCTTCAAGTGGGTGTCCACACAAAAATAAATCATTGTGATAATTGATTCCAGTATATTTTTTTATTAATAATACTTTGAGGTGCTTATGTACTTAAACAGAAATAGGCTAACCGTCTGACTAGCTTTTACCTAGGAGCAGGTCTCTCTGTGGTGAGAAGGGGTGTTTTGGGTTGAACCCCCAATAAAAAGAAGTGGTTGTCACGGTTAGAAACTGGTTTTAATTGAGTACAACATGCTTATCTCACTATCAGCTTCTTTAGGGTGAAGTTACTCGTAAAAAGGGGTATGCCTTGACGTTTAGGAGAAATTTTGATAACACATGTAAACTACTTTTTAATAGAAAAGATTCTTACAGATATGTTTTATTACGAAAGGCTTTTTATGTAATGAAACCTTAAATCATTTAAATCGATCGATCGAATCGATATCGATCGACCTAATAGTACAGAAATACCAACTGAAACGAACCCTGATAAAGACATAAAAAACCTAATTGTCATGACAATTGTGAAAAATTTGGTACGGTTTTTAAAATGCTTTTTATGACAACTTGTCTGCAACATTTCCTTCAAATTTGATTCTAATCCGATTATAAATGAATATAAATATAAATTTCCAATCGTTTTTTTTTGTTTTCGGAGATATTCACTCCTAAAACAAAAAAAAACTGTACAATCAATAAACATGCTTGCTAAGTTTTATGAACATCAGTAGTGATTTGACCTGTAGAAGTAAACAAAGCTTAGGAAAATTTGGACTACTTTGACTTAGACTGTTATTTGTCTAATGATTTTAAATGAGGAGTCCATTTAAAATCATTAATCAGACAAATAATAGTCTATCATCAACATTAATATATTTTATGTTTTTAAATCATTAATCAGACAAATAATATGTTTTAACATGTCAACATTAATATATTTTGTTTACAAAGATGTGAGGTGTCCGAAGGCCGCTCGTTAATTCGCTCCTTTCAGTTGTTCGTGATTAAACAATCGCCGGCCGGTGGGTGATCGAAGGACGGTGACTACAGCGATTTGTTACATATTGTGTTGATATTTCATTTATCACGGTGATTCAATTTCCCCAGCAATTAATCATAGAACAATAGCGATGGACAGCGGCAGAACGGTTGCTTGTAACAATAGATTTTTTTATAGCAACACATGCATGAGTAAAGGTCAGACTTTTTCGAATTAAACGATAGTGACTGACTTACTTCAACGGTTTCCTTGGTGTTCATTTATACAAACATACATACATACATATTATCACGCCGTCCCATCGGGGTAGGCAGAGACTATGGCTTTCCACTTGCTACGATCCTGACATACAGCTTTCGCTTCTTCAACTTTCCTGAGTGTTTTCATACACGCTCGCCGGTTAAAGGTACTCTTGACCTGGCCTTTTTCCAAAAGATTGTCGATTTGATTGACATAGGTACGCAGAGGTCGACCCCTACCAGTTTGCCCATTCACTCTCGCCACATATATCTGCTTCGTCAGTCTATTTTCATCCATCCTCTCCACGTGTCCGAACCATCTAAGCATCCCTTTTTCTATCTCAGTCACTACATCTTCTGTCAAACCGCAATGTTTCCTTATCACGCTGTTCCTCTCTTTATCCATCAACTTCACTCCAGCTATACTTCGCAGACTTCTCATTTCCACAGCATTTATTTTAGTTTTATGCGTCTTCTGCCATACCCAAATTTCACTGCCATATATAAGTGTGGGGATCAGCACTCCTCTATGTACAGCCAGTCTTGCCTTCTTAGACACGTTCTGACTGCTCATAAAGGTGTACATGGCTCCATTTACTTTATTTCCTGCCAAAACACTTCGCTCAATGTCATAGTCACACTTTCCATCTCTCGTAAATTTTGTACCCAGATATACAAAATCTTTCACTAGTTCTACTCTTTCTCCTTGCACAAGAATTGAGCAATCTGTCGTAGTTACCTCTCTTTCAAAGACCATTACTTTCGACTTGTTTACATTTACTTTCATTCCTTTGTTTTTTAACGAATCATGCATATCATATTTACCATCAACTGCAACTCCTCCGTCGATGATGCTAGTATTACCTGATCATCGGCGTATAGGAGGCACTTGACGGTCAGTTCATCCATTTTTATACCATACGTACCCTCTTGCAGTTCTTTCAGGCAGCTGTCCATGTATAGGTTAAACAGCAACGGCGACGCTACACAACCCTGTCTCACACCTTTTTCAATGTGAAAAAAGTCTGTGCAAGCTCCGTTGATCCTGACACAAGCACTGGAGCCCTCATAGAGAGATTTCGGTGCTCGTATCAAGTGGCTGTTTACTCCATACCTGGCCAGTATTGACCACAGTTCATTCCTCACTCTATCATAGGCCTTTTCCAATGTCTACAAATATGCAATAGACTTTTTGACTTTTCTCCAAAAGCTTTTCGGCTACGCATCGTAAGGAAAAGACCTGATCCGTGCATCCCCTTCCTTTCATAAATCCTGCTTGTACATCCCAAATTTTTCCTTTAGTTTCATTCATCACTCTTTTTATCAAAATTTTTGCATACAATTTGTCGACGATGCTTAGCAAGCTTATGCCGCGGTAGTTTTTGCACTCTTGCTGTGACCCTTTTCCCTTATAAAGCGGCACGATGACAGCCTTACACCAATCTCTTGGTACGCTGCCATTCCTCCAACAAAGGTTAAAAAGGCTGTACCGCTAGCAAGCTACCACGCCTTGTCCCGCTTTCAGCATCTCAACAGAGATCCTATCAAGTCCTTTCCCAATTTCATGCTATTCAATGCTTCCTCTATTTCTTCCATTCTTATGACTTCTTCCTTGCCAATTTCATTTATTTCCCAGAAACTAGTATGTACTTGCATATCCTCCTTCTCAAATTTATACAAAGTGTTCAATTAAAATTTATACAAAGTGTTCGATTAAAGGGTTGCTAAGCAAATCGACAGAGGTGACGCGAAATACCGTGGTGGTTTAATGTGTTGTCTCTCCATACATACACACATATTGTCACGCCTTTATCCCCGAAGGGGCAGACAGAGGCATAATAAACGCCCACATTTCACAGTTTGCATTTTTGTCCCACGTAACAGGTGGTGAGCCCATTGCCGTGTTGAAATGGCGCAGGCTGTTGCGACCTGCTGTTGAAATTTTTTAAGCCGCCCATAAGGCCTTCAACTTGGCTTAACGACTGTCGTTTTATTGGCAACCGGGACCAACGGCTTAACGTGCCTCTTGTCTCTCCAGGGCTAGTAATCCCACATAAAGCTCCAAACTCTCTTTAGTATGTATATTCGGTAATAGTGACACCTATACCATAGTTCTATTTGGTCCTGTTACTACAAACAGGGGTTTAATCCATCCTCGTCTGCTAAGTTGCGATAGGAGGCTAAAGGCATTAAAGGTCTTGACCTTAATATTGTAATTTAAACAGTAATTTTCAATACGCAGAGTACTCTAGTAACTTGACCGCGTGAAATTTGGGTATAACGCACACGTGTTTTCCATGGAAGTAAGACATTTTCCGAAATAAAAAGTAGCCAAATTTTCAGATCTTAAACGATTATACATTATTACGTATATATCTATGCTAATAAATAAAATTGAAGTGTCTGTAAGTCAAAATTAACAGCTTTTCACCAAAAACATATACGGTAGTTTCATAAATAAATTTTTAACGTTTTATTTCTGTCTGTTTCTTTGGTTATGCTAATCTAATCACTGATTGATAACTAACATAAAGAGTAACATATGCTACATTTTATCTCCGTATTCCCAGGTGAAACGCGGGTGAACTCGCGGGTAAAACCGCGGAGCTACCGCTAGTACGAAATATAATGTCAATTTACTGCTTTCTTGGAACGTAAAAGAAGGACACACAAACAAACAAACACACTTTCACATTTATAATAATAGTACCTACATGAGTATCCATCTAAATGATCACAATTTATACTCTAAGGTGCCAATGCTCCCCTCTCATAAATAGGCTTGCTAAAATCACTGAAAGACACACAAAACTTAATTGCAGGAATGCAGACCCCAGTCTTCGGTATAATGAATATCTATACTAAGGAAGATTTTAAGTAATCGTTAACTTAACAATATCTCACATATTTCACCCAGTTTTATAGTTAATAAAGAGATATTGCGCTTTTCAGGACCATTTCTTATCTTCTTAGGAGTTGTACTGTGCTTTTAATAATATCAAACGTTTTTCTGCCATCTTGATATTTATAAAGACACCATAAACTGTTTGTATTTTTTTCTGAAAATACGATGGGTAGACATTTCCTACTTACATCTTAATGTAAGTAGGAAATGTCTACCCATCGTATTTTCAGAAAAAAATCAATACATTTTAATACATCTTAATACATCTTAATGTAAGTAGGAAATGTCTACCCATCGTATTTTTTACGTTATATCGTACTTTTTGACTAAAATCGCAAACACGCATCCGGTGTACACATTTGTAATTTTAGACTTTTGAACCCTATAGTTTGGAAAAGTCTTATATACCGCCTCAGTCGGTCCGTCCGTCTGTACGCATCTTATTCTCAGGAATCGTAAGATATAGAGACAAAAGGTTTTACAATATTCGATTCAGGATACCATGAATTTGTGCATAGACTATTTTGAAGTTTCTACCACTTTCGGTTTTGCAACTGGTTTCGTTTAGAATTCGTCTGCTTCCTTCGCTAGGATGGTGAAGGGCGCGTTCCTTTTTTGCAATGTGATGTTAATAACTTGTAAAACTTTTGCTAATTTTTTCGACACACTACGCTTAAGCATATTTTGAGTTTTAAGAAACGGTTATCTATCGTTTTCCTGAACCACATTGGTAATCAAAAGATTACATGTGTCACAGACTGGAAAATCAAGAACATGTTTTACCTACCAATTTAATTATAACTCTATAAATATTGATTATGAATCAGTCTAATTTATTATTATGCAACTAAATAATAAAAACACAGTTGCACAAGGCAGAATATGTAAGAATATTATTATTACGTATCAGCAGAATGCCAACTTTTCAAAACCTTTAATACCTTCATTGATTGTACACCATATTCTGTCAGATAAATGATTTGAATTTGATTTTAATTTGAATTAATGTTAAAGTTCAAAAGCAGAATACGTGATGAATTCGAATGTGAGCCAATTTTTCTGCTAAACGTACTAACTACTCACGGACCTAAAATAGATATAGGCACATACTGTCCCACGACGGCGCGGCGAAGTTGTAATTCTCACGAATTATACAATTTTATTTACAAAACAACAAAACACACAGCTACAAAAGCTATGTCAACCATTACGTTTAATGTAAAGGAATTTATTTAATTACACACTCATATGTAAGGTGTAGTAGGGTAGGGTAAGGGCACCTAGACCTCCGAAGTCTGAGCGAACTCATAACTATACCTACAGTAGGTTACTTATCAGCAGTTGCAGATTAGGACAACGACGCGGGGTTGGTAATTCAAATGGCAGTTGATACTTAAAATGCTCCTAGCAAGCTCCTAGAATCAGGGACTAGTGCCACCGGTAACGCCTGGAGAAGTCCTGACTGCGCTTCGCCGCATGAAGAATCGGAAAGCTGTCGGACCCGATGGAGTCCCCATCGAAGCCTGGAAGGCGATGGGTCCTCGCGGTGTGGGCATCTTAGTAAACCTTTTTAACCGCATACTCCTCAGCGGGCAGAGCCCAAACCAATGGAGACTGAGTATTATTACTCCAGTCTTCAAAGGTAAGGGGTCAGTGCAGGAGTGCGGGAGCTACCGTGGTATAAAGGTGATGTCCCACACCATGAAGATCTTCGAGAGGATTATAGACTCTCGGATCCGGCAGGAGTGTACTCTCTCGGAGTGTCAATATGGGTTTCGCCCTGGTCATGGGACCACGTACCCTGTTTTTGCCCTGAGGGTTGTCGCAGAGAAATACAGGTCGAAGAACACGCCTCTGCACTGTTTGTTTCTAGACATGCAGTCCTCGTGCGATGATCTGGTGGGCACTGCGGTCCAAAGGGGTTCCAGAGGTCTATATTGACACTATCCGGGACATGTACTGTGGCTCCGATTCAATGGTTCGGACTGCTGTTGGCGACACGAATCCCTTCCCCATCACCGTCGGGGTACACCAGGGTTCTGTCCTTAGTCCGCTTCTGTTCAGTGTAATATTAGACGAATTGTCGGACAGCATCAGAAACCCGCATGAGCAGCCTCCATGGTTGCTCATGTATGCTGACGATATTGCGCTGGCAGACGCGGATAGGGGCAGATTGGTGCGACGTGTAAAGGCGTGGAAGGAGACGCTTGAGAACGGCGGTCTGAAACTAAATGTGGCGAAGACCGAGTACTTGGCACTAAACTCGACAGATCCCACATCCGTCCGCATAGGCGGTGATTTGGTCGAGCGCACGGACCAGGTTAAATACCTGGGATCTGTTTTTCACACGTCCAGTGACATCGATTGCGATGTCAAGTCATGCATTGCTGCCGCGTGGGCCAAATGGCGGGAGATGACCAGTGTCATTTGTGATCCTAAAATGCCGATCCGGTTGAAGGGACAGGTCTACAAAACCATTATTAGACCTGTCCTGTTACATGGCAGTGAGACGTGGCCGATATTGGAGCGACACAAGCAGGAGCTGCGTGTCACGGAAATGAAGATGCTGCGGTGGATGTGTGGAGTCACGCGGATGGACCGCGTGAGGAACTCTCGCATCCGCGGCAGCCTTCACGTCCGTGACATTGCAGACAAGTTGCAAGAGTGTCGCCTTCGTTGGTATGGTCACGTCTTGCGGCAACCGCCGGGCTACGTAGGTAACAAATGTCTGGCCACGTCAGCCCCGCCGGGTCCCGGTAAGAGGGGAAGACCCAAGAAGTGCTGGCTTGACGTCGTAAGGGATGACATGCGTGCCAATGGTCTCACTACATGGGATGCCGACGACCGTGCGAAGTGGAGGAGAAAATGTAGGAAAGCGGACCCCGGGCGTCGCGAGACGCAACTGGGACAGACGCTCGGATGATGATGATGACTTAAAATGCTCCTAGCAGCCTAATAAAAGTGAACCCCTGAACCTAGCATTTGGTTGTGTTTGGAAATAACTGGGAGTGCACTAAAATAAAGAAATACACTCATAAATGGGCATCCATTTTCATGCCTCGCTTAATATAAGTCGAGATAATCTACGTCCGCACTTTTTTAGGCCCGTGATACTAAAAGCAACTATGAACGTTGGACACTAGGTAACTTTGTCATGGAAATTTCAA
This sequence comes from Thumatha senex, assembly GCA_948477245.1. NCBI lineage: Eukaryota > Metazoa > Arthropoda > Insecta > Lepidoptera > Erebidae > Thumatha > Thumatha senex. The sequence goes on along the minus strand of OX419731.1, from coordinate 13,436,399 downwards.
ATCACATAGTAACCTAAGGATCCATTCACATCGAGTGCTTCTACCGATTTTCATTTCACAAAATAGGACATCACAAGTGCCAATATGGCTCAAATATTTTGACTGCTTGACAGGCTGAGAAGTATGGAACTTGCCTATCTCTGGCCTCCATAAGCGTAGACTTGTGACGGGTAGTACTGCCCGTTGCCCTAGCAGAATCAGCTTTAAGACAGCAATGCGGGTAATCTCGAAAATGAGGAACCCTTCTCCCAAGAATAGGTTGCATGGGAAAGCTGGTCGTCTAGCTTGTCAGGGTCCCTGTTCATCCTCTCTTGGGCAAACCCGGGCTACCTGACATAAGGCAAATGTGGTTTTATTCGGTTTGAGTTTATCCACCCCGTCAACAATCATGTTGGCGTGAAGTCTATGGGATATCAGAAAGGGTTACCCCCATAGTTGTAAGCGCTCATTAGTCACATTACATTCCATTGCGTAGCGTTTCGTTCCGCTAAGTAACGCTGTAATTCCGTAACACAACGTAATGTACTAGTAGTTTATATATTGAAGACAGATTATCTATACTATATAATATTATAAAGCTGAAGAGTTTGTTTGTTTGGTTGAACGCGCTAATCTCAAGAACTACTGGTCGGATTTGAAAAATTCTTTTTGTGTTAGATACCCCTTTTATCGAGGAAGGCTATAGGCTATATATCATTACGCTACTACACTGGTGAGCAGAGCAGTAGTCATAAATGTCGACAAATCGGTCAAATTTTTATGCATCATTGTAGAATTTATAAGCGACGGGATTAAATAGGTGCGACGGGAGGTCGAAATATTCCACGGGCGAAGCTGTGGGGGCTTCTAGTTATATTATATATTAGTACATACTACTACTCCGTTCCGTTGTGTTCCATTCCATTCTAGACTTAGAAGCCCAGTGAGTTTCTCTTACGGGCCACGGACTACTTAACTTTTTCGTTAAGCAGGTATAAATAGAGATTTTTATTTTAAACACTAATGTTGACTGTGAAACTTACGAAATTTGCAGTTTGGTCGATCAATGCAGCAGTGCTCTCTATGTGAATCGAGCCTAAATCCTAATATCTAGCTTAGTTGGCTAGCGAGCCTTTGCTTTTGTTAGACGCTGTTCCACCCATTAACGGTATTGTAAAGGATTTTTAGCTGTTTCATTCAGCCTTTTGAACATACAGAGCCCAAAATAATTTAGTATGCAGGCCGGTTTTCTGTTATCTAGTTACCTAACTTTAAAACTAATATTAAAACCGCAAAAGTTATAACGCAAAATCTCCTAAATCGATTTTGATGAAACTTTACAATAATAAAAAAGCGAACCTAATAAAAGAAGCGCTCGTGGCCCCGCGGGCTCAGTGTTCTGTAAACGATCACTGAGTTACGCAACTTTCACTATGGCTGGTACTCGGATGGGTGACCACTATGAGGCATTTACATTTGCGAGCGTTTCCGTGCTTCGGGAGGCACGTTAAGCCATTGGTCTCGGTTGTCAGTAAAATGGCAGTCGTTAAGCCTGGTTGAAGGCCTTATGGGCGGCTTAAAAATTTCAACAGCAGGTAGCCACAACCTGTGTCTGTCTATTTCAACACGGCAATGGGCTCACCACCTATTACGTGGGACAGGAATCCACACGGTAAAAAGTGGGCATATAATATGCCTCTGCCACCCCTTCGGGGATAAGGCGTGATGGATATTTATTTATTTATTTACAATAATAGCTTACACATGAAAATAACACATAGGCTATTTTGTATCCCTTCCTGTGGGAAACGGGTCTCGTTCCCGTTTTCCACTGGAGTTCCACAGGAATTTTTTGTCCTAATCATGATCTGTCTTCAATATCACACACCAAAAGGTAACACATTGAAGAATCGTCCTGAATACTGAATTACTTAATTCCTTTTAGCTCTATACCAAAGCAGAATGTTTACTAAAATAACTTTGAGCTTCGTGGAATAATTTAATTTAAAATTTACTTATCAATGAATTTAACATTTATTCTACAAGTCAGTAGCCATTCTGTAATAGTATAAAAAGTACCGTTCATATGACAGTCTCGGTGGCATAATTGGTAGTGGATTCAACTGCTGCGCTGCGGTCCCGGGTTCGATTCCCGGGTCGGAAAAAATATTTGTGTGAACCACAAATCTTTGTTTCGAAGTTTAAGTGTTTGCTATGTATAATATATGTATATAGTAATATATAAGTATGTTTATCTTGTTTGGCGATCCATCCATTTATTATTGACATGTTTGAAAATATTAATTTAAGGATTTATAAATAAATTAAGTTTAGTTTTATATTATATACATATTTTATATTTATTTTATTTTATTTACAGTATGTTTATCAGTTATAAACGCTGATATGTTGTTTAAAGCTTATTTTGGGCTAGGTGACGCTGTGTAAAAAGTGTCCCATAATAATTATTAATATTTATTTTATTTATTTATCTGTAATACTATCTTGTGCGTTCTACTTTAATAATATAGAGGTGAACAGATTCTTTACAATTATCCAAAAAAAACTAAATTTGAATGCCTTGTTATTGAATAGACATGGAATGAACAAGTACACGAGCTATCATTCTATAATGTTTATCCAAATGAAATATGGTTAATTTCAAATTTGCTCGAATTAGTTTTAAACAGGATCATAACCTCTAAATCTGAATATACCGAACCATACTCATGATATATATTTTTCTGAACTTTAAACAATTTCAGGTATACGTCCTATTTCAACCAACGGTTTTTATTAAACCTCCTAACCAACAACAACAACAACTTCTCGCTGATACCGCTTTTAAAAATCCTACTAATATTATAAATGCGAAAGTTTGTAAAAATGGATGTTTGTTACTCTTCCACGCAAAATCTACTAAATGGATTTTTATGAAACTTTACAATAATATAGCTTACACACCAGAATAACACATACGCTACTTTTGGTCCCGGGAACAAGTTCCTGTAGGAAACGGAAACGGGAAAACTTCACCACGCATGCGGAGCCGCGCGCATCATCTAGTATGGTATAATGCTTTAACTATCTGAGATCACTTGATGCTGCAGCAAGTTCCAGGTTACCATGTCGTATAATAAACATCAAAGTAACAGTATACCAAATTTTAGATTAATTATCTTTGAACTTATAATCTCCAAAATTTATATCTAGAACCATCACGATCACACCGGCTTTCTATTTTATGATGTAGCATCATCATCAGATGCAGGTTTAACTTACAGCACCCCTCATTTTCGGTCGGTGGTTAAAACAGGGTTGGTTCCTAGCGATATGTCATTTTGCATTCAATTATGTATACCATTTTTTTACCATTTTTTACAATTATGTATACCATAAATATCAAAACTAACAAGATATGTATCTATGAATCAAAATAACTGTTATCCTTTTTCAAATAATATTTAAATGATTGTAAAAACATTAAAAAAATAACTTGTTCTGAGTGATTTAGATATCTAAATATCATCGAAACATAACATAAAATGTGAGAATAAAACTCCACATACGCATAACTCATAACCCTGTGAAATTTCCGGCAGTATGAACTTCACGCAAATTTACTTTCAATAAGCATAATTTCATTAGGTACATGAAATTTGTTCCACCGTAAAGGCACATTGAATTCTTTTTTATCCGATAAAATGTTGTATTTGCAGGTTCAGTTGACATTTCCTCGTAGACAAATAGAAATAAGTACGTAACTTTCGTTTGTATTCTACCTAGTGGCTTAACTCTATAGAGACTTTGTAAATAAACCTTACATTCTTCGATCTAAGAACATGTACATATCTATACCTACTATTACAAAAATATAGTAAAAGTAAAGCAATATTTACAATTACAGATGATACCTATAATTTAAAAAATAAAATTAACGGTTCAGCTCTGTCAATTCAAAACCCGATAGGCTGACTGCATTTGGAATAGGAAACGGAATTATAGGTATGTTTTATATATTACTTGGGACTTCACGCGAAACAAAATTCTACTTACATTCACCGACGTTTCGAACGCGATGCAGCGTCCGTGGTCACGGCTGGACTGGCGGTGAGGGCCGAGAATATGTATTGTTCTTGTACTTTCGTATGTAACTACCCTCCATTATTTTTATAATGAAGGATAAGGCCGACGACACACCACACTCACTACGTCAGTTTTGTTTAGTACTAGTTTTTTACGTTCAAGTTTCTTAATCACTGAATTCCACATTTCAGATAGCTTAAATCCATCTTCCCTATTGAAGTTATGGTGTTTTCTAATTTTAATAGCTTCACGCACCATACGTGTATAGTAGTGGCGTTCAGTGGAGAGGACTTAGGGTTGATGAAGTTCGATCCAGTGATTAGTACCCGACTCGAGGTGTTCCGCTATTGCTGATTTGATAAACTGACGGCGTTTTACAACTGCGAAGTGTTCCTTGATCCTTTCCGCGATGGTCCGCTTTGTTTGGCCTATGTAGGAACGACCGCAGCTGCAGTCTACTTGTAGACACCGTTTGTTTGCAGAGGAATGACGTCCTTTGACGCACATACTTTGCTACTTTGGCTAACGGTTTAAAGATCGTCCGAATGGAGAAGTGTCGTAAACAAGATCGATCTTATCCGTTATGCCTTTCACATACGGCAAGTAAGCCAGTTGACGGTCTACACCCGGTTTCGTCTTCCTCGGTGCACGTCGTGTATTCCTGCTTCTCGTAGTATACCCATTCATCTTTAGTATCTCCTGAACATGGTCAAACTCCTACTGTAGATGTTCAGGGTCGCAGAGGTCATTGGCTCGCTTGATGAGCGTCGCACTTACGGATTGAAGGTGAAGTGGGTGATGATGTCAGGAGGCGGCGAGTTTTCACATTACTTGACTCGACTATCTTATGTGCTGAGATGAAGAAACATTCCTATTGATTTAATATCGTGTTCTGTTTATGATCATCATGATAAAAGCTTACCACAGAGGCTTTATGGTAGCCGTACAGACAGTAGTTTTGAGGGATCGAAGTGGCAGTAAACAGCAGTCACTGTTATAAAGCACGTCGCTTACGATCACACAATTCGATGACGTATATAAAACTGGGCATTACCACCTGCACACAGTATGTCGCACTTTCAATTTATATGCTTCAGATGTTTATACTTTTAAACCCCGCTATAAAACAATATTTGTATTCATGTATGGTATTAAACGAATCTTTATTTGTGAATGTTTAAACATGTCACGAACGTTAATTTATTTTTAACGACCAACACCGATATATGTGGGGTTTTCTAAGCTTCATTGCTTAGAAAACCTCGTATTTATGGCTGTCGAAGCATTTTTATAGTTTTCATTGATTTCGCAAAGCCCGCATTAGCTATAAAACGAACCAATCACGGATTCTATTTCTTTCAATTTTTATATCGAATATCTTCCTAGCGAATGCCCTGCGGTTTTACCCGCGTAATTTCCGTTCCTGTGGAAATACCGTGATAAAATATGTAAAGTAAGTTACTTCTCTTTAACATCAGCTTTTTGTATATGCTTTCATATGAAAAGCTGTTTACTTGGAATTTCAAATAGACATAGTATTTATCTTTAGGATAGATAATACGAGTATTAATATTAATTCATCAACATAATCGATTACAAAGGAATTTGAGTACTCGTTGGCATATTAATTTTGCGTCCACAAACTACGTACCCCAGTATCGATATTTCAATTAATATGCATCGTTATTTTAAACTTTACTCAGTGGAATTGGGGTGAAGAAAGTTTTAATAAGGGTCTCTTTGGGTCATTACAGGCTCGTAGCGGTAATTGTCAGAGGCGACGCGGCCCCAGCACTTAATGACACTTCTGCTTGACGCAGGCAGCCTCTCCGCAGCTACTGCCCGTCGTTTGTATTTGAATTGCTTTGTTAAATAACCTATATCGGCTCACCAAGTGTACGAATATATTAACGTGAGCAAAGTTTGTTTTTCCAGTGTTTTACTTGTACTACAACATTTCAAGACCTTACCTGCGACCCTATGTAGAGACGAAAGTGTTATTATTAAAGTGGTAGTACTCTTTTGTCGTCGATGGGGATCATGCGCATTTCTTCCCAATCGCACGTTATCCCACATTTGCACTTGGTCACGTTTGACCCATTCGCAATTGGACCAATTCGCGTTTTGTCCGTGTTGTTCCATTCGCAGTTCGTATCACTTCGTAAGGGAAGGGATGGCTGCGTCTACACCAGCGTGATTTTTTTTTTTTTGCAATTCCCACAGGGCCAGTGTCTTGTTCCCGGAATAAAAAGTAGGACATATGTGTTTTCTGATGTGTAAGCTATATTAAAGTTCCATTAGAATCTATTTATAATACATATAAGTAAGAAGCAAGATGTAGGTTCACACGTGTATTACTAGGAGACATGGGAGAAAACAGTATAATGGCACTGCTTATTTCTAAAAAAGGCGGTGGTGAGAGGAGGGTGTAAGGTAAAATAATTGAAAAGTCGTGTTCCCTGAAACGTTTTTAACATTAGATTAGCTGGAAATATTTTCAGATGTTTATTGATGACACATCAAAGATTAAATGTTTCAGCTTCTTTTTTCTGGAATTTCTTTAATATGATTGTACCGGGCATATATCTAAATACATCATAACTGATATAAAAAATAACTTATCTGCCATCAAGTTCACGCCGACAGGTCATTATATAATAGGTTTAAAATAAAAGGAAAAATAATTTGATTACAGGTCATTTTCAGGACTTTTATTATTATTTATTATTAAACATTCATAAATTAAGAAAATGGATGAAAGAAGAGTGCATGTAGCTGAAATAAGAATGTTAAGGTGGATGAGTGGTGTGACTAGGATGGATAAAATAAGAAATGGGTTTATCAGAGGGAGTTTGAGAGTGTCGCCTGTGACTGAAAAAATGAGAGGGAACCGTCTGTTTTGGTATGGGCATGTGATGAGAAGGGATGAAAGTCATGTAGCTAAAAGAATTATAAATATGAAGGTTGATGGATGGGTAGAGCCAGAGGAAGAACAAATAAAATAATAGACGTACTGTGTAAGGTGATCTGAATATTAATAAATATTGTACTAAATATTGTGGGTATTTTTTTTTTCACAGCGCTATCTAGTCCAAAGTAATGTACTAATAAGCTTGTGGTATGGGATCTAGACAAGAAGACTGATAGACATACTTATATATTTCTAAATATGTACATACATATTATGCATAGGAAACACCCAAACTCCGAAACAAACATTTGTCGATCATAGAAATATTTGATCCGACCCGAGAATCGAACTCAGGACCTCAGCGCGGCAGTCGCATACACAACCACTGCGCCACCATTTAGTCAATAAAGTCAAAATATGAAAGGTGTGAATGATCGATGACGAATAACAGGGATGAATGGAAGAAGAAGACGTACTGCGCGTACCCCAAGTAAATTGGGACAAGGGCAAGAGGCAAGATGAGAATACATCTATCAAAGCTTCAATTATTGATAAAACAGTACGCACTAGGATTTCCTGTGTGGTGAAGATCGTCCTCTTCGACTTACAGCAGTTATCATTCCACAAAAAGTTCAACAATATTCCCTACCTATCTATATTAATATCTATAGCTGGCGTCGCGAGACGCAACTGGGGCAGACGCTCGGATGATGATGATTTTTCCTCAAATCAAGGCTGATTGTATAAAACATCTGAGCACTAAAAAGCTTGGTGTAGATTTCAACAAAGGTTTTTATGTAAATAACAAAGCCTAGTAAAGGCCCAACTAATATGGTAACGATAATAACCGTATAATCGCTCTAATTTAAATGTACACTAGCGAACTGTTAGCGAATGTTTCTTGATGTTCTGATAGCTCAATGTTCTGTAAACGATGACTGGTTAAGCATCTTCGATACGATTGTTGCTGAGATCGGTGACCGTTTGTGGCATTTCCATTATTGAGCGTTTCTGTGCTTTGGAAGGCACGTTAAAGTAATAAATAAAAAAATAAAAAAACTTTATTTTGCATAGACCATTTTAACGGCGCTTACAAAATGTCATACACTATTTAAAATATTTTAAGTGACCACCGGTTCGGTACGCGGCCTACCTGAGCATACGGCCCACCTGATGGAAAGTGGTCACCGTAGCCTATGGACGTTTGCAACACCAGAGGTGCAGCACTAAACACCTATGTGGTTTCAAATGTCACTTTCATTAAAAAGAACCTTATTCTTGTCTGCCATCTTAATAGTACCGTACCGTGAAACCGGAGTAATGCGAGTCAGACAGAAGACCCACCGAATATTCCGTAAAAAAAAATTGCGTTATAAACGGCCGTAACTTTTTTTATGTAAATTTAGAATGAGAATTTTTTCACACCAACAGGGACCTTAGTATTTAGTTTTAACTGCAACTCGATACCTTTACGCATTCCCGAGATAAAGGGTCTTGATAGACAGATAAAAGTCTACAGTATGGGAATCTTCAAAAGGGGTCTTAGAAGGTTTTTTGTGTATAAAATCGATGTGTATATAATCGAACGACACCTCTGCTGTTGCAAAGGTCCATAGGCTACGGTGACCACTTCCCATCAGGTGGGCCGTACGCTTGTCTGACACCTCAGTGATAAAAAAGAAGAGATGGACGGCAACAAAGTGATCTTATAAGCGTTCCGTTTTTTTTTTACTTTTGAAGTACGAAACCTTAAAAACAACTAAGAAAGATACTTCTTCTTTACATTAAACAACAAACGCAAAGACTGTTTTGCAAAAAGGACCTTGTATTATTAAAAACAAAATTCTCGGATAAGCTGTGATTCAATTAGCTAAGTTAAATAGAAACATCTTGACTTCTGTTTGTTTATCTTATCCGCCCTTAAATGCTTACAGAAATAATATTTGTGTTTCTAATAACGGGAACCGACTCATCGACCAACATTATGAAATAAACAGAGGCTACAATGACAAGCGTTTCATTAATGACATATTGTTAACGTCTGACTGTTGTCTTAGAAGTAGAGCAATTAAATAGATATTGGATCATAGACCAAAAGAATATGTTGGCTTTAGCTATATTTGATAAATATAATTTTTAAAAAACTAGCCGAATCGACGCATTGAAAGTTAATTTCTGGTTTTAAGGATATTTCTCATGAATATTTTGGTAGTTAAATAAATAATAGCCCAGCTATTCTTAGATCTACTACCTATGCACAAAATATTTCGATAAAATTGGTCTAGCTGTTTCGGCGGAGTTTGATAACAAACACTGTGTATGTTTTATATATTATATTTTAATAGAACTCAATATATTATACTAGTCTGTGAAAGTGTAGTCTATAGTGTTACTTGAGTTATACGTTACCTATTATATAAAGTTAGATGCAGATTTATTAGAAGAAATCCCCGCAAAGAAGAAGATCTGCAAGATGCGCTGCAGATCTTGACAATTTAAGGAACTAGAAAGAAAAAACTTTTTTTTTTTAGATGGTATACATTTTTTAATAACATATAAAAGAACCTTAATGGGTGTAATATCCTACCGACACCATCAAGGCCCAAACCAGCCTCAATTGCAAGCGGTGCACTTGCTGACTAACGGACGAGTTCATGGCAAGGAGAAAAAAACTCGAAACACTGCTCTGTAGCAACTTTTTAACTAGTGCGGTACAGTAACACTTTTTCCGCCTCACAACAATTGAAATGAGACTACACACGCTAGTGGACTCCAAAATAGGCTGATTTGATTGATTGATCAACTAACACTAAAATTATTAAGAGGCACCAAGACCAGACTATTTGGAATAATGACTCCCGACAACAAAGAGACCTAATAAACGCCTTAAATTTCAGACGTCCTGGGGGCCGAGTCTACTATTGACAAGCCGTAGAATAGAACCAGAATCGCTGTTTTAGCTGTCAAAATGTTAGTAGAATATCAGAAATGCAACTGACTAGCGGCCACAGGCGCGGTACGTGCTAGTAGACTATATCGGTCGACCGATAGAAGCCTATTGGAGTACGATTGTAAACTGCGAAACCTGTCAAAATTGTACTGGTGGCTTTCTATTGAGCGACGTTTTCGATTCTATTTCGAAACGATTGTAATAGCAGACTCGGCCTCCTGAGATCAGGCACATCGAACTGTGGCATTTCTAAATACGAGCGTTTCCCGGAAACCGCGTTAAGTCCTTGTTTGGCTGGAAATGAGGGGCTTGAAAAATTGCAATGGCAACTAGCCACAACGGGGTAGGTTGTGGCCATTCCCACACGGCTATAGGTTCACCAACTAATATGTAGTACAAAAATACCTAATATCTCTTTTATATAAATTTATTTCCCGTTGCTTTTAAACATTATCTGGATGCGAAGCCTGACTTCCACTTTTATTTGGCTACTAAGATTCGACTTTTGCGAAGAATCCTCTCTCTGTCTGACCCCAATCCCTGTAATGGCTCCTGTCTCAATGCCTTGTTCGCTGTCTGGTGAGGTTTCTTGGGCCCTTAAGATCTTGGTCGGGGCTTCACGCCCGTGATACAAATAACTACAACATATCACTCTAACCTCTGCCTATAACTTTGGGGAAAATAATGACTATGTACATGTATGTGTGTCAGACACCAAAAAAATGTACTTACCTAAAATAACATTCTTATGTATCATTCGAAATCATTTAAGACCTAGTGTGTATTGGCCCGTAGCTCCGCGCGCGTGTTTGCTCTCTTCTTCGAATATATCTGTTTTATTATACAATTTTATTATAATGTTTCTGTTAATATAAACTTGGAGTATTTTAGTTATTATAGTAGTTTTAATTGTTACACTATATCTTGTAAGTGCATGTGGTGTTTGCTCATAAACTGGTTAAACATTTTGAGTTGTAATAAGATGTTTAATTATCTTATTTTTCTGTTGAAATGTAGCAACTGTAAGTAAACCAAATAAATAAATATATTTGTTCTTGTTGAAAAATACCATTGAGATTCTATTTTTGATCATATTTTTGGTTCTACTACACCAATCGCAAACAAATATAGTACTTTAAGACAGATGAAAGCTTTGTCTTAAAAAAGATGCATCAAAATACTTTTCGCGGCTATAAATAACAACTAGACACAATAAATAAAATATCCATCACGCCTTATCCCCGAAGGGGTGGCAGAGTCATATTATATGCCCACTTTTCACCGTGTGGATTCCTGTCCCACGTAATAGGTGGTGAGCCCATTGCCGTGTTGAAATAGACAGACGCAGGTTGTGGCTACCTGCTGTTGAAATTTTTTAAGCCGCCTATAAGGCCTTCAACCAGGCTTAACGACTGCCATTTTACTGGCAACCGGGACCAACGGCTTAACGTGCCTTCCGAAGCACGGAAACGCTCGCAAATGTAAATGCCACAAAGTGGTCACCCATCCGACGACCAGCCATAGTGAAAGTTGCGTACCTCTGTGATCGTTTACCGAACACTGAGACCGCGGGGCCACGAGCGCTTCAACTAGACACAAAATGCCAAAATTCGCGCGTGTTTTTAAATATCTTCGATGTACATACATAACTCTTTAACATATTTTATTAACGTGGATCCGAGGAAATTTATTATATGTGGGTTATGAGTAGGCGGCATGATCAATCAAAACGAGGGTGTAGACCTACTGACCTAATTATCAAACTTAGGGAAGTGTTGACGCGGCGTACATTATTAGATTATAAGTATAAATTTGTTTATTGTATTACATACTCCAAAACATAAGCTGAGAGAACGGTTCCTCTTATTTAACGATCTTTACGCTTTATCCATGCCGGGGTAGTCAGAGAGGACAGATCGCCAGGCATCGCGATCCATGCATATTTCATTCGCTCCCTACAGATTCATTAATCGCTTCATACATGAACGTCTGGATATCCGAGTACTTTTGACTGCTCCATTTTTGAGGAATCTGCTCACGTGGTCTTCATTTTTTTATACCACTGAGGTAGCAGACAAGCGTACGGCCCACCTAATAGAAAGTGGTCACTGTAGCCTATGTACCCTTCATATATGTAAAGCTCGGCCTACCCTGACTTCTTCTGCCCTCTACATTCGCACAATGTATATTTCTCGTATTTACTAATAAAAATGTTTCTATATGAGCGTAATAGACCCATCAAATTCTCCGGGCCACAAGCGACTTCCACCAGATATTAGCGCGGTGCATCTGCTGACCAACCGAGAAAGTAACAACGCAGGCACCCATACGGGGTCAGAGGGTCACGCGACAGTATCTCCCAACAATGCCGAAAATTAATAACCAAACGATAGTTGCTTCCAGTAGTAGTAAAAAATAATCTAAATCAATGGACGCTTGAGGCTATTTTTGCCTTATAAATACCACTCTCAAGTGTTACTTGAGTATTGATAAACGTTCTGGAATACGGCCCTTAGACTACAAATCAAGCACATGTTAGTAGCACAAGGTGCTGAAGGTGAGAGGTCTGTCTATTTCAATACGGCAATGGTCTCATCACTTGGGACAGAAATGCACATAGTTCAATCATATAATCTGCAACTCCTTCAAAGACAAAGGTAAGAAGTGTTGACGCGATATAAATTATTCGAATATATAAATGTGTTTATTGTAATATATTTCTATATCAGCTATTGATAAATATATTTATATTTACTTTACAAAGTTTAGATACATACATATAATAGCTTATATTGCTTACTTTGGGCTAAACGCATATATATATATATATATATATATATTTAATACTGCCTCTTTCCTATCGGGGTATGCAAAACTACGTCTTTCGCATCACGATCCTGGCATTCAGCATCCGCTTCTTCTTGTTATTTTCATACACGCGTGACTGTATATAACGGCTGAGTTTTCCGTAAAACGAATTCCTTTCCGTACCGTCTAATGCACTTAAGTAACGTAATTCATAAGAAATCGAACCAAAATGTGAATAGTCCTTTGAAGGAGAACGTATTGTAAACCGTAGTGGTTGCAAATTCTGGTAGATATGTTCGTATGAAGTATAAGAATGATCTTTTTTCCAAAATTAGAGTAAAATTCGTGTTTTTGTATTTAATTATGGTGGAATATTATACATATAGAGTTCAGAAAAAGCTGTATGGACTAAGCTTCGTGTGCCTGCCCAAGATCGGCGAAGACAACAAACAACAACAACCATTCCAAAGGAGGTTGAAACTTGAATTTGTTTATAGAAATTGCTGATATTCTTAGGGTGTCCAGCTTGAATGAAACAGTCAAAAACTAATCATTCGTGTATCTGGATATAAAATAGTTAAGAAGTTATTTAAAAAAAAGAAGACCATTACAACAGTATCGCTGTTGCATTGAAAAAAACTGCCATTAACTGATGTCGTTAAGGTTCTTTCTGGTAGCCCAGTAGTTCGAAATAGGGACTCAAGTCAAATACACCATGCTTTTTATTAATGGCTGTATATTGCCAAAGCACCAAGTATACTCTTGAAATGAATTTTTAAGGACCTCTATTAGCCTTTGTCGATAATACTCAGATTACCTTTTACTTGCTTATAGCTCTTTTCGTCAGTAAGAAAACACGACACGCCGTCACCTTGGAGCTGTTGCTGTCAGAGTGACATTTAGCCCGAGCTGTCATTCTCAGGCGAACTCTTATGATGACCTAGGACCTGCGGCACTTACTTCTGCGATACTTGACCCGAAATTGTGCTGAACCTCTTTCGTACCTTTTCTACCGCCTGTTTGGTGCATATAACTTCCTAGCAAAGCTAGGTGGTTCATCATCAGCACATTAACCTTTATAAAATGATTGCATATTCCATATCAAATGACAGTTGTTGTTTTAATTTGATTTTGATTTGACAATCGTTATTCCCAGGTGGGTACTTTAAATATCTTTATTTTTGTAAATGAACACTGTACTATTTTTTAAAGGTTTTTTTTGCATTTGGTGGTATTTGAAACATTTTTACCCTAATGTTTTTTCATATATATTCTGAAACTTCTCTTTTCTAAAGGTGTATTTAGTCCCACATTATACATGTTGAGCCTGAAAGTTACAAAGCCTAAGCATAAAGTAAAAAAAAATACAAAAAGTATTAGTTCCTTAGTCAACACTTCGCAGTTATCTCCAAATTCTGATAACCAAGTGGGTTTAATTTAATATCGACGCGCATAAAGCCCCTATAATAGAGGCCAGTGTAATCAATTCATTATCATTTCATATTCATAATTATCAGTTTGAAAACCGAATTCCGTAGATTTTCAGAATGCATGTTCAAAATTATGAAACATTAAAACAGTAGTTAATTGTTGACGAAGTCGCAATCACGGCAGACGTGTCATGTGAAGTCATGTCACCCGTAGCTAACGTCCCGCCGCTTACGTAAGGTTACGGATAGACGGCGTCGACTAATTCAATTCCGCAGCAGCGAACTGAATGCTAACGACGGGCTCAAAATGAACACGTATACTGAAATAACACATGCTAGAACATACTTAAGCACCAGATATAAAGCTTAAGACATCAACCTGTTCTGTTATAACTACGCTTTCAATCATCATAAACGGCACAGATTTAGTAAATTATGGTTTTAATAAAACTTGTTCAGAAAGGCTAGGTATTCGTTTACCAAGAGATTTCATTTTGTTGAAATCTTAGACGTCGAAATATAATTTTACAGAGCTTGTAATTTCTACGCTCACCTTTTTTTAAAAGGTTTTTTACGTTTTTGGTAATACAATTTATTATCGGAGTACTCATCTCACGTTTAATCAAGTGTCCTCACGGGCTCATTAATGAACAATCCAAACCGCTGTTTAATTACGCTGACTCGTATTTTTAAAGAAAATTTTCTTTTTCAACGCTACAATGAGATGACCAAAATGATAAATCAGTATCGTGTTTAGCGTGTAAGCATGTAACATAAACACGCTTTAACAAACAAGTGACGTATCGTGTACAACGTGTGAAAGTAATATTTTTATTGTATTTTTAACATGAAAAGTTTTTACAGCAGTACATCTCCAGCGCCCAACCAGTCCGCTGTCGACAAGTAAGTATTGTGGAATGATTAATTGTTCTGTAAATTGAATTCACCGTGATAAATGAAATATCCTCACAATAGGTAATAAATTACACTGACCCGTTTGGGCGTAAGATGAAACGGTCTGAAAGTAGGTACGGACGGATGTTACAGGATAATAGGTATAAAACACAACACACGTAAAACACCTGCCCGCAGGTACCTATTGTTGGAATTTTAATTCGCATGGGGCACGAAACGGCTTTGTTAAACGTACTCGTGCCGCTTGCTTTCACGCTTTTACTGCGATGTACATCTGTGTTCCTCCATTTCCCCATATCTATTGTTTTTATTGTGATACTGGTATTTAATCTGTGTACACGTGACAATTTCATTTCAGACACTATTGATAGTGAAAGAACTTTGGTTATAAGGTGCTCTATCAAGATCTAAGGGGTCCAAGCAACCTCAGCTAGCCACCTGCTGTTTAACGGATAAGGCAACAGCGTAGATACAGGGTTGGCAAGCCAGACAGCTATCACTGGCAATGATAACTGTTCCTAGTAGTTAAATTAAAGTGAAACCTAGGCTCCAAATCTAGGTAGAGTTTGGAAGTCATTTGAAATACACAAAGATTAAGAGGAAAAGAAAATCAACTATAAATCAATCAATTAAATCTGCCTATGGTAATCCACTGCTGTAATGTGTAAAGCAGAGGACTACCAAAGCAGACAACTAAGATTCAATCTTTATATCAACTCTTGAAATAGTATTATACGCGTTATATAAGTAGTCTTATGAAGTAATTATGATTGTAATACAGCGCTTGTAACACAGAATGCTAACATCGTGAAAAAGGGCACTAGGAGCGTACATTTATTGAACGAAGCTGCAAGAAAAACGACGGCAACAAGCGGCACCGGCTGTTCTAAATTGCTAACACTTCTGAGCCGAGGGCGTTTCTCGAGTTCACTCCACTTCATTATTCGTTACATTTCATCGATCCGAGAGGTTATACGATAGCACCATTTCCATAGCTAAATGAAAACTATATAACCTCAAAGTTTAAGGAAAAAGATATGCATTCTAATTATGACATTGATGCAAGGGGACATTAATTTGGAAGCAATATAACACTGTCTTCATTAATGACGATCTTTTGAAATAAGAAAAATACATGTGCCATAGCAACGATTATGAATTTTTTTTTCATATAATCTAAACTTATATTAAAAGGTTGAAGAGTTTGCTTGCTTGTTTGTTTGCTTGTTTGGTTGAACGCGCTAATCTCAGGAACTATTGGTAGAATTTGAAATAATCTTTTTGTGTTGGATATTCCATTTATCGAGGAAGGCTATAGGCTTATATATTATCACGCTACTACCCTTGAGAGCGGAGCAGTAATCATAAATGTCTACAAATCGGTCAATTACTCCTGCATTATTGTAGATTTTTTAAGCGGGATTAAATAGGTGCGATGAGATTTCGAAATAATGTCACGAAGGAAGCCATACTAACCATGCTAACTATATTAAAAAACTAGGTGACCCCCACGGTCACCTAGCATCTTAATAAAGTTAAAAAACACGTAACCTTTGGCTAAGCAGGGCAATGTTCTAGCCACTGAACTACCTGAACCCTACTGAATCTAGTTGAAATTCATCACTATATTTTAATCTTCATTTAAGAGAATGGCCAGTTTTTTCATTTGATAACGTTTTGGCATACTATTTCCACCAGGAAAGATGGCCTAAAATGTTCTATCCTGGCTTGGTATAGAGCAGCATAACATTATGTTCATACATTTTCAATGACATACTATAAAAATACAAATATATTTATTTCAGTATAAGTAAATTAAATTTAATGTAAAATTGCGTAATTTTACCCTAATATTAATTTACTTATTATGTAACAAGGTAAATAAGACGCAATAAAAAAAAATGATACCTTAATAAAAACTAATACAACAAATAAAAACTAAATCTTACAATCCCGGGTCCTTTAAGAGAAGCGTGAAAAGGCATATTTCTGGGCCGTCAAAATGAGGGTCGCTATTGGAACCCTGCGTGGGGGTTAAGATAGCGGCCCTCATACATGGGTCGTTGTCTTTGCTTACCATCAGGCGGGCGACGCCATTTTGACGTAACAAATATTTTAAAAAACTAACTACTTAAATAAACTGGACCCCTTAGTAAATTACCATCGTTTCAACAGCATATCCACACTGGAACGCTATGGAAGCATTTGCAAAAGAAAGTTATCTGCACGGGGATTATTAGTTTCTTCCCTCAAACTTTATCTAGCAGCATTGAAAATACTATGTGCACCCCAAAATTAATTACATTTCGACGTGTAATTGACTCGATAATATCCATCATGTTGTTGAATGCAGAAAATATGTTACTGCCCCAAACCAGACGACCAGTGAACGTAACTTTTTTAAATTCCAAGTCGGTAAAGTAATTAGAATTTTTCCAGCGGCCCCATTGTGCTACGAACTCTGCTCACGCAAACTTTTAATGCGACTTAAATTCAAATGCTATTTTACGGTTTCTCTTTTGTAAAGTTGATTTTAATGAAATATTGACTACCGAGACATTGATTGTGCAATTTTTATTCAATTTCGCTTAAGTCCCTTTTCGATTTCGAAGAATTTGAAAATGGTACTTACTTGAAGTTTTTCTCGGGTTTATTTTATAGGAAGTCTTACAATTAAGCGCTACATAATATATCTATAAGTTGGTTTATAAAAATTATATCACTTTTTATTTCTATTTTGAATTTGTTGAATATTTTTCACTTGATTTGTATTGTATCATCTGTACGTAGCGCTACAAAAGTCTTATCGTGATTTCGCCTTTTTCAATAAAAAGGAAATAAATTACTAAAAAAAAATCTATCTACACCCTACTTCCTCGTCTCTAAGCTTATCAATCAAGCAATCATCACTTAAATAAGCCACACGTCCACTGCTGGACGTCTCACAGTCGTTTTGTGAATATAACTAACCTTACTGTACTACACTGATCAGACGAGTTGATTTTATTTTCTAGTTTTCCTTCTTTTCACTATGATCTCCGTGAGTCTGCAGTAGCACGATTTGCAAGTGAAGCTTGCTTAGACCCCATTGCACTCAAGCGTATAGAAATGAATTTATTTATTTACAAAATTAACTTATTACAATTTAACATATTTACAGAAAACAAACAAAAAAAATAGGTGTTGGGGATTATTACAAGACTGACAGTGATGCCCCGACTAGGTATCGATGAATTCCTCCCCATCAAAATCAACCGGTAAGGTTCCCATAAGGCTGACTGCACTGCCACGTTGTATTGTAGCGTATAGTAGTTTTGAATAGAAACTATGTAAAATTTTTAAAACTTCGACACGAAATTTATTTCCCTACCCCTCTCATTATCGATCCAAAAAACGCGTGCCAGGCAGCGGTGACACTCTCATAGAGTGGAGAGTATTTTCACCTGAACGACGTAATTCCATAGATCTATGATCCCTAGAACCCTCTGCTAGCGCCTCTTTACAACCCCAGATTCTTCAAGCGGAACGAGAAGAGGCACATCATTGGACTGCTAACTTGGGGACATGTTAGTATTTTAGTGGACTGTGAGAGTAGCCCCGAATTTGCTAAATGATGTCATGACTTTTCATCAGGCGGGCGGCGTTAATTTGGCGAGGTAGAAATTTAAAAAAAGACTTTCGAAAGCGTACAAAACCCGAAGGTAGAATAATTATTCAGTTCGCTACACTAAAGGTAAACTGAAAGTCATTCAACGAACTCCGTGCAAATAGATGTGATCAATCGAAAAGGCTTTCGATCAAAGACAAGGTACAAAGGGATATCTCAGAGCAAGGGCTGATATGCGGAATAGTTATTACCTAAGAGAGGGTGGCTTTAAAGCTTTAGTAAAACTTTTAATTTATTTATTTGGTGATATTCTACATGGTTTATATTTAAAAGTCATCGGTAGTGCGAGTGTAGCACCACTGTGTTGCATATATTCATAGAGTCAATAGATATAATGTATTAGGCAAGATTTAAAATATAACTAATTAATTTAAGTTATATTTCACCAGATCAACAGGTAACAAATTGTAATCAAATATATTACATAAATATTCTTCAATTACTCAGTATAACATTCCCATCCAAAAATTGCTTGCAGTAATGTAATGTAATGAGTACACTTACTATATCACAAAAGTTGTTTCAAAAATAATAAAGATCGCGAGGCGCGATGCGGAGGAAGATTCCGACTGCAATCATCTAGATAACACTTGAGGGATTTATCCAAAATAACATTTCGGTAAAGCAAAGTTCTTAATGAAATAAGTTCGTAATCCTTGGGTAATTCGTTAAATGTTTGTGCCATAGATACTAGTTTCGAAGGTCTCCCGGAGAGATTGTTTCATGCTTTCATTACAGTATGCTTTCACGCGGTGATATCAATGATTCACTTTACTGCTCTGTAAGTTTATCTATCAATTATATTATATTATTTTCATTATTTTATGTTATTCTTATTTATTTATTTATCTATCACGCCTTATCCCCAAAGGTGTTACAGAAGCATATTATAAGCCCACTTTTCACCATGTGTATTCCTGTCCCACGTAATAGGTGGTAATTATTCTTATTATCCCATGTAAAAGGTGATGAGCCTAGGTCGAGGTGATAAGAGTAGACCCGTTATAAAAACTGAACTGGAGAGGCGCCACGGTTGTCTCTTCTACCGGCCGACGTAGGTGCTCATTGGGCGCGATTGCTTCCGTGTATTCCTGTATTGAATACGGCGGGAGCAAACGCCTAAGTGCTACCACTAGTTGGGCTGCGCAGAAGATACGGCGGTCCACACTTTGACAGATCGCCCAGTGTAGATGGAACGACGACGTGGTCTTGTAGCGACCATAGGTGCAGGTAACCCTATATTGTAGGCTATGGTCAGCAACGAAAGGGTATGGAACGCTCTCCGTCCCCCATAAGCGTGAGCCTAGGGGTGACACTCCGGGCTAACTGTCGCCGTAGCAGAGGTAGGCTGGAGGTGGTGGTGCAAGGACACGACTTGCGCGCGCTTTCATTTGCAGTGGTCGCTAGGGGTTGTTCACGCCAAGTTACCTGGCTACATACGGCCGAGGAGTAATTAAAAAGGAAGCTTATTGCTGTGTTGAAATAGACAGACTCAGGTGGTATTTTTCAAGCTGCTCATAACCTGAATCACAATTGGATCAAACGCTTAAAATACCTTCCGAAGCACGAAACATAGTGGTTAAATAATCACTATACCGTAATTTTTAGCCTAAACAAAACCACGAACTACTTTCATTTTTTTTTGTCGTTTCTAGCTTTTGGATATGTTACTATGCTTTTTGAAATATGTATTACTATTTTGCAAATCTTGGCAAGTAAAATTAATATAGCAAAAAATTTCTAATAGGATCAAATGAATAATATTTATAGTTTTTATTATTTAATATTAATAGCAGCCCAAATATTTTTTTACACTGACTTAAACATAGACACTTTTTTTATAATTTAACACGAACGCTCAAAAATACACAGCAGCGACCATTTCAATAAAAACCTCATTTAATTTACCAGACAAAGTTGACTCGGCACGTTTAAAAACATTAATTTGTCATTGTAGCAATAAAAACTGCAAATATAATTACTCTTTTAGGTAACTGGTAGGTACACAATAATTTTTTGGATGTCGGTTTTGACAGTTGGGTTAAAAATGGCTCTTTATCAAGAAAAATCGGTATTTACCCGGACTACAAATGAGATTCTCAGTGTACCCAATAAATCACGATAGACTTTTAATCCCTTTATCAGATTGTAATCTAATATTATCATCGTGAGGTCTTGAGGAGAATCTGCTTGTATAACTTTGTGTTACCATTAACAAGCTTAGTTATAGCCATATCTACTGTGATGGTACCAGTCTATTATTTTTTTTATTTCTGTGACTGAGGGTAGTTTTCAAAAACAAAACTAACCTCAAAAGTTTCTTGAATATTAAGTATCATTTTATAATACGACCAAATCAAAACAGTCTACAGCTCTCCACTATTAGAACCAGTTCCAATAGTGGAGAGCTGTAGACCTCTCAATTTACGCAGAGTCCTTGATACATCTGGCAAGGGAGCGTCTTACCTTACATTTGCTCAGTTTACCGTCATATTGAGACGGTGTTTGGCCTTACTGTATGTTGTTGGTAAAACTGATTTGAAATAAGATCAAATTTTAAGTACCTGTGACCAGCGCTTTCTACGAGCAAGTCATACTTGCCATCTTGCAGTGGGTTATATAAACAGAGGATTCCGAATTAATACTTCTGAGGTCTCACTCGGGACTTCCGGCCATGTGTGGTTTTAGATGATATGAGAAAGAATCCATGAGGATTTTGCACGTAAAAAAAAAGTCATGAAACTTAAGGGTATATTTTCTTTTATATTTATTTTTTAATAAAGTGGAGAAATTTAGTTTATGACAAATTTAGCAAAATAATTGCTTTAAAAATGTATCCAAATAAATTTTCTTTTCTTTTTTTCGACGATAAATATATAGCAACATTAAAAAACGTATATCAACACACATTCTTTTGAAAAAAGAAAGAACAGTTAGCAAATAGACCTACACCTCTTTTTTTTCTTGATAACAATTTACTCAGGGGTCACCGTCAAGGCAAAGTTGTGGTAGTAAGTCCTGGGGAATAAAAAAGTCCCATAAAATAAAGCTGAAACTAACCGTCGGTCGGTCGCCGGGCACAGGTTATTTATATAAGTCATGTCAGACAACGCTTCTGGCCTGAAAGTTCACTCATATTTTTTGTATGACAAATTGCCGCGGTAACGGGACTTGGCTAAAGTTTCACCTCCATTTAAGCGTCCATTAATACCTACCCGGTGGCCGTGACTCTCTTTACATTTTATGAAATATTGAGTAGCTACCTACCTATATGAAGTAAGGGTAATAAGTTGTCGGGGTACAGTCGTGTGCTGAAGTTCGAACACATTTTTTTTATTATGAGTACGTTTAATACAAAGGCAATATTACTAATTTCTTGAAAACTTTACCAAATTAAAGTACAAGGCGCACTTAATATCGTAAAATATACTCTCAATTCACTCTAGCCTGAGCTGTTACTACAAAGCTCAGGCTAGAGAGCGAATAATATTCTTATTGTTACTGCAAGTAGCATTGTTTAGTGTTTAATAAAAATCTATTTATTTCCTCGTACAATATAAGCAGGATGTTTTTTTTAAATCCATTGTATATAATCTAGAATGAATATAGTCAATGCCCATGCCAAACCCACCTGCATCAGATACATCTGCTATCTCTTTAAGAACCTTTGCCGCAGGCAGTCGTTTAAAATATGTAAAATTCAGAAAGTAATCTACACTTACTCGAAATTTAAAATTACACCTGTGATAGGTACTATTAACAAACACAGTGTTGAAGAGCTACGAACGTCTACACATCGTAGCCGCGAGCTACGAGTGCTACAAATACTTACATGAGAATAATCAAACCAATATATCAGGTACACACGCCTCTTATCAACATTTCAACAACAACACAACTTTATGGTGCTTGTCGAATTTTGTTCTTGAAACTGAAATTAATTTTAGGTTACTATCTACTACTACCGTAAGCGGTTTGAGTAGCGTATCGACATTTACACTTATCAATATTTTTGAATTGAAAACTTCTTTTAGCGCGGTACGCATATTTTTAGATGAGATAAAATCTTGAATGAATCTTGAAGAAGCGAAAGAAGTATGCATGGATCGCGAAGCCTGGCGATCTGTCCTCTCTGGCTACCCCGTCAGGGATACAGCGTGAAGATAGTTAGTTAGTTAGATAAAATCTCTGGACTCGCGACACCGTTACGAGACGCAGCTATAGTGTGTGCTTAAGTGAATGTAAATATTGCTATATGTACATTCACTTACATCCGCGAACGCGTCTAGATAAATAAATTATTTTGATAGTTAATTGGTAGATTCAATACCTTGCTACTAAATAATATAATCATCATCATCATTAACGTCGATCCCGGTCATATTTTGAAGTGAAAACTTATTTTAGCGCGGTACGCATATTTTTAGGTGAGATAAATCTCTGGGAAAAATTATTAATAAATGTAGTTTTCACTTCTGTCGGCACTCCTGGAGTGTAACTCGTAATTTTTTTATACATGCGACATTTTTTATCCATTGCCATTTATACCAAAGTAAGCTATCATAAGCTTATGGTGCGGAATTTTAACAATTGATTATTATAATTATTGGTGAGTCCATTGCCGTGTAGAAATGGACAAGGGCTGGTTGACGACCTGTAGGCGACCTGCCGTTGAAATCCTATAACCGCTTTTGGACTTGAACTTGGTTTAACGATTGTTTAACGACTGCTATTTTACATGCCTTCCGAAATGCTCGTAGTGGAAATTCCACAAAGCGATTTCCTATCTGAAATCTTTCAGATAGGAAAAACGCCGTGATGGTTTAAAAAACACCACGATAGCGGGTCTACGAGGGCGTATTATTGTCTTACGCAGTTTTAGCTGTGTTACAAATTGTGGTTCAGTTATTGCTTGCTCTCGTCCTACTACTCACGTACTATTTTTAGGGATCCGTACCTCAAATAAAAATACCTAAAACTTAACTCTTATAGGATCACTTTGTTCTCCCTCCGTCTGTCTGTCAAGACCCTTTATCTCGGGAATGCGTGAAGGTATTGAGTTGAATTTAAAACTAGATACTTAAGTATACACTCCAGTGAAGCTGTGAAAAATTCTAAATTCTAAGTTAAAACTGTTGTATCCGTTTATAATACGAAAAAAAACGTATTTTTACAGAACCCACAGTTGGCAAGTATGACTCACTCTTGTCCGGTTGTTTTTTTTTCTTTCGAAACAGCATGATTACCTACTGGAGAGTAATTTACGAGTAGTGTTGTAATGAAGCAGATGTTGACTTTACTATATGAATTTTTCATTCCGAATTGTTAGTTCAACACTTTTGCGAGGATCGCTAAAAAGAAAACATAATGTTTCAGATTTTTTTAATCTCTTAAAGTGCTTGTAGTCTCTCAAACATTAATTATTATTATCATACTTCATTTATACTAATGTATAGAACTGAAGAGTTTGCTTGTTTGTTTGGTTGAACGCAATAATCTAAGTAACTACTGGTCCGAATTGAAAAATTATTTTTGTGTTGGATAACCCATTTATCAAGGAAGGCTATATATCATCTTTCCTATATAGGTTATATATCATCACCCTGGAGAGTTGGATAGTAACCATAAATATCAACAAATCGGGTAAATCTTTATACATTATTGTATAATTGTAACTGCGACGGGAATGCCAAGTATGTTATGGGTGAAGCTGTGTGGGTCAGCGAGTGTACTTATATGAATATGTGTAGAACAAACTCTGTTAGCTTTTTTACATGTGGAAACCACAAGAGCGTCGTCTCTGCTTTTTTATACCATTGAGATCAAATATTCAACGTAGGGAAGAGCACTAGGGATACTCAAAATAGTCATAAGAATTGTTCAGCTCAAGTGGCAGTTGGGGGGACATATTATCGAAGAACTGACAACCAAAGGAGCTGAACAGCTGTACATGTGATGTGGGGAGGTCACCTTATGGGAACAAAGGATCTTATAAAGGTCGCGGGACACTACTTTATCCATGCGGCACAATACCAAACTTTAGAAAAGCTCTGTGGTTCGATTCCCGGGTCGGAACAAATATTTGTATGATCCACAAAAATTGGATTCGGAGTTTGTGCATTTTCTATATGTATAATATGTATGTATTTAGAGATATATAAGTATGTATATCAGTTGTCATGATTTCAAAGTATAAGCTTATAGCTTAGTTTGGGGTAGATGACGCTGTGTTAAAAGCGTCCCACAATATTTATTTATGGAGGTGTCAATTGTGAGACGACAATGATGATGACAGGAGTAACTGTAAAGTATCGATGTTGGTCGAATAGCTACAAATAGGTCAATAGTATATGTAAAACGGCTTTAAAAAATTGTAATATGAGATTTTATATTATTCGAGTAAGAACGTCGTGAGAAAAAGTTAAAATATTACGCGAAAAAGACCCGAATAACATAAAATGCATAGTATAAGTCGTGTGAGTTTAAAAACATTGTAATATGGGAGATAAAATTGTGTTGTCTCAACACCATTTTCCCTGAGGTAAACTTTACAATACTCTTGTAATCTTAGTCCAAACTCAGAAACTCATATGAACCGTCAGTAACACAATTATATTTTTTTTATTTAAGTACCTTTTCGATTTAACAAATGAAACGAATCCTAACAATCGTTTCTATCCGAAAGATCAAACTTTTCATTGAAATTCAAGCTTCGTTAGCATGCCAACCGCAATACCGAAATCAATTAAATATACATTCCAGTTCAGCGAACTGAGAAATGCATGAGTGGTCCTCGCACGACGCGGAGCAGAGGGCACACGGGCTCGAATTGAGCTCTCATTCTCTCTCTCATACCCACCCGTCTAGCTTGACATGCCCGTTGCGCATTCTAATCGCTTTGCCACTAACCACAATTACCATTTTACATTCATCAATTTAATCTAAACTTACATACTAATATATAAAGCTCAAGAGCTTGTTTGGTTGAACACGCTAATATCAGTAACTAATAGTCGGACTTGAGAAAATATTTTTCTGTTAAATAACCAATTTATCGAGGAAGGCTGTATAGGTTATATATAATCACGCACGTATGTATTTCCTATGTCGCACCATAAAAGCATGGAACTCTCGGCCGACGCACATGTTTCCCTCCTCTTACAATCCTGGGTCTATTAAGCGAAGCGTGAAAAGGCATATTTCTGGGCCGTCAAAATGAGGATCGCTATCGGAGCCCTGCGGGTTGAGATAGCGGTCCTCAATCACGGGTAGACGTCTTTGCTTACCATCAGGCGGGCGTCGCCATTTTGACATGCCAAATATTTAAAAAAAACATAAAAGAAAAAAAACATGAAAGAAAAAGAAAACATTTTATTGCATTATTGTAAAATATAAAAGCGACGGGGTTAAATCGACGGGAGTTCGAAGTATGCCACGGGCGAAGCCTTGGGGGGTCATGTTACATCATAAGCTTTTTTGAATCACACAAAAATGATTCTGACTCGGGATTCGAAACCGACACCAACAACAGAAGCGCATGTTCGATGACGTAAGAATATTAAGGTGACGTAGACCTTAATATTCATACGTCATCGACTCAGGCATTTATTTATTTTCACTCCTTAGATTTTTATTCCCACTCCGGAACGTTTATGGAATAATCAACGATTAGTTTACACCATACTGTCTTATACACTCTGTGGGTCGGATTTAACAATATTGCCTCGATGGCGCAGTGGTGGTCCAGTGTTCGATTCCCGGGTGGCACAAATATTTGTTTGATCTACAAATGTTTGTTTCGGAATTTGGGTGTTTCCTATGTTTAATATGTATATATTTAAAAATATAAAAGTATGTTTATCAGTCGTCTAGATCCCATAACACAAGCTTATATTAGCTTATTTTGGGTTAGATGGCGCTGTGTAAAAAAAAATGTCCTGGGATACTTTTGCCTGTGACTAATTTACCATTAAATATCTTTAAAACTGACTTGATGAAGAGAACTGACCCTGAACGGAGTCTGCGACTCAATTGATATTTTATTTACCTTGAACTAGGCTTTTAGAGAATTATCCATTTTGAGAATCAGCCTTTACACAATTAACCATTTTGGGGAATAGTCGTTTTGCGTCTTTTTTACTTATAATGCGCTTATACCTTAAAACTCATTGAAAACCGTAAAACCTCCTGAAAATCATCCGTAAAAATGGAATAAGATTAACGGATCATATCCAGACCTCGACTCAAAATGGAGCTATCAAAGTAAGCAAATAGCTGCATAACTCTAAGAAAAAACAGGGAATGAGCAGCGTTTCTCGGATCCGAAATTGTCAACTTATGTAAATTGAGTGGGGAACTTGTGCCTTCCCAGACGCACTCGCGCTGTACCATGATCCCCTTCCAAACTCGATATAATATGTCACCTCAATAATTTATTACTAATTCACTTTTAACATGACATACAGTTTTGGTATATTGTAGTATCTTTTTGCCTAATTTATGCAGGTGCCAAAATATCAATATGAACTGATCTTTAACTATACATACTATACTAGCTTCACGCTGTTTCCCTGACGGGGTAGTCAGAGGGGACAGATCGCCGGGCTTCGCAATCTATGCATGCTTCTTTCGCTTCCCGCAGATTCATTATTATTAGCATGGGTATTTAATAGGTACAATAGGGCTTTTCCGATATATTCAGGGCCAATGCTTCTCCTAAAAGCCAACCTTCTGACCAACCAACGAGGATCTCACGGTATCTGGGGATCAGACTATACTCGCTGCTATTTTCGAAACTGAAACGTCATATTATAATTATTTCTAGGAGTCAATTAAAATGAACACCAGGCACATCGGGTAAGGGTTTTTAAGAAAAAGGGAACATGCTAAGGAGAATGAAAATGAATTAACTAAAGATTAGGAATTAATTAAAGTATTTATCCAGCAGTAAACGTTGTTTTCAATATTTTATTATAAATCTACGTTTCTAATAATTGATTGGGCAATATAAAATCTTTCTAACTGCAAATCCCACGAGATAGGAAAGTAAATTACAAACTGAGATGAAATGAATTTCAAAAGAATATCAAAAGAGAATACCCTGATTTTCAACCTTTGGCGGCGTCTCGAATGAGATGATAACAAGGCGTTTAGTATTCCAGTCACGGTAGGTCGATCCACCTGCTTTTCATATCACGACAATTGCCGACCCCGAGGAATCGGCTCTCTAGTGGAATGACAATTCTTGTCTATGAAAATCAATTGGTGAGAACGGAGCTCCGGGGCCGGCGACAATTCCAATTTCATTAATGGCTTCCGTCGTACGAGGATACCAACGCGTCCGCAGCATAGATGTTTGGATATAATAGATTCGAACATCGTAATAGACTCGAAAATTTAATGCATACGAGTCATTGTTTTAGGTCTATATTTTTTACTTATCTACTTTTATAAACTTTCATACAATGTAATATTATGAAAGTACTTCCCGAGTTATTGCAAGTAAACGTATAATCCACAGAAGTAGATTAAAAAAATCCCTTATTTTTTATTTTTGTATATTCTGGGTTACGGTTATTTCGGCATTGTCGGGAGCGATAGTGGTCTCACCCCGTCTCACCATTCCAACCCGTCTCAACTTTCAAACCCGTCTCACCTTTCAAACCCGTCTCACCTTTCAAACCCGTCTCATCTTTTAAACCCGTCTCACCTCTCAAACCCGTCTCCGTCATTGCCTCGTCGGTTAAGTAGCACTTGCACCACTTGCAAGTGAGATTGCTCTGGCCCTAAGATCTTGGTGGTGGCCCCTTACACCCAAGTACATGAACACAATCCAAAGTTACAAAATCTATTTGTGAATAAAAATTTAAATGTTTGGTCTTACTTATGCTAATAGTATACTTGTTTAAAATTGTAAATGTAATGTTATATATTAATAAATAAATATATTGTGGGACATTGTTGCACAGCGCCATCTAGCCCAAACTAAGCTATAAGTTTGTACTATGCGATTTAGACAACTGATATACATACATATATATTTCTAAATACATACATAAATATACATAGGAAACTACTAAACTCCGAAACCAACATTTGTGAATCACACAAATATTTGTTCCGACCCGGGATTGCAACCTGAGACATCATGGGCGGCAGTCGCATAAACTACCATCGCGCCACCAAGGCCATATTATATTGAATCCTATATTTAGATAATTAGATAATGTTCTATTATGCTAAGCTACCTTTGGTGATGACCTTATAATACCAGTTGTCTTCTATAGATATAAAATAAAGGCGTATTAGACTGATTTATCAACGTAAAACTGAAACCGTTGAACGGAGACAGCTCATATATTAGCATATAAATAGTTACTATGACATAGGCATCCACTAATGTATTTTACCTTAAAGGATATAACGGGATTGGACGTATTTTATGGGTAAAGAATTGAATTAGGTTCTTTAATAAATTATTTTGGAGTATATATGTAGGTTGTGCAAAATAAAAAGTAAACAGCGAATAAAGGTGGTACTATTGATTTCTGTAACTAGTTAACGCCCGCGGTTCCACCCGATTGATAAAGTTTTCCCGTTCCCGTTTCCTACAGAAACTTGTTCCCGGAAACGAGGGGGCTTATGTAATATTCTGATAACCTCTTATAAGCTTATAAGCTTCTGTATAAATATATCTTTTCTACCTATATATATATATATATAAAAGGCAAAATCACTGACTGACTCATTGATCACGAAATCTCTGAAACTACCAAAGCTATGAGGCTCAAACTTCGTATGGAGATTTTTTTTAATTCGTAGGTTTCCGCTAAGAAGGGATTTTGCGAAATTCTACCCCTAGGGAAGTAAATTTTTTTATAAAGGAGGATTTTTTAAAGGAGTTTTGTGAATTTTTACGTCTAAGGACGTAAATAAGGGATAGACTGTTGTATGGAAGATTGTCATTATCAAAGTTAGTATCATTTACTTACGTACCTACTACGTGTTTTAGAAAAATCTCCTAAAGCCTGTATTACCAACGCACAGCCTAAACATTCAACATGGAAACCTAAAATTTGGTGAATGTATACTTTAAGTTTTTGGATAAGCAAAAAAAAAGGGATTCCTGATATTTCCATGGAAACGGGAACTACGCGGATGAAGTCACACGCAACCTAAAATTTGGTGAATGTATTCTTGACGTACCTTCGTCAGACGAGCACCAAGAAAGAATTTCCGGTATTCCCACGGGAATGTAATCTTACTAATATTATAAATGTAAAAGTTTCTTTATTATTTGGACATTTGTTATTTAATCACATTTTGATGAAAATCGGCATATAGGTAGAACATTTCCGAAAGTTGATACCCGTGACTCCACTCACGTGAAGTCCTTTTAGTACCTACACAAAAAGGTTTTCTCGCGGGAAAAAGATGTTTTCCCGAGATAAATAGTAGGTACCCTATGTATTAATTCAGGAAATATCTCGCACATGATATTCAGTTCAAGCAGTTTCGCCCCCGTGTATTTTATTAAGTTGTAAGTAGTTACTTACAACTTAATCAACAAGTATTGTTTTAATTCAGTTTATTCTTGATAAAAAACGAATACTTCAGAAGTTTTTATATAAGAATAGCCTACGCGCCACCCTCTTTAACTAATGTCTGTTTCTTTGTCTGTTTCTCTTATGTGGTGCTAACGAAATTGCGCGGGTCAGCTAGTATAATATATAAAATCCATTCAGTAGATTTTGCGTGAAAGAGAAACCTGCGTCCATACATTTTACGAACTTATGCGTTTATAATATTAGTAGGATACTGAGGATACAAGTGCCTGTTAAGGCGTCGACTACACAGTTGTACTCCAACTTCTCTAAAGAGGTGACATTTGTTGTTCTCATCAAGGACGATGAAGGTCATAATGTAATTTGGATTACATTTGCATTGGATGGCAACAAGTACACCCTGGTTGAAACGCTGGATTACAATCTTATATCAGAGATTTAAGAGATTTGAGTGATTAAGTAGAAAATGATAACTGACAACGTTCGTCACAGCAACAACCTTTAGATG
This sequence comes from Thumatha senex, assembly GCA_948477245.1. Lineage (NCBI taxonomy): Eukaryota > Metazoa > Arthropoda > Insecta > Lepidoptera > Erebidae > Thumatha > Thumatha senex. The sequence continues at coordinate 13,405,581 of OX419731.1, read as the reverse complement.
TAATGAACAGTCAACGCTATAGTGAGACTTGTTTATACATAAATAAAATTTAAGTGTCTGTTTGTAATTACAAATTAACAGTTTTTAACGAAACGAATGTAAATACAGCAAAGGAAAGATTTTTTTTTTAATTAATTTTCAATTTTTTTATATGTCTACCTGCTAATTTTTTATTTGTCTGTTTCAGCTAATCTGAAACAGGGGCTGAATCGATTTGCTGGTCTTTCACTGGCATAATAGCTGAAATTATAAAGAGTAACTTAGACTACATGCCAAGTGAGACCATGGAGTGTCCGTTAGACATAGACATTTTGTCACGCCTTTATCCCCCAAGGAGTAGGCAGAGGCATACTATACGCCCACATTTCACCGTATGCACTTTTGTCCCACGTAACAGGTGGTGAGACCCCGTTAGTAATAAATTTATACAAATTAGGAAGGTTACAAGTATGATATAGGTACACGGTTTTCGTACACTGTCTCACCTAAACACACACCAATTACTGTAATTAAATTTATGACTGTAATAAATTACCCCGTTTTATAAGACAGCTAGATATTTAATACAATTTGAAATATACTTGGGGAATAGCGCTGCTAGCTGAAGTAGACCATAATCCTAGGTGAACAGTATATGCTAAAGCTTCGGTTCAATTCATTTTAGTCAAGCTGTAATATTCTTCATAACCATTAACTAAGTCTATCAATGGGAGCCTAAGGAAGCCCGCTAACGGGATGAGGAAATTACGCAGGCGCCTTTCCGAAACTTACTTTACAAAAGTCAAATAATATAACAAGAACTGCTCTTAGCAGCCCAATCAGATAGAGTTTAGAAGCAACGGAATACACGAAGATGAAGAATCAGAGATATCAAGCAAGCACAAAGCTTTGACTTGATCAAAAGTGGTGTTAGTATATTTGGTCACTACGAGCCCAGCACAAAAAATTACCTCTAATGTTTCGTAGAATTGACAAAGAAAGGGTAGACGTTCTCAAGAAAAGTTGCTTCCAGTTGCCGAAATAGTTAAGTCAAATAAGCTGATCTTAGTCTCCGTCACTAGAATTGAAAAAAAATCTATCGAGAAGATACTTAAATAAACAAGAATCTTTTCGTTATACTATTCGGACATAAGGAATTATAAAACCATTTTTTTATTATGAATGTAGATACTATATAAACATATAAAATGATTTACATATCTAGCAATGTAGGCTTCTATGGTCCTCGACCCTCAACATTCGAGTATTTGCCGCTTGCATTTCGAATGCCTCAAAGTCGCTTTTGTTTACGCCGCCCGCGCCGCACTACAGTGAAGCTGTAACGAGGAGAGTAATTAACAAACGATTAGGCAAAATAACGGACGTGCTCTGAGAGCGATGTCATCCAACAACACTAAAGGTACTATCTAACTATATACGTTTGTTGAATTGTGTTGAAATACTAAGGCTCTATAAACATTTTTAAAGAGAAATACTCATGAAGTCTCAAGTACCCTCTGTTGATTTACTTTACTTAGTATAAAACCTTATAAAACAGTTTGTTGCGCCTTTATCGACAGGAGTGGCAAAGGCATATTATACGCCCACATTTCACCATATTAATTTTTTGTCCCACGTAACAGTTATTTATTTCCTGTTCTCCAGATCTCAAACAATACTGACTCTCTAGAGTTTGTCATTGTCTTCTGATGATTTGAAAGAAGGATATAAAAACAAATACATTCGTATATTTATAATACACTCCCGGACACCTAAATCGAGCCACCTTGATTTTTTTTGTTTGAAGTACTATAACTTATAAAAGATGTATGTAGAAGGAAAATGTTTTGATGCAGTTTTGGAGCTGGTATACTCATCATTCATTTAGAGTGCCACTGTTCTAAATTTGAACTACAGTTTATTAAAAAAATCGAGTTACGTTGAAACAAGTACATATTTGCTTTTTTCAAGGAAAAAAATCTAATCGATTTTTAAATAAATACATGTTTTACATAAAAGAAATGTTTATTTAGTAACTTGTATTGCCTCCCAGTGCATTTATGACAGCTCTCATACGGTTTGCATAGAATTAATCAATGTCGTTATGACATGTTGAGGAATGTCCTCCCATTCCTCCAAAATTACATTTTTGAGCTCCTGCATGGTTTGCGGGGCAGGATGATGAGCTCGAACACGCCTCTTCAGCTCATCCCATAGATGCTCTATCGGATTCATATCAGGACTTCGCGCTGGCCATCTCATAACAGTTATACCAATGTCATTTAAGTACTCCCTGACTACATTTAAGACATCCCGCAGTATGGGCCCGGGCATTATCATGCATTAAAACTAAATCTTGGCCAATAAATCCAGTATATGGCATCACATGGCGAATGTATCTATTGCCATCTAGGGGCGGCAGTCGTGGTCCCGTCACTACCTCTAGCTCAGTTTTGCCTTCCATAGAGATTCCTCGCCAGACTGTCCATGATCCTCCACCTTAACTCACTTTCTCGTCAATACAGCATTGCGCGAAACGCTCGTTCTGTCTTCGGTACACCTTACTCCTTCCGTCATTACCGTATAGCATTATCTTGGACTCATCTGTGAAGAGAATCTGGCTCCATTGATGTCGAGTCCAATTTAGATGTTCGCGCGCAAACTCTCGACTAACCGGGCTATTCGGTGTGCTCGTGTCTATTTGGGTCCATTGGCTGGCTTATGGGGCTTTAAACCACGTTCATTGAGTCACCTTCTAACGGTCCGAGCACTTACAGCCACTCCGTGAAAGTCCTTGAGCTGTTCTTGTATCTGAACAGAGTTAAGGCGTCGATTTCGTAAGCTAGTAGTGAGAGAAGTCCTGACTGCGCTTCGCCGCATGAAGAATCGGAAAGCTGTCGGACCCGATGGAGTCCCCATCGAAGCCTGGAAGGCGATGGGTCCTCGCGGTGTGGGCATCTTAGTAAACCTTTTTAACCGCATACTCCTCAGCGGGCAGATCCCAAACCAATGGAGACTGAGTATTAATACTCCAGTCTTCAAAGGTAAGGGGTCAGTGCAGGAGTGCGGGAGCTACCGCAGTATAAAGGTGATGTCCCACACCATGAAGATCTTCGAGAGGATTATAGACTCTTGGATCCGGCAGGAGTGTACTCTCTCGGAGTGTCAATATGGGTTTCGCCCTGGTCATGGGACCACGGACCCTGTTTTTGCCCTGAGGGTTGTCGCAGAGAAATACAGGTCGAAGAACACGCCTCTGCACTGTTTGTTTCTAGACATGCAGAAGGCCTTCGACTGTGTTCCTCGTGCGATGATCTGGTGGGCACTGCGGTCCAAAGGGGTTCCAGAGGTCTATATTGACACTATCCGGGACATGTACTGTGACTCCGATTCAATGGTTCGAACTGCTGTTGGCGACACGAAACCCTTCCCCATCACCGTCGGGGTACACCAGGGTTCTGTCCTTGGCACTAAACTCGACACATCCCACATCCGTCCGCATAGGCGGTGATTGATTGAAATACCTGGGATCTGTTTTACACACGTCCAGTGACATCGATTGCGATGTCAAGTCACGCATTGCTGCCGCGTGGGCCAAATGGCGGGAGATGACCGGTGTCATTTGTGACCCTAAAATGCCGATCCGGTTGAAAGGACAGGTCTACAAAACCATTATTAGACCTGTCCTTTTACATGGCAGTGAGAAGTTGCCGATATTGGAGCGACACAAGCAGGAGCTGCGTGTCACGGAAATGAAGATGCTGCGGTGGATGTGTGGAGTCACGCGGATGAACCGCGTGAGGAACTCTCGCATCCGCGGCAGCCTTCACGTCCGTGACATTGCAGACAAGTTGCAAGAGTGTCGCCTTCGCTGGTATGGTCACGTCTTGCGGCAACCGCCGGGCTACGTAGGTAACAAATGTCTGGCCATGTCAGCCCCGCCGGGTCCCGGTAAGAGGGGAAGACCCAAGAAGTGCTGGCTTGATGTCGTAAGGGATGACATGCGTGCCAATGGTCTCACTACAGGGGATGCCGATGACCGTGCGAAGTGGAGGAGAAAATGTAGGAAAGCGGACCCCGGGCGTCGCGAGACGCAACTGGGACACACGCTCGGATGATGATGATGATTCGTAAGCTAGTAGTGTCAATGTATTAATCTTGTCTCGCCGTTGTCACTCGGTAACGAGGTCCTCCTGTTCGCCGAACGAAGCACCGATACCTGGAGACTGGCTCCAGGTATCGGTGGTACACTCTTTGAACAGCGGAACGACTTATGTGAAGTTGTGAACTCACATCTCGCTGACTTAGCCCAGATTGAAGAAGTGCTACAGCTTGCGCGGCTACTTCAGGTGAAGTATCCATAATTTTATAGCCAAAAAACGGTTCAAATTATAGAAAAATTACTAAACTAAACTTTGGTTAACAACAATTGCGAAAATTCAAACCAAATCGACATTAAATTGCTTCAAAAGCAACTTTCAACAGTCATTATTTTTTTCAAATCAGTGACCAAGCTCGGCTTTTGTTCTTTATTTTAAATTCTAAAATTCAAATTTGGAATATTACATACGGGAAAGACGATGAAATATGCCAGCATTAAAAATGCATAAAAACTTTTTTGTTATATTGTATATTTTTTGTGTATTGGGCTTTTAGGCCCGGGAATGTATGGTGGCTCGATTCAAGAGTCCGGGAGTGTTTTATGATAGTAGCGGGCTCAATTAACACTATGCCTCAACTTCGTTGCTGGCTACATCTTATTATTACTAAAATGAAAATACCAAAAAAAAATAAAAATGGCAGTCGTTAAGCCTGGTTGAAGGCCTTATGGGCGGCTTAAAAATTTCAACAGCAGGTAGCCACAACCTGCGTCTGTCTATTTCAACACGGCAATGGGCTCACCACCTATTACGTGGGACAGGAATCCTCACGGTGAAAAGTGGGCATATAATATGCCTCTGCCACCCCTTCGGGGATAAGGCGTGATGGATATTTATTTTTATTTATTTGAAAATACCCACCTAGCAAGCAAATGTAATATTTGCACTTTACATTATGGACATTTAAAAAAAATCTGTCATTATCTTTATCCTCCATAAACAATTGATAATTTTCATTAGATAAATTTACGGACCACTAAACATATTGGCGATATTTGTGATAGACCTGAACCCAACGGTGGGCGTCATTTACAACATACAACTTCAAACTGAGTCAACGCTCTTACAGTATACATATAATTATACCTAAGCATTCCACACAAACTTGCTGAGTTTCACGTACATTTACGATACGTCGGGGAAAAGGAGATTATACCTCAAGATATGAATGACGCTAAAATTGTTACTACAGTGTCAAGTATTACGGGTAAAGCATTTGTGAAAATAGTTTTGCGTCGGCCAGAAACTTTGGTCCACACCGAACCGTAATTAGGGTTGGCGATTTGACCAAAAACATGACCGTTATTCCTTTATACGTTATGGATATTATGCTTCTTCGACATTGATGATGCTAATAATAATTAGTTTCAAAAGAAGATGTACAGCTCTGCTAATCTTGTGTTGGTTTTTTATATAAGAGGAAGCTTTCACTCTACTGCAAGTAACTTAAGGTATGTTAGAATTGAACCGCCGAAAACCACACCATGACATGTGTGTCGGTGTCACTAATTGTTGGTGTTACCAATTGTGGGAGTTCTTCTATATGCAGTGAGGGAATGATATCCACATATTACAATACGTATATACAACGAAAAAAAAACAATTTTCGTTTAGTATTTAATTAACTACATACCTATCCTGATTTCGTAGCTTAATATATTCAGTAACAAACATATAGACTCCCGAACTTTCACCTCTATAAAAATATTACTGATTGCATTAAGTTATCAAGCACGCCTTCATCCCCGAAGGGGTGGTAGAGGCATACTATACGCCGACATATCACCGTGTACATACCTGTCCCACGTAATAGGTGTTGGAATGGACGAGCGCAGATTGTGGCAGCCTGTTGTTGAAAGTTTTCAAGCCATCCATAAGGCACTCAACTTGGCTTTACGATTGCCATGTTACTGGCAATCGGGACCAACGGCATAACGTGCCTTCCAAAGCACGGATACGCGCGTAAATGGAAATCGGTCACAAAGCGGTCATCCAGCCGTGACCAGCAAGTTGCATAACGCAATGATCATTTACAGAACACTGAGTCAGCGAGGCCACGAAATCTTATAATAATAAAATATTATAAAGAATCGCTTTTTATTTTAGAAGTTCCGATACTAAGCCTAATACAATTTAATGTCAGCGAATTTATACTGCTACCGGATTTGGGATTGAGGAGATAGTTGTTTGCTAACTGGTTTTGAAACAGAGTTTTCAAGTTGAGTTTAGAGTTAGACTCATCAAAACGGGCTCTTACACTGGCACTAAAATGTAAATTTAAAGTCTCAGAGACTGAACATTTATTTAAGTCGCTCATTTAAGCAACCAAAACAAGGCTATTTTAATTATAGTAGATACCCAATATCTTAAAATGGGATTCCTGCCAAATTTGTTTCTCGAATTCATTGTAATTATAACGGGGTTATTTAAAGTCATCATTAAAGGATCTTGGTTGATTAAATTACAGAGCTCGTAGGAGACCTTTAAATAATATTTCATATTATATATTTATCTATCACGTTTTATACCCGAACGGGTGGCAGAGACATATTATATGTCCATGTCCCACGTGATAGGTGGTGAGCCCATTGCCATGTTGAATCAGACAGACGCAAGTTGTAGCTACCTGCTGTTAAAATTTGTCAAACCGCTTATAAGCCATTTCAATTAAGTCTGTATAAATTCCAAAAACGTGCTAACTGGTAAAATCCATAACATTGAAATTTTGGTTTTAAGTGTTTTTGTTTTTTGTCAATTGGCAATATTAGAAAACTGATAAGGGAAATGGGCTAGAGGTGTTGATGCAACAGGAGTTCGAAGTACGTCACGGGTGACGCCGGGTGGGAGAGCTAGTACGCAATATAATAGGTTACCTTCGTGTATTGCTCCATGTAATGTAAGTATATGGTTGAACTGTTCGAAAGTATCCATAAGACCTTCAAATTGACTTAACGAATATTACCAACTGGTTAACGTGCCTTTCGAAACACTGAAACAAATGGTACCCATTTCAGGACTGACCTTAGAGTAAGATGTCTTATGCAGGTTTACAGAACACTGAAGCCGCCGCACTACGAGTACTTTTTTTTTTGTGTAGAAATCTCCATGCTTAAGAAGGCACGTTAAGCCATTGGTCCCGGTCGCCACTAAAAAAGGCACGAACTGTCCGATAGGCACTTGACGCGGAGCGAGAACGAAAGAGCACCAGTAATTCACATTTGTGATGGGGAAAAGGAGATTATACCTCAAGATATGAATGACGCTAAAATTGTTACTACAGTGTCAAGTATTACGGGTAAAGCATTTGTGAAAATAGTTTTGCGTCGGCCAGAAACTTTGGTCCACACCGAACCGTAATTAGGGTTGGCGATTTGACCAAAAACATGACCGTTATTCCTTTATACGTTATGGATATTATGCTTCTTCGACATTGATGATGCTAATAATAATTTGTTTCAAAAGAAGATGTACAGCTCTGCTAATCTTGTGTTGGTTTTTTATATAAGAGGAAGCTTTCACGCTACTGCAAGTAACTTAAGGTATGTTAGAATTGAACCGCCGAAAACCACACCATGACATGTGTGTCGGTGTCACTAATTGTTGGTGTTACCAATTGTGGGAGTTCTTCTATATGCAGTGAGGGAATGATATCCACATATTACAATACGTATATACAACGAAAAAAAAAACAATTTTCGTTTAGTATTTAATTAACTACATACCTATCCTGATTTCGTAGCTTAATATATTCAGTAACAAACATATAGACTCCCGAACTTTCACCTCTATAAAAATATTACTGATTGCATTAAGTTATCAAGCACGCCTTCATCCCCGAAGGGGTGGTAGAGGCATACTATACGCCGACATATCACCGTGTACATACCTGTCCCACGTAATAGGTGTTGGAATGGACGAGCGCAGGTTGTGGCAGCCTGTTGTTGAAAGTTTTCAAGCCATCCATAAGGCACTCAACTTGGCTTTACGATTGCCATGTTACTGGCAATCGGGACCAACGGCATAACGTGCCTTCCAAAGCACGGATACGCGCGTAAATGGAAATCGGTCACAAAGCGGTCATCCAGCCGTGACCAGCAAGTTGCATAACGCAATGATCATTTACAGAACACTGAGTCAGCGAGGCCACGAAATCTTATAATAATAAAATATTATAAAGAATCGCTTTTTATTTTCGAAGTTCCGATACTAAGCCTAATACAATTTAATGTCAGCGAATTTATACTGCTACCGGATTTGGGATTGAGGAGATAGTTGTTTGCTAACTGGTTTTGAAACAGAGTTTTCAAGTTGAGTTTAGAGTTAGACTCATCAAAACGGGCTCTTACAGTGGCACTAAAATGTAAATTTAAAGTCTCAGAGACTGAACATTTATTTAAGTCGCTCATTTAAGCAACCAAAACAAGGCTATTTTAATTATAGTAGGTACCCAATATCTTAAAATGGGATCCCTGCCAAATTTGTTTCTCGAATTCATTGTAATTATAACGGGGTTATTTAAAGTCATCATTAAAGGATCTTGGTTGATTAAATTACAGAGCTCGTAGGAGACCTTTATATAATATTTCATATTATATATTTATCTATCACGTCTTATACCCGAACGGGTGGCAGAGACATATTATATGTCCATGTCCCACGTGATAGGTGGTGAGCCCATTGCCATGTTGAATCAGACAGACGCAAGTTGTGGCTACCTGCTGTTAAAATTTGTCAAGCCGCTTATAAGCCATTTCAATTAGATCTGTATAAATTCCAAAAACGTGCTAACTGGTAAAATCCATAACATTGAAATTTTAGTGTTAAGTGTTTTTGTTTTTTGTCAGCGTTAAGCTGGAAAAGGGCGTGCTCCGTTGGTTTGGACACGTCCAACGAATGAGTGAGGAACGATTGACGAAGAATATATATTGTGCGAAAGCAGAGGGTAGAAGAAGTCAGGGTAGGCCGAGACTTACATATGAAGACCACGTGAGCAGCTTGCTCAAAAATCAAAAGTACTCGGATACCCAGACGTGCGTGTTTAAAGCGATTCATGAATCTTGAAGAGGCGAAAGAAGTATGCATGGATCGCGTAGCCTGGCGATCTGTCCTCTCTGACTACCCCGTCAGGGATACAGCGTGAAGATAGTTTTTAGTTTTTTCATTGAACCGATTATCAGTTCTGCAGATCCCACAGCGATGAAATTTTAATTTTTAAATTGTTTTCACCGTGGTTCTGTTCCATTAACTTCGGCATGTTATTCAGACCATTAAATGGGCCCATTTATATATTCTATCTTGACAAATTCAATGACCGCAAGTAATAAATTCTTACATAATATAGTTCCAAAACTATGAACTGATGAACAAGGGCTAGTGGCTAAATTCGTAAATCAATGTAACAAAATCAGATTTCAGTAATATAAGAGTACTGTGTGGAAGAAATTGGTGGACGTGATCAAAATAACTGAAAATATACAACGTTCCAATACCATTTGAGGATATAACCCAATACCGTTATATAGTAATAGTCCTTTATTTTATTTTTATCGTCTTATCATCATCCTAACATTATTTTTGGTTACACCCAACTAATCCAAAAACTTCGAAACCTAGGATCCTCTTTGCTTGGATGTTAAAGACATTTGTAATTTGGCATTTTTAGATATTTTAGCAGTAACTGCGATCAGATATCTTTCTTAGGTTCCCAGACATGTTTTAATTAATCAGTTCAGCCGTTTACTTTTTTAAGTATTTATGGGATTTGCTTGCTGTTTCTTTTAACATAGATAAGTATATTTCTATTTTTTTTACATCAACTCCATATAGATTAATTAAGCTAATTCCAGCTTTAACTATAAATAAATATAAATATTGTGGGACACAAATAGTTGTGCCAACATACACATACACTATGTACCATCGAGTCAGTAGTTTTTCCAACACAAATAGCCATAGATTACCTCAAACCTGAATAACTAAGGTAAGGTAATCATAAACCTCAAGAGGCGTGTATCACATGTGTCTACTGACCCGAGAACATAAAGCGCTCTCATGTTTAGTTATCATATCAGTTATGTTAATGGGCTAACGTGAAGTTTTGGGACACTGAAGAAACTTTCAAGTTAAACAAGTAGTTGTGCATATTTGAATAGAACATTTGTGCGGTTAAACTATGTATCTTGTGTTGTGGAAGGAGAAATTCTGTCAAGTGCCACAACATCTAACAAAGAATTTAGGTCGAAAACTTATATTTTTCATATTCATGTTGTAGGGTAGTCATTTTGTAAGGGGCCCCATTAACATCTATATGGCCCAAGTCAAAATCAGCTGCACAAATGATGCAACAGTGCAAGCATTCAAAATGTGCCAGGTGACACAATTTTCGTTTAGTAAGTTCCCCAAGTAATAAAAAAAGAAAGTAAAAGTAACGGTAAGTTTTGTTTAGGGTAATCAATCAATCACAAATGCTTTTAACCAAGCGGCGCCATTATGACCAGTCATATATTTAAAAAAATAGTGTCATGTGTCTTTTAAGCTATTGCATAGTTTTTATCGCGGGCTTTGAGTGGGCTTTAATCAAGAAATTCCGTAAGGAAAAAAACCTGAGACGAAGGTCGAGACGAGGTCACACGAAGTTCACCGAGCGTTGGCTTAACGTGTATGTACATATATTATATGGTACGATTGTACGAAGCTCGCACGGATCGAGACGTAATGATAGTGAGTGTGAGGATGAGGGTGACTGTGAGAGTGAGGGTGCGGTGAGGGTGAGAGTGAGGGTGAGAGTGAGGGGTGAGGGTGAGGGTGAGGTATGCTATGCAATAGCTTTACCGCGGCAGTCTCCGAGTGCCACACGTCGTTTTACTTCGTTTTTTTACAAAGAGTTTCTTCGTTTTGAAGTTGAGACCACAAGATGGATGGACGGGTTGCATGGAGTAGCTAGGGCCCACTACATATGGAAACTGATATACCTGCTAATCGAACGATAATATACAGCATATCCGAGGACATGTACTGACTATTCTGCTAAAAGAGTCACAAGTAAAACTCTTCAATTGCCTCCTTCATGACTGCCTCTGTGGCACGGTAGGAGTGTATCCGACTGCTACGCAAGAGGTCGTGGGTTCGATTCGCACCCAAGACATAACTTGGTGAGATGAGCACGATGGTTTATTCCGTGTCTGGGTGTTATTTATCTATAATATGTATGTATTTAGAAATGTATAAGTATGTTTATCAGTTATTTGATTACCATAGTACAAGCTCTGCTATGTTTGGAATCAGATGGCGTTGTGAGAGTTGTTCTAACGATAATTATTATTTATTTATTTAATTCTAACTTGCCACTAAATATGATGTACTAGAACTGATGACAAACTTTATCAAATTTACCCAAAAGTTGAACTCCACATTGAAAAAACTGATATCAAAGCAGCACTTCAGAAAGCATCGTTGACAAACTATTACCAAAGCCTTTATCGCTGTTCTCGAGCATAAATGAAGTTATTCAAAATTCCAACTTGTTTTTACTAATCGAATATCGAATAGAACTATCAGAAAGTTCGACGGACCCTCTCTGAACCTCAAAACGGAATCGTTGAAGTAAAACACAAAGGATAGTCGATATTGTTAAAATTGGCAATATCTATCATCCTTCATCCAGACGACAAAATAACCCAATTCAATAATGTGATTAAATATAAATCAAAGGATTGAATTGAGTTATTAATTAAGAATACCAGCGTTTGAGCCACGTTACGCAGATCTTCGATTTTTTTAGACAGAACTTTATTAGATATAAATACATATATTTATCGTTGTAAAATTATAAGAAAACATGAAACAAAATTACAATACACTGTTATATTACATTACAGTTAGACCTAAGATGGCATTTCCATTACAACAGACCTGGCATTTCCATTTACAACAGTTTCCGCGTGAAGACACGTGGAATCTCTTGGTCCCGGCTGCACATAACTTGGTATTCGTTAATCCTTATGAGCGGCTATAAAAAGCAATCAACGGCGGTGTTGGTATCCACGAACTGCCTCTGTTCGTTTCAACAAGGTAACTGACTCGCTACCTACTCGTATTACGTGAAATAAAATACAATTGGTAAAATATAGGCAGATACTGTGCCTCTGTATACGTCTTCGAGAAAAATGGCGAACAGCTAGTACAAGATATATACAGCAAAATAGGATTACTATATAATATCACCATATATTTTGATTAATAGATGCTTCTGACTACCCCTTCGGGGTACAAGGTGTGACAATATGTATGAATGTTCGAAGTGTCATTAACACATGCCCACTAGCAGTCATAGTTCAGCTATAAGTTGTCGCCACAAGCTACGAACAAAGTTTGTTCCATAAGTTGTGAGATACCAGCACATACCGAGTGTTCCCTCAACCACAAGCTTCGAGAGCTTCTGGCTACTTATAGCCACGATTGTGGGGCCGGCTAGTCTGTCTTTAGAATATCACCAGTTTCTATAAAGAGTTTTGTGCTGTTCTCGTAACAAGCAAGCAAGAATCCTAACTAACAATCTTCACGCTGTATCCCTGACGGGGTAGTCAGAGAGGACAGATCGCCAGGCTTCGCGATCCATGCATACTTCTTTCGCATCTTCGAGATTCATCAATCGCTTCATACACGCACGTCTGGGTATCCGAGTACTTTTGACCTTTCCGTTTTTGAGCAATCTGCTCACGTAGTCATCATATGTAAGTCTCGGCCTACCCTGACTCCTTCTACCCTCTACTTTTGAACAATATATATTCTTCGTCAATTGTTCCTCACTCATTCGTTGGACGCGTCCAAACCAACGGAGCACGCCCTTTTCCAGCTTAACGCTGACACTTTCATTCAAACCTGCCATATTGCGTATCACTTCGTTACGTATTCGGTCGGCCAAGGTAACGCCGCACAATTTTCGAAGTGATCACATCTCCACAGCATTCAATTTACTTTCATGAATCTGCTGACATAAACAGGTTTCACTACCGTAAAGCAAAGTTGGCACTAGCACTGCGTTATGAATCGCCATTCGTGCTTCTTTTACGATGCTTTGTCGCTTTACTAACTGGGACAAAGCACCGTTTACTCTGTTTCCGGCAGCTACTCGCCGTTCTACATCCGAATCACATCTTCCATCCGCGCTAAACATACTTCCTAAATACAGAATTTCATTCACTTGCTCTAGACGTTCCTGGTTTACCCTATCCTTGTAGATTATTATAATAATCTTGCTTATTGTCTATCTTAGATAAGTGATTTTTATAACTTAAAATATTAGAAAACTGATAAGGGAAATGGGCTAGAGGTGTTGATGCAACAGGAGTTCGAAGTACGTCACGGGTGACGCCGGGTGGGAGAGCTAGTACGCAATATAATAGTTTACCTTCGTGTATTGCTCCATGTAATGTAAGTATATGGTTGAACTGTTCGAAAGTGTCCATAAGACCTTCAAATTGACTTAACGACTATTACCAACTGGTTAACGTGCCTTTCGAAACACTGAAACAAATGGTACCCATTTCAGGACTGACCTTAGAGTAAGATGTCTTATGCAGGTTTACAGAACACTGAAGCCGCCGCACTACGAGTACTTTTTTTTTGTGTAGAAATCTCCATGCTTAAGAAGGCACGTTAAGCCATTGGTCCCGGTCGCCACTAAAAAAGGCACGAACTGTCCGATAGGCACTTGACGCGGAGCGAGAACGAAAGAGCACCAGTAATGAGCAGTAAAAAGATACGAGGTCGCGCGACAGTGCTTTATTGATATAAATTTGAAATTACGAGTACCTACCTATTGCACAGTAATAAAATTCGGTTCCACAAACTTTATATGGTGGTACCTCGGCGGCGTAATGACTGCCGCGCTGAAGTCTCGGGGTTGATCCCCGGATCGGAACAAATATTTGTGTGATCCACAAATTTGGGTGTTCTCTATGTATAATATGTTTGGATAAATATTTAAAGCAAGTATATTGCTAAATTACTCATAATTTTTTAATAAATTCATACTCATAATTACATAATTTGGGTCATACGGTTAAAATATGGTGGAGAATTTCAACTTGGTTTGATACGGTTCGGGTAGTTCAGGTGGCTAGAACATTGCCCTGGTTAGGCAAAGGTCACAGGTTCAATCCCTGTCTCGAATCGAATTGTCTTATTCCACTTTATTAAAAATTTATAATATGTTTGTATTTTTAAATATACTAGCGGCCCGCCCCGGCTTTGCACGAGTGGCAATAATGTTTCCGTGGAAATAGCTAATATTAATAATATTAACAACTAGTTGACGCCCGCGACTTAGCCCGCGTAAAGAAGATTTCCCGCTCCCGTTTCCCACAGGAACTTGTTCCCGAGATAAAAAGTAGCCTATGTGTTATTCTGATGTATAAGCTATATAATTGCAAAGTTTCATTAAAATCCATTCTGCAGTTTAAACGTGAAAGAGTACCAAACATTCATACCAAGTTTCTCATTTATAATATTATTAAGATACTAGATGACCCCCACAGCTTTGCCCATGGAATATTTCGACCTCCCGTCGCACCTATTTAATCCCGTCGCTTATAAATTCTACAATGATGCATAAAAATTTGCCCGATTTGTGGACATTTATGACTACTGCTCTGCTCTCCAGTGTAGTAGCGTAATGATATCTAGCCTATAGCCTTCCTTGATAAATGGTATGATATACTATTATAGTTATAAATCGCGGACATTTTTAACAGTTATCTAGATCTCAATCCCAATAGAATAACTTCTCTATTATCCTCTCACTGTAAACGTGTAAAACTGTGTACTGTAAACGATCACTAAGTTAAGCAACTTTTGCTATGGCTGGTCACGGATGGGTGACCACTTTGTGGCATTTATATTTCCAGTTGCCAGTAAAATGACAGTCGTTAAGCCAAGTTGAAGGCTTTATGCTCCAAAGGCTTAATAAATTTAACAGCAGGTAGTCACAACCTGGGTCTGTCAACACGGCAATGGGCTTGACACCAGTTACGTAGGAGAATGTGTGCATAAAGTATGCCTCTGCCAACCTCTTCGGGCATAAAGGCGTGGCAATATGTATGTAATTATGATTTTAGTCAGGGTAGTCAGAAAGAACCAAGCGCTACATGACACGGTCTTTTACACACCTTACTGGCTTCTTCAACATTAGTTATCACAATCCTACCACAAGTTCCTGAGTTTAGCGCGTTGAACAAAGAAACAAACAAAGAAATTCTTCTGCTTTATAATTTTAGTATAGGTACCTACCTAGATACAATAGTCACCACGACAATGGGCTCACCACCTGCTACGTGGGACAAAAATGCATAGGGTGAAATGAGAGCGTATAGTATGCCTCTGGCTACCCCTTCGGGGATAAAGGCGTGACAATATGTATGTATGTGTATGTGTATCAATTTATTACTTATTTTGATAAAGTTCCGACTTCCATAAATAGGTATGAGCGCACTATTATAGAAAATTTATTGCACTCTATCATCATTACATTAGTCCCAGTTGCATTCATACCTTTGCTTTAGTGAGTTGGGTAGGCGCCGCGACGTAAGAGCACGCTTAACAATAATAACCAACTGAGACGAACGAACTGTCAGTCAAGTACTCTCCGGCCGCGTTGTCATAAGTATCTATTTTACAATGATTCACGTCACACACTTAGTCAATTACATGCCAATACGCTATAAATAGCACTACAATAAATTGTCTACAAAATATGAAAATTTCGAGGCTCATAACTTTTTAAATATTATATTTATTGTGATTTTGATACCATACAGACATAGTTAGCAACATGAAGAATTATTTGTGGTGGTACATGAGATAAAGTATGGAGTTATTGTTAAACGCAATTTGTATGGAACAATGAGTAAATTGTTTACCCATAAAGGCCTAATGGGCGGCTTAAAAAATTTAATAGTAGGTTGCCACAGCCTACGCCTGTCCATTTCAACACGGCAATGGGCTCACCACCTGTTACGTGGGACAAAAATGCATACGGTTAAATGTGAGCGTATGCCTCTGCCTACCCCTTCGGGGATAAAAGCGTGACAATATGTATGTAGAAAGCCCAATGGACGCTAGGCCGGACTACAACCGACTAAAAACACACACTGCCCATCCATCTGCTATAACCGAAAGTCGTGGATGAGCCTTCGGAAGGACAACCCCAAGGCTCCCGACTGACTTTGACTGCTACCACGACCTTCTCTCAAGGGGTTCGAGTGTTGTCTCACTTTAAGAGTTTTAGGTATTATTCCGCCTCCTTGAGTAGCTCTCTATACCTACCACGCATCGCTCGCATTTTATACCTACCACGCCACCGTCGGCACTACGAATACATGACATCACAATGATGTTTATCTATAAGATTCCTATCAAGTAGAACTAAGTGCAGTGCACTATCTAACATCGTTCACATATGCGACGTTAATTAACTGCAAGTTACACATACCCTCACAGTTACTGAAGCAAACATTTTACCGTGTATGTTGACTCACTAACGAGGTAAGGTCGCGGCATCTCTCATAGTTCTCTATTCAAACAGTTTTTTGCTCATAGAAATACTTTTTAATTCAACATCAGCGTGAAAAGTTGTTCTACATGTAGATTGGGGCGGATAAATTTTAAGGTTGCCAGTGCGAGTGATACTTTCAATCCGGTGGTATGGGTATGCTTGTCTATCACCGTGTAATTAACAAATTAATTGTTAATATTTAATATAAAAATACTTTTCAAGTGCGGTAAAAATAATAATGCTCAGTAAGTCTTCTCATTTGACACCAATATGGTGTCAAGGCATAAAAAACTTTAGTAGTCTGCCATATTAAGAGTAACATCGTTATTTTTTTTTAAATTATTGTCAGAAAACTATTACAATATCCATTTTGTAGCCAGGGATTAAAGCTAACTTGTCAGTCATGTTAGATGTTTCACCATGTTTGATTGAGATTGATTTCACACAGCACAGCTAATCATGCATTGTCATCAAAAGAAATTTTCAAACTCAAACAGTTAAACATAGCTGCTTCAATATTGAGTTGCAAGATTAAACCCGAACAAACATACATACATTGCGAGTAAAGAAGTAACGCGCACTTCACCATCATAACGAAGAAATCAGACGGCTTCTAAACCGAAATCAGCTTCAAAACCAGATGTGGTAGAAACATCAAAATCGCCTATGTACGTATTCATGATATCCTGAATCCAATGTTGAAAACTATTTGTCTCTATCTCTAATTATTCCTGAGAAATATAAATACAGACAGACAGCCGTTTTGTAAGACTTTCTAAAGTCTAGGGTTTAGAAGTCTAAAAAGATGATTATGATAGTTTTATTCAAAGCAAAATTCTACTATTGCTGCATTAGTATTTTACGAAAATAAACACCGTACCTAATTTTCCAATCTTAAATTTAATTGTAGCCGAATTATTTGTTAGCAAAACCTAGAAAACTGAAGCAATGTTAGTTATTGTAACGTCAAAGGTGCACTAAACGTTTACCAAGAACATTCAATCAAGAGTAACTAAATTAAAAGATTACTTAAATAGATTCATTATTTAGGTGGTACAAAGTTGAGTAATAAATCAAAAGCATTCTGTAAACCAATGTCCAATTGAACGTGAAATAAAGACTTCAATTTTTTTAAGTTTTTTATACCGCTGTGGTAGCAGACTAGTATCTCATGGAAAGTGGTCACCGTAGCCTATGAACGTTTGCAACACCAGAGGTGCTACACTCGGATTGCCAAACCTAAACTTTCTAAACGTAAATGATACCAATAACAAGATTACCTTTTGTTTTTTTTTATATTCTTAATATTATTCTAATTACTTTGACTAATAAAAATAAATAAAAAATTAAATAAATATCCATCACGCCTTATCCCCGAAGGGGTGGCAAAGGCATATTATATGCCCACTTTTCCCCGTGTGGATTCCTGTCCCACGTAATAGGTGGTGAGCCCATTGCCGTGTTTAAATAGACAGACGCAGGTTGTGGCGACCTGCTGTTGAAGGTTTCAAGCCGCTGCCCATAAGGCCTTCAACCAGGCTTAACGACTGCCATTTTACTGGCAACCGTGACCAACGGTTTAACGTGCCTTCCGAAGCACGGAAACGCTCGCAAATATAAATGCCACAAAGTGGTCACCCATCCAAGGACCAGCCATAGTGAAAGTTGCGTAACTCAGTGATCGTTTACAGAACATCGAACCGAGGGGCCGCGAGCGCTTCAAACTTTGACTTTGACAAACTTTGACTAATAGAAAAGATGATAAAAATTAAATGACTACTTTGGTGGCGTAAATGGTAGTTTAAGTGACTACCGCGTATTTGTGTGATCCGGAAATGTTGGCTTCGGAGGTTAATATGTATTATTATGTATAAAAGGTATTATGTGTGTATACCACAAGCTTTATATTAGTTACTATGTGTTAGATGTGTACAAAAAGCTGACACATTAATAATTTAAAAAATAAGAAAAGATGCTTATCAAGTGATTTTATTGCGACAGTCACGCCTTATCCCCGAAGGAGAGGTATCTATACTAATATTATAAAGCTGAAGAGTTTGTTTGTTTGTTTGGTTGAACGCGCTAATCTCAGGAACTACTGGTCGGATTTGGAAAATTCTTTATGTTGGATAGTCCATTTATCGTGGAAGGCTATAGGCTATATATCATTACACTACTACCCTGGAGAGCGGAGCAGTAGCCATAAATATCGACAAATCGGGCAAACTTTATGCAATTTTGAACAATTTATAAGCGACGGGATTAAATAGGTGCGACGGGAGACACACTTATGCGTATGGTATGTCACGGGCGAAGCCGGGGGGGGGGTTCACCTAGTTTATAATATTGGTAAATATCTAAGTACAGGTTATGACAACAGTATTTCAATGACTGCGTATACATTAAAACACACAAACATCAACGTATATGAAGTATTTAATGCAGCGTATAATGGTTTCTTGAATAAACACAGAGGATTAAGCAGAGTAATGAAGTAGGAGCCACCACTCGCCTGTTGCCTACCAACCCATTCGAGTGCCTTGGAACTGGGGATTAATATTACGCCTTAATAGAGATTTAGTTTACCGCTTACTTGGATTATTGTGTAATTAGTTTCAATATTACAGAAACTCAAATCATATTTTGTTTTCATAATCTAGATATTTGATTAAATTATTTTTAACCATCTGCCGTTACTGATGTTTTGGAGTTTAAATCTCGAATCGAAACAAATATTTGTCTTCATATTGATTTATAATCATCATTGTTTTATCTATACAAGATTAATTTGAAAATTAAAAAAAAAACAAACCTGGAATAAAACCTTCTCCTTGGAACTGTTCTTATAAGCCCAAATATTCTAGCCATATATAAGTCTTCTCCTTTATCTTCACGCACCAATGCAGGTTTGCGTTCACCTCTGTATATTGATTGATATTTATACCAGTACTGTGGGTGCTTATAGAAAGCTAATCATAGAGAAACTCAACACCATCTGAAAACTATTGACACCTACCTCAGTTTTGTATTAGTATATATATATTTTGTATAGTATAATATTTCTTAGGGCCGTATTCCAGAATGTATCGACACTTGAGAATAGATTTTATAAGGCAAAAAGTAAGCCTCAAGCGTTAATTGAGTATTAAGAAACGTTCTGGAATGCGGACCTTAGAATTAATATTACGCTAGTACCTGTAAAGTGCCACAGCTCAGCATAATGCTGTGGTACTCCGCAGCATTATGCTGAGCTGTGGCCTTTTAGGCACATTTAATATTATTTTTTTGTTTATTTTTATTACTTATAAGGGTTTTTTATTTATTTTGTTTTCATTTTTATTGTTGTTATTGTATGTGCCTAATAAATGTGTTTCTTTCTTTCTTCTGTCAACTCCTAACAAAAATATAATTGTATCATTTATTACTTTTGTGGTAATCGGATAACGCAATTAATAATTGATATGACTTAATATTATTTAAGCACTTCTTATTGTGATGTTATTAGTATATCTGAAAAGAAAATCTTCAGTGTTTCCCCAATTGCTTCTAAACCCAAACTGGATTTGGATCCTGGGGTCCACTTTTAGTTGGCAACTATGAGCATCCTGCAATCGTTTGGATTTTAATTTTCTGCATTATTGTGAGCGACTGACGGACCTCAATTCTTGTGATCCAGAAATGTTTGAATTTAGAATTTATCTCTCGATGGAACTTAATAATCAAACTGATAAAGTCGTAGGTGAAAGAATATTGGAATATAAGTACAATTGACTCTGGTTCTTCTAGCTAAATAAATATATCCTTAACTATATTGATCAGTTGTCTAGTTTCCATAACAAACGTTAACTATATTAGCAAAAGATTTTTACGCAGGGAATGCATCCATCCCTAATTCCCTAGCCCATTTCAGAGCGCTTTGATTCAGCACAAAAATGAAAACATACATTTCATAAAGGAAATGCATTTCAATATGCCTTGACTTCCAGCAAACCTTAAAAATCAGCAGGCTATACATGACACCAGATTTCAAGCGAAGATATTGTCTGCGCAACCAGGGCTTAACTCTACAATTAGACAGAGTAATAAAGCATCAATTTAAGATATCTTTAAAGGTTGATCAAATGTTGACATACACACATATAGTCACGATATTATCACGAAGAAGTAGGCTGAGGCACAATTAGTGAATTGTGCACGTACTATACGCGTATTATACGCACACAATTCACAATTTTTATTTTTATTTTTGTTTTAATTCTCTAATTGTATATCGACCCATGGCCATGTGAAGGTGTTGAAATTGTCGTGTTGAACCTGATATTAGAATTTTATAGTCACCCTTAAAAAACTTCTGGTTCTTCATTTCAACTATATGGTTAACTTTCGGGACCAAGAGTTTATAGTGATTTTTCGACATGTTAAACGCTCGTAAATTGATTTGTTAAATAGGCTATCAAAAAACAGCCCTTGCTTTTTCTTCTCATATGGTCTGCGTCCCGAACTGGTGGTCATTTAATCAAATATCTAGATTATGAAAACAAAATATGATTTGAGTTTCTGTAATATTGAAACTAATTACACAATAATCCAAGTAAGCGGTAAACTAAATCTCTATTAAGGCGTAATATTAATCCCCAGTTCCAAGGCACTCGAATGGGTTGGTAGGCAACAGGCGAGTGGTGGCTCCTACTTCATTACTCTGCTTAATCCTCTGTGTTTATTCAAGAAACCATTATACGCTGCATTAAATACTTCATATACGTTGATGTTTGTGTGTTTTAATGTATACGCAGTCATTGAAATACTGTTGTCATAACCTGTACTTAGATATTTACCAATATTATAAACTAGGTGAACCCCCCCCCCCCGGCTTCGCCCGTGACATACCATACGCATAAGTGTGTCTCCCGTCGCACCTATTTAATCCCGTCGCTTATAAATTGTTCAAAATTGCATAAAGTTTGCCCGATTTGTCGATATTTATGGCTACTGCTCCGCTCTCCAGGGTAGTAGTGTAATGATATATAGCCTATAGCCTTCCACGATAAATGGACTATCCAACATAAAGAATTTTCCAAAACCTCTCCTTCGGGGATAAGGCGTGACTGTCGCAATAAAATCACTTGATAAGCATCTTTTCTTATTTTTTAAATTATTAATGTGTCAGCTTTTTGTACACATCTAACACATAGTAACTAATATAAAGCTTGTGGTATACACACATAATACCTTTTATACATAATAATACATATTAACCTCCGAAGCCAACATTTCCGGATCACACAAATACGCGGTAGTCACTTAAACTACCATTTACGCCACCAAAGTAGTCATTTAATTTTTATCATCTTTTCTATTAGTCAAAGTTTGTCAAAGTCAAAGTTTGAAGCGCTCGCGGCCCCTCGGTTCGATGTTCTGTAAACGATCACTGAGTTACGCAACTTTCACTATGGCTGGTCCTTGGATGGGTGACCACTTTGTGGCATTTATATTTGCGAGCGTTTCCGTGCTTCGGAAGGCACGTTAAACCGTTGGTCACGGTTGCCAGTAAAATGGCAGTCGTTAAGCCTGGTTGAAGGCCTTATGGGCAGCGGCTTGAAACCTTCAACAGCAGGTCGCCACAACCTGCGTCTGTCTATTTAAACACGGCAATGGGCTCACCACCTATTACGTGGGACAGGAATCCACACGGGGAAAAGTGGGCATATAATATGCCTTTGCCACCCCTTCGGGGATAAGGCGTGATGGATATTTATTTAATTTTTTATTTATTTTTATTAGTCAAAGTAATTAGAATAATATTAAGAATATAAAAAAAAACAAAAGGTAATCTTGTTATTGGTATCATTTACGTTTAGAAAGTTTAGGTTTGGCAATCCGAGTGTAGCACCTCTGGTGTTGCAAACGTTCATAGGCTACGGTGACCACTTTCCATGAGATACTAGTCTGCTACCACAGCGGTATAAAAAACTTAAAAAAATTGAAGTCTTTATTTCACGTTCAATTGGACATTGGTTTACAGAATGCTTTTGATTTATTACTCAACTTTGTACCACCTAAATAATGAATCTATTTAAGTAATCTTTTAATTTAGTTACTCTTGATTGAATGTTCTTGGTAAACGTTTAGTGCACCTTTGACGTTACAATAACTAACATTGCTTCAGTTTTCTAGGTTTTGCTAACAAATAATTCGGCTACAATTAAATTTAAGATTGGAAAATTAGGTACGGTGTTTATTTTCGTAAAATACTAATGCAGCAATAGTAGAATTTTGCTTTGAATAAAACTATCATAATCATCTTTTTAGACTTCTAAACCCTAGACTTTAGAAAGTCTTACAAAACGGCTGTCTGTCTGTATTTATATTTCTCAGGAATAATTAGAGATAGAGACAAATAGTTTTCAGCATTGGATTCAGGATATCATGAATACGTACATAGGCGATTTTGATGTTTCTACCACATCTGGTTTTGAAGCTGATTTCGGTTTAGAAGCCGTCTGATTTCTTCGTTATAATGGTGAAGTGCGCGTTACTTCTTTACTCGCAATGTATGTATGTTTGTTCGGGTTTAATCTTGCAACTCAATATTGAAGCAGCTATGTTTAACTGTTTGAGTTTGAAAATTTCTTTTGATGACAATGCATGATTAGCTGTGCTGTGTGAAATCAATCTCAATCAAACATGGTGAAACATCTAACATGACTGACAAGTTAGCTTTAATCCCTGGCTACAAAATGGATATTGTAATAGTTTTCTGACAATAATTTAAAAAAAAATAACGATGTTACTCTTAATATGGCAGACTACTAAAGTTTTTTATGCCTTGACACCATATTGGTGTCAAATGAGAAGACTTACTGAGCATTATTATTTTTACCGCACTTGAAAAGTATTTTTATATTAAATATTAACAATTAATTTGTTAATTACACGGTGATAGACAAGCATACCCATACCACCGGATTGAAAGTATCACTCGCACTGGCAACCTTAAAATTTATCCGCCCCAATCTACATGTAGAACAACTTTTCACGCTGATGTTGAATTAAAAAGTATTTCTATGAGCAAAAAACTGTTTGAATAGAGAACTATGAGAGATGCCGCGACCTTACCTCGTTAGTGAGTCAACATACACGGTAAAATGTTTGCTTCAGTAACTGTGAGGGTATGTGTAACTTGCAGTTAATTAACGTCGCATATGTGAACGATGTTAGATAGTGCACTGCACTTAGTTCTACTTGATAGGAATCTTATAGATAAACATCATTGTGATGTCATGTATTCGTAGTGCCGACGGTGGCGTGGTAGGTATAAAATGCGAGCGATGCGTGGTAGGTATAGAGAGCTACTCAAGGAGGCGGAATAATACCTAAAACTCTTAAAGTGAGACAACACTCGAACCCCTTGAGAGAAGGTCGTGGTAGCAGTCAAAGTCAGTCGGGAGCCTTGGGGTTGTCCTTCCGAAGGCTCATCCACGACTTTCGGTTATAGCAGATGGATGGGCAGTGTGTGTTTTTAGTCGGTTGTAGTCCGGCCTAGCGTCCATTGGGCTTTCTACATACATATTGTCACGCTTTTATCCCCGAAGGGGTAGGCAGAGGCATACGCTCACATTTAACCGTATGCATTTTTGTCCCACGTAACAGGTGGTGAGCCCATTGCCGTGTTGAAATGGACAGGCGTAGGCTGTGGCAACCTACTATTAAATTTTTTAAGCCGCCCATTAGGCCTTTATGGGTAAACAATTTACTCATTGTTCCATACAAATTGCGTTTAACAATAACTCCATACTTTATCTCATGTACCACCACAAATAATTCTTCATGTTGCTAACTATGTCTGTATGGTATCAAAATCACAATAAATATAATATTTAAAAAGTTATGAGCCTCGAAATTTTCATATTTTGTAGACAATTTATTGTAGTGCTATTTATAGCGTATTGGCATGTAATTGACTAAGTGTGTGACGTGAATCATTGTAAAATAGATACTTATGACAACGCGGCCGGAGAGTACTTGACTGACAGTTCGTTCGTCTCAGTTGGTTATTATTGTTAAGCGTGCTCTTACGTCGCGGCGCCTACCCAACTCACTAAAGCAAAGGTATGAATGCAACTGGGACTAATGTAATGATGATAGAGTGCAATAAATTTTCTATAATAGTGCGCTCATACCTATTTATGGAAGTCGGAACTTTATCAAAATAAGTAATAAATTGATACACATACACATACATACATATTGTCACGCCTTTATCCCCGAAGGGGTAGCCAGAGGCATACTATACGCTCTCATTTCACCCTATGCATTTTTGTCCCACGTAGCAGGTGGTGAGCCCATTGTCGTGGTGACTATTGTATCTAGGTAGGTACCTATACTAAAATTATAAAGCAGAAGAATTTCTTTGTTTGTTTCTTTGTTCAACGCGCTAAACTCAGGAACTTGTGGTAGGATTGTGATAACTAATGTTGAAGAAGCCAGTAAGGTGTGTAAAAGACCGTGTCATGTAGCGCTTGGTTCTTTCTGACTACCCTGACTAAAATCATAATTACATACATATTGCCACGCCTTTATGCCCGAAGAGGTTGGCAGAGGCATACTTTATGCACACATTCTCCTACGTAACTGGTGTCAAGCCCATTGCCGTGTTGACAGACCCAGGTTGTGACTACCTGCTGTTAAATTTATTAAGCCTTTGGAGCATAAAGCCTTCAACTTGGCTTAACGACTGTCATTTTACTGGCAACTGGAAATATAAATGCCACAAAGTGGTCACCCATCCGTGACCAGCCATAGCAAAAGTTGCTTAACTTAGTGATCGTTTACAGTACACAGTTTTACACGTTTACAGTGAGAGGATAATAGAGAAGTTATTCTATTGGGATTGAGATCTAGATAACTGTTAAAAATGTCCGCGATTTATAACTATAATAGTATATCATACCATTTATCAAGGAAGGCTATAGGCTAGATATCATTACGCTACTACACTGGAGAGCAGAGCAGTAGTCATAAATGTCCACAAATCGGGCAAATTTTTATGCATCATTGTAGAATTTATAAGCGACGGGATTAAATAGGTGCGACGGGAGGTCGAAATATTCCATGGGCAAAGCTGTGGGGGTCATCTAGTATCTTAATAATATTATAAATGAGAAACTTGGTATGAATGTTTGGTACTCTTTCACGTTTAAACTGCAGAATGGATTTTAATGAAACTTTGCAATTATATAGCTTATACATCAGAATAACACATAGGCTACTTTTTATCTCGGGAACAAGTTCCTGTGGGAAACGGGAGCGGGAAATCTTCTTTACGCGGGCTAAGTCGCGGGCGTCAACTAGTTGTTAATATTATTAATATTAGCTATTTCCACGGAAACATTATTGCCACTCGTGCAAAGCCGGGGCGGGCCGCTAGTATATTTAAAAATACAAACATATTATAAATTTTTAATAAAGTGGAATAAGACAATTCGATTCGAGACAGGGATTGAACCTGTGACCTTTGCCTAACCAGGGCAATGTTCTAGCCACCTGAACTACCCGAACCGTATCAAACCAAGTTGAAATTCTCCACCATATTTTAACCGTATGACCCAAATTATGTAATTATGAGTATGAATTTATTAAAAAATTATGAGTAATTTAGCAATATACTTGCTTTAAATATTTATCCAAACATATTATACATAGAGAACACCCAAATTTGTGGATCACACAAATATTTGTTCCGATCCGGGGATCAACCCCGAGACTTCAGCGCGGCAGTCATTACGCCGCCGAGGTACCACCATATAAAGTTTGTGGAACCGAATTTTATTACTGTGCAATAGGTAGGTACTCGTAATTTCAAATTTATATCAATAAAGCACTGTCGCGCGACCTCGTATCTTTTTACTGCTCATTACTGGTGCTCTTTCGTTCTCGCTCCGCGTCAAGTGCCTATCGGACAGTTCGTGCCTTTTTTAGTGGCGACCGGGACCAATGGCTTAACGTGCCTTCTTAAGCATGGAGATTTCTACACAAAAAAAAAGTACTCGTAGTGCGGCGGCTTCAGTGTTCTGTAAACCTGCATAAGACATCTTACTCTAAGGTCAGTCCTGAAATGGGTACCATTTGTTTCAGTGTTTCGAAAGGCACGTTAACCAGTTGGTAATAGTCGTTAAGTCAATTTGAAGGTCTTATGGACACTTTCGAACAGTTCAACCATATACTTACATTACATGGAGCAATACACGAAGGTAAACTATTATATTGCGTACTAGCTCTCCCACCCGGCGTCACCCGTGACGTACTTCGAACTCCTGTTGCATCAACACCTCTAGCCCATTTCCCTTATCAGTTTTCTAATATTTTAAGTTATAAAAATCACTTATCTAAGATAGACAATAAGCAAGATTATTATAATAATCTACAAGGATAGGGTAAACCAGGAACGTCTAGAGCAAGTGAATGAAATTCTGTATTTAGTAAGTATGTTTAGCGCGGATGGAAGATGTGATTCGGATGTAGAACGGCGAGTAGCTGCCGGAAACAGAGTAAACGGTGCTTTGTCCCAGTTAGTAAAGCGACAAAGCATCGTAAAAGAAGCACGAATGGCGATTCATAACGCAGTGCTAGTGCCAACTTTGCTTTACGGTAGTGAAACCTGTTTATGTCAGCAGATTCATGAAAGTAAATTGAATGCTGTGGAGATGTGATCACTTCGAAAATTGTGCGGCGTTACCTTGGCCGACCGAATACGTAACGAAGTGATACGCAATATGGCAGGTTTGAATGAAAGTGTCAGCGTTAAGCTGGAAAAGGGCGTGCTCCGTTGGTTTGGACGCGTCCAACGAATGAGTGAGGAACAATTGACGAAGAATATATATTGTTCAAAAGTAGAGGGTAGAAGGAGTCAGGGTAGGCCGAGACTTACATATGATGACTACGTGAGTAGATTGCTCAAAAACGGAAAGGTCAAAAGTACTCGGATACCCAGACGTGCGTGTATGAAGCGATTGATGAATCTCGAAGATGCGAAAGAAGTATGCATGGATCGCGAAGCCTGGCGATCTGTCCTCTCTGACTACCCCGTCAGGGATGCAGCGTGAAGATTGTTAGTTAGGATTCTTGCTTGCTTGTTACGAGAACAGCACAAAACTCTTTATAGAAACTGGTGATATTCTAAAGACAGACTAGCCGGCCCCACAATCGTGGCTATAAGTAGCCAGAAGCTCTCGAAGCTTGTGGTTGAGGGAACACTCGGTATGTGCTGGTATCTCACAACTTATGGAACAAACTTTGTTCGTAGCTTGTGGCGACAACTTATAGCTGAACTATGACTGCTAGTGGGCATGTGTTAATGACACTTCGAACATTCATACATATTGTCACACCTTGTACCCCGAAGGGGTAGTCAGAAGCATCTATTAATCAAAATATATGGTGATATTATATAGTAATCCTATTTTGCTGTATATATCTTGTACTAGCTGTTCGCCATTTTTCTCGAAGACGTATACAGAGGCACAGTATCTGCCTATATTTTACCAATTGTATTTTATTTCACGTAATACGAGTAGGTAGCGAGTCAGTTACCTTGTTGAAACGAACAGAGGCAGTTCGTGGATACCAACACCGCCGTTGATTGCTTTTTATAGCCGCTCATAAGGATTAACGAATACCAAGTTATGTGCAGCCGGGACCAAGAGATTCCACGTGTCTTCACGCGGAAACTGTTGTAAATGGAAATGCCAGGTCTGTTGTAATGGAAATGCCATCTTAGGTCTAACTGTAATGTAATATAACAGTGTATTGTAATTTTGTTTCATGTTTTCTTATAATTTTACAACGATAAATATATGTATTTATATCTAATAAAGTTCTGTCT
Organism: Thumatha senex; assembly: GCA_948477245.1. NCBI lineage: Eukaryota > Metazoa > Arthropoda > Insecta > Lepidoptera > Erebidae > Thumatha > Thumatha senex. The sequence continues at coordinate 13,377,008 of OX419731.1, read as the reverse complement.
AAAAAAATCGAAGATCTGCGTAACGTGGCTCAAACGCTGGTATTCTTAATTAATAACTCAATTCAATCCTTTGATTTATATTTAATCACATTATTGAATTGGGTTATTTTGTCGTCTGGATGAAGGATGATAGATATTGTCAATTTTAACAATATCGACTATCCTTTGTGTTTTACTTCAACGATTCCGTTTTGAGGTTCAGAGAGGGTCCGTCGAACTTTCTGATAGTTCTATTCGATATTCGATTAGTAAAAACAAGTTGGAATTTTGAATAACTTCATTTATGCTCGAGAACAGCGATAAAGGCTTTGGTAATAGTTTGTCAACGATGCTTTCTGAAGTGCTGCTTTGATATCAGTTTTTTCAATGTGGAGTTCAACTTTTGGGTAAATTTGATAAAGTTTGTCATCAGTTCTAGTACATCATATTTAGTGGCAAGTTAGAATTAAATAAATAAATAATAATTATCGTTAGAACAACTCTCACAACGCCATCTGATTCCAAACATAGCAGAGCTTGTACTATGGTAATCAAATAACTGATAAACATACTTATACATTTCTAAATACATACATATTATAGATAAATAACACCCAGACACGGAATAAACCATCGTGCTCATCTCACCAAGTTATGTCTTGGGTGCGAATCGAACTCACGACCTCTTGCGTAGCAGTCGGATACACTCCTACCGTGCCACAGAGGCAGTCATGAAGGAGGCAATTGAAGAGTTTTACTTGTGACTCTTTTAGCAGAATAGTCAGTACATGTCCTCGGATATGCTGTATATTATCGTTCGATTAGCAGGTATATCAGTTTCCATATGTAGTGGGCCCTAGCTACTCCATGCAACCCGTCCATCCATCTTGTGGTCTCAACTTCAAAACGAAGAAACTCTTTGTAAAAAAACGAAGTAAAACGACGTGTGGCACTCGGAGACTGCCGCGGTAAAGCTATTGCATAGCATACCTCACCCTCACCCTCACCCCTCACTCTCACCCTCACTCTCACCCTCACCGCACCCTCACTCTCACAGTCACCCTCATCCTCACACTCACTATCATTACGTCTCGATCCGTGCGAGCTTCGTACAATCGTACCATATAATATATGTACATACACGTTAAGCCAACGCTCGGTGAACTTCGTGTGACCTCGTCTCGACCTTCGTCTCAGGTTTTTTTCCTTACGGAATTTCTTGATTAAAGCCCACTCAAAGCCCGCGATAAAAACTATGCAATAGCTTAAAAGACACATGACACTATTTTTTTAAATATTTGACTGGTCATAATGGCGCCGCTTGGTTAAAAGCATTTGTGATTGATTGATTACCCTAAACAAAACTTACCGTTACTTTTACTTTCTTTTTTTATTACTTGGGGAACTTACTAAACGAAAATTGTGTCACCTGGCACATTTTGAATGCTTGCACTGTTGCATCATTTGTGCAGCTGATTTTGACTTGGGCCATATAGATGTTAATGGGGCCCCTTACAAAATGACTACCCTACAACATGAATATGAAAAATATAAGTTTTCGACCTAAATTCTTTGTTAGATGTTGTGGCACTTGACAGAATTTCTCCTTCCACAACACAAGATACATAGTTTAACCGCACAAATGTTCTATTCAAATATGCACAACTACTTGTTTAACTTGAAAGTTTCTTCAGTGTCCCAAAACTTCACGTTAGCCCATTAACATAACTGATATGATAACTAAACATGAGAGCGCTTTATGTTCTCGGGTCAGTAGACACATGTGATACACGCCTCTTGAGGTTTATGATTACCTTACCTTAGTTATTCAGGTTTGAGGTAATCTATGGCTATTTGTGTTGGAAAAACTACTGACTCGATGGTACATAGTGTATGTGTATGTTGGCACAACTATTTGTGTCCCACAATATTTATATTTATTTATAGTTAAAGCTGGAATTAGCTTAATTAATCTATATGGAGTTGATGTAAAAAAAATAGAAATATACTTATCTATGTTAAAAGAAACAGCAAGCAAATCCCATAAATACTTAAAAAAGTAAACGGCTGAACTGATTAATTAAAACATGTCTGGGAACCTAAGAAAGATATCTGATCGCAGTTACTGCTAAAATATCTAAAAATGCCAAATTACAAATGTCTTTAACATCCAAGCAAAGAGGATCCTAGGTTTCGAAGTTTTTGGATTAGTTGGGTGTAACCAAAAATAATGTTAGGATGATGATAAGACGATAAAAATAAAATAAAGGACTATTACTATATAACGGTATTGGGTTATATCCTCAAATGGTATTGGAACGTTGTATATTTTCAGTTATTTTGATCACGTCCACCAATTTCTTCCACACAGTACTCTTATATTACTGAAATCTGATTTTGTTACATTGATTTACGAATTTAGCCACTAGCCCTTGTTCATCAGTTCATAGTTTTGGAACTATATTATGTAAGAATTTATTACTTGCGGTCATTGAATTTGTCAAGATAGAATATATAAATGGGCCCATTTAATGGTCTGAATAACATGCCGAAGTTAATGGAACAGAACCACGGTGAAAACAATTTAAAAATTAAAATTTCATCGCTGTGGGATCTGCAGAACTGATAATCGGTTCAATGAAAAAACTAAAAACTATCTTCACGCTGTATCCCTGACGGGGTAGTCAGAGAGGACAGATCGCCAGGCTACGCGATCCATGCATACTTCTTTCGCCTCTTCAAGATTCATGAATCGCTTTAAACACGCACGTCTGGGTATCCGAGTACTTTTGATTTTTGAGCAAGCTGCTCACGTGGTCTTCATATGTAAGTCTCGGCCTACCCTGACTTCTTCTACCCTCTGCTTTCGCACAATATATATTCTTCGTCAATCGTTCCTCACTCATTCGTTGGACGTGTCCAAACCAACGGAGCACGCCCTTTTCCAGCTTAACGCTGACAAAAAACAAAAACACTTATCACTAAAATTTCAATGTTATGGATTTTACCAGTTAGCACGTTTTTGGAATTTATACAGATCTAATTGAAATGGCTTATAAGCGGCTTGACAAATTTTAACAGCAGGTAGCCACAACTTGCGTCTGTCTGATTCAACATGGCAATGGGCTCACCACCTATCACGTGGGACATGGACATATAATATGTCTCTGCCACCCGTTCGGGTATAAGACGTGATAGATAAATATATAATATGAAATATTATATAAAGGTCTCCTACGAGCTCTGTAATTTAATCAACCAAGATCCTTTAATGATGACTTTAAATAACCCCGTTATAATTACAATGAATTCGAGAAACAAATTTGGCAGGGATCCCATTTTAAGATATTGGGTACCTACTATAATTAAAATAGCCTTGTTTTGGTTGCTTAAATGAGCGACTTAAATAAATGTTCAGTCTCTGAGACTTTAAATTTACATTTTAGTGCCACTGTAAGAGCCCGTTTTGATGAGTCTAACTCTAAACTCAACTTGAAAACTCTGTTTCAAAACCAGTTAGCAAACAACTATCTCCTCAATCCCAAATCCGGTAGCAGTATAAATTCGCTGACATTAAATTGTATTAGGCTTAGTATCGGAACTTCGAAAATAAAAAGCGATTCTTTATAATATTTTATTATTATAAGATTTCGTGGCCTCGCTGACTCAGTGTTCTGTAAATGATCATTGCGTTATGCAACTTGCTGGTCACGGCTGGATGACCGCTTTGTGACCGATTTCCATTTACGCGCGTATTCGTGCTTTGGAAGGCACGTTATGCCGTTGGTCCCGATTGCCAGTAACATGGCAATCGTAAAGCCAAGTTGAGTGCCTTATGGATGGCTTGAAAACTTTCAACAACAGGCTGCCACAACCTGCGCTCGTCCATTCCAACACCTATTACGTGGGACAGGTATGTACACGGTGATATGTCGGCGTATAGTATGCCTCTACCACCCCTTCGGGGATGAAGGCGTGCTTGATAACTTAATGCAATCAGTAATATTTTTATAGAGGTGAAAGTTCGGGAGTCTATATGTTTGTTACTGAATATATTAAGCTACGAAATCAGGATAGGTATGTAGTTAATTAAATACTAAACGAAAATTGTTTTTTTTTTCGTTGTATATACGTATTGTAATATGTGGATATCATTCCCTCACTGCATATAGAAGAACTCCCACAATTGGTAACACCAACAATTAGTGACACCGACACACATGTCATGGTGTGGTTTTCGGCGGTTCAATTCTAACATACCTTAAGTTACTTGCAGTAGCGTGAAAGCTTCCTCTTATATAAAAAACCAACACAAGATTAGCAGAGCTGTACATCTTCTTTTGAAACAAATTATTATTAGCATCATCAATGTCGAAGAAGCATAATATCCATAACGTATAAAGGAATAACGGTCATGTTTTTGGTCAAATCGCCAACCCTAATTACGGTTCGGTGTGGACCAAAGTTTCTGGCCGACGCAAAACTATTTTCACAAATGCTTTACCCGTAATACTTGACACTGTAGTAACAATTTTAGCGTCATTCATATCTTGAGGTATAATCTCCTTTTCCCCATCACAAATGTGAATTACTGGTGCTCTTTCGTTCTCGCTCCGCGTCAAGTGCCTATCGGACAGTTCGTGCCTTTTTTAGTGGCGACCGGGACCAATGGCTTAACGTGCCTTCTTAAGCATGGAGATTTCTACACAAAAAAAAAAGTACTCGTAGTGCGGCGGCTTCAGTGTTCTGTAAACCTGCATAAGACATCTTACTCTAAGGTCAGTCCTGAAATGGGTACCATTTGTTTCAGTGTTTCGAAAGGCACGTTAACCAGTTGGTAATATTCGTTAAGTCAATTTGAAGGTCTTATGGATACTTTCGAACAGTTCAACCATATACTTACATTACATGGAGCAATACACGAAGGTAACCTATTATATTGCGTACTAGCTCTCCCACCCGGCGTCACCCGTGACGTACTTCGAACTCCTGTTGCATCAACACCTCTAGCCCATTTCCCTTATCAGTTTTCTAATATTGCCAATTGACAAAAAACAAAAACACTTAAAACCAAAATTTCAATGTTATGGATTTTACCAGTTAGCACGTTTTTGGAATTTATACAGACTTAATTGAAATGGCTTATAAGCGGTTTGACAAATTTTAACAGCAGGTAGCTACAACTTGCGTCTGTCTGATTCAACATGGCAATGGGCTCACCACCTATCACGTGGGACATGGACATATAATATGTCTCTGCCACCCGTTCGGGTATAAAACGTGATAGATAAATATATAATATGAAATATTATTTAAAGGTCTCCTACGAGCTCTGTAATTTAATCAACCAAGATCCTTTAATGATGACTTTAAATAACCCCGTTATAATTACAATGAATTCGAGAAACAAATTTGGCAGGAATCCCATTTTAAGATATTGGGTATCTACTATAATTAAAATAGCCTTGTTTTGGTTGCTTAAATGAGCGACTTAAATAAATGTTCAGTCTCTGAGACTTTAAATTTACATTTTAGTGCCAGTGTAAGAGCCCGTTTTGATGAGTCTAACTCTAAACTCAACTTGAAAACTCTGTTTCAAAACCAGTTAGCAAACAACTATCTCCTCAATCCCAAATCCGGTAGCAGTATAAATTCGCTGACATTAAATTGTATTAGGCTTAGTATCGGAACTTCTAAAATAAAAAGCGATTCTTTATAATATTTTATTATTATAAGATTTCGTGGCCTCGCTGACTCAGTGTTCTGTAAATGATCATTGCGTTATGCAACTTGCTGGTCACGGCTGGATGACCGCTTTGTGACCGATTTCCATTTACGCGCGTATCCGTGCTTTGGAAGGCACGTTATGCCGTTGGTCCCGATTGCCAGTAACATGGCAATCGTAAAGCCAAGTTGAGTGCCTTATGGATGGCTTGAAAACTTTCAACAACAGGCTGCCACAATCTGCGCTCGTCCATTCCAACACCTATTACGTGGGACAGGTATGTACACGGTGATATGTCGGCGTATAGTATGCCTCTACCACCCCTTCGGGGATGAAGGCGTGCTTGATAACTTAATGCAATCAGTAATATTTTTATAGAGGTGAAAGTTCGGGAGTCTATATGTTTGTTACTGAATATATTAAGCTACGAAATCAGGATAGGTATGTAGTTAATTAAATACTAAACGAAAATTGTTTTTTTTTCGTTGTATATACGTATTGTAATATGTGGATATCATTCCCTCACTGCATATATGCACTCTACGCGGGCGAAGCTGCGGGCGTCAACTAGTCATAGATAAATAACACTCTGACACAGAATAAACCATCGTGCTCATCACACAGAGTTTTATCCTGGGTGGGAATCGAACCCTCTTTCTTGCGTAGCAGTCGGATAATACACTCCTACCGCGCAACAGAGCCAGTTAATATACGAAAGAATATCAGAGAGATGAAAGACTTTGTAAAGCAAATACTATTAATAGGGGTTAAAGTTTGAAATAGCCGTTTTATTGTAATAGGTTTTTTGAATTGATATAGAATCTTCATGGTTTAAGGTTTTCGAATGAAACTTTTTTCACATGGTTACTATGATGTTCTTTTTTTAAAAAATGTGATAAATTTGAATATCGACTTTCAATTGTTTTTGTTATTCAAGTTAGACAAGAAAGATGGATACTGCGAAAATTCGAGTGATTTTTGAATACGAGTTCCGACGCGGAAGTAACGCGACAGAAACAGCCCTCAATATCAATGTTGCGTTTGGTGGGGGGTCTGCTAATGAACGCACCGTGCGATTTTATTTTAAACGCTTTCGTGATGGAAACTTCGACTTGAAGTACGAGCCACGAGGAAGACAGACACACAGGTGAACAACGATGAATTAAGAGAGATGGTGGAAGCCGATCCTAGTCAAACTACCCAGAAATTTGCGGCATTGTTTAACGTTAACTTACCCACAATACGAACTCATTTTCGTCAAATCAATTAAATAAAAAAATACCAAAAATGGGTGCCTCATGATTTGACTGATCTGCAGAAAGAAACGCGTGTTGAAACTTGGGTTGCCTTGTTGAATCGGTACAGAAATGAAGGAATATTGGATCGAATTGTGACATGTGATGATAAGTGGATTCTTTATAATCACCGTAAAAGAAAAATGTAATGGCTGACCCCAGGTCAAACGCCACAACAGTGTCCTAAAGCAAAACTTACCAATAAAAAGGCAATGGTAACTGTATGGTGGTCTCAGCATGGTGTTACTCACTATAGTTTTTTCCGATCTGGTCAAGCAATAACGGCAGATGTCTATTGTGCCGAACTCCGAACAATGTTGGCAAAACTAGCAGTAAAACAGCCCCGACTAATGAATCGATTTTCACCATTATTGCTCCATGACAACGCGAGACCTCATACAGCACGAGAAACCGTTTTGACCCTTCAGGAACTGCACTAAGAAACCATTCGTCATCCTGCGTATTCACCAGACCTTGCTCCAACGGACTGCCATTTTTTCGTGATTTGGACAGTTATCTACGTGACAAGAAGTTTTCTTCCCAGGGGGCAGTACAAAATGCTTTCACACAGTTTGTGCAGTCTAGATCCTCAGAGTTCTATCGCAAAGGCATAAATGACCTTCCTATTAGATGGCAGCAAATTCAATAAATTTGTTATAAACTAAAAAATAAACAATTTAGATTTTCAGTAAAAAACGGCAATTTCATACTTTAACCCCTAATATTAACTCTACAATTAGACAGAAATAATACAACGCATACATGCCCCTACCTTGCACGGCATCTCATTTAAAATGTTATCTTTAAAAGACCCTCCTCATGACAATAAGGAACACAAAAAAAATATCATGCAGCCATTCTCTATTTATACTGTTATATTAAGTAATTCATTTTTTAATAGACACTTTGTATCGGACCAAAGAAAAGTAATCTTAAGAGGACACTCGCGACTCCGGAACCCGGAATCCCGCGAACCTGTTCGCGGGATATAAAGCCCTATGTTTCCTTCCAGAATGTAAGCTACATAGATATCTCAATTAAGGATATCTAAGTAATTGATTATTATCTATGGTCAGTTACCTGTATACCAATTTTCGGCCAAATCGGTTCATTGGTTGCCTTGATTGATTCAAAATCAAACAAACAAATACACTTTCGGATTTATAGTATTAGTATAGATGTTTTTAACAAAAAATATTATTTTTATTATTAAAATAAATCGATTGAATTTACAACTGAACTCGTTTCTCTTAACAAAGGTTTCGATTAATAATGTACATACAATTAAATTAAATATATTTTTAAACCAAGTACAATAACGTGATAAAAGGCAATAACCAATTAACAATAAAACTCATTTTGTTTTATATTACAAACCTGTATAGAAGATGTAATGGATTTATTTATATTTAATTAAAGTTACTTCAAAATCACAGATGTCAATTTACCGACTGTGCAATACTGTTAGTGAATACAGATTGAGCTGGCAGACTCATGTGCAGTCAATTGGAAACTATGACGAAAGATATCGAGAAGAAATTTATTAGACAAAGAATAAAAAAATTGGGACAAGCACTTCGCAATTTGGCCTTGACAGTCCACGCCCTTGACTCTAGTGAAAACGGTCTCAACTAATAACTCATCAACGCTTTAAAAATCTTTTATTGTTCTCATTGCCCCTTTATGTCGGCGTTCTGTAAACGATCACTGCGTTAAGAATCTTTCGCTATCTTTGGTCCCAGATGCCAGTAACATGGAAGCTGATAGGACTACAATTTTTAAACCGCCATTTTTTATAGATTTAACAACAGGTCATCACAACCTGAGCCTGTCCATTTCAACACGGCAATGGACAGAATTGGGGTAGGCAGAGGCATACTATACGACCACATTTCATGCATTTCATATGCATATTTGTCCCACGTAACAGGTGTTGAGCTCATTGTCCTGTTGAATGTGCAGACGCAGGTTGTGGCGAAATTTTTCAAGTTACCCATTTGGTTTGCAACTTGGCTTAACGACTACTGTGTTACTGGCAACCGGTACACTTTGCAAAACGTAGAACGGAAACGCTCGTTTAAGTAACTAAATGCCATGAAGCCGTCACTCATCCGAGGACCAACCATAGCAAAAGTTGCATTAAGCAGTGATCGTTAGTAGTTACCACGAGCGCTTCCGGTAATAAAATATAATTTTGTAACTGGAGGACTTTATGAACATCATGTGATTGTGTTTCTATTCATACATTTTTGAGCGCGATTTGTCAGTATGTGTGTAGTTAGGTTTCAGTGTTGAAATTGTATCCTGTTCTAGATTTTATTTTAGGCTTTGCTCGTGACATGCTTCGAACTCCCGTCGCACCTATTTAATCCCGTCGCTTATAAATTCTACAATAATGCATATAAATTTGCCTGATTTCTTGACAATTTATGACTACTACAGGGTAGTAGCATGATGATATATAGCCTATAGACTTCCTCGATAAATGGGCTATCTAACACAACAAGAAATTTTCAAATCCGACCAGCAGTTTCTAAGATTAGCGCGTTCAACCATACAAACAAATAAACAAACAAACTCTTCAGCTTTATAATATTAGTATAGATTGACGTGACGATGACAGGCACGCGGCTTAATTGAGAATTCTAAATTAAGCCGCGTGCCTGAGACGACGATCTATATGTATATATCTCAATACTTACATATTATGCATAGAAGACAAATATTTGTTCTGACTCGGTAATTGAACCCGGCATTGCGCCACCGAGGCTGTCACTACTAAGACTCACAGTCACTACTATACTATCTAAGTACTGAAAAGATTGTATCTAAGCTTTGAAACATAAACTTAGAACAGTATCTGGCATATAGAAACGTTTTGCATGTTATGTAGGTACGGTAGATATACACATTTGCTGAAGCTATAGTAAGGAAAAATGCAAAGGGGTAAGATGTAAGATAAAGTATTATGAGACTTTCCTTTTTATTTCAGGAGCATATGAGTTAAACGTTTATAGTTGTGTATTTTACGTTGTAAAGAATCCATGGATTCATATGACTTTGAAGATAGATGTAGTTTAAAAATGACGTACCTTGCTTTATGTATCTTTTAGTTTCCTGAATCAAGAATGTCAGTCCTCAGCTCAAACATAACAGGTTGAAACGATTTAAGTCAATGAGAGCGTAGCGTTTCTTACAGTACCTAAGTACGTTTGAAATGTAACTCATGTGTCTGCTTGTGTGACTTGCGAACCTTAGACCTTATTTCTTTACTAGTGGTACAGAATAGATTAAATTATGTTTCATTGTATGTCCATGACCACCTCGACGATGCTTATTTTTTATTTACTTATATTTAACTAAATAAAGCTAAAACTTGTCGTAGATGACACAGCTATAATAGCCCCGGGGTGATTCTTCCGGGACTCCCGGCCATAGCATATGTAAGGGCTACGTGTGGGTTTAGTTGTATATGTAGGAGTCTGGCATATGAGAATTTCCACACAAAAAATGTACAGCTATAATAAAAATAGTTGTCAACTCTTCATGAACAGTGTGCCGTGTTCAGACAAATTAACTTGCATTAAACAACAATAATTTCTGATTAAATCATGTTCATAAGTTAAGCATTATGTAAAATTGGTGTCAATACACGCTGGTGTATTATTGAAAACTATTCAGGTCACTGACGTGCCTGTGACCGTCATACTTCACCCTGACATTAAAACAAATGTACACTATTATTGGCAATACTATATAAGCTAAGAGAAATCTGTAACAGGTACCATTTGGCAATCATTGCTCAACGAACCCAATCCCGAAACGTAAGTGTAAACACGCACGATGAGATCTTTCATCGTAATTTGCCTGGTGACGCTGGGTCTCTCTGTATATAGCAGAGAAATACGCCAAAGAAGAGATATCGATCTAGTTGCAGCTGCCTCAAATGCATGGGAAAAAGGTGATAGTGGAAATCATCATTCAGATCATCACTCTGAGCATGGAGGACACGGCGAAAAGGGATACAAAGGATTCCACGGCCACGAGCATGGTCAAAAAGGTCACTCTGAACATGAAGGGCAAAAGGGCCACTATGCTGATGAAGGTGGTCATAAGAAACATCATCATCATGACGATGGCTACTATGATGAACATCATGAAGGTGAAAAAGGTGAAAAGGGAGAAGGCTTCGAAGAAAAGGGTCACTATCACAAAGGACACGCTACTAAAGGACATCATGGCATCCACAAAATAGATGAATTTAAAAAGAATAAACACTTCCACGACAAGCATGGTGAATCTGGTTTCGAAGAAAGTTATGGTGGTCATCATAATGAAGGAGGTCACAAAGAGGGTGGTCATTTTGATAAAGGACACAAAGAAGGTGGATTCCACGAACATGAACATGGTCAAAAGGGTTCATTTGAAAAGGGTGGGCACCATAGTGATCATAAAGGACATCACGATGAAGGCGCCGGCCATGAGTATTGGGGTCATGATGAAGGACATGGTAGCAAAGGTGGCGCTGAAGGTCATAAAGGTTGGGGATGGCACAAAGGTCATAAATAATTTGCGCTAATATCAAATATAAGATTTTTTATCGTTATTGTTACTATTTTGTGATACGCTAATAAATATTTTTAAATGATCTAGATTTTATATTCTTCACAATATTTTAAAACCTTACGGACAATATTGTGAGTAAACTCAGAAAAGCCAATAGTGTGTCCGTTTTCTACAACGTGTAATCATATTACTGGCGCTTAAAGTCCGTATTCCACAACGTTTCTCAATACTCAATCAACGCTTGAGGCTAGTTTTTGCCTTATTAATACTACTCTCAAGCGTTGATTGAGTATTGAGAAACGTTCTGGAATACGGCCCTAAAAGTAATGAACGAATTTTAACAAACTATAATAAATAAATAACTTAAGCCAAGTTAAATGCCTTATGGGCGGATTGAAACATTTCAACAGCAGGTAGCCACAACCTACGTCTGTCTATTTCAACACGTCAATGGGCTCACCACCTATTACGAGAAACAGGAATACACATAATATGCTTCTACCACCCCCTCGGGTGTGATTGATAAATAAAATGAAAAAATACTTTGAAACATTTTTACATAAAGCCCAAATTAAGTTATATAAGCTTGTGCTATCGGATCGAGACAAAAGCGAAGCGCTCGTGGCCCCGCGGTCTCAGTGTTCTGTAAACGATCATTGAGTTACGCAACTTTCACTATGGCTGGTCCTCGGATGGGTGACCACTTTGTGGTATTTACATTTGCGAGCGTTTCCGTGCTTCGGAAGGCACGTTAAGCCGTTGGTCCCGGTTGCCAGTAAAATGGCAGTCGTTAAGCCTGGTTGAAGGCCTTATGGGCGGCTTGAAAATTTCAACAGCAAATAGCCACAACCTGCGTCTGTCTATTTCAACACGGCAATGGGCTCACCACCTATTACGTGGGACAGGAATCCACACGGTGAAAAGTGGGCATATAATATGCCTCTGCCACCCCTTCGGGGATAAGGCGTGATGGATATTTATTTATTATTTTACATATATTTGTGCTTGGTGGGATTTAAACCCTTGACCATTGGTTTTGTTGTCAAGTACTATAACCACTTCACCAAAGTCCATTCAATAGCTTTTATGTGAAAGAGTAACAAACATCCATCTATACTTACAAACTATCGCGTTTATTATATTAGTGGGATTAAAAAAGAATGATAACTTTGACATTTCCATATCAATTATTTATTATTTTGAAATTGTATTTTGTGCTGCCAATGCAATGCAACAAGAAACGTCTGAGTGAGTGATTCAGTGTCAACAAACCACTTCATTCGAATTTCGAATATAATGGTTTCTTTTTACCGACTTTGCAGCAGGATTACCAGGTGAAGATGCACTCCAATTAAAGAAAAAAAATTGTCTAGTATATATTTAAAACAAGGTTGCGAAATTATTGAACGAGTTAAGAATTTGTATACTAAATGTGCACCCTCACACTTTGCGTCCGGAGCGCACGCATAAGGTTGGGTCCTATAGAGGCTTTATTCCGCGTACGCTTTGGTTGTGGATTGAACTTCCTGCCTGGGTTTTCCCGAACGTCTACAGTATGGGTAGTATGGGGTTCTTCAAAAGGGGTCTTAAAAGGTTTGTAAAGAGTCGGAAGCGCGAGTGCTGCCTACACCTCTGGTGTTGCAAACGTCCATTAGCTACGGTGACCACTTTCCATCAGGTGGGCCGTATGATTGTCTGCAAACTCCGTATTATAAAAAAAAATCCATCAATTGTATGATACCTCTGTACTTGTGTTTGTTACATCACTTCTGCTTAGTAGTTGAACTGATTAGGGCGGCATTCTGTGTGTTAATTTAAGTGGATGGTTTAATATACAATTGAACTCCATAATAATTGTAGAACCAATTGAAATAACTATCTCCCAGACCCCTTAGAGTAGTACATGTATTTACAAAATTGAATAACTAACTATCTTCACGCTGTATCCCTGACTGGGTAGTCAGAGAGGACAGATCGCCAGGCTTCGCGATCCATGCATACTTCTTTCGCTTCTTCGAGATTCATCAATCGATTCATACACGCACGTCTGGGTATCTGAGTACTTTTGACCTTTCTGTTTTTGAGCAATCTGCTCACGTGGTCGTCATATGTATGTCTCGGCCTACCCTGACTCCTTCTACCCTCTACTTTTGAACAATATATATTCTTCGTCAATCGTTCCTCACTCATTCGTTGGACGTGTCCAAACCAGCGGAGCACGCCCTTTTCCAGCTTAACGCTGACACTTTCATTCAAACCTGCCATATTGCGTATCACTTCGGTACGTATTCGGTCGGCCAAAGTTACGCCGCACAATTTTCAAAGTGATCGCATCTCCACAGCATTCAATTTACTTTCATGCATCTGCTGACATACCCAGGTTTCACTACCATAAAGCTAAGCTGGCACTAGCACTGCGTTATGAATCGCCATTCGTGTTTCTTTTACGATGCTTTGTCGCTTTACTAACTGGGACAAAGCACCGTTAACTTTGTTTCCGGCAGTTACTCGCCGTTCTACATCCGAATCACATCTTCCATCCGCGCTAAACATACTTCCTAAATACACAATTTCATTCACTTGCTCTAGACGTTCCTGGTTTACCCTAATCTCGCATTTAGTTCTTACGTCACCTCTTTCAAATACTAGTTAGACCTTAGTTTTACTTGCATTCAAGCGAAGACCCTTACTTTCACACTCCTCTTTTATATTAGTGACTAATGCCTGAAGGTCGGCTTCTGATGAGGCCATGAGCACCGCATCATCAGCGTACAGCAGACAGTTTACTGTAAAGTCACCCAAATTCACACCCATATTAAAATCTTTATACTTCTGCAGGCAACTGTCCAGTTACACCATAAACAGCCAGGCGGACATGACACATCCCTGTTTGACGCCTGTACAGACATCAAAAAGAGGTGACACATCCCCCCTACTCGCACGCAAGTCTTACAGTCCCTATAACGCGACTGTATTGCCCGCAGTAGCGAGCCGTCCACACCATATCCGGGCAGCAAGTCCCACAGCGTTTCTCTCACAACGTAATCAAATGCTTTCTCTAGATCCACAAAAGCGCAAATCCACAAAGTTTCTGGCTGTTAGTCAGAAGGTTTTCACCTTCTGACTAACAGCCAGAAACTTTTCCGCGATCATGCAGAGAGAGAAAACACTTGATACATGCAACCTCTTCCACGTCGGAATCCGCATTGAGCCTCCCATAAATACATTTCAGACTTTGCTTGCATTCGTGCCGTTATAACCTTTGCATACACCTTACTAGCTAAGCTGACCAAGCTGATCGCCCTGTAGGTGGAGCAGTTTAGGCGCGAGTCTTTCCCTTTGTAAATAGGTACTACAACTGCTACTCGCCAGTCATCAAGTTGCATAACAGACATAGAGCTCCACTTCCCCATGTGGCATCTCTGTCTTTTTTTTGCATACATCATTCCATAATATTCACTCCATCTCTGCAGGACGTCAGTTTGGTCTGTTAGGATGTCATTGTTAACACTAAGCACTTTATTCATACTGCAGATTGCCGAACAACCCCGGGTCTTGCCTACCTCTTTCAAGAAGAGCTTGGCATTATCCCGGAAATTGGACGACAACCTTTCATCCGCTTTCATTCTGCACCTTTCACGAGCTTCTTCTATCAGTGCCTTCGTGTTAACTTTCTGCAGCTTGTATCTCTCTTTCATATTAAAATCATTCCGCGAGGCTAAGTAGTCTAGCCATGCTTTCTTCTTCATTTGAACTGCTTCTTTCACTTCCTCATTCCACCATACATCACGCTTATTACTACTGCCTCTTTTCGTTTCTCCACACACTTCCACAGCGGCATTTACCATACTATCCCTAAGGTTCTGCCATACACTTTCCACATTCTCACTACTTACATTGACGTCGCCAAACTTTTCGGCTACCCTTTCTTTATATTTATCCCTAATGGATGCATCCTGCAGCTTCCAGCTTTTGATGCTATAAGTCGGCTCAGATTTAGGACACTCGGTACGATGACGCCAACCCGCGAACTGACCCCTAATCCTAGTTATGACTAGGTAGGGGTCTGATCAAAGCTCAGCGCCTCGATAAACCCTTGTGTCCATCACCTGTTTACGGAGCCGAGTATTAACCGACTATCGACCTTTAAATCAAAATATATTTTCATTTTGTTTTAACTAAATGTATTTTTCTAACTTTGGTAATTTTATTTATAACTAGCTGACTAAAATTAATAAATTTTGTGTTTAGTTATTATCCGAGTTGTATAAATACCGTTAGTAAATTCCAGGACTCATCTCTCCCATCATCATCATCAAGTATTGTCACACAGTAAAAACTTTTCTTTTAGAATGTTTCTTTATGAATCTAGCCACATAAAAGTTTATTGAATCCGAATTTCGAATTGTTCATGAAAATAAAAATGTATACCTTTTAGAATTTTACTCATTTTTAAATATGGAGTGGACGCTTAAAGAAGACCGTGTTGCACTTATTGCGTTGCATCGTTGCGGGTACGCGCCAATTCAAATTTTTGACATACTGAAAAATTTGAATATAACCAAAAGATTCGTTTATCGTACCATCAAACGATACCTATTATAGACATGACAGGTCAAGAAGTGGTCGCCCTCGGTCTGTTAGGACTCCAGCAGTGATAAAAGCTGAAAAGGCGCGAACTCAAAGATATTCCAAATGTAAGCAGAAACTGTTGGCCCTTCAGATGGGGTTAAGCAGAACCACGGTGAAAAGGGTGTTAAAAGAAGACTTAGGGCTTCTGTCATATCGAAGAAAAACAGGACATCGTTTAAATGCTCGTCTAATGGACCTGAGACTGAAGAGATGCCGCGCTTTGTTGAAGCGGTACGCGGGAAAAAAATATCGGGAAATTCTTTATTCGGTTAAAAAAAAAATTACCGTAGAAGAGAGCTACAACAAACAAAATGATAAGGTGTACGCACACAGTAGTGAAGAAGCGAGCAACCGTATTCCGCGTGTCCAACGACGTCATTATCCACCCTCGCTCATGGTATGGTTGGGAGTTTCTTATTGAGGCTTAACAGAGGTACATTTTTGTGAGAAAGGTGTAAAATAGAATGCAGTTGTGTATCAAAATACAGTCCTGACGAACCTTGTGGAACCCTTTTCTCATACCATGTTCAATAACAGGCACTGGGTATTCCAACAAGATTCGGCGCCAGCTCATAGAGCGAAGAGCACACAAGACTGGCTGGCGGCGCGTGAAATCGACTTCATCCGACACGAAGACTGGCCCTCCTTCAGTCCAGATCTGAGTCCGTTAGATTACAAAATATGGCAACACTTGGAGGAAAAGGCGTGCTCAAAGCCTCATCCCAATTTGGAGTCACTCAAGACATCCTTGATTAAGGCAGCCGCCGATATTGACATGGACCTCGTTCGTGCTGCGATAGACGACTGGACGCGCAGATTGAAGGACTGTATTCAAAATCACGAAGGTCATTTTGAATAAACTTTATTGTCATAAGAATCTATGTTTTGTTAAGTTCATTTTAGTATATAAATGGTTACATAATGAATAAACCTGTTTCAATTATTTTATATTAAACATGTGACAGAATTTATGACCTGACTAGGTAATATGCCTCTGCCAGCCCTTCGGGGATAAGGCGTGATGGATATTTATTTATTTTTTTTTACAAATAATTTGTTAAATCTATTTTAGATATGTAATAATAATGTATCAATAAGGCCACGGCTCAGCATTTGCTTAGTGTGCACAGGTACACACTAGGCGCGGGTTTTAAGCTGCAGCCCAGAGATGTGGCACATGTTAACTAAAACTTTAATTATTTTATACGTAAACGAAAAATAAACAAATAATTATGATAACAAAAAATTAGTGAAAATTCATTTCTTTTAATAATTTTAATTAGATACATATCAAATATAAAAATGAAATGAAAAATAAAATAAAACATATACCTATAGGATTTGTCACAAAGTACATAGACATAAAATACAAATATAAGAGGTTGGAAGAGAATACTATAAAGGCATTATACAGCAAAAAATCTGTTGGAACATTTTTCACTCTACATAACAGCACATAAGGTTACTCAGATATTTTCAAAATATTTTTGATGCAGTAATAAAACAATTTTTTTTAAGTGAAAATACTACTACTATTTTTTATCACACGAAATTTGTGTTTAGAATTCTCACACATTTTCCAAATAAAACCCTTTTTCTTTATCCTTTATCCCTGATATTTTATAAAAGAGTATTTGAAAATAAAAATTCTAATATTATAACTATGGAACTGCAGTTTCATATCTCGCATGCCAGTCAAAGGAATGTCATCCTCGGTCCGTTTAAGTCGATAGAGGTCGGCAATATATGGACATTCCTAACTACAACCCCTCACATTGCAGTCATTTCATAAAGAATATTGATATCAATAGCACCCACCGTTTTCTCTATTTTATTAGTAATATTTATTTTTGAAGCTATACTTCTTTTGGCGCATTTGGGAAAAATTATGAGAGTATGTTTTAAGATATGCGCACAGACCGTCACGAAAAACCAACACCCTAAAGTTAGCTGATAAGTGTTTCCATGACAACTTATAACTACATTTAAAGTAGTTCTCAAACACCCTTAAGTTAGCTATAGTCAACATTTTATTTTTTTGTACAAACATAGGATAGGGCAAAGATTTTGTTTTTTAATTTTTATCTTGTAACGCCAAAGAAGTATGACTTCTAACGCGTGTATATGAAAATGAAATAAGTGTGTGTGTACTTATGCACACACATTGTTTTTTATACCAATGAAGTGGCAGGACAAGCATGCGGCCCACATGATGGAAAGTGGTCACCGTAGCCTATGGACGTGTGGCGTTCGCATCTGAACGAATTTTCGTCCATGCAACACCACTACGCCAGTTTGTCTATGACACTAGTTTTTAACACCTAAAGAGAAATCAGTTTTGAGTCCGATCACTCCGCAATTTTCTCCTGCCAACAAAACGATAGCGAACTTGATAGGGACCACAACCGAAGTAATCTGTGATATGTCGACCGGGTGACCGCGCCCCTTCGTTCCAGAATTCATGCGGCGAAAAATTTTTGCTCAATTACATAATTTGAGCCATCCTGGTAGTCGAGCTACTATCCGTCTGGTCTCAGACCGTTTTGTCTGGCCAGGTATCGCCAAAGACTGTCGCCGTTGGTGTCAGTCATGCGTCGCTTGCCAGCATAGTAAAGTGACTAGGCACGTACAATCTCCGCTCGGACACATCACCAGTCCAACTTCCAGACTGAAACATATCCGCATTGATATACTTGGTCCATTACCGTCTTGCTCCGGCAACCAATATTGCCTTACCGCCGTGGACCGATTTACTCGTTGGCCGGAAGCATGACTCGAATCACTGCCGAAGAAGTAGCAAGCACCTTCGTGGCGGGTTGGATTTCCCGATTCAGGGTTCCTGCTGTCATAACAACAGATCAAGGACGCCAATTTGAGTCGGACCTCTTTAGACGCTTTACTGATTTGTGTGGTACTAAACGCATTCGCACGACCAGTTACCACCTTCGCATAATACCATACCTAAACCCTTCCAACCGTCATCGTTTTATGCTCCCCCTTCTACACCAGCGCCAGTCGCACCTGCATCGACTAACCTCTCCTTTCATAATCATCAGTATCCCACCCGCTCTGGTCGAAGAGTCCATTTTCCAAAGCATTTGGACCTTTAATTTAATTTTCTATTTTCTTTTCCTTCTTGCGGATTCTCCTTCTCCCTAGGGGTGTGGTGTGGCGTTCGCATCTGATCGAATTTTCGTCCATTCAACACCACTACGCCAGTTTGTCTACGACACTAGTTTTTGACACCTAAAGAGAACAAAGAACTTTTTGCAGTTTTGTATTTTGTTAATTATACTATTGTAATAATATTGTTCAAGGTATGGTTTATGTAAAACCATGATGTTTCCAATAAAACATATTTGATGTAGGAGTTAAGTTTTGGATAGCATCACCATTGCCAAATAAATAATAAACCGGAGAGATGGTTCTCTTAATTTAATCACCGCCAACAATGCTCCTATAGACGTTTCAAATGCCAAAGGTAACACTCGCGCTGCCGACCCTGTAAAACCTTCTCAAACCCCTTTTGAAGAACCCCAAACTGGACGTGGTGTCCACTAAGAAAGTATTTTATAAATATATATCCCATATAGTCCACTATACGTCATAATAATTAGAAATTTAGCATGTGTTTGTGGATAGTGAGTGACGCTCTTGCAAAAATTTCACACTATTTCCCTTTTTACTACCTAAGGTTCATCAACAGATAATCATTTTAATAAAGACACTTATCGTATACCGATACCTGGACTATAAACACCCCGTCGTTTTTGTGTCGGGGATGAAAAATTAATCAAACTGAAACGCATTTTTAATAGTTGCTCGACGCAATTTTTTTTTTTTTACATATTTCATTTTTTATTTTTTTATATACATACATATATCTAGTAATTTTTAATACGTAAGTTGACAGTTCTCTCACGAAATTGTGCATAATGATGATAAAACCTCTGTAAAAGACAAAAACAAAGATAAATTACGGAAAACTGTACAAACAACCGTCAAAATATTATCATTTGTCATTTCGTTTAAGAATATAAATGTTGTTTGGCAAATGTGACAAGAACGGTCTTAATGTGCGAACATCAGTAGGCATTGTGTTTTAACAAATATGATAACGAGCTCAGTTTCTCTGGATCTCAGGCGATAACAATATGAAATCAATCACAATATCAGAGAGAGGTCTTCTTCTTTTGTTGTAAAAATAAAATATGACAGCTTTAATATGTTTACTTACTCATCAAAACTCTTCCAATGTTTCCAGAATTCATTAGGTATTATGCATTCTCGAAAACTTTTTACATGACACACTTATGACGTAATTCATAAGTGTATGATTTGTTGCGCGATTGATAATCCTTATACATACTGCGTTTACACACGCGGCTGGTGGCTCGTCTCGCAGCTCTTCTCGTGACTCGCGCGAGAGTATAAACGCAGTACCTATTCCATATTATAAACAAAATCGTCCGGCACGAAACCTGGCTATGTCTCTGTTCGCGATAAACTTAAAAAACTACTGATTATATTCACCTGCGAGTTTATATATAGATGGAGTATCTATATACCTAGTCAGGTCATAAATTCTGTCACAAGTTTAATATAAAATAATTGAAACAAGTTTATTCATTATGTAACCATTTATATACCAAAATGAACTTAACAAAACATAGATTCTTATGACAATAAAGTTTATTCAAAATGACCTCCGTGATTTTGAATACAGGCCTTCAATCTGCGCGGCCAGTCGTCTATCGCAGCACGAACGAGGTCTATGTCAATATCGGCGGCTGCCTTAATCAAGGATGTCTTGAGTGACTCCAAATTGGGATGAGGCTTTGAGCACGCTTTTTTCCTCCAAGTGTTGCCATATCTAGTAATCTAACGGATTTAAATCTGGACTGGAGGAGGGCCAGTCTTCGTGCCGGATGAAGTCGATTTCACGCGCCGCCAGCCAGTCTTGTGTGCTCTTCGCTCTATGAGCTGGCGCCGAATCTTGTTGGAATACCCAGTGCCTGTTATTGAACATGGTATGAGAAACAGGTTCCACAAAGTTCGTCAGGACTGTATTTTGATACACAACTGCATTCGTTTTTACACCTTTCTCACAAAAAAGTACCTCTGTTAAGCCCCAATAAGAAACTCCCAACCATACCATGAGCGAGGGTGGAAAATGACCTCGTTGGACACGCGGAATACGGTTGCTCGCTTCTTCACTACTGTGTGCGTACACCTTATCATTTTGTTTGTTGTAGCTCTGTACTACGTTAAAAATTTTTTCATCCGAAAAAAGAATTTCCTGATATTTTTTTCCCGCGTACCGCTTCAACAAAGCGCGGCATCTCTTCAGTCTCAGGTCCATTAGACGAGCATTTAAACGATGTCCTGTTTTTCTTCGATATGACCGAAGCCCTAAGTCTTCATTTAACACCCGTTTCACCGTGGTTCTGCTTAACCCCATCTGAAGGGCCAACAGTTTCTGCTTACGTTTGGGATTTCTTTGAATTCGCGCCTTCACAGCTTTTATCACTACTGGAGTCCTAACAGACCGAGGGCGACCACTTCTTGACCTGTCATCTACACTAGAGTCTTCATTGTATCGTTTGATGGTACGATAAACGAATCTTTTGGTCATATTCAAATTTTTCAGTATGTCAAAAATTTGAATTGGCACGTAACCGCAACTATGCAACGCAATAACTGCAACACGGTCTTCTTTAAGCGTCCACTCCATATTTAAAAATGGGTAAAATTCTAAAAAGTATTCATTTTTATTTTCATGAACAATTCGAAATTCGAATTCAATAAACTTTTTTTTGGCCAAAATTCTAAAAGAAAAATTTTTACTGTGTGACAATACTTATGACCTGACTAGGTATAGATAAATCTATATAGTATAGTTTATCAATAGATAGAGTGAAGCGTAGGAAAAGTTAAGTTATATAATTAGAGTAGTTTTCATGTAAATTTGTTAAAATATTACTAACTTAACGATTTTACTTCTCAAGAGGTGCGTCCCACCATGGCGGAATTCGTGCTCTCACTCATTATAGTATTACCTAATGAACAACGCTCACGAAAGTTATTATTCTAAGATATAATTCTCCGGGAGTGCCGACAGAAGTGAAAACTAAATGTATTAACAATTTATATAAAATGACGCGTTTGAGGTCTGCTATATGTACATGCATATATTATTATGTACGCAATATAGCTGCGTCTCGTAACGGTGTCGCGAGTCCAGAGATTTCATCTCATCTAAATTTTACGCATATTTATGCGTACCGCGCTAAAAGACGTTTTCACTCCAAAAATCTTTCTTCAAAAACTCTGCCCAAATCCTAAAAGATAGCAATACGATGTTCAACGATAACAATGATCGATTCTTTATAGGTCAATAGAAAATTTCCTGAAAATTTTGCGATGGATGTCTATATTATAAGGAAATTTTACTTACCCTGTTAGAAAAGGAAACAGGTAATCTTCACCACGCGGGCGTAGCTTCAGGTATCAGCTGGTAATACATTTAAATGGGTATGTTTATGTATCTGAAAAACAAATCTGTAATGAGGAGGCGTTGATTCAATAATGCGCATACAAAGCTCTGATTAATTACACTAACATAAGATCGAATGGATGAAAAACGGCAGTAAGCTTCTCTGCTAATGGGGAAGCTGTGCACGGAGAAATATTTCCAAATGTTTTGTATTAATTACCTACTATCAGAAAATAATAGATGTTTAAGCGAAATAAACCGTCAGTAGAGATTTCGCTCTTTTATTTATTTCTTGATATTTTAGTAAAAGGTCGCAGTAACTAAAATTATCACACAATGTTAAAATGGCTATCACGGGGGTTTGAAGTATGTTACGGGCGAAGCCGCGGGGTTCAGGTAGTGTATAATATGTATGTATTTAAATATAATATACGTATTTTTATAAGTAGTCTGGATCCCATACTACAAAGCTATATTTGCTTAATTTAGGCCAGATGGCTGTGATATCCCGAGTAGAGTAGTATATGATAACTTACATGGTAAATAAAATCAATATGGATAAATATGGAAATAATAATAATATATATGGAAGATGGGCCGGGTGCTGGTATGGGATGCAACCTGCTCAGACACGCTGGCCCCTTCCCATTTACATGGAACCAACAACAGAGCTGGTGCGTCATGTGAAGCGGCTGAAAAAGCTAAAGCATTCAAATACAGGGGTCTAGGCTCCGAATATGATTTTGTCCCATTCGGTGTCGAGACTCTTGGTCCGTGGGGTCCTAGCGCTATAAGGCTTTTTAAGGAAATTGCGAAAAGGTTAGTGCACATCACAGGAGACCGAAGAGCTGGCAGCTACCTCGGACAAAGAATTAGTCTAGCTATTCAAAGGGGAACGCTGCCAGTATCTTCGGAACCTTGCCTAAAGGGACCTCTTTTAATAATATATTTTAGTTATTTATCATATTGTTAAGGTTATATTTAATGTTAATATTAAGTTAATTTAAGTTGATATTTATTAATATTGTATAATATATTATATGGATAACATCGAAGATGTTAATGTGGATGAAGAAACTTCCACCACAGCCTTCCACGACCTTCGCAACCTGGTCGAAACTCCAAGCAATTCAAAGATATGTGAGGGATACCCAGAATATAATCAATATTCTGGGATCCCATCACAATGGTGCCTATATAACACATTCCAAAATTATCTCTTGAAACTTTGAGGTTACATAGTACCGAAAAAACAATTTACAAAAAATAAAAGAATGGTACGAATACATTAGCCGAAATTCCATTTCAAATATCTTGCAAATTTACATTAATGCTTTTTCTAACCCTACCAAAGCGCCAAGAGAAGGCTCCTACTACCTTTTTACAAGTTACGAAATATACAAAATGTGCTAAAAATGTTGAATGTTCTGATCATTAAATAACTTAGCACGTTGTTCAAATTGTTTTACACTCGTATTAAAATTATTAAGCACTCCTATTTTGTTGTCCAAACTCACAAAGTTTTAAGAGTTAATTTTGGGAAGTACCTGGTATACATTTAGTCACGACTTTATATGCTCACATTACACCATTTGTTTTTTGTCCCACCTTACTAAATAATACTGATCAGCTATACCTTTATCCCCGAAAAGGTAGGAAGAGCCATACCTATCGTGATACACCATATACAGGTGGTGAGTTTTAAAGTTTAAGTAGTTAATGTTATCTTCCTTTACGGGTGGTTTAATAGTAGCAGCATCTTATCGTATGACTAGACAACGAGACAAGTCAAGCTGTTGACTAATTGTGATTTAAATAATTGCCAAGTATTTAATTACCAAAAGTCATCTTAAAATGTATTAGGTTATTTTAATCAAACCTTAAGATAGATGCCTAATAAATGTTCGTTTGTAATGGAAATTGAAATAAAATATTGTACTATCGGTACTAATATATAAAGCTGGAAAGCGGAGCAGTAAAAATAAATGTCGATTGGGCAATTTTTTTATACATTATAGTACAATTTATAAATGCCGGGATTTAAAAGATGCGACGGGAGTTCGAAATATATCACGGGGTTCATCTAGTGTTAATTACATTGGATACATAGAAAACAATTACCGCGATGTCTACCTACCTGCTACAAAGCAAGGAATCAATGACATTCGCACTCTAGGATTCGAGCGAGAGAGAGCCAGCTACATTCCTTGGTGTATACTAAGTGCCTTCCGTTTCTCCGCAGTGCAAAGGAGGGAATTAGAGTAACTGTCTTTTTAATCCCCACAATTTCGATGCTGGTTTCAAGACGCACTAGGTGGCAGACAAGCATACGGCCAACCTGATAGAAAGTGGTCATCGTAGCCTATGGACGTTTGCAACACCTAACTAATAGCACTAACTCCTCCTGGGACTTTACCCATATTGAGTCTATTAAAGAATATTTTCAAGATGCACATGCATGGAATGTTTTCCCATTTTAGTTCGACTTTAATTAAAAATTCGATATTTTTTCAATTGTTTTCGTAGGATTCGATAAGAAACACGGAAACAAATGCTATGAAACGACTTAACTGATTTTTTATGACACGTTTTTGCGTATATTGACTGTTTCTTGAACAAAAATGTTTCAAATAACAAATAAACGTTTACCGGGTATATAATATTTGGCGCAATTTAAATTTATAAGCTGTGCGTTTTTTTTTCGGATTAAATCTTGTTGCTATTGAATTTCGAAGGTCCAGGGTTTGCCTAACCGCAATTTAGTATCTATTATGTAGTATTGGAGCTATAGTGGAGTCGCTACAACGCCTTTGGGAATAATAGTCGGTTACATAAATGTTTGTTCGTTTAGGTAGTTAAATAGATACTCTTGGAAACATATTATAGTGTATCCTATTCCCCAAACAAATTGTTAAAGTCTATATTTAGGATAAGTTACAGATTGACATCATTCCATTCATAAATCATGCTCGTAATGTGAGTACTTGACTACAAAAATAATCAAAAATTTTATGTATTATAGGTATTATAGTTATAAAGACGGTTGGGACATAAGAAGGCAATCGCTCGCAAAAGCAAATGATAGCTGTTTTTCTTCCTAGCAGCCAAATGATAGAGGACTCTAGGCTCCAAATTCAGAGTTTGGAAGCAACTAGGAGTACATTACAAGAAGAAAAGTAGGTATTTTTTTAGAATAGTGCCATGAGCTACCATTGAAGAAGACTTGGAAACCCAGGTAGAGAAATTGGATCTTAAATGGTTCTGAAAGTTATGTCCCTTTTCTATACTAATATTATAAAGCTGAAGAGTTTGTTTTTTTGTTTGTTTGTTTGAACACACTAATCTCAGGAACTACTGTTCGGATTTGAAAAATTCTTTTTATCTTGGACAGCCCATTTATCGAGGAAGGCTATAGGCTTTATATCATCACGCTATTACTCTGGAGAGCGGAGCAGTAGCCATAAATGTCGGCAAATCGGGGAAATTTTTAAGCATTTTTGTAGAATTTATAAGCGACGGGATAAAATAGGTGCGACGGGTGTTCGAATTATGTCACGGGCGAAGCCGGGGTGGTCACCTAGTATCATATAAGATAGACGCGCGATCGAAGCGCTGACGTTTTATTATATTTAGGGATTGCAAAACATGAGACTAGCCATTTCCCCAGCAAATTTTCATCGATGCTTTCAATTCGAATGGTTGAGATTTGTTACCCAGAGACCTAAGTATACATACTAATTTTTCTATCGCGGAGAATGCAGTTACTTACCGTCATCCCTGCCCGGTGTGTGGTAGCCGAGAGTATAAGCCACTGAGACCCGACAAAAAGCACCATTTCGTTGGGACTCTTCCAGGGAGGAGGGCGTATGGGTACATAGTATCCTGATCATTATCAGAATTATGTCAATCTGCTCAACATTCATTTATTTCGATAGTACATCTAGTTGACATAAATAGATGAAGCGAAACTCTGAATGAATGAATGAATCTTCACACTGCATCCCTGACGGGGCAGTCAAAAAGGGCAGATCGCTAGGCTTTGTGATCCATGCATATATCTTTCGCTTCTTATAGATTTATTAATCGCTTCATATATGCATCAGTTAAATGCCTCTCTCTCTCTCTCTGCCTACGTAAGGGACAAAGTTGAGACTGGTTATATGTAAGACTATACCTAGTCAGGTCATAAGTATTGTCACACAGTAAAAGTTCTTTTAGAATGCTGGCCACAAAAAAAGTTTATGGAATTCGAATTTCGAATTGTACATGAAAATAAAAATGTATACTTTTTAGAATTTTACTCATTTTTAAATATGGAGTGGACGCTTAAAGAAGACCGTGTTGCAGTTATTGCGTTGCATCGTTGCGGTTACGCGCCAATTCAAATTTTTGACATTCTGAAAAATTTGAATATAACCAAAAGATTCGTTTATCGTACCATCAAACTCTAGTGTAGGAGGTCAAGAAGTGGTCGCCCTCGGTCTGTTAGGACTCCAGCAAGGATAAAAGCTGTGAAGGCGCGAATTCAAAGAAATCCCAAACGTAAGCAGAAACTGTTGGCCCTTCAGATGGGGTTAAGCAGAACCACGGTAATAAATGAAGACTTAGGGCTTCGGTCATATCGAAGAAAAACAGGACATGAGACTGAAGAGATGCCGCGCTTTGTTGAAGCGGTACGCGGGAAAAAAATATCGGGAAATTAATTTTTCGGATGAAAAATTTTTACCGTAGAAGAGAGCTACAACAAACAAAATGATAAGATGTACGCACACAGTAGTAAAGAAGCGAGCAACCGTATTCCGCGTGTCCAACGAGGTCATTTTCCACCCTCGCTCATGGTATGGTTGGGAGTTTCTTATTGGGGCTTAACAGAGGTACATTTTTATGAGAACGGTGTAAAAACTAATGCAGTTGTGTATCAAAATACAGTCCTGACGAACCTTGTGGAACCTGTTTCTCATACCATGTTCAATAACAGGCACTGGGTATTCCAACAAGATTCGGCGCCAGCTCATAGAGCGAAGAGCACACAAGACTGGCAGGCGGCGCGTGAAATCGACTTCATCCGGCACGAAGACTGGCCCTCCTCCAGTCCAGATTTGAGTCCGTTAGATTACAAGATATGGCAACACTTGTAGGAAAAGGCGTGCTCAAAGCCTCATCCCAATTTGGAGTCACTCAAGACATTTTTGATTAAGGCAGCCGCCGATATTGACATGGACCTCGTTCGTGCTGCGATAGACGACTGGCCGCGCAGATTGAAGGCCTGTATTCAAAATCACGGACGTCATTTTGAATAAACTTTATTGTCATAAGAATCTATGTTTTGTTAAGTTCATTTTGGTATATAAATGGTTACATAATGAATAAACTTGTTTCAATTATTTTATATTAAACATGTGACAGAATTTATGACCTGACTAGGTAGAAATCTTAAATTTGAATGCAATGAATATAAATCATAACCTCATGTAACAATCACGTAATTACATATTCCTAATGAAGTCCTAAAAACTTAATTAAAAGACACCCTCTGTGGAATCTTTTCAAAATGAAATACGAGTTTGTATCATCATGAAACTGAATGAATATTTCCGATGTGGAAGGAAGTGGAAGTCTCCGCTAGTTATACTCAACAACCTTGACACTTCTCTCGATTACCTAACAGTTGCTACCGGACTGTAATTTGGTATATAAAATCATTGTCGACGATGATCTGATATCATTCAACAGCAACAATCGTAATCAATCATGAGAAACAAGTTTCTTGTGGCCATTGGCCTTTTGGCCATAGCTGCCCTCAGCTCTGCTAGGGAACTTCGTGAAAAACGGGACGCTGACCTCGAACCTGCAGCGTCTCATCATCATGGAGGAGGTGGCGGAGGAGGAGGTGGACACTGGGATAAGGGTGGTGGTCATGAGCATCATGAACATCACGGTCATGAGCATGGTGGTGGAGGTCACAAAGGACATAAAGGACACCATGAGCATCACCACGGTAAACATGGTCATCATCACCACGAAGGACACAAAGGTCATCACGGTGAGCATGGCGGGCACAAAAAACATCACCATCATGACGATGGCTACCACCATCATCATCATCACGGCGAGAAGGGAGATCACGGTCATGGTCACGATGAACACGGTCACTGGCACAAGGGTCACGACACAAAAGGACATCATGGCGTTGAGAAACACGACGAATTCAAAAAGGATAAGCACTTCCATCATCATCACGGTGATAAAGGTCATCACGAACATTATGGCGGTCATCACCATGAGGGCGGGCACAAGAAGGGTGGTCACTTCCACCATGGTCATAAGCACGGAGGACATCATGAACACCACCACGGTAAAAAGGGACATCATGAACACGGAGGTCACCATCATCACCATAAAGGTCACCATGGTGATGGCGGTCATCACGAACATCATCATGGTCACCATGAGCATGGGCACAAGGGTGGTCATGATGGCCATAAGTCTTGGCACCACAAGGGCTAAGTTATTGTTGACTGATTCTCAAATGTTATTTGTAGAAATATTGTTATTGCTATCGTATATTTTTGTTATGATTATATTTCAGCGAAATAAATTTTGTACAAAATAAGTACTATTGTTTTTTTTAATCATACATACTTATTAAATAAATTAATTAATATTAATAAAATATCGTTGGGACAACTCACACAACGCCATCTGATTCCAAACTAAGCAGTGTAATATTCTTATATATTTATAAATACATACATATTATCGATAAATAACCCCCAGATACATAATAAACCATCACACAAAGTTTTATCCTGGGTGGGAATTGACCTCTTGCGTAGCAGTCGGATGCACTCCCACCGGGCCACAGAGGCAGCCAAATATTATCACGCCTTAATCATAGGTAGACACATACTATACGTCCACATTTCACCGTATGCATGGTAAAATCACAGCCGAAAGACATAGACATAGGTTTACTCTTTATACTGTGGTAAAATGTTGAAATGGACAGGCGCAGGCAGTGACAGCCTGCTGTAAAAATTTTGCAGACGCCTGCAAACTTTTCATTTTTCTAGTATATCACAAAAACCTTACATTATAGTTATGACTGGCTATGAGGAACAATAGTACCTACCTACTAAAAATTTAAAAACTACAAAGATTAATAAAATATTTATTTCTTAATCAGTTTTATTTAATTATTCAGTGTACAACACTGAATTATTAAATTGATTTTTCAGTTGGTATAGTTTTTATTAATTAGTTTTGTAGATTTAATGATCCAAGGCTCTTAGGCTGTACCTATATTATCACGCTACTACCAATGAGAACGGAGTAGTAACCATTAATAACAAGTAATCGGGCAAATTCCTATAAATTCTACCAATATTTTAAATGACGGATAGTTTTGGGTTTAAATAGGTGCCACGGGGATCGAATTAAGCCACTGTTAATTTTCTTACTAGCTAAGCCCCGCGTCTTCCGTGCCGTACGTAATTCGAACCCCTGTTTAATTTATTTAGTCTTATTAATCTATGACTATTTGCTCGATTTTTTGACATTTATCTTAAATGCACCAATCTTTCTGGCTAGTAGGATAACTATATCGCCTTCGTCGATAAATGGGCTATCAAACACAAAAATAATCTTACAACTCGAACCAGTATTTTCCGAGATTAACGCGATCAATCAACCAAACAAACAGACAAACAAAAGATCTCTTCAGCTTTGTATATTTTTATAGTAATATAAAGATTTTGAATGTAACCGGTAATATTATTAGGAAAGTAATGATTCAATTCGTGTTTAAGTATGTCCAAGGTAGTCTAATTACTTTGAAATGTCAAGTATAAATAACATTTTTGTCTCTGGCTGAAATTTCACAGACACTGTCACTTCGTAAGCCCTCAAAGAGACTGTAATCAAAATTTGTATTCAGAAAATTTGTATTTATGCACCCATGACAAATTTAAATAAGCTTTATATTTATGGATGATGTGTTATTGTAATTATTGCCAGTTCAGAAATCATGATTACAGTGCAACCGATACAAACGTAATAATTTGACATATAGGTATTGATTAATTACCAAACTATGGTAATGTTGATCTGTGAACTATTTGCACAAGGGTTGTGATGCACTCGGTTATGTACTCAATAAAACCACGTGAATCTGGACTAATAGCTGACATTTATTAAAAAAAAATAACACTTTATAATACTTATTGTAACCAAATCATAACGCGATTCAGGAAACGATGTTAGTGCCATCTGTCGAAGATGACCTCAAACTTTTACAGTTGTTTTTGTATTATCGGTTGTAAACATACCGCCCCCTAAGGACATTTAGTGAAGATGTCCTTCTAGAAATTACAAACTTAATTATAAACAGAATGTAAAAGGCCTTACGAAACTAAGTGAAATTATGAATATTATAGTATCTACCTAAAGTTTAATTCAGCCTTACGAAATAAAGTAATGCAATTAAAATTACAACCTTTAAAATTATATTACACAGCTATCACCTTATCGAATAACATTTTTTAAATCTTAACAATACAATTTGCAAACCATATTACTAGAACCGTAGCAAAATATACTCGTAGTTAATCTACAATGGGCAATACACATATTTTAGATGTTGGACGCTTAATGATCGAGGATTTTGTTCGTATTGTGACCACTCGGGTAATATTGTCGTGCCCGGAATGCTTCTCAGTTATGCAACCCAACAACCAACGACATGGAGGCATATCATCTTCCTTTATTAAAACTATGTCGCCAATATTCGGTTCCGGAACCTGATAAGACCATTTGTAACGGTTCATTAGATTTGATAAGTACTCTTGCGACCAACGAGACCAAAATGTTTGCGTCATTCGTTGAATCAATTGCCAACGTGTTAAGTGACTAATATTTACAACTTCATAATTAGTATCTGGTACACTCACTATTGCTTCGCCTATAAGAAAATGTCCAGGCGTTAAAGAAAGCGGTTCATCAGGGTCAGTCCCACTAATGATACTCATAGGTCTAGAGTTTAAGCAAGCCTCAATTTGATTGAGTAAAGTGTTCATTTCTTCATACGTTAGAGTTGAGTTTCCTATAACTCGCTTGACGTGAAATTTTGTAGATTTCACGCCTGCCTCCCATAGTCCACCAAAATTTGGACTATGAGGGGGGATGAAGTGCCATTCAGTGCCTTGCGCTGCTAACCCTTCTGCTACAGACGTTTGGATGGCTGACAATTGTTTTAGTTCCTTAGATGCTCCTACAAATGTAGTGCCATTGTCGCTCCATATTTTTGCACAATGTCCGCGCCTTGACACAAAACGCCTGAATGCGGCTAAAAATGCCTGCGTACTCATATCGCTTACCAGCTCCAAGTGAAGAGCGCGGGTAACCATGCAGACGAACAAACATATGTAGCCTTTATAGGCATGGTGGCCACGACCTTTCGTGGTCCTGATGTTTATTGGTCCCGCATAGTCGACTCCACTATGTAAGAAGGGTCTAGCTGGAGTACAACGCACCGATGGTAACGATCCCATAAATTGATTCCGTGTAACTGCTTTTTGCCTTGCACATGTCACGCATTTACGGACATAATTTTGTATTAAACTTCTTGCGCCTAAAATCCAATAAGCAGATCTTAAATAATTGGTCATCAGCTGAGGACCTCCGTGTAGCGTTTTCAGATGGCCATCTGCTACAATCAGGTAAGTGATGTGATCTGAATGGGGGAGAATTATAGGATGTTTAACGTCCTCGCTCATTTGTGACTTGTCGAGTCTTCCTCGAGCTCTCAGAATTCCTTTAGTATCCAGGTAAGGGCAGAGAGATTTAAGTTTACTGCTTTTATTTTGTAAGAATTCTTTGTTTTTTAATTCGAAATATTCTTTTGTAAATTCTTTCATTTGAGTGACCTTTATACAGCATCGTAATGCATCGTCTATTTCTTGCTTCTGTAAATAACCTTTCTTTCCTGTAATAAACCGGCGACAGTATGCAATAACTCTCAACAGCCTCTGTAAGCTTGAAAATCTATCAAATAGAGACTCCTCTGGAGTTACAGCAACGTGAGATTTTATAGATTGTTCCAATTCGGTACTCATACTAATAGGTTTCTTGCAAACTATGGTTTTTACTTTAAGTAATGATGGGCCAGAAAACCACATTGTGTCCTTTATAAATAAACTCGGTAATATTCCTCTCGAGGCACAATCCGCTGGGTTGTCCTCGGTGGACACGTGATACCACTGAGAAGATTTCAGTGTCGTTAAGACTTCAGCTGTCCGATTTGCTACAAAAGTTTTCCATCGGCTTGGGTGACTGTTAAGCCACGCAAGCACGACGGTAGAATCGGTCCAGGCTGTGATTTTGTCATTATTTATATTTAATACTTGTGCCGTTTCCGTAAGAAGTTTGGATAGTAGTACTGCGCCACACAGCTCTAAGCGAGGTATACTGATCTGTTTAATTGGGGCCACTCTTGTTTTGGCAACTAACAAGGAAACACGTACCTCGCCTGTTACATTAGTTATTCGTAGGTACACTACTGCGGAATAGGCAGCTTTTGAGGCATCGCAGAATCCGTGCAATTCCAATTCATCGCCTACTCCTGTGCCGAGCCAACGTGGGATTCTAATAGAGGTAAGTAAACTTAATTCTTTACGGTAAACAGACCACTCTTTGATTAATTCCGCAGGTAATTCGTCATCCCAGCCTACACCGGCCAGCCAAAGCCTTTGAATAAAGATTTTGGCCAAGACTACACTAGGTGCTAGCCATCCTAATGGGTCAAATAGTCTGGCTATGTCTGATATTATTGACCTTTTGGTTATCGAAGCTTCCATTATAGTTGGGAGACTTACCGAATATTGGAAAGAGTCTTCTAGGCGGTTCCAGGAGAGCCCTAAAATTTTAATGGTTTTATCTAATTTAATTTCTACTTCTTGATTTTTACTTTGTACTTTATTTTTTAAATTATTTTGTTCTAATTTTGTCCTTTCTTCTATAATTTCTCTTGCTCTAGCCTTTTCCCTGGCATTTATTTCTTGCAATATTTCCTTATTGTTTGTATTCCATTTTTGTAAACTAAACCCTCCTTTTCCTAATAGTTTAGTTAGTTGTTCATAGATTTCCAGTCCTTCTTCAACGTTATTGCAGCCAGCCATAAGATCATCCATATAAAAACAATTTAAGATCTTCTCTGCTGCAATTGGATAGTTCTCGCCTTCATCACAGACTATCTGATGTAGAGTTCGAACTGCCTGATACGGAGCAGATGCAGTTCCGAAGGTAACTGTCAACAGTTCATAGTCCTTGATTGGCTCTTTTGTACTATCCCGCCAAAGCACTCTTTGATACATCGTATCCTTATTTGCCACTCTAACTTGACGATACATTTTAATTATATCGGCTACGAGTGCGATAGAGTAAACTCTCCATCTCATAACGGTGTGCCTCAGATCGGCCTGTAATGTTGGTCCGACCATTAAAGTGTCATTGAGTGAAACACCTTTACTGTTTTTCTCTGACGCGTTAAAAACAATTCTGACTTTGGTGGTAGCTTTGTCCTCTCTTATCACCGCATGATGAGGGAGATAAACTGCAAATTCCATTCTCTCATCGTTTTCTTTCACCATCCTCATATGTCCTAGGTCTAAATACTCTTTGATAATTTCTGCATATTTGCTTTTTAAGTCCAAATTCTTTTCTAGCCTTTTCTCTAATGATTTGAATCTGTTCTCTGCTATACGGCGTGAATTTCCGTGCGTATCATGAGGAGGATCAGTATTGAATGGTAGTTGTACAATGTACCTCCCATCAAAATTTCTTCTTGTTGTTTGGTTATAGAACTCTTCACATTTGATTTCTTCTGGAGTTAATATTTTCTTTGAACTAAAGTTTTCCTCTATTTCCCAGAACCTTTTCAGATTGTCTTCGTCTTCCACATTTGCATGCATTACGTTTAAATTTATCCCATGATCTTCAGTTTGGTGGGTATCTTTAATATAACTAACTGTGCCTGATAAGATCCATCCTAGGGCAGTATCCTGAGCTATCAGCGTACCAGAAGGACTCTTGACCATACCTTCCTTTATTATGCAGCTGTAGGCGTCTGCACCTAATAGAAGGTCTATTTTGTTGGGCACATTGAAATATGGATCCGCTAGTTTCAGTTTGTTGATGTCGACCCAATCGAAACTGTTCATGTTTAAGCTTCGGTCCGGTAAGTATGTAGTTATTTTCCGTAATACAAAGGCATTTATTTGAAGCTTAAAATTAGAATCATTTTGCGACCCTATAGTTAAATGAACCATGTACTTAGTAGGGATTGATTTATTTTCACCCAAACCAGAGACAATTCCACGAATAGGAGTTCGTTTTAATTTGAGCAGTTGTACTGTAGTTTCGGTAATGAAACACGCCTGAGAGCCTTGATCGAGTAAAGCTCGCACTGTTTGATACTCTCCTGCCCTGGACTCAGCCTTTATTAGTGCTGTGGCTAACAAAACTTGTCCGGGTTTAGAAACTTTGCCAGTCGATAAACATGATACTATCTGACCTTCACTAGTCGAAGGACTAGCGGGATCGAGTGCTGCTGATATCGAGGAGGCTGTGTTGACCTTATTCTCTGGCTCTTCACTCAGATGTAGCAGGGTATGATGTCGCTTATGACACATTCTACACGTTGTCTGTTTCTTGCATTCATAAGCACTATGGTTACTGCCCAAACAGTTGAAGCAGATTTTATTTTTGGCTACAAACTCACGTCTGTTTTGGAGAGATTGTTTTACGAAGTTTTTACAAAAACAAAGCTTGTGTTGTTCCGAACAAAACTCACAACGCATTGCATGTGATGTATTTGTGGCTACCATGGCCTTCGCATAAGGAGCGTGTGAACCTTTATTGACCTGACTCTTAATAATTTGACCTTTAGTGACCTGATTTCTAATAGGTTGAATGCATTCTAATGCGCGGAAACGATTTTCGATGAAGGCTTTGAATTGATTCAAAGTAGGCAACTCATTATTGGACTCGTTAGTGCTTAACTCCCACTGCTTGCGAGTTTCTGCATCAAATTTGAAAGTAATAATGTGGATGATGATAACATCCCAAGTGGACACATCAATGTTTAAATTGGATAGTGCGTTTAGGCAATCAGTCGTAGTGTCCAACATACTCTTTAATAATTCTGCTGATTCGACGTACATGCGTTTTTGCGCGAACAAACGGTTTAAAACGCAGTTTGCAAGGTACTTTTTGTTGTTGTACCGTTTGACCAATAGCTCCCAACACTGATTATAGTTTGCATCGGTTATGGGAGTGTGCCTAACTAATTGTTCAGCTTCGCCACTGAGATGACTTTTAAGATAATGCAATTTTTGTACATTATCTAACGCGTCGTTTTTATGCACAAGTGACACAAACAAATCGTGAAATGTTATCCATTCGTTATATTTACCGGAGAACATAGGTATAGCGATCCTAGGTAATTTTACAAGACTAGATGCCTTACTACTAGGTGTTGTAAGTGTCTGCACAGTTTCACTTACTTGAAAACCTTTTAACATAGTTTTCATTAAGCTTTTATAATTTATATATGTATCTTCTGTTACATCGTAAATATCGCTTATCGCTTCTTCATGTTCTCCTAATTGATGACATTTACGTAATTGTGTATTAGCCTGTTTAAAGGCATCCCAATCTTTCTCTAATAATTCTAATCTAGTTTCTATATATCCAACATTCAATCTGTCCTTTGAAGTTTTCTTAAAATTAACTAAACCCTTTCGGATTACCTTTTGTAAATCCTTCAAAACATTTATTATTCCTTCCATTTTATTTTAAAGTAGTAACAATGATAAAATGTATATTTTATTTAAATCTTTCTTAAATTTAAAGGGACACTTACAATGGCAATTATAGCAATCTAGCCAATACCGCAAAACTAAGCTTAAACACAATTTTTTCTAAGTTCTGAAAGCTATAAATTACAAGTGTTTTAACAAGTCTATTGGAAATCGGGCATAGATTCCCCGTTCCCTCGTTTTTGTAAAACTATTCTAAGTCCTAACTAAACATGCACAAATTATTCTAAGTATAAAAGTTATTCTAAAATATTCTAAGTCTATAAGCATTTACTAAATTTTACAAGTTACTGATGATAATTATCACTAAATGTTAAAGTCCAAATTTTACTCCAATTTTTCTAAGTTGATATCTTCGTTATTATAAAGTTCTATGTTGCTTAGCAAACTTTACTCTAGAAGCACTATAAGCACCAATAATAAAATTGTACTCACTGTTATTGCACTGCACTCACTGTATTTGTACTGGCCTCACTCATATACTTGCGGTACCAATCAACAGCAGCGCCACCTGTATGCGATCACCAATAATGATAGTTCGTTGTCGTCGAACTCGATGATCTCCCTGTATCAGCATCGATGGCCGTCTTCGCCTTCGATGTATCACGTACCTTGCCGCAGCGATCCACTGCGAGTACGTGATGGGGTTGCAGTTCCAAGAAAGGAACAGCTACTTTCTCAAATTGGACCTTTTCGGGTTTCCGTCCGGGTCGTAGGACCAATGATTAATTACCAAACTATGGTAATGTTGATCTGTGAACTATTTGCACAAGGGTTGTGATGCACTCGGTTATGTACTCAATAAAACCACGTGAATCTGGACTAATAGCTGACATTTATTAAAAAAAAATAACACTTTATAATACTTATTGTAACCAAATCATAACGCGATTCAGGAAACGATGTTAGTGCCATCTGTCGAAGATGACCTCAAACTTTTACAGTTGTTTTTGTATTATCGGTTGTAAACAGGTATTGTACATGTAGAGACGTTTTACTGTCGCAATAATTAATCAACCGTCGTTAAATTAAATAACTGCTCAATATGTTTTCAACTGATCATAATAACATCTCGAATATTTCAATAACAGCTCAAAAAATTAGTCCCGGCTGCAATTCTACTCCGACACGAGTGCCACCAGGGCGAACAATGTTAGGGCGTGCCCCCGATGCGACGCGCACCAGTTCGTCCCCGCTGGTGCGAAAAGTGTGTGCCAGAGCGGCGTAGGGGACCGCCATCCTACACGCACGGCCCGTCACGGCGGGAAGCGGAGGATGGATTGCAGGGTAGCTGCCTGGAATGTTAGGGGAGGAATGGCAGATAATATGAATGAGTTGATGGATGTTATGAATGAGAGAAAGTTAGATGTAGTGTGCTTGACAGAGACCACCAAGCGCAAAGGCAGCAAAGTCTTGGAGCTCCCGGGTGAGGTGCTCGCGCTATGGTCTGGAGTACCAGAGAGCGAGCATGGCAGTCGGGGGGTTGGAATTTTGTTGTCCTCGCGATTGGCCTCTGGTATGAGTACAAACTGGTAGGTCCTAGAATCCTCTGGATCCATCTAAAACTTGGTTTGACGAAGGTTTTCCTGGTAGCTGCTTACGCGCCAGTATCTTCGTAGAACGCGAGTGAGCTAGAGGACTTCTGGGAGAGTATGAGAGAAGCTCTAAATGTGATAGAAGGAAATGAAAGACTTATAGTATGTGGAGACTTGAATGGACGGGTGGGTACCGCTCGCGATGGTTTGAGTCGGTACTCGGGAAGTATGGGGATAAAAGGGTGAACGACGCTGGCAAGCTTATACTAGCATTTTGTAAGGATAAGGATTTGTTTATGGCGAACACAATGTTCAACCACAAACAAATTCATATGTATACGAGGAGATGTAAGTCAAGAGAAGCATGATAGATCTATTCCTAATGGATAGTCGGCTCCGTAAACAGGTGATGGACACAAGGGTTTATCGAGGCGCTAAGCTGGGATCAGACCACTACCTAGTCATAACTAGGATTAGGGGTCTGTTCGCGGGTTGGCGTCATCGTACCGAGTCTCCTGAACCTGAGCCGACTTATAGCATCAAACTGACGCCTACAGAGGGGTTTCATCGAAAACGCTGCATAAATTCCAAGAAAATTAAAGTAACAAACAATGTACCTATGACGATTTTAATCCTTTTTGTAGGTATACAGAAAAGTCGAACGAAGTTGACGACCGCGGCTTCGCCCGCGTAGAGAAGTTTTCCCGTTTCCGTTTTCCAAAGGAACTTGTTCCTAGTATAAAAAGTAGCCTATGTGTTATTCTGATGTATAAGCTATATGGTTGTGTCGTATATTTGCGGGGAAAGACAAAGATGAAATTTACACACGATTGTCGACGGTAAAATAATGGAAAAACAGGAATGGGCACACTACCTTGCTGCTTGCTGCGAGATGCTGAGGTGGAGGCTTGCGGGGGCGTCCCTGGACTTGAATTCCTGGTTTCCTTGCACGAAAACGCTATTTATCCATGGAAAACACAATTATTGCGATAGGTTTGATGCGGGCGCGCGCGGCCTTTGTAGGACTAACTGCGAGTCTTCAATCCGATCCGAGCGGCGTTTTAGATCGCGCGTAATACAGCTGTCTCGCTCTCCTTTTATGCGAGACAAGGTAGGTGCGAAAGAGAAACGGAATAAAGGGAAATGTGTGGAGTGCCGACAACTAATTAATTAAAAACAAATGTAGATCGGCGATGCAACATAGAAAAAATAACGCGGCTACTCTTGAATCGCATGCCGGCGCAACCACTATATTATTGTACAGTTTCATTAAAATCCACTCAGTAGTTTTTGAAAGAGTAACAAACATCCATACAAACTTGGACACATTTATAATATTATTAAGATGGGATACAGGAAAATTCAGGTCGAAGGCGAAGCTGCTGGCATCAACTTGTAAATTAGACGTATTTTGTCAAGAATTATTGGCCTTTTCTTTTTGCCTGATACGGCTACCTGTAAGTACTTACTAAATAGTCGAGGTCATGTGTGAGATCTTTCCGCAAGTCATTAATCAATCAAATTAATTTACAAAAAAAAATATAATTTTAAAAAGTATACCATACAAGCATGAATTAGAATTAAAATACACATCGCCATATTGTCTTTCCATAATCCAATAACTTCATTCTGTCCACATATTATACATAAATGAAATTCAGCATTCCCAGGCACAGTTCAAAAACTAAGGTGCTTTTAAAATAACAATTAGTATAATTTATTCTGTATGTAGTTTTCACTACGGTTGAGTTTATTTTAGTTTGAATTGGCTTTTTACGCGGAGGGTGTCAGGTCCGGCAGGCTGGCGCGTCTACAAACTTAATTATAAACTAGCTGTCTTTTTCAAATGCGCGGCGAAAATGTAGATATGTGAGTACGAGCGTACGTTTAATTTGGAAGTTTCATTTATAATTTAAGCTTCATTCTATATCAGATGTGTTTTTGCCATAATTAAGTTTTTAATCATAAACTAATTTTGTAATCTATGATAATGAATTTTAGCGAATGAATGTTTTAGAGCGATTTTATATATTTTGAAAGCAACTGGGAATACGCTAAGATGAAGAAGAAAGGATCTCACAACTCCTTTTTCGATCTTTAGCGTCTGTAGATTCTCTTCACTCCAGTTTCCTTCTCAAGGCTTTATAATTTTATTTTTATATTATTATAGCGGAATTACCTAATTAACTATCATGTTCACTAATTTTTTTTTATATTTATTATTATAAATTTAATTATAGTTAGGTTTTACTTATTTTACTTTGTTACACGAATTACATCAAACGAATTACAGTGGCATCTATTGTTCAACTCAAATTAGTTAGATGCGTATATAATTTCTCTAATAAAATTTATCACCGGAAGCAACGGAATTGACAGTGAAAAAAATTTCAATGAACATTAGGACATCAGCAGACCATTTTGACCTTGACACTAAAGTAAAAGCAACTACCCAGCTTGAACATTGCCTAACACAGTACGAGAAAACGGAAGCAATATCTATATAATGTTCCAGTTGACAATGTTGGTGGCACAACGCATCAATCATGAGGACCAGTCTAATGGTTGTCGGGCTCCTGGCCTTCATAGCCCTCAGCTCAGCTAGAGAGCTACGGGAAAAACGGGACGCTGATCTCGAACCCGCAGCGTCTCATCATCATGGAGGAGGCGGCGGAGGAGGAGGTGGACACTGGGATAAGGGCGGTGGTCATGAACACCATGGTCATCATCACCATGACCACGGTGGTGAACATCATAAGGGTCATAAAGGACATCATGAACACCACCACGGCAAGCACGGCCATCACCATCATGAAGGACACAAGGGACATCACGGAGAACATGGCGGTCACAAGAAACATCACCATCACGATGATGGCTACCATCATCATCACCATCATGGTGAGAAGGGTGATCATGGACATGGACATGATGAGCACGGTCACTGGCACAAGGGTCATGACACGAAAGGACACCATGGCATCGAGAAACATGACGAATTCAAAAAGGACAAGCACTTCCATGATCATCACGGTGACAAAGGTCATCACGAACATTATGGCGGTCACCACCATGAAGGTGGACACAAGAAGGGTGGTCACTTCCATCATGGTCATAAGCATGGCGGTCACCATCATCATGATCATGGTAAACATGGCCATCACGAACATGGAGGTCACCATCATCACCACAAAGGTCACCACGGTGATGGCGGTCACCACGAGCACCATCATGGTCATCATGACCATGGCAGCAAGGGTGGTCATGAGGGTCATAAGTCATGGCACCACAAGGGATAAGTTGTTGTTGATTGTACCTGAATTGTTACCTAATTATATTTTGATATGGAGTGTTTTGTATAGAAAAAATATATTTTATACCAAATAATGTTCTGAAGTTTGAATTCTTCAGGATTAAATTTAACAGGTAACTATTGCAGTGAAAGTGAGATGTTTGTTATTGGAAATAATTTTGAAAAGCAACTAGTATGCTACCTATGTCATAAAATTGAAGTGGGAATTTTTTCAGCCTTGAGCGAACTTTTCCCCCTGCAAGTTAGAAGTCGCGGGTTGTGTTTGTTGTTACTTGACAACGTAGCAATTATGTAAATGCATTTGAAACTTATTTGAAAGATTTTATAGAATTTCAAATGCAACACATATTTACAAGCCCCGAAATAATTGTGATTGAAATGGACAGGCGCATGATGCTGAAATTTTTCAAGCAGCCCATACGGCTTTCAACTGGGCTTAACTACTGCCATGGTACTGGCAACCGGGACCAACGGCTTATAGTGCCTTCCACAGCTCGGAAACGCTGAAAAGAATGTAAATGCCACAAAGTGGTCACCCATCCGAGTACCAGCCATAGTGAAAGTTGCGTAACTCAGTGATCGTTTACAGAACACTGAGTCCAAGGGGCTACGAGCACGAGCAATGGTTGTTATTCGTCCTAATAGACTTACTATACGATATAACAATCTACTCCAGAGATGATATTAGGCTACATTTTATCTCCGTATTCCCACGGAAGAGGGGATTATGCAGATAAAACCGTAGGGCGTTTACTAGTAAAATATAATTCTTATACACAACTACATTCGCCTACGTTGGTCGTGTCACCCTTCTGTCATTATACAATATTATCAAAATGTTTATCACATACGTATTCTGGAGGTGGAGCATTTGACAAAGGGAGTGGTCTAACCGTATATTAAACAGTTTACAAGTATTTTACTACTAAGTGATTTTGTTACTTTAAGACATTTATGCCATGCTATTAGACATTATCAAATTATTGAAATCAAACATTAAAGACCAATCAAGCAATTAGCATTAAAAACAATCAAGCATTAAAGAATCCATATTATAGGCTGTACTCCTAGTTGCTTCGTGGTCTCCCACTTTGAAAAGATACCTATTTTTATGCAAGTGACACTAGAAAGGATTTACTGTGTGAGCGAATATCCTGATTATTTTCAA
This sequence comes from Thumatha senex, assembly GCA_948477245.1. NCBI lineage: Eukaryota > Metazoa > Arthropoda > Insecta > Lepidoptera > Erebidae > Thumatha > Thumatha senex. The sequence continues at coordinate 13,334,425 of OX419731.1, read as the reverse complement.
TCCAGTTTCCAAGCTACTCTAACTTAGCTGAGTTCGAGTTGTATTATTTTTCTGAACATGGTAATTGCTGTAGAACCTGGTTTCACAGGATTCACATTAGTATGAATGCCGGGGATTGTAGATATATAAAATTTTAAAATAAAGTCTGTTTAGTTGTAGTAACATTTATACTAGACTAGCTGACCCCACGGCTTCGCCCGTGACATATTTTGAACCCCCGTCGCATCCATTTGATCCCGTCGCTTTTACTTTTACAGAAATGTGTGAAAATTTGCCCGATTTGTCGACTTTTATGATTACTACTCCGATCTCCTGGGTAGTAGCGTGATGATGTATAACGATAAATGGACTATCCAACTCAAAAAGAATTTTTAAATTCGGACCCGTTCAATCAAACAATCAAACATACAAACAAACAAACTCCCCAGCTTTATATATTAGTATCTATAGATTTTTTTTTTGTTTTTATAAATATTGTGAGACACTTTTCACACAGCGCCATCTAGCCCAAAGTAAGCTAATATTAGCTTGTGTTATGGGATCTAGATAACTGATAAACATACTTATATATTTCTAATTACATACATATTATTGATAAATAACACCCAAAAACAGAATAAACCATCGTGCTCATCACACTAAGTTTTATCCTGGGTGGGAATCGGACCCGTAGCAGTCGGATACACTCCCACCGCGCCACAGAGGCAGTAAAATTTTTTAAAGATTTGATTATAGGAGGAGAGTTGGAGGGACTTTTAAATGAATTCTATTTAAAAGTCCCTCTAGCTTACGTCAAATATAGGCGCATTTAAATGGATGTTATACGTCCGTGATTAAATTTTTCACTGTGATGGTAATGTAAATAAATATATACATATATATAGATATACTATACACAGTATGTATGCATATATGTATATAATAAATATATACATATATACATACATACTGTCATGTCTTATGTCATACGTGAACAAAATGCATACGGTGAAATGTAGGCAGAGGCAAACTATACGCCCAAATTTCACCGTATGAATTGTTGTCCCACGTAACAGGTGGTAAGCCCTTGCCGAGTTTCTATGTGTGAAATGGACAGACGCAGGTTGTGGCGACCTGTTGTGGAAAATTTTCATGCCGCCCATATAAGGTCTTAAACTTGGCTTAACTTAAATGCCACAAAGTGGTCAACAATCCGGGGACCAGCCATAGCAAAAAATACTTAACGCAGTGATCGTTTACAAAACACTGAGTTAGCGGGGCCACTAGCGCTTCAGAGATAACATACCTGAAACCATATCCATTTCTTAAAAAGGTTTACCATTTATAGAAGTATCTGGTACTTCAAAAGTCCGAATAAATATCCAGAAAAATAGAGACCGAATAAATATCCAGACCCCCTGTGGTTTTACCAGTGTAGTTTCCGTTCCTGTGGGATGAGCGTGGGATGAAATGTAGCGTAAAATCATCTCTGAAGAAGGTTAAAGTTAAAATATCAACTTTAAAAAAATTGAGAACATTCGATGCAGTTTTTTTTATATATATATATATTTTTATAAAACAGGATAGATCATTGTAGTAGGTCATTCTATTCGATAGGTGATCTATAAAAACGCCTGTCCCTTTTGTTTATCCTAACTGAATAATGAGTGAAAACCAACTTTAATTTTGTTTACGTTCAAATGCAATGACTCATCGTAGACTTACATTTTCACCGTATACTATTATGTAATACGAGTAGTGGTTCTTCAATGCTTATATTTGAGTTAAGTTGATAAATTAACAAAACTAATTACATTTCAATCTTTTATTTTAAAAAAGCCTTGTATTAGAAAAGTGTCAGTTAACAATTCCTAAAATATAGACGCAACAGTGATTAGAGTTGATAATAATAGGTTGGGGAAAAACTTTCTGCGCATTTTATATGAAAATTCAAAACGTTTTTTATAAAGTTTATTTACATTTAATTAAAGTATGTAAGTGCCATTTTGCTCGATAATTTTTTGCCATCTTGTCTAGGGACATGATCCCATTGCTATATTAATTTTGATGACAAGTGGTTTTGGCAGTACTCTCATCATCATCCGAGCGTCTGTCCCAGTTGCGTCTCGCGACGCCCGGGGTCCGCTTTCCTACATTTTCTCCTCCACTTCGCACGGTCTTCGGCATCCCCTGTAATGAGACCATTGGCACGCATGTCATCCCTTACGACGTCAAGCCAGCACTTCTTGGGTCTTCCCCTCTTACCGGGACGGGGCGGGGCTGACATGGCCAGACATTTGTTACCTACGTAGCCCGGCGGTTGCCGCAAGATGTGACCATACCAACGAAGGCGACACTCTTGCAACTTGTCTGCAATGTCACGGACGTGAAGGCTGCCGCGGATGCGAGAGTTTCTCACGCGGTCCACCCGCGTGACCCCACACATCCACCACAGCATCTTCATTTCCGTGACACGCAGCTCCTGCTTGTGTCGCTCCAATATCGGCCACGTCTCACTGCCATGTAAAAGGACAGGTCTAATAATGGTTTTGTAGACCTGTCCCTTTAACCGGATCGGCATTTTAGGGTCACAAATGACACCAGTCATCTCCCGCCATTTGACCCACGCGGCAGCAATGCGTGACTTGACATCGCAATCGATGTCACTGGACGTGTGAAAAACAGATCCCAGGTATTTAACCTGGTCCGTGCGCTCGACCAAATCACCGCCTATGCGGACGGATGTGGGATCTGTCGAGTTTAGTGCCAAGTACTCAGTCTTCGCCACATTTAGTTTCAGACCGCCGTTCTCAAGCGTCTCCTTCCACGCCTTTACACGTCGCACCAATCTGCCCCTGTCCGCGTCTGCCAGCGCAATATCATTAGCATACATGAGCAACCATGGAGGCTGCTCATGTGGGTTTCTGATGCTGTCCGACAATTAGTCTAATATTACACTGAACAGAAGCGGACTAAGGACCGAACCCTGGTGTACCCCGACGGTGATGGGAAAGGGTTTCGTGTCGCCAACAGCAGTCCGAACCATTGAATCGGAGTCACAGTACACGTCCCAGATAGTGTCAATATAGACCTCTGGAACCCCTTTGGACCGCAGTGCCCACCAGATCATCGCACGAGGAACACAGTCGAAGGCCTTCTGCATGTCTAGAAACAAACAGTGCAGAGGCGTGTTCTTCGACCTGTATTTCTCTGCGACAACCATCAGGGCAAAAACAGGGTCCGTGGTCCCATAACCAGGGCGAAACCCATATTGACACTCCGAGAGAGTGCACTCCTGCCGGATCCGAGAGTCTATAATCCTCTCGAAGATCTTCATGGTGTGGGACATCACCTTAATACCACGGTAGCTCCCGCACTCCTGCACTGACCCCTTACCTTTGAAGACTGGAGTAATAATACTCAGTCTCCATTGGTTTGGGATCTGCCCGCTGAGGAGTATGCGGTTAAAAAGGTTTACTAAGATGCCCACACCGCGAGGACCCTTCGCCTTCCAGGCTTCGATGGGGACTCCATCGGGTCCGACAGCCTTCCGATTCTTCATGCGGCGAAGCGCAGTCAGGACTTCTCCAGGCGTTACCGGTGGCACTAGTCCCAGATTCGGAGGGAGGTCCGGAGGCTGCACCTCTTTGTGCTGTTTATTAAGCAGCTCGTGGAAGTACGAGCGCCATATCTCCTTTAACGCGAGGTCTTCGCTTAACAGGTTGCCCTCAGGGTCTTTTACACTTGGATATATCCTGTGCCGCTTTGACCCTGGAGCGCGCCAGCTTATAGATGAGCTTCTGTCCCTCAGACGATTCCAGCTTATCATACAGAGGTTGTAAGTGGTCACGTCTGGCTACAGCTCTCTTTGTGGCGCGCTTGGCAGCCCTGTACGCGTCGCGGTCTTCAGGAGATCCGGTCGCTTGCCACTTTTTAAAGAGGGCTTTCTTCTCCCTAGTCTCCCTCTGGACTGCGTCATTCCACCACCAAGTTTCCTTGTCACATTTGCGTCCACCCTTAGAATCACCGAGCACTACCTTCGCCGCTCCAAGGATGGCCGCCTGAACTTTGTCCCAGTAATCTTGAACTGGTTCGCCTTCAGTGTCGGTGCACTTGTCACCGACAGCTGAGATGAACTCCTGGGACCTAGTTTCTTCAAGCAGCCACCATCTGATGCGGCGCTGGCACCGCTCGATGCGTTTGCCTTTGGGCTTCACGCAGAGGTCCATGACAAGGAGACGGTGTTGTGCAGTAAGACTCTCACCGGGTATGACCTTGCAGTTGGCCACCTTGCCGATGCTGTGTCGCCTAGTGAGTAGGAAATCGATCTGAGTTGTACGCCTCCCGCTCTTGTAGGTGATGAGATGTTCGGATTTCTTTTTGAAATACGTGTTCACAATGGCCTCATTCTCCTTCAGCGTTGCGGATGCCGTATCCAAAACCACCATGAACACGCTCAAACTCCTCACACCTCTCACCCACATGACGGTTTAGGTCGCCGCCCAAAACGATTCCCTGTGACAACGGAATGCTCCGAAGCACTCCCTCGAGTTGACCCCAAAACAACATCTTATCGGCGTCGCTACAACCGGCCTGTGGCGCGTAGGCACTTATCAGGTGGGTAATAATCCCATCGATAAGCACCCTCACGATCATAAGCCGGTCGCTACAGCGTTTCACCTCCAAGATGCCACTCTGCAGCCCCTCGGAGAGCACAACGAAGAAAACGCTTAAGCCAAATTTGTGCTTCTCTCACAGACACTAGTAGATCCATAAAAGACACAATTATTTTCGCGGCTTTTTCTCAACCTTATGTTTTACGATTTCATTGGTAAACTCGCCCGTGGGCTACTTTTTGATTAGCATAGCACATAATGTAGGTACAGAAAACTCAGGGGTAGGCAGTAAGAGCACAATGCGTGTCCTAGATAGTAGTAATTCAGGTCACTTATCTTAAACCGCTGGACGAAAAAACGCCGGCGCTCCTTTGACGGCGACATTATACGTCGTGAGGAGTGGGGGACAAGCCTAGTACACGTAGGCTTAAGGCTAGTAAGAATTTTTCTTGTAGGGACCGACTGGGGTGCTAACGCAGGTTTTTTTTGTTGACCGGGAGGGGGCAGCAGAAACGATATGTGGGTTTCTTGATCCTTTAGGAGCAGGCCAACCCACTAAACCCCGCGGTGTTAAGTCTTCATCACAGCCGGTTCGCAGAATAGGCTCAATGGCTAGTCACAGCGTGTTTTGACCGCCATCACCATCACCGCGTTGGGCCGCTGGCGACAGAGTCGAATACGCACCCCCTCCGAAGCCGCACAAATGGCGAGCTTAGCTCTATCCACAGTGTCGCTAAGGCAGTAACGGCATAACGAACTATTAGGTTGCATCAGACTGCTGCAGAACTCCTGTCCATCCAGATCTTGATGTCAGGGTTACAAAATCAGCCAGTTTAAATAACTCAAATAGTCGGTTAATTTGTCTGCCGGATACCACTGCCAAGTGTCGTTGTAACAACTAACAACCCCAAGCTAATCAATACAATTTCACTGACCGCAGCCAAATCAAATTACCGCGACACTTAATAAAACTCCAATCAATATTGAACCTACCGCTAGGGCCCACATGACCTTGATAACAGAGTGCAAGCACCTGCACCGACCGCAATAGTTGCTCAATTCAAATCCGAGAAAACTAGTGCCACAGTGTCTATAAAACGCTGTCGTAAACAATTACAATACCATATCTCATCACGAACTGTTAACGACTACATCAACAATGAGGACGGCTCTCGTACTGAGCAGCATCGCGGTAGCACTTCTTGCGCTCGCGCACGCTAGGAATGTACGAGAGCGGCGTCACGCTGATCTAGAGACTGCCGCCTCTGGACATCACCATGAAAAAGGCGGAGGCAGTGAACATCACCACCATCACCATCACGACCACGGGGGCAAAGGACACAAGGGCTACAAAGGCCATCACCACCATGAACACGGAAAGAAAGGACATCACCACCATGAGGGTCACAAGGGACATCACGATGATCACAGCGGGCACAAAAAGCATCACCACCACGACGATGGACACTACCACGAACACCATCACGGTGAAAAAGGAGAAAAGGGACATGGATTCGAAGAAAAGGGTCATTACCATAAAGGACATTCCACTAAAGGACACCATGGTGTTCACAAGATAGATGAGTTTAAGAAGAACAAACACTTCCACGATAAACATGGAGAATCCGGATTCCATGAAGGATATGGTGGATTTCATGATGAGCACGGACACAAGAAGGGCGGTCACTTTGACCATGGGCACAAGCATCATGGCCATCACGAACATCATCACGGAAAGAAAGGATTCCATGAAAAGGGAGGACATCACCACGACCATAAAGGACATCACGATGAAGGCAGCCATCATGAGCATCATCACCATCATCAAGGTCATGGAAAGAAAGGTGGTCATGAAGACCATAAACACTGGGGTTTCAAAAAGGGACACTAGTACTTTTAAGTTTTATTTTACTGAAGTAAATTTAATTTATTGTTTTGTTGTATTAGTATCACGAATGTAAATAAACACCTTTTTGTAAGTGGTTAAAATTTTCTAGTAATTCTAAAGTTTCTTTTTCACGATTGTCACGATACATAAACAAAAGCGCTCCTTACACGGCGGGATATTATTAAGGATTTTGTAATGCAACAATGTAACGATTGCGCATTGGCATTATTAATAACATCATTTTTTGAATTGACATTTGTTCAGTTGTGTTAGAAAGCAATTGCTCTATGGACGATATTATGCTGTATCAGTAGTGACAGTTACCTCAGAGTTCCAGTCCCGCCGGTTGCTAACTTTTACGATTTTGTGACCTCACAACGTCACAACCCCTCTACAGGCCACCTTGCCTCGTCTGGTAGTACACCACTAGCTTTTTATGCTACTTTTTATTATTTTTTTAATACTTACTATTTCTCTTAAGTGGCGCAAATGAATTGCGGGTCAGCTAGTTATATATATAATAGCTTATCTATCAGAATAACACATAGGCTACTTTTTATTCTGGGAACAAGTTCCTTTGGAAAACGGGAACGGGAAAACTACATCACGCGGGCGGAGCCGCGGGCGTCAACTAGTATATTATAAACCTAAAATAAAATCCAACACAATAACAGAGATGTTCCATTTCGATTGCTACTGCCAATCATTTTTACTGTGGCGTGCCAGCAGAAAATACATCGTCGATCTAATCTTGGCGGGGGCTGAGGAAGCGTTGTGGTGCCTACGCGACTTGGCCTACCGGCCCTTAAACCGATTCTCTGTGGAATTTGGTAACCTAAACTAAAATTATGAAAGGGCAAAGTTTGTTTGGAAGTTGTTTATTTGAACTTTATTTGAACGCTTCAACGTCATGACCTACCAATTTAATTTGTAGAATTCGTTTAGAAAGATAGCACTTTGATTGAGGAAGGCTACAGTATCATTGCGCTTCTAGTCAAGGGAGCGGATCATCCATACTAATATAATATTGAGCTAAAGAGTTTGGTTGTTTGTTTATTTGGTTGAACGCGCTAATCTCAGGAACTACTGGTCGAATGCGAAAAATTCGTTTTGTGTTAGATAGCCCATTTATCGAAGAAGGCTATATATCATCACGCTACTGCCCTAGAGAGTGTAGCAGTAGCCATAAATGTCGTCAAATCGCACAATTTTTTATGCATTATTGTAGAATTAAAAATGGTCACCTCGTTACTCATAATGTGAAGAAATTGGATTAGACTTCTTTACATTATTGTAGAACTACTAAAAAGGGATGCAACAGCAATCCAAGTAGAGTGTACGTAATTTTATGTTTTTATCTACAAAAATGATGAACTTCTATTGAGCTGTTTATATTTTTGTTTACCCATTGATGGTGATTTTTTTCAATTTTAGTGGGTGGTTTATCTCTGAAACAGTTGGACCGATTTTAACAGAACTTTCACTTATAGACAGTTGATGGTATACGGAAGTAACTTAAGCGACATTTTATCCTCGTCTTCTCACTGGAACGTGCACTACGCAGGCGAGACCACGGTGCGTGCACTAGTTGGTAAAAATGCTATTAGCTTGGTAGGTAATATCCAGGTCCAGCTCAATTTTAAAAATAGCAGATACTGTATTTATGGAGAGTACTCATGACGACCACATTACGTTAGGTCTCAGGTCAAACCAGATAAGTGGTACCTAAGTAAATATTTGTACTGTTAAATAGGTACTTTGTATTCATTTCTGAAAATATATTATACTAGAGGACGCCTGCGGATTCACTCGGATCCGTTTATCACAGAAACCTGTTAACTGTGTGTTAATTGAAGTTAATCCAAGATGTCAGCTATTTTCTCCCCAAATTTAATCCAAATTGTCAGTTTGATTGTGTAGGAGAAACAATTATACACGCTCGCAAACTTTCGCCTTTATAATATTAGTACTGATAGGTACCAAAACACTTTTTAGATTGAGGCTCGATGAAAGAGCGTGTTTAGATGGAGCCCATACCCTTAGAATTACACTACGCTTACACTACTATATTTATTTACTAGTGACTGAGAAAGCAGTAGACCGCTAGCATCTCAAATCAGCCTGTCAAAAAAATCTGATCATGTTTATGCCCAATTTCATGAAAATCGTTAGTCGAGAAATGTCAACTGAACAAACACACACACAATATCTTACAGACACACAATAAAAAAAGCTTTAGGCATCTGCACAAATAGAATTGGTATTATATAATCTCATATAATCACATAGTCATTAATAACTGCCTGCATAGGGGCGATAGCCAGGCTTTTAAACTTTTATCTATCTTGTCTTACTATAATCTTACTTCGTTGCCTCTTTCGGCCACTCATCACTTCCCTAACTGCACTTCCACCCTCATCGACCTAATCATAGTTTCGTCCCCGGACGCTGTTGGCACACATGGCCTTTTTCACTGCACCTTTTTCCTATCACGACCTCATATTCCTATCTTATCGTATCCGTCCAGGAGGACGGGTTTGCACAAAGCGTTTAGAAAAACGATTTGTGCAAACCCGCCTACTTCGAAATTTCAGGTGTATGGACCTGGAGGCTTTGCAAGGGGAGGCTGACCGCATTGATTGGTCACCGGTGTTCGACTCGACGGACACGAACGAAATGGTCACTATTTTTAATACTAAAATTATTCGTTTATTCGACGGACATGCCCCGGTCAAAAAATAGTCAGGATAAAACATAACCCTGCACCTTGGCTCTCTATCTCTCTATAACTCTATCAAAAACCTCATGGCGCGCAGCCAGGGGCAAAGCGAAACGACGCTATAAACATTATCAGTCAATAGGAAATTTACTCTCATATTAGACATTGCGTAACCGCTGCAGTCGGATGTGTAGAGATGCAAACTCACTCACTTCCATAAATCGCTCTCTAGCCATAATTCCTCTGATACCTGGAGATTCCTTAGGTCTGTTGGAGTTGGTAAAGCTTCTGCGTTCGACGTCAGTGATTTGGATGTAAACGCACTTAATAATTACTTCGTAGTGCCTCCAGTTTCCTTGAACGCAATTGCTAAATGCACGACATTATCGTCCCTCTCGACTAAGCCTGTCCCACAGATCCCCCCGTTTCATTTCAGTACGGTATCTGAATCTGATGTCAAGAAATCTCTTTTAGCCATTTCTTCCACTGCTACTGGCAACGATAATATATGCTCAAGAATGATCCTTCCAATACTTCCTATCGTTATCCCAGTTTTAACACATATTTATAATTACTCCCTTTTCTCTGGCTCCTTTCCTGATGCCTGGAAGCAGGCATATGTAATCCCTTTGCCAAAAACCTCAAATCCTTCTGTGTTCACAGACTCTCGTCCAATTTCCAATCAAAAGTTCTTGAGCAGTACATAGGCAGCTTTCCACGTTTCTTCTCGCTAACAACCTTCTTAGCTCATTCCAATTAGGATTCCGTACAGGTCATAGCACAATTACAGCCTTCATCAAGTTAACTGATGATATTCGCTGGGCTATGGAAAGGAAGGAACTAACTTTGTTGACATTGCTGGACTTTAGTAGCGCTTTCAATTCAGTAGATTTTGACATGCTTCTGGGTATACTGAAGTCTATCAATATATCTTCTTCATCTTTATCTTGGTTCGACTCCTATCTTCGAGGGATTTAAAGTCTTCGGACTGGTGTCAACTCATTGCGGGCGTACCTCAGGGTTGTGTGCTCTCTCCTCTTTTATTTTCCATCTTTATTAATTCTGTTTCATGTTTAATTTCTTGTAATTTTCATCTCTACGCAGACGATCTGCAGCTTTATCATCACTTCAATGCTCGCGATGCCCAGTCTAGTGTTGCAGTTATGAATCGGGACTTGGCTTGCCTTGCAGACTGGGCCAAGTCGGTCGTATTAAGGATTAATCCAAAAAAATTACAGGCCATAATAATAGGCAGCAGACACATGCGTAGCCATTTGGTTATGGCGGAGTTGCCGCCTGTTGTCTTGGATGGAACGCGTATTCCCTACTTCGATAAAGTAAAAAATCTGGGAGTATTAATGGATTGCAACCTATCTTGGAGTGCTCAAGTCAATGAGGTCAGCAAAAAGGTACACTACACCTTTCACTCCTTGAAAGGTCTCTAGAGTTTCCTGCACCTGAAAATTAAGATCACTCTTGCCCAAACACTTATTCAGCCCATTATAGACTATGCTGATGCCTGCTACTTAAATGCCACAAAGGAGCTGTTAGATAAACTTGAGAGACTGCAAAATTTGTGCATTCGTTTTATTTATAACCTAAGAAAGTACGACCATATTTCACATTTCCAACTCAAGGCCAAGAACTCAAGTAGCTCCTAATCCGCCTTCACAGGAACACTCGGATACTCTTGTCTCCTCTTCAATATACTGTTTAACTCAAAATCCCCTTCCTACCTGTGGGAGCGGTTCTCATTTATACGATCTCCTGATGCTCCTTGCAGGTATAATGCGCAAGTATGTATATGTTGTATTTTTATATTTATTTGTAGTGTTTGAATTAACAATTTATCCTATCTAGTTATCTTTCACACTTCTACCTTTTTCAATTATTTTAGTTTATGCTCTCCACTGGCCGGCCTACTGGAACAGATTTCTTTTAGAAATAAGCAGTGCCATTGTACTCTTTTCTTATAACTGTTTCTTTATAAAATATGTGTGTACATGAACTGTTAAATAAATTGGCCCACCACATTCACTCAGTCAATTATCGTATTTGAACTGATTATATGGAACATATTTCGTTGATTTTTTAACAGAGTAGTGTTTATTGTTTCTAGAAGTACATAATAATTTTCTTTAGTCCCACAGTGAAATAATGGTGAGATGTTGAAAACTTACAATAAAGTTTATGCAGCGATTGTTAAGCACACCTGTTACGAGAATTACCTGAAATTTTATATAATAATATATATTATATAAAATGCCAGTACACGCCTTTAATTTAAATAAATTCCGCACAAATAACTTGTTAATTGCGTATCAAAATTTCCATTCCCAATGTGACCCCAGTGAAAAGTTTTTGATTATAAGAACTCGTTCTGGAGTGGTGAAAATATGTTTTTATACTGATACTTTGAAAGAGCTTGCGATGCCACTTCCACAGTTTATGTACCAATCACAAAACAAGGTCGTGTTAGTTACGCCACTTATAACTCAATCTTAATAATTTATCTCTCTCTTATCTTAATGATTTCATTGATTTATCTTTTACCCGAATAGCAGAATAAGTAAAATAAAATGAAACAGTTTCCAAGAAAAATAATTTTGAAAAGCATATTTCAACAAAATACGTGGCTTGGGTCAATTCTGACAGGAATTTCACTGGCAAATCATCATCCGAATGTTAATCCTAGTTTGCATCTGAAGTGAGAGGCTGCGATGCCGATGACATGAACTTCTACTTTCTTCATAATAATATTGAAAATATTTTCTCTTATTACTCCAGTTTAAAAAGTCAAGGAATCGTGCCTGTGTGTAATAATTATTATGGCATTATATATTCCACAAAACAAAACTCTTCCGATTCCGACAGAGAGCTCAAAGCAATGCTTAATTGTGATCACGTTTTCCTTCATTTTCTAGGACCAAGAGTGGCCACATCTTCTACAATTGACTACTCAGGTACAACACAAATACCGATCACATTGACCACACTTAAATATATCTGATAAATGATGATGAATATCACTAGCGGATGCCCGCAGCTTCGCCCGCGTGGTGAAGTTTTCCTATTCGAGATTTCGTACGGGACCCTAAACTTTTAAAAATCCAATATAGCCTATGTAACTCACGAATAATGTAGCTTTCTAATGGTGAAAGAATTTTTAAATCGGCCCAGTAGTTTCTGAGCCTATTCATTACAAACAAACTTTAAAATCTTTCCTTTTTATAATATTGGTATAGATAAACGCCAAGGTCATGGTCCCATTCAAAACGTTAATTAATTTTTCAGCATACTATCAACGAAATGAATGAAGTAAGGAGCATTAACAGCATTACTACATCATTAGAATCGATCATAATAAAGTTTTATGATTAGAAAAAGCTATTACATTTATATTTATTATTTATCTATCACGCCTTATCCCTGAAAGGGTGGCAGAGGCATATTATATGCCCACTTTTCACCAAGTGTATTCCTGTCTCACGTAGTAGGTGTTGAGCCCATTGCCGTGTTGAAAATGGACAGCCGCAGGTTGTGGCGACTTCCTGTTGAAATTTTTCAAGCCTTTCAACTGGGCTTAACGACTGCCATGTTACTGGCAACCGGGAACAACGGCGTAACGTTTCTTCCGAAGCACGTGGTCCCCATCTGAGGACCAGTCATAGTGAAAGTTGCTTAACGCAGTGATCGTTTATAGTACACAGAGTCCGCGGGGCCACGAGCGAGAACAATTATATGGTTACTGAAACAAGTTGTTGTTGTTTCCGGCAGCTACTCGCCGTTCTACATCCGAATCACATCTTCCATCCGCGCGAAACATACTTCCTAAATACACAATTTCATTCACTTGCTCTAGACGTTCCTGGTTTACCCTAATCTCGCATTTAGTTCTTATGTCACCTCTTCCAAATACTAGAACCTTAGTTTTACTTGCATTCAAGCGAAGACCCTTACTTTCACACTCCTCTTTCATATTAATGACTAATACCTGAAGGTCGTCTTCTGATGAAGCCATGAGCACCGCATCATTCAAGGTGTTTAACCATAAACGCATAATTGATAAAGCGAACCATTTCCAGAATCCTCTGTAGATGATCTAGATGAAAATCGATTGAAAAATGAGACTGAAGATCACATTATTCAATCGATTTTCATGCCTTGTAACTTGGCTAATATTTGTTGATTATACGAATTTATTTGATTGAGAATTGTTACAAAATTAATTCTACAAAACATATGGTCTAAAGTTTTCCGAAAATTAAACACAATACACTACAACAAATACAACTTCATGTATATAAATGTAATATGGATCCATAGACTGCGCAAATCTAAATAACTTGAATAAATTGTAAAAAAAATGCCCTGTATACAAAAGTTATACAGGACAATTTTACAAATATAAGAAATGTTGTGTCTGGCCGTGGGCGGAAGGTCGGGGGACCCCGCCCAACTGGCCGCTTGGCGACGGGCACCCTTTCTGTGTTCCAGGGGGTGCCTACTTTTTGCGCACGCCCGTACCGGCCGCTCTCACCTCCTCTGCTTACAGAGGTGCGCTCGAGAGCGGTGGAGGTGCGGACTAGTTCTTCAGCTCCTTAGGGAGCTCCGTGGTGGTCGTTTATCGACCGCCACGAGGCGGACCCCTCCATTCTGGGGTGTCCCTTGCCGGCACGCAGTGATAAAACCTCAGGCCTGCCCTGCGAGTCGGTTTAAGGTAAGGCGGAACAACGCGGGGTTTAGTGGGTAGGACGGCCTCTCTCTCACGGGCCGGGAGCCCCACACACCGTTCTTACTGCCCCCGCAGGGATGACAGTGCGTAAACGCATTCCCCGAGAAAAAAAAAATCAAAAACAAAATTTTATGTACAGAATATTATTTAAAAATGCTCAACAGCATATGAACGGGTTACAATTACGACCAAGTATTATGGTTTGACATCTAGTTTTATTTTTATTCAAATACAGTTCTGCAAAAACACGGGTTGAGGGTCCGTCAGGGGTAACTATGATCAAGAATATTAAGAAAAAAAATCAGTACTTGCCTTATATATGTTATTTAATGACTTAAGTCTTAAACTACAAAAATAATTTAATTATCACTATCATTTAAATCGCCTCAACGGCCATAACGACATTGAAAGTAAAGTCGGGAAATAATAACAGTTGCCAAATAAATAAGTAAGTCACAAGCATATCTCGTTAACAATGTACTAAATGGGTCAATGGCCTTTCTTGTATCCGTATTTTTGGTGATGAGCGTGATCGCCTTTCTTGCCGTGATCAAAATGATGTTGGTGGTGTGAGTCATGGCCACCAGATTCTTTATGCCCCTTATGTTCATGATGATGCCCACCTTTTTCGTGATAACCCTTTTCACCGTGCTCATGCTCATGATGACCACCGTGATGATGACCTTTCTTATGGTGGCCTCCTTCCTTATGGCCATGCTCCTCGTGGAAGCCTCCATGTTTTTCTTCGTGACCGGAATCTCCGTCTTCGTCAAAGAAGGTTTTATCCTTTTTGAACTCATCCAATTTATGTATTTCGTGGTGTCCTTTCGTTGAATGACCCTTGTTGTAGTGTCCTTTTTCGGCGTATTTATGACCTTTTTCGCCCTTTTCACCTGCATGGTGTTCATCGAAATGACCATCCTCATGGTGATGATCTTCCTTGTGACCGCTATGGTCATCGTATTCGCCCTTATGGTGTTCCTTATCGTGATGACCTTTGGCCCCCTTTTCATGATGATGGTGGCCTTTGTATCCTTTCACGCCTTTCTCGTCGTGATCATGGTGATGCTCCGCATGGTGGTCCTTCCCACCTCCTTTTTTATACTCGTGACTCTGAGGAGCTTCGTGCTTATGTCCTGAGGCAGCCGGTTCTTGATCTTTCTCGGCGATGTCACCTTTAGATTCTTCTACTCTTTTTACAGGTATACGGCGCGTGTGTGCAATCGCCAATAGGGTCAAGAAGCATAATATATACACCCCCCTCATATTGCGGGACACTTTAATACGCGGATCTACTGCAGTCTACTCTACTCCTTATATTGGCAATATCATTGATGGTGCAGCAGTTTTATATAAGGAATTGTGTAAGCTGTGCTAATCGACGCGTCGTGCGATAGACTTGGTGTCGATAGTTGGCGCAAGCGTTCCTCTCAAACCACTATTGTGTTCAAAAACCTATTTAAATATTTAATAACAAACAACATCACATTTATTATTATACCCCATCAATAAATAAAATATGTTATAATGAGGAACACAATACACCACATTTTTTATTATTGTAAAACAATAATGAAATCATGGGAATTGTAGTGTTGGGAAGTGGTACATTTGGGAAAGGTATAAAATATGCGTGATCATTTAATAAGTACATTTCTTTTGAAGCAATACTTCAATGGGTTTACGCCCATTTTTACCAGTTCTGGACTAAGTGATTTGAACAGAATCCGAGACTATTTTAAGCAGTCGGTTACATAAATTGAGTTTGTAACATGGTTGTATAATCGAAGTTCTTCAAAGCGGCTGCCGTTGACCTTTCAATATCTCTCTGGATATCTTCGATTTAGATTCTTCTTCATTTGATTTGTCAGTCAAAACGGATCACGGGTTCTAAAGGGAAAAAAGGAGAGATTAAACTCTAATTCGAAATGGCAACAACGATTCCAAAAAAGAAGATTTAATCACATAATCAAAGACCGCTGGAACTATTTGGAAAATTCTTTGTGTTTGGTCACGTTTGTCCCATTAAAATTTAATCAGTGATTGGGTTAAATAGACATTGTAATCGGTTGAGGCAATTTTTTTCTAAATGAAAAATAAACATAGTAAGAGCTAACACTCACTGAAAGCTTAACACTGGACATGCCTGAAGAAGATATTATACATTTTAGAACTGAAATTAACCAAATACGTAGACAGCGTACAGTAATATGTCCTTTATTATTAGATAATAGAGGCTGTGGTAAACCGCCGGCCTCAACGCTCTAGTTCCAGCTCTACCACTTGTTGCTTTCGAGCCTACTCTACATATACTATCCTCCATCCTCATAAAGTGTTATGCTAATTATCAAAACTCAAAATTGTTTTCGAGCAAATGACAGCGTTGAACTATTTTTGGAGGTGCATTGTCAAAAAGACTAGTTCGTCTCTCATAACTTAGACCAGAAGTCTTATTACTAAATAAAATGGAAGTAAATTGTACAGATTCTTCACGCTGACATATAAAAAATATTAAGTTAGATACGTTTACTATGGGTAAAGCCAGTATGATGAGCGTATGAGTGTCTATCGATTGTTTTTAATAAAATATTTATTAAATATAATATTTGTTACTTTAATTATATTATTGTAAGCCTAAATATTTTTCCTTCGCTCAGTAGATTCATTTGGCTTTCACTGGACTTTCAGTACCTAGTGGCTGGACTATAGATTGACCAGTACCGCTGTACCGCTCACTGCGTACAATTTTGTATGCAGTGAGCGGTACAGCGGTACTGGTCAAACTATAGTAACAGATGTTATAAGGGACCAACTATAAATATTTACTCGAATGAAGTCACGAGCATTCGTTAGTTAAAGTATTAGTCAATAAACAACATCCATATGAGTTCCTGCCTTTTCCACTGTTCGTAGCATTTCAGTATTAAATTCCTGATTAATATTAAAACTCTACGGGGCAACCAGAAAACCTGCGCTTCGCTAGATTTGGACACAAGCGAAGAATGGCTGTGATTTGGCTCCCAATGTGGGGCACTTTTCATGTTCCGCATCCAGGCCTCAACATCATCAGAATTTGAGGCCTTGATTTTTTTATATTGTTTAGCCTATCGGTCTCTTTTAATTTCGAGACTCACCAAGTTGGAAAAGCTATCCTAAAGCATACTGAAGACATTTAGAGCAAATATTAAGACCAAGAAAAAGAATGTATTTTAGAGCTGAAAAATACATTATTTGGAAATAGGTGTCTAAGGGAAACCGCTTAGTGCCATCTATCTATCTATATACACGCTGCCGCGCTGTATCCCTGACGGGGTAGTCAGAGAGGACAGATCGCCAGGCTTCGCGATCCATGCATACTTCTTTCGCTTCTTCAAGATTCATCAATCACTTCATACACGCACGTCCGGGTATCCGAGTACTTTTGACCTTTCCGTTTTTGAGCAATCTGCTCACGTGGTCTTCATCTACCTCTTCTTCTACCCTCTACTTTCGCACATTATATATTCTTCGTCAATCGTTCCTCACTCATTCGTTGGACGTGTCCAAACCAACGGAGCACGCCCTTTTCCAGCTTAACGCTGACACTTTCATTCAAACCTGCCATATTGCGTATCACTTCGTTACGTATTCGGTAGGCCAAAGTAACGCCGCACAATTTTCGAAGTGATCACATCTCCAAAGCATTCAATTTACTTTCGTGCATCTGCTGACATAACCAGGTTTCGCTACCGTAAAGCAAAGTTGGCACTAGCACTGCGTTATGAATCATCCAATCATCACCAGTCGTGGTTCTTTTTCGATGCTTTTTCGCTTTACTAATTGGGGCAAAGCACCGTTAACACTGTATCCGGCAGCTACTCGCCGTTCTACATGCGAATCACATCTTCCATCCGCGCTAAACATACTCCCTATATACACAATTTCATTCACTTGCTCTAGACGTTCCTGGTTTACCCTAATCTCGCATTTTGTTCTTACGTCATCTCTTTCAAATACTATAACCTTAGTTTTACTTGCATTCAAGCGAAGACCCTTACTTTCACACTCCTCTTTCATATTAATGAGTAATACCTGAAGGTCGTCTTCTAATGAAGCCATGAGCACCGCATCATCAGCGTTCAGCAGACAGTTTACTGTAAAGTCACCCAAATTCACACCCATCTCACAATCTTTCAACTTCTGCAGGCAACTGTCCACATACACTATGAACAGCCAGGAGGACGTGACACAACCCTGTTTGACACCTGTACAGACATCAAAAAGATGTGACACATCAAGTTTTCACCTTTTTATATTGAATGGTCTAACATTATTTCAAAGAAATTGTTTTGTTTTTCGGGACAGTAGCTCAGTGGTTCCTACCTTCATCTAACCAGAGCAATGCTATGTCCTGGTTAGATGAAGGTACGGGTTGAAATCCCATACCAAACCGTGTTGTCTTTTTCATTTTTATAACATTTATAAGATGATTTATTAGATTAGTAACTAACTAAAACTAACTAACTATCTTCACGCTGTATCCCTGACGGGGTAGTCAGAGAGGACAGATCGCCAGGCTTCGCGATCCATGCATACTTCTTTCGCTTCTTCGAGATTCATCAATCGCTTCATACACGCACGTCTGGGTATCCGAGTACTTTTGACCTTTCCGTTTTTGAGCAATCTGCTCACGTGGTCTTCATATGAAAGTCTCGGCCTTCCCTGACTCCTTCTACCCTCTACTTTTGAACAATATATATTCTTCGTCAATCGTTCCTCACTCATTCGTTGGACGTGTCCAAACCAACGGAGCACGCCCTTTTCAAGCTTAACGCTGACACTTTCATTCAAACCTGCCATATTGCGTATCACTTCGTTACGTATTCGGTCGGCCAAGGTAACGCCGCACAATTTTCGAAGTGATCGCATCTCCACAGCATTCAATTTACTTTCATGCATCTGCTGACATACCCAGGTTTCACTACCGTAAAGCAAAGTTGGCACTAGCACTGCGTTATGAATCGCCATTCGTGCTTCTTTTACGATGCTTTGTCGCTTTACTAACTGGGACAAAGCACCGTTAACTTTGTTTCCGGCAGCTACTCGCCGTTCTACATCCGAATCACATCTTCCATCCGCGCTAAACATACTTCATTAGATTAGTAATTTGTTGTAATGACCCGAATATAAAAAATACCACTAAAACTAAACTGATCCGCTTGGAACATACTCATAATGGCACCAAGCCAAGTGCTAACTACATTTCTTGCCAGCGACAGCCGACGACGTACAATATCATGCAAAGTGGGAAACGATTTTTATAAAAAGGGTTTGCTCTATAAAAAGCTATATTCAAAGAAATCACTCACTCATAGGCTAATTTAATTTAAGCTCACTAAGCCCATCTATGAACCAATTTTATTTTCAAATGAATCATCATCGAATGGCTGTCTTTTTTATCGCTGTGTACTTACAAATGTACAAAATTTTTACATACGCTGCCATTCAGTATATTTTTAGAGCTTTGTCCTGAGTAGAGTAGAGTAAGAGGAAGAGCTAAAAAAGGGAAAGGCTAAAGGTATTTTGGAAACAATTAATAACGTCTTATCCCTGAAGGGGTGGCAGAGGCATATTATACGCCCATTTTTCATCGTCGTGAGAATTTCTGTCCCACGTAATAGGTGGTGAGACCATTGCCGTGTTCAAATCCGGCCTTCAACTTGACTTAACGACTGCCATGTTACTGGCAACCGAAACCGACTTCTTAAGCGAGGCCACGAACGCTTCAAGTAAGTAAGTATTTTGAATTCGAGCTGACTTAAATCACACAATGCTCCTTCAGGACTATATCTGGCCAGACAACAGAGTATACCATAGAAAAGGGATCTGGTCAGCTCTTGCACCAACACTGGTGACTTCCACCTGCTGTTTGGCGATCTATCCTTTCCTATAAAGAGATGCACGCAGTAATCCCTTGTACCGGCACCATGGGCCTGATTCTTCTAGGGTAAAGAAATGAACATTATGGGATCTCTGGCAAGCAGCCTCTTTTCCAATACGAATGAGTCCTATACTATATACCCCTCGCAAAACATAGCCCCAAAATTTCACACACTCTCGTGCAGACCATAGCCATCATCATGGACTGCAGCCTGAGGATTCCCGCTCCTGTGGCTGTCACCTGTTCTCGTCCTTCCTGGACATTCAGTCAGAGAGTGGAGCACCGTGTCCTTGGAGCAGCACGAGCTGGGATTCTTAGCCTACTCCCTTGTTCGTTCCGTTCTCTTTTTTGCTTTAATTTTCTGTACATACACTTGTAATTACTTACGTTCTTTTAGATCCTATTCTTCTACCGAGTCTTTTTACTGGAGTATCCTTATTGCATTTATGAACTTTAATTCTTGCACTCATTGGTGCTTCAAGTAATGTTGAATTAACTCAGAAGAAAAGTTCACCCTCAAAACCTTCTGGTTAAGATGAAGCTATACGCTCGTCCTTAATGACCACATCAGCTGTTCCATGTAAAAAAACTAGCAAAGTCTTTCATCTATGCGTTTAAGTTCTCATCTATCCAAACTAAACAATATTAGATTAGCTTGTTGGTTAGGGCCTGATTGTGCAACGGCACTATTAACCCCGATTGGAAAGCATTTATTACGGAACTTTTTTTTTGTGGATAAATTATACTAATGTGCAAAACTCATATACAAAAGCTCAATAATACTTATATTTCATCAACCTAAAGCCAAGAAGTGAGATCGAGGCGGAACCCAGAGGTGAGGCCGTTATGGCAACCAAAGTTCACCGGAAAATCTGATGTTATCATTCCAAGGGCTCGCCCGGCTCTAATCAGCTGGATGGGATGAAGAGTAGAAGCGTACTACATGTGGTACTACGTACATGTGGTCTTGTTACCGATACTTACTAAGTAAGTATCAGTCTACTCTGACTCTTTCTACTCTCTACTTTAGCACAATAAATATTCTTTTTCAATCGTTCCTCACTCATTCATTGGAGGTGGCCGAACGATCGAAGCACGCCCTGTTCTAGTATAATGCTGACACTTTCATTCAAACTTTCCACATTGCGTATCACTTCGTTACGTATTCGGTCGGCCAACATTAAGCTGCACAATTTTTTAAGTGATGGTATCTCCACAGCATTAATTTACTTTAATGCATTTTTTGAAACTTATCTTAACTATCTTCACGCTGTATCCCTGACGGCGTAGTCAGAGAGGACAGATCGCCAGGCTTCGCGATCCATGCATACTTCTTTCGCTTCTTCGAGATTCATCAATCGCTTCATACACGCACGTCTGGGTATCCGAGTACTTTTGACCTTTCCGTTTTTGAGCAATCTGCTCACGTGGTCTTCATATGTAAGTCTCGGCCTACCCTGACCTCTTCTACCCTCTGCTTTCGCACAATATATATTCTTCGTCAATCGTTCCTCGCTCATTCGTTGGACGTTTCCAAACGAACGGAGCATTTTTTTACATACCCAGGCATTTTTTGACATACCCAGATTTCACTACTGAAAAGCAACGTTGGAACTAACACTGGTTTTCAGTCACTTGCTCTAGACGTTGCTGATTTACCCGAATCTTGCACTTAGTTCTTACTTCTTCTCTTTCAAATTCTAGAACCATATATGTTTTCTAATCTATTCTAAAATTTAATAAACTTAACAATATTATCAGAAATTTATTATTATAACACAAAGAAACCTTATTAATTACATCTCGAACTACAAACCTAAATACTCGTAATAAAGACTAGAGACATAACAAATCAAATTCGATTCGACTTCGAGAAAATCACAGACCTTGACCTGTCAAACTTGCAATAAAAATAAGTATTGCGTTATGTTACAATAGTTGTTTTTCATTCAAATAGAATAAATAAGATAAATAGAGCTCTGTACCCACCCACTTTATCTGTGTAATAAACCGTGAAGATCGAAACATGAGTTGCGGTTGTTTAGTAACAAAAGGCTTGTGACTTCAGATCGTGAGGCTGTGACTTCGAATAAATTACATAGGGGAACCTATTCCTACATAACACGAACTAATTAGCTAAGGGGATTAACGTGGTTACTGTTGCCTTATTTCGATTAAAACACATATAACGGTAACAACATAGTACGATTCCCTGGAACATCCTCCGGAGGAGTTACCCTCCTGGCGCTAGCCGGATATATAGAGACCGCCAGGATTCAGTTCAGTAAATATTAATCCGGCATGGTATACGAATTTGCACAAATATTATGGTTATGGATATATATTTTATTGCCCAATGAAGTTATGTAGTAGAATTAGTATTAAATAAATCTGTTATCGAACGAACTGGTGTTAGTTTCAAACTCTATTCAGGTACCTGACCGTAGAACATATCATGTAGATAAGCGATTGAGAAATTTTATCAATTTCAGCCGCTGCAAGTGTTTTCTATAGGAAACGATTGGTTGCAACCGACCAATTCGCTGCCCAGTAAAATGTAGGCCAATCTCGGGCACCGCTCTAGTTTCTCAACTAGAGTTACTTATCTCGTCGGGAGCCGTTGCCAACTTACCAACGCCAACTGTTTTATGTAACTTTGTTGTCGAAACGTACTGTGAAATTGATAAGTTTGTTTTTCTGTCTGCACATTTCATAGCAAAAAATAAGAACAGATTAGGATTGCAATTGTATGAACAAATATTCAAATACATACACATTATAAAAACATTTTTTAATCAACAAAAACAAATCACAGTCAATTGGTCTTAACAGTAACAAAAGCTTAATTAGATAAACCTAAACAGAGGCTTAATTATTTAGTCATTTTGAAACTTAATGGCCCTTTTTGTGACCCCAGTGCTTATGGTCTTCGTGGCCACCTTTCTTTCCATGGTCATGATGATGATGATGATGCTCATGATGGCCATCTTCCTCATGATGTCCTTTGTGATCGTGATGATGTCCTCCCTTTTCGTGATGACCTTTCTTTCCGTGATCATGATGATGATGTCCACCATGCTTATGTCCTTTATGGAAACCGCCTCCTTTCTTGTGGCCATGTTCTTCGTGATGACCTCCGTGGTGTTCGTGGTGCCCACCGTCATGGTGATGGTCATGGAAATGCTTTTCCTTTTTGAACTCGTCATGTTTGTGAACTCCATGATGTCCTTTAGTTGAATGCCCCTTGTGGTAGTGCCCTTCTTCGTGATGACCGTGTCCTTTATGACCTTTTTCACCATGATGGTGTTCATGGTGATGTCCGTCGTCGTGATGATGATGTTTCTTATGACCGCCGTGCTCATCATGATGTCCTTTATGGCCTTCGTGGTGGTGGTGGCCCTTTTTGCCATGTTCATGATGGTGATGTCCTTTATATCCCTTGTGGCCCTTCTCGCCGTGATCGTGGTGGTGGTCAGCATGGTGTTCGTGGCCTCCGCCTTTGTCCCATTTGCCCCCACCACCACCGCCGCCACCTCCCCCTTTACTGGCTGCTACCTCAAGATCGGCATCCCGTTTTTCTCTTGTGTTTCTGCAACTTACATACGCTAATGTCACAAGTATGATGCAACAGCATAGTAAACTTCTCATGGTTGAGCTCCTGTGTACCGACGTGATCAAGACAGTTGACTGATGATTGCAGTTGCAACTGTGTAGGTTTTATACTGGTGGTCCGTTTTGTTGTTATTGTATGAAAAATTGTGTAAAGCACCAAGGTTGCAACGAAGGCAAGAACGGGACCGTTGCGCAGTGTCACCGGATAGTTGGTGTATCATTGTGAAAATTTCTACTAGGCTGACAAAAAATAGTGCGTACCAAGCAAAGGGAAAGCAATGGAAAGACCAGGAAGTGTAAAAAAATAACTAATGATTTCGATACAGT
This sequence comes from Thumatha senex, assembly GCA_948477245.1. Lineage (NCBI taxonomy): Eukaryota > Metazoa > Arthropoda > Insecta > Lepidoptera > Erebidae > Thumatha > Thumatha senex. The sequence continues at coordinate 13,310,629 of OX419731.1, read as the reverse complement.
CCTCCAAAGTCACATAGTACTCCAATATCCATGGGTTAGACACAGGTATGTAATGTATGTAACTTAAGAAAAAAAATGTACTGTTATATTCTCTTTTGACATTTCACACAATTATGAAACAAACAGGTAATTCATTCCAACTGTATGAACCAATGATAATTTCCCTGAATTTCAGAAATGTAATGGTATATATTTTGCTTCATAGCTATTCTTTGTAGCTGCAGTAATTATTGTGCCGGTTTCTACAAACTGCGGAAAATGTCCAAAAGAATGGTTATGTTTTACGTACAATAAATAAGTACCTATAATTGAATAGAATAGAAAACACTTTATTGTACACCATAAGAAATCTTACAAGAAATTAAACATATTTAGGGTAGGTAGGCTATAAAGTTTTATACTACGATCCTACAGTATACAAATAACGAATCACCTCTCGGCCTCGTTTCACTCACCAACAAATACATTTTTCTAAACAAATTCCTTATTTAAGGAATCATTCTGAAACCACAAAAGTTGGACGTAGGTATATGGCTCAAGACTAATCACCGGCTGAGATACGGATTGATGTTTACAATTAAATAATAGACTGAAAATCATACAGAATGATCCCAACGATACAAAAGGCAAAAGAATGTACTTATTTGTGACATGATAGGATTCACTGTATTCGATCACATAAAAGTCCGAAGTTAGAGTATTATTTTGCTTTTTAAGTGTGAAAACTTTCGTGAATGCCCGACTCCTACCGACTAAAACCACACGATGCCCTTTCATCTGCCTATGAAAGGGAAATTAAAAGTTAAAAATAACAAACTTATAGGCATTTTTCCTTTCATTCTTTGAGATGCCTACAGGGCTTCTTGCCTTTGCGGACGAAAATCAATATTGCTCAAGCTATTATTCAACCCATTATTGACTACGCTGATGCTTGCTATTTGGACGCCACTGAGGAGCTTCTAGATAAACTTGAGAGGTTGCAAAATTTATGTATACGCTTTATTTTCAATTTAAGAAAGTATGATCACGTTTCTCATCTTCGCAAAGAACTCAAGTAGCTCCCGATCCGTCTTCGCCGGAACACTCGAATTCTCAGTCTCCTTTTTAATATACTTTACAATCCATCTTCACCTTCGTATCTGAGGGAGCGGTTCGTTGTTCGTTCTCCTGACAGGAGATCAAACGATCATAGAATCTCAAATTTCCTAAACACAAAACCGATTTCTACTCCTACTCCTTTACAGTACATGCGGTCAGGTTGTGGAACTCTCTTCCGCCTGCTATCAGAGACAGTAAAACTATTACTACGTTTAAAAGGAAAGTCTGTGAACACTATATCTATTCACTGTAAACCTAATTATTTATATATGTAAGTTTATTGATATTTTATATATTATTTGTAAGTATTTAATTTTATTGATATTTTATGTATTTGTAAGTATGTAAGTTTATTGATAAATTATTTATTTATACTACGCTCTTAAGTATGTGTGTTAATTAAATCCTATCCTACTCTTCTATTTATACACATTTACTAGATTTTTTTTATATCTTCACGTTCTCCTCTCGCCGGTCTGCTGGGAGATATTTCTTATAGAAATAAGCAGTACCATTGTACCTATGTTTCCTCATACTATTATTTTCTTTATTATTAGTGTGTACATGAACAAATAAATAAATAAAATTTACTTTTTTTTTACATTAAATTTTGATATGGATATATTCGATATCAAGTATTGTACTTACTGCAGAGAAAGTACTACATTCTGAAGGTTGTATTAAAAATTAATAATTATCACAAATTTTTCGTCAGCATGACTGAATTATCTCATATTGAACTCAATTTCCGTCAAATGCTAGAATGAAATTATCTTACGAGACATCTGTATATTTTTCTTTGATTATATCTTAATTAATCTTTGATCATTAGTCTTAGTCATACCTCGAAAGATTAGTAATTAGTTAATTAGTTACTTCAGTAATTATGGCGACTATATATAGAGAAAGAAAGTAAAAGTTTTTGTATTCCACACGGAGTTACAATATTTAATATAAATACATATTGTCACGCCTTTATCCCCCCTGAGGGTAGGACAAGGCATACCTACTATACGCCTACATTTCTCCGAATGCAGTTTTATCCCACATTTACATTTGCGAGCGTTTCCGTGCTTCGGAAGGCACGTTAAGCCGTTGGTCCCGGTTGCCAGTAAAGTGGCAGTCGTTAAGCCTGGTTGAAGGCCTTATGGGCGGCTTGAAAATTTCAACAGTAGGTAGCCACAACCTGCGTCTGTCTATTTCACACACGGCACACGGCAATGGGCTCACCACCTATTACGTGGGACAGGAATCCACACGGTGAAAAGTGGGCTTATAATATGCCTCTGCCACCCCTTCGGGGATAAGGCGTGATGGATATTTATTTTATTTTATAGTTTTATCCCACGTAACAGGTGGTGAACCCAGTGCCGTGTTGAAATAGACAAGCGCAGGATGTGGCGATCTTCTGTTCAAATTTTTCAAGCCGCTTATAAGGCCTTTAACTTGGCTTAACGACTACCATGTTACTGGCAACATGGACCAACGGCTTAACGTGCCTTCCGATGCACGGAAACGCTCGCAAATGTAAATGCCACAAAATTTTCACACATCCGAGGACCAGCCATAGCAAAAGTTGCTTAACGTAGTGATCGTTTACAGAACATTGAGTTAGCGGGGCCACGAGCGCTTAAATATTTACGCGCTACAATATTTTTAAAAGGATTTTTTTTATACCATTGAGGTGGCAGATAAGCATACGGCCTACCTGATGGAAAGTGGTTACCGTAGCCTATGGACGTTTGCAACACCGGAGGTGCAGCACCCACGCTGCCGACCCTTTATAAACCTTCTAAGACCCCTTTTAAAGAACCCCATACTATAGACGTTCGGGAAAACCTAGGCAGGAAGCTAATTCCACAAACTAAGCGTACGCGGAATATAGCCAGCAAACTGTGAGGGTGAACACCCTTTCTATGGCGAGCGGTGTGATGATAGAAGGTAGCCGTGGGCCTCATATAAAACAACTCCTCAGAGCACAGAAAGTAATTATTTTATACATATCATACATATACATATTGTCACGCCTTTATCACCGAAGGGGTAAGCAGAGGCAGACTATCACCCACATTTCACCGTATGCATTTTTGTACCACGTAACAGGTGGTGAGCCCATTGCCATGTAAAATTATTTTAATATTCTTTTATATTTATCTTTACTATTTATTGTTTTTGTTAGGCAAAAGGATCGCCACCATAAAAATATAAATAATTAAAAACAAATTTTTACTCGCCACTCGCCAGCTGTAGATGCAATAAGAAGCAGTTGGCAAAATGTTGAGTGATGCGACGCGACAGGAGCAATTTGTTTCTAATGTGGCTTATAGATCTTAGTCAACATAGTATGTAGGTCAATCAATCGATTAATTATATCAGCCTTTTACACTCCACTGCGAGATGCTGGACTCTCCAAATATTTTGAGGGCGTGATTGTGGGTATATCTATACTAATATATAAAGGGTTTGTTTGTTTAATTGGTTGAACGGGCTGATCTTAAGAACTACTGGTCCAAATTGGAAAAATATTTTTGTGTTGGATAGGATAGTCCATTTATCGAGGAAGGCTACATCATCACGCTACTACCTAAGAGAGCGGAGCCGTAATCAAAAGTTTTAACAAATCGGGCAAATTTCTTACATTTTTGTAGAAGTAAAAGCGACGGGATTAAATGATGCGACGGGGATTTAAAATATGTCACGGGCGAAGCCGCGGGGGTCAGCTAGTTAGCTATAAGTAAGTATTATGTACTGTTTACACTGTAGATTGATGGCACTTGGTGGAACTTGCTACACATCTTGAACTAAAACACTTGTACTGTTCCACTTATTTATTACTTAAACCTAACTGGTTTCGCCTTACGGCATTTTCAAAGGTTTGCACATATTGTATGCACTTCGGATGTCATTGAGTACAATATGATAAGTTATAACAACAATGGTTTCACTGAGGGTAAACAAGCAAGTCATGATTCCACTAAATAATTTTTCCCCAAAATTAGGGAGAATCTAAGAAATGAAGTTATACATTTAAACATTAATTAAATATTACAATTAAATTTCGTCATAAATAATGACAATAAATATAATTAAAAAAATAATAATAAAAATAGAAATAAATGTCATGAGGTAATTACGTTTGTCAATACTATTTCAGAATATAAACTATTATAAATTACAATTTACATATGCCAATGTCATTTGAATTAAGATTAAAGAAATTAAAATATGTAGATGTCACCACTTTACTGTAATAAAGGTGAACAGCTTATATCTAACTGTTGATTTAGGATCATGTTTCTATCAGTATTAATTTATTTATTTATTTCAAGAGCTTCAAGGGCATTCATTTTTCTACCTTTTTATATGCTTGTAAAACTCTAAAATTTATTTTCTGGTCAAATGAATGGGCGGGCGTAATTGGACTCGGTTTTATTGAGCCTCCAGCCACAGGTATGTCAGCAACTCTGATTTTAAAATATCTTCCAGTTTGACCTATATATTTTTTACTACAATTAGAGCAAGTCAATTCGTATACACCACTTTTTTGGTTGATCGGTGTCTTATCTTTGTTTTTGCACAGAAATTTGTGCAAATTGTGAGTTGTATAAAACGTGGGCTTACACCCTGTAAGATGTCTAGTACACTTACAGGGTGCAACAACAGTTACAACAATTTATAATAGTTTATATTCTGAAATGTATTGACAAACGTAATTACCTCATGATATTTATTTCTACTTTTTATACTATTTTTTTTTATTATATTTATAGATGAAATTTAATTGTAATATTTAATTAATGTTTAAATGTATAACTTCATTTCTTACATTCTACCTAATTTTGGGGAAAAATTATTAAGTGGTATCATGACTTCCTTGTTTACCCTCAGTGAAACCATTGTTGTTGTGACTTATTATATTGTACTCAATGACAACCGAAGTGCATACAATATGTGCTAACCTTTAAAAATGCCGTAAGGCGAAACCGGTCAGGTTTAAGTAATAAATAAGTGGAACAGTACAAGTGTTTTAGTTCAAGATAAGTACTATGTAATTACTGTACGAACAGGTAGGTGACGGGCCACTCGACGCCTCGTGTACAACATCAAGATGGGAAAGACAATACATTCGATTATATCACAAATAAAATATAATCTATACAAACATAATGTTACTAGTCCTGACGGTTTGACTGATTGCAAAATGTTGGCAAACTTTGCTGATTTATTCATCAACGGACAGCTTGCCACTGAATAGATTTGTTTGGAATTTGACACATGGATGGTAATAATAATCTAGACATAGTAGACGACTGGCGTTATGGGATGAGTTTTGAAATTTGTCGCGAGCAAATACTACGCTCTTTGACTATATTAATTTATTTAGGTGGGTACTTTCTCAGCTATTTTAGAGACTTGTCTTAATTGGAACCCTTATTAAAAACATCTCAAAAGGAAACTTAATCTGTCTAGCGCGTAAATACTCCGATTGTGCCAACAGCCCTTCAATAACATAATAATGCTGCCTAAATACATTTCGAATCTCAAATCCGAGACGAAATAATAGAATATATTATAATTATGATGGATAATTTGATCTATTAAGCTCAAGAACGCTTCATATATCAATAGGGAACAGTAGAGCTCTCTATAATAATCAATCATGCTTTGAGACAAAGCTGAATTGAGCTATAGTAGTGTGTACAAACCAGGTGAACTAATATTTATTTTTTAAAGAGTGCTAGTTCATTGGAATTGGGAGATGTCTACGCACTTTTATTAGTGGAATGTTCTAAGCGAAATGGAATTTAGACTTTGTGATTTTCAACCACTTCAAAACGTCGGATATACGTCTGCCTGCCTCCTGGAACAGACTTGTTGAATTAGGCAAAGAGAAAAGGCCTATTTCGAGTCGGACTCGCGCTCGAAGGGTTCCGGGTTTCGTACCATTATCTATAAATACCTACTAGCGAAAAAAACATGTCTGGGCCCATTTCTCTTCCCATTTGGCTACCTAAGTATTTTAGGTAGTTCCAAATTTAAGGTAGCTACAAGGGTTAATAATTATGAAACATTGTTTCACGTTCATATACCTAATAGTATTGTGCTGTGATTAGCGCACTTTCACAGGTTGAGGTAATAGTTTGATGACGAAACTAATAGGTCGTAAAGTTGAGTTACGGCGAAGACAGTGTTTAAAGTCACCGAGGGTAAACTAGTACTTCCGGGATGCCCGACCCTAGACAGCTGGGACAGTCCTGTGAGTCCGACATGATATCCGTGGGAATTTTTACACGTTAAAAAAAGGTAGTAGGTAAAGTTATTTGCCCCCTACATACGCCATCCTAAGATGGATACTCTGAAACGCGTGGTCATATTCATCTATATACCTATTAGCAGATTACCTAGTAGCATTTCCCTATGTTTCAGCTAGTTTCTTGTACGAAGAAATTGCAACTTAAACTACTCACAATACGTCAACACCGATTATACTCGAACAGTTTAAAATAGCCCAAACCTTCAAAGTCTATTAAAACTCTTTACTTGTGAGCAAAAGTGAAAACAAATAGGGAAACCTATTGCGCCCTTTTGAACCCCAAGATCGCTCTTTTAGTGCGTTTCAGCGTTTAATGAATGTGTTAATTTAATTAACACTTTTATAAATCTTTAGTGACAAACGAAACAAAAGTATAAAAAAAAAATAAAAGTACTCTGATACCAAGACGTGCATGTATAAAGCGATTAATGAATCTACAGGTAGCGAAAGAATTTAGACAAGGATCACGAAGCCGGGCTATCTGTCCTCTCTGACTACCTGACTACCTGGTCAGGTAGTCAGAGAGGACAGCGTGAAGATAGTTAAAGTAGTGAGGGTTAAAAATAACAAGAAACGTTGATTTTTGCTTAATTTATTGATACAATCCTCAACAACAATTAAATGAGCACTACATCATGCCATATGGTTAATCACTCTAATCTAAATACCTATTAAATTTAAACTAAATATATTTTAATTCGTAAATTACTTTTATAATGATAAATCACAATATGTGTCAACTTCAGTTGACGAAATTATTTAACTAAAGGAACATATATAGCTATCTTTTGGAGAAACTTTTTCACATCTTAAAGTTAGAACATTATTTGTATAATTTATATAATTTCAGTCCTAACTTAGTACATATCACGCACACTATTAGATGCAGCGGCAATACACATCGTTCATTCTGTGTCAAATATATATCGTTTATATTTTTAGCCGTTACAAACAAATTGTGTAGTTTCGATTCCGTTTTTATGATAAAAAAAATCAGGAAAAGAGATCAATATAAATTTGGAAGCACATAATTTTAAGCCGCTGATAAATCATTGAAATTATAAAACAAATAGTAACATAAATCTCTAAATATAAATAACTGAATTTGGGTTCGAAAATGCTAGCAATTCACAAAATCCATGACTAAATATTACATATCACCACTGCATAAATATATATATGTCTAAAGTTATTAGATTCAAAACCCTAGTTGCCTAATATTTTATGAATACATATAGTATCTCAAACACACTAAGGTATTTAAACAATTCTACTTTACACCCTAGGTGTAGTAAACATTGTTAAAGTGAAGTCAATATAGAGTAAAATCACTTATTATCTAATGTTATTATTAGATATTATCAAAAAATACATTTGCTGATAGTACTGTTGATATTAATAATGTATGAGTTTTATGAATATTTTAATATTGCCATTAATTTTCAACGCTATATATATTATAGTAAGCAGCCTCTTATTTTCACAGCAACGCTATCCTTTATAACGTTTACGGGGAGCTGTTTACACAAAATAAAATTCTTCAATAATATTATTAATATAGTAATACCACAGTTTATAATAATAAAGTATTTATATATGACATGTCAATATGCGGGGCGCTTCATGAAAAAATATGTATCTAGAGATCAGTTTTATAATATGAGCTGGAGTGTAACATTATAATACATTCTATCTTAACATAACTAACTCCATACCTACAGCTATGGTGCCGAAATAGCAATTGTGGTTGGCACAGAATTAATATGAGACAAAATTATATATATATTATATATTATATATAATAAACTGCTTATCACAAAGACAACCCCACTTTTTTTTTCATTCAGAGTCAACACAGATGGTTTATTCATATACATTACGTCTAAAGAACAAAAAGATGTAACATATAATCCCTGCGGGTATTTGTGACCTTTCGCACGTTAGATTTTCATCTGTATTTTTAGCGACTATCATTTAAATGTATAAGCATATACTTAACCAACATGTTATGGTCTAATTATAATGTACGCGACAAGCCGACACAACAATCAGATACTTGAATAAAAAAAATATGTGTGTGTACCAGAGTACACAGGTAAGAAGTGAAATTTCTTTACGCCTTTTTTTACAGCTATTAAATTTCTCTCATACGTCGATAAAGAAGTTTCACTTATGATAAATAAGTTTCACTTTAAAACAACATGGCGCGTAACCGAGAAACATGACGGTTTTTTTACAGCTGTATAATTTCTCTCAACGTCGATAAAGAAGTTTCACTTCAACAAGCTGAATCTAAGAAAGACCTGCTGTCATTCAAATAACTTGAAAAAAATAGCTAATAGAACTCCCTGAACTGACCTCATATCTGTGTCAAAAACCTAAATTGTTAACCCGTTCTCGAGAAATGAGATTAAACTATCAGCCTTCTGCAATAAAATTTGATAACATTTATCTTTAATTTTTAATATTTTGGGGCTTATCGATATTTCAGATCATTACGAAACTGTCATGTCGACCTATTATAAACCAATTCGTACGAGTAAAATAAAGCAAATTATAGTATTGTCTCTGTGTTGACTTGAAATCCACATATTAATAGAAGAGTGCTTTTCTCACAATAATTCTCTGCTTGTAGGCATGTTTTGTTTGTAGCTTTTAATTGAGATGGAATCCACGTTCGTTGGTGGCCGCGAGTAACCTTTCCCGCAGAACTTCTTTGCACGAATACTCTGGCAGTTTTAAGTAATGAACACATGTGTTTACAGATGGATATGATCCATCGCCAGCGTCGACCTAGAAAATAAAGGATATTAATAAGAAAATAAATATAAATTATTGATAAAACTTCTAAAGTTATAAAGAACAAAGCAAGCTATAAGTTTGGAATACCTAAAACAATATACATTCATACTGCATAATAATCTAGTTGACGCCCGCGGCTTCGCCCGCGTAGCGTAGTTGAACTTGTTCCCGGGAAATAAAGTAGCCTATGTGTTATTCTGATGTATAAGCTATATTATTGTAAAGTTTCATTAAAATCAATTCAGCAGTTTTTACGTGAAAGGTAACAAACATCCATTAAAATTTTCGCATTTATAATATTATTAAGATTAAGATTATGAATATGAGTGTGTTTGTCGTTTTTTTATATGTCGTAATAAAGCTATGTTAAGCTATGACTTTTTTTTAAGTTTGAAGAGTGCCACAGACTATGAAAGGTAACGAAATTTCATGCTAGCGGAGCCGCGGTCTCACTTTCCATGTATTTATCAGTGCCTTTGGCTACCGTTGCTTTCCTTTGTTGTAAAAAGTGTTTAGTAAAAGTTGAAAACAAGTCTGTACCCGTGGTTAGACTGATCTAACCAAGGACACAAAAGAGTGGATGTTGTTAGACTGTTCAAACAAAGGAATCTAACCACGAATACAGAACCATCTCAACTTATCATGGGTGATGCAGGTAAATGACCAACCTATCTATACACCTCATAGAACAAAAACTACGAAGAAATCCTGAATTGCATTGACATACTTTATGAACATTTTCGAAATTCGTTTACTTCTCCGCTCTCCAGTACGCTGCAATTCAGGATTTCTTCGCAGTTTTTGTTCTATGAGGTGTATAGATAGGTTGGTCATTTACCTGCATCACCCATGATAAGTTGAGATGGTTCTGTATTCGTGGTTAGATTCCTTTGTTTGAACAGTCTAAGGGTCGTATTGCAGAAACTAACTCAAGTCACACATAAACGGAATTTAGCAGATTGACACTTGAGTGCTAAATCTAGACATAAGCATGTGGTTTATTATAGAACTATCCCCATACTCAGATCAGTGAAAAGTAACCTTGAGTAAATATCCAAATCTCCAATCGCCAGAATACGCATTGGAATGTTGCAAGCCTAAAAACAGTCTGTTTTCTATTACATTTTTATTCCTTACATATTTTGTTTTCATTCCACGCAGCTTACTTTTTGATATTTATGTTTCAAAAGCCTATTTTTTATTTACTTTTTTCATTGAAATGATTTAATCACCTCTGTGATTGCTTTAAAGTATCCTTACTTCAAAATACTAAACAAAAAACTGCTGTAGAGGAAGTCCCGGACTCATAAAATGAACCTTTTCTCTGCGTTAAATGGATCGCGAGTTTAATAAACTTTGCTTGACTGACATTTGATATTATGGTGCCAGTGTTATGTTTACATTGTAGATTAATTAAAATTCTTCTAATTCTGTACATATCTGAAAAAAGAAGAATTTTACGATCGTCCAAAGGAATCTATTACTAGAAATATTGAAATCTTTCAAGAATATTAGGTATACAAAATAAAAATGATGCCATACAACGTCTTGGGCTAATATTTCAGAAAAATATATTTACTACAAAAACTATCGAAACAGTAAGTGTTGGAGGTTTATGGTCTTATATATTTGTGCAGATATACACCATCTAGTAATTCATGATAACTGTTTAATAAGATTCATTCTATTTTTGTTCTAGGCATCCAGAGAGCGTTGAACCGCTTTGTGGTAAAATTTCAGAGCAAGACAGCGTGATGAACTTACGTGTGAAAGGCAGTACCATATAGCCACTGTCTGTAGAGGTCTTTATCCTGATGCCGATATGGATCCAGATATCTAATGTAACATATGCACTGAATTTAAATACCAGAGACTATTGATACATACCGGGTAATTACCTATTATTTGTTGAAAATATTATAGAGTTTTGTACACTTTGTAACATTGGTTGCATAGGGTTCGGGGCTCTGTCATAAACAACCTTGAGAGGATAGAAAGATAGAGCTTAAAGTCACATGTAGAACAGAAGCTTTAACACCGTGAATCAAAGTTGTATGTAGGTAATGAGTTTATAAATAAACATTGTAGGACACTTTTCACACAGCGCCATCTAACCCTTTAAGCTTGGGTTATGGGAACTACTCACCTTATAAACATACTTATGTATATCTAAATAAAAAAGGAACAGGAATCCACACGGTGAAAAGTGGGCATATAATATGCCTCTGCCACCCCTTCGGGGATAAGGCGTGATGGATATTTATTTATTTATTTTAAATATATACATTGTTATAGAGCAAACACCCAAACTTCTAAACAAACATTTGGGGATCTCACAAATATTTATTCCAATATGGGACCTTCACATGAGTAGCAGTCACATACACTATCACCTACACCACCGAGCCAGTAAGATTTTTTTTGTTACAGTGATATTGTAAGCTGAAACAGATACTGTGGAAATAATAGTATCTCAGAGAACAGAAGTTGAAACTCTTGTCCTTTTGTTATTAATGAGATAGTCGACTGTGACACAAGCGTCCAAAAACTTGCCGAGCCTGTCGTGCACAATATTCACCACAAGAAAGTACCAAAGAATCTGTCATCAAATCATTATCTTAAGAAATAATAATAATAATGATTAATTATTTTTAGGTTCTTTATTTAAAAAATTAAAATAAAATAAAATATAATTGTATTGTTTAATATGAATATTTAATTAATATAGTATATAATTAAATATTCATATTAAACAATACAATTATGTATAAATATTTTATCTATTGATGATGGTTGTTATAAGTTGTAGTGTACACACCTCTCATTCAAATAAATGTTATTACAGTGATAAAGATAACTCTGTTCAAGATGGGGCTTGAACGAGTGACAATGAAAATATAGTAAATAATTTCAACTTATTTTGGTATGGTTATGATACCTCAGTGGCATAGAACATTGCCCTGGTTAGACATAGGTTACGGGTCAAACCCCATCCTAAACCAAGTCATGTTTTTCACTTTAATAAAAATTATATGAAAGTCAGCATCTACAAATCGCTTTGAAAATTTATCCAAACCTCTCCTTTATCTATTCATATTCCTCCTACATATTGAATGATCATGTTCTTATTATATGGAGTACTCTCTTAGGGGGTAAAGTGTATTGGAAGTCAATAGGGATATTAATATAATAGGCACAATAGTGCAGTACAGCACAAGCTACAGTACTATCCTGAAAGGACGCTGTGGCATAAAAAGGATGTCCACCCTGGTATTGCTTTAACAAATGTTCCATCATTTAAGGTATTATCTTGTGTTATGTGTTTGATGGTACATAGCTACACTACTCGTAAGCGACATTGACTCTACAACACAACCATAATAATGACATTATTTTTTAATATCCACATATCTCATTATTATCATAGGTATTATTTTATTATCACATTTCTATTAAAAGTGTGGTAGTTGAAATAAAAGAATGAAGCAATACGATCCACACTGCCACACAATACAAGATCACACTGTCTTCGGTATTAATATAATACTGAATTAATATCTTTGTAAAGTAATTGTTATTGATTGGTACGGGTCTGCTGTTTGGTAGAATGTGCTGGCACTGAAATAGGGGCGTAAATATGACTCTGCCACCCTTTTGGGGATAAACACGTGAATGATAAGTAAGTAATAGTCTATTTATCTTCAAAAATATCAATTTTAGAAAGATAAAGGAGGCCATCTTTTATTTTTGTTAACTAAAATCTCTGCTTGAGCGTGGTGTCGACTAAACTTACGAAAACTGCTCGCAAATCTCGAATCAAGTAGCGAATCTGAGCTGAATATGGTTTAAAAATAAAGGATCACTGAAATGACACTTGAGCACTGTTCTATAATATGAATCAAACGTCATTTCACTGTGACAGCTCTCAGGTGATTCTAGATTGACGTTTCACGAATCGAGTAAGGTTCTATAATAAAAGCTCAGCTTGAAACTAGTTCTAAGTAATACTTGAGGCTTGAGTAAGGTTCTATAATACGACCCTAACAACATCCACTCTTTAGTGTCCTTGGTTAGATCGATCTTGGTTAGATCTTGGTTGCAAGCATTAATTTTTAAACATACCTTCCGTACAACGGTAAGTCTAGGGTGTAGATTCGCCAAGCCGCCGGGCGGTAGACTACTGCATCCAGTTGCAAACTGCAAGAAAGCCTTCCGTTCTCGAAGGCTCATCTCCACTAACACGTCTACGAGTCGCAGGAAACCAGGGCTGGAAAGACACAAAGTTTTATAATACAACTGCAGTAAATCTACCAATTAATAATCTATTTTCTGGGCTTCACTTTCATAAAAAAAAATTTGATGCTGAATTTGGAGTTGTGTATTGTTTTAGAACTAATATTTATTATATATTATTTTGTAACTTTTGCAAATTACACAAATAACGTATTCTTTTAAGAAGAAATTTTTTCAAATAATAGTTAATAAGCACCAAATGAAACCTTTTTTACGATTCAGTGTCAAACGAAAAGCACAGAGATCGTTTTTAAAAAAATGTTTAGTGTATTATTTGGGTTAACTACGTTTTCAGAGCGCTATGATTCGACAGAAAACCAACTGTCATTTCACAGTGTAAATAGAAATAGAACACGAGTTGTGTGGATTATTAACAATATGTATGTACTACTAAATTTTACAGTAATTGATAGTATCAGGTTACTATTCAACTAAAAAGTCGACACTTTATTAGCATATTTATAAAAAATAATAACAAACGAAATATTTAATAATGATAACGAAATAACTTAAAAAAATTTTTTAAGTCCATATATAAATACCCAAATGATAGTGAAAAGGTAAACAAATTGTGTGGTTTTATGTTATGATACTGCTTCTATCATAGCATGCATGATATACAAATAGGATCCAAACTCTCCATCCCTCTCCCTTACTCGTCTTCCCTCTCCCTCACTCGTCCTCACTCCCTCACTCTCCCTCACTCTCCCTCACTGTCCTTGCCTCTCCTTCACTCTCCCTCACTCTCCCACCCTCTCCTTACTTCTCCCACCCTCTCCTTTCCTCTCCCCACTCTCTCTCACTCTCCCTCCCTCTCCCTCACTCTCTCTTACTCTTCCTCCCTCTCCTACTCTCTCCCTGTCTCTCTCGTATTGCCTATTATATTATACTATAGTTACCTGTCGCGTGTGTAACCAAGCTTGGGCTCTGTATACTGCAGCAGGTGGTCGCGAGTCCACACGGGACCTCGTTCTCCGCAAACTAGCAAGCGGAGTTCCGCAGCGGAGAAAGCGCGTAACCTCCGCGGCGGAAACACTGCACCGAATCCGCGTCGGAACGCGTTGGTCTGACGTCTTACTCCCTCGCGTACTATCCATCGAGCACTAGCCTCTGCGTATGCTCTAGCGTTGTGTCCGCCCACCTATATGAAAGAAAATTCATTTATCGTGTAATGAGCTTCTAGTCCCAATGTGACTAGTCTAGACTAAAAATTTAATCACAAAATCCTTGCGCTTTAACCATATTTCAATCTCCAACCAAAATATTTTTTTTGTGGGTAGTATGATTGTTGGAAGTATAAAATCATGTCACTTTTAACCTTTCAAGTTAAATTTAAAAGTCGTCTGAACTTTGCACTTATACAAAATTGCCCTTTAAAATGGTCGAACGTGAATATAAAGTTTAGAAGATTAATACTAAATCAGAAATCTGTAAGCCTTATGCCTATCACTTAGAATTTACATAGTCATCCTGTAATACTACAAGCTTCTCGGAGTGAAAGCTCAGTCATAGAACTAATTTAGGAAATTGCACTTATTTCAAATATTTCCTTATTTAGCTAATTAACAAAAGCCCGCAACTTTGTCCGTGTGGAATATTGTCCGAAACATTATGCACAAAAACCAACCGCATTTTGCAAAAACTAAACTTGTGACTTTTTCTTATCAAGTGACAAATACAAAGTTTAATAAATTTCATAAAAAAAATCATCTCCTACCCTATTTCAAGCCCTACGACTTTTTTTCCCGATACCATAGCTATGTCCATTCTCAAGCCAGTCTATTTCTGTAACAAACTACATAAGAAACCGGTACAATGGTGAAGGCAGAGTTTATTTTCATTTATAGTGTTAATGGGGAAGTGAGAATTTAACAATTCACGTTACCAAAACCAGGTACATACCTCAATATTCTCGCCACTATCGCAGAGCGGCTGCACAGCTACTGAGACGTCAGGGTGTGCGGCCACATGCGTCATAGTCAGTGCCAACTGTTCAAACGTCGCGCCTTCTACTGTCAGTTCACTTGCGAGTCGATCACGAGTTTCACAGTCTAAACTGGCATCTCGCGATAATTTTTCATATGCCTCAGCAGCTGTTAACACGTTCTGTAGGAATCTACAAAGGAAAATGTAACTCGTGAGATCTGTATAGTAAGAAAAAAGATACGATATTCTTTTGTATGAGAAATTGATTCCAACAGACATTAGGAGGATAATTTTTTAAGCAATAAGTATGGTAACATGCATTCATTTTTTTCAAGTGTAAAAAGACAACTTGGTTCAGGACGGGGCTTGAACCCATGACTAGGGCAATGCTCTACGCCACGGAGCTATCATTTTTCACTTAAATAAAGTTTTGCCATTAGGATATCATGAATGTAGGTGAAAATAGAATCTGCGTTGAAAATAGGATCTTATTGCCACAAGCTTAGGTACATGAGAAGGCGTGTACCGAATATGTCTTTTCTCACGCAATTTTCTAAATTAGGTCCTATTTTGAATAAAGCCAGTAATAAGCGCGGCTTTCTGTTACAATTAATTTACTTAATCTTAATTAGATAAGCCCTTACCTATGTCTAATAGGATCAATCTCCTCTAAACAGTCGTTCGTAAGCTCTTCGCCGCACATGATTCGTAGGAAAGGCTCCGACAGCGGTAGATCTACAAGGCGACCGTCTTGTAATACCTGTACAACAAAGTTAAATTAGCATATCAGTCAAAATATATAGGTACAATGTGTCTGCCAAACGTTTTAAATGACAAATAAATAATCTACAAAAAAAATACAAGTAAAACGGTGTTTTTACTTTATTTTGTTTTTCAATAAGTGGTTGAAATATTTAGGATCAAAATGCGTATAACGCGGATGACCTCATACGTCACAACCCTGCTAATTCGACAGTCGCGCTCTGGTTCGCACCCGAACACCGCGTCGCGTCTTGTCGCGGAAATTCAAAAAAGGACTATAACTTCTCCTCTTAATAACATCAGAAATACTGCATGTATTGAAGTGAAATAAAAACTAATGTAATGAACATGAGCTACGATCCAATTTTAGCTGTATTTGACAGTTATATTTTAACCCTTTTGTGTTCTCAAGTAGAACAGACGAGTTCATCATAGAACGTAACTATGCTCGAATTGAACGAAACAATAGAATATTAATTTTATAAAAATTAAAAATTCATAATACTGAGTAACAATTTGAAATACTTAGTGAGTATATTGGATATTGAACTGAAAATTTAAAAATTGAGAAAAAATTCAATGATGTAAATTAGTAAGAAACTTGCCAAATCAGATATTGTCTTTGGTACGAGTACAAATAATTTACTCATTCGTTTGGTTCAAATTAATTTTATGCTTTTCGTATAATTAAGCTGAATATAAATTCATATTTATTTATACATAAATATTGTCACGCCTTTATCCTCGAAGGGGTAGGCAGAAGCATACTATACGCCCACATTTCACCGTTTGGATTTTTGTCCCATTTAACAGGTGGTGGGGCCCATTGCCGTTATTTATTTATAATAACTAATCGCCTGGTTTCGCGACCCGATATTTATTTCGCTTCTTGCAGATATTTATTTATATACTCCACAAAAATTGTATAACATTGTAGTTGAACGTACCTTAGCCAAGAATACACCCAGGAACCAGAAATATTTGCACACTTTATCACAGATGGGGGCGTCCTGGGGAAGCGGCGACGGGAACAAACCGCCGGCACGACTCACGTAGTAACCTGCAGGTTTTTCTGTCAACAAAACAAATACTTACATATACAGAGGTTCGATATATTTTATGTTTATTGGTAGTTCTAATACCTTGCGACTAACTGACGCAGCTACGATGCTGGCGTCTTACGGGTTGTGAGGTCAGATAGCAATCTATAGGCTACGGTGACCACTTTCCATTAAGGAGGCCGTATGCTTGTCTGCCACATCAGTGGTATAAAAAAAGTTGCTCCTAAAAACCAAAAGTCAAACGATACGAGCCATATAAAAGTAAACCTGAGACTCCAAATCCAGGTAAGGTTTTGAAGGAACTGAGAATACGCCATGATGAAGAAACAATATTAAATGATTGTTCATTGATTTTAACGTCACAGTTTATGAGTATTGATATTTAATGCTTAGTTTAGTTATTCTTGTTGGACCTAAGAAACATTGCGTGTTGTGGAAAATACTACATATATTATATTAGGTGAACCCCCGGCTTCGCCCGTGGCATAATTTAAAATTTGCCCGATTTATTGACATTTAGGATTACTGCTCTGCTCTCCAGGGTAGTAGCGTGATAATATATAGCTTATAATCTTCCTCGGTTAATGGGCTATCCAACACAAAAATAATTTTTCATATCCGACCAGTAGTTCCTGAGATTAGCGCGTTTAATTAAACAAACAAACAAACTCTTCAGTTTTATAATATTAGTATAGATTTCATAGTTTAAAGTCCGAGACATAAGACCTTTTAGCCTTTTTGTTACAACCTCACTAAAAAGGCAATCGGTTAAAAATTTCTTCCAAATTTAACATCTAAATTAGACACATTTTATTAAATTTATTCGGCCCTTTAGACACACCCAAGTTCCGTGCTTCGGAAGGCACGTTAAGCCGTTGGTCCTGGTTGCCAAGAAAATGGCAGTCGTTAAGTGAAGTTGAAGGCCATATGGGCGGCTTAAAAAATTTCAACAGCAGGTCGCCGCATCCTGCGCCTGTCCATTTCAACACGGCAATGGGCTCACCACCTGTTACGTGGGACAAAAATGCATACGGTGAAATGTGGGCGTTTAATTTGCCTCTGCCTACCCCTTCGGGGATAAAGGCGTGACAATATGTATGTATGTATAGATTTCATACCTAAAGGTAGCACTAGATGATGAGGCGCGTTATCGTCATCGTGGACTTGCGAGGCGTGGTCGTTGAGCCACATGTAGAGATCGGCTCGTTGTAGTTCCGCCGCGACTAGCGCATAGAACTCCAACGTTGGACCTAACCCCGTGCCTTCTTCGTCTGCGAATTCTACCTCGAGAACTGATTTTCGGCCTGCGTGGACGCGCATTACCTGCGGAAAAGAAATTCCATTCAAATATATTGTTTATAATATAATTACAGAGCCAATTGATAAATAAAGATGAGTTTATATTGCCATCAATCTAGCATACATAATGATATTGTAATACAAAACTGTGTAGTACAAACACAAATAGATGCAACTATAAATACAATCATAACAATCAAAATCAGCCTATATCATCTTCGCTTCGCAATCGCTTCCTGTTTCTGCAGAATCATTAATCGTTTTATACTTACAAATACACGTTTAGGTATCCGAAATATACAAGTACTTTTGCCTTTTCCGTTTATTTTGCATAAATACATAATGTCACGACTCTATCCCTGAAAGGGTAGACCGAGGCATACTATTAGGCTCACATTTCACTGTATGCATATTTCCTCCATATTTGTTTGTGAGCAATATGTTTTTATATACCTACTAGTTGAGGCCCGCGGCTCCGCACGCGTGCTGAAGTTTTTCCGTTCCCGTTTCCCACAAAAACTTGTTCCAGGGATAAAAAAGTAGCCTATGTGTTATTCTGATGTGTAAACTATTAATGTAAAGTTTCATCAAAATCCATTCATTAGATTTTGCATGAAAGTGTAACTTTCACGTTTATAATATTAGTAGGATACATGCAGTAGTTCCTAAGGATAATGAACGTTATGATTGCTACAAAAATTGCAATATCACCTACTTGCATTGCAGAATGTAGCAAGTTTGGTTGCCGTGGTATCCTCACGCGCTCATGTCGTAAACGTCCCATACGGAATTCAGTAGCTTCTATCTCGGCACGTCTAGGCGACACTGTGTTACCTGACCTAAACAAAAAAATCACACTATTTAAAGACCTCTTGGTAGTAAAGTCTGTTACCATGGTCTTCAATATGCTTATCCTACATTAAGATATGGCAATTAACTTATTTACAATAATGTAGGGAAATCTGGCCGATGTTTTTACATTTTCAACTAATCCGCACTCTTGTGGTTTTTTCTTCAGAGCGTTTTTCTTCAACGTTTTAGTAGTTGCAGAGTTTATAGACTACAAACAAACCAATCAAAAAAATGCCTTTGTTGTTGCAATCGTCCATAGGCTACAGTGACCACTTTCAATCAGGTGGGCCGTATAAGTGGTTAAAAAAAAATCGTTTCTTTTGATTATATTTATTTATTATTTATTTAATAGTTTATGTACACACATACACATTACAACAAAACTATATAGGAAAAAAGAGTACAATGGCACTGCTTATTTCTAAAAGAAATCTCTTAAAGCAGGCCGGCGAGAGGAGAGTAAGAATTAAAATAATTGAAAAAGGTAGAAGTGTGAAAGAGAACTAGGTAGAATCAAGTGTTTATACATTACTTTACAAACTAATACATACATACAAAAAAAATACATACATACATACAAATACATATATATATACAAAATACCTACATGTAAATACTTGTGCATAGTAGCAGTAAAATACACATACCAAAAATAAAATACATATTACCATATGAAAAATAAGGACATTAGAAGTTATTCACGGACTTTGGATTTGAACTTCATCAAAGAGTCAGTGTCTCTGATGTTTGGCGGCAGAGAGTTCCACAACCTAACCGCATGAACTGAGAAGGAATAGGAATAGAGGTCAGATTTGTGGGATGGGAATTTAAGAAGGGAACGAAGATGTGTCCTACAAGGAGCATCAGGAGACCGCACAAATGAGAACGGAGGCGGAAATGTGAAACGTGATCATATTTTTTGAGATTATAAATAAAACGAATGCATACATTTTGCAGCCTCTCAAGCTTGTCTAACAGCTCCTCTGTGACATCTAAGTAGCAGGCATCAGCATAGTCTATAATGGGCTGAATAAGTGTCTGGGCTAAAGTGATTTTAGTCTTCAAGGGCAGGAAGGCCAGGAGGCACTTCGAGAGTGAAAGGTGTAGTGTACCTTTTAGCTCACCTTATTGACTTGGAAATTCCTGGATAGACTATCCTCCATTACTACCCCCAGATTCTTAACTTTCTGCACGTAGGGAAAACGAGTTCCATCTAAGAGAACAGGCGGCAGCACCTCTAGATCGAGAGTACTACGCATATGTCTACTGCCTATAATTATGGCCTGTGATTTTTTAGGGTTTATGCGTAATCCGACCGACCTGGCCCAGTCACTAATGCAAGCCAAGTTCTGGTTAATTACTGCTGACGGTGCATCATGCGCACTGAAATTTTGATATATCTGCAGGTCGTCTGCGTAGAGATGGAAATTGCAGGAAATTAAGTTTGCGACAGAGTTAGTGAAGATAGTGAATAAGAGGACACCACCTTGAGGAACGCCTGCGACGAGTTGACACCAGTCTGAAGACCTCTGATCAAAATGAACACACTGCGAGCGCTCTCGAAGATAGGAATCGAACCAAGATAAAGAAGAAGAAGAAATGTTGATAGACCACAGTGCACTCAGCAGCATTTCAAAATCGACTGAAGTGAAGGCGCTACTGAAGTCCAGCAATGTTAATAAGGTTAAGTCTTTCTTTTCCATAGCCCAGCGAATATCGTCCGTAACCTTGATGAGAGTTGTAACTGTGCTATGTCCCGCACGGAAACCAGATTGGCATGAGCTAAGAAGATTGTTTCTTGAAAGGAAGAAAGAGAGCTGTTTATGAACAATATGCTCAAGAACTTTAGATAGATATGGGAGAATGAAAATTTGACGAAAAGCAGTAAACGAAGACGGTTTAGAAGTTTTTGGTAGAGGAATAACATATGCCAGCTTACAAGAATCCGGGAAGGAGCCAGAAAAAAGAGAGTGATTAAAAATATGCGTTAAAACCGGGATGATAGCAGGGAGTATAGGTAGGATCATTCTTGAGCATAAATTGTCGTTACCAATAGCAGTGGATGAAATGGACAGAAGAGATTTCTTGACATCAGAAGTAGAAACTAGATTAAATTGAAATTTAGAGATCTGTGGAACAGGCTTAGCCGACTGGGTCAATAGAGAAGCGCTTTTAGCATCTGCATCTAAGGAAACTGGTGGCAGAGCAAAGTGACTATTTAACGCACATATATCAATATCATTATCATTGACCACAGGTGCTTTACCTATTCCGACAGACTTAAGAAATCTCCAGGTATCAGAAGAGCTAAGATTGGAGAGGGATTTATGAAAATGGTGCCTCTTAGCATCTCTACACACACGACTGCAGTGATTACGCAATGTCTTAAAAGATAAAAGATTTTGCTCTGACGGACAGTACTTATAACGCCTTTTGGCTTTATCCCTGCGTGCCATGAGGTTTTTAATGTTATCATTTAGCCAAGGTGCAGGGTTATGTTTGACTTTGACTTCTCTGACTGGGGCATGTCGGTCGAATAACTGAATTATTTTCGATGTAAATATGGAGACCATCTCGTTGATATCATTCTAACCGAACACCTGTGCCCAATCAATGAGGCCAGCATCCCCCCCACGGCGTCCAGGTTCATGGCCTTGAAGTTCCGAAGAAGGCGGATTTGCGCCACGCGCTTTGGAGGACGAATACGATATGATAGATAAAAAGATCATGATAGGAAAAAGGTGCAGTAAGCTGGCCGTGAGTATCAACGTCGCCAAGGGACGAGACAATAATTAAGTCGATAAGTGTGGGAGTGCAATTGGGAAAGTGATGAGTGGCCGAAAGAGGTAGAGAAGTAAGATTATAAGATGACAAAGTAGATAAAAGTTTACGAGACCGGCTATCGTCCCTTAGCAGGCAGTTGTTAAAATCGCCCATCAAGACTATGTGATTATAGGAGGGAGAGAAATTATGTATAAGATTATCCAGGGAGTTATGATATGCAATGTTTTCATTAGGATTATAAAATACCCCGAGAAGAACATTGGTATGGGATAAAGAAATTTAGAGAAACAGATGCTCGGCAGATTCAGAGTAAGGGGAAGGTGATGCACTGAGAATCCTATATGGAATATTAGCACGTAAGTATATTGCTACACCTCCACATCTCTTCTCCGTTCTGTCGTTGCGGAGCAGAACGAAGCCAGGAAGCGAAAATTGTGTAGACAATAAAGAAGGTTTGAAAAAGGATTCTGAAATGAGTATAGCATCAAGAGAGGAGTTACTAAAAGATGCCAGAAAGTCGGAATAATGAGCAGGAATACTCTGAGCATTTATATGTACTAGATTGAGGTTTCTGGGGTAATGGGAGAATGTTGAGAGAAGGTGGTCATGCAAAGTTAGAGTTGCAGAAGAATTATTGTCGTCCGCGCTAAGAAAACTATCAGAAGACGAGGTACAAGAAAAATAACTTCTGTTAAGAAGATCGATGTCCATGTCTTTACTTGTCTTAAAATACAGAAAATTAAAAAAAAAATTAAGAACCTTAAGTATGTATAAAGTACACCAAATGTTTAAATTATATTATGTAGGTAGATACTAAAAACAAAATTCAATTTGCCAACTCACTTGTTCGCTGACTGACTGGTAGAAATTTTCACAAAAACTAAAATATTGGAAAACGAAAGTTACAAACATAGACAGGGAATTCTAGTATTCTTTGTCCACGGTTACAAGCGAAGTCGTGTCCAAGAAACAGTAATAAAAAAAAATAAAAAAAATAATGAATCAAGAGAAAAGTTAATGGAACATGTCACACGAAAAAAAAAAGATATGAAATCAAAGTAACCGCATCGAGTTATAATCGCCTGTTGCACACCGCCCATCCTACTAATTTAATGTGTAGGAGTGCTCCTGGTTAGCGCTCACCTTTACATTGAGAGAAGCCAAAAATTGCGCTTTACGGCTTTAAACGTCAAACGAAAGCAAACACTGAGAGAAGAGAAAAAGAAAAAAAAATGTACTGAACGTCAATATGCAGTTTGGCTAAAAAGTAACCAGGCCATAATACAATTACAAAAAATAAATCAATCTGCAGTGACATTTGACATGACGTGACACTCGTTAACCAGAAAATTAAAAAAAAATTAAGAACCTTAAGTATGTATAAAGTACACCAAATGTTTAAATTATATTATGTAGGTAGATACTAAAAACAAAATTCAATTTGCCAACTCACTTGTTCGCTGACTGACTGGTAGAAATTTTCACAAAAACTAAAATATTGGAAAACGAAAGTTACAAACATAGACAGGGAATTCTAGTATTCTTTGTCCACGGTTACAAGCGAAGTCGTGTCCAAGAAACAGTAATAAAAAAAAATAAAAAAAATAATGAATCAAGAGAAAAGTTAATGGAACATGTCACAAAAAAAAAAAAAGATTTGAAATCAAAGTAACCGCATCGAGTTATAATCGCCTGTTGCACACCGCCCATCCTACTAATTTAATGTGTAGGAGTGCTCCTGGTTAGCGCTCACCTTTACATCGAGAGAAGCCAAAAATTGCGCTTTACGGCTTTAAACGTCAAACGAAAGCAAACACTGAGAGAAGAGAAAAAGAAAAAAAAATGTACTGAACGTCAATATGCAGTTTGGCTAAAAAGTAACCAGGCCATAATACAATTACAAAAAATAAATCAATCTGCAGTGACATTTGACATGACGTGACACTCGTTAACCAGAAAATTAAAAAAAAATTAAGAACCTTAAGTATGTATAAAGTACACCAAATGTTTAAATTATATTATGTAGGTAGATACTAAAAACAAAATTCAATTTGCCAACTCACTTGTTCGCTGACTGACTGGTAGAAATTTTCACAAAAACTAAAATATTGGAAAACGAAAGTTACAAACATAGACAGGGAATTCTAGTATTCTTTGTCCACGGTTACAAGCGAAGTCGTGTCCAAGAAACAGTAATAAAAAAAAATAAAAAAAATAATGAATCAAGAGAAAAGTTAATGGAACATGTCACAAAAAAAAAAAGATTTGAAATCAAAGTAACCGCATCGAGTTATAATCGCCTGTTGCACACCGCCCATCCTACTAATTTAATGTGTAGGAGTGCTCCTGGTTAGCGCTCACCTTTACATCGAGAGAAGCCAAAAATTGCGCTTTACGTCTTTAAACGTCAAACGAAAGCAAACACTGAGAGAAGAGAAAAAGAAAAAAAAATGTACTGAACGTCAATATGCAGTTTGGCTAAAAAGTAACCAGGCCATAATACAATTACAAAAAATAAATCAATCTGCAGTGACATTTGACATGACGTGACACTCGTTAACCAGGTGACAATGGCTGACGTGAACAATTTTTATTAGTTTCAAATACTAAATAAATTGCTAAATTGTAGGTACAAACATATCAGTGCAGTGGTATCTTAAAATAATGTGCGGTATGAAGCAAGTACATAAAATAGCGAGCCGTTATCTACTAAGTTCGAGCGGTTACGATTATTGCACGACAACAACCGAATGGCTTTGTTTACACTCGACGTCTGGTCGACTTGTTTGGCCTCACCGTTGTCCTCAACGCTGAATTGTTAGAAGTCGTTGGTACATCAGGCAGTGGAGATTTAACAGGCTCAGGAACACTACGAGGAAACTGTTTAATAATGACTTCAAGCTCAGCCTTACTTTCAATTTTATGGCGAACCTTGTCCGGCGTCAGGATAACAATCCTCCCCTCTGATGACCAGCAACCCTCAACCCCAAAGAGCTGCCTAGCAGCAGTAAACAACTGGTGGCGAGTCTTAGTAAGGAACTCGGATACAGTGACAGCAGTACCTTTAAGGGATGTTTTGTTATCCCAAACTATGTGACGGTGTTCTACATCATGAAACCTAACCAGCACTGGCCGTGTCTTACCACGTACGCCGCCCAGCCGATGGCAAACCTTAATGTGCTGACTACTAACTTCAGATAGCTTCATATCTACTGAAAGAACTTTATGTATTGTTTCATGTAGATTTTTATTTGGATTCTCACTAAGACCATGAAACAATAACACCTTCCTCCTCATAGCAGTTTCGTGTCGATCCAACCCCAGCGTAAGGAGCTCCAGCTGAGATTTCATCTTTTTAAAGTCTGCCAAATATTAGTAGAGATGTATTTATTTTCTCATTACTTTCCTATAAAGTCCACGAACCTTTGTCTGTCGAGTGCACGGTCCCTCTGAGCTTGCAGCCAAACGATGGTACGCGACGTACCAAATGCGGTACACGCGAAGAACATCTGGCGGGTCTCGAGAGGGAACAGGAATGGACACCAATCGTTTAGCTGTTGACACCTAATAAGACAAAAAAGTTACACAGCAAATTAATAGGAGAGCCTCAAAGCATGAAAGTGGTGGTCAATTAGTGTAAGAGTATTTTTAAAAAGAAGTCGATTCATAAAACGGTGTTGTTAGTTGTGCTTGTTCAGTTTAGAAGTGTTCTGTAAACGATCACTGCGTTAAGCAACTTTCACTATGGCTGGTCCTCGGATGGGTGACCACTTTGTGGCATTTATATTTGCGAGCGTTTCCGTGCTTCAGAAGGCACGTTAAGCCGTTAGTCCCGGTTGCCAATAACATGGCAGTCGTTAAGCCAGTTGAATGCCTTTGGGCGGTTTGAAAAATATCAACAGCAGGTCGCCACAACCTGCACTGTTACGTAGGACAAAAGAACATACGGTGAAATGTGGTCGTATAGTATGCCTCTGCCTACCCCTTCGGGAATATAGGCGTGACAATATATAGAGATTTGAGAGAGATTCAATTAGAAATTCGTGAGTATTAAAGGATGTACCAGTAATTGAAGGCATAAAAGAAAGGGTTTCGTACACGTTCGCCGGTTAAAGATACTCTTAACATGGCTTTGCCTTTTTAAATTTTAGTCTGGATGTCACCCAGTCAATAATCATGTTTGCATTAAGTTTTAAACAGTAATTTTTATATAAATCATAGAATCGAATTTTACACCGCCTTAGGATCAGGTTCCATAGAAAAAGTACGAGAATATGTTTTTTTTTAATTAATATATTTTATATTTTCTTTTCTGTTACACATCTGCTATTCGAGCTAGAGACAAACCCAACAAATCGAATATCACAAAAATAAGCCCACCCGTTCCTGAGTTGTAATATTTTAATTGTCTAATGGGTATGAAAAAAAAAACACAGTACACACCAGAGCGGAGTAGCAGCGGCGGCCAAGGTGAGAGGTTCTTGCAACTGTTGATGTAGCTTATTAGTGAGACGAGTGGACACAAAGGCATCAGGCGCAAGGTCCTGCGCGGCTAAACGAAGTCGACGGAGAACTCGCACACAACACGTCGCCATGGCGCCTTCAGAACCTTCCGCTCCAGATAGGCCACGCTCTGGACATAAACAAACAGTGTACTTATAGGTGAGCAGTATACTTATAGGCTAACAGTGCACTTATAAGGGAACTGTATACTTATAAGTGAACAGAAAACATATAAGTAAACAGTATACTTATAAGTGAACAGTATACTTATAAGCGAACAGTATACATATAAGCTAACGATATCCTTATAAGCCAACGTTTCCCAAAGTGGGCGATAACGCCCCCTTGTGGGCGCTGCAGGCCTAAAGGGGGGCGGTAAGAGACCCAGAAAAAAAAAGGGGCGTTGTGTAGGTTGCGGGGGGCGAATTGTAATTTCATCTAGCTAGGAGGACTCTTAGACACCGACAGAGCTCTCGACTCTCGGCTACAACTTGTGAACATCAACTAATATTAATTAAGAGATTGCTCAAACTCGGTTCGATATTTCTCTCCGTGTAGTTCATGTATCTGTCCTGTTTTATTCAATAAATAGAAGAAAAATCATGTCAATCGGTCGCTCCGTTTCGAAATGAAAGTAGACCCAAACAAACAAATAAAAAGGCAATAGACACACTTTCTCATTTTAATAGTTATTAGTATTCCTAGATAGGTAATTTTCGTAGATAATAGACCGCGGGCAATCATGTTTTAACAAGTTTTTGTTAAATAACCCGATTTGTGCATTCCTGTATCAATCGGCTGATTCATAGAACACTTGTTTTTACTTGTTGAGTACAATTGAGCGTCGAATGAGCGTCGATAATCGCGGGCAATCATGTTATAACAATTTTTGTTAAATAACCCGATTTGTGTATCAATCGGCTAATTCATAGAATACTTGTTCTTACTTGTTGAGTACAATTGAACGTCGAATGAGATAAACGAGTTAATGCATGTTTGTTTTATTCCTGTTGGTGCGTGCTGCTTATGCAATCCTATATAAACAACGGAATATTTATTTTATATTCATTTGCGGTTTCGCGCGTAATAATAATATATTATATGCCCACTTTTCACCGTGTGGGTGTTACCACGTAATAGGCGGTGAGCCCATTGCCGTGTATACTCTGTGGAATATATTATATTAGGATTCATTGAAAATCCCACAAACCCATCGTCGCCTCAGTGCCTTCTATGTCTAAAAACATTTTCGAATGAAGCAATGAAGCCTTCAAGACTGCAAGATCATTTGAATAAAATGCATCCAGATAAGAAAAACAAGAATGTAGCATATTTTCAAGACCTAGAGATGAAGCATAATACTCAGCCAAGTGTAGCAAAACTATTTTCGGCAGCTGCTAAGCAAGATGACGACGGACTTCGAGCTTCGTACAATCTCTCTTTGTTAATGGCTCAAAAAGGCAAACCACACAACATCGGATAAGAGTTAATTTTGCCAGCAATAAAGGAAGTAATAACTACTGTGCTTCATAAACCGGCCGCAGATATTGTCCGAAAAAATCCTTTGAGTAATAATTCTGTGCAAAGACGAATTGATGAAATGGCTGAAAACATTGAAGGATCATTGTGCAATCATCTGAAGACTAGTCAATTCTCAATTCAGCTCGATGAGTCCACTTTACCTACTAATGAAGCATTGTTGTTGTCTTACGTGAGGTTTATTAAACATGAGAAAATATGTGAAGAACTATTGTTGGCTAGAAATTTAAAAGACCGATACAAAAAGCTAAACCATATTCAATACATGGGAAAAGTTTTGTGATGAGAAAGAGATTCCCTGGGAAAATATTATATCAGTTGCTACGGATGGCGCTCCGGCTATGACAGAGTGCCATAAAGACTTCATAGCGTACTTAAAAATAAAATTCCAGATGTACTTGCTGTACATTGCGTTATTCATAGACAACATTTGGTTGCTAGAAACTTAAGTAAATGACTATTTCAATCACTGCAATATGTCATCAAAGCAGTCAATAAAATCCGTACCAGCTCTTTAAATGATAGATTATTTCATCAGCTTTGTGTTACTAATGACGAAGATTCCAACCGTTTGTTGCTTCATTCTGAGGTTCGTTGGCTATCAAGAGGCAATTGTCTGACTTGATTATACAATTTGTTTGACTCTGTGATAGAGTTCTTGGAAACTAAAGATCATTATATCAAAAAATGATATGGCTTACATGACAGACCTGTATAAATTGTTCAACGACATGAATCTCCAACTGCAAGGCGATGAACTAAATTTAATTAAAACAAAAAATGTCGTTGCTGCTTTCGCAGCCAAACTGCTACTACACAAAAAGAATATGGGCAGACGTGAGTTTCACAATTTTCCGAATTTATCAGTATCCTGCAGTAACGACGACTTGTTTGCCTACTGCCAACATTTGGAAAACCTCCACATTGACTTCACCGAACGAAAGCAGGACATTTTGAACTTGGAAATACCGGGCTGGGTGTTAGATCCGTTTTCAAATGTCAACACAGCAATCTCACCTCAGCTGGAAGAAGAACTTATAGAATTGACAACAAACGAGGAAATAAAAATCAAGTTCAAAAATGGCTATCAAGAATTTTGGCTACAAAAACGGATCCCGCAATTGTACCCTGGATTGTGGTCAATCGTTCAACGATTCTTGATAGCATTCCCATTGTCATATTTGTGAGAACGTGGATTTAGTGCTGTGGCAACGCTGCTTACTAAAAAGACAAATCGTTTGCATGTTACCGAACGTGGCGACTTGCAGCTGTTCTTGAGTAAATTGGAACCTGATATCAACAAACTTATTAAACAGCATCAGATTCATCCTTCACATAAGTTTTTATATAAGAATCGATTACGTTTGTTTTATTTTGAATAAAAAATACTCTGTCTGAATACTATAAAGTTGCGTTTCAATAATCATTCTCATTGGCAGGTGTAGCCCGTAAGAGTTAACTTGAGACCTGAGCGTCGTTATGTACTACCTACTGTGCTCAGGTCTCAAGTTAACTCTTGCGGAATATAGTAAAAGTCTATTTTAGAATGAATGTTTAATCTCCGCTAATATAGCTCACAACAATTAATTAATTAAATTTGAAGTTATAGTGGTTTTTAAGTAGGTGAAAAAATGGGGGCGTTAAAAATTTATTTAGTCTCAAAGTGGTCAGTAGACAAAATAAGTTTTGGAACCTCTGTTATAAGCGAACAGTATACTTATAAGCAAACAATATACATTTAAGCAAACAGTATTTTTATAAACAAAGGCAGTTGAAAAAATAAAACAGCTGTTAACGGGATCTACGGTACATCCCTGAGTATAAGTTTACCTGGGTCGCTGGGTTCATCATCCTCACTGTCACTGGATGCTGCGAATGTTTCCATGCCCTCAATTTCTTTGTATGTCAACCTAATAAAACAAATATAGTTTCAGAATACAGTTTGAACACCATTTGAAACTTTTAATTTAATGGCATCTATATGTTTAAGATTTTTAAATATTTCAAGAGACTAATTAAGTAAATTGTAAGTAAGAAGTCTGTTTATGAGTACTTTTCCCGATTCCTAGTCCTAATATATAATAGCATTTCGGTAAATAGATAGTAAATCTTTATATAATTGTTCTCTGCCTCTTTATATAATTGTCGTACTCAGGGTGAGATCTCAGGTTCGATTCGAACACGGATTGGTACAAATATATTTGTGTTATTCACAACGTTTAAAAAAATTGTTTATTATATATATATAATTAAAGCTTGTGCTACGGAATAGACAATTATGTCTATTCCATAGCACAAGCTAGTGTAATTTGGGCTAGACGGTATTATGTGACAACATCGCATACTTATTGAGCGAAAGTGAAACTAAAGGTGGAGAAATCGACAAAATCCAAATTAAAGGTAGCGAAACGTAGAATGTAACTTACGTGTAAGTGGTATCCCGATGCGTGTCATGCGTCGGTAGTCGCGAATTAAGTGCAAGTACAGCACGGTACAGCGTCCAAGATGGCCGTTCTAAAGCTAACGACGCACCGGGTGCACTCAGTACTAATCGCAATGCCGGCAACCGACCATTGCTACTGCTACTGCTAATTGTAGAATTAGCGGTATTAGCAGCATTCATAGCGTTAGTACTGGTGGCGGCCCCATTCGCATTCTCGGAGTTATCCGATAAAGTAACATCTTCGCTATCTGACGATTCGTTCAGTGAGATTTCCAGGTCTGAAATGTGTGAAATATTAACAAATATCATCAACGCAACATATAAGACGAAACTCTAACGGATAGCTATATAAACTCTACTTGTAAAAAAAAATACAAATATTTTAAATGTGAAAGTTTGTGAAGATCTTTGGATGTTTATTATTCTAACTAGCTGATCCCCGAGGCTTCCCCCGTAATATTCTACAAAACTCCCGTCAGTTGATCAGTGAAGGCCCATCACACCCATTTAAACCCGTCGTTTATAATGTAGGGAAATTTGCCTGATTTGTTAACATTTTTGATTACTGTTCTGCTCTTAAGGATACTAGCGTTTTGACATATGGCCTCGATACAATTGCTATCTAACACAAAGATATTATTTTTAATTGGAACCATTAGTTCCAGGCTGAAACTAACGCGTTCAACCTAACAAACTTTCAGCTTTATATATTAATATAGACACCAAACTATAAGATATCGCAAATACATATTATTAAACGTAGTTCCCAGGACACAACCATTCCATAAGGAGTCGACTACGCGTCAGAGCCGCGCGGAATGGTACTTTGCAGAGCTATTGTAAAATAATACAATTTCTGGTTATTTTACTTACCAACAGTTTGGTTCAGATTGGTCCTTCCTGGACGTGGGTCGAAAGCAGGTATGAGTGCAGAGAACTGTCGTTTGAGCACAAAGTCATCGTCCCACGGCTTTCGCTGACGACTTTGTCCACTCCCAGTGTTGCCCGCCCTCACGGCCTCTAAAGCTTCTTCTTCCATTAGAGAGAGGAGATTTCGTGACACCTATGATATTTTACACTCAACATAAATTAGGCTATAACTGGTAAAAGAAAGGATTTAAATGTCATGGCTTGTGTTATAAAATCCTCATCAGTTCTGGGGAATTTATTTAAAAAATGTCCTTTCGATTGTGACTTATACCTAGTCTAGACAGCATGATTTTAAAATGTGAAAAATCGCTGAATTAGTATTCTTGCGAGGAGGATTAAAAGCTACGTAACGCCAGCAAAATCAGCCAGGTAGGTTATTTTTATTACACACCATAATCAAGGAGTAGATTAAGCAGTCTTAGAACTTAGCATACTTAGTAAAACCACGCCCACTTCCCCCAAGGTAAGAGAGAGATAACATAATGCTGACAATTTGCCAGATGATATGGAACATTACTGTGATGAGACTGATATCAGCTTAAAACGTGAGTGGTTTAGTTCTGAACATCTTGTTCCTACTCTCCAACTCCTTGACAATTCTCCCACACCGAACGGACGAAACCGTGAGCGGTAGCAAGACTTTATTTAAAAAAAATTCAACCGCCGCGTCTCTCCGTCTGAACTCGATAATCTCAAAAACTACCGAACGTATTATTACATGGTTCTTTTCTATAGGCAGCGTGATTCATACATAAATACATATTATCACGCCTGTTTCCCATCGGGGTAGGCAGAGAGTATGGTTTTCCACTTGCTACGATCCTGACATACCACTTTCGCTTCTTCTACTTTCATAAGTGTTTTCGTACACGCTTGCCGGTTAAGGGTACTCTTGACCTGGCCTTTTTCCAAAAGGTCTACGATTTGATTGACATACCTACGCCGAGGTCTACCCCTACCAGTTTGCCCATTCACTCTCGCTACATATATCTGCTTCGTCAGTTTACTTTCATCCATCCTCTCCACGTGTCCGAACCATCTAAGCATCCCTTTTTCTATCTTAGTCACTACATCTTCTGTCATACCGCAATGTTCCCTTATCGTGCTGTTCCTTTCTTTATCCATTAACTTCACTCCAGCTATACTTCGCAGACTTCTCATTTCCACTGCATTTATTTTACTTTATCCGTTTTCTGCCATACCCAACTTTCACTGCCATACATAAGTGTGGGGACCAGCACACCTCTATGTACAGCCAGTCGTGCCTTCTTCGAAACGTTCTGACTGCTCATAAAGGCGTATATGGCTCCATTCACTTTATTTCCTGCCAATACTCTTCGCTCAATGTCATAGTCATACTTTCCATCTCTCGCAAATTTTGTACCTAGATATACAAACTCTTTTACTTGTTCTACTCTTTCTCCTTCCACAACAATTGAGCAATCCGTCATACTTGCCTCTCTTTCAAAAACCATTACTTTCGACCTATTTACATTCACTTTCATTCCTTTGATTTTTAACGCATCATACATAATGTTAACCATCAACTGCAACTCCTCCGCCGATGATGCTAGTATTACCTGATCATCGGCGTATAGGAGGCACTTGACGGTCAGTTCATCCATTTTTATACCATACGTACTCTCTTGCAGTTCTTTCAGGCAACTGTCCATGTATAGGTTAAACAGCAACGGCGACGCTACACAACCTTGTCTCACACCTTTTTCAATGTGAAAAAAGTCTGTGCATGCTCCGTTGACACAAGCACTGGAGCCCTCATAGAGAGATTTCAGTGCTCGTATCAAGTGGCTGTTTACTCCATACCTGGCCAGTATTCACCACAGTTTATTCCGCACCACTCTATCATAGGCCTTTTCCAAGTCTACAAATACGCAATAGACCTTTTGACTTTTCGCCAAAAGCTTTTCTGCTACGCATCGTAAGGAAAAGACCTGATCCGTACATCCTCTTCCTTTCATAAATCCTGCTTGTACATCCCACATTTTTCCTTCAGTTTCATTCATCACTCTTTTTATCAAGATTTTTGAATACAATTTGCCGACGATGCTGAGCAAGCTTATGCCGCGGTAGTTTTTGCACTCTTGCTTTGACCCTTTTCCCTTATAAAGCGGCACGATGACAGCCTTACACCAATCTCTTGGTACGCTGCCATTCCTCTAACAAAGGTTGAAAAGGCAGTACAGCTGGCAAGCTACCACGTCTTGTCCCGCTTTCAGCATCTCGACAGAGATCCTATCAAGTCCCGCAGCTTTTTCCACTTTCATGCTATTCAATGCTTCCACTATTTCTTCCATACTTATGACTTCTTCCTTACCAATTTCGTTCATTTCCCAGATACTAGTCTGTACTTGCATATTCTCTTTTTCAAACAAGCTTTCAAAATATTGCTTCCATCTTTTTAACACACATTCTTCTCCTTTCACAAGACTACCATCATGGTTTCTGATATGGTTGAGATGCGATGTCGTCTGTTGACCCCTCGCTGTTTTTATGGACTTCGAAAAGAATTTCATATTCTGTGAAACACACCTCTTACTCGACTAACAACCAAGAAGTGGTCTGTGTCAATCCTCACCTGTGTCACCGCGGTATGCCCGAGTGTCTAACATTTTCTTTCTCATCCTTGCATCTACAATCACATAATTAATCATGCTTCTCTGGCTTCCTTCTTGTCTCGTAAACAAATGGATATCCTTGTGGTTGAATATGGTGTTGGTTACCACAAGGTTCCTCTCCAAACATACCTCAAGCAATCTTTCTCCATTTCATTCGTTCGTCACCATACTGTCCCAATACACTTTCATAACCACCACGCTTCACACCAACTCAACCATTAAAATCACCTAACATTACTATTCTTTCATTCTCTCTTCGAAAATTACTCTTGCTGTGACCCTTTTCCCTTATAAAGCGGCACGATGAGAGCCTTACACCAATCTCTTGGTACGCTGCCAATCCTCCAACAAAGGTTGAAAAGGCAGTACAGCTGGCAAGCTACCACGCCTTGTCCCGCTTAGAAGAAAATTACACAAACAAATTCATGTTAGAAACACCATTTATAACTCAAGAATGGGTGGGCCAATTTTATGATCCTTAATTAGTCAGATTTGTTTTTACCCCGAATAGCAGAATAAGTAACAAAAACAGCGAAAATTACAAAAAATTCTATGAATTATGATGGAAAGCAAACCTCACCGGGGCCCCTAATGTGTAATAAACAAACATAGGAAGACGGGGCGGGTTGCTAGTAAAAATAAATTCACAAAAGTATCATCATGTATTATGTAAAAGTGAGTCTAATTACCGAAAGCATACTCACTACCTCCTGGTATGTGGGCTCATTTTCCTTGTCACTGTCCAGTACTTCGTCTGCGTCGTCGTCATCATCTAGTTCCGTGAGTAGTGCGGGAGCGCGGCAAGACTCGAGGAAGTCTTCTAACGATACCTATGTGTACAATTTTTTGTTAAAGTTAAGTACTCCGTGATATCATGATATAATGATTCTATGATTAAATTTACATCAATACCCCATGGTCAGCCATATAGCGGACGCGTTTTGAGGAAGAGCGAGTCTTACAGTACTATTTGATGTGTAACATGTGACATGTTTATCTCTCCAACACCGAGTGCGCTCATTTGTAAAATCAAATAGCGTGCGCTTTCCCAGTTTCCTGTAACGCTATCCATCCCTTTTTCAAAAAGGAAAGAATTTTGACATCAAAAAAAGACAAATCGTGAATTCACTTGTTTACGTCGTAATACACAATATTAGTTTACGTTACTATGACACCACATAAACTACTGTGAACGCAGAACTCATACGCAACTGTCAGACCGATAACATTCGATCAGTGTGTATGGCGCCTAACAAATAAAGACGTATGGTGAAATGGATTGATTTTTTTCTATTTATAGTCATCACATAAAATACTGCCTTACAATTTATTAATTTCATCTTTTCCTAAATGCTAAGAATCGATTTAATGCCACGACAGTAAACATCGATGTATCAACACACAAGAAAATATATTGTATAGGTTGGTGAAAAAAATATCATTTCAGTAATAATTCTGCATCATGCCTGCAGGTTAACATTACCTGTTCACTTTCGCTAGACGTAGAAGTAAGTGACAATGTGAGGGCATTTTGAGCGTTCGGAGCGAGTGACGGGTAACTTTGTGCCGCTGACAATAGTCCACCTGGGAAGTTGCTCGACAGTGCTAATCGCACTAAGCTGTTAATAAAAAAAAATATAATACTATTGTCATTAATATATGCATGCATATAGGCTAAGGGATCTCTGTGCTTATAAAAATGATAATACAATACAAGATGATCAGAATTCTGAAAATTAGTGAAAAAATCAGCTGAATGATTTTGTTACATACATACATACAGGTCAAGTTGATGAAAGTGTGTTAATAATGAAGTTAGTGATATAAACCTATGTAGTAAGTAGTTAACTAAAAAAAGTGTTTACAAATTACATCATTTTAGTACCAGATCTTCCGTCGGACGGACCAAACCGAAAGATGGAAGGAAGGGACGAAATTATTTGTTTATTTAGGAATCCTAAGAAAGTATGACTACAATTTTCCTATTTCCTCTATACACACAACTTTTTCTGTCATTCTATCTCTTTTTATTCTTATTTTTTTTCTAGACACTGCGTGGTAATTCACACAAAGTGATGTAATCACTACTTCCTGTCAACTGCAACTAAAAGTGACTCAGCAGTTGTCGTATGTGGCCCCTGCAATCTTCTTCATTCAAAATTAGCCAGTCTGAGTTTGCTATTAAGGGATAAGGTAGCCTGTATATTTATAAAACTGTAGTTTCTTCAAATAAACGTTCACTCTATCATTCTAACTTTCTCCCTCTCTTTCTTTTTCACTCTCTCTATGTTATGTACAAAGCAACTGACCTTGGAAACAGACTCGTCGAGTGGTTAGTACGTGGAGTGCGCTGCGGATTGCTACCGCGACCTGCGCCTACTCCACGTGACACTCCTAGTGTCTCCAGTAATCGCGCCGCTCCCTGCTTAACACACGAACATCGTAAATCACATTGCAATATATAGGTATATATAGGGATAGTTCAAGCAATGTCAAAAACAACCGCTGGGCCCGATTGTTTTGGTGCAAGTTTTCGTCCCAGTAATGAGAGGAACAGAATAAGGGCACCAGACTCTAGTTCTGGATGCAATAATATTAATCAAATTT
Source organism: Thumatha senex (assembly GCA_948477245.1). NCBI lineage: Eukaryota > Metazoa > Arthropoda > Insecta > Lepidoptera > Erebidae > Thumatha > Thumatha senex. The sequence goes on along the minus strand of OX419731.1, from coordinate 13,273,780 downwards.
ATTTACACCTATTTTTTATAAAAAATATTTTAAAATATAAAGTACAATGAAATTAACGAATCAGTTGCATAAAATCTTTGAGCTTTGCCTTATTGATATAAAAATAAATATACAGTGCTGTCTGCCGTCACTAGAGTCATGCCATCATCATTATTAATAACATTAAGGCGAAGGCGTCATTGCCGTGATGCCAATGATGACGTCATTAGTTATTTCCCTTTTTTCCCTTGATTAATTTAGATTTTTTAAAAATTGTGTAATGCCAATTGAAATTTTGAATTTGAAATGAAAAAAAAATGAATTAATATAAATTAAAAGCAGCACAACTAGAATAATTCTGTTGTCTTCGAATGATTCGTTACATTTAAAATCGGTTCGCTGCCAGGCCCAGCTTGCCAGTTTAAGTCTCTGAGTAGAGTAAGTTTGTGTTAAGTCTCTGAGATCTAGACGAAGGGGTGGAGAATTTGACACTCCTTATCAACTACTTCATTCATCATGTATTTGAAGTCTAATGTACAGGACCTAAAGGTACACAATTCCTTTTCCCATTAGTATAAGAGAGAAAGAATACCTGTTGCGTTAAGTCCGGTTCACTAGCACTCATCGCATTGGAGCCCCCGGACTGATTATCCTTTTTGTGGTCACCATACTGACTATCCGCACCATCGTTGTCCTCGCACTGAAATAAAATAACGACAGTTACAATATTGTTACAGCTATGTAAGACTTCTACGACTATACCGAATATTCTGACATCGATGTCGTTCAACTTAACCAGCGTATCGCTCAATTCAGCAATATATAGGTGATAGACATATGTAGTTTAGTTACAGGTTACAGCTCACTGCAGTATAAGCTTGGTAGATGTAATATACACGTCTCCATATAATTGAAATAGGCATTAAGCGGATACTAGAGATAGAGACGAACAGCTAAGCTGCAGAACAACCTTTTATAGACTAGGAAAGAACATCACTCATTGCTTAGAATTTTAAAGGGTTTCGTTCGAGACAGGGTTCACCCAGTGATATTCACCTTTTTTTTTAAAGGATTTGGTAAAATACAAAACAGTACTTTTTGTTTTTTAGCAAAATCTTTAAGAAAATGTGAATCTTACTCAGCTGTCAACTAGATAGAGTGAAGTTTAAAATAAAAATAGTTCAATTCTACAAAACAATTAATGAGGTATGTGATGGCTAGTGGATATCGATGTGGCGTGATGTTCGGAGCGCGATACCTGTATGTGGAGGCGGGTGGCATTGTTCCGCAGCGAGTGAAGCAGGGTCGCAGGCAGTGGGAGCAGGTCACTGGACAGAAGAGCATTGGCGCTGTTCCGCGCCGCGTCTCCGTCGTGCCGCGCCGAACGAGCCTGTGTAATAGCGCCCGTCAGCGAACGCACGGCCTTCCTTCAACATAGAAGGACTACTCCCCCCCCCTACCCCACCGCCCCTCACACTACTTCGAAATCTAGATTCCATATGTTAATGTCTATGCAGAAACTAGGTTGATGAACACAGAACACCAGACGGAGTTGAAATACTTGACCTACAAATATTAAGGATTTCGATTTACCCTATCCAAGGTAAAGGACATTTTCTCTAGAGCCCATTCCCTTTTCTACGCAATACCGAATGAATGTGTATTTTTATCCTATAATGCTTTGTGAATTTTGGTATACCATGCCGTTATCATAAAACGCGAGGTTAAGATGACAAGTTTAATAAAGAAATCATAATAATTCTGTATTACCGTATTTTGGGTTAGCAGTAGGTTAGATCTAAAAATTGGTATAACATTTCATAGTGTACCTGAGTAAGCGTTAATTAAATAAAAGATAGTAATGACTTGCCTCTTGGCTGGCTTCAGGCGCTGGCTCCTTAGCAGGATAAGGCTTGGTGATATCAGTGATGCTTGTTGGGCCCAGTTCCATGTTAGTGAACGAAGAGTTGCCTAAATCTGCCATACAATTATTACTCTCTGCTCCTAACGTTAGTGATTCAACAATTGTTGCCAGATCTAAAATAATAAGAAAATATTTATCCGATTATTAGACAATATAGCAAGTGATCAAGAGCTTATTCTCCAATAATTTTGTGTACTTTCTGTAATGCCAAAACTGCAAATTTTTTTTTAAATAGATGTAGAAACTCTTCAGTATTTATATCTCAATAACATTAACAAACGTATAAGGCAGAAATGACAAATTGTTACCCACCCGTATTGATATGATGCGTAGAGTTGTTGATAGCTGATAAATCGGTGGCGTGGGTACGAGGCCGCGACATATTGCTCGCCATTTCCTCACTTGAAATGTTGTCAGCCGAGGATGCTTGCTCAGTCGATGCCACAGATACCTTTAATACCAATCAATATAGGTGGTTCAATTCAACAAGTTAAGTAACATTAAAAAGAAGTTGACTGTATTTTGATGTGTAACATCTTCCCTTTAGGTTGCTTGCTATTTTTTGTGGGAATGATTTTGGAAAAGGGACAGAAGAGTGTTGTAGGAATCTGGGGAAGTGCGCGGTATTTGATTTGAATGAGCGCGCACGTTGGCCGAAAGATAAGAAGTCGTATGTTACACATAATATGGAAACTATAAGGTTCAGTGGTATTATTGTTATTATGTTCTACCTAAGCCATTGTACCGGTTTTGATAATTTCATAAGTGTCTGAGTATGTCAATATAACATCGGTCTTATCGGAAAGCCTGAAATTCATATATCTACTGCATTCAGGAACATGAACACGTACAGGAGAATTTATAAATATTAGAATAGAAGATGAGATGAGTCGATTCACTGCCAGTCAAGTAAAAGATGGAGTGTTCACCTGATGGTCGACGGCAGTGGCGTCGGGTAGACTTGGCGTTGAATGACTCTTGCGCCCTTGTTTAGCTTCACCACTGGTTGCCCCACTGCTCACTACTTTGAGATCAAACTTGCCTTCAGCGCCCATGCGGTAAGAGTTACGGCCGCCGTTGTCCCACCTGTTTTATAACATAAATGACAATAATACATACAATATTCTTAGGGTTTCTCATTAGAAACTCTAAGAACCATATGAAATAATGTATGCATACAGCAGATAATGACCCTTTAAAAATTATACATTTATATGTGATGCTCATTACGTGTTCCTTCTAAATTAATACAGTATAAACAGCATTCCAATTACATGGAACAGTGTTATTAGGACCAATTACTAAAACTTATCAGAAAAAAGTCACTGTCTCGAGCATTAGGACTATTTCCGCCGCTGAGTCCCTAGTGGTCATCTTTTGTAAATATTAAGCAATTGGATGCAACCAAGGAAACGTTAAAATGAAGGTAAAGTTAAACTTACCTGACATCAACCCACCCATTATGCAGGTCGGAAGTGACGGTCCCAAGCGCCGGGTGAGGTCCATCCTGATCGCGCCACTTCCAGTCTGGTCCACGGACCACACGTGCTCCTGCACATACTCCACGGGAGCCACGTGTCCACCGACGAGCACGTGCTCCTCCCGCGGCGGTCGTCGTCGTACTGGCGGTGCCGTTTGAACTGCCATTTTGTCGTGGCGCAGTATCGCATATACTTACCACCTGTACATGAGCATATCAGTATAGATATGTAATATATAGATATATGATTGTAAAGGGCCCACAAAAATCTTCGGTGCTGAAGCAACCTCACCTACTAACAGTACACCTGTTGACTAACGGAGGAGGCAACGACGCTCTTACGGGGCTGGAAGTTTAGACCGCAGTCTATCTCAACAATGACGAAAATCAAAAGTCAAACGATAACTGCCCTAATAGTCAGTTAAGAGTGGACCCCAGTCTCCAAATCCAGGCAGGGTTTAGATGCAACTGGTAACAATATAAAAATCAATGCCACTTTTCGTTGTAATTTTATAACTCAAGAACGGGCTCACCTATCCAAACCAAATGTTTAGGCTTTGTTCGGACTATTTAGTTGATGGTTTATGTGAAGTATGCACAAAATCGGTCGAGCGGTTCTTCATTTATCCCATTTTTTGTAACAAATCTCTTAAGTAGCGCTAACGAAGTTGCGCGGGTCAGCTAGTATCCTACTAACATTTTAAACGCCAAAGATTTTCCGTTAAAGAGTTTGTTACTCTTTAACGGAAAATCTACTGAATGGATTTTGATGAAACTACAATAACATAGCTTACACGTCAAAATAACGCATATGCTACTTTTATCCCGGGAACAAGTTCTTGTAGGAAACGGGAAACGGGAAAACTTCACCACGCGGAGCCGCGGGCGTCAAGTAGTATAAAAAGAAGGAAGTTTACAATGCAATCGTTTGCGCAAATATACTATCTAAAATATAAAGTCAATTTTAACAAGTCCCACTAGGGATGAAGATATAAATCGTTTATGAATTCAATCGGTTATCTATCATCATACTCATATATGATGATACAATGATTATGTATAACTGAACATTACATATCAACATAACACAACACAAAGCCAATGCAGTAATAGATAATTATTATTATTACTTATATGAATAAAAAAATTACCTTGCCATAGATTTCGAGTCCAGACAGCGACAAGTAGTGACTCTGGCCGCTTGCATTCTTCCCGTTTTGCTGAATACGTATGTAGCGATACGGCGAATCTGCGCGTATTCGCCATGTCGCCGTACTGCCAGGCTCTTGTAAAGCTTGTTCGTCACTATGCACAAGCAGAGTATGCCACGTCACGCCATCTATTGATACCTGAATAAATGTGTGTAGTATTTACAAATAGTAAAGTTATTTCAGGTTATTTAACTTAATAACTTAAAAACCATTGTCCCATTACGCGTTCGTGCGAATTAATCTTAAAGAGACGCTTCTCTGGCATAAAATTTTGATTTAACAAATAATCTTGTAATCAGTTGAATCAATACCATACGGTTCGGCAAAAGGATCACCGGCGGGAAAAGCGGAAATTATATTATTTAATGAAATTTATACAAATTCTTTGTCTTTTCTACAATGACACTCATTGACCTCGAAGTGGCCATTACAGATGTCAACACCCTGATTTAACGAAACATTATAACGTACTCAATACTCAATATGTTTATTGTATTCCATAATGTGATTAAACAGATGTTAAGACACTATGTAGCAATTATGGACCCTGTCGGGCACAGTAAAAATATGGTCGGAGAGAGGAAGCATATATTAATCTATAGGTGTTTACTTTTTGATTAATTTATACGTGCCTCTGGAACATCCCACTGCATGTCATAGTCTATCAAATTTGAAGGAATTTTAAATAATAGATTAAATTCACTTACTTGGAACAACCAATTCCTTAGCGCTGATCGTCCATACCCTCTAGCGTGACGTAATGTATACGCTGTAGGTATAACATTCAATCCTAAATCTACCGCTATAAAAGCCCTTCTGTCATCGTTTGTGTGCACATTAAGTGGTTCTGGTGACCTCGACAAAGCGTCTTCCGCCCGCCCGTAAGGTAACTGTCTTCCGTCTGAAGACCAGACACTTACTAGTCCATGAGCACCGGGATTAATCCACTCACAAGTACCACCGTTTGTACCAATGAAATAAAGAATACCATTTTCATCAAAATCATGCTGAAACAATATAATCACAATGAACACTTGAAGATGTTAGCTGCATTATGTTCTTTACAATTGTTTTGATACTATTTGATAGGTTTCCCAAACTAGAATAATCTGAAGTTGGTAACGCATTGTGGAAGTTTTAGATGGTATTTACATAACAAATGCTTTCAACACTTCAGAGCAAGAAAAATGGTTGATGACCTATATCTGCTCTTTTATAACACTAAGGTGGCAAACAAGTATGGAAACATCGTTATCTACTTTCATGAGGGTTTATAATACTTACATCATATGTAAATACAACAGGCGCCTCAGCCTTGAGCTTCTGTATAAAGTTAAAAGTAGACCGATCCATGTCATACCACTGGCGGGCTACAGACTTGGCGAGAAACCTCTCCAGTTGCCGCACGGTCGTCAGAGCTTCTACCTTTAGGTTACGAGCAGCATTATTTCCATTAGTTGGTGCGGTTTCTTCAGTGATTTCATCATTGGCACGCTCCACGCGCAATCTAGAAATTAATAAGACTCATAATACTCATGATACCAATTCCCTGTTTATTTTTTTATCGACACGCCTTATCCCCGTAGCGGTGGGATAGGCATATTATATGGCCACTTTTCACTATGTCTATTCCTGTCCCACGTAATAGGTGGTGAGCCCATTGCCGTGTTGAAATAGACAGACGCAGGTGGGGGCGACCTGCTGTTAAAATTATTTATAAGAAGTATATAAAAAGCAATAAATTATACTAATGTTATAAAGCTGAAGATTTTATTAGTTTGTTTGGTTGAATGCGTCAATTTCGGGAACTACTGGTTCGAAATGAAAAAATCTAATTGTTGTAAAAAGAAAATTTTGTTGTTATAAAAACCATCACGCTAGTGCTTAGGAGAGCGGAGCAGTAACCAAAATTTCAAGAAATCGGTCCAATTCTATTATTATTGTAAAAACAATAAACGATGTTCAAAGCTGCCAGGCTAAGCTAGTAAATAATAAAATCGCCAGAACGTTCAAGAGTTCGTGTAAGTGAGATTAATTTAAGACAGTTGAAAGAGGCCTACGTCCAGCATTGATCTGCCACAGCCTAATTGATTAATTAATTGAGTGACATAACTTTTTCATGAATAAACCCCAGAGTAATTATTATAGATGTTAACTCAGTCTCACTTACTAACTAAAAACCTACCAGGATTTAGAAACCCGTGGTCCACTTTTATTAGATGTCAGAAGCAGCTATTGTAAAGACATTTTTTTGAAGTGAAACTTCTTTATCGACTATGAGAGAAATAGCATAGCTGTAAAAACAATCGTCACGTTTTTCGGTTACACGCATTGTTGTTTTAAAATGAAACTTCTTTATCATATAAAACCTCTTTAATACATCGGTTAAATTTATTTTATACGTCGGGTATGAAAGAAATATTATAGATGTAAAAAAAAATGTACCTGTGTACTCTGGTACACACACATTTTTTTTTCTGCATCGTTGGGAACGACGCCTCTCACATCCCAACCTCTTGTAGGTGTGCGTCTTCCTCGTCTGTTAGTCAAATGGTGCACCACGAGCAGTTGACGTCGGTTGAGCCCTGAACAATTTGGTGGGGCTCATTAAACCCCACTACCTTACTTTAGAATGTGTGCAGTACCTTATCCTCTTCGTAAGATGGTGAAGAGTTCCAGCGGCAGGAGGCGGCACGTCCCCGGCAGGAGCATTTACGGGTAACCGTTCCACGCTCTCGAGAACAGCTACCAGACGCGAGGCAAGAACGGCCCCTGCGCGACCTTCACTCTTCGACAACCATTCCCGAACTAGGCGCTCGCGTTCCGCAGCTTGGCCTGGCACATCTATTGGATAACATTATAATAGGTCTTAGGACTTATGAAATTGCCGTTTTGTATGAAAAAATTTAAACGTTTTTTTTTTCATGTACTTTTTAATTTGTATTAATCGAAGTAATCACCCATGCAATCAATGCATCTTTGCCACCGCAGTGTCAACTTTTTGATGCTACCCTTCTTAAAGATATCAGCTGGATGGGAGGCAACAAATTCTTCAAAAGCATTTTGTACTGCCTCTCGGGTATTTAATTTATTTCCCGCCAAGAAATTAGCTAAATTCTGGAAAAAGTAGTAGTCTGTATGCGCAAGGTCTGGTGAGTAGGGCGCATGACGGAGAGCTTCCAACCATAATTCTTGCAACTTGGAGACCGTATGCTGTGCAGTATGAGGTCGCGCGTTGTTGTATTATAGTAGTATAGTAGACTTTGCCGACATCGATAGAACTAAGCGTATAAATATTCAGATAGTCATGTTTTTATTTTCTACTAGCTATTTCGCACTATGGCGGCATGACTACCATGAAAATAAAAATGTAACCACCAAAGACATCGTAAAAACAGGAGAAATGGCATGCGCGAATACATTCGTGTGTCGTAGCGACATACTCAGCAATCAAGTACGAATTAAACCTTCACTAGTCCTGGGGGCCGAGTCTACTATTGACAAGCCGTAGAATAGAACCAGAATTGGTGTTTTTAGCTGTCAAAATGTTAGTAGATTATCAACATGCAACTGACTAGCAACGTCTCGTGTTAGTAGAATTCTATCGACCGACCGATAGAAGTCTATGAGTGTGAAAGACAACGAAAACTGTTAAAATTGTACTTTTGGCTTTCTATTTAGCGACGATTTCGATTTTATCAATTTCAATTTATTTATTTATTTTGTGAACATAGGTAACATAAGCTGTTAATGAAAATAGTAGGTAGGTACATCTATGCTCTGCCAATAATAGCATACAAAATGTGATTGATTACATGCATACTATTATTTAGACTACGTGTCACATTTTCTCAAACAAGCACAACAATTTATAATAAAGTCAATAGCAGGGTCACAAAAATGTAGAATAATTCATATATATTAATGTCACAGTAATGTTAAATAATAATAAATGTCAATGAGGATAGATTTAAATGGGTATGTCAGCAGATACATGAAAGTAAATTGAATGCTGTGGAGATGCGATCACTTCGAAAATTGTGCGGCGTTACCTTGGCCGACCGAATACGTAACGAAGTGATACGCAATATGGCAGGTTTGAATGAAAGTGTCAGCGTTAAGCTGGAAAAAGGCGTGCTCCGTTGGTTTGGACACGTCCAACGAATGAGTGAGGAACGATTAACGAAGAATATATATTGTTCAAAAGTAGAGGGTAGAAGGAGTCAGGGAAGGCCGAGACTTACATATGAAGACCACGTGAGCAGATTGCTCAAAAACGGAAAGGTCAAAAGTACTCGGATACCCAGACGTGAGTGTATGAAGCGATTGATGAATCTCGACGAAGCGAAAGAAGTATGCATGGATCGCGAAGCCTGGCGATCTGTCTTCTCTGACTACCCCGTCAGGGATACAGCGTGAAGATAGTTAGTTAGGATAGATTTAAAAAGATTTTAAATAATAATATGGTACAATACAATAACAATAAATATCACAAACAACATTAAATTTCAAAATGTGCTACAAAGAATACCCATCACTGTGCAAATTGATCATCTAAAAAATCGTTTACAGAGTAATACGCTTTTTCCTTCAGCAGATTAAAAACTTTAGCTTTAAACTGACAATTATTGTCATTAATTACTATTTCTTTTGGTAGTATTTTGGAGCCATCGCATAAACACTACTATGAGCAAAAGTGGTGTTTGTAGGTAGTATGTGGAGTTTATGTGAGCGTCGCTGACTTTCTATTTTCTTAAACAAAAATAATTTATTATGTACAAAATTTAATACTTCATATACCTAGTCAGGTCATAAATTCTGTCACATGTTTAATATAAAATAATTGAAACAAGTTTATTCATTATGTAACCATTTATATATGAAAATGAACTTAACAAAACATAGATTCTTATGACAATAAAGTTTATTCAAAATGACCTCCATGATTTTGAATACAGGCCTTCAATCTGCGCGGCCATTCGTCTATCGCAGCACGAACGAGGTCCATGTCAATATCGGCGGCTGCCTTAATCAAGGATGTCTTGAGTGACTCCAAATTGGGATGAGGCTTTGAGCACGCCCAAGTGTTGCCATATCTTGTAATCTATCGGACTCAAATCTGGACAGGAGGAGGGCCAGTCTTCGTGCCGGATGAAGTCGATTTCACGCGCCGCCAGCCAGTCTTGTGTGCTCTTCGCTCTATGAGCTGGCGCCGAATCTTGTTGGAATACCCAGTGCCTGTTATTGAACATGGTATGAAAAATAGGTTCCACAAGGTCCGTCAGGACTGTATTTTGGATACACAACTGCATTCGTTTTTACACCTTTCTCACAAAAATGTACCTCTGTTAAGCTCCAATAAAAAACTCCCAACCATACCATAAGCGAGGGTGGAAAATGAACTCGTTGGACACGCGGAATAGGGTTGCTCGCTTCTTCACTACTGTGTGCGTACACCTTATCATTTTGTTTGTTGTAGCTCACTTCTACGGTAAAAATTTTTTCACCCGAAAATAGAATTTCCCGATATTTTTTTCCCGCGTACCGCTTCAACAAAGCGCGGCATCTCTTCAGTCTCAGGTCCATTAGACGAGCATTTAAACGATGTCCTGTTTTTCTTCGATATGACCGAAGCCATAAGTCTTCATTTAACACCCTTTTCACCGTGGTTCTGCTTAACCCCATCTAAAGGGCCAACAGTTTCTGCTTACGTTTGGGATTTCTTTGAATTCGCGCCTTCACAGCTTTTATCACTGCTGGAGTCCTAACAGACCGAGGGCGACCACTTCTTGACCTGTCATCTACACTAGAGTCTTCATTTTATCGTTTGATGGTACGATAAACGAATCTTTGGTTATATTCACATTTTTCAGTATGTCAAAAAATTGAATTGGCGCGTAACTGCAACGATGCAACGCAATAACTGCAACACGGTCTTCTTTAAGCGTCCACTCCATATTTAAAAATGAGTAAAATTCTAAAAAGTATACATTTATATTTTCATTAACAATTCGAAATTCGAATTCAATAAACTTTTTTGTGGCCAGCATTCTAAAAGAAAAGTTTTTACTGTGTGACAATACTTATGACCTGACTACGTATATACAGTGATGGTACCGTCAATATTCCTAAGCTTCTAAAGTGTGGCTTACATGTATCAGTTTTCTTTAATTTACACATTGCTCTAATACATTTCTTCTGTGCTAATAGAACCCTATTAATGTTAGAAGCATTACCTCAAAATATAAGACCATATCTCAGAGTAGACGCTACATATCCATGGTAGGCAGCTAAGAGAGCATCCCTATTTGCAATTTTACCTAACATATAGAGAGCATATGAGAATTGAGATAGTTTCATACACACATTCTCCATTTGCGTTTTCCATGACATGTCTTTATCTATATCTAAGCCTAAAAATTTTGTGTCATTCGTTTCTAGTATGCGGTCATCATTACACTTAATTTTTAATTGTGATGTTATATTTTGTCTAAGTCTGACATTCATAACTTTTGTATTGGTAATGTTTATTTTAAGATTATTTATATTTAACCAGTCAATGATTGAAATAAGACTTAAGTTTATGTTCTCTTCAATTTTTTCCATTTGTTCTGTATTGAAGATAATAGTGCTATCATCAGCAAACAGGGTCATCTGATGTGAGGTAGCATCAGGAAGGTCATTAATGTAACAAAGAAAGAGTAACGGGCCCAAAACAGATCCTTGTGGGACTCCACATGAAATTATTCTGGTGCTGGAGGAGTAGATTATTTCCATTTTGGCTTTTATATCTATCTGATTAATTTGAGTTATTTGTTTTCGGTTTTTTAGAAAAGATTTAACAAGATTTAGAACGTTGCCTCTAATACCATACTGATAGAGTTTGTATAATAAAAGCTTATGGTCGACATAATCATATGCCCTGGTCATTTCTATATACATCGCCGCTACAGGGAGTCTTCTATCTAAATTGTAATGCACTTTATCTAGAAAGTTAAAGATAGCCATGTTGATAGTTTTCTTTTTTCTAAAGCCCATTTGTTCATGACAGAAAATGTTATTTTTTTCAAAGTAATCATTTAAACTGTTGTAAATAACCTTCTCAAATATTTTTGAAAATATTGAAATCAGAGCTACCGGTCTATAGTTGCAAGTCCCTTTTTGAAAATCGGTTTAACTATGGATTTTTTTAATATTTGAGGGAAAATGCCGGTTACTATTGAACAATTAATTATATGACTTAGTATGGGTGCAATAATAAAGCCTACTGATTTAATTACTTTAGTAGATATTTCATCATAACCTGTGCTATTTGTATTTTTGAGATTATTGATTATGATTTCAATGTCTTTTGGTGTAGTTGGTAGCATAAACATAGACTTATATGAAGTAATTAATTTATTTTATAACTTGTACAATGATTAGAGATTGGTTGAACTAAATCAATAAAATAATTGTTAAAATGCTGGGCTATCATTTTGGGGTTCGTTATGATGTTATTTTGAACTTTAATTGAACTAATACTAGTTTTTGGAAGATTTGATGACAAATTTCTTATGACATTCCAAGTTGCCTTTGATTTATTAGTACTGATCTGTATGTAGTAGCTGTTTTGAGATTTTTTTGTCAATTTAATTACTCGTTGATACCTATCAGAGAATGATTTGAAAGTACTTTTTGCATCAGTGTTACGAGACCGTCTATATTTCCACAAGAGGTCTCGTCTCTTCCTACTACAGGCCCTTATACCCAGTGAAATCCATATGGGCCTGGCAACTGTCGAAATTTTATGCTTGACTATAGAGAAACATAGGTTGTAAAATAGTTTAAAAGTATCAAAAAAGGTGCAAAAGCTGTCATTTGGATTGCTCATCAAATAAACATTATTAAAACTCAGACTTGACATATATTTCTTAAATATGCTAATATTTTATTGCTATAATCTATAGTATATATATATATATATATAGTAGACTAGACTACTTAGCCTCGCGGAATGATTTTAATATGAAAGAGAGATACAAGCTGCAGAAAGTTAACACGAAGGCACTGATAGAAGAAGCTCGTGAAAGGTGCAGAATGAAAGCGGATGAAAGGTTGTCGTCCAATTTCCGGGATAATGCCAAGCTCTTCTGGAAAGAGGTAGGCAAGACCCGGAGTTGTTCGGCAACCTGCAGTATGAATAAAGTGCTTAGTGTTAACAATGACGTCCTAACAGACCAAAGTGACGTCCTGCAGAGATGGAGTGAATATTATGGAAAGATGTATGCAAGAAAAGACAGAGATGCCACATCGGGAAGTGAAGCTCACTTCGATGCTCCGGATTCCGATGTCATTGAAGTCATTAGTATGAAAGAAATAGAACAAGCGATAAGAAGTATGAAATGTGGTAAGGCTGCGGGAAAAGACAGAGTTACTGCTGAGATGATCAAGTACGGTGGGTCGCGTGTCTGGGACACACTATGTCTGTTATGCAACTTGTGCTGGCGGACGGGTGAGGTCCCAGATGACTGGCGAGTAGCAGTTGTAGTACCTATTTACAAAGGGAAAGGCTCGCGCCTAAACTGCTCCAGCTACAGGGCGATCAGCTTGGTCAGCTTAGCTAGTAAGGTGTATGCAAAGGTTATAACGGCACGAATGCAAGAAAAGTCTGAAAGGTATTTATGGGTGGCTCAATGCGGATTCCGACGTGGAAGAGGTTGCATGGATCAAGTGTTTTCTCTCCGCATGATCGCGGAAAAGTTTCTGGCTCTTAGCCAGAAGGTTTTCTGCGCTTTTGTGGATCTAGAGAAAGCATTTGATAACGTTGTGAGAGAAACGCTGTGGGACTTGCTGCCAGGATATGGTGTGAACGGCTCGCTACTGCGGGCAATACAGTCGCTTTATAGGGACTGTAAGGCTTGCGTGCGAGTAGGGGGGGATGTGTCACCTCTTTTTGATGTCTGTACAGGCGTCAAACAGGGATGTGTCATGTCCGCCTGGCTGTTCATAGTGTATCTGGACAGTTGCCTGCAGAAGTTGAAAGATTTTAATATGGGTGTGAATTTGGGTGACTTTACAGTAAACTGTCTGCTGTACGCTGATGATGCGGTGCTCATGGCCTCATCAGAAGCCGACCTACAGGCATTAGTCACTAATATGAAAGAGGGGTGTGAAAGTAAGGGTCTCCGCTTGAATGCAAGTAAAACTAAGGTTCTAGTATTTGAAAGAGGTGACGTAAGAACTAAATGCGAGATTAGGGTAAACAAGGAACGTCTAGAGCAAGTGAATGAAATTGTGTATTTAGGAAGTATGTTTAGCGCGGATGGAAGATGTGATTCGGATGTAGCACGGCGAGTAGCTGCCGGAAACAAAGTTAACGGTGCTTTTTCCCAGTTAGTAAAGCGACAAAGCATCGTAAAAGAAGCACGAATGGCGATTCATAACGCAGTGCTAGTGCCAACTTTGCTTTACGGTAGTGAAACCTGAGTATGTCAGCAGATGCATGAAAGTAAATTGAATGCTGTGGAGATGCGATCACTTCGAAAATTGTGCGGCGTTACCTTGGCCGACCGAATACGTAACGAAGTGATATGCAATATGGCAGGTTTGAATGAAAGTGTCAGCGTTAAGCTGGAAAAGGGCGTGCTCCGTTGGTTTGGACACGTCCAACGAATGAGTGAGGAACGATTGACGAAGAATATATATTGTCCGCCAGCACAAGTTGCATAACAGACATAGTGTGTCCCAGACACGCGACCCACAGTACTTGATCATCTCAGCAGTAACTCTGTCTTTTCCTGCAGCCTTACCACATTTCATACTTCTTATCGCTTGTTCTATTTCTTTCATACTAATAACTTCAATGACATCGGGATCCGGAGCATCGAAGTGAGCTCCACTTCCCGATGTGGCATCTCTGTCTTTTCTTGCATACATCTTTCCATAATATTCACTCCATCTCTGCAGGACGTCACTTTGGTCTGTTAGGACGTCATTGTTAACACTAAGCACTTTATTCATACTGCAGATTGCCGAACAACTTCGGGTCTTGCCTACCTCTTTCCAGAAGAGCTTGGCATTATCCCGGAAATTGGACGACAACCTTTCATCCGCTTTTATTCTGCATCTTTCACGAGCTTCTTCTATCAGTGCCTTCGTGTTAACTTTCTGCAGCTTGTATCTCTCTTTCATATAAAAATCATTCCGCGAGGCTAAGTAGTCTAGCCATGCTTTCTTCTTCATTCGAACTGCTTCTTTCACTTCTTCATTCCACCATGCATCACGCTTATTACTACTGCCTCTTTTCGTTTCTCCACACACTTCCACAGCGGCATTTATCATACTGTCCCTAAGGTTCTGCCATACACTTTCCACATTCTCACTGCTTACATTGACGTCGCCAAGCTTTTCGGCTACCCTTTCATTATATTTATCCCTAATGGATGCATCCTGCAGCTTCCAGCTTTTGATGCTATAAGTCGGCTCAGGTTCAGGACACTCGGTGCGATGACGCCAACCCGCGAACAGACCCCTAATCCTAGTTATGACTAGGTAGTGGTCTGATCCCAGCTCAGTGCCTCGATAAACCCTTGTGTCCATCACCTGTTTACGGAGCCGACTATCCATTAGGAATAGATCTATCATGCTTCTCTTTGACTTACATCTCCTCGTATACATGTGAATTTGTTTGTGGTTGAACATTGTGTTCGCCACAAACAAATCCTTTTCCTTACAAAATGCCAGTATTAGCTTGCCAGCGTCGTTCACCCTTTTATCCCCATACTTCCCGAGTACCGACTCAAAACCATCGCAAGCGGTACCCACCCATCCATTCAAGTCTCCACATACTATAAGTCTTTCATTTCCTTCTATCACATTTAGAGCTACTCTCATACTCTCCCAGAAGTCCTCTAGCTCACTCGCGTTCGACGAAGATACTGGCGCGTAAGCAGCTACCAGGAAAATCTTCGTCAAACCAAGTTTTACACGGATCCAGAGGATTCTAGGACCTACCAGTTTGTACTCATACATACCGGAGGCCAATCGCGAGGACAGCAAACATACATTTATAAGAATAATTTATAAAAAAAATGTACCATTAGCTTGCGGAGACAGAACTTGCAACAACGAAGGCGCAAGGCCCGAAGACTGCAACTCGTAAGCAGAAAGTAATTCATCTCCGCACAGTAGCTCAGTCAACTGCTCCAGAGACTCAGTCAACTCATTTTGCCAATCTTCTGCGAAAATACAAAAAGCGTATGCTGTCAATATATCTCTATAACGTCATCTAGCCTTAAACTAATCATAGCTTGTATTATGTGAAGTAGATATCTGATAAGCAAGATAATATACATGTTATACTCAAAACAGTCAAGTTCAAATGGATGTGGAATCGAACCAGAGACCTGTGACACAGTACATCGCATTGCTATCACTGCATCACTGAGGTAGATAGTTCCTTTAACCCAACGAGGAATGGTTTTTTACTAATGTGACAGATGTCAAATTGCATCTTTTGTATTGTGAGAACTGTAGGGTTCGTCTCATTACCTTATTATATGAGAAAATATAACCCTTTATCAAATATATCAAAATGTTACTAAAAGCTCGTACACAATATCAGAGTGCCACCCATTACAAGTTTGGTCTCAGCTGTATGCTTTCTTTAACTTTTCTTATTTGTTTTTCTTTATTTATTTATCAGTATAAACTTATTTCAAATATAATGATTTAGGTATCTACATAATATTAACCATAAATTCAGTGTGTTCGTAGATAGAAATGTAAATACAAAATGAAATATTGCACATTGCGTATGCCCGTCTGTCACCTCAGTGGTATAAAAAAAAGACGTGTGGCACTCGGAGACTGCCGCGGTAAAGCTATTGCATAGCATACCTTTGTTTTTCTTTGATATTAATTTAAGTTAAACTAAAAAAAAATAAAAAAAAACCTCACCCCCACCCTCACCCTCACCTCCACCCTCACCCTCACCCTCACTCTCACCCCTCACTCTCACCCCACTCTCACTCTCAGTCACCCTCATTCTCACCCTCACACTCACACTCACTATCATCACGTCTCGATCCGTGCGAGCTTCGTACAATTCGTACACTCAAAGCCCGCGATAAAAACTATGCAATAGCTTAAAAACATAAATGAAAGTAACATACCAGTAGATTGCGTAGCAAGTCGTTGCATGCGAGCCAACAATGCCCTCAATCTGGCAACTGGCGGACGGGGTTGCCGAGTAGCGGCGTTGGCCAGGTGTCGCGAATACAAGGCCCGAGCACGTTCACATACCTAAAAACACATGCAATTTTAGTTAAAATACATTTTAAGGTTTTTAAACTTTCGCGATTGTCACTCATATTTATGATATTTCGGGTCTTATTCGCGACGTATATTATTAGCGAAGTCAACCAACCCGTGACCACGGCTGGTATAATCCGGTCGAAACGTCAGGAAGAAAAATCTTACTATTATGCTGTCACTTTTTTGTCTTTGAGGGATTTCTCTCCCATTTTGCTCATTAACATGAGTAAATCCGCGAGCGAAATCTACCTTATGATTTGTACCTAATAATATACGTCGCGAATAAGATTCGAAATATCATAAATAAAAATAGATTTCGCTCGCGGATTTACTCATGTTAATGAGCAAAATGGGAGAGAAATCCCTCAAAGACAACAAAGTGACAGCATAACAGTAAGATTTTTCTGAGATAGTAGCAGCCTTCTAAACGTAATTTACGCGGTAATTTTGTAGTCTTATTGCTTTTGCACAGAAAAAGTAAGAAATATATATACTTAAATGTATCTAGTTGGTATATTCCGTGAGTACAACGTGAGTAACGTGAGTTAAGAGTCCAGCGGAGTGACCGTTCAAATTCAATTCGCGGAGAACGCCGCAGTTCCTCGGACATATCGCTATCTCTGTCACTCGCCCCGCGCCACCGTCCCGTGCGAGTAGAACAGTAAGATGGCTGTTCGAAATTAGTAGAAATTTGTGTGCATTTGCGAATACCAAAAATTATGAATGAAACTTGATTATATTTGATTTTCTTTACGAGAATGTGTTCCTAGACAACATACGCTGTGTTTCTGTTAAAATTACATAATGATTAATTGCGTTTTTAATATAAAACAAATAGGCGGAAAATATCTCGTTAATGTCGAAATCTATATAATACGAGTATACCTAGTCAGGTCATAAGTATTATCACACAGTAAAAACTTTTCTTTTAAAATGCTGGCCACAAAAAAGTTTATCGAATTCGAATTTCGAATTATTTATGAAAATAAAAATGTATACTATTTAGAATTTTACTCATTTTTAAATATGGAGTGGATACTTAAATAATACCGTGTTGCAGTTATTGCGTTGCATCGTTGCGGTTACGCGCCAATTCAATTTTTTTACTTACTGAAAAGTTTGAATATAACCAAAAAGATACGTTTATCGTACCATCAAACGATAAAATGAAGACTCTAGTGTAGATGACAGGTCAAGAAGTGGTCGCCCTCGGTCTGTTAGGACTCCAGCAGTGATAAAAGCTGTGAAGGTGCGAATTCAAAGAAATCCCAAACGTACGCTGTTGGCCCTTCAGATGGGGTTAAGCAGAACCACGGTGAAAAGGGTGTTAAATGAAGACTTAGGGCTTCGGTCATATCGAAGAAAAACAGGAGATCGTTTAAATGCTCGTCTAATGGACCTGAGACAGAAGAGATGCCGCGCTTTGTTGAAGCGGTACGCGGGAAAAAAATATCGGGAAATTCTTTTTTCGGATGAATAAATTTTTGCCGTAGAAGAGAGCTACAACAAACAAAATGATAAGGTGTACGCACACAGTAGTGAAGAAGCGAGCAACCGTATTCCGCGTGTCCAACGAGGTCATTTTCCACCCTCGCTCATTGTATGGTTGAGAGTTTCTTATTGGGGCTTAACAGAGGTACATTTTTGTGAGAAAGTGTATTAAAATACAGTCCTGACGAACCATGTGGAACCTGTTTCTCATACCATGTTCAATAATAGGCACTGGGTATTCCAACAAGATTCGGCGCCAGCTCATAGAGCGAAGAGCACACAAGACTGGCTGGCGGCGCGTGAAATCGACTTCATCCGGCACGAAGACTGGCCCTCCTCCAGTCCAGATTTGAATCCGTTAGATTACAAGATATGGCAACACTTGGAGGAAAAGGCGTGCTCAAAGCCTCATCCCAATTTGGAGTCACTCAAGACATCCTTGATAAAGGCAGCCGCCGATATTGACATGGACTTCGTTCGTGCTGCGATAGACGATTCAAAATCACGGAGGTCATTTTTAATAAACTTTATTCTCATAAGAATTTATGTTTTGTTAAGTTAATTTTGGTATATAAATGGTTACATAATGAATAAACTTGTTTCAATTATTTTATATTAAACATGTGACAGAATTTATGACCTGACTAGGTATAATATAATCGTCATTCAATTCATTTATTTTTAATTAGGTAAATATTTTTAAGAAATATTTTAAACCGAAATATAAACAGCGATGATATGTCGAGATATTCACAAATTGAAAATGATTTTGGTATTAGGTTTGTATGGGGAATTTTGTTTGCCGGCTTCTTAACTAACTTGTTTTATAGAATCGTTCTTTACAATATAGTTACAAACCTGTGCTTTCAAAGCCTCTGTTTTCGCCGAAAGTCGTGACCTATTCTGGTTATTTGCAGCATTGTTAGGAGCTACAGGTCTGCGATCTGTCCACCCACTCGCTAATTCAGGACCTAAAATATGATTTTTTAAACATTGGCCTTGTCTATATAGTGTAGAACACGTGACACACGAATTTGTCTGAAGTGTACACATTAAACTTTTTACTGTATAATGTATTTTATTTTTAAAATTATAGTTTGATGTAATAAATTATGCTATAATTAAATTAATATATCTCTTACCTAAAAATGTTTCAGCCGTAAAAGAATGTTTAGTACCCCTGTTCGATTCGAATATAAAACCTGCCAAATCTTCTTTAAGCACAGTCGTCTGCTGTTGGCCGTCTGTATTGTGTATCTGAAGTTCTTTCTCCCTAAAAGCAAAAATAATAATAATTTTCAAATGAACTTAAAATAACGCAAGTAGGTTACCATCATAACAAAATTATTACTTACTTTTTACATGACAGTGCCCAGTTTCCAATAATAAGTTTAGCAGATCCGACTTTCGATAAAATCGGCTGCGGTACTGAGTTTTTGACCGAAGCTCGTGCTCTTTGTAGTTTGTCTATGAATTCACCGCGATTTTCTGAAATACAATCGCATAATATAATAATTTAAACCTACTACTAAAGAAGAAATATGCCGAGATGGAGGCTAGGTATTCGTTTGTGCCCATTGCCGTGGAAACCATGGAATGCTGGGGATCGGAGGCAAAAAATTTAATTGGGGAATTAGGACGCAGAATAAGGGAGAAAAAAGGTGACTCCCGCTCAAGATCGTTCCTGGTGCAAAGGTTGGCTATAGCTATTCAACGTGGAAACGCGGCTAGTATTATGGGCACCTTTGGGCCGGGAGCGGTCAGAGGCCGGTTATTTGAATTTGACATGTAAATATTTTTTGAGTTGACATTGTACTTATTATTTAAACCTAATGACAGTAAATTTAATAATGTCCTAATACAATTCAATCTAAAAGAAGTAGCCGTCTGCACCAATGTTGACAAAACATATCTAAGAATCACTGCTAGAAAAACCTGTTTTCCAATAAAAAAACCGCATTTAAATCGGTTAACAAAGTTTTAGTCTAGTTTAGTTTTAGTCTCTATGACATCACAGAGCACCCTCTTAGCTCATTATATATTCGACACGGTAGAGCTACTAAATATGCACGCAGGTAGCTCTCTAAAACCAAAAAGTCTTCCACTTTGAGGTTCGGGCTCTAATAATCTAAAGTACATGGCCATGAGCGTAAATACAAAAAATACATACAATTTACTTGAATAAGGTATGTGTATAGTTACCAGTATTGTCAGTTTGATGTTCAGGGCTACCACTAGAGTACATAGTAGCAAGTTTGCCGTCGAGCAAGAAGCGGAACCAGCCATTGCTGCCCGTACTGAGCTCAAGTGCAGCCGCATCGCTCCACACGTATAGAGCATCGCGACCGCGACACAGCGACCACTCACCCCATGAATACGCAACGCCATTGGACAGGCACGACGCGTCTTCGTTACATCCTACACACAAACACTCTGTTAGTAGAAACAAACACACAGATAAATAATTCTTAATATTTGGTATTGATACTCGTATTATATCGGGCAATAATTTTTAAAACAGTTTTCTGATTTCATTCGACCAGGGTTGTGTCACTCCGCAGTTTAGGTATATTCGGGCAGCGCACCGCTCGGAGCGGCTAATGACAGTAGGCTGTCGCTGCTGCTCGGCTCGCACGACAGTCGCGCTCTAAATAAATCAACTAGACAACTAGGTACAAAAACTTGTAAAACTAGGTACAAAAAAGTGACGACCCCAAGCGGACTTCGCAGCTCGGTCATAAAACTCAGGCGCGAAAGGAAAACTCAACATTCGCGCGCAGTTATATGTTTCAATTTTGCTTGCAGGCGGAGTCTAGGTATGTTTTCATACCTAAAACTGACTTTTGTTAGGGAGTGAAACTTCTGTACGTAGTACTATTACTTATTCCGTGGTAGAACTTAGCCTGTTGTTGCGGTTCTACCAATCCTGCTATATCATCATTAATAGAGCATTAAGAATACGCGTAATAATGCTCTAACCTTTTTCTTGTGATAGTTACAAAGGCAAGATTTTATTAAAATAAATGACCCATAAAGTCAGAAGTGCACAAGCTGACTTGAACTTTTACTTTAATAGAATTTTTACTATGTACTTTTTAATTAACTTGACATTATTTTTAATTTGTATGTCACTTGACAATTTTTAAATAATAAATTGAATTTGTTGGTCACCTTTAGTAAAATTATTATTATTTCCGTCTAAACCAAATTGAAGTTACTTTGCATTCTTTCTTTCTTTTTTTTGTCTTACCTATTATTGTTTTGTTTGTATTATTGTTTTTTTTGTATATAATGAAATATTTACATACCACACTACAATGGTAGAATGTACATGGGGCTTCGAAATTATAAGATCATCAATAAATGAATCTGAATCTGTATCTGACTAACGAATAAGGCAACGACGCAGGCCCTTACGAGGCTAAAAGAAATCAAAAGCCAAACGATAGCAGCCAAATAAAAGTGAACGTCCAACTCCAAATTCAGGTAGGGTGGAAGCAACTGGAAATACACTGAGATGAAGAAGATATAAATGTCTATCCGCGTTTGAATTTGATTAACATACTAACATATTCAAGAGGCAATAAAAAAACATTCCTACAACTATCTTTATTGAAAATCACAAACCATACAATATTTATATTTACCTGTCAAGTTAGCATTTTCGCTATCCGAAGAAAAGGTAGCAGGAGTAGCTGCCAAATTCTCCACCTTGCTGAATACACCGAGTCGCGCAAACTGTTCTAAATATATGTCCGAAGCTTTCACCATTAGTTCTTCAGCGATACCCAGTACAATAAGATGGCCGTCGTCGTCGTCCTAAATTTAAACAATAAATTTTTACATTAATTAGTACAAAAGTCTGTAATGTTACTGATGTTGTGTATTTACATGGATGTCGCAGATACGCGTCAAATGCTTATGATAAAATTAGAAATTGGTTAATTGTAAAATAGACAAATACTAACAAAAATCCTAATTAAAAGTTTGTACAATATTCGTACCGTTTCCTGCGGCACATTAACATGAAATACAAAAATCAAAAGGGTATTAAAACAGAAAACAAATACCAATGGAGATTGATGCAAGTAAATTTCGATGGTGTGATGTCTTTACATAAATATAGATGGATTGAAAAATAAGTGAAAGTATGAGAAACAATATATATTTTTAATCACTGAAATTAGTATTTTAATACTGATGTTAATAGGTAATCATTATTTGTTTAGCTACTTAAGCCTAGCACAACGGACGGCGCTATCGAACGGACTCGGGCTCGCAATGGGTGTCAATGGTAACACAAATCCGTGCAATGGTGTCTCAGGCAGCAATTATATAACGGCCCTAAAACGGATCTTAAAAAAAATTTACTTCTCAGAGTTTTTAAACAATCATTTATCCGGTGCGTATCTACATTTATTCGCTCGTTTACTGGAAGCACATGTACTTTTTGCCGGTAAAATGCATAAGCGAGCAATACACACACCGGTAAGCTCATATCATGACACAATACCCACATTGCATTGACTGACTCACCAATTCGCGAGAACACCCCGAAATTAAGCACGATATACACGTTAGGTTTGTTTTTTTAATGGGAGAGTTCATTGTAGAGGGCGCCAAATGTTTGTTACAAAGCAACTGTCAATCTTCATACTATTTCGTTCGATATACGTGTTTTTAATTATTTATTGAAGAATGGGTCATTGTGTGGCTTTTAAATGTGGCTCTATTTTCTTTTTTTAAATCCCTCTTTTAATTCATCGACTCACAAGTTATAAAGCTATTTTCCACCTCAAAAAAGAAACTTAGATCAAAATCAAAACGAAAGACGAAGCAGAAGAGGTTTTGTTATCAAACATAACGTATTCTGTGTAAC
Source organism: Thumatha senex (assembly GCA_948477245.1). Taxonomy (NCBI): domain Eukaryota; kingdom Metazoa; phylum Arthropoda; class Insecta; order Lepidoptera; family Erebidae; genus Thumatha; species Thumatha senex. Next base: position 13,250,519 of record OX419731.1, on the reverse strand, counting down.
AAACACACAGCGTGCAGCGCCCTCTACATAAAAGTTTTGCGTTTTCTTCCCCATTGAAAAGATTTGTTGCAATGTTTATTCACATAATATGCTAAATATTGTAATCAGTTTTAGAGCCGATCGTAGGAAAGGGTGGGGAGCATCACACCATCGGAACATTACCGCCGGCGCGCGGATATATCGGCTGCGTAGATACCGCGGCGGAGCACGGCGGGGCGCCGGCTCGGCCTGCCACATACAGGGATACCTCACTCACCTTTATAATCAAGACCGGCGGGTCAAGTCTACTACGGGGCTTCACACACTAGCTTCTTTTAGTATTAGCTTATAGCTTTGTGGAAGCCAGATGCAGCGACCGAGCGCCACACAGTATCGACACAGTCTCAATGTCGCCGGTTTCGGATATTAAAAGAAGCCTGTGTGTGGGGGCTCTAATTCAATCGCGTCAGAAAAGAATAGAAATCGTCACTCAATAGAAAGCCACCGGTACAATTTTGTCAGTTTTTTATAGTCTACTATTACAATCCACTCACCTCCCCACTGACCTCCATACATACAAGTACTCTCAGTGCTCGGCTACCAGCTAGGGTTGTGTCACAGAATCAATATCACTCTCGCTCTATTAGAGTCGCTTAACTTTATTTTGAATTTCATACAACCAAGCGTTTCAGTGGTATTATTAGGCACGCGGTATTATTATTACTATCGTCTCCATTAGGGAGCGAGCAATGTTCCTATATGCTATGTTGGTTGAATGTAAATTTGTATAAGAAGACTGGATTAAAAAAATCTCTGTTGGTTGTGTGTAATTTTGCATAAGACGGCTGCATAAAAAAAACAAGAAACAAATCTTGAGGCCTACGTCTAGCAGTGAATTGTAAGAGGCTGATCTGATGATATTGAATTCTAGAGCTGGTTTCTGTACTAATATTATAAAGAGGAAAGATTTGTAAGCTTGGTTGTAATGAATAGGCTCGGAAACTACTGAGTCGAGGTTTCACCCTTACAAAGCTACATTCTTCGTGAGTAACATAGGCTACATTGGATTTTCAATAAGTTTAAGGTTCCGTACGAAATCTCGAATAGCAAAACTTCACCACGCGGGCGAAGCTGCGGGCATCAGCTAGTCTGTGTTTACTTTCGCCCGAAGTAACGAGACGTGGTTAAAATCATGAAACTTGTGCAATATGATGATATTTGTTTACCCAATTTCTAAAGAACTATAAAATTAACAGTGTAGTTTTGATTATAAAAGACGTAGGTAGATACTCAGGAAGTTATTACATATATAATTATAAATTAGTGTAGTAGATAGTCAACAAAATTATTCCCAAGGTCTGTCTGGTATAGATAATTAATTATATTATCTGCTTATAAATTCAGAAGTAAATGACAGGATGATTCACTTATACTTGAATGTTTTTGTCTAGATTCACATACGACAAATTGGTGCGACATCGATAATTTATTATTTTGACGCTGTAATTGTCTGTGCTACAAGTCTGTCTCAGAAAGGATTTCAAAATGCATGTTCTAACTGTACCGATCATGCGGTCCTTCGAGACGGATTCGCTAGGCACAATTTTAATGGCAAACCTGTTTGTATGATATTTTTGTAACCAACCATATTATGAAAAAAACTTTGTGGTAACAATTACTGTGGTATGTAGTACCTACCACTCAGATCAGGGGAAAATGTTCGAACACACTCCATTATCGTCCAGAATATAGTATGTTATTTTATATTCTATATATATGAATATAAGGTTGATATTACTATTAGTATTTTTTTACACCTATTCTTATTCACTCTACATGAGTTCTGATGTCGATTTCTATACTCACGGCATTGTCTAGTACAGCAGCGATGAGTTGTGTAATCAGAGCGGCGGTATGCGGTTCCCGTTTGACCGAAACGGCTCGCAACAGTCGGGCCGGAGCGTAGTGTACCATCTTGCGTACAAGCGATAAACATGCTCTTCGTACACCTGCTCCACCCGCACCCAAGTAACGGGCGCAGAATACTGGCACAAGTCGCCTGCAAAAACATGCTTAGTCAGCACCATTATACATACATAAATATTGTCACGCCTTTATCCCCGAAGGCATTTTAAAAGCCCACATTTCACCGTGTGCATTTTTGTACCACGTAACAGGTGGTGAGCCCATTGCCGTGTTGAAATGGACAGGCGCAGGCTGCGGCGACCTGGTATTGAAATTTTTTTAAGCCGCCCATAAAGATATTTTTTTTTAAGAGTTTTGGCTTGGTTTCTAGACTTTTGAGCCACATTAATATATTAGTAACAGTAGCAAACAATAGATTATTCAAGTTCCTATTGATTTGTTTTATTGTGACGTTTGACATTCGGCTGACACATATGTCAACTTGTTAGACTAGAGTCCGCGCGAAGAAAGTTGTGCTTTGGCAGGAAACGGTACTTTAGGCCAGTTTTAATTGTTAATCATAAACATTTTTTTTTCTCTGTAATCATAATAATATTTTATATAAATGTATCCCTTAGACCTTATCTTGTCAATTTAGGTGGACAACTGTGTTAGTAACTAAAATTGCTGTTATTGTATAGTCACTTAAAAAAAACTTGTGCAAGCGACACCTGTAAACATTATGAACATAGTTTTTCTGAATTCGAGTGAACTTTAGTGAGACTGATATTGATTATAACAATCCATTGGTTACTTATATTTTTCTTAGCTCATTGCTTGTTCCTTCTAGTTAGTACCTGCTGCTTTTTTGTAGTGTATGTACCTACAGAATAGAAATAGAATTCCTTAGTTATCTGATTAACGTGCTTTTTGTTCTGGTAATTTGTTGCATTGCACTGTGTTCTGTGCCTGAACTTAACCCTGTATAATCTCGCTTTCACACTAATCATTAGTTTTAAGTTGCCAATCGTTTTTTATAATATGTAACCGGCAGATGGAGGTACGTAGGTACTTTTACGTACATTCATTGAATCTTAATATAGCATACCTATATTTTAAAAAATATTTATTACTATTATATTTATATTCTACTATTTAATTGTATCTTGTGTCTGTATATACATATATATCTATATATATATTAGTCTTATAATTATCAATAATTGATTTTATAAACAAAGTTAGCAATCTAGAATGCTTTCAGATTCTAGTAGTGATGATGATTTGTTCTCCGCAGGTAGTAATATAAGTTTACAAAGTGAACCTTCCCTGGCTGAGATTCTCGCATCTAAACTATCTACAGTACCCTATAATTTCAATGCTATACACATAAATGCTCAAAGCATTCCGGCACACTTCCCTGATATGCTGGCATCATTTGATTTTCCCTATATTCATGCTTTACTTGTGTCTGAGACTTGGCTTAATCCTTGCTTATCTTCTTCAGCTTACACCCTACCAGGATTTAACCTTATTAGGAACGATCGTTTATCGTCGTACGGCGGGGTGGCAATTTATTTACGTTCTCATATTCCATTTGATGTTTTAAGTTTATCACCACAACCGCCACCTACGTATGCTGTTGAACATCTTTTTCTAGAGATTGAACTATCTCATTCCAAAGTTCTACTTGGAGTGGTTTATGGTCCTTCTTCCGATATTAATTACTTTTCTTCATTTGAACTTCTTTTAGATGCCTTTGTTCCATCATACGATCACATTATAATTATGGGCGATTTTAACACCTGCCTCGTTAAAAACGACACGCGTGCTTCAACCTTTCAATCTATTGTCACATCTTATAATCTGTCCATTCTTCCATCTGACACTACTCATCATTTTCCAAATTGCACTCCTTCTCTACTAGATCTTGTCATTGTTTCTTCTCCAAATCTTGTAGCTAAACATGGTCAGTGTACAGCTGACCAATTTTATCGAAACTACGTCCTCCTAAGCCTAAGGCTAAAATCATTCTTCATCGCAATTTTGGAGGTATAGAGTTGGACAGCTTGCGCAGTGATGCTGCAAGCATAGATTGGGGTGCACTTTTTGATGCTGAATGTATAGACGAAAAAGTACAGCTGTTGACGTCTGCTTTGATCAAGTTGTATGATGTGCATGCCCCTGTATGAGAAATAAAAGTAAAGCATCTTCCTTGCCCCTGGTTAACTGAAGATATCAAATCACTTTTATCCAAAAAGGCAAACGCCAAGTCTAAATATAAGCGTCGTCCTACCGACTATAACCGTGAAAAATACGTATCCATAAGAAACCGTTGTAGTAAGGTGTGTAGGAACGCGCAACGCCAATATATCCACAATTCAGTTGTAAACGGTAACCCAGCTAAAGTCTGGAAGTTTTTAAAATCATTGGGAGTAGGTAAATCTCAACATGACTCAATTCCTAAAGACATAGATTTAGATTCGCTTAATCAACATTTTTCTCTTTCGTCAAACTTAGATAGAATGACAAAAAAGAAAGATGTTGCAATTCTCTTTCTTTCCATTTTCTTTTAGTGAATTATCTGCTTGCGATGTTAGGAAGAGTATAATGTCAATCACTTCCAACGCAGTGGGAACAGACAGTGTCAGTCGTAATATGATCGTCACCATTATCGAAGAACTTCTTCCAGTTATTACTCACATATTAATTTTTTCCATTTACAATAATGTATTTCCCACGGCTTGGAAAGAGGCTCAAATAGTTCCTATTCCTAAAAAGAAAAATCCTTCCTCTTTTACTGATTTCCGTCCTATTTCCATCTTACCGTTTCTGTCCAAAGTTCTTGAACGCCTCATATATAATCAATTAATACTTTTCTTACCAAAAATTCCTTATTAAATACTCTTCAATCCGGATTTCGTCCTGGTCACAGTACAACTACCACATTAGTTCATATCACTGAAGATATCAGGAACGGTATGGAAAACGGCGAGCTGACACTACTGACACTGTTGGACTTCAGCAATGTGTTCAACACCGTTGATTTCGAAATATTACTTGGCATTATGAGCTCTCTTAACATATCTCCAACAGTAATTGACTGGTTTCATAGTTACCTGTTTGGCCGTCGGCAGCGTATTAGTATTGAAGACATCATGTCCTCTTGGTGCAAAACGTCTGCCGGTGTACCACAGGGTGGCGTTCTATCTCCTTTAATCTTCGCAGTTTTTATAAACTCTATTTCTAAAGAACTAACTTCTTCCTACCACCTATACGCAAACGATCTTCAAATTTACATTCAAGCGAGGTTAGATGGATTGGTGGAAGCTGTCAATACCATTAATCTATTTGTAAATGGAGTAAATCTTATGGCTTGAAGGTCAATCCTGACAAGACACAGGTCATTCTTATCGGTAGTTCTCGCATGATATCTAAAGTTGACTGGAGGCTTCTCCCACTGGTTTCGTGTAACGGTACTAATATCCCATACAGTAACGAAGTCAAAAACTTGGGCATACTGTTCGATAGATGCTTAACCTGGTGTCCTGAAGTCCGAGAAGTGAGCCGTAAAATGTTTGCCGCCACAGGATCCCTGCGTAAGCTGCGAAATTTTCTGCCTGTTGCCACAAAGACTGCGCTAGTACAATCCCTTTTATTTCCTATCCTTGACTATGCTGATGCCAGTTACCTCAATCTCACTGAAGACCATCTTAATAAACTTGAGAGACTCCAAAATCTCTGTATAAGGTTCATATTTGGATTGCGCAAGTATGACCATGTCTCTGCATATAGAACACAGCTCAAGTGGTTACCTATCCGCCTTCGCCAGAATGCTCGTATCCTCTCCTTATTGTATAGTATTCTTTTTAATCCTTGCACTCCATCGTATCTTAAAAATAGGTTTGAGTTTATGAGTGATGCACACTCCAGGACTCTGAGGTCATCTGTGAACCTAATCTTAAAAATGCCCGGCCACTCAAGCAATTTTGCAGATAAATCTTTTTCGGTTCAGGCGGTGCGATGATGGAATGATCTGCCTGTGACAATAAGACGAGCACAATCTGAGTCTGTCTTTAAAAAATCGGTGAGGGAACATTACTTGAGTTTCTGCTAATGTTATCATTGTTTGACGTCGCAAGACATAGTGATATGTGTATGATTATGTGAATGTATATTTATGTGTTATATGTTAAGTATGGTATGTGTGTATATATGTATAAGAAGTATAGTGTTAGACTTTTATCTCTTGATTTTATCTTATTTTATCATCATTATTATTTTTTATTTTTTATGTCTGATAATGTGTGTAGAAAGTGCTGAACTTTTATATGCGTACACCACTGCCCTAATAAATTAATTTATTTTCTCTCTATCCCATGGTTGCCTGGAAGAGATTGCCAATGTGCGATAAGGCCGCCAATTGTACCTATAATCTGCAAACTGTTATCAATGTTATATTGTAAATTTGGTGTACAATAAAGAGATATTATTATTATTCTCTTTATTTACAATACAGACATACAAATTAAATTTTTAAATATATCTAAAGTAAATACATTTAAAAATATAAAAAGTAGTGGCCCACCGGTATCGGGTACAGGGACCAAGCAACCGGTGGATAGGGCTCCAGAGATAGGAACCTCCTGACAATGCGTGCCGTGTCGAGGAGAACTGCCTCCTGCATCAAACCCTTGATCCAACTGCCTAACGCGAGCCTCATAAGATGTTGGTCGAGGCTCTTGGCAATCAACAATCAATCAATCGTTATTATTATTATTTCCTTTATTAAATAAATACACATATAAATTACATTTTTAAATACATTATATAAAACAAATCTATTTAAAAATATAAAAAATAGTATCCCACCGGTATCGGGTACAGGGACCAAGCTACCGGTGGTCAGGGCTGCAGAGACAGGAATTTCCGCACAATACGTGCCGTACCCAGAAGAACCGCCTTTTGCATCAAGCCCTTGACCCAACTGCCTAACGCGAGCCTCTTAAGATGTTGGTCGAGGCTCTTGGCGATCAGACCATGTGCCGATACAACTATCGGAACAATAATCGCTGAATCCACATCCCACATGTCGACAATCTCATGAGCAAGGTCCAAATATTTTATTTGTTTATCTTTTTCGGCTTTTACGAGATTCTCGTCATGTGGTATGGTTATATCAACGATTAATGCGAGGCGTTCTGACCGATCTATTACCACTATATCAGGCTTATTGGCTACAATAGTCCTGTCAGTGATAATAGATCGGTCCCAGTACAACGTGACACGACCATTTTCTAGAACTGGGTCGGGCACATATCTATAATATGGTACCTCTGAATCGACAAGGTGATATTTCAGTGCAAGTTGCTGATGGACAATCCTGGCTACTTGGTTGTGCCTATGCAAATACTCGCCGTTGGCAAGACGAGAACAACCAGATATTATATGTCTAAGAGATTCACCAGGTAGGTGGCATGCCCGACATATGTCAACCGTACCATCTCTCAGAATATACTTCCGATAGTTATTCGTCATAACAACTTCATCAGTAATTGCGCAGACAAAACCCTCGGTTTCGCCAAATAAATCACCGAACCGTAGCCAGGAGACAGAAGCTAATAAATCTACATCGGGCTTATGTAAAGCCCGATAAAACCGTCCATGCAGTTCTTTACTCTGCCATATCTCCTTGCGATCGTCAGTACTTAGTATTAGTGGTTTGCGCCAGTTCTCTTTGGCAAGAGCGAGTGGGGTCAGTCCATTATCTATTGCCACCATATCCCTATGCATCCCCACGTCAGTACGAAGAAAATATTCTCTAAGGTTGCATATCTCACGGTTATGCAAAGTTTTGGCATTTAAAAAGCCGCGACCTCCACGTCTAATCCAAAAGTCATATTGATATCATTGCTAAACTGAGATGTGATTTTTATAAGCTTATCCATTTCTTTTTCAGATTTTGTGAAGATTTTTATATCATCCATGTACATCAGATGGTTGATTGTAGTGTGAGATGTCAGTTTATAGCCGCATTTTGAGTCATTCAAAATGTTGGATAGTGGGTTAAGAGCTAGGCAAAACCATATAGGACTTAGTGAGTCTCCTTGGAAGATTCCATTCTCAATGGAAATTTCATCGGTTGAAATAGATGTTGAGTTGATAGTGAGAGTAAGTGTAGTCCTCCAGTGGGTCATTGTACTGCCTAAAAACTTTATGATTATTGGGTCTATTTTATAAATTTCTAGAATACGAATAAGCCATGAATGGGGTACACTATCAAAGGCCTTTTTGTAGTCTATGTAAGATAGATATAGGTTTCTGTTGTGAGAAGTTGCATGTTTCAGAATAGTTGAATCAATAATAAGTTGTTCTTTACAACCCATATGTCTCCTCCTGCACCCTTTTTGTTCTTCAGCTAGTATGTTGTTTCGTTCGATATGTCTATTGATTTTGTGAGTTATGCAAGATGTTATTAATTTGTATATGGTGGGTAGGCAAGTTATAGGCCGGTACTGAGATGGATCTGATGTATTATTACTTTTAGGCAGCATGTATGTTATACCTTTGGTAATGAATTTGGGTAGCTCTTCTGATCCTGTTATGATGTTGGAGATGTTTTTCGCAAGTATGTTATGGAGAATTGTCAGTTTTTTATACCAAAAATTGTGAATACCATCAATCCCTGGTCCTTTCCAATTTTTGGTCCTTTTCGTAACCTCTTCTATATCAGTTATACTAATATCTTCGAATTCCATCGGTTCAATAGAGTTTGATTTTTCTATTTCCTTCTTTATCCAGCAGGCACTGTCATTGTGTGGAGCTTGTTTTTTCCATAAATCAGTCCAGTAGTTTTTGAGTTCACATTTAGATGGTAAATTGGATGGTATATTTTCAGAGTTATTATTTAATGATCTATAAAACGATTTTTCATTGCTTGCAAAGACTTTATTGTCAGTTCTCCTCTGTAATGATCTTTTGTATCGAGCTAATCTTTGTGATTTTAGACACAATTTCTGTTTCAACGTGTCCAGATATTCTTCGGGTCTAATATTATTTTTATCGTATGTAGAATGCACCTTTACGTTTTGAAAAATTTTATTAACTCTTTTGATCAATTTCCTTCCCCTATTATTGTTAATGTATTGTGTTAATCTGCCTATGTCAGCTCGTAGATTTTTTATATCAGATTCCAATCTTCTTTGCCAAGGTGGTACTTCCAAATATGTGTTTCTTGATTTTGAGGAATCAGTATTACTAGAGAATTTAAAACCTAATTTAGAGCTAATAACAAAAGCAGTACAGTATAACAATGTGTGTATATGTGTTAAATCTGAGTCTACCGAGAAATATTGTGCCAGGATTTGTGTGTTAAATGTTTTTACTAGTTCGTATAATCTTTTGCCTTCCCTGAGTCGAGGTAGTTTGGGTCTAGTTGTTGGATCAGTTCCTGTGTACATAATAAGTGTTGTCTCTAACTGCTCTATTAAGTCTGCTGTGAAAGTGTCAGGTATTACTGTGTCTTGCGTAGTGTCCTCATTTAGTTGTAATAATTGTGTTGGGATTGATGTAGTTTGTGTAGAAGCGTGGGAAAAAAGTGAAAAGCGTGTAAGTGTGTTACGAGTATCCGGTGTTGTGGCTTGAGGAGTATGTGTAAGGTATGATATTGGTTGGTTGGGGGATTCGTGTGATGACTGTAATGATATATTTGTAACATTTTCCTGGAATGTTGGGGACAAACTATCTACTCTATTACATTCACCTAACTGTTTAGCTACTTCTAATTTAATTTCACTAATTTCTGCATCTGGTATAAGTTTGTTTCGTACAATAACTCTCCTTTGATCTGCGATTCGTTGTGATGAAAGATTTAGATGTGGGTATTTTAATTTGAATTCATCATGTAGTTTAGAGCAGTACATAGTCCTATCTGTTTCTAACTTAGTTATTTGAAAATATGTACGCATAATATATTTATTAATTTCGTCATCCCATTTCATGCGTACTCTGGGTTTCCCAGCTTTAGTGGTCGCAAGTTGGTTGACACTTGTCACCTGCGAAACATCCTCAGCCAGAGATTGTAACCTCCTAGTTCTCCTACTATCGGCTGTAGTCCTTGAGGACATTCCCCTACCCCCCGCGTCCCCGACTCCCTCCCAGCCGCCCAGCAGAGAGTCACTGGCTAGCATGCTGTCACGTCCATGGCCAGCTACAGACGTGCCCCGGCGCTCACCCCCGGGCAGCGGCCCTATACGTAATTTACTTCTTCTAGTCTCCATTTTACTGGGTTACCTTTACCTTGTTAGCCACATAAGTTTCATTATTATGCGTGACCGTCCCCCACGTAACCAGGTGTTCGGTTTGGACGTAAGGTAGGATTTTGGGGGACTTATTATTATTATTATTAAAGCCTTTAACTTAACGACTGCCATTTTATTGGCAACCGGGACCAACGGCTTAACGTGCCTTCCGAAGCAGGGAACTGGGGTGGTCTAAAAGGCCGAATAAATTTAATAAAATAAAATGTCTCTATTTTAGATCTTAAATTTGTAAGAAATTTAGAACCCGTGGCCTTTTTAGTGAGGTGGTAACAAAAAGGTTAAAAGGTCTTATGTGCTTGACACTAATTAGCACGGCCAATTAAAGTCCTGGTAGTTTCGGACTATACATGACGACCACCATTTATACATGACGTAACAAAAGCCTTAAAGGATGTTATAAGTTTAAAAAGTTCAAACACGGCTTAGTCCTGCGTTTCACTATTTTAACAATATCTAGAAAACTTGTAAAATGTCATCAATTTCAACACTTACTCGAGATAAACTGCAGCCATTTCCTTGTCACCAGTTTCAGGGAAATCTTCGTCATTGGATGGTGAGGGTGAGTCATGATTACCCACTACGAGCCACTCGCCAGGGCACTGAAGTATTGCAGCTACTTCTCTATGACCTATCAACAATCGATTTAAAATATTAACTGTTTTATATTAGCATATTATATGGCGCCATCGGTGGCAAACTAGGACGATTTAACCTATACCCCGCTTGCCATTTGCTAAGTATTTTTAGCTAAGTCACTGTTCCGCGGACTCAGTCTATCATACACGTTTGGAGGGTAAATTATAAAGAAAAAATGACGAAATGTGCTGTGAAATGGTGTAAAAGTTATAGCGGGCGAACAATCAATGTTTGTTTTTACTCGCAAGTAAAAAATAATTTCATTTACATAACTATTTTCAACAATAACCATTAATTATTGAAAGATACCAACAATTCAATATACTTTCATTCTCTATAAACATTATACAAAGAGTTACCATCTTAAATTAGCCGAATAATATTGTGTCAAATTCGTATTGCATACCTATATTTTTTTATTTGTAGTTGTATTTTTATTGGCTGTTAGACAGTGACAACACTTTTCCACCGTACGAAAGTTGGTTGAACGTGATTTCATATTTTTTTAAGTACATTACGCGTCCATTGGTTAACTCGTCCTCGGTGGCAAAGCAACAGCAAGAGACCAAGAATAAATTATTGGAACTAAAATATTATAAAATTTTAGATATAAGATCATCGATTTTGTAATTTATTTTAAATATACCTTGATCATGTCGCTCTCGGGCTTTGTCCAAAGGTGTTTTCCCATCCTCATCTCTTAAGTCAGCATTGGCACCATAACGTAGGAGCACCTTAGCGATAGCAGGGCGTCCAAAGCACGCAGCGTAATGTAACGATGAACTACGTTGACCACGATTCACATCAGCACCTACAACAAATACATTCTAATCACTTGGAATTTAGAAAATTGTCCCTATTCTCGACACAAACATCCGGTAGATAATTAACGCCAAAAATTTGACAAGGTTTGCTACAAAAATTAAAAACAAAGTTCTATAGAAACATTCTAATAAACAATAAATGTAGTAGACAAACCTTTCTCGCATAGGAATTCCACCATTTCTCTTGTCCCAAAGGCTGAGGCCCAGTTCAAGAGTGTCTGTCCAACATCGTCGGTGAAGTTGACATCAACAGCCCCGCTAGTGACAGCAGTGAGAAGCGCGTCAGTGTCCTTCCCTCGGATGCAGTCTATCAGCTGTCGGTGCGATTTGTCCCCTCGAGGGCAACTGCTCCCACTGCCGCTAGATCCTTCCCCACTTGCACCACCGGCCGCACTTGCCCCACACGCCCCACTCGCAGCGCCTGCGTTACTCGAGCTAGACGTCGAACCTCCATTACGGCTTGCACCACTGATAAATGATAACAATATATATGTTCTTTTAACGGCAGATGAATTCGTTTAAAACATAGCTTGTAAAAAGTTCCATCGAAGTCAGACTACTAGTTCATTTTATGTTTTTCGGGTCTTTTTGGCGTAATATTTTAACTTTTTCTCACCTCTCGACGTTTCGGCTATATGGCAATAGCCGTGGTCAGGAGTAGACTGGGGAAAGCGGCGGGCGTCATCATCTTGTACGTTCTTCAGATACCCACATCTTATTCACAAACAGTCATTAGGGCCGCGACACACTTCACTCACGACGTCCGAACGTCCATTAGGCGGTTTGTCTCGACACTTGCACTTTTTGACTACTGGATTCCAAGTGGAGGAAAGCTTGTATCCACCTTCGCGGTTGAAATTGTGATGCTTCTTAATTTCAACCGCCTCACGAACAATCCGAGGGTAGTAACGGCGTTCAGTGGATAGAACTTCTGGTGCATGTAACTCCATCCAGTGATTTGAACCCGATAGCAACAGATGCTCCGCGATCGCAGATTTCTCCGTTCGGTGGTTTTTGACCGCTGCTATGTGCTCTTTCACACGTTCTGCGATTGTTCGCTTTGTTTGACCGATATAAGAGCTTCCACAGCTGCAGTTCACTTTGTAGACGCCCGGCGTCTGGTAAGGAATAGTGTCCTTTGGTTTTCTCACTCGCTGAGACACCTTTGAAATGGGAGTAAAAAAGGTGTGTATTGAGTATGCCTTCAAAATCGTACCAATTTTATCCGTTACTCCTCTGATGTAGGGTAAAAATGCCGGCAGCCTGGAGACGTCAGGTTGTTTTTCCCTATACTTTCGAATTGGACGTTCCCCTCTCACACTATACCCATTTTTTAATAGTACCTTCCGTATATGGGACAGTTCATCAACTAAAAACTGATGTATCTGAAGAATGTACAAGATGATGACGCCCGCCGCTTTCCCCAGTCTACTCGTGACCACGGCTATTGCAATATAGCCGAAACGTCGAGAGGTGAGAAAAAGTTAAAATATTACGCGAAAAAGACCCGAAAAACATAAAATGAATAGTATAAGTCGTGTGAGTTTAAAAACATTATCAGACTACTAGTTTCAGTGATTGCTTCCAATCTTTGAAACTATTTATTTATTTATCTTACATACATCAGTCATTACAGGTATTTATTTAGTATGATTATATACTAGTACAGACAGGCAGATAAAGCAATAGGTTCAACTGTTTTTAAAAACTACAACTAAGCTGAAACTTCCAAAAATTCTTTCTTAATGAAAACCTAATACATAATAGCAATCTATTTGCTATTTTGAATCAATACGATTCAGTGGGTTTAGCTGTGTTGATAAAGTCACTCATGGTTGCCTCTTATATGTATAGATTTCTAAGACATTTTTTTTAAAGAATACCATCTACAAAAAGTTCTTCATAATATCAGATCTACTGATAAATAAGAAATAGGTTGAGTAACTTACTTTTGTATAGCATGTCGCCCTTCGCACAATAGAACGAGTAACAAATCCACAAGCCTCATACACTCTAGGCACCACCGTTCGTCGGCCTGCACTGCAGCCTCTACTGCTGAGCATAACTCTAGACGCACCAGATCCTACAAAGAATATAAATATAAAGAATAGAGCCGCAGAGCAGAGTGCTCATCCACTATATAAAATTATGTGTCACATCGGTTTAATTTTAACCACTGACAAAAAAGAGGTGTATTATAAACCGGCAAATATTAATCAAAACTTGCAAAACATGCAAATATTCAAACCATGAACTTTCAAGGGATTATGAAATGTTACCAGAAATGTTTAATATATCTGATAAGAGGTGTCTATTGGCTATGTTTGTTGGCCAATGGACTCCGAGATCGAATATTGGCTTTAGAATAAATCAATTTAAGGTTATAACGACATGTTAAACTCACATGTGTAATTTGTGAAGACCCTCTGCAAAGCGTTGATAGCAGACTTACTGTTGTAGATACAGATGGAGCTGAACACTTATCGTCACCACTCTCTGCACTACCTAAACGTCGCACGAGTTCCTCTATCAAACCTACAACAACAAAAATACAAATAAAATATTAGTAACTAGCTAATGCCCGCGTTTCACTTCCAGTAAGTTTTCTCATATCCGTTTCTCACAGGAATTTGTTCCCAGGATAATAAGCGTGTAGTATACAAAATTTCAGCCTAATATTGTCCTGCCCTACTTGTCTTGTCAAGCAGAGTAGTTGACCAACTTCAACATATTAAATTCACATAGTTTACAGTCATCAAATCGAAATCCGTATTAAACCATTGTAATGAAAAATGGGTGCAGTAAATCAGTAACATCTTTGGGTGCATTCTACCGAATTTACAAGACAAGTGTTTTGAAGAGCTTTTCTTAGGTGTAAGTGTGCCCCACCAAGAACTCCAGTGCCCAAGGGATCTCACCTGCTAGTGGTACACCTGCTGACTGATGGACAAGGCAACAACCCAGGATTCAAAGTCCTTAAGGGGTTAGGTTAGACGGCAGTCACTCTCAACAATGCTGAAATTAAAACCAAACGAAAGCTGCTGCTAGCAGCCAAATAAAAGTGGACCTCAGGCTCCAAGCCCAGGTAGAGTTAGGAAGCAACAAGGATGCAGTGGGACTCTATGTAGAACTATGAGGCCCTAGCCAGCCTCATCGAAGAGCGGTGCACCTGTTAGTTGACGGACGTGATCATGGTAAAGAGAATATAAAATGTATGCCAGCTTATTTGGACAGCATAGTGCAAGGTTAAACATCCTTATAATATGTATGATAAAACCAAAATGGCGTGAATTGGGAGTGACCTAGGTCCAGCAGTGGCCTACCATAAACAAATTGGATTGATTGAATGAAACATACCATGTTCAGCTAGAGGAGCGGGATCAGCGTGTGCCCTCGCAAATCGATCGGCAAGAGAGGCAAAGCATCGCAAAGCAGCATCGGCCACACGTGTGTCATTGTGACGTAAGAGAGCTGATAATGATGACACCGCGTCTCCAACACGGGCATCTCCCGGCTCCATTTTGCCACAAACTCTGTGAATAATAATTCTAATGAACACTTTTACTGTCTCACTACCATACAAAACACCAAGACATAAACACAAATTGGGTCTGCCCTTGTTTAAAATAGTATATAACATTTTCAAAGATCCTATTTTTAATGCAAATGAAAAATAATTCTAAAGAATTCCTTTTATTTGATACCGATATTATAGGAAGAATAAAAAATCTTAATCAGGCCTCTTTGTTTAATAAATTGGATTTAGAGTGATGTCATTTTATTTTTAGAGTTATTTTCAGATAGCAGGTCATTCAAATTAACTAGTCCGTAATCCTAGGTGAAAACATAAACTTGTTGCAACTTTACTTTTTTTACTTTACTTTGTTGTAAATTCAATATGGCGGAACCACCATATTGAATTTAAAATGACGTCACACACCAAACTATGCACACTATCATCCAAATGAAATGTATATTCATCTTAATCGGTTGAAGATATCTGTTTCAAAATGAGTTGCCAGATTTCATCTGAACATTCATACATACATTGCAGGTTAATAAAAAACTTAATTAAATGTTATATCATATATAATTAGGAATGCCTGTGCACTGCACTTTCATTAATCATTTAATAAGATAAATTACATATAATTTAAATATGTTATTAAAAACAGTCACTATCAAATTGTGTCCAACATTACCTTGAAACAACAGCCATGGCCGAGTGGAGAGTATCTTTGTGAACAGAAGTTCCATGATGTGTGATAAAGTGCAGCACTGCAGGAAGACCCCCTCCTTCCCACACAGCTCCGGCTTCTCTTGTACAAACAAGTTCCAAAACCTTAAACAATTAAATTTACTTACAAAACAAGACTACTATAATTTACTGTGTTTAGTAAATAAGAACATTTTTTTCCTTAAACTTACTTTGATACACTGCTCAGCAAGATCCTTGCTAGTCCGGTTGTCAGTGTCAACTGTAAGCAACCTGCTGCATATAGCTTTTACGGCCCCTTCAATTGCTACAATCCTTCTTGTACATTCAGCTACAAACAATAAAAGAATAACTCAATATTCAATTTCAACACTACAACTGTGCTAACTAGCCGAGATTTCCAAAACCAGGTCAGTGGTCAGTGTTGAAATTCAGTGGTACTAGTATAAAAGGATGAAGGAAGTGAATTCACACTAATATTATAAATTGGTTACTGTGTTTGTTTGTTCTTTGTTCACATTGTAAGGAATATAAAGTGTCCCACAATATTTATATATATGAATTGAAGTAATTTTCCCATCTCTACCATTTGCAGAGCCTTATATACATATGTGTTTTTGTGGTACAATGATATTTGTACTAAAACTAAAGGGTTTCTTAACGTATGTTTACTTAGCTTATGTTCCTACTAGTCCTCTTTTATACATATATCTTTTAACTTATCACTATTCATACTTTTTTTTCCTTTCATAATTTTAATTCTGAACTAAAAAGTACCTTACTCTTATATATTTATGTCTTCTTTCACTCTAGCTCTATTATACTCATCACGCTTGTATTCATATCACACTTTTACTCTAAAACTCTCATGCTTTCATACTTTGTCAGAATTGGGATTGGAGTACAGTATACAGTGTAACATTGGTCTCACTTTTCAAAACTAGTATCCAACTTCATATTTTTAACCTTATTATTAAATACTATAATAAGGAACAACACAATGTTATTACACTATGCTGTTCCTTACTATCACATTTTATTATTTGTAGTTTTATAATTTTAATTATTTTATTGTTACAATTTACAAATTGCTTACTTGTTTTAAATTTTACTAATGTTATTGTTTTGCTTAAAGCTAATATATAGTAATATTACTTCAACAATGTTTCATGTGCTGTTTCTTTTATTAACTACCTTAATTATTTTATTTGCAAATTGCAGGAACCGGTTGTTATTACACTTTATTAAATTTGGAAAATTTTGTTGTAGATCTATTGAGTGCCATAGGCTACTTATTGTCCTAGAAAAACACTAGCAATATCTATTTCCATTATATTAAAGAGCTATCTGACTCAGGGTCTGGAGTGACAGCATGAAATTCCCAAAAAAAACCCCAGTAACAGTATGTGTTCAATTTAGTGAAATATAATAAAAATAACAGATTTGAGCTAACATTGTGTTTCTCATTACCCATCCATAAATATCCTGCTATGATGGATTGATTTCAATAAATCTTTAACACTCACAATAATCATAAGAGACTGGCACAACTTATGACTCAGTAAGTTTAAAGTAATTATGGAAGAAGGCAAAAAAATTGTTTTTAGACTTACTATACTCACCAGAAACATCCAAGTAGTAAGTTATAGCCCTAGCAGTAACCTCTAAAACATTATCAGGTGCACATTCATCTAGAAATATTTTGCACAAAGCCGGAAGGAATGTTCTAGGTGGGCAGCTGAAAGAAAACCAAAAGTTAGTAACACTTATAAGCATAGGTTTAATTACACCAATGATATTATGTGGATATATAATATAGTAACAAGATTATTTCAACATGGTAATAGGCTCACCACCTATTACGTAGTACAGGAATCCACACGGTGAAAAGTGGGCATTTAATATGCCTCTGCCACCCCTCCGGGGATAAGGTGTGATGGATATTTATTTTATTTATTTTTACTCAAGAAAGAGTGGGTCAATTATATGGGTCAAATATGATCCTTAAATTGTCTCTAACCTAATAGCAGAATAAGAAAAAAGAAATACAAAAATTACACCCTATAGGAGTAAAACAAATAAATTTATATATTATCCTATATAATAGTTGGGTAAATAATATTACAAGTTGGGTACAAAGACAAAGTATCACTATCCTTTTATTAGTGGTCTCTCTTGCTTTAATAGTTCACATTATGTTCTATTCAATGTTGTCATACCTTTCAAAGCATCTATCAACATTGTCAGACATGAGAAGCAACATGCAAAGCTGCTCAAGGGCAATGAGCTGCATATCCCTCTCTTCGCCCTGTCCAGTCAGTAACCATTCCAACAACGTTTCTGGATCCACATCTGCCATCTGTGTAACAATTAGGTACTTCATTAAGAATCTTGTGACAATGTGTACTGCCACTTCATCTGTGACTATAAATTTATCAAAAAAAATATATTAACATATAAAATAAAAATATTAACAATAATTACCTTACTACCCCGTCAGGGATACAGCGTGAAGATAGTTAGTTAGTATAATTACCTTGTTGACTCAGTGGTCCCGATCACCTAAAATAAACAAAACATGATAAGCATAATGACTGAAGTGAATATAGTAGATACAAAATTCTTTATTTTTTAAGGTCAGAAATATGGAAAAACCTGTTTTAAGAAATACTAGACACACGTTTTGAAAAGTCAAAAATAAGACTAGTTCAATGAACCTAATCAAATCATACTATTTTTACACAGCAGAGGTCAATATTATTGTTTGGTTTTAATCATAATTAACGAATATCTAATTTTTTTTTTTCTCATTAGATGCTCAGATACTATACAAAACGATTTTATTATTATTTGTATGTAGGTTACGGTATATTATTGCTGAGAACCATACGCAGAATGGGCCTTTCTCTTTCGTAACAGTAGTTTAACTGTGACAAATACGTCTAGTGAAATAAGGCAAAAGCTGTCTGCATAATAACATAATTTAGATAAACAATACAAAGTGATAAATAAGCATAATAATAAATAAATAAATAAGTGTGGAATACAAGTATGAAGGTGACAATAAATATTTTACCACATGTAGATATATCCGATCATCGATGTCCTATGAAAAGTGATTCAGATTTGTCCAAGATAACTATTATCTTCAAATAAAAGGTAAAGTAATATTAGCTATTTGTAGAAAGTAAGAACGCAATTTATTCGCACAAAATTTTCTACAAATTTTTGACATCAAAATTAATACCTAATTATTGTGCTTTGCTCTATGGCTCTATGAGGATCTATGGGACCGATTGTATTTGTTAGTTGTCTTCGCTCATTTTTTTTTGGTAGTCTTCGCCCATATTAGGCAGGCAAAGGAAACTTTGTCCATACAGCCTAGTCTTCGGTATTTATATTTTCTTAGTATATAGTCCTGTCCAGTCTTTGTCGATGTCGAGTCCTCAGTCCTAGGTCCTTGTCCTTGCCCTCAGCATAATGGTGATTCTTATACTGAGGTTTTCAGTGGACTTTTCGCGTCAAGAGAGAAAATAGCATTTCACTGCATATGTATCATTTTCTATCACTATAGCACGTTAACACAACTTTTATGTACAAGAAACCACCACTCCCACACATAAAACAAGATAAATGCACTAGTTTTAGAAAATAATATACAGCAAACGTCCGCACTTGTCACTCTCCCGCCAAAACTCTTTGTCTTCGCTCACCTTGGGCCGATAAAAGAAACTTAGTCCATACAGCCTTGTCTATAGTATGTATCGTGTGCTCTTCTATATCTGTGTGTGTATCGTATAGTACGCGTTATGTACGTATGTACGTAATATCCCCTAGTTGTCTCTGGTGTGTATATTTTCTTATTATTAAATTTTAGTCATGTCTAGTCGTATGTCTAGTTCTTTGTCGATGTCAAGTCCTCAGTCCTAGGTCCTGATCCTTGCACTAGTAAAGCAATAGAACCTTTACTATAGCTTTCTATGGAGATTTGGCACTAACACATAGAACTGCTATTCACTGCAATAATTAAATTTCCTTCACTCATGCACATTATTGAATACTTTATGTATCATAATCCACTATTCATCATCATCCGAGCGTCTGTCCCAGTTGCGTCTCGCAACGCCCGGGGTCCGCTTTCCTACATTTTCTCCTTCACTTCGCACGGTCGTCGGAATCCCCTGTAGTGAGACCATTGGGGCACGCATGTCATCCCTTACGACGTCAAGCGAGCACTGCTTGGGTCTTCCCCTCTTACCGGGATCCGGCGGGGCTGACATGGCCAGACATTTGTTTCCCACGTAGCCTGGCGGGCAGGCGACACTCTTCCAACTTGTTTGCAATGTCATGAACGTGAAGGCCGCCGATGGTTTTGTAGACCTGTCTCTTCATGCGGATCGGCATTATTGGGTCACAAATGACACCGGTCATCTCCCGCCATTTGACCCACGCGGCAGCAATGCGTGACTTGACATCGCAAGGTATTTAACCTGGTCCGTGCGCTCGACCAAATCACCGCCTATGTGGATGTGGGATCTGTCGAGTTTAGTGCCAAGTACTCGGTCTTCGCCCCATTTAGTTTCAGACCACCGTTCTTAAGCGTCTCCTTCCGAGCCTTAACACGTCGCACAAATCTGCCCCTGTCCGCGTCTGCCAGCGCAATATCGTCAGCATACATGAGCAACCATGCGAGTTCCTGATGCTGTCCGACAATTCGTCTAATATCACGCTGAACAGAAGCGGACTACAGGCTGAACCCTGGTGTACCCCGACGGTGATGGGGAAGGGTTTTGTGTCACCAACAGCACTCCGAACCATGGAATCGGAGTCACAGTACATGTCCCGGATTTTAAACTCCTGAAACCCCTTTGGACCGCAGTGCCCACCAGATCATCGCTCGATCGCAATCGCAATGTTACGCTGTATACTGTACTCCAATCCCAATTCTGACAAAGTATGAAAGCATGAGAGTTTTAGAGTAAAAGTGTGATATGAATACGAGCGTGACGAGTATAATACTACAGCTAGAGTGAAAGAAGACATAAATATATAATAGGAAGGTACGTTTTAGTTTAGAATTATAAGTATGAAAGGAAAAGTATGAAAAGTGATATATTAAAAGATATAGGAATAAAGAGGACTAGTAGGAACATAAGCTAAGTAAACATAAGTTAAGAAACCCTTTAGTTTTAGTACAAATATCATTCTACCAAAAAAAAAACACATACGTATATACGGCTCTGCATTGGCTAGCAAGGCTACCATTGGGTAGAGATGAGAGAATTTAAAAAAATAATATATCGAAATACTGTTAATAATATATCGAATCGACATCCGCTATCGTTGAAAGGTCACTAACAAATGAGCGTGAAAGTACACAAGATCGTGTCGTGGCCGGCTCGCGCGAGGCGAGCCACTAGACGAGCCGTGAGCCGCGACTGTACACGCAGAATAAATTTAATCCGATCATTGTTGTAAGTCTGTAATTCCGTACTCTGATAATCCGATGATGTCATAATATTGTTGCTAGGTAACGAGGCAATTAATAACAAACAATAAGGTATCTACTTAAACAATCATTTACCATCTTAAGGGTTTTTGTCGCTCACGGCAAAGGGAACCTAATCGCTCGCAATCACGACGTTGCAGCTTGCGAATTGAAAATCATAAAGTTAAACAATTAAATACGATAAAATCAAATTGTGAAATAAGTATGTTATCAATACCAGAAATAGCTACACAGTTGATTGACAAAACATTATCAAATGTCAACGACAATAACTCAAGGACAATATTCCTCGTTGGAAGCAAATCTGTGGTAAGACAGCTGCTTACATCGTAATCTTCGAGAGACTAGATTAATTAAAAAACTAGCGGTAGTCCCGTGGTTAAACCCGTGTTGTTCCGGTTCCTATTAGAATACAGGGATAAAATGTAGCCTGAGTTACTTCTTATAATATTAACATCAGCTTTCTGCCAGTGTCAAATAAATATAGCTGCAAAGTCCCGTTAAAATCGGTCCAGTCGTTTCAGGGATTTGCCGGAACAAATAGACATTTTTTAAATTGTTTTTTTATGTAATACCAGTTTTTTTTCTTTAGTTGTCCCGTGGAATGCGTTTACGCACCGTCGTCCCTGCTGCGGGGGCAGAAGGGACGGTGTGAGGGGCCGTCCTACCCACTAAACCCCGCAGTGTTCCGCCTCACCTTAAAACCGGCTCACAGGGAGGCCTGAGGTTAAAACACTAATAATTTGGAATAACCAATAGACATTTCAATTTTGTATTGGTACTTTATCCCCGAAGGGGTAGCCAGAGGCATATTAAACGCCCACATTTCACCGTATGCGTTTTTGTCCCACGTAACAGGCGGTGAGCTCATTGCCGTATTGAAATGGACAGGCGCAGGCTGTGGCGACCTGCTGTTGAAATTTTTAAGCCACCCGTAAGACCTTCAGCTTGGCTTAACTACTACCATTTTATTGGCAACCGGGACCAATGGCTTAACGTGCCGTTCGAAGCACGGAAATGCTCGTAAAGGGAACATAGCGGTCACCCATCCGTTACTAGTCATAGCTAAAGTTGCTTAACGCAGTAATCGTTTACAGAACTTTAAGTTAGCTATGAGTGCTTCAAATTTTGTTTATTTGTAAGTACAGATTTAAAATAGCTTCGGACATCCCTGTGAACCTAACACCTATAGACTCGTTACGCATCTAGGTAACCAAAACCACAAAGCGGTAGATAGTCCATTGAAATGTTAAATTTTTTAGGCTTACCTAAAAGATATATCGTAAAAACCATTTCAAACCCTATTTTCAAGACGACGGCCATGGGACAAGGGTAGCGACCCCCCAAACTTGGTTTTAGCTTTACACCGACTCCCCCTACACATCAAAAAAATCAAATAGCGTCCTCTAAAAAACGCAACCCCAAATGAAACTTTTCAATGGACTAAGATAATATTCCATATTTTCGGGTTGTTCTAGGGGAAATCTACTTTGCTGTATTCTTTTCTCGAAAAGAACGATTCGCCTCGAGAAACCTTAGTAGTGGAGTATTCTTTTGCAAGAAAATCTAATCAAAAACAAGGAATCGATAAAACTTTATGCCACATTTGGGAATATGGTGGCAAATTGGAAACAATAAAAAATGTATTAGTATCAATTCCAGTTCGTGGGAAATATTTCTTCTGTATTATGGTAGACTTAAGTAAAATTAAATCAATTTGGGACACTTTAGAGGCATGTATTCAATCTTGTGAAAATGCAGCAATAAATCAACAAGAACTAATCGTTATTGGAGGCAAATATGACATTTTTAAAAATTATGGTAAGTTTTCAAAGAAAAATATGATTTGACTAACACATTAGGACCATACCTTACCATATACGATTCGTTTTGTTTATTATATACTAGCCGACCCGCGCGGCTTCGCTCGTGACAAACTTCGAACTCCCGTCAGTTTATCAGTCACGCCTTTATTCCTGTCACTCCCGTTCAATCCCGCCGTTTATTACTTTTACAATAATGCATGAATATTTGCCCGATTTGTTGATTACTGCTCAGCTCCTCAGTGTAGTAGCGTGATGATATAGCCTTTTATCAGTCACGCCTTTATTCCCGTTGCGCCCATTTAATCCCGTCTTATATTACTTTTACAATAATGTATGAAAATTTGCCCGATCTGTTGATTATAATTGCTCCGCTCCTCTGGGTAGTAGCGTGATGATATAGCCTTTTATCAGTCACGCCTTTATTCCCGTCGCGCCCATTTACCAACGCCAACATTGTGGATCCTCGTGGGTCGTTCTTTAAGTCGAAGTTTCCATCACGAAAGCGTTTAAACCTTAATCGCACGGTGCGTTCATTAGCAGACCCCCACCAAACGCAACATTGATATTGCGGGCTGTTTTTGCCCCGTTACTTCCGCGTCGGAACTCGTATTCAAAATTCACTCGAATTTCGCAGTATCCATCTTTCTTGTCTAAGTTGAATAACGAAAACAATTAAAAGTCGATATTCAAATGTTTCACATTTTTTAAAAAAGAACATTATAGAAACCATGTGAAAAATGTTTCATTCGAAAACCTCAAACCATGAAGATTCTATGTCAATTCAAAAAATCTATTACAATAAAACGGCAATTTCATACTTTAACCCCTATTACATAGTTTTTGCATAACTTTAATCGTTTACGCAGCGTTTGCAACGGAAGCTATCAAAAGTAATAATTTGTCCCCGATTTTGCCACATTTATCATTGCTGTTCCGCACTTATTGGTCGTAGCGTGAGGCTATATAGCCTTCCTCGATAAATAGACTATTTATCACATAAAGAATTTTGCAAATCAAACCTGTAGTTCCTGAGATTAGCGCGTTCAACAAACTCTTAAGCTTTATAATATTAGTATAGATACCTAATAAATAAAAGGTTTTACCTTATCCTTTAAAAACTTAGGCGATGCCTAGAGCTCTTGTTAGCACAATTTACACCTTGCAAATTAAATAAATATCTTAGGCGATATGGCGATGAAAATAATGCACAATAAATTAATTTCGAATAACCATAATTCGACCGCGCCGTGCGGGCGGCATAGGTACTGGAGAGTGGAGAAGAGAGTGGACTAATTTGGAATAATAATAGTGAAATTAATGAACGACGGGATTAAATGGGTGCCACGGGGTTCGAAGTATTGTCACAGGCGAAACCGTGGGGGTCATCTAGTTATGTATATAACCAAAACCTTGATGAGTTCAGTTTATTAAGTTTATTTAATTATTTTTCTAATATATATTTTAATAGGCATATTTGTATCTAACTATACTCTCTTCACGCTGTATCCCTGACGGGGTAGTCAGAAATGGTAGATCGCCAGGCTTCGCGATCCAGACTTAGTTCTTTCGCTTCCTGCAGATTCATTAATACTTTCATACATCCCCGTCTTTACATCCGAGTAATTTGACCTTTCCGTTTTTGAGCAATCTGCTCATGTGGTCTTCAGTAATTCTCAGTCTACCCTGATTCCTTCTGCCCTCTACTTTCGTACAATATATAACCTTCGTCAATCGCTCTTCAATCATTTGGTGGACGTGTCCAAACCGACGGAGCATTTTTCCATAAGGATAAGGCCCAACGATTTTATGCCACTAAAGACATCACTTAGAATTAACTATATCAAAATTAAAAACAATGACTATAACAAAAATATTCAAATTTGTTTCTTAGACATCTGTAAATTTTCAAAAAAATATCCTTAACCTATAACGTGCCACGATAGGGTTACTACGAGTACCTTTACGTGTAACGTGTTCCGTTACGTGTTCTATTTACGGTTTCAGATAGTGAGATTAAGAAAGTCATATGCATGACCTTACGAAGTTTTGTTCTCATTAATAATGCAAGTTTATTATTCTACTCATCAAAAGATCCTCAATTATCTAGACGGGCCAAGGAGATGCTGTTTAATGTTGGTTTTGGAAACGGTATTTCTTTTAGAGAGAAAAATACTAATTTTACCAAACCACTGATCATACCTAAAGGAGCAGAATCTTGGGAAAGCATAGGCGTTCCCCCTTCAACTATAGAGCAAGTAAGTACTGTAGTAGTCTACATAGTGGTATTTTTTATTGTCTGTTTTAAGAACAAAAATCAGTCACATGGAGACAAATTTAATCTTCTCTCCCAACTTAATTGATTCTAGTTATTGAGAAAAACTCCCATCTACACGTTTGGTTATATTTATCATTATGGTAAATATCTTCACAAAATAGGTACTTACATTTTCAACAGACCTTGAATTACATCTTGTCTCCTGGAATGAGTTTCACAAAACGTCATTACTAAATTATATGCTGATCACTCGCGTTGATGGCTATTAGCCCGGTCAAATTAGCTTCAATATTATGCGTAAGTTTACATTATTTCCCATAGAAAATTAGTATGAATCATCATCATCATCCGAGCGTCTGTCCCAGTTGCGTCTCGCGACGCCCGGGGTCCGCTTTCCTACATTTTCTCCTCCACTTCACACGGTCGTCGGCATCCCCTGTAGTGAGACCATTGGCACGCATGTCATCCCTTACGACGTCAAGCCAGCACTTCTTGGGTCTGCCCCTCTTACCGGGACCCGGCGGGGCTGACATGGCCAGACATTTGTTTCCTAAGTAGCCCGGCGGTTGCCGCAAGACGTCCACCGCAGCATCTTCATTTCCGTAACACGCAGCTCCTGCTTGTGTCGCTCCAATATTGGCCACGTCTCACTGCCATGTAAAAGGACAGGTCTAATTATGGTTTTGTAGACCTGTCCCTTCAACCGGATCGGCATTTTAGGATCACAAATGACACCGGTCATCTCCCGCCATTTGGCCCACGCGGCAGCAATGCGTTACTTGACATCGCAATCGATGTCACTGGACGTGAGAAAAAGAGATCCCAGGTATTTAACCTGGTCCGCTCGACCAAATCACCGCCAATGCGGACGGATGTGGGATCTGTCGAGTTTAGTGCCAAGTACTCGGTCTTCGCCACATTTAGTTTCAGACCGCCGTTCTCAAGCGTCGCCTTCCACACCTTCACACGTCGCACCAATCTGCTCCTGTCCGCGTCTGCCAGCGCAATATCGTCAGCATACATGAGCAACCATGGAGGCTGCTCATGCGAGTTCCTAATGCTGTCCAACAATTCTTCTAATATTACGCTGAACAGAAGCGGACTAAGGACCGAACCCTGGTGTACACCGACGGTGATGGGGAAGGATTTCGTGTCGCCAACAGCAGTCCGAACCATGGAATCGGAGTCACAGTACATGTCCCGGATAGTGTCAATATAGACCTCGGGAACCCCTTTGGACCGCAGTGCCCACCAGATCATCGCGCGAGGAACACAGTCGAAGGCCTTCTGCATGTCTAGAAACATACAGTGCAGAGGCGTGTTCTTCGACCTGTATTTCTCTGCGACAACCCTCAGGGCAAAAATAGGGTCCGTGGTGCCATGACCAGGGCGAAACCCATATTGACACCCCGAGAGAGTACACTCCTGCCGGATCCGAGAGTCTATAATCCTCTCGAAGATCTTCATGATGTGGGACATCACCTTTATACCGCGGTAGCTCCCGCACTCCTGCACTGACCCCTTACTTTTGAAGACTGGAGTAATAATACTCAGTCTCCATTGGTTTGGGATCTGCCCGCTGAGGAGTATGCGATTAAAAAGGTTTACTAAGATGCCCACACCGCCAGGACCCATCGCCTTCCAGGCTTCGATGGGGACTCCATCGGGTCCGACAGCTTTCCGATTCTTCATGCGGCGAAGCGCAGTCAGGACTTCTCCAGGCGTTACCGGTGGCACTAGTCCCTGATTCGGAGGGAGGTCCGGAGGCTGCACCTTTTTATGCTGTTTATTAAGCAGCTCGTGAAAATACGAGCGCCATCTCTCCTTTAAAGCGAGATCTTCGCTTAACAGGTTGCCCTCAGGGTCTTTTACACAGCGACACCTGGATATATCCTGTGCCGCTTTGACCCTGGAGCGCGCCAGCTTATAGATGAGCTTCTGCCCCTCAGACGATTCCAGCTTATCATACTGAGGTTGTAAGTAGTCTCGTCTGGCTCTTGCTACAGCTCTCTTTGTGGCGCGCTTGGCAGCCCTGTACGCGTCGCGGTCTTCGGGAGATCCGGTCGCTTGCCACTTTTTAAAGAGGGCTTTCTTCTCCCTAGTCTCCCTCTGGACTTCGTCGTTCCACCACCAAGTTTCCTTGTCACATTTGCGTCCACCCTTAGACTCACCGTGCACCACCTTCGCCGCTCCAAGGATGGCCGCCTGAACTTTGTCCCAGTAATCTTGAACTGGTTCACCTTCAGTGTCGGTGCACTTGTCACCGACAGCTGAGACGAACTCCTGGGACCTAGTTTCATCAAGTAACCACCATCTGATGCGACGCTGGCACCGCTCGATACGTTTGCCTTTGGGCTTCACGCAGAGGTCCATGAGGTGTTGTGCAGTGAGACTCTCTCCGGGTATGACCTTGCAGTTGGCCACCTTGCCGATGCTGTGTCGCCTAGTGAGTAGGAAATCGATCTGAGTCGTACGCCTCCCGCTTTTGTAGGTGATGAGATGTTCGGATTTCTTTTTGAAATACGTGTTCACAATGGCCAGATCGGCAGCCGCACACGTTCTGAGGATAGTTTCTTCTTCAGCGTTGCGGGTGCCGTATCCAAAACCAGCATGAACACGCTCAAACTCCTCACACCTCTCACCCACATGACCGTTTAGGTCGCCGCCCAAAACGATTCCCTGTGACAACGGAATGCACCGAAGCACTCCCTCGAGTTGGCCCCAAAACGACATCTTATCGGCGTCGCTACAACCGGCCTGTGGCGCGTAGGCACTTACCAGATGGGTTATAATCCCATCGATAAGCACCCTCACGATCATAAGCCGGTCACTACAGCGTTTCACCTCCAAGATGCCGCTCTGCAGCCCCTCGGAGAGCACCACGGCCACCCCGTTCTCCCCACCAGGCGCACCCGTGTAATACAGCTTGTAGCCGTTCTGCAAAGGCCGGGCTCTGTTGCCCTTCCACCGAGTCTCCTGCAGGAACGCCACGTCCACCCTCCGCCTGGAGAGTACTTCGGCCAAAGAAAATTAGTATGAATGTTGAACACAAATAAATGTCAAAAGTACCAATCAATAGGACGTATGCAAAAAAATTTAGGTCTAATATAGCTTACACATAGGCTACTTTTTATCCTGGCAACTATTTCCTGTGGAAAACGGGAACACTTCTCCACGCGGTCGTAGCCCGGGCGAAGCGAGTCAACTATTTCGGTAACAAAAAAATTGTTCTGGCACTTTCCTTCACCATTTCGGAGATATGGCAATGCAATATCAGGAACTAGGTACCAACTGGCTCAAATTAAAAAAAAAAAATTGTTTAGTTATTAAGCCCATTTAACAAGCAAAGCTTTATCTTCACGCATATCCAGGACAGTCAGAGCAGTAATCGTAAATGTTGACAATTCAGGCTAATTTTCACACATTATTGTAAAATTATTAAACGACAGAAATATATGGGTGCACTGGGGTTCAAAGTATGTCACGGGCGAAACCGCGGGGATCAGCTAGTACATTATATACCGTGGTGAGATATTATTGCTAGTCAGTACCGTATGTAGGGTTGGTTTCAAAGTTGCCTACTCATGATTGCCATTATATTCTTAGTAATCTTTAATTTCAAAGTTTCTACTAATATTATTTTATTTGAAACATGTGTTACAGGTGAAAATGCGACATATAACACGAATACCATCCAACGCAACAAGCATCACCAATACAGTGACATCAACACAGCAACATGCTCATCCTGAACCTTCTCTTGATTCTCTCGTCGCATCTAAGTACAACGAAATGCGAAGTATGGAATCATTGGATGTATCAATTGACCATTTACTGTCTTTAAATCAATAAATATCTAGATCATAGAATTTAATGCTTTTTATTACGTTTAAATATGCATTGTATTGTATGGTTATTTTACAACATTTCTTCTCGTACGCAATCTTGTATCTAGCGCCTGTAAAGCATGTTGTGAGGCCCCATTCTTAGAATCTGTTGCTAAGCTGACTTGTAAGCATCTATATGCTAACGTCACATCACCAGTAGACTGAAAGTAAAGTAGGTAAATATTGATTTTATGTTATGTAAGAACTTTAATACACCCATATGGTCTTATTAATTTCTACGCAGTTCTGTCACCATCTTATTGTATAAAGAATAAAAAAATATTATTTTGTTCACATCTAAACAATCTGCCCCAACAACACTTTTTCTTTGTCCGCTCAGTCTGTGGGATAATCTTCTGAAAAGATTTACCTACAGACTAAGCTGACACGAATAGATAAACTATGATAGAAAGACGTAAGTACTAATTAACGAGAATTTTAAATTTTATATTACTAACTAACTAACTATCTTCACGCTGTATCCCTGACGGGGTAGTCAGAGAGGACAGATCGCCAGGCTTCGCGATCCATACATACTTCTTTCGCTTCTTCGAGATTCATCAATCGCTTCATACACGCACGTCTGGGTATCCGAGTGCTTGTTACCTTTCCGTTTTTGAGCAATCTGCTCACGTGGTCTTCATATGTAAGTCTCGGCCTACCCTGACTCCTTCTACCCTCTACTTTTGAACAATATATATTCTTCGTCAATCGTTCCTCACTCATTCGTTGGACGTGTCCAAACCATAGGAGCACGCCCTTTTCCAGCTTAACGCTGACACTTTCATTCAAACCTGCCATATTGCGTATCACTTCGTTACGTATTCGGTCGGCCAAGATAACGCCGCACAATTTTCGAAGTGATCTCATCTCCACAGCATTCAATTTACTTTCATGCATCTGCTGACATACCCAGGTTTCACTACCGTAAAGCAAAGTTGGCACTAGCACTGCGTTATGAATCGCCATGCGTGCTTCTTTTACGATGCTTTGTCGCTTTACTAACTGGGACAAAGCACCATTAACTTTGTTTCCGGCAGCTACTCGCCGTTCTACATCCGAATCACATCTTCCATCCGCGCTAAACATACTTCCTAAATACACAATTTCATTCACTTGCTCTAGACGTTCCTGGTTTACCCAAATCTCGCATTTAGTTCTTACGTCACCTCTTTCAAATACTAGAACCTTAGTTTTACTTGCATTCAAGCGAAGACCCTTACTTTCACACTCCTCTTTCATATTAGTGACTAATGCCTGAAGGTCGGCTTCTGATGAGGCCATGAGCACCGCATCATCAGCGTACAGCAGACAGTTTACTGTAAAGTCACCCAAATTCACACCCATATTAAAATCTTTCAACTTCTGCAGGCAACTGTCCAGATACACTATGAACAGCCAGGCGGACATGACACATCCCTGTTTGACGCCTGTACAGACATCAAAAAGAGGTGACACATCCCCCCCTACTCGCACGCAAGCCTTACAGTCCCTATAAAGCGACTGTATTGCCCGCAGTAGCGAGCCGTCCACACCATATCCGGGCAGCAAGTCCCACAGCGTTTCTCTCACAACGTTATCAAATGCTTTCTCTAGATCCACAAAAGCGCAGAAAACCTTCTGGCTAACAGCCAAAAACTTTTCCGCGATCATGCGGAGAGAAAACACTTGATCCATGCAACCTCTTCCACGTCGGAATCCGCATTGAGCCTCCCATAAATACCTTTCAGACTTTTCTTGTATTCGTGCCGTTATAACCTTTGCATACACCTTACTAGCTAAGCTGACCAAGCTGATCGCCCTGTAGCTGGAGCAGTTTAGGCGCGAGCCTTTCCCTTTGTAAATAGGTACTACAACTGCTACTCGCAGTCATCCGGGACCTCACCCGTCCGCCAGCACAAGTTGCATAACAGACATAGTGTGTCCCAGACACGCGACCCACCGTACGTGATCATCTCAGCAGTAACTCTGTCTTTTCCCGCAGCCTTACCACATTTCATACTTTTTATCGCTTGTTCTATTTCTTTCATACTAATGACTTCAATGACATCGGGATCCGGAGCATCGAAGTGAGCTCCACTTCCCGATGTGGCATCTCTGTCTTTTCTTGCATACATCTTTCCATAATATTCACTCCATCTCTGCAGGACGTCAGTTTGGTCTGTTAGGACGTCATTGTTAACACTAAGCACTTTATTCATACTGCAGATTGCCGAACAACTCCGGGCCTTGCCTACGTCTTTCCAGAAGAGCTTGGCATTATCCCGGAAATTGGACGACAACCTTTCATCCGCTTTCATTCTGCACCTTTCACGAGCTTCTTCTATCAGTGCCTTCGTGTTAACTTTCTGCAGCTTGTATCTCTCTTTCATATTAAAATCATTTCGCGAGGCTAAGTAGTCTAGCCATGCTTTCTTCTTCATTCGAACTGCTTCTTTCACTTCCTCATTCCACCATGCATCACGCTTATTACTACTGCCTCTTTTCGTTTCTCCACACACTTCCACAGCGGCATTTATCATACTATCCCTAAGGTTCTGCCATACACTTTCCACATTCTCACTGCTTACATTGACTTCGCCAAGCTTTTCGGCTACCCTTTCATTATATTTATCCCTAATGGATGCAACCTGCAGCTTCCAGCTTTTGATGCTATAAGTCGGCTCAAGCTCAGGACACTCGGTACGATGACGCCAACCCGCGAACAGACCCCTAATCCTAGTTATGACTAGGTAGTGGTCTGATCCCAGCTCAGCGCCTCGATAAACCCTTGTGTCCATCACCTGTTTACGGAGCCGACTATCCATTAGGAATAGATCTATCATGCTTCTCTTTGACTTACATCTCCTCGTATACATATGAATTTGTTTGTGGTTGAACATTGTGTTCGCCACAAACAAATCCTTTTCCTTACAAAATGCCAGTATTAGCTTGCCAGCGTCGTTCACCCTTTTATCCCCATACTTCCCGAGTACCGACTCAAAACCATCGCGAGCGGTACCCACCCATCCATTCAAGTCTCCACATACTATGAGTCTTTCATTTCCTTCTATCACATTTAGAGCTTCTCTCATACTCTCCCAGAAATCCTCTAGCTCACTCGTGTTCGACGAAGATACTGGCGCGTAAGCAGCTACCAGGAAAATCTTCGTCAAACCAAGTTTTACACGGATCCAGAGGATTCTAGGACCTACCAGTTTGTACTCATACATACCGGAGGCCAATCGCGAGGACAGCAAAATTCCAACCCCCCGACTGCCATGCTCACTCTCTGGTACTCCAGACCAAAGCGCGAGCATCCCACCCGGGAGCTCCAAGACTTCGCTGCCCTTGCGCTTGGTCTCTGTCAAGCACACTGCATCTAACTTACTCTCATTCATAACATCCATCAACTCATTCATCTTATCTGTCATTCCTCCCCTAACATTCCACGCAGCTACCCTGCACTCCATCCTCCACTTCCCGCCGTGTCGGGCCGCGCGTGTAGGGTGGCGGTCCCCTACGCCGCTCTGGCTCACACTTTTCGCACCAGCGGGGACGAACTGGTGCGCGTCGCCTCGGGGGCACGCCCTAGCAGTAATCGCCCTGGTGGCACTCGTGTTGGAGTAGAATTGCAGCCGTAGCTGGCAGGGATGGCGACGTGCACGCTTCTACTCTTCATTCCCTTTTATATTGATCGTTGTTTTTTTAGAATATACATACCAAAGCAACATGTGCCAGATTAAACCAGATGTTGGATCGAGTTTCTGAATCGGAAGAAAAATAGAGAGCTTGTCTAAAACAGGGTAGTATTAGATCCCACTGATTACAATACAAGCAACATAGACCCAGATTATTGTAGAGCTCCGGTCCTGCAGGATTGGTGGCCAATAACCTTCTGAAAAACCATCCATAGTTTAATTAGCAGTTCATTTATATAGAGTACAGTAGTAAGTTGAAGTTGATTTATGTAACTAGAATACCTGTAATAACGCAATGCAATTTCCTGCTGGTCATTGTAAAAATTGTACATCGCAATATTAGCTATAGCTTCAATATTAGACGGGTCTTCTAAAGCTACCACTCTATACTCTTTAACGGCTAGTGCATCATTCCCCATTTGATCATGGATCCTGGCTTGCTCTATCAGCAACGGTGAATAACCATGAAAAACTGATAATCCTTGCTTACAAACTTCGAGGGCAGAAATTGGCTGATTCATTCCAACATACATTGCGACTAGGCGCAAATAAATCGATATGTGCTTATTTTGCTTCAGTACTAGGCGTAAGGAGTCCTCGGTGTTCCGAAACATTCCAAGTGCATAATAACACCGTGCCAATGAAAAATTCCACCACCAATCCATCGTATCGTCAACCTTCTGCGCTTGAAATGCTACTTCCATGGCCTGTAGACAATACTTATGGGTAAATATCACGATACACCATTTTCAGATGTACAGCTAAGACTAAAACTTACCTTCCGGATATCCCCTTCACAGTAGTAAATATATTCAAACAGAGTTTTCGCCGCTGGTAAGAATAATTTATCCTCTTTGGAGAGAAATCTTAGGGATAAAGGGGTGCCAGTAGTAATGGGACCACCAACTGCAAGTGCTGTAGCAGCCCGAGACATTCGGGATGCTGTATGCAAAGCTGTCCTCGTCGAACGAGCACATGAAGCATTGGTTCCGGCTCTTGACTGTGTCGCTGTTGCTCTTTTCTTTATTAAAAATAAACGCTTTTATAAATTTTATCAATCCAAAACAAAATGTGTGTAAAGGCACAGAGTATTATTGTAGTATTCCAGTCCTGCAGGATTGGTGGCCAATAACCTTCTGCAGAAACAATCTATAGTTGCTTGTTATTTCCGCCATCTCCTGCATGTGGCACAGTCTCGAGCCCTGATAAGTTGTCTACGTTAGTCAGAGGTGATATAACAATCAAGTGCCAAGAAAAACTACTTCAACGTTAATCTAGTTGATAACGCGGGTGGGCATGGGCAGTGGTGAGAGAATATCTTCTTTTTTATATATAAAAGAAAGTCGTGTTAGTTACACTATTTATAACTCAACAACGGCTGTACCGATTTGGTTGAAAATTGGTGGGGAGGAGTTTAGAGCCAGGAGACGGACAGAGGTTACTTTTTATCCCGGGAAAACTTCTCTACGCGGGCGAAGCCAACTGTTAAAGATATAAAGTAATGTCACCGAACAACGAGAGGACGGGTTGGTTGGTTGGCTTAATCGATGTATTTCAAAACAAAAAGAAAAGGCAAAAGTGCAAATCAAATATAATTGAAAAATACATTTACTTATTGGACATAAGTTCTTAACTTCATATGGGTCACAAGAACATAATGTACCTGAACCACAGCAGTTACGTTGCGAATATTTTTAACATCGCGTTGAAAAGATGTTCCAGGCCTGGGAGTCTTTGCGACGGCTGTAGAGACAAGTTCTTCTTGTATTGGATAATATTGAACCTCCTCGTATCCATTACCGACAACTTTAGCCTGTATAGTCATAGCACGCATTCGAATAAAGTCTATCATCTTATCACTTTTATCTTGTAAGGCTACTGCACACAAATTGAGGCATTCATCTAGTTGTTTTGTTTTATAAAGATTTAATATTCTGTATTCAATTTCCATTTTAAGTGATTGTGGTGTCCAGTCCTCACAATCGCTGTGTTGTTGCTTAGCAACCTGGTATATAAACAAGGGTATTATGCGTTTCGGTGCTTACTAATTATACTATATACGTACGTCTCAGTAAGTATTACACGCTTTTTGCTCACTCACTGTACGCTCCATAACGATTTAATGTCCGACAAATGTACGTAGTACGTCAAAGAAATTTATGAAGTGAAAGAAACACTTCATTTTCATAACAAATAACTGAGTCGTCAACATTTTCATGGTTTTCTAGTTTATTCGTTTATAAACAGGAGCTTTCAATAATTCTAGACCCTCAGTTCAGTCAGGGTGCCAATGCACGGCATTTCATGGCCTCCTATTTAGGATATGGGTCGGTCGCCAGTCGTCTATTGCTACATAAAACCAACTAACTACTTACCCTGGTGGCATGAAGCCAGTGGGGGTTGTTTCACACGGTTCCATAAATAGAGTTAAGGTTT
This sequence comes from Thumatha senex, assembly GCA_948477245.1. Taxonomy (NCBI): domain Eukaryota; kingdom Metazoa; phylum Arthropoda; class Insecta; order Lepidoptera; family Erebidae; genus Thumatha; species Thumatha senex. The sequence continues at coordinate 13,215,025 of OX419731.1, read as the reverse complement.
ATTGTTTACCAATCACGCCATTTTGCCCGAAGGAGTGACAGAGGCATCATCATCATCATCATCATCATCCGAGCGTCTGTCCCAGTTGCGTCTCGCGACGCCCGGGGTCCGCTTTCCTACATTTTCTCCTCCACTTCGCACGGTCGTCGGCATCCCCTGTGGTGAGACCATTGGCACGCATGTCATCCCTTACGACGTCAAGCCAGCACTTCTTGGGTCTTCCCCTCTTACCGGGACCCGGCGGGGCTGACATGGCCAGACATTTGTTACCTACGTAGCCCGGCGGTTGCCGCAAGACGTGACCATACCAACGAAGGCGACACTCTTGCAACTTGTCTGCAATGTCACGGACGTGAAGGCTGCCGCGGATGCGAGAGTTCCTCACGCGGTCCATCCGCGTGACTCCACACATCCACCGCAGCATCTTCATTTCCGTGACACGCAGCTCCTGCTTGTGTCGCTCCAATATCGGCCACGTCTCACTGCCATGTAAAAGGACAGGTCTAATAATGGTTTTGTAGACCTGTCCCTTCAACCGGATCGGCATTTTAGGGTCACAAATGACACCGGTCATCTCCCGCCATTTGGCCCACGCGGCAGCAATGCGTGACTTGACATCGCAATCGATGTCACTGGACGTGTGAAAAACAGATCCCAAGTATTTAACCTGGTCCGTGCGCTCGACCAAATCACCGCCTATGCGGACGGATGTGGGATCTGTCGAGTTTAGTGCCAAGCACTCGGTCTTCGCCACATTTAGTTTCAGACCGCCGTTCTCAAGCGTCTCCTTCCACGCCTTTACACGTCGCACCAATCTGCCCCTGTCCGCGTCTGCCAGCGCAATATCGTCAGCATACATGAGCAACCATGGAGGCTGCTCATGCGGGTTTCTGATGCTGTCCGACAATTCGTCTAATATTACACTGAACAGAAGCGGACTAAGGACAGAACCCTGGTGTACCCCGACGGTGATGGGGAAGGGTTTCGTGTCGCCAACAGCAGTCCGAACCATTGAGTCGGAGTCACAGTACATGTCCCGGATAGTGTCAATATAGACCTCTGGAACCCCTTTGGACCGCAGTGCCCACCAGATCATCGCACGAGGAACACAGTCGAAGGCCTTCTGCATGTCTAGAAACATACAGTGCAGAGGCGTGTTCTTCGACCTGTATTTCTCTGCGACAACCCTCAGGGCAAAAATAGGGTCCGTGGTGCCATGACCAGGGCGAAACCCATATTGACACCCCGAGAGAGTACACTCCTGCCGGATCCGAGAGTCTATAATCCTCTCGAAGATCTTCATGATGTGGGACATCACCTTTATACCGCGGTAGCTCCCGCACTCCTGCACTGACCCCTTACCTTTGAAGACTGGAGTAATAATACTTAGTCTCCATTGGTTTGGGATCTGCCCGCTGAAGGAGTGACAGAGGCATACACCTATAAGTCCACATTGTTTAGTATATATTTTTGTCCTACGTAACAGATGGTAATCCCCTTGCCAGGCCATGCCATGGACATGTGCCAGGTTGTCACGATATTTTTTAAGCCGTTAAAACCTTCAGCTTGACTTAACGACTTGCCATGTTACTGGCAACCAGGACCAAAGGCTTAACGTGCCTTCCGAAGCACGGAAAGGCTCGTAAATGGAAATGCCACAAAGCGGTCACCTAATATCTGAGGACCAGCTATAGCGAAAGATGCATCAAGCAGTGATCATTACAGAACCCTAAACTAGCAGGGTTATGAGCGCTTCATCTTAAGAGTTAAGGTGAAATATAAATAGAGTTACTGCAGAGAAGCGCTCGTGGCCCCGCGGTTACGGTGTTCGGTAAACGATCACTGAGGTACGCAACTTTCACTATGGCTGGTCGTCGGATGGGTGACCACTTTGTGGCATTTACATTTGCGAGCGTTTCCGTGCTTCGGAAGGCACGTTAAGCCGTTTGGTTTTTATTTTTATTTTTATAAGTTATATTTATTTTTATAAGTTATAAGTATAATTACGTGGGACAGGAATCCACACGGTGAAAAGTGGGCATATAATATGCCTCTGCCACCCCTTCGGGGGGAAGGCGTGATGGTGATGGATTATTGATGAATAAACTTTTACTTCGTAATATCATTCAATGCTTGATTCGCCAGAATAGAAGCACAACCAGAAAATAATTATAGTAGATAATATTTTGATTAAATGCCAATTTTCATGGGTTAAATACATAGGCACACACCGTATATAGATCAAGTGTGTAGATTTAAAAACCATAAAATGTGTAACTGTACGGGTACATATACCTATATAAAGTTTAATATTTGCAAGAAAAATGACGATCCCTGAAATGGATCACAATGTTGAAAGCTCTGTAACTATATAATGGGATCTCTAAGGGTGATGGCTCATTCACAAACAGTAACTGTAGGTCATCAAAACCAAAATGCTTTTATGGAGCTTACTATTGCTCATATCCATTGCTAACGTTATCACTGCAGAATCATGGAGAAAGCCTGGATGTCATCGAATAGGTGAGAGATGTTTTGAGAATCAAATCCTATATAATTATATTTTTATATAAATTCTCTTATTATTTTCTTTTATTCGAAATTTTTATACTTTTGCAGGTCATACTAGGAACATAAGTATACCAGACTGCGTAGAATTTAAAATAACAACAAATGCATGCCGTGGATTTTGTGAGTCCTGGTCTTTGCCCAGCATCATGCTAGGGTTCAAGCGGCATCCAGTTACTTCTTTGGGGCAATGCTGTAATATAATAGAATCTGAGGACGTAAGTATCTTTTCTATTAATGGCTACCAATTTAAGTAGTTGAATTTTTATAAAGGGTCGCGTTTATTTTTACTTACACCAAAATGTACGATGGTTCCCGTAGATAGAAAAATATTATGTAGTGTAACGTACATAACGTACAAATTGTATAAATATTACGTAACGTTGGATTTTCGATGTGACAGTAGGTAAATATAGACCTGGTCAAAACCGAATACCTTAGACTTCTTGTGAACCCCACAGCCACCAGAGGTTTAGGAAACACCAGAAACTTTCGTTATCAGACTTCAATTATAAAAAGTACAAGGGTGATCGAACTTTATCAGCATTTTTGCGTCTTTGGCTACATTTACCGCCTACGAGATAGCGTCGCGACACTTCTACTGCTTATTCTTGTCAATGTTGAATGCTTTTTTCTTATGCAAATCAACAGCTTGTACCTATATATTTTATTGTTTTGAAGCGTTAACATTACAGTAACCACTAAAAATTTAGAAAGTTTATTGAATAGTAATACGTAAATTTTAAACTAATCATTCTAGGTACCTGTCAAAGTGTTGTGCCTGGACGGAGAAAGAAATTTAATATTTAAATCAGCAGTATCATGTGCTTGTTACCACTGCCAGAAAGAGTAAAATAGAGGGAAGCAGACTGTTGTTGTCAACGTCAATAAAATAAAGTTAACAAATAAAGTGTAATTTGCAACATTTTATAATTTATTTTAGATAAGTAAGAACCATTAAACATATCGGCCAATTGTGAAATTGTTTTCTTAAAATTATAAAGTAAATTTATTATGTATGGTAATGATCCCGCTAGTTACGACTGGCTACGGCTCTAGAACAAGAACAAGCACGATTACAGAAACAAACATTACTTGAAAACTTTTTGATTGTGAATGAAATGAAAAGAAAATATGTTTATTTATGTAGGTCACAAAGTAACACTTATGGACGGTAAGTATATTGCTTCTACATTTACATTTACTGCCAGATTCGCAAAGCAATAGATAATAGAGCCTGAGGAAGAAGCCGGTAATAAAATTTGTAACGCCATTCAACCAGCTTTATCAAAATAAGTGAATCGTCTCATTCTCAAGAATTTTTCTATATTTTTCTATGGGCCGAGTCGAAAGTACTTAATACCCAAAAACACAGTAGTCTGAACAGTAGTCAACCCTGATCGATCTTCTTTTAAATGATAACCTGACTCACATTAGGTGTCTAAAACTTAATTACTTTAGTTTTTAATCATTTAAAAGATGATTATTAACGTTAAACCAAATAACAACTTTTGATAGTGCACTGCTAACATAGTCATAAATAATTGCCAATTTTAAATGTCAAAGAGGTATCCGCAAACAGTACAATCTCATGATATTCCCAACACAGTAAGAACAACATAGTATGAAAACAAATGGACCCCTGTGGGACACCCGTTATAGCTGGAGATCCTGCTGATCGTTTACCGTTAACTTCAACCCTCGGAATTCTAATGCTTAAGTAAGTAGTCATAAGATCAAGGGCTTTATTTCTGATAACGTAGTGGCGCAATATTTTAACAAAAGTTTTACGGTGAACGCTATTAAAGGCTTTAGATAAATTAAAGCGCTCGTGACACTGAGTTAAGCAATATTCGCTATAGGTAATCCTTGGACGGGTGACCACTTTGAGGAATTTACATTTACGTTAAGCCGTTGATCCCTGTTGCCAGTAAAATGGCAGTCGTCAAGCCAAATAAATACTTTTAAGTAAAGTAACCCCACCGTTGGGCAACCCTTTGCGAATCTGAACTGTTTCCTGGGTAGTAAGTAATGTAGGTATAATAAAGTGACTTAGCAACTGTCCAAGCAGTAGCTTTTTTAAGGTTTTGCTAATTGTTGGTAGTATGGAAAAACGCCGGAAATTAGATGGATCTGCAATATCACCGGCTTTAAAAGGAATTAGTTTACTATGTTTTGATTATTATGTCAGGAAAAACACCAGATTTGACAAAGCAATTGAACACAACTGCTAGATATGGAGCTATTATAGTGATAATATGAGAAACACTTTAAAGTCGGTCAAGTGCGAGTCGAACTCGTGCGCCGAGTGTTCCGTACCTACTCATTATACCGCCATAATGCAATTAGTACCTTTTTCGAGGCAATTGCCAATTAAGCTAGACCTGCAAATGGTATAAGCATCCATACAACTCAGAGGTCTATGTTAACTTCTTCTGAAATCCAAAATACTATTTCACTGAATTCCAAAATACAGGTTCCTACCTAGTTTGGAATTTTAAAGTACCTAAACCTTATGTAAACTCCTAATTAATAGCAAAAAGCTTATTGTACATGAAATTGTAAAAATTTTGAGAAATAATTGTTATTATTATTATAATAATTGATGTTTCTATGAATGTATTGGGACACCCCAATACATACAACAACTTTTCCTTTATTTGTGCTGTAAGGCCTAGCTTTTGGCCAAATATCTTGATTCTTTTTTAACGGTAAACACCTATAGGTTTTCGACTCAAACCTATAGGGTACTTACTTCCGGTTGACAATTGTCACTTTTAGTTAAAAGCTAGGTCTTCCAGCACAACTAAAGACAAAATTCTGAAATATAAAATGTTGAAAACTAAAATTATATAATTTACAAGTTTTTGCGAAAATCTAAATTTGCCCATATCTTTAGATCTTGTTGACTAAGGACCTTGATTTTCATACACCTAATAGAGATATAAATCTCAGTATCTAGTACAAATTTGCTTGCTAGATCCACCCGTAGAGAAAATCCTAAGAAAATCGATCGTGACACACCGACAGACATGGATGGACAAGAAAGTGATCTTTTAGGTTTCTTCTTTTTTGCATTTTGAAATTCAGTGAGATTTCAGGAAACTTTTTATATGAGCAACGATAATATAATACCTAAAATTATTATAGTGGTACATTACAAATCTATATTACAAATAAAATTATATAAATCGACAAATTACAATTAATATAATTTTACAATTGAAGCGCTTGTGGCCCCGCGGACTCAATGTTTTGTTAATGATCACTGAGTTACGCAACTTTAACTATGGCTGGTCCTCGGATGGGTGACTACATTGTGGCATTCACATTTGCGAGTGGTTCCGTGCTTCGGAAGGCACGTTAAGCCGTTGGTCTCGGTTGCCAGTAACATGGCAGTCGTTAAGTCAAGTTAAAGGCCTAATGGGCGGCTTGAAAAATTTTAACAGCAGGAAGCCACCACCTGCGTCTGAATTTCAACACGGCAATGGGCTCACCACCTATTACGTGGGACAGGAATACAGACGGTCAAAAGTGGGCATATAATATGCCACTCCTTCGGGGATAAGGCGTGATAGATAAATAAATAATCAAAAATAAATTTTAATGATATATTTATAATATATATCATTTATTATTATTATTTATTTATAAAATATAGTTATGTGCACTCGTGCAACTAGGATGTGGCACATGAATGCTGTGTTTGTGTGTGTGTGTGTGTGTGTGTGTGTGTGCGTATGTGTGTTTGGACACGTACCTACGACGGATGCACCTATGTAGGATGCAGGATTTTGGATTAGGATATTTTATGTATTACCAAGAAGGGTTTCTTTAAACAGTCTGCAGTTTAATAACTGCAGGGATAGTAGTTTATTCACGGTATTATAAACTTTACAATTCGAAATTGGAAGTTGTTGTGTAGAAAAGAAAGTTCTGTGTAGGGGTATAGGGTATCCTCTACATGGTTTTCTTTTGTTGGTATCTGGCAGAGGTACCCGGGAGTGGAAGCGTTGAATAGCTCTAAGCACAAAAAGTTTGTACATTCTCAATTGAGTTTTTCATGGGAAGTAAATCGATACTGTTTGAAATGAATAACTTTCAGTACCGCTGTCTGCGCTCTTTCAAGTTTATAAGGTATGATTTGTCAGCGCTGCTCCAAACTGGGATGCAGTAAGAGATAATTAATACGCCGAGAGCGGAGTAGACCATGTTCAGAGTTTCCAGATCTGCAGCATGTCTAAGAATTTTGAAGTTGTGTATAGGTCTTCAGACCCTAGTAGTAAGCATCTCAATTCGTAAGTACCTAAATATTTTGTGCTCTCTGATTTCATTATAGGCCGTATTTTTGAGGTACGGAACCCTAAAATGTGTGTGTTAAAAACACTGCTTGCAGTGCCGTATTTCTTAACTGTTTGTTACTAAATTTGGGAATTTTTGGTCCCATAAACAGCTATTTTCTTTATACATATCAATAAATTCCCCTAATACCGTGTTGTCCATTCTTAACAAAATTGCAGACTGCAGTCCTACATACAAAGTAACGATCATGCTTGCTACACGGCAGTCCGCTACGCAGGACGCCAAGTCACTGACATTCCTGCGTGGCGGACTGCAAAAGGTAGCTGGCGTTGTGCAGGACTAGAGTCGCTTCCTGCACGGTGTTGCAGGCCGCCATGCTCCAACAACATTGACAATCAACATAAGCAGCGGACTGCACGGCTGCCTACCTTTAATGGACCCTTTTAAACACACACACACACGTAATAATAACCTTATTTTCAAAACATAATATTCAAACAAAATAATAATATACAAAACAAAATCAATCATATAAATTAAAGAATTATTAAAATTTGCAATTAGGTACCTAATAATATTTGCTCCAAGCGAAAAAATTATTTATGAGTGATTGAGACCGGTGAATGTAAAAAATAACTCATTCTTTGTGGGCAAATTTCATAGGCAGGTAATTACAATATTCTTTGATTAAGTTTCGCTAGGAAAAAGCGCGGCAAATGGCTAACTAGGCGGGAGACTGTTTTTGAGTTTTTTATTATTAATTAATTATTCAACTATAATTTAAGGATCAAATTTATTATTGTAAATAGTATAGTTCCTGTATAGTAGGTAAGTTTTTTGTATTTATATTGTAGTACATGGGTGATCCAGAAGACCCTGGGGGGACAATTGTCCCCTCAGTGTATAATACTGTTACGATAGATGGATCAGGAATGGATACAGAAGGATCGGTAATAGACACAGATGGCTCCGAGACCAACTCTCGGTCCCATAAGCGAAAGAGAGCATCGGTTTCGTCTAAGATTTGCAAGCACTGCAATAAAAAACGCAGATATCACCATAAATCTTATACTAATACCGAGATTGATTGCCAATGTAGATCAATAACAAACACTTTCACTGTATCTGCATCACCCTCACAAATTGTCACCTCACAAACTACCAAGACTAATGCTAACTAGAATTCATCGCGTATTCTTATTGGCCGAAATGTTTACAACTCATCTGACACTGCCCCATATGCAGTTCATATTCAGAAACTTCCTTCATCTCCCAATGAAAATGTTCCATTCATCCTGTAGCATTTGTCTTTTTTCTTAAAAAAAACTCTTTCAAGAACATTGTCAATGGCAGTCTTAAAAAAATAGGGTGCAACCGTATTTCTTTATCTTTTTCGTCACATGAAAGTGCTAACAATTTTGTAGATGATGATGCATTAAAATCTAATAATTACAAAGCTTTTATTCCTTCTGTTAATGTTACACGCATGGGTATAGTGAGAGGTGTTCCTACTGACTGGAGCGATGAGGATATTCTAAGTTATATATCAGTTCCCATAGGTTGCGGCCAAATTATAAAAATAAGCAGGCTAAAAAGAAAGTCATTAGCAATGAAAAGTCAGAGTTTGTTCCCATAGAAACTGTAGTCCTAACATTTGATGGACAAGTTTCACCCAAACATATTTTTATGTGTTATAACTCACTTCCTGTTGATTTATACATTTATCCCACAATACAATGCTTTAACTGCTGTCGATATGGACATATTCGCAGCCAATGCAGATCTTCTCCAAGATGTTTTAAATGTGGTCTAGGTCATACAGGGGAGACATGCAAAGTTAAGGAGGAGTTGAAGGAGGAGTTTAAGTGCTGTCTCTGTACAGGTTCTCATCTTGCAACTAATAAAAATGTCCTGAATTCTCTAGGCAAAAGGGGATTAAGGAATCAATGGCCAAAAGTTGTATTTCTTATGCTGAAGCCTTGAAGTTACACCCTCCTGTTAGCAAACCTTATTCTGATACTCTCATGTCTGCTCCTCAACATAGGTCAATACAAAATATTCCAGATCATACTCATCATAATAACTCCTACAAGAAAACAGTATTCTTGAAACCAAAGCAACCTCAAAAATTTGAAAGATATGGATATGATCAATTAGCCCATTCTAAGTTAACAAAAGATTATACAATTCCTTTACCCTCTATTGGCACTCTCAATAACTGTAATAATGATTCTCTATCTGAAATTCCCAATTAAACAATTAATTTTAACTTTTATCAATTCTTTACAACAATGTAATAAGATTAAATTACCGCCCAACGCTGCAATACTACCAGATACAGAAGTAAATAACATAGTTAATAATGGATCAGTTCTCCCTAATGCAATGGAACTGCTGCAGCATAAGCCGCAGAAAAAGTGAACTAATTTACTTGATTAATAAATATGAACCATCTTTAATAGCTATACAAGAAACCTGGCTTAAGCCAGAACATAATTTTAAACTTTCAGGCTTCTCTTGCTTGAGAGAAGATAGAAGTGATGGCTATGGTGGAGTTGCTTTGCTTGTGAAAAATTCTCTTCTTTTTTCTCATGTAGAGCTACCTAGCCATGGTACCGGCTTCTCGATAATATCTGTAAAAATAAATAACATATGCTTTGTTTCCGTTTACATCCCTCACCCATCATCTGAGATTTATGATGAAGTAAATAATATGTTTTCTACACTACCAAAGCCTCTAGTGATAATGGGTGACTTTAATGCACAACATCGATGTTGGGGAAGTTCTAAATCTAACTACTATGGAGCTCGAGTTTTGGAAATGCTAGATACCTTTGAAATGTGTTTGCTAAATAATGGTTCCCTTACTCGGCGAACTACTCCTAATGAGCTAATTAGCGCACCGGATTTAACTCTGTGTTCTCCCAATCTCGCATCTTCTTTGTCCTGGTACACTCTGGAGTCTACCTACGGTAGTGATCACTTCCCTATTGTCATTTCATTTCCTAATAACTTTTCCGGCATCCAATTACAAAAACGTCAACCTCGACTCAAACATAAATTATCTAACGCTAACTGGGATGCGTTTCAACAACAGGTTAAAAATAGATTTTCACAACTTCCAAACATTAACGACAGTAATGTAGACGAATGTAATAATTTAATTAGTAAGGTTTTAATTGAAACAGCAGATTCATTGTTTCCAAGTAAACGTCAAACAAATGTAACGAAGATCCCCGCTCCTCCTTGGTGGGATTCAGAATGTCGGGATCAGATTAAAAAAAGAAAAATTGCAGAAAATATTTATAAACATTATTCTTCGATGGAAAATTTTAATTCTCTTTCGGAAATTATAACTAGCACCCGTAAATTATTTAAGCGAAAGAAATGAGAAAGCTGGCAAACATTCTGTAATTCTGTATCCCCTAATGTTCACCCAACTTTAGTTTGGAAAAATATCAAACGCTTCAGATCTTCTTTTAAAGAATCAAACCCTCCACTTATACAAAGAACTGTTGTTGACAATTTTCTGGATTCCCTGATTCCTCCTTTTGTTCCTCTTAATATTACTCCTTGTCCCTTGCAAACCCAGTGTAAATTGGAAATGCAGTCTTCGAGTCTCAACAAGCCTTTTACTCTTAATGAATTAAAAGGCATTCTAACTTATGTTAAAGATTCAAGCCCTGGCTTGGATAATATCCCCTATTCATTTTTCACTCACATGGATGATACTAGTCTTTCTTATTATTTATCTTTAATTAATTCTGTAATGCTATCAGGCACCATCCCCACAGCTTGGAAAGTGCAAGAAGTGATTCCAATTCGTAAAACTAACAAACCTTCAGCTGAAGCGTCATCTTACCGTCCAATAGCCCTTTCCCCTGTGGTTGCTAAACTGGCTGAACACCTCGTCAAAAATAGACTAGAATGGTTTATTGAAAATAAAGGTCTGTTATCCAATAGTCAGTATGGGTTTAGAAAGGGTAAGAGTACCATAGACAGTGTAGCCATATTTACCACTGATATTCGTCTAGCTTTTTCAAATAATCACTCACTTCTGGCCTGTTTTCTAGACATAGCTGCTGCGTACGATAGTGTCCAGCTACATATACTGCAAAAAAAGCTTTTTAATTGGATGTCCCTATATTATTACAAAATTTTATCATAAATTTTCTGTCTGAGAGATGTGTTAAGGTTATCCTTCCGGACTCCCTCACAATTACTAGAATAGCTTCGAGAGGTTTACCACAGGGATCAGTATTAAGTCCTCTCCTTCATAATTTATATACCTATGACCTAGAAAGTACAGTAGTGAAAAGCAACATAAATATCTTACAATATGCAGACGATTTACTCATTTATACTCCGGGGCTATCGATTGAGAGATCAGCTGATAGGTTATCATCAGCTCTTGATTCCCTTAAAACGTGGCTGGATACTAATAACTCTATCAGTGCCCAAAAGTTCTGTTGTATTATTTTCCCGAATGCGGTGTCCTCCTACTGTATCAGTTTTTTATGAAAACTCACGACTTCCAGTTTATGAGCATGCAAAGTTCTTAGGAATTATTTTAGACGCTAAATTATCTGGGCTCCAACATTGTTACCATATTACTGCAAAATGTGAACGTAATTTAAATATGTTGAGATGCTTGTCGGGTGTTTGGTGGGGAGCTCATCCAACTTCCCAAAAACTTCTTTATAACGCTTTGATTAGAAGTCTTCTAGATTACGGGTCATTTCTTTTAGAACCCTGTGGCATAGTTGGCCTAAATAAACTTGACAGTGTTCAATATAAAGCTCTTCGAATTAAATCAGGTTGTATGAAATCCAGCCCTATCAACGCTCTTCAAGTTGAATGTGTTGAACCTCCACTGATACATCGTAGACAATATCTTTGTGACCGATTTGTGTTTCAATCTTTACAAATCACGAACCACCCCTTACATCATAAACTCCAATTACTCTCAGACGTAATAGAAACCTCCAGTTACTGGTCTCACAAAAAGGTTCCTTGCCTTATTAGCCAGCTTTCGTAAATTTTTATCTCTACAATCCCCTACTCACAGATCTTCTCGTCTCCCCCTTTTTTCTACATCTTATGATTCCTTAACTATTTCACCTTGTATTATTCTAAACTGTGATCTTCAAAATGACATTAATGCTAATTCCAACTTCAACTACTATCTCAATCACGAATTTCCAGATTGGCATCATATATACAGTGATGCTTCTAAGCATAGTAATTTGGATTGTGTCGGAATAGGAGTATATCACCACGAGTTCAAGATAGTCCAGAAAGTTAGACTCTTACCAGAGACATCAGTATTTACCGGTGAATGCTTCGGATTACTGAAGTCTTTGGAATACATATTATTATTAAAACTCTCAAAGACCGCAATCATCACAGACTCCAAAAGTGCTTTACAAGCTCTACAGCGATTCCCATTTAAAACAAACCATTTGACTGTTGTTTTTGAATGTCGAAATCTGTTACAGAAATGTTTATCTAACGGTTTAGACATAAAGTTTTTATGGATACCTAGTCATCAAGGTATATTTGGCAACGACTATGCGGATAGACTTGCTAATGAGGCAGTTTCAGGTGGGGATTTGTTCCCGTATAAAAACTACTGCTCTAACTTAATGTCTCTTTCTAAAAAGGATCTACTTGAATCCTGGAGAGAAGACTGGCACACTAGCAGCCAAGTGAAAGGTAAACATTTCAGTCAAATTCAGCCTACAATACTTGTTAAACCTTGGTTTTCAAAATTCAAATTTGGTAAAACGACAACTTCAATAATAACTAGAATGAGATTGTGTCACACATGTGCTCCAGTGCACCTTGCTAAATTTAGAATTATTAACAGTGACATTTGTGAATGTGGTTCAGATATAGGCGACTTAAACCATATTTTTTTCGCTTGCCCTCTATATAACCATACAGAATTTTTCGAATCCTTAATATCCCTCCATGTTCCTCTTCCATCTTGTATTAACACCCTATTACATAAACTTGATATTAATATTTATAAATCCATATCTTTATTTATAACTGTTAATCATTTAAAAATCTAAATATTACTTTAAGAATGTATTGTTTCAAACCATTTTGATCCTTTCCCGAAATTCCGTAATCCTTTTTATATATTAACCGCTTCCTAACCTTTTACTGCGTCGTGGCTAAGTCCAAGCCGGACATCGCCAAAACAAAAAAAAAATGATTCGCTAGGCTGGAATCTGTGGCTGAAATGCTGAAAACGTAGACAGAATACTAAAGACACATTACAGTCACCGTGCCGCAGAAAGGGACAGGTAGTTTTTTTTTAATATTTATTTTCTGGCCTGGTTACAAAGACCTTTTAGCAAAATCTTATTTTGTGAATCATATTTCTTCAATCTTATCTTCTAACTAGCTGACCTGCCCGGCTTCGTCCGTGATATACTTCTAACCCCGTGGCAGCCATTTAATCCTGTCGCCTATTACTTTTCCAAAAAATGTATGAAAGTTTCCCTGATTTGTTGACATTTATGACAACTGCTCCGCTGTCCTGTGTAGTGGCGTGATGATATAATGCGTAGAACCTTCCTCAATAAATGGGCTATAAAATACAAAAAGAATTTTTCAAATCGGTCCAGCCGTTCACGCGTGATATCGTGACCAAGGGAAATAGGGATTCATTTTTATATATATAGATTAGTCCTGTCCAGTCTTTGTCGATGTCGTGTCCTCAGTCCTAACTCCTGGTCCTTGCCGTCAGTATAATGGTAATTCAATGGTAATTCTTATACTGAGGTTTTCAGTGGACTTTTCGCGGCAAGAGAGAAAATAGCATTACACTGCATATAGATCATTGTCTTTCACTATAGCCCGTTAACACAACTTTTATGTCTAAGAATCCACCACTCCCGCACATAAAACAAGATAAATGCACTAGTTTTAGCAAATAATATAAAGCAAGCGTCCGCACTTGTCACCTCTCCCCGCCAAAAGTCCGGACAGGTAGTATTATAACTGGCTTACCATATGAAGAAATTTTCCCAATATTTTGTATTATTAAAATTCTAAGTATCCACTTACGATCCGTACTTCTGATCATTTAGCTTTTAGTTTTCGGAATTGTGAACGACTTCCGTCTGACCTCCCAGTCTCGTAAGAGCACATGCGTAATTGTCTCATCCGTTAGTTAGCAGTTACACTGCTAGTAGGTAAGGGTATTTGGAAACACCCTTACACTCACATGGAAAATACCTGAACTCCTTACAAATATTTGCGGATCAATCAAATATTTGTCCTCACTGTTGCATACACTATCAACTGCTCCACAGAGGCATGATAGGTTCTAATTTTCGTGAGTAAATAATACAGTTTGTTATTTTATTTAAATGTTTCTTTAGTTTTGCAGTTAATTGACATTATACACATTTGTAAGCAAGCAGAGACTGTTATAAAAAAAAACGTGTTTCCCAAAAATATATATTATTGTCTTTTAAATTCATCACTATGTAATAGTCTTTTTCTTCTTTTTAAATAAAAACTATTGTTCAAAATGTTTACTGCAAATTCTTGAAGTTGGTTTTGGTGACCAATTGGTTCGTCCTGTAGCTGTTATCCAAATCTGACGCAAATCGCCAATTTTAGGAAAGCTGCAAGAAAAATAAATAAATAAAATATCCATCACGCCTTATCCCTGAAGGGGTGACAGAGGCATATTATATGCCCACTTTTCACCGTGTGGATTCCTGTCCCACGTAATAGGTGGTGAGCCCATTGCCGTGTTGAAATAGACAGACGCAGGTTGTGGCTACCTGCTGTCGAATTTTCAAGCCGCCCATAAGGCCTTCAACCAGGCTTAACGACTGCCATTTTACTGGCAACCGAGACCAACGGCTTAAAGTGCCTTCCGAAGCACGGAAACGCTCGCAAATTTAAATGCCACATAGTGGTCACTCATCCGAGGACCAGCCATAGTGTAAGTTGCGTAACTCAGGGATCGTTTACAGAACACTGAGACCGAAACCAATAGTTATTTAACGAAACACAGCACAATTAAAAAAACATAACAAGTGCTTAAGTATATTCACATGCAATGCAAGCTGATACCCCTGCTGACAAATGAACAAGGTCGGGCACAGGAGCGTATACCTACTAAAAGAGATTGGGAGATTAGGCAGCAGTCGTTTCTAACAGCACCTACAACAAAGATATTACAGCTGCTACTATTAGTCTAGCATAGCAGACACCGACCACTAAAGTGGAAAAGTTAAGCGAACCGAGACCTCACAGTTAGGTAATACAATATTTAAAATAAAATATTGAAGTTTAGGGCTGTTCTGACATCTTATCTTTTCATCATACATATTATCTCGCCTCTATTCCCGAAGAGGTAGGCAGAGGCATATTAAACGCCCACATTTCACCGTATGCATTTTTGTCCCACGTAACAGGTGGTGAGTTCATTGCCGTGTTGAAATGGACAGGCGCAGGCTGCGGCTACCTGCTGTTGAAATTTTTTACGCCACCCATAAGACCTTCAACTTGGCTTAACGACTGCCATTTTATTGGCAAGCGGGACCAACGGCTTAACATGCCTTTCGAAGCACGGAACTGGGGTGGGTCTAAAGGGCCAAATAAATTTAATAAAATGTGTATACTCTAGATGGTAAATTTGGAAGAAATTTTGAACCCGTTGCCTTTTTAGTGAGGCGGTAACAAAAAGGTCTTATGTGCTAGACACTAATTAGCACGAACAATTAAAGTCCTGGTAGTCTCGGACTGAATATGGTGCGTCTATTAAGTTTAAATAAATGTAGTATGTACGACACGACCAGTTTTTGTTTAAAATAAAATCAGATTTGGGGTAATTTAGCATTAAGAAGTCAAACATCTAACATAAATAAAAGTCAGGGTCGCCATATCATGTATGCTAAATTACCCCAGATCTGATTTTATTTTAAAACAATATGCTGGTCGTGTCGTACATGCTACATTTATTTAAACATAATAGACGCACAAAAATGGGAGACGTACAGAAAATTAACTTTGAGATATATATATATATATATATATATATAAGCCTACTTAACACGACATAATTACGTAATTTATATTGTGTGCGACGTAAGGACAGCAGACAGCAGCGGGAGCAAGTCGGACGTCTGCGTCTGCGTCTTTTTGCGAGCAAGTCATGCTCGCAAAAGAGGCGGCGGAGAAAGAGCGAGGAAGAACTCTCCTCCCGAGTTCCGCAGTCTGCGACGAGGGCGCCGCAGACTTGTCTTCGCCCAAGACTACCGGCCTCCGTGACCGGGGGCCTGAGTACGGTGGGCGGGCTGCTCGCCGTGCTTACAGAAGCAGGCCAGGGAAGGTGGCGTAGCGTGAGGGTTACACGCACGTAGCTTACTCCCTCAAGGTAGTGGTATATAACCCGAACCCCCTAAAGAAGCGAGATAACACTTGAACCCCCCAAAGAGGCAGGATACACACCCGAACCCCCCCTGAAGGAGCCTGCGGTAGCGGACAAGGTCTGTCGGGAGCCCTGGGCTTATCGTTCCGAGGGCTCACCCGGGACTCCTGGCCATAGACAGATAGAAGGGTAACGTGTGGTTTTAGTCGGTAGGAGTCCGGCATAGCATCCATGAGGATCCACATCCACACGAAAAAAAAAACGAAAAAAAAATGGTCCGTGTGTGCTATGCTAGACTAATAGTAGCAGCTGTAATATCTTTGTTGTCGGTGTTGGTAGAAACGACTGCTGCCTAATCTCCCTATTTCCTTAAGTAGGTATCCGCTCCTGTGCCCGACCTTGTTCATTTGTCAGCAGGTGTATCAGCTTGCATTTTATGTAAATAAACTTAAGCACTTGTTATGTTTTTTTATTGTGTTGTGTTTAATTAAATAATTATTGGTTTCTTGCAGCTTTCCTTAAAGTGGCGAACCGCATCAGATTTGGATAACAGCTACAGGACGAACCAATTGGTCACCAAAACCAACTTCAAGAATTTGCAGCAAACATTTTGTACAAAATTTTTATTTTAAAAGAAGAAAAAGACTATTACGTACATAGTGATGAATTTAAAAGACATAATAATATATATATATATATATTTTGGGAGATTCGTTTTTTATAACAGTCTCTGCTTGTTTACAAATGTTTATTATGTTAATTAACTGCAAAACTAAATAAATGTATTAAAAATATAACATATTGTATTATATACTCACGAAAACTAGAACCTATCATGCTACTGTGGTGCAGTTGGTTGTAAGAAGAAGTTTAGGCATTGTCTATGTTAGTGTAAGGGTGTTTCCAAATACCCTCACCTACTAGCGGTGTAACTGCTAACTAACGGATGAGACAACTGCGCATGTGCTCTTACGGGGTTGGGAGGTCAGACGGCAGTCGCTCACAACAATTCCGAAAACTAAAAACCAAATGATGAAAGTGGATCCTTAGAATTTTAATAATACAAAATATGGGGAAAATTTCTTCATATGGTAACCCAGTTATAACACTACCTGTCCCTTTCTGCGGCACGCTGACTATGTGTCTATAGTATTCTCTGTCTACGGCTGAAAACGATTTACTTTGCAACACTATAAGTGTGTCACTCAAATGTCAGAGATTTAGGCGGGAAAGTTGACAAGTGCGGACGCTTACTGTATATTATTTTCTAAAACTAGTGCATTTATCTTGTTTTATGTGCGGCACTGGTGGTTTCTTGGACATAAAAGTTGTGTTAACGTGCTATAGTGAAAGACAATGATATATATGCAGTGAAATGCTATTTTCTATCTTGCCGTGTAAAATCCACTGAATAACTCTGTATAGGAACCACTATTATACTGAGGGCAAAGACCAGGGAGCTAGCACTGAGTACTCGACATCGACAAAGTGACTAGACATGACCTTTAAATAACAAGAAACTGACAACACTAAAGACAAGGCTGTATGGACTAAGTTTCCTTTTACTGCTCAAGATAGGCGAAGACAACTAACAATAATAACAAGTAAGCTTTTGACGTGTAGTAAGTCACTCTAATAAATTGAGAACAAATGGAACTGAATTGAAGATATGATTATTAGTTAGTCTTGCATATAAAGACAAAGATGGTATGGAGGATAACTCTACATCATGTAACAAGCCAACATGGCAAAATTGTGTTCACTGTCCGAGACTACTCTTCACTTCTACCACGGAATTTGAAAGGTTATACGTGTAAATTGTGTTTAGTTGTGAAATTATATCTAAATAACCTTCTCAAACTCTTTATTTCAAAGATACCTCTCTCATTTCTTTACAGACATGTCCAAGAAAAACATAGTTTAAAAGAAGGGTCCCTAATTCTTTGTCAATATGGTCAAAATGGAATGTGTTCGGCCTTGCAGTTTGGTGATTTACGAAAAGCGGGTTTCAAGTATCACATAAGGGAGTACCACCTCTACATAAAAGATTCTAATGAAGATTGGGATTTCTATTCATCATCACAAAACCTTCCAGCAGTATTAAACGACCCTAACAGAGGTAAACAGAGTAATTTTTTTACTAAAACATGGGGTGACAGCTTTATTGATAAGATAGAAATATATCCTAGTCCATATTTGCCAGAAATTACATTAGCTCATTTTGAATCATACTGTAAAAGAGTAAGTAAAAAGTATCGACGTCATTGTAGGCTTAAAGAAGGTGTATCAGTCAAAACAAAAACACCTGTAGTAGAAAATGAGTGTGAGGTACCAAGCATATTTTCCGAACAACCATTGCAATTAAATGACCCGGACATTTTTAGTAAAGTATTCCCTAGTCTGTGTAATTCTGAAGACACAAGCAGTGCAATAAGAAATCTCCAAGAAACACTGAGTACATACCTAGATGTCATAGAGATGAAAATTTCAAAACAAGTAGCCCAAAAATCTGATGCATTCTTCCATGCAATGCTTTCTCATGACACAATAATGGAACAGATGGCTAGAGCAGTAAGTACTGTAAGAAAGACTAGACAAAATATAACAAATGTCAAGGGAAACCTAACAGAGTGTCCCCTAAAGCTTGCAAGCCTTACAAAAATAAATCAGAATTTAAACAATGTTCATGGACTTTTAAAACTAATGGGAACTGTGCAACAAACACAACCAATGATACAGCTGCTTTTAAGTACCTCAGACTACGTAGCTGCCTTAGATCTTATCAGTTCTACACAAAATGTTTTATCCACTCAATTATCAGGTGTCCAGGCTTTTCGACATTTATCCCCACAATTGACTGAAATGAAGAGATTGATACATAAAATGTTAGGTAATGAATTTATGAGATTTATTGTAACAGATCTAAATAGACCACCAAAAGATGACACAGAAATACCTGAAAGAGAAAAAATTGTATCTATTGTATCTGGTATTCTTCGTTTAAAGGAATTTGACTTTATAGATACATTCAAAACAGAGGCAATGACTTCTATTCAGGCTACAATCAAACAGTGTGTTATAGAAATTATATCAGAGAGAGAAGGAAGCACAGAAATTGTGCTAAGAGGGGTAGGTGCAGACAACACAAGACTACTATGCAATGAAGGCATAACATTTTTACAGAAAGCTACACCAGATTTGATAAACCTGTTTAAAAGAATATTAGCACTGAACAATTTGATTCTTGAAATTACCCAAATGGATGATGTAACAGGAAATGACAATGAAGATACATGGACTAAAAATGAAATAATGTTTGTGGAAGAAAAGTTGAAAAAAATGATTGCATCACTTGCAGATTATTGTAATGAGAGATGTGCTAATCTTATAGTAACTAAAACTGATAAAGATTATGTGTTTTCTGATATGACACAGCTATCAATCTTGTCTAAACTTATTGAAAATTTTTGCAATGATTGTGAAGAAATTACTGGTCATGGTAGTAATGCTATGAAATTAGCCCTAAGGAGCTATGCTATGAAGTATATACAATGTCTACATGCTGAGAGAAGAACTCAGTTGACAACTGCACTTAATAGTGAGCGGTGGAAAGCTTCAGATGTTTCTTGTGAGTTACAAAGTGCAATAAATATGATAAATGAAACAGGTGAAATACCAAATTCTCAACATTATGACAGCAGCAAACCAGATGGAAAGCATTTAATTATAAATAAAGAGAGCTATGCTGTAGTGGCCACAGTTCAACTCCTTATTAAAATCTTACTCGAATATTGTGATGCAACAAGACAGTCTCCAGTCATAGTTCAGTACTTAGTTCATTGTATGCTAGAGCTTATTCAATTGTTTAATTCTCGGTGCTGCCAATTGGTACTGGGTGCTGGGGCAATACAGAGTGCTGGATTGAAAACGATATCTACATCCAATCTAGCACTAGTCTCAAGATCTCTTCAAGTTGTAATGTGGATTTTACCTAAAATTAGAGGATTGCTCGAAAAGCAACATTCAAAAGATATATCACTGAATGGTTTCAGTAATATTGAGAATGATATTGTAAGCCATAAGCAAGAAATAGAAAATAAAATTTGTCTCATAGTTTGTAGCATGCTCGCATCTCAGTTAACCGGGTGGGATGCGAAACCACCTGTTCCATCTCAAACATTCCGAAATATCTCTAAACACTTAGTTAAATTACATGAAGCACTTATTGATATATTACCTAATGAACAAATAAGGATTATCTATAAAAGAGTACATGATAATTTTAAAGATAAACTTAGAGAACAGTTGTTAAAAATGAATATAGTTGCTAATGGTAGTCCTCAACATGGAGTAGTTACATCAGAGTTAACATTTTACCTTCAAACCCTCAAAACACTGCGAGTTATAAATGAAAATGATGCTGAGGATAATATATTGTATGATATTTGGTTAAATTAAGTTATTGATTTTTAGCCATGTAATATTATTATTGTATAGCCATATCTATGTGTAGTAAACATACACATTTCAGTCCACAGGCAAAGTTAAAGGAATTTGTATAGATTGACTGGACACACATCTGAGGGATGATGTGTTAAACGAAACTTTAGTGTTTACGCTTCACGCACTAACATATCACAGGTCAAATTTGTTAGGTCTGATGTTATATAATCTATAGGTCGGTTCTGACTTTACGCAACAGACACAATTGACTAAACTGCATATTATAGTAATTTGCGTTGGTTTACTATTTGCAATCTGGTGCTATTTATATAAAAACTAACCTTAAGATACGCAATTTATAGCTATAAAGATACGATGTCCATTTTCGATCACGTTAGCTGTCTGTTGTTTGCCACCCTAGTGTTATAAAATAATACTAACTCCAATCTAACTGGATTAAAGCGTTTTATATGCTGTATCAGTCAGTCAGAAAACAGAAATTTCCTGGCAATCAGTCAGAACAGGTGATTGCCAGGAAATTTCGTAATCAAACTACAGCACGGCGATTAATTTACATTTTATTAAAAAAAATATAATAACCTTTCGTAGCCAGTCACGAAATACAGTTACTATTCTGAATTATGTACTAACATATTCTTGATAAACTTGTTATATTACGTAAATATACAATAACATAGATTAAAAAGAAAACATTGATCTTTTGTGTGTCAAATTCTTTTTAACAAAAGATCTAAAAAGATAAGCTTCGCGCAACATAATTCTTTCTAGGTAGGTACTTCCCAATGGGCAAATGGATGAAATAGACAACAATGTTTGTGACCTATTTCATGAAAGCAGGAACTGAGATTATTTTTTCTCAAGATGTTTCACATAGTACCCAAATTTTCTTCTTGCAAGCAGAATCATAGATTTGTTCATAATATTATTCCAGAATGGCTGTTTGTTCGTTCTGAATATTTGGAGCAGTCTTGTAACGGACGTCTACTTTGCCATGTTATAATTTCCTCTAGAGCAGTGGTTCCCAACCTTTTCTTGGTCACGGACCGTTTTTATATTTTACTTATTAACAGGGACCACTATAAAGGCACAATAAAAATAAACTGTAATAATCAACCTATAACTTTAATAAAAACTCAAATAGAAATTACATAAAAAGAAAACTAAGGTATTGTTGTAATAATGTGATTTCTATGCTTACGTTTCCTTCACGAGGTCGTCTATGATAGGACTAATATTGCTACTTAAAGCTAATTGCCTGACTGCTTTACCAGCGTCATACTTTTTTTTTTCACAAGTGCTTTTAATGTCTCAATCGCAAAATAAATATTTTCTTCAATTTTACGTAACCACAACTGAAGTTTGCAAACAAAAGCGCGGAGTTTATCTTCAAAGATGTATATATTTGCGACATTTTCTAATTGTTTATTTCCGGAGCCCTGCAGTTGCATATTCAATTTATTTAAGTGTGTGAATATGTCCACACGATAAGTCAAATTCAGCTGACATGTTAGATTTGTAAACTGTTTCAAAAATACATTAATTTTTTTGTCAACCATAAAAATCTCAACCTCTGCTCTCAGTTCATAATTATAATCTTCCCAACATATTACCTTTTGTTAGCCATCGAACTTGTGCCTCGTGGTCAGAGTCCATGTCAGTGCATAGATGTCATAAAAAGGCGCGTATTTAAGGCGCTGCTTTTGATAACATTTATGGTCATATGGAGTGTATCATTAAGGCATCCAGTAAGAATCTTGAAAGCTAACGCCTGGCGTGCGTATACAGTGCGTTGTTATTACGTTAGGATTTTTCTGTTTAACTAACGTCGCCAGCCCGGAACGTGATCCCAACATTGCCGGAGCACCATCAGTACAGAGAGCAACGAGTTTATCCTACATAAGATTATGTTTTCAAAATATTCAGATATTGTGTTCATTACGTCGATACCATTTGATGTTGTTTCCAATTCCTGCGAAAGCAATAATTCTTCTCTGATTATGTTGTCGTCGTCTAAAAAGCGAAGAAATACAACTATTTGACAACAAGTCGTTCCTTGCACTTGATACACATTAAATCATGGGCAAATCACAAACGTTGTGTCGTCTTCGCTCACTAAGCCGGCGGTACCGCGTACCGCCCCCGCTACATCTACCTACCTACCCTGTTTTCACTCATTGCACGACGATTAACGACTCCCCGCCCGCTAAATTTAAAATCATTAGCGGACCATATTTTGGCCCCTGCGGACCACAGGTTGGCAACCATTGCTCTAGAGAGCTAAGCTGCCTAACAGGATTATGAATTGAAAAAATATTGTTACGCTAACTGACGAACGAATGTAGGACAAGTGTTGTATAACTCATCATCATCAGAGCGTTCGTTCTGGTTGCTTGCGAGGCTCTCGCTTCAGAACCCAGCGGTTCATTTCTTTATTGTTTGTTTCCACTTTGTAAGCTCTTCACAATGCGTGGTGAGATCATTTTAAAATGCATCATGGTCATTCATTTTTAATAGAATAGAAAGCAGATACTTAAATATTTATTAAGTATTTACATGTATTTAGAAATAAAAAGATATCATAGAAAGATAGATAAGGTGTGTATGGGTTGGGTAGAAGGAATCATACTCGATTTGTCAATACTAGCGCACATCGTAGTCAAGAGTAACGCTCGGATTGACGAACGCCCTATAACGTTGCGTTGTACGGTGAATTTCCGCCATGTAAGGCTTAATCTATTAGATATTATCTTCGTAACCGTTCCTTTGCCGTGGATTGACTGAAATACTTATATTTTATACTGTTGGCTATAAATCAACTGGTGTAAGGCCAAAGACAATGTAAAATAACAATTCTGTAAATAAAGCTCATAATTAGTGAATTAATTTATACATAAGTACCTATGATAATAAGCCTTGTTTCTGTTATTTATATGCATTTATAGTGATTTTACCTATTTATAACAGACTATAACTCTGTGCCTAAAGTGGTGGTCAACCAAATGTGGTAACAAAGTTGCAAAATTATACTATGCACTGCAAAATTATATTATGTCTATTTAATTACTGTATCCCTATCTAGACTACACTGTATCTACATATGTACAAGGGGCGGCTAGAGATATCCCAAAACCCAGTAAGCAACTATAATTGCTGAATGATGGTAAAAGTAGCATATGTGCTCATATTTAGGTAGTGAACTAGTGACAAGACATCAGTCACAGTTTGCAAATTAATGCCAGTCACAATAGAAATATCAAGCAAGCTAAGAGCCTTAAGAGCCACAAACCACAGCCGTCACAAAAACATCAAAGAAATGATCTGCGTGTACTACCTATGTCTACTTTTAATCGTAAATCGTCGGATACGATCGACGATCTAGTTCGGTCAATGATATCTTATATACAAAAATGAATTGATGTTCGTTAGTCTCGCTAAAGCTCGACAATGGCCGGACCGATTTGGCTGATTTTTACATTGAAAGGTTTGTAAAGGTTCAGGGTAGGTTTAAACGGTTAGAAACAAACATAATAAATAAAGCAAAAACTAAATATGACCATTAAATTTTTCAATATAAATGAAATTATGTTCGTTAGTCTCGCTAAAACTCGATAATGGCCGGACCGATTTGGCTGATTTTCACATTGAAAGGTTTGTAAAGGTTCAGGGTAGGTTAAAACGGTTAGAAACAAACATAATAAATAAAGCAAAAACCAAATATGACCATAAAATTTTTCAATACAAAATGTTCCTGCCTGAGAAGTTTAGATGTTTTTTGAGTCTCTTTTGTTTTTGTAGAGTCACTTGGTTGTCAAATATTGATCGGTGCATTGAGAAATTTGTATGTTTCATAGCTGTTGTGTGAGGTCACGATCTTTGGTCTATTTTGTTGGAATACAAAAACTTCTGTTTCAGTAATAAAGAAATATAAAAATATTAGTGTCAGTTGATTGTTGAAAAAAGAAAATCTATAATTCCATAATAAGTAATAAAATAATCTTTATCTTAATGATATATAAATGTGAAAGTTTGTATGGATGTTTATTACTCTTTCACGTAAAAACTACTGAACGGATTTTAATGAAACTTTACAAAAATGTAGCTTATACATCAGAATAACACATAGGCTACTTTTTATCCCGGGAACAAGTACTTGTGGGAAACGGGAACGGGAAAACTTCTCTACGCGGGCGAGGCCGCGGGCGTCAGCTAGTTTAAGTATAATATCATATCTTTTTTTAATAACTGTGTGCAATGCATTCTTGGCGCAGTACCTATAAAACACACCTTTTTATTTTCAAATGACCACTCGGACATCTCACGATCGTTTGCAATACCAATGGGCTCTATAGTTTAAAAATCGTTTTAATTGCACAATATTTACGTGTTAATGTTTTATGATTACCTCTGTGGCGCGGTGGGAGTGTCCGACTGCTACGCAAGAGGTCGTGGGTTCGATTCCCACCCAGGATAAAACAGTGAAAAGCACGCTGGTTCATTCCGTGTCTGGGTGTTATTGCCTCTGTGGCGCGGTGGGAGTGCATCCGACTGCTACGCAAGAGGTCGTGGGTTCGATTCCCACCCAGGATAAAACTTTGTGTGATGAGCACGATGGTTTATTCTGTGTCTGGGTGTTATTTATCTATAATATGTATGTATTTAGAAATATATAAGTATGTTTATCAGTTATCTGGTTACCATAGTACAAGCTCTGCTTAGTTTGGAATCAGATGGCGTTGTGTGGGTTGTCGCAAAAAAAAAAAAAATGTATGTATGTATTCAGAAATATATAAGTATGTTTTCCCGTTTCCGTGTCTCACAGGAACCTGTACCCGGCAAATACAGCGTCTTGCTTGATAAATGGTATGTCCACATGTCGTACAGTCCTGAGACTATGTAATTAAAAAAGATTAAGACACATTCTAAGAGACAGCGTAGTCTGTATGAAATTATATGGGTGTAAGAGGCGAAAATGTCATTGATATTCGAGTTCTATGAATATCGATGACATTTGCGCCGTAGCGGATTTGGATCCGAGATTTGTGAATTGCATACCAGGACTCAAAAGCCAAACGATAGCTAAGTTAATATATTACGCAAAAAAGACCCGAAAACCAATGCATACAGACAATAGCTGCTCTTAACAACAGCCAAATAAAAGTGGACCCCAGGCTTTAAATTCAAGTAGGGTTTCGAGACAACTGGAGATAGGTACACTAGGATCAAGATGTGGTCTGTACAGTGTTGGGCAAAACGCAATTGTCTAAATAATGAGGGTTTTTTGAAATGTTCCCCGTGAGATGGCAGCGCTGTAACGTCAGGTCCAACTACCTGTCAAAACACAAACACGATTTATATTTATCGATAATTTTTTTGGTTTATTTATTCTTAAAAACGTTACAAACGGAATATTGTTTTCCAAAATGCCACAGTGTTGTGCAGTGCCTATGTGTGCAAATAAAAAAGGAGGCCTCTCTTTTTGAGCTCAATCTTCAGTTCGGCAACCTTTCTTTGGCCGTAATCCATAATAAAATCAATAACACTTCCAAATACATAAAATTTTACTAAAATAATAATACGTTCGGTAAGATTCTGTGCTATCTGACAGCTGTTTGGACCTGACGCATACGAAGCGCCGCCTGGCGGCAGAAAAAGTATCGAAAACCCTCATTAACAACAAATTCCAATGTCCAAACAATTAAATTGTCTAAATTAATTGCAACTAACAATTTAATAATTAGTTGTTAATTGTGAGTATTTTACAATTACAACTAATTAATTGATGCTTGCGAAATATACAATTAATAAATTGTTTATTGTATTAGCATTTTTACAATTAACAGTTAACAATTACTTATTTCAAAATTAGGTACGTAGTAATATGCTAGTAATAAAACTGATCTTTACAAATATAACGTGTACCTCCGATTATACATAAAATTTCAGGTAAATATTAAAAACATCTTAAGGAGCCTGAATAAGTCGTTATTTTCATGCTTTGGTACACGTTGGCAGAAACGCTGCAAAGTAGGTTAAGTTAGTAATACCTACCAGAACAAAGTTTAACAATGCTTTGTTAGTATAACAATGCAGCTATCGAAGCGAGTGTGCCGCTGCAGCAGCCTGTGTCTGACATTACAGAACTGCTTGTGTTGTACGTAGCTGTCAGTAAAAATAATACTATGGGACCATTGAGTTAATATTGTACTACGTACATAGAGAAGCCACCGCCCTATATTGCCAGTGCTCCGTTCCACTGTGGTGCATGAGCCACAGTTCACTGTTGCTTTCTCGCTCTTGTGCCCGTAAGTTGTATGACTCGGGCCTGCTCGGGCGCCTCCTCTCCCAAACCCCGCACTGCCGCGCGTGGCGCACAGATTTTGTTCGTGCCGTCTGCTCCATGTACGTAGTACAATATTAACTCAATGTATGGGATCCCTTTTGCGACATGGTTACGAACTATTGTTATAGTCGGGTTAAACTGCCCATGCTTTTCTTGTTGAATCACAATCAAAATCATTTCAGTAGTAGTAGTTACGAAAAAGTTTCACTACATGTCAATGTTTCTTTCTGTCCATTATTTTTAAACCACTGAGGTGGCAAACAAGCTTACGGCCCACCTGATGGAAAGTGGTCACCGTAGCCATGGTGAGCTACCCCCGCGATAGTCATTGACAGAGTGACTGCTAACCCTAAAGTAGACTTTACATGTAACTGGTCACAGACCAAGCGCATACCATAATCTGTCGGTCGACTAAGCTGTCTAGACGACAAATAAAAAAATCTAAATGAATGTTGTGTTTAAAAACATATCAAAATTAGAGATTCTGGCAAGAAAGTCAATGGATGCTCTTTTAAAATGTAGGTATGGCTTACAACATTAAAACATATAGTTATTTATTCCCTAAATAAACTATGACAGGAAGTCACACACATAAGACTAGCTTTTAATTGTATTGTTTTTTTTTTATTTTTTTTTTAAACCAAAGTTAATGGAATCAATTGCATTTGATTTTAATAGTTTCTCACAATTAATGAATCAATTGAATTAAATCAATTGCAATTAATTTAATTGCGATTAAAATGTTAATTGTAAGCTTATACAATTAACAATTTAACTGCATTGTGCCCAACACTGGGTCTGTTTATGGTGAACGCCACAGGACCAATTATATGGATGAAAGTTGACACTCCCCACCTAATATAAGAAATGAAGCAAACGCTGCCGCGTCGGTATTGATTCTGCATGTATAAACGTTTAATATAAAAATAATACTATATAACGGAAAAGCTAAAACTAAGCACCAGGCGTATCGTAGCGATCGTGATAATTAATTACCTACAAATTGTAAAATTGAGCCCATACGTGGAAAAGTTGTATTGATTTTTTTTTCTAGAAAAATTGCGTTAAAGGCTCTTCATTCTTAGTTCTAAGAATATTTTCGACTTATTTGATTTTTTATATAGGAGCCAAAGCGATAGTATGACTAAGAGGACTCGTATATCCTCGTAGTCATACCGGTATGACAAACTAGTATGACCACGAGGAAATGTTATAAGTAGGCTGCTCGAGTTCAATAATATTAGTCGGTTATTCTTTAGTATTTATTACTGTAAGATACAAGCGATACATTTTTAGATGTTACACAGAGTACATGCTACACAGAAAGGGAGTCGAAACGGAACAGCAGTGCTGCCATAATAGGAAAAGCGTTGCCTCACTATATATATTTTATTTAATGGATACAAAGAATCAATTTACACAACATCCCCCCTCAAGTTAGAGTTGTATTCATATTACTGTTCATAAAAAATTTACTTGCTCAATTAGCTGGAATCCAACTCGAACTTGTCACAACAAAAAAAAATAACAATGGCAATGACATTTTCAATCATCACAACATACAAAACAATGCAGAAGAATGTATACAACAATCATTGAGTTACAATACTATAGAGTCACAATCAGACAAATAAATTGTCCGCGCCGAAACTCGGCGCACGCTGCGAAGTGCGCAGAGTTTTTGTTTAGTTGTAAGGCGACCGCAATCCTCGTACAACGTCCGTGATGCCAAAGTGTTCGGTTTTTTCCTGCCCAAATAACAGCAGATACGTGACAAAAAAGGATGGTGTCTCATATTTTAGGTAAGTATCAAAACGAATTTACGTATTTATGTATCCACAGTGCGTGTTTACATTTAAATTTCAAAAAAAATCATTTTCTTAAATTTATTCATTTTCATTTTCGCAAAAATAAAATGCTGCGCATCGCGTCTAAAGTGTATCTCTTTCACACTTTAGATAAATATGCAAGAGTAAAAGAGAAACAAATAGTGTCGCGTCCGAGAGTGACTTACAAATTGTGTTCTAACGGAAAGCTATGGAGCGGATTGACACTAAATATTTTTTGAGTTTATGAACTAAATATTTATACTTATGTATTACCATGTTGCTGAATGTTTTATTTTTTAGTTTTTCGTACTAAAAATAGGTCAATTTGCGTTTTACTATTTTAAGGTATAAATAATTAAGTACAATATTTTTGTTTTTAGTTTTCCTCGAAACCCCATAAGATGCTCAGAATGGACAGTTATTATAGCAAAAGCCCGAAATGAATTAAACTTCAAGCCATTTAAGGGACGGTTGTATGCTCCAATCACTTTCCTGCTTGAGACATTTATACAACAACGAAAGGTTTTAGCAGGCTTAACAAAAATGCAAAACCTACTTTACAAGTAAGAATTTATCCTTTTAAATGAATTTATTATATTTAACTGTCGATTTCGATTCAATTTGATTTTCTTTTTGGACATAATGTAAATTAAAATGAAAAAAAAAAGAATATCTTTAACTGTCAGTTTAGTATTCTTAATGTCATTAAACAAAACCGGTCAAGTATGAGTTGAACTCACTCACTGAGGGTTCATACCTCCTTCGATTTTGTAATTTTGTTTTAATACGACAACAATATTCATTCAATAGAAATATAACAGTATTACTAAATTAATTTATAAAGGTGTTCTTAATAGTGTTCTTAACAAAAATTTTGTTTAGGTTTTTTACTATACAACAATACAATTAAACTAGTATTTGAAAGAGATGACGTAAGAACTAAATGCGAGATTAGGGTAAACCAGGAACGTCTAGAGCAAGTGAATGAAATTGTGTATTTAGGGAGTATGTTTAGCGCGGATGGAAGATGTGATTCGGATGTAGAACGGCGAGTAGCTGCCGGAAACAGAGTTAACGGTGCTTCTCCCAATTAGTAAAGCGACAAAGCATCGTAAAAGAAGCACGACTGGCGATTCATAACGCAGTGCTAGTGCCAACTTTGCTTTACGGTAGCGAAACCTGGGTATGTCAGCAGATGCATGAAAGTAAATTGAATGCTGTGGAGATGCGATCACTTCGAAAATTGTGCGGCGTTACCTTGGCCGACCGAATACGTAACGAAGTGATACGCAATATGGCAGGTTTGAATGAAAGTGTCAGCGTTAAGCTGGAAAAGGGTGTGCTCCGTTGGTTTGGACACGTCCAACGAATGAGTGAGGAACGATTGACGAAGAATATATAATGTGCGAAAGCAGAGGGTAGAAGAGGTCAGGGTAGGCCGAGACTTACATATGAAGACCACGTGAGCAGATTGCTCAAAAACGAAAAGGTCAAAAGTACTCGGATACCCAGACGTGCGTGTATGAAACGATTGATGAATCTCGAAGAAGCGAAAGAAGTATGCATGGATCGCGAAGCCTGGCGATCTGTCCTCTCTGACTACCCCGTCAGGGATACAGCGTGAACATAGTTAAGTTAACAATACAATTTAGAAACGTTGTATTTATCCTGCTATGTTCATGAAAAGTATTTTTCCTTTCTAATGTAATTATTCCAGATTTTTCGGTTCATTAATTAAAGTTCTAATACATAAAACCTTTATTCCTCATATTAATTTTGTTTTATTCTGCTCTCTGCTCCACGCATAACCACTACTTACTTAATTTACTAGTGCAATAATATGATAGGTAGATGAAATAAAAATAATGAAACCTTTTTTGAAATCAGTTGGTAGTTTCGGAGTTCTTCTATTATTATTTATTATATTTTAACTCACTCTTTTATACAGTCTAATTTTGTTATATATTTCTCTTTACATTTTACATTAGTGGGCATATAATATGCCTCTGCCACCCCTTCGGGGATAAGGCGTGATGGATATTCATTTTTATTTTTATTTTACATTATACACTCCTTCTAGGCAAGTGCACTCCATCTAGGAACACTGCATTGCTTACCATCAGGCAGCTTGTGGTCAAGCGCTTGCCTAATTTGATATAAATAAAATATAATAATTTGAGTATCAATAACGTCTCCACTGCTGACTTGTTCCCTATTCGTACGCAAGCCCATAGTGAATGACGGCGGGAAGAGTGACAAGTGCGGACGCTTGCTTTATATTATTTTCTAAAACTAGTGCATTTATCTTGTTTTATGTGCAAGAGTGGTGGTTTCTTGGACATAAAAGTTGTGTTAACGTGCTATAGTGAAAGACAATGATATATATGCAGTGAAATGCTATTTTCTCTCTTGCCGCGAAACGTCCACTGACAACCTTAGTATAAGAATCACCATTATACTGAGGGCAAGGACCAGGACGTAGCCTGAGGACATGACATCGACTGGACAGGACTAATTAGAAGATAAGATTGAAGAAATATGATATAAAAAATAAGATTGGCTAAAAGGTCTTAGGAACCAGGCCATTAAATAATTATTAAAAAAAAATAGTGAATGACATTGCATACGAGCGATTTTGAACATTATGCAATCGGCCTAACGCCTAAATTCGAGCAAATGTCATTTTGAACTTTGTTATATTAAATGTATAGGTATGTAGAACGGCGCTCGGACCTTTTTTGAGTGTTGTCTGTTTATGATTGTGACTCTATAGTATTGTAACTCAATGACAACAATACAAATTATTATTACTTTAAACATAACTTATCACATAAAAACTCATGTCTACATTTTGACAATGCTTTGGTAAGTAAATCTGCCCTATTTTCGTCACTAGAAATATATTTTAAGTTTAGAAGTCCTTTGTTTACAACATCTTTGATAAAATGAACTTTGATGTCGATGTGTTTCGATCTTTTGCTGTTTTCATAGCTTTCAATCATTTTATCTTATTTTATACTCTGATTTTTCTTTAGACTAGAATAACATTTCAATATGTCATTAACATTTTTAATGTTGCAAGAGTACAAGCATAGTGCTTTACTTAGTCGATTTACTTTATGAATCGAATCACTCGACTAATAGGAAAGGTTTTTAAAATTCCTATCAAAATGCATACTGATAATACAAATAATGTTATAAATATTTCTTAACTATTATTTTTGCTCTTGGACACACGACGGTGACTTGGCGACACGAAACCCTTCCCCATCACCGTCGGGGTACACCAGGGTTCTGTCCTAAGTCCGTTCTTGTTTAGCGTGATATTAGACGTGATGTCAGACAGCATCAGGGACTCACATGAGCAGCTTCCGTGGTTGTTCATGTATGCTGATGATATCGCGCTGGCAGACGCGGACAGGGGTAGGCTGTTATGACGTGTGAAGGCGTGGAAGGAGACGTTTGAGAACGACGGACTGAAACTTAATGTGGCAAAGACCGATTACTTGGCATTAAACTCTACAGATCCCACATCCGTCCGCATAGGGGATGATTTGGTCGAGCGCATGGACCAGGTTAAATACCTGGGTTTTGTATTTCATGAGTCCAGTGACATCGATTGCGACGTCAAGACACGCATTGCTGCTGCGTGGGCCAAGCGGCGGGAGATGACTGGTGACATTTGTGACCCAAAAATGCTGGTCAGGTTGAAGGGTCATGTCTATAAAACCCTCATTAGATCTGTCCTTTTACATGACAGTGAGGCGTGGCCAGTACTGGAGCGACACAAGCAGGAGCTGCGTGTCACGGAAATGAGGAACTCTCGCATCCGCGGCAGCCTTCACGTCCGTGACATTGCAGATAAGCTGCAAGTGTGTCGCCTTCGCTGATAGAGTCACGTCTTGCGGCAACCGCAGCGCTACGAGGGAAATAAATGTCTGGCTATGTCGACCCCGCCGGGTCCCGGTAAGAGGGGAAGACCCAAGAAGTGCTGGCTTGCGTCGTAAGGGATGACATGCGTGCCAATGGTCTCACTACAGGGGATGCTGACGACGACCGTGCGAAGGGGTGGAGAAAATATAGGAAAGCGGACCCCGGGCGTCGCGAGACGCTACTACGACAGACGCTCGGATGATGATGATTTTTTCTCTTAGACGAGGATATTCTTTTGTTGGAGACCATAATGCGAGTCATGGTCTCATGCGGGAGCTAGTTAGGACTCCGCCACGTCATTATGCTAGTACAGAGCACGTCATGCTCGCGAAAGAGGCGGCGTAGAGGGCGCGGGTAGGATTTACTGCGGATAGGAGTACCCGATCCGCAGTCTGTCACTGTTAAATTATATTTTTCATGTATGAAATCTTCATTTCAACAACAAAAAAATATAAATAATAAATATTAAAACAATAAAATCTGCCAGAAAATACCATTCCGCCATACGTCTACCTTCTTCGCTCCCGATCGGCTTAACGTATACCTACCTATTCCACAAGCTTTGCTACTTTGTTGTTTGAGTGTCACTGATTGGTTTTATGTTTATTGTATTATGTACAACATCATGCAAAACATTGAATCGAGTACTGCAGTTATGCCTCCAAGAAAAAAAACGCCGGGTTGCTTTAAGCTTCAGAGAAGACAGTGTTACAAAACTTGTTTAAATATGTTTCCAATGAGAAGGAAAGCTAATTCGATATGTTATTGTTATGTTACAAAGCAAACAAGAGCACAATGGTGCTCAAAAAACTTATTAAATTTTGGGTATTGGTGTTTCCACTGTACACATATATTCGCAATATCTGAATAACTGAACGACTTAAATTAATTAAATTCTAAAACTTCTCATTCAATACTCCTTGAATTTGCATAGACACAATTTCAAATTAATCAACTAACCACCTAATTATTTTTTGGTCACGTCACTATCATTTTATTGCAATAAAGCGGCAACATTGCAAATGTCATTCTAGTATATAAAGGAAAAAATCAGAGTATAATTGTGCTCCGCACGGCTATTCACAACCATTCGTCAAACTTCTCCATCGGATCGGGAATATCCATGAAACGTCACAGCCCAATCCTCTCGATTTGAAAACGCTATTCACTAATCCCGTCGGAAACAAGCTGGTGGCGGGCAATAGAATGTAACTGGTAAGTGCATTTATAAGTATAGATACAGAATGGTAGAAAATTTATTACTGCGGTAGAATATTTACAGACATTATGTGCAACGACATTACTACACATTTTGCTAACTTTCAAACACGAGACTACAAAATCTGACTGGGAACTTATAAAATTCGAACAATAATCAACATTTTATAAACAAATTTTAACAGTGAATTATATTTTTTAATAAAACTAGGTTTGTAAATGTCACGGTATGCCTGTTTCATGTTGGTCTGTGGTTTGATAGTCTATGTTGATACTTATGATGTACTTTTGTGTATTGACGTTATCTACCATAAAATATGAATTAAAACTATACACCAATAGTTTTAAATCATGGCAATAACTTCGGGGGCCTATTATATAAGGCCTTATTGTTAAGTAGGCATAGTTAAAAATTATATTAAAAATTTTCAAAATAATTTTTTTTGATCCCAAAAAATATGAAGTTATGGCCATATTTTCGAACTTAATTCATAACAATACTGCTATCTGTTTATCACGTGGTCTCGTTCTGACGCACAGTGACCCCGCGATGATGTTATCAAATAGCTTAAAACCAAAATACTACACTTTATTCTAACTTTTCCTTCATACTTAACCGGGCTTAGGACCGGCAAAATTACTTTTCGTAGGTACTTACTTGTTCAGTTATGAAAAATAAAAACTTATTAGACTGGAATTAAGTTTAAACAAGATAACTTAAGTTTTGAAATCTAAAGCTTTAGCATTAAAAAATAGTTTTGGCGTATTTAAAAAGTCAGAATCAACCGATTGCTATTTACAATAATTAACGTATTTATAAAACTTAAAAAATAACTGTACATGTATTTTAAGTGTCCTTCAAAATGTCCTCCTGCATTATCAATACACACGCGAGCACGTTTTATTGAATTGTTTTTAAGGGAAAGAAGTATGGTTCTTTGGCGTTTCACTTTAATAAAAGCGTCTATTATGCGCTGTTTTAATTGTTCTAAAGTATTTGGTTGACTAAAGTACACCCGTCTTTTTAATTCACTCCACAAAAAAAAGTCCAGCGGCGTTAGGTCAGGCGATCGTGCGGGCCAGGCAACCGGCCCACCTCGACCAATCCACCGATCACCAAACTCCTGTGTTAGGAACTCGCGCACTGCGCTATGATAGTGTGGAGGCGCGCCATCCTGTTAAAACCACAGGCCTCGTAAGTTGGATAGCGGAATATCATCCAATATCGAAGAAACCATGGTTCGCAGCAAGTTCAAATACGATTCCCTAGTGATAAAATATGGACCAACGATGTGGTCGTTCAGGATTCCCACCCAGACATCTCTGGGATCTTCATCAAAGTACTCCAGGACATTTTCGTACAAGTTCTGTGGGTACGCCGGTCTCCCTCGGCCTTGGGCATGTGATGGTGTGTAAAAGGAGCCATGATCGAGTAATCGCTGGTAAGCGTTTAGAACCGTTCTAAAGCTTGGCTGTCGAGCATCCGGGTATTGTTCTCGGTACATTCTTAAAGTAGCACTCACGTTCTCATCACATAAAAAGTACAAACGTACCATAGCCACATAATCCCGTGATGAAAACTGGTAAGCCATCACAATAAATTAAGTTAAACAAACACGCGTAGGTAAAAAAATTAAAAGTAAGAAATAATTAATACGCAGTACTGATTCATTCAAACAAAATTTAAACCAAAATTGTTGATGCGACCAGTGTGACCAGATAAAAGTTTACAAAAATACCGAAGCACCTAAAAAAATACCAAAATATACCAATTAACATAAGGAAAAAAATCTAATAAAAATACTGATTTTCAAAATTCGTCATTACAATAAATGTAATTTGTTGCTTCAATAATACATAAATAATAATAAATAATTAACTAAAAATATGTTTAGCCTTTTTTCTCAATTTACTCCGAGGTCTCGGTTCACAGAACCACTAGTAAAAAATACCTATATTCGGAAAAGTCAATAAAAATACCGAAAAGATATTAAAATAATGAATCTGGTCACACAGGTTGCGAATTGACCAATCTCTTTCTTGCGCTTACCCCTGTCGCCAATCGTGAGCTTACACGCGAGTTTGCCGTGATTTATCAATGGAAATCAAATTTACACTTCTACGCATTTCAATAAAAGCTACGTTCCACTTAACGCCCGCTACGATCGTAACATCCTCTGTATCGGGCCACCTAATATCCCTTACAAACGTATTTGGTTTGCCTACAGACCAAATCTTAACATCTGTAGAGTAGTCAGGCGGACACAATTATTGTTGACTAGCTTTTGCCTGCGGCTACGCTCGCGTGGTGTTTTGTATGTCACTCACATAAAGTTCAAAACTTTTAGTATACATGGTCACCCATCCAAAATTTGGCCACACTAAGATAGCTTAACTTTACTCATCGGTTGGTTATCAGTGAAGGCAACTTGATACCAGTATGTGATTGAAAAATGTTGTCTTAAGGAAATTATAACTAATAACCAAAATACTTTGAACTCTCCAATGTATTGCGCGTCTAGTAATATGTAGTTCAATCTGAATTATTACTTCTGCTAAACCGATTTTGATGAAATATAGCACAGTATTGAAGCTGAAAATAACCACAATATTCTAATGCTAAAATTGTGATCGACTGTTTGGATATTGCTCCAACTCCGAACAAACAAACAAACAGACACAATGAAAAAAATATAGTTTTGAAATCAGAATCCCCTAATTAGTCGCTTACATTTATTTATTTTTATTTATTTTGAATGTACCGTCAAAGCTAATTTAAAAAAATTATAATTATTATTAATTGAGTCCGTCTCGGTCCTCTTGCTCACTCATCGGACATGGTCTGCTTCGCACTAAATCTAGTAAATAAATCAATGTTGCCGTTTTAGCTGCTTTGTCGTAAATTTCCCCAGATCTAAATTTACTTTTCCCCAAAAAAACACTTTTTCATTAATTTTCCCCAATGTTGCCGTTTTAGTTACTTTTTCGTAAACTTTCCCAGATCGGATTAAAAATTTTCCCAATAAGCTAGTTTTTTATAAATTTTCCCCAAAAAGGAATAAAATCTACGTTAATTCATAACGTGGTGTTTATTTGCTCTATGAAGAGGAATACCATGCAATCCAGGTATTTACATAACTCCAGGTAAATAAAATTGAAATGTCTGTTTAAAATTCTAATTTAACAGCTTTTCATTCAATATGAAATTCATCATCATCCAAGCCATTTGTCCCAGTTGCGTCTCGCGTCGCGCCAGGTCTGCTTTCCTATATTTTCTCCTACTTCGCATGGTCGTCGTCATCCCCTGTAGTGAGATCATTGGCACGCATGTCATCCCTTACGACGACAAGCCAGCACTTTTTGGGTCTTTCCCTCTTACCTCTTTACTTTTTTACCTTACTCTTACATGGCCAGACATTTGTTTCCCACGTAGCTCGGCGGTTGACACGTGACTTGACATCGCAATCGATGTCACTAGACGTGTGAAATACAGATCCCAGGTATTTAACCTCGTCCGTGCACTCGACGAAATCACCACCTATGCGGACGGATGTGGGATCTGTTAAGTGCCAAGTACTCGGTCTTTGCCACTTAAAGACCGCCGTTCTCACGTCGCACCGCCTCTGTCCGCGTCTGCCAGCGCAATATCGCCAGCATACATGAGCAACCATGGAGGTTGCTCATGCGCGTCCCTGATGCTGTCCGGCAATACGTCTAATATCACACTGAACAGAGGCGGACTAAGGACCGAACCCTGGTGTACCCCGACCGTGATAGGGAAGAGTTTCGTGTCGCCAACAATAGTCCGAATCATGGAATCGGAGTCGCGATACATGTCCCGGATAGTGTCAATATAGACCTCCGGAAACCCTTTGGACCGCAGTGCCCACCAGATCATCGCTAGAGGAACACAGTCGAAGGCCTTCTGCATGTCTAGGAACAGACAGTTCAGAGACATGTTCTTCGTCCTCTATTTCTCCGCGACATCCCTCAGGACAAAAACAGGGTCTATGGTCCCATGACCAAGGCGGAACCCATATTGACGCTTCGAGGTCGATGACAAGGTGACGGTGTTGTGCAGTGAGACTCTCTCCGGGTATGACCTGGCAGTTGGCTACCTTGCCGATGCCGTGTCGCCTAGCGAGTAGGAAATCGATCTGAGTTGTGCGCCTCCCGCTCTTGTAGGTGATGAGATGTTCGGATTTCTTTTTGAAATACGTGTTCACGATGGCCGGATCAGTAGTCGCACACGTTCTGTAGATAGTTTCTCTTTCAGAGCTGCGGGTACCGTATCCGAAACCATCATGAACACGCTCAAACTCCTTACACCCCTCACCCACATGACCGTTTATGAAAGTATTTACCTTTAAATACTTTTTATTTCTCCAAAAGTTACTCAAAGTATTTTTTAACCCCAGAATATGGAAAAACACCCCTAATCTGTCAAAAGTATGTAAATACTTTTATATGCATTTAGTGACAAGCTGTTAACTTGGAAATACAAACAATTCATTTCAATTTTATTCACCTATTAAGTAGATATCTGGCTTGCATAGTATTTCTCTCCATAGAGCAAAATACACTAAGTTATGTACTAACGTAGTCTTATTCCTTTTTAGGTATGTAAAAATGTATAAAAAAGTGTCTTTTTGGGAATTTTTTTAAATCAGATCTGGGGAAGTTTACGACAAAGTAATTAAAACGGCAACATTGGGCAAAATGTGTGAAAAAGTGTCATTTTGGGGAAAAACAAAATCAGTTCTGGGGAAATTTACGACAAAGTAGCTAAACGGCAACATTTATTTATTTACCAGATTTAGTGCGAAGCAGACTATGTCCGATGTGCGAGTAACCGGACCGAGACGGACTCAATTAATAATAATTGAGACCGCTGGAATACTCTACAGAACGGTAAGATTTCGACTGGAAGCAAACCAAATGCGAACGTTTGTCAGGGCTATTAGGCGGAACGATACAGATGATGTTACGATCGTTGCGGGCGTTAAGTGGAACGTAGCCTTTATGCTCAGTTCAAGTGTAAATTCGAATTTCGATTTTCATTGATAAATCGCGGCATACTTCCCAAGTACACGATTGGCTCAAGAAAG
Organism: Thumatha senex; assembly: GCA_948477245.1. Taxonomy (NCBI): domain Eukaryota; kingdom Metazoa; phylum Arthropoda; class Insecta; order Lepidoptera; family Erebidae; genus Thumatha; species Thumatha senex. The sequence continues at coordinate 13,175,860 of OX419731.1, read as the reverse complement.
AGACAAGTCAAGTCAAAACCAACCATTTTGTTTTAAATGTTGTGTCAGTGAATTGATACTGCGTAATAATTATTTCTGGCTTTTGAAATTTTTAACATGCGCGTGTTTGTTATTTTTTTTGTGATGGCTTACAAGTTTTGATCACGGGAGTATGTGGCTATGGTACGTTTGTACTTTTTATGTGATGAGAACGTGAGTGCCACTTTAACAATGTACCGAGAAGAATACCCGGATGCTCGACAGCCAAGCTTTAGAACGGTTCTAAACGCTTACCAGTGATTACTAGATAATGGCTCTTTTTACACACCATCACATGCCCACGGCAGACCACAGAACTACTTTGATGAAGATAGATCCCAGACGTAGCACGCAGACGTTGCTCCTCATTTTAACCTAAGCTAGTCCAGTACCAACTGTGCGTGTAAAATTGTATAATATTGTTACTTTTTTTTGTGGAGTGAAATAAAAAGACGGATGTACTTTAGTGAGCCGAATATTTTAGAACAATTAAAACAGCGCATAATAGACGCTTTTACTGAAGTGAAACGCCAAAGAACCATACTTCTTTCCCTTAAAAACAATTCAATAAAACGTGCTCGCGTTTGTATTGATAATGCAGGAGGACATTTTAAAGGAAATTAAAACACATGTAAGTTATTTTTTTAAGTTTTGTAAATACGTAAATTCTTGTAAATTGCAATCGGTTACTTCTAACTTTTTAAATACGCCAAAATTATTTTTTATGCTCAACTTTAGATTTCAAAACTTAAGTAATCTTGATTATACTTAATTTCAGTCTAATAAGTTTTTCTTATTTTTCAAAACTGAACCAGTACCTACGAAAAGTAATTTTGCCGGTCCTAAGCCCGGTTAAGTATGAAGGAAAAGTTAGAATAAAGTGTAGTATTTGGATTTTAAGCTATTTGATAACATTATCATCGCGGGGTCACTGTGCGTCAGAACGAGACCACGTGATAAACAGATAGCAGTATTGTTATGAATGAAGTTCGAAAATATGGCCATAATTTAATATTTTTTGGGATATAAATAAACCTTTAAAAATTTGTCAATATCAAATATTAATAATTTAAACTACGCCTACTTAACAATAAGGCCTTATATAATAGGCCCCCGAAGTTATTGCCATGATTAAAAACTTTTGGTGTATATTGGTCAAAACGTTTTTGTATCACGTACCTACGAAATGATATGACTACTATTTTTGTCTAATAGATATGAGTGTAAGAATTTCAAACATTTTACTTACCACTTGTTCGTTTTTTTTTACTTCACAATGTGAATAATTTATTTTCGATTTTAGTGTCAAGTGAACTCTACTGTGCCTGAGGCCAAGTAACCAAAAACCATCCTGACGCTATTCACCCCTAGAAAAGATTACTTGAGGAATTGACTGATTTTTTAAATACAATAACAGAAAAAAACAACTCAAAGTAAGTCAATTTCCCTTATCAATTTACGACCTTTGCCTTACCTATTAACTCACATATCGTATAATTATGAATAACGTATAGTTATGAATAATGGCGTAACAATCCCTTTTAAACCCAATTTTACAAATAGATTGATGCAGATGGCTGTGTCATGGATCTATGAGCCAAATCCATTCAGCACTTTGAGCCAAGTGTTGATATATCAATATCTCATGGTCGCCTTTTATAATTATAGGAGATGAAATAAAAATTATGTGTGTGTACCAGAGTACACAGGTAAGAAGTGAAACTTTGTTACAACAGTTTTTACAACTATACAATTTCTCTCAATGCACAGAAGTTTCACTTCAATAATAGGTTGTATGGCAAATATCACTGTAATTTATTTCAATATAATGTAGGTTTGTCTATGCATGTAGCCACTATTATACATGATAAAGGAATATAGGATACATTGATAATTTAGGAAGCATATAATAACTTATAATGCCCAACTTATAATGGTTAACGGGAAATTTTTGAATCTTTATGTGATGCCTGTCATGTGTGTGTGCAGATCTATCTAGTTTGAGATGAGTATTGTAAAAATATCTCAAGGGTATCTTTTGGATAGGATATGATAATTAAAATCTTTTGTGGTAAATAATACAACAGTAATTTATATCATTCTATTTATTGAATTGCCTATGCATGTAACCCTTATTTATTAAATAAAGGTTATTGGTAAGCACCTAATTTTTTCTACAAATAACAAAATTGTCAACAAATAACTCACTATGTAAATTTAAGTTACACTTTAAGTCTGTTAAAACACCTTTGATAAAAACAATTTAACTTACAGTGAGAGCAGCAGCAACATATTCGGCTTCAGCGGTTGATAATGCCACAGTTGGTTGCTTCTTTGTTGTCCAGCTCACAAGGTTACCCCTGTAAAAGATAGTGGCTCCACTTACACTTTTTCTATTGAACCTGTCGCCAGCCCAATCAGCATCTGAAAAGCCTGTTAAAATATTATGACTTTCTTTCTTGTATATTAATCCTATATCATTTGTATGTTTCAGGTGGCGAAGAATTCTCTTTCCAGCCTTCCATAAGCTTGTTGTTGGTTTATCCAGGAATCTACTGAGAAAACTTGTTGCAAATGCTATGTCTGGTCTGCTGACTGTTGCCAAGTACATTAGTGTACCAACGAGCTCTCTGAATGGAACATTAATAATCTCCTCCTTATCATCTACTTCAAGTTTTAGCTCCATGGGTGTACTAGCACCTTTACAATCTTCCATGCCGAATTTAAATAAAGCTTTTTCTATTTTATGTGTTTGTTTTATTTCTAATCCTTGTTTTGAAGTTATTATTTGCATGCCCAAATAAATATTTGGGCATGCAAATAATAACTTTTTGAATCTTTATGAAGTAAATACTTATATTGCCCAAGTCCTTAGCCTGAAATTCTTCCTTCAATTTTGTTATAATTTTATCACCATTACCAAGTACTAATATGTCATCTACAAAGATGAGTAAGTAAACATCAATTCCCACATATAGGCAAAAATCATGTAGAGGTTGTTTAAATTCATTTTGTATCAGAAAATTATGTAGTCTTTCATTCCATAATCTAGGAGACTCTAAGTCCATACAGTGCCTTTTTTAATTTAAGTACTTTTCCTTTTTCTGGTTTAATGCCCTCTGGATATTTAATGTAAATATCAGTCTTTAACTCTCCATTTAGGAATGCAGTGGGCACATCCAGCTGTCTTATTGGTAGGTTTTCCTGTACAGCTTTACTAAGGAATAATCTTACTATTGAAATTCTGGCTACTGGCGCATAGACATTTTGTGATGTTTCTTCTTGGAACCCTTTTGCTACAAGTCTTGCCTTTCTTAAACCATTTTCTTTTGTTCTGAATACCCATCGTGTATCTATGGCCTTCATATTCTGTGGTAGTTCTGCGACTTGCCACGTATTTAACATCTTATGTGCTTCAAGTTCTTTATGAATTGCATCAGTCCATCCTCCCTCTTTAATTGCTTGCTTGTAGTTAATAGGATCTTCTGAGATTAATGCATAGGCGATACATGACATGTCATAATCTTCATATTTGGATGGAAGCTTTATTTCTCTTTTATTTCATGTGACAGTTGAATTCATGTCACTTCCTTGTTCTGTATTTTGTATTTCAGAATTACTTTGAGATTCTTCATTTATTTTATGAATTTGTGATTTAATTTCTTGATCAGATTTTTGATATTCCTCCTCTTCTTCATACGGAATTGTTGTATCTGTAGCAGTCTCTTCTTTATACTTGTAGTCAACCTCTATGAACTTTAAATCTCTGGACACAATAATGTCATTAGTTCTAGGGTCCCATAATCTATAGCCACTTCCAGCATAGCCTATCAGTCTCATATCTTTAGTTCTAGCATCTAATTTCCCTGATTTAGGTAGTATAACTGCATAGGCTTTGCTTCCGATTATTCTCATATGCTCTATTTGTTTAGTTCCTAGAAATATTTCTGCAGGGATACCTCCTTTCAATACTCTTGTTGGAGACCTGTTCAGCTGATAAGCTGCAGTTTTTATTAGTTCACTCCATAAGAATTTAGGCAAATTACTTTCTAATAACATGGCTCTAGTTTTATCAGCTAGGGTCCTGTTCATACGCTCAGCAGTCCCGTTCTGCTGTGGGGTATAAGTATATGTAAACTCTTGTATGATACATTTTTTTAATAAAGTGGAAAGACAATTTGATTCGAGACAGGGATTGAACCTGTGACCTTTGCCTATCCAGGGACTAAATGACTAAATGATGATAAAGGCCTAAATGACGATATAAATATGGTGGAGAATTTCAACTTGATTCGATACGGTTCGGGTAGTTCAGGTGGCTAGAACATTGCCCTGGTTAGGCAAAGGTCACAGGTTCAATCCCTGTCTCGAATCAAATTGTCTTTTTCCACTTTATTAAAAAAATTATGAGACATTTGGCAAATAATTGCTTTAAAAATTTATCTTGTATGATACCTTCATGTTCACAAAACTTTTTAAGTTCATCCAAGAACTCGCCACCATTATCAGTCCTTATTCTTTGTACATTATTGTTGCTATTTTTCATTCTATTTATGAATTTAAGTATGTAAATTTTAGCCTCACTTTTTTGTTTTAATGGATAGTGTAGTGTAGATAGATCTGTGTAGAGTGAAAAATCATCTATTATTGTTACATAATATTTATCACCATATAAACTTTCTGGGTTGATTGGTCCACCAATGTCACAATGTATGAGTTCACCTATCTTGGTTGATCTTGGTCTTTTCCATTCAGTGAATGGGTTCCATGTTCCTTTAGCCTTCATACAAATGTCACATTTATCTTTTGAAAGGTAAGCCCAATATTTTTAATCCAATGTGATTAATGTGTCCTAGTCTTTTGTGCCAAACATCTTTATTGATTTCTGTCATATATGACTCCTCTGTACGAGTTTTTATTTTAAATTTAACTAGAAATAAACTTCCATTGCTTACTCCACTAACTTCAATATTTTTCTTGTATCTCTTAGTATTTCCTTGCTTAAATGATACAGTGTAGCCTTTACTGTTTTATATTTGCACTGAGATAAGATTTTGTGACAAATCCTTTACAATGCCTCAAGAGTAATCAGTGTATTTTCTTCTGTGAATAATTTAATAAACCCTTTTCTTTCAGTTTCCATTACATTTGCCACTCTGATAGCTATTTTTGGAATAATTTCTATTTCATACATATATTTCTCATATCTATCATTAATCATACTGTACGTAGCACCAAAATCTATTGCAAAAATTTTATTATCAGGATACAAGCCTTGTTTAGCATAATTAGCACAAGCAATCATATTATATTCTTCATTCAAATGAGCTTCAGATTGCCTACCTGAATGATCACCTCTTTGCATAGGCCTGCCTCTGCCTCTGTAGCCTTGTTTGTAACCTTTTCCTCTTGATCTACAATTTTTAGATATATGACCCACTTTGCCACATGAGAAACACTTAATTGTGGATGTGAATGCTGTGGTTTCATTAGTAGGCTCAGTATTTTTATACTTTAATTCGACATACAGCAGTTTGCTTTTAACATAGTCTAATGTCAACTCAATGTTGGTAGTTTCTAATACAGTTATAGTATTTTGGAATACTTCTTCCATGCTTAAAAGTAAATGACATACCTTGTCAGTCTCATCCATGATGGTGCCATTAGATTCCAATTCTCTTATAAGTTTATCAAATTTTGTAAAGTGCTCTTCTACTGAGTATCTTCTTTCATATATTAGATTAAGCAATTGTCTTCTTATGTACAACTTCGATAGTATACTTTTTCTTTCAAATAAGCCCCTAAGGCTATTTATCATGTCTTTAGCTGTTTTGCAATCTCTTATATATGCGAGATTTTTGTCTGGGAGGGTCTGTATTATAGCGTTTTTGGCACACGATTCCATTTTTGACAACTGATCAGCACGGCTATTCACAACCATTCGTCAAACTTCTCCCTCGGATCGGGAATATCCATGAAACGTCACAGCCCAATCCGCTCGATTTGAAAACGCTATTGACAAATCCCGTCGGAAACGAGCTGGTGGCGGGCAATAGAATGTAACTGGTAAGTGCATTTATAAGTATAGATACAGAATGGTAGAAAATTTATTACTGCGGTAGAATATTTACAGACATTATGTGCCACGACATTACTACACATTTTGCTAACTTTCTAACACGAGACTACAAAATCTGACTGGGAACTTATAAAATTCCAACAATAATCAACATTTTATTAACAAATTTTAACAGTGAATTATATTTTTTTAATAAAACTAGGTTTGTAAATGTCACGGTATGCCTGTTTCATGTTAGTCTGTGGTTTGATAGTCTATGTTTGTCTATGATGGTTATTTACTTTTGACTTTTTCGGCGCGAAGATGAGCAGTGACGCACGTTTGTAGTATATTATTTTCAAAAACTAGTGTAAAATTCGTGTTTTTGTGTTTAATAATGGTGGAATATTATACATAAAGAGTTCGGAAGTGCTTTAGTTAAAGAAAGTGATATATTGCAATGAATAGCGGTTTTGTTTGTGTTAGTGCCAAATTTCCATAGAGAGCTCCAATAAGGGATCCACTGCCTTATTGGAGCACGGACTAGGACCTAGGACTGAGGACTTGACATCGACAAACGACTAGACAGGACTAAAACAAGAAAATAATAAATACTGATGACTAGGCTGTATGGACTAAGTTTCCTTTGCCTGCCAAAGATGGGCGAAGACAACAAAAAAAAATTACTTTTGAGTATTGAGGTTATCTTTATCTCCTAGTTAGTCTGTGGGTTATCTACCATAAAATATGAATTGGGACATTTGGCGGGAAGAGTGACAAGTGCGGACGCTCTCTTTATATTATTTTCTAAAACTAGTGCATTTATCTTGTTTTATGTGCGGGAGTGGTGGTTTCTTGGACATAAAAGTTGTGTTAACGTGCTATAGTGAAAGACAATGATAAATATGCAGTAAAATGCTATTTTCTCTCTTGCCGCGAAACGTCCACTGACAACCTTAGTATAAGAATCACCATTATACTGAGGGCAAGGACCAGGACGTAGCCTGAGGACACGACATCGACTGGACAGGACTAATTAGAAGATAAGATTGAAGAAATATGATATAAAAAATAAGATTTGGCTCAAAGGTCTTAGATACCAGGCCATTAAATAATAATTAAAAAAAAATGAATTAAAACTATATATTGGGCAAAACGTTTTTGTATCAGGTACCTACGAAATGATATGACTACTATTTTTTGTCTAATAGATATGAGGGTAAGAATTTCAAACATTTTACTTACCGCTTGTTCGTTTTATTTACTTCATAATGTGAATAATTTATTTTCGATTTTAGTGTCAAGTGAACTCTACTGTGCCTGAGGCCAAGTAACCAATAACCATCCTGACGCTATTCACCCCAAGAAAAGATTAGTTAAAGATTTGACTGATTTTTTAAATACAATAACAAAAAACGACACTAAGTCAATTTCCCTTATAAATTTACGACTTTTCCTCATTGAGTTAATATTGTACTACGTACATGGAGCAGGCATCGCGAACAAAATCTGTGCGCCACGCGCGGCGGTGCGGGGTTTGGGGGAGGAGGCACCCGAGCAGGCCCGAGCCATACGACTTACGCGCTCAAGAGCGAGAAAGCAACAGTGAACTGTGGCTCATGCACCACAGTTGAACGGAGCACTGGCGATATAGGGCGGTGACTTCTCTAGTACGTAGTACAATATTAACTCAATGCTTTTCCTTTACCTATTTACTCACATATCATATACGTTATGATAATGGCGTAACAATCCCTTTTAAACCCAATTTTACAAATTGATTTATGCAGATGGCTGTGTCATGTTTCTATGAACCAAATCCATTCAGCACTTAGAGCCAAGTGTTGATAGATTAATATCACATGGTCGCCTTTTATAATTATAGGAGATGAAATAAAAATTATGTGTGTGTACACAGGTAAGAAGTGAAACTTTTTACAACTATAAAATTTCTCTCAATGTCGATAAAGTAGTTTCACTTTCAATATTAGGTTGTATGGCAAATAATATCACTGTAATTTATTTCAATATAATGTAGGTTTGTCTATGCATGTAGCCACTATTATACATGATAAAGGAATATAGGAAATATTGCTATATTTAGGAAGCATGTAATAACTTATAATGCCCAATACATGGATAATGGGGAATTTCTGAATCTTTATGTGATGCCTGTCATGTGTGTGTGCGGATCTATCTAGTTTGAGATGAGTATTGTAAAATTATCTCATGGGCATCTTTTGGATAGGATATGATAATTAAAATCTTTTGTGGTAAATAATACAACAGTAATTTATATCATTCTATTTATTGAATTGCCTATGCATGTAACCCTTATTTATTAAATAAAGGTTATTGGTAAGCACCTAAAGCATGCCTTCAATACACTTCCATTGTATATGCAGTTGCGAGATCTCACATGCAGAGCTGTGTAATTTGGTACTCAGTTTGGCTCCGCACTCACTCACTAACAATAAATTAGAAGCCACCTTCAGTGAATATTCTGAATCTTCTGAAAATATATTATTTATGTTGGTTTTATTTATGTTAAAATAAAATTAATCACTATTGTTGCATGTTTTGATTATAAAGACGGCAACATGTACTTGCATCATTCAACTTCATCGTCTTGCCTCTTACAAAAGTGGTCTCCCAAATAAAGTTCTACCGTGAACCTTGCAATAGAGTTTGTAACTACAATATCCTGCGGCAAACCTGTAAAATTACAACACTTTGAAGTATTTCTGTATATAAGTGTAATGTAAATTGTTTTCATCGGTAAATGAAAGAAACAAATACATATATTTATAGTCATGTCTTTTTCTATATATAGAGGTATATACCCTACAACTACAAATGTAGGAAAGCGGACCCCAGGCGTCGCGAGACGCAACTGGGACATACGCTCGGATGATGATGATGATGATGATGACCCTACAACTACAGTATGGTGTATCTCACTGGTGAGTGGGATTAAGTCCTAAATAATTGGTGGTGAGCTTGTTGCTGTGTTAAAATAGACCAAAGGCCTAACATGCTACTGTAATATGGAAAATCTTGTAAATAGAAGTAATATAAATGATCACAAATCTCAAGTCTGACTATAGATGAGATGTCTATGCAGTGTTCATTTACAGAACACAGCAACACATTATGAATAGGAATATTTTGATGAAGAAGTTAGATTTGAGTCAGACTGTTTTACCTTGAATTGTTGAAGGGATCCGCCATGTTTTGGTACGATGGAGTTTCATTGAAATCGACTTTTTATGGGATCCGCCATGACTTGGTACGATGGAGTTTCATTGAAATCGACTTTTAATGGTACTTTATTATCATAAACTATCACTGTAGTGTTGTTGGTAAAAACAACTTTCTAGGTTACAAAAACAAATCGAGCAAAGCATGAGAAACAAAAGATTTCACAAATGAACTTTTAAAACTGGGTCACTTGAAACCACCTATTAATAATAATAATTTATCCTTTATTGTACACCAAAAATTAAACATATTACAGAAATTAAGTTCCAACTTAAGTACAATGGGCGGCCTTATCGCGAACAGCAATCTCTTCCAGGCAACCTTTAGATGGATAGGATTGTATTGAAATAGATTGTGGGAAGTTTCAATGGTGACGTATTCTGTGAAAATAATATAAATATATATTTACCTAAACACTACAAATAAATAAATACTCATAAATATATACATAGATACAAACATACACACTTACACATACATAGTGGCATCTACTTTAATTTACATTAGATAAATAAATAATATTGTTTAACCAGTGCTTTAAATGATCCTAAAGATTGAGCTCGCCTGATAGATACCGGTAGCGCATTCCGCAAACGTGCGGCTTTCATTGTAAGGGATTTATCAAAGAATTTTGTGGAATGAACCGGTATGTGTAGTCTCAAGTTCTCTGATGACCTTAAAAACCTCAAATGCGTGTCACATAGAAACTCAAAACGATCTTTGAGGTAAGAAGGAGCTAAAGGATTAAATAATGTATTATAAAGTAAGGAGAGTATATGAGTATTCCGACGAAGGCGAATTGGGAGCCACTTGAGCTCTTTGCGATATTGTGACACATGATCATATTTACGTAAACCATAAATAAATCTTATACAAAAATTTTGAAGGCGCTCAAGTTTATCGAGTTGCTCCTTTGTGAGATCAAGATAGCTGGCATCTGCATAGTCCAATATTGGGAGTAAGAGAGACTGTGCAAGCGAGATCTTTGTAGTGGTTGGAAGAAGGCTACGCAGTCTCCGTAACGAACCCGCTGAGGCATATAATTTACGACTGACATCGCGTAGTTGAGGCCCCCAGGATAAATTTACATCAATATGTACACCCAAATCCTTAACACTGTCACTCACCGATAATGGCATCCCACCAAATATAACTTGTGGAAGTTGTGCCCATTGAACACGGGAAATCATCCAAGGACTGCCCACAAGGATAACTTGCGTTTTTGTAGGATTCACCTGCAAGCCATAGTTATAGGTCCACTCACATATTCGCTCTAAGATGCAATTTATTACAGAAAATGCTTCATGTATATCATCGAGTGGCACTTGTGTGTAAATTTGCAAATCGTCTGCGTAAAGGTGGTAGGATGAGACTAACTGTTGAGTTATGGAATTTATAAATATTGCAAATAGAAGAGGAGACAAAACGCCACCCTGCGGTACACCAACAGAAATTTCACACCAAGAAGAGACAACATCATCAATGCGAATACGTTGTCGGCGACCAGACAGGTAACTATGAAACCAATCAATCACTGTTGGAGATATATTAATAGAGCGCAGTATCCCAAGCAAGATATGGAAATCTACAGAATTAAAAGCATTACTAAAGTCTAGCAACGTAAGTAGTGTAAGATTCCCATTCTCCATACCCATTCTGATATCATCCGTAACATTAACTAGAGCCGTAACGGTACTATGCCCTGGACGGAAACCGGATTGAAAGGAATTTAAAAGATGGTTTTTACATAGGAAAGAATTAAGTTGATTGTGAACGAGACGTTCTAGGACTTTAGACAGAAATGGAAGGATAGAAATAGGTCGATAATGAGTAAAGGATGAAGGGTTTGAATTTTTAGGTAGAGGTATCAGCTAAGCTTCTTTCCACTTTGAGGGAAACAAACCAGCTGTAATAGAATGATTTAAAAGATCACAGATGACTGGCAGTATCACATCGAGAATAGCAAGAATCATGTTTCGACTAATGCAGTCGTTTCCGACGGCGTTAGATGATATAGACACTATACTTCTCTTAACATCACAATCAGTGAATTGACTAAAAACAAATGGTGGATATACAGGAGTTGGAAGTTGCGAAAGACGTTTCAAAGTGTTAGCTTTGATAGAACCATCAAAACTAGTATTAGAAGAGAAATGCTTGTTCAGTGCGTTGAGATCAATATTTTTTGGATTCACTTCTTGTTTTTCCTTTCCAACTCCCAGAGTTCTGAGAAATTTCCAGATTTTAGCTGGATCTCCGTTATTAACAGATGACTGGATATGTTGGCGTTGTGCATTCCTACACACCTTTTTGCAGTGATTACGAATGGACACATATTTCTCGCGGTTATATTCATTTGGCCGGTATTTGTATTTCGTTTTGGCTCTCCCCTTTTTAGCCATCAACTCCTTAATTTCTTTTGTGAGCCACGGGGACGGTGCATGTTTCACCTTGACTGCGCGGACTGGTGCATGTTTATCATAAAGGATGACCAAGTTACTCGTCAAAATTGACAGTTTATCGTCAATAGAGACTGTGTTATAGAACAACGTCCAATCTATTTTTCTTGCATCATCACAAAGCCGGTCAACGTTCATTCCACCAAAGTTTCGCTGCATCAGCACCTTACGTTTTGCCTTAGGAGGGCGAATTTGATACGAAAGAAAGATAAGATCATGATAGGAGAAGATATCAGCAGCAAACTGGCCATGTTTAGCTACGTGCTCAGAAGATGAAACAATTATAAGATCTAGGAGGGAAGGTATGCAGTCAGGAAAAAGATGAGTGGTATTTAAAGGAAGAACAATTAAATTGCATGAATCTAAAATATTGCACAGGGAGGCAGATCGGTAATCTTTCTTAACCAGGCATGTATTGAAATCTCCCATTATAATAGTGTGCTTATAGGATGGTACTAGCTTTTCAAGAGTGTGTTCAATTGAAGAGACGTAATTAACCTTAGACGAGTTACAGTAAAACACACCGAGAAGGACTTTAGAGTGACAGAGCTCCATTTCCAGGAAAATGTACTCACCCGGGTTTGAGGGTGGTGGCTGTGCTGAAACTTCAATAACTTTACAAGGAATATACTCTCGTACATAGATAGCAACACCGCCACCATGAACACAAACACCGGGAATAGGCGAGCGATCATTTCTTATTAGTCTAAAACCTGGAAGCGTATAAGAAATTGTTGAATGAAGTCCTGGTTTCAGCCATGTTTCCGAAACAAGAATAGCGTGTAAATTTTCAGAGTCGAAATTAGCCAGCATATCAGAGAAATGGGCGGGAATACTCTGGGCATTGATGTGTACAGCATTGAAGTTCATGGGTACATCAGAAAACTGTGTCTGAAGTGAGTCTGCAAGTGATGGTACGTCTGCAAAGCTATTGTTCAGGCTATTTGTTGTAAGGGAAGTGTCAGAATCAACATTTATACATCCTAAAAAAGACATTAAAATAATAAATAGGCGTAATAATGTATGAATAAATAAAAATATGTAAAATAATATAAATATATAAATATACAATAAAAATATATAATATAAAGACTATTTATACTATATATAAGTAAATATGGTTATTAAATACAATAAATGAAATTTACTTAATAACAAAGTAAGCAAGTCCTATACACCCACCAGTCGAGTGCAAAAATAGAAAATGGAAGATTGAGAAGTTACAATTTTACGATAAAAGATGTTCTCTTTACTGTCACTGATAAACTACATTAAAATTAGAGAAAAAAAAAACCCAGACAGTCACAATGCCACTCTTCGGCCCGCATCCATATCACAAAGAATCCATATCAATTTCCAAACGCGAAAATAAGAAAGATGATTGAAGAAATAAAAATTAAGATTTGGCTAAAAGGTCTTAGTAACCAGGCCACAAAAAAAAACTCAAAAAATAAAACGATACCGATGACACTTGAGGAGGTTTGGCGCCAACGCGAGCGGTGACGCACGTTTGTTGTATATTATTTTCAAAAACTAGTGTAAAATTCGTGTTTTTGTGTTTAATAATGGTGGAATATTATACATAAAGAGTTCGGAAAAGTGCATTAGTGAACGAAAGTGATATATTGCAAAGAATAGCGGTGTTGTTTGTGTTAGTGCCAAATTTCAATGCTCAATGAGAGCTGCAATAAGGGATCCACTGCCTTATTGGGGCACGGACTAGGACCTAGGACTGAGGACTTGACATCGACAAACGACTAGACAGGACTAAAACATAATAACAAGAAAAATAAATACTGAAGACTAGCTGTATGGACTAAGTTTCCTTTGCCTGCCCAAGATGGGCGAAGACATTTTTTTTGTTGTCTTCGCCCATCTTGGGCAGGCAAAGGAAACTTAGTCCATACAGCCTAGTCATCAGTATTTATTATTTTCTTGTTTTAGTCCTGTCTAGTCGTTTGTCGATGTCAAGTCCTCAGTCCTAGTCCGTGCTCCAATAAGGCAGTAGATCCCTTATTGCAGCTCTCTATGGAAATTTTTCTTTATTTGATCTTGAGTGCCACTGGTCTTTATCTCATCCAATTCCTGGCACGTAGTAATACGGTGGCGCGTTCCATCAGGGCCAATTAAATGGATGAAACCTTCCCTCGTCCAGCATTTGTCGATACCAAAACGCTCTCTCGCAGCCATAAATGCATCGTGTCTCGCCTTAGTAAGGAATTCGGACAAGGTAACACCAGAGCCCTTGAGTTTAGTCTTAGAAAACCAAATACTATCACGACTAATAACCTTTGTGAATTTGACCAAAATTGGTCTCGGTTTGAAAGGTCTGCCCATTCTATGGCAATGTTGAATATCTGCTGTTACAAATAACTCAATGCCCAGCTGCTTGTTGACAACAGTCACCACCGCCTCAGCTGTATTTTCTGAAGATGTGTCCTTGACCCCATGCAGAAGGAGCATTTTTCTACGACTGCGGTTCTCCATTGTGTCTACCTTTTTTACAACAGTTTCCACTTGAGTTTGTAGAAGATTTAATGCAGTAAAAGTAAATTTTTTAAATGCTGCAAAGTCAGCTGCCACAGTGACTTCATCAGGAGAAGAGCTGCTACCTTTGTCCAACCTTGCTTCAAAACTAGTCATCTGATCTCAGAACATGGTTTTTAAGCTTGTGATGGAATCTTGAAGGGTATCCATATTACTGTCAGTTTTTCAGTGTGTGTAATATATAGATTATTTGGAAATAACAATCTCACTGGTAGGTGCTTTCTTCTACTTAATAGATATAAACATAAATTTGAAAAATTAACTTTGTATTTATTTTTAATATAAATTTTAATAGAAAGCTACAAATGTTTTATTGTCACGACTACCCACATACATATGTATAGTGTTAAAACCACCTATTAATAAACCTTGAGTACTTCACAGTAAGTTAATATAATCTTATGTCGTAATAAGCAAGTTCCTAAATTCAACTCAACTCATTTTAAATAATAATTTTGATTTAAAAAAAAAAATTGCTTTAACATCATAGCTACAATGTTTACACAAATTAATAATTTTTTTTTTGTAGTCTTCGCCCATTTTGGGCAGGCAAAGGAAATTTGTCCATACAGCCTAGTCTTCGGTATTTATATTTTCTTAGTATCTAGTCCTGTCCAGTCTTTGTCGATGTCGATTCCTCAGTCCTAGGTCCTTGTCCTTGCCCTCAGTATAATGGTGATTCTTATACTGAGGTTTTCAGTGGACGTTTCGCGTCAAGAGAGAAAATAGCATTTCACTGCATATATATCATTGTCTACCACTATAGCACGTTAACACAACTTTTATGTCCAAGAAACCACCACTCCCACACATAAAACAAGATAAATGCTCTAGTTATAGAAAAAAATATACATCAAGCGTCCGCACTTGTCACTCTCCCGCCAAAAAGTCAATTAATAAATAAATTCACTTGACAGTCGAAGTCGACTGACATGTACTCATCAAGGTCATGCATCAATAATTACAAGCAGCAACACTAAAAATAAAATACATATTATAGATTTTTACTTCGCTTTCTATTTATTTTATATTTATTAGATAGGGATAACTAACTATTGTTAAATGGAACATAATAAATACCATTTCACATTGTGGTAAAGGTAAAATACTTGTTTAAACAATAACCGTATAATTACGATTCGGATGGAACGCATCATCGTTTACAAAAGGTTCACGACTCTTTTGCAAGAATTGGCGTACGCCTATATAATAAAATTCCTTTAGACATTATGAACCTGCCGTTACATAAATTTAAGGCGGAAATTAAGACGCACCTTTTGAAAAGGGCTTATTACACAATTAATGATTATTTGAATGATAAAAATAAATGGAAATGAGTTGCTTGCTCTTCGCTCGAGCTATTTAGGATTCGAATGAATCTACTTGTCTTGAATCTGCATATATATGTTGTATTTTTTTTTTTTTTACCTTATTTTTGTTTACATTCTCCAGTATAAATAATTTGAAACGCCAGGCAACTAAAGGTATGGCTGCGTTTAGTCCCGGTAATAAGTAATATACATAATTATATGTAATTTGACTTTGTTATTGTGTGAGCACTATGTAGACTTATTTATTATTTTAAAATTGACATGATAGTTGCTGTGTAGTTTTTGGGTATGTCATGCTCGCCTAAGTGTCCTGGCAGTGGTGGCGTATGTATCGGGTCGCCTTGTTCCCTACAATACGGTTGAATAGGGCGATGGCTGATATATGCGTCATACCCGTGAACGGGTGCCGTCTGTTGGGACTGGTCAGCTCATAGCTGTTATAGCAATTGTTACAAATAATATTATTTAAATTTAAGGCAAACTAAGTTTAGTCGACTGTTCTCGCATAAATTCAAAGGAACTATGTAAGTGTAATTTTAATGAACTTAACATTTATTTTGTTTTTTTTTTGTATAATTTCTTTACTGTATAATTGGTCAAATATCATGTTAATCAAACTGTGTCAAATGGCGGTTAGAAAAGAGTGGCCATGAGTTTTATTGCCAGGTTCTTCCTCTGGCTCTACCTATTGCTTTGCGAATCTGGCAGTAAATGTAAATGTAGAAGCAGTAATCTTGACGTTCATAAGTGTTACTTTGTGACCTACATGAATAAAGATTTTTGATTTTGGTGTGACTCTTTATATTTTTCTGTGTAGCAACATCTATATCAAATATGAATGGGATATGAAATGAATTGTAGATGATTCATTTTTTTATGTCACCATTTTAAGGTCTTTATAGCATTTCTTCTACAAATCTGCAAATGAATAAGATTATAGATGAAACATACAATGTTGCCTTTTTAGGCCTGCCGATGTTTGTGAATTGCGTTTATGCTTCCTAGACGAATATTTCCTCGCCCAATCCGATATCCGCTGTATCCGAGGTTTGTGAATAGCCTAGCAGGTTTTAATTATTTTAGCTCTACGCTATCTTGATCATACTTGATCACTGATACACAACCTTTTTCCTCCATTAGACCTATTCGAAATAACCAATTTGAAAAATTTCTATTTTCCAACTGCGGAATATTCCACTGTGAACTTTGAGTAGCCATTTTGAGAACAAGTATTTTACGGTTTTCTTTACACTGCTTAAGCTATTTTCTGTCATCTGACTTACTTGATATTTTATGCCCATAACCTGTTATAAGTAGGCTGCTCGAGTTCAATAATATTAGTCGGTTATTCTTTAGTATTTATTACTGTAAGATACAAGCGATACATTTCTAGATGTTACACAGAGTACATGCTACACAGGGAGTCGAAACGGAACAGCAGTGCTGCCATCATAGGAAAAGGGTTGCCTCACTATATATATTTTATTTAATGGATACAAAGAATCAATTTACACAACAGAAAACAGTGTGATAGGTAATTAGGATGAGGGCATAAAAGGATTGGAGATTTGATTTAAAAATAATTTACTTTGATCAACATTTTTATTGTATATGTTTTTACCTACTTTAAATAGTGCAAAAATATTATCTTTCTATTTTCTCTAATTATTAATAATTTATATGGCGTAGGTTTGACCAGTTCACCTTTTGATTGCAACTCTTCAAAAATAAGGCCAACGATTGGTATGTCTTATCACAAGTTCCTCTTTGGCAATCCCTTTTCTTGTGCAGTATGTGTTTCATATTTGTACTTATTCTAATTTGTCATAAAAATATATAGCTAAAGGATATCTTATAACGAATGCTATACAACTACAGAAAACTTGAAATAACATAAGGTTTGTGGTTAAACATACTTCAGATTGTGGTCCTAACTTAATTAAAAATAAGTTAATCAGAGTCATGTTATTAATGTTTATACTTTCTTTATCTTCCACTTTATCAATCATTCGCAACATGGATAACACTTGAAGGATGAATTTAGATAAAAACGTTAGCTCCTTTTTGGCTAATATAGTTCTACTTGCTTGGAGCAAGTCTGTTTCTGCACTATATTTTGGTAAACGATGTCTTGGACACGGGATTATGTGAAATAATTGAGGGACTGAATAAAGAAAATTAATTATTTGTGGCAAGAAGAACAATAATACAGTTTTACTGAAATGACTCAGAATAGCCACTACCGCGAATGTCATCCCTGATACGTAACAAAACGTGTCTCCGACAAAAACTTTCGAAGGGTACCTGTAATAGAAAAGAAGATGGATGAATGACTATGACCTAATTGTTTGGGAATGAATTGATGGTGAGGACATGGTGTAAAAATAAAGATGTAATTGTATGGGTCGATGTCATGTTCACCTTAAAATCAACTGAGCATATAAAGATACTGTATACTTATTATCTTTGCCAGAAAGAGGGCTTAAAGAAGCGTATCAGCTCAGAATGCCAACTTCACAAAATGCCAACCGCTCGCAAATAGTCAACTTCTCACATTGCCAACTTCGCGTTATGCCAACTTTGCAAAATGCCAGCTTCGCAAAATACCAACTTCGCAAAAAGGCAACTTCGCAAAATGCCATCTTCGCTTAATCCAACACCTTACTACTAATTTTGTTCGTTATCTATCGTTGAAACAACTTGAACATAATTTAATTACAGAATTAATAAATAATAACTACCTATGTAAATTATTGGTCTGTAATTATTTGAGATGAAAAATATGTGTCTGATATTGCCATTGCAAAATTTATTAAATGTTTAAGAACGCGGTCACTCAGCTACATTTTTCAATAAATATAGTCTATAAAACGTTATCTACATTGAGAATAATATTGCAAACAATATTTACTATAGATATACTACCTATACTTTTTAAGTTGTCATTATAAGAAATTGGCATAAAGCGAAGTTGGCATTTGCGAAGTTGGCTTTTTGCGAAGTTGGCATTTTGCGACGTTGGCATTTCGCGAAGTTGGCAGTTGACTATTTGCGAGCGGTTGGCATTTCGCGAAGTTGGCAGTTGACTATTTGCGAGCGGTTGGCATTTTGAGAAGTTGGCATTCTGAGCTGATACCTAAAGACGCAATTCTAACGAAACGAAACGTCAAAATTACAACATATAGAACAGTACACAACACCATATTGACAGTAATAGTGTAATTTGAACTAGATCTAAATGCCTAGTCCAACTTTTTGTGAGTTCCGCTAAAGATTCGCGATTACCGCTAGCAGACTCTATGGAATGGAGACATGTGGCGGGGTCTAGTGACCACCACAGGAACTATTCTCAATTCCATACAAATAAATTTCAAGTTGAGTTAGGAGATCAGACTAGGCACTCAGTACTGTTACACCTAATAGCCATTAAGTAGGTATATCAACTTACCAGTTGTGCTTTAATAATGCTAGTGTTGTCGCAAGGTATGGTATCATAATGTACAGGGAAAATATGTGAGCTTTGTACTGCTCCCCTCTCAATTCAAACATATCAAAAATAATGATAGATGAAGCTATCACAACAGACTGTCCAACTTCCAGACCATTGATACCCGCTAGTATATTTATTGCATTTGTGCAAAATACTGCTAACATTCCCATATAAATATAGTACAGAAATCCTGCAATGTTAAAATTATGATTTAGTGTTAGTGTGTAATCAAAATTCAACTATAATCAAAATACAACGTCCCAACTATAAAAATTGTAAAAACAGGAGAAATAGCAACAGCCACGACATCAAGTACTATTTAAACCTTCACTGGTCCAGACATTGCGTACCATAGATATTATTCATGGGTTGCGAAGGTTTTAAATCCGGTTTTACATGAAAACCCTATATTTTCAAACTTCACGCTATATTTGCAAACATCGCGGTGGTAATCAAAAATGTACTCTTTGCCTGATGCGCTGTTTGTGAATAATCTTAAATACGTAGAGCATGTCCCAGCAAGTTACACGAGTATTCCCGCATGCCATATCTCTTGTTTTCACGTTTTCTATGGGCCCAACATACATAGGTACATGCAGTGTGCTCATAAATGTTACAAATGTTTAGTCTTCTTCATATTGTGTCTTTCCAGTTGCTTCCAATCCTTACCTGGTTTGGAAGCTGAAGTCCAGTTTCAATAGTATGCTCGGAACATCTATCATTTGGGTTTTAATTTATGGCATTGTTGGGAGCAATGGCTGTCTGACCTCCCAACCCCATACAGGCGCCTGTGTCTTTGCCTCGTTCATAAGGCAGCAGGTGAGGTCGCTTAGGCCCTGGAGACTTTGATAAGGGCTCTTAAACCTTGGTCTCAGAACCTAGCAATACTATAATAATTGTATGAGAGTATGTTGTTACTTGCCAATATTAATTGATGTGCCCAACCAATATCTCAATGGTATTGGTACTACAAAAGTAGTAGAGTTGAAATTAACATAATAAACTACCAACAGTGGCAGCGATGCAACTGTCGGCAGCAGTAATTTATACCTCCATCTCAAATCTAGAACATCATCTGCAAACCCTAAGAGTAACATGCAGCATATTGATAAGAGACCAGCCAATAACTCTGCAAACTAAAAAAAAAAAAATTTTACAACCCATATAGCTCGTTTTGCTGTTGCAAATTTGGAGATTAAATGTAGCCTAGGTTACTCCATATAACATCTGCTGAAATCCTCATCAGTAAAAGTCCCCATAAAATTGGTATAGCCATTTCAGAAATTGACAAACAGAGAATTTTCTAATTGGATTTTATTATGTACCTAAGTACTGTACTAACAGTAGCACCACTGTTAGCAACAATGGGTAATAATAATGCAGTGGTAGTGTATTGTGAGGTCTCCGATTTGAATCCCAGGTTGGTAACAACTATTTATGTGATCCACAAATGTTTATTTTGGGGTTTGGTTATTTCATATAATACTTTTTTACCAAAATATATTATGCATGTTTATCATTTGCCTAGATCTCATAGCATAAGCTATATTTGCTTATCTTGTCCTTCTCAGTTCCTTCTTCTTCATCTTAGTGTATTTCCAGTTGCTTCTATGATTGGATTTATTGGGCTGCTCAGAGTAACAACTTTTTGGATTTTGATTTTGGCACTGTTAGCAGTGACTATCACTTCCCAACGCTGTAAGGGCATCTGCGTTGTTGCCTTGTCTGTTAGTCAGCAGGTGCACCGCTAGCAGGTAAGGTTGTTAGGGCTCCTGACACCATTTTCAGTATCTACGCCTCATTTTTCATTTTTTAAAAGAAGTAATATCTATATAGATGTAGAATATCAGTCAGTAATCAAACCATACTTCATTATGTGGAAAATGTTGTGTGTCCATCAATCCATTCCCAAAAACTACAGGTATGTACAAGAAGCTAGTTACTAAGAAGACACATCCAGACACCACACCTATTGCTTCTGGTCTGAAATAAAAATAAAAATTTCACATGTCTTTAACAAAATGTAAGCAACTTTAAAACACTCAATATAGGTAATCTTCTTCTATACCAAGACATGCATGTATGAAGTGATTGATAAATCTGCAAGAAGCGAAAGAAGAATGCATGGATCATGAAGCCTGGCAATCTATCCTCTGACTATCCGTCAGTCAGGGATACAGCATGAAGATATACAGCATGACGATAGTTAGTTCCTTTATACTGAACTATAGAGCTGAACCTAACCAAATGGGAAGATCAACGGCAAAGTGGAGATTTGATTGAAACAATCAAAGTATTAACAGGACACTAATGTTATATACATTGGCAATCTATATTCCATGAACTCAATCCCATTTCCATTTAGGAAATTAGAGTTCATGGAATTGAGGAGACACTCAATGAAACTCCACATCCTGTTGCTAGCAACCATAGAAAACATTTTTTGCCAAATCGCGTGGTGACTATGTGGAACAGTTTACTGTGAGACTGTGATTAGTGCGCAGACAGTGAACAGAACAAACTTGATGAACATTTACAAAATAACTATTTAAAACACAAGAGCAGTGATATGCACGATCAATGTAGTGCTAGTGCATCATTTATAATAATAATACTGTTCTCTTCTCTATCGATACTATTATATTAATTACAGAACTTAATACGTACATTTTATTCTTATTTTTTTTACATAAATCTACACCGTACAGACCGGCGTTAACGAAAAGGTCTTTTAGGTTTGGTATAAGACCGTCGGTTATTTTATAAGACAGTCCAGATAGTAATATTAATACCAATATTTGCCACATGTTTTACTTGTGAGTAGGATAGCTGGTATAATCAATAAATATTGTTATTTTTGTAAATAAGATACAGCAACATTACAAAATCCTTACGATACGATTGGATACTTTTTTTTTTAGTTGTCCTCGCCCAACTTGGGCAGGCAAAGGAAACTTAGACCATACAACCTATTCTTCAGTATTTATTATTTTCTTGTTATTATGTTTTAGTCCTGTCTAGTCGTTTGTCGATGTCAAGTCCTAGGTCCTAGTCCGTGCCCCAATAAGGCAGTAGATCCCTTATTGCAGCTCTCTATGGAAATTTGGCATTAACACAAACAACACCGCTATTCATTGCAATATATCACTTTCTTTAACTAATGCACTTCCGAACTCTTTATGTATAATATTCCACCATTATTAAACACAAAAACAAGAACTTTACACTAGTTTTTGAAAATAATATACGACAAACGTGCGTCACTGCTCATCTTCGCGCCAAAAGTCAACTTCAACTTCAACTTTTAGAGCTTGTGGCATTTGTGGATAGGCTTCCACTAGTCCGCCAATGTCATGTTTCAGACTGTTTCGGTTCGGATTAGGTTTCGATTGGATGCCATGAAGACATGACATTGACAAATAGGGCAGAGAGCACCCGTATATTATGCATAGTATATGGAGAGCAGTCAGTACCACCCTCCATACATACCTACATGGAGGTCAGCGTAGACAGAGAAGAGGTCAGTGAGTCAAAAAATTTTTTTGTATTTTTTTTATGGCTTGGTTACTAAGACCTTTTAGCTAAATCTTAATACTTCGTTTAAGTTAATTCATATTTCTTCAATCTTCTTACTTAATATCTAAATTGTCCCAGTCCTCTACGTCTTAGTCAAGTCTAGTCTTAAGTCAAGGTCAGTCTCACCCCAGTATAATGGTAGTTGTTATACTGAGGCTTTCAGTGGATTTACGCGGCAAAATAGAGAATAGCATTACACTGCATATATATCATTGTCTACCACTATAGCACGTTATCACAACTTTTATGTCCAAGAAACCACTACTCCGCACATAAAACAAGATAAATAAACTAGTTTTAGACAATAATATACAGCAAGCGTCCGCACTTGTCGATTTTTCCGCGTAAAACCTCAGTGAGTGAGTACGTAGATCTTAGAGATAAGCAAGATGGCATACCTACGAAAAAAACGTGTTTACCTACTACTCATTCTGAGAAGCAAAAATGGCGCCTTTCCGTTGTGCTGCCCTATGGTATATCGATATAATTAAAGATGAAGTTAGACTACAGTGTGTTCGGGATTTAACCGGAGACAATTTAAGGGCTTTTTAATTCATCCATTTGAAGTTTTGTATAACTTGCAATAAAGTACTATTTCTGTACTTCCGTACTATCCTACGAAATAAAGATTCAAAAATTATTATAGTTTGACCAGGACCGCTGTACCGCTCACTGCATACAAAAATGTACGCAGTGAGCGGTACAGCGGTGCTGGTCAAAGTATACCTGCCCTATTATTATATTTGAACTACAAAACAAAACCAAAATTACTGTTTTGATGGCACCTAAGATTGTGTCCAATTAACCAAAGTCATATTTAAAGTACAGTAGCTCCTGAAGTTTGGCACCCAAAATTGTAATTTTGGTATCGTTTTATAATTATCTCAAAATAACGAAAATAAAATTTAATTAAAACAAAAAGATACATATGCTACTGCATATTATTGTCATACATACGAATTAGCATGATATTCCTGTTTTTTATACACATAACAATATAAATTACAAAGGAGTTTTTCTATCATTAAATTTATTCCAAAAAATAAATAGGGAATATGAAAAGGTGCATTAATTTTTTTATTCCTCAAACTTAAAATTAATTATACACTCTCTTTCAAAATCGTACTTTAAATTTCTTTTTGACTTCACCAGTAATTTTATCATCAGACAGGGTTGGACTCCGAAATCAATAAGATATAATTGTTTTGTAATTAGTTGTAACTTAAAAACCTTTTAAATGCTACTACAAGTCTGTAAAGAGAAAGTACCTAATCAACAATTAATTTTAATTTATGTTTTTAGAGTTGGCAGTGCGAGTGCTAAACGTGGTGAAACCTCTGGTGTTAAACTCCATAGGCTATGGTGACCACTTTCGATCAGGTGGGCCGCGTGATTGTCTGCCAACTCATTGTTATAAAAAAATTGAGGTTTACTTACAAGTGCATTTAACATTGAATTGAGAACCTTAAGCGGAAATTTCATAAACTATTTTTCATCAAAATGTTTAACAGCAGATGTAATCATAAGTCTTGGATTCCCAATTTCATCTTTTGGAAATCTAGAATGAAAAAAAAACAGATAGTTATAAAACCTTATTATGAAAAGTAGTTTGCCCTAAATATAAATGTGTCATTAAAAAAATATAAACTTTATTTAAACAATATAATTTAAATTATTCATAATTATTATGATTTTCTTAAGATATAGTGAAATAATGATGTAAAAGAGCCACTTACGTGTGAAAGGTTATGTTTTCTTATTTCGGCTCAATACGGCTATTACAGCCTATATTAGTGCAATGAACCATGTTGACATCACGTAACTCCACTTTAGTAAAATATTGGTTAGAAATATTTAATCACAGTTTTATGGACAAATACGATTTAATTTATAAGAATCGATAAACGTCGCAACTGTTGGGCACTAACAATTTAGTGGCAAGCAAAAAAGCAATAATAAGAAAGGGATAGAGCATAATGTCCGTCTTCTTTACTCTTTGATGTTCGAGTATAAGTGTATCTCTTACACTCAAAAGGCATTTATACCGTGTCAAATTTATGGTATTCTTTATCTTAGACTCCGTGAAAATGGTCTTGGCGGCGAAGACAACTATGAGCGCGTTCCACTTAAGGCCCGCAACGATTGTAACACCAAATGTGTCGTTCCACCTAAAGCTTGCGGTCGTTGCGGGCGATCGTATGACGTCATACATTACGTCACTGTTTGGGACCGCGTGACGCCCACATCGCCCACAAAATATAGGTGGGTCCGAGTGGGCTTCTACCAATACTTAGCGGGAATATTCAAAATATAAACAATGGCGACAAAACAAATTACGTTTTTGGATTCAGAAAGTGATGACGCAGTGGAACTTGTTTGTAAACCAGCAGTTTTATCAAAAATGCAACAATAACTTTACGAGAATCCAAATTGAAATAAATTTTAAAATTTCATTTTAAAGTTTCGGTTTTAAATTTCGATTTCGCGCTCGAAGTGCCTTCCATTAATAACTTTCGTCCACAACGCCCGCGGGCTTCGTTACATTAGTGGAACGGCAATTTCAGCAGTCGAGGTCGTGGTCGTTGCGGGCGATAAGTGCGCCCTATAAAAAATTAGAACTCTCAATTAGATAAAATGTCAGTTTGACAGTCTGACTGACATTTTCTGTAATTCTGATCGCGAAATAAACAAAATTCTTCATTATAAAATAACTTCCAGTAACTAAATTAAAGTCAGTTTACAGTGTAAAATTTTTAACATATATCTAGTGGCTGTATAAACGTAATATCTAAGTAACTGTAATATTATAATTATTTATACTATAAAAACATAACTGTAACTAACTTGTAAACTCTGTAAGTAAACTACTGTCCTATGATATTTTATTGATTAAAGTGATAAATATCTAATAAGAAATGAGTACAATGGATGAAATAGAAGAAGAAGCGAAAGCAGCCGCTGAGAAAATGGTTATGAATATGATGCAAAGGCCCGGCCAGTTAGAAAAGGTAAAATGACTTCTATTATAATTCTAGCAAATGTCTTTTAAGATTCTCTATTGTTTCAATACAGCAATAAAGACACCAATTTTTATGTGATACAAAACACATCTGGTGAAATATGACTGTATAACATGTATGACAATGTAAATATTACTATTTTGCTGCAAATATTTACAGTGTTGTGGATTTACACCCCTTTTTGTTATCCAGCTATAATGACTAAGGTGGAAAGAATTTGCCTATTATTATTACATTATCCCTTTGAAAACTTATTTTACATACATTTATAATCACTCCTATATCTCTAAGGGTATTGGTAGTGGTGAATTACACTCACCATCGCCCAATAGTTAGTTGGTTTCATGTAGAAGGAGCAAGCCTTTTGCTGACAATGAGTACTAAATACAGGAGAAAACTATACCACCATTCTGTACCCTGATCTAACATTCATAAATCCTGAGTAGATGTTACACAAATACAGTCTCTGAAGTTCAAGCATTTGTTGAATATAAGTTTACTAGAAGTAGACTTGGATAAAATGGTTAAAATTATGCAATTAATTCATCAAAGCTAGTTCCAGAAAGGTAAGTTCCTCTAAACCTTTCTAACTCCACAATTACTTTTACTCTGCCATTGTGCAGGATAAACATGTAAGATACAACTTCCAAGTTTAAAATGGACTACTTTACTAAAAAAAAAATTATGCCTCATACACTTACAGTTAATAATATTCATATCATTTGGGTTGCAAGTAATAACTATGAAAAAGCTGTGACAAACTACTGACAGTGTTTATTAATATTATGATTAACAATAATTGGGATATAATGCTGTCTTGAATAAGGCTCAGAGTCTAAACCTGTGAAGCTATATATCTTTACAGAGGTAAACTGTTGCATTTTATATACTGAATGTAAGCAGTTCATTGGAATAACTCACTACTTACTCACTACAAGTTACACAAGCATAGTTATAGAAGCAGCAGTACCGAGATGGGGTTGCTTTTTAAAGTCCCATTCGATTAAAAGGCTATGGGTGTCAAGAGAGACTGGTGAGAATGAGTGATACTATTATTGTATATTTCAATCATTCAATGAAAGTTAACATTTTATTCTTATCATAAAATAAACAATAAATCGAGATTTGGTAGATTAAATGTGAGGATAACTCTACAGTATGATCTTAGTAATTGATAAATTATGTGTATTTTTCATATTAATTGAATTGATTTTGTTCTATTGGCATTGTACCTATATAGTAGTATTATTAATGTATTTTTGCTTGATTTTATTGCTTTGATATATTTGGTATCTTCTTAAGTGATTTTAAAGTATGTATGTAATGAAATTTTATTATTAATATTTTGTAGTTATTGTCTCGTAGTTCAATTGTTTTTATGTGTTCATATTTACTATGGATCTACATCTTATCAGAATGAATCTAGGTTTTTTGCAGAAATTGAGACTTCCAAAATGTCAATTTTCCACCTAGGCTGATGATAGTGGATCTCAGGTTGACATCCCAAAGACATTCAGAGTTGTAGGAGGAGGGACAAACATCTCCTAGTCACCCCTGGTAGAGTTCCATGTTTTTTATGGTATAATAAATAAAAATAAATATTGTGGGTCACTTATTTATTTTACTTTTAGAAAGAGATTTTTATTCATTCAGGTCAGAATTTGATTCTACTCACTGTATGAGGGTTTTGGGTTTCACTGTAATATTCGGATTCCCTGTATGAGGGTTTCTTGTTATTTCGACATGTTTAAAGAACATTGGGTAAACACACATACACATATCAATTATGACTAAACAGCTCGCCTTTTCTCCTGAAATAAAATCTAGTATAACCAGGGTAACTCAAGGAGTAAGGTATCTTCATACCGTCACATGGCGTTGGTGACACCATTGACCTTTATAATGGAGAACTTAGACTCGTATAGTTGTAGTTTTCGGGGATTTAGTCTGTCTTTTATTCTGCCTCATTACATTAGACTCTTATGACTTAAAGATGAAAACGAGGTAACATATGCTGTGTTAATGACAGACAAGGCGCAGGGACTATCTTCGTCTATGTGTTTTTTAACTTATAGCGTACTGAAATATATGTAAATTGTACAAGACTCTTTTCTATAATATGTATCTATGTTACAGGTGGAGCAATATAAGAAAAGAATCACACACAAGAAAGCTTCCATTGAAGCTCAACTGAAATCTGCAGTTCAGGGCAAATTAGATGGGGTCAGTGTGGGCCTGAAACAGTTACAGGAATGCATAGAAGACGTTCAACAAGTGAGCTTAAAGTAGGTTATAAATTTCCTTTGTATTAGTTAGTACATCATCTTCTATTCGAGGCCTTAATAAGAACATAGACTCAATTATTGCTTTGTTGGCTTTACTTTTAACTAAATTAACTTTGACCTCAAATTATTTTATTAATTTCACCGCCTGTATATATTTTAGGCATGCCATACTGCAATTAATCTCGATCGCGTTTAAAATTGTTGACTTCTGATAGACTACTGCTGAACCACAGCCGAAAGACATACAGTCGGTCGACGAAGCTGTCTAGACAGAGCAATCGTGCGGGGAACAAGGGACGAGACGCGGGAGGGTTTGTCCCGAGCTGCGAACAAAATGTTGTTAGTGGCTCGGGACAGTCTTTCAAGGCTGACGCATTCTCGACCGCTTGCTATGATTTTTGAATTTTTGTATAGATTTCTTTAATTCATGGGGTTTTTAATATTCTAAATACAAATTTCGTGTTCATTATGGCCGCCGCGCCGTGATTTTAAAATTTCATGCTGGGTATAAGGGGCATTTTGGTATGCTGAGTACGAATTTCGTATTAATTTTGCAATCCAATATGGCCGCCGCACCGTGGTTTTAAAATTTCATGTTGGGTATCATATAAGGGGTTTCTTTTATAGGATTAACGCAACCCTATGAGGGTATAGTAGATTCGCTTTTTGAGACATCCACTTTCTGATATCAACAAAAAAATTTATCAGAAAGTTATTGAAAAGCTTACATCCGCAGGGCAGCTTGTGGCGAGCTGAACGTGCGTGGCTACACATCGGTCCCGATTCCTCAGAGTATTGTTGCCCTTCTGCACCGGTTAGCATTTAATGGGCTAAGGGGTGAGCAGTGAGAGTGCTACTCCCGGGAGTGCAGCAAATCTTAACTCTGGCTTGCCTTAATTGGCCGGTCAGAGGGAGGGAGGCAGAGCTATATAGGATAAGTGAAATATAATAAAACATCTGTTGACATAATAAATTCAAAAAGGTGTATTTCTAAAAATAAATCTTTCGCTTGGTAGGAAGTTGTTTACGTTTAAAAAAAATAATAAATAATAAGTGTAAAATAAATAAAAGTGTGTTGAGGTTATATAACCTCTCGTGGGTGGAAGTGTCATTTTCAAGGGCATAACTACGGAGAAGCCCGCTCCGGGTCTGACCCGCGATGGTAAAACCGGCGCCGCACCGCTCGACACCCCAAGCCGCTCACACCGGTGTTTCCTCCTATCGCCTTACA
Source organism: Thumatha senex (assembly GCA_948477245.1). Lineage (NCBI taxonomy): Eukaryota > Metazoa > Arthropoda > Insecta > Lepidoptera > Erebidae > Thumatha > Thumatha senex. The sequence goes on along the minus strand of OX419731.1, from coordinate 13,146,584 downwards.
GGCTTATCATGCCTATGGCGATTGTATAGGGGGGCCATCTAGTGAGTTGGCGAGTCACCGTCTGCCAAAATTAAGATAATCAGATATTAAAATGGCAGACGCCGCCTTTATCCATAGTTTTAATCACCTAGTTCATCAAACCCCCAACCCAATAGCCTATTTCTTAGTTAGCATATTTTACAATAGTTTAACTCCCATTGGAGGTGGTCCATTATCGTTCTTCTACATAAGGCGGGCGTGGACTGTCTGCAGTGGGGGTCCCATTTCCTTTGAGATTAAAATTCTCAAAGGGTCTCTACGTGTTGGACCAGTAGTAGTGGCTTTTGGTAGGCGTTCATGGGGACATCCCCATGTACGCCTACCAAAAGCCCGGGTATCTTCATAAAAAAAAAAGAAGATACCCGTGAAAAGAAGAAACATAATAATATGAGATCACATATGTCAGCTCACCCTTGTTTGAATTCCCAGTCCCCATCTCCAGCTTCCAGTTCCCATTTCTCATCCCTAGTTCTCATCGTCAATTCTCATTCCTGTTTATGCTCCCATTCCCTTGATTATTTTTTATAACGACACGGTGGCCATTATGGATTGCGAAATTAACACGAAATTCGTGCTCAGCATACCAAAAAGCCCCTTATACGATACCCAACATAGAAATTTTATAAGAATAGTTCGGCGGCCATATTGATTGCTAGAAACCCCATCATTTCAAATCTACTACGCGGCAGCCATTTTGTAAACGCTTTCTCATAAAAAAAAACTATCGATTCGACATGAAATGAACCTTATTTACTTCCGTGTGCGGCAATTGATGAAATCTCAGATCCTTTTTTTTAAACCGGAATTTATATTATTGATTTATTATATATACATACTAGTTGAAGCCCGCGGCTTCGCCCGTGTAGAGAACTTTTCCCGTTCCCGTTTCCCATAAGAACTTGTTCCCGGGGTAAAAAGTATATGTGTTATTCCGATGTATAAGCTATATTATTGTAAAGTTTAATTAAAATCTATTCAGTAGTTTTTACGTGAAAGAGTAACAAACATCTCTACAAACTTTCACATTTATAATATTATTAAGATTAAGAAAATTATCATCATATAATGTTGATAGTTGATTGCGAGTACGAGTTAATAAATAAATAATAAATAACATCAGTCTTGTATACTTGTGACAACCCTACAAGCATCACTGTCTAGACGTTGTCGGCATTTTTGTCAACTTCAAAGGCGTAACGCTACTGATAGGTTTACTCTTTATACTGTGGCTGAACTAAGAAAGCGTAAACCCGAGATTATTGATATTGGAGACACTTCTGCAGCATGAGAGGATACCTCAATATGAAAGCAGCTTCATATTTTTTTTTTAATTTAAAGTCTGACGTGAGGTACCTATTATAATAGTCCTCGTTCATTCCTTTTGCCTCACCTCTTGCGACAATAAAGCAAGGAAGGGATATTCTATGTCTCATTACGAAACATGTACAGTCCTGATCCGTTGATTGTAAATTCATATTGGCGCCCTATATAGAGGTGACATTCTGCCAGTGAATTGAATGCGAGAGAGTCCCACCAATGAACGCCACTGAATTCGTTATTGTTATAAAAAAAACTTTGCTATCTATTATTTTTTTATTACACCATCAGTTTGTAAATATATTTAAAAAAGAAGCATTTACTGTTCTGTATAATAGTATTATTTTTTTAACAGAATGGACGAATTAGAAGAATTATTAAAAAGTGTACCACCTCTGGTTGCATCCCTACAAGCTGTGAGAGAAGAAGATTCACGCCACTCTCAATATGTTACGGCCATGGATAGCCTCAAGCATATATTTACAGTTCCAGAAAGCGTAGCCAAAACTAAGCAATGGATAGGAGAAGGCAAATTACTGCATGCACACCAAGTATGGAATTTTTCTAATATTTGTTGAAGCAGATTATAGTCTTATTAACAGCAACTTCGTAAACTCGCAGCATATAATCCTATAATACTGCCATCTCCACAGTCATATCTATCTCACTACCAAAATTAATCAAAATTAGGTGTGTAAACGTCCATGGAAATAACCATAACTAAGTAAACTACAAAGATGAGTAAAACTAAAAATCTTAAATGGGATAATTCAAAACTATTTCATTCTTTCGTAAGTTTGGATTGTCTTGCTTCTGAAACTCAATACGACATTTAAAACTTATCTTAACAGTTTTCTTTAATTTTCAGTGTCTAAACGATTTAGAAAATTCCAGAGATGACTTATTGTATGAGCTACATAGACTGCCCAACCAGTCATCACATGATAAAATTATGCTTAAGGCTTATTTTGAAGATGTTGAGATGGTTTCTAATCTTCTTGAAAAACAAATCAAGCTTATTCTAGCGAGAACATTGAATACAGTTCGTAAAGAGCCCACTGTCATAGTCACAGCTCTAAGAATTATAGAAAGAGAAGAAAAAAGAGATCAAATGGCATTGCAGGTAAAAATACAATCATTAGCAATATTATAACTAAAAAAAAATGTTCGTATACACTGTGATATGCCTATACATGTGGTGAAGCATTATCAAGAGTAATTTCTTTCTTGTTTGAATTTTTAATTTTTGGGAGAATGGACTCCATTTCTGTAATACATGTTTTTGACACACACATCACAATAGTTTAGAATGCAAGAGGAAATCAATGTTAATATGAGGAGACTTTAACGGCCTCAGTGGCATGGTGTATGAATTCTCGGGTTCGATTCCGGGACAGGATAAATATTTGTGTCATCCGCAAATGTTTGTTTCAAATGTTTATTGCAATATTTATTTAGTCATCTAGTTTTACTTTTTTAACCTACTGTAGTTGCCTTTGCACTACACTTAACAATTTTTTTTTTATATGTGGCACGTCAAAGTGACGTCTCCCGCCTGATGGTAAGCAAAGACGACGACCCGTGATTGGGGTCGCTATCTCAACCCGCAGGGCTCCGATAGCGAAACCCATCTTGATGGCCCAGAAATATGTCTTTTCACGCTTCTCTTGAAGGACCCAGAAATAATATTTGTTGGAAATATTAAAATCTTTGTACTGTTTTTACAGCAACAAACTCAAACCGGTTTCATGCCACCTGGACGCCCTAAAACTTGGCGCGCCAAAGCTTTTGAAGTACTAGAATGTGCAGTCGCACAGCGTATCGAAGGCACTCGTGTTGACGAGCGAGAAGACAACAAGTTGTGGCTTGTACGATACTTGGAACTCACGAGACAACTTATCTTAGAAGACCTGCGAGTTGTCAAGACTCTATGTGTACCCTGCTTTCCTCCCCACTACGATATAGTGAACAAATATGTTAATATGTACCATATTTGTTTATCTGCAAGTGTAAGTAAAGTTGTTTTAAGTAAATATGGTATAATTTCTTATTTTTAGTGTGTGTGACATGTGTGACATGACCATTTCTTCTTCAAAAAATGATACCTACTTGTATATTTCGTTTTCTACAACCGCTTATTTGGTTGTTTTATCGTACAGGCGTTATTCTTGGCGTACTCTTCTCTGTACTATAGACGCCACTAAACATGATAATGAAAACAGAGGCTTTTGGCGAGAAGAGTGACAAGTGCGGACGCTTGCTGTATTTTTTTCTAAAGCTAGTGCATTTATCTTGTTTAATGTGCGGGAGTGGTGGTATAAAAGTTGTGTTAACGTGCTATAGTGAAAGACAATGATATATATGCAGTGAAATGTTTTCATATCATAGCAGATACTTGTCTATTTAATTGGATCGGAATTAGTTGTGTAATGCAAATGTTATCTTCGGAGTTGGGTGTTTTCTATTTATTTCAAATATAAAATATGTTAGCAATCATATAGATCCCATAGCACAAGCTTAAAATATAGTTCCATCAGTATAGTTAAGCCAAGTTGAAGGCCACAACTTGCGCCTGTCCATTTCAACATGGCAATATGCACACCATCTGTCATGTGAGGCAAAAAATCATACGATGAAATATGAGGCTACCTACCGTAATGCTTTTGTCTAGCTTCAAGATGTTGTGAGTACCGGAATTGAAGGCAATGAATATGTTACATTATTGTCTTGGATTCTGAACACGTATCCCGGCCACGAGCTGATGGGCAGTGCCGAGTTGAAAATTGATGTGTCGACTTTGCCGCCTCTGCTTAGTAAAGAAACTATGCAAAAACTGCAAGATGAATATTTACAGGTGAATATAACAATATTATAATGTGTATGCGAGCTTATTTAGATACTCAAAGCCCGAGCCAACCTCATGTTCAAGTGGAGACCTGCTAACCAAATAGACGAGTATAGGCGCCTTGGGAAGTCAGACAACAGCCACTCTCAATAATGCCGAAACTAAAAAAAACAAATCTAGCCTGCCCCAAACAGCCAATATGTGTGTATATGTGGATCCTTTGTCTTTATGATATACCCACCAAGTAGATTACCACCGATTTGATCCTTAAAGATGAAAAAATAAGCAGACACTGCTCCAACTTTAGGTAGGGTTTGAAAGCAAATGATAACATTGTAATATAGAAGAGAATAAAATGTTATACTAACTTCTGATCCTTGTTTTACTCTTTTGACGGGAGAATGGTCATAATATTAATCACAGAACTTCCTTTAACATACAGAAAATGGAATCGAACTACATGGAATGGATGGAAAAAACTTTAGAGTCAGAACGTGCCGAGTGGGCTGGCCAACGTGCACCCGACGTTGAACCGCACTCCAATGCGTATCACACGCATGCGCCCGTCATCATCTTCCAAATGATCGACCAGAACTTACAGGTAAGACCTATAGAAATAATATTCATAATAAACAATGTGGGACATTTTTTTTTTACACACCGCCGCGCCGTCTTACCCAATGTAAGCTAACAATAAGCTTATGTTATGGGATCTATATGACTGATAAACATACTTATATATTTTTAATACATACATATTATACATAGGAAACACCCAAAATATTTTTTCCTACCCGGGAATCGACTCGGGACCTCCACCTCATTCGCGGCAGTCGCATACACTACCACTACACCACCGAGGCATTCAAGTAATATTTTAATAACTAATAACTGTCTCAATGCCTTTGAGATACAAATATTTGTGTAAACAATACATACTTGATTCAGATTTAAAGGTACGAGTATACCTCGCAAACTACAGTCACTAAACAGGCAACCTACTCATGCATTTGAATTGGTCCTTCGAGCCGGAACCACTAAGTATCCAATTGTATAATAATTTAAAATGTTCATCATCATCCGAGCGTCTGTCCCAGTTGCGTCTCGCGGCGCCCGGGGTCCGCTATAATAATTTAAAATGCTATTAGTCGTAATTTTATTATGGTATCAAAGACTCTGCACTGAACCTTGTTGCCTCCTACCTAAATGATCGAATACAACATGTTGATGTCAATGGAATTCGCTCCTCTGGTGCATCTGTAGCTATGGGCGTACCGCAGGGATCAATTCTGGGTCCGTTTCTATTTTTAATTTATATTAACGATCTGCCATTCTATATACAGAACTTGTGCGACATTGTTCTATTTACTGATGATACGTCACTTATTTTTAAAGTTGATCGCACGCTTAATAATTTTAACGGCGTAAATAGTTCACTTGCCCAAGTTGTAGATTGGTTTACGACCAATAATTTGCTACTAAACGCTAAGAAGACAAAATGTATCAGATTCAGCATGCCTAATGTCAGGAATTGCGGTACAAATACCCTTAATCTTGTAGAATCAACTGTATTTTTGGGGATCACTTTAGATAGCAAACTGAATGTGGAATCCCCAAATAACGTGTCTTGCAGGTAAACTCAACTCGGCAACCTTTGCCGTTAGTAAAGTCAGGCAGCTTACTGATGTGGCAACTGCCAGGCTGGTATACTTTAGTTATTTTCATAGTGTCATGTCTTACGGCATTTTGCTGTGGGGCAAAGCAGCTGATCTACAAGTAAGTTTTGTACTCCAGAAGAGAGCTATACGTGCAATATATAAATTGAGTGCTAGAGTGTCTCTTAGAGAAAAATTTAAAGAAATTGGCATTTTAACGGTTGCATCACAGTATATATTTGCAAATATTATGTTAGTTAAACAGAACATACATTTATACAATAGACACAGTGACATACCTTCGATAAATACTAGAAATAAGCATAAATTAATTGGAACGCATCATCGTTCACAAAAGGTTCACGACTCTTTTGCAGGAATTGGCGTACGCCTATATAATAAAATTCCTTTAAACATTATGAACCTGCCGTTACATAAATTTAAGGCGGAAATTAAGACGCACCTCTTGAAAAGGGCCTATTACACAATTAATGATTATTTGAACGATAAAAATAAATGGAAATAAGTGACTTGCTCTGAGCTCGAGCTATTTAGGATTCGAATAAATCTTGTGTTATATTCTACTTGTCTTGAATCTGCATATATATGTTGTATTTTTTTTTACGTTCTACAGTATAAATTATTTGAAACGCCAGGCAACTAAAGGTATGGCTGCGTTTAGTCCCGGTAATAACTACATAATTATATGTAATTTGACTTTTTTGTTGTGTGAGACTTATTTATTATTTTGAAATTGACATGTTAGTTGCTGTGCAGTTTTTAAGTATGTCATGCTCGCCTAAGTGTCCTGGCAGTGATGGCGTATGTATCGGGTCGCCTTATTCACTATAATACGGTTGAGTAGGGCGATGGCTGATATAATGCGTCATACCTGTGAACGGGTGCCGTCTGTTGGGACTGGTCAGCTCATAGCTGTTATAGCAATAATTACAAATAATCTTATTAATATTTAAGGTAAACTTAAGTTTAGTCGACTGTTCTCACATAAATCCAAAGGAACAATGTAAGTGTCATTTTAATGTTGTAAGCCATTCCTACATTTTAAAATGGCATCCATTGACTTTCTTGCCAGATTCTTCTTCTTCAAGGGTAGGCTGCCCTTAGAACCGGCAACTATAATCGCTCTAATTTTGATATGATTTTAAACACAACATTGATTTTGTTTTTTTTTTGTTTGTATAAATTCATTACTATATAATTGGTCAAATATCATGTTAATCAAACTATTGTAATTACTGGCGTTTAGAAAAGAGTGGCCATGAGTTTTATTGCCAGGTTCTTCCTCAGGCTCTATCTATTGCTTTGCGAATCTGGCAATAAATGTAAATGTAGAAGCAATATTCTTTGACGTTCATAAGTGTTACTTTGTGACCTAAATTAATAAAGATTTATTATTATTATTTTGATACGTTTTCTTCGGTTGAAACCGGAGATCTGGTGGCACGGGCCTAGGCCAAGTGGCCAGTGGGAGTATTATTTGTTTGGGAAAATGATATAGTGTAATTTCGAGCTATGGTGTCTGAATCAGTTTGCAGAAATTTTCTCACAATTCTACATGTGTTCAAAATGACAGCCTTCTGTAAAAGATGAAATATATTTGGTGCTAAATTGAGAGTAGCGAGAGAGGTATGTAATTGTTTTGGTATGACTCCTGTTGTAGAAGCGACTATCGGAACTATTATTACTTTTTGTAGATGCCACAGTCGTGCTATTTCGTCTTTCAGTTCGGTGTATTTAGATAGTTTTTCGGCTATTGTTGTTTGTAAATTGTGAGTGTTTGGTACAGCTATATCAACTAAGTATCCAATTTTAGATGATTTGTTAATGATTGTTAAGTCTGGTCTATTAAAATAAATAAAATAAATAAATATCCATCACGCCTTATCCCCGAAGGGGTGGCAGAGGCATATTATATGCCCACTTTTCACCGTGTGGATTCCTGTCCCACGTAATAGGTGGTGAGCCCATTGCCATGTTGAAATAGACAGACGCAGGTTGAGGCTACCTGCTGTTGAAATTTTCAAGCCGCCCATAAGGCCTTCAACCAGGCTTAACGACTGCCATTTTACTGGCAACCGGGACCAACGGCTTAACGTGCCTTCCGAAGCACGGAAACGCTCGCAAATGTAAATACCACAAAGTGGTCACCCATCCGAGGACCAGCCATAGTGAAAGTTGCGTAACTCAGTGATCGTTTACAGAACACTGAGACCGCGGGGCCACGAGCGCTTCGTCTATTAAAATTGTTGGTTTTATCAGTAAGAATAGCACGATCAAAGTAGAGTTTTACAGATGAGTTTTCTAAAACTGTTTGAGGCTTATATTTGTAGTATGGTGTAATAGAATCTATCAGTTTGTATTCGTATGCTATTTTTTGGTGAATGATATTGGCCACCTGGTCGTGTCGGTGTTTATAATCAGTTTGGACTATTGTTTTACAAGCTCCTGTTATGTGTTGTATTGTTTCCGGTGAGCTATTGCATTTTCGGCATGTATCATTGATCACATTATTAATGATATATTTTCTATAGTTTTTTGTTTCTATTACCTGATCCTGTATGGCAATCATGAACCCCTCAGTTTCAGGAAAAAGATCGCCTCGTTGTAGCCAAGTGTTTGAAGCTAATTTGTCGACATTTGGTTGGCATAAATCTTGACGATGTCTTCCGTGTAATATTTTCTGGGTCCATTCTGATAGCCTAGCTTTGTCATCCGTTAATATTTCATTTTTCTGTCCTGTAGTGTCGTAAAGATTCAGTGGAGTTAGTTGTTTATCGTTCTGGGCTATTAATTTGTGGATTTTGGATATTTCGGACTTCATGAAAAAGTATTTTCTAAGAGTTTGGATTTGCTTGTTGTGAAGATTCAAAATATCAATGATACCTCCTTCCTTTCTAGGTAATATCAATCGTTGAATGCACGAACGTGGGTGATTTTTGCGAAATTTGGTCATAGTAGTATTGATTTTTCTTTGCAGTTGTTTAAGTTTTGTTTTAGTCCAGTTTATAATTCCAAAAGAGTAGGTAAGTAATGGTACTACAAAAGTGTTGATTGCTTTGATTGTGTTTCTGGAGTTTAGCTGAGTTTTCAAAACTGTGTTTAGTCTGTGTTGGAATTGCTGAGTCAGTTCTTGTTTAGTGTCTTTGTGATGTATTTGCTGAGACTGGTTGTATCCTAAGTTTTTGTAGGTATCTTGTTCTTCTAAAGATGCGATTTCTGTTCCTGTACTAAGTGTGTATTCATGTTTATAGTACTGACCTGCTCTGACCGAGTTAATTTTGCATTTATCAATGCCAAACTCCATTTTAATATCTTCCGTGAATTGCTCTGTTATATTAACTAACTTGTTTAAGTGTTCTTCATTTTCTGCATATAGTTTAATATCGTCCATATAAAGCAAATGATTAATTCTTTTTTGATCTTGAATTTTGATCGGGTCTGTTTCTATAATATCAGTTGAAGTAATAAGTCTGAGTACGGTAGTCCATTGTGTCATTAAGGTTTTTAAGAAATTCACTAGTATTGGATTGATTTTATAAATATCTAGAATTTGTTTAAGCCAAGAGTGAGGGACTGAATCATATGCTTTTTTGTAATCTATGTACATGCTGAATAAGTCTGATTTGGTTTTCTGTACTTGTTTTTGAATAACTGAATCTATGATTAACTGCTCTTTGCAGCCTTGACTGTATATTTCGACACCCTTTTTGTTGCTCTGCCAGAATATTATTGGAGTCTATGTGTTGGTAAATTAATTCTGCAATACAACTTGTGATGATTTTATAAAAGGTCTGTAGACAAGTAATTGGTCGATATTTAGAAGGGTTGGAAAGATCAGATTGGTCTTTTGGTATCATGAAGGTTTTACCTATTGTCAAATATAATGGCATTGTTGTAGGGTCTTGAATGAAAGTATTTATCCAATTATGTATGTAGCTATGAGTGGACGTCAACTATTTATACCAGTAGCTATGAATGTAATCAGAACCCGGTGATTTCCAGTTATGCAAACGACGTATAACTTTATGAAATATTTCTAAGGGAACAAACTCAAATGGCATTGCGTCTATGTGTGTGTTACTGTTGGTGACTTCAGTTTGGATCCATTCCGCCGCAGTATTATGTTCGGTGGGATTCTCCCATATCCCTGCCCAATAGTTGCGCAATGTTTCTGTGGTTGGCATGCATTGTGTATCGTCTCTTGGATTGTTGTTTTGTCTGTTACTGGTTGTTATTTTCATGTTGCGGTAAAAGAGTTTTTCATTATGTCTAAATTTTGTATTTTATTCCTTTTAGAGAGTGCATGCTTTGTATCTTTGTAATCGGCCAGTTATGACAGCGAGTTTTTGTTTCAGTGTATCTAGAGTGTGTGTGCTTTGTGTGTTTAGTTCTTCGTGTATTGTGTGAGTTTTATTTAAACATGTTAAAAGAATTATGGAACAATTCCATAATTCTTTTAACATGTTTAGTAACATTTTTATTTCCATTGCCGTTGATGAAGTGTGTTAATCGACCTATGTTACTTCGTAGTGTATCAAGCTTTTTTTCTAAACGAGTTTGCCAAAACGGTTTGTATTCATTTTATGTGGTTGCTGTGGGGTAGTCCCAGTTTCAAGTCGTATTTTTGCGCCATTCATTTTAGCAGTGGTCCAAGCTGCATAATATATCAGGGTTTGTAAGCTATTATAGTCCATATTTCTATCGAGGGTTTCAGTAGTATTATTATTAATTTGTTTATTAATACTTACAATCGTAGAGAAATAAGAAGCGCCATTTTGAAATATCACTTTCTAGATTTTAGAAGGTAAAAATATAAAAACTGAGTAATCCCAAATTATTCTTTCTAAGCCGAATAAACGAATAAACATAAATGTAGTTTAGTTATATTCCTAAGGGCAGGTAGGCCAAGTCGCGTAGGCACCAAAACGCTTCCTCAGCCCCCGCCAAGATAGATTGACGATGTATTTTCAAATCAAACATTCATACTTACAAACTTTCGCGTTTATAATATTAGTAGGAGTTAATGATGATATATTTAATAACAAATTGCTTATGTACAAGTAATAAATAAAATTTATGCTTTATGTACAAGTAATAAATAAAATGTCCCGTACTCTTTATACTCATCTTTTTTTTTTTAAATAACATTAAAATCAAAAAATCATAATGTTATGTCTCTGTCTCAGGCAGCTAGTCACCGTTGTACTTCAGAACACATCTTCCGTTCGCGCTAAACATTCTCCCTAAGTATATAACTTCATTTAATTGCTCTAAACGTTTCCGGTTTACCTAAATCTTGCTATTAGTTCCTACTTTTTCTCCTTCAAATACCGGATTCTTAGTTAAACATGTAGCGAAGTCTTCTACTTTCATATAAGTGACTAATGCCTGAAGACCATCACTACCGCATCATCAGCGTACAACAGACAACGTACTGTAAAGTTTCCAATTTTACAACACATCATAATCTTTTAACTTTTGCAGCCAACTATTAGATACACTATGAAAAACACAACCAAGGCGGACATAACACAACCCCGTTTGACGCCCGAACAGACGTCCAAAAGAGGCGCCGGGTGAACACTCTTGGTCGCACGCAAGCTTTACAGTCCGTATAAAGTGACTTTATCGCCCGCAGCAGCTGACCGTCCACACGGAGGAGTATCACAGAGTTTCTCTCACAACGTTATCAAATGCTTTCTCCAGATCCACTAAAGCGCAGAAAACCTTCGGGTTAAAATGTTGGGATTATTACTTATTAGTTACATTAAATGTTATACATTTTTTAGGGCTACTAACATAAAGTAAAAATATTAATATAAAAGCGCTGGTAGCCCCACCAACTCAGTTCTCTGTAAAATATCACTGATTTAAGAAACTCTGTCGGACTCTGGATGGATGACCGCTTTGTAGCATTTTTATTTACCAGCGTTTTCGTCCTTCGAAGGACACGTTAAGCTGTTTGTCCCGGTTGCTAGTAACGTTGCAATCGGCACTCATTAAGTCAAGTGAATACCCTTTCAGCGACTTCAAAATTACAACAGCGAGTCGCCACAATCTGAGCCTGTCCATTTGAACACAGGCATTGGGCTCATCACAATATGCCTCTGCCACGCCTTCGGGGATAAAATCGTGGCTAATAAATTTAAAAATATACTTAAATAATTAATACTTCAAGAATAAAACAAAGGTCTTGGATACAATTTAAATAATTTAGCGAATCGAAGCGAAGCTTAAATATAACAACTGCACTGATTACTTCAGCCAGTAGCAGTCGGTATGTTAAAGCTTCTGAATCTATTGATAAAATTTGTTTAGAACCAAATTAAAAGTATACGTTAGACAAAAAAAATAGTATTTCGTCAATAGCGGAAAAATTGGTAAACATACATTGAACAGCCTACTGGCTCAGTTAATTATATAACTGCCTTCTAACCTGTGGGTACCGGGTTCGATTTTATACTACTTACAGGGATAATTCTAACGCTTCTGTTGAAGTGTACGTAGCTCATTTTATATTAAAACTCTCATATACTAAGCGAACTCCGGGGGTCGCGAGATGCAGCTGGGACAGACGCTCGGATGATGATGGAATGCTTGCTGCTCTGATAAATATACTGTGCCATTGCCAAGAAATACAAGGGGAGCGCAACGAAAAAACCTGACACAGGTCTTACCTCAGTAAGCGCCAGCGCGGGACTGATCAGGTGTCAGCGGCGCGAATCTGGTATTATTTAAACATTTGTACTATAATAATCACTGTATATAGTCAAAGTAAGCGATTATTTGTATAAATATTTAGTACCTATAGTTGGGTATAAAAATTTAATGAAAAATTATCTGTAGTTTAGATTTGGCATTGAAAAAACATTTCGAAAGGTGGCAACTTTGGAATGTTTTTCTATCAAGTGAAGTTTATTAGATTTGGTAACAGAAAGCCATTTTGACTAGAATAGATCCTTAACTATCATAAATATTTTTTTCAGAATTAAAAACCCTTTTTTCTACGATTCGCATTGTTTTAAAAAACTCAAAATCTCAAAATAGATTTTTCGACGCAGATCGTTCCGGCATGACAAGTTTTAACAAAGTTTTATCCAAGTCCATGCTGAAATGTATTGGGATGTTGCACATTCTACATGCAACATCCTGCTCAACTGTTCCGACATATCTGCTACTACTGTGTGTTAACCGGTTTCCCTCTTTTTAGGTCACTGAAACTATTAGTAAGGAGATAACATTCAAGGCATTGCTGCTTAGCATCGAGCAGGTGACCCGCTACGGGAACATGTATAGAGATGGAGTGATACAATTTAAGGTAGGTTATAGGCCATAATAATGTTACGTTCTTAGGGTGGGTACTAATAGGAGTTGCACTAATACCACAAATTATAAAACTAACACTTTAATTACCCTAAATAAAAACAATAAACCCACAACTAATAATCGCCACTAAACACACTAAACACAAATTCTTCTCTAAGATAATCGCACTGTAACAGTATCGCACTAGCTTCGATCACATCGATTCGCTTTGATTCGCACTGTTCGCTTCCTCAAAGGAGACTGTCAGGTAGCCGCAAGCTCGGCCCTTTATATACGCCTAGTAATGTTCTGAAATATTCGGGAGAATTAGTTCGGTACCTACAATCGGCTACATCTCTAGAATGTTCCACACACTATACTAGTTGCTCCTTCGGTATGTGCCGGAAGGTTTTTGACCTATTGCTGTCCCTTCTGGTGCTATCTCTGTCACATAGTTCTAGAATGTTCTTAGTGTAGCTATCTCTTTTTAATAGTGCTATCCTTGTCTAATAGCTCTGGAATATTCTGAATGTAGCTCTCTCTTTCTAATACTGCTATCCTTGTCACACTTTCATGAAATAACGCTATATGTAGGCTTTTAAGGCCCATATATATTACGTGGGCTTCAAAGGCCTATAACGGGTCCTGAAAACGCCTGAAAAGGGGTTTTCAGGTTATGATGTCATGTGATAGGGGGTGGCCGGAAACGCACTGAAAACATGTTTCAGGCGCCTGAAAACAACGGCAACTGGGGTGAAATTAGGATAATTTGGTATGTGATAGAGCCTCCTCGGAAACGGCCTGAAACCGCTTTTCTGCCTGCTGAAAACGTTCCCAAGGCCCAGAAAATGACGTTTAAAGTTGTTCACTAGTCCGCCGGCGTAACACTACCCCCTCCTAAGACATGCTCGTCCCGAGCATCGTTGTCTCCATGATATCTGGCAAGTCGGTCAACGTGAACAATCTTGCAGGGACTACGAGGACTCCGCTGTATTCGATACGTGACGTCATTGATTCTAGTAACCTCTCTATACGGTCCTTCCCAGTTAGGGGATAGCTTTGGGGACTTCTCTTTCCGCCGCATAGGATTATGTAACCACACCAATGAGCCTTCATCAAACCTAACTTGGTTTGATCTCCGATCATATCGAGTTTTCATCCTTTCACTAGCTTGAAGTCCGTGTTCACGAACAAGTTTGTGAACATCGTCGATCCGATCCCGTAACTCGCTGGAGTACTTGGTGATGGATCTAGGTGAGTCTGGAGGACGCCCAGTTAGAAGATCTGCAGGTAGACGAAGTTCTCTCCCAATATTCACGGGTAACAGCTGTGCTTTCATGAGTTGCGGACCTATACGACATCAAAAAGAGCGGAATGTGTCGGTCCCAATCTTTCTGGTGACTCTCGACAACTTTGGCCAAGCTTTGGCCAAGTGTCTTTCCAGTGTCTGGTTAAATCTTTCGACCATTCCATCCGATTGTGGGTGATATGCCGTCGTTCTCGTTTTATGCAAACCCATTATCCGGCAAGTTTCTTGAAAGACCATAGATTCAAAGTTCCTGCCCTCGACAGAATACCTCATTCACTAATTTTTCCGCTATGATGGTCGCTTCCTGGTTGGGAATGGCAAATACCTCCGGTCATTTGGTGAAGTAATCCATCACCACCAAAATGTACTTATTCCCGGAGACTGATGTTGGAAAAAGGCCCGCAACATCCAAAGCAATTCTTTCCCAAGGTACTCCAACGTTGTACAACTTAAGTGCTCCTCTACTGCGGGTATGTGGACCCTTGACTGATGAACAGCTAGTACACTTTTTACACCAGTCTTCAACGTCTTTACGGCAGTGAATCCAGTAAAACCGTTGGCGAATTTTCATTAGCGTCCTTTTCATTCCAAGATGTCCGCCGGAAGTTCCGTCATGAAAACTCTTCAATACATCTCTCACTCTTGTCTTTGGAACAACAACCTGCAGGTGAGCATCTTTCCCATTCGTAGACTCCCATTTCCTGCACAGTACGCCATTATGCATGACCAAGCTATCCCATTGTGCCCAATAGCTCTTTGTTACTGTGCTCATCGGGGCTACTTCACACCATCTCGGTTTGGGTATTCCTGCGTTAATCCAATTGAAAATGGGTTAGATATCTAGGTCCTCTTGCTGAGCTTGTTTCATGACTTCATCGCTCCACTCTTCGCTTACTGTGTCGGTCCTTAACATTCTTACACACTCATTGTTTTCTTGCCTTAGACAATGCTTGCAGTTGACAGAACAAGGTCTTCGGGAGAGAGCGTCTGCATTTCCATGTGACTTCACGCTACGGTGTTCGATGGTACGGTGACAAGGTGTTCCACCAATTTCTCCTTTGACAACCTGACTATTCCCATCGTTCGCCTGTGGGATCATGGCTGGGACATTTTGACCACCAGTCAAATCAAAGTCGCGTGGAGCAATTTTTTCACAATGTACTCCAACGTTATCCTCCTTCAGTGCTCCTATGATGCGTGCATGTGGACCCTTAACTGATGAAAAGCTACTACACGTCTTGCGCCAGTCTTCAACATCTTTACGGCAGTCTCGTACTCTTCTGCTGCTCTTTCTCTTGGGGCAACTTGGCTGTATGTGCCCTCGTTCGCCACAATTGTAACATCGTGGTCCAAACTCACGGCGAGGTGCAATTGGCTCCCTAGCAGATATTTCCCGCACCCTGTAAGGCCTCGAAGAATCCTGCCGTACAGCCTCCACTTCCAGTGCATGGGCAACTGCATCTCTAAGACTTCCGTGGTGCCCCAATCGCACTGCGGCTCTTACTTCAAGGTCCCGTATCCCGTCAATAAAGGCCTGCACCAGCATACTGTCCACCAGAAAGGCTGAAGCTCGTTGGTAAGCCTTCCTAACCAATTTCTCTATTTCTAAGGCCCACTGTTGTAAGGACTCATTACGCCCCTGGCTTCGGTCTTTCAATTGTGCTCGATACACATGCTCTAGGTGACTATCGCCGTAACGCGCCTCCAGAGCTTCAAGAAGACGGTCATATGTCCTGTCGTCTCCCAGAGCCTCCAAGATGGTGAGGGCCTCATCACGTAGGGCTAACGTTAACGCCGCCTTAGCTTGCTCCTTACTCCAGCCGTTAGCCTGGGAAACGGACTCGAATTGTAGCTTAAATACAGTCTATGAAGACGTACCATCAAAGGAAGGTGCTTTGAATCTTCCGCCTCCCGACGTGGTAGTCTCATCTCATGCACACAGGAGCGGTAAGTTTCTCCTGGACCTCTAGCATTTCCTTCTTCCACGCTGCGGTATTTTCGAGAACCTCGCGCTCTATTCCGGATTGTTCGTCCTGTTTCCTATCCTGTCTTTTGAACTGTTCTTCCTGTGTTCTCGATATGTCTTTAACCTGTTATTCCTGTTTTCTAGCCTGTTCGTCTTGTTTTCTAGCCTGTTCGTCCTGTTTTCTAGCCTGCTCGTCCTGTTTTCGGGCCAGCTCCTTTAAAAGGACTAGCATGCTGCTCAAGTCCACTTTTTGCTTGGGTGTGGTCTGCGACTCCGATGATCCAGCAACAGGCGTAGATTCTCCACTGGCTCCCATTTGGCTTCGGGTTTGAACGCCCCTGGGCTCGGTTTCACGTGGCATAATCGGCATTTCCTAACCCGCTTCTGACACCAAATGTTACGTTCTTAGGGTGGGTACTAATAGGAGTTGCACTAATACCACAAATTATAAAACTAACACTTTAATTACCCTAAATAAAAACAATAAAACCACAACTAATAATCGCCACTAAACACACTAAACACAAATTCTTCTCTAAGATAATCGCACTGTAACAGTATCGCACTAGCTTCGATCACTTCGATTCGCTTTTATTCGCACTGTTAACTTCCTCAAAGGAGACTGTCAGGTAGCCGCGAGCTCGGCTCTTTATATATGCCTAGTAATGTTCTGGAATATTCGGGAGAATTCGTTCGGTACCTACAATCGGGTACATCTCTAGAATGTTCCACACACGATACTAGTTGCTCCTGCGGTATGTGCCGGAAGGGTCTCGACCTATTGCTGTCCCTTCTGGTGCTATCTCTGTCACATAGTTCTAGAATGTTCTTAGTGTAGCTATCTCTTTTTAATAGTGCTATCCCTGTCTAATAGCTCTGGAATATTCTGAATGCAGCTCTCTCTTTCTAATACACACTTTCATGAAATTACGCTATTTACTGAAGTGGGCTTCAAAGGCCCATAAGGGGTCCCGAAAACGCCTGAAAAGGGATTTTCAGGTTATGATGTCATGTGATAGGGGGTGGCCTGAAACGAACTGAAAACATGTTTCAAGCGCCTGAAAACAACGGCAACTGGGGTGAAATTCGGATAATTTGGTATGTGATAGAGCCGCGAAGCGCTCGCGGCCCCGCGGTCACAGTGTTCTGTAAACGATCACTGAGTTACGCAACTTTCGCTATGGCTGGTCCTTGGATGGGTGACCACTTTGTGGCATTTATATATGTGAGCGTTTCCGTGCTTCGGAAGGCACGTTAAACCGTTGGTCCCGGTTGCCAGTAAAATGGCAGTCGTTAAGCCTGGTTGAAGGCCTTATGGGCGGCTTGAAAACCTTCAACAGCAGGTCGCCACAACCTGCGTCTGTCTATTTAAACACGGCAATGGGCTCACCACCTATTACGTGGGACAGGAATCCACACGGTGAAAAGTGGGCATATAATATGCCTCTGCCACCCCTTCGGGGATAAGGCGTGATGATGGTGATAGAGCCTCCTCGGAAAAACGTTCCCAAGGCCCAGAAAATGACGTTTAAAGTTGTTCACTAGTCCGCCGGCGTAACAATAATACTTAAAAAAAAAAAAAAACTAACTACTACCCCGTCAGGGATACAGCGTAACAATAATAAAATAGAATATAATAGAAATATACTTTATTGTTCACTTATTAATTATTTACACGAAATTATCCATTTAGAGACTTGACCTTTTAAAGGATTAGGCTTTTAGAGGATTTATTTTAAAAAATTTGGCCTTCCGAGCCTAATCCAGTACACTGCAACAGTCTAGGCAGTTATCTACTTTTGCTTCACAATTTTTGAAACTGAATGTTTTTCAAATAAAATAGATTAAGCACAAGTCTAAAAGCAAGCACGGGTTACATCCGTCATCCATCTCGTCTTATCATGAATGACGTATGAAAATGGCCGCCAAACAAATGGTCTTTCACGGAATATGCAATGGCGCCAATTTGACACGATTTTTTGTATTAATGGATATAGAAATTTTTGTAATCATTTTATTATTATTCCTACTATCATACATAATGGATATAGAAATGTCTTTCCATTATATTAAAGTGATATAGGCGTCGATATAATATGTATACAAATAGTAAACAAATCTTTACTGTTTCATTGACCCGTGTAGGCGGCACCTAACAATATGATTGCCTACATTTTATTAGGTATACAATGTAGACAAAGAGTGCGAATATCTATCAATATCACAATAAAACAGAATTGAACAAACATTAAAATTTTCCCGCTATTCTCTATACCACTGATTTGTCAGACAAGTATACAGGCCAGGCCACCTGACCGAAAGTGGCCTGTATTTTTACAACACCACATGTGCTACACTCGTACTACGGAGCCTGCAAAAACCTTCCAAGAACCCTTCTTGAAGAACCGCTATAAATGTTCGAAAAAAGCGAATCAGAGAGTTCAGTCCACAATCTTAGCGTCCACGGTAGCAAATCTGTTTCCGAGCCTACTGTATACGAGAGCCCGAACGCAAAGGTCGAACTTCCCGTCCATGAGCAGTGCGATGATAGAAAGCAGTATTATGATAAGAAAATGTTACAAATAATTTAACCAGTAGAAATCTTATTACAATATTGCTTTTAATTCCACCACGACCCGTTCACCCACTAGTAGATCCAGAGGATATTTCTGTAAAAAAACATCTGCGTTGCTGTCGTTGTAAATAGCAATTTTCAATTGGCAAACTCAGTATTAATTTAACTCTGAAAAATTATGCACAAGAAAAAATATCAATGTAATACGTGTGTTTACAATTTTGCCTGACAATTGCTGTCAATCTATTTTGTAAACACGATTTATAGTAGAATAGTAGCACCTCTCCCCCTTCCCACTACTATAGAGAGATACTTTACATAGAGATTCCCGACACCTGCTGATGTTTGTCTCAACATGAATCGTCACCCACTATTCTGTGGTACTATTACATTTTCTTTGTTATTACATGAGATTAAATACAGCATACCATATGGTATGACCCCTACAGGAAAATAGTTGTGATTTTAATGTATGTAAATTTCAAATTGTTCAAAGTATACATTTTGTCCAGAACGCTCACTTCGCGGACCGTTCACGCGTAGCGTACTTCACGCACCACATGATCACGATAGTGAACAACAGCGAACAAATGGTGCGACTCGCGCAACAGACGCAAACCCGCCACTGGCCGCCCGCTCGACACGACCCGCCGGCCGAAGCCAAGTTCGACAAGATGCTTAACACATTCCAGGTGATTATCTGCTACTTTTAATTGGGACTAATCTCGCATTCCCATTACTGTGACTCCTGTAAACCAGGCTCTACAGCAATGACCAAGACCACAAAAGTTACATCGAGCTCGATCTCGGTGAAGTCCTAGGTGAAATATTTTTTTTTATTCCACTGAGGTGGCAGACTAGCACACCGCCCACCTGATGGAAAGTGGTCATTCTAGCCTATGTACGTTTGCAACACCGGATGGGCAGCACTCACGCTGCCAATGTATGGCAGAAACGTCTGAAGGCACGAAAATTCACCCCAGATACAACGAGATCCGCATAGTAAACTACTTCCGATGTTACTTGTAAACTGCTTAGCATGTTATTTCGCTCGTTTCGCCAAATGCTACAGTGATAATCTGCTACTCTCATTCGTAATTGTTCATTCATTTCATTCGGTCCAAGATTAATTTGTGGGGCGAGATCGCCAGGAATCTTATTTAGAGGTCATAACCGGTTAAATATTTCGACTCTCGTTATATAAACCGACAGCATCATATCAATCAATTAATCAATAGTACATTTCCAGTTCCATCTTAAAGTTGGCATAATTCTATCTATTCTAATATTACTAGCTGACCCGCGCAACTTCGTTAGCGCCACATAGAGAAAGAGAGCGGGGCGTAAGAATCTATAGGATATACAATTTTAAAGGATCTGAAACTGTTTTTCTCTATTATACACTTGACAACCACATTCATAATATTATTAGGATATCCGTGGGAATACCGGGCATTCCTTTCTTGGTGCTTATCTAAGATACCAAAAGAATACGTTAGTAATTTAGGCCGTTTGTGGTTTTATTCGCCAGAGTTCCTTTCCCATTGGAATATCTGGAATTCATTTCTTAGTGCTTATTTATGGGACTACCTATAGAATACTTTCAAATTTTACGTTTCAATGTCTAATAGTTCAGGCTGTGTGTGGTTTCACCCGCATAGTTATCGTTCCCGGGGGAATACCGGGACTTCTATCTTAGTCATTATACCTAGTCAGGTCATAAGTATTGTCACACAGTACAAACTTTTCTTTTAGAATGCTGGCCACAAAAAAGTTTATTGAATTCGAATTTCGAATTGTTCATGAAAATAAAAATGTATACTTTTTAGAATTTTACTCATTTTTAAATATGGAGTGGACGCTTAAAGAAGACCGTGTTGCAGTTATTGGTTTGCATCGTTGCGGTTACGCACCAAATCAATTTTTTGATATACTGAAAAATTTGAATATAAATAAATAATAAATAAATATCGTTGGGACAACTCACACAACGCCATCTGATTCCAAACTAAGCAGAGCTTGTACTATGGTAACCAGATAACTGATAAACATACTTATATATTTCTAAATACATACATATTAATACATAGATAAATAACACCCAGACACAGAATAAACCATCGTGCTCATCACACAAAGTTTTATCCTGGGTGGGAATCGAACCCACGACCTCTTGCGTAGCAGTCGGATACACTCCCACCGCGCCACAGAGGCAGTCAAATATAACCAAAAGATTCGTTTATCGTACCATCAAACGATACATTGAAGACTCTAGTGTAGATGACAGGTCAAGAAGTAGTCGCCCTCGGTTTGTTAGGACTCCAGCAGTGATAAAAGCTGTGAAGGCGCGAATTCAAAGAAATCCCAAACGTAAGCAGAAACTGTTGGCCCTTCAGATGGGGTTAAGCAGAACCACGGTGAAAAGGGTGTTTAATGAAGACTTAGGGCTTCGGTCATATCGAAGAAAAACAGGACATCGTTTAAATGCTCGTCTAATGGACCTGAGACTGAAGAGATGCCGCGCTTTGTTGAAGCGGTACGCGGGAAAGAAATATCGGGAAATTCTTTTTTCGGATGAAAATATTTTTACCGTAGAAGAGAGCTACAACAAACAAAATGATAAGGTGTACGCACACAGTAGTGAAGAAGCGAGCAACCGTATTCCGCGTGTCCAACGAGGTCATTTTCCACCCTCGCTCATGGTATGGTTGGGAGTTTCTTATTGAGGCTTAACAGAGGTACATTTTTGTGAGAAAGGTGTAAAAACGAATGCAGTTGTGTATCAAAATACAGTCCTGACGAACCTTGTGGAACCTGTTTCTCATACCATGTTCAATAACAGGCACTGGGTATTCCAACAAGATTCGGCGCCAGCTCATAGAGCGAATAGCACACAAGACTGGCTGGCGGCGCGTAAAATTAACTTCATCCGGCACGAAGACTGGCCCTCCTCCAGTCCAGATTTGAGTCCGTTAGATTACAAGATATGGCAACACTTGAAGGAAAAGGCGTGCTCAAAGCCACATCCCAATTTGGAGTCACTCAAGACATCCTTGATTAAGGCAGCCGCCGATATTGACATGGACCTCGTTCGTGCTGCGATAGACGACTGGCCGCGCAGATTGAAGGCCTGTATTCAAAATCACGGAGGTCATTTTGAATAAAATTTATTGTCATAAGAATCTATGTTTTGTTAAGTTCATTTTGGTATATAAATGGTTACATAATGAATAAACTTGTTTCAATTATTTTATATTAAACATGTGACAGAATTTATGACCTGACTAGGTATATACACATTCACCAAAATTATACATACATACACCAGACGCGTTACCAACTACACCATCGTGACCTACTCGAAACTGACTAATTAATCCACCTCTTTCCGTCTTAAGACGTTAATTCGTCAGTTAAAAATTGTTAAATTTCTAATAACGCTATTAAAAAATAGGGGTGGGTGGTTAAATAGTAAAAATTTTACGTTGTATGTATTTTTTAATACCATATATAAAATAAAAACTAGGAACTAATTCTGGTCGGTTTTAAAAACATATTTTTATGTTAGATAGCCCATTTATCGAGGAGGACTACAGGCTATATATCATCACGGTACTTCCCTGGAGAGCGGAGCAGTAGCCATAAATGTCGAATTTTAATGCATTATTGTAGAATTTATAAGCAGTACTTACTCATTTTACAATCAGTTGTAATAGTCGAACTCGAAATAAAAAGTGAGAAATTATATGGCATCCTGTGGTATTCACTCACACAGTTATATAACCTAATAGATGATTTATGTACACACTATATTAGTTATAAATCTATATCTCGACCTTTGCATACGACTTTACTAGTCAATCTGAGAATATAACCACTTTTGTATAATCAAGAACATAATAAAAAAGAAGCGAACTCAAAAGAATTTCCCTTTTAGAGTTTACGAGACGAAGCGGCACAATTTCTCCTTGAAGAAGCTTTCTTGGACCTAGAAATTCATTTTGACGACCTCTTTACATCAAAATGGCTGCCGTCAACCATACCAGTCGACACTATTTGCATAACCTTGGACGATTACTTTCAAGATTATAACCATTTGAGGGACAAAAACTTCGAATATGTGATCAACGAAGCTCAGAACTTGGTTTATAAGAAGTATATCACATCGATGCTATCAAAGAAAGTGGCTTTTAAAAATGCCGAGGAAGCTCAGTTAGCTGCTAACAAAATCGTAAAAGAAGCGAACCAAATAAGGTCGTTTTTCAGGAAAATTGCACCACCAGGAGTCAATGTGGATTGGCCGTTTGAAGTCATCAACACGTTAGCAGAGGTAAGACCTAAGTTTTTATTTAAACCACTTTGAATTACTCGCAGTATCTACCTACCATAAGTTTTAAGGTCGAAAATTAGTTATTTTTCTAAAATTAAGAACTTATGTCTGAAACCATTCTTTCAACTTAAAAATATTTTTTGCTTTATATATCTGTTTATTGAGGAAGGCTGTAGGTTACATGTTATATATCATCACACTACTGTCACAACGGAATAGAGCAGTAGTCAGAAATGACAATAAATCAAGTAGACTAATTAAGTGAGTCTAATCAATGAGTTCTAGGGGTTCGAATTGAGTCAAGACTCACGGGCGACGTGTTGCACAGTTACTACTAAATGAAACAAGAACCGGCTCTTTTGTAAAACTTTTGTTGAATATTCTTAAGCTATTCAGGACCTAAATCATAACGTAAATTTTTCCTTATAACATTAATTTAAACAGGTGCTGAAATGTCAAGACATTGAGATGCTGTCTCTAGACCTGCACAGCGTGGTGGCCAAGTGCCCGGATATGACCGAAGAACAACTGTGGCGTCTGGTCTGGCTTCGGGGAGACGTTCCCCGCGCTCGTCTTAAGGATACAATAGCTATTGCACTGGCTTCCCGGCCCCCTCCGCGGGCCAATTCCCACCCATCACTGTTCAAACACATTACCTTCAGTGAAAGGCTTCTAGGACACTTCAATTTGTAAAGATTACATTCTTAACAACGATATACATATTTATACACATTTATCTACTAATTATTGTAAGAATATTAAATATATATATTTTAGTTACATGTTATTTCTTTGTTAAACTGAATTCGTCACACTAACGATGACGCGCTCCTTCTATTTAACACGAGGAATTCAGAAGACAAAAGTGCAGGAGACTTATATCGTAGTTCATCCTCTTGAAGGTGTGGTCCCGGGAGTAACTGTGATCTGGCTGTTGGGCCATTTCAGTGGAAGCAACGCCGCCTGCGACTACAGGCGGGTCACTGGATTGGACCGGGGCGGTCCGTGGTATCATTTTGGCGGTGAGGTCAACCCATTTGTGTGGTCGTCCAGCAGCCAGCCATAGTGAGTTGAGTCCAGTGGATTGGCTACAACCCGTCGCTTAACGAGGTCGAGCTTACTGGATGAGGTTCCAGTAAGCGCCCGTCAGCCAGCGACGAGGAGCGGTTGTCTTGTCCGGTGTTGTCAAGTCAGTGAGGTATAAGGTCTCTTGGTAGGCCCTTCTTGTCCGGCGGTCGCCGATGGTATGGTGCTATGTCCCGCAGGTGCTGGGACTGCGCTCCGTCGGCCCGCTCGAACATTCGGGCACTGAGATGGCCGATTGGTCGTGGATGCTTTCAATGCGCAGGTCTCTTGCGATTGTAGCATTCCGCACAAAGCGCGGAGCGTCTGCAAGTTGGCGTAGCGCTAGCGATTGTTGCGCTTGCAATCGCTTGCGGCCGGACTCGTTGGTCAGCGCGTACCACGCTGGAGCTGTGTACGTGAGCCGCGGCCGGATGTACATTTTGTACACTCCGAGCTTTGCGCGGAGCGGCATGCTGGATGTCAACACTGGTCGCAAGAGGGCGCGAGCGGCGCGCGTCTTGGCTATCACATCGTCTATGTGCGGCGTCATTGATAGATTACGGTTGAGGGTCACTCCCAGGTATTTCACTCTGGGGGACCAACTGACCGGTTCTCCGTACAGCGTCAATGGAGGGATGTGGTGTCTGCATGTTGAGAGGGCCTGGGTTTTGGCTACATTGACTCTCAGCCTCCAGGCTTGGAGCCAAGTAGGTAGCAAGTCCAGTGCTCGTTGCATTTTCAACGCCGCGTGATCAGTAGACAGCGACGTGGTAATGTATGCGGCATCATCGGCGTACAGCGCCAGTGTAGCTCCACCTGCGACTGGAATGTCGCAGTAATGGTGTAGCGGCTGTAGCAGATCGGAGAGAGGCAGCTACCTTGAGGCATGCCGGCACGGATGGGTCGCTCCGTAGACAGGGCGTCTTCAACCGCCACTTGAAAACGTCTGTCTTGCAGGAAACTGCCTGCAGTCTTAACTATTCGGCGAGGAATAGTAGACGTGGACAGTTTGTATAGCAGACCGGCGAGCCACACGCGATCGAACGCCTTCTCCATGTCGAGCAGCACCATGACGGCTCGCTCGTGCTTGTTGCGAGTGACAGCGAGGAGATGCGTCACCCTCGCAACCTGCAGCGTCGTGGAGTGCTCGGCACGGAAGCCGAACTGTTCGTCGCGTGGTGTCAGGTGTGGTACCAAGTGCAGCAGCAACAGCTTTTCGAAGACCTTCGCGGTGGTCGACAGCAGAGTGATGGGTCTGTAGCTCCCAGGTAGTAGAATGTTCTTTCCCGGTTTGGGCAAGAGGATGACTCGGCCAAGTTATCACGTTGTGGGGAAGTCGCCGGTGCGAAGTATGCCGTTAAAAAGACGAGCGAGCGAAGCAATAGCTCGCGGCGGCAGATGGCGGAGAGCTTCGTTTGTTACACGGTCTGGGCCGGGGGCTTTTCTCAGCTTAGTTTGGCGAATCATCCTCTGGACCTGTCCTGGGGAGAACACCACAGGGTCCTCTGTCGGGGCTATCGGCATCTCGAAGTATGTCCTCAAGTGCTGCTGGATTTCTGCTACGTGTTGGATGTCTTCAGTCGGATTTGGTGTAAATTAGGATTCCTTGGAGCTCTTCTTCTAATTTTTTTTACGTCTGCTGGTTTATCAACTCTCCTGCTTGGCGTCTGTGTGTGCATGAAATCGAGCAGTTGCGATACCGCGGACGGCGACGATGTCAATGACGTCTGGAGCGTCGGCTGCACGGTACGGGTAATGCGTCGGGACTCCTAGCACCTCGTAGTCGTGGCGATCTGCATCGGCCAGGAGGCGTCTGCCATCTGTGCAGATGGTGTTGGAGTTCCACGCCGTGTGTTGCGCATTGAAGTCGCCTGCGATGACCGTCGGCAGTGGCGAGTCCAGCAGGCAGTGTATGTCTGCCATCGCCAGTCGGTTCTGCGGCGGCTTATAGAAGGTGAACACACGGGTGGGTTGGTGATCAATGCAGACCTCCACGCCGAGGGCGTACGACGTCTGAAGTGATGGTACCGGCAGCGCTTGATGGATGATGTTCCGACGCACCAGGACTGCTAGGCCTCTGTAGGCGTGTCCTCGTGGAGACATCTGGTCCTCCCGGTAGACATAGTATCCGGAAACCTTCAACTTGTCCACCGGGCGGAGGTAAGTCTCAGATATGAGACCGATATCTGCTCTTCGTTGGGCCATCAATGTTTTCAGAAGGCGGATCTTCTCCTTTGAGAGCCCGTTGGCATTCCAGTAGATGATGCGGAGCTCAAACGAGAATGGTGCAGAGCTCCAGCATACATCTGGTGATCAGAGGGATCAGGTCTCTCTGTTCTTCGATGGCCACTAGGACTTGTTGCAAATTGCCTATAATGGCGGATATCTTCGGGTTTGACGGCCCGCTGGCCTGGGTCTGGGCCTCGCGCTTCGCCTTTGTCCCCCGAGAGGGGGCAGCGACCACGGTTGGTCTGTGTTCGGGCACCGTTGCTGGTGCCGTGTTTCTGATGGTAGGAGCTGACCCTGGCTCCTCTTGTTGCGCAGGTTTGTGCCTGTTACGCATTCCGCGGCGCTTCTTCGGCCTCGGCTTCTGTTGTGGCTGGTTGGCGGCAGCCATAAGTGAGCCGGGGGCGTTTTTTGGCGTGGAGGCGTGGTAGCATGGGCGGTGGTGCGAGCGGTAGTGCCTGCTCCCTTGTTCCGACGTTCCTTTCTACATATCGGTCAATTTTCGTGATTTGCGGTGTGGTCGCCTCCACGATTCGCGCAGGTGGGCTTCTCCTCGAGAGTGTGCGGCCACTCCTTTGCCATATGGTTCTCTCCACAACGCACACAGGCGATAGGCCTGTGGCAGTTGTGGGAGGAGTGCCTGAATCTGCCCCGCCAGGCTTCAATCGTTATCCCTGGCATACACAGGAGCTCTTGCACTTCGTATATGCCAGGAATGATGTTCGAAGTTCGCTGGAGTTGTGCGAACATCAGGCATCCAGGTCTTCCGGGTCGGGCGGGTATCGCTCTGACGTGCTCCGGGACGTAACCGAGCTCTTTCAGCTCTTGTTCCACCGCTCCCGGGTCCGTGTTGGTAGGAAGGCCCCTTATACACGTAACAAAACCAAGCTATACCTGCGTCTTGTTCCAGCTTAGTCAGGTATCGCTGGATTGTTCTGAACTCGTTTTCAGACTTTGGTATGAATCGCACCCCCTTGCCGAAGGGGCGACCGTTGGGTGTGTGCCCGAGTAACTTTTTCAGTTCTCGGAAATGGCCAGTCGGGCAGCACCTCCACGACAAGGGGAGGGTACCGGCTGGCGGGTTTCTTTCGTTTGCGCCGGCGGCTGGATCTGTTGTTGCCGTTTTCGCGGTAGCGGGGGCTTTTAGTGCCACAAGTTCCGCAAAGGTCAATCGAGCACGGTCGTTACTCGGTTGAGATTGACCGCTTGGGCCGGCGGTCTCCATAGGGGTAACCGGTCCCGGCGGCGATTGAATACGCACTTGCGGTGGCGTTCCCCTCTCACCCCAAGGTTTTGGGGGGGACGGAAAACGTTCCGCTGCAATCCCCACAAGTGGTGGCAGCGATGGCAGTTGGGTTGGTCTTCCTTTCCTCGGGTCTAGCGGTGGTGCTGTTGCCGAGGTGGTGGCTCCGTCTTGAGCGAAAGCTGGAGAAGGGGTGCGCGTGGGCGGGCCAACAGCGAAACGTTCTTCTCCAGCTCCGGAAGCGGGTCTCGCGAGTAGGGTAGCTCGAGTTACCCCGACGAGTCCGGCGGCAGTTGCTGCCCGAACAAAGTCGGCGGGCGTGCCCGCCGTGCGTGTCCAGGAGAATATTCGTCGCCCATGCGTTGCAGGGCGGGTGGGCCTCCTGGGTAGAGGGTGGGATGTCTGCGGCATTTTCCACTGATTTACGCGATCGCGAAGGGTACACAGTTTGGAGTACCACGGCGTGCGGCCTTAGTTGTGATCTCGGCACGCCGATACTACCCGACCCGGTTCCCGGGGCTTGCCGCTGGTGGCGGACCGGGAACCAAGGCCGAGTCGCATGACGCGTGATCCAAGATCACAACTGGACGCAAGTTCGGCGAGAAAGCAGTCACCGGGTGGTACGGGGCGTACCACTAGAACCGGAACTTTGAAGGGCCCTAGCATTGGTGCAGACGGTGCACTAGGCGGTACTCAGCCTTAGGAGACTTAAAGGTAAGGAATGATATAAATATTTTAAACGATTATGGTAAACCCAACTGTAAGTCGATACAAAAACACTCTGAGTGGATGCGGCCTGAGGTGTGTAATACCGAGTACTGAGATAACGCGCAAGGAGATAGTGAACGGTCAACTTATGACGTCATGCTTGGACCACGTATGGGTGCGAGCGAGACGAAGCGAGTGTGATTTTACGTCGTTTTTATTAGAAACAGATCTCCGATCACCATGTCGTAGGATTGACTATAGACCTTAGCACGAGTAATAATAGTGGTTACAAGACGACTAGTGTGCGTGAAATTATTAGTGATAAACTCGTTAGACAGAAGTTTGGTGTGTATGATTGGTCACAATTATTAGTCATCACGTGTCCGTTGTCGTTGTATCGGGCGTTGTGTGCAGTGTTTAATATGATTTACAAAAAAAAGTACTATTAATGTTCCAATACATAAGAAGAAAATAAAACAGTCATGGGTGGATAAAAAATTATATACCATGTTGCTAAGGAGAAATTACTTATTTAGTCTGTGGAAAGCTGATCCTAAAAATATGAATAAGAGATTAGAATATACAAAATTTAGAAACAAAGTAAATAAATTAATGAATCAAGCTAAGAATCAATACAGACAGACAGAAATAAAAAATTGTAGTGGGGATTATAGAAAAATATGGGCCAACTTTAACTAATGGTTGGGTAAAAGAAAAAATAGTCTTGATGATGTTATAATGAGGATTTTGGAAAAAGTGAAAACTTTCGTCAAATATGTACAAACTTTGGTAAAAAATTTACTGAAGAAATAAAAATAATTAAACATAAATGTAATACAAATTTTTTTGATAGGAGTAAATATGTGCTACCGAGTCATTAGTTTTAGGTATGTAGCTGTAAGTTCTTCAGATATTGAAAAAGTAATAAACTCATTATCTTTGGAAAAAGCACCAGGAGTAGATGGAATTAGAGTTAAAGACATTAAATATTTAAAGAAACAGTTAAGTCCTATTATAGCTATGTTCATAAATAGGTGTTTGTCACAGGGTATTTATCCTGATCAATAAAAGGGTGCAATTGTACTTCCGATTTACAAGTCTGGTAGTCATTTGGATTATTCTAACTATAGGTCAATAGTAATACTCTCTATTATTGATAAGGTAATTGAGAAAATTATTGTTTGTCAAATAAATAGTTTTTTAGAACGTCATAATATACTGTCAGAATCACAGCACGGTTTCCGTAAGGGACGTAGTACTGCTACTGCTCTAGCGGGGTTTTTTGATTTTGTGAATGAAAGTTTAGACGCTGGTAAACAACTGATAGTAGTATACATTGAATATAAAAAAGCGTTCGATACCCTGGATCATTCTATATTGTTACAGGCCATGGATGAATGTGGTATCCGCGGTCCTACGAACAGATGGTTGGAAAATTATCTGACTAATAGGAAAATTCGCACCGTTATATGTGGAGTGGCTGGTGATGAAATGGAAATGAACTTAGGGGTGCCGACTGGATCTGTGATTGGGCCAGATGGGTATGTGATGCACGTCAACAGTGTGTCAAATGTTGTTAACCGATGTCTGGTGTATATGTATGCGGATGACATGTGCCTAGTTTATGCTTCTAAAGACATATCTGAGATTCAAACATATGTACAAGAGAATTTCGATAATATTACCAAGTGGGCGCATGATAATGGCATAGTATTAATCTGTGCAAAAACCAAATGTATGCATATACGCTCGCCATATGATAGACGGGCTAAATCAATTAACAGGAAAAGTCTTGCTGTAATAGGACACACATACGAATGTTTGCACAATAACAAAAGCAATTGTACTTGTAATAACTTAAAATATGTTGTAACATTTAGATATCTCGGTTTTAATATTGATATAAACTTTGGGGATGAAGAGTAGAAGCGTGCACGTCGCCATCCCTGCCAGCTACGGCTGCAATTCTACTCCAACACGAGTGCCACCAGGACGAATACTGCTAGGGCGTGCCCCCGAGGCGACGCGCACCAGTTCGTCCCCGCTGGTGCGAAAAGTGTGAGCCAGAGCGGCGTAGGGGACCGCCACCCTACACGCGCGGCCCGACACGGCGGGAAGTGGAGGATGGAGTGCAGGGTAGCTGCGTGGAATGTTAGGGGAGGAATGACAGATAAGATGAATGAGTTGATGGATGTTATGAATGAGAGAAAGTTAGATGCAGTGTGCTTGACAGAGACCAAGCGCAAGGGCAGCGAAGTCTTGGAGCTCCCGGGTGGGATGCTCGCGCTTTGGTCTGGAGTACCAGAGAGCGAGCATGGCAGTCGGGGGGTTGGAATTTTGCTGTCCTCGCGATTGGCCTCCGGTATGTATGAGTACAAACTGATAGGTCCTAGAATCCTCTGGATCCGTGTAAAACTTGGTTTGTTGAAGATTTTCCTGGTAGCTGCTTACGCGCCAGTATCTTCGTCGAACGCGAGTGAGCTAGAGGACTTCTGGGAGAGTATGAGAGAAGCTCTAAATGTGATAGAAGGAAATGAAAGACTTATAGTATGTGGAGACTTGAATGGATGGGTGGGTACCGCTCGCGATGGTTTTGAGTCGGTACTCGGGAAGTATGGGGATAAAAGGGTGAACGACGCTGGCAAGTTAATACTGGCATTTTGTAAGGAAAAGGATTTGTTTGTGGCGAACACAATGTTCAACCACAAACAAATTCATATGTATACGAGGAGATGTAAGTCAAAGAGAAGCATGATAGATCTATTCCTAATGGATAGTCGGCTCCGTAAACAGGTGATGGACACAAGGGTTTATCGAGGCGCTGAGCTGGGATCAGACCACTACCTAGTCATAACTAGGATTAGGGGTCTGTTCGCGGGTTGGCGTCATCGTACCGAGTGTCCTGAACCTGAGCCGACTTATAGCATCAAAAGCTGGAAGCTGCAGGATGCATCCATTAGGGATAAATATAATGAAAGGGTAGCCGAAAAGCTTAGCGATGTCAATGTAAGCAGTGAGAATGTGGAAAGTGTATGGCAGAACCTTAGGGATAGTATGATAAATGCCGCTGTGGAAGTGTGTGGAGAAACGAAAAGAGGCAGTAGTAATAAGCGTGATGCATAGTGGAATGAGGAAGTGAAAGAAGCAGTTCGAATGAAGAAGAAAGCATGGCTAGACTACTTAGCGTCGCGGAATGATTTTAATATGAAAGAGAGATACAAGCTGCAGAAAGTTAACACGAAAGCACTGATAGAAGAAGCTCGTGAAAGGTGCAGAATAAAAGCGGATGAAAGGTTGTCGTCCAATTTCCGGGGTAATGCCAAGCTCTTCTGGAAAGAGGTAGACAAGACCCGGAGTTGTTCGGCAATCTGCAGTATGAATAAAGTGCTTAGTGTTAACAATGACGTCCTAACAGACCAAAGTGACGTCCTGCAGAGATGGAGTGAATATTATGGAAATATGTATGCAAGAAAAGACAGAGATGCCACATCGGGAAGTGGAGCTCACTTCGATACTCCGGATCCCGATGTCATTGAAGTCATTAGTATGAAAGAAATAGAACAAGCGATAAGAAGTATGAAATGTGGTAAGGCTGCGGGAAAAGACAGAGTTACTGCTGAGATGATCAAGTACGGTGGGTCGCGTGTCTGGGACACACTATGTTGTTATGCAACTTGTGCTGGCGGACGGGTGAGGTCCCAGATGACTGGCGAGTAGCAGTTGTAGTACCTATTTACAAAGGGAAAGGCTCGCGCCTAAACTGCTCCAGCTACAGGGCGATCAGCTTGGTCAGCTTAGCTAGTAAGGTGTATGCAAAGGTTATAACGGCACGAATGCAAGAAAAGTCTGAAAGGTATTTATGGGAGGCTCAATGCGGATTCCGACGTGGAAGAGGTTGCATGGATCAAGTGTTTTCTCTCCGCATGATCGCGGAAAGGTTTCTGGCTCTTAGCCAGAAGTTTTTCTGCGCTTTTGTGGATCTAGAGAAAGCATTTGATAAAGTTGTGAGAGAAACGCTGTGGGATTTGCTGCCAGGATATGGTGTGGACGGCTCGCTGCTGCGGGCAATACAGTCGCTTTATAGGGACTGTAAGGCTTGCGTGCGAGTAGGGGGGGATGTGTCACCTCTTTTTGATGTCTGTACAGGCGTCAAACAGGGATGTGTCATGTCCGCCTGGCTGTTCATAGTGTATCTGGACAGTTGCCTGCAGAAGTTGAAAGATTTTAATATGGGTGTGAATTTGGGTGACTTTACAGTAAACTATCTGCTGTACGCTGATGATGCGGTGCTCATGGCCTCATCAGAAGCCGACCTTCAGGCATTAGTCACTAATATGAAAGAGGGGTGTGAAAGTAAGGGTCTCCGCTTGAATGCAAGTAAAACTAAGGTTCTAGTATTTGAAAGAGGTGACGTAAGAACTAAATGCGAGATTAGGGTAAACCAGGAACGTCTAGAGCAAGTGAATGAAATTGTGTATTTAGGAAGTATGTTTAGCGCGGATGGAAGATGTGATTCGGATGTAGAACGGCGAGTAGCTGCCGGAAACAAAGTTAACGGTGCTTTGTCCCAGTTAGTAAAGCGACAAAGCATCGTAAAAGAAGCACGAATGGCGATTCATAACGCAGTGCTAGTGCCAACTTTGCTTTACGGTAGTGAAACCTGGGTATGTCAGCAGATGCATGAAAGTAATAATAATAATAATCTTTATTGACATATAAACTTTCTACATATTTGATGGTGGAACCCCTGACTCCTGCGCTAGTTAATACTGTGTTGCAGAAGTCAGTATATTCCCCTCTATATGATTACACAGTAATGACAGTTTAATGTCAGTTGTACAAAATAAACGTTACATCATAAAAACTATTATGGTAAGTGTTTAACCTTATATCCATGTTTGTGAGTACAGTACGTGTCATTTGGATGCTGTGTGTACGTGTGCACGCTCGTACGAGTACGTGGAAATGTGTTGTTTGTGCGTGTGTGTTTGTGTTATGCGTGCGTGTATTTTCGTGTATTTTCGTTGGTCTTGTTAGTGCTTGTGTGTTAGCGTGGTGTATGAGAATGTACGGTGTATTCAATTGACAACTGTTAAAAGCTTTTCCATACTTTCATAATTCATTGTTTCCAACCAATTTATTATAGTTTTCTTTAATTTGTTATTATTTAATTTAGTTATTTTATTGATTTTGTTGCATTGTCTATATATACATGGAGCCAGAAAGTTGTAATGTCTTTGCGCAAAACTAGTTTTGAATAATGGCGCAGGGAAGCGTTCCACTCGTTTACGCTGTGCAGGTAGCGTTGGCACTGTTTTTTTATGGAATCTTTTTAAGATTTCATATGCGTATAACTTCCTTACAGATAAGACATTTACTATTTCATAGAGAGTATTTGTAGGGTGTCTATACGGTAGACGGAGAAGCATCTTCAGAATTGCACGTTGTGTCCTCTCCAGATTTATCATAAGAGATTTCGCCGCTCCACCCCAAGCGCATATACAGTATCTGAGAAGGCATTCGCATAATGCACGGTATGTTTGAGCAAGTAGTGTAGTGTCGGCTATAGAGCGAAGGTTCTTAAGAATGAAGATCAGCCTTCTAATCCTACCTATTGTGGTCTCTAGATGTGTGTTCCATCTTAGATGTTCATCAATTTTAACACCAAGGTACTTTATTGATTCTACCTGCAGCAGAGCATCACAATCACAGGCGGCATGGTCAGCTCTTCCGTTGCACGGGAAGGTATGAATTTGTAGGATATTGCTAGCATCGGGCTGTCCAGCTGCTGTCTTAGTAAAGCAGACGTATTTTGATTTTGTGGTATTCAGAGTCAGCAGGCTATTTTCCAACCAGGCAGCTAAAGTAAAGTGAATGCTGTGGAGATGCGATCACTTCGAAAATTGTGCGGCGTTACCTTGGCCGACCGAATACGTAACGAAGTGATACGCAATATGGCAGGTTTGAATGAAAGTGTCAGCGTTAAGCTGGAAAAGGGCGTGCTTCGTTGGTTTGGACACGTCCAACGAATAAGTGAGGAACGATTGACGAAGAATATATATTGTTCAAAAGTAGAGGGTAGAAGGAGTCAGGGTAGGCTGAGACTTACATATGAAGACAACGTGAGCAGATTGCTCAAAAACGGAAAGGTCAAAAGTACTCGGATACCCAGACGTGCGTGTATGAAGCGATTGATGAATCTCGAAGAAGCGAAAGAAGTATGCATGGATCGCGAAGCCTGGCGATCTGTCCTCTCTGACTACCCCGTCAGGGATACAGCGTGAAGATAGTTAGTTACTTATAAACTTTAATTGGAAGTCACATGTAGTTGATATTTGCAATAGACTGAGATCAGTATTAGGAAAGTTCTACCAATTAAAGAGAGTATTCAACAAACACACATTATTTATTGTATACTATGCACTAGCTGACTCAATAATTAGTTATGGCCTCGTTGTATATGGCAGAACTTTTAAAACATACCTAAAACGATAAATAATTTGCAAATTAGTTTACTCAAGTTTTTAGTAAGCAAAAAAGATAAGGAACAGTGTTGTAAAGATTATGAAAAGTTGTATCCTATTTGTAAAATTTTACCACCGGATAAAAAGGTTCAATATTTGATTGGAATAGAACACTACTATAAAGATGAACATAAGGAATTTGTTAATAACAAATATAATACAAGAAATGTTACACATAATAGATTAGTACAGCCACGGGTAAATAATTATTATGGTGAAAGATTGTCAAAATATTTAGTTCCAAAAGTATTCAATGAAATTCTATTATTAAGGCAAAGTCCTAAGGTCAGTATAGGTGTGTTGAAATCAAAATTAAGAAACTTATTTCTTGATGACTATTAGTAATTTAATAAATAATTTTATATACGACATTAGAGTATAACGTTGCTAGGTTACCTATTTAAATTTAGCTTTGTAATTAAAAGTTTTAAACAAGAGCGCCTCTCGCCATCAAACGTTACAGTTTGGCGAGAAAATATAATATAAATATATTTATGTATGCTTCTTTGTATATATAAAAAAAAGATATTTACATTTATTTATTTTTTTTAGAAAAAAGTAGCAAGGGCACTGTTACGATAGATGTACAGTAATGCCATAATTTTATTCTACAATTAAATACTACCTACAATTTTTTCAACTTTTTGACATTTTCTTCTGTGACTACCGTCATTGGATCCCTTTTTTTATCATCGTGTATGCCGAGAAACCTGAAGAATACGGATCTGCGCATTTTCACAAGTAATTTAATCACCGCGCCCTGTTCAAAATGGTGACAAATGTTCCAGGGATGAAGTGTTAACGAAACAAATAAAAAATATTTATACCTACAACCAATTAGTCAGACTAGTGTTATCAGCAGCGATATGATGAATTATTGCCAAATACCCTGGGTTTATCATTTATCATCTTTTTTTTATCGCTACGTGATGACTGGCGAAGAGTATTATTTTCGGATAGGTTCAGATTTTGCCTCGAGCCAGATGATGAAAGATGTAACGTTGATTGAAGATATTCTTATGGTGGTTAAGGGATCCTCTTTAAAGAGGTTTACCGTGCGCTGCTATGATATAGAGGCAGTGTG
The DNA here is from genome assembly GCA_948477245.1 of Thumatha senex. NCBI lineage: Eukaryota > Metazoa > Arthropoda > Insecta > Lepidoptera > Erebidae > Thumatha > Thumatha senex. The sequence continues at coordinate 13,110,372 of OX419731.1, read as the reverse complement.
TGGAACTTTCTGACTTCCTACACGCGCCCTCCTTCCCCTAAACTGACCAAACCTCCAAACCTCCTTTCCACTTTAAAAGACCATATGTATGTAACATATCGCAACTTGTGGCCTAATGTCAACTTTGATTAAGGTAGATATTGATAGACTATTCTTCAGTAGATTTCTCATAGAATCGTGTGAGTTGTATAATGTAACGCCACGCCAGAAAATATGTTTAATAGTCGACACAAGTTGTGACGTCGTTTCCTACTACGCCGTATTGGGCGGCCATTCTTACCTGTGATTGTTATAAATAGCGTATGCACATGTTTCTCTGTTCATACTGTAGTTGTAAGTCAAGCAATAAACAATCTATGTTGACATACTCGCCGTTATAATTTCTCTATACTGCCCTATAACCTCGCTGCAATAATTCAGAAGTGAAGTGGGATCCACGTATTAGAAGATTGAAGAAAAAAGAAATGTAGGAGACTGCTGCTAATTTTGAAGTAGAAAATTCCAATTTCAAGATAAGCTCGGTTCTAGTGGGAAAATAAAATCACCACACCACCAGGACCTTGCTATTACAAGAACAAAAGAAGCAGATAGCACTCCATGCACTCTCAAAAACGTTGTGATTATGTGGGTATCCTAACAATATTCTGGAAAACCCCACAGTGAAGAAAAGAAATGGCGAAGCTACCGAATATAACAACTTTCTCGTGGCCCCGCGGTCTCAGTGTTCGGTAAACGATCACTGAGGTACGCAACTTTCACTATGGCTGGTCGTCGGATGGGTGACCACTTTGTGGCATTTACATTTGCGAGCGTTTCCGTGCTTCGGAAGGCACGTTAAGCCGTTAGTCCCGGTTGCCAGTAAAATGGCAGTCGTTAAGCCTGGTTGAAGGCCTTATAGGCGGCTTAAAAAATTTCAACAGCAGGTAGCCACAGCCTGCGTCTGTCTATTTCAACACGGCAATGGGCTCACCACCTATTACGTGGGACAGGAATCCACACGGTGAATAGTGGGCATATAATATGCCTCTGCCACCCCTTCGGGGATAAGGCGTGATGGAAAGAGTCATCAAAACTACCTCGTGGTAAAACAGCTCGAGCTATTTAGTTACCTTCGATTCATAATTGCAGAGGGCTTATTACACTATGCGGTATTCAGACAGTCTTACTAAGATTTAGCTTAATGTAATAAGAGCTAGCAAGTTAGCCTGTCTAATTAGACTGACCGAATGGGTTCGGCCGTGCTTACTCGCTTGCTTGCAGAATACTGCGTAGCTTAGTGTAATAATGGTCTTAACACACGACCAAATTTGGTCTGCCAGACCTCGACAGATTTGATCCGCCGAGTCTGCCGACCAAATCTGTTGTCGCAACAGACGGCCGGATCAGACCGCACCGGACGACCAGACGACCAGACAGGGTGTTCAGATTAGGGGCTTTTCCCTATTCTAGGGTAAAATTATTTTCTTTAAGAAACTTTTGTGGAAATGAAAAGTTTCTAATAAAGTATATTATTTTATATGCATTTAGTGAAAAGCTGCAAATTTGAAATTACACACACACACATTTCAATTTCACTTATCTATGTAGATCACTGGTATGCAGTATTCCTCTACATAGAGTAAATAAACACTACGTTATGTATTAACGTAGCTCTTTTTTCTTTCTGGCAAAAAATATATGAAAATGTAATTTTTTGGGGAAAGGTAAAATCGGTACTGGGGACATTTTTGACAAAGTAACTAAGATCGCAACATTGGGAAAAAAATTATGAAAAAGTGTCTATTTGGAGAAAAATTAAATTAAATCTGGGGAAATTTACGACAAAGTAGCTAGAACGACAACATTGATCATATCCGATGCGGATCGAGGCGGACTCAATTAATAATAATTATGTCCGCCGGACTGCTCTACAGACGGTAAGATTTGGTCGGGCGGCCAATCAAATCCGCTGTCTGATCGGATCAAATCCGGTCGTGTGTTAGGGCTTTTACACACGACCAAATTTGGTCTGCCGGACCTAGACAGATTTGATCCGCCGAGTCTGCCGACCAAATCTGTTGTCGCAACAGACGGCCGGATCAGACCGCACCGGACGACCAGACGACCAGACAGGGTGTTCAGATTAGGGGCTTATCCCTATTCTAGGGTAAAATTATTTTTTTTAAGGAACTTTTGTGGAAATGATAAGTTTCTAATAAAGTATATTATTTTATATGCATTTAGTGAAAAGCTGCAAATTTGAAATTACACACACACATTTCAATTTTATTTATCTATGTAAATAACTGGTATGTAGTATTCCTCTACATAGAGTAAATAAACACTACGTTATGTATTAACGTAGCTCTTTTTTCTTTGTGGCAAAAAATGTATGATAAAGTAATTTTTTGGGGAAAGGTAAAATCGGTACTGGGGACATTTTTGACAAAGTAACTAAGATCGCAACATTGGGAAAAAAATTATGAAAAAGTGTCTATTTGGAGAAAAATTAAATTAAATCTGGGGAAATTTACGACAAAGTAGCTAGAACGACAACATTGATCATATCCGATGCGGATCGAGGCGGACTCAATTAATAATAATTAAGGCTTTAACACACGACCAAATTTGGTCTGCCAGACCTCGACAGATTTGATCCGCCGAGTCTGCCGACCAAATCTGTTGTCGCAACAGACGGCCGGATCAGACCGCACCGGACGACATGACGACCAGACAGGGTGTTCAGATTAGGGGCTTTTCCCTATTCTAGGGTAAAATTATTTTTTTTAAGGAACTTTTGTGGCAATGATAAGTTTCTAATAAAGTATATTATTTTATATGCATTTAGTGAAAAGCTGCAAATTTGAAATTACACACACACACATTTCAATTTTACTTATCTATGTAGATAACTGGTATGCAGTATTCCTCTACATAGAGTAAATAAACACTACGTTATGTATTAACGTAGCTCTTTTTTCTTTCTGGCAAAAAATGTATGAAAAAGTAATTTTTTGGGGAAAGGTAAAATCGGTACTGGGGACATTTTTGACAAAGTAACTAAGATCGCAACATTGGGAAAAAAATTATGAAAAAGTGTCTATTTGGAGAAAAATTAAATTAAATCTGGGGAAATTTACGACAAAGTAGCTAGAACGACAACATTGATCATATCCGATGCGGATCGAGGCGGACTCAATTAATAATAATTATGTCCGCCGGACTGCTCTACAGAGGGTAAGATTTGGTCGGGCGGCCAATCAAATCCGCTGTCTGGTCGGATCAAATCCGGTCGTGTGTTAGCTCTATTATATAGCGTTAACACACGTTCAGATTTGGTCTGCCGGACCTCGACAGATCTGATCCGCCGAGTCTGCCGACCAAATCTGTTGTCGCAACAGACGACCGGATCAGACGACCAGACGACCAGACAGGGTGTTCAGATTAGGGGCTTTTTCCCTATTCTAAGGTAAAATTATTTTTTTTAAGGAACTTTTGTAGAAATGAAAAGTTTCTAATAAAGTATATTATTTTATATGCATTTAGTGAAAAGCTGCAAATTTGAAATTATACACACACACATTTAAATTTTTTTACTTATCTATGTAGATAACTGGTATGCAGTATTCCTCTACATAGAGTAAATGAACACTACGTTATGTATTAACGTAGCTCTTTTTTCTTTCTGGCAAAAAATGTATGTAAAAGTAATTTTTTGGGGAAAAAAACAATCGGTACTGGGGACATTTTTGACAAAGTAACTAAGAAAAAAATTATAAAAAGTGTCTATTTGGAGAAAAATTAAATTAAATCTGGGGAAATTTACGACAAAGTAGCTAGAACGACAACATTGATCATATCCGATGCGGATCGAGGCGGACTCAATTAATAATAATTATGTCCGCCGGACAGCTGTACACACGGTAAGATTTGGTCGGGTGGCAAATCAAATCCGCGGTCTGGCCGGATCAAATCCGGTCGTGTGTTAGGGCTTATAGAGCTAACACACGACCAAATTTGGTCTGCCGGACCTCGACAGATTTGATCCGCCGAGTCTGCCGACCAAATCTGTTGTCGCAACAGACGACCGGATCAGACCGCACCGGACGACCAGACGACCAGACAGGGTGTTCAGATTAGGGGCTTTTTCCCTATTATAGGGTAAAAGGACTTTTTTTAAAAACTTTGTGGAAATGAAAAGTTTCTAATAAAGTATATTATTTTATATGCTTTTAGTGAAAAGCTGCAAATTTGAAATTACACACACACACACATTTCAATTTTACTTATCTATGTAGATAACTGGTATGCAGTATTCCTCTACATAGAGTAAATAAACACTACGTTATGTATTAACGTAGCTCTTTTTTCTTTCTGGCAAAAAAAAATATGAAAAAGCAATTTTTGGGGAAAGGTAAAATCGGTACTGGGGACATTTTTGACAAAGTAACTAAGATGGCAACATTGGGAAAAAAATTATGAAAAAGTGTCTATTTGGAGAAAAATTAAATTAAATCTGGGGAAATTTACGACAAAGTAGCTAGAACGACAACATTGATCATATCCGATGCGGATCGAGGCGGACTCAATTAATAATAAACCTTTCAATTTCAAAATTAGAAACCTTTCAATTCCAAAAAAGTTCCTTAAAAATAAATTTTACCCCAGAATAGGGAAAAAGCCCCTAATCTGTACACCCTGTCTGGTCGTCTGGTCGTCCGGTGCGGTCTGATCCGGTCGTCTGTTGCGACAACAGATTTGGTCGGCGGACTCGGCGGATCAGATCTGTCGAGGTCCGGCAGACCAAATCTGAACGTGTGTTAACGCTATTAAAAGCCCTAACACACGACCGGATTTGATCCGACCAGACAGCGGATTTGATTGGCCGCCCGACCAAATCTTACCGTCTGTAGAGCAGTCCGGCGGACATAATTATTATTAATTGAGTCCGCCTCGATCCGCATCGGATACGATCAATGTTGTCGTTCTAGCTGCTTTGTCGTAAATTTCCCCAGATTTAATTTAATTTTTCTCCAAATAGACACTTTTTCATAATTTTTTTCCCAATGTTGCCATCTTAGTTAGTTTGTCAAAAATATCCCCAGTACTGATTTTACCTTTCCCCAAAAATTACTTTTTCATACATTTTTTGCCAGAAAGAAAAAAGAGCTACGTTAGTACATAACGTAGTGTTTATTTACTCTATGTAGAGGAATACTATGCATACCAGTTATCTACATAGATAAGTAAAATTGAAATGAGTGTGTGTGTAATTTTAAATTTGCAGCTTTTCACTAAATGCATATAAAATAATATACTTTATTAGAAACTATTCATTTCCACAAAAGTTCCTTAAAAAAAATTTACCCTAGAATAGGGAAAAAGCCCCTAATCTGAACACCCTGTCTGGTCGTCTGGTCGTCCGGTGCGGTCTGATCCGGTCGTCTGTTGCGACAACAGATTTGGTCGGCGGACTCGGCGGATCAGATCTGTCGAGGTCCGGCAGACCAAATCTGAACGTGTGTTAACGCTATAATAGAGCTAACACACGAACGGATTTGGTCTGCCGGACCTCGACAGATTTGATCCGCCGAGTCTGTCTGAAATCTGTTGTCGCAACAGACGACCGGATTAGGCCGCACCGGACGACCAGACAACCAGACAGGGTGTTCACATTAGGGGCTTTTTCCCCTATTCTAGGGTAAAATTATTTTTTTAAGGAACTTTTGTGGAAATGAAATTATTTTATATGAATTTAGTGAAAAGCTGAAAATTTGAAATCACACACACACACACATTTAAATTTTACTTATCTATGTAGATAACTGGTATGCAGTATTCCTCTACATAGAGTAAATAAACACTACGTTATGTATTAACGTAGCTCTTTTTTCTTTCCGACAAAAAATGTATGAAAAAGTTTTGTTTTGTATGAAAAATTTTTTGGGGAAAGGTAAAATCGGTACTGGGGACATTTTTGACAAAGTAACTAAGATGGCAACATTGGGAAAAAAATTATGAAAAAGTGTCTATTTGGAGAAAAATTAAATTAAATCTGGGGAAATTTACGACAAAGTAGCTAGAACGACAACATTGATCATATCCGATGCGGATCGAGGCGGTCTCAATTAATAATAATTATGTCCGCCGGACTGCTCTACAGACGGTAAGACTTGGTCGGGCGGCCAATCAAATCCGCTGTCTGGTCGGATCAAATCCGATCGTGTGTTAGGGCTTTTATGTCCGCCGGACTGCTCTACAGACGGTAAGATTTGGTCGGGCGGCCAATCAAATCCGCTGTCTGGTCGGATCAAATCCGGTCGTGTGTTAGGGCTATTAGACTTAAAGCCCTAACACACGACCGGAGTCCGCCTCGATCCGCATCGGATATGATCAATGTTGTTGTTCTAGCTACTTTGTCGTAAATTTCCCCAGATTTTATTTAATTTTTCTCCACATAGACACTTTTTCATATTTTTTTTCCCAATGCTGCCATCTTAGTTACTTTGTCAAAAATGTCCCCAGTACCAATTTTACCTTTCCCCAAAAAAATACTTTTTCATACATTTTTAGCCAGAAAGAAAAAAGAGCTACGTTAATACATAACGTAGTGTTTATTTACTCTATGTAGAGGAATACTGCATACCAGTTATTTACATAGACAAGTAAAATTGAAATGTGTGTGTGTGTAATTTCAAATTTGCAGCTTTTCACTAAATGCATATAAAATAATATACTTTATTAGAAACTTTTCATTTCCACAAAAGTTCCTTAAAAAAAGTAATTTTACCCTAGAATAGGGAAAAAACCCCTAATCTGAACACCCTGTCTGGTCGTCTGGTCGTCCGGTGCGGTCTGATCCGGTCGTCTGTTGCGACAACAGATTTGGTCGGCAGACTCGGCGGATCAAATGTGTCGAGGTCCGGCAGACCAAATTTGGTCGTGTGTTAGGGCTATTAGCACGCTTAGACCGTTCAGTCAGCGCCCGGCAGTCGCAGAGCAAAGACGGTCGTATACGTGTTTGCTGTGGCCGCGTGCACCATGGCGTGTTCGAAAGAAAAAGAAGTACTTTTCAATGTTCTTGATTTGTACCGAGACATGCCATATTTATGGTTGAAAAGTCATAAAGATTATTCTAATCAACCACTTCGTACTGAAGGATTCCGGGTGTTGTTGGAAATTTATAAAACCTTCGATGAAAAGGCTACAGTCAATACAATAAAAAAAAGTTGATGAAGGTATGTACCTACTTAATTCCTTTGTTTTGTGTTTTATTCGTCCCAATAAAAACAGGTACCTACCTACACATACGATAAAACGCACCTGTATAACGAACGCTTTGGGAAACTTAGCTTAGCTATAAATCGGGCAATTTGAATTGATCCGAGCCTAAATCGTTTCAAGCTTCAAACAAACTGGCGCAGGGACAGATAAAATGTATGTACCAACTTTATGGTATTACGACGCGTTACACAACTTTCTTGGGTCAAGGAGTGAACCATGTCGCATAACACCAGAGAGCATCGAAGATGAGGAGGTAAATTGTATTCAATTCTTTATACCAACTTCGAAATCGCGAATAAAAACAGCTGTTTCATAGAAATATTTAAAATTCAAGACCAATATCCCGATATGTATGGAACAGATGTTTTTTTTTCGCTTATTTCGAAGTTGGATAGTTAAAGTTGTTAGTAGGTACAGTACATTGACCCTTTTCAATTTTTAGGGTATTATGAAACAGCCTGTATTTTATTTGTATACTATAGACGTGTAAGCGAAGCCGTGGGCAGTAGTCCACGGCTTCGCTCACCTACCAGACAGCTGCGCCTAATGGGTTCGAGGGACAGTACAATGTCTGTCGGGTCCACTAGTAAAAAGTATATTTCTTTTATTAAGCATTATTTAATCAGGTAAGATATATATTATAAGAGATATAACAAATATTATGGTGGTACAACATCAATCATTCGGTCTTGGAAACTAACATGTCCAACAGTATTGAAATAGTCCATGAATTTATTGCGAACAATATTGCCATCTTTATTACGCTGCCTATTTGAAGAACGCTGTAATGAAACTAAGGGTGCAGAGGTTTGTCTCCAATCTCCTTCGCGAAACGTACCCTGTCTTATATTTTCTGAATCAATATTAGAATGACATATGTAAGTTGGTACTCGTTTCCTCAGAAAGTTATGCAGAGCGCAACATGCCAACACTACAGCATCCACATTCTCCAGATCTAGATCAAGTGGTCTACGCAGTACTCTAAAACGGGAACTCAATATGCCAAAGGCATTTTCAACCACTCTTCTGGCTCGCGATAATCAATAATTAAAAATCCTTTGCATCCGATTAATATTTTTAAAAGGAAATGGTTTCATGATATTTTTATTCAATGCGAATGCACTATCCCCCAGAAACACGTATGGTACAATTTCGTTTGTGCCTGGTAGTGGAGATGGAGATGGCAAATTTAAAGAATTGTTAATCATTTTCTTATGAAATTTTGTACATTTTAAAATTGCTCCATCTGCAACGGATCCATTGGTGCCTGTGTGTACATACATGAATTCGTAGTTAACATTTACAACAGCAAACAGTAATACTGAAGAATCCCTTATAATTGTAAAACAAAGAGCCACTTTCGGGGGGATTTTCTATAGCGATATGCTTCCCATCACATGATCCAACACAGTGAATGAAATTCCATTTTGTTTCGAATTCCTCAGCAATTTCTTTCCACTCTGTTTCATTTTCAGGTATCTGGAACAAAAAAAAATAATTTAACTGTATTTTTAGGGCTCCAATTCATCTGACGAAGACATTCCAAGCCAGCAAATCGGATCGATTGCTTCAACTTCTAGAGGACATAGCGTAAAGCAAACAAAAGAAACACTTCTACATAAACAAGAAAAAAATATGAAATCTGCTGAAGTAATGTTATCAAATAAAGAAGAGGAACACTGGGAAATATTTGGAAAGTCTGTAGGCTTGCAATTAAAGGATATAAGTGGAACACAACTGATATTTAATCAAATAATTATATCCGATGTAATTTACAATGCTAAACTTGAACGACTCTCTGAAGATTCTTGTCTACTCGTCACACCATCGGAAATAAGACATACATTGAACAGATACAACTATCAGATACCCTTCATCCAATCACCAGTATCAAGTTATTCTTCCCCGTCCCCATACAACCGACAATCTCCTAACTTGCCACACAAACGTCCATCATCTCGCAATTATCCATCACCTACACAGAGTCCTTCATCCATCTACAACACTGTATCATCCATCGCCTCACTATTCACAATCACCTCGTTATCGAAGCCAACTAGACCAATCGCCACAACAGACAATTCAGTTTCTACAACAAGCATTCCAGTCGTCACAACAAGCAATCCAATCGCCACAACAGACAATCCAATCGCCACAACACATAATTCAATCACCACAACAAACAATCCAGTCAGCACAACATTCATTTCACAACAACCCTGAAGATTTTCTAGAATACATTAAAAATGATTCAGGGTCTACTATTTCCCCGTCTATAGTAGAAGGGAGTGCCAATTTAATGAAAGATTTTTTGATATTCAAGCCGACAAAAAAATAATTTTCTATTTAATTTACTCATTGCTTTTATATTAATGTCCTTGATTTGAAAAATAAATGTTAAATTGAAAAATAATATACAGTGTTTTTACTCACCTTGATCACATGTTTTAAGCATTTGTAGATAGCTCGGCACGTTTCTGGTATAATTGACGATAAAAGAGGTTGAGATATCAAAGAGCTAAACCTTAGGTCTTGATAGGAGTTGCCCGTTGCCAGGAATCTTAAAGTAACTACCAATCTTTGTTTAGCACTGACACTTTGTCTAAGAACCGTATCTTCTTTTTGAATGTATGGAGTAACTAATTTCAATAGACATTCAAACTCGACTTAAGTCACATGGTTACAAAACACTCAGTATTTGCATATTTGATAATTTTTCTCGCAAAAGTAAATACTCTTTCACCCATATTTTTCTTTTCTTTTTTGTATTTAAATTAATAGACGCGGCAAGAGCTATGGCGATTTTCTGGTGCTTTGAAAGTTTTCCCATAGCGCGACAACCGTCACCGACTACGAACGCTTTGCAAATGAGTTAGCATAGTATGCGGTATTCAGCCCAGTGTAATAGCGAGCTTGCCTAGTTAGATTTTAAGACAGTCTTACTAAAGACTGTCTGAATACCCCGTAGTGTAATAACCCCTGATGATACGCACAGAAGCTTGCAAAATAGTGATACATAATAGGTATAGTACGCATACTGAAACATAAAAATTCTACAAACGGTAACACTTTACTTCGGTCATGTACTTGGTTCAAATATAGTGAACGAGCGACGGTAGGGCTTTAGATTAAAATGCTGTATTAGATAACGTGTGAGTTTCGCAATTTTATTATACGTATGATTCGGTTTTCGCGTTCGGTTAATGTCTTGAAACGGTTAAGATACGTGTTTTTAAATAAGAAAATGTGTGTCGAGTATATGCCCTGCGAACGAAAGTGGTGAATGTATAAATCTAGTAAAATGCAATAATATTGTGTACAGAATAATGAGTGTGAACCGGTTAATTGTTGTCGGGGATTTATTTAGCTAGGTAGGTATCGTATAATATAATTGCACTTGCTGTAAAGATAAAATTAATTGCTATTGCAAATTAAGACTAAGTATATAAATAAGACTGTAATCGATTGGAAAGTTCAAGTTTTGCAACATGGGATGTTGGTTAAAATAAACAGATGCCGTTAGTTAAATAGTTTTCTAAAATGTCAAGATTCGATTGAAAAATGTGCCTAGTTAGGTGTTGTCGTGTTTGGTTTCTGTTTAGGTTAAAGTTAAAAATTCTTTGTACAAATTAATTAGTTCATCGTTATAGAATCGCTACGTACTGAAGGTATGTTCTGCAGAAACGTGACTTATCTTGAAATACATATTTCTCATTTCGATGCCCTGAGCGAGTTAATATCGGTAATATTCATAAGCAGCAATAATTGTCCTACCCCATCAGGAATACAGCGTGAAGATAGTTAGTGAACAATAATTGCCTTTGATTAAAGAAGGTATAGAATTGTATAATCTGCACCGCCGCGCGTGAAGAGATAACAAGCTGAAAATGCATAATATGTGATGGTGATCTTTTGTACTTTAGATCAGGTTTTTTATTTTACTGAAAAGCGACATATACAGTAGACACCAATGACATTGAAACTAAAGCTACTGAGACCAATGACGCTTCACATTTTTAATGGAAAAATAGTTTACCCGAAGGATAATACGAGTACGAGGTATAATATTACAAGTAATGAGACTATTACTGTGCCATGCTTCGCTCACTTGTAGCTCAATTCTCTATTGAACTAGAACAAACTCGAGCCAAAGTGCAGCCCATGATGTCAATCGTACGAAATTCGTAAAAGGATTTAGTTAGTTAGCACCATATCGTTAAACAGTTTCCTTGTCGTTCCTGGGTTGACCTGTAGATTATTGAGTGTTTGAAAATTACGGGTCATTTTGTACAATTTCGCTTGTAATGCTCGTAGCTCCGTTAACCAAGTATTCTGTAAGCTGTCTCTGCGTTAAGCATCTACGATTGGTTTTGAGATGGGTAACCGTTTGTAGCATTTCTTTCATTCAAGGGCGCTGCCGTGATTCGAAAGCCACACAATCAGTTGTTCCCAATTGCCGTTAAGCAGAGTTGAAGGCCTTGGAGGTTGCCTTAAAATATGGCTTAGCCACAGCCGGTGCTGTCCGTTTCAACGCAGCAACAGTGTCAACTTGACAGCGCGAATGTAACCTTTGGTATTGCAATTGCCAACAGGCTACGTTAATCACATATCAGGTGGGCTATATACTCAGCAGTATAAAAAATAATAAAGTACCCACATGCTTACATTTTGTAAAGAATTATTTCAAATTGGTGTACTCTTATAGTTTGACAAAGGTTAGCGATTAAAAGGCTGAGCGCACATTATAGTCAAGACTTAAGACAGACTATTGCTTAACTACAAAATCAGCACAGCGACAAGTCTGACTAACGTTTATCGGCTTCTCTTTTGTGGGTATGCGAGCGCGCACATTGACAACAAAACAGTGTAGCGATTAGCGATATAACGAATATATTCTTAATAGGTAAAAATATTATAATACAAGCCACATGTATTTATAATAGGTAAACGAAATTAATTTAATAGGCTTTTATTTTAATTACCAGATATTAGTTTGATGAAGCTACGTGTCGAGGCCACGGGAGTAAAAAGACAACAATATGATTCGTGTTTCATAAAGCGTTTGATTCTGTAATGTATTTAGAATTACCTGTGATATACATGAATATTATCGAATATTTTAATTTATACTAATACGAATTATGCGAATATCAGTTTCTATTATTATTATGCATTGTTCTTGTATTATTGGTTTAGTTAGTGTGAGTTTTGAACTCGTTGCAAGTAAATTTTTATAAAATGTATTGTTGGGTATCGTATAAGGGGTTTTTTGGTATGCCGAGTACGAATATCGTGTTAATTTTGCAATCCAATATGGCCGCCGGGCCGTGGTTATAAATTTTCATGTTGCGTATCGTAAAAGGGGTATTTTAGTATGCTGAGTACGAATATCGTGTTAATTTTGCAATCCAATATGGCCGCCGGGCCGTGGTTATAAATTTTCATGTTGCGTATCGTAAAAGGGGTATTTTAGTATGCTGAGTACGAATATCGTGTTAATTTTGCAATCCAATATGGCAGCCGCGCCGTGGTTATAAAATATCATGTTGGGTATCATATAAGGGGTTTTTTGGTATGCTGACTACGAATTTTGTGTTAATTTTGCAATCCAATATGGCCGCCGGACCGTGGTTAAAAATTTTTATGTTGCGTATCGTAAAAAGGATATTTAAGTATGCTGACTACGAATTTTGTGTTAATTTTTCAATCCAATATGGCCGCCGCGCCGTGGTTATAAATTTTCATGTTGAGTATCGTAAAAAGGGTATTTAAGTTTTTTGAGTACGAATTTTGTGTTAATTTTGCAATCCAATTTGGCCGCCGCGCCGTGGATATAAAATATCATGTTGGGTATCGTATAAGGGGATTTTTTGGTATACTGTAAACAAATATCGTGTGAATTTTGCAATCCATTATGGCCGCCGCGTCGTAGGTATAAAATATTATTTTGGGTATCGTATTAAACCCCTTATACGATACCCAAAATAATATTTTTATTTTATTTATTTTGGGTATCATATAAGGGGTTTTTTGGTACGGTATGCTATATTGGATTGCATAGACATCACGTTAATAGTAGGATTTCTCTCTTAAAGCTGTGGTAATAGTACTATTATTTATTCTGTAGTAATAGTTACAACACTACATCGATTAAAATACGTACTTCGTACAACAATGTTAATAGCGATTAAAAAAAGCTACCCTATTATTTGACTAATACCCAGGTATTATAATATGACTTAATGAATATATTCAGTAATAGGAATATGAAAATTTCACTCTAATATAACACCTCTACCTTATTTACTAGTTGACGCCCGCGACTTCGCCAACGTAGAGTAGTTTTCCCGTTCCCGTTTCCCACAGGAACTACCGGGATAAAAAGTAGCCTATGTCCGTCTCCTGGCTCCAAGCTACCTCCCCACTAATTTTCAGCCAAATCGGTACGGCCGTTGTTGAGTTATAAATAGTGTAACTAACACGACTTTCTTTTATATATATAGATTTATACGCGTCGCATCATTTTAACGGACGAGGAACTCGTAGAAAAATTAATCGATGAGGTTGAAAAGAGAGCTGTACTTTTTAATAAATTGTACAAGGAATATTCAGATGTTAATTAAAAAATAAATCAGTGGGACGAGATAACTATGCAAATAGTCGGTATTGTAGCTCGACGTCCGTAAGTCCAGTGGCCCCGATGGTATTCCTGCGGTGGTTCTTAAGAGGTGTGCAGCGGAGTTGACTCCTGTGCTAACACGCCTGTATCGCCTGTCCTACTCTACGGGTAGTGTGCCGGATGCGTGTAAGGAGGCTTACGTGCAACCGATCCCCAAGAAAGGGAATAGGTCAGACCCAGGCAACTATCGCCCATAGACGTCACCTCAGTCATCTTTAAGGTTTTTGAGCTCATCATAAACAAGCAGCTCATGCGCCAAGATCACTCTTTAATAAACGACCGGCAATACGGAATTAGGCCAAAACGGTCAACGGGTGATCTTCTAGCATAGGTTACAAACCTTTGCAGTGAGGCTATGGACAAGCATGTCGAATCCTTGGCTATCAGTCGAATCCTCACACAGTATATATATAATATTTATACCAAACATTGGTACACACCTAAAGTTTTGTGAAAGTATTTATTAGGTATCTATCTTGAATCAGCACTAAGAAAGGAATACCCGGTATTCCCACGGGAACGGGAACTACTTGGGTGAAACCATACCCAACATAAAATTTGGTGAACGTATTCATTACGTACCTACGTAAGATGAGCAACAAGAAATAATTCCCAGTATTCCTACGGGAATGTAATCTTACTAATATTATAAATGTGAAAGTTTATGAAGATTTATATATTATTTGGACGTTTGTTATTTAATCACATTTAGATTCAAATCGGCATATAGGTAGAACATTTCCAAAAGTTGATGAGTTCGCGCAGGAAAAATATGTTTTCACGAGATATAAAGTATTAATTACGTGGTACCCTATGTATTAATTCAGGAAATGTCTCGCAAAGGATATTCAGTTCCCGCAGTTTCGCCCGCATGTATATTATTTAGTTGTAAGTAACTCATAAAGTAGTATTCCGATTTCATTCAGTTTTCTGTTCTTAAAAAGCTTCAAAACTTTATAAGTCTTGAACAAAAACATTGTACTGTTCCATTTATTTATTATTTTAACCTGACCGGTTTCTATATTTTATATACTACTCTGGACTTCACGCGAAACAATTTTGTACTTACATTCACCGACGTTTCGAGCGCGTTGCAGCGCCCGTGGTACAGTCCAGCCGCGACCACGCACGTCACGTAAATAGACAGTTCAATGACTAAGTTAGTCGGCATCTAAATTCATGTTTTATTGAATTTTATCACATAAAAGGAATTTTAGTGATGTCAGATACAAATTTAGTGCTGTTTATGATATCACCAAGTTTAGTTCGACGTAATAACAGAATAGCATTTGGCAATCTCTTAATAAAAATAAGAAAATTTTAGAGAAATTTAGTTTAAATTAGCACCGCTGAAAAAGGTTGTCTGGATAGACTATTGTGTGCACCGCGTTGTAGACAAAACAGTTTTAAAACAGACTTGACTATGGTGTGCGCCGCGTTGTAGACAAAACAGTTTTAAAACAGACTTGACTATGAGAAACAATTCTGTCTTAAGACTGTCTTGACCATAATCTGCGCTCAGCCTAACCGTTTTTGCACCGTTTGGACTACAAAGTTCTGTTAGGTACATACTACTAGCGCGGTGTCTCTTTATTTTATTATCAAGTGGATATGATAGGATAGTACTAAAGGACATAAATGTGCAAGGTAGCCATAGATATTCAATTTGGAATACAGATAACATTAATTCAAACTAATCAGTACCTGAAAGAGCTCTTTCAGGCTCTACCTATTGCTTTGCGAATCTGACAGTAAATGTAGAAGCAATAATCTTGACGTTCATAAGTGTTACTTTGTGACTTACATGAATAAAGATATTTCATTCATTCATTCAATCAAGCTACAATTTTGATAACATTGCATAACTGTTACAATATAACCGTGCCAAGTGATCGCTGCTAGTTAGGACAAACATTAAGTTGGACAACGCCAATTTTTTATACGCAGTATAAAGGGTTTCCGTTATTAATAGATTAGGATGCTTTAATTTGCCTTGTGATTAGATCCAATGTAAGATAGCTCAAACAGTAATGAGATACTGGCGTATAATGTAAAGACAGATCTTAGGATAGCTATATAGCTACTTGGATCTTAAGCGACCATAGTATTGTACTACCTATTACTTTATTTTTATATCTAGCCAGCCTTTAACCAATTCTCTTGTTTCCTTTATGGGAACAATTGTTACAGAAAACCCGAGCAGAACGCTGTCAGTCTACCGTGATGTAATGCCATGCCAAGCCAAAGTCAGGCAAATGCCATGCCAAAGCCAGGCAAATGCCAAGCCAATGCCACAGCCAGGCAGATACCAAGCCAGGTATGCCAAGCCAATGCCAATGCCAATGTCAGACGAAGCCGATGCCAGGCAACGCCAATGCCTGCCAAGCTATGGCCAAGCCAAGCCGAACCTACTCAGACAGCACATTCTTATTGCAGGAGTAATTGCTTACAGGATGGCCGATTGTAACGCCACGCCAGAAAATATGTTTAATAGTCGACACAAGTTGTGACGTCGTTTCCTACTACGCCATATTGGGCGGTAATGCTTACCTGTGATTGTTATAAATAGCGTATGCACATGTTTCTCTGTTCATTCTGTCGTTGTAAGTCAAGCAATAAACAATCTACGTTGACATACTCGCCGTTATATCATTTCTCTATACTGTCCTATAACCTCGCTGTAATAATAACAAATACTCAGGTAGTTATTAGAAAATCTGAAAACAAAAATCTCATTCATGTCATTGCCTAAATGTCAGAAACCTAACAACAATCGTATGGTACCATTAAATATGCAAATAGACGCCACGTCATAAACCTTTCGTTCCATCCATACCGATAATGTTTATATATAGCCACTGTAGGTAGGAAGAAGTGATATTATTAGTGCTACTAACCCGCAAGAATTCTATCAAAATTAATTACTATCGCCTATGTACTATATCACGCCAATTTTCCTTTGATAACACCCCTTTTAATTTAGAGTTGTACATTAAGTCCATTGAGCTTAAAAGCATTTTGTTTAAGACTATTTTTATATCAAGTATTTAGGTCCGTATTCCAGAACGTTTCTCAATACTCAATCGACGCTTGAGAGTAGATTTTATATGGCAAAATCTAGCCTCAAGCGTTGATTGACTATTGAGAAACGTTCTGGAATACGGACCCTGGAGTGGCGCTCGGTAGACACGACAAAAAGTGCACTATGCTTATCAAAGTCGAGAAATACAAGAATCATTCCATACAATTTAGTGTGGTTATCTCGCGCCGATTCAAGGCCAATTGATGGTTCGAAGGGCGGGCGGCAAGATCGTGCTGCGTTCAGTCACTGCTCACGCGCCTCGCTCACGCTACTCGTGAGTCGCGATGTCGCCCACCAGTACCGCGCTAGTGCGCGCATGTTCCTTGCTCCTCTGTCTTGCGGCAGGTGAGCGTCCGGTGTCTACCCTCTCCACGGTCTTCACGTAATTTTGGATTCACGTGTTTGTCTGTGCGAAATATTATGAAATGATTCTCGCCACAATTGTTTTTTTTATTTTCTTGAAATTGAGTGAGAATTATGAAAAGTAGTGGTTTCAGTTTTGTTTACTTCAATTACTATTACTTATTTTTATTACATTAGTTTCGAAAATTTGTGATTTCAGTTTTGTTTACAGTAATTACTTAAGTTTAAAACCCTATGTTTAAAACTTTTAAATGTGAAATGAGAATGTTCCTTTTATTAGAAGTAGTAGTATTACAACAGATGCAGATGAGATAATTTTTGACGCAACGTATATTTATAAACATTACACAAACTACGAAATTTTTGCTCTGATTTCAGGGCACAATTCATAACAAACTATCTCTGAATTTACATAATGTCGTAAGAGTAAGTAAAACTTTTCCGTAATTTGAGGCTCGCGTCAAAGTAATTACATGTATAATTAAGACATCTAATGTAAGTAGTGTCGTAGGGTCCTCAAGCAGATATGTAGTACTATATTGATAAAGACACCAACAGATTCTACTAAATTCAATACAATAGGATGTTCGAATTCCTGTTCTACTTCACATGAGTCATTCAATCATAACATCACAGGAAGACAAACTTTTATATGCAATTGGCTTTTGTGCGCGCTATAATCCGCACCTAATAGTCCAGTATATCATGTGTATCTAGAGTTCTTCGAGGTATAGGTGCCGTACAGTGGTCACAAAAGGTACTGTTGTCCTCAGGTTTTTGTAATAGGCACTTAAGTATTTTATCGAATAGTTCAAATAGCGTGTCGGTTCACATTGCGCGCAGTGATCGCGGGTGGTATTTTTAACATTCCCGGACCGCCTCAAGGTTAGCCAAGATAGTCGCTTATTCAGTGGAATATGACCTAATTTTATATAAAGAATTATCTATTTATAACAATGTACATTTACTATTTAATGGATATTAAACCTAAAGAACATTAAAATTTAATAGTCAACCTTGTCCAGACGTTATTTACGGAATATTTAGTTGCCATCATTAACCAACATGAAGTGCAACAACGGGAATTGTTTATGTTTACAACGCCAAATTTCCATTATATTTCTAACAATGAGGAATAAACCTCGTTGTACATTAAATAATGAAAAACAGTTCGGTTTGCAGGCATCAACACAACAATCAAAAACATGTTGACTATTTAAACATAAATTGAACATAATAATATACGCACATTTTGTTAGTCACCGATATCTTTAAACGCCTCACGATTTCATGAATTGAAACGATTCACCCGTGATTACAACACTTTAATATTGCCTGCAAACCGAACTGTTCTGTTGACTACGAGTATATGTATCGGATGGACTGTTTTGTTAGATGTTTTTCCTGATTACACGTAATCAATATTTTCAACATAAAAGGTCGGCTGAGGCGTTAGGGCGAATGTCAAAGGAACCGATGGACAGCTTTCTGCTCTGCTTCTTGGCTGCCACCGTGTTCCCACTAATACCGAGCCTCCCAAGGTGGACTGAGATGCTCTGGTATCAGAACGGACAGACTGATGGACATGGCGAATCTATAAGGATTCCTTGTTTAAGTAGTTACTATAGGTACGGAATATTCTTAAAACGCGGGCTTTGAAACTATGCCTAGTTCTGTATTACTACTCGCCTACACATATTTACAACAATAAAAACCATGCCAAAAAAAGTCAATAACACTCAATACGTAATACAAATTAAACAACAAAATAATGACAATTTTAAAACACACCTATCATTTTGTTGTTTAATTTTTATTACGTACCCTTTTTTTAGTTCATCTAAGACTAACTAAAAAGGCTAGTTTCCGAACGTAGAAATTGATTGCCTACCAACATTCACGCAAAGCAATTATACATGTGGTAAATAAAAAAATACAAACAGTCCGATACTACCAGGACTTTAATTGGTCGTGCTAATTAGTGTCTAGCACGTATGACCTTTTAAGCCTTTTTGTTACCACCTCACTAAAAAGGCAACGGGTTCAAAATTTCTTCCAAATTTAACATCTAAAATAGGCACATTTTATTTTATTAAATTAAATGCATACGGTGAAGTGTGGGCGTTTAATATGCCTCTACCTACCCCTTCGGGGATAAAGGCGTGACAATATGTATGTATGTATGTAAATAAAAAAGAAATAGGGAAACAATTGATTTATTATTTTACCATCTACCATAAAAATAGCTTCACAGTCTTGTAGTGACTGGTTAGTGACAATGACAACATAACGGGAAGTCGTGGGTTCGATCCCACACAGAATAAATATTTATGTAATGATTATGATTGTTTGCTCTGAATCTAGATGTAATTTATCAATAATAGGTACATATGTGTTTAGAAATATGTATAAATCTTTGTACATTATAAAACACATTTAGCGTTGACTTCGCTATGGCTGATCACAAAATAAGTCTAACGTTGAACAGTATACAGATATAAGAAGTCATTTAATTCTAACTAAAAGAGTTATCGATAACCCACAGGTAGTTGGCAACTATCAATAAAAGAATTCGTGGTACCGAAAGCTGTCGAGTTGGGAAACGATGCTGAGCTGCGATGTCAGTACGAGTTGGATGCAAACGATACAGAAACTGCACTGTTTGTCAAGTGGTGGTGGAGACCAGAGTCTGCTACAAAGGATGACAGGGAGCAAATTTATCAGAGGATAGCAGGTCACGCGGCGCAACCTGTTCATAACAATAATTTTAGTGAAATAGGTAAATAATAATAACTTTGCATGTACATATTTATAATAATAATAAATATTGTTGGGACAACTCTCACAACGCTATGTGATTCCAAACTAAGCAAAGCTTGTACTATGGTAACCAGACAACTGATAAACATACATATATTTTTCTAAATACATACAAATTTTAGATAAATAACACAGACAGACAAACAGAATAAACCATTGAGCTTATCACACAAAGTTTTATCCTGGGTGGGTATCGAACCCACGACCTCTTGCGTAGCAGTTGGATACACCCCTGCCGGGCCACAGAGGCAGTCTATTTCAGTGGGCACTCTGGTTTAAAGTACTTACCTGATTTTCATGTTCTAGATATAAAAGACAACGATACCATCATACTAAAGAATGTTACTACGGTTGATTCCGGCACATTTGAGTGTGAAGTATCTGCTATCAAGGAAGTACGACAACACGGACAATTAGTGGTATTCCGTAAGTATCATTTGTATAATTCAAACGAAAGAGGAATTTCCCACCTCGACTGTATCTAGGTTTACTAGATACTAGTCTTCGATACCAATGCAAAGAGTGCCGATAGCTCAGTAAGTAACTGCCTCTCCGATTTTGGGTATTCTTTTATATTTCTGAAATGGTGTATAGCGCCCGTTTAATTATATTTTTTGACCGTCGGTTAACAGTTTAAGCCCCGGATCCTCCAATTTTAAGTATTACAATTACAGATGGGCAAAATATTGGTGCCTTATAATTTTTCAAAATCCATTGACTGCTACAACTGTACATACAAATTGCTGAATCAATAAACGATTTGTTTAGGTAGCGCACTTGGACGGAGTATTCTTCCTGCAACGCAACTTCAGTCGCGAATCCATTCATCATCAATCCATATTGGATTTTCTGTACGATAAGATGAAAATCCGGCTCGAAGGACCAATAATCTTAACATTATATTTATGTTCTAAAGTGATCTGTGTAGAAGTTAACGAAAACTAATTAATAGGATCTTGGAAGATCATCACAATCATCCAAACGTTTGTCCCAGTTGCGTCTCGTGACGCCCGAGGTCCGCTTTCCTATTTTTTCTCCTCCAATTCGCACGGTTGTCGGCATGCCCTGTAGTGAGAACCTTAGCACGCATGTCATCCTTTACGACTTGGAAGATATTTACCAATTTATCTGTAAGTGTAATACTCCGAGTGTAATACTGTAATAGTCCGAGACTACCAGGACTGTAATTGGTCGTGATATTTAGTGTCTAGCACATAAGAACTTTTAACCTTTTTGTAACCACCTCACTAAAAGGGCAACGGGTTCAAATTTTCTTTCAAATTTAACATCTAAAATAGACACATTTCATTAAATTTATTCGACCTTTTAGACCCACCCCAGTTCCGTGCTTCGGAAGGCACGTTAAGCCGTTGGTCCCGGTTGCCAATAAAATTGCAGTCGTTAAGCCAAGTTGAAGGCCTAATGGGCGGCTTAAAGCTCACCACCTGTTACGTAGGACAAAAATGCATACGGTGAAATTTGGGCGTTTAATATGCCTCTGCTTACCCCTTCGGAGATAAAGGCGTGACAGTATGCATGTATGTATCTGTAAGTGTTCATCGGCTGAAATGTCCATGATCCTGATAAGAAATATTTTTCATGTGTGTATTAAAATTATTTCAGATATGGGGACTGGTCCAATACTAAATTTTACGGAAATAGATGATCCAACGGCAGTGGAAAACAAAAACAAGCTTATACTACTAACTTGTGTCGCTGACAATGTAGCGCCAAAGCCAATTTTAAGTGTCACCATTGATCAGTGAGTATGATATGATAAATAAAATATTGTGGGACACTTTTCACACAGCACCATCTATTTCAAAGTAAGCTAATATAAGAAAGTGGTATGGGGTCTAGACAACTGATAAACATACTAATATATTTCTAAACACATACATATTATACAAAGAAAACACCCAAACTTCGAAACACACATTTTTGGATCACACAAATATTTTTTCCGACCCGGACATCGCACCCGTGACTAACGCGGCAGTCGCGTACACTACTACAGCGCCACCGAGGCAGTTCACTACCTGCAAATTGATGCCTGTATGTGTGTCTGTGTCATCGTAGCTCTCAAACGGAAGCCAGTTTCATTGCGGTGGTTCTTAGCTATGTTTGTTTAATATCGGTCCGGCAGTGTAAGAGTATCAGCTCTTTTCCAAAATGATTTAAGGCATTTTTGGCGTTTGATTATTTGATTAAGTGCTAGGATAATCGTTAAATGACAATTAATTGATAACTTCGACCTTATACTGTAACCAGAACCCTAACTTACAGCAGACATACCGTATTTGGGTTCAATAGAATAGTTTCAATAAGTAGGTAAGGTCATTGAAGCAAGTTATGATCTTGCAATACGGTCACGTCAACTTGGTGCTGCAACTAGGATGGTCTCCAGAAAACCCGACTCTTGGAAAACTCATGCTTTTTAAGGTTGTTTCATAAACTATAAGTATTTATGGTATAGGGTTTTTTTTTAATTTACGATTATTTGTAATTAACATTTTTAAATTGCGTATTAGTTTTCTTTTGTCAGTTGCACACAGTAGGTACAAGTCGTCACAAATCTGAATCACTAATGTAAAAAAATATTGTAAACAGACCTGAGAAACAGTTGATACGTTACTAAGATCATAAAGCTGCTAATATAACTATTTTTTACTACACTCAAAACTCCTAACATATTCAAAATCTGTGTCAAACCGCCATAGATATTATAAATAGCTTTCAATTGTTCGCACTTACAGAAATAGACAGTGATTTACTTGCTTCATTATTATAATTTTTTATTAGATTAATAAATTTATATTAGATTTTTTTACGTTCGTGGTAGTCGTTTCATATAAATAGGTACTTTATATGAAATAAAATTACTGCCTTTTAATTTCAACAATAAAATGTTTATATAGCTTAAATATTTTAATGTTGCAGTGACGTTGTGAACATAACCTCAGTTGTAGATGATGACAACAATGGATTATATTCTATTTACGCTAACGCGACTCTCAGTACTGAGGCCGTCGCTGAGAGTGAGGTCAGCTGTGAGATGTTCTACTTAAATGCTAATATTCCTCATCCTGCTTACGTTGATGTCAAGAAATTTAAACCTTCAGGTAAAACAATTTACTCAAAATACATTAAAAAAATGAAATGTACTGAAATGAAAATGTAAATTTGCCTATTCAAAACAATTATATACACAATGCTGCTTAATGACAAACAAAATCCCAAAACCCTTACCAAAGTAACAAATTGATAAAGAAGTTTATCAATTACTTTGTGATGATGATGTTGATTCGATTGACCATTCGGCCTCATTTCCGCCATGGCGGAATTTCAATTCATCCTGTTGGTTGTCGCTGTACAAGCGTGTGGCTTTTGTAGCCAATTTTCTTGAAGAACTTGAACATACATTCATTCACAATATTGTAATGACTTGCCGCGAAAACTTTTAATTCGCCGCGTAGTGCAGCTCCAACCGCCGTCGTATTTCAAAGTCCTGAGTTTTTTATTATAGTCCTCCATTCGTGATGTACCTGAGGAGTTTATTCTCATCAAATTCAAAAAAGAACAGACTAAAATACTTTAAATAGACTTTTATATAGACTTTTTCAGTATGTACAGTAAATAAATCAATAATAATTTTATAAAACTGCTGCGCATGAGATAGACTTCAATGCCACCTTTGTGGTATTTGTTAACCTTCGTATTCAGGTAACCGAATATGGCATCTGTCGATCCGATCCTAATGTTGATATCTGCATCTCTGTCGCAGTTCAATTCTAACGTGATTCCTATATACCGATCTTTTCGACTCACTTCAGCTCATCCTCGCCGAGCTTAATGTTTAGTACTTCGCGTTCGTCGATATCTTACAACATTATCTCTGCTTCTTGATCTGACGATGATGATGATATGATCTCAGATCCTCATATATCGAATATGCTTATTGACAACTGCAAGCTCAACATTATTTCTCCAAGCTTTCCAAAAGAAAAAGTACCCGCCTTTGTATACACCAGTTCCTTTCCCTCAGCAAGATGTATTCCGCTAAGTGCAGCTAAACTGCTTTGTTCTCCTCTTACTCTCTACATATTCGTTTGGGACAAGCGTTGTCTAAACCGGGAGTTGTCCCCGTAAACAATTTGATAACCGGAATCATCAAGTTTGCTGCTGATCAACTTATAGTTTTTTTTTGCTCTTGCTACCATCAGATCAGTCGAAAGGAACCAATACTTTAGTGGAGTAATAAACCCTATTATTTGGCTAATCGTTCCTACATGTTGTTCATGTACTCTGTCCACTTATTAATCATTAATCAATATATATAAAAATCAATGCCACTTTTCGTTGTGATTTTATAACTCAAGAACGGGCTCACCTATCCAATCCAAATGTTTAGGCTTTGTTCGGACTATTAAGTAAATGGTTTATGTGAAATTTGTACAAAATCGGTGGAGCGGTTCTTCATTTATCACATTTTTTAACTAGGTTGCGAGAGTCAGCTAGTTAGGTATATTGTTGTTGTATTTATATTTGCTTTTACGCACAGTGTTGGCTTTAGAACTTCATGTTGGTAATGAAATTGTATGAGCTGACGTGGCTGGTGCTGACAACATTTTTCATTTATTAAACTAAACAATCACATTAAAGGCTAAGACCGTCCTAAGCAGCGCTACATTGCAGCAATATACGGGCCTAAGATCCTAAGTTATGCAATGTATGATATCTAACCGATACCAATATATTTAACCGCTACTCATTGCTCTAAAGCAGTGCAGTCTTGCTTAGGTCGATTTTGCCTTGCACTTACCTTCAATACACCCAAGTTACGAGCATGACAAAGTAACAGCATTTCGCTTGTAAATGTATAAGTAGTTCAAAATATCGACTTTACCAATATCCAAAAATGTTGGTCAAACCTAGTAAATCATTAGGTATTTGATGGTTAAACGAACATAGACGTCCGACCGTAATCATGCGAGACACCGCATCTTTCAGATTTCATTCACTCGGTAGTACACTCTTGTTGCATGGAGGTACCTTGAATTTGATTAAAGGTACGCTCCGATACATTGCTGTAATTTTTCTTTCACGTGTATCGAATTTGTTTTTACCACAATACACCCATCATTCTGACTCACACTTAATGATAAAAACTGGGCCACTGGAGGCCTATAAGAATTCTTGTACTGAATAATCCTACTGTCCTATTCAACTGAATGTTTCTTGTAGATTCGAAACACGCGAAGGCGTCTTGTCGACTAAAATGACGTACTTGCAATATGTTTGTATAAACGTGCGCAGAATGACGGGGCGCTTTCGCGTGAGCAAAAAGCTCAGCCTATTTTTGCCAATGTTGTCGTAAAAGGCATCTGAAATAATTCATTAAATCAACATTTATGCTAAGTACCAATCAAATGGATCTAAATTAAGTCAGTATTTTTACAGATTATATCATGTAGTGTTTGCAATTGAGTTTGTGTTGTCTGTATACGTACTAACGCACCGGTTATTGGTCATGGTCGACGCCAGGTTACGATACGCAGTTCACCACAGTGATGCCCGAGGACAGCACACAGCCGGATTCTACGCCAGAGTCTTTGCAAACTCCCAGTAAGTTATAGCAGAAACTAGGTATCCGACACAACGTAACCTTTATATATTTATTTTTATACCAATTTAAGACATAGCCTTTTTAATAACTTAACAGTTTTTATGTTTCCAACAATAATTTCCAAAAGAATCTACTTAAATCTTAATGTAGACTGTAAATTATGTGAACTTTATATTATCTTTACCTATTGCATATAAACATATGTGTAGCCTTCCCGAACATCCTGGCCACGTCCATGAACGTACCTACTTTAGAAAAATCGTCATAACATGTGGATACCTGATACTTATGCGTAATTAGTTTGAAAACATGGTGTTCTTTATTACAAACTAAACTGTTGTACTCACGTTTGAAATTCGGGCTAGCCCGACTAGTTTCGGACCTAATGGAGGTCCTTTTTCAAGAGGACCGTCAAGCTACGTCGGAAGCTGCGACCTCTGGCGAAGAGCACGCTGTGTCAGTGTAGGGGCGTGTACCTCGTCTTGAGTAGCAGATATGGAGATTGCTGTGGTGTTACCTACGGGAGCCAAAGGTGCAAAAGAACACACCGCACTGGTCGAATCTCCCTCGAAAACTGGAACAATATTGGGGGGAGCAAGCTTTAAAGCCTGTCTCCATGCAGGGGGCAATACCCAGTCAGAGTCCCTGTTGAAGTTCGGACGACGGCTAATTTGTGTGCGTTTAGATTGCTCCGCCACGGTCTCCAATCAAAAAAAGCACTCCGTCAAAAATTTGTCGAAATTTGTCGAAACCAAATGCAAGAAACAAAAAATTTGTCAAAGTAGAAATAAAGAAGATATTAGGGTTTAAAGTTGGCCGCGCGAACGAAATGTTGAGGATTGCGCGGCCACGGAGATCTCAGCAACTACATGGGTTAGAGATCTAATTCTTTATGACAATTAAAGATTTTTCAAAAATCGTCGAAAAAAGAAGTATAAGCTCTAAAGCAATATTTTACGAAATATTCGCCTTTGAAGTTATGGCCGCACAATCCTCCACTCGTTGTTTCTTTAATGTTGATTATTTTTTAAACTTTACGATTTATTTATAGTAAAATTAACACAAGAAAAAGGATCTTAATTTTTCGAAACTAATGAAAGCAATAAATACTACTAAAGTTTAGTTAAACAGGAGATATCGGTCCAAAACAAAAAGTCCGTGGCCGCGCGAACGAAACGCTACTTTGTAGGCTTATATCTCACTATCTATAATTGCTAGGATTTCGGTCTGAACTTCCATTTATTCGGCATATTAGCCTCGTTATAATGACGTATTGTTTTACCCTTAAAACAGTTAAAAACTCGTGGTAAATCAAAAATAATGATGTCTCATATGATGTTCTATCAGGGTGACAATAATTTAATTTTATTTCGGAATACATTTACATTCAATAACTTGAGGACAGCTATGAAATTGAATAACATCTAGATCGATCTGAAAATAAAAATACGAGTAATAAAAAACGTAATATATTCATTCATCATTAACATTAAAAATAATTAAAAATGTAATAATGTAAAAATTGTAAAAATCAAGAGTAATATAAAAAAAACAACAAATAAAATAAATGCGAGCTTTAGTAGATTCGTGGTCATGGCGTTTGTAACAAAATCGAAATATCTGATACTCGATGAAAGAATAAAATTAATGCCTGGTACATATCACGTTACTAGTAGTAGTAGTGTAAAGCGGCGTATGGTCTTTGCCTTTGACTATGACATTGGCGACGAACCAGTCATTTTGTGTTTTTGAAAATGCGGCAAAAAATGTCAAATTTTATATAACGCGCGCAGCGAAAACATAGAGTACGACGTGGTACTAAACATTTTGTATGGAACAGTAAATATAGTGATTACCGGAACATATATCACAATAATATGATGAACAATAACAAAAGCGTGCGCTGCTCGTCGTCGACGTACATTTTCCACGCGGTGGAACAATCACCAGCAGATCTGTACAGAACTATTTTGAAAAATGAATAATTAAATTAATTTCAAAAATCACCTATCAGTCTCGCAAAAGACATACTATACGCGCCCATTTCACTTTCTGCATTTTTGTCTATATTTATCTATACTCTGATTTTTTTGGCGTCGAGGATATCACATTAATTTGAACCACCTACAGTACATGTTGTCTTCTGCGAAAATACCCATGAACCAAAAATACTAAACAGTTTAGCCAGGATTCGCTTATGTTTGTTTAATTTATTTCATCATCATGTGTTTTTTAGAAAAGAATTGACCTAGGCAATACCTACATTGCCTAGGTCAGTACCTCGGACATCGACCTGACACGTTGCCGCTCTTACTAAGATATTTTTAAATAAAATTCAACCATATTTCAATTAAATAAAGTTGACAATTCTCAGTCGTTCGTTAGAGAGTGAGAAAAGGAAAAATATTTTTTTTTCTCTATCTGACCTAACCGCATAGCTAGGGAGTTCAGCAGTGAAACAAATATCGATATTTGGATATTTATTAAAATATCACCGTCTAATAAAATCTCTACCTCAAGCATAAAATATCGATACAAATTACAAAAAGTCACATAGCAAGAGATTATGGTTTTAAAATAATAATGTATTAATAATTCGTGCGGGTTACAGATAAATCCGCCATTTCTACAGTTTAATCATCACGGCACGTAAAATTAACTACTATGTACGTTTTATAAATTCGTAATTTTTACAGACTGTTTACACTGGTGATTGATGGCACTTGGTAGAACTTGCTACACATCTTGAACTAAAACACTTGTACTGTTCCACTTATTTATTACTTAAACCTGACCGTTAGCACATATTATTTGTATTTCGGATGTCATTGATAAGATAAGTTACCATATTGTGCTCAATGACATCCGAAATACAAATAATATGTGCTAACCTTTGAAATACCGTAAATCGAAACCGGTCAGGTTTGAGTAATAAATAAATGGAACAGTACAAGTGTTTTAGTTCAAGATCGTAATTTTTAATTACTTTCTTGACCTTCTCTTTCCATATTCAGGTTGTGTTTTAGAAAGCGATCACTCTTAGCGATAAGACTGTCATTGTAATCTCTAAAATTTATAGTTTTTAAAGAATATTATAATTATGTTATTAAATAATGAGTATAGGATTACCTAAAATGAACAATGGTCGCCACATACATGCAACACAAATAAAACATACCATACCAGTCAGATTAAATACAATTACTTTAAATTTGATTTAATATTCTGCTAAAAGACTAAAAATTTAATATTTTGTTTCGATACGTCGATACTTTTTGAACAAGGCCGCTCTAGCTCATGGCGGCCAGCTGCTTTGATGTGTTTGAGTTGCTTGTTACGGCTGAGTTGAGTTATTCAAATTAACAACTATTTTAGTCTCATTAAAAGTTTTACGATTTTAGATGAATACAATAAATAAATCCTACTATCAGTGAATTGATTTATGGTGTATTTGGGAATTTACATTTCACTTACAATAGAAAATTATATTAAGCATAAGGTAGTTGATCTTGTAACTTCCGTAGTCGCCATACCGTTATAAACACCAATTTTCACACTATTTTTGTTTAAAACATTTTGTTAGGTACTATGAATTATTACAAAATCCCAAAATACATTAATACATTCTTAGTACACTTCGTTGGTTTTAGTTTAAAGGTTTAAGTCAAATTATTTTTTATTTTGTAACTTAAAATCGTGTGTTGAGAAGTCATGCTCATGAAGTGAGCTGCGAATGGCCGCCGCCGTCCGCCGGGTTGTTTTAGGGCCGAATTCCATAACGTTTATCAACAGAAAAAATACTTGAGAGTAGATTTTTTATGGCAAAATCTAGTCTCAAGCGTTGATCGAGTATTGTAGGTACTGAAAAAGTTATTAGGTACCTAGTTGAAATTGGTGATGGTCAAATTTGATGTGATTTTTATTTATTTTCTTTGTGTCACGATGCCGCGAGTGTATTATATCTACCGCATCGGAGTTCACTGACATGATCCTCATTTACGGGGAATGTCGCCAAAGTGCAGCCTTAGCGTTAAGGGCATACCGTGACAAGTTCGGAAACAGTCGTACATGTCCTTCTCCGAATCTTTGTAAGAGCTGTGCAAAGATTGCGGGATAACCCGCACTTGGTGCCAAGGAATGCAGAGGTATGGGAAGTATTTTTATTAGAATTGATAAAGTGGCAAGTCAAAAATCAAAAAATCTAAATCAAAAATCTTTATTCATGTAGGTCACAAAGTAACACTTATGAACGTCAAGATTACTGCTTCTACATTTACATTTACTGCCAGATTCGCAAAGCAATAGGTAGAGCCAGAGGAAGAACCTGGCAATAAAACTCATGGCCACTCTTTTCTAACCGCCATTTGACACAGTTTGATTAACATGATATTTGACCAATTATACAGTAAAGATTTTATACAAAAAAAAAACAAAATAAATGTTGTGTTCATTAAAATTACACTTACATAGTTCCTTTGAATGTATGTGAGAACAGTCGACTAAACTTAGTTTGCCTCAAAATTAAATAATATTATTTGTAACAATTGCTAACAGACGGCACCCGTTCACGGGTATGACGCATATATCGGCCATCGCCCTATTCAACCGTATTGTAGGGAACAAGGCGACCCGATACATACGCCACCACTGCCAGGACACTTAGGCGAGCATGACATACCCAAAAACTACACAGCAACTATCATGTCAATTTCAAAATTATAAATAAGTCTACATAGTGCTCACACAATAACAAAGTCAAATTACATATAATTATGTATATTAGTTATTACCGGGACTAAACGCAGCCATACCTTTAGTTGCCTGGCGTTTCAAATATTTATACTGGAGAATGTAAATAAAAATAATTAAAAAAAAAATACAACATACCTATATATGCAGATTCAAGACAAGTAGATAATATAACACAAGATTCATTCGAATCCTAAATAGCTCGAGCGAAGAGCAAGCAACTCATTTCCATTTATTTTTATCATTCAAATAATCATTAATTGTGTAGTAAGCCCTTTTCAAGAGGTGCGTCTTAATTTCCGCCTTAAATTTATGTAACGGCAGGTTCATAATGTCTAAAGGAATTTTATTATATAGGCGTATGCCAATTTCTGCAAAAGAGTCGTGAACCTTTTGTAAACGATGATGCGTTCCAATTAATTTATGCTTATTTCTAGTATTTATCGAATGTATGTCACTGTGTCTATTGTATAAATGTATGTTCTGTTTAACTAACATGATATTTGCAAATATATACTGAGTAGTCATTTAGAAAAATAAAAGTGCAGTAGGTAACTAGTTATTATATAAGCCGCAAGCGTTTGGTCATTCAGCCGCCTTTTGTCAACATAAACACGCGTTGTTATGGCAACCGTAACGTTGCCAGTTTTTTCAATGGTGTGAGTACTTTCATTATAAATAAACAAAAACGGGATGTTCTAACTTTCGACTATATTTATTCTACTTATGGTATTCTAAAAAGTATTTTTATTTTTTTCTCAAAAATATTATTCTATGGATATGACTAGGTTTATATCAGGGAGTGTTATCAGGCATTTCAGTTAATGTGATAAGAAAGGAACCGTCCGGTATACTAGAATGACATTTCAGTATGTCATTATTTTTTTTCAATGTTGCTACCAAAGTGCCTTACTTAGTCGATTTAGTTTATGAATCGAATCACTCAACCAATAGGAAAGGTTTAATAAATACTATTATATTAATACTACAATAATGTTATAAATATTTCTTAACTATTTTTTTTTGCTCTTGGACGAAAATATTCTCTCGTCTGAGACCATGGCACAGGCCATACCT
The DNA here is from genome assembly GCA_948477245.1 of Thumatha senex. Classification (NCBI taxonomy): domain Eukaryota; kingdom Metazoa; phylum Arthropoda; class Insecta; order Lepidoptera; family Erebidae; genus Thumatha; species Thumatha senex. The sequence goes on along the minus strand of OX419731.1, from coordinate 13,078,713 downwards.
TCTTCGCTCCCGATCTGTTATTCGTATACTTATTCCACAAGCTTTGCTACATTGTTGTTTGAGTGTCGCTGTTTGGTTATATGTTTGTTGTTTTAAGTAAAACATCATGCAAAATACTGCACCGAGTATTTCTAGTGCTGTTATGCCTCCAAGAAAATAAAAACGCCAGGTTGCTTCTAGCGTCAGAGTGATGTGAATGAATGAATTTGCATAGACACAATTTCAAACTAATCAACAAACCACCTATTATTTTTAGTCACGACACTATCTTTTTATTGCGATAAACCGGCAACTCTCCAAATGTCATTCGTGTCGCGGTGTTTGGTTTTGTATATTTCATAGATCTGATAATCGGTCGTAATCTATTTTTCATACCCCTTAGTGATAAGTGTAGGGTTGTCCACCATGTTTTATTTTATTTTTGACGGGTCAGATAGTGTTTTTTTTTGTTTCGCTGGGCGGTGTGTGAAGCTCCCGGCCCGTGGGAGAGGGGCCGTCCTACCCACTAAACCCCGCGGTGTTCCGCCTCACCTTAAAACCGGCTCGCAGGGTAGGCCTGAGGTTAAATCACTGCGAAAGCAGAGGAGGTAGAGAGAGGCCGGTACGGGCGTGCGCTAAAGAGGGGGCACCCCCTGGAACACAGAAAGGGTGCCCGTCGCCATGTGGCCAGTTGGGCGGGGTCCCCCGACCATCCGCCCACGGCCAGACACTATTCGGAGGCGGAATACGCGCATGTATTCAGCACGTCGACGCCCCCGAACACGATGGCGGGGCTGGAGCGTCTGTCCCGTACGCTCCCGCACCCGCAGTTCCTCGGGTCAGATAGGTTCTTCTCAGGTGGGCCGCGTTCCGAACCGGTGGTCACCTTAAAAATATTAAATTTATCCTTAGTTCTAGTGTATGACATTTTGTAAGCGCCGTTAAAATGGTCTATGCAAAATAAAGACATTTTTATATTTAGAGTGTTATGTGTCAAATGGAATGTAACAAATGGAAGTGCGCACCATAGTTTGAATGCACGCTTGTCCGACACGCGGAAGCTCGATACCATGATGGTGTGGCATGCAACGTCCCTAGCTCAGTTAGTTCCAGCTTTGGTAATATGATACATATCTTAGTGGCGTCATTAGCTTACGCTTTAATAAAAAAAAAGGATGGTAAGCGAGAACTTTCGCAAATTGAACTGGGTCTGCAGTCTCCACATATATAGCCTCAGGTTACTGATTCTTGTGATGATTGTTTTAACTCATTCTATGGAATTCCATGACTATTAAATTTTAACAAAACAAAAAGTTTACAAGCTGAAGATTTAACTTTAAGTAATGAAATATATTAATTATTCCTAATAGATGCATTTAGTGTAGTAGAAAAGGTGTATTTTATTTATTTGTTCATGTACACACTAATAATAAAGAAAATAACAGTATGAGGAGACATAAGTACTAGTGATGGAATTTAATGCTATTTTATGTTAATTTCATTAGCGTGCTAATTTTTATCTCTTAGCATGCGACGTACTATTGCTATGCTAATATGAACATCAATGAAGTAAACATCAACTTGCTAGGTCCTCCCGTTCCTGAGAAAATCGATGATGACACATGGATAGACAGACGAACTGACGTCCAGACGGACATTATGAAAAAAAAATAAGGGTTGCACTCTGCAAATTTATTAATAATTACCAAAAAACGAAAAATTTACCGGGATCGACGTTAATGATGATGATGATGAAAAAAAATTCTACACCGAAAGTCTTAATTGATTACACAATATTTTTTAATAAGACCTGAAGATGACCGGAATTAACGTTGGATGATAATGATGATGATTCTATTATTTAGTAGCAAGATATTGAATCTACAAACTAACTATCAAGAATAAATATTTTTCTAGACGCGTTCGCGGTCTGCTATATGTACATGCATATGCCTAACGGTGTCGTGGGTCCAGATATTTATCTCATCTAAAAATAAGCGTACCGCTCTAAAAGAAGTTTTCAATTCAATAAAAATAAAAAAAACTTTAGTTCCGTTGTTTTCCTTTCGAGAGACGGAACCCAAAAATACATTTTGTATTACATTATTTATTCCACAATAAAATACAATCACACGATTTTAGGGTTTATATATTCAAAATAAAAGAATAATACATAAAAACCAAAGTATCTACAACTCGTAAAAAGTACGTACGAATTTCGACTTCTTACTCAACTCAATGGCATTAACAGAATGTCAAAAAAATTTATACTAAAATGGAATAAATAACCCCAAACACAAGCATTTAATAGTTAAAAATAATGGGCTAAATATCAACCATGCACTTTTTCATTCACACACTCCGTATTTCGCAATAGCACAATACACGATCCATTCATGAATTAGACGTGAAAATTCATTTTAGCAATCGCAGCGACGCATCATTCGCAGCTCGCCTGCCTCATGATTTAGTCGTCGCAGCGACGCAACGTTCACAGCTCGCCTGCGATATGAATTTGTCGTGAATTATAATTATGAGTTTTGGCAATTTAATTTAGCATTCACAACTCGCCACTCAGTAGCGGCGCGAACGTCGATGCGCTTAGTCATGTATTGGAGGGAGATTGTGGGTTCGTGACGAATTGTCAATTATTGCGTAATCGATGTCTCTTAGCAATAATTAATTTTAACAAGTACTGTTCATTAAATTAATACGAATGGAGTCTTAGCAATTAAATATGATTGCTAACGCTAATATTTCCTACACTAATAAGTACAATGGTACTGCTTATTTCTAAAAGAAATATCTCCCAGCAGACCGGCGAGAGGAGAACGTGAAGATATAAAAAAAAAGTCAAGTAAAAGTGTGTAAATAGAAGAGTAGGATAGGATTTAATTAACACACATACCTAGGAGCGTAGTATAAAAAAAAAATTTATCAATAAACTTACATACTTACAAAAATATAAAATATCAATAAAATTACACACTTACAAATATATAAAACATTAATAAACTTACATATATAAATAATTAGGTTTACAGTGAAGAGATATAGTGTTCACGGACTTTCCTTTTAAACGTAGTAATAGTTTAACTGTCTCTGATAGCAGGCGGAAGAGAGTTCCACAATCTGACCGCATGTACTGTGAAGGAGTAGGAGTAGAAATCGGTTTTGTGTTTAGGAAATTTGAGATTCGTGCGTAGGTTTGATCTGCAGGGAGCGTCAGGAGAACGAACAAACGAGAACCGCTCCCTCAGATACGAAGGTGAAGATGGATTGTAAAGTATATTAAAAAGGACGCTGAGAATTCGAGTGTTCCGGCGACGACGGATCGGGAGCCACTTGAGTTCTTTGCGAAGATGAGAAACGTGATCATACTTTCTAAGATTGAAAATAAAGCGTATACATACATTTTGCAACCTCTCAAGTTTATCTAGAAGCTCCTCAGTGGCGTCCAAATAGCAAGCATCAGCGTAGTCAATAATGGGTTGAATAATGGCTTGAGCAAGATTGATTTTCGTCCGTAAAGGCAAGAAGCCCTGGAGGCATCTCAAAGAATGAAAGGAAAAATGCACCTTCTTGCTGACATTGTTGATATGGGCGCTCCAAGATAGCGTGGTGTCCATAATCACCCCTAAATTCCTCACGGTGTCTGAGTATGGTATCTGAGTACCAGCCAAAAGTACAGGATTCAGTCCAGACACCGGAAGATTACTACATTGGTATTTACTTCCAATAACTATAGCTTGTGACTTCGTCGGGTTAATGCGCAATCCGACCGAATTGGCCCAGTCGCTAAGTCTATCCAAATCCCTGTTTATAGATGATATCCCAGAGAGGGCGTCTGTAGCCGAAAAATGTCGGTATAGCTGCAGATCATCAGCATAGAGATGGAAATTGTTGGAGATAAGACTCGTTGCAGAGTTTATAATAAAGATGGAAAATAAAAGAGGAGATAGAACACCGCCCTGAGGAACGCCCGCAGATAGCCCACACCAGTCCGAGGATGTCTGACCGATACGAACGCACTGGGAGCGCCCCCGAATGTAAGAGTCAAACCAGGATAAAGCAGAAGGGGAAATATTGATAGATCTAAATGTACCAAGAAGTATATCAGAATCGACGGAATTGAAAGCACTACTAAAGTCGAGAAGAATTAAGAGGGTTAACTCTTTCCGCTCCATAGCCCCACGGATGTCATCTGTTACTTTGATGAGCGTAGTGACAGTGCTATGCCCAGTACGAAATCCAGACTGAAATGGGCTAAGGAAGTTTGAAGATAACAAAAAGACGGATAGCTGACGATGAACAATATGCTCAAGGACTTTAGAAAGAAAAGGAAGAATCGAGATTGGTCGATAATCAGTCAACAAGAAGGGATTGGTTGTTTTGGGTAAAGGTATGACATACGCTGACTTCCAAACCGCAGGGAAGGAGCCAGACAATAATGAGAAATTGTATATGTGAGTGATGACGGGAAGTACTATAGGGAGAATAGGGAGAATCATCCTTGAGCAAATGCCATCGATACCCGAAGCAGATGATGAAATAGAAAGAAGAGATCTCTTAACGTCGGCCTCAGACACCAAGTGAAACTCAAAAGAAGTAGTCCGTGGCACAGGCACACCCGAAAGTTTAAGCAATGTGTCGCTTTTCACATCGGCATCCAGTGAGACAGGTGGCCGTGAAAAGTGATTGTTTAGGGCATTGATGTCGATATCCTTGTTTTCCGAAACTGGAGATTTACCTATACCAACGGATCTAAGGAACCTCCAGGTGTCTGCAGAATTTCGACCGTTAAGAGAATCATAGAAATGGCGTCTCCTTGCATCTCTACACATCCGACTGCAGCGATTCCGCAATAACTTAAAAGCTACAAAATTTTGTTCCGAGGGGTTTTTCCTAAATCGCCTCTTTGCCTTGTCTCTGCGTCCCATTAGATTTTTTATGGTAGCGTTCAACCAGGGAGCAGGGTAATGTTTGATTCGGATTTGTTTGACAGGGGCATGTCGGTCGAACAACGCACTAACAGTAGAATTAAAGATGTTAACCATATTATCAACATCAGTGGAGTTGAATACCAACGACCAGTCAGCTGATCCAGCGTCACATATACACATACCTCTGAAATTGCGAAGGAAACAGATTTGCGGCTTGGTCTTAGTAGGACGAACATGGTAAGAAAGATAAAGCAAGTCATGAAAAGAGAAAGGAGCAGGCATCTGACCATGGGTACATACATCGGTTTGAGAGGATACTAAGATAAGGTCAAGTAATGATGGGTTGCAGTTTGGGACATGATGAGTAGAAGAGAGTGGAAGGACATGTAGGTTATAGGCAGACAACAAAGATAACAGTTTGCGAGAGCGGGAATCATCTTTTAACAAACACGTGTTAAAGTCACCCATTATGACTACGTGACTGTAGGACGGAGTTAGACTGTGAAGAAGGTTATCAAAAGAGTTAAAATAGTCAATGTGCAAATTAGGGCTATAGAAGACGCCAAGTAGAACTTTAGTGTGGTGTAGAGTCACTTCAAGGAAAAGGTGTTCTGCTGACTCAGTGTAGATTCCTACACCGCCACAACGTATTCCCGTTCTATCGTTACGTATAAGTACGTATCCTGGAAGTGAGCAAAGTGTAGAAGGTATAGAAGGCTTTAAGAACGTTTCAGAAATTAAGATAGCGTCGAGAGAGGAGTAACTAAAGGACGCCAGAAGATCAGAGTAGTGGCCGGTAACACTCTGAGCATTAATATGTGCTAAATTGAGATTTTTAGGATAGTTTGAGGAGAAAGAGGAAAGGCTATCGTGCAGGGTTAGAGAAGAAATAGAATCATCGTCCACACTGTGGAAACTATCAGAGACAGAAGAACACGAGTAAAAGCTGCTATTTAAGTTGCAGATGTCATCCGTATTATGCATGATCAAGAGGAAATATACATATAATATGATTTATTTATAAATATATCGATATGAAAAAACTAGAAAGAAAAAAAAAAATTGTATCTCACTAACTCGCTGATGTAGTGGCAGAGATTTGAACATGACATCGTCACTAATATTATTGATAGAGTAGCTTACAAAAAAAAAAAAAACAAGAATTCGGCATAAAATCTCATTAAAACGAGTAAATTAGAAAAAAAAAAAAAAGAACTTTTAACTTGTCTTAGTCGTAATCACGCAAATTGTTACAAAAAAAAATCTTTATACCACTGACACTCGTCTATGCAATTAATAAAACTGTGACATGCATTAAAAGCTAAAACAAAAGTAAACCTAATACAAATCGGTCGAACGTGTGTGGTCAGCATTAGCTACAAATGTCAAACTTACAATCGATGCGACAATCCGTAAACATTCATTAACCTTACATTAAAACTATAATTGTAACCTTGACATTAATGACGTTTACTTTATTTATCACAGTTAATAGTGAGCAAACACGGTACAAATGACTAGACAACATGAAGGCGATAAGAATTTGTTACAAAGCGTTGGGCTAAGAGTGACGTATGCCAAGAAAGCTGAAGCGGGATTTTATATTCGGCGGCGACTAGATTTGCCTGCCCTCACCGGTTTCGACGCCTCCCCAGTCCTCGAAGATGAAGCAGGGACAGGTTCTAAGGACTTGTCGGTTGCGGAAACTGATCCAGGGTATTGCCGAATGACAGTGTCGAGCTCGGCCTTTGACTCAATTTTACGGCGTACTTTATCAGGAGTCAGAATGATTATTTTGCCATCAGCGGACCAGCAATTCCTCACACCAAAGTGATGTCTTGCAGCTGTGAAAACACGGTGCCGTGCCTTGGTTAAGAATTCCGAAACGGTAATAGACGTACCTTTGAGTGAAGTTTTATTGTCCCATACCAAGAGGCGCTGCTGCAAGCCATGGAATCTGACTAGGACTGGACGAACTTTTCCTCGCGTACCCCCCAGCCTATGACAGACATTCAGGTGCTGCAGACCAACTTCAGGGAGCTTCATCTCAGCTGATATTACTTGATGCACAGCCTCATGCAAGTTTTCATTCGGGCTTTCAGGAATGCCGTGGAACAGCAGTACCTTACCTCTCATTGCAGTCTCATGCCGGTCCAAACCCAGTGTGAGCAGTTCAATCTGCAACTTAATACTGCATAATGTTTGCCAAACAAACTTCTTGAAATCGCCGAATTCATTAGCCAGGTTTGTTATGTCAGGTGTTGTAGTAGCTCCAGATGAGAGTTTTTGAAGTTTCTCATCGTAATCTTGCATCCTGGCACTAAATAACTTCTCCAGTTCATCAAGACCGTTTGCAAGTTTAAGGTCCATTATGTGTGAGTGGTTAACACAGCTTGGTGAAGTGACAACGAAGCAATTATCACTGTATAGCGAGCACAGGTGAGTATTAAGTACAACTGTAGTACATAAATAGACTAAATACTGATATAAGTAATTTATATTAATAAAATAATGAGAGCTAAAAAATTATGTGTGTTTATCGTCTGACTACCCACTTTTTTTTTTCAAATATGTGTGTGTCCAAATTATATCGAAATTATTGTCACCCTAGTAGAACATAATATGAGACATCATTATTTTTGTTTTAACACGAGATGTAAACTGATTTGAGGGTAAAACAATACGCCATTATAATGAGGCTAATATGCCGAATAAATGGAAGTTCAGACCAAAATCCTAGCAATTATAGATAGTGAGATATGAGCCTACAAAGTAGCGTTTCGTTCGCGCGGCCACGAACTTTTTGTTTTGGACCGATATCTCCTGTTTAACTAAACTTTAGTAGTATTTATTGCTTTCATTCGTTTCGACAAATTAAGATCCTTCTTCTTGTGTTAATTTTACTATAAGTAATAGTAAGGTTTAAAATATAATCTACATTAAAGAAACAACGAGTGGAAGATTGCGCAGCAATAACTTCAAAGGCGAATATTTCGTAAAATATTGCTCTAGAGCTTATAATTCTTTTTTCGACAATTTTTGACAAATTCAATCTTTAATTGACAAAAAGAATCAGATCTCTCATCCACATAGTTGCTGAGATCTCCGTGGCCGCGCAATCCTCCACGTTTCGTTCGCGCGGCCAACTTTAAACCCTAATATCTTCTTTATTTCTACTTTGACAATTTTTGGTTTGTTGCATTCGGTTTTGACAAATTTTGACTTTGCTTTTTTTGATTGGACACCGTGGCGGAGCAATCGACACGCACACGCTAATTTCGATGGTCTCGCGTACTTTACGTGAAACGAAGTACTTTTCTGTCGTAAGTACAGAGGTTATTATACTTACATGGCGTTCTTTTTCAATAACGTCAATAAGTGTTGAGCTAACGACGTTAACACCCCATCAGAGCTAACTGTAAATGTTTGTTCATCATGGTAACATTATTTTGTAAACAAAGGTAACTTGGGACATAGAAAAACATTAAGAGGCCTCTTTTGTTTTTAGTGACGTAAAACTAAAAGCAATTGCTATAGAAACTGTATTGAGTGTGAAACCTTGAGGAGTAGCGGAAATTACTCCATCCAGTTTCGAAAACTTGTGAAAACTTAAACTGCGGCGTTGGTTATTCGAAAAATCTATATTCCTAGCCTGGAATCGTACCTGTCCAATAAAAAACACCACAATTTTGTTACACCATTCTATAGTGTTCTTTTTAAATCAACCTAAATGTTTTTTATTTAGGTTATTACTAATCGCCAGTCCCAAATATGACTAGGTACTTCGTTGGCGAATGTGACATTTTCCAGAAAAATATTAAATATGTTTTAAAATCTAATATTGTTCCAAAAGTTTTGTCACTTTATTACAAAAATAAAGTTACCTATATAATAAGGGATGGCGATTGAGATTCGCAAAAAACGACGTAGACGAAAAGATTCTTTAAATCTACCGTATTAAAGAGTTGACATAGCCAAGCACGATTCTTCTTTTTAGATAAAAACGTACAAAGTTCTTAAGTATATTGATGGCATATATCCAGAATTTTAAAAATAATGTAACATCGCTCGATATCCATGTTTTTCGTCTATTTATGACTGAGTATTATGATATTAACCTCACATCTATTAACAAAATGTGCATTATTTAAAGTGTGACTTTAAGTGTACTAACTGGTACGTAAGAATAATCTTAATGTATGAAATTCTCGTGTTGTTTGTTGCCATACTCCTCCGAAACGGCTTGACTTTCGTTTAGTGATCGTAATCTATTTTACATACCCGTAAGTGCATATAAACGGCCTTATGGCCGTTTATATGGCCAAATAACGATTGCCGGATGACCTAGTAATCATATATCTACCTAAGAATATTAGAGAGTTATTAAGTAACAATTACATTTTATGACATAAGTGCCTGGGTAGTTTTTCCGTAAAACAGTACCTTGTTGTGCAGAGAAATATATTGAATATAAAACTAAGTGAGCCGACCTTAGATCCAATGACATCGCTTAATAGCAACCGTCGTAATTGACAGATTTATCAGACGTCAGCACAGACATATAAGACAGTAAGTATGTCTGTGGAACTCATCATAACCGCTGTACAGATTTGACTCTTGTCAACAGTTTAGCCACGTAATATTTCGATTATTCAAGTCAAGTCTTATCTTCAGTGCAACCCATTATTGAGTGATGCGTGTAAGAATACAGCAGGCAAATATATATAAAAAAATATTGCTTTAAAATTACCCCAACCCCATATTAAATTGTCTTCAGTATCTACAATGTACAAACATTGCCCTGTAACAGTCCCACAAATATCCTACTAATATTATAACTCTTTTACACACAATCTACTGAATAGATTTTGATGAAACTCAACAATAATATAGCTACATACATATCAGAATAACACGTAGACTACTTTTTATCCCGGGAACAAGTTCCTGTGAGAAACGGGAACGAGAAAACTTCACAATGCGTGCGGAGCCGCGGGCGTCAACTAGTTACTAATAAATATAAAAGTTCGTATAGATGTTCGAATATTTGTTACTCGATTACGCTTTATCCTCTGAACCTTTTTGATTGAAACCTATTTAGTATACAGATAGCTGACACCTTGGAATCACACATTGGCTACTTTTATCCCGAGATGAAGTTCCTGTAGGATACGAATAGGTACCTACATACGGGAAAATTGCACCACGTGGGACTCTACTCTAACTAATATCAGTCGAACAATTACATATTGCTGTCACTAGCTCATAACTTTTGCCAGCTTTCTTTTTAGAGAAATCTTTTTAAAATTAATCTAAAATGGTGTTTGTATTACAGGGGGTGACGGCATACAACTACACAGCTCGTGGATTCTTCTCGTAATTGCAGCAATTGTCCCGCATTTACAACCTATATTTAAATTGTTGTGATATTATTTAAGATTGCGAACCAATATTGTTATTATTTTTAACTAGATTTTACATTTATCTAGCAGTATAACATAACATTGTTTTAATATACTTGCCCTATAAACCACTGCTACTCACCAAATTTAACAGCACTATCTCTATTTCTATTTCTGGTTAAATTACAATTAAAATGATAATATTATCTGTAACCATTTTTTTAGAATTTTATTTTTTTTATTTTTATGTAGGACACTTCACACAGCGCCATTTAGCCCAAAGTAAGCTAATATTAGCTTGTGTTATGGGATCTAGATAACTGATAAACATACTTATATATTTCTAAATACATACATATTATACATAGGAAACACCCAATCTCCGAAATACACATTTGTGGATCACACAAATATTTGTTCGATATTTGTTTTATAAACAAATATCTATCTATCGAGTTCTCCTAATTTGATAATGAAACAAAGAAAAATCAATAAAAAACATTATCTTTTCAAAGTGTCTATTTGTTTATTATTCAAAATTACCAGGTTTTAACGTTCAGAGTTTGTTTACTTGTTTTGGTTGAACACGATAATCTCAGGAACTACTGGTCGAATTGGAAAAAATATTTTTGTGTTGGATGGTCCATTTATCAGGGAAGGCTATAGCACAGTACATATATTATTTATGTACTTTGGCTATAGGCTATATATCATTTCGCTACTACGTAGAAAAGCGGAGCAGTAATCATAAATGACAACAAATCGAGCAAATATTCATACATTTTTGTAATAGTAAAAGCAACGGAATTACATGTACATATGTGCCATAATATGTGGGTTCAAAATATACAATTTTTGAAATGTTTCTTTGTCTGTTTGTTTGTTGTCATTAATTTTTATAACGACTAATGCGTGATTAATTTTTGTAACAGGACTTTCACTGGCAGCTGATGTTATAAGGAATAACTTGGGCTACATTTTATCTATTTATTCCCACGGGAATGGGAATAAAGTGGGTGAAACCGCGGGTCATCCTTTAGTACAAAATAAGATCAACTGGGGCTGTGGAGGTTAAGTTTTAATTCAAATTGTTGATTTACTTATACTATCTTTCGACAGTATTTGATGCCAAAACTATAACTCAGTGGTAGGTGTAGCAGCTAGCCCAAGTTTTTGCTGAAAATTTATACATTCGTTAGTTTAGAGGCTTTGTGAGTGATTTGATATTATAATTCCCAAAATCTAGTATTTTGAAGACGGTCAAATTTTTGGAGTCTTGATCTTTTATTATGAATTGCTTTACTTATTATTATATTTAGGTATAGCGAATCGGCATTTTCACTTTATAAAAATACTATTTGACCCGCGCAACTTCGTTAGCGCCACATAGGAGAAACAGACAAAGAAAGAGACATTAGTTAAAGAGGGTGGCGCGTTGTCTATTCTTATGAACCCACTTCTGAAGTATTCGCTTATTAACTACAAAAAACCTGAATGAAATCGGAATGAGTTACTTGAAAATGATGAGTTACTTACAACAGAATAATATAAACGTGGGCGAAACTGCTTCTACTGAATAGTCTGTGCGAACTTCTCAAGTCAAGACCACGTCTTGACTTGAGAAATTCACGCACGCCTCCTCATTCAACAAGCGGGATAACACCCAAATCAACCTCTAAGCAAGTGGAATAACATCAAACCATCAGGCAAGGCCACGATGGTAGCCAAGTCTGCCACAAAATCTGGGACATCCTTCCGTGGAGTTACCCGGAGCACTCGGCGTTAAACGTCGTACAAACATCACACACACATCCCTGGGGGGATGACACAAACATCCCTGGGGACTATATTATAACTAAAACTTAAGATATCTATTGGATTTCCACACGTTTAAAATGCTATTTAAAAGTAACTTCTGAGGGCCTTAGGCAGAACGGTTTAGGACGTGTTCGTGGCAGAAAAACATATAGTGCTAACAAATTTTAATGTAGACGACCATGAATCAATCAAATCAGCCTATTGCAGTCCACTGCTGGACGTAGACGGGAGGCCCTATTCACGCCAAAACACACGCTTCTGCGCCTTTCGCATCTATCTTATACGAACATGAAGCGTCCATGATACTAATGAAGCGTGGCCCCGCGGACTCAGTGTTCTGTAAACGATCACTGCGTTAAGCAACTTTCACTGTGGCTGATCCTCGGCTTGGTTACTACTTTGTGGCATTTACATTTGCGAGCGTTTCCGTGCTTCGGAAGGCACGTTAAGCCGTTGGTCCCGGTTGCCAGTAACATGGCTGTCGTTAAGCCCGGTTGAAGGCCTAAAGAAGATATAAGGGTTTAAAGTTGGCCGCGTGAACGAAAAGTGAAGGATTGCCCGGCCACGGAGATTCAGCAACTACATGGGTTAGAGATCTAATTCTTTTTTCAATTAAAGATTGAATTTGTCAAAAATTGTCGAAAAAAGAAGTTTAAGCTCTAAAGTAATATTTTACGAAATATTCACCTTTGAAGTTATGGCCGCGCAATCCTCCACTCGTTGTTTCTTTAATGTTGATTATTTTTTAAGCTTTACGATTTATTATAGTAAAATTAACACAAGAAGAAGGATCTTAATTTGTTGAAACTGCCGAATAAATGGAAGTTCAGACCGCAATTCTTACAATTATAGATAGAGAGATATGAGCCTACAAAGTAGCGTTTCGTTCGCGCGGCCACGAACTTTTTGTTTTGGACCGATATCTCCTGTTTAACTAAACTTTAGTAGTATTTATTGCTTTCATTAGTTTCGACAAATTAAGATCCTTCTTCTTGTGTTAATTTTACTATAAGTAATAGTAAGGTTTAAAATATAATCTACATTAAAGAAACAACGAGTGGAAGATTGCGCAGCAATAACTTCAAAGGCGAATATTTCGTAAAATATTGCTCTAGAGCTTATAATTCTTTTTTCGACAATTTTTGACAAATTCAATCTTTAATTGACAAAAAGAATCAGATCTCTCATCCACATAGTTGCTGAGATCTCCGTGGCCGCGCAATCCTCCACGTTTCGTTCGCGCGGCCAACTTTAAACCCTAATATCTTCTTTATTTCTACTTTGACAATTTTTGGTTTTAAGCTCTAAAGTAATATTTTACGAAATATTCACCTTTGAAGTTATGGCCGCGCAATCCTCCACTCGTTGTTTCTTTAATGTTGATTATTTTTTAAGCTTTACGATTTATTATAGTAAAATTAACACAAGAAGAAGGATCTTAATTTGTTGAAACTGCCGAATAAATGGAAGTTCAGACCGCAATTCTTACAATTATAGATAGAGAGATATGAGCCTACAAAGTAGCGTTTCGTTCGCGCGGCCACGAACTTTTTGTTTTGGACCGATATCTCCTGTTTAACTAAACTTTAGTAGTATTTATTGCTTTCATTAGTTTCGACAAATTAAGATCCTTCTTCTTGTGTTAATTTTACTATAAGTAATAGTAAGGTTTAAAAAATAATCTACATTAAAGAAACAACGAGTGGAGGATTGCGCGGCCATAACTTCAAAGGCGAATATTTCGTAAAATCTAGAGCAATATTTTACGAAATATTCGCTTAAACTTCTTTTTTTTTTTGACAATTTTTGACAAATTCAATCTTTAATTGACAAAAAGAATTAGATCTCTAACCCATGTAGTTGCTGAGATCTCCGTGGCCGCGCAATCCTTCACGTTTCGTTCACGCGGCCAACTTTAAACCCTTATATCTTCTTTAGGCTTTCAACCGGGCTTAACGACAGCCATGTTACTGGCAACCGGGACCAACAGCTTAACGTGCCTTCCGAAGCACGGAAACGCTCTCGTTCGCGCGGTCAACTTTAAACCCTAATATCTTCTTTATTTCTACTTTGTCAATTTTTGGTTTGTTGCATTCGGTTTTGACAAATTTCGACTTGGCTTTTTTTGATTGGACACCGTGGCGGAGCAATCGAAACGCACACGCTAATTTCGATGGTCTCGCGTACTTTACGTGAAATGAAGTACATTTCTGTCGTAAGTACAGAGGTTATTATACTTACATGGTGTTCTTTTTCAATAACGTCAATAAGTGTTGAGCTAATGACGTTAACACCCCATCAGAGCTAACTGTAAATGTTTTTTCATCATGGTAACATTATTTTGTAAACAAATGTAACTTGGAACATAGAAAAACATTAAAAGGCCTCTTTTGTTTTTAGTGACGTAAAACTAAAAGCAATTGCTATAGAAACTGGAATCTTTGTATTGAGTGTGAAACCTTGAGGAGTAGCGGAAATTACTCCATCCAGTTTCGAAAACTAATGAAAACTTAAACTGCGGCATTGGTTATTCGAAAAATCTATATTCCTAGCCTGGAATCGTACCTGTCCAATAAAAAAACACCACAATTTTGTTTTTAAATCAATCTCATCATCATCATCAGAGCGTCTGTCCCAGTTGCGTCTCGCGACGCCCGGGGTCCGCTTTCCTCCATTTTCTCCTCCACTTCGCACGGTCTTCGGCATCCCCTGTAGTGAGACCATTGGCACGCATGTCATCCCTTACGACGTCAAGCCAGCACTTCTTGGGTCTTCCCCTCTTACCGGGACCCGGCGGGGCTGACATGGCCAGACATTTGTTACCTACGTAGCCCGGCGGTTGCCGCAAGACGTGACCATACCAACGAAGGCGACACTCTTGCAACTTGTCTGCAATGTCACGGACGTGAAGGCTGCCGCGGATGCGAGAGTTTCTCACGCGGTCCATCCGCATGACCCGACACATCCACCGCAGCATCTTCATTTCCGTGACACGCAGCTCCTGCTTGTGTCGCTCCAATATCGGCTACGTCTCACTGCCATGTAAAAGGACAGGTCTAATAATGGTTTTGTAGACCTGTCCCTTCAACCGGATCAGCATTTTAGGGTCACAAATGACACCGGTCATCTCCCGCCATTTGGCCCACGCGGCAGGAATGCGTGACTTGACATCGCAATCGATGTCACTGGACGTGTGAAAAACAGATCCCAGGTATTTAACCTGGTCCGTGCGCTCGACCAAATCACCGCCTATGCGGACGGATGTGGGATCTGTCGAGTTTAGTGCCAAGTACTCGGTCTTCGCCACATTTAATTTCAGACCGCCGTTCTCAAGCGTCTCCTTCCACGCCTTTACACGTCGCACCAATCTGCCCCTGTCCGCGTCTGCCAGCGCAATATCGTCAGCATACATGAGCAACCATGGAGGCTGCTCATGTGGGTTTCTGATGCTGTCCGACAATTCGTCTAATATTACACTGAACAGAAGCGGACTAAGGACCGAACCCTGGTGTACCCCGACGGTGATGGGGAAGGGTTTCGTGTCGCCAACAGCAGTCCGAACCATTGAATCGGAGTCACAGTGCATGTCCCGGATAGTGTCAATATAGACCTCTGGAACCCCTTTGGACCGCAGTGCCCACCAGATCATCGCACGAGGAACACAGTCGAAGGCCTTCTGCATGTCTAGAAACAAACAGTGCAGAGGCGTGTTCTTCGACCCGTATTTCTCTGCGACAACTCGATGCGTTTGCCTTTGGGCTTCACGCAGAGGTCTATGACAAGGAGACGGTGTTGTGCAGTAAGACTCTCATCGGGTATGACCTTGCAGTTGGCCACCTTGCCGATGCTGTGTCGCCTAGTGAGTAGGAAATCGATCTGAGTACGCTCCCGCTCTTGTAGGTGATGAGATGTTCGGATTTCTTTTTGAAATAGGTGTTCACAATGGCCAGATCGGCAGCCGCACACGTTCTGAGGATAGTTTCTCCTTCAGCGTTGCGGGTGCCGTATCCAAAACCACCATGAACACGCTTAAACTCCTCACACCTCTCACCCACATGACCGTTTAGGTCGCCGCCCAAAACGATTCCCTGTGACAACGGAATGCTCCGAAGCACTCCCTCGAGTTGACCCCAAAACGACATCTTATCGGCGTCGCTACAACCGGCCTGTGGCGCGTAGGCACTTATCAGGTGGGTAATAATCCCATCGATAAGCACCGATCATAAGCCGGTCGCTACAGCGTTTCACCTCAAAGATGCCACTCTGCAGCCCCTCGGAGAGCACAACGGCCACCCCGTTCTCCCCACCAGGCGCACCCGTGTAATACAGCTTGTAGCCGTTCTGCAAGGGCCGGGCTCTGTTGCCCTTCCACCGAGTCTCCTGCAGGAACGCCACGTCCACCCTCCGCCTGGAGAGTACTTCGGCCAACTCTACCGCACGCCCAGTCAGCGTGCCAATGTTCCAAGATGCGAAGCGGATTCGGGTTGGGGCTAACTTCTTTAGCCGTGCTGGCCCGACACACGGCAGCCCTAGCCCACTTGCCACAGGAGTCGGGCGGGGCTCCTGCGCGCCGTTTTGCGGCGGCGCCCTATCCCTAGCAGCTTTCCTATTATAATTTACCATTTTGTTTCGGCGGGTGGCTTTTATGGGAGCTAGCACGGGAGGTTGACTTGGGCCCCGAAGATCTTGGTGGGGCTCCTTACACCCAAATTACTTAATTACAATCGTACCTGTCCAATAAAAAAACACCGCAATTTTGTTACACCATTCTATAGTGTTCTTTTTAAATCAACCTAAATGTTTTTAATTTAGGTTATTTCTAATCGCCAGTCCCAAATATGACTAGGTACTTCGTTGGCGAATGTGACATTTTCCAGAAAAATTATAAATATGTTTTAAAATCTAATATTGTTCCAAAAGTTTTGTCACTTTATTACAAAAATAAAGTTACCTATATAATAAGGGATGGCGATTGAGATCCGCAAAAATCGTCGTAGACGAAAAGATTCTTTAAATCTACCGTATTAAAGTGTTGACATAGCCTAGCACGATTCTTCTTTTTAGATAAAAACGTACGAAGTTCTTAAGTATATTGATGGGATATATCCAGAATTTTAAAAATAATGTAACATCGCTCGATATCCATGTTTTTCGTCTATTTATGACTGAGTATTATGATATTAACCTCACATCTATTAACAAAATGTGCATTATTTAAAGTGTGACTTTAAGTGTACTAACTGGTACGTAAGAATAATCTTAATGTATGAAATTCTCGTGTTGTTTGTTGCCATACTCCTCCGAAACGGCTTGACTTTCGTTTAGTGATCGTAATCTATTTTTCATACCCGTAAGTGCATATAAACGGCCATCCTTATGGCCGTTTATATGGCCAAATAACGATTGTCGGATGACCTAGTAATCATATATCTACCTAAGAATATTAGAGAGTTATTAAGTAACAATTACATTTTATGACATAAGTGTCTGGGTAGTTTTTCCGTAAAACAGTACCTTGTTGTGCAGGGAAATATATTGAATATAAAACTAAGTGAGCCGACCTTAGATCCAATGACATCGCTTAATAGCAACCGTCGTAATTGACAGATTTATCAGACGTCAGCACAGACATATAAGACAGTAAGTATGTCTGTAGATTTGACTCTTGTCAACAGTTTAGCCACGTAATATTTCGATTATTCAAGTCAAGTCTTATCTTCAGTGCAACCCATTATTGAGTGATGCGTGTAAGAACACAGCAGGCAAATATATATAAAAAAATTTGCTTTAAAATTACCCCAACCCCATATTAAATTGTCTTCAATATCTACAATGTACAAACATTGCCCTGTAACAGTCCCACAAATATCCTACTAATATTATAACCCTTTTACACACAATCTACTGAACAGATTTTGATGAAACTTAACAATAATATAGCTTACACATCAGAATAACACATAGACTACTTTTTATCTTGGGAACAAGTTCCTGTGGGAAACGGGAACGGGAAAACTTCACAACGCGTGCGGAGCCGCGGGCGTCAACTAGTTACTAATAAATATAAAAGTTCGTATAGATGTTCGAATATTTGTTACTCGATTACGCTTTATCCTCTGAACCTTTTTGATTGAAAACTATTTAGTATACAGTTAGTTCTGACACCTTGGAATCACACATTGGCTACTTTTATCCCGAGATGAAGTTCCTGTAGGATACGAATAGGTACCTACATACGGGAAAATTGCACCACGTGGAACTCTACTCTAACTAATATCAGTCGAACAATTACATATTGCTGTCACTAGCTCATAACTTTTGCCAGCTCTCTTTTTAGAGAAATCTTTTTAAAATTAATCTAAAATGGTGTTTGTATTACAGGGGGTGACGGCATACAACTACACAGCTCGTGGATTCTTCTCGTAATTGCAGCAATTGTCCCGCATTTACAACCTATATTTCAATTGTAATCAGCGTGGCAGCCCCATATACTACTACTTAAATAAATTAACTTAATGTTAACATTAAATATAACCTTAAAAACATGATACATAACTAAAATATATTATTATAAAAGTTCCCTTTAGGCAAGGTTACAAAGATACTGGCAGCGTTCCCCCTTTGAATAGCTAGACTAATTCTTTGTCCGAGGTAGCTGCCAGCTCTTCGGTCTCCTGTGATGTCGACTAACCTTTTCGCAATTTCCTAGGACCCCACGGACCAAGAGTCTCGACACCGAATGGGACAAAATCATATTCGGAGCCAAGACCCCTGTATTTGAATGCTTTAGCTTTTTCAGCCGCTTCACAAGCCGCACCAGCTCTGTTGTTGGTTCCATGTAGATGGGAAGGGGCCAGCGTGTCTGAACAGGTTGCATCCCATACCAGCACCCGGCCCATCTTCCATGGAATCAAACTCATACCGTACGGTCTCTTGCCATCGTCTCTTGCAATTCCAGTTGGCTCAAGTAGACTTGGCACGTTGACGGTGGCAAGGGATCGGCGTAAGATATCGTTAAGTGCGGCATGTCTCGAGAAGCGGCCCGCACTTTTTTGGCATGACCGTCCGTGATGTCCTAACTTGTCGACATCACTGCCACAGGGACATTTATGAGGAGAACAGACCGGAACCCCAAGCCGTAGACAGGTTGCGATTCGGAGCGTGTCAGGCTCAAGGCTCAGGCGTCAGGCAAAAGTTGCTGTATTTGACGAAGGGTACGCGTGGAGCCAGTAGCCGGCCTCATGCCCACCCACGGCCAAAAGCCCAGCACGTGCCGAACCTGTACTACAGCTCAAAAGATTGTCATAAGTCAATTTGCAGTTTAGTTTTTAAGGAATAACTTGGGCTACATTTTATCTATTTATTCCCACGGGAATGGGAATTAAGTGGGTGAAACCGCGGGTCCTCCTTTAGTTCAAAATAAGGTCAACTGGTGCTGTGGAGGTTAAGTTTTAATTCAAATTGTTGATATACTATCTTTCGACAGTATTTAATGCCATAACTCTAACTCAGTGGTAGGTGTAGCAGCTAGCCCAAGTTTATGCTGAAAATTTATACATTCGTTAGTTTAGAGGCTTTGTGAGTGATTTGATATTATAATTCCCAAAATCTAGTATTTTGAAGACGGTCAAATTTTTGGAGTCTTGATCTTTTATTATGAATTGCTTTACTTACTATTATATTTAGGTTTAGCGAATCGGCATTTTCACTTTATAAAAATACTAGCTGACCCGCGCAACTTCGTTAGCGCCACATAAGAGAAACAGACAAAGAAAGAGACATTAGTTAAAGAGCGTGGCGCGTTGTCTATTCTTATGAAACCACTTCTGAAGTATTCGCTTTTTAACAACAAAAAACCTGAATGTAATCGGAATGAGTTACTTGAGAATGATGAGTTACTTACAACAGAATAATATAAACGTGGGCGAAACTGCTTCAACTGAATAGTCTGTGCGAGATATTTCCTGAATTAATATGTGGGTTACCTAGGTACTTCATATCCCGGGAAATCATCTTTTTCCCGCGAGAAAGCCTTGTTGTGTACTAGAGACTTCACGTGAGTTCACATCTATCTATCTATATAGATAGATAGATATAACATCTATCTATCTGTCTATATAGATAGATACATAGATGTTATAAGTCAAAAGCCATTTGACAATTATTGATCGGATCACTAATTATTTATTTATCTATCACGCCTTATCCCCGACGGACGTCATTTGAAGGTTGTTTATATTTTGTTTGAAATACTAATAAATACCTAGTCCTTTATTTTTTTCCATTTGAAAGTCATAATTAGTTGAAGCGCTTGTGGCCCCGCGGACTCAGTGTACTGTAAACGATCACTGCGTTCAGCAACTTTCGCTATGGCTGGTCACGGATGGGTGACCACTTAGTGGCATTTACATTTGCGAGCGTTTCTGTGCTTCGGAAGGCACGTTAAGCCGTTGGTCCCGGTTGCCAGTAACATGGCAGACATTAAGTTGAAGGCCTTGTGGGCGGCTTGTAAAATTCCAACAGCAGGTAACCACAACCTGCGTCTGTCTATTTCAAATACGTCAATGAGCTCACCACCTATTACGTGGGACATAGGGTGAAAAGTGGGCGTATAATATGCCTTTGAGAATTAAGATAAAAAATGAATGTAAGATTTAAATTAGTTTCTATGTTAATTAATTCTAAACTAAGCTAGGTAACTAAAAATAATCAAAAAAATAAAACTAAACTTTCTCTACATTGCAGTCCTCAAGTGGTTGCGTACCCAAGAGACTAGCATTGCCACTTTGTATGGCAATGCTTAACCTTTGTGCGAAAAAGAAAGCAGCCCTCTGGGGACCGAGTCTGCTATTTCAAACGTATGACCTGGTTACTAAGACCTTTTAGTCAAATATTTTTCCATCTTCTTTCTCATTATCTAAAATGCCGCAGTCCTCTACGTCTTAGTCAAGTCTAGTCTTAAGTCAAGGTCAGTTTCACCCCAGTATAATGGTAGTTGTTATACTCGTACTTAGGTTTTCAGTGGAGTTTACGCGGCAAAATAGAAAATAGCATTTAATTGCATATATATCTTTGTCTTTCACTATAGAACGTTAACATAACTTTTATGTTCACCACTCCCGCACATCAAACAAGATAAGTGCACTCATGGGCGTACCCAGGTTCTGGGCCAGGGGGGGCAAATTCCCGCTGTCCTTACAGAAACAGGCTCACGACGACGTCTTGACTTGAGAAATTCACGCACGCCTCATCATTCAACAAGCGGGATAACACCCAAATCAACCTGTAAGCAAGTGGAATAACATCAAACCATCAGGCGAGGCCACGATGGTAGCCAAGTCTGCCACAAAATCTGTGACATCCTTCCGAGGAGTTACCCGGAGCGCCCGGCGTTAACCGTCGTACAAACATCACACACACCATCCCTGGGGACTATATTATAACTAAAACTTAAGATATCTATTGGATTTCCACACGTAAAAAATCCTATTTTAAAAGTAACTTCTGAGGGCCTTCGGCAGAACGGTATAGGACGTATTCGTGGCAGAAAAACATATAGTGCTAACAAATTTTAATGTAGACGACCATGAATCAATCAAATCAGCCTATGGCAGTCCACTCTGGACGTAGACGGAAGGCCCTATTCACTTCAAAACACACGCTTCTGCGCCTTTCGCATCTATCTTATACGACCATGAAGCGTCCATGATACTTATGAAGCGCTCGTGGCCCCGCGGACTCAGTGTTCTGTTAACGATCACTGCGTTAAGCAACTTTCACTGTGGCTGATCCTCGGCTGGGTGACTACTTTGTGGCATTTACATTTGCGAGCGTTTCCGTGCTTCGGAATGCACGTTAAGCCGTTGGTCCCGGTTGCTAGTAACATGGCATTCGTTAAGCCCGGTTGAAGGCCTTATGGGCGGCTTGAAAACTTTTAAAAGCAGGTTGCCACAACCTGCGCCTGTCTAATTCAACACGGCAATGGGCTCACCACTTGATACGTGGGACAAAAGTGCATACGGTGAAATGTGGGCGTATAGTATGCCTCTGCCTACCACTTCGGGGATAAAGGCGTGACAATATGTCATGTTATGTCTTATGCTGGCCACACAGGACGAACTGCAGATTGGATCAAGCCTGCAGTGTCATGCCGATTGGACGATAGGAAGCATTATACGACCATAATGTATCTTTTTTAAGAACATCTAGAAGTTTTTAATCTATTGCATAGTTTTCATCGCGGGCTTTGAGTGGGCTTTAATCAAGAAATTCCGTAAGGAAAAAAACCTAAGACGAAGGTCGAGACGAGGTCACACGAAGTTCACCGAGCACGGCCGAGCGTTGGCTTAACGTGTATGTACATATGGTACGATTGTACGAAGGTCGCACGGATCGAGCCTTGATGATAGTGAGTGTGAGGGTGATGTGAGAGTGAGGGTGGGGTGAGGGTGATGTGAGAGTGAGGGTGGGGTGAGGGTGAAAGTGAGGGGTGAGGGTGGGGGTGAGGGTGGTGTTGTTTTTTTTTTATTTTTATTGTATCTTGTATTAATATCAAAGAAAAACAAAGTTATGCTATGCAATAGCTTTACCGCGGCAGTCTCCGAGTGCCACACGTCTTTTTTTTTATTTTGGCAAATTCCCTGCCACACCTCAAAATGTTTGGCATTCATTTCATTCTGGTAGTCACTGCTTGTTTGCTTTGGTTGCTCTGTTTTGGATTCGAGCTTTAATGAACCTTCATCTAAAAAGCCTTCCGCGTTTCCAATATGACTAATTATAAGCGGTCGTCCTTTTCTTTCGGGAGCCTTTAGACCCATAGTTAGGCCTTCGAGACAGGCTTGTCGTGGTATACTAATATTCGTATCGGTCCACGACTTAGATAAAGTATGTTCTGTAAAAAAAATCGAATGCTAGTTCACACGCCGTGGATGTAAACGTCCTTTAGGTATATTCAATAAATGACTTTGTGCATGGATTCCGAACCAAGCAATGGTTGATGCAGCATTTAGAACCTATCTAGCAGCATCTGGAGTACTACTTTAAAGCCCTCATAACACATGCGGAAGACCCAGTAACCTTTTGTTCGGGACAAGTGCCCGCGAATGATTTACTGCACCGAATTGCGAAAAGCTTCAACCACCGATAGGATTTCGAATGAAGCTCTGCGTCAGTTATGTACCAATAGCGTTTCAGTTTCTTGAAACATATATCCGTCCCTTTTCCATTATTATACTTCAGTACCTATCAGTAAATTTACCTTCATTAAGCCAAGTCTCATCTTGGTAACAAGTAAATTAATTTTCCCTGCCTACGGTAGTCTTTGATTGTCAGTAAATATTTTTTGCGCCACAATATTATGTCTTGCCTGTCAATTAAGGAGCTGCATCTATTACAACTTGTATATTTAAAATTCAAGCACCAGCCTCACTGTACTCCTTGAGAGATTGGGTAGGTCAGAATCTTCATTCATCGCGTCTGTGATCTATAAATAAATCGTTATTGATCAGAAGACGATGATAATTACGATGTAATCTGTTTATTTTCATATGCATTTCGTGAAAAATTTAATATTGCTCACCTTTACAATAGTAGGAACCACATTATTAAAAAAACCAATGGCAGAAAATGTGAAGTCATCAAACTCGTCTTTAAAGACAGCTTTTGGCCAAATCGTAACGGCGAAGTCTGCGTCTCATTCTCTTTTATTTTCTTTAGTACATTAAAAACAGTGCAGACACCTATACCCAAAATTTCTAACGTTTTTGGAGTACAATGGCGCTTATTTAGTTTGTTACCTAACGACGTACCTATCCAGATTGCGTTCCTCCTCATTGAATAAGTATTTAAATACATTTTGAAACATTGTCTTCTCTCTGGCGCACAAAGCAACCTGGCGTCTTTTTTTCCTTGGAGGCATAACTGCACTCGAAGTACTCGGTCCAGTATTTTGCATGATGTTTTACATAAAACAACAAATAGAAAACCAAAGAGCGACACTCATACAACAACGCATAGAAAGCAGACGAATATTTGTATAACCTATCGGGAGCGAAGAAGGTAGACGAATGGTGGCATGTTATTTAATTACTTGGTACAAATGGTAATAAATTTCCACTTATCTTGGCTGGCGATTTCAACATCAACTTCGCTGATTAAAAATCAGAGTGGATGACAACTTTTCTTTCGAAAATATTGAATTTGAAAATGAATAATGATCCACAAGAAACCACAACAAAATATGGGACCACCATTGACGCGGTATTTTCCAGATATTTAGAAGATATCAAGTCTCAAACTTATGTTTCTTATTTCAGTTACCATAAACCTGTAGTTTCAATGATAAATATTCCTGAATAACCTACATGTATTGTAAGATAATTAAAATATTTTGAACAATATTAAATTTTTTTTTCTTTTATTAAATAAATGTGAATTTATCACATTTATTTAATAATAGAAAAAATAAATTTTCTTATCGGTCACCACGCTCAAAAAGTGTAACTTGAATTAATATCAAAGAAAAACAAAGGAAAAAAATACATACATACATATTGTCACGCCTTTATCCCCGAAGGGGTAGGCAGAGGCATATAAAACGCCCACATTTCTCCGTATGCATTTTAGTCCCACGTAACAGGTGGTGAGCCCATTGCCGTGATGAAATGGACAGGCGCAGGTTGCTGCGACCTGCTGTTGAAATTTTTCAAGACGCCCATAAGGCCTTCAACTTGGCTTAACGACTGCCATTTTATTGGCAACCGGGACCAACCAAGTGGATCTAAACGGGCCGAATAAATTTAATAAAATGTGTCTATTTTAGATGTTAAATTTGGAAGAAATTTTGAACCCGTTGCCAAGGGGCAGCGGTTGAAGCTGTTGTTTGAACCCGTTGAAGGCTTTTTGGGCTGCAGCCCAGGGCCCCGTGGATACAGAGGGCCCCCAACCGAACTGAAAACAATAGACGATATTGTCAATTATAAAAATTATCTAAAATTAAATAAATATCCGATCAATGATTGCGACACTGCGATCAACTTTCATAACCGTTAAGTACAATAGTATTCTGATTATTTCTTACACCACATTATTGTTCGTAATATTAAATTTATAAAAGTACAGAGCCCTGATTAAGTCAATTGTGTCATTAAAAGAGTTCGTGTACAACATAAGGCAACGATCGGTTCAGAAGCTAAAAGAATATGAAGAGAAGAGTAAAAAATTAAGTACTAGTGTGGGAACAGCCTACAGTGACATTATGCTAAAGATATGCATATTACTAAGAGACGCCTTACTTCAAAATTTTCAGATAAATATATAGATAGTCTCAGTAAGCGGCGCAGAAAAATTAAAAGAGACACGCTTAACGTTTGGATAACATGATAATGGATATTAATAATAGAAGCTAAGCCTACGAGACTTATAGAAAACAAAAAAAAATTGGATTTGCAAGACAAAAATAAAGAACTCGTAGATCTGGAAAGTGTACCTAATATTATTGATTATAGGAAGGAGTTATGGAAATGTGTCTGGACAAGATACAGACGGTCTATAACTTTAAAAGAAACTACAGTGTGCACATTTCCACCAGAGAAGACTGGAAAGCTGGAATGCGACAGAAGGATATGAAAGTCCAGGTATGGTTTACAGACGGTTCCAAGATGAGAACTGGATCAGGTGCAGGAGTACACAGTGACTACTGCAACATTAGTCAGGGCATGGGTAGGTATGCATCGGTCTTCCAGGCGGAAACCTTTGCCATATTAACTTGCGCGACAGAAATGATAGACAGGAAAGTCACTGATGAGACTGTCTATATTGTGAGTGACAGCCAAGCTGCACTCAAAGCTCTCACATCAAGTGAGGTAAAGTCTGGATTAGTGTTGCACTGCAGTAGATGCCTTGAGTGGACTAGGCAAGCGCAACAGAGTCAGATTGGTCTGGGTGCCAGGTCACGCGGGCATCGAAGGCAATGAGAGGGCGGATGATCTCGCGAGAAAGGGCTCAGAGAAACAGTTTACTGGACCAGCGCCGTTAGTCGGACTTGATTACGGAGTGATAAGACGAGCGCTACAGGAGGCTGCCACCGAGGAGCATAGGAATTAGTGGCAATCGACAGTAGGCCAGAAATATTCAAAAATGTTTTTGGGAGATATTAGGGCTGGATGGTCCAAGAAAATGTGGACATACAGCAGGGAGCAGCTTCGGAGAATCACCGAAGCGCTCACAGGGCACTATGCTACAAGGCAGCAGCTCCACAAGATGGGACTCGCGGAAGATCCGACGTGTAGGACCTGTGAAGATGCTGACGAATCCATGCACCATCTGTGCGAATGCGTGGCATTTGGTGCAAGGAGAATGGGTCTTCTGGGAATGGCATATCCGACACCTGAAGACTAAAGGTACATCCCTCCAAACCGCATACTGAGACTTATGAAGGTGCTGCATGAGCGCTGGGGGGATGTGTAATGGGTAAGGGGTATAGCACAAAAGATCCAATAGGGTCGAAGTGTAGTAGGTGTGTAGTAGGGTAAAGCCAACCCCAATAATAAGATAAGATAAGATAAGATAATATTATTGATTATTATCCAAATGACCCAGTCGAACATTTAGTGAATGAGTGCATTCAGTTAAAATCTTACTTACTGCAGTCTAAGACAGAGCCTTACACCTCTTACAGGGGATTTTTTGGCTAATTTATAAAAAGAAACTTGTTGATGTCTTCCCAAACTGCTATACCATCTTAAAGACTTTTTTAACGATGCCGATCACCTCAATACTGCTTAGGGGCCCTACCCTAAGCAGTATTAGCCCAGGGCCCCTCAACTTCAAGATCCGCCTCTGCCCGTTGCCCTTTTTAGTGAGGTGGTAACAAAAAGGCTAAAAGGTCTCATGTGCTAGACACTAATTAGCACGACCAATTAAAGTCCTGGTAGTCTCGGACTCTAAGGAAAAAATACTGCATAAATAAATAATTATAATTACTTAAGTTGATTCTCCGAATGCCAAAAGTCTTTTTTTTAGTTTTTGGTTTTTGGAAAAAAGGTTTCATACACGTAATATGTGGCGTTTCTGAACGCACCTTACTTTGTCTATCTGTCAGTGCTTTTAACATCGACACTGCTTCGCGCCTTTACGAGACATTAGACTATACTGTGAACGGTCATCATAACGAGTCTATGAGTTTGCTACTGATAATCTGTAAATAATATTCTTGATAGTAGTCTGTGAAGTTTAAACAGTTTACTGGTTGTTTATCTCTGTACCTTTATTCGCCAACGCTTTGCACTACGTTGTTTACTTGCAATTTATGTACATAAAGCAAACCACACCAAGACCGGATATTTCATTTACCAACCCACTCGCCCCATTAGAAGACTCGCAGTTTGGCGCTAGCTGGAGCATGACACAAGAACAAAACGGGAGGAAGGAAGAAGCCAAGGTCCTTTCCCCAAAAATATAAACATATAAAAATAAACTACAACAGTAACAACATGTCAATGTTTTGTCCTTCAAACTAACCCGTCTCGTATAGTTCTCGTATAGTTAGGTAGAAAGGTGCCTCTGTCACAGGCACCATTGCCTCTGAATGAATCTCCATTATCCAATCTCGTATTGCTACTTGCGTAGAGGGTGACACGGAACGATACGGACTATACGGAGCAAAACTCATCATTCGTATCTGATTTATATACAATTTCTTCTATGAGGTTCTAAGCCTCAGACCCCCACCTCTTCTCGGTACCTGACTTTTGATTGCTCCACGAGGCAGACTGTGGCGCTCTGCCCGCTGACTGCAGATCTTGGGTTTAAGAGTTCCTTCCCGCCCTCTCTACGCCGTCGCTATCGCGAGCACGACCTGTTCACAGAATGACCTGGCGGTGTCCTACTTGTTTCCGCCGGAGACCATGACTCGCACTATATAACTAAAACTAACTATAATCCATAAACATATAATACAGTAAGTAGACCCAACGTTAGCGAAAAATAGCGTAGTCTATTACACTCATATAGACAGATAGCTTAGTTTAGTTACTTCTGGTGGTTTCTTGATAATGAAACTTCATCACTATATGCATGTCAGCGGCGGTTGTTATTACAAGTTTGTAGCTTAGTTTTAGTAGAAAAATTGGCTACGTGCTGTTCGCCGTCAAAGTATGAGTTAGATGTAGCTACACAGGATAACTTATACAACAAATGGCAAGAGTTAAAAGTATTGATGTAGTATTGCTCCATATGCTAAGGAATATGTTTGGTCTTTTTACTCTTGTCCAATCCTCATAAAAAAAATCCAATATCATTAGTTCACACCATGGTCTCCAACGAGAGAATATCCAGGTCCCAGAGCAAATGTAATGGTTAAGAAATATTTATAACATTATTTATAGGATTATTAAGCATTTTAAAGATATTTTTAATAACTATTTTAATTAGACGAGTGATGATACATAAAACTAAATCGCTTAAGTTAGGTACTATCTTAGAGTAACGGCCTACGGTAACGGCACTATGTTAGCACGCTTGCAACATTAAAATATATATGACATATGGAAATTTCATCTTGTTAATAAGAAAAATATATCACTACATATTATAAAACAAAGTCGTTTTTCGCTGTCTGTCCCTATGTATGCTTAGATCTTTTAAACAACTCAACGAATTTCGATGCAGTTTTTTTTGAATAGTTAGAATGATTCATAGGGAAGGTTTTCATGTATAATATTATACATGAAAACCTTCCCTATATAACGATATATGTTAGGGGGGTCGGAAAAAATGAGCCGTTGGGGAGCTTTTAACGAAAACGCTGCCTAAGCCCTTTGAGATATAACAAATTAATGTATGGTGGAATTGTGTATCTAATATAGGTCTACAAAAAAATCGCGATGGTATATGTCTATCTCTTAAGGATAACATACTATATCCATTTTAATACTTTAAAAAAACAGTAATTATATAGCGGTAATTTGAAGGTTATTTACACAAATACATTATTAATCCTTATCATTTTTAATATGATAGCTGGCTTCAGCATTTTATAAAGATTATTTTGGCCCTTTACACCTTGCAAATTTAATGAATATTTTAGGAGATATGGCGAAATAAAAAAAATGGGCAAATAAATTAATTTCGTGTAGCCAAATTTGACCGGGCTGTGCGGGTGGCCTTGAGAGCGGGGAAGAAATCAAGTAATTTGGAAAATGTTTATACATTATTGTGAAATTAATAAACGACGGGATTAAATGGATGTCACGGGCGAAGCCGGGCGGGTCAGCTAGTTATAAATATAATTTCAATTTATTTTTGTTATGTTATAAATTTAATACAAATGTCCTTCCGTAACATGCCTTACAGGTACGCCTATTTTTTTTTTAATAATAATAATAACTAAGTATAATATTAACTTAGTCACTGTTTCCTGTGCTCTATCAATCTATCTTAAGTACACCATTATGCGACAAAATGTTATATCTATTAAAAAAAAGAAGATACCCGTGTAAAAAGAAGAAACATAATAATGCTAATAACAAGCTGTATGGCCTGTTTCCCTTGCCTACCCAAGATGAAAGAAACTGTCAATGTCAAACTGTTGTCAAAAAGATTGACCCTGAGCCTGAGGGCGTGCTATATTTACAAATAAAATGTTTTATTTTAATTAGGAAAACTCACTTCAACAAATTCTTAAATTATGCCTGTAGCAAGTCCTCCAACAGAACACAGCGCATAATCTATAAAATTTCAATATATATTAATCAAAATATAACTAGCCGTCATAAAATGTTTAGTCTATCGTTAACTTAGTCACTGTTTCCTTTACTCTATCAATCTATCTTAAGTACACCATTATGCGACAAAATGTTATATCTATTCGACTTATATCAAAAGATTTTTAATTAAGTACCATTTTGTAAAATATCCCATAGTAGTCTTACCCAGTTTCCCATGTTTTAAGTCAAAATGATGGTTTCTAAATTAAAATATAATGACCCTGATGATAATACACATTTTGCTATTGGGTTGGGCTTCGCTATATCGTCAAGTATATTTATAGGTTCTAGTTTCATTCTTAAAAAAGTAGCCCTGAAAAAACTCCAATCATCAGGAAATCTCAGAGCTGCTGCTGGTGGATTCACTTACCTTAAGCAATGGCTGTGGTGGTGTGGACTTCTGACGAGTGAGTATTTTTTTTATGGTATCAGTGCAAAATACTTAGATATTTGTTTTTCAAGTATGAATTCAGTTCATGGGAATGTTTCATTTTATTTAACCCCATAATTTATATGGTTTTAGCACTTTGTAGGATAGTCACATACTAACCTCCTATATATTGTTGAAAATGTCATAATCATGATCAAATTTATGATCATATTTTTTATATACTTGTAATTACAGTGGGTATTGGTGAAGCTGTTAATCTCTTAGCATATGCATTTGCACCTGCTGCTTTGGTGACTCCATTAGGTGCTCTGAGTGTATTAGTTGCTGCTATATTATCATCCAAGTTTCTCAATGAGAAACTATATTTTATGGGACAGGTATGTCTGGCTCTCATCAACTCGTTGAAATTTATCTCTTCCTATTTTCTTACACCAAAATGTTATTTTACAGGTTGGGTGTTTCCTTTGTATTGTTGGATCAATAATATTTGTGATACATTCACCAAAAGCTGCAGAAGTAAATACATTCTTTGAGTTACAAGAAAAGTTATTTGATAACTTATTCATTACTTATGTGGGAACAATAATTCTTATGAGTTTAATTTTAAAATTAGTATTTATACCTCGATATGGTAACACAAACATAGCTGTGTATTTGCTATTATGTTCATCTATAGGAAGTTTGACTGTGGTATTTTGTAAAGGTGTTGCCTTAGGTATAAAAGAAACAGTTTCTGGAGATATTAATAATTTTACTAATCCTATTATTTGGTTGCTTTTAGGTGCTTCTGTTATTTGTGTCATGATACAAATGATCTATTTAAACAAGTCTTTAGATATCTTTAACACAAATCTGGTTACACCTGTTTACTATGTAATGTTCACCATACTTGTTATAATTGCATCTGGCATTCTCTTCAGGGAGTGGGACTCCATGAGCTCGTCAGACATTGTTGGATGTATGTGTGGTTTTCTAGTAGTCATAACTGCAGTATTTCTGTTAAATGCCTTTAAAGATCTTAATGTCTTTGTCAAAGACTTTAAATTTAATTTCCAGCAGAGGAAAATCATAGAAAATGTGCATATGATAGAGGTAAGAGAGTAATTATCTAGTTTTAAGCCTATGACTAAAAATATAAGGTTAGGCACAAGAAGTAATTAATATTTGTTTGTTTATATATTCTGAGCACAGCAGTTTTATAATACACAATATCATTGTACATACATATTTATGCCTCTCCACACATTGTTTTATCAACCCATATTTTTTTTTTAATAAAAAGCAAATGCTCTCTGTAGTGATGTTTTCTTTTTTACCGGCTAATCATATGATGTTATAAACCAACAATGCACATAGTAAATAATAAATGATTGCAATATAAAAAATGTCACATTACCAATTCCATATTGCTCTATGAGAGTTGTCACACTGGAGAATGATATATCCAACTGCTCAATGGATAGTCACTTCTCCATGTCGCAAGGAGGTGGTACATTTTGTTTTCAAGAAACGCTTGTAGCCCTGCTTACTCAGTTCTGTCACAATCAAAATATCTATAGCAGGTTGCCATAACCTGTACTTGTCCATTGCAACATGGCAATGGCATGAGACCAAAACACATACAGTGAGAAATGGATGCCTAATATGCATACAGAACAGTTTTTGTTGATTATTCCTCTGGCCTCTGCCAATCCCTATGCAGATAAGATGTGACTAATAAGTCTACAAGTTAAATTCTCCTGTTATTGTTTTCCACGCAAAACATTGCACTCTATATACATAGGCAGTTTATGAGTCTCAAGTTTGGTAGTGGCATTGCAGATAAAAGTTACTTGTGTTATTTCAGTTATTATTTATGATAATAAAGGAATACTGAATTAGAGGAGAAACCCCCCACACACCCAGCAAGGCTGAGATAGCTAAGCTAGCTTAAGTGAGGATTACCCAACATATTGTGGAAGGAGCAAGGAATGGTGAATTGATCTTATCAAGCAAAATCGCATGGATCCATGCGATTTTGCTTGATAAGATCAATTCACCATTCCTTGCTCCTTCCACAATATGTTGCAAGTGGGCAACCTTATGATAAAAAAATTTGATGTTGTGACTGCATTGAGGTCCAGTGAGCTAATCTTTCATTGGTACAACAATAAAAAAAAATTAGGCTAAAAATATAGGTCTGTGTTTGTTTCTAAAATAGTTACTCAGAAACTACTTTAATTTTATTTACATAACATATATAGAATTACAATATTACAAAACGAGGCATCTTTTAGGATCTTCATATTTAATTTAAAGGATAACAAATTTATGTCTATACTAATGCATGCATGGTGAAGTTTTCCCGTTCCCATTTCCCACAGGAACTTGTTCCCAGGATAAGTTGCCTGTGTGTTATTTTGATGTGTAAGATAAAGTTCATGAAAATCCATTCAGTAGATTTTGCGTGAAAAAATAACAAACATCTATCCATACAAACTTTCGCGTTTATAATATTAGTAAGATAAACATGTAATAAGAGATCAATTGAATTCATGTTTCAAATTATATGTGAATTTGTTTCAACTTGGCATGTGAAAACATATTTTAGTGCCACCAAGGTGAGAACACACAGTTTTAGCAGGTATGGTAGTAGCCTCCAATTCCTAAGCACCAGCATATTAAGATCATATTGATGGCATAATTTAATAATATATTCCAATTATACATGAATTCTACATAAACCTTAACAGAAATACTTAAATTAAAAAATGCAGACAATACAATACTTTACAACATCTTATAATCCATGTATCACAAATACACTGTCACTGAATGATAAATAAAGGTTCTGCAAATTGGACATGTTCGCTGATATCCATATAAGCGTCTGCAACAGTCTGCACATAAACACACATGCCGGCATGGCAGAGTCAGTACACATTTCTGCTGTTCTTGACAGACAACACAAAGACTGTCAACAGGATTAACACTATCATCTCCTTCAGGGGAATCAAAGTTTGCTTCTCTAGTACCTACATCTTCCCCATTGACTATTCGAGGTATTAAAGCAATTTCAGGATTAGTAAAATAATTAAAAATAACATAGTACATATATGAAATATTACGAATAAGGGACCAATACAGTATGTGGATTTGTGTAGATATATGCTCTTTAAAATGCACACATAAACGCACTAATACAATAGCAATAATTATTCCTAGTAGAGACTGTATAGGCACTTCAGTCAAATAATTTGTAAACTTTAATAATGACATATAACTATCTACCACTAAGTTTATTATTATATTGCCAATAAACTTGAAGGTTGCCTTTACAAGTGGTGGGAGATGCACCGGTATAAATGTGATTATGAACCATATTGTATCTCCTGTAAAAATCACAGTATTCTTAAGCATAGTTAAAACTTCACCACACATCACCAATAATGCTCTTATAAGCCAGCTTACGGCAGATAAACAGTCACTAGCTTTTAAATAAGTTGTATGATACATAACAGAAATTCCATTCTGCATAAAATCTATTTGACTGTTAATGGCATTCACTACTCCATTCACAGAGGTCGGTATTTCTTCGGTAAATATTGATATATTGTCTTCATATACTATTTGAAAAAATAAAGCAACAGTTTGCAGAGTTGTAAAGATTAAAGATGATGTCCAAGTTACACTTGATACAATAATCTTCCCTGTCCACGATGCCAATAGTAATACATTTTGAAGAATCGTAGTAAGTATATTTATACTATTGGCCACAAGTGAAATAATCATTGTAACATCATTATTAGAAAATAACTAACTAACTTTATTTCTTGAAAATATTCACTTTTTTTTTTATTTTGGCGATGTCCGGCTTGGACTTCGCCACGACGCAGTAAAAGGCTAGGAAACGGTTAATATATGGAAAGGATTACGGAATTTCGGGAAAGGATCAAAATGGTTTAAAACAATACATTTTTAAAGTAATATTTATATTTTAAATGATTAACTAAAACTAAACTAACTATCTTCACGCTGTATCCCTGACGGGGTCTGTCCTCTCTAAATGATTAACAGTTATAAATAAAGATATGGTTTTATAAATATTAATATCAAGTTTATGTAATAGGGTGTTAATACAAGATGGAAGAGGAACATGGAGGGATATTAAGGATTCGAAAAATTCTGCATGGTAATTTAAAGGGCAAGCGAAAAAAAATGTGGTTTAAGTCAATTCAATTCAATTTTTCTTGAATGGCAAACGGTATCGGTTGGTTCAACTGTCACTTCCCCAACATCGATGTTGTGCATTAAAGTCACCCACATTATCACTAGAGGCTTTGGTAGTGTAGAAAACATATTATTTACTTCATCATAAATATCAGATGATGGGTCAGGAATGTAAACGGAAACAAAGCATATGTTATTTATTTTTACAGATATTATCGAGAAGCCGGTACCATGGCTAGGTAGCTAGTTCTACATGAGAAAAAAGAAGAGAATTTTTCACAAGCAAAGCAACTCCACCATAAAAAAATAAAAAAAAAATAAAAATATCTTTATTTTGCATAGACCATTTTAACGGCGCTTACAAAATGTCATACACTATTTAAAATATTTAAATTGACCACCGGTTCGGAACGCGGCCCACCTGAGAAGAACCGGCAAGAAACTTAGGAAGGCTTTTTTTTTGATGGCCTATTTACAATTATTATTTCACTTTGCCAGCAGATCATTTCCAGGCGTCCCTGTCCTGCAAATAGTCTGTAACGGAGTAAAAACCTTTTTCACAAAGCTTGTTTTTAATAAACTTTTTAAATTTATTTAAAGGTAAATTTCTCAGGTCACAGGGAAGCTTGTTGTAAAAGCGTATACAGTTACCCTGGAAAGAATCGGCAATCTTATGTAGTCGACTGTGGTGGACTGAAAGATTATTTTTATTTCTAGTGTTTATATTATGTTTATCACAGAGTTTAGAAAACTGTGATAGATTTTTCTGGACATACATAAGATTGGCAAAAATGTATTGTGATGGTACGGTTAGAATATTTACTTCTTTGAATTTTTCTCGGAGAGAAACTCTGGGGCCCAAATTATAAATAGCGCGTACAGCCCGCTTTTGTAGAACAAAAATAATATTTAAATCTGCAGCACTCCCCCAAAGGAGAATACCGTAAGACATAATACTATGAAAATAGCTGAAGTAAACCATTCTAGCCGTATCCACATCTGTAAGAGTCCTGATCTTTTTTACAGCGTATGCAGCCGAACTTAATCTAGAGGCTGTCTTTTCTATGTGTGGGCCCCACTGCAAATTGGCATCAATAGTTATACCTAGGAACACAGTTGATTCTACAAACTCTAACACTTGTCCATTCAGTTGAACATTGGCCGCAACTTGTTTTACATTTGGTAGAGTAAATTTTATACATTTAGTTTTATTTTCATTAAGGCAAAGATTATTTGAGCTGAACCAATGAACTACTCTTGCAATTGCATTGTTTACATCGTCATAGTTATCTAATTGTCTTTTAATTTTAAAAATTAATGAGGTGTCATCTGCAAACAAAACAATCCTATTCCTGTCCCCTACATAAAATGGTAAATCATTAATATAAATGAGGAACAAGAATGGCCCAAGTATCGAGCCTTGCGGCACACCCATTGTAACCATGGATCCTACAGAACGTGTACCATTAATATCGACCCTCTGTATTCTATTGTTCAAATATGAAGACAGAAGGTCGAGAGCTTTGCCTCTTATTCCATAGTGGTGTAATTTTTTGCACAGCGTTTCATGTTGAACGCAATCAAAAGCCTTTGATAGATCGCAAAATATACCTAATGCATCGTGCTTGTCTTCCCAAGCTTCATGAATACATTTTAATAACTCAACACCAGCATCGGAAGTTGAGCGCCCTTTCGTAAACCCAAATTGATTCGCATGGAGTATTTTATGACTATTAAAATGGGATAGCATTTGATTCAAGATTATTTTTTCAAATACTTTGCTCAAAGTTGGCAGCACTGACACTGGTCGAAAATTAGACGGCTCTGTAGCGCTGCCAGCCTTGAACAAGGGAACGACTTTGCTGTGTTTCATTAAATCAGGAAATGTACCACTAGAAACACAGTCATTAAACACAGTTGCTAGATGGGGCGCAATTACCTCAATTATACATGATGCAGTTTTGACCGATAATCCCCAAATGTCCGCGGTTTTCTTAATTTCGATACATTTAAATGTCTTTACAATGTCCTGAGCACAAATATCTGTGAATACAAATGCATCCCTGCAACAAAGAACAGATTCTTCTAATAAAAATTCAGCGGAACTGGAAGATGCTTGGAGAGATTTTGTTATCAATATAGGTACATTTTTTAAAAAATGTTCAAACTCCGTAGCCACTTCTTGAAAATAAATGGTTGCCATGTTACAGGGGACCTGCCCCTGTAACGTGGCAACCATTTACTTTTAAGTGGAAATCCCTTTCAGTCACTAAAGATCTACCGCATTCAGAGTTAATGATGTTCCAAGTCATTTTATTTACAGAATTAGAAATTTTATTTTTAATGAAGTTTGACTTAGCAAGATGACACGTTTGTTTAAATATCTTTGAATAATTTTTAACATATTCCTGAAAGGTTTGCCTAAAATTATATGATTTTTCTGAATATAATTCAAATAATTTATTTCTACTTTTAAAGATACCTGGTGTTGCCCAGTCACTGAAAACAGGACGACCACCAATCTGTAGAGTTTTTGAGGTAAAAACTTTGCCAAGCTCATCATTAATCAAATTAAATAAGTGTTTATATGACTGGTCTACACAAGTGAAGTTAGGTAGATATGGTAATCTCTTTAATACATTTTCTTTAAAATTATTCAAACGACTTTGGTTAATTGGTACATATTTAATTTGTTTTTTGCTGACTTTGTTACTACTTTTAGGAAATTTTATCCATTGGCCACGATGATCTGACTCCACAGGATCCACAATACCTTTATCTATAGGTTTAATATCAGTGAAAATATTATCAATACATTTTGCACTGGTGGCTGTAATACGAGTTGGTTCTAAGAATGTACTATGCAGATTAAAGGATTTAAATAAATTTTTCATTTTATTTCTCTCTGATGGAGTTAATGATGTATCTAATATATCAACATTAAAATCTCCACAAACTATTAAAGATTTCTTAGAACATTGGCATTTGAACAGTGCTTCTTCAAGCTTTTCTTCAAATTTAATGTAAGAAGCATCAGGGGGACTGTATACGCTTAACAAGATGAAATGCTCAAACTCAATACTGGCAATCTCAATACTGGCAATCTCAATAACTCGCTCAATGGAGAGGGCTACTAAATCCTTACGTTCTTTAAATTTTAAGTTTTTATTAATTAATATTAAAGAGCCTCCACGTTTAGAATGTTTTCTATTGAACGAGCTAGCAACCTGGTGATTTACGAAGTTCAACAATGTGATTTGATGATCTTTTAACCAGTGCTCTGTAGCACACAAAATATTAATAGAATTTGCATTAATGTATAGCTCTAACTCTAAATCTTTTCCATTTATTAAACCTCTAACATTATGGTGCACCAGGTTTATAAAAACAATATTTTTACTAAGATTATTCTCAGGGGCCAAAGTCAACTGGCCAGATTTATTATCTGTTGTCCTATAAACTAGTTTTTTGGAATTTCATTTTCCAAATGTGAAGTATCTAAACTATCCTGCTCAATAAAAGCAGTTGTACTTGCCAATAATTTGGCTTGAAAAATTAAAAAATTAGATAGCAACAGAACTACCTTTCGTCGTAAAAATTTTGATAGAAAATATCTATCTAATGTCAACAAACTATTATTATTGAAAATTATGTTCCAATCGAACAATTCAATTTTTTTGGAATATGATACCATGGTATGTAGTTTCATATTTAATTTGTATCTTAAGTGATTTTCCTTGTGGCTCATAGCAGTGCTGTATGGCAAGGTGGACAAAATTACTTGTTTTACTTGCAGACTTGATAACTTATCAAAAATTTTTAAAAGTTTGTCACTAATAATATTGCCTCTTCTGCCAACTAGCACCACTATAGTAGACTGCATGCAGTGTGTACCAGTCAATATAAAATCTATAATTTGAGAGTATGAAGCTCCTGGATATGTATGATTTATTACAGAATGACTTAACTGTGATAAATAATGTCCAAAATTTTTACCTATTTCATCGCAATAGACTATGGTCTTTGCATCACTTTTTATTTGCAACTTTTCTATTATACTCGTAGATGCCTCGCAATAGTAGATGCATAGCCATCACTTCTATCTTCTCTCAAGCAAGAGATGCCTGAAAGTTTAAAATTATGTTCTGGCTTAAACCAGGTTTCTTGTATAGCTATTAAAGATGGTTCATATTTATTAATCAAGTAATTTAGTTCACTTTACATATTCACATATTTTATTAATTGCAAGATGAGAACCTGTACAGAGACAGCACTTAAACTCCTCAACTTTGCATGTCTCCCCAGTATGGCCTAGACCACATTTAAAACATCTTGGAGATGATCTGCATTGGCTGCGAATATGTCCATATCGGCAGCAGTTAAAGCATTGTATTGTGGTATAAATGTATAAATCAACAGGAAGTGAGTTTTAACACATAAAAATAAGTTTGGGTAGAACTTGCCCATCAAACGTTAGGACTACAGTTTCTATGGGAACAAACTCTGACTTTCATTGCTAATGACTTTTCTTTTTAGCATCCTTATTTTTATAATTTGGCCGCAACCTATGGGAACTGATATATTACTTAGAATATCCTAATCGCTCCAGTCAGTAGGAACACCTCTCACTATACCCAAGCGTGCAACATTGACAGAAGGAATAAAAGCTTTGTAATTATTAGATTTTAATGCATCATCATCTACAAAATTGATAGCACTTTCATGTGACGAAAAAGATAAAGAAATACGGTTGCACCCTATTTTTTTAAGACTGCCATTGACAATGTTCGTGAATGAGTTTTTTTTTAAGGAAAAAGTCAAATGCCACAGGATGAATGGAACATTTTTATTGGGAGATGAAGGAAGTTTCAGAATATGAACTGCATATGGGGCAGCGTCAGATGAGTTGTAAACATTTCGGCCAATAGGAATACGCGATGAATTCTCGTTAGCATTAGTCTTGGTAGTTTGTGAGGTGACAATTTGTGAGGGTGATGCAGATACAGTAAAAGTGTTTGTTTTTGATCTACATTGGCAATCAATCTCGGTATTAGAAGAAGATTTGTGATGATATCTGCGTTTTTTATTGCAGTGCTTGCAAATCTTTGACGAAACCGATGCTCTCTTTCGCTTATGGGACCGAGAGTTGGTCTCGGAGCCATCTGTGTCTATTAACGATCCTTCTGTATCCATTCCTGATCCATCTATCGTAACAGTATTATACACTGGGGGGACAATTGTCCCCCCGGGGTCTTCTGGATCACCCACGTACTACTATAGTATAAATACAAAAAACTTACCTACTATACAGGAACTATTCTATTTGCAATAATAAATTAATATATTTGCACTATTAAACCTATTTGATCCTTAAATTTTAGTTAAATAATTAATAAATAATAAAAATCTCAAAAACAGTCGCGCGCCTAGTTTGCCGTTTCCCGCGCTTTATCAAAATATTCACTTGTAAATTTCTCTTACTCTATTTTTTGTAATTATTTAATGCCTGGTTCCTAAGACCTTTTAGCCATATCTGAATTCATATTCCTTCAATCTTCTATCTTTTCTTTTTACCTGGGTATCTAAAATCCCCGTCCTCTTTAAGTCTCTTTTGCCAATTTTCCCACGTAGAATCTAAATTACTAAGTACCTATTACATTATCATATTTAAATCATATACATAATATAATTTCATATTCAAATAGTTAACAGTAAATCCCTTTACCTTTTAGGTTCTCCAATCTTTAATGAATCTATTTCTGAATATATTAATAATTCAATAACTAAATTTCAAAATTCTGCTGATCGTCTCCTTGAAATTAGTCCACATTATGCACTTTACATCTTAAAATTCTGTCTTTTCGTCCCAAAAGTTACTTATGTGCTCCGTTGCTGCTCCTTTTGAAATCACCCAGATCTTTTGACACAAGTAGACGACTTAATCAAAATTAGCTTAGAATCGATTCTTAATATGCAGCTGAACGAGCATTCTTGGACCCAAGCATCCCTACCAATCCGTTATGGTGGTTTAGGGATTCGAAAAATTTCCAGTGTCGCTTTACCAGCCTTTCTATCTTCTGTCCATAGTTCAGCAAATGTCATAAGTAAAATTTTAAGGGCATCCCCTTCAAACTTTTAGATTGCTGGCTTGGAAGAAGCTAGAAACGCTTTCTTAATTGCTTGCCCAGGTCAAAATTTTCCAGTTTCTCCAAATTCACAGAGGAGCTGGGACGACATAAACTGCAAATTGACTTATGACAATCTTTTGTAGTACTGTAGTACAGGTTCGGCACGTGCTAGGTTTTTGGCCATGAGGTGATGAGGCCGGCTACTGGCTTCATGCGTACCCTTCGTCAAATACAGGAACTTTTCTTGAGCCTGACACGCTCCGAATCGCACCCTGTCTACGGCTTGGGGTTCCGGTCTGCGCTCCTCATAAATGTCCCTGTGGCGGTGATGTCGACAAGTTAGGACGTCACGGACTGTCATGCCAAAAAAGTGCGGGCCGCTTCTCGAGATATGCCGCACTTAACGATATCTTACGCCGGTCCCTTGCCACCGTCAACGTGCCAAGTCTACTTGAGCCAACTGGTATTGCAAGAGACCGGACGGTATGAGTTTGATTCCATGGAAGATGGGACGGGTGCTGGTATGGGATGCAACCTGTTCAGACACGCTGGCCCCTTCCCATCTACATGGAACCAACAACAGAGCTGGTTCGGCTTGTGAAGCGGCTGAAAAAGGTCTTGGCTCCGAATATGATTTTGTCCCATTCGGTGTCGAGACTCTTGGTCCGTGGGGTCCTAGGAAATTGCGAAAAGGTTAGTCGACATCACAGGAGACCGAAGAGCTGGCAGCTACCTCGGACAAAGAATTAGTCTAGCTATTCAAAGGGGGAACGCTGCCAGTATCTTCGGAACCTTGCCTAAAGGGACCTCTTTTAATAATATATTTTAGTTATGTATCATATTTTTATATTTAATGTTAATATATATTATATATATATATATATATATATATATAATAGAAGCGCTCGTGGCCTCGCGGTCTCAATGTTCTGTAAACGATCACTGAGTTAAGCAACTTTCACTATGGCTGGTCCTCGGATGGGTGACCACTTTGTGGCATTTACATTTGCGAGCGTTTCCGTGCTTCTGAAGGCACGTTAAGCCGTTGGTCCTGGTTGCCAGTAAAATGGCAGTCGTTAAGCCTGGTTGAAGGCCTTATGGGCGGCTTGAAAATTTCAACAGCAGGTAGCCACAACCTGCGTCTGTCTATTTCAACACGGCAATGGGCTCACCACCTATTACGTGGGACAGGAATCCTCACGGTGAAAAGTGGGCATATAATATGCCTCTGCCACCCCTTCGGGGATAAGGCGTGATGGTTATTTTTTTTTATTTATTTATATATATATCATATTTTTAAGGTTATATTTAAAGTTAAGTTAAGTTGATATTTATTAATGTTGTATAATATAATTATGTATTTTTAGTATTAGTAAATTTTAATTTTCACGAAGCTATGTTATTTCATACCTGTCAAATTCTATGATCATAGTTATATGATGAGGTTCTTCTTTTTTACATACCTATTACACACATGATCATACCAACTTCATATACCATCAAGGTGCATCACGATTTAGCCGTGATTTTATTAATTGCACTAAAAGAAAGAAAATGGTGAAGAATAAACAAGAAATATATGGTGAAGAATAAAATAATAAATAAAATAACAAATTCATTAATATTAATAAATCAAGAGGTAAAATTAGTCAAAAAAAAATGAAAAATTAAAATATAAATAACATCATCATCATCATCATCCGAGCGTCTGTCCCAGTTGCGTCTCGCGACGCCCGGGGTCCGCTTTCCTACATTTTCTCCTCCACTTCGCACGGTCGTCGGCATCCCCTGTGGTGAGACCATTGGCACGCATGTCATCCCTTACGACGTCAAGCCAGCACTTCTTGGGTCTTCCCCTCTTACCGGGACCCGGCGGGGCTGACATGGCCAGACATTTGTTACCTACGTAGCCCGGCGGTTGCCGCAAGACGTGACCATACCAACGAAGGCGACACTCTTGCAACTTGTCTGCAATGTCACGGACGTGAAGGCCGCCGCGGATGCGAGAGTTCCTCACGCGGTCCATCCGCGTGACTCCACACATCCACCGCAGCATCTTCATTTCCGTGACACGCAGCTCCTGCTTGTGTCGCTCCAATATCGGCCACGTCTCACTGCCATGTAAAAGGACAGGTCTAATAATGGTTTTGTAGACCTGTCCCTTCAAACGGATCGGCATTTTAGGGTCACAAATGACACCGGTCATCTCCCGCCATTTGGCCCACGCGGCAGCAATGCGTGACTTGACATCGCAATCGATGTCACTGGACGTGTGAAAAACAGATCCCAAGTATTTAACCTGGTCCGTGCGCTCGACCAAATCACCGCCTATGCGGACGGATGTGGGATCTGTCGAGTAAGTAAGTAAGTAAATATAAATAACATATGCTAATAATAATAATAATAATAAATCTTAATTCATTTAGATCACAAAGTAACACTTATGAACGTCAAGAATATTGCTTCTACATTTACATTTACTGCCAGATTCGCAAAGCAATAGGTAGAGCCTGAGGAAGAACCTGGCAATAAAACTCATGGCCACTCTTTTCTAAACGCCAGTAATTACATTAGTTTGATTAACATGATATTTGACCAATTATATAGTAATGAATTTATACAGACAAAAAAAAAACAAAATCAATGTTGTGTTTAAATCATATCAAAATTAGAGCGATTATAGTTGCCGGTTCTAAGGGCAGCCTACCCTTGAAGAAGAAGAATCTGGCAAGAAAGTCAATGGAGGCCATTTTA
The DNA here is from genome assembly GCA_948477245.1 of Thumatha senex. Lineage (NCBI taxonomy): Eukaryota > Metazoa > Arthropoda > Insecta > Lepidoptera > Erebidae > Thumatha > Thumatha senex. The sequence continues at coordinate 13,035,324 of OX419731.1, read as the reverse complement.
AAATGTAGGAATGGCTTACAACATTAAAATTACACTTACATTGTTCCTTTGGATTTATGTGAGAACAGTCGACTAAACTTAAGTTTACCTTAAATATAAATAAGATAATTCTTAATAATTGCTATAACAGCTATGAGCTGACCAGTCCCAACAGACGGCACCCGTTCACGGGTATGACGCATTATATCAGCCATCGCCCTACTCAACCGTATTATAGGGAATAAGGCGACCCGATACATACGCCACCACTGCCAGGACACTTAGGCGAGCATGACATACTCAAAAACTGCACAGCAACTATCATGTCAATTTCAAAGAAATAAATAAGTCTACATGGTGCTCACACAATAACAAACTCAAAATGTAATTTGAGTTTGTTATTGTGTGAGCAATACCGGGACTAAACGCAGCCAATTTAGAAACCTTTAGTTGTCAGATGTTTCAAATTATTAATAATGTAGAGATGTAAAAATACAACATATATATGCAGATTCAAGGCATATCACAAGATTCATTCGAATCCTAAATAGCTCAAGCGAAGAGCAAGCAACTCATTTCCATTTATTTTTATCGTTCAAATAATCATTAGTTGTGTAATAGGCCCTTTTCAAGAGGTGCCTCTTAATTTCCGCCTTAAATTTATGTAACGGCAGGTTCATAATGTTTAAAGGAATTTTATTATATAGTCGTACGCTAATTCCTGCAAAAGAGTCGTGAACCTTTTGTAAACGATGATGCGTTCCAATTAAATTATGCTTATTTCTAGTATTTATCGAATGTATGTCACTGTGTCTAATGTATAAATGTATGTTCTGTTTAACTAACATAATATTTGCAAATATATACTGTGATGCAAACCGTTAAAATGCCAATTTATTAAAATTTTTCTCTAAGAGACACTCTAGCACTCAATTTATATATTGCACGTATAGCTCTCTTCTGGAGTACAAAAATTACTTGTAGATCAGCTGCTTTGCCCCACAGCAAAATGCCGTAAGACATGACACTATGAAAATAACTAAAGTATACCAGCCTGGCAGTTGCCACATCAGTAAGCTGCCTGACTTTACTAACGGCAAAGGCTGCCGAGCTGAGTTTACCTGCAAGACACGTTATTTGGGCATACCACTGCAGTTTGCTATCTAAAGTGATCCCCAAAAATACAGTTGATTCTACAAGATTAAGGGTATCACTGTTCAATGTTATATTTGTACCGCAATTCCTGACATTAGGCATGCTGAATCTGATACATTTTGTCTTCTTAGCGTTTAGTAGCAAATTATTGGTCGTAAACCAATCTACAACTTGGGCAAGTGAACTATTTACGCCGTTAAAATTACTAAGCGTGCGATCAACTTTAAAAATAAGTGACGTATCATCAGCAAATAGAACAATGTCGCACAAGTTCTGTATATAGAATGGCAGATCGTTAATATAAATTAAAAATAGAAACGGACCCAGAATTGATCCCTGCGGTACGCCCATAGCAACAGATGCTCCAGGGGAGCGAATTCCATTGACATCAACATGTTGTATTCGATCATTTAGGTAGGAGGCAACAAGGTTCAGTGCAGAGTCTTTGATACCATAATAAAAGAGTTTTCCCAATAGTGTTGTATGGTCAACGCAATCAAATGCTTTGGAGAGATCGCAGAATACACCAATAGCATCTTGTCTATTCTCCCAGGCGTCATATACATGATTCAGAAGTGTCACACCTGCATTAATGGTAGAACGACCCCTTGTGAACCCATACTGCTCCTAGAGCAAGTGAATGAAATTGTGTATTTAGGAAGTATGTTTAGCGCGGATGGAAGATGTGATTCGGATGTAGAACGGCGAGTAGCTGCCGGAAACAAAGTTAACGGTGCTTTGTCCCAGTTAGTAAAGCGACAAAGCATCGTAAAAGAAGCACGAATGGCGATTCATAACGCAGTGCTAGTGCCAACTTTGCTTTACGGTAGTGAAACCTGGGTATGTCAGCAGATGCATGAAAGTAAATTGAATGCTGTGGAGATGCGATCACTTCGAAAATTGTGCGGCGTTACCTTGGCCGACCGAATACGTAACGAAGTGATACGCAATATGGCAGGTTTGAATGAAAGTGTCAGCGTTAAGCTGGAAAAGGGCGTGCTCCGTTGGTTTGGACACGTCCAACGAATGAGTGAGGAACGATTGACGAAGAATATATATTGTTCAAAAGTAGAGGGTAGAAGGAGTCAGGGAAGGCCGAGACTTACATATGAAGACCACGTGAGCAGATTGCTCAAAAACGGAAAGGTCAAAAGTACTCGGATACCCAGACGTGCGTGTATGAAGCGATTGATGAATCTCGAAGAAGCGAAAGAAGTATGCATGGATCGCGAAGCCTGGCGATCTGTCCTCTCTGACTACCCCGTCAGGGATACAGCGTGAAGATAGTTATATTTAAATTAAAATGAGCTTGTAATTGTTGCAATATAATTTTATCAAAAATTTTGCTAATGGCTGGTAATATTGAAATTGGTCTGAAATTACCAGGGTCGGTTTTGGATCCAGATTTAAATAGAGGTATTACTTTACTGTGTTTCATTAAATCTGGAAACACTCCTTTATCAACACATTTATTAAATATTTCAGCTAGATGTGGTGATATATTAACAATGATAGACTCAATCAATTTTACAGAAATACCCCACAAGTCAGCTGTCTTTTTTGAGTTAAGTGACTTGAATACTTTAATGATATCATTTGGGTTTACATATTTGAAGTCAAATAAGACACTACACTGATCCACGCTGCCCCCAAGCATGCGTTGAGCTTTTATTGGACAAGAATTTAAGGAGCTAGTTGTTTTCGAGGCTACGTCTATAAAATAGTTGTTAAAAGTTTGTGCTATGTCTAACTTATTATTACAAACTTCGTTATTTATAATTAACTCAATGTTATTATCACGGGGTAGTAATCGACCGGTTTCAGTATTGATTACATTCCAAATCATTTTTGCCTTGTTTTTTGACTCTTTAATGTTATTACTTATATGTAACGACTTCGCAGCAGCACAGACCTTTTTAAAGGTCTTAGAATAAATTTTAACATATTGAATAAAGGCAGGATCAAAATTAAATTGCTTCATACCATATAGTTCGTACAACGTAGCCCTACTTTTGTAAATTCCTGCAGTTGCCCACTCACAAAATTGCAAGTTTTTGTTTAATAAAATGTTTTTGATTTAAATATGTTGTTGTACTCAGCTTTAATTGTATAAAATAAGGAGTCATATAAGCTGTTTTGATCTTCCTGATTAAAGTCAATATGAGTGACTTTTGCTGAAACATTAACATTAAATTGTTTAAGTCGATGTGCACTCATTGGCCTACATACAATTTTATACTTTTTAAAAGTGATATTAATAGGAAATGCTGCTTTCTGACCAAGATGATCTGATGGAAAGTTACTTAGTATCTCCCTTGTTGTTGATACACAGTTGCAGAATATATTATCTATACATTTTCTAGAATGTGAGGTGATTCTAGTTGGCTCACAAAATAAATTTTGTAAGCCAAAAGACATAAATTTTTTTTTAAATCTAATACATTTCGAAGACTGCACAAGTAAATCAACATTAAAATCCCCACACACCACAACATGTTTTCTACTAGTGAACAAACGCTTCAATACATTTACCATTACAGTTTCTAATAAATTATAATCCCTATCTGGAGGACTGTAGACACAGAGTGAGTTTCTCAAGCTCAACACAGGACAATTCTGCAGTACGCTCAATAGAAAGGGCCACAATATCTTTACGTTCTTTACATTTTAAATTATTAGATACAAATATAAGAGAGCCACCACGCATAGCTTTCTTTCTAGAGAACGCACTGCTAAGTGAATAGAATTCATTGTTGAACAATAGTTCATGACTTTTTAACCAATGTTCTGTAATACAAAAAAATGTGAATATTGTGTTCCTTTATATAAAGTTCTATTTGTAGTAGTTTTTCAGATATGCCTTTAATATTTTGGTGAACTAAGTTTAAACTACTAAAAGTATTGTTAATATACTCAGGATTATTACAACAAATATTATTTTCAGTCTTTAAAAAAAATTGACTCAATGGGCTCAAAAGACCTATAACCATGGCCAGATTTTTTACCTGTTGTCTTACAAACTAGTTTTTTGAGATAATTTCCCAAGTTAGTAAGTCATTCCTAATACGCTCAAAAGGAGCTGGCTTATGAGCCAATAATTTGACTTGATTCAATAAAAAATTGGATAACAATACAGCTATCTGACGTCGTAAAAACTTTGATAGTAAACAACTAGCTAATGTCAAAAAATAATAATTCTGTAATAAAGGATTACAGTCAAATAATTCTATATTCCTACAATATGTGGTCAAGGTATGTAACTTTCTATTTATATTGTATCTAATGTTATTTTCAATTTGTGTAAAAGATTTGCTATATGGCAGTGTAGACAGTATAACCTGTTTAACTTGCATGTTTGACAACTGTTCATAAAAATTTATGATAGTTTTAATTTTCACATTATCTCTTCTGCCAATAAGTATCACTATTGTTGTTTGTGGGCAATGTGTACTGGTTAATACCTTATTAATTATTTGAGAGTAGGATACCCCAGGAAATGAAAGTGTTATAACCGAGTTACCCAGATGTTGAATTAAGTGATAACCTAAACTCTTGCCAATTTCATCACAATAAACTAGTCTTTCCAACATTTAATGGTTGCGTAATTTTTGTTACAGGGCTATCACAGTAAATGTTATTTGTGCTTACAATATTGTCACATAAACTGCCTACAGAGTCAACCATTGGAGAAGTTGACTCCGACTGCAATGTTATTGATAATGAAGAACATGGAAGGGATTTATCACAGTCAGGTGTTTGATTATATAATTTTTCAAGTGATAAGAACCTTTGTTCATTGCTGTGACAAGACTCCACCAAGCTATTCAATGCCTTAATGTAATCCCCAATTTCTTTCTGTGATGTTTTGTATTTTAAAGTTATTGACTCCAAGGAATCATTTAAACACATAATTTCAGTCTGTAATTGATGTATATCCATCTCATATTGCTCTGTTTGGGTGTATATATGTTTTTTACTTGTTTCTATTAGTTGTTTTAACTGTACATTTGATTTACAAGTCTTAAGATAATTGTTCATTCCTAATCTAAGCTTTTTAATGTGTTTCTGTGATTTGGAAATAAATTTATTGAGTTTTATGTATTTTTTTGATTTATTCCTGCTACTACTAACTAATCTTATTGATGTGTTGGTGTTAGTCGATAACAAGTGGTGACCAGTTTTGTCTATTGCTGCAATAGGAATAGGTACTCAATGAGTTAACCATCAGGTGTGAGATGATGGGCTCATCAAGACAAATAAGATCTGGCTCCGACCTCCCACACATTAGCTCATTATACAGACTGTTGGAAAGGGCAGCCTGATCTACCGATTTAAGATTTTCCCTAAGAGTGATGGAGTTATGAGCATCACTCAGCTCACACTCTAGAATGCTAATACGTTTTAGAGCATGTTCATGGGTGTTACTGCACTCTTCTAGACCCTTCATTGTTGACTGAAGGTGATCTCGCTGAACGGTGAGCTCCATGACCTGCGTATGTAGCTCAGCCAACTCTTGTTTGAGTTGGGTGTTTTTGTCAATTACATTTAATATTTCTTTTTCACTATCATCCCGTTCCTCTAGCAACTGTTTGTTGAGATTTTTGCAAATTTCCAGTTCCTTTATAGTGAGGTTGAACTTTTGTTGCAAGTCACGGGATACTGCACTACGGGTCATCATTTTTATTTTATTATTTTATTCCTAATAATTATCAACAAGAAATCTATAATAATTCTCAACACACTAATGACAAGATTATATTAAAAAAAATAAGTGTAAGTATATCTATGTTTACAACAAACCTAATATATTTGAACTATTTAGTATTGTATTTATTTGAACTATTTAGTATTATATTTTATATTTATTTTATTATTTAGGTACAATTTTTATATTAATATACCAATAGGTGATGTGATATGTTTTTCCGGTAGGTATTTGAATTAATATCATGTACCCTACTCTCAATTTTTATGTTCGAATTTTGTACAGATTAGTAATAAGTATGCTATTCTTCTGTTTAAGTTCATTACATGTCACAATATTTGTTTATTTTTATTACGATTTTAGAATCACTATTTTTTCTTAGATTATTCGTCCACTCAATTTTTTACAACGGTAAAAAAAAAATTTGAAAAAAATTTACGGTTGATCACTGATTCACAAATAACTTTGTCGTAGCCTTGTGCTTGTACATAATAGTATTTACGGTATTTTTCTGTGTGTTTATTTGCACTTTTAACACTTTATTATTGTAGTAAAACTTAATATTTATAAATTTCCTTAATAAAAATATACAGAGACACTGTTTACGTTACGGCGTTAGTGTTAGTGAAAAAAGTAGCTGAAAAAATAATATAAATAAAAAGTCCAAATATTTATAGAACAACGAAATTATTATTAGGTATAAATAACTAAAGTTTGAATTAAATTAAATTAAATCAATTAGATTACTTAAATAGCATTATAGTAACAATATGCACTCTGGATTAGTTATTAGTTGATAAGCATTCAATTATTTTCTTTTTGTATTGGCCTCGGGAGCACACAAAAATATCTACATCCTGAAAGAGTTTGTTATAGGTCTCCACCATCCCATCTGTATAACCTGCAAAGGGTTTAAAAAGCCCCATGACCTCCGTTGCGGCTCTCGGGAGTGTCATACCTATAAGCATAGGCTGCAGCAGCTCATTCTGAGCACAAACTACCTGTAGTTGTTTCATTTAAAAAAAAAAATATTGGAACATCAAAAATCTAATTATTGGACAGCTTAATTTAGACAACGATAGGGCAGCCACGGCGGAACTGGACCGCCTAGTAATAGAGAACAAATTAGACATTGTCCTCTTACAGGAACAATATCAGAGCGCCCACCTGTGTACCAGAGTGGTACAATTACATACCAAGGCACAAGCTGGGATTTATATTCCTAGTACAAATTTTACTGTAACATCTTTGAGCAACCTCATGACATGTCATTGTGCTGTTGCTGAGGTTACTTCCTCGGCCTATAGGGTGTTTGTTGTAAGCTGCTACTTTCAATATTCACATCATATCGATCCTCACTTACACCATCTTCGTCACGTCCTGCAGTCTCTTGCGGGTCAAAGAATAATCATAGGCGCTGATGTCAATGCCTCTTCTACATTATGGTATGGCAAACTACGTGTATTCGATAGGGACCGGCGCTGTGCCGTCGAAGAATTCATTGCAGAAATGAATTTTTCTATTGACGTGACGCTTTCACGCGGCGACGTCTCGATATCCGAATGGCGTGTCCTCCCGTATGCGTCCTGTAGTGACGTCGTCTAATCGTTTACAAGCTCTTACCCGGTGATGCACGAGAGGCGCAAAGTACTACTTGTAATTTCAAATATAAAAGTAGGGGCGCAAACTGGGAGCTCTTTGGTTCTCTGTTTGCGGCTCACGCTAAAGATTTTGGTCGTGGTAACCTGTCCGTCGAAGAGAGTGCTTCGTTAATGTCAGAAACTTTTACCTACTGTGCCGACGTGGCCATTGGTCGTGGATCTATTAACAACACACGGAGATGCGATTGGTGAAGTGATCTTTTAGCTGAGCTTCGAAGGCGTTTCCGGAGAGTGCGGAATACAATAGCGCTTTACTTGCTCTTAGAGTTGCCAGGTCCCATTACAAGGCGGCTGTTGAAAAATCAAAGGATAATTTGCTACGTAAACTAGTGCATGGGCTGGAAGCTGAGGGTTAAAATTCTGTCTTTTCGTCCCAAAAGTTACTTATGTGCTCCGTTGCTGCTCCTTTTGAAATCACCCAGATCTTTTGACACAAGTAGACGACTTAATCAAAATTAGCTTAGAATCGATTCTTAATATGCAGCTGAACGAGCATTCTTGGACCCAAGCATCACTACCAATCCGTTATGGTGGTTTAGGGATTCGAAAAATTTCCAGTGTCGCTTTACCAGCCTTTCTATCTTCTGTCCATAGTTCAGCAAATGTCATAAGTAAAATTTTAAGGGCATCCCCTTCAAACTTTTAGATTGCTGGCTTGGAAGAAGCTAGAAACGCTTTCTTAATTGCTTGCCCAGGTCAAAATTTTCCAGTTTCTCCAAATTCACAGAGGAGCTGGGACGACATAAACTGCAAATTGACTTATGACAATCTTTTGTAGTACTGTAGTACAGGTTCGGCACGTGCTAGGTTTTTGGCCATGAGGTGATGAGGCCGGCTACTGGCTTCATGCGTACCCTTCGTCAAATACAGGAACTTTTCTTGAGCCTGACACGCTCCGAATCGCACCCTGTCTACGGCTTGGGGTTCCGGTCTGCGCTCCTCATAAATGTCCCTGTGGCGGTGATGTCGACAAGTTAGGACGTCACGGACTGTCATGCCAAAAAAGTGCGGGCCGCTTCTCGAGATATGCCGCACTTAACGATATCTTACGCCGGTCCCTTGCCACCGTCAACGTGCCAAGTCTACTTGAGCCAACTGGTATTGCAAGAGACCGGACGGTATGAGTTTGATTCCATGGAAGATGGGACGGGTGCTGGTATGGGATGCAACCTGTTCAGACACGCTGGCCCCTTCCCATCTACATGGAACCAACAACAGAGCTGGTTCGGCTTGTGAAGCGGCTGAAAAAGGTCTTGGCTCCGAATATGATTTTGTCCCATTCGGTGTCGAGACTCTTGGTCCGTGGGGTCCTAGGAAATTGCGAAAAGGTTAGTCGACATCACAGGAGACCGAAGAGCTGGCAGCTACCTCGGACAAAGAATTAGTCTAGCTATTCAAAGGGGGAACGCTGCCAGTATCTTCGGAACCTTGCCTAAAGGGACCTCTTTTAATAATATATTTTAGTTATGTATCATATTTTTATATTTAATGTTAATATATATTATATATATATATATATATATATATATATATATATATATATATATATATATATATATATATATATATATATATATATATATTATATTATATATATATATATATATATATATATATATATATATATATATATATATAATAGAAGCGCTCGTGGCCTCGCGGTCTCAATGTTCTGTAAACGATCACTGAGTTAAGCAACTTTCACTATGGCTGGTCCTCGGATGGGTGACCACTTTGTGGCATTTACATTTGCGAGCGTTTCCGTGCTTCTGAAGGCACGTTAAGCCGTTGGTCCTGGTTGCCAGTAAAATGGCAGTCGTTAAGCCTGGTTGAAGGCCTTATGGGCGGCTTGAAAATTTCAACAGCAGGTAGCCACAACCTGCGTCTGTCTATTTCAACACGGCAATGGGCTCACCACCTATTACGTGGGACAGGAATCCTCACGGTGAAAAGTGGGCATATAATATGCCTCTGCCACCCCTTCGGGGATAAGGCGTGATGGTTATTTTTTTTTATTTATTTATATATATATCATATTTTTAAGGTTATATTTAAAGTTAAGTTAAGTTGATATTTATTAATGTTGTATAATATAATTATGTATTTTTAGTATTAGTAAATTTTAATTTTCACGAAGCTATGTTATTTCATACCTGTCAAATTCTATGATCATAGTTATATGATGAGGTTCTTCTTTTTTACATACCTATTACACACATGATCATACCAACTTCATATACCATCAAGGTGCATCACGATTTAGCCGTGATTTTATTAATTGCACTAAAAGAAAGAAAATGGTGAAGAATAAACAAGAAATATATGGTGAAGAATAAAATAATAAATAAAATAACAAATTCATTAATATTAATAAATCAAGAGGTAAAATTAGTCAAAAAAAAATGAAAAATTAAAATATAAATAACATATGCTAATAATAATAATAATAATAAATCTTAATTCATTTAGATCACAAAGTAACACTTATGAACGTCAAGAATATTGCTTCTACATTTACATTTACTGCCAGATTCGCAAAGCAATAGGTAGAGCCTGAGGAAGAACCTGGCAATAAAACTCATGGCCACTCTTTTCTAAACGCCAGTAATTACATTAGTTTGATTAACATGATATTTGACCAATTATATAGTAATGAATTTATACAGACAAAAAAAAAACAAAATCAATGTTGTGTTTAAATCATATCAAAATTAGAGCGATTATAGTTGCCGGTTCTAAGGGCAGCCTACCCTTGAAGAAGAAGAATCTGGCAAGAAAGTCAATGGAGGCCATTTTAAAATGTAGGAATGGCTTACAACATTAAAATTACACTTACATTGTTCCTTTGGATTTATGTGAGAACAGTCGACTAAACTTAAGTTTACCTTAAATATAAATAAGATAATTCTTAATAATTGCTATAACAGCTATGAGCTGACCAGTCCCAACAGACGGCACCCGTTCACGGGTATGACGCATTATATCAGCCATCGCCCTACTCAACCGTATTATAGGGAATAAGGCGACCCGATACATACGCCACCACTGCCAGGACACTTAGGCGAGCATGACATACTCAAAAACTGCACAGCAACTATCATGTCAATTTCAAAGAAATAAATAAGTCTACATGGTGCTCACACAATAACAAACTCAAAATGTAATTTGAGTTTGTTATTGTGTGAGCAATACCGGGACTAAACGCAGCCAATTTAGAAACCTTTAGTTGTCAGATGTTTCAAATTATTAATAATGTAGAGATGTAAAAATACAACATATATATGCAGATTCAAGGCATATCACAAGATTCATTCGAATCCTAAATAGCTCAAGCGAAGAGCAAGCAACTCATTTCCATTTATTTTTATCGTTCAAATAATCATTAGTTGTGTAATAGGCCCTTTTCAAGAGGTGCCTCTTAATTTCCGCCTTAAATTTATGTAACGGCAGGTTCATAATGTTTAAAGGAATTTTATTATATAGTCGTACGCTAATTCCTGCAAAAGAGTCGTGAACCTTTTGTAAACGATGATGCGTTCCAATTAATTTATGCTTATTTCTAGTATTTATCGAATGTATGTCACTGTGTCTAATGTATAAATGTATGTTCTGTTTAACTAACATAATATTTGCAAATATATACTGTGATGCAAACCGTTAAAATGCCAATTTATTAAAATTTTTCTCTAAGAGACACTCTAGCACTCAATTTATATATTGCACGTATAGCTCTCTTCTGGAGTACAAAAATTACTTGTAGATCAGCTGCTTTGCCCCACAGCAAAATGCCGTAAGACATGACACTATGAAAATAACTAAAGTATACCAGCCTGGCAGTTGCCACATCAGTAAGCTGCCTGACTTTACTAACGGCAAAGGCTGCCGAGCTGAGTTTACCTGCAAGACACGTTATTTGGGCATACCACTGCAGTTTGCTATCTAAAGTGATCCCCAAAAATACAGTTGATTCTACAAGATTAAGGGTATCACTGTTCAATGTTATATTTGTACCGCAATTCCTGACATTAGGCATGCTGAATCTGATACATTTTGTCTTCTTAGCGTTTAGTAGCAAATTATTGGTCGTAAACCAATCTACAACTTGGGCAAGTGAACTATTTACGCCGTTAAAATTACTAAGCGTGCGATCAACTTTAAAAATAAGTGGCGTATCATCAGCAAATAGAACAATGTCGCACAAGTTCTGTATATAGAATGGCAGATCGTTAATATAAATTAAAAATAGAAACGGACCCAGAATTGATCCCTGCGGTACGCCCATAGCAACAGATGCTCCAGGGGAGCGAATTCCATTGACATCAACATGTTGTATTCGATCATTTAGGTAGGAGGCAACAAGGTTCAGTGCAGAGTCTTTGATACCATAATAAAAGAGTTTTCCCAATAGTGTTGTATGGTCAACGCAATCAAATGCTTTGGAGAGATCGCAGAATACACCAATAGCATCTTGTCTATTCTCCCAGGCGTCATATACATGATTCAGAAGTGTCACACCTGCATTAATGGTAGAACGACCCCTTGTGAACCCATACTGCTCCTAGAGCAAGTGAATGAAATTGTGTATTTAGGAAGTATGTTTAGCGCGGATGGAAGATGTGATTCGGATGTAGAACGGCGAGTAGCTGCCGGAAACAAAGTTAACGGTGCTTTGTCCCAGTTAGTAAAGCGACAAAGCATCGTAAAAGAAGCACGAATGGCGATTCATAACGCAGTGCTAGTGCCAACTTTGCTTTACGGTAGTGAAACCTGGGTATGTCAGCAGATGCATGAAAGTAAATTGAATGCTGTGGAGATGCGATCACTTCGAAAATTGTGCGGCGTTACCTTGGCCGACCGAATACGTAACGAAGTGATACGCAATATGGCAGGTTTGAATGAAAGTGTCAGCGTTAAGCTGGAAAAGGGCGTGCTCCGTTGGTTTGGACACGTCCAACGAATGAGTGAGGAACGATTGACGAAGAATATATATTGTTCAAAAGTAGAGGGTAGAAGGAGTCAGGGAAGGCCGAGACTTACATATGAAGACCACGTGAGCAGATTGCTCAAAAACGGAAAGGTCAAAAGTACTCGGATACCCAGACGTGCGTGTATGAAGCGATTGATGAATCTCGAAGAAGCGAAAGAAGTATGCATGGATCGCGAAGTCTGGCGATCTGTCCTCTCTGACTACCCCGTCAGGGATACAGCGTGAAGATAGTTATATTTAAATTAAAATGAGCTTGTAATTGTTGCAATATAATTTTATCAAAAATTTTGCTAATGGCTGGTAATATTGAAATTGGTCTGAAATTACCAGGGTCGGTTTTGGATCCAGATTTAAATAGAGGTATTACTTTACTGTGTTTCATTAAATCTGGAAACACTCCTTTATCAACACATTTATTAAATATTTCAGCTAGATGTGGTGATATATTAACAATGATAGACTCAATCAATTTTACAGAAATACCCCACAAGTCAGCTGTCTTTTTTGAGTTAAGTGACTTGAATACTTTAATGATATCATTTGGGTTTACATATTTGAAGTCAAATAAGACACTACACTGATCCACGCTGCCCCCAAGCATGCGTTGAGCTTTTATTGGACAAGAATTTAAGGAGCTAGTTGTTTTCGAGGCTACGTCTATAAAATAGTTGTTAAAAGTTTGTGCTATGTCTAACTTATTATTACAAACTTCGTTATTTATAATTAACTCAATGTTATTATCACGGGGTAGTAATCGACCGGTTTCAGTATTGATTACATTCCAAATCATTTTTGCCTTGTTTTTTGACTCTTTAATTTTATTACTTATATGTAACGACTTCGCAGCAGCACAGACCTTTTTAAAGGTCTTAGAATAAATTTTAACATATTGAATAAAGGCAGGATCAAAATTAAATTGCTTCATACCATATAGTTCGTACAACGTAGCCCTACTTTTGTAAATTCCTGCAGTTGCCCACTCACAAAATTGCAAGTTTTTGTTTAATAAAATGTTTTTGATTTAAATATGTTGTTGTACTCAGCTTTAATTGTATAAAATAAGGAGTCATATAAGCTGTTTTGATCTTCCTGATTAAAGTCAATATGAGTGACTTTTGCTGAAACATTAACATTAAATTGTTTAAGTCGATGTGCACTCATTGGCCTACATACAATTTTATACTTTTTAAAAGTGATATTAATAGGAAATGCTGCTTTCTGACCAAGATGATCTGATGGAAAGTTACTTAGTATCTCCCTTGTTGTTGATACACAGTTGCAGAATATATTATCTATACATTTTCTAGAATGTGAGGTGATTCTAGTTGGCTCACAAAATAAATTTTGTAAGCCAAAAGACATAAACATTTTTTTAAATCTAATACATTTCGAAGACTGCACAAGTAAATCAACATTAAAATCCCCACACACCACAACATGTTTTCTACTAGTGAACAAACGCTTCAATACATTTACCATTACAGTTTCTAATAAATTATAATCCCTATCTGGAGGACTGTAGACACAGAGTGAGTTTCTCAAGCTCAACACAGGACAATTCTGCAGTACGCTCAATAGAAAGGGCCACAATATCTTTACGTTCTTTACATTTTAAATTATTAGATACAAATATAAGAGAGCCACCACGCATAGCTTTCTTTCTAGAGAACGCACTGCTAAGTGAATAGAATTCATTGTTGAACAATAGTTCATGACTTTTTAACCAATGTTCTGTAATACAAAAAATGTGAATATTGTGTTCCTTTATATAAAGTTCTATTTGTAGTAGTTTTTCAGATATGCCTTTAATATTTTGGTGAACTAAGTTTAAACTACTAAAAGTATTGTTAATATACTCAGGATTATTACAACAAATATTATTTTCAGAGTCTTTAAAAAAAAATTGACTCAATGGGCTCAAAAGACCTATAACCATGGCCAGATTTTTTACCTGTTGTCTTACAAACTAGTTTTTTGAGATAATTTCCCAAGTTAGTAAGTCATTCCTAATACGCTCAAAAGGAGCTGGTTTATGAGCCAATAATTTGACTTGATTCAATAAAAAATTGGATAACAATACAGCTATCTGACGTCGTAAAAACTTTGATAGTAAACGACTAGCTAATGTCAAAAAATAATAATTCTGTAATAAAGGATTACAGTCAAATAATTCTATATTCCTACAATATGTGGTCAAGGTATGTAACTTTCTATTTATATTGTATCTAATGTTATTTTCAATTTGGGTAAAAGATTTGCTATACTAACTTGCATGTTTGACAACTGTTCATAAAACTTTATGATAGTTTTAATGTTCACATTATCTCTTCTGCCAATAAGTATCACTATTGTTGGTGGTCAGGGCAATGTGTACTGGTTTATACCTTATTAATTATTTAAGAGTAGGATGCCCCAGGAAATGAAAGTGTTATAACCGAGTTACCCAGATGTAATATCAACAAGAAATCTATAATAATTCTCAACACACTAATGACAAGATTATAAAAAATAAATAAGTGTAAGTATATCTATGTTTACAACAAACCTAATATATTTGTTGTAAACATAGATATACTTACACTGGGGATGAAGAGTAGAAGCGTGCACGTCGCCATCCCTGCCAGCTACGGCTGCAATTCTACTCCAACACGAGTACCACCAGGGCGAATGATGCTAGGGCGTGCCCCCGAGGCGACGCGCACCAGTTCGTCCCCGCTGGTGCGAAAAGTGTGTGCCAGAGCGGCGTAGGGGACCGCTACCCAACACGCGCGGCCCGACACGGCGGGAAGTGGAGGATGGAGTGCAGGGTAGCTGCGTGGAATGTTAGGGGAGGAATGACAGATAAGATGAATGAGTTGATGGATGTTATGAATGAGAGAAAGTTAGATGCAGTGTGCTTGACAGAGACCAAGCGCAAGGGCAGCGAAGTCTTGGAGCTCCCGGGCGGCATGATAGATCTATTCCTAATGGATAGTCGGCTCCGTAAACAGGTGATGGACACAAGGGTTTATCGAGGCGCTGAGCTGGGATCAGACCACTACCTAGTCATAACTAGGATTAGGGGTCTGTACGCGGGTTGGCGTCATCGTGCATATGCGTGCGTATGAAAGAGAGATACAAGCTGCAGAAAGTTAACACGAAGGCACTGATAGAAGAAGCTCGTGAAAGGTGCAGAATGAAAGCGGATGAAAGGTTCTCGTCCAATTTCCGGGATAATGCCAAGCTCTTCTGGAAAGAGGTAGGCAAGACCCGGAGTTGTTCGGCAATCTGCAGTATGAATAAAGTGCTTAGTGTTAACAATGACGTCCTAACAGACCAAAGTGACGTCCTGCAGAGATGGAGTGAATATTATGGAAAGATGTATGCAAGAAAAGACAGAGATGCCACGTCGGGAAGTGGAGCTCACTTCGATGCTCCGGATCCCGATGTCATTGAAGTCATTAGTTTGAAAGAAATAGAACAAGCGATAAGAAGTATGAAATGTGGTAAGGCTGCGGGAAAAGACAGAGTTACTGCTGAGATGATCAAGTACGGTGGGTCGCGTGTCTGGGACACACTATGTCTGTTATGCAACTTGTGCTGGCGGACGGGTGAGGTCCCAGATGACTGGCGAGTAGCAGTTGTAGTACCTATTTACAAAGGGAAAGGCTCGCGCCTAAACTGCTCCAGCTACAGGGCGATCAGCTTGGTCAGCTTAGCTAGTAAGGTGTATGATCTGGTGGGCACTGCGGTCCAAAGGGGTTCCAGAGGTCTATATTGACACTATCCGGGACATGCACTGTGACTCCGATTCCATGGTTCGGACTGCTGTTAGCGACACGAAACCCTTCCCCATCACCATCGGAGTTCACCAGGGTTCGGTCCTTTGTCCGCTTCTGTTCAGTGTGATATTAGACGAATTGTCGGACCGCATCAGGAACTTGCAAGAGCAGCCTCCATGGTTGCTCATGTATGCTGACGATATTGCGCTGGCAGACGCGGACAGGGGCAGATTGGTGCGACGTGTGAAGGCGTGGAAGGAGACGCTTGAGAACGGCGGTCTGAAACGAAATGTGACGAGTACTTGGCACTAAACTCGACAGATATAGGCGGTGATTTGGTTGAGCGCACGGACCAGGTTAAATACCTAGGATCTGTCTTTCACCCGTCGTCGTTCGATGTCAAGTCACGCATTGCTGCCGCGTGGGCCAAATGGCGGGAGATGACCGGTGTCATTTGTGACCCAAAAATGCCGATCCGGTTGAATTGACAGATCTACAAAACCAACATTAGACCTGTCTTTTTACATAGCAGTGAGACGTGGCCAATATTGGAGCAACACAAGCAGGACCTGCGCGTCACGGAAATGAAGATGCTGCGGCGGATGTGTGGAGTCACGCGGATGGACCACGTGAGGAACTCTCGCATCCGCGGCAGCCTTTACGTCCGTGACATTGCAGACAAGTTGCAAGTGTGTCACCTTTGTTGGTATGGTCACGTCTTGCGACAACCGCCGGGCTACGTGGGAAACAAATGTCTGGCTATGTCAGCCCCGCCGCGTCCCGGTTAAAGGGGAAGACCCAAGAAGTGCTGGCTTGACATGCGTGCCAATGGTCTCAAAACAGGGGATGCCGACGACCGTGCGAAGTGGAGGAGAAAATGTAGGTAAGCGGACCCCGGGCGTTGCGAGACGCAACACGCTCGGATGATGATGAATAATCAAAGAAAACTTGTGGCAAGCGTTTGCACATTTCACCGTGTGCATTTTTGTCCCATGAAACAGGTGGTGAGTTCATCAAAATGTGGAAATGTACAATCTTAGGTTGTGGCGGCCTTCTGTTGAAATTTTTCAAGGCGCCCAAAAGGGCTTCAACTTGGTTTAAAGACTGCCATGATACTAAAAAACCGGGACCAACTGCTTAACTTGCTTTTCGAAGCACGGAAACGCTCGCAAATGGAACTGCCACAAAGTGGTCACCCATCCGAGGACATTGCAAAAAGTGCTTATTGCAATGATCGTTAATAGAACACTGACCACGAGCGCATTAATTAATGAATCAGCAAGTCTAATATACGAATACTTTTTTCTAATCTGAAAGTGAACCGAAAACTGACAATTTCAGGGTAATGGACTATTACTGCTACACGATTCGCTTCCATTTTTAAATTCATAAATTCATGTCAATGCTTTTCTTTGCCCTGTCGCGCCAGCAGTGCCATAAAAAGTACTTTCTTGGGTGTTTCTTAGACAATAGGGAATAAGGAATAGGTAATTCCCCGATCGTCATCGCCACTAGCTCGCCCGAGCTACCAATGTATCGCGACAAAAAATGAAACAACCACCAATGGATACGTTCTGAAATTGATCGACATTTATGTTAAAATCTTATTAGATTGAATTTGTATGTTTTGGTCCTCAGTTGCGAGTCGCTTTTGTTTTAAGTACTTGAAAAAAATATAATAACTAAATAAATTTTGTTAAAAATGTTAGGTTATTTCTGAACTATCAGCCGCTTGCGCCGGGGCCCTCTCAGGTCGGGGGCCCGTGGCATTTTGCCAGCCCTGCCACCCTATAGTTACGCCACTGATACCATGAGTTTAACCGTTCTGTTGATCTTGCCTATGTACGAAATATCAAAATT
Organism: Thumatha senex; assembly: GCA_948477245.1. Lineage (NCBI taxonomy): Eukaryota > Metazoa > Arthropoda > Insecta > Lepidoptera > Erebidae > Thumatha > Thumatha senex. Next base: position 13,017,216 of record OX419731.1, on the reverse strand, counting down.
AACAACTCGCATACTATAGGTCTGAAGTGCTGAAGTTTCTCGAAATTGTTAGGTCGTTGTCCATAGGTAAGGCGTCGGGTGACGATAAAATATCTAACAAAATGATAAAGGAGGCTTGCAAGCTGTCGGGTGAAGTAATATGTAATGTTTTTAACCGATGTATTTACGAGGGAGTGTTCCCCCGTATTTGGCGATGTGGCTATATTCGGATTATTCCTAAAAAAAGTCGACAAGCCGCCAGATGACCCTAAGTCTTATCGACCGATCACATTGTTGCCCTCCTTGGGAAAGCTTTTAGGGCGTCTCATAGTACCCCGGCTCCTGCCGGGCGGTATTAAATTTCACGAAAATCAATTTGGATTTACAGTAGGAAAATCTACTATTGACGCAGCGATATCAGTGCGAAAGACTGTCACTTCATCGGTTTCTCAATATGTGCTGGCCATCTTCCTAGATATTTCCAGGGCTTTCGATAACGCTTGGTGGCCAATGCTATTAATGAAATTAAAGTCTCGCGGTTGCTATATAAATATTTACTCTCTTATTTATTTATATTTTTCACAAGGTACAACAATTTTTAAAATTAGGTCATTATTCTGCTACCAAAACGTTAACAATAGGCTGTCTTTAGGGGTCTGTGCTAGGGCCACACTTGTGGAACTTAGGATTTGATGACTTTTTCAGTTTACCATTACCGGAGGGCTGTTCAATGACAGGATACGCCGATGACGGTATGTTGCTCATTCAGTCGAACAGTCGTGCGGGACTCGAGAGCTTGGCCCACACGTGTTTGCGCGTCATTGCGGAGTGGGGCGTACGAAACAGGTTATTTTTTGCACCCAACAAAACATTTCAGTTGCTTTTATAAGGAAGTTTGAAAGTATCACCGCGCATTAAATTCAATAACGTTTACATTAAAAATAAAACTTCGGTTTGCTATTTAGGATTGATTTTAGAGAGAAATTTTGCATTCGTTGAGCACATAAAAACTGTAGGTGAAAAAGCTAAAAATAGCTTTTATGCGTTGTCGAGAATATTTACTGCTACATGGGGACTTTCGTTCAAAACACTGAAGGTCGTTTACGGGGCCACATATCTAGGCTGTATATGTTACGGGGCGCCGGTATGGGCAGATAAGGCTACTATTGGTGCTGCACGTTTAAAGTTACTGCGAAGTTAACGCCTTGCATTGATATTTTTATGCAAGGCCTACAGGACGGTTAGCACGGAGGCTCTGCCGGTGATGGCAGGGGTCCTCCCGGTTGACCTCGAAATTCAGGGACTCGCGGCGTTATACTATTCTGCTAAGGATGGCATGGATGATATGTTTTTGTTAGTAAGAGATCGCTATAGAATTGCCAGACTGTATCGTGATAATGTACGTGAAGAACTTTTAGACGAATTGCAGCTGCGTTGGAACACTTCCATCAAAGGGCGCCACCTCTACCAGTTTTTCCCAGACGTTCGTGAACGCCTGAGAATGTCCTGGCTGGAAGTTGATCACTGTGTTACTCAATTTCTTACGGGACATGGTAACTTTAGGAGCAAATTACATTCGTTTAAGCTGGTTGAGTCACCGTTCTGTCAGTGTTCAACTGCTGACGCCAAATATGGTCAGACCGCCCATCATATACTTTGGGAGTGTAGCATTTGGCAAAATGAGCGATATAATATGCTTAATTGTTTACAAGTAACGTCGGGAGTAGTTTACTATGCGGATCTCGTGGCATCGAGGGTGAATTTTCGTGCTTTTAAACGTTTCTGCCATACATATTACTGGAATCAAACATAGCTCACATAGGACCCGTAATATACTATTACCGTTCCCTATTTCTATAGGATTTACACCTAGTTGCTTTCCAGGTCTCCCGCTTTGCAAAGGCGGGAAAATTACGTTCTTTTCTTACTTTCTCACATTATCTTCTGATTAATTTCGTTGCGGGTTCCAAGACATGCTAACTTCTCCTGGGACATCACCGAGATCGAGCTCGGTGTAACTTTTCTGGTGTTTTTGGTCATTGCTGTAGATCCTGGTTTACAGGAGTCACAGTAATGGGAATGTGGGTGGGATTAGTCCCAATAAAAAAAAAGGTCTCCACCATTCTGTTAAAAGGGCATCGATGACCTGAATTGGTTCGTCTCGTATAAATAGCAAATAGGGTGCCAGCTCTGTCGTGTGTGTGAGTAACACAGTGCGAGGTACTGAGTAACACAGCCTATTTGTGAGTTACAACACATTGGCCTCCAAGAGCTTACGCCTGGACTCCAACGTTAACACGTCATACCTATCCAAGAGTAGTGGATACGATAGATAGGCTCCACACCTGTAGTGTATCGCTCGTAGGAATCTGTACTGCTCCCTGTCTATCTCATCAACATATTATTGCATACATTTATCATATTTTTGTTAACATGTTAACTGATGATGATGATGAACCATATCACTCTGCCTACGATTCTTCAATGTCTAATGATGATAGCTTCAGCTCCTCGACCGGAACGCTGGGTGACTGCCTGCGAAAAACTTTTGAGTTAAAAAATGACAACCTGCAAAATGTTTGCCATTTAAATGCACAGAGCATACCCTGCCACTATGGTGAATTGGCGGAAACTTTTACTAATACAAACGTTCATGCCATACTGATATCAGAGAGTATGCTTAAGCCGGAATTGCAGTCTGAGTCTTACTCCCTGCCTGGTTTTATTCTCGTTCGTAACGATCGTATTGGTTGTAGGGGTAAGCGATCAGGTGGGGTAGCTATTTATATACGTAGTTTGTTCCCATTTAAAAATTTAGCCTCATCGGACCCTGAATACTCTGCCGACGCTGAATTCCTATTTCTAGAGGTTATTGTTGGGGGAGCCAAGCTGGTTCTAGGGGTTGTTTATTGTCCTCCTTCAATTGATTACTTCTCCAGCCTGGACACGGTTTTGGACTCCTTGGGGTCATTGTATACACACTATATCATCATGGGAGATCTGAATACTGATTTATTAGAACCTGAATCATCTCGAGCTCGTAAGCTGCTTCATATTGTAAAATCTGCTTGTCTATATATATTACCTTTACAAGCTACTCATCACAACATTTTTGTTGATGATACTTGGCTTGATCTAATACTCACTTCCTCTACTTCACATGGACAATTACCTGCACCTGCTTTTTCGCGCCATGACCTCCTCTTCCTCTCTTACGCCCTGAATCCTCCTAAATCCCCTCCAAAGATTTTGAACATTCGTAGTTTTGGGCGTATGAACGTGGATCAGTTACGCAGAGATGCTGTGTTGCTGCAGTGGGATGATTTAGAGTCAGCATCAACCATCGACGACAAAGTTGACATATTTAATAACACTGTGCTTAACCTCTATGATCTTCACGCTCCTATAAAGAGAGTGAAGCTAAAACGACCACCAGCTCCATGGATGACCGAAGAAGTACGCGTTGCAATGAGACGTAGGGATCGGACATTCTCTAAATTTCGTAAAAATCGTACGGATGAGAGGTGGAACCTTTTTAAGGCTGCAAGAAATCGTTGTAACCAGATGATACGTAATGCTAAACGCCGACATATTCTCGAAAATGTTAATACTTCTTCACCTGCCGGCGTTTGGAAGTTTCTTGGTACTTTAGGTATAGGCAAACAGCGGCGTGTGGATCATCAGTGTACAATTGGTTTGGATGATTGAAACAGACATTTCTCCTCTACAACTCCTATTGAAAGCCAAACTCGTCTTCGTACATTGAGCTACATAGCTGGCCTTGATAAACCTAATGTAGACGCTTTCGAATTTTCTATGATTGCAACGGATGACATTAAAAAGGTGATCCTATCTGTTAATTCCAATGCAGTTGGTTGTGATCTGATAAGTCGACGTATGATTGTTCCTATTATCGACCAACTGCTTCCTGCTATCACTCACATAATTAACTTTTCCGTTTTTTCTGGAACATTTCCATCTCGATGGCGTAACGCATACGTTATCCCAGTACCTAAAATACCTAACCCTTCACTAACCCAATCACTTTCGATCCATTTCTATACTTCCTTTTCTATCTAAGGTGCTTGAGTCATGTGTGCATAAACAATTTGCACTTTACATACATAAAAACAACGTACTAAGTGCACTGCAATCAGGGTTTAGACCAGGTCACAGCACTGCAACTGCTCTTTTAAAGGTTACTGGTGATATCAGGGCTAGTATGGAGGAAACTAAGGCCACAGTGCTTGTCTTGGTAGATTTTTCAAATGCCTTTAATTCTGTTAATCATGATATTCTACTTGCTATCCTCTCATACCTTAAAATGTCTTCGAAAGCATTAGGATTCCTATCTACTTATCTTCAGGGACGCCAGCAATCAGTCCGGTTCGATGACACTTTATCGAGCTGGTGCGTTATTGGTTCTGGTGTTCCTCAAGGCGGTATTCTCTCTCCCTCGTTGTTTTCAATTTTTATTAATTTTGTCACCTATATCTTCAATGTACGTATGATCTTTACGCTGATGATTTGCAGCTGTACACTCATGCTCCCGTTGATGACTTAACTACAGCAATTTGTCTCGTGAATGCAGATCTGGAGTATCTTAGAGATTGGTCATACAGGTTCGGTTTAACTGTAAACCAGTCCAAGTGTCAGGCCATCATTGTCGGGAGTAGATGGGTGTCAAGTAGAATAGATGCTGCCATATTGCCACCGGTAATATTTAACGGCAAAATCATACCATTTAGTGCTTCTGTTAAAGACCTTGGTCTCATAATTGACTCGAACCTCGACTGGCGTGCACAAGCTACGAACGTCAGTCAGCGAGTCACTGGCACGCTTCGAGCCTTGTATTGATTAAAGAATTTCCTGCCTACCAGTACAAAGGCCACCCTGGCCCAAATTTTAATTTTTCCTCAGATCGACTATGGCGATGAGTGTTACTATGACCTGAATGCAGATCTTCTCAACAAATATGACCGACTTTTAAATAACTGCATTCGATTCGTTTTTAATCTTCGAAAATATGATCATGTGTCTTCTTTCCGTTCCCAACTTAAGTGGTTGCATGTCCGTCATCGCCGTAAGTTACGCTTACTTACTACTCTTTATAATATTCTTAATTCTCCTACTTCTCCTACTTACTTAACTTCCTCTTTCCAATTTTTGTCGTCGAACCATGACAGAAGCCTTCGTTCCTCAAACAACCAGTTTCTCCTATGTCCTTCTCATACTACTAGTTTCTTGGGGTCTTCTTTTTGTGTCCAGTCTGTTCTCCTATGGAATGCGCTTCCTGTTGAGGTCAGACTGTCAAATAGTTGCAATATATTTAAGGCCAGAGTGCGGCAATTGCTCTGTGCGGAAGGGGAAATATAAACAGATTAAGAAAGCTGTTCGTAGTACTGCATCACTAATATATATATATATATATGTTTATATGTATGTATAGTAGTGTATATCATATGTATGTATTTTTATTTATGTAATGGTATTTATATCAGTTTATATGTGTAATTATTTTATAAGTTATAATATTTATGTAATAAATATTTAATATTTTATTTATTAATAAATATTGCTGAACACAAATGCGCCTACCTCGTATATAGATCTGCACGACCCTATGGTTGACTGATAGAGAATGCCTTAGGCATTAAGTCCGCCAATGTACTATTATTGTGTATAAAGTTTAATAAATAAAAAATATTTCTGATAATAGGGATTCCATATCGGTGCAGCATGTTCCAGCTGTGATCTTACAATTGTCTTGTACAGGTGGACATAGGTAGATGGTCGCGTGAACTCTGTGGAAGATCGCATTACAAACCAGTACATCCGAAAAGCGTTGTTCACGATTTTTTCTGCGTGCTGATTTAATGTAACTTTACTATCAAGTAATACACCCAGATCCCTAACTAAGTCGACACTATTCAACTGTGTATTGCAAAGTCTATAATTAGCGTTGAATATTATTTTATTTTTCGTAAATGTAATATAGTGACATTTTGGTAAACTTAAATGTAATTTATTGTCTGAGAGATACATCGCTAGCCTATTCAGGTCATCCTGGAACAGGTGACATTCATCCATACTCTGCACGATTCTGTAGACCTTTAGATCGTCAGCGTATAAAAGAAATTTTGTGTTTTTAAAACAGTGACTTATGTCATTTATATAAATATTAAACAAAAACGGTCCAAGTATAGACCCCTGTGGGACACCGGAGCTGACAGTGATAACACTGGACTGGTAGCCATTTATAACTACTTTCTGAGTTCGTTCGTTACATAAGATGTGAACCAGCGAAGCAAATTTCCCCGAATACCATTAAATGCGATTTTGTTCAATAAGATTTCATGATCAACCTTGTGAAAAGCCTTCTTGAAAATACAGTAAATACAATACAGTATAGTACATGTACTTGAACTTCATGTCTTCACTTGCATGCCTCTGTCAATATTTTCAAAGAGAAAGTTATAAAAGTTAGGTAGTTAATTTGTGATCGTTGAGCGACGTTGTACGAATCCATGCTGATTCGAGATTATAGTGTTATGTAGTAATGGATAGATAACACCATAAACGAGTTTTTCAAAGAGTTTTGACAAGGTTGACAGTATTGAGATTGGCCGATTTTGCTCAACATTGTGGTTCGGTCCACTTTTATGTACAGGTGTTATATTGGCTTGCTTCCAGTGAAGACGCCTTCATTGAGGCATTTATTATTTATTATATATAATGGTTTATGTATGCTAATGGCGATATTCCTGAAAAATAGAGCCGGATAACCATCGGGGCCTGCTCTCTTGGACGGATCCAACAGTTTCAAACCCTGTAATATCTTGTCCTCTTCAATATGTACGTTATCAATAGATTCAACATCAGCACCGTAGTCCGCTGGCGGTATCCACACCGATAGTGTAGGAGTCCCAGGTTCAAAAACCGACAATTATAAATTTGACAGTTGAGCATACATTGCTAGGCCGGTCACAGATCATGCCTGTACCCCCAGGTTCAGATATCACCCAAGTCGCCTCCGGAAGGTTGTAATCTCCAACGAGAACGATGTTCTTAATGTGCGGAGCATTTAGCAGGTCATGTAAGTTGTTGAAATGGGAGGTATATGCATCAGATGTAGCCCAGCAGGGCATATAAATGGCACTTACCACATTGATCCTAGTGCAATCATCCTTGTCTGGAAGACCGAACATGAGGTGCTCGAAGCATGTGGATGAGTTCCACAGTTCAGAGCTCTCAAATAAATGAGATCGATTCTCACGGAGCACCGCTATCATGACCGGACACTTCAGAACATTACCTATGGCTTCGGTAATAGAGAGCAAATTCTCATTACGTCCTTCTGGTAGGTTACATATCTCTATGTTACACTGTCTGGCTTATTGCTCCATAGCTTCTAGTTTAGTCTCGAAGGAGACAATTGTCGCTTGCAGCTGTAATGTAGATGTAACAATCTTTAACTCTTCAATTCGCCTTTTGAAAGTGTCGTGCTCCACGCTTTGATTTTGGCAGGCAGTCTGGAGATCAATAAAATCGCCCCTAAGCTCAGAAACCTTCTGTTTTAAGGCATTTTGTTCGCTGCGTAAATTGTGCATTTCCGTTTTAATGTCGGTTTAGGTAGATTTAATATCTTCCCGCATGACACTTAAGTCCCCACAAATATCATTACGCCATTTGTTGAGAGACATATTTAAGTTAGTGGTAAATGATTCTAAATCACTATTTTTAGGGGACCTACCTTGACTCTCAGGTACATTACCACCCATGGCCTTGGGCGAATCCAGTTGAGCGACGTCCAGGTTATCGCATGACATGTCGATTGTGTTGCTGCGTACAGGAGTGTTAATATTGGATCTTGCCCGCCTCACAGCACTACTACATGGTGGACACCTCCAAACAGCTTTGTATTCTTTTCTCATGGAGGAGTATTGTTCAGGGGATATGTTCAGGCAGTCGTAATGGTATTTCGCACGACATTCAGAACAACGTAGTATATTATTTTCTGAGACTGACGTCGACCTACAACACTCCGTTATCACTTGAAATTTTTTGTTAAGATAGGTACTGTGTAATGCAATACAGTGGGCTGTACCTATACCTTCAGAGTACCGCTGCTGCCCTCTTGTGGTGTGCGCAAGATCACAGGTAGCAAGGAGGATCAGAGAGAGGGTTTTTAACATCTAACTCGATCAACTTAGATTGGGAGATAAGTCTTACAAATTATGTCTACGGATTACTTTTTATTACCTAATTCATGTTTTGTAGTTTCGATATATCAGTCGAAACTCTTTGATTTTCGAAGACGATATTTTTTGAAATAGTTTGTAGACAGATATAGATCCTGCCTTATAGTAAATAGAAATGCATACCTACGAAATATTCGTGTAGTGTTTACCTACTACTCAAACTGAGAAACAAAAATGGCGCCTTTCCGTAGTGCTGCCCTATTGCATATCGATATATTGACTGCCTCTGTGGCGCGGTGGGAGTGCATCCGACTGCTACGCAAGAGGTCGTGGGTTCGATTCCCACCCAGGATAAAACTTTGTGTGATGAGCACGATGGTTTATTCTGTGTCTGGGTGTTATTTATCTATAATATGTATGTATTTAGAAATATATAAGTATGTTTATCAGTTATCTAGATCCCATAACACAAGCTAATATTAGCTTACTTTGGGCTAGATGGCGCTGTGTGAAAAGTGTCCCACAATATTTATTTATTTATTTATTTATTTATATTTAAAGATGAAGTTAGAATACGGTGTTTTTGGGTTTCGATCGGAGACAATTTAAGGGCTTTTAATTCATCCAGTTATCTAACTCTCTCCTTCTTGAAAAGGCAGGTATTTAATAATTAAAAGATTTTTTTGACTATTTCTGGGTACCTGTAGGTCCTTAACATTATGGAAAAGGTTTATGTTAAAGGTATTTAAGATTTCGATATCGCCTCTCAAATGAAAAACAGATCAATTCCAAAATTATTACCTGTCATAGAGAAAAAAAAGTTACTCAGTTTTTAATTCATTACAAAAGTGTGCATATTATTGTATACGTGCTTCATTTTTGTATTATGAGATAAATTTTTATACTATCTACAAAACAATACCAAAAATAACTATTTTGATGGCACCCAAGTAACAAAATTTTTAAAAACACTGTCTTATGATGAAGTGGAGGCCTTATTACAACACATAACATGAAAAGACTCTAACACACACATACACATAATTTACACACCATATAAACCTACTCAGTTTTTTGTTATAATTTTTTTCCTCTTTTCCGTATTCTTTGCACTGGATATGACATTTAAAATGTAACTGCATAGCTATGGAAGAGCGTGGTCACTTGTCACAGGCATACTTTGCTTAAAAGGTGACCTCGATCAATGTTTCTACACTGTAACTTGTTATTAATGCAATAAATTATTATAATTACCCAAGATTGTGTCCAATTAGCCAATGTCATATTTAAAGTACTGTAGCCTCTGAAATTTGGCACCGTAAATAATAATTTTGGTATCGTTTTATGATTATCTCAAAATTAAGAAAATAAAAGGTAAATAAAACAAAAATATCCATATAATTTATACTGTTGATTGATGTCACTTGGTGGAACTTGCTACACATTTTCAATAATAACACTTGTACTATTCCACAATATTTACTTGATAAACCTTGCCGGTTTCACCTCATTCTCAAAGGCACACACAAACTAAAAATAACACATGACAACTCAAACTAAAAAAAAAAAAAAAACATGATGTAAAAACATAATATTTTTATACACCAAGGATTAGCATGATATTCCTGTTTTTATACACATACATACAAACATATATTTTATCACGCCTTTATCCCCGAAGGGTTAGGAAAAGGCATACTACTGGTACACCCACATTTTACCGTATGCATTTTTGTCCCACGTAACAGGTGGTGAGCGCAGTGCCATGTTGAAATGGATTGGTGCAGGTTGTGGCGACCATAACGTCATCATCATCATAAGTCCATAAGGCCTACAACTGTGCTTAACGACTGCCATTTTACTGGCAAGTGGGACCAACAGCTTAACGTGCCTTTCGGAGCACGGAAACGCTCGCAAATGTAAATGCTGCAAAGTGGTCACCCATGCATAGTGAAAGTTGCTTAATGCAGTAATCGTTTACAGAACACAAAGTTAGCGTCAGTGCTTTTGTCATATATATTTTTATATAAAAATATTATTATGATATGTATGGTAGCAGGGCTTCCGTTTGTGCGTCTTGCTGTAGAAGCCAAGTAGTCACAATCCTTTTAAGTATATTTTTATTGAGGTTTATTATTTGTAGCTTTTTGTGTACCTGTTTATAGATATGTGTACTTAATATATAAAATTGGTGTTTAGCGAAGGTAGTCCTGTGACGATTTATTGCAGGATAATTTGTGCGTTTAGTGGGGTCGGAGAGGGGCACGCTAGAGTGTTTTCTTAGGATAGAACGGAGCACGTATAGGTGGCGTACCGTCAGAACCTTACAGTCTGAGTACAATTGGCTTATGGGTCATGATCTTTAATATTCCTCTCTGTGCTCTCTCGACTCGAAGAATGCTGGTTTTATTTGCACCCCTCCAAACGGTAATACAATAACCTATAACAGATTGACATAGGGTAGTGAACACCATTTTCAAAGTGTAAGAGTTGGCTGAGCCTCTAAGTGTTTTGAATACATGCATCAGTCTCATGGTTCTATTTGATAGTGTGTCCAGGTGTTTATCCCAGTTCAAACCTGAGTCGATTTGGATTCCAAGGTATCGCACATCATCAGTTCTTGAGAGATATGGACAGTGACATGATGCAGCGTTCTGAGAACATGTGTGTACTATTATCGAGTAGAAGTGATTTGGTAGCGTGTTTTGTCGTAATGCGAAGGAAACATAACAAGTTTTCTTAATATTTAAAGTGAGGAGATTACTACTAAGCCAAGTTGTTATTTTGTTTAAGACTAATTCTGAGGTACTTTTAACACTCTCCAGTATCATCGGTGTAGGCGAAGATTCTTGCATTTGGGAGCGGCATATTGCACAGTTCATTCATATATATTTGAAACAAAATCGGGCCCAGAATACTTCCCTAAGGGACGCCATATGATATAGTTTCTTCCTGACTAAGATGTTTGTCGATTTTCACGCGTTGCGTACGATTACTAAGTTAACTTTTAAAGATATCTAAGGCGATGCCTCTCACTCCTACACGTTCCAATTTGGATGTAAGTAAAGAAACAGAAACTGTGTCAAATGCCTTTGTAAGGTCTAAAAAGATACCCAGGCACTTCGATTGACTATCTCAGAATCTAGCAATTGACTGCGTTAAGTCCATAATTGTGTCCTCGGTAGAAACGCCTGTGCGAAAACCATATTGATTGCTAGATATAATTTTGTTATTTTCCAAAAAGCTCTTAAGGCGGTTGCTAAGAACGCTCTCGAATACCTTAGAGAGAGAACTTAAAACCGAGATGGGTCTGTAGTTACCCACAATGCTTCTGTTCCCCCCCTTATAAATTGTATGAATTATTGCCTTTTTTAACGCATCCGGGAAAATGACGAATTTTAAACAACTTAAAAATAAATGTTAAGGGTTGTATCAATGTGTTATGACACTTTTTTAGAATTTGTGGTTAAACTTCATCCCAGCCTATCGCAGAGTTGACGCGTAGTTGAAGTATAAGTGACTCCACTTCTGATTCATCAACATCCAATAAGACAAGGGAGTTACAAGGAGGGAGATGGGGACGATTATCTGTGATTGTAGTTAGTATATGGGCTTGGGTTTGGGCAGTGGGACATTGAGAAACTATCTTATTGGCAAGATTTTTACCCACTCCATTTAGAGTTTTACAAACCTCGTTTATTGATGAGTTAGGGTTGTCACGGAGTTTTATTAATTCAAGCGCACTAGGCTTAACTTTTTGAGTATTCGTGATATCCTTTATAGTCTTCCATAATTCTTTTGGATTATTTTTCGCTTTCTCAAGTTGGTTTTTTTCGTATGTGGTTTTTAGTTTACGCAATAGCGAATTGCAAAAATTGCGATAGCGCGTGTATGTTAGTTTTAGAACATAATTTTCTGGATCTTTTCTGGCTCGAGTGTGTAAGTAGTCACGGTTTTTAATACATTTTAAGAGGCCTGGTGTTATCCAGGGCTTAATATTTCTTAACGTTTGTTTATTATTGTGGTTATGTTATATACAAAGGTGTTCATTAGTATGTTAGGATCATTAATTTTATACAGGTGCGTGAAATCTGTGATATCTATTTCCGCCTTTAATGCGGCGTAGTTTACACGAGTAGAGAAACGGCTTAATGTTTTTGGTTCACTATTGGTATAAGGGATATTTAAGAGCAACGGTTTATGGTCCGTGATATGAGACTCCAATACAAGTGTGGTAAGGTTTAAGTGTTTCGTTTTGTTGAGTTTATGGTCTATGCATCGATCAAGTCGTGTGGGGTAAAGGTGTGTAGGTAGAAGTTCGTGAGAAATGTTTAGCGTCAGATATTCCACCTTACGTTCATCAGTACTATTTTGTTGTATATCTGTGTTCATATCTTCAATCAAAATAATATTTTGCCAAAAGGAAAAATTTGTCAAAGTTTGGTTTAGGCTGTTTAAGAACATATCAAAAGTTTCCCTGGTTTTGTAAGAAGGTGATCGATAGATCGATACTATGGCTAATTTTTTATCGTCAGTCGTGCAAGTTAGACAATTTCCAACCCTAATATTTGGTTCGCTCACTGTTACATGAATATCTGACTTTGCATAGATGACAATACCGTCATTTTGATTAGAATTTATCATAGTGAGATACGATTGAAACCCATTTAGAACCGGTAGGTTTGTAACTGAACTTAACCAACATTCAATTCAATTCAATATGAAAGTGATATGTTGCAGCTAGATTTAGATATCCTATTCTCCATAGAAAGTCGCTAGCATTTTTTTATCGCTTTACTGGTACATACCTGTACCAGTAAAGGACTTGACGTCGACAAAGGACTGGAAACAACGAATTTTAAGCTTTGTGTTAATGACAAGGCTGTATGGACGGAGTTTCCTTTGACCGCCAAAAATTAAGAAGATTGATTATTTGACATTGACAGCTTTCAGCTATTTGATACACAAAATTGAGATAATAAAATAAAATATTGTATTATATTTTATATTCAGGTGCACATACTTATTTATTATAAAGATAGAAATTATATGAATCTGTTTTTAATATTTAACGTTAGTTGTTTAGTTGTATTGTATCTCATTCCATTGTTATTAAAATAATCGATTAGTAGATTGTTTACATATGTGTAGTTATACAAATGATTAAAGCTGGACTTCTTTTTCATAGGTACTTTTTTACTGCTGTGCTGTATGCTGTATTGGAGATGTAATGGGGTGTTTACAAAGCAAAGCAGAGGTTCCAGATTTGCATCCAAATATTTTTCATGTCACAAATGTTGATCAGAATGGCGTGCATTTATGCACCGGTACGTTGGAGATTACGGAAAATGATTTAATACTGTATCGCGATGGCAGAGATTCAACTGTTTGGCCATTGCATTCATTAAGAAGATATGGATTTGAAGAAGGCATGTTTAGCTTTGAATCAGGTATTGACATTTCCTATTTTCACTTCTAAATTAAAGTAGAGTATAGAAAAAGTCAGGGTAGACCAAGGCCTACATACGAAGACCATGATAAAATTGCTAAAAAATGGAAAAGATCTGCACCCAGGTCTGCATGTGTTACATTATTTATAAATTTGCAGGAAGCAATAGAAGTATGAATGGCTCACTGAGCCTGGCGATCTGTGCTCTCTGACTACCAATTTAGGGATATGTGTAAACACATTTAAATTTAAGGATAAACATGTCTGTTACTCTTTAATGTAAAAACTACTGAATGCATTTTAAGCAAATTTACAATTATACATCAGAATAACACATATGCTACTTTTTATCCCAGGAACAAGTTCCTGTGTAACCGGTACGGGAAAACTTCTCTATGCAGGCAAAGCTGCAGCGCATCAACTAGTTGCTAGTAATATAATAGTCTAGTCAACAAGTCCAAAAATGTGACAATAATGCCATTTGCACACAATGTGTAAGCTTCCACACTATATTGCCATCTAAGTATTTGTGTAATCCACAAATGTTAGTATCCACAAATGTATTTAGAAATATATAAGTATGTTTATCAGTTGTCTAGACCCCATAACACAAGCTTAAATATTTGATGGCACTGTGTAAAAAATGTCCGACAATATTTTTTAATTTATTTATTTTTATTGATTTTTTTATTGTAATTATTTTATGACCTGGTTACAAAGACCTTTAAGCCAAATCTTATTTTTTATATCATATTTCTTTAATCTTATCTTCTAATTTAGTCCTGTCCAGTCCTTTGTTGATGTCAAGTCTAGTCATAGGTCCTGTTGTTACTGAGGCTTTCAGTGGAATTTGCACAACTTTTATGTCTAAGAAACTACCATTTTTACACATAAAACAAGGTTAATGCACTAGTTTTGGAAAATAATATATAGCAAGTGGCCTCCATTTATCAAGATTTGCGCAAATCCCATTTATCTTCTACAATTAAACATACGGGATTTTATACAATTACTTTTTGCCGTCTTGTACTGATCAAAAAACTGCAACGAATGGTTTGGCTGTCCTCTCGTGATGCTAACCTGACACTCCCAAAGAATTCTGAAGAGATACTTTTGTATCAACCGTGATAGCACTATATTCTATTAAAAGGTTAGAATACCCTTTGTTCCTTGACATTTCGACAGGGTTGCACTGAGATATCATGAAATTTAAAACAAATAAATTCTCAAGAGACTAAAACAAGTGAATGTCTGAAGGTGCAAGGTTAGCAGAACTATACGGCAGATGCATTAACACCTCCCAGCCAAATTTTTAGTTATTGCTGAGCGACAATAGTCCTTCCTGGCAGTAACACCTCATATAATGACACTTTTAATGATCTTCCAATCCCACCATACACACAGCATCACCTTCTTGCGAGTTAACTCAGGTTTCGCCAGTTTGGTGATACAAAGTGGATCCACTTTTCATCACCTCTTAAAAATTGTCGTAATAAATAATGACAAATGAGTTCACGGTTCATTAGGTTTCATTCAGTGAGCTAATGAGGCACCCAAATATCCAGCTGATTTGTGTAAGTAGCTTTTCAAATGCGCTAAAATTGTTTTGAGGTCAATTCCCAGTTCTTCAGCTATGTCGTAACTACTGATTTGCCTATCATACCCGACTTTTCCAAAAAGTATCATTCATTTTATTCATTGCAAGGCGACCACAGCGTCATGCGTCTTTATCATCAAAATTTCTGGATTGAAAATTTGTTCTACCCTCACAGACACTACTATAAACGTCACATCATAAATGTTTCGCGTCTTGCGTTGCAGTTTAACTATTTATGTAGTCAATTTTTAAAATAGCCAAAAAAAAAGACAAATTATCTGACGGGGTATTCAGAGAGGACACATTGCCAGGCTTCGCGATTTATGCATACTTCTTTCACTTTCTGCAGATTCATTAATTGCTTCCAAAATGCACGTCTGGGTATCCGAGTACTTTTGACTTTACCGTTTTTGAGGATCTGCTCACGTGATCTTCATATATCTAAGGGTCGTATTATAGAACCTTACTCAAGCCTCAAGTATTACTTAGAACTAGTTTCAAGCTGAGCTTTTATTATAGAACCTTACTCGATTCGTGAAACGTCAATCTAGAATCACCTGAGAGCTGTCACAGTGAAATGACGTTTGATTCATATTATAGAACAGTGCTCAAGTGTCATTTCAGTGATCCTTTATTTTTAAACCATATTCAGCTCAGATTCGCTACTTGATTCGAGATTTGCGAGCAGTTTTCGTAAGTTTAGTCGACACCACGCTCAAGCAGAGATTTTAGTTAACAAAAATAAAAGATGGCCTCCTTTATCTTTCTAAAATTGATATTTTTGAAGATAAATAGACTATTACTTACTTATCATTCACGTGTTTATCCCCAAAAGGGTGGCAGAGTCATATTTACGCCCCTATTTCAGTGCCAGCACATTCTACCAAACAGCAGACCCGTACCAATCAATAACAATTACTTTACAATGATATTAATTCAGTATTATATTAATACCGAAGACAGTGTGATCTTGTATTGTGTGGCAGTGTGGATCGTATTGCTTCATTCTTTTATTTCAACTACCACACTTTTAATAGAAATGTGATAATAAAATAATACCTATGATAATAATGAGATATGTGGATATTAAAAAATAATGTCATTATTATGGTTGTGTTGTAGAGTCAATGTCGCTTACGAGTAGTGTAGCTATGTACCATCAAACACATAACAAGATAATACCTTAAATGATGGAACATTTGTTAAAGCAATACCAGCGTGGACATCCTTTTTATGCCACAGCGTCCTTTCAGGATAGTACTGTAGCTTGTGCTGTACTGCACTATTGTGCCTATTATATTAATATCCCTATTGACTTCCAATACACTTTACCCCCTAAGAGAGTACTCCATATAATAAGAACATGATCATTCAATATGTAGGAGGAATATGAATAGATAAAGGAGAGGTTTGGATAAATTTTCAAAGCGATTTGTAGATGCTGACTTTCATATAATTTTTATTAAAGTGAAAAACATGACTTGGTTTAGGATGGGGTTTGACCCGTAACCTATGTCTAACCAGGGCAATGTTCTATGCCACTGAGGTATCATAACCATACCAAAATAAGTTGAAATTATTTACTATATTTTCATTGTCACTCGTTCAAGCCCCATCTTGAACAGAGTTATCTTTATCACTGTAATAACATTTATTTGAATGAGAGGTGTGTACACTACAGCTTATAACAACCATCATCAATAGATAAAATATTTATTTTAATGATTTTTTTATACTATATTAATTAAATATTCATATTAAACAATACAATTATATTTTATTTTATTTTATTTAAATAAAGAACCTAAAAATAATTAATCATTATTATTATTATTTCTTAAGATAATGATTTGATGACAGATTCTTTGGTACTTTCTTGTGGTGAATATTGTGCACGACAGGCTCGGCAAGTTTTTGGACGCTTGTGTCACAGTCGACTATCTCATTAATAACAAAAGGACAAGAGTTTCAACTTCTGTTCTCTGAGATACTATTATTTCCACAGTATCTGTTTCAGCTTATAATATCACTGTAACAAAAAAAAATCTTCAGGTATCTTACTGGCTCGGTGGTGTAGGTGATAGTGTATGTGACTGCTACTCATGTAAGGGTCCCAGATTGGAATAAATATTTGTGAGATCCCCAAATGTTTGTTTAGAAGTTTGGGTGTTTGCTCTATAACAATGTATATATTTAAAATAAATAAATAAATATCCATCACGCCTTATCCCCGAAGGGGTGGCAGAGGCATATTATATGCCCACTTTTCACCGTGTGGATTCCTGTCCCTTTTTTATTTAGATATACATAAGTATGTTTATCAGGTGAGTAGTTCCCATAACCCAAGCTTAAAGGGTTAGATGGCGCTGTGTGAAAAGTGTCCTACAATGTTTATTTATAAACTCATTACCTACATACAACTTTGATTCACGGTGTTAAAGCTTCTGTTCTACATGTGACTTTAAGCTCTATCTTTCTATCCTCTCAAGGTTGTTTATGACAGAGCCCCGAACCCTATGCAACCAATGTTACAAAGTGTACAAAACTCTATAATATTTTCAACAAATAATAGGTAATTACCCGGTATGTGTCAATAGTCTCTGGTATTTAAATTCAGTGCATATGTTACATTAGATATCTGGATCCATATCGGCATCAGGATAAAGACCTCTACAGACAGTGGCTATATGGTACTGCCTTTCACACGTAAGTTCATCACGCTGTCTTGCTCTGAAATTTTACCACAAAGCGGTTCAACGCTCTCTGGATGCCTAGAACAAAAATAGAATGAATCTTATTAAACAGTTATCATGAATTACTAGATGGTGTATATCTGCACAAATATATAAGACCATAAACATCCAACACTTACTGTTTCGATAGTTTTTGTAGTAAATATACTTTTCTGAAATATTAGCCCAAGACGTTGTATGGCATCGTTTTTTATTTTGTATACCTAATATTCTTGAAAGATTTCAATATTTCTAGTAATAGATTCCTTTGGACGATCGTAAAATTCTTCTTTTTTCAGATATGTACAGAATTAGAAGAATTTTAATTAATCTACAATGTAAACATAACACTGGCACCATAATATCAAATGTCAGTCAAGCAAAGTTTATTAAACTCGCGATCCATTTAACGCAGAGAAAAGGTTCATTTTATG
Organism: Thumatha senex; assembly: GCA_948477245.1. Taxonomy (NCBI): domain Eukaryota; kingdom Metazoa; phylum Arthropoda; class Insecta; order Lepidoptera; family Erebidae; genus Thumatha; species Thumatha senex. The sequence goes on along the minus strand of OX419731.1, from coordinate 12,998,824 downwards.
AGTCCGGGACTTCCTCTACAGCAGTTTTTTGTTTAGTATTTTGAAGTAAGGATACTTTAAAGCAATCACAGAGGTGATTAAATCATTTCAATGAAAAAAGTAAATAAAAAATAAGCTTTTGAAACATAAATATCAAAAAGTAAGCTGCGTGGAATGAAAACAAAATATGTAAGGAATAAAAATGTAATAGAAAACAGACTGTTTTTAGGCTTGCAACATTCCAATGCGTATTCTGGCGATTGGAGATTTGGATATTTACTCAAGGTTACTTTTCACTGATCTGAGTATGGGGATAGTTCTATAATAAACCACATGCTTATGTCTAGATTTAGCACTCAAGTGTCAATCTGCTAAATTCCGTTTATGTGTGACTCGAGTTACTTTATGGAACAGATGCTATCAACCATATATTAACAACTTTTCAAGTGTTCGTCTATAAGGGTCGTATTACAGAAACTAACTCAAGTCACACATAAACGGAATTTAGCAGATTGACACTTGAGTGCTAAATCTAGACATAAGCATGTGGTTTATTATAGAACTATCCTCATACTCAGATCAGTGAAAAGTAACCTTGAGTAAATATCCAAATCTCCAATCGCCAGAATACGCATTGGAATGTTGCAAGCCTAAAAACAGTCTGTTTTCTATTACATTTTTATGCCCTGGTTAGACATAGGTTACGGGTCAAACCCCATCCTAAACCAAGTCATGTTTTTCACTTTAATAAAAATTATATGAAAGTCAGCATCTACAAATCGCTTTGAAAATTTATCCAAACCTCTCCTTTATCTATTCATATTCCTCCTACATATTGAATGATCATGTTCTTATTATATGGAGTACTCTCTTAGGGGGTAAAGTGTATTGGAAGTCAATAGGGATATTAATATAATAGGCACAATAGTGCAGTACAGCACAAGCTACAGTACTATCCTGAAAGGACGCTGTGGCATAAAAAGGATGTCCACGCTGGTATTGCTTTAACAAATGTTCCATCATTTAAGGTATTATCTTGTTATGTGTTTGATGGTACATAGCTACACTACTCGTAAGCGACATTGACTCTACAACACAACCATAATAATGACATTATTTTTTAATATCCACATATCTCATTATTATCATAGGTATTATTTTATTATCACATTTCTATTAAAAGTGTGGTAGTTGAAATAAAAGAATGAAGCAATACGATCCACACTGCCACACAATACAAGATCACACTGTCTTCGGTATTAATATAATACTGAATTAATATCATTGTAAAGTAATTGTTATTGATTGGTACGGGTCTGCTGTTTGGTAGAATGTGCTGGCACTGAAATAGGGGCGTAAATATGACTCTGCCACCCTTTTGGGGATAAACACGTGAATGATAAGTAAGTAATAGTCTATTTATCTTCAAAAATATCAATTTTAGAAAGATAAAGGAGGCCATCTTTTATTTTTGTTAACTAAAATCTCTGCTTGAGCGTGGTGTCGACTAAACTTACGAAAACTGCTCGCAAATCTCGAATCAAGTAGCGAATCTGAGCTGAATATGGTTTAAAAATAAAGGATCACTGAAATGACACTTGAGCACTGTTCTATAATATGAATCAAACGTCATTTCACTGTGACAGCTCTCAGGTGATTCTAGATTGACGTTTCACGAATCGAGTAAGGTTCTATAATAAAAGCTCAGCTTGAAACTAGTTCTAAGTAATACTTGAGGCTTGAGTAAGGTTCTATAATACGACCCTAAGCCTTGGTCTACCCTCTACTTTCGCACAATATATCGTCCCCGTACAGTGAAAAGTCACTCAGTCGAAATATTGCTAAAATTAGTTATCATGCCAATAAAAATATTTTTTTACTCCAATGATCTATCTAACAATAATGTTCGTATGTGCCCGATTTATGAAATTTGAATAGTAAGTAAATCTATTCTTTGACCATTTGAGAAAAATTTGAGAAATAACCAACATTTATGATTATTTTATATTTATTAAAGATTTACATTGCTTGAAAATAACATAATTTAATTACTTCCATAAATAATCAATGCATACGACGGTCTTTTAATAGATTAAAATCACTAAAATGATTTAGAGAGCTTTTAAAATCACCTTGCTAAAACACTCGAAAACCTATATTAACAAAATGGAAATAGTGATATTTAGTTTTAAATGATATTGTAAAATGCTGACAAAGTGAAAAGTCATCATTTGGATTTAATTACTTCTTTGATTGTTAACATCCTTTATTATTATTCATAATTACTTTTTACATTTCGTAAAAATATTTTTTAAATTATATATAGATACAAATAAAATTAAAAGCATAATCTAACACTAAAAAAAAAAAAATAACAACTAACTAAACTTAAATAAATATACATTGGTGCTAATTCTGTTGTTGAGACCACTAAACTAAATTTCTCTAAAGTTTCCTTATTTTTATTAAGAGATTGCCGTTGTAACGTGAAAAATGTACATAGACAGTCGAATGTAAATACATGCCGACTAACTTGGTGATTGAACTGCCTATGTACATATTTCACGTTACAACGTTTTCACGTTTCAAACGGTTACTAAAATTAATAAACGTCCCACTAAAATTAGACTTTTGAAAACATCTAAATTTTGTGTGAAGTTAAATTTGTATCTGATATCACTAAAATTAATTTTATGTGATAAAATTCAACAAAAAGTGAAAAATGTACATAGACAGTTCAATCACTAAATTATTCGGCATCTAAATACATGTTTTGTTGAATTTTATCACATAAATGGAATTTTAGTGATGTCAAATACAAATTTAGTGCTGTTTATGATATCACCAAGTTTAGTTCGACATAATAACAGAATAGCATTTGGCAATCTCTCAATAAAAATAAGAAAATTTTAGAGAAATTTAGTTTAGTGATTTCAACAACAGAATTAGCACCATTACCAACGCGTCAAAAAATTCCTCCGCATCATCGCTGACCGGAAACGTTGCCAGAAGACTCTCAGCATTGCCAAGTTGAATGGCAATACTAATCCTTTGTGCAAGGAATACATTACTTATTACTACTTATTTCATTACTTCTTTTATAATAAAATTGTATTAAAAAATATTGTGAATGATACTTAAAATCTCATAGTTATTATTTTGATATCTTCGGCGTGCATCTTATGCACTTAAGTACATATCGCTCGCGAGTTAGTGATTTTGTCGCGACTGGAGCGACAAGCGTAATGTGTAATGATTTTCATTTGCGACACTGACGTCTTCCAATATTTCAATTTACCAGGCCTTCAACCAGGCTTAACGACTGCCTTTTTACTGGCAACCGGGACCAACGGCTTAACGTGCCTTCTGAAGCACGGAAACGCTCGCAAATGTAAACGCCACAAAGTGGTCACCCATCCGAAGACCAGCCATAGTGAACGTTGCGTAACTCAGTGATCGTTTACAGAACACTGAGACCGCGGGGCCACGAGCGCTTCTCTCACCTTGTTGTATGTCCACAATATCCTGAATCAGTCCTCTGTAATGTTCCCATAAACATATTTACATGTCTCTTGCCTGCTGATGACTGCCACTGGTATCTCGTGACATCTTTCGATAGCTTTTGTCGTACGATTTTATAATCGAGTTTAACGAATGTATCTAGTCAAGTGTACTGGTCCCTTGTACTTTCCCGCGCGCATGTCAATGAGATGAGATGATGATGAGACCTTTACCATGGTCTCCGCCTGGGAGACCGCTGTATACTTACCAATTCTCTGGGTACATAATTTGATCAATGTATACCCTATGCACCTGAACCGGTTCTCGGCTAGCATACTTAAACTTTCCTATGATTTTGCGGCATTCCAGCATTTCAACTATAACTTTTCCTTGCTCCTTTAGCAATTAAGGCACCATATGCCCATTAGTCCAAATTCTATCTTCAATTTTGAGCATGTTAAAGACATTTCTCGCATCTAACTCTAATGTGTAGTAAAGTGAGGTTCAGAAGAATCTCCATTGCTGTTGTTGGAATGCTACTGTTAATGCAACGCAATTTTAGGCATCCGCCTACAGTTCTCCAGTTTAATCTAGGGCCACCATAAAAATATTACCGTATTTTATTAACGGCTGCTCCATCAATGTGAAAATCCACACCACACCTTTGATTTGAGTCAAGACATAGCTTTCCGTAAGAAGAGCGGGCTTTCGCGGTTGCTGTTTCATCATCAATATTTTTAGCATTTATTGAATAGCATACTCTCTAGTGTAACACCTAGATACTTTACCTTTGTAGACATGCTTAGTTTCTCACTATATAGCTTTAACGTCTCACGTACTGATAGGATTCGCTTCTTTGTAATTATCTATCACCTTTTTAGTGGGTTATGAGTTTAGCTTTATCCACACTATCTTTTGGCCAACACTCTGACTTGAATTTTCCGTTAATCATTACCATCATCATCCGAGCGTCTGTCCCAGTTGCGTCTCGAGACGCCCAGGGTCCGCTTTCCTACATTTTCTCCTTCACTTCGTACGGTCGTCGGCATCCCCTGTAGTGAGACCATTGGCACGCATGTCATCCCTTACGACGTCAAGCCAGCACTTCTTGGGTCTTCCCCTTTTACCGGGACCCGGTGGGGCTGACAAGGCCAGACATTTGTTACCTACGTAGCCCGGCGGTAGCCGCAAGACGTGACCATACCAACGAATGCGACACTCCTGCAACTTGTCTGCAATGTCACGGACGTGAAGGCTACCGCGGATGCGAGAGTTCCTCACGCGGTCCATCCGCGTGACTCCACAAATCCACCGCAGCATCTTCATTTCCGTGACACGCAGCTCCTGCTTGTGTCGGTCCAATATCGGCCACGTCTCACTGCCATGTAAAAGGACAGGTCTAATAATTATTTTGTAGACCTGTCTCTTCAACCGGATCGGCATTTTAGGGTCACAAACGACACGCACTCCTGCACTGACCCCTTTGAAGACTGGAGAGATAATTTAAAGATTATGGAAATTTATAAATATTAAGATAAACTACAATAAAAAAAGTGTTAAAAGTGCAAATAAACACACAGAAAAATACCGTAAATACTTATACGCCGGCGGACTAGTGAACAACTGTAAACGTAATTTTCTGAGCCTTGGGAACGTTTTCAGCAGGCTGAAAAGCGATTTCAGGCCGGTTCCGAGTAGGCTCTATCACATACCAAATTATCCGAATTTCACCCCAGTTGCCGTTGTTTTCAGGCGCCTGAAACATATTTTCAGTTCGTTTCAGGCCACCCCCTATCACATGACATCATAACCTGAAAACCCTTTTTCAGGCGTTTTCAGGACCCCTAATGGGCCTTTGAAGCCCACTTCAGTATATAGCGTAATTTCATGAAAGAGTGACAAGGATATTAGTATTAGAAAAAGAGAGCTACATTCAGAATATTCCAGAGCTATTAGACAGGGATAGCACTATTAAAAATAGATAGCTACACTAAGAACATTCTAGAACTATGTGATAGAGATAGCACCAGAAGGGACAGCAATAGGTCGAGAACCTTCCGGCACATACCGTGGGAGCAACTAGTATCGTGTGAAACATTCTAGAGATGTACCCGATTGTAGGTACCGAACGAATTCTCCCGAATATTCCAGAACATTACTAGGCGTATATAAAGGGCCGAGCTCGCGGCTACAGGATAGTCTCCTTTGAGGAAGCAAACAGTGCGAAGCGAAGTGATCGAAGCTAAATAGTGCGATACTGTTACAGTGCAATTATCCAAGCGAAGAATTTGTGTTTAGTGTGTTCAGTGGCGATTATTAGTAGTGGTTTTACTGTTTTTATTTAGAGTTATGAAAGTGTTTCTGTTAAATTTTGGTATTAGTGCAATTCCTATTAGTACCCACCCTACGAACGTAACATTTGGTGTCAGAAGTGGGATAGGAAATGCCGATTATGCCACGTGAAACCGAGCCCAGGGGGGTTCAAACCCGAAGCCAAATGGGAGCCAGTGGGGAAAATACGCCTGTTGCTGGAACATCGGAGCCGCGGACCACACCCAAGCAAGAAGTGGACTTGAGCAGCGTCCTAGTCTTGTTAAAGGAACTGGCTAGAAAACAGGACGAACAGACTAGAAAACAGGAAGAACAGGTTAAAGAACTTTCTAGCAAACAAGAAGAACAGGTTAGAGAACTATCGAGAAAACACGAAGAACACGTCAGGAGGTGGGAGATTCAAAGTACCTCCCTTTGATAGTACGTCGTCATGGACTGCATATAAGCTGCAGTTCGAGTCCGTTTCCCAGGCTAACGGCTGGAGTAAGGAGCAAGCTAAGACGGCGTTAACGTTAGCCCTACGTGATGAGGCCCTCACCACCTTGAAGGCCCTGGAAGACGACAGGACATATGACTGTCTTCTTGAAGCTTTGGAAGCACGTTACGGCGATAGTCACCTAGAGCATGTGTATCGAGCACAATTGAAAGACCGAAGCCAGGGGCGTAATGAGTCCTTACAACAGTGGGCCTTAGAAATAGAGAAATTCAGCTAATAGAGCTTCAGCTTCTCTGGTGGACAGTATGCTGGTGCAGGCCTTATTGACGGGATACGGGACCTTGAGGTAAGAGCCGCAGTGCGATTGTTACACCACGGGAGTCTTAAGGACGCAGTTGCCCACGCACTGGAAGTAGAGGCTGTACGGAAGGATTCGTCGAGGCCTTACAGGGTGCAGGAAGTATCTGCTAAAGAGCCAATTGCACCTCGCCGTGAGTTTGGACCACGATGCTACAATTGTGGCGAACGAGGGCATATACAGTCCGGTTGCCCCAAGAAGAAGAGAGAAGTCAGCCCCTGCGCCGCAGCAGGGAAACGAATAAAAGCCAGGACTACGGGACGTGTGCTGGCTGGTGGTCGAAATGTCCCAGTTATTATCTCACAGGCGAACGACGGGAATAGTCTGGTTGTTACAGGAGACATTGGTGGAATACCATGTCACCTTACCATCGACACCGGAGCTTCTCGGACAGTGATCAGTTCTCGGCTACTGAAATACCTGCCCAGAGATCATCTAGTCCGACCTAAGCAACTCCAGCTACTAACAGCTACCGGCCAGCATATTCCCATCCAAGGTGAGCGGGAGGTAATGTTTGGAATTGGTGAAAAGAACTACCGGCATAAAGTCATCGTAGCTGACATTGTGGACGACTGCATTGTTGGCCTAGATTTCATGAGAGCTGCAAGATCGACTTGAAAGTTGGAGTTCTGAAATTCGGATCCGACGAGGCCTATGAAAGGCGGAATTAATGGGAATGTGTACTGTGCACGAAGGACCATTCTCCAACCGAAGTCTCAAGGGCTGGTTCCGGTAAGTTTGCCATATCACACAGAGCGCGGGGCTCACCGTTGCGTGTTAGTGGAGAAGATAAACGATGGAAGACCCTGGATCGTCGCTCGTACGATGGTAACGACATCACCTACCGCATTCGTAAGGGTTCTAAATCCAAGCAGTACTAAATGTGTCCTGGGAAAAGGAACTCTTATTGGGGCGTGTGAGGAGATCTCTTGGATACGGAGCTGTCACGGAGCGGACGAAATCGAGAAACCTGGTGGTGTTGTACCTTCAGTGGATGTCGAGAGACTTTTGGACGATGCCAAGAACGATCTCACCCTGAAAGAACTTACTAAGGCACACAAGTTACTACTGCGAAACAAAGATGTCTTCTCGACACATGACAGTGATATTGGCAGAACTAGAGTAGTACAGCATAAAATCAATACTGGCGAAATAATACCCATCCGACAGCGACCCCGGCGAGTTCCAATAGGTCGGGAGAAAGATGTAGAAGATATGGTCGAAGAGATGAGAATCAGTGGCGTTATTGAGCCATCAAATAGCCCATGGTGTTCTCCCGTAGTATTAGTTAAGAAGAAGGACGGAACCATGAGATTCTGCGTTGATTATCGTTGACTTAATGATGTGACCAAGAAGGACAGTTATCCTTTGCCACGAATTGACGATACTTTGGACACTTTAAATGGAATGAAATTGTTCTCTACATTGGATTTAAAAAGTGGGTATTGGCAAGTGGAAATCAAGGATAAAGGAGAAAACGGCTTTTTCAACCGGAAAGGGATTCTGGTAGTTTAATGTGATGCCGTTTGGTTTATGTAATGCACCGGCTACATTTGAGAGATTAATGGAACAAATACTTGCTGGTCTTCTTGGCGACACTTGCTTGGTCTATTTGGATGACATCATTATCGTTGGAAGAGACTTTGACGACCACTTCAGAAAACTGGAGCAGGTGTTATCTAAGTTACGTTATGCAAATCTTAAATTGAGTCCAAAAAAATGCTCGCTATTCAAACGAAAAGTGAATTATCACGTGATCTCGGAGAACGGTATACAGACAGACCCTGAGAAAATAAGTGCCGTTAAGGACTGGCCTATACCGAGGGACAAGACTGCAGTACGCGCCTTTTTAGGACTTTGCTCATACTACAGACGATTTGTGAAGAATTTCTTAGATATAGCAAAGCCCTTGCATCAGCTAACGGAAGAAAAAAGAAAATTCGATTGGAACGAACAGTGTGCTGCAGCGATCGAAGATCTTAAAAGAAGGCTGTGTGAAACACCCATTTTGGGTTATCCAGACCCGGAACTTGATTTTGTTGTGTACACGGATGCCAGCAATACTGGTATAGGTGGAGTCTTGTCACAAAAGAAGGGAGATCAGGAAGTCGTGATCGCATACTTTAGTAAGTCGCTATTAAAACCACAAAGAAATTATTGCGTCACTCGAAGAGAATTACTGGCAGTTGTTAAGACGTTGCAGCACTTCAGTAAATATCTGTTCGGGCGAAAATTCCGTATCAGAACGGACCATGCTGCCTTGAAGTGGTTGTTGGAGTTTAAGAATCCCGAACGACAAGTGGCACGGTGGATCGAACAGCTGCAGGAGTATGACTTCATCATCGAACACCGTAGCTGGAAGTCACATGGAAATCAGACGCTCTCTCTCGAAGACCTTGTCCTGACGACTGCAAACATTGCCTAAGGCAAGAAGACAAGGAATGTGTGAGAATTTTAAGGACCGACACCGTGAGCGAAGAGTGGAGCGATGAAGTCATGAAACAAGCTCAGCAAGAGGACCTAGATATCCAACCCATTTTCAATTGGATTAACGGCGGAATACCCAAACCGAGATGGTGTGAAGTAGCCCCGATGAGCACAGTAACAAAGAGCTACTGGGCACAATGGGATAGCTTGGTCATGCATAATGGCGTACTGTGCAGGAAATGGGAGTCTACGAATGGGAAAGATGCTCACCTGCAGGTTGTTGTTCCAAAGACAAGAGTGAGAGATGTATTGAAGAGTTTTCATGACGGAACTTCCGGCGGACATCTTGGAATGAAAAGGACGCTAATGAAAATTCGCCAACGGTTTTACTGGATTCACTGCCGTGAAGACGTTGAAGACTGGTGTAAAAAGTGTACTAGCTGTTCATCAGTCAAGGGTCCACATACCCGCAGTAGAGGAGCACTGAAGTTGTACAACGTTGGAGTACCTTGGGAAAGAATTGCTTTGGATGTTGCGGACCTGTTTCCAACATCAGACTCCGGGAATAAGTACATTTTGGTGGTGATGGATTACTTCACCAAATGGCCGGAGGTATTTGCCATTCCCAACCCGGAAGCGACCACCATAGCGGAAAAATTAGTGAATGAGGTATTCTGTCGGTTTGGAGTGCCACTTGAAATTCATAGCGACCAGGGCAGGAACTTTGAATCTATGGTCTTTCAAGAAACTTGCCGGATAATGGGTTTGCATAAAACGAGAACGACGGCATATCACCCACAATCGGATGGAATGGTCGAAAGATTTAACCAGACACCGGAAAGACACTTGGCCAAAGTTTTCGAGAGTCACCAGAAAGATTGGGACCGACAGATTCCTCTCTTTTTGATGTCGTATAGGTCCGCAACTCATGAAAGCACAGCTGTTGAGATACGTGAATTTTGGGAACTTCGTCTACCTGCAGATCTAACTGGGCGTCCTCCAGACTCACCTAGATCCATCACCGAGTACGCGAGCGAGTTACGGGATCGGATCGACGATGTTCACAAACTTGTTCGTGAACACGGGCTTCAAGCTAGTGAAAGGATGAAAACTCGATATGATCGGAGATCAAACCAAGTTGGGTTTGATGAAGGCTCATTGGTGTGGTTACATAATCCTATACGGCGGAAAGGGAAGTCCCCAAAGCTATCCCCTAAGTGGGAAGGACCGTATAGAGTGGTTACTAGAATCAATGACGTGACGTATCGAATACAGCGGAGTCCTCGTAGTCCCTGCAAGATTGTTCACGTTGACCGACTTGCCAGATATCATTTAGACAACGATGCTCGGGACGATCATGTCTTAGGAGGGGGTAGTGTTACGCCGGCGGACTAGTGAACAACTTTAAACGTCATTTTCTGGGCCTTGGGAACGTTTTCAGCAGGCTGAAAAGCGGTTTCAGGCCGTTTCCGAGGAGGCTCTATCACATACCAAATTATAAGAATTTCACCCCAGTTGCCGTTGTTTTCAGGCGCCTGAAACATGTTTTCAGTTCGTTTCAGGCTACCCCTTATTTGAAGCCCACTTCAGTATATAGCGTAATTTCATGAAAGAGTGACAAGGATAGTAGTATTAGAAAGAGATAGCTACATTCAGAATATTCCAGAGCTATTAGACAGGGATAGCACTATTAAAAAGAGATAGCTACACTAAGAACATTCTAGAACTATGTGATAGAGATAGCACCAGAAGGGACAGCAATAGGCCGAGAACCTTCCGGCACATACCGTGGGAGCAACTAGTATCGTGTGGAACATTCTAGAGATGTACCCGATTGTAGGTACCGAACGAATTCTCCCGAATATTCCAGAACATTACTAGGCGTATATAAAGGGCCGAGCTCGCGGCTACAGGACAGTCTCCTTTGAGGAAGTGAACAGTGCGAATCGAAGTAATCGAAGCTAAATAGTGCGATATTGTTACAGTGCAATTATCTCAGCGAAGAATTTGTGTTTAGTGTGTTCAGTGGCGATTATTAGTAGTGGTTTTACTGTTTTTATTTAGAGTTATTAAAGTGTTTCTTTTTAAATTTGTGGTATTAGTGCAATTCCTATTAGTACCCACCCTACGAACGTAACATTTGGTGTCAGAAGCATATACAAGCACAAGGCTACGACAAAGTTATTTGTGAATCAGTGATCAACCGTATTTTTATTTTTTACCGTTGTGAAAAATTAAGTGGACGAATAAACTGTTATTAGTGATCCTAAAATCGTAATAAAAACAAACAAATATTGTGACATGTAATGAACTTAAACAAAAGAATAGCGTACTTACTTATTACTAATCTGTACAAAATTCGAACATAAATATTGAGAGTAGGGTACATGATATCAATTCAAATACCTACCGAAAAAACATATCACATCACCTATTGGGATCATCATCATCCGAGCGTCTGTCCCAGTTGCGTCTCGCGACGCCCGGGGTCCGCTTTCCTACATTTTCTCCTCCACTTCGCACGGTCGTCGGCATCCCCTGTAGTGAGACCATTGGCACGCATGTCATCCCTTACGACGTCAAGCCAGCACTTCTTGGGTCTTCCCCTCTTACTGGGACCCGGCGGGCCTGACATGGCCAGACATTTGTTACCTACGTAGCCCGGCGGTTGCCGCAAGATGTGACCATACCAACGAAGGCGACACTCTTGCAACTTGTCTGCAATGTCACGGACGTGAAGGCTGCCGCGGATGCGAGAGTTCCTCACTCGGTCCATCCGCGTGACTCCTCACATCCACCGCATCATCTTCATTTCCGTGACACGCAGCTCCTGCTTGTGTCGCTCCAATATCGGCCACATCTCACTGCCATGTAAAAGGACAGGTCTAATAATGGTTTTGTAGACCTGTCCCTTCAACCGGATCGGCATTTTAGGATCACAAATGACACCGGTCATCTCCCGCCATTTGGCCCACGCGGCAGCAATGCGTGACTTGACATCGCAATCGATGTCACTGGACGTGTGAAAAACAGATCCGTTGCGCTCGACCAAATCACCGCCTATGCGGACGGATGTGGGATCTGTCGAGTTTAGTGCCAAGTACTCGGTCTTCGCCACATTTAGTTTCAGACCGCCGTTCTCAAGCGTCTCCTTCCACGCCTTTACACGTCGCACCAATCTGCCCCTGTCCGCGTCTGCCAGCGCAATATCGTCAGCATACATGAGCAACCATGGAGGCTGCTCATGCGGGTTTCTGATGCTGTCCGACAATTCGTCTAATATTACACTGAACAGAAGCGGACTAAGGACAGAACCCTAGTGTACCCCGACGGTGATGGGGAAGGGTTTCGTGTCGCCAACAGCAGTCCGAACCATTGAATCGGAGTCACAGTACATGTCCCGGATAGTGTCAATATAGACCTCTGGAATCCCTTTGGACCGCAGTGCCCACCAGATCATCGCACGAGGAACACAGTCGAAGGCCTTCTGCATGTCTAGAAACAAACAGTGCAGAGGCGTGTTCTTCGACTATTTCTCTGCGACAACCCTCAGGGCAAAAACAGGGTCCGTGGTCCCATGACCAGGGCGAAACCCATATTGACACTCCGAGAGAGTACACTCCTGCCGGATCCGAGAGTCTATAATCCTCTCGAAGATCTTCATGGTGTGGGACATCACCTTTATACCGCGGTAGCTCCCGCTCTCCTGCACTGACCCCTTACCTTTGAAGACTGGAGTAATAATACTCAGTCTCCATTGGTTTGGGATCTGCCCGCTGAGGAGTATGCGGTTAAAAAGGTTTACTAAGATGCCCACACCGCGAGGACCCATCGCCTTCCAGGCTTCGATGGGGACTCCATCGGGTCCAACAGCTTTCCGATTCTTCATGCGGCGAAGCGCAGTCAGGACTTCTCCAGGCGTTACCGGTGGCACTAGTCCCTGATTCGGCGGGAGGTCCGGAGGCTGCACCTCTTTATGCTGTTTATTAAACAGCTCGTGGAAGTACGAGCGCCATCTCTCCTTTACCGCGAGGTCTTCGCTTAACAGGTTGCCCTCAGGGTCTTTTACACAGCGACACTTGGATATATCCTGTGCCGCTTTGACCCTGGAGCGCGCCAGCTTATAGATGAGCTTCTGCCCCTCAGACGACTCCAGCGTATCATACAAAGGTTGTAAGTGGTCTCGTCTGGCTCTGGCTACAGCTCTCTTTGTGGCGCGCTTTGCAGACCTGTACGCGTCGCGGTCTTCGGGAGATCCGGTCGCTTGCCACTTTTTAAAGAGGGCTTTCTTCTCCCTGGTCTCCCTCAGGACTGCGTCGTTCCACCACCAAGTTTCCTTGTCACATTTGCGTCCACCCTTAGACTCACCGAGCACCACCTTCGCCGCTCCAAGGATGGCCGCCTGAACTTTGTCCCAGTTTTTTTGTCTTGAACTAGTTCGCCTTCAGTGTCGGTGCACTTGTCACCGACAGCTTAGACGAACTCCTGGGTCCTAGTTTCATCAGGCAGCCACCATCTGATGCGGCGCTGGCACCGCTCGATGCGTTTGCCTTTAGGCTTCACGCAGAGATCCATGACAAGGAGACGGTGTTGTGCAGTAAGACTCTCTCCGGGTATGACCTTGCAGTTGGCCACCTTGCCGATGCTGTGTCGCCTAGTGAGTAGGAAATCGATCTGAGTTGTACGCCTCCCGCTCTTGTAGGTGATGAGATGTTTGGATTTCTTTTTGAAATACGTGTTCACAATGGCCAGATCGGCAGCCGCACACGTTCTAAGGATAGTTTCTCCTTCAGCGTTGCGGGTGCCGTATCCAAAACCACCATGAACACGCTCAAACTCCTCGCACCTCTCACCCACGTGACCGTTCAGGTCGCCGCCCAAAACGATTCCCTGTGACAACGGAATGCTCCGAAGCACTTCCTCGAGTTGGCCCCAAAACGACATCTTATCGGCGTCGCTACAACCGGCCTGTGGCGCGTAGGCACTTATCAGGTGGGTAATAATCCCATCGATAAGCACCCTCACGATCATAAGCCGGTCGCTACAGCGTTTCACCTCCAAGATGCCTCTCTGCAGCCCTTCGGAGAGCACCACGGCCACCCCGGTCTCCTCACCAGGCGCACCCGTGTAGTACAGCTTGTAGCCTTTCTGCAAAGGCCGGGCTCTGTTGCCCTTCCACCGAGTCTCCTGCAGGAACGCCACGTCCACCCTCCGCCTGGAGAGTACTTCGGCCAACTCTACCGCACGCCCAGTCAGCGTGCCAATGTTCCAAGATGCGAAGCGGATTCGGGTTGGGGCTAACTTCTTTAGCCGTGCTGGCCCGACACACGGCAGCCCTAGCCCACTTGCCACAGGAGTCGGGCGGGGCTCCTGCGCGCCGTTTTGCGGCGGCGCCCTATTCCTAGCTGCAATCCTTTTGTGTCTGTCCATTTCTGTTTCGGCGGGTGGCTTTTATGGGAGCGACGCCCTCAGACCTCCCAACCCCAGAGGGGAAAGCCAGCGCCAGTGCCTCGTCCGTTAATCAGCAGGTGCACGCACTAGCACGGGAGGTTACTTGGGCCCCGAAGATCATACACCCACATCACCTATTGGGATATTAATATAAAAATTGTACCTAAATAATAAAATAAATATAAAATATAATACTAAATAGTTCAAATAAATACAATACTAAATAGTTCAAATAAATACAATACTAAATAGTTCAAATATATTAACTAACTATCTTCACGCTGTATCCCTGACGGGGTAGTCAGAGAGGACAGATCGCCAGGCTTCGCGATCCATGCATACTTCTTTCGCTTCTTCGAGATTCATCAATCGCTTCATACACGCACGTCTGGGTATCCGAGTACTTTTGACCTTTCCGTTTTTGAGCAATCTGCTCACGTGGTCTTCATATGTAAGTCTCGGCCTTCCCTGACTCCTTCTACCCTCTACTTTTGAACAATATATATTCTTCGTTAATCGTTCCTCACTCATTCGTTGGACGTGTCCAAACCAACGGAGCACGCCCTTTTCCAGCTTAAGGCTGACACTTTCATTCAAACCTGCCATATTGCGTATCACTTCGTTACGTATTCGGTCGGCCAAGGTAACGCCGCACAATTTTCGAAGTGATCGCATCTCCACAGCATTCAATTTACTTTCATGTATCTGCTGACATACCCAGGTTTCACTACCGTAAAGCAAAGTTGGCACTAGCACTGCGTTATGAATCGCCATTCGTGCTTCTTTTACGATGCTTTGTCGCTTTACTAACTGGGACAAAGCACCGTTAACTTTGTTTCCGGCAGCTACTCGCCGTTCTACATCCGAATCACATCTTCCATCCGCGCTAAACATACTTCCTAAATACACAATTTCATTCACTTGCTCTAGACGTTCCTGGTTTACTCTAATCTCGCATTTAGTTCTTACGTCACCTCTTTCAAATACTAGAACCTTAGTTTTACTTGCATTCAAGCGGAGACCCTTACTTTCACACCCCTCTTTCATATTAGTGACTAATGCCTGTAGATCGGCTTCTGATGAGGCCATGAGCACCGCATCATCAGCGTACAGCAGACAGTTTACTGTAAAGTCACCCAAATTCACACCCATATTAAAATCTTTCAACTTCTGTAGGCAGCTGTCCAGATACACTATGAACAGCCAGGCGGACATGACACATCCCTGTTTGACGCCTGTACAGACATCAAAAAGAGGTGACACATCCCCCCCTACTCGCACGCAAGCCTTACAGTCCCTATAAAGCGACTGTATTGCCCGCAGTAGCGAGCCGTCCACACCATATCCTGGCAGCAAGTCCCACAGCGTTTCTCTCACAACGTTATCAAATGCTTTCTCCAGATCCACAAAAGCGCAGAAAACCTTCTGGCTAAGAGCCAGAAACCTTTCCGCGATCATGCGGAGAGAAAACACTTGACCCATGCAACCTCTTCCACGTCGGAATCCGCATTGAGCCTCCCATAAATACCTTTCAGACTTTTCTTGCATTCGTGCCGTTATAACCTTTGCATACACCTTACTAGCTAAGCTGACCAAGCTGATCGCCCTGTAGCTGGAGCAGTTTAGGCGCGAGCCTTTCCCTTTGTAAATAGGTACTACAACTGCTACTCGCCAGTCATCTGGGACCTCACCCGTCCGCCAGCACAAGTTGCATAACAGACATAGTGTGTCCCAGACACGCGACCCACCGTACTTGATCATCTCAGCAGTAACTCTGTCTTTTCCCGCAGCCTTACCACATTTCATACTTCTTATCGCTTGTTCTATTTTTTTCAAACTAATGACTTCAATGACATCGGGATCCGGAGCATCGAAGTGAGCTCCACTTCCCGACGTGGCATCTCTGTCTTTTCTTGCATACATCTTTCCATAATATTCACTCCATCTCTGCAGGACGTCACTTTGGTCTGTTAGGACGTCATTGTTAACACTAAGCACTTTATTCATACTGCAGATTGCCGAACAACTCCGGGTCTTGCCTACCTCTTTCCAGAAGAGCTTGGCATTATCCCGGAAATTGGACGAGAACCTTTCATCCGCTTTCATTCTGCACCTTTCACGAGCTTCTTCTATCAGTGCCTTCGTGTTAACTTTCTGCAGCTTGTATCTCTCTTTCATACGCACGCATATGCACGATGACGCCAACCCGCGTACAGACCCCTAATCCTAGTTATGACTAGGTAGTGGTCTGATCCCAGCTCAGCGCCTCGATAAACCCTTGTGCCCATCACCTGTTTACGGAGCCGACTATCCATTAGGAATAGATCTATCATGCCGCCCGGGAGCTCCAAGACTTCGCTGCCCTTGCGCTTGGTCTCTGTCAAGCACACTGCATCTAACTTTCTCTCATTCATAACATCCATCAACTCATTCATCTTATCTGTCATTCCTCCCCTAACATTCCACGCAGCTACCCTGCACTCCATCCTCCACTTCCCGCCGTGTCGGGCCGCGCGTGTTGGGTAGCGGTCCCCTACGCCGCTCTGGCACACACTTTTCGCACCAGCGGGGACGAACTGGTGCGCGTCGCCTCGGGGGCACGCCCTAGCATCATTCGCCCTGGTGGTACTCGTGTTGGAGTAGAATTGCAGCCGTAGCTGGCAGGGATGGCGACGTGCACGCTTCTACTCTTCATCCCCAGTGTAAGTATATCTATGTTTACAACAAATATATTAGGTTTGTTGTAAACATAGATATACTTACACTTATTTATTTTTTATAATCTTGTCATTAGTGTGTTGAGAATTATTATAGATTTCTTGTTGATATTACATCTGGGTAACTCGGTTATAACACTTTCATTTCCTGGGGCATCCTACTCTTAAATAATTAATAAGGTATAAACCAGTACACATTGCCCTGACCACCAACAATAGTGATACTTATTGGCAGAAGAGATAATGTGAACATTAAAACTATCATAAAGTTTTATGAACAGTTGTCAAACATGCAAGTTAGTATAGCAAATCTTTTACACAAATTGAAAATAACATTAGATACAATATAAATAGAAAGTTACATACCTTGACCACATATTGTAGGAATATAGAATTATTTGACTGTAATCCTTTATTACAGAATTATTATTTTTTGACATTAGCTAGTCGTTTACTATCAAAGTTTTTACGACGTCAGATAGCTGTATTGTTATCCAATTTTTTATTGAATCAAGTCAAATTATTGGCTCATAAACCAGCTCCTTTTGAGCGTATTAGGAATGACTTACTAACTTGGGAAATTATCTCAAAAAACTAGTTTGTAAGACAACAGGTAAAAAATCTGGCCATGGTTATAGGTCTTTTGAGCCCATTGAGTCAATTTTTTTTTAAAGACTCTGAAAATAATATTTGTTGTAATAATCCTGAGTATATTAACAATACTTTTAGTAGTTTAAACTTAGTTCACCAAAATATTAAAGGCATATCTGAAAAACTACTACAAATAGAACTTTATATAAAGGAACACAATATTCACATTTTTTGTATTACAGAACATTGGTTAAAAAGTCATGAACTATTGTTCAACAATGAATTCTATTCACTTAGCAGTGCGTTCTCTAGAAAGAAAGCTATGCGTGGTGGCTCTCTTATATTTGTATCTAATAATTTAAAATGTAAAGAACGTAAAGATATTGTGGCCCTTTCTATTGAGCGTACTGCAGAATTGTCCTGTGTTGAGCTTGAGAAACTCACTCTGTGTCTACAGTCCTCCAGATAGGGATTATAATTTATTAGAAACTGTAATGGTAAATGTATTGAAGCGTTTGTTCACTAGTAGAAAACATGTTGTGGTGTGTGGGGATTTTAATGTTGATTTACTTGTGCAGTCTTCGAAATGTATTAGATTTAAAAAAATGTTTATGTCTTTTGGCTTACAAAATTTATTTTGTGAGCCAACTAGAATCACCTCACATTCTAGAAAATGTATAGATAATATATTCTGCAACTGTGTATCAACAACAAGGGAGATACTAAGTAACTTTCCATCAGATCATCTTGGTCAGAAAGCAGCATTTCCTATTAATATCACTTTTAAAAAGTATAAAATTGTATGTAGGCCAATGAGTGCACATCGACTTAAACAATTTAATGTTAATGTTTCAGCAAAAGTCACTCATATTGACTTTAATCAGGAAGATCAAAACAGCTTATATGACTCCTTATTTTATACAATTAAAGCTGAGTACAACAACATATTTAAATCAAAAACATTTTATTAAACAAAAACTTGCAATTTTGTGAGTGGGCAACTGCAGGAATTTACAAAAGTAGGGCTACGTTGTACGAACTATATGGTATGAAGCAATTTAATTTTGATCCTGCCTTTATTCAATATGTTAAAATTTATTCTAAGACCTTTAAAAAGGCCTGTGCTGCTGCGAAGTCGTTACATATAAGTAATAAAATTAAAGAGTCAAAAAACAAGGCAAAAATGATTTGGAATGTAATCAATACTGAAACCGGTCGATTACTACCCCGTGATAATAACATTGAGTTAATTATAAATAACGAAGTTTGTAATAATAAGTTAGACATAGCACAAACTTTTAACAACTATTTTATAGACATAGCCTCGAAAACAACTAGCTCCTTAAATTCTTGTCCAATAAAAGCTCAACGCATGCTTGGGGGCAGCGTGGATCAGTGTAGTGTCTTATTTGGCTTCAAATATGTAAACCCAAATGATATCATTAAAGTATTCAAGTCACTTAACTCAAAAAAGACAGCTGACTTGTGGGGTATTTCTGTAAAATTGATTGAGTCTATCATTGTTAATATATCACCACATCTAGCTGAAATATTTAATAAATGTGTTGATAAAGGAGTGTTTCCAGATTTAATGAAACACAGTAAAGTAATACCTCTATTTAAATCTGGATCCAAAACCGACCCTGGTAATTTCAGACCAATTTCAATATTACCAGCCATTAGCAAAATTTTTGATAAAATTATATTGCAACAATTACAAGCTCATTTTAATTTAAATATGTTATTACATAAGGAGCAGTATGGGTTCACAAGGGGTCGTTCTACCATTAATGCAGGTGTGACACTTCTGAATCATATATATGACGCCTGGGAGAATAGACAAGATGCTATTGGTGTATTCTGCGATCTCTCCAAAGCATTTGATTGCGTTGACCATACAACACTATTGGGAAAACTCTTTTATTATGGTATCAAAGACTCTGCACTGAACCTTGTTGCCTCCTACCTAAATGATCGAATACAACATGTTGATGTCAATGGAATTCGCTCCCCTGGAGCATCTGTTGCTATGGGCGTACCGCAGGGATCAATTCTGGGTCCGTTTCTATTTTTAATTTATATTAACGATCTGCCATTCTATATACAGAACTTGTGCGACATTGTTCTATTTGCTGATGATACGTCACTTATTTTTAAAGTTGATCGCACGCTTAGTAATTTTAACGGCGTAAATAGTTTACTTGCCCAAGTTGTAGATTGGTTTACGAACAATAATTTGCTACTAAACGCTAAGAAGACAAAATGTATCAGATTCAGCATGCCTAATGTCAGGAATTGTGGTACAAATATAACATTGAACGGTGATACCCTTAATTTTGTAGAATCAACTGTATTTCTGGGGATCACTTTAGATAGCAGACTGCAGTGGAATGCCCAAATAACGTGTCTTGCAGGTAAACTCAGCTCGGCAGCCTTTGCCGTTAGTAAAGTCAGGCAGCTTACTGATGTGGCAACTGCCAGGCTTGTATACTTTAGTTATTTTCGTAGTGTCATGTCTTACGGCATTTTGCTGTGGGGCAAAGCAGCTGATCTACAAGTAATTTTTGTACTCCAGAAGAGAGCTATACGTGCAATATATAAACTGAGTGCTAGTGTCTCTTAGAGAAAAATTTAAAGAAATTGGCATTTTAACGGTTGCATCACAGTATATATTTGCAAATATTATGTTAGTTAAACAGAACATACATTTATACAATAGACACAGTGACATACATTCGATAAATACTAGAAATAAGCATAAATTAATTGGAACGCATCATCGTTTACAAAAGGTTCAAGACTCTTTTGCAGGAATTGGCGTACGCCTATATAATAAAATTCCTTTAAACATTATGAACCTGCCGTTACATAAATTTAAGGCGGAAATTAAGACGCACCTCTTGAAAAGCGCCTATTACACAACTAATGATTATTTGAACGATAAAAATAAATGGAAATGAGTTGCTTGCTTTTCGCTTGAGCTATTTAGGCTTCGAATGAATCTTGTGATATGCCTTGAATCTGCATATATATGTTGTATTTTAACATCTCTACATTATTAATAATTTGAAACGTCTGACAACTAAAGGTTTCTAAATTGGCTGCGTTTAGTCCCGGTATTGACTAATATACAATGTAATTTGAGTCTGTTATTGTGTGAGCACCATGTAGACTTATTTATTTCTTTGAAATTGACATGATAGTTGCTATGCAGTTTTTGAGTATGTCATGCTCGCCTAAGTGTCCTGGCAGTGGTGGCGTATATATCGGGTCGCCTTATTCCCTATAATACGGTTGAGTAGGGCGATGGCTGATATAATGCGTCATACCCGTGAACGGGTGCCGTCTATTGGGACTGGTCAGCTCATCGCTGTTATAGCAATTTTTACAAATAATCTTTATTAATATTTAAGGTAAACTTAAGTTTAGTCGACTGTTCTCACATAAATCCAAAGGAAGTGAAATTAATGTTGTAAGCCATTCCTACATTTTAAAATGGCATCCATTGACTTTCTTGCCAGATTCTTCTTCTTCAAGGGTAGCCTGCCCTTAGAACCGGCAACTATAATCGCTCTAATTTTGATATGATTTTAAACACAACATTGATTTTGTTTTTTTGTTTGTATAAATTCATTACTATATAATTGGTCAAATATCATGTTAATCAAACTAATGTAATTACTGGCGTTCAGAAAAGAGTGGCCATGAGTTTTATTGCCAGGTTCTTCCTCAGGCTCTACCTATTGCTTTGCGAATCTGGCAGTAAATGTAAATGTAGAAGCAATATTCTTGACGTTTATAAGTGTTACTTTGTGACCTAAATGAATAAAGATTTATTATTATTATTAATACTCAGCCTTCATTGGTTTGGGATCTGCCCGCTGAGGAGTATGCGGTTAAAAAGGTTTAACTAAGATGCCCACACCGCGAGGACCCATCGCCTTCCAGGCTTCGATGGGGATTCCATCGGGTCCGACAGCTTTCTGATTCTTCATGCGGCGAACCGCAGTCAAAACTTCTCCAGGCGTTACCGGTGGCACTAGTCCCTGATTCGGAGGGAGGTCTGGAGGCTGCACCTCTTTGTGCTGTTTATTACGCAGCTCGTTGAAGTACGAACGCCATGTCTCCTTTACCGCGAGGTCTTCGCTTAACATGTTGCCCTCAGGGTCTTTTACACAGCGACACTTGGATATATCCTGTGCCGCTTTGACCCTGGAGCGCGCCAGCTTATAGATGAGCTTCTGCCCCTCAGACGATTCCAGCTTTTCATACAGAGGTTGTAAGTGGTCTCGTCTGGCTCTGGCACAGCTCTCTTTGTGGCGCGCTTGGCAGCCCTGTACGCGTCGCGGTCTTTGGGAGATCCGGTCGCTTGCCACTTTTTAAAGAGGGCTTTCTTCTCCCTAGTCTCCCTCTGGACTGCGTTTTCCGTTAATCATTACAACGAGATCATTTGAATAGCCAATAGTGTATAATGGCCCTGTGTTTAATTTGTTGAGCAGATTATTCATCATAATGTTGAGGACAGAACTCTTGTGGGTATTTCTGGTGTGTATCCGAATGCTATAGACCGGGACTAGACAACGTACATTAATGTATGTTCAGTATCGTTTTCTTTTGAACCATGACAGGCTAAAATCTGCCCGTTTAACCTCATTAAGCTTTATTACTTTTTTGCCAGTCACTCGACGATAAGGCACTTATTTTTCAGGATGAATCCTGGCTCCAAGTTTATAAGTCTGCAGAAATCGCTCTAGCTAGAAATATGATATGGCTTAGTGAAAATCCCCTAACAATCAATGTACTAAAAACAAAAAAATATACTGTTTTAGAAATTTCAAAGTTACGATTCCAGCCTTTACAGATATTTTTATTTCATATGAACTTCATAATTAAAACGAAACTAATGATTTAGCCTTCGAATCTAAAGTTTGATATTATTTACAATGCACATTTAGTACATGTTGAAATTAGACACAAATTAACCAACTTGAGTTATATTTTCTTTAACATTATTTATAACTGAGTGAAAAATCACTCACAATGGGTGAAAGTTAACTAATTAAACGCTAGATCAGACAATCTATAGTGAACAAATAACTAACTAACGATCTTCAAATTTTCTCAGTAAAAACTTCATTTTTTCTTGTAATAGCAATAACCATACTATCTTGATTTAATTTCCTTCAAAATAAAACCAAAATCGGAGAGATATGTTAATATCAACAGCAGTTACCACAACCTGCGTCAGTCTATTACAACGCAGCAATAGACTCGCCACCTGTTACATAGGCCGAAACGCTTATGGTGAAATGTGGGCGCACAATATGCCTCTGCCACATTTTTGGCGATAAAGGCGTGAATGATATTCTTATTTCATGAATGGCGCAAAAATAATTTGCTTTACATCAGTATTTTCAGAGTGCTTAAATATTTTCATACGTCTGCCAAACTTCATGGTAGTTTATTGGCGGATGTATATGTGCGTGCAGTGCAACACACCTTATAAAAATAATATAACATGACAATAACTAACATTTCATACTGACGCAACACATGTCGCACGTTTATTTTGTTTACTCGCGATATATTATAATACACCAACGATACCTTGTCAATACTTGGATGAGGGATCAAATTTCGGACCTTGTTGAACATTCAAACATCGAACCGGCTCTATTCCAATAACAAATTCATCAAATTTTCAGTAATTGCAAGTGTTACAGTGTTACAACCATTTTTAAACATTGATGCAATGGACTCCACTCAGTCTATGGATAAAACAACACTATATGGAAAGCCGCATTGTAATCATAATGAGCTCCGCGGCGTTGAGAATTGTATATATTGGTACAAAATGCCTACTCAAATGGTGGGTGGGTGTACTTTCCTTACTGAACACTGACTCAATATAATTATCATTTTCAGGTAGAAGGTGTGAAACTGGAGAAGGAATATACGCATTTAAATGTAGGAGAGCATCAATCTTATTCCGTAACTTACAACACCAAATCCTTTTAAGAAATGCAATGACTTTAAATACAGCATCAAGACTACAGCCATCACCACAGGGCAGGCAAACTTTACAAGCATCTGTTGTTCATCGTTCTTCGATAGACAATGGCCAATCTAATAATATGGGGTCAATAATAAACAGCAATCTACCAAATATAATATCTGATACAGTAGGAGCACGAAATGTAGCACAATCGCCTAGATCACCATCTAGTGCAGATATATTGGAAGTGATGCCATTATATCCACGACCTCAAAATGCATCCAATCATGTCACCAATGTTTATCAGCTGCGACACATTAAAAGGGAACACAACAATAATCATAATGAACTCCATGTAGACAACCGTCATGTCTATTCTAATGATTTGATAAGGGACTTGGCAGCACTAAGAAGTACGTTGCAACATGAAACTTCTTTGAATATTCTGAGAGAGATTGAAGATGAGAGTCGATTTCTTGAAAGTGTTGCAGGTTCTCAAATTAATGCTAACTTTCTATCACCGCCGCCGAAAACTGCCAATGAACAATACGCCCAGCTGGGTCGGGACTTACAGCAGTTGCAACAACAGCAACAAGACCAAATTGAGCAACAAGATGAAAATGAGCAACAAGACACACAACATCAAGAGACAGAACTACTACAACAGCAATCCCAGCAGGATCAACAACAGAAAGGTCTCCTGAGATTATACATGAATATTACACCAAGCGAAACTATTATAGAAACAAGTAAGAGTGACACTGTACCTACAACTCCAATAAGTTTGAAACCTATAGAATACTACAATTTAACTATCGGCAATAGGCCGGAACTTAACACATATGCTAATTTATCATTGGGTGAAATAGGTGATTGTATCAAAAATGTTAAACATACTATCTATTTCTCATCATCAGACTACAAGCATAAAATGTCAGAGTTTGACTCAATGGCGCCCTTGTCACCAGTTGAAGAAACAGAAGTTAACTATGCAGTGTTAGATATTGATTGTAATAAAGAAGTTTTTAAAACTACAAGGGATTTAACATCTTGCGACAATGCTTCGACTAAAAGTGGCAGTGTGATGCGCTCTCGTGGACGACTTGTCTCGCAGACTAGCACAGACAAATCAAACGCTGCCAATGCACCTACTGGGGTACCCGCCGCTGCAATAGGTTATACAACTATAGACTTTGATAAAACTGTTGCTTTAACATCAGTAGCTGCTGGAGAAGAAATCAGTGCAGGCGTAGAGGGTTGTCGTAAGACAAGGCATAATTCCTGTAATATTATATATAGCACTTCAAGTTTAGCAACCAATGACAAAGGTAAAAATTAATAGAAGTATTTATTGATATTTGACTTTACGTCAATGTTAATTTATATGGTAACATTTATTTTAGCCGTATTGAAATCTGTATGTACAAAGTCAAGGTATAAACAGGTGCAATGGAGATTATAACCAGTCGTATTTTGAATATTTACTTTGTATTTATCATCTAGATTTTATTTATTTTATTGTTTGCAATAGGTTCTCAATCCATTACTTGTGACAAAATATATGGTGAAATGAGGGTGTGTACCTATGCCTACCCGTTTGGAGTAAGAGGTACCTATAAATATACTATATAGCACAAAGGCCATAAAAGTAATTGAATTAATTATATACTAAAAGCTGGATGTATACTAAATGTATGTAGTAATAAATGGTAATATAGGTATACATAAGTTTGTTGTAATCAATGTTGGTCAGTGAGTAGTTCTATGAGCTATGACATAACAATATTATACAGCGTGTTTAAATGGGCCATTTAAAATAATCAATATAAGCCACTCTGAAACTATAAGGCAAGAAGATTCCATGCAGTGGCGTAGCGTGCCTTGGAGGGGCCCTGTATCAAAATTAGTTGGGGGCCCCAATTAAAGGCAAAGATTTCTCACAAAAGAAACAAAAATGCTTGGATTAAATTAAAATAAATATTTGCATACATACATACTGTCACGCCTTTATCCCCGAAGGGGTAGGTAGAGGCATAAGTTATCATATCACTTCCTCATAGAAATTGAGCTAGCCAAACAATTCAAAATAATAGTACACTTTTCTTGTCTTTATTCCGGCAAATTGATTAATTAAATCATCTATAGCTGAAGAAAATTACAGTTTTTCTAAAATTTCTGCCTCTATAGACAATTGAAGTCTGATGATAGCCGTTCCTGTCCCATCGAAGTCCTTGGGTAGTTTTTATTAGCTTTATATTTATTTATTTGTCTATCACGCCCTATCCCCGAAGGGGTGGCAGAGGCATATTATAGGCTCACTTTTCACCATGTGTATTCCTGTCCCACGTAATAGGTGGTGATTGGTGGTGCCCATTGCCGTGTTGAAATTGATAGACGCGGGTTGTGGCTACCTGCTGTTCAAATTTTTCAAGCCGCCCAAAAGCAACCGGGACCAACGGCTTAACGTGCCTTCCGAAGCACGGAAGGCACTTTTATTAGTTTTAATTTTGAAACACGTCTTTCAGCTGTTGCGGTTGTAACTGGAAGGGTCAAGAATAGAAAGCATGCTGTTATTACCTCCGGAAAACTGCATGCAAGACTATTGAATTGTATCAACAATAATTCCATGAGTTCCTTAATGGAATGAATATTTGGAATTTCAGTTTTAAACATGTTTTCAGAACAATCAATTCTTCATACAGATTATCTGAGATGTCTTTACTGTATTTAGCCGACAGTTTTCCGGAAGCGTTTTTATCACTTCGTTTGAAGAAGATAGGAGTTTCTCCGGCTGTAATACTTCGAACATATAACTCAGGTCACATAGGTTTTGAAATCTTTGTTTAGTTTGAGAGATAAATATATCTAAACAGCAATAGTACACATTGGCCTTGAAATATGATTCCGGGTCTGAAATTCTCTCATTTTGTGATAACTCATCAAAATAACGTTTCGTTATCTTTTGCCGTTTATTTAAAAAAATGGTTGTAACTCCCCACTCTTCTGCTAAATCTCTAGACTCATTTAGCAAACTATTGAATGAATTTTTATTTCTTATTCAAACGTTTACTTAATAAAATAGTGAAGAAAAAAATGTGTCAAGCGCTAAGAAATCATAACTCTCTAAATGCTAATTATATTTTTACATTCTTCACGTTCGACTTTTTTACTATTGGACGCACGCTTAACTTGGGAAGAAAGAGATTACTGTTTTTGACTTTGGTCATTTCTTAAGTGAAACCTCTTTAAACACGTATGACAATATTTTTTTTATGTTTTTTCCGGGAACACGAGGTTAAGTGAATGTCACTTAATCTCGTGTACATAAAATTTTATAAATTTTTGCTTACACTCGTTGGGGGACCCTGTAGCCCGCCCCAGATTCCATGTCATCGATTTTAGAGAAAATCTGCATTAAAAAAATATTTATTTTAAAACAATTGAAACTGAAAGTTAGCCAGTTACGTTTCGTATATCTAAGACAATGGGCAGTACTATTGTCTTTATCTTACTGTAGGAGCAAAAGAGGCTCATTGCCAGTGCATGATATGTAATTCAAATATTAGAAGAAAACCATCATACGCTGCCACTAATTTTAACAGAAGATTTTAATGTTATGTCATAATAGATGTGATGTAGTCTAAAAATACTTGGGTTTTTTTATGAAGGTTGCTGGACTCCAACTGACATGGTTACTTCTGTGTCTTATAATCTCAGTTGTCCAAACTGAACATTCTAAATGGGCCAATGGGCTAGTCTGGCAGTTCTACTATTAATATTTATAATGACTTTTTATAATAAAATATGCCCATTTCAGAAACAATTGAATGAGCTGTATTTCAGAAAAGGTTTTAAATTGACAAATATTATTATTTTAGCGACTTCAAACGGAGCATTCTCAATTCGTTCGTTGTTTTCTTATTTTTTTACATAATAGTTTGAATGACTTCAGTTTCGCAGTGAGTCTTTTTTATATTAAATTAAATGAACTATTTAATACACCATACATAGTCAGACAAGTTTACATTAGTTATCCAATTAAAGGGTAGTCTTAAATTGGTAATCTGTACATAACTTACCTATAGGAATTGATTAATTTACTTCTAGGCATCTAATGAGAGAAAGACTTAAAAAACATGAGCCATTTAAACATATCATTTGCACTGAATTATTTCTAATTTTTACGTAATATTTGTTGTGTCAATTGGAATGGAGGGTGTAAAATTAAATAAAAAAAGGTGAGATTACAATACAGCGATTTAGAAGTAGAAAAATAATATTATTTAAACTAAATGTATGCTCAGATCGTGATTGCGGATACTAACACCCTAAATTCCGAATGACACTTATTTATTTTGTAGTTCCTTAAAAAATGCATTGTAGTGTAGCTATAGGGTATCTATTTAGTTAGCTTTTATTACTGCCAAAACGCTATGTATAACTAAGTATGAATTGAAAAAAAATGTCTACTACATAGCCTAAATTATAAGCTGTTTTTGACCAATTTATTTAAAAAAATATGTTTTTCTTTTACCAAATGAAACCATACTTTAATGCATACTGTTGCCAAAGTAGCAATAATTAAAAATTGCAATTTATTTGTATTCCAAATAATACACCAAATATCCCGTATTCTAAAGTTAATAATAATAATTTGTATGACGCTCGGTAATTTCGATTTTTAAGAAGCTAAAATGCGATAGTTGAAAGAGCCTTCGAGTCTATCATATTGCAATGGGGAAGAAAACGCAAAACTTTTATGTAGATGGCGCTGTGTGTTTGTAAAACAGAAAACGTTAAGTTTCATAGCAAACACTTTAATCTGCTTCGTCTTGCGTTTTGTTTATGCTCTAAGTTTCTTTTTTGTGGTGAAAAAAAGCTTTACAACATGTATTCTACATGGCGAGGCGTTGAATTGAAGGAGTAATTGAAAAATAAGAAAGAAAAGCCACATTTAAAAGCCACACAGCGACCCATTCTTTAATAAATAATTAAAAACGCGTATTTTTAACTGCTTAAATGCTTGTTACAAAGCAACTGTCAATCTTTATACTAGGTGTATAAAGATTGATAGTTGCTTTGTAACAAGCATTTGGCGCCCTCTACAATGAACTATTTGACAGTTTTCTTCCCCATAAAGTGAAGTTACCTCTGACCACATGTACTGTCATCAAACATCTAAAGTAGCCATAATAAGAAGCTATAATGCCAAATTGTAATTATTTTGTATTCCAAATAATACACCAAATATCTCGTATTATAAAATTAATAATAATAATTTGTATGAAGCTCGGAAATTTCAAATTTTATGAAGCTAAAATGCGATAGAGAAAAAAGCCTTGGCGTCCGTCTTATTGCAATTAGACTGACGTCACCTCATAACCCATGTACTGTCATCAAATAGCTAAAATGAATTGCTATATATTTTTTTATAGTACAAGATCAAAATTTCAAATTATAGTTAACATGTTTTCCTTTATGTTTATTGAACATGATTTTACACTGCAAAATGTAGCTTTTAGACCTTATTAAAGTGTTTAGCCTAAATATTTAATAGGAAGTGGCTGTGTTAAATGTATCGTGTTAGCTTTGTTAGTAAATTGCACCAGCACCACATACCAAATACAATTTTAAGTACAATAATTTTATAATTATACCAGACAGACATGTACGCAATATTTGTTTTTGGAACAAGATAATTAAGCTTTCATTCTTGTGGGTACTTGGATATATAAGAGACTTATTTCCTTTAATTACTGTACTGTTAAAGAATCGTATTGCAATACACTTTAAATTGAAACTTAGGAAACACGAGGTTCATTTTTGCCGTATAAAATTACGCTAATTCTTTTGTAAATACGTTCTTTAATAAGGTCCTTAATGATATGCAACATTAGTTTTAGTAAATTCTTATCGAGAAAGTTTATACAGAATTTAAAGAGAGAAAATGAAATGAGATAAGTGGTCTACTTCGTTCCTGTCAGGTAGATACAATGGCAACGTTTCACTAAACGCCCGCAACGACCATAATATCAACCATAACGTTCCACCGAAGGGGCGTTGCGGGCGATAAGTGGAACGCGCCCAATATGTATTAACCTACTGAGTAGGTTAATACATATTGGGAGAGTCATGACGACGATTTTGTGTGACAACTTAATTGTAACTTGACTAAGGAGTTTCGTGGATTATACTATAACTAAATGTTGTATAATAAACCTAATAATTTCGGCCTATAATAATTTTAGTGTATGGGATCTATAAAGACTAATTTTTGTTTTAATAAAGTTCCACATGTTATAACTATCAGTTCCGTGTTGGATAAAGTGAAATATTCCTTGTTGACGTTTTTCATAATTTAAAACACTTTTCCAGAACTCATGTTGAGTCCATCACGATAAACTATTTTTCTACTTAGGATTAGACATAATAATCATGTACCTACCTAAGTAAACACATGCGTTATAATTGAAAAATTCCTCTGTTTCTAACAATTGTGTATTTTGCACCATTTACTATTATATAATTTTTATCATGCTCAATTTTGTAAAATTATAAACCTGTACAAGGTTGCTAAAAAATAAGTTGCTAAGTTCATGAACTATGCTATGTTTTTTAGTAACTGATCATTATAATAAGCTGAAAGCATAATTTACTAGTTTAGGATTATTTTATGTTTTCTTGTTATTGTTATTGAGTCGATATCATGGGCCCATAACCTGTTTTATTGAATTTTATCAACAAAAGCTGAGTATGCCATTGACGCTTTAATCCTTACGTGCAAACCTAGAGGCTATGACGATATTTGTTGGGATTTAGCATATAAGAGTAATTTAGAATATTTTATTTATTACTTAGAAAGTACCAAAGATCTTATTTTAAGTATTGCAATGACAAGCTAATATTAGTAATACCAGTATTTAAAGAGACGAGTTTTTATTAATTGTGCAATGTTAATCAAAGTGTATTATATTCAGTGGGCGTGCTATAAGCGCTGCCTCCTACCAAATTCCTGTTAAATGCGATTGCTATTTAGGATTTATTAAGTCTCTTCCACCTGGTGAATCGAATATTGGGCGATGCTGTTACTTCATTGACTAGAAAATTTAGAAAATATATTTATAGTGTAAAGCTCGGTGCTTAGCTGATAACAGTGATAGCATTCTACACAAACAATGTACATAAAAACTTAATATGTTGTACTGTATACGCTGCTCGTTTACAATTACTAAGTAATGCAACGTGACATTTTGTGATCGGCTGAAAGTTCAGATTTGAAATGTAGAGAAGATACTAGTTTGTTATCTTCGCCATACAGGTGACATATTCCCTATACTAAAACTAAATGGTTAGCACCCCAGCATGTTCGAAAAACATGCCACAAAGTGTCTATTTTTATTCAATGATTTAAAGATTTTAACTGTAGTAAAAGGTCATATATTTTTAACAAGAATATGTTAATGTAAAAATCATATTGAGTTCCGTCGCTTTATTTTACCTAGAGTACGAACTCGCCTTAAGCGTGCACGGTAGGTATGTAAATAATGTAATACTCTTTTATTGTGTATTATGTAAATTAAACACCTGGATGTATAATTGTAGACTTGTGCAAAAATATCGAATCTTTACAGTGTACGTAGGACAAATACAGTACAAAATAATGTAGACATTCTTATTATTTTATATCCTATTCCTTTAGAAATGGACAAGCTGAGATAAAACCATTCGTAATGTTGACGATGAAACTAAAATCGAGTCGGTAAGATCGATCGTTACTCAAAAAAAGATGTGGGCTGTTCAGGATGTTACACAGCGATGTCATATTGACTGCCAAGGTATTGAGATTAGCTACCATAACAACTCGGTTGCATGGCCGAAAGACCTATTGAGCTACATGGGTAGGTGAGACGGGGGGATGTTATATCCTCCAAACTCTTTACCAACCAAGACGCACGCATCTACAGGCCAGTGAAATGAACATTGGCGGCCACTCACTCACTCAGCTCCATACTAGACGTGTGTCGCTCTTTACTGAAACGACTCAGTGTCTCTTTTCTTTAAAGTGATTCGCTGATTCGAATCTTTTACACCGCTTCAAATGTCAAAGTGACTCAATTGCATCTCGGTTTAAATCCGTTTAATCGGCACGCGGCGCTCGCTAACAAGATTGAGTGATAGACTGTTCGGAGCGCTTCGAGTCGCGGTCGCGTCGGAGTGCGCTGACCGCCGCCGCCGTCCCTCACTAATTCGCTACTGAGAGAGACAGCAACACTAACTCAACGCAAAATTAGGTACGCGTTGTTATAATTTGTTTTAGTTATGAGTGTAAATATAAAATAATGTACAGTGCAAAAAGTGTCCACAGTAAAAAAAATGCCGAACAAAAACAAGAAATACGGTTGTAAATAATGAATGAAATCACTGTTCATAAAATCAATTTATGTCACGGGCGAAGTTGCGGGGCTCAGCTAGTAACAGTATATCCATGAGCCTTCACATTCTGATTATTGTAGGGCCATACCAGGCCATACTTTAAGTACCTACCTTATAACTTATGTACCTACTTTATTTTTGTTTTTTTTTTGTTTTGGCGATGTTCGGCTTGGACTTAGCCACGACGCAGTAGAAGATTAGGAAACGGTTAATATATTAAAATTAAGGATTACGGAATTTCGGGAAAGGATCAAAATGGTTTGTAACAATACATTCTTAATGTTATATTTAGATTTTTAAATGATTAACAGTTATAAATAAAGATATGGTTTTATAAATATTAATATTAAGTTTATGTAATAGGGTGTTAATACAAGATGGAAGAGGAACATGGAGGGATATTAAGGATTCGAAAAATTCTGTATGGTTATATAGAGGGCAAGCGAAAAAAATATGGTTTAAGTCGCCTATATCTGAACCACATACACAAATGTCATTGTTAATAATTCTAAATTTAGCAAGGGGCACTGGAGCACATGTGACCCAATCTCATTCTAGTTATTATTGAAGTTGTCGTTTTACCAAATTTGAATTTTGAAAACCAAGTTTTAACAGGTATTGTAGGCTGAATTTGACTGAAATGTTTAGCTTTCACTTGGCTGCTAGTGTGCCAGTCTTTTCCCCAGGATTCAAGTAGATCCTTTTTAGAAAGAGACATTAAGTCAGAGCAGTAGTTTTTATACGGGAACAAATCCCCACATGAAACTGCCTCATTAGCAAGTCTATCCGCATAGTCGTTGCCAAAAATACCTTGATGACTAGGTATCCATAAAAACTTTATGTCTAAACCGTTGGATAAACATTTCTGTAACAAATTTCGACATTCAAAAACAACAGTCAAATGGTTTGTTTTAAATGGGAATCGCTGTAGAGCTTGTAAAGCACTTTTGGAGTCTGTGATGACTGCGGTCTTTGAGAGTTTTAATAATAATATGTATTCCAAAGACTTCAGTAATCCGAAGCATTCACCGGTAAATACTGATGTCTCTGGTGGGAGTCTAACTTTCTGGACTATCTTGAACTGGTGGTGATATACTCCTATTCCGACACAATCCAAATTACTATGCTTAGAAGCATCACTGTATATATGATGCCAATCTGGAAATTCGTGATTGAGATAGTAGTTAAAGTTGGAATTAGCATTTATGTCATTTTGAAGATCACAGTTTAGAATAATACAAGGTGAAATAGTTAAGGAATCATAAGATGTAGAAAAAAGGGGGAGACGAGAAGATCTGTGAGTAGGGGATTGTAGAGATAAAAATTTACGAAAGCTGCTAATAAAGCAAGGAACCTTTTTGTGAGACCAGTAACTGGAGGTTTCTATTACGTCTGAGAGTAATTGGAGTTTATGATGTAAGGGGTGGTTCGTGATTTGTAAAGATTGAAACACAAATCGGTCACAAAGATATTGTCTACGATGTATCAGTGGAGGTTCAACACATTCAACTTAAAGAGCGTTGATAGGGCTGGATTTCATACAACCTGATATAATTCGAAGAGCTTTATATTGAACACTGTCAAGTTTATTTAGGCCAATTATACCACAGGGTTCTAAAAGAAATGACCCGTAATCTAGAAGACTTCTAATCAAAGCGTTATAAAGAAGTTTTTGGGAAGTCGGATGAGCTCCCCACCAAACACCCGACAAGCATCTCAAGATATTTAAATTACGTTCACATTTTGCAGTAATATGGTAACAATGTTGGAGCCCAGATAATTTAGCGTCTAAAATAATTCCTAAGAACTTTGCATGCTCATAAACTGGAAGTCGTGAGTTTTCATAAAAAACTGATACAGTAGGAGGACACCGCATTCGGGAAAATAATACAACAGAACTTTTGGGCACTGATAGAGTTAGGCCATTAGTATCCAGCCACGTTTTAAGGGAATCAAGTGCTGATGATAGTCTATCAACTGATCTCTCAATCGATAGTCCCGAAGTATAAATGAGTAAATCGTCTGCATATTGTATGATATTTATGTTGCTTTTCACTACTGTACTTTCTAGGTCATAGGTAATATATATATTATAAAGGAGAGGACTTAATACTGATCTCTGTGGTAAACCTCTCCAAGCTATTCTTGTAATTGTGAGGGAGTCCGGAAGGATAACCTTAACACATCTCTCAGACAGAAAATTTATGATAAAATTTTGTAATAATATAGGGACATACAATTTAAAAAGCTTTTTTTGCAGTATATGTAGCTGGACACTATCATACGCAGCAGCTATGTCTAGAAAACAGGCCAGAAGTGAGTGATTATTTGAAAAAGCTAGACGAATATCAGTGGTAAATATGGCTACACTGTCTATGGTACTCTTACCCTTTCTAAATCCATACTGACTATTGGATAATAGACCTTTATTTTCAATAAACCATTCTAGTCTATTTTTGACGAGGTGTTCAGCCAGTTTAGCAACCACAGGGGAAAGGCCTATTGGACGGTAAGATGACGCTTCAGCAGAAGGTTTGTTAGTTTTACGAATTGGAATCACTTCTTGCACTTTCCAAGCTGTGGGGATGTTGCCTGATAGCATTACAGAATTAATTAAAGATAAATAATAAGAAAGACTAGTATCATCCATGTGAGTGAAAAATGAATAGGGGATATTATCCAAGCCAGGGATTGAATCTTTAACATAAGTTAGAATGCCTTTTAATTCGGTAAGAGTAAAAGGCTTGTTGAGACTCGAAGACTGCATTTCCAATTTACACTGGGTTTGCAAGGGACAAGGAGTAATATTAAGAGGAACAAAAGGAGGAATCAGGGAATCCAGAAAATTTTCAACAACAGTTCTGTGTATAAGTGGAGGGTTTGATTCTTTAAAAGCAGATCTGAAGCGTTTGATATTTTTCCAAACTAAAGTTGGGTGAACATTAGGGGATACAGAATTACAGAATGTTTGCCAGTTTTCCCATTTCTTTCGCTTAAATAATTTACGGTTGATAGTTATAATTTCCGAAAGAGAATTAAAATTTTCCATCGAAGAATAATGTATATAAATATTTTCTGCAATTTTTCTTTTTTTAATCTGTTCCCGACATTCTGAATCCCACCAAGGAGGAGCGGGGATCTTCGTTACTTTTGTTTGACGTTTACTTGGAAACAATGAATCAGCTGTTTCAATTAAAACCTTAATAATTAAATGATTACATTTGTCTACTTTACTGTCGTTAATGTTTGGAAGTTGTGAAAATCTATTTTTAACCTGTTGTTGAAACGCATCCCAGTTAGCGTTAGATAATTTATGTTTGAGACGAGGTTGACGTTTTTGTAATTGGATGCTGGAAAAGTTATTAGGAAATGAAATGACAATAGGGAAGTGATCACTACCGTAGGTAGACTCCAGAGTGTACCAGGACAAAGAAGATGCGAGATTGGGAGAACACAGAGTTAAATCCGGTGCGCTAATTAGCTCATTAGGAGTAGTTCGCCGAGTAAGGGAACCATTATTTAGCAAACACATTTCAAAGGTATCTAGCATTTCCAAAACTCGAGCTCCATAGTAGTTAGATTTAGAACTTCCCCAACATCGATGTTGTGCATTAAAGTCACCCATTATCACTAGAGGCTTTGGTAGTGCAGAAAACATATTATTTACTTCATCATAAATCTCAGATGATGGGTGAGGGATGTAAACGGAAACAAAGCTTAAGTTATTTATTTTTACAGATATTATCGAGAAGCCGGTACCATGGCTAGGTAGCTCTACATGAGAAAAAAGAAGAGAATTTTTCACAAGCAAAGCAACACCACCATAGCCATCACTTCTATCTTCTCTCAAGCAAGAGAAGCCTGAAAGTTTAAAATTATGTTCTGGCTTAAGCCAGGTTTCTTGTATAGCTATTAAAGATGGTTCATATTTATTAATCAAGTAAATTAGTTCACTTTTTCTGCGGCTTATGCTGCAGCAGTTCCATTGCATTAGGGAGAACTGATCCATTATTAACTGTGTTATTTACTTCTGTATCTGATAGTATAGCAGCGTTGGGCGGTAATTTAATCATATTACATTGTTGTAAAGAATTGATAAGAGTTAAAATTAATTGTTTAATGGGAATTTCAGATAGAGAATGGCCTACCCCGACTCCTTCTACCCTCTACTTTCGCACAATATATCTTCTTCGTCAATCGTTCCTCACTCATTCGTTGGACGTGTCCAAACCACCGGAGCACGCCCTTTTCCAGCTTAACGCTGACATTTTCATTCAAACCTGCCAAATTAAGCATCACTTCGTTACATACTTATACATAATATGTAACGAAGTGACCGACTCATTTTCAAAGTGAAGTACCGACTCATTTTCAAAGTGATCGCATCTCCACAGCATTCAACTTACTTTCTTCTGACATACCCAGGTTTCGCTACGGAAAAGCAAAGTTGGCACGGTACAAGCACTGCGTTATAAATTGCTAGCCGTGCTTCTTTAACGATGCTTTGTCGCTTTACAAAATGAGACAAAGCAACGATAATTTTGTTTCTGACAGCTACTTGCCGTTCTACATCCAAACACATCTTCCGTCCGCGCCAAACATACTCCCTAAATACACAATGTCATTCACTTGCTCTAGACGTTCCTGGTTTATCCAAATCTTGCATTTGGTTCTTACGTCATCTTTTTCAAATACTAGAACCTTAGTTTTACTTGCATTCAAGCGAAGATCTTTATTTTCACACTCCTCTTTCATATTAGTGACTAATGCCTGAAGGTCGGCTTATGATGTGGCCATTAGTCTACAGCAGACAATTTACTGTTAAGTCACCCATATCACAATCTTTAAACTTCTGCACGCAACTGTTTAGATACACTATTAACAGCCAGGCGGGCATGACACAACCCTGTTTGACGCCTGTACAGACGTCTGTACATCCCCCCTAATCGCACAAAAGTCTTACAGTCCCTATAAAGCGACTGTATTACCCGCAGTAGCGAGCCGTCCACACTATACCTGGTCAGCAAGTCCCACAGAGTTTCACAGAGCAAAAATAATACTTAAGAAATATTTACAACATTATTGTAATATTAATATAATAGTATTTATAATCCTTTCCTACTAGTCGAGTAATTCGATTCATAAACTAAATCGACTAAGTAAGGCACTACGGTTGCTAACTTGCGACATTAAAAAGAAATAATCATCATCATCCGAGCGTCTGTCCCAGTTGCGTCTCGCGACGCCCGGGGTCCGCTTTTCTACATTTTCTCCTCCACTTCGAACGGTCGTCGGCATCCCCTGTAGTGAGACCATTGGCACGCATGTCATCCCTTACGACGTCAAGCCAGCACTTCTTGGGTCTTCCCCTCTTACCGGGACCCGGCGGGGCTGACATGGCCAGACATTTGTTACCTACGTAGCCCGGCGGTTGCCGCAAGACGTGACCATACCAACGAAGGCGACACTCTTGCAACTTGTCTGCAATGTCACGGACGTGAAGGCTGCCGCGGATGCGAGAGTTCCTCACGCGGTCCATCCGCGTGACTCCACAGATCCACCGCAGCATCTTCATTTCCGTGACACGCAGCTCCTGCTTGTGTCGCTCCAATATCGGCCACGTCTCACTGCCATGTAAAAGGACAGGTCTAATAATGGTTTTTTAGACCTGTCCCTTCAACCGGATCGGCATTTTAGGGTCACAAATGACACCGGTCATCTCCCGCCATTTGGCCCACGCGGCAGCAATGCGTGACTTGACATCGCAATCGATGTCACTGGACGTGTGAAAAACAGATCCCAGGTATTTAACCTGGCCCGTGCGCTCGACCAAATCACCGCCTATGCGGACGGATGTGGGATCTGTCGAGTTTAGTGCCAAGTACTCGGTCTTCGCCACATTTAGTTTCAGACCGCCGTTCTCAAGCGTCTCCTTCCACGCCTTTACACATCGCACCAATCTGCCCCTGTCCGCGTCTGCCAGCGCAATATCGTCAGCATACATGAGCAACCATGGAGGCTGCTCATGTGGGTTTCTGATGCTGTCCGACAATTCGTCTAATATTACACTGAACAGAAGCGGACTAAGGACAGGGTTTCGTGTCACCAACAGCAGTCCGAACCATTGAATCGGAGTCACAGTACATGTCCTGGATAGTGTCAATATAGACCTCTGGAACCCCTTTGGACCGCAGTGCCCACCAGATCATCGCACGAGGAACACAGTCGAAGGCCTTCTGCATATCTAGAAACAAACAGTGCAGAGGCGTGTTTTTTGACCTGTATTTCTCTGCGACAACCCTCAGGGCAAAAACAGGGTCCGTGGTCCCATTACCAGGGCGAAACCCATATTGACACCCCGAGAGAGTACACTCCTGCCGGTTCCGAGAGTCAATAATCCTCTCGAAGATCTTCATGGTGTGGGACATCACCTTAATACCGCGGTAGCTCCCGCACTCCTGCACTGACCTTTGAAGACTGGAGTAATAATACTCAGTCTCCATTGGTTTGGGATCTGCCCGCTGAAGAGTATGCGGTTAAAAAGGTTTACTAAGATGCCCACACCGCGAGGACCCACCGGCTTCCAGGCTTCGATGGGGACTCCATCGGGTCCGACAACTTTCCGATTCTTCATGCGGCGAAGCGCAGTCAGGACTTCTCCAGGCGTTGCCGGTGGCACTAGTCCCTGATTCGGAGGGAGGTCCGGAGGCTGCACCTCTTTATGCTGTTTATTAAGCAGCTCATGGAAGTACGAGCGCCATCTCTCCTTTACCGCGAGGTCTTCGCTTAACAGGTTGCCCTCAGGGTCATTTACACAGCGACACTTGGATATATCCTGTGCCGCTTTGACCCTGGAGCGCGCCAGCTTATAGATGAGCTTCTGCCCCTCAGACGACACCACCTTCGCCGCTCCAAGGATGGCCGCCTGAACTTTGTCCCAGTAATCTTGAACTGGTTCGCCTTCAGTGTCGGTGCACTTGTCACCGACAGCTGAGACGAACTCCTGGGACCTAGTTTCATCAAGCAGCCACCATCTGATGCGGCGCTGGCACCGCTCGATGCGTTTGCCTTTAGGCTTCACGCAGAGGTCCATGACAAGGAGACGGTGTTGTGTAGTAAGACTCTCACCGGGTATGACCTTGCAGTTGGCCACCTTGCCGATGCTGTGTCGCCTAGTGAGTAGGAAATCGATCTGAGTTGTACGCCTCCCGCTCTTGTAGGTGATGAGATGTTCAGATTTCTTTTTGAAATACGTGTTCACAATGGCCAGATCGGCAGCCGCACACGTTCTGAGGATAGTTTCTCCTTCAGTGTTGCGGGTGCCGTATACAAAACCACCACTAACACGTTCAAACTCCTCACACCTCTCACCCACATGACCGTTTAGGTCGCCGCCCAAAACGATTCCCTGTGACAACGGAATGCTCCGAAGCACTCCCTCGAGTTGGCCCCAAAACGACATCTTATCGGCGTCGCTACAACCGGCCTGTGGCGCGTAGGCACTTATCAGGTGGGTAATAATCCCATCGATAAGCACCCTCACGATCATAAGCCGGTCGCTACAGCGTTTCACCTCCAAGATGCCGCTCTGCAGCCCTTCGGAGAGCACCACCGCCACCCCGTTCTCCCCACCAGGCGCACCCGTGTAGTACAGCTTGTAGCCTTTCTGCAAAGGCCGGGCTCTGTTGCCCTTCCACCGAGTCTCCTGCAGGAACGCCACGTCCACCCTCCGCCTGGAGAGTACTTCGGCCAACTCTACCGCACGCCCAGTCAGCGTGCCAATGTTCCAAGATGCGAAGCGGATTCGGGTTGGGGCTAACTTCTTTAGCCGTGCTGGCCCGACTCACGGCAGCCCTAGCCCACTTGCCACAGGAGTCGGGCCAGTCCTGCGCGCCGTTTTGCGGCGGCGCCCTATCCCTAGCAGCATTCCTATTGTACTTTACCATTGTGTTTTGGCGGGTGGCTTTTATGGGAGCGACGCCCTCAGACCTCCCAACCCCAGAGGGGAAAGCCAGCGCCAGAGCCTCGTCCGTTAATCAGCAGGTGCACGCACTAGCACGGGAGGTTGACTTGGGCCCGAAGATCTTGGTGGGGCCCCTTACACCCCAAAAAAGAATTAATGACATACAGAAATGTCATTCTAGTATATTAAGAAAAAAATTAAGGTATACACAACAAACAAATGGAGTTATTGGCGGAGCAATAGTATCGCCACAAGAACAAAAAAAAAAAAAACTACTAAATATCACACACGCGCTCTCTACTATTTTTTTTTTGTTATGGACATATTATGCCGATGCCTCTACTGTCTATCGTGCAAAAAATTGTAGTGTGTGACATTTGGCGGGAAGAGTGACAAGTGCGGACGCTTGCTTTAGATAATTTTCTAAATCTAGTGCATTTATCTTGTTTTATGTGCGGGAGTGGTGATTTCTTGGACATAAAAGTTGTGTTAACGTGCTATAGTGAAAGACAATGATATATATGTAGTGAAATGCTATTTTCTCTCTTGCCGCGAAACGTCCACTGACAACCTTAGTATAAGAATCACCATTATACTGAGGGCAAGGACCAGGACGGACAATGAGGACACGACATCGACTGGACAGGACTAATTAGAAGATAAGATTGAAGAAATATGATATAAAAAATAAGATTTGGCTAAAAGGTCTTAGGAACCAGGCCATTAAATAAATATTTAAAAAAAAATTGTAG
This sequence comes from Thumatha senex, assembly GCA_948477245.1. NCBI lineage: Eukaryota > Metazoa > Arthropoda > Insecta > Lepidoptera > Erebidae > Thumatha > Thumatha senex. Next base: position 12,957,890 of record OX419731.1, on the reverse strand, counting down.
TGTGTATACTATTAGTAAGCACCGTTAACAATTTTGTATTGACTCGTTAACCTTAATAAATCACAACAACCCGTCTGGGTTGGTACAGGGGTTTGTTTCGGTGTTGTAGCTTTAGTTAGTTGCCATTTTGAAAATAATTTGACACGTCACTAAAACATGACAATATCAGCTGGTTGTCAATTGTCAATTCATGTTCGTTGTCACTCTGAATACTTTAGAATCGTTGTAGCAAAATAATAGTGAATTCCCTTTAATTGCCAGTGATTATTCTCAGCTCATTTTAGGTAATTCGTTATATTAATCTCCGAATTTTATAGAATGCGATGCTACCTCGTCGGCGAAACATCGGAGGTGTAACAGAGCGAACACCCTTGAGAAACGATTTTGATTCTTACGATAAATTAGACAAGAAAGGACAAATTAATAATAATTCTTCCATTTTCAATCCATTCCCTAAGTTACAAGAAAAAGAGGTACATTCCAATTACAGCGAAGGAGAAATAACGTTTGACATTCTTGAAGAATTTGTGTTTGAGCCAGTGATGGCTGCTAGAGACAGGACCAATGAATTTGTTTCGGCTGTGCGGAGCCTTCAAGGCAGAACTCTTGCGAGACCTATTGTTAGAGATGAAAAGAAAGCGCAAATCTTAGAAACTTATTCAAAGTTCATGAGTAGTGCCAAGGTTATAAGCAAGAATATTACTAGCACATATGCAAAACTTGAAAAACTAGCTTTATGTGAGTACCTTTTACTCCATTATACATTTATGTATTACTTACTGAAAATAGATATGTAGTATTTAACAAACTTGTGTGTTACAGTGGCCAAAAAGAAATCATTATTTGATGATCGACCAACTGAAATACAAGAACTGACTTATATTATCAAAGGGGATTTGAGTTCCTTAAATCAACAGATTGCTAGGCTGGGGGAGATGCCTAAGGGTCGACGAAGTATGCACAGTCACTCATCAAGTGTTGTACTTGCATTACAGTCACGATTAGCTTCAATGAGTACCCAGTTTAAGCAGGTATGTGAATAATAATATTATGACTATGCATTATCTATAATATTTTGGTACTTGTTTATTAAACTTTGTTGATAAGTGAGTGAATCTAAGGTTGACAGTTCATATGTAACTGCTCACGTGATGCAAAGAAGTCTATGGTCACCACTATCAATTAAGTGGAATGTATGTTTGTTAGTCACCATACTGGTTTCAAATGATGATGAGTTATTTAGCATTGCGCAGTACTTATTATTTAATATTAGTTGACACCCACATAGAGAAGTTTTCCCATTACCCACAGGAACTTGTTCCCGGGATAAAAAGTAGCCTATGTGTTATTCTGACATATAAGCTATATTATTGTAAACTTTTATTAAAATCCATTTAATATTTTTTACATGAAAGTGTAACAAACATCCTTACAAACTTTCACATTTATAATATTATTAAGACTAGATTAAGGGCGAATGATGCTAGGGCGTGCCCCCGAGGCGACGCGCACCAGTTCGTCCCCGCTGGTGCGAAAAGTGTGTGCCAGAGCGGCGTAGGGGACCGCCACCCTACACGCGCGGCCCGACACTGCGGGAGGTGGAGGATGGAGTGCAGGGTAGCTGCGTGGAATGTTAGGGGAGGAATGACAGATAAGATGAATGAGTTGATGGCTGTTATGAATGAGAGAAAGTTAGATGCAGTGTGCTTGACAGAGACCAAGCGCAAGGGCAGCGAAGTCTTGGAGCTCCGGGGTGGGATGCTCGCGCTTTGGTCTGGAGTACCAGAGAGCGAGCATGGCAGTCGGGGGGTTGGAATTTTGCTGTCCTCGCGATTGGCCTCCGGTATGTATGAGTACAAACTGGTAGGTCCTAGAATCCTCTGGATCCGTGTAAAACTTGGTTTGACGAAGATTTTCCTGGTAGCTGCTTACGCGCCAGTATCTTCGTCGAACGCGAGTGAGCTAGAGGACTTCTGGGAGAGTATGAGAGAAGCTCTAAATGTGATAGAAGGAAATGAAAGACTTATAGTATGTGGAGACTTGAATGGATGGGTGTGTACCGCTCGCGATGGTTTTGAGTCGGTACTCGGGAAGTATGGGGATAAAAGGGTGAACGACGCTGGCAAGCTAATACTGGCATTTTGTAAGGAAAAGGATTTGTTTGTGGCGAACACGATGTTCAACCACAAACAAATTCATATGTATACGAGGAGATGTAAGTCAAAGAGAAGCATGATAGATCTATTCCTAATGGATAGTCGGCTCCGTAAACAGGTGATGGACACAAGGGTTTATCGAGGCGCTGAGCTGGGATCAGACCACTACCTAGTCATAACTAGGATTAGGGGTCTGTTCGCGGGTTGGCGTCATCGTACCGAGTGTCCTGAACCTGAGCCGACTTATAGCATCAAAAGCTGGAAGCTGCAGGATGCATCCATTAGGGATAAATATAAAGAGAGAGTAGCCGAAAAGCTTGGCGACGTCAATGTAAGCAGTGAGAATGTGGAAAGTGTATGGCAGAACCTTAGGGACAGTATGATAAATGCCGCTGTGGAAGTGTGTGGAGAAACGAAAAGAGGCAGTAGTAATAAGCGTGATGCATGGTGGAATGAGGAAGTGAAAGAAGCAGTTCGAATGAAGAAGAAAGCATGGCTAGACTACTTAGCCTCGCGGAATGATTTTAATATGAAAGAGAGATACAAGCTGAGAAGAAGCTCGTGAAAGGTGCAGAATGAAAGCGGATGAAAGGTTGTCGTCCAATTTCCGGGATAATGCCAAGCTCTTCTGGAAAGAGGTAGGCAAGACCCGGAGTTGTTCGGCAATCTGCAGTATGAATAAAGTGCTTAGTGTTAACAATGACGTCCTAACAGACCAAAGTGACGTCCTGCAGAGATGGAGTGAATATTATGAAAAGATGTATGCAAGAAAAGACAGAGATGCCACGTCGGGAAGTGGAGCTCACTTCGATGCTCCGGATCCCGATGTCATTTAAGTCATTAGTATGAAAGAAATAGAACAAGCGATAAGAAGTATGAAATGTGGTAAGGCTGCGGGAAAAGACAGAGTTACTACTGAGATGATCAAGTACGGTGGGTCGCGTGTCTGGGACACACTATGTCTGTTATGCAACTTGTGCTGGCGGACGGGTGAGGTCCCAGATGACTGGCGAGTAGCAGTTGTAGTACCTATTTACAAAGGGAAAGGCTCGCGCCTAAACTGCTCCAGCTACAGGGCGATCAGCTTGGTCAGCTTAGCTAGTAAGGTGTATGCAAAGGTTATAACGGCACGAATGCAAGAAAAGTCTGAAAGGTATTTATGGGAGGCTCAATGCGGATTCCGACGTGGAAAAGGGTTCATGGATCAAGTGTTTTCTCTCCGCATGATCGCGGAAAAGTTTCTGGCTCTTAGCCAGAAGATTTTCTGCGCTTTTGTGGATCTAGAGAAAGCATTTGATAACGTTGTGAGAGAAACGCTGTGGAACTTGCTGCCAGGATATGGTGTGGACGGCTCGCTACTGCGGGCAATACAGTCGCTTTATAGGGACTGTAAGGCTTGCGTGCGAGTAGGGGGGGATGTGTCACCTCTTTTTGATGTCTGTACAGGCGTCAAACAGGGATGTGTCATGTCCGCCTGGCTGTTCATAGTGTATCTGGACAGCTGCCTACAGAAGTTGAAAGATTTTAATATGGGTGTGAATTTGGGTGACTTTACAGTAAACTGTCTGCTGTACGCTGATGATGCGGTGCTCATGGCCTCATCAGAAGCCGACCTACAGGCATTAGTCACTAATATGAAAGAGGGGTGTGAAAGTAAGGGTCTCCGCTTGAATGCAAGTAAAACTAAGGTTCTAGTATTTGAAAGAGGTGACGTAAGAACTAAATGCGAGATTAGAGTAAACCAGGAACGTCTAGAGCAAGTGAATGACATTGTGTATTTAGGAAGTATGTTTAGCGCGGATGGAAGATGTGATTCGGATGTAGAACGGCGAGTAGCCGGAAACAAAGTTAACGGTGCTTTGTCTCAGTTAGTAAAGCGACAAAGCATCGTAAAAGAAGCACGAATGGCGATTCATAACGCAGTGCTAGTGCCAACTTTGCTTTACGGTAGTGAAACCTGGGTATGTCAGCAGATGCATGAAAGTAAATTGAATGCTGTGGAGATGCGATCACTTCGAAAATTGTGCGGCGTTACCTTTGCCGACCGAATACGTAACGAAGTGATACGCAATATGGCAGGTTTGAATGAAAGTGTCAGCGTTAAGCTGGAAAAGGGCGTGCTCCGTTGGTTTGGACACGTCCAACGAATGAGTGAGGAACGATTGACGAAGAATATATATTGTTCAAAAGTAGAGGGTAGAAGGAGTCAGGGAAGGCCGAGACTTACATATGAAGACCACGTGAGCAGATTGCTCAAAAACGGAAAGGTCAAAAGTACTCGGATACCCAGACGTGCGTGTATGAAGCGATTGATGAATCTCGAAGAAGCGAAAGAAGTATGCATGGATCGCGAAGCCTGGCGATCTGTCCTCTCTGACTACCCCGTCAGGGATACAGCGTGAAGATAGTTAGTTAGTTAGTTAGATTAAGATTGAAACATTAGATCTTTAGAATAATACCTTTCAAGATTGTTCTTAATTATTACTAACTAAACGGTTTTACTCATGTGTGAACTTCATGTTTCATAAGAAATTTAAATTTTACAAAAAAAAATTGTTTTTATTTTAACATATTCCTTCACAGTTTATACCTATTTTCATTCAAATCTCAATTTTCTAATTATTGTATTTTATTTTTTATTTGTATTTTTTCTTATAAATTTTAAGGTACTGGAGGTAAGATCAGAAAATCTGAAACATCAAAATAACAGACGTGAGCAATTCTCAAGAGTAGCACCTTTAGCAAAAGAGGTGCCGTCACTTTTGCAACAAGATGATGTCAGTATTGACTTGGGTGAAGCCCCAAGTATGCAAATGCAACAGATGGCTCTGAGAGATGATTCAGACACCTATGTGCAACAAAGAGCTGAAACCATGCATAACATTGAGAGTACTATTGTAGAGCTGGGAGGAATTTTTCAACAGTTAGCTCATATGGTAAAAGAGCAAGATGAAGCTATAGGAAGAATTGACGCGAATATCCAAGAAGCTGAATTGAATGTTGAGGCAGGTCACAGAGAAATCATGAAGTATTTCCAAAGTGTTACAGGGAACAGAGCTTTGATGTTCAAAATTTTTGGTGTACTTATATTCTTTTTTATATTCTTTGTTGTTGTAATGGCTTGATGGAGTCTCCTTACCATATATACCATACTGAGAACGTTGGCTGCCTATGTATTTGTATATATATTAAATTTTCATTTGTGCCATCATGGTACCACAGTATCAGGGCACCATTAAGATTTCCAAAAAATATCATGGACATTGTACCTAATGCTACAGGATTATTGTAAAGACTTTCGAAATGGGGGCCAAGGTTTTAACAACCTTGAACATTATTTATTATGATGCTGCCATACTTGACTTGATTATAGCACTGTAAACTTAACTATCCTCACGCTGAATCACTGACAGGATAGTCAGAGAGGGCAGATCACCAGGCAACATGATTCATGCATACTTCTTCTGCTTCCTGTAGATTCATTAATTGCTTCATACATGCACATCTGGATATCCAAGTACTTTTGACTTTTCCATTTTTGGACAATCTGCTCACGTGGTGTTCATATGTAAGACTCGGCCTACCCAGACACCTTCTGCCCATACTTTCGCACGCTATATATTCTTCGTCAATCGTTCCTGAGTCATAAATTCCACATACATAAAGTGCATGGAATACTGCTCTCTTTATTTGAGTCATCCCTTTCCTACGGTTGTGATGAGGTCACAATGCTGCTTGTTCCGTATGGGCCAGCGTGTAGTGCCATGACCCAGAACAGCATCCACGCTCAGTGAGTTCTTACTTCACTATATTTTCTTGATTTGTGGAGTCAGGACATGGTGTACAGCTAAATTTATTTAGTTTTGAGCGTGTACACTGTGCTCTCTCTACATATTATCTCTAGAACTATCTTGGTATATTCCTAACATAATTTAGAACATGCATTTTGGTGACTGAAAGAGTAGGCTGTTATTGTAACACTTAATACCTACAAAATATGGGCAATTTTCTGAATCTTGAAGGCCTTGAAGAAATCTAGTACAATGTACAATATATACATCTAATGCACATAATTATCAGCAACTCTTATTGTAAATTAATTCAATCCAGTGAAACACGTCTAAATTAATCTGATCCGTTGTAGTACACGTGTTACAGCTATTTCTAAATTAGGAAGCCACCCATAGACCAATCAAATTAAATATGAATGATAGGTATCACAGACGTACCTATACCTATGTAATAATAAAGAATAAGGTAAGGAATAAAAATACCTATGGACCTTTTAACATCTACAGTCATTCACTAGGTACTAATTTGTTCTGTACATATGTATTATATAAAATGTAACGATATTGCATCGTCTACCTTTGCTTATTTTCCTTTAAGCAATTTCTAAATCAATGAAATTGTCTATTTTTATGTAAATGGGATTTGTAAAATATCTTTTTAATAAATACATTTAATCAACCCTAAAGAAATTTCAATCATTAGGCAGCGTATTCGCGCAATTGTATGTGTAAATTCTACTGCTTATAACATGCCTAACTTGGCATCTTACAGTGATAGTGTTCAGCGTGCAAACAATATATTTAATCTATGTACTTAGTATAGTATATTTCGATACAAGTGGGAATGACGGTTCTGCACGTGTATTGAACGACTATTTTTCATACAGTTGCGAAAAAATGAAGCAATTTAATAAAATAATAAAAACACAATAAACTCAAGTAACTAATCATTTATTTCTTGTAAAAGTTATAGTTCACATATACATTGAAATTGGTACAGTTTTTTATATTAACTGGGGAAGTTTTCGGTTGCATATTTACTGTTTGAGACAAACTATTATTAATTTCATATGATTGTTCATGTATATTTGTCAAAGGTGTCATACAAGGGCGTTTGCTAGTTGATGGAATTGGATCTGATGAATTATAATTATCAACGAAGGTAGGCGGACGAACGTTCTCTTCAGTATTGTCATGTGAAGGAGATGGACTGGACTTTAAATTAATGGATTGTGTGATTTTTTTCCCAGTTTCTAGTTTGTTGTTTAATGAATCAGCAATATAGCCTTCTGCAACTTTGTCTGACTTCCAGCCTCCTAGTCGCTTTAAGGACGTCAAATTGGCTCCTGAATCTGCCAATAATGTAGCAGAGGTCCTCCTGAAGCTGTGCCCAGTATAATACTCAGCATCCGGCAGACCAAGAAACGTAGCTATTTCCCGATTGAGATCCCGAGATATTAGCCCGATTGCTTGAGCTGTACACTTCCCTTTTTGATAATTTTGGAAAAAACGGCCGGTTTTTGCTTTTTGGGACCGCGGATTCATATATTTTTGCACTATTTTAAGAAAAATCTCCTTCAGCAATAAAGCTTATTTTTTGTATTCGGAATATTGATTAAGAGCATTTTTCCATGGATTTCAATATGTTCAATAAGTGATATTAGCTAACTCCTCTCTGCGGCAAGCACCAGCAACGCCAAAAATCAGCGCAACCTACAAAAAAAAGGGGTTTGATTAATATTTTTTTATATTGAGTGTATTTTGCGATTTCGTAAACTGAATACCAAAGAAAAATAGAAGTACTTATTAATAAATTACCTTTGTGCTTAAATAACGACCATCGGGAGCTTCGTTCAAAAACCTTCCCACTTCATTCGATGTTAATATTTTCTACTTTTTAGTTGTAAAGCCGTCTGATTGTCGTTTTAGGAAAGCATTTAGTTTGGGGTATTCACTGATATCCACATTATTCCTGATTTTTAGCACACTTTTTAACATTGAATACCTCGACCATAAGGTAGATGGTTTTAATTTTGTTGAAAGTTCAGAGAAGTAGGCCAAAATAACATTTTCTGAAAAACTATTTGCCCTTTTCTCTTCTCTCCACACAATGAATTGGTCATATGTAGATATGTAGCGACTTTTAGACTTTTCAGGTAAAATGTTCTCCGAAGCATTTTTTTGCAATTAAACTGAGTTCCGGTGGCGTTAATTCAAATAATTTGACGTCAAAATTACTCATTTTGTGCAACAAGCAACTAAACTCGAGAAGAAAATTTTTGGAAAATGGCGCCAACAGTAAAAGAATATAAGCAGAGGCTATGGCAGTGCACGTCATACAGCCAACTTTTTTATTTTTATAAATTTAACTTGGCCTATACATATATGTACTAATATTAAATTAATGTTTAAATTTGTACTTAATATTACTTTTAAATCGGATATTGAAATAAATTAGTAGCTTTTTATAGAAATATTTGCATGAATCATGAAAACTTCTGATTTTTTTCGAGGAAAAACTTCGTTGTTGGTTTTTTTTTTTCTTTTTAATAGTCATTATTGTCAGTTTGGAAAGAAAAAACACTAGTTCGGGAATGGCAAAGAAAAAACACGCGTGTGTTATAGCCCACATCCCGAACGCTATATGTCCCTGCAATATGCCACTTTTTGAGCAACTGTATTAAAAAATCATATTCTGATGCACCAATCTAAAAGTTTCGGTGCATTTGCGTTGGTTATTTATATTTTACCACAAAATCAACAGATGAGCAAAGTTCATTGAGTGGCTTATTCTTGGACGGGGACACGCAGAGTCAAGTTGCCAAAAAACGAGTGAGTGGGTCTTTGCTTCAAAAGTTATATACATGGGCCCAAATATAATACAATGCAGGAGTAAGCCAGCTTCGGGGTACATTATCTCAGGTGCTGGGGTTGTAAGAGTATCACTACTCAACGTACAAGGAAACGTTAATCGTGTAAGAGATTTTATTTTCAGGATCGTAATCACACTGATTTTCGCTTTATTGTAATCTATGGGTTATACGTTAGACCTGCTATGCAATTCACAAATCTCGGATCCAAATCCGCTACTGCGCAAATGTAATTGATATTCGAGTTCTATGAATATCGATGACATTTGCGCTGTAGCGGATTTGGATCCGAGATTTGTGAATTGCATAGCGTTAGTTTAGTACCTAGACCTTAATACATACTATACACATATATATTGTCACGCTTTTATCCCCGTAGGGGTAGTTAGAGGCATACTATACGACCACATTTCACCGTATGCATTGCAGTGTTGAAATAAACAGGCGCTGGTTGTGGCGACCGACATTTTTTTACCGAAATTTTTCAACATGCTAAACGACTGCAATGTTACGACTGGCAACCGGTACCAACGGCTTAGCGTGCATTAAAGCACAACTACGCACAACCTTTCAAATTTCAAATCTTCCATGCGTGGGAAGGATAAGTGATGGGTGTGGGGCATACTTTCAGACCTGGGAACATCCTCTATGGGATTATTCTGGTCTTCAATAGGCAGAAAGACACGTTGCAGTTTAGTCGGTGCGAGTGTCCGACATGCCTAACTCACGGCGATGAAATCCACGAGGATTCTGAACGAAAAGAAAAAGGTTACATACCTTTTTCTTTTCGTTCGTAAAAGAAGTACCAAAAAAAAAAATATTAAATCATTATTGTATTAAACACTATGGCCTTGTTCTCTTTATCCTAAAGAGGCAGGATAGGATTTCGCGAAATGTTCGCGCGAAGGATATGCTTCAGTTAGTCACGTTTATATTACGAAATCGCCATAATGATTCTAGTTTCATGTTAATCTGCTACTTTTAAGTAAAATTCCTTGGATTTGCGCAGTACATATTGACTACTACGGTTATTTGTTTTGTTTCTCACATTTTTCTTTTGTTTTGTGACCTATATAGATTTAATAGGGCTCGGGTTTGGTCAACAAACGATTTAAAGGTCATCTAATCTATACAAATTGATATTAAAAGTGGTATTCTATTCATTCATTCATTCATTATCATGGTACAAGAATAATACTTATCACATAGTAATAATAATTGCAAGCAGTGTTGCCAACGAAGGCGATTTTTCGGATTTACTCGGATTGGAAATCGGCGACAAAAAAACCTTAAAGGCGACTGGTCGCCTTTTAGGCTACTCGAAAAAAATGAAAAGTTCTTTTAGTCGAATGATCGAATCTCAACACAAATGAGACTAAGCAAAAGAAAAAAAATTATACCCACGCAATAGCAAAAAATGTAGGAAAATCAAAATAAAAAGATGGCAACACCCTACGCCCTTCGTTATTATCGGGGAATACCCCGTATTTGTCGTATCTATAACGTAACCAAATTTATGATCCAACCAAGACAAAGTATTCGCTTGGCTGTTGATAACTATTGTAATTATACGTAGGTATTATAAAAATACAAAACGACTAAATTGTTTGGGAAAACTTCAGTAATTTTTTGTCACTTATCCAGACTTATCCTGTGCGTGTTCAGTCAGTTCATTGTTCGTTCGTCGTCTGATTTTGTATTGTAGTTGTGACAAAAAATGGGAAAGCACGGAAAATACGTGAAGCATTATCGTGACGAATGGAAAAAAAATCCAGCATTTAAAAGTAAGTACATACTTACGAGATGTTTTATCTTTATTTCTGACTATTTATAACATTATTTATATGCATTGTTTATATGTGAAAGTTCGTGAGGATGAATGGATGGAGGCCATGGATGTTTTTTGCTCCATTAAATAACTCATGCTTCCTTGATTAAATAACTCATTTTAAAGCTATAAAGTTCCAACGGGAAAATATGTTCTTGCGGAAATTTCAAACGCGGGCGAAACCTCTAGGCGAAGGGTTTATTAATATGATAATATTAATAATCTCCAACTAACCCACACTTTTATTTTACAGGTTGGCTAACTCGAGCACCCGTGGAACTAACAGATAGTTAAAAAGGTGAGGCATATTGTAAATTATGTGTTTCACCACTCCGTGCACACAAAACTGATTTAGAAAAGCACATGAAAAGTAAAACACATAAAGACAAGGAATTAAGATTTGCAAAAACACAACCCAAGCTTGCATCATTTGGCTACTCCTCAGTTAAAGACACTTCAACAAAAGAAAAAATAATGGACATAAAAATTTCTACTTATATCGCTACTCATAGCTCCATAGCATAGACCATTTGACAGAAGTTTTGAAAACCTGTGGTATAGACAGTCCTCTCGAAAATATACAATTACACAGAACAAAGTGCTCTGCCATTATAAAGAATGTCGTGGAACCAGCCATGCTTAAAGAACTGTTAGAAGATTGTTAGGATGTCCTGTATATATCCTTTAAGAGATTTTTATCTGATATGGGCTTAAATATTCAGAATCTCTTCGCAATAGGAACTGATGGAGCTAGTAATCTTTGTGGCAAAAATCACTCCCTTTTCACTCTTTTAAAAGCAGACATACCCCATTTGCAGTTGTTGAAGTGCGTGTGCCACTCCCTTAGTTTGTGTGCATCCAAAGCGTGCACTGAATTACCATCTTGCCTGGAATATTTACTTAGGGAAACCCGAAATTGGTTTGCTCACAGTCCATTGCGAATGAAAGTCTATCAGAACTTATTTGAAACTATTAATGATGGCAAAAAGCCCTTGAAACTAACTCAATTGTCCGCAACTAGATGGTTGGCATTTTATGCAGCTGTTAATACAAACATCAATCAGTGGCTTGAGCTCAAAACCCATTTTAATATGGTTAAATCGTCAGAAGAGAGATGTTACACAGCAAGGGAGCTTGCTGCTATGTATAACGATGACACGAATTTATTATACTTATTGTTTCTATGTCCCATACTAAAAAAAGTAACAAACGTGAATGTTATATTTCAAGCAAGTAATGCAAATATAACAAAAGTTTACAACGACCTTCGGATTCTTCTTCTGTCCATTGAAAGACGTCTTTTCAAACCATTATTTTTGAGAGGTCAAAGTATGTCCTAAAACGCCTCATTGGCAATGCTTCATGAAGCGGATATAGCAGCTGTTAGGCGAGCTTTAGAAAAAGCCGAAGCACCAGTTGAAAATTCATTGCTTCCACAGGACTCGATCGATTTTGGAGAAAAGTTCAATGAATTACTTTCAAAAAGATCTGTTTCTGACAACAAAGCCAAAGAAGTCAAACAGCGATGCACAAACTATCTCGTGAGCTTAGTGAAGGAATTAGTTGACAGGTTACCAGTCAATGTGTCGGTGGTGGAAAAAATTGATGACAGACCTAACATTGATGATTTTCCCTGGCAGTTATGTGAACCTAATATTGACAATGAATCTATAATAAACCAATTCCGCACTTTAAGTACGATGCGTATAGAGGAAATAATTGGCACTGCTTCTCCTATTGATACTGTAAATTTCTGGGTACAGGTATTGAAAATGCAGAATGCTGGAGGCAATCCCATGTTCAAAGATTTAGCGGAGTTTTCCTTGAGTTGTCTTTCATTACCTTTAAGTAATGCTGTTGTGGAAAGAATTTTCAGCGTGATGGGTACGATAAAGATAAAATTAAGAAACAGAATGCAATTGCCCATGCTGATCGCCATTCTAAGAATTCGTACACATATGAATGTCAGAAGCATTTGCTGCAACAACTTTGAACCAAGCAATCATATGATAAGTTTACATGCAGGAAGAAAAATGTACGATTCCAGCGGAGCTTGCGCCAGCACTAGCACAGCATCCACAGTAAATGTTGACGACGGCGAAGTTATTCTGGATGCTTTGCTATTGCTCGCAGCAGATGAAGCAGAATCGGAGTGTATATAAATAAATAAATAGTTAAAAAACTGTTTTTTATTTTAGTTTCGGCGTATGGGCTACTTTAGGCTACCTCATTTCAAATTCGGCTACTTTATGCTACTCAAGCTCTGAAAATGGGCGACACCAGGTCCCGACTTGTTGGCAACACTAATTGCAAGTATTTATTAATTGCTTGAGTGCTTGCTTGAGCCGCAGCCGCCTGGTCTGAGCAAGACTGATGGCAGGAGACCGGATGGTATGACTTTGGTGCCGTGGAGAGGCGGCAAATGTCTTGTCTGGGATGCCATTTGCGTGAGTTCTCCGACCGCTGCGGCCCAGGACGCTGCTTCTGGGAAACGACTCAAGTACGAGCCGTTGCCAAGTCGGTATCTCTTCGTACCTTTGCGGTGGAGACGATGGGCTGTTGGAGTCTGGAGGCCAAGCGTTTTGTGAATGAGTTAGGGCGTAGACTGAGAGAGAAGTCGGTGCAAAGGCTGGCCATTGCCATCCAAAGAGATAATGCGACCAGTGTGATGGACACTTTTGCACCAGGTACGGTTAGGCTCTTCGAATTAAAATTGACAGATGTATGATTAATACTGTTTTTTTGACCATGTATTTTAAATTAAAAAAATATGTGAGAGAATGTAGAAGAATACAAGTACAATTTATTAATTATAAATATATATTAAGATCCACAACTTAGGCACTCATCTTTGTTTTGTAGTGAGCATGTGATAGCAGCCATATTGGCGTCATCAGCATCTGATTTGCCATTCACAGGCTTTCCGTTAGCTTTGGCCCTTACTTTGGACTTATCAACGGTAAATTGTATAGCATTTACTGCTGGCTTTGTACGTAAATAGTACATGCCAGTTTTTAATCCCATTTTCCAAGCATGGAAATGAATAGATGTCAGTTTACCATAGTTTGGCTCAGCTACATGAATATTAAATGACTGGCTCTGATCTATAAAAGCACCTCTGTCTGCAGCCATTTGTATAGTTGTTTTAACAGAAATCTCCCAGACAGTTTTATACAAGTCTCTGATTTCTTTGGGTATAGATTCTATTTGTTGAATTGATCCATTATGGTGAATAATAAGATTTTTCATGTCTTCGTCCCATAGATCTGCCTCTGTTAAATCATGTAAGAGATGATGATTTACAACCTGAAATTCTCCAGACAGAACACGTCTCTGATAGATGTTAGATGTAAATGGTTCAAATGATTCATTATTGCCTAATATTTGAGCAGTGGAAGCAGTAGGCATGGGTGCCAGTAGCAGTGAGTTTCTTAGACCATGCTTAGCAATTTTTTCTTTGATAGCCGCCCAGTCCCACAGATCTGTAGGAACCTTGTTCCACATGTCATACTGCAATATACCCTGACTTGCAGGACTACCTTTATATGTCTCATAAACTCCATATTTTTCGGCTAATTCACAACTTGCTTCAAGTGCACCATAATAAATTGTTTCAAATATTTTTTGGTTTAATTCAATGGCTTCTTTACTTTCATAAGGGATTCGCATCAAAATAAAAGCATCTGCTAATCCTTGCACGCCAATTCCAATGGGTCTGTGCCTCATATTTGATGTTCTCGCTTCTGGCACTGGATAGTAGTTAACATCAATAATCTTATTAAGATTTTCGGTTATTATTTTAGTAACATCTTTTAATTTTGTAAAATTATATGTTTTATCGTCATTTACAAACATGTTCAATGCTATTGAAGCTAAATTACAAACGGCAACTTCGTCTTTAGATGTGTATTCCATGATTTCAGTGCACAGATTACTGCATTTTATAGTACCTAAATTTTTCTGATTACTTTTCCTGTTACAGGAATCTTTGTATAACATGAAAGGCGTACCAGTTTCTACCTGAGATTCAATAATGGCTTTCCATAGCACTTGGGCTCTTACTTTTTTCACAAAGCGTCCTTCTTTTTCATATTGCTCATACAGAGTTTCAAACTCTTCACCCCAACAGTCGGCAAGTCTAGGAGACATGTGCGGACACATAAGGCTCCACATTTCATTGGCTTCCACTCTTTTCATAAATAAATCTGATATCCACAAAGCATAGAATAGCTCTCTAGCACGTACTTCTTCTTTGCCCGTATTTTTCTTCAGATCTAAGAATTCAAAGATGTCGGCATGCCAAGGTTCCAAATATACAGCAAAAGCTCCAGGTCGTTTGTTTCCACCTTGGTCTACATAACGGGCAGTGTTGTTATAAACCCGTAACATGGGAACTAACCCATTGGAGACTCCATTTGTACCGGCTATGTATGAGCCTTTAGCTCTAATATTGTGTACATGAACACCAATCCCTCCAGCAGATTTAGAAATCAAAGCACATTGCTTCAGGGTATCATATATGCCTTCAATACTGTCGTCTATCATTGCAATAAGGAAACAAGAGGATAATTGGGGGCGTGGTGTGGCAGCCGAAAAAAGGGTAGGGCTAGCATGGGTGAAGAACTTCTCAGATAATAAGTTGTATGTTTGTATAGCCCCATCTATGTCTTCCCCATGTATACCAATGGACACTCTCATCAACATGTGCTGGGGCCTTTCTGCAACCTAAAATACAAAATAAATTTTTAGTATCTAAAACACTAAAAAAATAAGTAGTATACTAAATTAAATAAAAATTACCTTGTTATTGATCTTTAATAAATAAGATCTTTCCAAAGTTTTAAATCCAAAGTAGTTATATTTGAAATCTCTATCATAGACAATAGCAGAGTCAAGCCTCTCTTTATTTTTCATGATTATATTGTAATGAAAATCAGAGATCATGGGTGTTTTTGTTAATGTATATGGGTTTACTATATTATACAGATCAGTTATAACATCTGAAATAAAATGAATATTAATATTTCTAGTATAGAATGATGCTTGCTCTAGACAAGCATTTCCATCAGTTGCCAAGTCAATCATTAGCCCCCCTGCTCCCCTGCTTGTAGGCTTACAATCGATGAAATGCATAAATCAATAAAGCAATTTATTAAAAGCATGGGTAACTCCCCATATTAGCCCAGACTGCCTTTCCTTCTTAAACCACCTTAGTCATTAGACATTATTCATCGTGCTACCTCAAAATGATATATTTTCTTTAAAGAGCTAGTCAGTAGAGCTAATAAAAATTTTAATTTGTCACCATTTAGATCCATGCCAATAAAAATGGTTTTTTACATGCAGATCCTATGCCAAGAAACACCATAATACAGAAATCTCCTACACACAGCATGCCTTACAGAAATCACAAAGGCGCTAATGCCATAAACTGTTAACTTGACAGTGAGGGTGATTATTTCAGACATTTATGCTGCATAAATCATTACAACTTTTGATTTTTAAAATATTTGACTGACATTCTAGCATGCTAGCCAACCTCACATGCTGACTATAAGGAAAACTCAAATCAAAACCCTCGACTGTACCAACTTGTCTGGTCAGCTTGTGTTCTGCATTAAGGTCAATTAATCTGTCAATATAGTGAAATGTGGGAGCATACACCTAGTACTGCAATATGCTGATTTAATTGAGTTTAACTAAGTTAAGGTTAAAGTTAAGGGATGAAGAGTAGAAGCGTGCACGTCGCCATCCCTGCCAGCTACGGCTGCAAAATTCTACTCCAACACGAGCACCGCAAGGACGAATAATGCTAGGGCGTGCCCCCGAGGCGACGCGCACCAGTTCGTCCCCGCTGGTGCGAAAAGTGTGTGCCAGAGCGGCGTAGGGGACCGCCACCCTACACGCGCGGCCCGACACGGCGGGAAGTGGAGGACGGAGTGCAGGGTCGCTGCGTGGAATGTTAGGGGAAGGATGGCAGATAAGATGAATGAGTTGATGGATGTTATGAATGAGAGAAAGTTAGATGTAGTGTGCTTGACAGAGACCAAGCGCAAGGGCAGCGAAGTCGTGGAGCTCCAGGGTGGGGTGCTCGCGCTATGCTCTGGAGTACCAGAGAGCGAGCATGGCAGTCGGGGGGTTGGAATTTTGTTGTCCTCGCGATTGGCCTCCGGTATGTATGAGTACAAACTGGTAGGTCTTAGAATCCTCTGGATCCGTCTAAAACTTGGTTTGACGAAGATTTTCCTGGTAGCTGCTTACGCGCTAGTATCTTCGTCGAACGCGAGTGAGCTAGAGGACTTCTGGGAGAGTATGAGAGAAGCTCTAAATGTGATAGAAGGAAATGAAAAATGTGGAGACTTGAATGGATGGGTGCGTACGGCTCGCGATGGTTTTGAGTCGGTACTCAGGAAGTATGGGGATAAAAGGATGACGCTGGCAAGCTTATACTGGCATTTTGTAAGGAAAAGGATTTGTTTGTGGCGAACACAATGTTCAACCACAAACAAATTCATATGTATACGAGGAGATGTAAGTCAAAGAGAAGCATGATAGATCTATTCCTAATGGATAGTCGGCTCCGTAAACAGGTGATGGACACAAGGGTTTATCGAGGCGCTGAACTAGGATCAAACCACTACCTAGTAATAACTAGGATAAGGGGTCTGTTCGCGGGTAGGCGTCATCGCACCGAGTGTCCTGAACCTGAGCCGACTCATAGCATCAAAAGCTGGAAGCTGCAGGATGCATCCATTAGGGATAAATATAAAGAAAGGGTAGCCGAAAAGCTTGGCGACGTCAATGTTAGTAGTGAGAATGTGGAAAGTGTATGGCAGAACCTTAGGGATAGTATGGTAAATGCCGCTGTGGAAGTGTGTGGAGAAACGAGAAGAGGCAGTAGTAATAAGCGTGACGCATGGTGGAATGAGGAATTGAAAGAAGCAGTTCGAATGAAGAAGAAAGCATGGTTAGACTACTTAGCCTTGCGGAATGATTTTAATATGAAAGAGAGATACAAGCTGCAAAAAGTTAACACGAAGGCACTGATAGAAGAAGCTCATGAAAGGTGCAGAATGAAAGCGTTACGAAACGAAACGAAAGGTTGTCGTCCAATTTCCGGGATAATGCCAGGCTCTTCTGGAAAGAGGTAGGCAAGACCCGGAGTTGTTCGGCAATCTGCAGTATTAATAAAGTGCTTAGTGTTAACAATGACGTCCTAACAGACCAAACTGACGTCCTGCAGAGATGGAGTGAATATTATGGAAAGATGTATGCAAGAAAAGACAGAAATGCCACATCGGGAAGTGGAGCTCACTTCGATGCTCCGGATCCCGATGTCATTGAAGTCATTAGTATGAAAGAAATTGAACAAGCGATAAGAAGTATGAAATGTGGTAATGCTGAGGGAAAAGACAGAGTTACTGCTGAGATGATCAAGTACGGTGGGTCACGCGTCTGGGACACTCTATGTCTGTTTTGCAACTTGTGCTGGCGGACGGGTGAGGTCCCAGATGACTGGCGAATAGCAGTTGTAGTACCTATCTACAAAGGGAAAGGCTCGCGCCTAAACTGCTCCAGCTACAGGGCGATCAGCTTGGTCAGCTTGGCTAGTAAGGTGTATGCAAAGATTATAACGGCAAGAATGCAAGAAAAGTCTGAAAGGTATTTATGGGAGGCTCAATGCGGATTCCGACGTGGAAGAGGTTGCATGGATCAAGTGTTTTCTCTCCGCATGATCGCGGAGAAGTTTTTGGCTATTAGCCAGAGGGTTTTCTGCGCTTTTGTGGATTTGGAGAAAGCATTTGATAACGTTTTGAGGGAAACTCTGTGGGATTTGCTGCCCGGATATGGTGTGGACGGCTCGCTGCTGCGGGCAATACAGTCGCTTTATAAGGACTGTAAGGCTTGCGTGCGAGTAGGGGGGGATGTGTCACCTCTTTTTGATGTCTGTACAGGCGTCAAACAGGGTTGTGTCATGTACGCCTGGCTGTTCATAGTGTATCTGGACAGTTGCCTGCAGAAGTTGAAAGATTGTGATATGGGTGTGAATTTGGGTGACTTTTCAGTAAACTGTCTGCTGTAGCTGATGATGCGGTGCTCATGGCCTCATCAGAAGCCGACCTTCAGGCATTAGTCACTAATATGAAAGAGGAGTGTGAAAGTAAGGGTCTTCGCTTGAATGCAAGTAAGACTAAGGTTTTAGTATTTGAAAGAAATGACGTAAATGCGAGATTAGGGTAAACCAGGAACGTCTAGAGCAAGTGAATGAAATTGTGTATTTAGGGAGTATGTTTAGCGCGGATGGAAGATATGATTCGGATGTAGAACGGCGAGTAGCTGCCGGAAACAGAGTTAACGGCGCTTTGTCCCAATTAGTAAAGCGACAAAGCATCGTAAAAGAAGCACGACTGGCGATTCATAGCGCAGTGCTAGTACCAACTTTGCTTTACGGTAGCGAAACCTGGGTATGTCAGCAGATGCATGAAAGTAAATTGAATGCTGTGCAGATGCGATCACTTCGAAAATTGTGCGGCGTTACCTTGGCCGACCGAATACGTAACGAAGTGATACGCAATATGGCAGGTTTGAATGAAAGTGTCAGCGTTAAGCTGGAAAAGGGCGTGCTCCGTTGGTTTGGACACGTCCAACGAATGAGTGAGGAACAATTAACGAAGAATATATATTGTGCGAAAGCAGAGGGTAGAAGAGGTCAGGGTAAACCGAGACTTACATATGAAGACCACATGAGCAAATTGCTCAAAAACAGAAAGGTCAAAAGTACTCGGATACCCAGACATGCATGTATAAAGCGATTAATGAATCTCGAAGAAGCGAAAGAAGTATGCATGGATCGCGAAGCCTGGCGATCTGTCCTCTCTGACTACCCTGTCAGGGAGACAGCATGAAGATAGTTAAGTTAGTTAAGTTAAGTTACCTGAAAAGTGTTTCTTGGTTTCCTTGTGCAAGTTTGAAATAGCCAGTCTGGCAGCTAATATTGCATAATCAGGGTGATCAGTTGTCATAGTAGCTGCTGTTTCTGCAGCTAAATTATCCAATTCTACAGTCGTTACCCCAGAGTATATACCACTTATGACTTTCAGTGTAATGGATACCTAAAATTACAAAAAAAAAATCACGCCTTATCCCAAAGGGGTGGCAGAGGCATATTATATGCCCACTTTTCACCGTGTGGATTCCTCTGTACCACGTAATAGGTGGTGAGCCCATTGCCATGTTGAAATGTACAGACGCAGGTTGTGGGTACCTACTGTTGAATTTTTTAAAGCCGCCCATAAGGCCTTCAACCAGGCTTAACGACTGCCATTTTACTGGCAACCGGGACCAATGACTTAACGTGCCTTCCGAAGCACGGAAACGCTCACAAATGTAAATGCCACAAAGTGGTCACCCATCCGAGGACCAGCCATAGTGAAAGTTGCGTAACTCAGTGATCGTTTACAGAACACTAAGACCATGGGGCCACGAGCGCTTTACAAAGTATTACAATTAAAAAATTGTTATCTATACCTACTTTGTAAAATTGTAAAAATAGCTGTGACAGTACTTTAAAGATTGGTATTTAAAACTAATGTAATAAAATTAGAACCTTCATTTCTTTATCAAGGTTAAGGTGAAATTGATTATATTTTGTATTGCAGTTACAGTCTTTTTCCAACTTTAATACTGCTTGTTGGGTATGCATTTAGTCAACCTAAGATATCTAGGCTACACTTGAATGAGCTACTTTAATATCTATAAGAAATCTAACTCATAACACAAGCTTAATTTGGTCATGATTGCACATGACTTAATGAAGCACTGTTCCAAGAACTGCCAAGATACTCAGTAGAATTTTTATGGTCTATTTGGAACAATACTACTCCAATTTGTAACAATAATATGTTGGTTGACTGGCATATTAGATATTAGAGGAAACAGATAATTTGTGTGCCCAGCAAATATACATAAACTCGGAAAGGTTTCAGGTATTTAATAACATGTAGAAGCACTTACAGGATCTACGAAGTCCATATTTAGCCCGTAACACAACTTTTTGATTCTGGAAGTAATTTTGTCAATGTGCACCTCCTCCATCCTACCACCTGAAAGGGGTATTCTATCATTATGAATGATTACTAGTTGACAAACAATAATTTGCTAGCTAAGCAAGTTGAATGATTTGTTTGTTTAACGGAAACATAGTATAATCAAAAATTCCGTTGCGATCAATGTAGAATCCTTACCGCGTTTCAACACAAATAGCTTGCTAGTCTTGCCAACCATTGTGATTTTCTTAAGGATTATTGAACTACACTAAAAACACGAATTATCAGAAATTTCGTGCTAACTAATTTTATAGCAAAAAGGAAATCCGCTTCCGAAAACTAGCGAACAAATAAATGAGAATGAATGACGTTAAATAAAGCGGGAATTGTTTTTTTTTTAATTATTTAATGGCCTGGTAACTAAGACCTTTTAGATAAATCTTAATTCAGAAAGAAGATTTAAGGTATACTTAAATCTTCTTTTTTATTATCAATATTTTTCCCGTCCTCTACGTCTTATGTCAAGTCTAGTCTTAAGTAAAGGTCAGTCATATGGTATAATAGTGGTTGTTATACTGAGGTTTTCGGTGGATCACTGCTGCGTCAAATCCCGCTCCGTTTCAAGCTTCCCTTTTTCCCCATCAACATGGCAGCGAAAATAAAAGACAAATCTCTTCAGGAAACTACAAAAATCCCACACGTACGTTTTATGAGGTGGAGTTCACTAAAATCCGTGGACTCCATACAAACCTCAACGCCGTCCATCACCATCTTGAGACGGCGTGTCCCGGATTGCTGTTCATTACGGAGACGCAAATATGCAGCCCTGACGATAAGTCGTATTCCTGCTACCCCGTGTGGCATGGGCGTACCCAGGTAGGTATTTTTCTAAGTGCATAAAGCGCTTGTAGCCCCGCTAACTCAGTGTTCTATAAACGATCACTGCGTTAAGCAACTGTCGCTATGGCTGGTTACGGATGGGATACCTTGTGGTATTTCCATTTATTAGCGATCCCGTGCTTTGGAAGACATGTTAAGCCGCTGGTCCCGGTTGCCAGTAATATGTCAGTGGTTAGCCAAGTTGAAGGTCTTATTAAAATAAATCAACAGCAGGTAGCACAACCGGCGTCTCTCTATTTTAACACGGCAATGGGCCAACCACCTGGGAGAAAAATCCGCCACTGCAATGGGTTTTTTTTATACATTGACTAAATTATAACAATATTTATTGGAGGTGTCGAAAAAACGTCCGAGACTACCAGGACTTTATTGGTCGTGCTAATTAGTGTCTAGCATATAAGACCTTTTAGCCTTTTTGTTATCACCTCACTAAAAAGGCAACGGGTTCAAAATTTCTTCCAAATTTATCATCTAACATAGACACATATAATTTTTTTAAATTTATTCGGCCCTTTAGACCCACCCCAGTTTCGTGCTTCGGAAGGCACGTTAAGCCGTTGGTCCCGGTTGCCAATAAAATGGCAGTCGTAAAGCCAAGATGAAGGCCTTATGGGCGGCTTAAAAAAATCACAGCAGGTCGCCGCAGCCCGCGCCTGTCCATTTCAACACGGCAATGGGCTTGTGGCGACATGACGTTTAGTTCCCAAAATCAACGAACCACGACCACGTTCGTTCACCTGTTACGTGGGACAAAAGTGCATACGGTGAAATGTGGGCGTTTAATATGCCTCTGCCTACCCCTTCGGGGATAAAGGCGTGACAATATGTATGTGTATGTATGTCGAAAAAAAATAAGCCGTCAGGGAGCTTTAAACGAAAACGCTGCCTAAACTCTTTGTTATATAACAAATAAATATTGTGGTATTGTGTATCTAATATAGGTCTACAAAAAAGTCCGCGGTGTATGTATGTGTATGTATTGTCTTATAGATAACATTCTTTGTCATTTTGAATATATTTGTTGGCTTCAGCATTACATGTAGGTACATTATTTTGTCCCTTAACCCCTGGCAAATTAAATAAATATCTTAGGAGATATAGCAAAATGAAAATAATGCGCACATAAAATAATTTCGTGTATACACAATTCACCCGGGTGAGCGGGCGTACTGGCGGAGAAGTAATTTAGAAAATGTTTATACATTATTGTGAAATTAAACGATGTAATTAAATGGATGCCACGGGGTTCGAAGTATGTCACGGGTGAAGATGGGCGGGTCAACACGTATATGATACTTATGAAACACCCAAACTTCAAAATAAACATTTGTGGTTCACCAAGGGCGTGCCTAGATTCTGGGTCAAGTTTGGGCCAATTCAGATTTTTATAAGCTTCAAATTACCTGTTTTTATTTTATACTAGTTGACCCCCGCGACTCCACACGCATGGTGATGTTTTCCCGTTCCCGTTTACCAAAAGATCTTGTTCTCGGCATAAAAAGTGGCTTATGTGTTATTCCGATATGTAAGCTATAATATTGTAAAGTTTCATCAAAATCCATTCAGTGGATTGTGAAAATTATGGAAACTCTATCCATAATTTTTACAAACTGTCGCGCTTATTGTTAGCGACCAAGGTGGTAGTAGTCCCTAAAATAGGTGGTCGCTACGGACGGCGAGAGCGAGTGGACTGTATAGAAACGATAGAAACAATATTTCGCTCTCGTCGCCCTGTAGGTTGCTGCAGCTGATCCGGTCTGAAGAATGCCTTGTCCGTATGTTCACGCTGATGTGGCTTCAGGGCAGGGGTTCCAGGCAGAGAAACAACTTCGGCTTGTTCTTGATTTATTTTCTTGAGCCGTAAAGTATCAGGACCGTTGAACGTTGTCGTATCGGTCGCACAAAGTGCGCTTATTATATCTACAAATTCGGCCCGCAAATAGTGGGGTGTTGCGGGAGCAAAACAAAATGCGCCTAATTATATACAATTTACTTATATCTAGACCTATCTACGGTTGTTTCTTTATTCAAATTTAGTTATTATATCTATTCTTACAATTAATATGCTTATGTTCTAATTTTATTCACATTAAGCTTCTCGGGTGACGTAGCTAACAGTTTCCCCGCCAGCGCACGTCGTCTCGGGCGCTCCATCTGCAGGTCGCGAAGTCACCAGGATCAGCCTCGATGTAGGGCGCCGCATGAATCCTCCTCGGGTCCTCACGTTCACTATTCGTATTCGGTTGTCTGGTCCCGCGAAGGTTTCTTCTATCACACCCCACGGCCACGTGTTTCTAGGTAGTGAGGAGTCTGCGATGATCACGATATCACCTCGTTTGAACTCTGCGTCCCGTTGTCCGTTCATTTTTCTAGGCATGAGAGATGGAAGGTACTCCCTCAGCCAGCGACTCCAGAAGTGATCTGCCATCCGCTGCGCCGTCCTCCAACTGGGCTTCCTCAAGAGGTCAGTATCGTCGTGTTGTCCCATCACCGTCATTCCGCACGACCTACCAATCAGGAAGTGGTTCGGGGTCAATGCCTCTTCGTCAGCTGGATCGACGCTCAGGTGAGTCATGGGTCGAGAGTTTAATGTGTGCTCAGGATCTCTTCTGGAGGGCTTCTTTCTCCCCGCGTGGCGTGAAGCGCTGTCTTTACGCTACGTATAATTCGTTCCCAGGCCCCGCCCATATTTGGGGCTCTTATCACGGGGTATAAATTTCCATGTTATACCCTTTCTTTCGGCGGCTTCTACAAGTTCTTCATTATTGATCTTCTTGGCCTCTTCTTTCAATTCGTTGTCCGCACCGACGAAGTTCGTGCCGTTATCGCTGTAGAGGACGCGCGGTGTTCCCCGCCGTGCAGCCATTCGTCTTAGCGCCATGATCATAGAGCTAGTCGTGAGTGATGGGACTAGCTCCAGAAGCACGGCTCTCGTAGTCAGGCAGGTGAAGAGGGCCCCCCATCGCTTCTTTCGTCGGCTACCGATCGTCACGTGCATGGGACCAAAGTAGTCGACCCCTGTACACGTGAAGGGCGCACAGTGGTGTGCGAGGCGCTCTTCTGGAAGATTACCTTGCGGCGGCGGTTCAGGCTTCTTTCTTCGCACGATACACCATGGACAGCGATGGACTATCTATCGTACTGGGTTACGTAGTGATAAGACCCAATACATTTGCCTTATCTCGTTGATCACTGTCTCATGATTCCCATGATGTAAGCGTCGGTGATAGTGTTCTATAAGGAGACGTACTATCCTATGCTTCCCGTCTAAAACCGGCAATCCTTCGTGTTTCTCAATCTTCGTGGTACGTAAAATGCCTTTTTTATCTAAATTTACGTCAACGTTTCTGAGGCGGCTCGCGAAGTCAATTCGTTTTCCTGTCTTCAAGCTTGCTGTTTCTTTGGAGAACGACTCGCCTTGAATAAGAGTGAAAAGCGCGTCTCGCGCCCTCGCGAGGTATCTGTTTGGAATTGGCAGATACTTTCCCGTGGCTCGCTCTTCTTTCTCTTCGTTCTTCTTCTTGAGGCACCGATCAACATACATGTAGATTCTTGCAGTAACTCTCAACAATCGTGTCCAACAGCTAAAACAGTGTGGGTCGGGCAACTGCAATCGTTCCTTCACGACGATCGCGGCGCATGTGCTCTTCTGTTCTTCACGATACTCCCCGGTGATGTCTTTTCGTGGCCACTCTACCTCCGGTTGATAGAGAAAGGTGGGGCCCGTGAACCATCTCGCTTGACCGTCGAAGTGGTGCGACGATCTTCTGGTAGCGTCGTCGGCCGGGTTCTCTTTCGTAGGCACCCATTTCCATTCGCGCGGCTTAGTGACCTCTTCTATTTCTCCTAACCGGTGAGCGCCGAAAGTCTTGAAGCGTCGTGGGTCGGCTTTTATCCATTGCAGCACGGTGGTGGAGTCGGACCAAAAAACTCTGTTGGTAACCTCTAGGTCCGTTTCTTTGACAACGTTGCTCGCGAGTCTTGCCAACAGCGCTGCTTGTAGCTCCAGGCGTGGGATTGAAGTGGCCCTGGTTGGCGCCAACCTCGCTTTCCCCGCCATCAGGGAAATGTGTATTTTCCCGTCGCAGTCTCTTGTTCTCCAGTATTCTTCTTTGAGTGTAGCATCTTTCTTAAATTTTCTTTCGATACCCAAAAGCCTATTGTGTGCTTGGGTATAATTGTTAGGCAATTGTTCGTCTTCTTTCTTCCATAGTAACCCGGATTCGTATCTTCCGTCGGCCAGCTGTCTTGTTGTCGTCTCAAGGATTGCGAGTGCTCTTTGATCGGCGTCGTTGCTAGGATACCGCTGTTGTATTCCGATGGCGTCTAAGTCGAAATGCCTTTTAATTAGGTTTCCGATTTCTTCTTCCGTGTTGACGCTACGGCAGTGGTTCACGTAATCCACGGGCGCGGCGGCGACTCCGGTGCAACAACCATGTAGAACCCACCCTCTATACTGGTGATTGACGCTGCTGGCTCGTTCGGCTTTCCTTTCAATATCTTGCGGGAGACTATGAGGTCCCAGTTGTCTTGACCGATCAACAGGGACGGCTTCTCTTTTTCATACAGGAGCTTGCCAGTTTTGTTTCTTAAGTGGTCGCACCCCTCTATTGTTCTTCTTGGCTCCGATGCGCTGGGCGACGTCGGCGTTTAATAGTGACACCGTAGATCCTTCGTCGAGAAGCGCTAAGACGCGGGTGGACCCCTTAGGTCCGTAGACGTCCACGGGTATCATCTTCAAATATACTCTGGTTCCATCGGCTGTGGCGCACACGGGCTTGGACACCACGCTCTTATCTTGTTATTCTTCGTTTTCCAAGTTTGCTTGTTGCTGTGGCGGTGCCGCGGGTTTGTTCGCGAGCTCCGAGTGCAACAGCGTGTGGTGCGGGCGTTAACATCTTCTGCATGCGGGTCCCCTGCATGTGGTCCGCATGTGTCTTCGGCGCAGGCAACGAAAACACAATTTCTTTAACTTGGCCACTGTCCTTTCTTCTGTGGAGCACGCCTTGTACGTAGGACACTCAGTGATCCAGTGTTCTCCTTCACAGTGAAAGCAGAACTTCTTGTAGCCTTCTTGACTTGCGGCGACGGTGTCATGTTCGTGGGACTCCTCGCGAACCGTGTTCACAGGATGCCTTTTCTCAATAATTCTCTTCTTGACCGTCGCTGAGTCTGGGGGCGCGTGCATGCTGCATAGTTCGGCTTCACTGTTGAGAAATCCTCTTATTTTCTTTAGTTCGGGCTCTTCCTCGCCGGCGCGGGCACTGTAGTCGAACCATCTGTATCGTAGTATGGGTGAGAGCTTCTCTATGATGTTCTTGCACATTTCCGGCGAGTGTAGGTAGTGCGGTTTGTTTAGTGCACTAATGGTGGTCACGGCGTTGTCGATGCGGCTCGCGAAGATGCATATTTCTCTTGGCGTGTCTCCGACACGTGGCAGTTCTTTTATCTTCTTTAGTTTAGTTCTTAGATCTTGTTGCAGACGTCTCCGTTTCCGTCGTGGCGGGTGTGTTCATGGACCAATCGGATGTTTCTTCGGTCGTTGTGGCTCTGTTTTTCCTGGATGGCCCTGGTGACGTAGATCTGACTGTAGGCATCTTCAGAACTTGTATTCTTCAATTCTTCCAATCCGGCACTTCGAAGGACCAGAAAGGGACCAAGGTGGTAGTAGTCCCTAAAATAGGTGGTCGCTACGGACGGCGAGAGCGAGTGGACTGTATAGAAACGATATTTCGCTCTCGTCGCCCTGTAGGTTGTTGCAGCTGATCCGGGCTGAAGAATGCCTTGTCTGTATGTTCACGCTGATGTGGCTTCAGGGCAGGGGTTCCAGGCAGAGAAACAACTTCGGATTTTTCTTAATTTATTTTCTTGAGCCGTAAAGTATCAGGACCGTTGAACCGTATCGGTCACGTTCGTAATCGTCACTACACCCCGCAGGGGGTGTGTGGAAACAAATCCGGGGCGTATGCCTCCTTTTGTGGATGTCTGCTCCTCTTCCTAAGGGAAGAGGGTCCCTGGGTTGGAGTGATTTTGCCTCTTTTGGCTATTAGGGGTCCACTCCATGCTTCACGCCACCGTGGCGGTCGCCCGAGCCAGGTGAGACCACTGGTACTCCAGTGGAAGCCCAGCTCCGAGCGTCCAGCGACAGCGGTGGCGACTTTAATGGGGTGGCCCCTGGGTGTGATGGTTGTTGTGAGGTTTGTTCGGCGTTTTTGTTAGTGCCTCGTTTCCACATAGTGCGCGTATCGCGGGAGATTACACGCACATGTCGGTCACGAGGCGGGCGCCGGAACTCATCTTTTTTATCTGTATCTGTAATCAGATAAGAGATAAGATAAAAGACAAGTTATAAAATAATAAAATAATAAAAGTGATGTTTATGGAGGTGCGGCTTTGTTATCATTTGTTAGGCCGGCCGCAGGCTCGGACTAAGCGGGGCGGCGCTTAGGTGAGCGAGAGGGTTGTTGCTATCTCGCTCTGGCGCGTACAGGAGTGGCGTAAGGAGGGGCGCTGGGGTCGATGGGAGTGTGGTTTGCACGCAGCCTTATTTTATCACCGCTGGGGGCGGGGTTGGATTCTTTTTGTGTTTGTGTCTGTTATTGATGTTCGTCTTCATTCGGTTCGTCCGGAACGTAGTCGCGCGGGTACTTGTATCGATCCGGGGGGCGAGCGTGCCAAGGCGCCAGGCCACGAATGTGGTCCCACGCGGAGGCGTCGGCGCGCTCGAACATGCTCGTGGTCAGGCGGCTGATGAAGGCGTCCAGACTCTCGACGCGCAGGTCGCGGCTGATGGTGTGGTTCCTCACGTAGCGGGGCGCCCCCGCGACGGTCCGCAGCGCCAGCGACTGCTGCACGCGGAGGTTTGTGCGGCGCGCCTCGCTCGTGAGCGCGAACCAGGTGGGCGCGGCGTACGACAGCTGGGTGCGGATGTACTACTTGTACACACACTCCTTGACGCCGAGGGGTAGCTTGGCTGTCAGCACGGGGCGGAGCAGCGCGCGGGTCGCGCGTACGCGCGCAATCACGCTGCGGACGTGAGACACCATGGAAAGTCTGCGGTCGATGGTGATCCCCAGGTACTTGCAGTCGTTCTTCCACGGGATCTCTTGGCCGTTGTAAGTGAGCGGTGGCGGAAGCTTCACGATTTCGGAAACTACCATCGCCTGTGTCTTCCCCACGTTCACCGATAGGCGCCATGTGGTCATCCAAGATGGTAGGAGGTCCAAGGTCTTCTGCAGTTTTCGTGCGGCGTAGTTAGCATTCATGCTTTTTGTAATGTACGCCGCGTCGTCTGCATATAGGGCCAGTTGAGCCTCTGCGGCTACTGGAATGTCGTCGGTGAAGCATGAGTACAACACAGGCGATAGGCAGCTTCGTTGAGGGACACCGGCGGTGATGGGGTGACGAGCGGAGATTGCGTCTTCTACCGCCACTCTGAAGCTCCGGTGTTCCAGGAAGGAGGCTATTACTCGGACGAGTCGACGGGGCATCGGAGAGGTGGATAGCTTATAGAGAAGGCCAGCGTGCCAGACGCGGTCGAAGGCCTTCTCCATGTCCAGGAATACTGCAATCGCGTGCTCGCGCTTGTTGCGCACTCCGGTTAATTCGTGCAGTACCCTGGAGAGCTGGAGCGTGGTGCTATGTTCCGGACGAAATCCAAATTGTTCCGGCCGGGGGGCGGGGGGGATGTAAGGGGTTAGGTGCCGCAACAGGAGTTGTTCGAACACCTTCGAGATGGTAGGCAGCAGGGTGATGGGCCGATAGCTCCCGGGCTTGAGCACGTTCTTGCCCGGGTTCGGTAACATGATGACACGACCTTCCTTCCAGCTGCTGGGGAAGACCCCCATTCTTGTGATGCCGGAGTAGAGGCGCGCAAGTGCTGTAGTGGTTTTGTGAGGCAGGTGGTGTAGGGCGGAGTTGGTGATACCGTCTGCGCCGGGGGCCTTCTTTTTCTTGGCGCGTCTGATGGCACGGTGTACGGTGCCGGGTGAGAAAAAGATGGGGTCGTCTGTGGGGGCTATCGGTATGGTGAGGTATTCTCGAAGGTGTTACTCGACTGTTGCGACGTGTCCCTCTTCCGTCGTCGGGTTAGGCGAAAATTGACCCTCCAAATGTCGTGCGAAGATGGCAGCACGATCGGCAGCTTTATACCTGCATTTTCCATCCTCGTGTTCCAGTGGACGTACGGGGGCAGGGGAGTTGGACAGGCGGCGGCAGATTTTGTATAGAGTGGTTCTGTTCTCGCCGCCCGACTCCAGATACCTCTGCCAGTTTTCCGTTGTAAGGGCAGCCAGCTCGGCTTTGACCTTCTCCGTGAGCCGGTTAAGTTTGGTCTTCGTGTGGGGGCAGCGGGTGGTTTGCCACAACTTGCGTAATCGTCTTTTTTCGAGTATTTGTTCCCTAATGTAGTTCGGTAGCTCTGGTAGGCGTTCACGAGCACGGGGACTCGTCTTAGCCGCTTCGAGGGCGTTTCGGATGGACGCTGTCAATTCATCCGCGAGTGCGTCTACATCGGCCGCAGAGTTAATTGGGCGGGTTGGCGTGTGCGCTTCTAATACAGCGTTGAAAGCAGTCCAATCCGGTAGGGGGCGTGGCGCGGGAGGGACGGTCCGCGTAGGCTGCTCTCTGATCACTAAAAGAACCGTTTGATGGTCTGATCGCACCTCGTCCTCGAGAACCTCCTGAGCGATCTGGAACCTCAGGTTGTTGTGGACCACGATGTCCAGAACGTCAGGGGTCTGGTTGATTTCTTCCCGGTATCGTGTGGGGACCTCTGGGCCCTGCACGTAGTATTCCCGGGCTTCGGCGTCGGCGTGTAGTCGTACACCAGCACTGTTCGTGGTGCTCGAGTTCCACGCTGTGTGTTTAGCGTTAAGGTCGCCTGCGATGATCACTGGGTGCGGCACTTCCAATAAAGTGTGCACGTCGGTAGTGTCGATTGGAGTGCCTGGAGGTTTGTAGACCGCGTGGAGTTGCAATTGTTCTCCTCCCAAGTGCAGTTCTACACCCAGCGTGTATACTGTGTTAGTGGGAGTGCTCGGAAGTAGCTGGTGTACGATCCGTTGTCTGACGAGGATGGCAAGGCCACGGAATCGCCTATTGTATTCGGACATCTCGTCTTTCCTGTAGATGATGAAGCCCGGGAATCTCACGATGTCCGTGGGACCAAGGTGGGTCTCGCTAATCAGCGCCACGTCCACTTGTTGGTCCTGTAGAAGGGGGCGAAAGAGCGCGACTGAGGTTTTGAGGCCGCGGGCGTTCAAGTGTACAATTCTAAGGGGTCTATTATTAATCGAGGGAGCCTGCAAGTTCTAACAGACCCCTTAGGATGATCTGCCTGATCTCCTTTGGGTCGCGGTCCTCGTCCAGCGCCCTGATGACCTCAGACAGGACTTCTATTAGCATGCGGGTTTTAGGGTCCCTTTTCCTTTTCCCGCCTGGGACTGTTATACCTGCACCGGAGGTGGAGGTCGTAGTTTCATATTTGGTCTCCTCCGTCCCTCTTGTGGGGGGGCGGTAATTTGGTTGCTTGGGGGCACGGCTGGGTCCGAGTGCTGGTTTGGCGTCAGCGTCGGTGCTATTGTGGCATCCGCTAGGGGCTTCTTTTTGCGCTTTTTATTTTTGTTTTTGCGTCCTCCTGAGCTGGGGGCGGTTCCACGCGTGGTGGGGGCATTCGCTTCGGCCATTAAAGATGGCCCCTGGTTCCTTTCGCCGGTCGGCTGAGGTTCCACGGGTGCCGGTCCTTGACGCGGCTCCCCGGTACGGGCAACCGTTCCGGCTCTTTTGTTGCGAGCCTCTTTTTTAAAAGTCGGGCAGTTAGTGTAGTTTGCGGGGTGCTCTCCCCCGCAGTTCACGCAGGTCGCCGGTTCCTCTCTAGAGCGTGGACATTCCTTGGCTGGGTGCTCGCCGCCGCATCTCACGCAGGCTTGCGGTCTGTGGCACTGGTGGCTGCTGTGCCTAAACAATTGGCAGCGGTGGCACTGTGGCGTTTTTCTTTTTGAGCGCCAATCTTCAATCTTGACGCCGGGGATACCGAGCATCTCGGTGATCTCATAAATCCCCGGCGTCGTATCCTTCTGTCTCTTAATAATGGCAAGCAGGATGCAACCTGGTCGCTCACCCCGTGCCTTGATGTGCCGGACGTACTCCGGTTCGTGTCCGAGACTTCTCAGCTCGTCGGCGACCTCTTCGGGTTTCACGTTGCTGGGCAGCCCTCTTATGGCTACCTTCAGGCTCCCGTAAGAAAACCAGGAGATATTCTCCTGTCTCTCTAGTTCAGAGAGGTAGGTTTGGATCGTCCTGTATTCGCTTTCCTCCTGCGGGGTAAAGCGCAGTCCTTTACCATAAGGGCGTGCGTTGACCGCTCTGCCGAGTTTTTCTTTAAGTGCCTTCATATGGTGAGCCCAGTTTGGGAGGTATTCCACTATAAGGGGTGGATAACGAGTCTTCCTGCGCTGCTGTGTTTGTTCTGAGATTTCCGGGTTAGCGGCTTGTTGGCCTTCCCCAGCAATCTCCACTAATGGGGGTGATGCGCGAGAGGTCGCGCTATGAGCAGCTGTGACGGTTGCGTAGGACGGGGCCCCACCCGAACTGTGCCTGTTCAGGCGTGGGTCTCGAGAGGTGGAGGCTTCAAGATGGGGTGTTTGGACTGTACAGGGCCTCTTTTCTAGGGTGCCCTGTGCTTCTGTATCCGTCGGGCTCCTGGGGCGTCTGGACCCTCGGGGCATTGTCAAGAGGTGCAAAGACCTTGTCCTGTTCAGTTCTCCCTTATTCTTTGCGAATTGTAAGGCTGCCTCCTGCGCGTGGGAGCGTGGAGGGGGAGGTGGTGTCTCGCTTTTTTCTTTAATGGAACCCGATCTTGCAGACATCAATGAGAGGTCTGAGTCGGACGCCTGGAGAGAAAACAGGGACGGCGCTGGGGAGAATAGGCTGTCTTTTGCGTGTTTGCGTGCGGGTGTGCGCGGCGCGGATGCACTACTCCACGCCGGGGTTGCCGGCGGCGATTCGCGAGGCGCCGGTCGGGGCGCTGCGGGCGTTCTCGGGGTTCACTGCGCATCCGAGCGCGTGCGCGTCCGGGGCACATCGGAACACGTTCGCGTCGCGTGCGCAGGCTCACGGGCAGCGCGGGTGTCGCGCGGCCGACCCACCGGGGTGCGGAAGGCCGCTGCTGACTCGCGCGGCGCGGTAGTGGCAGGCGTCGACTCAACCTCGATGGGAGCCGACGGGCTTTTTCGCTGTCCAGGCAGACAGGTGTGGGCTGCTGTTGTACGTAGACCCGTGAACGGGGGACTCGGAGTCCTCAAAGCCGGTAGGCTCAGGCTCGGTGGGTATTGCGGCTGCAAAGATGATCTGTAGCCCAGAAAAGGGCTGTTTGAGACCTTAGAAGGGCTGGGGACGGGCCGGCCGCGACCGCTCGTCTGTGATTAGACGGGCGTCAACAAAAATCCAGTAAGTCCCAAAAAGTGCACGACCACGTCTAATTAGACGTTGCCGCAAACACCGAGGCCTTACGGTGAGCGAACTGGGCGGTCCGTGCGGCGTGTGCGAACGTAGGGAGCGTAGATGTCGTTCTCGGTCCGTGGCTCGCTCCCCGTATCGGTCGTACAAAGTGCGCTTATTATATCTACAAATTCGGCCCGCAACTAGTGGGGTGTTGCGGGAGCAAAACAAAATGCGCCTAATTATATACAATTTACTTATATCTAGACCTATCTACGGTTGTTTCTTTATTCAAATTTTGTTATTATATCTATTCTTACAATTAATATGCTTATGTTCTAATTTTATTCACATTAAGCTTCTCGGGTGACGTAGCTAACACTTATAATATTATATAAACCTTTCTATTTTGAACTATTACAACCCTTCAATATTAAAATTAGCCAAATTGGTCCAGCCGTTCCAGAGTTTTAGGCTAGGTTCATATCCATTTAGAATAACATTGAAGTGTCTGTTTGTAGTTACAAATAGCTTCGTAAACTTGGCTCCCCCGGTGAACAGTGGAAACAAGGTGAAATTGCTTGTAGCCTTGGCTCCACAGTAGGTACGGAGATGAGGCACCTTTAGTATTTTACTAATTTTTGTAGTTTAGGTACTTGACACCCCGTTATGATTAAAATCCTCATACTTATCTATACTAATATTATAAAGCTAAAGAGTTTGTTTGTTTGGTTGAACGCGCTAATCTCAGGAACTACTGGTCGGATTTGAAAAAATATTTTTGTGTTAGATAGCCCATTTATCGAGGAAGGCTATAGGCTATATATCATTACGCTAATACACTGGGGAGCAGATCAGTAGTCATAAATGTCGACAAATCGGGCAAATTTTTATGCATCATTGTAGAATTTATAAGCGACGGGATTAAATAGGTGCGACGGGAGCTCGAAATATTCCACGGGCGAAGCTGTGGGGGTCATCTGGTAAGGTATAACAGGATACTGGCCAAATTTCCAAAGAGAGCTGCAATAAGGGATCCACTGCCTTATTGGGGCACGGACTAGGACCTAGGACTGAGGACTTGACATCGACAAACGACTAGACAGGACTAAAACATAATAACAAGAAAAATAAATACTGAAGACTAGGCTGTATGGACTAATTTTCCTTTGCCTGCCCAGGATGGGCGAAGACAACTAAAAAAAAAATCATCCGTCTGATACGAAGTATCCCCTTAGTGGTATGTGATTGTGACTTTACCAAGGGAGATTGGAGAGGCTGTCATTGACCCGACTAAGAATTTTGTTTATTAAACCTGAAATCGATGCTAGAAAATATTTAAGTTTTTTGCTGGGTGCTTCTAACGTTAGGACCTGTGTAACGTATAAGCGAGATTTCAGTGGAAAAACAAATTATTTTTCTATTTTGTGTAAATATTTTACTGCCAGAATTACATTTGATGGCACTAACAAATACTAAATAGTGTTTTGTGTGTATTTTCAGTGGTGTATCAGGTAAGCATGGCGGACTCTCCGCCGAAGCCCCCTGATCCTCCGGACCCCCCTCAGCCTATGGAGCTTTCTAATAAAAGTTCTCGGCAAAAGCGTCATATAGTCGAACCAGACGATAGAGTAGCAAAAAAAAACTATTATAGACACAGAATCAGCGGCGGCGTCTTATCAAACAATTTACTCCCACCCTACAGTTGTCTTGGGAATAAAATCATACAGTGAGTTAGATAAAGGACCATTTGTAATCATTGTCTCTAAAAAAGATGAAGACCTTCCTGCAGGTTATAATATAAAGCCCATTAAATTCGGTCAATTTCTTGTTCAACATAAGGTGCAAAATATCTGTCAAGATGGTATAAAACGGGTAGGCAGAAATAAAATGTCAGTGCAATTTAAATCAGCTCGCGACGCCAATGGTTTCCTGGATAACCCTATTTTGGCTATTAATAAATATGAGGGTTTTATTCCCTCCTACAATGTTTCAAGAATGGGTGTAGTCCGATCAGTTCCGGTATACCTATCCATGGATGAATTTGTTGAGTCCATAGTCCTCCCACCTAATTGCAGCATTATACTGAAAGCTCGGCGGCTAAATAGGAAGACTATAGAGAGAAAATAATATTATAACTTGGGTCCCTACCCAAACAGTCGTCATCACTTTTAAAGGGCAAGTTCTTCCCACTCGTATTTACTCATATTATACCTCTCTGTCTGTTGATCCCTACCAATTCCCTACTATACAATGTCTTAGCTGCTGTAGATTCGGCCACATTGCTTCCCAATGTCGCTCTAAACCAAGATGTTACAGGTGCACTCAACCTCATGTGGGTCGATCTTGCACTATTGAGGAAGCTAGGTCTACTTGTCTTTTTTGCTTAGAAAACCACTTTTCGATTAACAAGGTGTGCCCTGAACAGGATCGACAAAGGGAAATTAAACTTAAGATGTCCCAAGAAGGTGTGTCTTACTTGGAGGCTTCAAACTCGGTTCCCAAGAAACAAATATTCTTTGCTGTAGTCACCAAGTCAGCGATTCAATCTCCTATCACCACCGACCCTTCGATATTGAGATCATCCTACAAAAAAACCACCTTCACTAACCCTCGACCCAGAGCTCCTCTGGCAAAATCATATGATAGGATTACACATCAGGCAATAGTTTCTGAGCCATCATCCTCCTTCGACAATGGTTGTGCCCTTACAAACCTCCAAAGTTCGGTTCATCTCTCCCAACCCTACTACAAACTTTACTCTCAATAATTTCCCAATATAACATTACATTACCGCCCAACGTTGCCTCTTCACTTTCCCAAATGTCCTTATCTATTCATTCCAATGGATTCCCGAAAAATAATTCAATGGAACACCCAGAGCATCCGCTCTAAAAAATCCGATTCATAAGCAAATATAAGCCATTAGCCATTGCAGCCTCGGAGACGTGGTTAAAACCCGTACATCGTTTTCGTATGTCTGGGTACTCATGCCTTCGGGACGATATGGATAATGGATATAATGGTTGTTGCCTTTTACTTAACCGTAAGTTTTCCTTTTCCCGAATCATCCTCCCCACTCACTCTCCTCTTTTCAACATAGTAGCAGCGAGAATACAAAATATTACCCTCATTTCACTTTATATCCCTCATCCTTGCTCTTCTCTCATTCCAGATCTTTTATTATTATTCAATTCTGTCCCCCCTCCGGTGATCATCATGGGTGACTTTAATGGTCATCACACCTCTTGGGGGTCAAGTGACTGTAACTCATTTGGCCATGCATTAATAGAGATCTTTGAAGAGGCTAATCTGTGTGTATTAAATGATGGATCGCAGACTCGTAGAGTCCTCCCAAACCAAAATCCCAGTGCTGTTGATCTTACAATATCGTCACCGGGCCTTGCTTCCCTAATATCCTGGAACATCCTACCTCACTCCTATGGTGGTGATCATTTTCCTATAATAATAACACTTTCTACAACCACTTCCCCTTCTATCAACCCTTCCCCCTCGTGCAAGTATAGGTTGTCAGGAGCAGACTGGACTGCATATGCAGTATCCTTGGAAAACAAAATTAATGCCATTCCCCCCCCCCTCTCTCTGTCAATGTTTTAAATTCCTACTCCGATTTACGGGACTCCATTATAGCCTCTGCCAATGAGCATATTCCAGTCAAAAACCCTTCCAATCACTCCTTATCCACCCCATGGTGGGATGCTGAGTGCACAGAGGCTGTTAGGCTTAGACGGGAAGCAGAAATTACTTATAATTCAGCAATGACAGTGGACAACCTTCTATCATATAAGCAGAAGGCTGCTAGAGCAAGAAAGATTCTGGCCTCAAAAAAAAAGGATGGTTGGTTGAACTTCTGCGAAAACTGCTCACCCAGAATTCCATCCACAGTGGTGTGGAAACAAATCAAAAAATTTAGAGGTGCCTGTTCCATTGAGGATGTTAACTGTAATGACTTGTCGTCATGGGTTGACGCCTTTGCTGACAAGCTGGCCCCACCGTGGGTTCCCACAGAGGACTCAGTTCCCAATCCCTATCCCTATTCTCTTCCCTTGCCCAATCAAAATACCCTAAATGAAATTTTAACTTTTAATGAACTCGAACTGGCATTGGATGGATTGAAAGACTCCACCCCTGGTCAAGACCAGATATCATTCTCTTTTATAACAAGAGCTTCAGATAAATCCAAAATGTTTTTCCTAGATATTGTCAATCTAATTTTTAGTAATGGCATATTCCCTCCTGACTGGAAGACCCAAATCATCATCCCTATCCTGAAACCCGGTTCGAACCCTTCCTCTTCAAATAGCAGACGCCCTATAGCCCTCTCCTCTGTGATGTGCAAGGTGGCAGAGCACCTCATTAAGCATAGGCTTGAGTGGTATGTAGAGAGTCGAGAGATTCTACCCAAGTCTCAGCAAAAGAAATTGGTCAAAAATGTGATAAATAGTGCCATTCCGAATTTGGATCACACAGCTCCAAAAAGGCCATCACATGCGGACGCAATCAGGAGTTATTTAAAGATTTCAACTGCCTTAATCCACACGCTCGGGCTTTTATATCAATGCAACTGAAACAGTGCCGAAACAGTAAGATGGCCAGAAGGTTTACTACGGTAGAAAAACTTATAGCTTTGGTGTTATTAAAACAAAGCCCAAAGGCGTATAAACTGTTGCAAAAGATGTTTGCTTTGCCCAACAGAAGAACTCTAAACAGACTATCTGAAAGTATTTCTATTCAACCGGGACTGAATACACAAGTTTTCAACTATATTGAAAATAAAACAAAAAAATGGGAAACTGAGCAAAAACTCTGCACTATTGTTTTCGATGAAATTTCCTTAATACCACATTTAACATATAACGAAAGAAATGATTTAATTCATGGTTTTGTGGATGTTGCTGAGGAAAGATATATGAAGTTTTGTGACCATGCTCTAGTTTTTATGTTGAGGGGCATATGTAGCTGATGGCGCCAATGTGTAGCATATTACTTTTGCGAGGGAACTATATCTGCAGCTGCACTGCAAAATATTTTAAAGCAGCTTGTGTCTCAAGTGGCACTAGCGGGTCTGTTACCATTAGGACTTGTATGTGACCAAGGTTTAACATTTCGGATGGCCATTAAAAACTTTAGGGAAGACACTAGGCGTAAGCGATTAATCCAAGGTATCACAGACGGTGAGTTGTTCTTGCATCCACTCACATAAAACCCTGCCCATTTTCATAAAACTATTAATGGTTAGGGAGCTGGCAAGCAAAAAATCTATATGATTTGCTCGTGTGGCAGACTTTATGAATAGCGATAATTATACAATAAGGAATTTTAAGGACCGGGACTGCCACCATGGTATCGCTGCGTTGTCAATTGAGAGCCCGTTAAAAATGTTTAAAAAAACAGGTATACTATATCATTTGCTCGTGTATGCCTCTAAGGCTGATGTTTAGAAACCTTATAAAAATGGGATGAAGGAAGGAAGGGGATGAAGAGTAGAAGCGTGCACGTCGCCATCCCTGCCAGCTACGGCTGCAATTCTACTCCAACACGAGTGCCACCAGGACGAATACTGCTAGGGCGTGCCCCCGAGGCGACGCGCACCAGTTCGTCCCCGCTGGTGCGAAAAGTGTGAGCCAGAGCGGCGTAGGGGACCGCCACCCTACACGCGCGGCCCGACACGGCGGGAAGTGGAGGATGGAGTGCAGGGTAGCTGCGTGGAATGTTAGGGGAGGAATGACAGATAAGATGAATGAGTTGATGGATGTTATGAATGAGAGAAAGTTAGATGCAGTGTGCTTGACAGAGACCAAGCGCAAGGGCAGCGAAGTCTTGGAGCTCCCGGGTGGGATGCTCGCGCTTTGGTCTGGAGTACCAGAGAGCGAGCATGGCAGTCGGGGGTTGGAATTTTGCTGTCCTCGCGATTGGCCTCCGGTATGTATGAGTACAAACTGATAGGTCCTAGAATCCTCTGAATCCGTGTAAAACTTGGTTTGACGAAGATTTTCCTGGTAGCTGCTTACGCGCCAGTATCTTCGTCGAACGCGAGTGAGCTAGAGGACTTCTGGGAGAGTATGAGAGAAGCTCTAAATGTGATAGAAGGAAATGAAAGACTTATAGTATGTGGAGACTTGAATGGTTGGGTGGGTACCGCTCGCGATGGTTTTGAGTCGGTACTCGGGAAGTATGGGGATAAAAGGTGAACGACGCTGGCAAGCTAATACTGGCATTTTGTAAGGAAAAGGATTTGTTTGTGGCGAACACAATGTTCAACCACAAACAAATTCATATGTATACGAGGAGATGT
This sequence comes from Thumatha senex, assembly GCA_948477245.1. NCBI lineage: Eukaryota > Metazoa > Arthropoda > Insecta > Lepidoptera > Erebidae > Thumatha > Thumatha senex. The sequence continues at coordinate 12,918,544 of OX419731.1, read as the reverse complement.
AAGTCAAAGAGAAGCATGATAGATCTATTCCTAATGGATAGTCGGCTCCGTAAACAGGTGATGGACACAAGGGTTTATCGAGGCGCTGAGCTGGGATCAGACCACTACCTAGTCATAACTAGGATTAGGGGTCTGTTCGCGGGTTGGCGTCATCGTACCGAGTGTCCTGAACCTGAGCCGACTTATAGCATCAAAAGCTGGAAGCTGCAGGATGCATCCATTAGGGATAAATATAATAAAAGGGTAGCCGAAAAGCTTGGCGATGTCAATGTAAGCAGTGAGAATGTGGAAAGTGTATGGCAGAACCTTAGGGATAGTATGATAAATGCCGCTGTGGAAGTGTGTGGAGAAACGAGAAGAGGCAGTAGTAATAAGCGTGATGCATGGTGGAATGAGGAAGTGAAAGAAGCAGTTCGAATGAAGAAGAAAGCATGGCTAGAGGCATTCCGCGAGGCTAAGTAGAGCCTCGCGGAATGATTTTAATATGAAAGAGAGATACAAGCTGCAGAAAGTTAACACGAAGGCACTGATAGAAGGAGCTCGTGAAAGGTGCAGAATGAAAGCGGATGAAAGGTTGTCGTCCAATTTCCGGGATAATGCCAAGCTCTTCTGGAAAGAGGTAGGCAAGACCCGGAGTTGTTCGGCAATCTGCAGTATTAATAAAGTGCTTAGTGTTAACAATGACGTCCTAACAGACCAAAGTGACGTCCTGCAGAGATGGAGTGAATATTATGGAAAGATGTATGCAAGAAAAGACAGAGATGCCACATCGGGAAGTGGAGCTCACTTCGATGCTCCGGATCCCGATTTCATTGAAGTCATTAGTATAAAAAAAAAAGAACAAGCGATAAGAAGTATGAAATGTGGTAAGGCTGCGGGAAAAGACAGAGTTACTGCTGAGATGATCAAGTACGGTGGGTCGCGTGTCTGGGACACACTATGTCTGTTATGCAACTTGTGCTGGCGGACGGGTGAGGTCCCAGATGACTGGCGAGTAGCAGTTGTAGTACCTATTTACAAAGGGAAAGGCTCGCGCCTAAACTGCTCCAGCTACAGGGCGATCAGCTTGGTCAGCTTAGCTAGTAAGGTGTATGCAAAGGTTATAACGGCACGAATGCAAGAAAAGTCTGAAAGGTATTTATGGGAGGCTCAATGCGGATTCCGACGTGGAAGAGGTTGCATGGATCAAGTGTTTTCTCTCCGCATGATCGCGGAAAAGTTTCTGGCTCTTAGCCAGAAGGTTTTCTGCGCTTTTGTGGATCTAGAGAAAGCATTTGATAACGTTGTGAGAGAAACGCTGGGGACTTGCTGCCAGGATATGGTGTGGACGGCTCGCTACTGCGGGCAATACAGTCGCTTTATAGGGACTGTAAGGCTTGCGTGCGAGTAGGGGGTGATGTGTCACCTCTTTTTGATGTCTGTACAGGCGTCAAACAGGGATGTGTCATGTCCGCCTGGCTGTTCATAGTGTATCTGGACAGTTGCCTGCAGAAGTTGAAAGATTTTAATATGGGTGTGAATTTGGGTGACTTTACAGTAAACTGTCTGCTGTACGCTGATGATGCGGTGCTCATGGCCTCATCAGAAGCCGACCTTCAGGCATTAGTCACTAATATGAAAGAGGGGTGTGAAAGTAAGGGTCTCCGCTTGAATGCAAGTAAAACTAAGGTTCTAGTATTTGAAAGAGGTGACGTAAGAACTAAAAGCGAAATTTAGGGTAAACCAGGAACGTCTAGAGCAAGTGAATGAAATTGTGTATTTAGGAAGTATATTTAGCGCGGATGGAAGATGTGATTCGGATGTAGAACCGCGAGTAGCTGCCGGAAACAAGGTTAACGGTGCTTTGTCCCAGTTAGTAAAGCGACAAAACATCGTAAAAGAAGCACGAATGGCGATTCATAACGCAGTGCTAGTGCCAACTTTGCTTTACGGTAGTGAAACCTGGGTATGTCAGCAGATGCATGAAAGTAAATTGAATGCTGTGGAGATGCGATCACTTCGAAAATTGTGCGGCGTTACCTTTGCCGACCGAATACGTAACGAAGTGATACGCAATATGGCAGGTTTGAATGAAAGTGTCAGCGTTAAGCTGGAAAAGGGCGTGCTCCGTTGGTTTGGACACGTCCAACGAATGAGTGAGGAACGATTGACGAAGAATATATATTGTTCAAAAGTAGAGGGTAGAAGGAGTCAGGGTAGGCCGAGACTTACATATGAAGACCACGTGAGCAGATTGCTCAAAAACGGAAAGGTCAAAAGTACTCAGATACCCAGACGTGCGTGTATGAAGCGATTGATGAATCTCGAAGAAGCGAAAGAAGTATGCATGGATCGCGAAGCCTGGCGATCTGTCCTCTCTGACTACCCCGTCAGGGATACAGCGTGAAGATAGTTAGTTAGTTATAAAAATGAAAAAAATCGAAAAGGTACACATCTAGGACTCTGATTTTTGAAGTTATGGTTTTTTAAAGATGTTTTTATAATTAAAAAAATATATATGAAATGCACGCTTGGCAGACCTGCAATGTTCGTTTAAAAACCCTGTATACAACCGCAGAAAAATAGTATGCCACCATTATATCGCTGCGTTTTCAATTAACAGCGCTTTAGAAATGTCTAAAAAAACATGGGCTATATCATTTGCTCGTGTCTGCTGCTTGGACCGTTGATTATATTGCTTATAAAAAAAGGCAAATAAATTTGGCAGACTCCTAGGCCACTGATACTCCGAAAGAAGACCATTTAAATTGTTTTTTTTAATCGACGGTTGGGTCAAGCATTCAATCAGCAGGTCTATGTTTACAAAATATGAATTGAAGTAAATAATGTAAGCACGCACGCATTTACACATATACACTCGCACTCATACACGCGCAAAGCTGTAATGGTTAAAGTCAGTAAGTAAAATGTCTGCCAATTTTTTTTATATTTTCGGGGGTTCTAAAAAATCCAATAGGCCTAATTAAAGCTGCGAGCAAATGATTTAGTTGAGCTTTATTGTTACATTTACCTCCTGTGATAATGCAGAGCCCTGGGAGTCTGCCTCATAGATTTTCTCCCTTTTCAAAATGGTATTGACCATTAACCCCGGAGGCAGACACGAGCAAATGATTTAGTACCGATTGTTTTTTTACAGATTTGAAGCCCCATAGCTGAAAAACGCCTTAATTCTTTAAGAAAATTTTGTCGTATTGATCCCAACTTTAATGTCTATCAATATGTATTAGCAAATCATTTACTAAAATGCTCGCCAGCTCCCTAACCATAAGTAGTTTTGTGAATTTACTAAACTATTTTTCAAAGTAGTCTAACTTTAAAGTTTCTAACGGACAAAACATCGATGAAAATACAAAATACTGGCTACTGGCAGTTAAATAGACCCCTAGGTTTCAAATTCAATTAGGGTTTAGTAGCAACTGGGAAAACACTTAGTTGAAGATGTGATTCCCAACATTCAATTAATTATATCTTACTTCCAGCACTCCGCCCGCGTAATATTAGGGTTATCCTGTAGGAATCTTTAAACGGAATAAAAAGTATCAAAGGCCTTACAGCATATCTTTTTGTTTGTTGTGTGAATTGATATTTGAATTGCTTTTTTTTTTCAGATGGCACTATAGATATTGCTGGACATAATTTATACACATTCTTTGACCCGCCTCATTTGTTGAAAGGATTGAGAAATAATTTTGTCTCAAAGGATATTATGTGGCAAACCAAGATTGCTTCTTGGAGACATTCAATTTATATTTGATTTGGATAGTAAATTAGGAAATACCAGAGCTTTGCCAAAGTTAACAGCACATCATGTTAATCCAGAGAAATTAAAAAAAATTAAAGTCAGTGTAGCTGCTCAAGTCTTCAGTGCTCGAACTGCAGCAATGTTGAAATACACCAATGCGCTTAGTGAGTTTTGTGGGTTATGTTTATAATTTGATTCCTGTCTATTTCCAACTTGATAAAACTGAGGAGAAAATAATCGCCGTCCCATGAAAACGGGCACTGCGTGGGAGACATCGCTGGGTGTCCGCTAATTATATATTAGTAGATTATGGTACAAGTATAAGTCCATTGAAATGTTACATTTTTTAGGCCTTACCTTGCGTTTTTAGAGGACGCAATTTTATTTTTTTGATGTTTAGGGGGGTCAGTTTAAAGCTAAAACCAAGTTTGTGCGGTCACCACCCTAGTCCCGCCGTCTTGAAAATAGGGGTTGAAATGATTTTTACGATATATCTCTTAAACTATTTACTTGATAAAAAAAAATTGTGAACATTTTTTGTCGTTTACACTGATCCACCCTACACATAAAAAATAAAATAAAATTGCGTCCTCTAAAAAGGCAACCCCAAATGTAACTTTTAAATGGACTTTATGTAAAGTTGGTGATTACCGCTGAGGCGCTATTGTATACGGTAATCAACAATACACACGTGTATCACACGACGTTTTTCAATACACTTATGAATAATATAATACTTAAAGACTATCTTCACACTGTATCCCTGACGGGGTAGTCAGAGAGGACAGATCGCCAGACATCGCAATCCATACATACTTCTTTCGCTTCCTGTAGATTCATTAATCGCTTCATACATGCACGTCTGGGTTTGTTTTCTCTCTGTTTAAAACCTTAAACAACAACTTTAACACAAAAAAAAGAAATCATTCTTAACTCTGTGGTCAATGCGAGCGCATTAAAAAGTCTATTATATTATCCCACTCGTGATATAATCACAATCAAAAAACCAGTTTGATAATAGGTATCATTATGTGCCTAATTGCGGTGAGATTAGAGCCATATTATGAGTAAGTGTATTGAAAAAAATATTTCTTCTCATTATTCTTATTATTTTGCCTTTTATATTGAGAGTTACATTACTGCGAAGTCGGAAACACATCGAGTGTGGGACTTAGTATTTTACGAAATAAGTCGTTGTGATAATGTAGCCTTCTGTAATAATATGTCCATTTCAAGACCTATAAATATGTGAGGTTGTAGGGGATAATCCCTGGATCTACTGAACTGATTTTTTAAATATTTTCTCATTGTAGAAATGTATAACGTGTATCCTTGAGTGCTATAAGCTACTTTCAATCCTGTGGGATACGGAAATTGGAAATCTTCGGCCTAGTATATTATTATAGAAGCGCTCGTGGCCTAGCGGTCTCAGTGTTCTGTAAACGATCACTGAGTTACGCAACTATCACTATGGCTGGTCCTCGGATGGGTGACCACTTTGTGGCATTTACATTTGCGAGCGTTTCCGTGCTTCGGAAGGCACGCCGTTGGTCCCGGTTGCCAGTAAAATGGCAGTCGTTAAGCCTGGTTGAAGGCCTTATGGGCGGCTTGAAAACTTCAACAGCAGGTAGCCACAACTTGCGTCTGTCTATTTCAACACGGCAGTGGGCTCACCACCTATTACGTGGGACAGGAATCCACACGGTGAAAAGTGGGCATATAATATGCCTCTGCCACCCCTTCGGGGATAAGGCGTGATGGATATTTTTATAGTATATTATTACTTTTTAGAAACGTTATCCAAACATGTGTGATTTATCGCTGCTGGAATTTTACAAGAATAATATAGTCATTTCCGTAGTACACCTTTCATAGGAGCACAAATAAGGGATATTGGGCTGTAATAAGTTTACCTGCAATTTAGCAGATCATAAATATAACTGGTCTGATGTTCCTCAGCCTACCCCCTGGTTTGTATTTTGTATTTAAAAATAATAAAATTTGTTTCATTTATTTTTCAGATAAGATTCATACTGGTTCTGATTTCTCATACACCGGCAGTATGGAAACCACAGCAGAGGTAGTTGAGTTTTTCGACACGCTCTTTGATAGCGTCAATTGTTATCCTGGTGGTGCAACAAGAGGGAAATTACGCACAGCCATTTAAAAAAATTCACCACACCATCCATTTTGGACAGATGCTATCAACAAATTAAAATCTATGAAATTTATAGACAGTGGCAGTAAACTTGCTATCCAAACAGGAAAATCTCGGCTTGTGCGAGTACCATCTTTGGAAGGGTGGATTACAACTTTGGAAAGTTTTATTGGGATATCAAAATTATTATTTGATAAATATGGTGTGAAATACTTTTATCCTCGGCACATTAATCAAGACCCTCTTGAAAATTTTTTTGGTCGTATTAGGGCCTTAAACTACCGCAACGTTAATCCAGATGCAACCACTTTTGTTTATGCATATAAAACATTACTTTTATCTAATTTGTTAAGCCCGCACTCAAAATTTTCGAACTGTGAAGAAGACAATGGACAATCTTTGATTGATATCCATTTTCTGTTTGAGAAGAAAGGTATAAATGAAGAAAATGATAATATATGTTCTCTACCTAGCACCGCACAGGCACATCCAAGTGGGACATCTCAAACCTTATCTAGTATCTCAAGGGCAGACGTAATTTTAGAAAAAGTTAGAGTTCATTGTTCCGCTTACACAGCTGGCTATATTTGTAGAAAACTGACTAGAGCAGTAAAATGTCAAACCTGCTTAAAAACTTACATAAGTGCCACAGAGTAAAATATTCACACATATATTAAGTATAGAGAATACAAATCTTTAAAAAATAATAATTTAGCATATCCTAGTACACAATTTTTAGTGTTATACAGGGACGCTAGTGCGTACATACATAATTACTTAAATGTCGACTGCCATAAAAGTAATTTAAAACATAAATTGATACATTTATTAAATAAGTATTTAAAATTTTCCTGGTTGGGGTGTGCAAGTCATTCCATATTATTAAAAAGTCTTTTCATAAAAATAATAATTCGATTGCACATTCACAATTGGTGCAATATCATTAGTAAAATTCTTAAAGGCGATATTGAGGAGAAATATGTGTCCAAAATGGAGGTACCACAAAATATGGCCCTTAAAAAATACAAAGCTTTTAAACTGCGGAAAAAGGCAATTAATAAATAATATTCAAACTTTTGTGTTTTATTTGCTTACTAAAATTACAAAGAATTTGAACAACCCTCATGATTGGTCGATAAGACAGGTACATCACTAGACTCGATATGGAGCATCGACACCGGCAAGCACTATTCGCTATATCTATAACGTAGGTACTCACGGCTGTCAAATTTGACACTCCTACGCCACAGATTATTAATTTTAGTAGCGCCACGACGGATGAAATGGAAACTTCGAAACATTGACTGTCGCATCTATTACGGAGTAATACAACGGTGCGCGCGCGACAAAATTTCCCCCGCCACGCTCCGCGCCGCGTACGTGACAAGCGGTGGTGGACAAGCACACATATGCAATTGAATGCGATACAGGAAGACTGAAGACTTTGAAGCTCTCTTACTATAGTGGCTGAATTTTTATTGAATCGAACCTCCTAGCTCGTAACAATAATTAAGGATAAAAATCAAGTTTTAAATTTAAAAAATCTATATTTTTTAAAATTAGCTTGGTTGGTTTGTTGCGCGAGGCCCCGGGCGATTGCCCTGTTCGCCACCCCCTAAGGCCGCCGCTGCATACATACATATTTTCACGCCTCTATCCCCGAAGGGGTAGGCAGAGGCAAATTAAACGCCCACATTTCACCGTATGCATTTTTTGTCCCACGTAACAGGTGGAGAGCCTATAGGATGTTTTCGTGGTTCGTTGATTTTGGGAACTAAACGTCATGTCGCCACAAGCCCATTGCCGTGTTGAAATGGACAGGCGCAGGCTGCGGCGGCCTGCTGTTGAAACATTTTATGCCGTCCATAAGGCCTTCAACTTGGCTTAAAAACTGCAATTTTATTGGCAACCGGGACCAATGGCTTAACGTGCCTTCCGAAGCACGAAACTAGGGTGGGTATAAAGGGCCGAATAAAATAAAATGTGTCTATTTTAGATGTTAAATTTGGAAGAAATTTTGAACCCGTTGTCTTTTTAGTGAGGTGGTAACAAAAGGGCTAAAAGGTCTTATGTGCTAGACACTAATTAGCACGGCCAATTAAAGTCCTGGTAGTCTCGGACTTACAGATAAAGACAAATTTATATTCACCATAAATTGCAGCTTATTCGCGAAGAAATTATCGTGCTTATGTTATTATGTTCTTAGAGAAGTTAAGAATGCAATGATAGTAGGCAGGTAATTTTGGAAAGTAACTTTTTTAAAATTTCATTTGCTGCCCCCATGGGATCTCACAAATATTTGTTCCGTTTTGGGAATCGAACCTAGGAAGGACCTCAGCGGTAGTCGCATATACTAATACCTACTAGTTACTACTGCGTAACCGAGGTTGTCAGTTTCTTCCCATTATAAAAAGTAGTAGCAGCATTCTACAATCTAAGGAATGTGGAATGCTGCTACTACTTATATGTTATTATGTATGTGCTATTCCAGGGTATCGGCAATCAGTACATCAAATTTCAGTCAAAATGGTTCAAGGGTTAGTGTGGTTGCGTAACAAACATATCACAAACTTTCACATATATAATTTCACAAAATTAAGATAAAAGTCATTGTGTTATCTAAGGTTACAAGGCTCAAAGTATTTGTAAATACAAAATCAACTGCCATGTCAATTCTTTTTATTTACACTTATCCGTCTATTTTGCAATACAATCATAGTAAATACAATTCTTTATTAATTTCTTATTAAACAAAATAATCAATAATATTTATTATATATCAATAATATATATTGTATTAGGCCATAATATGTATTAACTTATACGATAACTTCGTAAAATTGGATAAATAATGTCTAAAGCCTCGTGTATTTCAGCTCTCGTTTTACCACCTGAAAATAAGAACATATGAATTAAAATGGAATCAGAGTGAGAATTCTAATCTGTTAGCTTGTGAGTAATTTAGGAATCGTGCTAGCTTCACGTCCAAGCGGCACATCCGGATAAAATATAATAATAGTATAAAATATAATAATGGATAAAACTCTAGAGAGTCTAGAGCAACGAAATAAATAACCTTGTTAGCAGTAGCTCGCGGCATCGCGAACTCTGTGTTCTGTAAACGATCACTGCGTTAAGCAACTTTCACTATGGCTGGTCCTGGCCGTAGGTATACGCCGATCACGAGAAGCAATGACGAGGTATATTAAGGCGAGTGCGAAAATATTAGCGAAAACATTACATGACATTGCCTACGGTCAATACAACGTTTTTATGGGAGATTTTATTCAGCATTTCGTTCTTGTCAACTCAGTCCAAAAACGAAATGAAAATCGTTTCTTCGGCGTAGGGTGCAGAAATACGAAGGGGCTAGTGATGGTTGACATTTTCGAGTCGCAGGGGTACTTCTTAATGGGCTCAGCAACTATGATTACAGAGCCCGACATTCCGGATGTAGATTAAGGCCAGGTTAAGATGACCGTCGAGCAATTTAAGAAAAATATATCCCTATTTATTTTTTCCTGAAATTGCTAATTAATTATAAGAAAAATAAATTGAGATTTGTTTTAAATTGCTCACCACCAGCTTAATAGTAATAACTACAGAGTTCCTCATAGCTGGAGAGACTACAACAGCCCCTTTATAGATTTTTGAGGACTATGTAACAGTACTGTATGGTCGGCAACATAATTAGACTAAGATTAGCAAATATAATTGCATCAGAAGTCCCCTCTTCAAAGCTCAGTGTCTACTTACCTGCTGTCATTTCTCCTGGACAGATACTAAGCAATATAACATAACTATCTTACCTGTAAAAACAATTTTTCCATTGACAAAGATCAATAAAACTACCCGTGGTCGAACCATTCGATACACTAATCCAGGGAATAATTCTGGTTCATAGGATACAAATTGACCATGTGCTTGTTGCAGTGCCTCTAATCTTATTGGAAATCTTAAATCTGCTGTAGCTATAAAATTCTGTATCTTGAAATCTAAAAATTTTACCTAAAAGTTTATAAAAAAACGTAAATCAATGATAATATTAAAATAAACTGATTCCTTTGACTAATAGATTCATTACATACAGGATATCCAAGTTTTTGAATGATTCTGGCAAATTTTCTAGCAGCTATATAAGAATCATGTTCATTTCTTAATCCTGTACAGAGGACTTTTCCAGATCTGAAAATAGGTGTATTAATGATTTATTGCAAGTGTTTAAAAAAAGCAGGCAGGCATTAGCTTCCCTGATTAGTCTAGTCAGAAATTTTATCCACCTTCTATAACATTTATAGGTGTAGGTGTAAGGAGCCCCACCAAGACCTTCGGTGCCCAAGTCAACCTCCCGTGCTAGTGCGTGCACCTGCTGATTAACGGACGAGGCTCTAGCGCTGGCTTTCCCCTCTGGGGTTGGGAGGTCTAAGGGCGTCGCTCCCATAAAAGCCACCCGCCAAAACAAATAATGGTAAAGTACAATAGGAAAGCTGTTAGGGATAGGGCGCCGCCGCAAAACGGCGCGCAGGAGCCCCGCCCGACTCCTGTGGCAAGTGGGTTAGGGCTGCCGTGTGTCGGGCCAGCACGGCTAAAGAAGTTAGCCCCAACCCGTTTCCGCTTCGCATCTTGGAACATTGGCACGCTGACTGGGCGTGCGGTAGAGTTGGCCGAAGTACTCTCCAGGCGGAGGGTGGACGTGGCGTTCCTGCAGGAGACTCGGTGGAAGGGCATCAGAGCCCGGCCTTTGCAGAAAGGCTACAAGCTGTACTAGACGGGTGCGCCTGGTGGGGAGAACGGGGTGGCCGTGGTGCTCTTCAAAGGGCTGCAGAGCGGCATCTTGGAGGTGAAACGCTGTAGCGACCGGCTTGTGATCGTGACGGTGCTTATCGATGGGATTATTACCCACCTGATAAGTACCTACGCGCCACAGGCCGGTTGTAGCGACGCCGATAAGATGTCGTTTTGGGGCCAACTCGAGGGAGTGCTTCGGAGCATTCCGTTGTCACAGGGAATCGTTTTGGGCGGCGACCTAAACAGTCATGTGGGTGAGAGGTGTGAGGAGTTTGAACGTGTTCATGGTGGTTTTGGATACAGCACCCGCAACGCTGAAGGAGAAACTATCCTCAGAACGTGTGCGGCTGCCGATCTAGCTATTGTGAACACGTATTTCAAAAGCAAAGCCGAACATCTCATCACCTACAAGAGCGGGAGGCGTACAATTCAGATCGATTTCCTACTCACTAGGTGACACAGCATCGGCAAGGTGGCCAACTGCAAGGTCATACCCGGTGAGAGTCTTACTGCACAACACCGTCTCCTTGTCATGGACCTCTGCGTGAAGCCTAAAGGCAAACGCATCGAGTGGTGCCAGCGCCGCAGCAGATGGTGGCTGCTTGATGAAACTAGGTCCCAGGAGTTCGTCTCAGCTGTCGGTGACAAGTGCACCGACACTGAAGGCGAACCAGTTCAAGATTACTGGGACAAAGTTCAGGCGGTCATCCTTGGAGCGGCGAAGGTGGTGCTCGGTGAGTCTAAGGGTGGACGCAAATGTGACAAGGAAACTTGGTGGTGGAACGACGCAGTCCTGAGGGAGACCAGGTAGAAGAAAGCCCTCTTTAAAAAGTGGCAAGCGACCGGATCTCCCGAAGACCGCGACGCGTACAGGGCTGCCAAGCGCGCCACAAAGAGAGCTGTAGCCAGAGCCAGACGAGACCACTTACAACCTTTGTATGATAAGCTGGAATCGTCTGAGGGGCAGAAGCTCATCTATAAACTGGCGCGCTCCAGGGTCAAAGCGGCACAGGATATATCCAAGTGTCGCTGTGTAAAAGACCCTGAGGGCAACCTGCTAAGCGAAGAGCTCGCGGTAAAGGAGAGATGGCGCTCGTACTTCCACGAGCTGCTTAATAAACAGCATAAAGAGGTGCAGCCTCCGGACCTCCCTCCGAATCAGGGATTAGTGCCACCGGTAACGCCTGGAGAAGTCCTGACTGCGCTTCGCCGCATGAAGAATCGGAAAGCTGTCGGACCCGATGGAGTCCCCATCGAAACCTAGAAGGCGATGGGTCCTCGCGGTGTGGGCATCTTAGTAAACCTTTTTAACCGCATACTCCTCAGCGGTCAGATCCCAAACCAATGGAGACTGAGTATTATTACTCCAGTCTTCAAAGGTAAGGGGTCAGTGCAGGAGTGCGGGAGCTACCGCGGTATAAAGGTGATGTCCCACACCATGAAGATCTTCGAGAGGAGTATAGACTCTCGAATCCGGCAGGAGTGTACTCTCTCGGGGTGTCAATATGGGTTTCGCGCTGCCTCCATGGTTGTTCATGTATGCTGACGATATTGCGCTGGCAGACGCGGACAGGGGCAGATTGGTGCGAAGTGTAAAGGCGTGGAAGGAGACGCTTGAGAACGGCGGTCTGAAACTAAATGTGGCGAAGACCGAGTACTTGGCACTAAACTCGACAGATCCCACATCCGTCCGCATAGGCGGTGATTTGGTCGAGCGCACGGACCAGGTTAAATACCTGGGATCTGTTTTTCACACGTCCAGTGACATCGATTGCGATGTCAAGTCACGCATTGCTGCCGCGTGGGCCAAATGGCGGGAGATGACCGGTGTCAGTTGTGACCCTAAAATGCCGATCCGGTTGAAGGGACAGGTCTACAAAACCATTATTAGACCTGTCCTTTTACATGGCAGTGAGACGTGGCCGATATTGGAGCGACACAAGCAGGAGCTGCGTGTCACGGAAATGAAGATGGACCGCGTGAGGAACTCTCGCATCCGCGGCAGCCTTCACGTCCGTGACATTGCAGACAAGTTGCAAGAGTGTCGCCTTCGTTGGTATGGTCACGTCTTGCGGCAACCGCCGGGCTACGTAGGTAACAAATGTCTGGCCATGTCAGCCCCGCCGGGTCCCGATAAGAGAGAGGGGAAGACCCAAGAAGTGCTGGCTTGACGTCGTAAGGGATGACATGCGTGCCAATGGTCTCACTACAGGGGATGCCGACGACCGTGCGAAGTGGAGGAGAAAATGTAGGAAAGCGGACCCCGGGCGTCGCGAGACGCAACTGGGACAGACGCTCGGATGATGATGAACATTTATAGAGTCAGAAAATTACTGTTTTTTCGCATTGATAAGATTTTTCTCAAAAGTTTGTCACGACCGCTGTACCACTCACTGCATACAAAATTGTATGCAGTGAGTGGTACACCGGTTGTGGTCAAACTATAGTAATCACCACTAGATCTGAGATATAACTAGGATCTTCAGTATAAGAAATTCATTACACTGAAGAAAATACTGCATAACTCAACTTGTAAGTTAAATCGTGTCATAAATACCTGAAAACTAATGCTGTTGCTCTTGGGTCAATAATTTTCATAACAACTCCATGAAATCTAGCTGGATTATATTCAGAAAAACGTGTCCTACAATAGATATCCAACAACTTCAGTTCACAACCTAAATGTACAGTTGACACACAGTTCCTGAAAGAAATATTTAGAGTTTTAATGGCTACCACAGCACTAGGGAATGCAATCTCGTTCTCGCTAGATCTCGGCCTTTTTTTAGCGAGATAGATCTCAGACGAAAAAAGGGCGAGATCTCGCAAGTTTAACGAGATTGCACTTGAGCATAAAAACTACTTACTAGCGTTGAATCTGAAAGGGACTTCTCAGCGGCTGGTTAAAAACCAACAAACTGAAGCCGTTTAGCAGACGATTCGTTGGACATTTTTTGCTTCTTATGTAGCTACTTTCAAAATAATATGTAATAATGGCTTGTGATTTGAACTGAACAAATCTTTGATTTGATTGGTATGTTTTGTTAAATAATCTGTTTTATTCTAATGGATCTACTGAGTAGATATAGTTTTATTTAATTGATAATATCTCCGTTTTATAGACAACTCCACTTAGATTATAAGTTACATTTTTTTTTGACTTCTCGTTTTATTGTTTGTTCTACATACATACATACTGTCACGCCTCCATCCCTGAAGGGGTAGACAGAAGCATACTATACGCCCACATTTCACTGTATGCATCTTTGTCCCACGTTACAGGTGGTGAACCCATTGCCAGTGGCGACCTGCTGATGAAATTTTTCAAGCCGCTCATAAAGTCTTGAACTTGGCTTAACAACTGCCATTTTACTGGCAGCCAGGACCGACTTAAGGCTTAAAGTGCCTTCCGAAGCACGGAAACGCTTGCAAATGTAAATGCCATCCAAGAACCAGGTATAGCGAAACTTGCTGCAAGCAGTGATCATTTACAGAACACTGAGTTAGCGGGGCCACAGGCGTTTTTTGTTAAAAAAGACCTTTGTTTTATTCCAAAAAAAATTTTGTTTGATATTTGAAGAGAAGGCTGGTTAAATAATAAATAAATAAATATTTGATGCATAAAAGTCTATTAAAAGAATTCCAAAAAATAAATATTTATCTTATAATACTTATAATTTGTATTAATTTTTTACTATATTATGCAAATATATTGATAAAAACGGAAAGGTCAAAAGTACTCGGAAACCCAGACGTGCGTGTATGAAGCGATTGATGAATCTCGAAGAAGCGAAAGAAGTATGCATGGATCGCGAAGCCTGGCGATCTGTTCTCTCTAACTACCCCGTCAGGGATACAGCGTGAAGATAGTTAGTTTAGTTAAAAACTGCCAATCTCCCAAGATCTCGAAATTGGCGACATCTCGCAGTATTGTTATTCATAAACTCACGGGATCTCGCTTGAGCCCCAATCTTGCGAGATTTGCATTTCCTACACAGCATTGTTAAAGTCTTCTACAGTATATCTTCAAGTTCATAATTTTTAATACTTACTGGACTTTAATACTGTTTTTAGCTTGGTTACTTCCACTTGCCATTGGAGTAAGTGCAGTCATAGAACTATGTGGATTTACACTTTGTGGTGTGACTGCACTATGGGTAGGGGTAAGCGCCACTTTTCCAAGTATTCGATTTTGTGAACTCGGTACTGGAGTTGATATTAATGACGAACGGCTAGGCGTACAATGTGTTGGTGTTTGAGGCATGGTGTTTGTGTCTTCACAATTAGCTTGTTTGATTATACTATTTGAAAGTGCTTTAACAACTTCATTTTCACATGCTTCTTGAGCAGCATTCTCTGTCTGCTAAAAAATAATTTGTAACATAGTAATTAGCACTTGCCCTACTCCATATAGGCACCATGCAGAAGTGGCTCCATGGCCATAGGTGTTTTAAAGACTGAGTGGCAATCAGTACCCTCAGAGCATGAGGTGTACCCTAGCTGTAGGTATAGGGCATAGGGTCTGCATTTGCAGTAATATACCACTTACATTTAAGTCCATATTGAGTAACCTACTTTCAACAAGAACCGCACATGTGACCTATCAACTTAAACAATTAATTAAACTTGAATAAATAAATAAAATGTGCATTCTTTAGGACACTACTCTGTAATGAAGTGGTATAATGGTAAGCAAATAAGCAAACATTTCAGGGGGTAAAATGTCTATTTATTTATTATATTATGTCTATAAGTCTTTAGAGAGTTCAACAAGGACCAGCTATAATGGTATGCTAATCTATGTCTACTACGGAACAAAAAATATAATTACCTCTTGATTCTGTAAATTCCAGTCAGGAGTGGGGACGGCCGGCGTCGAAAGTCGATCTCTATCACGTAATAAATCATTGATATCCATACTAAAATTTCAGCTGATCATAAACACAGCAAGTGAAGCAGAAATTCACTACTCGTTTTATTGAGATGGGGATGTAATTTACGATCAAATGCTGTGCACAATGATTACACCGTTTCATAAAACCAACAAATTACTGGACAATAATACCCTGATGACATGTGTTTAAATTTATGTTGCAAAGACAACATTATACGATATCGAAAACACTAGTTTCTTTAGAATTAAACTTATAAAAATACCAGCGTCCAAGAGCCAAAATTAAATAAATACCTATTTAAAATATTTTGGGGTTTTGTTCCCCACAGAATAATAAAAATATAATGTTTTGCCTGTTTTCGTGGATTATTCAATTTCATTCATTCAATCAATTATTCAATCAAGAAATAAAAATACATTTTTTTTAGTGGTCTTGGACCATCTTGGGCAGGCAAAGGAAACTTAGTCCATACAGCCTAGTCTTCAGTATTTATTATTTACTTGTTATTTTGTTTTAGTCCTGTCTAGTCGTTTGTCGATGTCAAGTCCTCAGTCCTAGGTCCTAGTCCATGCTACAATAAGGCAGTAAATCCCTTATTGCAGCTCTCTATGGAAATTTGGCACTAACACAAACAACTACGCTATGCATTACAATATTTCACTTTCTTTAACTAATGCACTTCCGAACTTTTGTACTGTTACGGCATATCAAGTACACAGGGACGAATGCAGTTCAGCAAATTGTCACAAGAAATCACCAGGAATAACTTTTCACAGGTTGGGATGTTTTAGTTACGACTACGTGTTATTATTCTAAGATTTTTATTCAAAAATGGTGATTCTTCTAGACGAACACTTGACAAGTTGTTAATATATGGTTCATATCATCTATTTCATAAATCGTTTGGTCGCTATCGTAATCTGTATCTATTTTTTTTTTAATTAACGTACATTTTGTACTGTTACGGCATTTCAAGTACACAGGGACAGATGCATTTCAGTAAATTGTTTGAAATGTCAATATCTAAAGTCAAGCTAAATGTAGTGCACGATTCAATTAATTATGTTAATATTGTTTTAGGTTTCCTAAGGATACCATTAAATAAGATGTTTGGTTAATAAACATAAATTATGAAAGATATTAAAACGATATGATATGATAGCTGAATGCGACCCCGGATTAAGCTACCTGTTTATATGTGTGAAATAGGCTACGCTATTTTTCGCAAACGTTTGATCTGCTTACTCTTATATATCTGTGTTTATATAATATTTCTTCGATCTTATCTTCTCATTAGTCCTGTCCAGTCTTTGTCGTGTCCTCAGTCCTAGGTCCGTCCTTGCCTTCAGTATAATGGTGATTCTTATACCGAGGTTTTCAGTGGACTTTTCGCAGCAAGAGAGAAATTTGCATTCTTAGGGTATTAAGAGTTCCATTTTTTTTTCTTTTGAGGTATAGAACCATAAAAAGGCAACTGTGACTTGTGTAGTCACAGTTTTAAATACACAATTCACAATTAAAGATATTATTTTAAATAATATATTATTTATTAGTTATCAAATTTAGTAAATTCCCATTTCTCCTAAAACAGAAGATTCGCGATACAAACGAAGAAGCGAATGAAACAATAACTATTAGAACAACGGCAAACGAGTGGATCCATTGCAGTAAATGATTAGTGAAATGAATTATGAAATAATACGAACTGAACTGTGAACCGAAAGAACGATTTCGAGCTTAATGTTGGTTTAGAACAATTGAATTATGGCGTAAGGTTAAGTTTTAAAAGTAGTTATTACTAAGGTTTGTCAATTCCGATACGATACTATCGAGTACAAAAGTATCGATATTGAAAGGAAAAGTATCGATACCACAAAGTATCGATACTTTTTTCGCGTCCCTACATGTCATTAGCTCGGCGGACACTTGCTGTAAATTATTTTCTAAAACTAGTGCATTTATCTTGTATTATGTGCGGGAGTGGTGGTTTCTTGGACATAAAAGTTGTGTTAACGTGCTATAGTGAAAGACAATGATATATATGCAGTTTTCTACAATGATATATATTCTATTTTGCCACGCAAATCCTACTGAAAACCTCAGTATAACAACTAACATTATGCTGGGGTGAGACTGACCTTGATTTAGGACTAGACTTGACTAAGACGTAGAGGACTGGGACGTTTTAGATAATAGAAAAGAATAATAAAGAAATATGAATTGACTAGTTGACGCCCGCGGCTTCGCCGGCGTAGAAACGTTTTCCCGTTCCCGTTTCCCACAGGAACTTGTGCCTGAGATAAAAAGTAGCCTATGTGTTATTCTGATGTATAAGCTATATTATTGTAAAGTTTCATTAAAATCCTTTCAGTTGTTTTACGTGAAAGAGTAACTAACATCCATACAACCTTCGCATATAAATTATAAAGATTAAGATTTACAGCTAAAAGTCTTAGTTATCAGGCCATAAAATAATTACAAAAAAAAACAATGTCTGTCGTTCGGTTACTTTCGGGTCCATTCGGATCGTGTTCGTTCGTTGGCTTCTTAAGGTCGATTTACATGATGTAAATCGACCTGCTGAATGCTCATCTCATTCTATCCCCACTATATCAAATTCTTTCAGTGTAAACAGGCGTAGAGAATTCTTTCGTTGTTCTTAGTGTGTTCCCAAAGATTAATTCCCAAATATTCTAAGAATACTCGCTCGCTCGATGTAAACGGTGCTAGAACGCGCGAACAGTCGCTTAGAGCATAGATTAGAACACGTACTACGTAGCTTAGAGCGTTCTTGCATGTTCGGACGTGCTCGCGCCCCTGAGCGGTCTCTTCAAAGCGTTCGTGTGTTCTAGCGATTGTATACATACCTATACATACATATTACCACGCCTGTTTCCCATCGGGGTAGGCAGAGACTATGGCTTTCCACTTGCTACGATCCTGACATGAAAGCTGTACTTTCGCTTCTTCTACTTTCATGAGTGTTTTCATACACGCTCGCCGGTTAAGGGTACTTTTGACCTGGCCTTTTTCCAAAAGATCATCGATTTGATTGACATACGTGCGCCGAGGTCGACCCCTACCAGTTTGCCCATTCACTCTCGCCACATATATCTGCTTCGTCAGTCTATTTTCATCCATTCTCTCCACGTGTCCGAACCATCTAAGCATCCCTTTTTCTACCTTAGTCACTACATCTACTGTCATACCGCAATGTTCCCTTATCACGCTGTTCCTTTCTTTATCCATCAACTTCACACCAGCTATACTTCGCAGACTTCTCATTTCCACGGCATTAATTTTACTTTTATGCGTCTTCTGCCATACCCAGCTTTCACTGCCATACATAAGTGTGAGGACCAGCACTCCTCTATGTACAGCCAGTCTTGCCTTCTTAGACACGTTCTGACTGCTCGTAAAGGCGTTCATGGCTCCATTCACTTTATTTCCTGCCAAAACTATTCGCTCAATGTCATAGTCACACTTTCCGTCTCTCGTAAATTTTGTACCCAGATATACAAACTCTTTCACTTGTTCCACTCTTTCTCTTTCCGCAAGATTTGAGCAATCCGTCGTACTTACCTCTCTTTCAAAAACCATTACTTTCGACTTGTTTACATTCACTTTCATTCCGACGAATCATGCATTATGTTTACCATCAACTGCAACTCCTCCGCCGACGATGCAAGTATTACCTGATCATCGGCGTATAGGAGGCACTTGACGGTCAGTTCATCCATTTTTATACCATACGTACTCTCTTGCAGTTCTTTCAGGCAGCTGTCCATGTATAAGTTAAACAGCAACGGCGACGCTACAAAACCCTGTCTCACACCTTTTTCAATGTGATAAAAGTCTACCTATATTCGATTAAATTATGGATTGGTCTCAATAAAAGTGTTTAGGGGCCGTTCAAGTATTACGTAAGCACCAAGGGGGGGTGGGGGGGTCTCTGTTTTGCTTATTTTGGATGACATGGGGGGTGGGGGGGTCTAGATGATGATTACGTCATCGTTAGTTATTTAAGTTTTTTCGGGGATTCCCGCAAATAATACATATGCATAGGCACTCGCTTTGAGAACTGATTAGGGGAATTACCGCGCATTAGGGAAATTACCGTGCGCTATTCACTTGTCTAATAATTCACTCTCGTGCCGGCCGGCTGCAAGTGCGCATCTATCAGTATTGTTTTGTTTGGATTCTAAACGTATTGTAAGCATTGAAAGTTATCATTTGTGTTTATGTTGATGCAATTAGCCAAAGTTTAACGTTTTAATTATTTAAATTTAAATATCTTATTAGAATGTCATATCATATGGACAAATCCAAGTTATACCAAAAACTGTTCGAAAGTTTTAAAAAATCTCATACTGGGACGAAAGTGCAAAATGTACAAAATGTTAGTTAACGAAGTTTGGCGAAATTATAAATTACAAGCAAAGTCAGATAAGGAACTAGATATTATTGTATCTAAGAGAATTGAAGAAGAATTGCAAGCGGCGACTAAAAATAAATCCAATCTGCTTCATTTTTTTTCCAAGGTGAGTAAATATAAGTACAAAGTTTCTCTTTACGTTCTGTAACAATTAAAACGATTTATGAGTAAAAAATATGATGGCCTATCTCAAAGTAAAAAGGTAAATGATTGATATTTTATTTCTTAAGATCGACTCCGGCAATTGGTCACAAAATACACGGTGTTTTCAATATCTGTATGTGAAGGGTTTCTGTGGGGAAAAGCTTTCAATAATATTTAAACGCTGGTTTTATTAAATACGGTGAATTTATGTAGCTTAATAAGAGAATATCCAGCAGAACTCTTAGAAAATTTTCATTTTTAGGCAACATCTTCTACCAGTAAACCTGCAGAAAAAACACAAATTATACAGCCATTTTCTAACATTGAAAAACAGAAAGAAGATAAAATTAAAACCGGCAATGAATCACAAGAGCAATGCGAAAATAATAATAATGCAGATAAACAAAGAGCAAAACCTTCTCAAGAAGCTTTGAAAAATAAGATTACTCTACTCGAAAAAAATCTGAACGCTTTGTATTCTGCCAGAGATACTATGCCAAATTGCGCTGAAGTTGATAAACAGATCATTAAGTTGCGCGAGGAACTAAAACAGCAAAAAATACTTTAAACAGGAAGATTCAAAACGCAGTTGCCCAGAAGAAACACAGGGATGGTATGAAAAGAAAGTTAGAAGATATTTGTCAGGAAAATCCTGAAATAAAAAGAAGACTATCTCTGAGGGATTCAGTAGGACATCCTAAACTTGAAAGCGATCAACCATTACTATTGAAAACAATTGCGGATATAGCTTTATTTGGGAGTGCATGTGATGACAGGAGACTAACGGAATCTATTCGCAGCGTAAAAACTCTTGACGAACTCACACAAGAACTGCGTAAACTAGGATTTGACATTAGTCGCAGTGCGACATATCTTCGTTTGATTCCCAGAAAATCGAATTCTACAGAGGGACGAAGACATGTATCGACAGTCCCTGTTAGGCTCATTCGTGCTCAAACTGATCACCACAAGAGCCACTTAGATAGCAAGTTCGCTGAAACATCAATCCATTATTTAGAGAACATAGCATCCATACTTGGACCAGATCAAGTATTTTTCTTATCTCAAGATGACAAAGCTCGAGTCCCTATTGGCGTCACTGCGGCAAATAAGCAAGCACCTCTTTTAATGCATATGGAATATAGAATCAAATTACCTGACCACGATTGGGTAATCGCTGAGCGTCATAAATTAATACCATCTGTTTATGCTGGTATCAAAGTTACTACCAATATGCTAGGACAACCGCAAGCCGTAGGATATTCTGGGCCAACATTCATCGCTATTCGAAGTGGAAAGCATAGTTCATCTACTGCTAATACTCATGCTCAGGATTTCGAGACGCTTCTCGAACTTGAAGAGTTTCGACCATTAGCAAAAACTGACCATGGACTAGTAAAACCAGTAGTAATTATGACGGTTGATGGAGGGCCAGATGAAAATCCGCGTTATCAAAAAGTCATAGGGTTTGCTATACAACATTTTAAACGACATGATCTCGATGCATTGTTTATAGCTACCAATGCTCCTGGAATGAGTGCGTATAACAGAGTAGAGCGAAGAATGGCTCCTCTGAGTCGGGAACTGGCTGGTTTAATACTGTCTCATGACCATTTTGGGTCTCATTTGGATGAACGTGGCATTACAATTGATGAACAATTAGAAAGATATAATTTCGAATTTGCAGGAAATGTATTAGCTGAAGTATGGCGTTCAATGGAAATTGATGGCTATAATGTTACTGCAAAATATGTTGAGGCTGATGAACAAGATGTTCCTGAATTTCCAGACATTAAATGGTACTCAGAACATGTGCGTGAAAGCCAATACTTGCTTCAAATTGTAAAATGTAAAAATACAGAATGCTGTCGTCCAAGAAGTGGCCTATTCAGATTACTAGACAACAGGTTTCTTCCACCACCTGCAAAAGTAAAACAAACAGTTGATGACTTGGTTTTGGATGAAGGAGGACATTTTCTTGATCTTCCAGTCAATTTAGCTCTACGCTTGAGTACTACCCTCAAAGATTTTTTGCAAATGCCCTACGATTATTTTTGTCCGACGGTAAAATTGAGGCTCTCAAGCCGAACATGCAAAACGTGTGGTCTTTATCATGCTTCCGTCAAATCATTAAATCGTCACATCGAGAAGATCCATAAAAAAGTAAACACGCCCACAGAGGGAAAAGTTAGACCTGTAAGAGTCGCTGCTCGTCGTGCTAATGAACTGATGTGAACAAAATTTAGAGCACCAAGATGTTGAATGGCTCGATGAGAGTGACGTAGACATTCCAAAATCGGATGAAAGTGAGCAGACTCACAACACTGAGCAGCAATCCAATGTCATCGATAACTTAGAATCATGGATTCAGGTTTCATGGACTGAAGACTGTTAATGTGTTCCGAAAATATTCTTTATGTTAGTTATGTTCTTTATTTCTGATTATATTTTTTTGTCATTTACTCTATGTGTATCAGTTAAACCTAATATTTTCATGAATTTTCCTATTTTAAAAATAACAATATAAAAAAACATTTATTACTAAAAATGTTTACGTAAGCATAGGGGGAGGGGGTAAGTGCTTTGCTTACTTTTGATGACAAGGGGGGCGGGGGGGTAAAAAATGGTAAGAAATCTGCTCACGTAATACTTGAACGGCCCCTTATCAATGATAGAAGTCTATCAAAATTCCAGATGTCTGTGGGATCCGACGTATGAACACTATAAAAATACAACTTACAAACAAGATGCGTGGCAGGACATTGCAAAACTATTGAATTGTAATGTGGAAGTATTAAAAACAAAGATGGACTCGTTTCTTACATCTTACTGCCGAGAAAGGCAAAAAACAATGAGTTCGAAATCAGGCAGTGGTGCCGATTGTACTTATAATTCTAAATGGTTTGCATTTAAAAGTATGCACTTTTAGATGGACAAATATAAACCGAGGAAAACAATTGATTTCGACACTAACCAAAATAAAAACATGGTAAGTAGGTTTATTTATTATACTTTTTAATGGTAGGGTAAAAGCACCAGTCATGGACAGTGCTCCAGTGATGGACAGTTAAAACAATAGTTATAAAAAATAAGCAAAATTGAATATATTTTTCTGTTTTTAACCGCCGCGCCGACGGCAAAAACGACGAGGTTTTGTAAGTTTGACGGCCTGTGTGTGTGCGTGTGTGTGTGTGTCTGTGGCATCTTATCTCCCGAACAGATGAACTGATTTTGATATTTTTGTTTGAAAGTTGAATTAGTCGGGAGTGTTTTTAGCTATGATTCATCAAAATAGCTTCATCCGTTTTAAAGTTATTAGCTTGATTGGTGCCTTTACTTTAAGTAAGTAGTTACATTTATAACCATTTCGAAAACTTCTTGCCCCGAAACCCTAGTGCACACCCCTGCAATTATGCAATATTGTTTTGCCATGGCAAAATATCAGTCAAATTATAATAGTCTGAAAATTCTTTCCGGATATTTTCAGTGTAAAGTGTGTCTTCGTCCAGTGTTGGGTAACGGGAGAAATGATTCCACATTTCTCCACTGGCCTGGAATAACGACGTCATCTTCAATTCTGTCCATCATGCCCGGTGAATTATATAGCTTCCTAGAAGCTTTCCTTTTCATCAAATAATTATGTAAGTATACGCAGGTCATTACGATGAGAGATGCTTTATCCGGTTGTAGCAACATAGGTTTTCGTAATACACGAAAAACTGCTGAAAGTATGCCAAACACATTTTCTACTATTCTTCTTGCTCTAGTCTAGACAAACGGTAGTTGTAAATTTGTTTTTCGGATCCCCTGGCGTGAGTACCAGGATACGGCTTCATGATGTGTCTTTGTAATGTGAATGCATCATCTGCTACAAATACGAATGGCACATTCTGTTGTCTTCCTGGAAGTCTTTGGTAATTAGGCAAATTTAAATCATTATTTTGTAGTTTCTGATAGAAAGAAGTGTTTCTGAAAACTTCGCCATCTGATATTCTGCCCTGACAACCGAAGCGCTCGCGGCCCCGCGGTCTCGGTGTTCTGTAAACGATCACTGAGTTACGCAACTTTCACTATGGCTGGTCCTTGGATGGGTGACCACTTTGTGGCATTTATATTTGCGAGCGTTTCCGTGCTTCGAAAGGCACGTTAAACCGTTGGTCCCGGTTGCCAGTAAATTGGCAGTCGTTAAGCCTGGTTGAAGGCATTATGGGCGGCTTGAAAACCTTCGACAGCACGTCGCCACAACCTGCGTCTGTCTATTTAAACACGGCAATGAGCTCACCACCTATTACGTGGGACAGGAATCCACACGGTGAAAAGTGGGCATATAATATGCCTCTGCCACCTCTTCGGGGATGAGGTGTGATGGATATTTATTTTATTATTTAAATATATAAAAGTGTACGTATGCTTGTGTGTACTTACCTTAGCATAGTCTTGCAATGCTTCATTTATCGCAGCACATACTTCAGATATAGCATTACATATTGTAGATTTAGACATTTTAGTAAAATACATCACTTACATCAGACTTTTATAGGAATCTCCAGTTGCCAAAAATGTCAAAGACACTGCTAGTCTGTCATTTGTAGGAATCGAGTCTCTAAAATTCGTACTTGATTTCCGAATTTTGTCGCTGATCAGAGATAATAAATGATCAAAATCCTCTGGCGCCATTTTACAAAAGTTTTGGAATTGACCACTTTCTTCTTGTTTTTGCATATGTGTCATTGTTTCACCAACATTATCCAGTGTCCTTCGTTGCATTAAATTTGTAACCCACCTAGACGTAGGTGGGTTACAAATTCCTTCTTTTATTTTTGAGTTTTTGCGACAAAATAATAAATGCAGCACTTGCAATTATGATATCGCTGTCAGAGTCAGACATAGCGAAGCACTACCAATACCATTGAGTTAATATTGTACTACGTACATAGAGAAGACATCGCCCTATATCGCCAGTGCTCCGTTCAACTGTGGTGCATGAGCCACAGTTCACTGTTGCTTTCTTGCTCTTGAACGCGTAAGTCGTATGGCTCGGGCCTGCTCGGGCGCCTCCTCCCCTAAACCCCGCACCGCCGCGCGTGTCGATCACCAGTGCTCCGTTCAACTGTGGTGCATGAGCCACAGTTCACTGTTGCTTTCTCGCTCTTGAGCGCGTAAGTCGTATGGCTCGGGCCTGCTCGGGCGCCTCCTCCCCCAAACCCCGCACCGCCGCGCGTGGCGCACAGATTTTGTTCGCGATGTCTGCTCTATGTACGTAGTACAATATTAACTCAATGACCAATACCAACCACAGAATTGACACGAATGAGCAAAGAATATTCGTTCAAACGATCTAGCTATCGTTTACACTAAAAGACCACCAAAGAATGCTCTTGTTCTAGCTCTAGCTCTGTGTTCGTTTGATGTAAATCGACCTTTAGACGAAGTACCAAAGCATAGATTAGTACCGAAGTTTTAGAAAATAATATACAGCAAGCGTCCTCACTTGACACTCTTCCCGCCTAAAGTCCGGCTTTATTGGTGATGTGGTGTTGATCACAGATTAATATACTACACTGACATAGATTAGAATAGCATTGTAGCAAGCAGGGACTTTTTGGCGGGAATAGTAACAAGTACGGACGCTTGCTGTATATTATTTTCTAAAACTAGTGCATTTATCTTGTTTTATGTGCGGGAGTGGTGGTTTCTTGGACATAAAAATTGTGTTAACGTGCTATAGTGAAAGACAATGATATGTATGCAGTGAAATGCTATTTACTCTCTTGCTGCGAAAAGTCCACTGAAAACCTCAGTATAAGAATCACCATTATACTGAGGGCAAGGACCAGGACCTAGAACTGAAGACACGACATTAACAAAGACTGGACAGGACTAATTAGAAGATAAGATTGAAGAAATATGATATAAAAAATAAGATTGGCTAAAAGGTCTTTTTAACCAGCCCAAAAATAATTTTAAAAAATGGAACAAAGTGTTGTTTCGTTAATCACAATTACAACACGATTACACACTACAGACTTGGTGTTATTTCTCAAATATTGTAATATTGTAGTCTACTGTAGTATTTATTAAAGCTATGCTTAAGCTGATGGCTTAAAAGCCAAAGCATCCAATAAAGAAAAAAAATTAAAGCTATGTAAATAATAATGGAGCTGAAAAAGGGCGGGAATCTTTGGATTTGGCGGTCGCGGTTTTTTAATTAATTGTAATGTTATGTGGATTGGTCATTTTTTTATGTAAATATTCTAACTGTAGTTCGTAAATATACTTAATACTTGTAAATATATTGTAGTATAGTGTAATATATTGCTATATTTATATATATCTGTGCTCTATAGCTCCGTGTATGGGGTAAGTTTTTAATTTATTTATTATGGGTGATCCTGAGGATCCAGGGGGAACAGCCCCTGATATTGGATATACTGTTACCATTAGTAATAATGCCATCAGCACTGATGGCAGTATGGATACTGATTGTTCTGCCATCAGTGTTGGTGCCATCAAGCGAAAGAAAATTGCCATTCGTCGAGGTGTCCGTAGGCATTGTAATAAAAGGAGGCGAAAAAATGATAAATTAACCGATCATAATGACTGCCATTGCAACTCAGACAGAAAATTGAAAATGAAGTTCCATCTGACAACACAAATACTAATTATCAGAAGTAATATCTTCTACTCATCCCATTGCTAGGCTGTTGTTTATACATTCTAATATTTCACCTTACATCATCTATATTCAGAAAAAGTTACTGTCTCCTGATGACAATGTATCGCTTCATCCTGTAACTTTTGGTAAATTAAAAAAAAACATCCTTTTAATAACATCATTGATGGAAGTCTGAAGCGGATAGGGAGGAACAGACTATCCATTGAGTTCAAAACTTACCAAGATGCCAATTTATTCTTAGGTTAACCTATACTAGAAAATAGTAACTATAAAACATTCATCCCCACATTTTCAGTGACACGTTTTTTTGTGAGGGGTATCCCAAGTGAGTGGACTGAGAATGACATTCTAAATAACATTAACCTTCCATATGGCTGCGGAAAGATCATAAAAGTAAGGAGGGTAAATAAAATAAAAATATAAAATATATTGTGGGACACAATATTTTTAACACAAAAAATATTGTGTTAGCCCAAAGTAAGCTAATATTAGCTTGTGTTATAGGATCTAGATAACTAATAAACATACTTATATATTTCTAAATACATATTATAGATAAATAACACCCGGACACAGAATAAACCATCGTGCTCATCACACAAAGTTTTATCCTGGGTGTGAATCGAACCCACAACCTCTTGCGTAGCAGTCGGATGCACTCCCACCGCGCCACAGAGGCAGTCAAAAAATAAAATATAATCCATACATTATTAGCCTCCAGGAGACTTGGCTTAAACCAGATTTACTTTTTATATTATCTGGTTATGTCAGTCTCAGAGAGGATCGTTTTGATAGGTTTTGATGGGTATGCCGATAAATTACGTTTAATGAGTGTTGCCATACTCATTAAACGTAATTTATCATTTTCACATGTACCAATTGCTTCTCACTCTAATGATTTTTCTGTGCCGTTTTAAATAATATTTGTTTCGTCTCAATTTAAATACCTCATCCTTCTTCTTCGATACTCAGTGAAGTAAGTAACATTTTTTCTAATCTTCCTAAACCTTTTATAATACTTGGGGATTTTAATTGCCATCATCCGTCTTGGGGTAGTTCTAGAAACCGCTTTGGAAATGTAGTCATAGATTTACTAAATACTCACAATCTTTATTTACTCAATACAGGTTCTTGTACACGTCGCAATAACCCTAATACAGGAGAAAGTGCTCCTGATTTATCTATATCTTCATCTAATTTGGCTTCCAGGATTACATGGACCTGTCTCACCTCTGGACCTGTCACCCCATGGTAGTGATCATATTCCAATAATTCTACATTTCCCTATTTTTAAGACTATATATTCCTCTCACTCAATCCCTCGTCTTAAGTATAGATTAAAAGATGCTGATTGGAGCACCTTTAAAACCAATTAAACAGCAAATGAGGTGTTTCCCATAAAAACTGGAGCTAAAGGTTTTATTCCCTCTCCTCCATGGTGGGATAAAGAATGCTCCTAAATGATTAAGAAAAGGAAAAAAGCAGAAATAGTTTACTCCCAATTCTCCTCAACTCAAAACTTTGAAGCATTAACAAGTGTTATTACTGAAACACGCAAACTTTTTAAAAAGAAAAAGTTCGAAAGTTGGCAATCATTTTGCTCAACTATCGCTCCTGATACCAAACCTCATATGGTTTGGCAAAACATTAGAAGATTCAGATCCGCTTTCAAGGAAATTACTCCAACATCAATGCCTATCTCATTACAAAATGACTTTTTACAAAAAACTGACCCCTCCATTAGTCCCGGATAAACTTTGACTTCCTTACCTTACTGAAATTTCTAATAATCTTTCGGATCTCAATGCTCCTTTCTCACTTTCTGAACTCAAAGGCGTACTAACTAATTTAAAAGATTCTGCTCCTGGCTTGGACGGTATTCCATACTCATTTATAACACATGCTCCTGAAGAATATCTTTCGTATTACCTCAATATTGTAAATTCTATCATGATAACAGGTGAGATTCCTCCCTTATGGAAATCACAGTTAGTGTTACCAATCCTCAAACCTGGCAAAAGTTCATCCTCAGCTTCATCATATCGCCTTATAGCTCTTTCTTTAGTTTTGATAAATGTCACTGAACACCTAGTCAAAATTCGTCTGGAATGGTTTATTGAAAACAATAACCTATTAAGTAATAGTCAATTCGGCTTTAGACAGGGCAGGAGCACATTAGATAATATCAGTATACTTATAACTTATATTCGCTTGGCATTTTCTACCAATGAACATGTGGTCGCTGCTTTTCTAGATATTGCAACGGCATATGACAACGTTATTTTGCCTATATTGTATACGAAATTGATTGCTCTAATGTATCCTTCTTACAAATTTTATTATGAGATCATTAACAGAAAGACATATTCATCTAGAAGGATCTTCGACCGGTCCGCGGGTGGCTCAGAAGGGTCTTCCCCAAGGATCGGTTTTAAGTCCTATTTTGTATAATATTTATGCCCATGATTTGGAACCCTCTCTGGATTCAAACGTTAAAGTCCTTCAATATGCAGATGATTTGCTTTTATATTATCCACTCCATTCTATCAGTCAAGCCTGCATTTGTCTATCCAATTCCCTTAAACTTCTTAAGGGTTGGATGGATTCTAATGGTCTGGAAATCTCCCCTGATAAAAGTTCAGTTATGCTATTTTCAAGGACACGCCTTCCTCCTCCTTTTTACGTCTATTATGACGATAAATTAATTAAAACACAAGATAGTGTTAAATTCCTAGGCATTATCTTAGACTCTAAACTTTCTGGTATTGCTCATTGTAATTACATTGTACAAAAATGTGAAAAATCTCTTAACATTCTAAGATGTCTCTCAGGCGTTTGGTGGGGTGCTCACCCTTACTCATTGAAATTGCTCTACAATGTTATCATTCGAAGTCAACTTGACTATGGCTCATTTTTGCTAGAACCTAGCAATGCTGCTGCTTTAAAACGTCTTGATCGTGTTCAATCGAAAGCATTAAAGATAATAGCGGGGGCAATGAGGTCCTCGCCAAACAACGCATTACAGGTTGAATTATGTGAACCCCCATTGCACTTACGTCGCCAATATTTTTCAGATAATTTTTTATAGCGTTGTCTTCAGTTCGCAAATCACTCTTTACGTTATAAACTCCGCTTACTCCAGAATCTGGTTGAAACTTCTAATTATTGGACTCATAAATATCACCCATGTCTTATTAAAAGCTTCCAAAAATATACTTCAATTGAAGCTTAATCTCATCATTTACCCCTTTATCCCCTTTATTATGCTCCTTTTGAATCCTTACTTATTCCGCTAGACATTAGACTTGATTTAGGTACCCTTAAATCTGATCCTTTAGCACCATACTCCTTCACTAATGCCATAAAATATAATTGGAATAATTGGAACCATATCTACACAGACGCTTCCAAATCCCAAACATCAGGACATGTCGGTGTAGGGGTCTACCACTCTAAATTCAATATTATTCAAAAAGTTAAATTACCACCAGAATCATCTGTGTTTACAGGAGAATGTTTAGGATTGTTAAAAGCGATTGAATATTTATTTATAATGAAACTTCAAAATACAATCATTTTCTCGGACGCTAAAAGTGCCCTTCATGCTTTACAGAAATTTCCCTTTACTAGTAAAATTGTTTGAAATTTTACTAGTAAAGGGAAATTTTTTGAAATCTGAAAATTTATTTATAAATGCTATTCATACAAATTAAATGTTTCCTTAATTTCTAACTCTATACCTATATTACTGTCCCTATATTACTAGCATCCAATAATAGTGATATTTATAAATCTATTTCCTTATTTATATCTTCTAACAATATTAAAATGTAAAATATTCGTTTAGTCATTATCATAGTTTATCATATATAACTATTTATATTTTTATTTACTTACAAAATAAACAATAATTACATGTCCCATCCATAATAATTTCATTTCCTACGTTTCTGAATTCCTTATTTTCTCAATTTTGATTCCTTAACTTTACTATTTTAACATGAGTTGGCTAAATCCTCTAATCGAGAAAGTCCAACAAGAAAGAAAAAAAAAATAAAAAAAATAATGAAGCTGTGGTTGTGTTGACATTTGAAACATTGAAAGAATTCTACTGACCAGTTTCCGGAATATCCATGATTAATTATTAAAGTCATTAATCATGAATATGCAACAAAGAGAAGAAAAGCAGTTGGAGACTACTATTCAGGCAATTCTAAACAGAGTTGTCGATCTGAAAACAGCAATTCAGGCACTAGTTTTAAAATTAGAAAACGAATATGAAACAATCCATTGGCCCACTTTTCTGGACAATTATGCTATTTTGTCTGGACATGTAAGTGTAATTTCAATCCAAAATCACACAACAAAAAAAAAGAGTGCAATTTGTATATTTAATTTGAAATCAAACAACAAGAAATTGTGGATATGTTAGGCCAGTTGCATGGCAGTTGTTGATCCTAGTTTAAAGTTGTAAAATTTAACAGCAGGTAGCCAAAAGCTACACATGCACCTGTCCATTTGAAAACAGCATTAGGCTCACCACTTATCACATTTGACAGAAAACAAATGGTGAAATCTGGGTATATAGTTAGCCTGTACTTACGCCTTTGGTGATAAAGGTGTGATTATATGTTAATTTTTCCCTCTAAGTATCACGCATTACACAATTTCTACTCTTAATTTCAAGGCTTGAAAGCATACCATCATTCTCCTGCCCTATATTCCGGAGATCTGCTGATGTTCTTTGCTCTGAGTGTGCAGTGGACTGACCTTAACATGTGTCATGCATTTTATTTTATTACCCTCTTCAGTTGCTAGTAAACACGACCCAATTCTAACTATTTATAGCTGTTTACCAACTCTTATAGTATAGACATACTTATGATGAATTATGAAATATTTTTGTTTGTTGTATTGACAGTTAACAGGACTTAGCAAAATACTACAAGCAGAACTAGCAACATCATTGAGATCAAGGATTGTCTTACCATTACAATTGACATGTGAGCGTGATGAAACATTAGTGCGATTGACTGAAGGGCGAGTTCCAGCATGTACTCATGACCTGGTGCCAGATTTATTACGCACAAAGCCTGAACCACAAGCAGAACAGAGACTTCAACAGTTCAATCACAAAGCTAGCACACTTAGCTATGACACAGCTCAGGTATGGAGTATTGCGGAATAAAAGAAATGAGTAATTTGAAAAACACTACTTGTCTACCACCACAGAAATAAATCAGTAAGAAATTGTAAGTAGCGGCTCGCTGTGGCCCCGATAGACTTAGACTATAGAGGTCTTCGTGGTGCGGCATTATTGTTGATATTATTGAAGAAAACCCAAATGATTTTTAAACAAAAAATAAATAGAATGCACTCTTTTTTTTATATCCTGTAGGAAATTTCTTTTCTTTTTATAGTTATAAAAATATATATGTATAATTATATATATTGACAGAGGTGTTCTGATACACATACATTTCACATACTCAATAGAAATAGTAGCCTTTTGCGAAAGGGACATTATGCAAAAAGGACATTCTGTGATGGAGCCTGAAATAATCCATATTTTAGAGCTGGAGAGCAACATTGACTGCCTCTGTGGCGCGGTGGGAGTGTATCAGACTGCCACGCAAGAGGTTGTGTGTTGGATTCCCACCCAGGATAAAACTGTGTGATGGCATGATGGTTTATTCTGTGTCTGGGTGTTATTAATCAATAATATGTATGAATTTAGAAATAAATAAATTGTAAATTGAATGCTGTGGAGATGCGATCACTTCGAAAATTGTGCGGCGTTACCTTGGCCGACCGAATACGTAACGAAGTGATACGCAATATGGCAGGTTTGAATGAAAGTGTCAGCGTTAAGCTGGAAAAGGGCGTGCTCCGTTGGTTTGGACACGTCCAACGAATGAGTGAGGAACGATTGACGAAGAATATATATTGTTCAAAAGTAGAGGGTAGAAGGAGTCAGGGAAGGCCAAGACTTACATATGAAGACCACGTGAGCAGATTGCTCAAAAACGGAAAGGTCAAAAGTACTCGGATACCCAGACGTGCGTGTATGAAGCGATTGATGAATCTCGAAGAAGCGAAAGAAGTATGCATGGATCGCGAAGCCTGGCGATCTGTCCTCTCTGACTACCCCGTCAGGGATACAGCGTGAAGATAGTTAGTTAGTTAGTTAGTTAATTTAGAAATATATAAGTATGTTTATCAGGAAGCGCTCGCGGCCCCGCGGTCTCAGTGTTCTGTAAACGATCACTGAGTTACGCAACTTTCACTATGGCTGGTCCTTGGATGGGTGATCACTTTGTGGCATTTATATTTGCGAGCGTTTCCGTGCTTCGGAAGGTACGTTAAACCGTTGGTTCCGGTTGCCAGTAAAGTGGCAGTTGTTAAGGCTGGTTGAAGGCCTTATGGGTGGCTTGAAAACCTTCAACAGCAGGTCGCCACAACCTGCGTCTGTCTATTTAAACACGGCAATGGGCTCACCACCTATTACGTGGGACAGGAATCCCCACGGTGAAAAGTGGGCGCATATAATATGCCTCTGCCACCCCTTCGGGGATAAGGCGTGATGGATATATATGTTTGTCAGTTATCTGGTTACCATAGTACAAGCTCTGCTTAGTTTGGAATCAGATTGGGTTGTGTGAGATGTCCCAACAATATATATAAATTATGAGTTGACAAGTTTTAGCGGCTGAATATACTGTTGCAAATTAGTACTGCCACTATATTATTTAGTAGGTACCTTTTAATGCTTCAAAGATTTGTATATTTACAGAAACAAGTGGCTCAATTCACTAAAGTTGTTAGCCATGTATGGGAAATAATTTCGAAAGGTCGTGAAGACTGGGATGGAGAATCAATGCGTTCAGCTGGTATGTAATTCTTTATCATTTTTATGTAGTTGATAGGTGTTTGTGGTCACATCTAAATATTGTTTTGCATAATGTATGAGTAAGTAATGTCCTCTGGGGCAAATCAGTGGTGATCGAAGTTGGTGCAAGCAATCTCAAAGAATTTGCTTACACATACAAGCAAATTCTTCGCGATTGCTTGCACCAATTTTGCCACTAGCTAACTGACCGACTGTTAGTAGTAGCACAGCCGAAAGATATACAGTCGATCGACGAAGCTGTCTAAAATAGAACAATCGTGCGGGGGAGGGCTTGTCCCAACTTGCAAACAAAATTTTGTTAGTAGCTTGGGAGTCTTTCAGGGCTGTCGCATTCACGACCGCTTGCTATGATTGTCTCTCGAAATTCGTACTCAGCATACCAAAAACCCCTTATACGATACCCAACATGAAATTTTAAAACCCCGGCGCGGCGGCCATATTGGATTGGAAAATTAACACGAATTTCATACTCAGCATACCAAAAAGCCCTTTATGCGATACCCAACATGTAATTTTATAAGAATGGTTCGGCGGCCATATTGATTACTAGAAACCCCATAATTTTATATCTTCTACGCGGCAGCCATTTCGTTAACGCTTTCTCATAAAAAAAATATCGATTCGACATGAAATGAACCTTATCTTAAGTGTGCGGCAATTGATGAAATCTCAGATCCTTATTTTTTTCTTTATTATATATACGTACTAGTTGACACCCGCGGCTTCGCCCGCGTAGAGATGTTTTCCGTTTCCGTTTTCCACAGGAACTCGTTCCCGGGATAA
The DNA here is from genome assembly GCA_948477245.1 of Thumatha senex. Lineage (NCBI taxonomy): Eukaryota > Metazoa > Arthropoda > Insecta > Lepidoptera > Erebidae > Thumatha > Thumatha senex. The sequence continues at coordinate 12,884,013 of OX419731.1, read as the reverse complement.
AAAGTAGCCTATGTGTTATTCTGATGTAAAAGCTATATTATTGTAAGTTTCATTAAAATCCATTCAGTAGTTTTTACGTGAAAGATTTACAAACATCAACACAAACTTTCATGTTTATAATATTATTAAGATAATATTATATTATTAAGATAATATTATATTATATATTGATAGTTGATTGAGAGTACGAGTTAATAAATAAGTTACAAATAATATCAGCCTTGTATACTTGTGACAACCCTACAAGCATCACTGTTTAGACTTTGTCGGCAATTTTGTCAACTTCAAAGGCGTAACGCTACTGATAGGTTTACTCTTTATACTGTGGTAGTAGCACAGCCGAAAGACATACAGTCGGTCGACGAAGCTGTCTAGACAGAGCAATCGTGCGGGGGACAAGGGACGAGACGCGGGAGGGTTTGTCCCGAGCTGCGAACAAAATGTTGTTGGTGGCTCGGGACAGTCTTTCAGGGCTGACGCATTCACGACTGCTTGCTATGATTTTTGAATTTATGTATAGATTTCTTTAATTCATGGGGTTTTTAATATTCTAAATACAAATTTCGTGTTCATTTTGCAATCCAATATGGCCGCCGCGCCATGGATATAAAATTTCATGTTGGGTATCGTATAAGGGGTTTTTTAGTATGCTAAGTACGAATTTCGTGTTAATTTTGCAATCCAATATGGCCGCCGAGCCGTAGTTATAAAATTTCATGTTGGGTATCATATAAGGGGTTTTTTGGTATGCAGAGTACGAATTTAGTGTTAATTTTGCAATCCAACATGGCCGCCGCGCCGTGACTTTAAAATTTCATGCTGGGTATCGTATAAGGGGTTTTTTGGTATGCTGAGTACGAATTTCGTGTTAATATTGCAATCCAATATAACCGCCGCACTGTGGTTTTCAAATTTCATGTTGGGTATTGAATAAGGGGTTTTTTGGTATGCTGAGTACGAATTTAGTATTAATTTTGCAATCCAATATGGCGGCCGCGCCGTGGTTATAAAATTTCATGTTGGGTATCGTATAAGGGGCTTTTTGGTATGCTAAGCACGAATTTCGTGTTAATTTCGCAATCCATAATGGCCACCGTGTCGTTATAAAAAAAATCAAGGGAATGGGAGCATGAACCAGGAATGGGAATTGACGATGAGAACTAGGGATGAGAAATGGGAACTGGAAGCTGGGGATGGGAACTGGGAATTCAAACAAGGGTGAACTGACATATGTGATCTCATATTATTATGTTTCTTCTTTTCACGGGTATCTTCTTTTTTTTTATGAAGATAACCAGGTTTTTGGTAGGCGTACATGGGGACATACTGGTCTAACACGCAGACCGAAAATATTTATCATTAACTCATTTACTACTAATAATATACCTAATATACCCGACGAACTTCGAATCTCCATAGAATTTGGTTTTTTTTTTCTTAGAGTGCTCATCGGGGCGGAGACAAATTGAACAAATTAATAATAATAATAATATACCCCTCGAGGACAGTTGTAATCTTTTATAGGATTAACGCAACCTTATGAGGGTATAGTAGATTCGCTTTTTGAGTCATCCACTATCTGATATCAACAAAGAAATGTATCAGAAAGTTATTGAAAAGCTCTCATCCGCAGGGCAGCTTGTGGCGAGCGGAATGTGCGTGGCTACACATCGGTCCCGATTCTTCAGTTTTGTTGCCCTTCTGATTCCGGTTAGCATTTAATGGGCTAACGGATGAGCAGTGAGAGTGCTACCTTGGCTTGCCTTATTTGGCCGGTCAGAGGGAGGGAGCCAGAGCTATGTGCTCGGGGGTGGAAGTGTCATTTTCAAGGGCATAACTACGGGGAAGCCCGCTCCGGGTCTGACCCGCGATGGTAAAACCGGCGCTGCACCGCTCGACACCCCAAGCCGCTCACATCGGTGTCTGTCGCCTTACAGGCTTATCATGCCTATGGCGATTGTATAGGGGACCCATCTAGTGAGTTGGCGAGTCACCGTCTGCCAAAATTAGGATAATCAGATATTAAAATGGCAGACGCCGCCTTTATCCATAGTTATAATCACCTAGTTCATCAAACCCCCAACTCAATAGCCCATTTCTTAGTTAGCATATTTTACAATAGTTTAACTCCCATTGGAGTTGATCCATTATCGTTCTTCTACTTAAGGCGGGCATGGACTGTCTGCAGTGGGGGCCCCATTTCCTTTTAGATTAAAATTCTCAATGGGCCTCTGCGTGTTAGACCAGTATGTCCCCATGTACGCCTACCAAAAACCTGGTTATCTTCATAAAAAAAAGAAGATACCCGTGAAAAGAAGAAACATAATAATATGAGATCACATATGTCAGTTCACCCTTGTTTGAATTCCCAGTTCCCATCCCCAGCTTCCAGTTCCCATTTCTCATCCCTAGTTCTCATCGTCATTCCCATTCCTGGTTCATGCTCCCATTCCCTTGATTTTTTTTATAACGACACGGTGGCCATTATGGATTGCGAAATTAACACGAAATTCGTGCTTAGCATACCAAAAAGCCCCTTATACGATACCCAACATGAAATTTTATAACCACGGCGCGGCCGCCATATTGGATTGCAAAATTAATACTAAATTCGTACTCAGCATACCAAAAAACCCCTTATTCAATACCCAACATGAAATTTGAAAACCACGACGCAGTGGCCATATTGGATTGCAAAATTAACACGAAATTAGTACTCAGCATACCAAAAAAGCCTTTATACGATACCCAACATGAAATTTTATAAGAATAGTTCGGCGGCCATATTGATTGCTAGAAACCCCATAATTTTATATCTACTTCGCGGCAGCCATTTTGTAAACGCTTTCTCATAAAAAAAACTATCGATTTGACATGAAATGAACCTTATTTACTTCCGTGTGCGGCAATTGATGAAATCTCAGATCCTTTTTTTTAAACCGGTATTTATATTATTGATTTATTATGTATACATACTAGTTGACGCCCGCGGCTTCGCCCGTGTAGAGAAGTTTTCCCGTTCCCGTTTCCCATAAGAAGTTGTTCCCGGGATAAAAAGTATATGTGTAAAAAGGTAAAAGTTAATGGGTATGTATGATGTATAAGCTATATTATTGTAAAGTTTCATTAAAATCTATTCAGTAGTTTTTACGTGAAAGAGTAACAAACATCTCTACAAACTTTCACATTTATAATATTATTAAGATTAAGATATTATATTACAATGTTGATAGTTGATTGCGAGTACGAGTTAATAAATAAATTATAAAAAACATCAGCCTTGTATACTTGTGACAACCCTACAAGCATCACTGTCTAGACGTTGTCGGCATTTTTGTCAATTTCAAAGGCGTAACGCTACTGATAGGTTTACTCTTTATACTGTGGTAGTAGTAAGGCTGTGCTATAAATAATATTCTTGACATGAGTCATGACAGTGTATAAAGGACATTTGAGCATTATAAGTTATATATAGACCAGTGCAAAAGCCTTTAAAAATAGTCAAAAGTGAAAAAAAAAAATAATAGAATGAAACCCATCGGAAATGGCAGAGAACATTATAAAAATAAATAGAAAAATAATTTACGGGCGATCCGAGTTCGGGAAGAGTAATTTTCTGAGTTTTTAAGGGTAAAAATGGTTTATTTCGATTTCCGACAAAACTACAAGTCGTATGGAAAAAAGTTAAACAGCAAACACGTAGGTAATAAAAAGATCTACAACTTTTGTATTCACACTTTATTCACATAACCTCAAAATATATGTGGAAAATTGAAAAAATCTATTTTTTGTTTTTTATTTTTTTTACCTTAATTCGACTGATATACAATGTGTTAAGAAAATCCTGTCCGATCCGTGAAGGTATTGGTAGGTATCGAGATGTGATTTTATTCGTGTAAACCTTTATAGAAATTACCTAAAACTTTACCCCGAATAAAATAAATTAAAAATTAATATATTGTGGTAGCTTACAAAGCAACACAGGGAAAGGGCTATTCGGAAATGCAAGGTCAAAAGGTCAGCTTACACCTGCCGGCGGTTTCTTTTGATATCACATACACTCGTCGCCGCATGCAAACAAAGATGTAGTCAGTTTTTTAAAATTTGCTATATTTTAAAGAAATTGAGCTAATTCTGATACTTAAAACACGCATGTAAAAATTGATATCTTATATAGTTTTCTTTTTGTTATGTTATTAAAGTGCCCCTTTCGGGTCGGACAGGGTTTTCTTAACATATTGTAAATTGAAAAAGAACCCTAATTTTCAATCGAAAATTCTCTCGTCTAAATATCAGCTTTTTTCAAAACAGTTGGTGAGCTTTCTTTTCGTTAAAATCTCTACTTTTCGATGGGTAAAATTATATTTCTATAGTAAATCTTCTGAGCAATTGCAAAATATCGAAAAAAATTTTAATTATTAAGTACAATTTTGAGCTATTTATTAAAATTTACACTTTAATTACTCTTTAAATTATGTGCGTAGATGCATATTTATTACTATTTTAACATAACTTATATACCTGAATGACATACGAAAAATTTTAGCCCATTAAAAGGTATTTCAGAGAAGTGGGGAAGGGGCTAGGCAGGATAACCATAATTCGACTGGGCCATGCGGGGATACTGGAGAGCAGAGAAGTAATCAACTAATTTGGAAAATGTTCATACATTATTGTGAAATTAATAAACGACGGGATTAAATGTGTGCCATGGGGCTCGAATTATGTCACGGGCGAAGCCGGGTGGGTTAGCTAGTTTTATTATATATTATTTATATTTCTTCTTTTCACGGGTATCTTCTTTTTTTTTATGAAGATACCCGGGTCTTTGGTAGGCGTACATGGGGACATACTGGTCCAACACGCAGAGGCCCTTTGAGAATTTTAATCTAAAAGTTAATGGGTAATGCATGATAACCCTGGAAGGCGACAGATGGCAACACCGATGTGAGCGGCTTGAGGTGTCGAGCGGTGCGGCGCCGGTTTCACCTTCTCGGGACAGACCCGGAGCTGGCTTCCCCGTAGTTATGCCCTTGAAAATGACACTTCCACCCCCGAGCATATAGCTCTGGCTCCCTCCCTCTGACCGGCCAATTAAGGCAAGCCAGAGTTGAGTTGTTTATTTATATTATTATTATTATTTAAATTTGTCACAATTCTCTTAAATTAACTCGGCCTGCACGTGTATTTTTATAAACGACGCGACGTTGTACTTTGATCTGTATCCCGAATACTGGTACTGGCTAATGGTTTTTACTGTTGCTACGAAATAGCAAGTATGTAGTAAGGCCTAGAACCGCCTAGCGGCTAGGCCATTAGCCAGTACCAGTATTCGGGATACAGCCTAGCCCCTTCACCACTTTTCTATGAAATACCTTTTAATGCATTAAAATTTTTCGTATATATTCAGGTATAAAAGTAATCTTAAAATATTAATAAATATGCATCTACGCACATAATTTAAAGAGTAATTAAAGTGTAAATTTTAATAAATAGCTCAAAATTGTACCTAATAATTTAAAAGTTTTTCGATATTATGCAATTGCTCAAAAGATTTAGTATAAAAGATTTAGTATTTATTTTACACCATCGGAAAGTAGAGATTTCAACGAACTGAAAGCACTGCAAATTTTTGGAAATAGCTGATATTTTGACGATAGAATTTCGATTAAAATTCGATTGAAAATTAGGGTGCTTTTTCGATATTAAGGTGAAAAAAATAATATTTCAATTCAAGTAAATTACAGTGTATTTAGGACATAAAAAAGTAAGTTTTCACCAAATTTTCTAAAAAAAAAAAGATTTTTTTTTGTAAAAGATACAAATAAAAAACCAAGAATATGTTTTTTTTTTTTTTCACATAAAATTATGGTTATGTGAAAAAAGTGTGAATATAAAAGTTGTAGATCTTTTTACGAGTTTTTTTTCTTTTTTTTTCTCGTATTACCTACAACCTACAACTTTGCCATTTGACTTTTTTCAATAGGACTTGTAGTTTTGCTGGAAATTGAAATAAACCATTATTTACCCTTAAAAAGTCACGAACTTACCCTTCCCGACCTCAGACGTAAATGATTTTTCCTTTCATTTTTATAATATTCTCTTCCTTTTCCGATGGGTTTCATTCTACTATATTTTTTGTTTGTTTCAAAATTTATCAGCACTGGTCTATAACAAACCTATTGTTGTTAAGTCTATACTAAATGTACTATCTTTTAGGAATGCAGCCAACCCATAGCATGACTGATACTCATGCTTTGGTGACAGCAGTAGGCACCGGCAAAGGTTTGCGGCCAGGCATTCCTTCAATAGTTCCTCCAGGAGTAGGGGCACCTGGAATGGGACAATCCCGGGGACCTGCACCTCAACTTGGTCAAGCTGCGCCATCCTTGCCCAAAGCACCATCAGCTATCAAAACTAACATTAAAGCTGCAAATCAAATACATCCTTATCAACGTTAACCATTTTGTTGCTTAGTAATATAAATTTTATATAATAAAAACACAGATATTTGTATTAGTTATTTATTTGTAAATAAATAGAACCTATCACACCTTCCAAGGTTTCATTAATATTTTGTAAAATAAACAGAACAAATTGAGGTAAGTTTTGTCAAATTAAAATTTGAAGCATGGTTACCCATTAGATATTGAAGCAACAACTACAACCACATTAAGACGACTGTAATGCTTTAGAACATAAAACATACTAAGGTTATCAAGCATTTTAATTTTTAAGATACTTTAGTTTACCGTATTTACCTGTAACAATAAAAAAGGAAATATTAATGTTCTATATAAAATATTGAGTTTACTTAAATATAAAATAGCAGGCATTAAATATAAAATCCAAGTCAGTCGAGAGTGTAGGGTAACTTTAGATTACAGTGCCTAATATGACTGCATAACAACTGTGTTATTATTTTCACCTCTCTTTTCATCTTGTGTATTTCCAATTGCTTCTTCAAATCCTTAGGAGTTCTACATAGGGGCTATTAGATGCCAGCCAGGTACTATAGTTTGGCTTTAGATTTCAGCAGTATCTGGCACGACTTACGTCTAACCTCACAACATGTGACGCTTGTCTGCCAATGGGTGCTGGCATCGTTGTCTTGTCCGTTGGTGCATCGCTAGAGTACGCTCTTGATTCCTTGACGCTCCTAACATTCTTGTTTTATAATTTTATGGTGTCCATTCCTTTATTACTATTCGGATCGGGTTTCGATTCGGTCCTCCGACAGATTTCAACATCCGAGTTTCATAAAGTTTAATGGAATATCAATATTTTTTTTCATTAAATTACTCGATGCTCTGCCGCGCGGTAGCGTTTTCCGACCACACGAGAATACACCTACGAGTGAGATAATAGTCTATCTAACAAATAGCACTGGTAATTTACGTTAATCTGATAGGATCTTTCTACTTCAGATACCAGTCTCTTACAAGGGTGCTTATTGTATAAAAATTTGTGGAACAAACATTACATTATAGTAAGGTCAGGGGGGTTTCGCAAATCCGCAGTTTAGGTACATTCGGGCAGCGCGCCGCTAGTAGCGGCTAATGGCAGTGGGCTGCCGCTGCCGCTGCCGCTCGGCTCGCACGACAGTCGCGCTCTAAATAAATCAACTTCTCAAGTGACAACCCCGCGCGGACTTCGCAGCTCGGTCTCGACGTTCGCGCGCAGTAATAAGTTTCAAGTTTGCTTGCAGGCGGAGAGTCTAGGTATGATGTCATACCTAAAACTGACTTTTGTTAGGGAGTGACACTTCTGTACGTAGTACTATTACTTATTCTGTGGTGATACTCACAATATCGTCAATCTTGAGTATGGCGCGCACGGTCTCGGTGGAGAGTGCCAGCGCGGAAGCAGTCACGTGCAACGGCTGCAACACGTGCTCCTGCCGCATGTCGGTGACGCGGCCACGCCGTACATTGACCCCTGCGCTAGAACCCGCGCCGCTTTCAGCACCCAGTGCGTGGGCCGCGCGCAGCTCCGTCACAGTCTCGATGGGGTTCAAACCTGATATACATAAATCCAATGGTGTAATTTTAATGTTGTAAGTCATACCTACATTTTAACAGAGCATCTATTGACTTTTTTGCCAGTTTCTTCTTAAAGGGTAGGCTGCTTTTAGAATTGGCAACTAGAATCGCTCTAATTTTTATATGATTTTAAATACAACATTGATTTTGTTACTTTTTGTATAAATTCATTACTATATAATTGGTCAAACATCATGTAAATCAAACTAATGTAATTACTGGCAGTTAGATAAAAGTGGCCATGAGTTTTATTGCCAGGTTCTTCCTATTGCTTTGCAAATCTGGCAGTAAACGTAGAAGCAAAAATCTTGACGTTCATAAGGGTTACATTTTGTGACCTACATAAATAAAGATTTTTAATTTTCATATGGAACGCTATTTGTTTTATATTCAGCTACACATTTTAAATGAAATATTCAAAGAGTTTAAAGTGTAATGATAATTTTGACTACAGAAATCTCTTGAGCCAAACCAAGATAACATGCAACTGGTGCACCTGATAGCTGACTGGTGTAATTGTAAACAACAGTAATCGCGTTATCACAAATTTACATAGAATAACAACATTTGTTTTATTATATATAATGTTGGTAATTTAATCTATATTATGAGCGGTCGCGAATTGTGCGTATTTGTAATATATGCCGTAGGTGATCATTTGTGTCTAGTGTGTAGATTTCTTTTTTCTTGGGCTTTTCTGCTTGAAAAATGCCAGCGTAAAGTAATTTTATTAGTTCTTGTTATTTGTTTTATCTTTTTTTACAAGAACAGTAACATATTCATGTTCACATTTAATTAACATCAAAGTTCTACTACAGTAAAGCAATGTAAACTTTATTGAAACTTTCTGTAGATTTTCAAGATTAACATAGAAAAAGTCGCATTCGACTGCAGTATAGCAATTTCCAAAAAAATACAATAATTTTGAAAATTATATAACGGAGTAGCGTCTGCCGTCATTCACCGTTCCCGCCAATTTTTTTTATGCCACTGAGGTAGCAGAAAAGCATACGGCCCACTTGATGGAAAGTGGTAACCGTAGCCTATGGATGTTTGCAACACCTTTTATAAACCTTCTAAAACCCATAACCTCATACTGTAGATAAATACTGTACTGTAAATGCGTAGAATGTTTAAAATGTAAGTAGTAGTGACCTGCGTTCTCAGCGAGCGTAGAAGGCACGACCTCTAGCGCGTCGGCGTAGGCCCGCAGGCAGTAGTGGTCGGCTCCGGGCGCGGCGATGGAGGCGCGGGCCAGGGCCGCTGCCGCGGCAGCCTCGGGCGCTCCGCCGCCCGGCAACAGAGCCGGCCGCCGCGCCACACAGCGAACCACGCATAGCGCGTCGTGCAGAGAACGTGCCGCCTCTGCCACCACTGCGCCGCTCGTCCCGCGTACCACCACTGACACTGTGCGTCCGCCTTGCGCGCATCCTGTCATCTGACAACACAGATACACACACTACAGCAGCTTCACAAACATTTAGGGTGCTACAGTGAAGGGATTTATTTTTCGAATAAATGCCTAATAATATTAGTCCATTTCAAGAACTTGTCATGACCCACCTATATGGCCATTCGAACAAACACTGTAGAGAACAATTTAATTATCGCAAATGCCCTTGCAAACCTCTTCCCCCTAACAATGAGTTTCAATCAGCAAATAGACATACACTAAACAATATTCATGTCTTATTTGCAACAAGCATACCACCCAGCCCACCTGTTGGAAAGTGGTCACCATAGCCTATAGATGGACGTTTGCAACACCAGAGGTGCGCTCGCGCTGCCGATCCTGACACGATATTGCTAGCAAACTCAATTGTAAAGATGTTACATATTCAAATAAAATAGAAGAGACCTCTTGTGGATTCTCTACTGTTTCAATGATATTGTGCCAATATATCAGTGACTGCACACGTAAGTTGAACTCGGAACAATATTAAATGTAATCGCTTATTTCTAAAATACAGGTCATAACAAAAATATACATTACTAATTGACGCCCGCGGCTCCGCACGCGTGGTGAAGTTTTCCCGTTTCCCACAGGAACTTGTTCCCGGGAGAAAAAGGAGCCTATGTGTTATACTGATGTGTAAGCTATATTATATAATTATAAAGTTTCATCAAAATCCATTTAGTAGATTTGGCGTGAAAGAATAACAACATCTCTTTTTTTTAGTTATACTAAAAAATTTCGCGTTTATGATATTAGTAGGATATTTACCTTGATATACTTGCCGCTAGGCTCATTGACTTCTTCCACGAGATCGACGTTGACAAGATTTTCAGCAGTGAAGTGGTCGAGAGAGGCGATCGGTCTACACCCAAGCGTCTTACAAACAAATTCAATGTCTTCACGTTCAATATCCTTAATTACCATTGTTTTGATCTTATCCAAGAAATGGACAGCTAAATCACTGAGAGCATCTCTGTAATACAAATGTTACCAAATGAGTCCAAACAAGTAAAAAAAATGCTTATTGATATGATAGAGACAGGAACATAGAGAAGGAGTCTCCCGTGCTGTGGAAAGACGCAACGGGCATTGAAGTCACGCGATTGAAGCGTCTCACTCTGCTACAATATTTAAACACCAGCACGGCACGGCGCGTAGAGGGTTTTCGACAGCAAATCAAAACGATGTTCATTAGTCTGTTCAAATAAAGGAGAAGTCCAGGCCTAAATTCAGAAGTTTTATATTTAAATTTTATTTATCTATCACACCTTATCCCCGTAGGGGCAGAGGAATATTATAAACCCACTTTTCACCATGTGTATTTCTGTCCCACGTAATAGGTAATGAGCCCATTGCCGTGTTGAAATAGACAGACGCAGGCTGTGGCTACCTGCTGTCGAAATTTTTCAAGCCGCCCATTAGGCTTTCACTTGACTTAACGACTGCCCTGTTACTGGCAACCGGGACCATTAGCTCATGCCTTCCGAAGCTCGGTAACGCTCGGAAAATGTAAATGCCACAAATTGGTCACCCATCCGTGACCAGCCATAGCGAAAGTTGCTTAACGCAATGATCGTTTACAAAACACCAAGTCCGCGGGAAATTTGGAAAATTTAAAAGTATCAAAAATAATGCTTATTGTCTACTGTGGCTGAGGATAGAATGGACAATCGGATAAAGCCTTCTGTGTCATGAATGCATCATAAGTACTATGTTTACTGAAATTTTTTAAGCCAAATAATAAAATGTCTGAAGTAGAATGAAAATGAAAAGCAAAATATCTTTATTCATGAAGTATCACTTATGAGTGTCAACAATATTGCTTCTACATTTACTGCCTACTGATTCGCAAAGCAATAGGTAGAGCCTGAAGAAGAACCTGGCAATAAAACTCATGGCGACACTTTTAAGAATTTGGTTTGTGACAATCATACCGCAAAATAGATTTTTGAACAAGAAGCACATTGCAGCCAGCTTTCTTGATTTGCTTGACGATATTCAGAATGTACTGTCGCTCCTCTTTTAAAACACGATCCATTGCTGCGTAATCCGACACAATCACATTGTGGTCCATCTATAGAATAGAAATGTGCTCAATATATTATATGTATACCGCTCTGTTTTATTCACTCTAGAATACCACAGGAAATCTGTAAATTTATTTGGCAGTACAATACTAAATCGTTTTGGATGAAACTTAATAAAAAAATATTGTAGGACATTTTTTGCTCTGTACCTTGACCTTAGATAATGAGCTCAGAGTGCCTAGTGTGTATTTTTATCAAGGCTTACGGTTAGCCCGGTAATACGAATGTGTATGGAAAATCCAGACATCGAAAACTAGTACATATCAAATTAAAAGCGGTAACGCGCTCATCCGTTCCCTCCACATCAATAGTACATTATTGGAAAGGCCGGGAAATAGGTAATTACAGGTTGAGTATGAGTGTGTCACTAAGACGAGACAGGCAATTGCCATTTCCGCCGAGGCATATTAGTACTTTTCTCAAAAGAATGCGTGGAAACAAACATTTTTTAAATTTTATATTTAATTAAATTAATATTAAAAGTTACAATAGCCATGTTGGGCAATTACCTACTAGAACAAAATATTTTTGACTTCCCATCAGTGGATTATACGCAGCCAGACGGTAAATGTAATAAAAATATAGTAGATATATGCAACTACCACGCTGAACTCGAGTTCGATTACAGAGTCAGAATAAATTTTTGTGTCATCCAGTTTGTTACGGAGTTTGGGTGTTTGTGGTATAATATATGTATGTATTTAGAAATATTTCAGTTTCTTAATCAATTGTCTAGATCCTATAGCACAAGCTTATAAGTAAGTTTCGGTTGGATTGTGCTGTATGAAAAAGTGTCCCAGAATACACCACTCCCACACATAAAACAAGATAAATAAACTTATTTTATAAAATAATATAATTCCGGTATACGTCCGCTGCAGAAGGATGATAAAAGAAATCCAATCAAAGAGTATCTAATAGCCTCAGCACGCCATTTCATACAACATTGCTGGAGCGTTGTAATATCCCAAATTCTGAAAACGCTCCAGCAATGAATAGTATTTTCTATGTCCGTAAATGCGTTATTTCGCGTATTCTTATTTCGAAAGAATGACAGTACATATTTCCATGCATGTTTGAGAAATTGGTCTTTGAGGTCTTTATTCACCAAATAAAATACAGAAGTAAATAATAAATACAAAAAAATACTTACATCTGTCTTAGGTGGGGATATGCAGAACTGTATCAAACCAACTTTAGCTTTTTCAATTCTATGTGGGCCACTGACATTGGCAGCGCGGTGTGCTATAACGAGACCCTGTACGAGCTCAGTGTCTTCTACAGTTCCACCGATACGTTCAGTTACTTTCACGTCACGCAGATCGACGCGAGCACCTATACCTCCTACAATTGGCTCCATAACTGAAAATTATAAATCACTAAATTTTTTGATGCACCAGCCAATTTTTAAAAACATTGATGTGAAACTGCTTCAGCGTAATATTTTTTGTATGTACTAAAATAATGAATTAGGGAGTGAATAGTACTGCGTTCGTGATATTTCAAGGAGCGCCATGCCTTCTTTATCACTAACTCAAGTGAAGAGAAGCCTATATGAGGTTTCGTAGAAGCGCTCGTGGCCTCGCGGTCTCAGTGTTCTGTAAACGATCACTGAGTTACGCAACTTTCACTATGGCGGGTCCTCGGATGGGTGACCACTTTGTGGCATTTACATTTGCGAGCGTTTCCGTGCTTCGGAAGGCACGTTAAGCCGTTGGTCCCGGTAGCCAGTAAAATGGCAGTCGTTATAAATTTCAACAGCAAGTAGCCAAAACCTGCGTCTTGTTTATTTCAACACGGCAATGGGCTCACCACCTATTACGTGGGACAGGAATCTACACGGTGAAAAGTGGGCATATAATATGCCTCTGCCACCCCTTCGGGGGTAAGGCGTGATGGATATTTATTTATATTCATAGACAACAAAGAAAACAATACAAACCTGCGCGGATAGCTTGGACAGCAATGGGAGCCAAGATGGTTGAGTGTTGTGATACTACTTTGGAGTTCAATGATGTTGCAGCTGCTTTTAATAATGCATCCTCATTTGTTAAATCAACTGGAGTAGACATACCCTCTACAACCTATAAAAGCACAAAAAAAGTCACTCGGAATCGGAACACAATCAAATCTTACAGAAAACGGAAAATACATGTCACATTTAATGGACTTATTCTATTCAAAATGTGGACATGAAAGGCTAGCTAACAGCTGTGGCGTGCACAAGGATTTCGGATACGGTATGCATGCCCTAACTACCCGAAGTCCCTGCGAGAAATGAAGCGCTGACTCAGTATTCTATAAACGATCACTGCGTTAAGCAACTTTCGCTATGGCTGGTCACGGATGGGCGTGCACTTTGTGTCATTTATATTTGCGAGTGTTTCCTTGCTTTGCAAGGCATCTTAAACCGTTGGTTGGCTTAACGACTGCCATGTTAATGGCAACCAGGGCTAGTAACATGGCAGTTGTTAAGCCAAGTATGAAGGCCTTGTGGGCGACTTTATAATTTCAACAGCAGGTAGTCATAACCTGCGTCTCTCTATTTCATCACGGCAATGGGCTCATCATCTATTACGTGACACAGGAGTACATACGGTGTAAATTGGGCGTATAATATGCCTCTGCCTGCCTTCGGGGATAAGGCGTGATTCATAAACATAAATGTGAAAGTTTGGATACATGGATGTTTGTTGTGTAAAAATAGCAACGGATTGCATTGAAACTTGGTATGTAGATAGCTAGAGACCTGGATTAACATATCTACTTATTATCCTGATGTAGCCACGTTAACAGATTCTGTAATATTTTTAAAAAACTAACTCAAGATACTGAAAAAAAAAAAAACGTTTGTTTTCCGAAACTCTTTCAAAACACTTGGAAAGAATAAGATTAAGTATATATGCCAAACATACGTCGCGAGTGGGCATTTTTGTCTTATTATGCTTTGAACTCCATTAACCTCAGAAGATAAAACTGACGCCGTACGTTTGCGGCGACTGATCGTAAGTTTGAGCAACTACTTTATTTAGGCAATTAAATTCCTTTAAAACGTTGATAATAATCGAGCTTAAAGTGACAGCTCTGCGATCAGAACTAACATCGATCTATTATTTCTGAGTTGCGAAAATATCTCAAAACAAGAACTAACTGTTCGCGACCGCTGACATCCGGAGTTTCGTCAACAATAACAGCAACAAAATCAGATTGTGTTATTTCTTTTTTTATCTCATTATACATAACAGACGCGACGCTAGAAATCAGATCATTTTGAGTTCTATTCGACAACCCCGTAAATGAGCTACCAGACGTCGTTTGTAAATGAGTTTCTAAATTACCGTCATATTTAGCTAACAGATCTACAAGTTCCAAATAATTACCTTTATTATATGATGAAGCGTGTTCATCATGACCACGAAATCGTCTATCAATGGTTTAAAAATATTTCTATTCCTATCAACTTTTGTGTTGTGCCTATCAACGTATAATTTGAACTGGCTATTCAAATTTGGAACTTTAAACAAGAATCTATAAGTTTCTTCGACAAGTCGTGTTTAGCAGCCGCTTTGTAAAAAATATTTAAATATTTATATATTTAATCTTGTTTTGAAAATAATATACAAGGAAAACAAAATAATTTATTTGTGTGTAAACAGCCCGCTAGCCAGATATAATTATCGTAATACTTTTAATTAAAATAATGTATGCGTTAAACCTTTTTTTTAATTAGATTCAAATCGCTAACAGAACATCCTCTGACAATAATATTGCTTTTTTTATCAAACGACAACTAAAATTGACACACACAATCAAATGATTTGCCCTATAAAAATTTGAGTACAAAAAGCAAACATCAGCTTTGCATAAATCCGCGCGCAGCGCTGCTAGTCTCAGGCACTGACCTCCATACATACTGCTAGGTGTTATGTTAATAGTTCCTTCAAATACTAATAGATGGCACTATCACATATTTCATTGTATAGGGAATTAATTATTTATACAACTTGTAGTATTGGGATTGGGCTAGGGTATGCAGTGCTTATTTGCATGTATGGACCGCACGCGCCTGGCTAACAGTTTGATAAACAAAGATTATGGAATAACTCTATTTGGCAGTCAAAAACAGATTGTAGGTTGTGTGATTGGGATGCAAATTGAACAATTACAGTAACTCATATATGATTAAAAAGTCACATGATGACAAATGCAAAACAAACAATTAAAATACCACTTGTTAAATCTTTCTATCTTAAACATGACATTTGTTTCTTAAAATTATCTTTAAATTTTCTTTAAATTCTCCACAAGTATATGTTATTAAAAACATTTATATTGACTAGATGTTTTGAAAAAAAGATGCATATGATGCTATTGGTAATGAATTACAAATAATACTTTTAAAAAAAATTTTGTACCTGTAGTGCCATTTGCAGGGCTTTTTGGAAGCCATCAGATATAACTGTGGGATGAATTCCTTTCTGTAGAAGTTTCTCAGCGGCGTCAAGAAGAGCACCAGCAATAACTACCACTGATGTAGTGCCATCACCAGCCTCTATATCTTGAGCACGTGATAATTCAACCAACTATAAAAAAAAACTGATTATTTTAAAACGTCATAAGAAAGCAATTAAGGTGCCGAATTTGATATTCTTAAGCAAAAACAACTGAAAAGCTTAGCATCCAGTTCTGCAAACAGAAAGAGGTTCATAATGGGTGAGTCATGAACAACTACTAGATTTTACTAAAAAAATACCAGGTGATAAAATCACTATCAACACTCAGTCAAATTCCTTACACTGAGAAACTTAAAATTATAAGGGTAAGCTACCCTAATGATATAGACACTTCCTTCCTTCATCTTAGTGTATTCCTAGTTACTTTGAACACCCTACCTGGATTTGGAGCCTGGAGTCTACTTTTCGGACTTTATTTGAAGGTTATAGATGATTAATCCAGTCAATAATGGCAAGGCAAAATATATAAATATGTATTAAAATATGTGATATCCCATTTCATTACCATTTTAGCAGCTGGATGAATAACGCTAATTTGTTTCAAAATAGTGGCACCATCGTTTGTAATTGTAACCTCCCCATTGGCAGCTTGGATCTGAAAGATTTAGAATCAATTAATTAGTACCACCCTATACACTTTTAAAGACATTTTTAGGGAACTCTGAACTATCCTCAGACATCAAGGGTATAGTAATTGTCTTATATCTAAAAGATATTTTGAGAATCAAATTATATAAGTAAATAAATGTGTGTTTGTAACTTTAAAATAACAGTCTTTTACTAAATACTCCCGAATGAATAGAGTACCAACATAAAAGAACAATTGAAAACATTTTTGTTTGTCTGTTTATATACATTTATCACAATTTTGGTTTTAGGCAAAAAATATAAAACCATTTCAACTTCACACATATAAAAGTTTTGGGGCAACATCAAATATTTAATAAAAAAGTCATATTCAGCAGCTTTCAGAAGAAATGTAATGATTTTTTCTTAATTAACCTTTATCTATTTTTATTACAAATGCCCAAATATCACCTTGAGCCACCCTAACAAACTGGCATCACAGCTGATTAATACTGGTTGATGTGATTTCTAAAGGCCAATTCTTTGTCTTATAAAGCTATTTTACTGACATAATATAAAAAGCAGTCAGTACACTACTTATACACAAGATAAAATATTTGACATGAATTAGGGATTATACATTGCGGGATTATACATTGCTAACAAAACAATTTAACCAAATTACTAGGCTATTTTAATAGTAATAAACAGAAAATTACCATTTTATCCATACCACGTGGTCCCAAGCTTGTGCGAATGGCATCAGACACAGCTGAAACACATACATTATAAATATATCAAGTTCTTTACATGCATCTACAGGTATTGTTTAATGTAGCCAAAACTAAATAGAACCTAGTAAACCTCACTGTCTATTTTAGCACTTCTACTTGATACTGTAAAAATAAAGGCATTTCTGATAAAACAACAGTGCACCCATATAATTGCTTCTTTTCTAGCTTTACTATTTGTGTGGGTTTGCTGAAGGATATCAACATAATGATTTCAGAAGGTAAATATATGTTATCAATAATTTTATAGTTTAATGAGTGCAATTAAGTTCTCACACTTTTTTATTGTTATATTATTAACTAGTTGACACCCACATAGAGAAGTTTTCCCGTTTCCGATTCTCACTGGAACTTGTTCCCAGGATAAAAAGTAGCCTATGTGTTATTCTGATATATAAGCTATATAATTGTAAAGTTTCATTAAAATCTATTCAGTAGTTTTAACGTGAAAGAGTAACAAACATCCACACAAACTTTCACATTTATAATATTATTAAGATTAAGATAATAAAATAAACAAATTTAACTGTGATTTATTTTGGAGATAACCAATTATTAGTAGTAATAATTATTATTATTATTATTTTTTTTTTTTTTTATTTAGATATAGTTTTAATTGTTTTTTTTAACTAAGATTAATGTTAAATCATATTATTAATAAATTTTATTATTAGTAGTAGAACTTTATTTAAACTATGTAAGCACAGGATAGTATTATATACTGTTATAATAAAATTTTCACGTAAAAACTACTGAATGGAATTTTAATGAAACTTTACAATAATATAGATTATACATCAGAATAACACGGCTACTTCTTATCCCGGGAACAAGTTCCTGTGGAAAACGGGAACGGGAAAACTTCCCTACGCGGGCGTCAACTGGCTATATTCAGTTACTATAAATTATAAAATTATTAAAGCAGTATTAACATATATTCAGAATTGTGATTAAGACATTCGCTAGGGTGAAAATTGCATAATATCTGATATGTAGTCATAGATATCCTCAGGTCACGAGATTTATCTGGAGTCCTATTATAACGCAGTTTCGGTGAGTGGAAAATATTGAATTGATGGGAATTTGATTTACCATACGCTAAATTTCAGTAAAGCTAATAATTTATCGTATCATTGAATTGATTTCACAGCAAAGTTAGTGAGTAAATTAAGTTTAAAATTGCAGATGTTAGTACCTTTAGCGGCATTTATGTTGCTCAGTCTTATGTCAGCTGGTTTGCTTTTATCTTTGTATACTGAAGAATTAACTTTCGCAGCATCACCACCAGCTTTAGGGGCCATTGTTAGGATAATATAACTTCAGTTTAATTCAACGAAAATGGAGATTAAAATAGATTTTATATCAGTTTTAAACTACGATGGTTGTTTCTATTTTGTTTATATATTTGCACTGACAGCTAGATGACAGAATGCAGAAATTGACATTAAGTTCACATTCATGAAATTTTTTCATTTTGAAATCTTTGATTATATTCGCATGCAAATAACTGCAGTAATATGCAGATAACTATAGAAGGATTTATGATTCATAAGAGAACTAAACAGAAATAAATGTTCAATTAATTTTTAATTTGGCACAGCAAAAAAAAAAAGCCTTACAATAACTCATTAGAAAGAATTTTGAGCAATTTTGGTAGGAAGGTGTTTAGTGTGGAACGATACGTGCGTCGAAACTCTTGCTCCTACAATACTTATTCGTAGCTCCTACGGATCTTTCCGGTGCTGCTGGTTGTGCCAGTGCCCCCGCCACTTCTGCGGAGAACATTCTAAAATCTTTGCAACTTACAAGTGAATATGGTTTTAAGTGGTCGAGGCCTTATGATCTATTATCATTATTGGGTCCAAGCGCTCATCACCTTTTTTAAAACATTAGCGTTGACTCGTGACTAGAGGCTGGTTTTTTTTTCGCACATATGTTAGCATTGCCATACAATGTAGCAAAGATGACAGTCTTCTAAGGCAAGGAATACACAGTCAATAAATATCGCAATCCAATATCGTGATACCGGTCTCAGTAAATATTGAATCTCATAGCGTAATACACTTTCAATAAATATTGACAGCAAATTTGTCAGTATTGGTTTACCATTCCGTGTAGACGCGTTTACAATTGGTTTACCAACAATTACATTATGGATTTAAAAACAAAAGCTTGTATCGCCATTATGTTAGCATTAAATGTAGGGAAAACAAAAAATGTGGATGTCCATGCGTTATAAATATACATGCCAATTTAAATTTATTAAATGAAATAAAACTGTCGGACTCTGAAGATTATAGAAATTACTTTCGTATGAATAATTTATCTACACTAATATTATAAAGAGGAAAACTTTGTTTGTTTGTTTGTAATGAATAGGCTCAAAAACTTCCGGACCGATTTTAAAAAATATTTTACTATTGAAAAGCTACATTATCAACGAGTAACATAGGCTATATTTAATTTTGGAAAAAAATAGAGTTCCGTTAGATATTTGGGTTTTCGGACACAAAGTGTAAAAAATCAACCAGAAAAGTTACTTATTTTTGCGTACGCTGCCTATACTATAACAGATAGATCCATAAAATGTTCTAATTATTTGTAGATCTTATAAATATCTACACTATACGTATCTATGTCGAGTCAGGCACAACAACCATTTTTTTATTTAATAATCTTGATTTTTTTTGGACTACATTTAAACGCGTTTATTTTACTCATGCTATTAATCCTTATCAAAATAAATTATAACAAACAACAAGTTCCTGTGGTAAACGGGAACGGGAAATCTTCTCTACGCGGGCAAAGCCGCGGGCGTCAACTAGGAATATTATAAATGTGAAAGTTTGTATGGATGTTTGTTACTCTTTCACGTAAAAACTACTAAACAGATTTTAATGAAACTTTACAACAATGTAGCTTATACATCAGAATAACACATAGGCTATTTTTTATCCCGGGAACAAGTTCCTGTGGGAAATGGGAATGAGAAAACTATACGCGGGCGAATTCGCGGGCGTCAACTAGTTTATAATATATTTTTAAGAATGTATTAGTCCGCATACAGCCATATGTTACCAAACAAGATACTCATTTGAGAAGAAGAGAGAGAAGTTAGCAGTGAATGCGTTACTTTGCTACAGGAATATCGCTCATAGATTTGAGTTATATCAGCATTTTGACCCCGGCTTCACTCAAAAGTTGGATTTCTAACCATTCCCAGCTCGAGAAGCGTTTCGAAAGTCTCTATAAATAGTTGTTTCATTCTGTTTCTGACTAGTTTACTGAACCAGGTGAAGCCACCCAATCCTCAGTTAGAAAGTATCGCGATCCACGAGCGCTCACATAGTCAATAAATATTTACTATTTTTGATGGATCATAAAATATCCAGATTTTTTGTCAATATCGTCAATAAAGTTTCAGATTCAGTTTACACATCAATAAATATCGCGAGATCGCAAGTATCGCGATATTTATTGACTGTGTAATCCTTGCCTAAGAACGATACCACGAGACGACTGCAATGCAGAAAAAAATTATGACGCATTTTAGGATTTTAGTTATTTTAGTTTAGAATTAATTTATTATAATATTAAACTGCATTTCAAATGAACAAATATTTAGAAATCCTAAATTAAAAAATAAATAAATAAATATCCATCACGCCCCCTTACTCTTCTATCAAACATATTCTTTTGTTTATGGTGAATACTTTATTCTTTTCACTCTTGCCATTTGTTGTATAAAGCTATCTTTAATATTTTTGTGCAGCTACATCGAACTTACACTTTGACAGCAACCATCGTGTAGCCAATTTTTTTTTTTAATTTGTCTTCGCCCATCTTGGGCAGGCAAAGGAAATTTAGTCCATAATAAAGCCTAGTCTTCACTATTTATTATTTTTTTTTTGTTATTTTGTTTAAGTCTTGTCTAGTCGTTTGTCGATGTCAAGTCCTCAGTCCTAGGTCCTAGTCCGTGCCCCAATAAGGCAGTGGATCCCTTATTGCGGCTATCTATGGAAATTTGGCACTAACACAAACAACACTGCTATTCTTTCCAACATATCACTTTCGTTCACTAATGCACTTTTCCGAACTCTATGTTCCACCATTATTAAACACATAAACACAAATTTTACACTAGTTTTTGAAAATATTATACGACAAACCGCTCGTGTTGGCACCAAATCTCCCCAATTTTTCTTCTAATGTCAACCGTCGCTGTCATCTTTGAATCAAAGATTTATGTATCGAAGTGAAAATATATGATAAAATTATTGTAAAATGTAACAAAAGTAGTAAAAAAGTATGTAAACAGTTCAATTTTTCAAACAAAACATAGAGTGGTGAATAAGAAATCATCAGGAATAACTTTTCATGGATAATTTATGTACCACTTCCGACTACGGACTGTTACACTAAGATTTGGTGTGCGTTTCGATTGCTCCGCCACGGTGTCCTATCAAAAAAAGCACTCCGTCAAAAATTTGTCAAAATTTGTCAAATCCGAAAGCATCAAACCAAAAATTTGTCAATGTAAAAATAAAAAAGATATTGGGGTTTAAAGTTGGCCGCGCTAACGAAACGTGGAGGATTGCGCGGCCACGGAGATCTCAGCAACTACATGGGTTAGAGACCTAATTCTTTTTGTCAATTAAAGATTGAATTTGTCAAAAATTGACAAAAAAAGAATTATAAGCTTTACAGCAATATTTTACGAAATATTCGCCTTTGAAGTTATGGCCGCGCAATCCTCCACTCTTTGTTTCTTAAATATTGATTATTTTTTTTAATCGTAAGATTTCTTATAGTAAAATTTATACCAGAAGCATGATCTTAATTTGTCAACACTAATGAAAGCAATAAATACTACTGAAGTTTAGTTAAACCGGAGATACCGGTCCAAAACAAAAAGTCCGTGGCCGCGCGAACGAAACGCTACTTTGTAAGCTGTTATCTCGCTACCTATAATTGCTAGGATTTTGGTGTAAACTTTCATTTATTCGGCATATTAACCTCATTAAAATGACGTATCGTTTTACCTTCAAAACCTATTTCAACGCGTGTTAAATCAAAAATAATGATGTCCTATACAATGTTCTACCAGGGTGACCATAATTTCGATTTGATTTGGGAATATCTTTACATTTGCTATATAACTAGAGGACAGCTATGAAATTTAATAACATCTAGGTCAGTCTGAAAAAAATATTACGTTTAAATAAAAATTTTGGATATTTCAATAATTAAACGATTTATTCATTAAAAAATATTAAAATGTAGGTAATAATGTAAAAATTGTAAATCTCAACAGTAACATTTAAAAATCAACAAATATAATAAATGCGATCTTTAATAGATTCGTGGTCTTGGCGTTTGTAACAGAACCGAAATGTCTGCTACTCGATGAAAAAATAATTAGTACATGGTAAATATCACAGTAGTAGTAGTAGTACAAAGCGGCGTATCGACTTTGCGCGGCATGCCATTGAACATTGGCTCTGCATAGGTACCGCGCGCGGCAGCTTGAACATTGGCGCGTTAGACGAAGCTGCGTGGACGTACCAGTCCCGTGTCGATTTTTGAGAGTGCAACAAAGAAATGTTAGGAGTTGAGGTACTAACCAATTTACATGGAGCAGTAAATGTAGTGATTATCGGAAAATATTTCACAATAATTATTGAATAATGAAAAAAGCAGCAGCTGCACGTCTTCGACGTAAAATGTCCACGCGGTGTAACAATAACATGTCACGAATTAAAAATCTTTGCAGATCTGTACAGGATCTGTTTTGGAAAATGAATAATTGTAAAATTAATTACAAAATCACATATCAGTCTCGACTATAGCCACAAAAAGGTAGGCAGACACATACTGTACGCGCCTGTTTCACTGTCAGCATTTTGTCCGTATTTATCTAATCTTCTAATATATAAAATTCTCGTGTCGCGGTGATTCAACCTTAAATTTTACACACGATAAGCCTATTACTCCCTTACACTGTTTTCGACCGTTATTATTGTTTGTACACAACAATAATAACGTGGCAATAGCGTAGCCAATAGCGGCGTTTACAATTATCATTTTACTTTCTCTGTGAAATTCTCATTTAGATTATATTCTCCAGTAAATTTATTACTAACTAGCTTATGCTCGTGACTCCGCCCGTATGAGATTTGATTATTGCACAAAAAGTGTTTATCATGGGAATAAGATGATTCCCGGTATAAAAGTTCCCTATGTGATATTCCACGACATGGTTTATCTATATTCCGATTTCTACCTAAATGTGATTAATAAAATATATAAAAAATCTGATATATAAAAACCTTTACCAACTTTCACGTTTATAATATTAATAAGATTTCATTGCACTGGAAATACCAGGAATTCCTTTCTTGCTGCTTTTATCAATTCACCGAATTTCAGGTATTTATTTTTTAATAGTTTGGGTTGTTTTGGTTTCAATCGCGTAGTTCCCTTTCCCATGCGAATGTTAGGATTTCCTTTATTATCGCTTCAATGAGATACTACCTAAAGAATATCACAAAATTAAACGTTTCTATTGAAAGGTTAACTACGCGGGTGAAACCACACACAGGATAAAGTATTCTATAGTTTTTACAACCGTTTATTGTATCACCCGCGTGTCTCTTAGCCTAGATTACTAAACATAGAAACGTAAAATATGGTAAATGTATTCTTTAAGTACCTTGAATGAGTCTTAAAAAGGAATCTTGTCTGGAATGTTTGTTTTATAATAATAATTTTGGTAATTAAGGGAAAAAAGATGTATGATTTCAATTAGATTGTGAGTTTCGATTGTTACTATTAAATATAGATACCAGTTATCATTAGGTATGATATAAAATGCCGTGACTTGAACTTTGCTGCCGATAATAGATCTTAAAAACTTTGTGAAAAATGTGCCAACCAATAATTCTGGTTACATTTCTACAAAACCATATGTGAGAAAATGTATGAAAACTGGATTTATTGTGCTCTTAGTTACTTTGCTGTTGTTGTCGTCATAGCAAAGTATCCCAGCATTTCTTATAAAATGACATTTATAGTGACCTATTGTTCCAATGGTAGGAACAATATACTCAATAGCACCTATCAATTTATAAACTTTGTTTAACATTTTATTTGTGCAGCAGCGCGTTTCACGGCAAGATTTATTTCAAATTCGGGATACATTGTTGTTTCTAAACCTTAACTATGAACCCTATAATAAAGTAATGATGTTTGTGCTCGAATTTTATTTGATTAATAGTTAGAATAACACTGGACGGGAACTGCACCACCATATTGCGTCCGCAATGGATTCGATCTGCCGTGCTATTATGTAACTTTGACAATTTATGTCGCTTTGGTTTGTTCGATAGCCACCACGCTTTGAAAGCAATTAGCAGGTGGCGTGAAATTGGTATTACGTATTACAATTCAATGCGACTGAGGCACAGTGGCTTTCAACAAACCTTTTAACGTCTCATCCATTTTATTTACATTACGCGGCCATGAAAACAAACTAAAAACGTCAAATTTCTATCCTTTGTATCTTCTAATTAGTAGAGGTGTTATTTTAAAAAAATCAAGAAAAAAATTTAAAACGTCAAATTTCTATCCTTTTTATCTTCTAATTAGTAGAAAAGTAGTTGTTATTTAAAAAAAATCAAGAAAAAAATTAAAAACGTCAAATTT
This sequence comes from Thumatha senex, assembly GCA_948477245.1. Classification (NCBI taxonomy): domain Eukaryota; kingdom Metazoa; phylum Arthropoda; class Insecta; order Lepidoptera; family Erebidae; genus Thumatha; species Thumatha senex. The sequence goes on along the minus strand of OX419731.1, from coordinate 12,858,852 downwards.
CTATCCTTTTTTTCTTCTAATTAGTAGAGAAGGAGGTGTTCGGGGTTACAAAGGGGACCAAAAATCTCATTATTTCAAGCTCAGATGCACCGTTTAAGAGACATGGCAAAAAAATGTGTAAAAGTTGGTTAGGTAAATATGGACCCGCTTGTGTACGATAAACCATAGGTTAAATTAGTATTGCCACTAACGACGCAAGAGCCCTTTTACCAATACTACATTGGTCCAAATCGCGAAATATTCACATGTCTCGATAAACCTACATAAACGCCCAAAATTATGCTAAGTTTCAACTTCAAATACAATCAATCAAAAATTGCTCAAGTCTCGTTTTAATTTTTGCCCAAGTCCTAGCTTCTTATAATATATATATATCACTATACCTACATACTCTCCCAACTTTTTTCCTCGGCAAATCTCAAAATATGGCATGAGCTACCTTATAAGTTTATTAGTCCCGCAGATCCCCGAAGGCAATGGCAATTTTTAATGAATAAATAATTTAATTATTGAAATATCCAAGTTTTTTTTTTAAACGTAATATTTTTTTCAGAATTAACTAGATGTTATTCAATTTCATAGCTGTCCTCTAGTTATATAGCAAATGTAAAGATATTCCCAAATTCCCAAACATTGTATGGGGCATCATTATTTTTGATTTAACACGCGTTGAAAACGGTTTTGAGGGTAAAACGATACGTCATTTTAATGAGGTTAATATGCCGAATAAATGAAAGTTTACACCAAAATCCTAGCAATTATAGGTAGCGAGATAACAGCTTACAAAGTAGCGTTTCGTTCGGGCGGCCACGGACTTTTTGTTTTGGACCGGTATCTCCGGTTTAACTAAACTTCAGTAGTATTTATTGCTTTCATTAGTGTTGACAAATTAAGATCATTCTTCTAGTATAAATTTTACTATAAGAAATCTTACGATTTAAAAAATAATCAACATTAAAGAAACAACGAGTGGGGGATTGCGCGGCCATAACTTCAAAGGCGAATATTTCGTAAAATATTGCTGTAAAGCTTATAATTCTTTTTTTGACAAATTCAATCTTTAATTGACAAAAAGAATTAGGTCTCTAACCCATGTAGTTGCTGAGATCTCCGTGGCCGCGCAATCCTCCACGTTTCGTTCGCGCGGCCAACTTTAAACCCTAATATCTTTTTTATTTTTACTTTGACAAATTTTTGGTTTGATGCTTTCGGTTTTGACAAATTTTTGACGAAGTGCTTTTTTTGGTAGGACACCGTGGCGGAGCAATCGAAACGCACACAAGATTTGTATCCAAAATGATGAAATTTCTTGGCGAGCACTTGAAAAGGTTATTGCTAACTGTTCATAGTATCTGTTCCATAAATCGTTTGGTTGCTGTCGTCATCTACAGCTAAGTTTTTGTTAATTTAGTTACCGTTTGTACTGTAATGCTATTTCAAGTAATCAGGGACGAATTTAGTACAGAGGCCACTAAATGTTATATTTCAATACTCAGTGTATCTAAATGTTATGGAAATCTTGTTTTAGGTTTAAAATATTATAATCAATAAATAACTGTTAAAAATTGTAAAATAAAAGGTTATTGTATTAAATAAAAATAAATAACTTGGTACAATAATGGTTTAAAATTTATGTTATCTTAGACCCTATAAGACAGTATTTCTGTTTGGTGCAGGTGCTTTCGATGTAGTACAAATCGTGGGTCTATATCTCAGGAGTGCAGCAAATCTCACAACAGGCTTGCCTTTGTTGACCGGTTAGTCATCCCTCTCCCAACTACAGCTATATGTTCGAATGAGGGTCCCATTTCCTATTAGATAAGTCTCAAGGGTCAAAAATTCTCAAGGGTCTCTGCGTATTAACCAGTATGTCCCTATTTATTCCTTATCTTTAAATACTGTAGGACAGTATTTTTTCTGGCGAAGATAATAAGAAATATGGGCAGGCAGGTGTCATATTTTTGCGATCGTTATCAACCACAACTGCAGGATTATTTGGACATCCCATCACTCACGAATACTGCGTATGTCTTATACATCAGGAAATAGCCAGGAGTAGATAGCTAAGGTCCTAATCACCGACGTGTCTTTTATTTTTGTCAATTTGTTACGGAGCAGGTTCTGTCAGCATTATACTGTCGAGCTGCGCCATGGGTTTGCTTCAAAGGAGTCCTAGGTCTCTTCTTCGTCAAGTATAGCATGTCTCAAAGGACAAAGTACGTGTGCGCATTAATGCGGTTGGAAAGGTCAAGATCAAAGGAGCTAGCACCGGCCCACCCCCATCGCCTGTGATTTTCATGAGGTGCATAGTATTATAATTCAAGCAGTAGGTATCTACCCTAATATTAAAAGAATGGAATAACTTTATCGTCATTGATTATGCTATTAGCTACCTGGTCTTGACATTTTGCTGGAGTTTTACAAATGGTCTACTTTGTATGTACCTACTAAAACCTATGCCGCGATTCACTGCATCGATTATCGCCTATCACGTGTATGCGATTGCTGTGCTGAGGTCCCGGGATCGATACCCGGGTCAGAACAAATAGTTGTGTGATCCACAAATATTTATTTTGGAGTTTGGGTGTTCTTATGTATAATATTTATGTATTTATAAATATATAAGTATGTTTATCAGTTGTCGAGATTCCATAGCACAAGTGTCCCTCAATATTTATTTATTAAATTGCTGTTCAAAATCGGGTTCCAAAATCTATGTCATGTGTCAAAAAGCATGTTGTTGGTTCGATTTGAATGCGAATTTATTGCAGACTCATTTCATTACTAATAAACTATCAACACGGTTATTTATTAAATGATAGCCGAATGCGACCCTGGATTAAGCTAACTGTTAATATGTGTGAAATAGACTACGCTATTTTTCGCAAATGTTTGATCTGCTTACTCTTCTATATCGGTGATCACGCCTTATCCTCGAAGGGGTGGCAGAGGCATATTATATGCCCACTTTTCACCGTGTGGATTCCTGTCCCACGTAATAGGTGGTGAGCCCATTGCCGTGTTGAAATAGACAGATGCAGGTTGTGGCTACCTGCTGTTGAAATTTTTCAAGCCGCCCATAATGCATTCAACCAGGCTTAACGACTGCCATTTTACTGGCAACCTAAATTTAAAGTAGAAATAATTTTCAGTCTCGATCTGGAATCAAACCAGTGTTTTCTGGCTTAACGCGCCAGATGCTTTACCTACTAGGCTATCGAGATATACTAAAAGTTATGAATTTTTAGGACATTTTCGTGATCCGTTCATCACCTCTTTTCATCTTGTTTGTTGTGCTTTTGCTTTTCTTGTTTTGTCACAAGAACAAAACAAGACTTGGGATGTCTTATACCATTCGTAATTTCTAGTTTAAGTTGTAGTAACTTCCGTTAAAAAGGATTTTAGTTTATTGTCCTACTTAACCATTGAGTTAATATTGTACTACGTACCTACATGGAGCAGACATCGCGAACAAAATCTGTGCGCCAGTCGCGGCGGTGCGGGGTTTGGGGGAGGAGGAGCCCGAGCTGGCCCGAGCTATACGACTTAACGCTCATGAGCGAGAAAGCAACAGTGAACTGTGGCTCATGCACCACAGTTGTACTCAATGTACTTAACCAGCTTATTGCGGTTAGCAGTGTAGAGTCGTCGTTAACGACTGTCGAGAGCGTCGACAGTCGTTAACGCCGGTGTTCCTGTAGATGCAAAATGTGCCTCTAAAACAGCTTTGGTGATCGCCAGTAGCTCTGCCTGATAGATGGTACAATACGCGGGGAGAGCAAACTTGTGGCTCCTGGTTTTGGTCCCACTATTTTATAAGGTTATGGTAGCTCCGACCCGTCCCTCAATTTTGCTCTAGCCGTAAATTGTTAAGTTCTCGCATTTAGTTCTTACGTCATCTCTTTACCTTAGTCTTACTTGCATTCAAGCGAAGACCCTTACTTTTACATTCCTTTTTCATATTAGTGACTAATGCCTGAAGGTCGGCTTCTGATGAGGCCATGAGCACCGCATCATCGGCGTACAGCAGACAGTTTACTGAAAAGTCATTCAAATTCACACCCATTAACAATCTTTCAACTTCTGCAGGCAACTGTCCAGATACACTATGAACAGCCAGGCGGACATGACACATCCCTGTTTGACGCCTGTATAGACATCAAAAAGAGGTGACACACCCCCCTACTCGCACGTAAGCCTTACAGTCCTTATAAAGCGACTGTATTGCCCGCAGCAGCGAGCCGTCCACATCATATCCGGGCAGCAAATCCCACAGCGTTTCTCTCACAACGTTATCAAATGCTTTCTCCAGATCCCCAAATCGCGGAAAGCCCTCTGGCTAATAGCCAGAAACTTCTCCGCGATCATGCGGAGAGAAAACACTTGATCCATGCAACCTCTTCCACGTCGGAATCCGCATTGAGCCTCCCATTAATACCTTTCAGACTTTTCTTGCATTCTTGCCGTTATAATCTTTGCATACACCTTACTAGATAAGCTGTGCCCTGTAGCTGGAGCAGTTTAGGCGCGAGCCTTTCTCTTTGTAAATAGGTACTACAACTGCTATTCGCCAGTCATCTGGGACCTCATCCGTCCGCCAGCACAAATTGCATAACAGACATAGTGTCCCAGACGCGCGACCCACCGTACTTGATCATCTCAGCAGTAACTCTGTCTTTTCCCTCAGCCTTACCACATTTCATACTTCTTATCGCTTGTTCAATTTCTTTCATACTAATGACTTCAATGACATCGGGATCCTCACAACAACAACAACAAATCCTCCAACACTTCCCGATGTGAAATCTCTGTCCTTTCTTGCATACATCTTTCCATAATATTCACTCCATCTCTGCAGGACGTCAGTTTGGTCTGTTAGGACGTCATTGTTAACACTAAGCACTTTATTCATACTGCAGATTGCCGAACAACTCCGGGTCTTGCCTACCTCTTTCCAGAAGAGCCTGGCATTATCCCGGAATTTGGACGACAACCTTTCATCCGCTTTCATTCTGCACCTTTCACGAGCTTCTTCTATCAGTGCCTTCGTGTTAACTTTTTGCAGTTTGTATCTCTCTTTCATATTAAAATCATTCCGCGAGGCTAAGTAGTCTAACCATGCTTTCTTCTTCATTCGAATTCGGGTGCTCGCGCTGTGGTCTGGAGTTCTGGAGTACCAGAGAGCGAGCATGGCAGTCGGGGGGTTGGAGTTTTGTTGTCCTCGCGATTGGCCTCCGGTATGTATGAGTACAAACTGGTAGGTCCTAGAATCCTCTGGATCCGTCTAAAACTTGGTTTAACGAAGATTTTCCTGGTAGCTGCTTACGCGCAAGTTTCTTTCAGATGTTTATAGCTTTGACACACACTTGTTGAACGTGAGTTTCTGGCCGATAGTTATTCCCAGGAGTTTCGTCTTTTTAGAACAATGTCAACTCCCAAGATACGGGAGTACCACGATAAGGCGGGCGTGGTTCGTCATATACACTTCGTCTTTCGCGGTGCAAATTTGAGGCTTATTTTCAACGCCCCACTCCCGCATACAGTCGGGGTTCGCATTGGCCCGATCCACTGTTTCCTAGGCTTTACAGGTTGGTTAGACTACTATGGCTGGCCACCATGCCCTGTCGCCATCACCATGCTCCTCGGACTTTATAAAACTGGCGCAGTGGCCAAATTGGATTCCAAAATTAACAAGAAATTCGTACTCAGCCTACCAAAAAACCCCTATACGATTCCTAAGATAAAATTTTATTACAACGGCGTGGCGGCCGTATTGGATTGCAAAATCAACACGAAATGCGTACTCAGCATATCTAAAAACCCTATAAAAAAAAAAGACTATTTTGCATAGACCATTTCAACGGCGCTTACAAAATGTCATACACTAAAACTAAAATAAAAAAATTGTATATTTAAAGTGACCACCGGGTCGGAACGCGGCCCACCTGAGAAGAACCGGCAAGAAACTTAGGAAGGCATTTTTTGATGGCCTATTTACAATTGAATATATTATGACTATAATATTTTATTTGCCAGCAGATCATTTCCAGGCATCCCTGTCCTGTAAATAGTCTTGAATAGAGTAATAACCTTTTTCACAAAGCTTTCTTTTAATAAACTTTTTAAATTTATTTAATGGTTAATTTCTCAGGTCACAGGGAAGCTTGTTGTAAAAGCGTATACAGTTACCCTGGAAAGAATCGCCAATCTTATGCAGCCGACTGTGGTGAACTAAAAGATTGTTTTTATGTCTAGTGTTTATATTATGTATATCACAGAGTTTAGTAAACTGTGATAGATTTTTCTGGACATACATAAGATTGGCAAAAATGTATTGTGATGCTACGGTTAGAATATTTACTTCTTTGATTTTTTCTCGGAGGGAGACTCGGGGGCCCAAATTATATATAGCGCGTACAGCCCGCTTTTGAAGAACAAAAATGTTATTTACATCTGCAGCACTCCCCCAAAGGAGAATACCGTAAGACATAATATTATGAAAATAGCTGAAGTACACCATTCTAGCCGTATCTACATCTGTTAGAGTCCTGATCTTTTTTACAGCGTATGCAGCCGAACTTAACCTAGAGGCCGTCTTTTCTATGTGCGGGCCCCACTGCAAATTGGCATCAATAGTTATACTAAGGAACACAGTTGATTCCACAAACTCTAACACTTGTCCATTAAGTTGAACATTGGCTGTAACTTGTTTTACATTTGGTAGAGTAAATTTAATACATTTAGTTTTGTTTTCATTTAGGCAAAGATTATTTGAGCTGAACCAATGAACTACTCTCGTGATTGCATTGTTTACATCGTCATAATTATCTAATTGTCTTCTAATTTTAAAAATCAATAAGGTATCATCTGCAAACAAAACAATCCTATTCCTGTCCCCTACATAAAATGGTAAATCATTAATATAAATGAGGAACAAGAATGGCCCAAGTATCGAGCCTTGTGGCACACCCATTGTAACCATGAATCCTACAGAACGTGTACCATTAATATCGACCCTATGTATTCTATTGTTCAAATATGAAGACAGAAGGTCGAGAGATTTGACTCTTATTCCATAGTGATGTAATTTTTTGCACAATGTTTCATGTTGAACGCAATCAAAAGCCTTGGATAGATCGCAGAATATACCTAATGCATCTTGCTTGTCTTCCCAGGCTTCATGAATACATTTTAATAACTCAACACCAGCATCGGAAGTTGAGTGCCCTTTCGTAAAACCAAACTGTTTCGTATGAAATATTTTATGAACATTAAAATGGGATAGCATTTGATTCAAGATATTTTTTTCAAATACTTTGCTCAAAGTTGGCAGCACTGACACTGGTCAGAAATTAGACGGGTCTGTAGCGCTGCCAGCCTTGAACAAGGGTATGACATTGCTGTGTTTCATTAAATCAGGAAATATACCACTGGAAACACAGTCATTAAACACATTTGCTAGATGCGGCGCAATGACCTCAATCTCAAAGTCAAAGTTTTGACTGATAATCCCCAAACGTCCGCGGTTTTCTTATTTTCAATACATCTAAAAGTTTTTATAATATCCTGAGCGCAAATATCTGTGAATACAAATGCCTCCCTGCAATAAGGAACAGATTCTTCTAATAAATGTTCAGAGGAACTGGAAGACGCATGCAGAGATTTAGTCGTCAAAATAGGTACATTTTTAAAAAAAGATTTACAAATTCCATCGCCACTTCCAGGTCCCCTGTAACATGACAATCATTTACTTTTAAGTGGAAATCCCTTTCTGTCACCACAGTTCTACCGCATGCAGAGTTAATGATGACAATATGAGTTGATGACACTCTGTCTGCACTTATCATTCCACCAGGGTGCAGGTAGTTTGGTTTTGTAGTTGGAAGTTCTGATAAACTTTGGTATGCAAACAGTTTTCAAGGAACTAAGTTGTTCACAAAAAGAGTTGTATGTTTCTAAAGGGTTCTCACTATCTACTGTTATATCACTGAAATACTCTTTGGAAAGTTCGCAAAATTTCTTCCAATCAGTTTTCTTGTATAGGTATTTTTCAATGGGTGGGTTTATTGTGTATTGATCAATATTAAGTGATTGTGGGAAAATGATAACTACCCATATTATTGTCATAAACTGACCATTCAGACAAGGGTGCGATACAGGGACTAGTAAAGGTGACATCTATAGCTGATGGGTTACGAGATGGATAAGGAAGTGTAGTGTACCTACCATCATTAAGGATGCATAAATTAGAATCGTCTATAATATCGTAAAGTTGTAGTCCACGACTTTTTGTGGCTATACAGCCCATGGCTATATGGTGGGCATTAAAATCCCCACTTACAAAAATAGGTTTTGGTAATAAACTAATTAAATTTCTTAATCTATCCAGTCTTATATGTTTACTACTAGGTGGACAGTAAACACATAAAATGGAAAGTGTTTCAAGTTCAGTTGATAGTGAAATAGCTATGTTCTGTATTTCCTCATAAAAAGTAGTGTGTAACTGTTTATATTTCAAGTAAGGTTTGATCAATATTGCAACACCTCCATGCTCATTCTTAGCATTGCAAAAGTGTAAATTGTAACTTGGGATACTAAATGATTTGCTATCTTTAAACCAAGTTTCATTTAAAAGGCAAATATCTATGTTTTCTTGTCTTAAAAAGTCTATTAGTAAGGGTTTTTTGTTGTATGCACTTTGTATATTATATTGTGCTATTTTTAAGTGTGATTGTTGTGAGTTGTAATTATCCATAAAGTTAGGAAAGGTGTTTGTGTAACATTTCTTTAATTGTTTTATTATTAATTGGTTTGGTGTCAACTTTGTTACTAATATCTAAAATTATACGAATAATTGCTGAAGTTAAGTCAGCGTTACTTAATAATTGGTCTTTAAGACTCATCTCTTTTGATGGGGATTGTACAGTATTTACAGAAGTTATACTACGGTTAATGTTAGAATTCGGGTTAGATACAGAACTTAAGCTACGGTTAATGTTAGAATTAGAGTTAGATTTAGTGACATTGTGTATGGTATTCTTATTAAAATTATCTTTAATAATTTGTTTTTTATTGGCTGATTCAGCAATTGTGGTGAAGTCCTGGTGATATTTCTTTACATCTGTTACTTTTGAATATGTTATTTTATTACGTTTTTCTAAGATTTTATTAATTTTAACTGGACATGATTTGGACACTGCCACATGAGGTCCACTGCAGTTTGCGCAGCAAAGCTCATTTGGCTTGTCACAGTCTGTGTAGAGATGTTCACCCCCACAGCTGCTGCATCGCTGTTTCCCGTTACACACTCTTGCAGAGTGGTTGAACTTTAAACATTTGTAACATTGTTGTAAAGGGGGAATATATTCAAAGACTCTATAGGAAAACAAGTCATATTGTACGGAATCAGGTAGAGTGTTCGATAAGAATGTTAAACTAACAGTCTGTAATGGCACTCGTTGCGGGCCTACTTTCTTGGTAAACCGTCGCACTGCTATAATTTCGAAGTAAGATGATAATTTCGTGTACAGCTCTTTATTGGAAATGTTTGTAGGGACGAAGCGTATGACTCCGGTTCTCTCAGTTAGGGCTGCTGGTATGAATGCTCTTAGTTTATATTTGTTTAAAAAGGTAGAATTGGCCAAAAAGTTATTCGCTGTATTCGCTAGTTTAAAATGAACAACTAGTTTAGTGGCGTTTACCCTTTGTAGAGACACCAATCCCTTTATCTCTGTGGTAAAAATATGGTTCAGGTAGATCGGGCTTTTATTACCGATTCTATCTTTTTTGTCTTCTGATTCTACAAACACTTTAAAATCGGTATTCGTAGAGATTTCAGGATATAATCTTATATACGAGGGTTTAAAATACGGTAAGTAGCTTGTACTTTCCTGTGGTTCTTGTTGTTTGTCGCCAAGAGGTCTCTTGGCCACTCTCTTTAAACTAGGACCATCCGCTGGCTCCTCCTCGTTGCCATCTATTTTTGTATTGTTTAGTAGATAGGTAAGTTATAAAATACCTAAAAAGAACGAATATTTTCAATAAAATATTTAATGAAAATTGTTGTTCGAACCACCTCGGTTGAATTTCCCGCCTAGAATCCACATCCCAATCATATTTGACATAGATGTTGCTACACAGAAAAAAATAAAGAGTCACACCGAATCGTAATTATACGGTTATTGTTTAAACAAGTATTTTGCCTTTACCACAGTGTAAAATGGTAGTTATAATGTCCCATTTAACAATAGTTCGTTATTCCTATCTAATAAATATAAAATAAATAAAAAGCGAAGCAAAAATCTATAATGTATATTTTATTTCTAGTGTTGCTGCTTGTAATTATTGATGCATGACCTTGATGCGTACATGTCAGCCGACTTCGACTGTCAAGTGAATTTATTTATTATTTTGTGTAAACATTGTAGCTATGATGTGTTTCTACAGAAAGATTCAAATATTTAGATAGAATGGGTTGAGTTGAATTTAGGAACTTGCTTGTTGTTTAGGTGGTTTAAAGTAACCCAGTTTTAAAAGTTCATTTGTGAAATCTTTTGTTTCGCCTGACTATAATGAAGAATATAATAACAATATAGTGGAGAATATTCTCTGAAGATGAAAATCAAAAAGTTGCAGTAGATGTAGAACAAGCTTCGGACCTTAGCTAGGACATAGTAATTCGATAGGCCATAATTTGGAATGGCTAGCCAAAAGATTCATAGACATGTATCGAAATTGGAATTAATAAAAGGTAAATAAATCTATGTATCAATTTTTTATTACAAAATTTAGCGGTATCAGGTTGAGTGCGCAGTATTGGAGTCATTAAGTTGAGTGTCGAGGACAGCCTGAATCAATGGAAAATGTCATAAAATGATTTAGAATTTTTGTACAAAAAATTTTTTCCTTGCTATATTTAAATGCACATCTAATAACTAAATTTTTTTTCTTTTCAGATATAAGACAATTGACACATAAGAAGAATAATTAGTTCCTTTTTGGCTTGCATTAAAACTTATAATATTTTAATCTAAATCACGACAAATCTTTAAGTGAAATGGTCTCAGCAATGTGAAAATATCTACTAATAAAATATTGCTTCTTTGATCTTCTAAAGCTGAAGACTTTTTGTTTGAACACGCTCTTCACTGGATCTTTCTGCGTTTAATCAGGAACTGTTATAGGGTACTCACTCACTGACTGTGGGAAGAAATGAAATAAAATGAAATTTTTATTTATTTATTTATTTCACACAATTACAAAATCCTCACAGTACATATGCACCAAATCGATATTGTAAGCAATCATCCAAGAAAATAATATAATCTAAGATCTTCTAAAATAAACAAAATTCGCAAATCACCACTGTTCAATTCACAATTCATAGCAATATAATTACAGTGAACAATGCAATTAATATATTCAATGGATCAATCTATTAAACATTAGTTCAGTAAATCAAGTCAGTAAATTAAGTCAGTAAATTAAACTATAATCACTACCAATCATGTCAACTTCGTGATGATAAAATGTCAATTTAATAACTGGGTGATACTTAATAAAATTACTAATTTAAAAATAATAATAATAAATAGGTCGATAAATAACAATGTCAATTATATACAGTTGTTAATTAAAAAAATCATATGTCAATTTAATAACTTGGCGATACTTAATAAAAATACTAATCTAATAATAATAAAAATAAATAGGTCGATAAACAACAATGTCAATTCTATACAGTTGTCGATTTTAAAACTCAAACGTCAGTTTTAATTTAATTATACATAATCCATATCATAGGTACAGTTTACTTATATTTACAAAATAAATATAATGTCCTTTCACCACTCAGGTTTTTAATATGCAGCATAATTGATTATTAATTTTAAAATGACATTCTGTAATAAGCGACCTTTGTGAATTCATCCAGAGTACAGTTAAATAAGTCAAAGTGTTGAGCCACCACATTTAACAGCCGCAGCGCGCGTGTCAGGGGAGCATGCTGCAGCAGATTGGTGCGACTGCCTGGTAAGCTCAGCAATGGTGGGCGCCTACGCCTCCACACGTACTCGTCCGGCACACATAATCCCACCACATGCAGTATACCTGGGTTATGAATTTTTCCCCGAATTAATTTAAATAAGTAAGTGGCAAGTGCTACTTCCCTTCTTACTTCCAGTCTGTAATAGCCTACCATACCCAGCAGAAATAGTGTAGGATACATCTGCGGATACCCCGGGTACACCCCGTATTGTTTAAAATATATAAATCGAACGAATTTGTTTTGAATTCGCTCCAACATAACTTTGTATTTAGCTTCATGCGGTGACCAAATGACAGCACTGCACTCCAAATGACTTTTTACCAGAGCCTCGTAAAGGGATTTCAGAGTCGTGATGTTCGTGAATTGGTTTCCCAGACGTAAAACCGCCCCTAAATTACGGTACGCTTTTTTACAAGTCTCAATTACCTGTCCTCGAAAATTTATATCAGCCGTGAATCGCACCCCTAGATCCTTCACCTCATAAACACGCTGCATGGGGGTTCCCTGCATATGGTACTGATGATGACTCGGATTGCGCGCACGGCTAAAAGACATCACTAAACATTTGCTCACATTGAACTGCAAATTATTTTCACAGCTCCACTCTGTGATCCTAGATATATCCCGCTGTAATAAGTCATGATCTGTGTTCTGCCCTATTCCATGAACCAATTTCAAGTCATCGGCAAATAACAAGGGTGTGGCGTTATTGACTAATCTTGGTAACTCGTTTATAAATAATATAAAGAAAAGAGGCCCTAAGTTACTGCCTTGACCGACCCCGGATCTAATAAAATAGGGTTCAGAAAGCCATCCACTACAGTCAACATACTGACTGCGGTCACGTAAATAGCAGGCAAAAAATGACAGTGTATGCGGCGTGCAGCCCACGTTAGCCAACTTAGCCAGAAGGATGTCATTATCTACGGTGTCAAACGCCTTCTGGATATCAAAATAAGCCACATCAACCTGCTGGCCAGCATCCACTGCTGGCACCAACTGCGCCATTAACTGCAGCAAGTTTCCCGTTGTCCCTCGCCCAGGACGGAAGCCATGCTGCGCGTCAGACAACATGGCGCTTACCTGTTGGTATAAGCTATTGTGAACAGTGGACTCGAACACTTTCGCAGGAGTGGACAATACTGCCACCGGTCTATAGTCGCTGACTGCTTTACCTCCACCAATTTTCTGAACAGGTATGACCCGAGTGAGTTTCCAACGATCAGGAAACTTTGCGGTTCTAATACAGGTGTTGTACAAATGCAGTAACGGCTCCTCCAACACTGCTCTGCAGTCCCTAAAAATAAATGAGGGAATCCTATCCGGTCCAGCAGAGCGCTTAGGCGGCAAACGCACTAGGGCGCGCCGGACGTCAACAATGCTCAAGCATGATAAGTGTACCCATGCGCCCGGATCTCCCGCGTTAGACGCATCGGCACTCGCCGCTGCCACATTTAGCTCGGGAGGCTCCTGTCTATAGACCGATTGAAAAAATCGGGCAAACTCACCGGCACACTCCTGTTCTGATAATACCCGTCCATCTATAATCAACCTTTGATGATGCTTGTCACCTCTTCTGGATCTTATATACTCCCAAAATGCTTTTGGATCCCTCGCCAAATGCGCCTGTATGCGGTCCCGGTACTGGTTATGAGCCTGTGTAGTCCCAACTTTAACTCCCGCCCTACATCGCGCAAACGCGTCGTAATCACTGCGCAGTTTAGTGGACTTATATTTTTTATGTAATCTATGTTTAAGTTTTATATCTTTGATAATTTCAGCTGTATACCACACCGGGTAGCTGTACTTGTTTTTTGTTAAATTATTATTTTTCTGTGGAACGCATTTATCAAATATTGTATATACTTTATCATAAAATAAGTTTAACATTGAGTCAGAATCGTATAAAGAGTACAAGGCACTCCAGTCCGTTTCATTTAATAAATTGTATAATTGATTGAAGTCAGCTTTATTAAAATTCCAACGCTTACCAATGTGAAACTGCGAGTGGCTCGCATGCGGCGCCACCCGCGGGTCAGCCGACGTCGGTGTCATAGCCCGGGAGCCTGGCGGTGCGGGCAGCAGCGCGCGCGCATCTAACACGATGCTTACGGCGAGCGGGGGATGCTGTGGGTCCACAGGCTGTATGCCCTCGTCCGCCGCGACCACCGACACGCCACCGCTAGCGCTCAACACGAAATCTAAATGCCTATTGTTACAATTGGGTATCGCACTACACTGGTTGAACTCACAAAAGGCCATGAAATACTCATAATAATTTGATACATTTTTATTACACGAGTACAAATTGAAGTCTCCTAATATAATTAAGTTAGTTTTATATTTTATACATAATTTTTCTAGTATGCCAAACATCAACATAAATTCGTTTTCATCGGTCCGCGGCGGAATATACACTGCACAACAAGTAAATAAATAATGACTACTTACATAAATAGAAGCACAAATTAATTCGAACTCGTGTTCGTTTATTTCAATATTTCCCGGCACCACCACCTGTCGCAGCTCGAACCGCGGAGTGGCGACTAAGAGTACTCCTCCCTGCTTACGCCCGTCCACCCGGTCACACCGTAACGTTTGATAACCAGGGAGCGTGAATTCTGCGCTTGGAATAGCCTCGCTTAGGCCGGATTCAGTAATAACGAATAAATCAGAACCCGATGCTTCTAATAGTGATAAAAATTGCGTAAGTTTAGTCCGAAGTCCTCTGGCATTTTGGTATAAAATGTTAAAATATCTACTCCGTTTATTATGGGTTTGTTTTGGTTGTGCGACGAAAAAAAATCCACTCACTATATTCTGCATTTAGTGGCCACAGTTGTGGGTCACAGAGTTTCTCGAAATTACTTCCAGCGACCCCTACCTTGAAAGAAGCGTAGTCGCGTTCCATCTTAGGTCTTAATTTTTCCACAGTTATGGCCACATCCTTTCCCAGTATTTGTTCAATATGCTCCTTAATACTATCCTCTGTAGTACATTTTTCTAGTCTCCAAATATGTAAAAACTTTCTTCGTTCCACTGCCCTCAAACAAGAAATTGTGTCATTGCCTCCTTTCTGTATAGGGTTACTCCTTCTCTTATTTCCAACTTCCACCCATTCATTTCTATTATTACCGCTTATTTTGGTATCCGTTACTTTCTCGGTTACTGCCGCGTAACTTTTTGGCACTTTCGTGGTACTTTTCAGCGAGAGTGCTTGCACTCCACTGTCTGACCTGCTAGTATTTGGGGAGGCAGCTGGAACCGTGTTACCCTTTGGTGAAGTAGGTAAAGCTTCCGGTAATAAACTAATACGTTTGCGGTTGGCACTCATATTATGACCTTCCTTTTTATCCGCCAAGGCCATTTTCTCGATTTGTACTGTTCTCAATTGTTGTTCATACGAACTACATTTTAAATTTAATTCCTTCAATTCCTGCCTTAGTTTACTGTTTTCCAAGGCCAGTACGGACACCGTGGCTTTAATTTCCTGCATAATATTCGTTTCAAAAGCGCTAATTTTTGCCAAGATTACCTTGTTCACATTATCTATAATCTCGTCCGAAGTAAATACATTCGATTTCATCTGAGAAAGATTATCCTCGAAAGAATGGTTTGGCCCTATGAGGCTGGATGCACACGCCCCTCGTACAGGTGTATCGTCTGTTACACGAATCCGTTGAGTAACATTTGCGCAAGAATCGCACTTGAAAGTGCGCTTTAACTGTACCTGTCCTTCCTTGAATGCAGCCAAGGTGATATTGACACATTTATAGTGAAATCCTGTTTTGCATCCAATACATTTGATAATTTCTCCTACGTCCGTTTTTTTTTGCACAAATCGCACAATTCATCTTAAACTACCAGAGTAACACCGTGCGATCGAGATAAAAATAGCTAGTTCTCACAAGCGTGAAGAGTGCAACGCTCGAATCGACACTACGCGTTACCCGCAAATAGTTTTAATTACTGCACTTTATTTGCTTTGCTTTCAGTATGGTATGATAAGTTGGTATAATAGTATATTTGATGTGTCTCACATACCTCGTCGGAACTGTGTCCAACATGCAAAAATTTATGAAACTTATATCTATCTCTATTAAATTATATGTCAATACTATTACAATATATAAAAGTACAATGTCAAGATAATTTAATTTAGTCTAGAAGTGGAGTAGTGACCATAAAAGGATCCATAGCAGTTAATCAACTGGAACATGTTAGTTTTGTTATAAATAAATGATGCAAGAGCTGTATTATATTTTTTTTATCTCTTTACATATCTTTTTTCACCTTCACCATTATTATCATCCGAGCGTTGACCATGATTGTACCTAAAGCTTTTCACATTGAAGTCTGAGGATAACAGATTTGGTTACTTCAATTGGAATTACCATTATCATACCATAACCACTGCGGGAGCGACTGATCTCTGCTGTCCCAATCTAAGAAAGCAGGCATGGGATTGGCTTGGGCTTTAAATGTTGATAGGCCTTTTGTGATGAAATGCTAATCTTGAAAATGCCTTAATTCTTATATGCCAATATGCATAGCGTTGATAAGCCACTTGCATTGATATCTATACTAATATTATAAAGCTCAAGAGTTTGTTTATTTGTTTGGTTGAACGCGCTAATCTTAGGAACTACTGGTCGGATATGAAAAAATATTTTTGTGTTAGATAGCCCATTTATCGAGGAAGGCTATAGGCTACATATCATTACGCTACTACACTGGGGAGCAGAGCAGTAGTCATAAATGTCGACAAATCGGGCAAATTTTTATGCATCATTGTAGAATTTATAAGCGACGGGATTAAATAGGTGCGACGGGAAGTCGAAATTTTGCACGGGCGAAGCTGTGGGGGTCATCTAGTTATAAATATACTTGTAATTTATGCAATTATAGAATGAAAGCCATACCTAAGCTGGTCCTAGCAGACAATAAAGGAGGACCTAAAGTTCCAAGCTCAGTTTGAGTTTTCACCACTTCGGTTCAAATACCTTTCCTCATACTCAAATGGCCTGACAGTGGCAAAGTGTTCCATGAATACAACCTAAATAAGGCTCTAATTCTATAAATATTAAAGTCAAACAATTATTTAAACTAAACAAACCAATAAACGCCACAGCATGGTCATGCATCTTAAAAGCCAACTCTAAGTTCCTTAGCTCTACAATACGTCTTCTATACATACAAGTTTCTTCAAGACTAGCATGCTCTAAAAAGTTTCTTTACTGTCCCAAGTTACCATTGCCCCAAAAATGTATAAATTTAACAGCGTTAGCTCTTAAAATTCAATAACGACAGTGAAATTACTAAATATGAACGTAAAATGTTAGTTACCTAGTAACATCTAAAATTTCACCAATTTGACATAAATGATGATTCATTTAAATGGACCATTTTACGCATTTCCATACAAAACTGTCAAATAAGATGATTTACAAATATGAAACATTTGACCTTCATTTTGTGATTCATCAAATAACTTGTCATTTTACAAACTGCGAAATGAAACATTTGATGATCAAAATATGAAACATACAATGTTGCCTTTTTAGGCCCCCAGAACATACTCTCACATTTGAGTCACAATTACAGCACGAGGACAGTGTCACCTGGCAAACTGGAAGTACCTACACAGAGTTTTAGAAATGTTTACCTTATTTACTAAATAGTTTGCCAGACGACATTCGCACAGAAGTAAATAATGTAAAATTTAAAAAGAGCCTAAAGCAATACCTGTTAAAAACACTTGTTTAACATTAGTATCCATATCCATTATATAATTTTGGAAATAGTAATACTTAAAAAGACTTATGTAGTTTTAAAACGTGCAAGTAAGTAGGTAATATAGAGACTCTTACCTGCAGAAACTGTTAGAACAGATTTGCAGGGTTTAATTTATCTAGGTACTCTGTTTTTCTTTTGATAATAATAAATAAATAAGTGCTTTTTAGATAAAACTTTTTGTTTCATGGTCATTCTCCCTCCTGGGTCAGTTGGATTTTGTAGGTACAGGTACAGCCCGAGCCCCGCCGCAAAATTCACTACGTTGAAATCTGGGTTCTTGTGCATGACGTAAGGGTGATGGTTGGTTGTTTACCGAACCAGTCGTCTTGAAATTGGTCACCAAACGTTGGAGAGCCGGCTGGGCCACCGCGTCTGCCGTAAAATACGTAATGCGCACAACGTCTGCACTAACGTACAACACTCATTTTGATAATGTTTTATCATTTGGACGTGCTGCTCAATCATGTAACTTGCCATGGTGATTTGGCATCGGTAACTGAAGAAATAACAAGACTAACGCATTTGTCAGATGCCGCCACAGGCTGTCAACATCGACCCGCCATTTGAAAGCCCCGATAGATATAAAAATACGCGTGTTTGCTGGTTCTTCTTTCAAGTTGTAATGATGCGTATACGCGCGGTATAGGTATACCTGATAAGTGGGACGGGCTGCATTACATCCAGTGGCGGCTGGTGGGTTATCGAACTGTTCGTGCACTTTACTAGCTCACTTAGGGCCGTATTGCAGAACGCCTCTCAACACTCAATCGACGCTTGAGAGTAGATATTTTATTGGCAAATCTTGCCTCAAGCGCCAGAGCACCGAGAAACGTTCTGGAATACGGACCTTAGTATGATTGGAAATTGCAACTAAACAATAATTTACCTACCTATATAAAATATTTTAATTGCTTATTATTTTTTATACATTAAATCAATGCTATGATATTTTTCTGTTCCGAAATATAACCTTCGTGACTTCTTTCGGGTAATGTTTCTATAATTTTGTTATTTTGACATGTTTTGTTAGGTATTATATTTAGTATAAATCAATGTTTATGCTCATTTTCACTCACGCCACACTGTAAACACAGTAAAGAATTAAACCAAAACGAAAATAAAAAGATAATTAGGTACTTAAATGAGTCTACACATAGTAGATTAGTAGCCAAGGGCTGTAAGGCATCAATTGCAGCCCGAGATATTTCGGCGCACGAGCGCAGCGAGGGCGCCTATAGTTCGAGGGTGCAATTGATGCTTACACCCGAGCTAACTACTATGCTTTACATCTCGATTGTGAGGTAGTAGAAAAAAACGCGCATAGCAAGAATAAAACATTTTATTAGTTAAAATTTATAGTGAAATGAGAACAATTTTAAAATTATTAATATTTAGTTTCGCCGTTGGATATTTAAAATTATAAATAAAATAATAAATATCCATCACGCCTTATCCCTGAAGGGGTGGCAGAGGCATATTATATGCCCACTTTTCACCGTGTGGATTCCTGTCCCACGTAATAGGTGGTGAGCCCATTGCCGTGTTGAAATAGACAGATGCAGGTTGTGGCTACCTGCTGTTGAAATTTTCAAGCCGCCCATAAGGCCTTCAACCAGGCTTAACGACTGCCATTTTATTGGCAACCGGGACCAACGGCTTAACGTGCCTTCCGAAGCACGGAAACGCTCGCAAATGTAAATGCACAATAATACATCCGCCACTGATTACATCTATATTAATTTAGAAGATACGCAAAAATTCTGTACTTTTGATAGATACGTACGACTCTGGTTTTCTACAGGGGAGGGGTGAAAAGTAATAAATTGACACAATCATAAACAAACATTATTTATATTCATTTAGTCTTATCAACAAGATATTTATATAACAATCGAAATATGGTTAATTGAATAAGAGATAATCAATCGAAATAAATCAAAAGACTATGCATACTACTAGAACCGCATCCTTCAGCATAACTTCTGGGCCACACACTTAGGTACAATGAATGATTGCTCAAAGAGTCATAATATGAAGCTGGACTTATTGTCGTAAGATACATACATACATATTACGTCTTTATCCCCAAAGGGGTGGGCAGAGGCATACTATACGCCCACATTTCACCGTATGCATTTTTGTCCCACGTAACAGGTGGTGATCCCATTGCCGTGTTGAAAATGGACAGGCGCAGGCTGTAGCGACCTGCTGTTGAAAATTTTCAAGCCGCCCATAAGGCCTTCAACCAGGCTTAACGACTGCCATTTTACTGGCAACCTGGACCAATGGCTTAACGTACCTTCCGAAGCACGGAAACGCTCGCAAATGTAAATTCCCCAAAGTGGTCACCCATCCAAGGACGCAGTGATCGTTTACAGAACACCGAGTCAGCGGGGCCACGAGCGCTAGCGAAGATATCCTTAATAACTACAATGTCTTCGACCTTTCTTTTGACCTGCTACTTTTTAATGACATGCTTCTCACCGGGAAGATTTTCCAAATCAATGGAGTCTGAGAACTAGAGTGATAATAAGCATAAAATGATTACACCCTGACAGGCGGATTACTTCCAAAAATTTCAGATCTCGGAAGTGTAAAGTTTGTCGTGGGAAAATATACCTCGTTTCACTTGACTGTCAGAGCGAAAAATGTTCCGCTGAAGTCTTTGTGTCTAGAATGTAAAGTCTCCGACTGTGCTTTACGAGTGATGACATATGGTATGTACGTTACACATATCGCCGGCAACAACCTCGATCTCGACCGCTGAATTTTTATTGGAAAATAACGTAAAAAGGCCGCGGGCGTTGTGGAGAAAATTTATAGGTAGAATTGCTCATCTTGATAGCTTGAAACCACACTCGGACCCACTAATATTGTGTGGACGAAGTGGGCGCGATGCGGCCGGTATAACGTCAAGTGATCGCTCGGAACGACCACGAGCTTTAGGTGGGATGATACAAAGGGTGTTACAATTGTTGCGGGCGGTAAGTGGAACGTGGCCAGTGGGTTTCTAAAGTTCGAAGGGGTGGCAGTTTTTAAAGACATTATTATATGTGCCGCTATTCAAACTTCATGGTTCCTATCGCGTCTAGCAGACCAGTGCGACACGTGAATACGTAGAGGAAGTCGTTCGAGAACGACAGTCGGGAGCTGAGGATAGTAAATATTGAATGTACCTTAAAGCCCTTACACCCATATTGCAGTTAAGCTCCGACTGATCAAGCAAATGTCCATGGAAGACAAGTAGAGGAATTTCTTCATGCGCTTGGTCACTCGAACTTTTGAAGAATCGACTGCACTGAGTGGACAAACTTTTAGTGTGACTAACAGTCTTGTAGTATACATAGAATGAATCGAAATATCAAAATTACAGCTTACGGCTTACCAATACACCACAAGTTTCTATAAAAGATTTCGCTAGCATCATGTTGTAAGAGTTTGTGTGATTGATTTTCTCTTTGTCTTCCATTTGGTATACTAACCTCTGTAGGACTGTTCTTGTAGTAGTTAGCGACGGGTGAGCAGGTATAACGTGATCCAGTGCCTGTAATGCGCAAATGAAACGGATTTATTTTTATCTATCACGCCTTATCCCTAAAGGGGTGGCAGAGACAAACATATTGTATGCCTACTTTTCACCATGTGTATTACTGTACACGGCAATGGGTTCACTCACCACCTATTACGTGAATAGGTGGTGAGCCCATTGCCGTGTTGAAATAGTCAAACGCAGGTTGTGGCTACCTGCTGTTGAAAATTTTCAAGCCCATAACGCCTTCAACTTGACTTAACGACTGCCATGTTACTGGCAACTGGGACCAACGGCTTAACGTGCCTTCCGAAACACCGAAACGCTCGCAAATGTAAATACCACAAAGTGGTCACCCATTCGAGGACCAGCCATAGTGAAAGTTGCGTAACTCAGATTTAGATACAATAAAAATTCCTTCTCCTCTTAGCGACTGCCGTCTGACCTGACCTTCTAACTCTGTAAGGGCGCTTTCGTCGTATCCTCGACCGTTGATCAGCAGGTGCACCGCAAACAGGTGAGATCGCTCGAGCTTTGGATATCTTGATAGGACCCCTTACATCCGTTGCAACAAAAATGAATACTTATTATTCACGCCTTTATCCCCAAAGGGGTGGCAGAGGCACATATACGCCCACATTTACAGTAAGCATTTTTGTCCCACGTAACAGGTGGTCAGCCCATCGCCGTGTTAATATGGACAAGCGCAGGTTCTGGCAACCTCCTGTTGAAATTATTCAAGCCCATAAGGCCTTCAACTTGGCTGCTTAACGACTGCCACGTTACTGGCAACCTGGACCACGAGCGCATATTATGGTAATAATTTCGCATTAATATCATACTTACAACAGATTTAATATGGTTATACAGATGAGTGTGCAGGGAAGCTACCCATTCTAGTTGATTGGTGGTATGCTCCAAACTTCGTTTGAATCGCTGTGTTGTAATTGCTATGATGGCTGGTAGTGCTGCGTCTGGTTCATCAATGGAGCCTATTATGTTTATCGCTATCGTATCAAATCCTCGGTGATATAATGCAATTAGCTGAAAATAGTTTTTGAATTGGAAGTTTTTACAATCAAAGAAATCAGCCTTCCACAAACCACTGCTGAACTTGGACCTATCCCAATTTCATTTGCCAGGGTTATTGACTTTACCGTACCACGCTACTAGACAGGTTGGTGGATTTTGTTTTCAGGTTTGCTTGTCTCCTCCATGTCCACCATGTCCTCGTCCGTTAGTAAGTGCACCACTTGTAAGTTAAGCTGGATTGGGACCCTAAGTTCAAGACAGGGCGTCATTGCCAGCTAGCCGCAGTCTTACAAGGTTACGTTTGGAAGAGTACAGCATGATGGGACATAAGAGGAATATTTAAAAATTTTACAATATAATATGAAGTTAAAAGAATGTCAAGGTAGTAAACAGTAGTAATAAGTTTTCGTGGTACATGCATTAAGGTATTATATATATATGTATTATATCACTAACTGAGGATCGAGTCTAATCTCGCGTAATATACATGCAAACATTCCCATTGGAGAAAGTTGTATAAAAATGCATAGCGATTTGAAAGAAGGACATGGTGGAAAACAATTGCTATTAAGAAAAATAAGAGACATGTGCCGACATACCTGTTGCCGATTTACATACTCTGCCTCGATTCTCCACTGTGTTGATAGATCTTTGATTTTAAACATCCATAAATAAAATTCTTGAGCGTTATATGTTACACTAGGACCATCGCCTTCATTTGTGGTGATCGTATCAACAGCCGCTCTAACAAGCTTGGTTATATATTTCATTCTAGGTTCTCGTAGCTTATCTGATGGAATCATGTTCAATTCTCGGCTGACCACGTTACCGCCTAATGCTTCTAATACATAGTGATAGTCGATATCATAGAGACAGTCCAGAGGTTTTGACATTTTAACATTAAAATAACACATATAATATACGGTACAGGACATTTGATGATTTAGATTTAATATATCCTTGTTAACTTTTTTAGTATCGTGTGCAAGAGAAACCAGAGAAGGAGTACACTCATCCCACATTTGCTCAAAATTAAGGTCTGGTTTTGATTGATTAACCGACTCGCTAGAGCAGTATTCAAAGTGTGCTAAAAATTCCGTCGTTATTTTAAAGAACATTTTCAAGGTTGAACTGTCAAAACCTGCGTCTTGCAGACACAATGGATCTTTAGGTAATCTACCAACTTTATTCACTAAACGACAACACACTTCAAAAATAGATTTTATATAAGTGGACCATATCATGGAGCATAATCCCAGCCTTATGTGCAAATCTGATACCTTTCCTAAACAAAGAAGCGTTATTTCAAGATATTCACAGGTTTGCATTGATTTCTGCCAAGCCATAGCATATTCCCAGCTCATATTTGCGATTATGTAATCAGCTGATGTACTCAGTGGAAATTGTTGACGCAATAGGGATAACCACTTGAAGATTTTGGGATTTTCATCAACCAAAACACGATTATTTTCAATGACAATATAATCAGTATCATCAGAATCGTCATTCATTTTATCAAAACCAATAATTGTATACTTTTCTATTAATTCATTAACAATTATAGCCATGGGAGTAACTCCCATACCACAAAGCCATTTTGCTATTAATTCTGTTACAGCTCCTTTCCCTTTCGTATATATGTATTTCAGATTTATGTTCCATTCCGTTATCACTAATTTTAACAAACCATCACCAATGAAAGGTTCATTGAACATTAGAATAATGCTTAGTATCGATATCTCCTCCAACCTCCCTATGAGCATACCCCATTTAGCATTTTCAGAAGTAACAGACTCCCAAATATCATCCTCGTTACCATGACGTTGACTTTCGAATATTTTGACAACAGCTTTACAAGCCATTGCCACTATCATGCTTCTCAATGGACAGGGCATTTCTACTATTACATCACGTATATCCTGCCACCAGGGTGATAAATCATTGTATACTATACAGGTAGCTTCTTTGGTGTCTCTGCACAAGTTGTACAATACTTTAATAAACATTTCGATGAGTTTAATGTCTATTTCTGGTAAGGGCATATTCATCAAATGCATAATTAAGAGTTTAACTATTTCTTTGGAATCCATTTTACATTCTTTGACAATGGTAGTTATCTGTGACACATCTTCCATTTTAAATATAGAATTAAATATTATACTCGCTAGATTATTAATTTTGTCCGATGGAATGTTTTCTTCTAGGGTAATACAGTAGTCCTTATCAATTTTAAAACTTGCTAAGAATTCCTTGTAATTGTTAGAATCGTTATCAGCAAAAGTAACTCTTGCATGATGATGTTCCTTATAACTATTGTCTTGTGCTAAAGTTAACAATCTTTCTAAAATGCAACTATCGTTTTCCAAAAGTTCAAAAGGTAATGCAGAGGTGTTTTCATCTATTTGCTTTTTTTCTGATGTATCTGTCTCAACAACTGCGTTATCCACATTCTCGGCTAACGAGTTACTATTTTCCTCAGTGTCTTCAATCTCGTCCTCCTCCACCTCCTCTACAGTGTGTGTGTACAGTTTAATAAATGTATGCAGTTTTTCTTTTATATTCTGCATTTCTTCTGTGAACTCACTACGGATATGTCTGAAAAATAATGTTGTTAAACCTAGTTTCACAAAATATAACTTTATCTTTAAAATTTGTGGATCGCCTTCAATATTTTCAATACCATCCCAGAATAAATCTAAACAACACATGATAAGTTTTGGAGAAACTGCATACTTTCTTATTAGCAACTCTAAACAATGCTTTTTCAAAACTACAGTATTTAGTTCTGCAGCTTTTTTTAGTATTTCATTATCAGCGTCAGGGGATTCATTTGTTTTTTTCAAATATTCTCTCAACTCACGAAGTGTGTGTACATCTTTAGCTCTTTGAGACTCTTCTCCTTCTAAAGCTTGAAAGAAAGGAATGGTAAACTTTTTCAACTTTCCATCAGGATCCATTAAAACACATTCAAATTCGGGTAAATTAATTTTTCTGAATGAATATTTTTTTTCGGCACCAACCATTCCACAGGTATTATATAAAAGAAGGCCATTTTTCGTCGCGGTAAATGCTGCTACTCTGTTGCCTCTCTGCATCAATCTTATGTCAATAAGACCTTTTCTAGGGTTGTATATAATCAAAAATATAGCTCTTTTCAATTCTTTTACAATTGAGAGTTGAGGTTTTTTGTCATCCACTTCATAAATCTGAAAGAAATTGCTGTTTTGATAACAAGTAAGTAACATTTTATAACACATAATTTTATATGTAAGTATATTAATGACTGAAAAAATATCTATAGAAATAGATACCTGAACAAATGCACACTGGGCTTCTCTGTAACCTTTGAAAAGTCTGATTAAATATCCCCGCGTGATATCAAGAACAGCGACGCGGCCAAAGTTATCGACTATTGCGGCAAGCCGACGGTCTGGTGAGATTGCCACTGAGTTTCCATATCGCTGTCCATCATTTAATCCAGTACGCATCACCAATTCCTCGGAGCGGATTATAGGATCACTTGCTGCGTTAGTGTTCTCTGTACTGCCACCTCTCAGCCAAACCCTTAGAAATATTAGTCTATATCATTATTTATTACCTTCTTTTTTTATACCCCTGTGGTGGCAGATAAGCATACGACCTCACCTGATGGAAAGTGTTAGTCTGTAGCCTATGGACGTCTGTAACACCAGAGGTGCAGCACTCGCGCTCCCGATCCTTTAAAAACCCTCTAAGAACACTTTTAAAGAACCTACTACCGATACTGTAGACGTTCAGGAAAACCCAGGTAGGAAGCTTTTATATTTTCTTATAGATCTTGAGCCATATCTTTATTGTTATAAATGACATGACAGTTACTTATTTACCTACGGATTTATAGACAGTTGATGCCCACGGCTTCGGCCGCATGGTGAAGTTTTACTGTACCTGTTTTCCACAGAAACTTGTACCCGGGATAAAAATCTATATGTGAATCCAGGGTGTCAGCTCATGTATATCAAATTTCACAAATATCACAAACTTTAACATTTAATACATTAGTAAGATAAGCGGCTATAGCCTAGTGTAGTATTTTCATATCACAATCTGAACAGCAGAGCGAAACCAATGACTCCAGGGAAATGGATTGCCACCAGATTGTTTTAGCTTTTCTCGGTAAACCCTTGCACTTAAATGTAAAATATGTGTACTGTGGCGAAATATGTGGAAGATTATGAAGATGAATCTCACAAAATTAGTAGGATAATCAAAGCAAGAACAACTAACAGGTTCTTGCTTTAAGTATCGAGTTTTAGTATCTAGTTAAGATGATAAAACTGATAACAGGTTTATCATCTTAACTAGATAGTGAAAAAATGGGGAAAGACACATTACACAAACTCTGTTACTTGGTAAAGAGAAATATGTGATTGGCAGTTCTTCGGATTCTCTAGTAAGTAATAACATAAAACAAAAGGTATAATGTCTACGTACGGAAGGGCTGACTTTATTTTATTAGCCACTGCTCTTGCTACATCCTGCAGTGGTGGTGCGTTGCCTCCTTCGATAGCATGATGAAATCCAATATAAGGTTTTGCACCAGCTCCAAGAATAAGAGTTTTAACTGGTGGAACAGATCGATACCTGTAAAAGCATCTTAGTTACACTCCTTCGTAGATTCAATGGTGAATAAATAATTCAACTCAGTGCTCAGTGATATGATTACCTAATAATTCAACAACTTTTAGAACCTTATTGGTGGCGTTATTGAGATCTTTTATGCAAGAGTTACTACCCTACCCAATCACTAGTTGACTTTTTGTCAGGGTTGATTAAACCATAATTTTTTTAAAACGATCTAATTAATCGGATTAATTTGAATTAAATTCATTTAAATCAATTTTTTGATTTTTTCAATCAGTTGGCTAAGAGTCAGACGAGAACGTCAGACGGCTGTGACCTCATACGAATCTAGAATATGGTTATATTTATCTATCTTTACGCTTTATCCCTGAAGCCCATTCACAGAGGACTGATCGTCAAGCTTCGCGATCCATTCATCCATACTTATATTATATAATTATTTAACTATCTTCACGCTGTATCCCTGACGGGGTAGTCAGAGAGGACAGATCGCCAGGCTTCACGATCCATGCATACTTCTTTCGGTTCTTCGAGATTCATCAATCGCTTCATACACGCACGTCTGGGTATCCGAGTAGTTTTGACCTTTCCGTTTTTGAGCAATCTGCTCACGTGGTCTTCATATGTAAGTCTCGGCCTACCCTGACTCCTTCTACCCTCTACTTTTGACCAATATATATTCTTCGTCAATCGTTCCTCACTCATTCGTTGGACGTGTCCAAACCAACGGAGCACCCCCTTTTCCAGCTTAACGCTGACACTTTCATTCAAACCTGTCATATTGCGTATCACTTCGTTACGTATTCAGTCGGCCAAGGTAACGCTGCACAATTTTCGAAGTGATCGCATCTCCACAGCATTCAATTTACTTTCATGCATCTGCTGACATACGCAGGTTTCACTACCGTAAAGCAAAGTTGGCACTATCACTGCGTTATGAATCGCCATTCGTGCTTCTTTTACGATGCTTTATCGCTTTACTAACTGGGACAAAGCACCGTTAACTTTGTTTCCGGCAGCTACTCGCCGTTCTACATCCGAATCACATCTTCCATCCGCGCTAAACATACTTCCTAAATACACAATTTCATTCACTTGCTCTAGACGTTCCTGGTTTACCCTAATCTCGCATTTAGTTCTTACGTCACCCCTTTTAAATACTAGAACCTTAGTTTTACTTGCATTCAAGCGAAGACCCTTACTTTCACACTCCTCTTTCATATTAGTGACTAATGCCTGAAGGTCGGCTTCTGATGAGGCCATGAGCACCGCATCATCAGCGTACAGCAGACAGTTTACGGTAAATTCACCCAAATTCACACCCATATTAAAATCTTTTAACTTCTGCAGGCAACTGTCCAGATACACTATGAACAGCCAGGCGGACATGACACATCCTTTTTTGACGCCTGTACAGACATCAAAAAGAAGTGACACATCCCCCCCTACTCGCACGCAAGCCCTACAGTCCCTATAAAGCGACTGTATTGCCCGCAGTAGCGAGCTGTCCACACCATATCCGGGTAGCAAGTCCCACAGCATTTCTCTCACAACGTTATCAAATGCTTTCTCTAGATCCACAAAAGCGCAGAAAACCTTCTGGCTAACAGCCAGAAACTTTTCCGTGATCATGCGGAGAGAAAACATTTGATCCATGCAACCTCTTCCACGTCGGAATTATTATTTATTAGTATATTAGGTGCGAGCCTTTCCCTTTGTAAATAGGTACTACAACAGCTACTCGCCAGTCATCCGGGACCTCACCAGTCCGCCAGCACAAGTTGCATAACAGACATAGTGTGTCCCAGACACGCGACCCACCGTACTTGATCATCTCAGCAGTAACTCTGTCTTTTCCCGCAGCCTTACCACATTTCATACTTCTTATCGCTTGTTCTATTTCTTTCATACTAATGACTTCAATGACATCGGGATCCGGAGCATCGAAGTGAGCTCCACTTCCCGTATCTCTGTCTTTTCTTGCATACATCTTTCCATAATATTCACTCCATCTCTGCAGGACGTCAGTTTGGTCTGTTAGGACGTCATTGTTAACACTAAGCACTTTATTCATACTGCAGATTGCCGAACAACTCCGGGTCTTGCCTACCTCTTTCCAGAAGAGCTTGGCATTATCCCGGAAATTGGACGACAACCTTTCATCCGCTTTTATTCTGCACCTTTCACGAGCTTCTTCTATCAGTGCCTTCGTGTTAACTTTCTGCAGCTTGTATCTCTCTTTCATATTAAAATCATTCCGCGAGGCTAAGTAGTCTAGCCATGCTTTCTTCTTCATTCGAACTGCTTCTTTCACTTCCTCATTCCACCATGCATCACGCTTATTACTACTGCCTCTTTTCGTTTCTCCACACATTTCAGCATTCTCACTACATACATTGATGTCGCCAAGCTTTTCGGCTACCCTTTCATTATATTTATCCCTAATGGATGCATCCTGCAGCTACCAGCTTTTGATGCTATAAGTCGACTCAGGTTCAGGACACTCGGTACGATGACGCCAACCCGCGAACAGACCCCTAATCCTAGTTATGACTAGGTAGTGGTCTGATCCCAGCTCAGCGCCTCGATAAACCCTTGTGTCCATCATCTGTTTACGGAGTCGACTATCCATTATTATATTAGGAATAGATCTATCATGCTTCTCTTTGCCTTACATCTCCTCGTATACATATGAATATAATTATTTCAGTTAATTAAGTTTTTACAAAAAGAGAGAGAGGCTATGCGGTGTTAACTTTTATTATAACCACGAATTATACCCTAAATTCAGATGATATTGTTTACCATGCTTCATATCCACGATATGTAGATTCAGACAACAGATGATCATATGTATTTTTTACATCTATTCCCACTACAGCAGCATCATTTATTTCTTCTTGCTGAGTGAAGATCCACTTGCGTATGCTTATACTTCTGCTATCCACTGAGAAAACATCATGCATACCAGCACGAACTGAAAAGTGAAAAAGAGGAGATCAAGAAATTTATACCAGATAGTGAGTTCTATAGTTCAATAGTTATATCCGCAACCGGTGACTAAGTAGCTTTTTAGAAGCAAGATGCAGCGAACGAGCGCTCCCCCAGCACAATTAAAATGCCAGAAGTTACGACTTAATCACTTTTCAAATAGCAAAAACAGTATCCCAGCGGTCGCCAAGACGCGGGATACTGGATGCCAGAGACGCCTGAACGCGACGCAGAATGTACAGTGAAAATGAAAATTCTTTATTCTTGTAGGTCACAAAGTAACATTTATGAACGTCAAGATTACTGCTTCTACATTTACATTTACAGCCAGATTCGCAAAGCAACAGGTAGAGCCTGAGGAAGAACCTGGCAATAAAACTCATGGCCTCTCTTTTCTAACCGCCAGTAATTACATTATTTTGATTTACATGATATTTGATCAATTATATATAGTAATAATAGTAGAAATAATAATATTTTATATATTAATAATATAGTTATATATATAATAGTACAAAAAAAATTATGTTGTGCATATATAACTCATATCAAAATGAGAGCGATTCTAGTTGCCAGTTCTAAGGGCCTCTCTTTAAGAACAGACAGCCTACTCTTTAAGAAGAAGAATCTGGCTAATGGTCTTTTAAAATGTAGGTATGGCCTACAACATTAAAATGACACTTACATTGTTCGTTTAGATTTATGTGAGAACAGTCGACTAAACTTAGTTTGCCTATATTTAAAAAAATATTATTTGTAATAATTGCTATAACAGCTATGAGCTAACCAGCCCCAACAGACGGCACCCGTTCACGGGTATGTCGCATATATTATTAAAACCGCTGGTTAGTATCCGCAATACTAAAAGAAGTCAATGGTGTATAAAAATAAACAAGGACCTGACACCTGAGCCAACACGGTCAAAAGATATGATTGCGAAAACTTGTAAGTACCAAAATTTACCTTATATTTCAACGTTTTTTATTTTTCGGAATTTTTGCTTTACTTGTGCTTTAAGATCTTGCAATTAACCAAAATTGACAATTCTATGTCCATCAAAAGAACCTACATCGTAATTCCCGTTGATTTTCGTGATTCTAGTCACAAATAGACAAAAAGCAAAGTTTTACAGCACAAACAAAGGAAAAAAGCCAATAAATAATAGAAGTTGAAAATTAAGGGGTGTCCGCATACAGACATAGAAAAGTCCAATTAACATAGACCTCTAAGTAGTATGGGCGCTCATAAAATTTGAAGATCCATGTCACCAACCTCAAATAAGGTAATATTTTTTATGGCGGTATTGGGTATTGGGCGGTAATGGGTAGGTACGGAACTCTCGCCGCTGTTGACACTGGAATGCGTTTTCGGAAGGAACACAGGAGTAGCTGGCCGCCAGATGGCCATTGTGAGCGGGGTCCATGGCCGAAAGTTAGTCGGTGGCGCGCACGAATCCACCCTCTCTTCTGAGCCATCAACTCGCTGATGAAAGAGACTAAACCAGAACCTGTAAGTGTTGTGTTCGGGTTACAGGTTGACGTACTATTTTATATTTGGCTATGACAGTGTTGAAGTAAGTCCAGACTACTTTACACCGCATGAAGAATCGGAAAGTTGTGAGACCCGATGGAGACCTCATTGGGGCCTGGAAGGTAATGGCTTCCCATAGTGTGGGCATCTTAGCAAACCTTTTTAACTGCGTATTACTCGTCACCGGGCGGATCCAAAACCAATGGAGGCTGAGTATTTTTACTCCAGTTTTCAATAGTGTGGGAGCTACGGCAGTACAAAGGTATATGCTTATGTCCCTCACCATAAAAATCTTTGAGAGGATTATTGAATCCTGGATCTGTCTGGCAGGAGTGTACTCTCTCAGTGTTAATATGGGATATATTCTTTCCAATAGATTTCGAAACTTGGTACACTTGCCATCAATTAATCCAGAATTGGCTTACACCTATTTCGTTAAGAATTCGAATAGAGTGGTAACAGAAATGAGTTTTGATTTGGTTACCTCTGGTGAAGTTTTAACAATTGTAAAAATTATGGATAATAAGGCTTCTTTTGGTTATGATAATGTTCCTGTGACCTTAATAAAAGAAAATATTGTCATTTTAGCTAGCCGCCTGGCAGTTCTGTTTAACAATTGCATAGAACTTGGCGTTTTTCTTGATCAATTTAAGATAGCAAAGATACTACCTATATAAAATAAGTCGGTTTACTGACGATAGTTGAACGTGACAACGTCTTAAGAAAATACTGATGGAATGGTAGCATTTTTCAAAAGAAAATTTTAATTTCATTTGTTTAATAGATTTGTATGTATATAGAGAAGGAGGTAATTGGAAATCAAAATGAAATTCACGAATATTCGACAATATATAATTAATATCGAAAGAATCATTACCTTTATCGCTGTAATTATCGTTGCTATAAACAATTGACACCACATTCACTTTTCACTGCACTTGATACTCGATCAAAACATGTAAATGTACTATAGTATAGCAGCTGTCCACGCAGACGCATCGCTCACTCAAGTAGGAGAGAGACGGATGTCGAACGCTGCCGAACGCAAAGGCCGATTGTGCTTCTTTGTCGCTCGTTCCGCGCTCTCGCTTGCACTTCAAGCCATACATGGAACGCCTCAGAGCGAGGTAACGCCGCATGAGTCATGTTTTTTCGTGCGTGCAGCCGGCTCTATCGAATTATAAGACGTTGTCACGTCAAAAAAGGCGAAAAAACCGATCCCGCCAACTACAGACCGGTTTCCTTACTGCCTGTACCATCAAAATTATTGGAAAAGATTATGAAGGATCGTCTTGTCAGGCATTTGTATAGTAACAGCATATTGAACACTCAACAATTTGGTTACCACAAGTCAAAAGGGACGAGTGATGCTATTCAGTGTTTGATAACTGATGTTGTCAGTAGACTAAATAACCGGCAGAAAGTGGCAGGTCTGTTCCTGGATTTGAGTTCGGCGTTTGATACGGTGGACCACAACATCCTTATAGCAAAATTGGAACATTATGGAATTCGGGGAAACTGTTTAAGGCTGTTTAATTCTTATTTATGAATATTTTTCAATTCGTTGAAGTTAGGTCAGTGATGAACGGTGAACTAAAAATTCCTAAATCTAGTGTTGCAGCTATTACTAGGGGAGTACCTCAGGGTTCCGTATTAGGACGTATATTTTTAGTTCTTTTCTTGAATGATCTAATCGCATACATTCAAAACAGGGTTGTAGATGCCACATTAGTGATTTTGATGATGATGCTATCATAGCTGCTGATAGCATTAATGATTTGGAAAACAAAATCCTTAATTTATTTCAGGAATTTGAAAATTGGTTTGAAACAAACAATGTGATCTTGAATGTCAAAATATCTAAATGCTTGCTATTTCAGTCAACCTCTAGAAACAGTGCGACTCTTAGGGTGGGCCAGGGCATTACTATAGTAAATAGCGTAAAGTTTCTGGGAGTGGAAATAGACGAACTATTGAACGGGAAACGGGAATTGACATCCATTGTGCACTGTGTTAGTTCTGCTTGTTATGCTGTTCGCAGCCTACGTGATGTTCTCGGCCTGGCACAACTTAGAATGGTATATTTTGCTTTGGTGGAATCCAGGCTCAGATATAGCGTTAAATTCTGGGGCAACAGCTACCAATACAACATAAATGCAGCATTCGTAATTAAAAACGCGCTATAAGAACAATGGTACGTATTAATCAGACGGAGTCTTGCAGGGAATACTTCATCAAATTAGGTATATTAATAGTGCCCTCCCTATATATTTTAGTAACTCTTACTAATTTAATTAAAAACTTACACGCATATGAGACAGAAATAGGGAGAAAGGATAGTCTAGGTACCTGTAGGAAAGATTTGCCTAGCTTAATTCTTCCGAGGCTGAATATTGTCCAACACAGTACCATGGTGCAATCTGTTGCATTATTTAATAAATTACCAAAGTTCAAAATAATTTAGTCAAAGTACCTTCAAGACGCAGTTCAAGTCATTTTTGCTTAGGAAATGTTTTAATAATAATAATAAAAAGTGATATCAACAAAAAGTGTATCAGAAAGTTATTGAAAAGCTCACATCCGCAGGGCA
The DNA here is from genome assembly GCA_948477245.1 of Thumatha senex. Classification (NCBI taxonomy): domain Eukaryota; kingdom Metazoa; phylum Arthropoda; class Insecta; order Lepidoptera; family Erebidae; genus Thumatha; species Thumatha senex. The sequence goes on along the minus strand of OX419731.1, from coordinate 12,824,715 downwards.
GCTTGTGGCGAGCTGAATGTGCGTGGCTACACATCGGTCCCGATTCCTCAGAGTTTTGTTGCCCTTCTGCTGTTAAATCCTAACCGGTAGGATTTAATGGCCTAACGGGAGAGCAGTGAGAGTGCTTCTCCCGGGAGTGCAGCAAATCTCAACTCTGGCTTGCCTTGATTGGCCGGTCTGAGGGAGGGAGCCAGAGCTCTATATACTCGGGGGTGGAAGGGTCATTTTCAAGGGCATAACTACGGGGAAGCCCGCTCCGGGCCTGTCCCGCGAAGGTGAAACCGGCGCCGCACCGCTCGACACCCCAAGCCGCTCACACCGGTGTTGCCCTCTGTCGCCTTACAGGCTTATCATGCCTATGGTGATTGTATAGGGGGCCCATCTAGTGAGTTGGCGAGTCACCGTCTGCCAATAGTTTAATAATAATATATTAAAAAGGCAGACGCCGTTTTCATCAATAGCTTAAATCACCCAATCCATTTAACACCCAACCCTATAGCCCATTTCATAGTTAGCACATTTCACAATAGTTTAACTCCCATTGGAGGTGATCCATTACCGTTCTTCTACATAAGGCGGGCGTGGACTATCTGCAGTGAGGGTCCCATTCCCTATTAGATTAAAATTCTCAAAGGGCCTCTGCGTGTTGGACCTATGTCTCCATGTAAGCCTACCAAAAGCCCGGGTATCTTCAAGAAAAAAAAAAGAAGATGCCCGAGAAAAGAAGAGACATAATAATAAAACCCCTCGAGGACAGTCGTTAACTTTTATAGGATTAACGCAACCCTATGAGGGCATAGTAGATTCGCTCTTTTTGATTTAACCACTTTCTGATACCAACAAAAAATGTATCAGTAAGTTATTGAAAAGCTCACATCCGCAGGGCAGCTTGTGGCGAGCTGAATGTGCGTGGCTACACATCGGTCCCGATTCCTTAGAGTTTTGTTGCCCTTCTGCACCGGTTAGGATTTAATGGCCTAACGGGAGAGCAGTGACAGTGCTACTCCCGGGAATGCAGCAAATCTCAACTCTGGCTTGCCTTAATTGGCCGGTCAGAGGGAGGGAGCCAGAGATATATGCTCGGGGGTGGAAGTGTCATTTTCAAGGGCATAACTACGGGGAAGCCCGCTCCGGGCCTGTCCCGCGAAGGTGAAACCGGCACCGCACCGCTCGACACCCCAAGCCGCTCACACCGGTGTTGTCCCCTGTCGCCTTACAGGCTTATCATGCCTATGGTGATTGTATATACTATCTGCCGTGGGGGTCCCATTCCCTATTAGATTAAAATTCTCAAAGGGCCTCTGCGTGTTGGACCTATGTCCCCATGTAAGCCTATCAAAAGTCCGGGTATTTTCAATAGAAAAAAAAAGAAGATACCCGTGTAAAGAAGAGACATAATAATAATAAATAGTAACCCCTCGAGGACAGTCGTTAACTTTTATAGGATTAACGCAACCCTATGAGGGCATAGTAGATTCGCTTTTTGATTTATCCACTTTCTGATACCAACAAAAAATGTATCAGAAAGTTATTGTAAAGCTCACATCCGCAGGGCAGCTTGTGGCGAGCTGAATGTGCGTGGCTACACATCGGTCCCGATTTCTCAGAGTTTTGTTGCCCTTCTGCACCGGTTAGGATTTAATGGCCTAAGGGGAGAGCAGTGAGAGTGCTACTCCGGGAGTGCAGCAAATCTCTACTCTGGCTTGCCTTAATTGGCCGGTCAGAGGGAGGGCGCCAGAGCGATATGCTCGGGGGTGGAAGTGTCATTTTCAAGGGCATAACTACGGGGAAGCCCGCTCCGGGCCTGTCCCGCGAAGGTGAAACCGGCACCGCACCGCTCGACACCCCAAGCCGCTCACACCGGTGTTGTCCCCTGTCGCCTTACAGGCTTATCATGCCTATGGTGATTGTATATACTATCTGCCGTGGGGGTCCCATTCCCTATTAGATTAAAATTCTCAAAGGGCCTCTGCGTGTTGGACCTATGTCCCCATGTAAGCCTATCAAAAGTCCGGGTATCTTCATGAGAAAAAAAAAGAAGATACCCGTGTAAAGAAAAGACATAAATAGTAAAAAGGGATTACATAATTCACATTATGTAAATCTGCAGTGGGGGTCCCATTCCCTGTTAGATTAAAATTCTCAAAGGGCCTCTGCGTGTTGGACCTATGTTCCCATGTAAGCCTATCAAAAGTCCGGGTATCTTCATGAGAAAAAAAAGAAGATACCCGTGTAAAGAAGAGATCATCATCATCATCCGAGCGTCTGTCCCAGTTGCGTCTCGCGACGCCCGGGGTCCGCTTTCCTACATTTTCTCCTCCACTTCGCACGGTCTTCGGCATCCCCTGTAGTGAGACCATTGGCACGCATGTCATCCCTTACGACGTCAAGCCAGCACTTCTTGGGTCTTCCCCTCTTACCGGGACCCGGCGGGGCTGACATGGCCAGACATTTGTTACCTACGTAGCCCGGCGGTTGCCGCAAGAAGTGACCATACCAACGAAGGCGACACTCTTGCAACTTGTCTGCAATGTCACGGACGTGAAGGCTGCCACGGATGCGAGAGTTTCTCACGCGGTCCATTCGCATGACCCCACACATCCACCGCAGCATCTTCATTTCCGTGACACGCAGCTCCTGCTTGTGTCGCTCCAATATCGGCCACGTCTCACTGCCATGTAAAAGGACAGGTCTAATAATGGTTAAAGTGTAAAGAAGAGATAAATAGTAATATATTCTTTACGGGTCACATAACGTATTGACCACCTGAAGCAGAAAGTTTATGCATGGGCAAATCGTATACGACGATAGTAGAGTAGATCGCTATGCTTAATGCGCGCCATGCCAGTCTTAGTATACTCCTTCGGCATACTTAGATGGGCTCAAACTGAGTTAGACACCCTAGATAGGAAAGTCCGTTCTTTATTGACCACATATCGGATGCATCATCCACGTTCGTCTGTAATGAGGTTGTATATCCCACGGAAGTGTTGAGGTCGTGGCTTTTTAAACGCCAAGACCTTGCATAACCGTGAGATATGCAACCATAGAGAATATTTTATTCATACTAGCGTGGGTGTGCATAAAGTTGTGGTAGCAGTAGATATCGGACTGACCCCACTCGCTCTTGCCAAAGAGAACTGGCGTAAACCAGTAATACTTAGTACTGACGACCGCAAGAAAATATGGCAGAGTAAAGAGCTGCATGGACGATTTTATCGGACCTTACATGGGCCTGATGTAGATTTATTAGTATCTGTATCCTGGCTACGTTTCGGTGATCTATTTGGAGAAACCGAGGGTTTTGTCTGTGCAATTACAGACGAAGTTGTTATGACGAATAACTATCGGAAGTATATTCTGAGAGATGGTACGGTTGACATATGTCGGGCATGCCACCTACCTGGCGAATCTCTTAGACATATAATTTCTGGTTGTTCTCGTCTTGCCAACGGTGAGTATTTGCATAGGCACAACCAAGTGGCCAGGATTGTCCATCAGCAACTTGCACTAAAATATAATCTTGTCGATTCAGAGGTGCCGTATTATAGGTATGCGCCCGACCCAGTTCTAGAAAATGGTCGCGTCACGTTGTACTGGGACCGATCCATTATCACTGATAGGACTATTGTAGCCAATAAGCCTGATATTGTGGTAATAGATCTGTCAGAGCGCCTTGCATTAATCGTTGATATAACCATACCACATGACGAGAATCTTGTGAAAGCAGAAAAGGACAAACAAATAAAATATTTGGACCTTGCTCACGAGGTTGTCGACATGTGGGATGTGGATTCAGCGATTATTGTTCCGATAGTCGTATCGGCACATGGTCTGATTGCCAAGAGCCTCGACCAACATCTCAAGAGGCTCGCGTTAGGCAGTTGGGTCAAGGGCTTGATGCAAAAGGCGGTTCTTCTGGGCACGGCACGTATTGTGCGGAAATTTCTGTCTCTGCAGTCCTGACCACCGGTAGCTTGGTCCCTGTACCCGATGCCGGTTGGATACTATTTTTTATATTTTTAAATAGATTTTTTTTATATTAATAATGTATTTAAAAATGTAATTGATATGTGTAATTAAAGAATAAAGGAAATAATAATAATAAAGCCTGATTTATTCCATATCAGTGTAGAGTACAATTAAAATCTTGGTAGTATATTAATGTTTTAGTTTTCTTACTTGCTATGTTAGTTAGATTGTTAGTAGTTCTAATTTTTATGGATCCCTCTTTGGGTGAAGGCCTCCTCCAATTTTGCCCAAGCTTCTCTATTTTGTGCCATTGTTTTCCAGCTATCTGTATTATGTCATCCACCCATCGTTTGTAGGGTCTGCCTACTTTTCTTTTGCCAATGGGTCCTTTCCAAGTGGTACTCAATTTGGTCCATCTGTTGCCAAACAATCGAGCAGCATGGCCAGTCCATTTCCATTTTTGCCGGAGAGTGTGAGTGAGAGCATCGGTTAACTTGGTTTTATCCCTTATTTTTGTATGTCTTATTCTGTCTCTTTTCTTTACACTTAACATACTTCTTTCCATGGCTCGTTGAGTGGTACTAATTTTATCTTTTATTACATTTGTGAAGACCCAAGTTTGTGAGCCGTATGATAGGCAAGGTAAAAGACAGGTGTCAAACACAATTTTTTTGTGAGACAGGTTGTAGTTTCCTTTGAGAACTTCTTTTAAAGACCAGTACTTTTTCCATGTCATGATAGTTCTTCTTCATTGTTATTTCTTGAGAAGGATATCTGCTTACCCAGGTATATGTAATTATCCACATATTCGATTATATTTCCTTTGATGTTAATAGTCCTCTTATTGCTATTACTCATAATTTTGGTTTTATTGGCATTCATTTCCAGGCCTACTCGGGAGCTTTGATTGGTTAATGATATTAACATATTTTCTAAATCCTTGGGAGTCTCAGCAAAAATAACGATATCGTCACCGAACCTTAAGTGACTTAAGTAGCGGCCATTTATTTGTATGCCCTTTTGCTTCCAGTCTATAGTCAGAAATATGAGTTCTAGTACTGCTAAGAACAGTTTTGGTGATAGTGGATCGCGTTGCTTGACACTGCGCTCAATTTTAACCTCTTCACCTCTAGATTCTAGCTTTATTTTGCTGACGTTGTTCTTGTAGATATTTTGGATGATCCTTATGTATTTGCGATGTACTCCGAATGCATTTAGTGCTCTCCAAATCGAGTTATGACTAATGGTATCAAATGCCTTACTATAATCTACGAATGCTAAGTAGAGAGGTCTGCTATATTCTTCATATTTTTCTAAAACTTGTTCAAGAGTGTGTATGTGGTCTATTGGACTCTAATTTGAGCGGAAACCTGCTTGTTCCACTGGTTGGGCAGCTTCTATTTCAGGTGTTATTCGTTTGAGTATAATTCAGGTGAATAGTTTGTACACACTGGAAATGTTATTATAGAATAGAAGAATTTATTATAGACAGGAAATGAACGCACAAATGCATAAACATTGTTGACTTTAATGAAAATTCGTAGGACTAGTTGTTTCTTTTTTATTAATTTATGTTTTTTTTTATTATTATTAATTTCTATGTATTGTAATATTGTGTAGGAAATGTAATTATTATTGTTATTAGTTGGATTACTCAATTATTATGTATATTATTGAATTTTCAACACAAATGTAATTTTGTTAAGAAATAATAAATATATATGTTTTGTAACGTTGTAAAACGTCACATTGAAGTGTCATTGTTAGTCTTAAGATTTAGAGAGAGAGGAGAGAAGATTGTTGACTCATTCTCACTACTTGTCATCGAATTTATATAATTTACGTTTTGAGTAGGCAGAATGCTTTGAATGTATAGCCTGTTCTTAGAACGAATGAAATAGAATGGTCTTGTCCACTGGCCAATGTCTTGGCAACCATGCCAACGAAAAAGTATTTTAAAAATTGGAACGTCATTCAGGCGAATGACAAAAAAATATATTTAGGACAGACATCTTTTCTGTCGATCTGTAGAAAGGATCGACAGAAAAGATGTCTGTCGTAAATATATTTTTTAAACTTCGCTAAAAAGAAGTATTTTTTTATAAATTGTATATGGAAGTTCACGCCTGTGACTTCTTATCAATGGTTGTATCAAAATAACTATGTATTTCGGTAAGATATCTGGATTTTTGGAACCACGTTTATAACCTTTTTGACATGGTAGTATTTTGACGAAATATTATGCGTTGTTTACAGCTAATTACGAAGTTTACGAAGCTTGGAGAGGCGTTAAAGGAATATTTGCCTGCTCTTCAAGATTAATTAGTTTCCTTTAAAAAAAGTGGTAAGTTCTCTTTATGTGTTCGAATCACGAACAAATGTCCAGTTGTTTTTCCAAATCTAATGGAACTAATTTCTTTTCTTTGCAGCTGAAAATGCACTTTTTTTTTATATTAACTTTATTCTTGGATGAAATTTGCCATAAATGCTGACCATGTGGTTACGGGCTCGTCATTCTAGTGGAGACGGCACCTGTCGCGGTCTGCAGATGTGATTTCGAATCCCGTGGTAATTTAACCACGCCTTCAGGTATTTAGTTTGAATTGTTTTTGTGTAGATTAATCTAGTAATGATGCACGACTCAATGAACAGGCCCAACGACTCAATGAACAGGCCCAAAGACTCATGATTAGGCCCATGTAACGACTTAATGATTTGGCTCATGTTTGGAATCATGTTACGATATATATTTTGACTTATAAGCTGGCACTATGCTGGGTATTCTAAATTTCACGCCTCAACCCTGAGAATAGTTAATCTTTAGCTTACTAAAACACTGGAATAAATTATACCAATAGTGATAATGTTTATAATGTATATTCAATCAATTCGCTTATAAAAATATAGAAGCTTTCTTCTAGAGATGTATTCTATTATTTTTGGTTCCTGCTCTTATGATTCGAGGCTCAATCTCTATCGCTGATATCCGTGTGCTTATAAAAATATAGAAGCTTTCTTCTAGAGATGTATTCTATTATTTTTGGTTCCTGCTCTTATGATTCGAGGCTCAATCTCTATCGCTGATATCCGTGTGCATAAAGTTGGTAGGACTTATCCTCCTGGCGCCTGAAACGAGTTATAACTTTTGTTAGTTTGTTAGTTCATATCCCCATAATAAGAGATCTATTATTATTTTTGGTTCATAGCCATTGTAAACATTATTTATTATTACAGTTTCGCCCTGATCATGGGATCGCGGATCCTGTTTTTGCCTTAAGGATTGTTGCTGAGAAATACAAGACGAAGAATGCGGCTTTGCACAGTCTAGTCCTGGACATGCAGAAGGCCTTCGACTGTGTTCCTCGAGCGATGGTCTGGTGAGCACTGCGATCCATAGGGGTCCCAGATAATTATTCATATTCATACATTTCGTGGCTCAGATTGCTGTTGGGGACACGAAACCCTGCCCTATCACCGACGGGGTACACCAGGGTTCGGTACTTAGTCTGTTTTTGTTCAGCATGATATTAGATGTATTGCTAGAATAAGGGCCTCACATTAGCAGCCTCCATTTTATGTATTTTATATATTGTATTTATATTAATGATTTACCATTTTATGTAGGGGACAGGAATAGGATTGTTTTGTTTGCAGATGACACCTCATTAATTTTTAAAATTAAAAGACAATTAGATAACTATGACGATGTAAACAATGCAATTGCAAGAGTAGTTCATTGGTTCAGCTCAAATAATCTTTGCCTTAATGAAAATAAAACTAAATGTATAAAATTTACCCTACCAAATGTAAAACAAGTTGCGGCCAATGTTCAACTGAATGGACAAGTGTTAGAGTTTGTAGAATCAACTGTGTTCCTAGGTATAACTATTGATGCCAATTTACAGTGGGGCCCACACATAGAAAAGACAGCCTCTAGATTAAGTTCGGCTGCATACGCTGTAAAAAAGATCAGGACTCTAACAGATGTGGATACGGCTAGAATGGTTTACTTCAGCTATTTTCATAGTATTATGTCTTACGGTATTCTCCTTTGGGGGAGTGCTGCAGATTTAAATATTATTTTTGTTCTACAAAAGCGGGCTGTACGCGCTATTTATAATTTGGGCCCCAGAGTTTCTCTCCGAGAAAAATTCAAAGAAGTGAATATTCTAACCGTACCATCACAATACATTTTTGCCAATCTTATGTATGTCCAGAAAAATCTATCACAGTTTTCTAAACTCTGTGATAAACATAATATAAACACTAGAAATAAAAATAATCTTTCAGTCCACCACAGTCGACTACATAAGATTGGCGATTCTTTCCAGGGTAACTGTATACGCTTTTACAACAAGCTTCCCTGTGACCTGAGAAATTTACCTTTAAATAAATTTAAAAAGTTTATTAAAAACAAGCTTTGTGAAAAAGGTTTTTACTCCGTTACAGACTATTTGCAGGACAGGGACGCCTGGAAATGATCTGCTGGCAAAATGAAATAATATTAAATTGTAAATAGGCCATCAAAAAAAAAGCCTTCCTAAGTTTCTTGCCGGTTCTTCTCAGGTGGGCCGCGTTCCGAACCGGTGGTCGCTTTAAATATTTTAAATAGTGTATGACATTTTGTAAGCGCCGTTAAAATGGTCTATGCAAAATAAAGATATTTTTATTTTATTTTTATTTCATGGCAGACGCGGAGCGGTGAAGGTAGATGCGACGTGGAAAGGCGTGGTAGGAGACACTTGTGAATGGCAGCCTGAAACTTAATGTGTAAACTCCGGTCCTATGTGCGTCCGCATAGGCGAAGATTTGGTAGAGCGCACGGACTAGAATTTGACGCGTCCAGTGACATCGATTACAACATCGAAACTTGCATTGCTGCCGCGAGGTCACGTGACGCGAGATAACTGGTGTCATATGTGACCAAAAATGCCAGTCAGGTTGAAGGGACAGGTCTTTAAATCCATCATCAGGCCTATCCATTAACATGGCAGTGAGACGTGGCCACAGCTGGAGCGACATACGCAAATGCTGTGTGTCAGGAAAATGAAAATGTTGCAGTGGAGTGTGAAGTGTGGAAGAAGTCGCATTTGCGGCAGCCTTCGCGTCAATTTTTAAAGCCGCCCATAAGGCCTTTAACTGGACTTAACAACTACCAGTTTACTGTCAACCGAAGACAACAACATAGAAATGCTTGCAAATGTAAATACCACAAAGTGAAGACACATCTAAGGGCCAGCTATACTGAATGTTGGTTATGCAGTGATAGTTTACAGATCACTGAGTTATAGAGCCACAAGCACTTATTTAGACTGATGTTCATTTCTATATACAATATGTTAAGAAAACCCTGTCAGATCCATGCAGGTATTGGTAGGTTTCGAGATGTGATTTCATTCGTGTAATCCTTTTTAGAAATTACCCCAAAAATTTACCCCAAATAAAATAAATTAAAAATTATTACAATGTGGTAGCTTACATGGCAACACAGGGAAAAGGCTATTCGGAAATGCAAGGTCAAAAGGTCAGCTTACACCTGCCGTCGGTTTCTTTTGATATCACATACACTCGTCGCCGCATGCCAACAAAGATGTTGTCAGTTTTTTTTAATTTGCCATATTATACGGAAATTTGACTAATTCAGATACTAAAAAGAGGCATTTAAAAAAATGATAACTATTTTATACTAATAAATAATATAATTTTTAATTTTTTTTGGTTGTTTTTGAAGTGCCTATGTGCCCCTTTCGGGTCCGACAGGGTTTTCTTAACACAAGTATTGATTTTGGGTTTGGGGCCTGATTTTATCCAAAATTTCCACTTAATATTTGGGGTCCGCTTAGATTTAAGTTTATTGCTTCTTAAATGCTCCAAAAAAACATCAGCAACGTGTTTGGTTTGGATAAAATTTGCTTTTTAAATTATTTCTCAATTATTATAGACTAGATTTCTAAAATATGAAGAAAATCACTAACCTTTAGCTACTTGGGCCTTAATGTTTCTGAGCACTGGGTACAAACTTGATCCAGATATAATGCACATACAATTTGAAAACAGTATGTGAACATCATCAGGTAATATTCCATAAGTGCCGGTGTGGCAAGATATTTTCAACACAGGATTGTCATCAAACCTTTCAAGCCATAACAAGTCCCCTGTATTAGTGTAGAAGCCTACATGGCCATTTTTAAATCCAACGATAACACAAAACCAATCAGGTCCATCCTAAAAAAAATCTCTATACATTAAGATTCAGAAGGTATAATTTAATTCTCTTTTTGTATTTTCATATTGTTAAATACTATCTAATAGTCTACTTTTTACCAAAAGCAGGGAAATAATAATAATAAATATTGTGGGAAATATAGTTGGAACATGCCATTATAGAGTACATTACTATAAATAAATGTTCATTAGTTTAAATACCTATGTTTGATAGCTACAAAAAATTAATACTACAAAATTTTACATTAAATACCTTAAATATAACAGCATTAATATTTTGTAACTTTTAAATATTTTTTTTATTTATGATTACCTGTGAAGACTGTTTAGATGGACATATAGGTAATGCTAAAAGTACTGTTATGTCTGCTGGTAATGTCCCACTCCATGATATCAGAAATGTGTTACTGTCAGTTGAACTAATCCATTGATTAGTTAGCAAACAGAGACGGCTTTTGTAGCCAACTGCTAATAAATTACTGCAAGATGAAAGTGATATAGCACAATCAGGCAACCAATTTGAATCTGAAATTTTAGAAAATTACCAGTATTCCAAAAAGCTCACTGTAGAAAATTTGTTATAACTATACTGAATAATTACCTTCTTTGTCTGGTATGAACAAAGCCCTTCCTATACTAGATATATCGCCACAATCAGCTATAAGTTCTACTTGACATGACATTTTAACAGTAACACAGTAAGTTTAAAAACTTTATACAAGAGAGTTCATAGAAGTGAATAAACACCACACAAGGAACTAAAAAAATATTAAATAAGTAGGTAGTAGGCACACGAAAGAACTATTCCTCATAGCAATAGATATTTATTTCCAGGAAGGAAAAAAGGATATGTCTTGACAGGTAAACAGAAAATAATTTGACAATTATGACATACAAACAAATACCATTTATTTTTAATAATTATTTTATGGCCTGGTTACAAAAACCTTTTACGATAATCTTATTTTTTATTTCATATTTCTTCAATCTTATCTTCTAATCTAATTAGTCCTATCCAGTCTTCGTCGATGTCGTGTCCTCAGTCCTAGGTCCTGGTCCTTGCCCTCAGTATAATGGTAATTCTTATACTGAGGTTTTCATTGGACATTTCGCGGCAAGAGAGAAAATAGCATTTCACTGCATATATATCATTGTGTTTCATTATAGCACGTTAACACAACTTTTACGTCCAAGAAACCACAACTCCCGCGCATAAAACAAGAAGAACTTCCCCGTGGACCCACCAGTGCGACACAGTGGTGGGACCACGGGTAACACCCCGATAAATGCACTAGTTTTGTTTTGTTGTGTTTGTTGCCTGCTTTGTTGCATGTTTCCTTTGCCTGCTCAAGATGGGCGAAGAAAACCAACAACAACAAATTATTAATCATTATTATTTAATGGCCTGGTTCCTAAGACCTTTTAGCCAAATCTTATTTTTTATATTTCTTCAATCTTATCTTCTAATTAGTCCTGTCCAGTCGATGTCGTGTCCTCAGGCTACGTCCTAGTCCTTGCCCTCAGTATAATGGTGATTCTTAGCATTTCACTGCATATATATCATTGTCTTTCACTATAGCACGTTAACACAACTTTTATGTCCAAGAAACCACCACTCCCGCACATAAAACAAGATAAATGCACTAGTTTTAGAAAATAATATAAAGCAAGCGTCCGCACTTGTCACTCTTCCCGCCAAATGTCCAACTACAACAAATATCACATTGAAACACAGATATAGAAGAGTTCTATATCTGTGCATTGAAATTTGACCAAAGACCTTATACTTATGTATGACCTTATACTTAATCCAGAACCGTGACCTAATGAACCTTCACCATCAACACCTTAGGAGGTCATGGCAAGAACACTGGAATAAAAGCAGCACCCAAAAAGGATAGTTCTACTATGCTGTACAGCCTGACATTCCCCCGAGACCCTGGTTCTACCATTATAAAAAGGTTCCCAAACCTGTTGTATCAGTGATCTGCAGGATCCGTCTGGGCCACTCTTGTACTCCAATATTTCTGCACAAAATCCATGTTCGGGATACATCTCTATGTGAGTGTGGCATAGACGAGGGTTCCCTGGAGCATATTTTTTTCTGCTGTCCAATTAATAACAGTTTTGACCTTTACAGCAGCCTTCCTAAACTGAATGTACCCGTTCCTACCAACATTCCGTCACTTCTAACAGGCACATCTCCAGAACTCCTTAAGGTCATGATTAACCTGACCATTTTTTTCCGTACCCAAAACTGGACATTGATTTGATTCCTTCAATTACAATATACTAGCTGATGCCCGCGGCTTTACTCGCGAGTAATTTGATTTTTGCACAAAATGTGTTTCCCGTAGAAAAGACATGTTGTGCAATCCTGAAACTTAATTTCTAACCAAAAGCCCACCCACAATATTTTTGTATATTATTTTAAAATTTACTGATTTCCATTCAAACTTTCAGGTCCCTTTTATCTCTTTAAGGGCGGAATATAAAAAAATCCGACTTTGTCCCTTGGTACATAAAAGAATCACTGTGCAATTTTTTTAAGTTTCTAGGTCAAGGATACAGCTTGGGGATCACCGGCGATCAATAGCGGTAAATACACAAACTTGAGTCTTGGTAGAGATAAATTGGACAAGATTTAGTCTACCCCAATCGGACAAACTTGCGAGAGTAACCTCGATCTTAGACAAAGACTTATTCAAGAATTTTTCCACTAGGTACAGACCGGCGATACTGGTGCGACCTACGCCTAGGTAATAAGTGTTATCTGCACTTAATCCGCATAGCAATGGATGCCATTAATAATATAAACTTTGTAAAAATAACTTTATTACTTAAAAGTTAATGTTATCGATATGCAGCAAAGGCAGGGTGATGTACAACAACGTGCCTTGTGGGACTCCAGCGTTTAAGGCCATGTAGTCTGAACAGCAGCCATAGACGACAGCCGTAATACTTCTATTGGATAGAAAGCTGGATACCCATCCCCATAATTTCTCGGTAACTCCTTCGAAGATAATATGATAGAAGATGACGATGACAGACCCGGTCAGAGGACTTAGAAATATCGAGTCCTACTGCCAGAGCCTCTCCTTTGCTCTCGCTAGCCGTCGCCCAGCAGTGTGAGAGGTACTCAAGAAGATCGCTAGTCGTATTACTAGAACTGGTCGTATTCGTAAAGGTACCTCAAGGGCTTTGCCTTGATTACAAAGTCCATTGCCTATAATAGCCCGGAGGTGACGACTATAGGCCTGTAATTGAACATGACCCGTCCCTCACACTTTTTGGATACAGAATAATCGTGTGCGATCTTCCATAAAGTCGGGACTTGTTTCATGGAATATGAACGCCGAAAAATACGTGGAAGTATTGGTCACAACTCGGGACCATACTGTATTTTTCAATTATTCTGAATGGCCCACTCGGCTTATAAACGTCGAGGGTCTGAAGCTCCCGGCGTACCTACCACTGGCTAAGAGAAATAAATTTTCTGCATGGATTATCCACATCTTAGGATACCAGGCGGCAAAGCCCGTTGTTCATGCTCAAGTTAAAAGCAAAGAGAAATCCAAATAGGCCAACTTTCTCCAAACTACCGTCGGATTTATGTAGGGGTGGTAAACCGGAATGACAGAAGTTATTAACGGTAGCTTTGGGAAGCGATCTTGTTTTTTTTATTAATTGTACTAATTGTCATTTTTGATAACCAAAAGTGTAGGGGAATTTTCCTTATCTCAATAGCAGAATAATAAGAAAAACAGCAAATAATAGGTCATTACCTATGAAATTGCCGTTCTGCAGTACAGGCCAAATTAAAATAATTTCTGTTTGGCTAAGAATTCTAATTTCAAATTAATTTTATTTTAAAAATATGGAATTCTTTTTCTAAAAGTAGTCATTTGTTAATTGATTAGTGTTACATTTTCATCGCATTTCAATCTTTTCGTCATCATGGATACGTTAAAAAATCGCGTAATTATGGAATATGAGTACCGTCGTAGCAGCAACGCGGCACAAGCAGGCACGTTTACGGAGCTAACCCTACAAACCAATGCACCACTTGTTATTGGTTTGCCCGCTTCCGTTCTGGAAATTTCGACCTGAAAAATGAACATCGCAGTCGTCCGAATACTTTTTTCGACAACGACGAATTAAAGACGATTGTGGAAGCTGATGATACACAATCTACGGCTGAATTCGCAGCAGCTATAAACGCTAGCGTCAAAACAATATTGGTCCATGGGTGCCCCACGAACTCAATGATCGCCAGCGCGAAGTACGTGTCGAAACGTGCCTTGCACTGCTCAACAGACACACAAATGAAGGAATTTTAAACCGCATTATTACGGCTTGGATTAACGGGGCTTGGAACTGTGCAGCGTGCGGTATAAAACGGCGATAATAATTAATCATGCCGAGGAAGCGCCGCACACGTTGAACAGTTTTTGGAGCGGGAACCTCCAGAATGGCTTGAATGCGATCTTGTGGAGGTTGTGTGCCTTTGGGACCGATGTGATAGCCTAGGAATGTGACTTCCTGTGCTCCTAAAACGCACTTGGAAGGGTTTAGTACGACACCATAGTCTCTTAGGCGTCCGAAGAGAATCCGTAAGTGTTCGCAGTGGAGAGTCTCATTTGCGGAATAAACGAGAATGTCATCTACATACGGAAAGCAGAATTCGAGACCCAGTGTGACCTCATCAATAAACCGCTGAAATGATTGACCAGCATTGCGGAGACCAAAGCTCATAAAAGGGAATTCGAAGAGGCCAAACGGGGTAATGATGGCCGTCTTCGGATCGTCCTCTGCGAAAACTGGTATCTGGTGGTAGGCCTTCACAAGATCGATAGTGCTGAAAATTTTGGCGCCTGTAAGGTTATGGGCGAAATCATTAATTTGCCTGACTGGGTACCTGTCTGGTATAGTTCTGGCATTAAGTGCGCGGTAATCACCGCAGGGACGCCATGTGCTATCTTTTTTTAGCGTCATGTGGATTGGCGACGTCCAGGGACTTTGAGATGGGCGAGCGTTGCCGGACTGGACCATTTCCTCAAATTCCTTTTTGGCACTTATCAGTTTCTGCGGTGCCAGGCGGCGGGGACGGCTGGAGATAGGTGGTCCGTCTGTGGTTTTGATGTAATGTACCGTATCGTGCTTAATAGTCCTAGGCAGGCCAGGTGGGCGGGTTATTTCCGGAAACTCCGCTAGCACTTGTGCATAAGCAGAGTTTGGTGCGATGGCCTTGACGCTTGGTTGTTCCGAAGTAGCAGCGCAACCTGGGGCTGAGAGGCTGGTGAGACCGTCGACCAATCGCTTGGTTCTACAGTCGGGCAGCAGGTGGTAGTATGCCAGAAAGTCTGACCCGATGATGGCGGTGGTGACGTCAGCAACGACGAAAGTCCATTGGAGATTGCGGCGTAGACCGAAATTGAGTGTCAAATTTATGGTGCCGAAAGTTTGGATGCTAGTACCATTGGCAGCACTGAGTCAGTAGTCTGATGTTTGTCTACGGCATGCAAGCCAGCTATGAGGATAGCAGCACAAGTCCGAGCCAGTGTCAATTAAAAATTGTCTTTTACTAACTTGGTCTGTAACAATGAGACGGCTAAAGGATGTATTGGGGTTGCAGTCAGCTGCCGCCGCTACTGACTGCTTAAGCAGTTTTCCTGTTTCCAGTCGCATGGAGATGTGCACTTGTTGGCCTTTGCACCAAACTTGTGGTACCAACACAGTCTGTTAGTGGTATCAGAAGTGGTGGTACTAGAAGACTTTTCCCTGTTCGAAGAGAACTGGGTTCTTGATTGGGATCTCCTAGTGGCCGAAGTCAAAGCAGCAACTTGTTTGGTTAGATTATCAAACCTTTCCATCATGGCCGTGAGCGGTCAGTGGCTTGAGCAGAGTACACGTAATAAGGTTGAGCCTCCATAATTTTGTCAGCTATGTCTGCTATTCTCTCTAGGGAGCTTGGGCCGCTAATATGCCTTGCACATGTTGAGGGAGACGACGCAGCCATAGTTGTCTCAGGATATTATCGTCTGACAAGGTGGTTCCTGCAAGTGACCTCAGATGACGGAGGAATTGGGACGGTTTCCTGTCCCCAAGTTCTTCATCGTTAAGAAGTCGCCTGACTCTTTGCTCCTCAGAAGAGGAAAAACGTTGAATTAAAGTTTCTTTTAATTTTTTATATTTGTCTTCGGCAGGAGGATTGGTTGGTTGGTTGGTCCTCTATGTCCCCTGCGACCCTATGGTCGATTTAACTAAGGACATAGCTGTACATGGTGGCATCTGTGTTTATACCTGCTAAAAGAAATTGTGCCTCGGCTTGAGCGAACCATACTGTAACCCTGTCCGGCCATAGTGGAGGCTTGACAGCCACCCGACACACAGCTGACTCTCTGGGTGGTTTAGATTCTTGCAGAGCACGCAGTGCAGTATTTTCTGCCTCAAGGGTGGCTAAACGAGCTTTTAGTGCCTCATCCATATTAGTTATTTAATAAAGCAGATAAATATTGTTAGTAGGTATAGAACGCAATGCAGACAAAAATTATGCAAGATGTACCTATAGTGTGCCACATGCAAACACCAACCCAAACCAAAATTACTGATAAAACACAAGACACAAGACAATGACAAACAGATAAAACACAAAACACAATACAATAATAATAAAAAAACATACAATTACATGCAAATCTGTTAGTGCTTATCACCTACAAGTTATATGTTATTATTGTAAGTTACTAGTATAACATAGGTTTGTATTAATGAAGTACAAAATAGGTATTTGAGGATTTCAAGAAATGTTCTTTTTCCAAACTTGGGATGCACACTGCAGTTAGTAGAGGTAAACACAAAAAAGTTTTAATGAAAAAGAGAGAAAATAGATTGTGAAGAAGGTACTTGCACTTTCCTTGTAGCTGTGACCTGTACGTTGACTCGCAGGGAAGACAGAAGGATAGCACTACTAGGCGGCTCGTGTAACTCTTGTCAGTAGGGACGGCACGTTTAGTATGACAAAACTTGACAAAGATTGCTTCTTGTTGTGTGCCGCGACAACTTTGACAGGGCAAGTTGTAATGAGCGTATTCTTGTTTGTATGCAGCGTCGGTAGTCACCAGTTTGGGGGTAGGACCTTGGCTCCTTCCTTCCTCCCGTTTTGTTCTTGTGTCACGCTCCAGCTACGCCAAACCGCGAGTCTTCTTATGGGGCGAGTGGGTTGGTAAATGAAATGTACGGTCTTGGTGTGGTTTGCTTTATGTACATAAATTGCAAGTATACAACGTAGTGCAAAGGTATAAACAAGCAGTATACTGTTTAAACTTCACAGACTACTATCAAGAATATTATTTACAGATTATCAGTAGCAAACTCATAGACTCGTTATGACCGTTCACAGTATATACTAATCTCTCGTAAAGGCGCGAAGCAGTGTCCATGTCAAAAGCACTGACAGATAGACAAAGTAAGGTGCGTTCAGAAACGCCACACTATTAGTGGTAGTAACACCAACAATCCCAACTCCATTCACATAGACGGGAATCCACTGCCAAAGGTGTCAAAATTCAGATATCTTGGCGCGATGCTGACAGCCGACGGGAACTTTGAGGCCGATGTTTCTCATAGAATAAGCGTGCGATGGCAGAGGTGGAGGGCTTTGACAGGGGTTTTATGTGACACAAGAATGCCGATTAAAATTAAAGGCAGGATTTACAAGACCGCAGTCAGGCCAGCCATGACGTACGGCGCCGAGTGCTGGGCCATAAAGAAAGCCCACGTTCAGAAAATGCACGTAAGTGAGATGAAGATGCTGAAGTGAGGTGTAACCCGAATCGATAAAGTGCGAAACGAAAGTTTTAAGGTAGCGCCTATTGAAGAAAAACTCACAGAGAGCCGCCTACGATGGTTTGGTCATGTCATGAGACGCCCCGAAGACCATTTCGTAAAACAGGCCTTAGCACTGCCGGATAACAAGAGAGGTAGAGGACGCCCAATGGCCACCTGGCGATCAACGGTGGACAAGGACTTAGAGCGTGCCCAGACAAGTATTTCGACAACCCAGGACAGACTGTCGCCGCAGAACAAGGAGAGCCGACCCCAAATAATGGGAAAAAGGGCTAGGGAAAAGAAGAAGAACAGCAAGGGCTCAGCAAGTTGGTTGGATCCTGGTTCAGCACCTAAACAATGCCCTAAACGAAAACTTACCCCTAGAAAAGTTATGGTTACTGTTTGGTGGTCTAGCGCCGGTGTGATTCATCACAGCTTCTTACCTAAAGGGGTGAGCAATATTGCAGATGTTTACTGTGAAGAACTGAACACAATGATGGAGAAGCTGGCACATTTTCAACCAGCATTGGTCAATCGCTCGACTCCGCTGCTCCTGCACGACAACGCGTGACCTCATACTGCACAGCAGACGGTATCCAAGTTCCAAGAACTGGGGTTGGAAGCTCTCCGTCATCCGCCCTACTCACCAGGCCTTGCGCCTACAGACTACTACTTTTTCCAGAAATTGGATAACTTCTTGGCGGGAAAAAAAATCAAACCCGAGAGGCAGTACAAAACGCCTATGAAGAATTTGTTGTCTCCGGTCCAGCTGATTTCTTTAAGAAATCAATAAACTGCCACTGCGTTGGCAAAGATGCATTGATTGCATGGGTGATTACTTCGATTAATACAAATAAAAAATACATGAAAAAAATACGTTAAAATTTTGTTATACAACATATACTAAGATGGTAGAACCACTAGTTGATTATATATATGGTAAGTCAATTGTAATTACCAAGCTTATATATAAAATAGCTTTCCCTCGCGGCTTCGCCCGTGACATACTTCGAACCCCCGTCGCACCTATTTAATCCCGCCGCTTAGTCATATATGTATGAGCCGTAGAATAAGTTTATAAGATCTGTAACTTTTCTCGTGTTGTCTGAAAATAAAGAATTATTATTATTATTTGTCTCTTTTTATCGGGTATCTTCTTTTTTTTTCTTACGAAGATACCCGGTCTTTTGGTAGGCTTACACGGGGACATAGTGGTCCAACACGCAGAGACCCTTTGAGAATTTTAAAGCAACAGGGAATGGGACCCCCACTGCAGACAATCCACGTCCGCCTTATGTAGAAGAACTGTAATGGACCATCTCCAATGGGAGTTAAACTATTGTACAATATGCTAACTAGTTAGAGGTTAAATGTACTGGATGACTTGAACTACGGATGAAAACTGCGTCTGCCATTTTATATTTCATTAGAATCTGCTATACCCTCATAGGGTTGCGTTAATCCTATAAAAGTTAACGACTGTCCTCGAGGGGTAATTATTTATTAATACTTAATATTTTGCCGATTCGTTGATATTTATAATTACTGCTTCGCTCTTTTGGGTAGTAGCATGATGATATATAATCTATAGCCTTTCTCGATAAATAGACTATCCAACACAAATAGAATTTTTCGGAGCTGTAATGCCTGAGATTAGCGTGTTTAACTTAACAAACATACCTTTCAATTTTAAATATATTACTATAGATTATAAAACCTTTTATTCATTTATGCTGCTAAGTTTGATTTTATTGAAATTTGATATCGTTCGACAACATTATTATTTTTTTTTTCAATTGTTATTTACCAAAAAGAAGGTAGGGGTTTGATCGCGCAGTGATCATGACACCCCCATTAGGAATTTAAAAAAAAATTAATAAAGAAATATCCATCACGCCTTATCCCCGAAGGGGTGGCAGAGGCATATTATATGCCCACTTTTCACCGTGTGGATTCCTGTCCCACGTAATAGGTGGTGAGCCCATTGCCGTGTTGAAATAGACAGACGCAGGTTGTGGCTACCTGCTGTTGAAATTTTCAAGCCGCCCATAAGGCCTTCAACCAGGCTTAACGACTGCCATTTTTACTGGCAACCGGGACCAACGGCTTAACGTGCCTTCGGAAGCACGGAAACGCTCGCAAATGTAAATGTCACAAAGTGGTCACCCATCCGAGGACCAGCCATAGTGAAAGTTGCGTAACTCAGTGATCGTTTACACAACACTGAGACCGCGAACGAGCTTCTTTCTTCTTCTTTTTTTTCAATTACAAACGTATTAAATTACTTATTTAACACTAAATAACTAGTTACATGTTATCTCTCTCTAAGTTTTAAGCAATAGTTAACCATTGCATATAGTCCCCTCGCGCTTTCCGATGAAGGTAGTGACAGTATGCTGTTGCACATCCCAACTGACCGCAAAGATATTCCATTTTCTAGTTCAAATTGCCACCTTTGAGCTTCATTACGTACACATTCCACCATAATATGATATATATCCTCTCTAACGTCACAAATTGTACAGTTCGGAGAAGAATTAATTTTCATCATGTATAAAAAGCTATTTAAAGGCGTAATGCTGTTACAACATCCTGTCTTGTTATATCAGAATTAGCGAACCAAATACCACGGGAGGGGAGTGCCTGCAGTGTTTTGTACCATATACCTACCTTCTGAGACCTTTCATCAAAGTACTCTTTCCACATACTGTAACACTTTTCTTTTATTAGATACAATAAGTCCGTAAAGTAAGGTAGGCGAGAAAATGATATACCGGTAACAGTCGCCTGTTTTGCCAACTGATCCACTATTGTATTACCACCCAGGCCTATGTGTGAGGGTACCCATTGCAGAATAACCATTTTTTTCATTATAGATTTAAGCACATCATAAGCTATTGGAATTCCCCTTATACCGGCAGTGCATCGCGCTAAGTGTTGAAGGGCACTTCTTGAGTCTGTAAATATAACATAATTATCACTCTGCAACGAGTTAATGTACGAGAGTGTTTCTGCGATAGCTATTAACTCGATATTCATTATAGATATATTTGTCGTTTTAATATTAAGTCTAAAAGAAACCTTAGCTTGTGGATCATAGAATGCTGCGCCAAAATAGTCTTTAATTTTGGACCCATCTGTAAAAATATGGTAATAATGTTTAAACTGTGCGTTTATAAATTAACAGCATAATTTATTCAATACGTCTGGTTTGTAAGATTGTTTTGGTTGATCAAGTAAGTTTATGAAAGGTCTCACCGCTTGAGACAAATCCACACCGCTCACCCATGTATCAAGAGAAAATATGTCTAATGTTTTGCTTACGTACAACGAAGTCGTTTTATATTGCTCATGGGGTATTAGAAGTAACGGCTTAGTTTTACGTTGCCACTGAGAGTTTTGGACCCGTTCATAAAGTTCATTGATTAAATTTATCGTTTCATTATTGGCCACAGATTTTAATCTCAACCGATATTTTGAGGCTAAAAAGTACCTTCGCACATGCAACGGCTGGACATACAGTTCACTTTCCATTGCCTGTATGGGTGTACTTTTCACAAATCCACCAACTAATCGCAAAAATTGGTTTTGTACCATCTGCAACTTATTCAAATGTGTAGCACAGCTTGATCCAAATAAATGGCTACCGTAATCTAGTCTGCTTCTTATAAGACTTAAGTATAACCTTCTTAGATGGGTTGGGTGTACACCCCATCCACCCCCAGATAATACTCTGAATATATTTGAATAGGATGACACTTTCGCTTTAATTTCATTAATATGTTTAGACCATCTAAGTCCCCGATCCAACCATACCCCTAAGTATTTGACGCTATCAGCTGTTTTAAGTGGAATGTCGTTAAGTTTGAGAGCGACCGGATCTCTCAAAAAAACTATTCTGAAAAACACAAATTTGACTTTTTGAAGACGAAATTTCGAGCCCTATTTCTCTAAACATTACTAAAACGGTATCAAGTACCAATTGTAAATCGTTGGAAATATCTGTAATTTTCTTGCCTGAGGCATATATCACAAAATCGTCTGCATACTGTGAGATGAATGTTTGTGGAATGTATGGATTTGCAAATGTTCATTGTGACAATATTAAACAATAAAGGTAATAACGGGTCTCCTTGAGCTAAACCGCGGCCTGCTGTTCGACAAATAGTAACGTCATCCAAACTGATACGAAGACATCTTTCTTTTAAAAAGTTCCATAAATAATTACAAAGTGCTGACCCAACTCCGATGTCACGCATCACCGTAACTAGCCGTATTATGTCAACATTATTATAGGCATTATCAATGTCCAGAAAACAAGCTATTGTTGGAGTTTTTCTACAGAAACCTATCTGAATTGTAGACGTTAAGTTGGTAAGGTTATCTAAAGTTGAGTGGCATTTCCTGAAACCTGTAGTATTTGTGGAAAAAAAGTTATATTTTTCTATGTACCATTCTAATCTATGGAGTAAAATGCCATGAAATACTTTGCACAAACACGATATCATCGAGATCGGTCTTAAAGACGACGCACTGCTTGGATCTCGTCCGGGTTTAAGAATTGGTATAATAATTATGTTTCTCCATTGTTTAGGTACAAAACCGGTTGAATAAATTTTATCATATTAATAAATCAAAAAAAATTTGCCTCTTGCGGGTAGGTGCTTAATCATTGAATAAGTTATATTATCATCGCCCGGTGACGTATCTTTTAAACGAATGCATTTATCTAATTCTTGAACGGTAATTTGAGTTTCTAATTTTAAGTTACATGAAGAGAATGTAGGTTTTTGTGGAGTAACAAAGTCTGGAGTAAAACTTTTTAAAAGATCTGTCGCCCTCTCTATGCTAATGTATGGTTTGTTGGATTTATTTCCCTTAAGCCACTTCATTTTTTCCCAAACCTGTTTAGAAGAGCACGATTGGTCTACCGTAGAACAAAAGGTTTGCCAACTTTTCGATTTGGCATTACGTATTAATTTCTGAGCGTCACGGATTTTAGATTTAAGAGTATTTAAGTTCTAAGGGGTTCGGTTATGCCTAAATTTTTTTAACGCTAATCGACGTTCAGCGACAGTCTTAGATAATTCTTGGGACCAATAAGGCTTAGGTAAAAAGTTACTAGTAGGATTAGGATTTATTTTTATAAATGGAATGTGTAAATCTGCAGCCAAATATAGATAGTCAATGAAAGTATCATAACATTTTTGCAAGTCTTCTGAAATATAGAGGCCCAATCGGCTTTTTTATAGTTTCTTTTAATCTCTTTTACAGTAGTTTTCTTTATGTTTGAGGTAATTTTAATTACTCGATGGTCACTACCCAAAGTTTCATTGAGGACTATCCAATTCATTTTCAAAGCTATATCCAGAGAGGCCAGGGATAAATCGGGAGCCGACTGTTGTAATATACCATTAACATATTTAAATCGGGTAATTTGTCCGTCATTCAATGTAGCAAATGTGTTGTCCAACAATGCGTCGTATATCTGTGTACCTTTTGTATTAGATTTGGTAGACCAATTTGGGTGATGACCGTTGAAGTCGCCAAGAATCAACGTTTTGTTATTTAAGTTGGAAAATAAGCCATCCCAGTCGGTAAACGTAGTACTAACTGAAGGAGGGCAATATACCGAAGTTATATATTCTTTATAATCGCAATTATAAATATTAATACCAATAACTTCAATACCTGGGTTGTTGCACGTCACTGGAATTGACTGTGCTCTGATGGATTTGTGAGTGAAGATAGCTACACCCCCGAAACCGTCGCTTCTATTCTTCGAAAAATTTAATTTAATTTTATCAGTGGGTTTAAGCCATGTCTCACTTAGGGCCGCAATGTGGATTTTCTCTTGTGCTAATAAATTTTCAAACATTATTAACTTAGGATTAATACTTTGCGAGTTCCATTGTATAATATTTAATCGTACTGTGGATTTAAAATTAGCCATTGAAATATTCAAATACTTTTTTAGGACTGGCCAATTTGATACATTTTTTACTATAACCAAAATCAACCATTCAAGACAGTATTTCACAATATTTTGTATTTTATCGTACTCCGATTCGTGCTTTTGAAATATAATATATTTTAATTTACTTAAAAGTTCTACGAATTTTACTTCCCGTTCCTTTGTTGATGGTGGAGTAGAGGTTGCCGGGGTGCTATTGTATTCTTCCTGTTCTCCAGGACATGGAAGAGGTGTAGACGAGCGAATACCTGCTGGAGACTTCAAACTACTTTTCTTTCTAGTAACTTTAGGTTTCAGGATTGATGCATAAGTTGGTTTCGTTTTAACAGGATTCTCTTCTCCCTCGTGATCAATATAAAATAACGAAGTTCTTTCAGAGTTCTCGACAAAAATGGGTTGTTCTGTTACTGGGACAGGTGATGTCGGTGGTACATAAATAGTTAAGGCTTTTTTATACGTACAATTAAACGTTATTCAGTAAAACAGATGGTGGTACATACTCTCCCTTAAAGCATAAACGTATGGTTTCAGAGTTGCTCCAACCTGTTGAGTCCGTACTGCGGCGCTTAAGCCGTTTTGCAGCTATTAGTTTACCTGGGCAAGGGCATGAAATAGTTTTCTGTATATCATCTTCCGATATTTCTAGTTCTATGTCTCGTATAATACCGTATGAGGTATGCTTCTCTGACGCTTTCTGAATGCGCCATCCTTTTTCTATAAAATTGTTGCATATCTCTAATTCCTTTGCACAATCTTCATTTGTAAAGTCTAGTCGTATCTTATATGGACTGATATATTTCACCCGAATGACGTCGGAAATGTTATTTTCGTTTAACAGTTTAGCCAAAGCAAACTGTTTGGGCAGTCTATCACTACTAGAAATATAAATTTGTATATATTCTTCTTTTAACTTCTTCTACTTCGATCCCACTACAGTCCACTCTTCTCTAAGTCTCTTTTTCGACTTGTTTTGTGTATTTTCCAGCACCATTTCTGAATGTATATGTTCAACTATTTGTTCTTCGCCTATTTCTTCAACTTCTCTGTCCGTCAAAGAGCAATCTATCATAGAATTATTCTCGACCTCATTGTGTTCACTTAGCTGCTTATCCATTAGAAATAAAGAAAGAAATACTCATTTCGTTAAACAACAATGCCCGACACGTTAGCACTCGCGCTGCGGTGAGTCACTGTTTACAACGTAAAAACAACTGTGAAACGCGGCCTACTCGAACGAGTACCGCACCAACACTCGACAACATTATTGTATCTCAATAAAAATTAGATTTACAAAAATCATGTATTGAGTAGTGTGTAGCAGTGCTTGTATGCCACCTCAGTGATAAAATAAAATCTAGCTACTTTTTGGGTACTAAATAATTAATAACTATATAAAAAAAAAAAGCCGATCGATGCACCATGCCATAAACATTACTAAAAAAAAAAGCTAGACAGCTCAGCTTATTCGAATCGTTAAAAACTTAAACAATATTATAATTGGTTTGTTTGTGTTCTTTTTCACTTTTGTGAAAACACATTTTTGCGTATGGCTGGTATGTATCCGTATATATCGTATGTTTAAACCGAATTTGGATATCGTGTTCCGTACACGTCCATACCAGGGATTCTTGACAGCATAATGGTTAGTGCGATAACATTAGGTTATAATTTGTTTATTCTATTGAAATAATCAAGTGAGTTCAAAAATTGAAAATCTAAATTCAACATTGTTTAGGAACCACCTACTGCGGGCACCGGCTCGCCGGGTATGATTGGTGCAGCGCCCATGATGCCGCCATCGATGATGAGTGGCTTGCCTCCGCCAATGCCCCCTACTGTTGGCATGCCACCGGTCCCCGGGATGCCGCCAAACATGGCAGGTATTCCGCCGCCAATGGGGTTCCCACCAATGATACCATTTTCGATGCCACCACCAGGATTTCCTGCCTTCAAACCAGTGAGTAATATTTAATACCGAATCACCCTCTCTCTATCTCAGTCCGTTGCAGGAGAAATCCCTCTCTCAATTGCTTTGGGAGAGCAGAAAAGTAATCATAAATGTTAATTAGTAAATTTCTTTTAATATTATAGAATGTTTTGCGTGTTGTAGAAAGCTTTGCCTGTTTCTATATGTTGAGGAATCACTTTCTGGCTATAGTAATATTATGGAATGTTTTACGTATTGTAGAATGCTTTTGCCTGTTTCTGTATGTTAAGAGATCTTTTTTGGCTATATCTATTTAGTACTAGGTATGGTATCTTCTTGTGTAAGTAATTTAGATATTTTTTTTATATGTAAGTATGTATTTATATATTTTTGATTGTATACTACCTTTATTAGTCCTATGATTTTCTATCTCTCTAAAGGTTGCCTGGAAAAGATTGCTTTTAGCCTATTGTACATATAATGTTATATTTATTATTATGGTACTAAATTGTTTCAGGATTTAACTGCACCTGCTCCAGATATTGCTCCATCAGCTAATCAGAGTAGTCCTTGGTCTGAGCATAAAGCTCCTGATGGCAGAACATATTACTACAATTCTGTTACAAAGCAAAGTCTATGGGAGAAACCAGATGATTTAAAAACTCCTGCAGAGGTATTTGTTTAATATTTTCTGTATACAATTTTATGTGCACTTGCTTTAGTAACCATTAATGACTGGTTCAAATCACAAGTATGTAAAATAATTAATATTGATAATAAATTGTTTAATGAACAAAAGTAAATTTTTGAAGATATTGACCACTAATACAATACAGCTGCTTTAAAAGCTTTTAGGAGGGTATAGGAGCTAGGTAATGTTAAAATTTTGGTTTTCTGGCAGTATATTTTTCAACTGTCTAAGGTTTTTAGTAATATTTAAACGATACACCTTTTTTGAGCTTTAAGTGCCAAGTCATAATGTATAAAGTTAACCAAAAATAAATCCATATTGTAATCGTCATCCACCTAAACTATTATTATGCTATAGTCAAAACATCTCTATTCATAATATTTTACAGTATAAAAAAGACATAGGTAAATCAACATTTTTTCTTAGTGTCTCTTCTGCTTATTTTCCAGTTAATATGCTTGTTACATATACTACCACTGCACCACTGCGGCATTAGAGTTCAGTCAAGTCAATTTTATATACTGTCTAAAAAAATAATATAATTGACCAAAAATAAGTATTATTGTCTTTTTTAGATTTGTTTTTAAATAATTAATATTGTAATCAATTATTAATATTGTAGGACTAAATATTAATATTGTAGGACACTTTTCACACAGCGCTATCTAGCCTAAAGTAAGCTAATAATAGCTTGTGTTATGGGATCTAGATAACTGATAAACATACTTATATATTTCTAAATACATCCTCAAGCGTAGCAGTCAGATGCACTCCCACTGCGCCACAGAGGCAGTGAATTAGTTATGTATTTATTGTTAAAGTCAATTTTGTATTTAAAATCTGAACATTGACAGGATTAATAAAGTTTGAGAAAGTTGTGAATTCAGTTTTCACCTGAATTTGTGTGAGAATGCCGAGAGGGAATTTTGTGAAGCAAAATTCATTATGTTAAGCAAGTTTCACCAAGTGATATCAATCAACAATATATATAACCATAAATTTTAAATGTAGGACACGAGCATAATGAAATTAAATAGCATTGTGTTTATTAAAACCTGACTACTGGTTTTATAAATATATTTGATATTTTCTATCAACAGAAACTTCTGTCAGCCTGTGTTTGGAAGGAATATACTACAGACGCTGGAAGATTATACTTCCATAATATAGAAACTAAAGAATCAAGTTGGATCATACCAAAGGAACTCCAGGAGATTAAGGATAAGATAGCTGCTGAGGAAGCTGCACAGTAATGTTTTTTTTTTAATATAACTGCATAGATCATACCTTATTTTTTAGGTTAGAACCTTATTTAAGAAACTTAAGAAAAGTCATAAATTTGCCTATTTAAAAACAAATCTTATGCATGCACTCAGCAGTAGCATTTTCATGATATGAGGATTACATAATACAAAATTAAATATTGGATTAACACAGCCAAGTGGCAGCTAATAAAAATTGTGCCCAGTGTGATAGCGATGATAATTGTTCAAAAGATGATGAAAATGCATCAAGTGGTATAGGTTGTAGATAATTATAATGTGTCAAAATTACCATCATGTGTGTTGGATAACAGCAGTATTTCTTCGTTTAATACTCTAAATAAAAGAACAAAATAAGCCATATTCCAATTATGTTACTTGTTGACCCAGCATTGTCTTGTGAAATATATCTGATGAAAATTTTATTGTTGTGTAGGGCAGCACTTAATGCTGAATTGCCTCCTGGAGAAGTACCTCTACCAGCGTCCCCAGCAGTCTCAGCTTCTGGGAGTTCAGCTTTAGATGAAGCTATGGCTAAAACGCTAGCTTCTATTGATCCATCACTCACAACCTCCATTCCAATACCGGAAGAAAGTAAGTGAAATATACTCTTGGGTTTGGTTTGATTTAATGTATTTATACTCAGATTTTTTTCTTTATAGACTAGAATGACATTTCAGTATGTCATTTTTTTAATTCTGCAAGAGTGCAAGCATAGTGCCTTACTTAGTCGATTTAGTTTATGAATCGAATCACTCAACTAATAAAAGGTTTTTAAAATTACTATCAAGGGTTTTGTCCTTATTATTTATTATTATTTTCTTGTTGGGGACGCCGGCACCGCCAAGCGAACGATCCGACCGCATCTCTTGCCGCCCAAGTGGGCGAAGTCGCTCATTTCCCCGAAATCTCCTTGGAGTGGGTTTTGTCCTTAGTCCGTTCTTGTTTAGTGTGATATCAGACAGCATCAGGGACTCACATGAACAGCCTCCATGGTTGCTTATGTATGCTGATGATATCGCGCTGGCAGACGCGGACAGGGGCAGGTTGGTACGACGTGTGAAGGCGTGGAAAGATACGCTTGAGAACGGCGGTCTGAAACTTAATGTGGCGTAGACAGCATTGTGGCAGTAAACTCTACAGATCCCACATCCGTCCGCATAGGCGATGATTTGGTCGAGCGCACGGACCAGGTTAAATACCTGGGATCTTTATTTCACGCGTCCCGTGACATCGATTGCGACGTCAAGACACGCATTGCTGCCGCGTGGTCCAAGTGGTGGGAGATGACTGGTGTCATTTGTGACGCAATAATGCCGGTCAGGTTGAAGAGACAGGTCTATAAAACCATCAATAGACCTGTCCTTTTACATGGCAGTGCCGTGACAAGCAGGAGCTGCGTGTCACGGAGATATAGATGCTGCGGTGAATGTGCGAAGTCACGCGGATGGACTGCGTGAGGAATTCTCGCATCCGCGGCAGCCTTCACGTCCGTAACATTGCAAATAAGCTGCAAGAGCGTCGCCTTCGCTGGTATGGTTACGTCTTGCGGCAAACGGCTACATGGTCTTGCTATGTCGGCCCCGCTGGGTCCCGGTATGAGGAGAAGACCCAAGAAGTGCTGGCTTGACGTCGTAAGGGATGACATGCGTGCCAATAGTCTCATTACAGGGGATGCTGACGACCGTGCGAAGTGCAGGAGAAAATGTACGAAAGCAGACCGCGGGCGTCGCGAGACGCAACTGGGACAGACGCTCGGATGATGAAAATTTTTGCTCTTGGACGAGGATATTCTCTTGTTGGAGACCATGGTGCGAGTCATGGTGTCCTGCAGAAGCAAGTCATGCTTGCGAAACAGGCGGCGTAGAGGGCGCGGGTAGAAACCCGATCCGCAGTCTGTCGTGAGGGTGCTACTGTTATATTTTATTTTTCATGTATGAAATCTTCATTCCAACAACAAAAAAAATACAAATATTAAATATTAAAACAATAAAATCTGCCAGAAAATACCATCGCCATACGTCTTCGTCTATCTTCTTCGCTCCCGATCGGTTAAACATATACCTACCGATTCCACAAGCTTGTTATGTTGTTGTTTGAGTGTCGCTGTTTAATTTTATGTTTGTTGTATTATGTAAAACATCATCCAAAACACTGAATCGAGTACTGCAGTTATGCCTCCAAGAAAAAAACGCCGGGTTGATTTGAGTCGTCGACGCCGTCAGAGAAGACAGTGTTACAAAACTTATTTAAATACTTTTCCAATGAGGAGCAAAGCTAATTCGATATGTTATTAGGTGACAAAGCAAACAAGCGCCATTGTGCTCAAAAACCTCTGTTATTTTGGGTATTGGTGTTTCCATGGTTTAATGTGTTAAAAGATATAAATGAGAATGTGATGCTGACTTCGCCGCAACGATCTGACTATAGGTTGTCTTTTAAAGACAAGTTTGACGAATTCTCTTTTTCTGCCATGCGACGAAAAACGCTCAGTTTTTTTTAAAAACGTCTAGTCGGAGTGAAATCCGATCTGTTGCTGATCCAGAATATACATCTTATTCTCTTGCGTCACAAACAAGCAATTTGAGTGCTTTGAGTTGCTTGCTGATTTTTTTTGTGTGCTATACACATATATACGCAATATCCGAATAAAACTGCATGACTTAAATTAATTAAATTTTAAAACTTCTCATAAATTTTTAATAAAGTGGAAAAAGACAATACGATTCGAGACAGGGATTGAACCTGTGACCTTTGCCTAACCAGGGCAATGTTCTAGCCACCTGAACTACCCGAACTGTATCAACTCGTACATCTGAGTTGTTCATTAGCTCGATAGATGGCTCCGGTCGTACTCTTAAAATGACGATATAAATATGGTGGAGAATTTCAACTTGGTTCGATACGGTTCGGGTGGCCAGAACATTGCCCTGGTTAGGCAAAGGTCACAGGTTCAATCCTTTCTCGAATCGAATTGTCATTTTCCACTTTATTACAAATAAAAAAATATGAGAAATTTAGCAAATAATTGCTTTAAAAATTTAAAACTTCTCATTCAATACTCCTTGAATTTGCATAGACACAATTTCAAACGAATCAACTAACCACCTATTATTTTTGGTCACGACACTATCTTTTTATTGCCATAAAGTGGCAACATTTCAAATGTCATTCTAGTATATAAAGAAAAATATCTGAGTATAGGTTATAGAAGATTACACTGCGATGAACAAACTAGTGTGGGTAAAATATTTACTTATTTGTTAGACGCTGGCTTATCGTCACGCCGTTATTTACATATCTTTACAAGCCTCAGATCTTTTTAATATCGCACCATAAAAACTTGGAACTATCCTGGGTCCTTTAAGAGAAGCATGAAAAGGCATATTTCTGGACCGTCAACCTGAGGGCCGTCTTAGAAATATGTCTATGATAGCGGCCCACAATCACGGGTCGTCGTCTCTGAATACCAACAGGCGGGTGGTTTAACATGACAAAAAAAAAAAGTACTACAGTATTTATGGCCGGCGCCTATACGGGGTTTGAACGTCAGACGGCAGTCGCACCCAACAATGGCGAATATGTTTGGTTTTCGCCCAATAAAAGTGAACCTCAGTTTCCAAATTCAGGTAACTGTATGTTACATACGTTTGTTAGTTCCTTGTTTCTAAAGGTGTCGCCTATGAACTACTCAGGACAGGGTCCATCCAGGGTCTCGTTTTATAAAAAAATTAACAAATTGGTGACTTTGTTGGTTTTAATGTTTTAATATCATTTTGTATGCTTTACAGCTAAACCTGAAGAGATAGCACTGCCGCCGCAAATCATCAATGTTGAACAGACAGAACAACAGCCTGAACCACAATATAAAGATAAGAAAGAAGCTATTGAGGCATTCAAGGAGCTGTTGAAAGACAGGGTCAGTGGTTATGAGATTAATGTAAAATAAACCTAATGAACAAGTTACTTTAATCACTAGAATCCATTGAGGGTGCACAATTACAATATTAGTCTTATAATACGAATTGTACGGAAATGACATTTCACCAGTCAAATAAGTCTATGTAACTTTTAAGCATGTCTCATGTTTAGTTATAAACCATCATTGTAATTTGCCCTTTATAAATTATTTTCAAACTGGTAAAATTAACCATTCAAGTTTTAACGAAGTTGTATAACTTTTACACCGTATCTGCATGGTGATGGAAACATACAACTGTAACGTTGTAAAACGTCACATTGGAATGTCATTGTTAGTCTTGAGATTTAGAAAGATAGGTGAGTAGATTGTTGACTCTTCCGCTCCGTGTGTCATCGATTTTAAACAAATTGCGATTTCATATGGTAGACTTGGAAAGAAAAAAAAAGAAATAAAATAGTTTTGTCAATTGGTCAATGTCTTGGCAGCCATGCCAACGAATAAGTATTTTTAAAATTGGAACGTCATTCGTCTAGCTACATCGACGTCAAAAAGATGTCGATTGTAAATATATTTTTTAAACTTCGCTAAAAAGAAGTAATCTTTTATAAATTGTATATGGAAGTTCACGCCTGTGAATTCTTATAAATGATTATACCAAAATAACTATGTATTTCGGTAAGAACTTTGGATTTTTGAAACCACGTTTCTAACCTTGGTGATCTTTAGTATTTTGACGAAAGATTATTCGCTTGTTTACAGCTTATTACGATGCTTGGAGCAGCGTTAATGGAATATTTGCCTGCTCTCCAAGATTTATTGGTTTTTCTTTAAAAGAGTGGTAAGTTCTCTTTACGTATTCGAATCACGAACAAATCTCCAATTGTTTTTCGAAATGTAATGGAACTAATTCTTTTCTTTGCAGCTGAAAAGCACTTTTTTTATATTAACTTTATTCTTGGATAACATTTGCCATGAATGCTGACCATGTGGTTGCGGGCTCGTCATTCTCGTGGAGACGGCACCTGTCGCGGTCTGCAGATGTGATTTCGAATCCCGTGGTAATGTAACCACGCCATCAGGTACCTAAAATAGTTTTTCTTTTGTGTAGATTAATCAAGTAATGATGCACGACTCAATGATTTGGCTCATGTTTTGAATCATGTTACGATATATATTTTGACTCATAAGCTGGCCTTATGCTGGATCTCACTATTCTAAATTTCACGCCTTAACCCTGTGAATAGTTGATCTTTAGCTTACTAAATCACTAGAATAGGTTATACCAATACTGATAACGTATACAATGTATATTCAATCAATTCGCCTATAGAAATATAGAAACTTTCTTCTAGAGATGTATTTTATTATTTTTGGTTCCTGCTCTTATGATTAGAAGCTCAATCTCTATCGCCGATATCCGTGTGCATAAAGTTGGTAGGACTTATCCTCCTGGCGCCTGAACCGAGTTATAACTTTTGTTTGTTTGTTAGTTCAAGTCTCCGTAATGAGACAATGTACAATTTCCTTTCCTGATTAGATGTACTGTTGAGGTAAATTAAACTACATTGGCTGTATATCAATTCATTTATTTTATATACAGGGACCTAGTAGTCATCATCGCCATTAATTAACCAATATTATTACACAACTATCATCACGCTGTATTCCCGAAGGGGTAGTCAGAGAGGACAGATCGCCAGGCTTCGCGATCCATGGATACTTCTTTCGCTTCCTGTAGATTCATTAATCTTTTTGAGCAATCTGCTCACATGGTCTTCATATTAATGTAAGTCACGGCCTACCCTGACTTCTTCTACCCTCTACTTTCGCACAGTTTTGCGCTGAGCAAACTATTTTGCTATTCATTTTTATTTATATAGATTTAATGATTTAGAATGTGCCATCAAATGCGACTTGGGAGCAGTGTGTCAAGATTATATCTAAAGACCCACGCTATGCAACATTTAAAAAGCTAAATGAGAAGAAACAAGCTTTTAATGCATACAAAACTCAAAAGATTAAAGATGAAAGAGAAGAACAGAGGTAAGTAAACGAAAAGAAAATAAGTATGCAGGCCGATACTTTTTTTTCCTATTCTAGCCAATATGGATAAAAAGTTGGGTAACAAAATAGAAACTCAGCCTGCATACTTAATTCCTTTGCACTCTGTACATCTTACAAAAGTAATCGTAAAACTCGCGCGGCGCCAACATATTATTTAGAATTCTATTGGAGCGTGGTTGTGGACTACGAAAATTACAAGACTGCAGAATGATCCCTGCAGTTTTCATAGTATCCCATCATATCTTCATATTTTCTCGCAGAATCTCACTTCTGATCCACCTTCAGATACTCCAGGTCCTCTTTATTTCTGTCCGTCCCTGTGATTACCCATTAAATAATAAATAATAGGCTGGGGTCCTCTTCTTTCATGCATTCTGAATATCTTGGGTTGTTCATCTCTCCTAACACTATTTGGTGTTTTTAAAGGCGCCAGTGTCTTGTAATTATTTCTTTAGCCAACTTAAACATGAAGTTTTCTGGTTCTGTTCTGGTTAATTTAATCAATGGAGAACACAAAAGGGTCAAAATATTACTATCAAATACAGCCAAAATTGGAGAGTAGGTCATGTACATTACATTAGTTTTTATTTCACTTCAATATATGCAGTATTTTCGAATTTATAACGACGAGAAGTTATAGCGCTTTTTTGAATTTCCGAGATTTGGCGCGCTTATTATGACGTCACAACGTAGCACAGACTGCGACAAGGCGCGGCGCGGCGTTTGGGTGAGAATGAGAGCGTGACTGTTGAATGAGCAGTGGTGTGACGTATGCGGTCACCCGCGTTATACAAGGAACATTGTCAGTCAATATAAATGAAAAAGGTGTCATAATCATAATTTTTAATAATTTATTTATTGTGTCAGAAGATTGTTTACAAAAGTTGTGTGTTGAAGACTCCTTTTGAGCGTGAAATGCTTGTGTTAAGAGACTTCGCCCTTCCATAGCACTATTTAAACATTAACACAATAAATTTAGGTGACATTACGTTACATTAAATGTTCATCCAGTAAGCACCATTATTTCATGTGTGGTTGTGTGTGTGTGTGTGTGTGTGTGTGTGTGTGTGTGTGTGTGTGTGTGTGTGCGCGTGTGCGTGTGTGTGTGTGACTCCAAGTGAAAGCTTGTGGATCTGTTTGTGTAAATTACTTTATGTAGTAATCAGTAGTAATCAATAGTCTTCATATGTTATAGGACTTTGCCATTCAATTATTTGTTTTCTACATTCATGATATGGTTTTTTATATATACTGAGATCTTTGTTTATTCTATTATACAACAGTGCAGATCGTTTTTCAAATTGTATACTTGCAAATGTAATGTTTGTTTTGGTGACCTGTGCTACATTGTTTTTCCTTCTTTTAATTATGAGTTTGCTCGCATCATATGGTAATTTTTTGTTCATTTTTAGTACAATTTGGGTACTGTACAATTTTCTAACTGTTAGTACACCGCTTATTTGATATAGACTCAAAGTTGGGAACAAGTGATCCTTAAAATACATGACAGTAGGGAGCGTTGAGCACGTTATACTTGTATGAACTTTGTTTTGGCTGCACCACCTCATACAGGAATGCAATACAATAGGACATATTGCACCAGGGCCAGATAAATATTAGTTAGGATGTTTCGAGGTTTCTTGATGTTATCTGTTAAAGTTTTCGGTGCCTTAGAACCTTGAAAATCCCGCTCAGTTTACGAACCCTATTTGCAACTTGCTCCAAGTGAGGGTACCAAGTTAGTCTTTGGTCGATTATCACACCAAGATATTTTGTCTCGGAAACTTTGTTTATGCTAGGACAATTACACAACCCACTGTTGAAATCATCGCATGAGTGAATTCTGATTTGGAAGTAACTTGTGGGTTGTGTTGAGTTATATATACTGAAACACATGTAGTAAGTTTTAAAAGTGTTTAACGTTAGCAAATTGTTTCTCAACCATAGTCATCTAGTGTTTAACTAACGACTTAGGGCGTTAGAGGTCAGACGGCAGTCGCTCCCTACAATGCCGACAATCAAAAGCCATACGGATTTCGCGCGGGAACATTTCGAATGGCAGACGCTGGCTGTATATTATTAAACTAGTGCATTAACCTTGTTTTATGTGTAAAAATTGTAGCTTTTTTGACATTAAAGTTGTGTTAACGTGCTACATAACCTGAAAGACATGCAATATAAGAAATACTATTTTACATCTTGCCGCGCAAATTCCGCTGAAACCCCCATTAACGCGTCTATCATATTAATGGGCACTTTGAACTAACCTGTACATGAATACGCTGCTATCTACGAGAATTAATTTACTTCTTTTGTATAAAGAAGATTCATATTATCTACTTGAAAATGGTCACTTTTGAAGAAAAATTTAATACATATGAAAGATCAATGAATTTTGTTGTTGGCAACCGCGTGCGTGGCCAGAATTAAAAATAAATAAACAAAAGCCGAACAATAGCCGCTTCTAGCAAAAGCCAAATAAAAGTCGACCCCATGCTCTAAATCCAAATAGATATTGCATTTGGAATATATTTTTTTAAAATAAGAAATTAAATAATTCTTATAAAATAAGAAAGTCGAAAATATTTCGTTCGCGCCTTTACCTTTTTTTACAGGTTAAAAACAAAAAAGAATCGAGAGAATTTAGAAGAATTCTTGTTGACCTGTGATCGAGTAACATCATTGACAAAGTATTACAAATGTGAGGAGATGTTTAATAATTTAGAGGTGAGTATACAGCATAGACATGTAAGACAGTAAGCAGACCCAACGTTAGCAAAAAATAGCGTAGCCTATTACACACGCATAGACAGGTAGCTTAGCTTAGTTATTTTTGATTATTTCTTGATTAGCACAGCACCTTTTTGAATATTTTTGTCTACTTTTGTAACGTTTTACAATAATTTTATGTAATATTTTCACTTTAACACATAAATCTTTGATTTAGAGATGACAGCGGCGGTTGTTATTACAAGTTTGTAGCTTAGTTAGTTTCAGAAGTACGTCTGTGGTATACACCAACTTATACATCACACAGAAGTGTGTAATGTTTATGTGTGGAATATTTTGTCCCTAAGCATACCAATAAGCAACAAGCTGTAAAAACTAGTGTTTTCAAAATTCTATTTGTTTTTTATATATTTAGATATGGAGATGTGTTCCTGAATCGGATCGCAGGGATATATTTGAAGATTGTATATTCACTATAACGAAACGCGAGAAAGAAGAAGCAAAGGCACTGAAGAAACGTAACATGAAAATGCTGGCTCAGGTAATATAATAGTTCCTATCAGTTTTTTTTATGAATCTCACATATTACTTGTAATGGCTTAGTAGACTCTCTAAGCCGCTTTTTGTTTTGGGTATTAGAGTTATGTAGGGACCTATGAATTAAAGATATGAGTCATCCAAGCGTTATTTCTGGTTGCACCCAAAGTAATCTTCCGTTTCCTTGTAAATTAATAAAAGCTAAAATTAATCTTGAACTCAATATATATTCCATATTCCACTTATGATAATTTGAGGTAGTTGAATAAAGGAGTACGACATTTATCTCAATGGTTTTATGATGGGCGACATTGATGATGTTGTAAAGTAAAAAGAGAGGTAGTAGAACAAGGTGACCCCTGACTCCGAGGGCTAATACGTCTTCAAGTACCTCTGACGATGCTAGTAAAATATATTCTATGTTCTTCTTAGGCTTCTGTGATCTATGTTCTTCAGACTGTCAAGTGACATTCAAATAATCATCAATTGTAAATTATTTGCAGTGTTAACTTCAAGAATGGTAAAGTATTGTTATACTGCGAAAACAATTCACAAATACTAAAGAAATACTCATTTCCATTTTAAATGTTTACATTACTTTTAAGCTATTGCATAGTTTTTATCGCGGGTTTTGAGTGGGCTTTAACCAAGAAATTCCGTAAGGAAAAAAACCCTAAGATCCGAGGTCACACGAAGTTCACCGAGCACGGCCGAGCGTTGGCTAACGTGTATGTACATATATTATATGGTACGATTGTACGAAGCTCGCACAGATCGAGGCGTGATGATAGTGAGGGTGAGGATGAGGGTGACTGTGAGAGTGAGAGTGGGGTGAGAGTGAGAGTGAGGATGAGGGTGAGGGTTTTTTTTTTGTGTAACTTAAATTAATATCAAAGAAAAATAAAGGTATGCTATGCAATAGCTTTACCGCGGCAGTCTCCGAGTGCCACACGTCTTTTTTTTTATCCGTTCGCGGCCCCGTCATATTGTCTGTAAGTTTTACAATGGGACGCAGACGCTTCCATATATTTTGTCTGCAACTGACACGGAATAAGCATAAGTCTGCGTCCTAAGTCTGTTCTGTCTGCCCAACGGCCAAGCCTCCTTCATATGCAAGTGCTGCACCTACTAGCTAAATGGAGGAGGTCATGGCAAAAAGAAAGGCATCTCTCTGTACTAGATAGTCTGAACCTTCCAATGCTATAATTTATAAAAATAAAATCGCTCGATTTTTTTAAGCCTGTCGAAATCACCTCGGATGTTTTGCCGAATGTATTATCCATCGATATAAGAAAATGATTACAGTCATAATAAAAAAGGATAGAAGACATGATAAAATTGTAACAGTTATAATAAAAGTCGTGTACTTATTTACTTCAACCTGTCAATGCAGTTCACTTTCTAAAAAATATGTGTTTTGTCAGGTTTTGGAGAATATGAGTGAAATTACGTACAGTAGCACTTGGAGCGAGGCTCAAGTCTTGCTGCTAGAAAATTCCGCGTTCAAGAATGATGTCAGCCTGTTAGGAATGGACAAGGAAGACGCGCTCATTGGTAAGCCAGGAATAGTTATTCTATCTATCCGTATAATAATCATAGTCATATAAAGGTTTTGAATATGGCCATTTCTTTATATTAAGTTAATGCAAAAGATAACTATGATACTTTTTAACTTATAGCAGCGATGTATATGATGTTTATCCAACAAACGAATAATAGCATTTTTCATGATCTATACAAGAATGCTAGCAATCCAATTTTACTTATATACTAATTATAAAGGCATAGTTCTTTATGCAGTTATATTTCAATGTTTTACATAACAATATTCGCCATGTTGAAAGTTCAGCAGATGTGAATTGATTACTGAGTTTTTAAAGTTTAAATCAAAAATAAGGAGGAATAGGAGTGGTGGTTATAAAAGAAAAGTAAAAAAATATACGAAAACATTGTTGTGCCTAATCCCGCAACATTCACTGCCCGAAAAGGTCAACTGTTACCAACGAACCATCCAGTGGTTCCGCAGAAAATACTACATAATGTACTATACAGAAGTCATTTGATGCGTGTACATTGCCCGAAAAAATAAAGTAGATATAGCAATCAATCAAATCAGCCTATGGCATTCCACTACTGGATGTGAGCCTCTCCCAATTCACGCCACGTAGTCCTGCACCTTCCGCATCCAGTCCGTCCTAGCGACATTTTCCAGGTCGTCGCTCCATCTGGCTGGGGTCGTCCTACAGTACGTTGGCCGAGTCGCGGTCTCCA
Source organism: Thumatha senex (assembly GCA_948477245.1). Classification (NCBI taxonomy): domain Eukaryota; kingdom Metazoa; phylum Arthropoda; class Insecta; order Lepidoptera; family Erebidae; genus Thumatha; species Thumatha senex. The sequence goes on along the minus strand of OX419731.1, from coordinate 12,785,310 downwards.
CTCCAGAACTCGTTTCCTCTATTGGCCAGCGGTTTTTCTACAGATGTGGCCAGCCTATTGTCACTTTAATGTACTTACCCTGCGAGCTATATCGACCACTTTGGTCCTCTGACGGATACGCTCTTTCCGAAGTTTAAGTAGATATGCATTAAAGAAATTGATACTGGACATTCCTGGCATAATTGATTACTTCTACAATTTCATGTGCTGACATTTAATGTTAATTATTAAATATAATTCAGTATTGTACTTTATAACATTACTCCAATTTTTTTGTAAAATAAAACAACGAATATAAAAATCAAGTATTTGTATTAGTCATCATTTTTATTTTATTTCTGACTGCCGAATTTCAAAATTCCTATACACGTAGAAGGAGGCTGGTTTTCAAATCATTCATTGAATCAGCATTATCTAAAGAAATTTTGTTAGAAATTTGCCAACGTTATACTACCGTTGTGAAATCTGCGAACAAAGAAAATATTATCTATATAATAGTAGTACCTATGGTACGGGTACGGGATTTTACTTGTGAGAAGGGTTCCTTTCTAAATGTAAAATGGCAGAATCTTATGCCACAAATTGAACCATTACAAAGTTTTAAATCTATTAGTCTTCTTGTAAACGATGTACGAATTGCTTTTTCTCTTATAGTAGACTTATATAAAACGTGACTCGATAAATTAACCATATTTATAACAAAAAACCGCTTAAATCAAGGGCGCGTTGATAAAAAAGATTCTGCGTATCACATTTTGTCATGCATTTAATTTCTCACACAGTTTTCACTACAACCAAGAACATAATTGACCTAAATTCATGAAATAAATTATAACTTACCGTCTTACTTTTATTAAAATGGTTGACGATATTCCTTTTTTTTCAAAGTTTTGTTGTGAAAATATAGATCACTAAATAAAAATACTTATTGCAGTGTTTTAAACACACAGTTTTAGACTGAACAGGTTTTTAAAGCCTTTGTTTTGCTGTTAAAAGTTTTATTCTCTTGTTGTTGACCATAATAAAATACATATTTGACTGCCTCTGTGGTGCGGTGGGAGTGCATCCGACTGCTACGCAAGAGGTCGTGGGTTCGATTCCCACCCAGGATAAAACTTTGTGTGATGAGCACGATAGTTTATTCTGTGTCTGGGTGTTATTTATCTATAATATGTATGTATTTAGAAATATATAAGTATGTTTATCAGTTATCTAGATCCCATAACACAAGCTAATATTAGCTTACTTTGGGCTAGATGGCGCTGTGTGTAAAGTGTCCCATAATATTTATTTATTTATAAAAAAAAAATATAAGAGTGATCACTCTTATTAACGTTATTAATATATTTCTTATAAGTACATCGACCTCTTATTTGCATTTTTGTGGCCATTATAAGTTTAACTATCATGTTACTTGCCATAATAAAACACGTATAAGAAATAAAAACTATAACTAAAGCAACTATAAGGGGATTATAAGATTACTGTGCTTATAAATTGTGCCCAAACGCAATCTTATTAGCGATAATACGGCACTTAAAAGAGTATTATTTTTGGCTTTATTGGCCACTACAAGGAAATATTTTTTTAGTTGGGTACAAGACAAAACTTTTTTAAACAGTTTTTTAACTAGTTTTAAATAACAAAAATGGCATCAAAAATATCATGAGTGTTAAAAATAGTGTTTTTTCTTGATATGTGTGTGTATATATGATAAATAGAGACATTTTAAGTTTGAAAAATCAGATGTTTTGCTCGAAGTGACAGTAGAACCCACCTCAACGCTTCACTTATGAGGCGTGCAATAAATATAGTCGAATTTTTTTTTACACAGCGCCGTCTAGCCCAAAGTAAGCTAATATAAGCTTGTGTTATGGGATCTAGACGTCTGATATGTTTATCATATATTTCTAAATATATATGTAGATATATTATACATAGGAAACACCCAAACTCCGAAACAATCGTTTGTGGATCACAAATATTTTTTCCGACCCGGGAATCTAACCCGGGACCTCAGTCGCAGCAGTCGCATACTCTGCGCCACCGAGGCAGTCAAAATGGCAGGATTAAATGGGTGCCACAGGAATTCGAAGTATGTCACGGGCGAAGCCGCGGGGCTAGTAAATCTAAAGCGATGCTATCTCTTATAAAATAAATATCGTACTGCAATATATAAGCCCTATAAAACCTATTAATAAACTCTCAATCCATTCCACATCACATGATTGCATGAACTTCTATCTATATACAAAATCTTTCATATGCATGTTAATGCATATTTGTGTCGCTTTTTGTTCTAATAACTTTGATACTTTTATTTTATAGTTTTTGAACAACATATAAGAAATCTAGAAGCGGAATACTTGCAAGAGAGAGAACAAATCAAAAAGAGAAATAAACGGCAACAACGAAAGAATAGAGACAACTTTTTGGTAAGCTGTAATGTCAACAAAATGTTTCTAAGGTTTTCATCATGTGTCGGGAACTGGGAGCCCTTGGATTATCTTTCAAAAGGCTCATCCGAGACTCCCAGCCTAGGACGATTTAACCAAAGGACGCGTAATGTACTCAATAAAGTATGAAATCACGTTCAACCAAGTTTCGGGCGGTGGGGAAACTACACTCATATTGTTTTCTTACTCTTGCATGAAGTGTTGTCACTGTGTAACAGCCAATAAAAATACAACTACAAATAGAGAAATGTAGGAATGCAATACGAATGTGACACGATATACGGCTAATATAATATGGTAACTCTTTGTATAATGTTTGTAGAGAATGAAAGTATATTGAATATAGGCCGATTAAGTTGTTGGTATGTTTCAATAATTAATGGTTTTTGTTGATAATAGTTATGTAAATGAAATAAATTTTTACTTACGAGTGAACACAAATATTATTTGTTCGACCGCTATAACTTTTACACCATTTCACAGCACATATCGTCATTTTTTCTTTCCCTCCGAACGTGTACGATAGACTGAGTCAGCGGAACAGTGACTTAGCTAAAAATGCTTAGCAAATGGCAAGCGGGGTATAGGTGCAAACGTTAAGATAGCGCGTCCATTGGTTAAATCGTCCTAGCTCCCAGCTATAGGCATATGGAAGTGCACCATGTGGTTTTAGACTGTAGAAGTCCGTCTTTCCGTCTATATGAGGATTACTACACATAAAAAGAAAATAAATTGTCATTTATTTAACCCTAAAGGACGAGTGCAGTTGGATAAACCGCGCAAATATTTGATCCTATAGTTGAATTTATACTCTGGTAGAGTACAAATGTGGCCACCCTAATTAATTTTTTTGTATCATAGGTTTTACTGGACACTCTACACGAAGAAGGAAAATTAACTTCAATGTCACTTTGGGTTGAACTTTATCCAGTTATATCAGCTGATATGAGGTTCTCGGCTATGCTCGGTAAGTGCAATTACAACCTGTTTATATATAGTTTAGTATCAATCATTTTGTTATTAATTATGATACCTACTCCACCAAATTAATCCAAATTAATTTCTAATTTGTTGACGCCCGCGGCGCCGCACACGTGGTGAAGTTTCCCCTTCCGTTTCCCACAGGAAATTGTTCCCGGGATAAAAAGTAGCCTATGTGTTATTCTGATGAGTAATCTATATTATTGTTAAATTTCAACAAAATCCATTCAATAGATTTTGCGTGAAAGAGTAACAAACATCCATCCATACTTACAAACTTTCGTGTTTATAATATTAGTAGGATAGTAATTTCATTGGCTATTGAAATTGCACTAAGGACCTCTAAGAAATCTAATAGTTAATTTATGAAATTCTTGACGTATAATTAGATGATAAGTTCAATTAAGTTCAATATAAATGAAAAAAAAAATTGTAGAGTATGTAGATACTATGTAAATCTAGCTGACCCGCGCAACTTCGTTAGCGCCACCAATAATGTGATAAATTAAGAACCGCTCGACTGATTTTGTGCAAACTTCACATAAACCATCTACTAAATAGTCCGAACAAAGCCTAAACATTTGGTTTGGATAGGTGAGCCCGTTTTTGAGTTACAAAATTACAACGAAAAGTGGCATTAATTTTTATATATATTGATAAGAAATTTTTTGCAGGACAAAGTGGATCTACTCCCCTAGACTTATTCAAATTCTATGTAGAAAATCTAAAGGCTCGCTTCCACGACGAAAAGAAAGTTATTAAAGAAATATTGAGAGAGAAATCTTTCGATGTTAAACCTGACACGAGCTTTGAAGAATTCGCGACGGTAGTTTGTGAAGATAGCAAATCGGCATCACTTGATGCGGGCAATGTCAAGCTTACGTACAACTCATTGCTTGAAAAGGTTAGCAATCTATGAGACGACATACGGCACGAAACATATAAGACGAATAAGAAGAAGAGGAGGAGAAAGTCCTCCTCTTCTTTTTATTCGTCTTATGTGTTTTCCCAGTTGCTTCCAAAGCCACTTGTGATGCGAAAAACCCAGGTAGGGTTACCTGGAGGCTATTGTTTAGATTTAATTTTCGTCATTGTTGGGCTGCAGTCTTAGCCTCCAAACCCGTAAGTTCCATTAGTCAGCAGGTGAGATCGCTTGGGTATCGGACATTTTGGTGATCACCTTAGGGCCGTATTCCAGAATTATTTATCAATACTCAAGAAACACTTGAGTGTAGTATTTGTATGGCAAAAACTAGCCTCAAGCGTTGATTGAGTATTGAGTAACCTTTTGGAATACGGCCCTTACACTCAATGGCCCTATTTTAAAAGATGTCTCAAGTATCGTTTGAACTATGATCACATAAATTAGTTTCAAGACAAGATCAATCTTATGCATCGATATTATTATAGAATGTGTATTAAGTTTAGTTCACTTGAAACTAATCACAAGCACTGAGGTCCGTATTCCAGAACGTTTCTCAATACTGAATCAACGCTTGAGGCTACTTTTTGCCTTATAAAATCTACTCACAAGCGTCGATCGAGTATTCAATATTAATTTATAGAAACGTTCTGGAATACGGCCCTTAATGTCGATCGGTCGTGACGGTTTGTTAATCGTGTAATTATTAAGTATTGTATTATATATATATATATATATATTACTTCTATATAACATGACGCCAAAAACTACCAGTTTGTTCCTACCAATATATTTCCAAAGGTTGCCTGGCAGACATTGCTTTAAGCGATAAGGCCGCCCATTGTACTGCTATTTTTGTATCAAATTTCTACATCATAATACTGTCTCGGCGTACAATAAAGTGTATAATAAATAAATAAATAAATATAATTAAATAATATTGATGTAATATTAATATAAAAATATTTTCCTTGTTTTAAATTATATAATGGAACTCAATATAGTTGTCAAACGAGCTCGTCTCACGTAAACAAAGATCACGCTTGTCAATCAAAAAAATCTATACCTGAGAGAAGATTCGGATTTGAACATCAATCTGAAATCACATTAATTTCGATCAGCGAATTTTGTCTCAAATTACGTTCAATAACAGGTCTACTTGGAAACAGTGATGACTAGATTCATGACTGAAACACCTTTCATAATACAGGCCTTAAATGTCAAAAAAACTGTACTGTTTATTTTTTTTCGCCTTTGACTACCCTTTGAAAGACTGAATGTGAGTAAATTAATGCAATAATCTTTTTTTAGGCTGAAGCTAGAAATAAGGAAAAGATAAAAGAAGAATCCAAGGCCCAGAAGAAAATTGAGAGCGCTTTCAAATGGGCCCTGACTGAAGCTAATATCGATCACCAGCTGCCTTGGAGCGATGTTAAAGAGAAACTAGACCTAACTGCACCTGACTTTGCCGCAGTGCCCTATGAAGAGGACCGTATTAGAATTTATAAGGTAACTAGTTTTATAACATGGTCATAGTATCATAGTCTATTATAACAAAAATTAGCGTATATCCTTCCTGTAGTACTTGACTGCTTCGGTGGCGCAGTAGTGACTACCGCGCTGAGATCCCGTTTTCGATTCCCGGATCGGAACAAATATTTGTGTGATTCACAAATGTTGGTTTCGGAGTTTGGGTGTTTCCTATGTAAAATATACATATATAATTTTTTAAAAAGCGAAAAAAGACAATTCGATTCGAGACAGGGATTGAGCCCGTGACCTTTGCCTAACCAGGGCAATGTTCTAGCCACTGAACTAACCGAACCGGTTCGGGTAGTTTTTTAAAATTTATAAGAATTTTAGCATAATAATTGCTTTAAAAAATTATCAATATAACTAACTAAACTAACTAACTATCTTCACGCTGTATCCCTGACAGGGTAGTCAGAGAGGACAGATCGCCAGGCTTCGCGATCCATGCATACTTCTTTCGCTTCTTCGAGATTCATCAATCGCTTCATACACGCACGTCTGGGTATCCGAGTACTTTTGACCTTTCCGTTTTTGAGCAATCTGCTCACGTGGTCTTCATATGTAAGTCTCGGCCGTCCCTGACTCCTTCTACCCTCTACTTTTGAACAATATATATTCTTCGTCAATCGTTCCTCACTCATTCGTTGGACGTGTCCAAACCAACGGAGCACGCCCTTTTCCAGCTTAACGCTGACACTTTCATTCACACCTGCCATATTGCGTATCACTTCGTTACGTATTCGGTCGGCCAAGGTAACGCCGCACAATTTTCGAAGTGATCGCATCTCCACAGCATTCAATTTACTTTCATGCATCTGCTGACATACCCAGGTTTCGCTACCGTAAAGCAAAGTTGGCACTAGCACTGCGTTATGAATCGCCATTCGTGCTTCTTTTACGATACTTTGTCGCTTTACTAACTGGGACAAAGCACCGTTAACTTTGTTTCCGGCAGCTACTCGCCGTTCTACATCCGAATCACATCTTCCATCCGCGCTAAACATACTAAAAATATAAATATAAATAAAATAAAAATAAATATATAAATATATTATGTATTTAGAAATAAATGAGTATGTATATCAGTTGTCTAGATCCCATAGTACAAGCTTATAGCTTAGTTTGGACTAGATGGCGTAGTGTAAAAAGTGTCCCACAATATTTATTTAACTTTTCATAATTTTATAGGACTTCCAAAATGAGCAAGAAGACAGTTGTTTGCACTACCATCACCCGAAGGCCCGGAAATCCAAACGCTCTAAGAAGAAGAAACGTTCTCGATCTGCCTCCTTGGTAAGCACTTTATGGTTTATTTATCTGTTTAATATTACGATATCATTTTCCTCTTACCAGTGGCCACTGGATATACACAACAATTACAACATGAGTATTCATAAATTTACCCTTGATTTACAAGTTTCGTATGTAGGATGCCATCAACTCATAATGTTGTTTGCATATGCAATTAGGGAAATTGCAAGGCGTTGAAGGATATTAGCGAGTAAAGAGTAACAACATATAATTATGTTTACAAGTTCAATTTATTTATTTATTTAATTTTGGGAAGACCATCAGCTAAATATATGACAATACAAGACAAAGTAGCTATATAAGCATTAATAAGTCTCCACAGATACTTGTAAAATAACAACATGTAAAGTCCGAAAATACATGGATAATACTAATTAACAATTAAATTGTAATATTACTTGCCAATCAGTCATTGCCACTGAAGTAGGTAAATATAGCAAGTCAAATTGTACCTGCTATATTGAAATAAATATTGTATAAAATTCGTTAAAATGATTTTATTAATGACGAATATGTTATTTATGTTTAAATAATCCACATGATCCTTGTTTTGTAGCTTGCAAATAAATAAATAATAAATATTGTGTGACACTTTTCATCTATCCCAAACTAATGTTTAAGCTGATACAGAGAACTGATAAACATACTTATATATTTCTAAATACATACATAGGAAACTCCGAAACAAACATTTGTGGATCACACAAGTATTTATTCCGACCCGGGTATCGAATTCGGGACCCCAGCGCGCATACACTACCACTTACGCCACCGAAGCATACATACATACATACATACATACATACATACATACATACATACATACATACATACATATATACATACATATTATCACGCCTGTCTCCCAGGGTATCATCCCATCGGGGTAGGTAGAGACTACGGCTTTCCACTTGCTGTGATCCTGTATTACAAATTTCGCTTCTTTTACTTTCATGAGTGTTTTCATACACGCTTGCCGGTTAAGGGTACTCATGACCTGGCCTTTTTACAAAATATCTTCGATTTGATTGACATACATACCTTTACCATTTTACCTATTCACTCTCGCCACATAAATCTGCTTTGTCAGTCTATTTTCCTCCATCCTCTCCACATGTCCGAACCATCTAAGCATCCCTTTTTCTATCTTAGTCATTATATCTTCTGTCATACGGCAATGTTCCCTTATCGCGCTGTTCCTTTTTCTATCCATCAACTTCACTCTAGCTACACTTCGCAGACTTCTCATTTCAACTGCATTCATTTTACTTTTATGCGTGTTCTGCCACGTCACCGAGGCAGTCCTCTTTTTTACGTGTTCCGTGTAATCCCCTCGGATGTAATGCCGGACTCGAACTGGCTAAAACCACACGGCCCCGCCTAACTGAGTCTCAGTGCTACCGGCAGTCTAGACAGTATAGTAAAAAGTAATAAAATGTCTTGTTATATAGTCGAAGTCCCGGTCTCCGTCGCCAACGCCCGTACGCTCGCCCTCTCCTGCGCCAAGTCACGGCACGTGGACGTCCGACGAAGGGCGTAAGCACAAGAAGTCTAAGAAGAAGCATCGTAAACATTCACCGCCACCTGTAAGTATACCTTGATACTTCAATAATATTTTGATAACATAATATTGACACTGGCACCTTCACAATATCGCTAAAACTTTCATAATATACATTTGAACTTTAGTAATATACATTTAAACCTTGATAATATACACTAGACAAATGTAACGTAAACATATAGCTGTGAGCTGAGCGGGTGTTGAACTCTATTTTGTAGTCGTTTTTCACTCCTATTTTGTAGTCAAGTACTCTATTCTACCCCTAGAATAACAGGGCCAGTCACATCCATTGTCCAAATTGACATTGCAGATCAGGCTACAAAACCGTTTTAAATCTTAATTTATTTCATTTCCTTTTCAGAAGTCACCTACGCCTGAAGAAGGGGGCATATCGGACGACGAACCACCGCGGCACAAGAATAAGAAATCTAAACGTAGTGCACCCAGCAGCCCCGAACTTGAGGATCTTGAGCTGTCTCACAAACCCAAGAAGAAAAAGGATAAAAAGGACAAGAAGGAACGGTATGAGAATTCAATTCTAGTCTTAAGTTTCAAATCCTTTTGCTACAAAACGTATAATGTTGGATGCATTGGGGTCCTACAGAGATCAAGAAAACAGCAACAAAGGACAAGCAGACTGGTGAAACTAACCAGAGCAAATATGAGGCTTGTCATAGAGATCATCACAGGACACTGTCGCCTCAACAGGCACCTAACAGTGATAAGAGTAATTCCTTAATCGAAGAATGATTTTATCAACCACACAATATTTCCTGGACTTCACTTTTACATGAAGTTGTTTTATGACAGGTTTGCGTGAAAGTGCCAATATGCCTGGAATGCATGGAGAAAGAGGAAACCAGCTTCCATCTACTTGCTCAGTGCCCCATGTATTCGTTTACAAGATGGGAAATAATGGGTACCGACAGACTAGGAAAATGAGATCTAGAACATCTGAAGGTGGACCAGATAGTGAGTTTCTGCAAAGAAACAAGAAGGTTTGAATGGGCGCCGTGAAGACTGCTGGGATACCCAATCCAAACCGCGAGCAGGAGTCTGGGGAAGTGAACAAAGTCGGCGGCGAACTATGCGGTCGGATCGTTCGTCCGGCAGTGCTGTCCCCAACAAGAAAATTATAATAATAATACAGAGATCTAGCTCAAGCCATTATCACCCTCAAGTGGTGCACTTGCTGACTAAGCCCTTACGTCATAGGGAGGTCAGACTTAATGGGAGTGAGCAAGCATTATTCCAAAAATCAAAAGCCAAACGATAGATATCTACCCCTAGCAGCCAAGTAAAAGTGAAGTCCAGACTCCAAATCCAGGTAACTTCGGAAGCAACTGGGCATAAACTAAGATGAAGAAGATATTCTTTAATCTAAAACATATTTTAGCAACCCTACAATATTTCCTGGACTTCACTTTTACGTGTGGTGGAGCTACCATAAATTTGTTTTGAAAGTTTTAAAAACAAACCTTCCAAGGGATCATTTGACATTAGTCAACCCTCCCAAGTGTAATGAACTGGGGCCCTTACATCCTCCGTATAAAGCTTTTCAAGTGCAAATTTTGGTCAGGTCTATTCACAGTGCTTCAATTTACTTTAATTCTTCAGCTTGATTCGACACAGATTGTTTGGTATTTGTTGCAATGTGGCAATGTATTTCAGGTCTACTGCTTGGAGCGACGCGGAACTAGAGTCTCGCCGCGCGGCCTTGCTTGCACAGCTGCATGAGCACGAAGCCGAGTAACTTCTCATTACTTACAGCATATGCTTACGGTTGATTCAACATGGAGGCAAATCGAATTAAAGAATCGGAGCGCAGCAGTTTTAATCCAAAAATACGTAAAAGTTTAACCAAAAGGTTAACAATTTTATCTTCAAATGATTTTTTTTAACGTCGGAATAAACATTTTGCATTATGTTAATATAAAAAATTGCTAAAGAAATTGTTAAGTTAATTTTCAAGAGTACAAAGCTGCTGGGTTTTCGATTCGTAGCTTGAAGCTAACCTTATTTACCACAATGTTTATAGCATCAATACATATAATTCGCACATCAAGTGTTCATTGATCCAACTTTCAGTACACTTAATAGTAAAATATATTATTGAAATACATTGTGTAATATATTGATAAGGATTACATTTTCATCCCTTTTTACGTAAGTATAACAATGTAGATTAGCTTATAAATTATATAAGAACATATAAAAATATAAGTGTATTGATACAATATATGTATAGTGGTAACACATTATAATATATTATGTGATTGCCATTTTCTCTAATACGGTTGTTTTATTTATATGTAGAACACCCTATTCCACTTTGATCCAGAGAGGTCAAATCCATACCATTGATGGTATGGATTTCTGTGACATTTCTGTGAACCACTTGAGTGGTTCACAGAAATGTCACCGAAACCATCTTTGGTGTTGCAATAATCTAAATGCTACGGGAACCACGTCAATCACGTAGGCAGTATGATTATCTGCCACCTCAGTAGTATAAAAAATAACGTTGGGTATCTGTGTTCAGATTGCGTGTTTAATCGTATAATCAGTCACCATAAAATGTTCATTTGATTTTGCCGATGTTCATTTGTTTTTACCGATATTCATTACTTTTTGCGGAAACGCATTTCTTTGACATTTTGTTGCATTAGTGTCAACTGTATTATATTATGCATATGCAAATCTATACTAATATTATAAAGCTGAAGAGTTTGTTTGTTTGGTTGGTTGAACGCATTAATTTCAGGAACTACTGGTCGGATTTGAAAAATTATTTTTGTGTTAGATACCCCATTTATTGAGGAAGGCTATAGGCTATATATCATTACGCTTCTACACTGGGGAGCAGAGCAGTAGTCATAAATGTCGACAAATCGGGCAATTTTTTCGGGACTTAGAACTTGACATCGAAAGAGGTGTGCGTTTCGATTGCTCCGCCACGGTGTCCTATCAATAAAAGCACTCCGTCAAAAATTTGTCAAAACCGAATGCAACAAACCAAAAATTTGTCAAAGTAAAATAAAAAAGATATTAGGGTTTAAAGTTGGCCGCGCGAACGAAACGTGTAGGATTGCGCGTCCACGGAGATCTCAGCAACTACATGGGTTAGAGACCTAATTCATTTTGTCAATTAAAGATTGAATTTGTCAAAAATTGTATAAAAAAGAATTATAAGCTGTAAAGCTTAGTAAAATAAAATATAGCTGTAAAGCAATCCTCCACTCGTTGTTTCTTTAATGTTGATTATTTTTTAAATCGTAAGACTTCTTGTAGTAAAATTTATACCAGAAGAATGATCTTAATTTGTCAAAACTAATGAAAGCAATGAATACTACTGAAGTTTAGTTAAACCGGAGATACCGGTCCAAAACAAAAAGTCCGTGGCCGCGCGAACGAAACGCTACTTTGTAAGCTGTTATCTCGCTACCTATAATTGCTAGGATTTTGGTGTAAACTTTCATTTATTCGGCATATTAACCTCATTAAAATGACGTATCGTTTTACCCTCAAAACCATTGTCAACGCGTGTTAAATCAAAAATAATGATGTCCCATAGAATGTTCTACCAGGGTGACCATAATTTCGATTTGATTTGGGAATATCTTTACATTTGCTATATAACTAGAGGACAGCTATGAAGTTGAATAACATCTAGGTCATTCTGAAAAAAATATTACATTTAAATAAAAAACTTGAATATTTCAATAATTAAATTATTTATTCATTAAAAATGTAGGTAATAATGTTCGGAGCTCCTAAACTTGGCAGCACCGGCGGGCAGACCTGTTTGGATCTTTAATTAATTTTACCGCAAGTTCTATGCACAGTAACAGCAGGCCTATATTGTTAAACTTTTGCTAACTGACCTCTTCTGTATGGTGTTAGTTTAGATTTTTTCTTAGGGTTATGTGGTATATTCACTTTATTAAAAGAAAGTATATCGCATGTCATGGTTACAGTTTTCTCTGTAACTGCTTCCGTTTTGATTATAGTTCGTCTTTCACATTGTGAGCACTTTCCTTTGACGCAAATGTTATTTGTACTGTCAATAATTTTATTTTTAAAGTTCCAAGTACATGGTAGCCTAAAGAATTCCCAGAGCTTTTCTCTGAGCATAGTCGCCCACTTGAACATAGGTAAACTTTTGTATTTTTGGTGCGTTGATGTGGTCCTTATGTCTCGTCTAGTACTGATACAGGTACTGACACAGGCTGTATTTCTTTCCATTCAGGCTCATCCATTACAAAAGTAAAACTTTTAATTGTGTTTCCCTTTTCTTGACATATCAACGGTGATGAAGTCATACTATGGCGCGACGGTGAAGATGAACTGCTCTGTACAGGTTTGCTGGTTTCCTCGAGGTTTTCATCTTTATCATTATAGAAATATTCGCCGTAGTGTCTTTTCAATGTTTTATATATGGCGTATGGAGACATCATATTATCTAATTCTGTGGATATAGTTTTAAATATTGGATCCTTGTAATTAATTTTATGATTCTTGCATATATCTGCATATTTAATGAATACTTTTTTTAAATTTTCACCATCGATTTTTGATTTACAGCCTCTTGTTTAATCTGAAAAAGAAACATGAACAAAATGTAATGTAGTTAACAGAATGTCTGACTGGGGTAGTCTAGTAGTCATCTTCTTAATCATAGTGTATTCTTAGTGGCTCAAACCCTACCTAGATTTGGAGCCTAGGGTCTAAATCTAGGTAAGACCCCTTATACCTAGACTAAATATGTAGAATGTAACCAGAGCTTTCACCATTGAGAAAACATACTGAAGCATCGCCATTCCGTCGTGGCCGTCTCAGACAGTATCTTGTTGGCGAGGAGTCATTGTCTCTTGAAAGAAAAGTCCATAGGCTACGGTGACCAAATTCGATCAGGTGGACCCTACTTTTGTCTGCACCCTTAATAGTATTAAAAAAGTATCGATTACATTTAGTGTGAGTGAGAACTCCTGGCGAGACTAGTTGTCTATTATTTATTATTTATACTAGCTGATACCCACAGCTTCGCCCGTGCGGTGAAGATTTCCTGTACCAAATTAATAATTTATACTGAAAACAATAATACTGAAACGTGTTGAAGTTTTATAGTATTATGCCAACATAGTAGGACCGGAGAGCTTACAGACATAGATTCATACGGTCACGCCTTTAAATGCTGAAGGGATATGCAGAGGCATCCTATACAACCACATTTCACTAAATGCATTTTTGTTCCACGTAACAGGTGGTGAACCCATTGCAGTGTTGAAATAGAAAGGCGCCGATTGTGGCGGCCTGCTGTTGAAATTTTTCTAGCCGCCCATAAGGCCTTCAACTGGGCTTAACGACAGCTATGTTACTGTCAACCGGGGCCAACGGCTTAACATGTCTACCGAAGCACGGAGCACGCTCGCAAATGTAAATACCACGGAGTGGTCACTCATCTGAGGACCAGCCATAGTGAAAGTTACTGTACACAGGAGCAATAATCTTGACGTTCATAAGTGTTACTTTGTGACCTACATGAATAAAGATTTTTCATTTCCGAAATGAATTATAAATTGTTTATTAAATATTTACATCAGGAGGAAAGGAGTAGTTGATGTAGGTAATTGTTGCCTCTGTGGCGCGGTGAGAGTGTAGCCTACGCACGCTACGCAAGAGGTCGTGAGTTCGATTCCCACCCAGGATAAAACTCTGTGTGATGAGCACGATGGTTTATTCTGTGTCTGGGTGTTATTTATCTATAATATGTATGTATTTGGAAATATATATTATTATTATCTCTCGTCTTCTCGGGTATCTTCTCTTTTTTCCTTACGAAGATACCCGGTCCTTATACACAGCGGTCCAACACGCAGAGGCCCTTTGAAAATTTTAATCTAATAGGACATAGGACCCTTCAGACAATCTATGCCCGCCTTATGTAGAAGAAAAGTAATAGACTACCTCCAATGGGAGTTAAACTTTTTGAAGTATGCTAACTACGAGTTGGGCTATTGGGTTGGGGGTTAGGTGTACTGGTTGTTATTATTATTATTATTAATAAGAACAACGAAAACCTTGAAATGGCGTTGGATGGATGGTCATAGGATGAGATCCAGAACCAAGAAATGGACGAAAGATATTACTAAATGGTACCCTAGAAGCGGTACGTGAAGTAGAGGTAGGCAAATAAGGAGATGGGAAAGATGACCTACCTAAGCAATGGAGAAGGATAACCAAGAAATAAAGTATAGCCTATGTCAACAGACATACTAACAGAGGACGATGTCACACAATCATTGTAAATAAGATGTAATAAAATATTTAAGCTATATTAGGTACTATATAGTGATGAAACTTTACAATAATATAGCTTACACATTAGAATAACACATAGGCTACTTTTTATCCCGGGAACAGGTAGAAAACTTCACCACGCATGCGAAACCGCTGTTAGTAAGTAATAGTAACTACTACGTACATAAGTTTCACTCCACAAAAATCAGTCTTAGGTATGAAAACATACCTAAACTCACTATCTGCAAGCATAATTGAAACTTACATCTGCGTACGAACGTTGAGCTTACTTTGCGCGCCAGAGTTTTATGACCGAGCCGCGAAGTCCGCACGGGGTTGTGACTTGAGAAGTTTTTGTAGGTAGGTACTTAGTTGATTTATTTAGAGCGCGACTGTCGTGCGAGCCGATCGGCAGCGGCAGCCCACTCTCATTAGCTCCTTCGAGCGGTGCGCTGCCTGAATATATCTAAACTGCGGAGTGACAGTGACCCCTGCTACTGAATTTTTCAAGCAGCCCACTAGGCCTTTCTTGACTAATTTGGTCTAACGACTGCCTTCTTACAGGGCGCCGAGTTAGAACCAGAATCGCTGTTTTTAGCTGTCAAAATGTTAGTAGACTATCATAAATGCAACTGACTAGAGGCCACTGGCGCGGTACGTGATTTCGATTCTATTTCGACTGAAATAGCAGACTCGGCCCCCTGACAACCAGGACCAACAGTTTAATGTGCCTTCCTAAGCACGAAAACACCCATTATATATTAATCTTCACTACATATTATGGTTTATAGAAATCCGTTTCCATAAACCACATTGCAATTTTCATAATAGCAGTGTTTTACCTGAAAATAAAACACATATTAAATACTTACCTTATTTGAAGCTTACCTATTGAGAGTAGCGTGAGTCGTTTTCCGCCTATTTCCCCTCTCTTTCACTCTTTTCGTTACGTATGTATATCTATCTCGCTCGCACATCCAACCTCCCACCAGGCACCCCCACCCGAAATGTGAGGTGTCTTTGGGTTTTGTAGTCATTGAGTCGAAGATCTGCACCAGGCAGAATTTAAAGTGTAAGCTTCAAATAAGGTAAGTATTTAATATGTGTTTTATTTTCAGGTAAAACACTGCTATTAAACACTTGACCGTTATTTGAAGCTTACCTATTGAGACGTGTTTGTTATCGCCTGGTGGGAGACGCCAATGTGAGGAAAGTATCTACCCAGGTAGAGGTAGTACTTTTTATGAGTAATTAATTACTCATCTAAGATTGTGTTAAGGGCAATGCATAGATAAATAATAGCAGTGGATGTGCGGCGAAGAGGAACTTAATTTATTTTAACATAAGCACAACAATATTTTGAATTAAATCAACTTTATAATTATATTAATTAGCAGAAACTTATATATATAACAAAGGAAATACTTCTATAAACTTAGGAAATGATAGTAACTTTAATACTAATTATGAGGCCGATTTGTAATGCTTAGCAAAAATTAAAATTAGTTAAACAACTAGTTAATAGGATCAAACATTCTAGTTATACCAGAGCTAGTGTTTGATGGTATAACTACTTTACAATAAAATCGGGCAAACGTATTCTCAGATCTCCAGTTGCCCCTCGACAGGATCTCATCCAAAGGACAATTGTCAGCCCAATTTTTAGATGCTACGGCAGAACGAAGACTGCCAGGTGAGGCTACAACACCTGCTTCCAGCAACAAGGATTTGACCCATCCAGCTATCACACTGCGAGAGGCAGGTTTTGGCATTCCTCTGATATGAATGAAGAGGTTATTACATTTACTTGAGCGACGTTTTTCTTCTAGAAGAAATATAGTATGTTTCACCCAAAAAACCGGATTCAAGTTTTTATTTAATAGGTTATTGGACAATTTCCATCCAGACTGTCGGTAATTAGCGGTATCCGTTTTTGAGCCAAACATAGGCCATAAAATCAAAAAGTCATCATCATCTGATAGGTGATTTGAGTCTATTGCAAGCAGGGTTAAGTCATGGACTCTCCGTCCAGAACACAGTAGAAGTAATGTTGCAGTATGTCGACAAGTGACAAAAATATTGTTTTCATCAATAGGATAACTACTTAAAAACGATGCTAATTTATCTATGTCCCAGACAACGGGCTTTTTTGATATTGGCTTTTTTAAAGAGATGGATTTTAGAATATGTTTAACAAGAACGTTAGAACTCAATTTACTGGCATTGTCAGAGCTGCACAAACTGGATACTACTGATTTGTGTAGTAAAACTGTGTTATAGGACAGACCATCTATAATAAATAAATCTGCTAGGAAGCGAGCTAAGGTTGACCCTGTCGGGTGTAAAGGATTTAATTTGTGATCCGCAGACCATTTAAGCCATCTTTTCCATGCAATGTTGTAAGTCTTTTTGGTGGATGGACGCCAGGCGGATTTCAAAAGGTGAACTTGAGCATCATTCCATTCTCTCAAATTTTGTGACCACCCCCACATTTCCATACTTCCATCGTCATTTCTTGTACCTTGGGGGGTGGCAGTCCGGTCGACACGTCTATCAGGTGTAGGTGAAGGTTCTTGATGGTGAATGGAGGTGCCAATGCTCGGGATTTCAGGTCTGGTCTCCAGAACACCCGTTCCCATCTCGGAACTATTAAGAGGAATATTCCGGACGCAGAGTTCAGCTGTTCTAATACTTTCGGTATCAGATAAGGAGGTGGGAATACCCAAGCTCTGGGGTAATTCCAGATTTGTGAGAAAGCATCGTGATACATTGCGTGACCGTCGTTCTGATCCAGTGACACGTAGTTTGTCACTACCTTTGCCCGTTCTGATGCAAACAGATCTATCATTGGTATTCCGAATTTCTGGAAAATGATTTCCGTACATTGAGGTAAGAGATGCCACTCTGGAGGGTGCCGATGACGTGATAGGTGATCTGCATGACCGTTGTATTTCCCCGGTATATGTTGGATTTTCAGGTTGATTTGATATATGTCTAATATATGAAAAATCTGTTTGGTTAACTGCATCAGTGGGGTAGACCTGGTACCTCCCTCGTTTCTTAGGTATGCTACAACAGTCCGGTTGTCGCACTGCACCAAAATCGTTGATTTTATCATCCGAGGGCCTTGCTGTTCTAGAACTTTCAGTATTGTGAGCATCTCTTTTTGATTGCAATGAAGGTGCTGTTCTTGCTTTGTCCAGAGGCCTGATAGTGTGTTGCCGTTGAGCTGAGCACCCCATGCTACGTTGGACGCGTCTGTGGTTAGATAGTGCGACGGAGGGGGCCAGTGGATCGGGGCTGTACGGTGGCAGTTCAGCAGCCACCATTCTAAGTTCTTTCTTACCTCTGTTGGTATAATGTACGCATCGACAGGGGCTTTTTTGAGAATATTGTTTAAAAACGTAATCGTGTCTCTGAAGTGAAGTCTGCCTTGGGGTACGGCAAAACTGGCGAAGTTTAGGACGCCCACTAAACTTTGTAGGGCTTTTAGGGTCGTTGTACCCTTGTTTAAAAACGCTAATAACTTCTCCTTTAGGCACAACATTTTTTCGAGTGGTAAAGCTCTCTCGTTGAGCCACGGATCCCAAAGAATGCCTAGATGTACGAGGCTTTTGGTCGGTGACGTTATGGATTTTTGAAGGTTCGTTTGCCATCCCAGATAATGAAGCCGGGTTAACACCATTTGGGTATGAATTTTTAGTGTTTGAAAATCTTGGTTCGCTACTAAAAAATCGTCTAGGTATACAAGTACCCGAACACCTTCCTGTCTTAATGTTTCTGCAACCCAGTTGGTCAGTTTTGCAAAGACCTTGGGGGCTGTGCTGAGACCGAAAGGAAGGCATGTCATTTCTAGCAATTCGCCTTTGTACATTAGACGCAAGAATCGCCTGTGTGACAGGCAAATTGGTACATTGAAGTAGGCTTGTGATAGGTCTACTTTGCAAAGCCAGTCTCCGGGTTGAAGGAAGTCTGGCACACGAAATACATTGATGAGTCTGAATGGTTCTGTTAGGACAAATTCGTTCAGGCTCCTTAGGTTGAAAATAGGTCGGCTGGTACCATCGTTCTTGGGGACCAGAAACATTGTCGATAAGAAGCTTGGAGAACATGGAACTTTCTCCAGTACCCTCTGAGATATCATTTGCGAAATGATAGCTGTCATCTCTTCTGATTCTAAGGATTTGAATAGATTCCTTGTATTGGGTAGAACAAGAGGAGGTTTTTGGAGGAAGGGTATGCGATACCCCTTTATAATGCGGAGTAGTGTGTCTGGTGCTCCCAGCTCCTTCCAACGTTCGACATAATGTATTAACTGGCCCGCTTTGAAGTAGTCAGAACCTCCTTCTCTTACTTCCCGCATGGTTATCCTGTGCCGCTGAGCGTTTTTTGTTATTTTTGAGCGGCTCATATCTACTGGCTCGTTGATTACCTCCTCGTGAGCGAAAGGACCCACGTGAGCTATAGCTAGTGCCTCGTGCACCGTTGTAGCTATTTCTTTTACCAGATCCCTGCGAGGGATGGTTATGTCCACAGCTAGGATGATTATTTCTACAACCCTGCGAGGGCTGGATATAACATGGAACAATTCCACATGTTTGAATGATACCCTGCGAGGGCACATCACACTTTGCTGACCCCTGCGAGGGGTAGCCCGATGAATTCATGTTTGTTGCCTGCGAGGCAGTTTTGGAGCCACTGGTTTTATTCAAGGGCAAGAAAGCCTTTTTGACGCCTCCAAGTTTTTCTAAGAACAGTGTCATTTGTTCGGTATTAAAGATGTGTTGACTTGAAGGCGGGATCTTGCGTAAATTCGCTTTGACTAAAGGATCTCGAGCGTGCTTGATTACACCATCTCTGCGCATTTGTATAGTCTCTGCTCGATGACCACATATGAGCTGCAGCATGTCGGAGGATACCTTGTGGTATTCCCCTTCAGAAAATAACTGAACAATCTTCTCATGAAGCTGTTCGGTACTTACACTACCTCTTTCTCGAGCCCTAGATCGAAGCAATTAGATCCGTCATACTGTTTTCTAACACCTCTCTCTGCTTAATTGCGCAAAAAGTTAAGGCACCATAGGCTTTATCGGCGTAAGTCAAGTGACGCTGAGGGTCATAGGGTTTGACTTCCTCATTAATCTCCAGTTCCGTAAAGCCAGGAGCGTGGCTGTACAGTTTCTGTACTTCTGAGTATCTAACCTCACTCCACTCAGTTTTGTCGAAGTGCTGAATATCCTCTAACACCTTAAGATAACTCACGGGGGTTTTAGGTACAGCAGGTTCCTTTAATTTTACTTGAAAATCAAATTTAAAACTATCGGACTTATTTGTCTGTTCATTACCCACATCATATAAAGAAATACTATCATGATCATCTAATAAAGATATTTCATCCTCATTGCCTTGTGCTTCTTTATAATCGCAATGAGCATGCATATTTGAGTGGCCTACGCTACCATCATATAAACGATTCCGAAGTTCTTTTACTTCACAAGATAATTGATGTAATAGATCATCTTTACGAACACGTTTGCCTCCCCTTTTTTATGATGGTGGCGGTGACGGCGTTTATTTTTACAAGACGATGCAGGTGATGACGAAGAAGAACTTGAACTGCTTTCACTAGAAGATGAGCTGATCTTTGCCCGTGATTTACGGCGTGGCATAGAGGTTTGCAGACCGGATGGACCGGGAATCGTAGCAGATTCACTTGGGTCAGCCATCTATTAAATCAATATTTTAATCTTTAGTTCACACGATTAATAACGCCTATTATGGTAGTAGGTATACCTAAATAAGTATATCCAGGTAAAAACAGATATTAAAGAACGAAAAGAGAAAAAAAAAAAAAAGTCAACAAATCTTTCTTAATTTTAAGAGGGTAATTATGAAAAACAAAATATTTCTAAACTTAAAACAAATGTTTAAGTATGCAATTTATAACGGGTAAAGACGAACGGTAACACCGTTATTGTAATAACTTTACCCATTTAATCAAGACAGTTTACAAATAGGTATTACTTACGGCTTATCCGATGGGAAGCACTATATCACATAAAATTTACTGACATGAATTTACTCACGTTAGATTAATTCTTTTAAAAATTTAGAACTGCATTAGAACTAGTTACAAATTGCAAGTAGTCAAAAAATTGACTGCACTCGGCGGAAAACAAGACGCCAATGACTACAAAACCCAAAGACACCTCACATTTCGGGTGGGGGTGCCTGGTGGGAGGTTGGATGTGCGAGCGAGATAGATATACATACGTAACGAAAAGAGTGAAAGAGAGGGGAAATAGGCGGAAAACGACTCACGCTACTCTCAATAGGTAAGCTTCAAATAACGGTCAAGTGTTTAATACACATTTAATGCATACCTACCTACCTTCCTATTAAACATCTGATCAATTCAAAATTTAAGTACCTAGTCAAGTAGGCCTTACTCTTGATTAGCCTATATTATTATTACAACACGTTAGCTTAGAAAAACTAATCATCATCATCCAAGCGTCTGTCCCAGGGGTCCGCTTTCCTACATTTTCTCCTCCACTTCGCACGGTCTTCGGCATCCCCTGTAGTGAGACCATTGGCACGCATGTCATCCCTTACGACGTCAAGCCAGCACTTCTTGGGTCTTCCCCTCTTACCGGGACCCGGCGGGGCTGACATGGTCAGACATTTGTTACCTACGTAGCCCGGCGGTTGCCGCAAGATAAATATATACAATAGAAAAACTAATATCAAAGTTAAGTTGTAAAGAAAAACTTACCGTATCTGCCATACTTAGTGTATAAAATCACAAATATAGAGTAAGTAGGTACAAAATGTAAACCAAGTCTTTGACTAAATGAAGGTACCTAACTAGTTACTTTAAACAGTCAGGTTCTTTTTATTGAAATATCACCGATCCGATACAATCCACGAGAAAATACGCCAGTTTCTTGTAATGTGAAATTATTATAAAACAAATCACAGAATAATATCCCATTCCAATTAAGTATCACACTTTCCTATTAAACATCTGATCAATTCAAAATTTAAGTACCTAGTCAAGTAGGCCTTACTCTTGATGAGCCTATATTATTATTACAACACGTTAGCTTAGAAAAACTAATATCAAAGTTAAGTTGTAAAGAAAAACTTACCGTATCCGCCATACTTAGTGCATAAAATCACAAATATAGAGTAAGTAGGTACAAAATGTAAACCAAGTCTTTGACTAAATGAAGGTACCTAACTAGTTACTTTAAACAATCAGGTTCTTTTAATTGAAATATCACCGATCCGATACAAGCCAGTTTCTTGTAATGTGAAATTATTATAAAACAAATCACAGAATAATATCCCATTCCTATTAAGTATCACACTTTCTTGAAATTATAAAAAAAACTAATCACTGATAATAGGGTTTAAAGTGATTTGACCGCCGGCACTACGCGTACGTCGTGATATTATTAGAGATGTATCGTATACGTTACATTGCACCATTAAGGGTTTTTTTATGATTACGATTCCTAATTCACTGATCTAGCTGAATTTAACATTCCTCGTAGATATCTACATATATACCTTGTGAAAATGCCCGTCTATGTGGCGTAATAACCGTCATATTACGCCATAGAGAAGGTATTTGTTGTATTATTTTAACTCTTCGCGTCCACCGCACAGTTCGCGTCCAAAAGATAAAAAAAAAGTGCGATATACCCATACCGAGTCTCACTAACAAAAATGAACAGTAGGTATTTCTATGATTTTTTTTGTATTGGGACTAATCCCACCCACATTCCCATTACTGTGACTTCTGTAAACCAGGTTCTACAGCAATGACCAAAACACCAGAAAACTTACACCGAGCTCGATCTCGGTGATGTCCCAGGAGAAGTTAGCATGTCTTGGAACCCGCAACGAAATTAATCAGAAGATAATGTGAGGAAGTAAGAAAAGAACGTAATGCCTCTTCCCTCCTTTGCAAAGCGGGAGACCTGGAAAGCAACTAGGTGTCTATCCTATAGAAATAGGGAAGCACCACGGTAATAGTATATTACGGGTCCTATGTGAGCTATGTTTGATTCCAGTAATATGTATGGCAGAAACGTTTAAAAGCACGAAAATTCACCCTCGATGCCACGAGATCCGCATAGTAAACTACTCCCGACGTTACTTGTAAACAATTAAGCATATTATATCGCTCATTTTGCCAAATGCTACACTCCCAAAGTATATGATGGGCGGTCTGATCATATTTGGCGTCAGCAGTTGAACACTGACAGAACGGTGACTCAACCAGCTTATTTCTATGAAAGCTTAGATATGTGGTAGGTATATGCATATAAATAAATGCTTTGTGTACGTTACCACAATTACGTAGAAAATATGCTAAAATCTTGTACCTATGCAACAATTGCTTGCAGTCGTATGAAATTTTGCAAAAAAATAGTGTGCAGCAGCGCGTTTCACGGAAAGATTTTAATAGCTTTATTTCAAATTCGGGATACATTGTTGTTTCTAAACCTTAACTATGAACCATATAATAAAGTAATGATGTTTGTGCTCGAATTTTATTTGATTAACAGTTAGAATAACACTAGACGGGAACTGCACCACCATATTGCGTCCGCAATGGATTCGATCTGCCGTGCTATTATGTAACTTTGACAATTTATGTCGCTTTGGTTTGTTCGATAGCCACCACGCTTTGAAAGCAATTAGCAGGTGGCGTGAAATTGGTATTACGTATTACAATTCAAAGCGACTGAGGCACAGTGGCTTTCAGCAAACCTTTTAACGTCTCATCCATTTTATTGACATTACGCAGCATTGAAAAAAAATTAAAAACGACAAACTTCTATCCTTTTTATCTTCTAATAAATAGAGAAAGTGTTATTTTTAAAAAATCAAGAAAAAAATTAAAACCGTCAAATTTCTATCCTTTTTATCTTCTAATTAGTAGACTAGTTGTTATTTAAAAAAAAATCAAGAAAAAATTAGTAGAGAAGGAGGTGTTCGGCGTTACAAAGGGGACCAAAAATATTATTATTTCAAGCTCAGACGCACCGTTTAAGAGACATGGCAAAAAAATGTGTAAAAGTTGGTTAGGTAAATATGGACCCGCTTGTGTACGATAAACTATAGGTTAAATTAGTATTGCCACTAACGACGCAAGAGCCCTTTTATCAATACTACATGGGTCCAAATCGCTAAATATTCACATGCCTCGATAAACCTACATAAACGCCCAAAATTATGCTAAGTTTCAACTTCATATTAATTCAATCAAAAATTGCTCAAGTCTCGTTTTAATTTTTGCCCAAGTCCTAGCTCCTTATAATATATATATATATATATCACTATACCTACCTACTCTCCCAACTTTCTTCCTCGGCAAATCTCAAAATATGGCACGAGCTACCTTATAAGTTTATTAGTCCCGCAGATCCCCGAAGGCAATGGCAATTTTTAATGAATAAATAATTAAATTATTGAAATATCCAAGTTTTTTATTTGAACGTAATATTTTTTTTAGAATGACCTAGATGTAATTCAATTTCATAGCTGTCCTCTAGTTATATAGCAAATGTAAAGATATTCCCAAATCAAATCGAAATTATGGTCACCCTGGTAGAACATTCTATGGGACATCATTATTCTTGATTTAACACGCGTTGACAATGGTTTTGAGGGTAAAACGATACGTCATTTTAATGAGGTTAATATGCCGAATAAATGAAAGTTTACACCAAAATCCTAGCAATTATAGGTAGCGAAATAACAGCTTACAAAGTAGCGTTTCGTTCGCGCGGCCACGGACTTATTGTTTTGGACCGATATCTCCGGTTTAACTAAACTTCAGTAGTAGGTATTTATTGCTTTCATGAGTTTTGACAAATTAAGATCATTCTTCTGGTGTAAATTTTACTATAAAAATCTTACGATTTAAAAAATAATCAACATTAAAGAAACAACGAGTGGAGGATTGCGCGGCCATAACTTCAAAGGCGAATATTTCGTAAAATATTGCTGTAAAGCTGATAATTCTTTTTTGACAAATTCAATCTTTAATTGACAAAAAGAATTAGGTCTCTATGTAGTTGCTGAGATCTCCGTGGCCACGCAATCCTCCACGTTTCTTTCGCGCGGCCAACTTTAAACCCTAATATCTTTATTATTTTTACTTTGACAAATTTTTGGTTTGTTGCATTCGGTTTTGACAAATTTTGACAAATTTTTGACGGAGTGCTTTTTTTAATAGGATACCGTGGCGGAGCAATCGAAACGCACACCGATAAAGGACTAGATATGACTAAAACTAAATAATAAGAAAATATTAATACTGAATTCCGTGCTTCGGAAGGCACGTTAAGCTGTTGGTCCCGGTTGCCAGTCAAATGGCAGTCGTTGTTAAGTTGAAAGCATTATGTATAACTTTAAAAATGTCAACAGCAGGTAGCCACAACCTGCGTCAGTCTATTCCAACACGACAATGGGCTCACCACCTATTACGTGGGACAGGAATACACATGGTGAAAAGTGGGCATATAATATGCCTCTACCACCTCTTCGGCGATAAGCCGTGATAAATAAATTAATAAGGAAGACAAGGTTGTATGGACTATGTTTCCTTTGCCTGCCCAAGATCAGAGAAAGCTCGATTATTCTGTGTATGGTGAAAGCATAGTGATAAAAGAAGAAAAGAAACGAAAATGAGACGTTGCGCGGGATCATTGACAAGTGCGGACGCTTGCTGACATTATTTTACTACAACTAGTGCATTTATCTTGTTTTATGTGCGGGAGTGTTGATTTCTGGGAAATAAAAGTTGTATAAACGTGCTATAGTGAAAGACAATGATATATATGCAGTGAAATGCTATTTTCCATCTTGCCACGGAAATTCCACTGAAACCTCAGTATAAGAACCAGCATTACAAGATAAGATTGAAGAAATATAATTTTGCTAAAAGGTCTTTTGACCAGGCCATAAAATAATTATAAAAAGAAAATGAAAATGACGTTAACGACGTTTCATAATTCATCTCATTCATTTGGGGGTTTTTTGGCGCCAACACGAGCGGTAACGCACGTTTGTCGTATATTATTTTCAAAAATTAGTGTAAAATCCGTGTTTTTGTGGAATATTATACATAAAGAGTTCGGAAAAGTGCATTAGCGAACGAAAGTGATATATTGCTAAGAAGAGCGGTGTTGTTTGTGTTAGTGCCAAATTTTCATAGATAGCCGCAATAAGGGATCCACTGCCTTATTGGGGCACGGACTAGGACCTAGGACTGAGGACTTGACATTGACAAACGACTAGACAGGACTAAAACAAAATTACAAGTAAATAATAAATTCTGAAGACTAGGCTGTATGGACTAAGTTTCCTTTGCCTGCCCAAGATTGGCGAAGACAAAAATAATAATCATTCATTAGGGATTTTTGACGTTTTGACGCTTGCTGGACGCCAAACAGAGTGCGTGACTGCGTGTTCAATATTACTAAAATCTATATAAACTATAAGATTATGAATTGATTGTTAGTTATTTCATAAGTGTGTGAAGATAGGCTTTTCATTAAAGCATGTCCATTTGGAGACCTAGACTTAAAAATGTGGTTCCAGACCCTTCGGAATTTATAGTAAATCTTTCTACAAACGCCTATACCAAAATTGATATCACGTATCAGTTACAAATTATTCAAGCTTTAGATAATGGGCAATGTAAAAGTGATATAGCTAGAGAATATGGAGTTACCCCGCAAACTATAACAAATATATACAAACAGAAAAATTCTATCATCAAAAAGTATACACAGAAATATAACCTTTTGAAAGAAGTGAGCAGTTTGAATCTGGAACAAAAACTCTTGAATTGGTTTGAACAAGAGTTTAAAAGTGGTGATGGAATTACTGAAGATCAACTACATAATAAAGCTCTGGATATACTGAAACCATTGAGTGAAGAATTTACATCTATTAATGACTGGTTGTTTAGTTTTCGAATGAGGCACAATATATCAAAATATACACA
The DNA here is from genome assembly GCA_948477245.1 of Thumatha senex. Classification (NCBI taxonomy): domain Eukaryota; kingdom Metazoa; phylum Arthropoda; class Insecta; order Lepidoptera; family Erebidae; genus Thumatha; species Thumatha senex. The sequence continues at coordinate 12,758,212 of OX419731.1, read as the reverse complement.
GGATGATGTGAGCAAGGCTAAACCCAAAGAAGAATGGAAAAGATTTCTTAAAAGTTTAGATTCCACAGACATTTATGTAGGGGGTGTATGTGCTCTGTCTTACAGTCTTGATTTTAATGGTTTCCTTAATAACCAAAATGTAGATAGTTATGTTTCATTATTGTTTGTTGTAAATACATTAGGTACTGATGTAAGAGAGATTGTAGTAGTTGGTAAAGAACTATCTGATCCAGAAACACAAGTTAAAAGCCTCCCAGTTAACTATTATTACTGTAAAAATTCTCAAGTAAATTACTCTGTTCTTATAAGCTACCTAATAAAATGGAACAATGAATTGTCAAATAAAGGTAAGGATATTGTTGTAGTGCTAGATGTGCCAGAAAATTTGACCAGAAATTTACATTTTAGTAATATTAAAATAGTCAGTAGTTCGGATTTTAACTATGTTAGTTTTATTGTAGACAAGATAGTAGAATGTTTTAAAAGCCATTATAGAAGGCTACAAGTAAGTAGGACTTTGACCTATGGTAAAGATAATTGCACATTTTTGGATTATGTTCAGATGATAGCAAATGCATGGTATAGTGTCCCACATAAGTATGTACGTAGTTTGTCTCTGCCTCCTGGAGAAGGTGATCTTTACTTTAATGTTAAAGATGAGAGTGAACATGAACATAGTTTGTCACAATGGTGTAAACAATATAATATATCTTTGAATGCAGAACAGTGCCCAAGTTTACTAGATAAGTTTGTTTTTTGTGACAAAAAATTACCATGTGTGTATTGTGGCCAACTTGATGAGAGTATGCAAGCTGTAGAAGTTCTAAGTCAGAATAACTGTCAATCAACATCCGGGATGGAGGCATACCAAGCTATGAAACGTCTTATTTCTTTTATACAAGGTGAACATGCAGAAGCGTCAGTAATGAAATTTGCCAAGCACTTGGAAAATAATGTTGAATATGGGGCACTTTTGCAAATGCACCAATTTGCTAGTACAAATGATTCAATTTAACTTCTTTTTTGTAAATAGATACTCATATAATGATAATTAAGCTAATTATAAATTATACTTTCCTTACATGAATTTTACTTTCATTTACTACTTACATAATAGTCCTCATCCTTGATTACTCCTTGGGACATTACTTCAGATCATCACCACAATTTTGATAGGACAGGACCTAGAGTCCTGTCCTATCGAAATTCTAAAACAAAATTATAGCACTTGATCTCAACAAAACTGTGGTGCACCAGCTATACCTTTTAGTGACAATTTCAAATTACTAACACTTGCTGTCTTGACGAAATGGGAGCAACAGTGGTATCAATATTGTCTACTCTTCTGCCACTACAGCTTGGTATGGTATCTATACAAATATTATAAGGCTGAAGAGTTTGTTTGTTTGGTTGGTTGAACGCGTTAATCTCAGGTACTACTGGTCAGATTAGAAAAATTATTTTTGTGTTAGATAGCCCATTTATCGAGGAAGGCTATAGGCTATATTGTTAGACTATGGTCTTACTTAGTGAAGGCTTGGTTGCTACGCTACCAGTATGTTTTATATTGACAAATGTACAAAACTCGAATATTATAATTTGCTTTAATAAACATCACGTATACATTTCTATAGTTATTTATCTTTAGTAAATACACGGTTCAAAGAATATACAGGTGTTAAACTATTTATTCTAAAGTATATATCATTACGCTACTCCACTGGGGAGCAGAGCAGTAGTCATAAATGTCGACAAATCGGCCAAATTTTTATGCGTCATTGTAGAATTTATAAGCGACGGGATTAAATAGGTGCGACGGGATGTCGAAATATTCCACGATCGAAGCTGTGGGGGTCATCTAGTTTAATTATATAGTGTAATTTTTTCACGACACATGTTTAGCTACCGAATTCGCAATATATTTTCTATGCGCAAAATATTCCTTTCGCAAATGGTCATTTAGCGGAAGCGACTTTTGACGATTAGAAGCAATATGCGACGGAAAACTACGATGTCTTAGGTAATTTCACACACACTACGAACTATGTAGTAGGTATGGTAACGTATTGCGGCATACGTAGGAAACAAATGTCTGGCCATGTCGGTCCCGCCGGGTCCCGTTAAGAGGGGAAGACTCAAGAAGTGGCGGAGAAGAAAATGTAGGAAAGCGAATCCCGGGCGTCGCGAGACGCAGCTTGACTTGACGCTTGGATGATGATGTCACTACGAGCGTACGTTGGGGTGTAACCCACCAAGATCTCCGGAGAGTAAGCGACCTCTCCTAGCGGTGCACCTGTTGACCAACACAAGGCAACGACGCAGGCTACCTTACGGGGTTGGTGAAAAGGTAAATCACGTCACGTACGTCAGTAGCTCCCAATAAAACCGAAAATCAAAAGCCAGACCACTGCGTACAGAGCCCAATATAATTTGAACTCCAACACCAGGTAGGGTTTGAAAGCCACTAAGGATAGACAATAAGATCAAGAATACACTGCATAGTGGTAGTCTCCATCTTGTGTCTTCATTTATTATTATTCCAACAAAGAAAACGAATTTTGCGCTATATTTCTTAAATGTCACGTTTGTGACAAGTTTGATTCTTTTATTTTTTATTTTATAACATCTAATATATTATATAATTCGTTTCGTTCGTTTCTAGCCACGGTATTTTAACAAGTTGCTGCTAAGACCACAGAAAGTCATATAACGAATTGATTGATTAAGTAAAAAAGTAGGTTTGATTAATAACATAAATATATTTCCCATAACTATAAAAATATTCAAAGGATATAAATATAACTGTAATTAATATTTTTCTAGTCTTTCATAGACTAGTTAAATAAAATTATTTGGCGTATAGCAAGTGTGATCATGGCAAATAAATTTGTTTAATACACTGCCAAAGCTAGATTAAAAATGCAGATATTAATATAATAATTATTAATATCTGCGGTTAAAATATAATAGATAATTTTATCTGAAAAATATTCTTGCACTAGTTAAACTATAATATAATAATTTATATTCATCCTCTAATGTTTTGAGTTTCTTCTCGGTCAAAGCCAATGCTTGTTGAAGCTGAAGTGATCCTTTATTTTGTTGCTCTTGAAGTACTTTCCTTTCATTGCTAATGTGTTTCCAAACAGAATCGAACCAATGAAGCCCTTCAAAATTTGAATCCTAAAAAGGTATAGAAGGATTACTACTTGCACACTAAATAATGTCAGGAGATGGCACCTTGAACTTGAATATATTACCTACTACATTTCAATGCGTCTTTGAAGGTTGTATGATCGTGGCCTCGCGGTCTCAGTGTTCTGTAAACGATCACTGAGTTACGCAACTTTCACTATGGCTGGTCCTCGGATGGGTGACCACTTTGTGGCATTTACATTTGCGAGCGTTTCCGTGCGTCGGAAGGCACGTTAAGCCGTTGGTCCCGGTAGCCAGTAAAATGGCAGTCGTTAAGCCTGGTTGAAGGCCTTCTGGGCGGCTTGAAAATTTCAACATCAGGTAGCCACAACCTGCGTCTGTCTATTTCAACACGGCAATGGGCTCACCACCTATTACGTGGGACAGGAATCCACACGGTGAAAAGTGGGCATATAATATGCCTCTGCCACCCCTTCGGGGATAAGGCGTGATGGATATTTATTTATTTATTTACGAGCGCTTTATATTTTTTTACATTACGGATTAAATGCTTACAGATTTACAAAATATTTATAAAACCACCCAGGTTGATTGGTTGTCATGATTGGATACTAATTAGGTAGGTATATAGAATATGGAATTAGGAGACCCTTCCAGGCAGCCAAATAAAAAAAAAACAAAAGAGATATATGAAAATGGGACACTGACCTGGGCCAGCAATTTTAAAATATAAGCGACTCCCATCGCAAAACCATCATCTGTAAATGCGGCACCCACTTTATTCTTCTTAGACATTTTGTCCTTAGACAATATCATGTGCTCAACAAAATTCAATGTCAGTGGTGGAACAATGATGTAGAAGTTTTTGAGATGAATATTTTTCGGATTGCGAAATACCGGTGCAAATACATCCACAAGTAATTTAAAATATTCAGTGCCCTGTATGAAATTTGTGATCAAATTATTGATGTTATCGTCCAAATTTTCCGATGACTGTACAGATTTTGGGCCAAGTTCATTTTCTTCGCATAGCTGTTTAAAACTTACACCATTTTCAAGATCAGGTAAAAACATAGTAGCATCTGAACAGCAATGTCTACCGCCCGATCTAATCATTCTAACGTATCCCATAGCATTGCCTATTTGGCTTATTAAGTCACGGAACAAATCTAAGAAACTTTGGCCATCGTTTAGTCCTAACATTCTGATACCTTTATTAAACTTTTCTGCATTTTTATATGAGTACATGTTTCCATTAGCCACACTAGTCTCCTTGAAGTTTCTTAAATCTTTGATCAATCTTGATTTTATATGTTCATCATACATGAATTGAGAAAATGTGTAAAACTTCTTTTTCAAGAACTGATATGTGAAATTAACAGTGGTATTCATAATACCAGTACCATGAGTTCTTATAGAATTGGCTATGTGTCTTATATTAATGGAGTTTAGATGTTTGTTGTTGCTGCTTTTTTCAATGAATATTTGATTGTTTAAATTATACAAGTATTTGGAAACAAATATATGTATGTTTCGCATTATTTCTAAGACATCTAAACCCTGTTCTAATGTTTGAGTTGGCAAATTATCTTGAACAGTTCTGATGTTAAATTTAAATTTAGCCATTTGACGCATTTCGCCATAAGTCTTCCAATCTGATAGTACCACAGTTGTTAAATTGTAGTACATTTTGGATAAGTAATGTTCTACAGAAGGTACAATGGACATGTAAAGAAATTGAACTCGCACTGTGTCTATGTAAAGCAACAATTTTTTAGTCATATCAAATGTAAAAGGATTGACTACATCAAGCTGTAAATGAGAATGAATGTGAAGTCGTAAATTGGTCTCTATATTTTGACTTGCACTTTGAATTACTTTATTCTCAATCGTAGACTTGATATTACTTAAAAATTGTCGAGATTTTGTGGTTCCATATTGCTTATCAGTCTTGTTTAACATTATAAAGCAATCTTCTAACACCATTATGAAGTATTTTATTTTCAATGTGTTCAGTTGTACACTGAAATTCTGTTCAAAATATATTGGAATAATATTTTGATGCCACAATAACCAGGAGCAATCACATAAATCTTCCATAGTCTGCATATAATTTGATAGAATCTGAATCTTTTCCAATAGCAAAGCCAGTCTGGTATAGCTGTCCTCCAAGTAAGTCTTCTCAGGTACAAAGCTTAAGGCAATATTGGCAGCAATATTCCGTTTCAAAGTCGCAGCACCTTTTAATGCTCGCTCTGCTATTACAAGGCATGTGAGCTCATCAAGTCTCTTGTTTGCATAATTTTTATCCATCATTAAAGTTTTTTTTACTTCAAGTATTGACGATGTAGATTGGAATATAAGATGCTGTAAAATCATGTTGATTGAGATAATAATTTGATTTCGATTTCGCGAGAGCACATTTTTTAAGATCTTCAGCATATACATTATTTCGAACAAGGAAATCAACATACTCTTTGGTAGTGGCATTCCTAGAGATAGATGGAGGTTAATCAAAGTTAGAACTGAATGATTTATTTTTGAAGCTAAGTCTAGTCCCTCTAGTAATGTTTTTGTATGTAAATGCATTTCTGTAGCACTTAGTTTATGATGATTAGAAGAAAACATTTCTTCAATATTAACAACCCACTGTGTGCATAACATATGCAGATTTGAGATATCTTTGGCCAAGTTTGCTTTCTTAGTAACAATGTAGCTTTGCCGTCCTTTGATCATACTTTGAGACATTTTATCATGTTTTGAGCATAGCGACGGGACGTGTCTCTGAAGAAACTGTTCAGGGTACCAGATGGCTGTACCAACAATATGTATACTATGAGCCTGTAAAAGTGACAAAAAATATAGAATTAGTCATAATAATTGAGGATGTCACTGAAAAACATTATGCAGAAATTTCAAATGATTTCTTATGTAGGTGGGCAAGAGCTTCAGTGGCAAGTGCGAAAAAAACCCAGCGTTAAAATGTAGAGAATTGGCATGCTATATGAACGTGTAGTAGAATTCAGGGACTTGTACAAGCCGGCGATGTTTTTGTGTTCCTAGTAATTCAGTGGTCAATACTTCCATCTGTGGAGTTACCCGGTACGCATGAAGCTACAGAGATAGGTAGGACCCTGTGGTTTTCGCTTCGCGTCGGACATAACATCTTTGCGAATTTCCACACGTAAAAATATCTCAAAAATAGGTACATTCATATAATATGTATTAAACCAGTTGTTGCAAAATCTAAAACTAGGAGCTTGCCGAGCACCTTAAGGGAAAGACATTGATTGACCTTACCTTTGCATTTAATTCCATCAAGCTTCTAAATGCTTTCTTATCAGTGTTGCCAAACAAATGAGAAGTGAGTACTAATAGAGCATTAACTTTGATACATTTGTACATATTGCTAACATTAGGCTGTTCTTGAACCAACCTGTCAAGATTACCAATAGCTTGTTTTATGTACTGGTTAAACTCATTTGCAACCAGTGAAGAATTTTTGTTAACCAAGCTGCTTCTCAAAAGCGTCAAGTTCTGAAGACTTTTTTGCACTATATCATCGTTCATTATTTTAGCTGTAATGTTGTTCATAGCATTGGTCATAGCTTTAAATTTGTCCTCTGTTAAATCTAAATTTTCTGCTGTGTGATTTGCAGAGCTCATTGTTTTGCAATATTTGTTCCAATCAGATGCCAAAGACGTGTTGGATATTATAACTTCTATTAAAACATTTAATGTAAATATTTCTCCAATATGATTAATTATGTAGTGGAGCTGTATGCCATCTGCAAAATTAGCAAACAAAAAATTTCTTACAAATATCATATTTATTTAATGTTATTCCTGTAGTCGAGATATGAAACATAGATAATGTTGCGGAATAATTTGAGAGATTAAATAAATAAATAATAAACTTCCATCGGTGGAGTTACCCGGTACGCATGACGCCAGCCACAGAGATAGGTAGAGACCGTGTGGTTTTCGCTTATATTTGTGTGATCCACAAATATTTATTTCGGAGTTTGGGTGTTTCCTATGTATAATATGACTGTATGTATTTAAAAATATATAAGTATGTTTATCAGTCTCTAGATCCCATAACACAAGCTTATATTAGCTTACATTGGGCTAGAAGGTGGTGTGTAAAAAAAATGTCCCAGAATATTTATTTATTTATTTATAAAATCTACAAAAAAGTCTTTTAAGAATAAATTACTATATCCATTTTAATACCTTAAAAAAACTATTAATTATAAAGCGGTAATTTGAGGGCTATTTACACAAATACGATATCAATCCTTATCATTTTTACTACATTAGTTGATTTCAGCATTTCATGAAGAATATATTGTTTCTTTACACCTTGCAAATGAAATGAACATCTTACGAGTTATAACAAATTCAAAATAATGCGCAAAGAAATTAATTTCGTTTAACCATAATTGGACCGGCCGTGCGGGCTTAGGTACTAGAGAGAAGTAATCAACGAATTTGGAAAATGTTCATACATGATTGTGAAATTAATAAATGACGGGATTAAATGGGTGCCACGGGGTTCGAAGTATGTCACGGGCGAAGCCGGGAAGGATAGCTAGTTGTAAATAACTAAATAAAGTAACAAGTCGACATATATGAGCCCTGAACTGAGAATTACCTCAGGTAAACTATGTACCTAAAAGGTTTTAGACTAAAGGAAAGGTAGCTAAAAGTTCACTTACTTATATTAACATCACTCTTTGTAAATATTGCAATGACTTGGTTGCATAAGTTACGTAAAACATCATCACAGCGTGTAGTGAATGCATTCAGTGAGCATATGGAGTCCATAAGTGTGCTAATATCATTGTTACCATACTCTTCATAGACAGATAAGAAGCTGGTGTGCCTGCAAAAATTATGAATTTTTCATTTAGTCAAAGATTCTTCAGTAAGGCTGTATGTGTTTTCATGCTGTGTCCCCTGCGGGGTAGTCAGGGAGGTACGTACGTGTACGAGTGCAGGTCAATAAGTTCGCAGAAGGGAGGGGTTGGTGGGGATAGGTTTACTCATCCAGGTAGGCACTCGTTAAGCACCTCATTAAGAGTATATATACCAAGTTTGAACCTAATTGGGTCATTAAAAGAAGTCAATCAGTATGGAAAAAATTGAACACCACGCCGTTATTAAGTTCCTTACCAAGCAAGGAAAATCAGCTCTGATTATTTTTCAAGAGCTGTTGGCGGTTTACGCAGACTATGCCCCTGGTAAAACCATGGTTGAAAAGTGGCATGGTCTTTTCAAACAAGGAAGAGAGTCCATTAACGACGACACCCACTTTGGATGGCCAATTGTCCACTGCATTGACCACACCGGAAATCGTCGAAAGAGTAAAATAAAACTTGTAATGGAGGATGCCTGGTTGAAAAAGAGGCACCTTGCAGCAATGATTGGAGTATCCTAAACAAGTATTTTGAATATTCTACATCATCATCATGGGATGACTAAGCTCGAGAGTGTCGAGTTTACTCGCCAGTTTTTGGAGCTCTATGGAAAGAGAAAGTTGGAATTTATGGCCCAAATTGTTACTGGTGATGAGACCTGGGTTCACCACTGTGAACCTGAGATGAAGCAAGAGTCAATGCAGTGACTTAAAAAAGGCACATCTCTTCCAAAGAAGTTAAAACTGACACAATGGGTTGGCAGGATCGTGGCGACTGTCTTTTGGGATACAGAAGGTATTTTACTGATCAATCATAGAGAACGATGTGTTATTATAACAGGACAGTACTACACTCTAAACTGGAAATGTTGCGACGGCTGCCATTCACGGATGCGGCTTCGAACAATTGAACCACCCACCCTACAGTCCAGTCGGCACCCTAAGACTATTGTTATAATTTTTTTTCATAAATTAAGATGGAGCATCTTGGAAAAGACGACAATGAAGAAGTGACGTCTGCAATTTTGGTCAATTTTGACACCAAATACTTTTTGAGATTAAGATTTAATTGAGTTATTTGAGAGATCCAACAAATGTATTTGGGTTAAGGGAAATATATTGAAAGTTTAATATTGTTTGGTGTATAATTTCAACCTCTTTTTCTCTTATTCCACAAACTTTTTGACCTCCCCTCGTATATGAATGTGTTTTCCATTCTCATAAATGTTAGAAGGCAGTAACTGATTATCAGGACTGAAAATATAGATCCAAGCGCAAGGAATATTGCTTAGATAATATTGACTTTGAAATAAAGTGTTCACTTTCAAATCATGAGCTACCATGATGGTGATACTTATTTGGCTATTAATATTGAGGAGCAATTAATGTCTTGACATCTAAACCTTTAGTGTAGTACCTGTTGATTATTATCTATTCACATTAAAAAGTATTTCTCAATCTATCACATTTACATAATTTAACCCAAAGTCTAGACAGACAAGTCTCACAAATTATATTTCTATCAATTCTGACAGAAATATAGTTATTTTTACACCATCTACACTAAGTAACACTGAAGAATTTGTTCAGTTAACATGCTAATCTCAATTGGTTCAAATGGATGAATTCTTTTGGTGTTGGATCGTCCATTTATCAAGGAAGGCTATAGGCATTGTCATGCTTCTTACCCAGGAGAGAGAGAGAGTCAACAAATTAGGTAAATTTTAATACAAATAAATTATTAAAACAACAGGAATAAATAGGTGGTCACAGGGATCAAAGCATTTTACAGACGAAGCTTCGGGTGACAGCCAGAATCAGTATTCTGGTAGTGACTTACCTCTTGGCTTCTTTTTTAAGAGTAATAACTTCTACACATAAAGAAGACAGCACACTCACTACTTTGGTCATTAAAGTGTTATCAGATGATACCAAATCAGAGATTGGTAAGTGCTCATTAGGTGTCATAGACACTTGAATGGGTAAAAATGTTTTATTTGCTTCCCAGGACCCATCTTCTGACCACACAGCAAACTCCTGGTACTGTTTCTTAAAAAATTGACCATAGCTTCTAAGTATCCATGTTCCTGCTTCTTTCTCTATATCCGTTTTCATAGTGCTAAATTAAATTGATTAACTGTTCACTATATTAATATTTATTTACAGTAGAAATATCTTACAATTAGTATGCTCTTAAATCAAACTAAGAGCAATCACGGAAACATAATCTACACCAAATGGGGTTCACTATTGCCGAGCGTGATTAACTCTGTTGTTTAAACATATACTAATTAAACAAGATAACAGGTAGATTCCAGGCTCCTCAAGTTTTCATTTTTCTCGATCCTGATAAATAGTAATTCTTGATAAGAGCAATAAAAAATCATAAAATGAAATATTTACAAATAAATATTTTCATTTTTTTTATTGTCTTCGCCCATATTGGGCAGGCAAAGGAAACTATGTCCATACAGCCTAGTCTTCGGTATTTATATTTTCTTAGTATTTAGTCCTGTCCAGTCTTTGTCGATGTCGAGTCCTCAGTCCTAGGTCCTTGTCCTTGCCCTCAGTATAATGGTGATTCTTATACTGAGATTTTAGTGGACTTTTCGCGTCAAGAGAGAAAATAGCATTTCACTGCATATATATCATTGTCTATCACTATACCACGTTAACACAACTTTTATGTCCAAGAAACCACCACTCCCACACATAAAACAAGATAAATGCACTAGTTTTAGAAAATAATATACAGCAAGCGTCTGCACTTGTCACTCTCCCGCCAAAAGTCCTAAATATTTTCATTATTTTGACAACAGTGACGTTTCTTTTTTAGTTGTCTTCGCACTCTTCGCCCATCTTAGGCAGGCAAAGGAAACTTAGTCTTTAGTATTTTTTATTTTCTTGTTATTTTGTTTTAGTCCTGTCTAGTCGTTTGTCGATGTCAAGTCCTCAGTCCTTAGTAATAGTCCGTGTCCCAATAAGGCAGTGGATCCCTTATTGCGGCTATCTATGGAAATTTGGCACTAACACAAACAACACCGCTATTCTTTGCAATATATCACTTTCGTTCACTAATGCACTTTTCCAAACTTTTAATGTGTAATATTCCACCATTACTAAACACAAAAACACGATTACATTAGTTTTTTAAAAAAATATACGACTGTAAACGACATACGTGCGTCACTGTTCATGTTGGCGCCAAACGGCCAAAAGTCCGTGACGTTTTGTTTCTTTGACATTCCCGTCATTTCATGTTTTTTAAATTAATACTTCTTATACACCAATAGTTTTAAATCATGGCAATAACTTCGGGGGCCTATTATATAAGGCCTTATTGTTAAGTAGGCATAGTTAAAAATTATATTAACAATTTTCAAAATATTTTTTTTTTATCCCAAAAAATATGAAATTATGGCTATATTTTCGAACTTCATTCATAACATTACTGCTATCTATTTATCACGTGGTCTCGTTCTGACGCATAGTGACCCCGCGATGATGTTATCAAATAGCTTAAAACCAAAATACTACACTTTATTCTATTTTTTTTAATGCCATATGGCACGACCCGGAGGATACGAGGGGTGGAGGCAGAGAAGTCTACATGCGTACCAAACGGCCGGCCGTTTGGTTATGTCAGACTCCTACTGACTAAAACTCTGCCTTGGTTTCTAGCCCGTGGGCTTTTGAGATCCATCGGAGCGGTCACTCCCTCTGGAGGAGGATAAATCACGGCAAACTCGCGTGTAAGCTCACGGTTGGCGAAAGGGGTAAGCGCAAGAAAGAGATTGGTCAATTCGCAACCTGTGTGACCAGATTCAGTATTTTAATATCTTTTCGGTATTTTTATTGACTTTTCCGAATATAGGTATTTATTACTAGTGGTTCTGTGAACCGAGACCTCGGAGTAAATTGAGAAAAAAGGCTAAACATATTTTTAGTTAATTATTTATTATTATTTATGTATTATTGAAGCAACAAATAACATTTATTGTAATGACGAATTTTGAAAATCAGTATTTTTATTAGATTTTTTTCCTTATGTAAATTGGTATATTTTGGTATTCTTTTAGGTGCTTCGGTATTTTTGTAAACTTTTATCTGGTCACACTGGTCGCAATCAACCATTTTGGTTTAAATTTTGTTTGAGTGAATCAGTACTGCGTAATAATTATTTCTTACTTTTGAATTTTTTACCTACGCGTGTTTGTTTAACTTAATTTATTGTTATGGCTTACCAGTTTTCATCACGGGAGTATGTGGCTATGGTACGTTTGTACTTTTTATGTGATGAGAACGTGAGTGCTACTTTAAGAATGTACCGAGAACAATACCCGGATGCTCGACAGCCAAGCTTTAGAACGGTTCTAAACGCTTACCAGCGATTACTCGATCATGGCTCCTTTTACACACCATCACATGCCCATGGCCGAGGGAGACCGGCGTACCCACAGAACTTGTACGAAATGTCCTGGAGTACTTTGATGAAGATCCCAGACGAAGCACGCATGACGCTGCTCGTCATTTTAACATAAGCCAGCACTGTGCATGGAAAATTGTAAATTCGGTTGGAGCGCATCCATATCACTACCGAAATGCACAAGAGCTAACCACCATCGACCGTGAACCTAGAATAACTTTTTGCAATTGGATCCTTAGTCATCCCGACGCAAATGTGTTGTACTCGGACGAATGCTTGTTCACGCGAATTGGATTGTTCAACCAACATAATGAACATTGGTGGTCAATACGTAACCCGATGCTTACCAGGCAACATTCCTTCCAGCACAGATTTAGTGTAAATGTCTGGGCGGGAATCCTGAACGACCATATCGTTGGTCCATATTTTATTGAAGGACGTCTCACTGGTGAATCGTATTTGAACTTGCTGCGAACCATGGTTTCTTCGATGTTGGATGATATTCCGCTATCCAACTTACGAGGCCTGTGGTTTCAACAGGATGGCGCGCCTCCACACTATCATAGCGCAGTGCGTGAGTTCCTAACACAGGAGTTTGGTGATCGGTGGATTGGTCGAGGTGGGCCGGTTGCCTGGCCCGCACGTTCGCCTGACCTAACGCCGCTGGACTTTTTTTGTGGAGTGAATTAAAAAGACGGGTGTACTTTAGTGAACCAAATACTTTAGAACAATTAAAACAGTGCATAATAGACGCTTTTACTGAAGTGAAACGCCAAAGAACCATACTTCTTTCCCTTAAAAACAATTCAATAAAACGTGCTCGCGTGTGTATTGATAATGCAGGAGGACATTTTGAAGGACAATTAAAATACATGTAAGTTATTTTTGAAGTTTTATAAATACGTAAATTATTGTAAATAGCAATCGGTTGATTCTGACTTTTTAAATACGCCAAAATTATTTTATATGCTAAAGCTTTAGATTTCAAAACTTAAGTTATCTTGTTTAAACTTAATTCCAGTCTAAAAAGATTTTATTTTTCATAACTGAACAACTACCTACGAAAAGTAATTTTGCCGGTCCTAAGCCCGGTTAAGTATGAAGGAATTCCGCTACCGACACGAGGGCCAGCTCTCTACACCACGCACACTCACAGCAGGAGTCCCGCAAGGCTCACCACTCTCACCCCTACTCTATACATAGAGGCACACAACTTTCACTCTTCGCGGACGACACAGCACTCTACGTGAACAGCACCACAGTTGCTTCAGCTATTAAGAGGCTACAGCCCTCGATTAATAGCTTAGGCAAGTGGTTCCGCAAATGGCGGATCGAGGTCAACGCAGACAAGAGCGCTGCCTTGAGACTCGAAGCTAAACGTAGAAACACACTCAGGCGGCCTCTGCCGCCACCACCCACACTGCTAGGCACACATATACCATGGCGAAAGGAGGTTAAATACCTTGGCGTCACTTTCGACGAAAGCTTATCTTTCCTCCCACACATTCGCCGCGTGACGAACAAAGCTAGAGGTTATTTAGCTAGGCTCAACTACATGATAGGTAGGAAAAGTAGAATGTCCCTTAGAAATAAGCGGACACTCTACAAGATTTGTATACGCCCAGTCCTTACCTACGCCTCCCCAGTCTTTGCTCACACCAAACCACTTCACCTAAGGAAGTTACAGGTCATCCAGAATAACTTCTGCCGCAGAGCGGCTAATGCTCCATGGTACGTTCGCAACGCAGATCTCCACAGAGATCTAAACCTCCCCACGATACAAGAGTATCTAAAAGCGAGTTCAACTCGCTTTTTTGCCAAATCACAGCTACACTCAAACCCTTTGATACAAGAAGCAGCGGACTATGAACCGCGTCCCATCCTCCCACATACCCCTCATGTCACGAGAAGACCGCGTCACGCACTTCTCGACCCTCCTAACGAACTAACCGGTGACCTAGCACGCCTTCGTGCAGCTCAGGAAACTGGTGCCCTCTCAGCCCCATTAGGCAGCCCGAGCAATACAACCACTCCAACCCCACCCCCTCAGTCCACGACGGACCCCACTAGGGGGTCACGTCGTTAAATTGTTTTAAAGCGTATGCTCGGCCGTTAACCGAGTGACGTTGCGTCATCCCTCTGGAGAAGAGAGGGAAAAAGTACAAACGTACCATAGCCACATACTCCCGTGATGAAAACTGGTAAGCCATAACAATAAATTAAGTTAAACAAACACGCGTAGGTAAAAAATTCAAAAGTAAGAAATAATTATTACGCAGTACTGATTCACTCAAACAAAATTTAAACCAAAATGGTTGATTGCGACCAGTGTGACCAGATAAAAGTTTACAAAAATACCGAAGCACCTAAAAGAATACCAAAATATACCAATTTACATAAGGAAAAAAATCTAATAAAAATACTGATTTTCAAAATTCGTCATTACAATAAATGTTATTTGTTGCTTCAATAATACATAAATAATAATAAATAATTAACTAAAAATATGTTTAGCCTTTTTTCTCAATTTACTCCGAGGTCTCGGTTCACAGAACCACTAGTAATAAATACCTATATTCGGAAAAGTCAATAAAAATACCGAAAAGATATTAAAATACTGAATCTGGTCACACAGGTTGCGAATTGACCAATCTCTTTCTTGCGCTTACCCCTTTCGCCAACCGTGAGCTTACACGCGAGTTTGCCGTGATTTATCAATGGAAATCAAATTTACACTTCTACGCATTTCAATAAAAGCTACGTCCCACTTAACGCCCGCTACGATCGTAACATCCTCTGTATCGGGCCACCTAATATCCCTTACAAACGTATTTGGTTTGCCTCCAGACCAAATCTTAACATCTGTAGAGTAGTCAGGCGGACACAATTATTGTTGACTAGCTTTTGCCTGCGGCTACGCTCGCGTGGTGTTTTGTATGTCACTTACATAAAGTTCAAAACTTTTAGTATACATGGTCACCCATCCAAAATTTGGCCACACTAAGATAGCTTAACTTTACTCATCGGTTGGTTATCAGTGAAGGCAACTTGATACCAGTATGTGATTGAAAAATGTTGTCTTAAGGAAATTATAACTAATAACCAAAATACTTTGAACTCTCCAATGTATTGCGCGTCTAGTAATATGTAGTTCAAGCTGAATTATTACTTCTGCTAAACCGATTTTGATGAAATATAGCACAGTATTGAAGCTGGAAAATAACCACAATATTCTAATGCTAAAATTGTGATCGACTGTCTGGATATTGCTCCAACTCCGAACAAACAAACAAACAGACACAATGAAAAAAATTATAGTTTTGAAATCAGAATCCCCTAATTAGTCGCTTACATTTATTTATTTTTATTTATTTTGAATATACCGTCAAAGCTAATTTAAAAAAATATAATTATTATTAATTAAGTCCGTCTCGGTCCTCTTGCTCACTCATCGGACATGGTCTGCTTCGCACTAAATCTAGTAAATAAATCAATGTTGCCGTTTTAGCTGCTTTGTCGTAAATTTCCCCAGATCTAAATTTACTTTTCCCCAAAAAAACACTTTTTCATTAATTTTCCCCGATGTTTCCGTTTTAGTTACTTTTTCGTAAAATTTCCCAGATCTGATTAAATTTTTTCCCAATAAGCTAGTTTTTTATAAATTTTCCCCAAAAAGGAATAAGATCTACGTTAATTCATAACGTGGTGTTTATTTGCTCTATGGAGAGGAATACCATGCAATCCAGGTATCTACAAAAATCCAGGTAAATAAAATTGAAATGTCTGTTTAAAATTCTAATTTAATAGCTTTTCATTCAATATGAAAGTCATCATCATCCAAGCGTTTGTCCCAGTTGCGTCTCGCGTCGCGCCAGGTCTGCTTTCCTATATTTTCTCCTACTTCGCATGGTCGTCGTCATCCCCTGTAGTGAGATCATTGGCACGCATGTCATCCCTTACGACGACAAGCCAGCACTTCTTGGGTCTTTCCCTCTTACCTCTTTACTTTTTTATCTTACTCTTACATGGCCAGACATTTGTTTCCCACGTAGCTCGGCGGTTGACACGTGACTTGACATCGCAATCGATGTCACTAGACGTGTGAAATACAGATCCCAGGTATTTAACCTCGTCCGTGCACTCGACGAAATCACCACCTATGCGGACGGATGTGGGATCTGTTAAGTGCCAAATACTCGGTCTTTGCCACTTAAAGACCGCCGTTCTCACGTCGCACTAATCTGCCTCTGTCCGCGTCTGCCAGCGCAATATCGCCAGCATACATGAGCAACCATGGAGGCTGCTCATGCGCGTCCCTGATGCTGTCCGGCAATACGTCTAATATCACACTGAACAGAGGCGGACTAAGGTCCGAACCCTGGTGTACCCCGACCGTGATAGGGAAGGGTTTCGTGTCGCCAACAATAGTCCGAATCATGGAATCGGAGTCGCGATACATGTCCCGGATAGTGTCAATATAGACCTCTGGAACCCCTTTGGACCGCAGTGCCCACCAGATCATCGCTAGAGGAACACAGTCGAAGGCCTTCTGCATGTCTAGGAACAGATAGTTCAGAGGCATGTTCTTCGTCCTCTATTTCTCCGCGACATCCCTCAGGGCAAAACAGGGTCTATGGTCCCATGACCAAGGCGGAACCCATATTGACACTTCGAGGTCGATGACAAGGTGACGGTGTTGTGCAGTGAGACTCTCTCCGGGTATGACCTGGCAGTTGGCTACCTTGCCGATGCCGTGTCGCCTAGCGAGTAGGAAATCGATCTGAGTTGTGCACCTCCCGCTCTTGTAGGTGATGAGATGTTCGGATTTCTTTTTGAAATACGTGTTCACGATGGCCGGATCGGTAGTAGCACACGTTCTGTAGATAGTTTCTCTTTCAGCGCTGCGGGTACCGTATCCAAAACCATCATGAACACGCTCAAACTCCTTACACCCCTCACCCACATGACCGTTTAGGTCCCCGCCCAAAACGATTCCCTGTGACAACGTAATGCTCCGAAGCACTCCCGCGAGTTGGCCCTAAAACGACATCTTATCGGCATCGCTACAACCGGCCTGTGGCGCGTAGGCACTTAACAGGTGGGTAATAATACCATCGATAAGAACTCTCAAGATCATAAGCCGCTCGTTATAGCGTTTTACCTCCAAGATACCGCTCTGCAACCCCTCGGAGAGCACCACGGCCACCCCGTTCTCTCCACCAGGCGCACCAGGTGTAATACAACTTGTAGCTCTTCTGCATAGGTCAGGCTCTGTTGCCCTTCCACAGATTCTCCTGCAGGAACGCCACGTCCACCCTCCGCCTGGAGAGCTCTACCACACGTCCAGTCAGCGTAATGTTCCACGTAGCGAAGCGGATACGGGATTGGGCTAACTTCTTTAGCCGTGCTCTCCCTACATACGGTAGCCCTAGACCACTTGCCACAGGAGTCGGGCTTGGCTCCTGCGCGCCGTTTTGCGGCGGCGCCCCATTTCTAGCAGTATTCCTGTTGTGCTTTTCCATTAATTGTTTCGGCAGGTGTCTTTTAAGGGAGCGACGCCCTCAGACCTCCCAACCCCAGAGGGGAAAGACTTGGGCCCCGAAGATCTTGGTGGGCCCCCTTACGAAATGCATATGAAAGTATTTACCTTATTAAATACTTTTTAATTCTCCAAAAGCTCCTCAAAGTATTTTTTAACCCCAGAATATGGAAAAACACCCCTAATCTGTCAAAAGTATGTTAATACTTTTATATGCATTTAGTGACAAGCTGTTAACTTGGAAATACAAACAATTCATTTCAATTTTATTCACCTATGTAGTAGATATCTGGCTTGCATAGTATTTCTCTCCATAGAGCAAAAAACACTAAGTTATGTATTAACGTAGTCTTATTCCTTTTTAGGTATGTAAAAATGTATAAAAGTGTCTTTTTGGGATTTTTTTTAAATCAGATCTGGGGAAGTTTACGACAAAGTAATTAAAACGGCAACATTTATTTATTTACCAGATTTAGTGCGAAGCAGACTATGTCCGATGTGCGAGTAACCGGACCGAGACGGACTCAATTAATAATAATTGAGACCGCCGGAATGCTCTACAGAACGGTAAGATTTGGACTGGAGGCAAACCAAATGCGAATGTTTGTCAGGGCTATTAGGCGGAACGATACAGACGATGTTACGATCGTTGCGGGCGTTAAGTGGAACGTAGCCTTTATTGAAATGCTCGGTTCAAGTGTAAATTCGAATTTCGATTTTCATTGATAAATCGCGGCATACTTCCCAAGTACACGATTGGCTCAAGAAAGAGACAGGTCAAGTCAAAACCAACCATTTTGTTTTAAATTTTGTGTCAGTGAATTGATACTGCGTAATAATTATTTCTTGCTTTGAAATTTTTAACATGCGCGTGTTTGTTATTTTAATTTATTGTGATTGCTTACCAGTTTTGATCACGGGAGTATGTGGCTATGGTACGTTTGTACTTTTTATGTGATGAGAACGTGAGTGCCACTTTAACAATGTACCGAGAAGAATACCCGGATGCTCGACAGCCAAGCTTTAGAACGGTTCTAAACGCTTACCAGTGATTACTAGATAATGGCTCTTTTTACACACCATCACATGCCCACGGCGGTCCACAGAACTACTTTGATGAAGATTGATCCCAGACGTAGCACGCAGCCGTTGCTCCTCATTTTAACCTTAGCCAGTCCAGTACCAACTGTGCGTGTAAAATTGTATAATATTGTTACTTTTTTTTGTGGAGTGATATAAAAAGACGGGTGTACTTTAGTGAGCCGAATATTTTAGAACAATTAAAACAGCGCATAATAGACGCTTTTACTGAAGTGAAACGCCAAAGAACCATATTTCTTTCCCTTAAAAACAATTCAATAAAACGTGCTCGCGTTTGTATTGATAATGCAGGAAGACATTTTAAAGGAAATTAAAACACATTTAAGTTATTTTGTTAAGTTTTGTAAATACGTAAATTCTTGTAAATTGCAATCGGTTACTTCTAACTTTTTAAATACGCCGAAATTATTTTTTATGCTCAACTTTAGATTTCAAAACTTAAGTAATCTTGATTATACTTAATTTCAGTCTAATAAGTTTTTCTTATTTTTCAAAACTGAACCAGTACCTACGAAAAGTAATTTTGCCGGTCCTAAGCCCGGTTAAGTATGAAGGAAAAGTTAGAATAAAGTGTAGTATTTGGATTTTAAGCTATTCGATAACATTATCATCGCGGGGTCACTGTGCGTCAGAACGAGACCACGTGATAAACAGATAGCAGTATTGTTATGAATGAAGTTCGAAAATATGGCCATAATTTAATATTTTTTGGGATATAAATAAACCTTTACAAATTTGTCAATATCAAATATTAATAATTTTAACTACGCCTACTTAACAATAAGGCCTTATATAATAGGCCCCCGAAGTTATCGCCATGATTAAAAACTTTTGGTGTATATCGGATACTTCGGCCTTTGTGACATTCATGTCATGTAGGCCATCAATGGCAACGATCCACTTTAACGTCCTCATAGATCGTAACACTCACTCGTGGTCGTAGCGAGCTTTCTCTGGACGTCACTGTTCGCGACGGCATGCTTGCATGCCTACAAAATATTGGTTTAAGTGGGCTTACAGCGCTCAAGTTGTGCGTTCCACTTATAAATTTCGACCACAACGCCCGAGTCCGTTAGTGGAATGGCAATGTCAGCGCTCGCGGTCGTGGGCGTTGCGGGTGGAACTTGTATCTGTACACACCCGTGAGAGCTTACTCAACCCTCGGCGGCGGCACTGTGGTAATAGTAGTATAGTTCGAATCGAATCTTGTATCAGAATATTTGTGTAAATTTTTAGGTGTTTTCTATGAGATTTCTATTAGAAATATATGGGTACCTATGTTCATCAGTTGTCTAGATATTAGAGCACAAGTTTATATTACGCAGCAGTTACCCATCCGAGGACCAGTCATAGCAAAAGTTGCTTAATGCTCGTTAATAATGATCGTTTACGTTAGAACACTGAATTAGCACTGGTATATGTCCCGAAAATATATGCCGTAATGAGTGTGGAAACAGCTGTGACACTGTGTTTTATGTTTAACATGTTTTGGGTCATATAAAAACTTTCACATAAATTGAGAATAGTAATGCCCTACCAAGATCTCCGGGGCCCAAGCGACCTCTCCTGCTAACGGTGCACCTGTTGTCTATCCACGAGGACGAGGCAACGACGCAGACGTAAGTACGGAGTAGGTTAGATGGCAGTCGCTCCCAAAAACGCATAAAATGTAAAGCCAAAGCATAGCTGGTTCCAACAGTCAAATAAAAGTACACTACAGTATCTTGGACTTCAAAAATTCCAGCACATGCATGTTAGTCCGCACAACTAAATGTGATGCCCTCAATGTACGTGTGAACTGAGGGACCAAACACATAGGTACACAGTCGGCATTACTTTAAACATTTTGTTTTTCTTTCTAGATGCAGGATGCAGCAAAAAATCCGACAGGCGGCCGAGTGACGAAACGAAACTTTTAGCTCCGTTCAGTTTATCGTAAGTTTTTCTAGAGGAAGCATGGAATTGCTACTCAGAAATAAGTTGTAATTGAACAAAATATGTACGGTTACGTTCAAAGTATTTTTTTAGAGCGAGACTAATAATTATAATTATTGGATCTAGTTGGTTTCACCTAAGGAAAAATATGAATTTGTGACAATCAAAAGCTGCGCTGACGATTTGCACCTATTGGTAGTGTCAGAGTTACTTCATAATAGACATAAATTGATTAATTTAAAGGGAGTCTATGTAAAGATACGCCATGGAGGATCTGTCTATAGGCTTTTCTACCAATTAACGGAGGCTCTCACGCGGCGCGGTTATTTCGGTACGGCATCGATTCGGATTTTACGGATTCGACGAGAGCTGACGTCCGAATACGATTACTGCTAGGGCTGCTTGCGTTGTAGTCATTTAAAAACTTATTATAACATTTTATTGAATATTCTACGTACGTCTTTTATCATCATCCAAACAAAAATCGACAGCGACGTTAGGTCTGTTTGTCCTAAACTTTAAGGATTCCAGTAATGTACTTTAATAAAAAATGTGAAAAAATGACAATAATACACTCCGGACACCTAAATCGAGCCACCTTGATTTTTTCAGCTCTTCAGCTCATCCCACAGATGCTCTATAGGATTCATATCAGGACTTCGCGCTGGCCATCTCATAACAGTGATACCAATGTCATTTAAGTACTCCCTGACGATTCCCGCAGTATGGGCCCTTGCATTATCATGCATTAAAACGAAATCTTGGCCAATAAATCCAGCATATGGCATCACGTGGTTCTCTAAACATTGGTGAATGTATCTATTGCCATCTAGGGGCGGCAGTCGTGGTCCCGTCACTACCTCTACCTCAGTTTTGCCTTCCATAGAGATTGCTCCCAAGACTGTCCATGATCCCCCACCATAACTTACTTTCCCGTCAATACAGCATTGCGCGAAACGCTCGTTCTGTCTTCGGTACACCTTACTCCTTCCGTCATTACCTTATAGCATTATCTTGGACTCATCTGTGAAGAGAACCTGGCTCCATTGATGTCGAGTCTAATTTAGATGTTCGCGCGCAAACTCTAGACGGGCTATTCGGTGTGCTCGTGTCAATTTGGGTCCATTGGTTGGCTTATGGGGCTTTAAACCACGTTCATTGAGTCACCTTCTAACGGTTCGAGCACTTACAGCCACTCCGTGAAAGTCCCTGAGCTGTTCTTGTATCTGAACACAGTTAAGGAGTCGATTTCGTAAGTTAGTAGTGACAATGTATTGATCTTGTCTCGCCGTTGTCACTCGGTAACGAGGTCCTCCTGTTCGCCGAACGAAGCCGCCAGTCTCCAGGTATCGGTGGTACACTCTTTGAACAGCGCAACGACTTATGTGAAGTTGTGAACTCACATCTCGCTGACTTAGCCCAGATTGAAGAAGTGCTACAGCTTGCGCGGCTACTTCAGGTGAAGTATCCATAATTTTATAGCAAAAAACGGTTAAAATTTTAGAAAAATAACTAAACTAAACTTTGGTTAACAACAATTGCGACAATTCAAACCAAATCGACATTAAATTGCTTCAAAAGCAACTTTCAACAGTCATTATTTTTTTCAAATCAGTGACCAAGCTCGGCGTTTGTTCTTTATTTTAAATTCTAAAATTTAAATTTGGAATAATACATACGGGAAAGACGATGAAATATGCCAGCATTAAAATGCATAAAAACTTTTTTGTTATATTGTATATTTTTTGTGTATTGGGCGTTTAGGCCCGGGAATGTAAGGTGGCTCGTTTCAAGAGTCCGGGAGTGTATAATAGCTTTATAAAGAATCACGCCAATTAAAAGAATAACTTTTATTAAATTCACTTAATTAAATATAAAACTTACATGTTACTGTTTTTTAAAGCTTTTTAGAATAGGATATATGTTGTCAAACGCTTCATAAATTTCTTCTCTTACTTTGGCACCAGTCAAGACAACTTTACCCGACACAAAAATTAACAACACTATTCTGGGTTTCACCATTCTATAAATAAGTCCAGGGAATAACTCAGGCTCGTAAGAACTGAATTGTCCATGTGTTAGCACTAAACCTTCGAGACGTATTGGAAATTTGACATCGCAACTTCCAACCATATTTTGTATCTTGAAATCTAAAAATTTCGCCTGAAAACAAATCAGAATTTGAAATTTATTTATATACTAGCTGACGCCCGCGGCTCCGCACGCGTGGTGAAGTTTTCCCGTTCCCGTTTCCTACAGGAACTTGGTCCCGGGATAAAAGTAGCCTATTGTTATTCTGATGTGCAAGCTATATTATTGTCAAGTTTTATCAAAATCCATCCAGTAGATTTTGCGTGAAAGAGTAGCAAACATCCATACTTACAAACTTTCGCGTTTATTATATTAGTAGGATTTAGCTCGCTAAAATAACGTCAATCGCCTGATGGAAAGTCATGCAGACAAGTGATGCCGATCGATAGACTATCGATAGCAAAATGTTCTGAGACATCAATAGCATCGATAGCACAGCTACTGTCAAGAAATTTGATTGCAAATCATCAACAGTATTACCACATTTTTTACAGATATTGACTGTGGCCCCCATGTTGACGGCTCAATAATGTACCTCTTCACGCTCGCTTAAAAAACCAGGGGTTGTAATAGGAGATAGCTACATGTGCTGGCAGAGTATTCAAGGCTAAGAGCGATAACTCAATATAGTAAAATGAGATTGGTATACCGAGCATGTTAAAACTATAACGACATAAAATTAATAAAAAAAAGTTTTTCGACTTTCAATTGTTTTACGGCAATGTTAGAGTAAATTTCAGTACGGTTCGTAATTTGGAGAGGATACAGGTAAAGAAGGAACCATGTTTTTTTGGTTTTACTTTTTCGTATAGTGGTATCTTCGATTTGAAAAATGAATCAAGAGGAAATTAAAATGGCCTTTGTAAATAATGACGAATTAAAGGTGTTGGTGGAAGTAGATCCAACACAGCTGATATTTTGCGAAACATAATGATGTTTCGCAGCCCGCGAACCGCGGCAACCGACTATAATTTTTTTTAATTTTTTTATTTGGTAAATTTTATCCATGGTTTTTTTAACCCAGGTAGTAAATTTTCAAGTACTTAGTTTGTGGAGTCCAGATCATTAGAGTTCTACAGCAAAGTTTTAAATGGTTTTTCAATAAGGTGGGCAGTAATGTATCTATACTAATATTATAAAGCTGAAGAGTTTGTTTGTTTGTTCGGTTGAACGCGCTAATCTCAGGAACTAATGGACGGATTTGAAAAAATATTTTTGTGTTAGATAGCCCATTTATCGAGGAAGGCTATAGGCTATATATCATTACGCTACTATAGAGCAGGGGAGCAGAGCAGTAGTCATAAATATCGACAAATCAGGCAAATTATTATGCATCATTGTAGAATTTGTAAGCGACGGGATTAAATAGTTGCGACGGGAGGTCTAAATATTCCACGGGCGAAGATGTGGGGGTCAACTAGTAAACAATAAGAGTGGGTAAACACTTTGATTAAATAAAGTCCATGTGTTGATTATATCCTACAAAAAAATTTAAAATTTTTCAGAATGAAATGGAAATTATATACTTTAACCTCTAATACATCGGTACAGACAGGGGGCCGAGTCTGCTATTCCAATCGTGTCGAAATAGAATCGAAATCGTCGCTCAATAGAAAGCCAACGGTACAATTCTGACAGTTTTTTGTAGTCTACTATTACAATCGTATTCCAATAGAATTCTATAGGTCGGCCGATAGAATTTTACTAACGCGCCAGTGGTCGCTAGTCAGTTGCATTTTTGATAGTCTACTAACATTTTGACAGCTAAAAACAGCGATTCTGGTTCTATTTTACGGCTTCTCAATAGTAGACTCGTCCCCCAGGACGTAGTTCACACATTGCACTGCATGCTCGTCCATCACCAGTACATATTTCTTTCGTCTCTGGTGTCGGTACTCTTGCAATCACGTTGCGTGCTATTATAAACAGAAAATAAAATAGCAATTCCTCTTCATTTTGCTAATAGACAAAAATATATGGCCACCACATGTATCGTTTACGGGGTTTTATGATATGCTGAGTACGAATTTCGTGCTAATTTTGGAACCTAATATGGCCACGGCGCCATATTCGGCCCCCTGGTCAAATTCATAATTCAGTAGTTTGTTTCGCCTTAGTCCTATTAAAACCAGGCAAGTGCGAGTCGGATTCGCGCACTCAGGGTTCCGTACCAATAAAAACGGCAAATAAATCATGTTTGATGTATGAACAAGCTTTGCATTGTATGTTTATATTTTGATACAATTTTGAACAAATAACATATTTTTACATATTTTTTATAAATTAAAAATCTAATGTTGAAATAAACATACACAATGTTCTGTGAATATCTTAAGCCGTTATTTATTAATAACGGCTTAAGATATTCACAGAACATTGTGTATGTTTCGAGCAAAAACCGGTAACAGAAACATTGTGAAAATTCTGTTTATCTATCATGGACTATGGTTCATGAAATACAGCCCAGTGACAGACAGACATACAGACAGTGGAGTCTTAGTAAATGGGGTCCGTTTTTACCCTTTGGGTAAAGAACCCTAAAAAGTTAATTACTATTCAGTATAAATATAAACTATGAATTGTTTTCTACTCAATATTACTTTTACTATAAAGTACTGAGGTAGGTACTTACTGTGAAACCAAGTTTTTGTATAATCCTAGCATACTTTCTAGCAGCCAGGCGAGAATCTTCTTCACTCTTGGCACCAGTGCATACCATCTTCCCTGATGAGAAAATTAATGCTGTAGTTCTTGGTTCTCTTATTCTCATAATAACAGCTGCAAATCTCTTTGGATTATATTCGGCATTTCTCGCGTGTAGGGCGATTTTCTTTAAGTCCAGCTTGCAATTCAAGTTTACAGTCGAAACAATGTTTCTGTAATAATTAAAGTATTTAAGTCAGAGCAAGTGCATTCACAGTAGTAGGAACAGTTAGCACAGATATAATTTTATGGTAATGGTTATACTAATTATTTGTATCAATGAATACATGGAATATAAGGAAAACCAAAAAGATAAATAATTGTGTAAATTCAGACAGCATTCATTCAAATTTTCTTTTCTCTTTGTCATCTTACCCAAGAGCCTCTCTTGGGTAAGATGATAAAAAGAAAAGAAAATCGTCATGAGTGTATTAGGTTCTTGTGGTTGTTTTAAATTATTTTAGAGCATCTCCCCTGCATGTAAATTGATTGGAGAATTCTTAACTTGTGTAGGTAACTAATAGTGGTGGGTGTCATTAACTCTCACCTGGTTGTCAATAACTCACATCTGGTTGAGTCTTTCTAAAATATTGTGTCTGCTATAATTATAATATAAATTATAATGAGGGATGCATGAAGTTTAAATATGGAAATTTTTGACAATATCTGGTATCTACCTCCCTATCAGTAAATTAGGTTTATCTAAAGCTGAAGAGTTTGTTTGTTTGGTTGAACGCGCTAATCTCAGGAACTACTGGTCGGATTTAAAAAAATATTTTTGTGTTAGATAGCGCATTTATCGAGGAAGGCTATAGGCTATATATCATCATGCTACTTCCCTGGAGAGAGGTCAGTCAGTAGTTATAAATGTCGACGAATCGGTCAATTTTTTAAGCATTTTTGTCGAATTTATAAGCGACGGGATTAAAGAGGTTCGACGGGAGTGCGAAGCATGATACGGGCGAAGCCAGGGCACCTAGTGAGTAATAAAGGCTTATTGAATTTAAAACTGCATACAAATTTGCTGTAATCACACCCTGCATTATTATTATTATTATAAATGATGCACTAACAGATCATTGATCTGATGAGTGCATATCTCATTGTACATGTTTTGTCACACACATCTTATCTGTTTTCCCAGCTGCTTCCAAGCCCCTGGATTTAGAACCTGGGGTCCACTTTCATTTGGCCGCCTGGAGCAGCTATCATTTGGCTATTAATTTTCAGCATTGTTGAGAGCTACTGCAATTTGTCCTCACAATCCTGTAAGCGCACCTTGTTGTTGCCTTGCCCTCTTTTCAGCAAGTGAGGTTTCATGGGCCCCAGAGATCTTGGTGAGGCCGCTTTTGCAGTTGAAGACAAATAATAATTAGAACGAAGGAGTATTTAACACACACATGCCTGATATTTTTCATCAGCACCCTGTTCATGTCCCATGATTGCAATTCCCAGGAGAGTATTGCACATTCAGCTGGGAACAAAACTTGATGATAAAGTAATAGTAGTATAAGCATAAAGTAGTAATCCAGTTACACTTACTGTAATTGTGGTAGAATGCCGGGATCAGCTGAATGTGGGGTCATTGGAGTCAGTGGTGCTGGACTAGCCTGGCTGAGCATCTGCTGCCCCGCAAGACTTCCACTAGTTATCATAGGTGACATTAGGTTTTGCTGTAATATTAAAAATAAAGTGTTTATTATTAGCAACTTAGCCATTATATTTTGAATTATCAGATGCCCCATGATTTTTTCTGCATAGTTCTTGTTTTGAGGCTTGTTATAACATCAACTGAAAATGTAGGCTAAGTTATAACATCAACTATCTGCCAGTGAAAGTCCCGTTGAAATCAGTCCAGCTATTTTAGGGATTACCCAGTATGGACACAAAAATTTAAATAAAATCCTTTTTTTTATACTTACTGCATTTAGAGAAAAGCTCTCAACTGGAATTACAAACATACACTTCAATTATATTTATCTGTATAGATAATTGGCAATAAAATTTTTTTTTTAATTTGCTTTTACACTGCAGCAAGAATATAAATATTATGTGATCAACCTATTTAGATAACAGCCAGCAACAAACCACAACAGAGTTGTAGCCTTTTTGGTCAAGTTAGGTTGGTAGTATATGATAGCCTATGTTCCCACATCTTTCCCATCATTAGTTGAGCAATACATGAATACTAAAAATGTAGGTAAACCAAACTTCTAAATAGTAAATTTTTAACATAGTTCTTCTTTGTTATCTTGGTACCATTGTTCCCAGTTACTTCTAAACTCTGCATGGATGTAAGAGCAGCTTTAATTTGGCCTTTGATTTTCGGCATTGTTGAGAGTGATTGCTGTCTGATCCAAACACTGCTTGGATCGTTGCAGCGACCATTAGTCAGCAGGTGTAAACTGTGCCTAGTATAAAGTGGAATATTTATTCACTAAATATTAAATTAATAAAAAAATAGTTACTGGGGTCTGCGGCTGCATCATTTGCTGCGGGGTTGCATAGCTGGGGGCAGGAGCATAAGCATGAGTAGATCGGTGAGGAGTGCCTAGCCCAAAGCCAACTAGTGGCGAGGACATCGTTGCCAAGGAATGTTGTTGCTGTTGCTGCTGCTGCTGGTGTTGCTGTTGCATAGCATTTGGTAAAATTTGCTGGTCCTCTTCAGGTTGATGTAGAGGAGTACCTATTCCTGGTATATTGTACGGACTTGGTAGCATTTGATCCATTTTGTATAATTGGTTTAATGTTTTGTTTAAATAATTCCAAGGAGGCTTAATAGCCCTTAACGTTGTTTAATCTAAACAATACTCTAAAATAATTATTGTCTCTTAATGATCTCTAATAAATCACTAGAGCAAAATATCGCTTTTCAATATCAACCGACCGTCAATATAATAAAAATATTTTTTTTGCTGAAAGTTGTCTAAATGTCATTTGAAACTGTCATGCTTGTTTTTTTTTGTCATAACGAAGCGTGAGCGTAAGAAAACAAGAAGCAGTAAATGAAATGTTGCTGAAACGCGGTTTTCTTGATATACCGAAGCTGCAGTAGAGATTTATCCACTGGCGCTGTACTGATACTAAGGTACAGGACTTAGGACTGAATCTAGGTATTACAAATTAAATAAAAAATAATTGCGTAGTCTTCGTTAATCATCTTGTTACACGATTCCTATGTCTTGTACCCATCTGGCAATCGAGGTACATTAAGGGCAATCACTCTCTCAATATGACAAAAATGAGGTCCAGGGACTCTAATTTGGTGTAAAAAAAAAACTATGATTCAGGGTCTGTCTCACTTACTCACAACAAGTTATGTCCGATATTAATTATTATTTGATATTAGATATTTAATACAAAATATAAAAAATCCGTATAATGTTGCTATATTGCCTGGGTTGGGTGCGCCTGGTGGGGAGAACGGGGTGGCCGTTGTGCTCTCCGAGGGGCTGCAGAGTGGCATCTTGGAGGTGAAACGCTGTAGCGACCGGCTTATGATCGTGAGGGTGCTTATCGATGGGATTATTACCCACCTGATAGGTGCCTACGCGCCACAGGCCGGTTGTAGCGGCGCCGATAAGATGTCGTTTTGGGGTCAACTCGAGGGAGTGCTTCGGAGCATTCCGTTGTCACAGGGAATCGTTTTGGGCGGCGACCAAAACGGTCATGTGAGTGAGAGGTATGAGGAGTTTGAGCGTGTTCATGGTGGTTTTGGATACGGCACCCGCAACGCTGAAGGATAAACTATCCTCAGAACGTGTGCGGCTGCCGATCTGGCCATTGTGAACACGTATTTCAAAAAGAAATCCGAACATCTCATCACCTACAAAAGCGGGAGGCGTACAACTCAGATCGATTTCCTACTCACTAGGCGACACAGCATCGGCAAGGTGGCCAACTGCAAGGTCATACCCGGTGAGAGTCTTACTGCACAACACCGTCTCCTTGTCATGGACCTCTGCGTGAAGCCCAAAGTTGCCTTTACGCCGCATCGAGCGGTGCCAGCGCTGCATCAGATGGTGGCTGCTTGATGAAACTAGGTCCCAGGAGTTCGTCTCAGCTGTCGGTGACAAGTGCACAGACACTGAAGGCGAACCAGTTCAA
Organism: Thumatha senex; assembly: GCA_948477245.1. Classification (NCBI taxonomy): domain Eukaryota; kingdom Metazoa; phylum Arthropoda; class Insecta; order Lepidoptera; family Erebidae; genus Thumatha; species Thumatha senex. The sequence goes on along the minus strand of OX419731.1, from coordinate 12,728,233 downwards.
GATTACTGGGACAAAGTTCAGGCGGCCATCCTTGGAGCGGCGAAGGTGGTGCTCGGTGAGTCTAAGGGTGGACGCAAATGTGACAAGGAAACTTGGTGGTGGAACGACGCAGTCCAGAGGGAGACTAGGGAGAAGAAAGCACTCTTTAAAAAGTGGCAAGCGACCGGATCTCCTGAAGACCGCGACGCGTACAGGGCTGCCAAGCGCGCCACAAAGAGAGCTATAGCCAGAGCCAGACGTGACCACTTACAACCTCTGTATGATAAGCTGGAATCGTCTGAGGGGCAGAAGCTCATCTATAAGCTGGCGCGCTCCAGGGTCAAAGCGGCACAGGATATATCCAAGTGTCGCTGTGTAAAAGACACTGAGGGCAACCTGTTAAGCGAAGACCTCGCGGTAAAGGAGAGATGGCGCTCGTACTTCCACGAGCTGCTTAATAAACAGCACAAAGAGGTGCAGCCTCCGGACCTCCCTCCGAATCAGGGACTAGTGCCACCGGTAACGCCTGAAGAAGTCCTGACTGCGCTTCGCCGCATGAAGAATCGGAAAGCTGTTGGACCCGATGGAGTTCCCATCGAAGCCTGGAAGGCGATGGGTCCTCGAGGTGTGGGCATCTTAGTAAACCTTTTTAACCGCATACTCCTCAGCGGGCAGATCCCAAACCAATGCAGACTGAGTATTATTACTCCAGTCTTCAAAGGTAAGGGGTCAGTGCAGGAGTGCGGGAGCTACCGCGGTATTAAGGTGATGTCCCACACCATGAAGATCTTCGAGAGGATTATAGACTCTCGGATCCGGCAGGAGTGCACTCTCTCGGAGTGTCAATATGGGTTTCGCCCTGGTTATGGGACCACGGACCCTGTTTTTGCCCTGAGTGTTGTCGCAGAGAAATACAGGTCGAAGAACACGCCTCTGCACTGTTTGTTTCTAGACATGCAGAAGGCCTTCGACTGTGTTCCTCGTGCGATGATCTGGTGGGCACTGCGGTCCAAAGGGGTTCCAGAGGTCTATATTGACACTATCCGGGACATGTACTGTGACTCCGATTCAATGGTTCGGACTGCTGTTGGCGACACGAAACCCTTCCCCATCACCGTCGGGGTACACCAGGGTTCGGTCCCTAGTCCGCTTCTGTTCAGTGTAATATTAGACGAATTGTCGGACAGCATCAGAAACCCACATGAGCAGCCTCCATGGTTGCTCATGTATGCTGACGATATTGCGCTGGCAGACGCGGACAGGGGCAGTATGGTGCGACGTCTAAAGGCGTGGAAGGAGACGCTTGAGAACGGCGGTCTGAAACTAAATGTGGCGAAGACCGAATACTTGGCACTAAACTCGACAGATCCCACATCCGTCCGCATAGGCGGTGATTTGGTCGAGCGCACGGACCAGGTTAAATACCTGGGATCTGTTTTTCACACGTCCAGTGACATCGATTGCGATGTCAAGTCACGCATTGCTGCCGCGTGGGCCAAATGGAGGGAGATGACCGGCGTCATTTGTGACCCTAAAATGCCGATCCGGTTGAAGGGACAGGTCTACAAAACCATTATTAGACCTGTCCTTTTACATGGCAGTGAGACGTGGCCGATATTAGAGCGACACAAGCAGGAGCTGCGTGTCACGGAAATGAAGATGCTGCGGTGGATGTGTGGGGTCACGCGGATGGACCGCGTGAGAAACTCTCGCATCCGCGGCAACCATCACGTCCGTGACATTGCAGACAAGTTGCAAGAGTGTCGCCTTCGTTGGTATGGTCACGTCTTGCGGCAACCGCCGGGCTACGTAGGTAACAAATGTCTGGCCATGTCAGCCCCGCCGGGTCCCGGTAAGAGGGGAAGACCCAAGAAGTGCTGGCTTGACGTCGTAAGGGATGACATGCGTGCCAATGGTCTCACTACAGGGGATGCCGAAGACCGTGCGAAGTGGAGGAGAAAATGTAGGAAAGTGGACCCCGGGCGTCGCGAGACGCAACTGGGACAGACGCTCGGATGATGATGATGATGATGATGTTGCTATATTCTGTTTTTCGAGAGATAAGAAAACATCTGTGGAAACCTCAGAAATCGCATTTCATAGATAAGTTTTCAATAATCATTATTTCGCTAACAACTTTCAATATTAATACTATATAAATACTAAAATCGGCAGTGTTAAATGTTCTCATTAAGATTGTTTAAGATTGCATTGGTTAAATATCACGTTTAATATCAATAATTTATTATTTAAATATGCATTAAATAAGGTATTGTAGAGAATTCAAGACCTAGTCACGCAACTAATGCGCCCCGAAAATAGAATGAACACGCTATTTTGACATAAGTCATTATATTGACATCTTAGACGAAGTGACATATATCTCATTACATTCTAAGGAGGACTGTGAAGGGACCTCATTGTCTCTTATGGCTTAGTTTTTATATAAATGGGTTTATTGATAAAGATGTGTGTCAAACGGTCAATAATCTATTGTATACATATAATAAAATCGTAACATAGTAAAAACTGTACATTGAATATTTTTACACAATATGCACAAAATTTGCTCACTTAAGGATACCAAAGCCAAAAATGTAGTTTTTAGACTTTTTATCTGTTTGTCTGCGGTAGCTATGTCCAGGATAAACTCAGAAATTACTGATTGGATTTCATTCAATTTTTGCACGAACATTAGCAATAGTTACGGTCTATGCATAGGCTATATTTCATCACGCTACTAACCTAGGAGCTTGGCAGAACACAATTAGCTGTAAATGCATGTCCGGGATAAACTCAGAAATTGGTGAATGTATTCAAGTTTTGTACAAATATTAACAGTACGACGGGTCTACAAATAGGCTATATATTATCCCGGCAGAGAACCATTAAATTCTGCATGTAAACCCGGGCAAAACGCAAAAACTACTGAATACATTAAATTAAAATATTTCATGAAGAATAATAAGACGTTGGGTCTACATATAGGCTACCTACACTAATAGGTACAAATATATCTAAGCGTAAACGCGAACACTACTGAATATATTTAGTTTAAATCTTACATGACTGTCAACAAGAGACTGGATCTACATAGGCGCTACATATCTATGATTTACGTTAATAATGAAGCGGCGATCAAGCTCTCAGAAAATCCACCGTAGACAAATTATACTACAATACTTCTTCGTAAGAGAATGTGTTGCAAACTAAGAACTGAGTAGGCATTACACCAAGATAGACAAAGGAGGGTGTGAAGAGACCTTCTTGTCTCTTATGGTTTAGTTTTCATAGGTATAAGTGGTTGCCTAGCATTGAGTTTGTTGTTATAGATGTGTGTCAATAATCTATACATGGGCGTACCCAGGTTCGGGGCCAGGGGGGGGGGGGGGGCAAATCCGATTTTCCTAAGAGCATAAAGCGCTAGTAGCCCTAACTCAGTGTTTTGTAAACGATCACTGCGTTAAGCAACTGTCTTTATGGCTGGTTAGGGATGACTGGCCACCGCATTGGAGATAAAAGCGTGACAGATGAGAGAATTTCTTTAAAAATTAGCCTTTATAAGTTCGGGGGACAGGCTTCCCGCTGTCCTTAGAAACAGGCTCAAGAAGACGTCTTGACGTGAAAAAAAGGACGTGTTCGTGGCAGAATAACAGACGTAGACAGTATGCCCTATTCACACCACAACACACGCTCCTGCGCCTTTCGCATCTATCTTATACGACCATAATTTATCTTTTTAAGAACATCTAGAAGTTATTTTTTTTACTTTTAACGAGATAAGTAGATGACCTGAACCGTATCCAGGGGGGGGGGGGGCAGCTGCCCCCCTCTGCCCCCCCCCCCCTGGGTACGCCCATGAATCTATACTAATATTTTAAACTAGATGACCTCCACAGTTTCGCCCGTGGAATATTTCGACCTCCCGTCGCACCTATTTATTCCCGTCGCTTATAAATTCTACAATGATGTATCAAAATTTGTCCGATTTGTCGACATTTATGACTACTGCACTTTTTTTTGCGTCCATACATCTGATTCTCGAAAAATACAACATCTCTGCCTTTAAACAGCTCGCCAGTTAGAGGATCAACTAAACGATAGCCTTTTGTTTCTTCGCAGTAGCCAACATGAACCAAAGCTCTCTTAGGGTTTCTTGCGCTTTTGATCTGGAATATGAAGGAAAGCCTTGCACCCGAAAACTCTTACGAAGCTAAGGTCTACCTTTCTACCAGTCCACCCTTCCTCTGGTACCTTATTTTTTAGAGCAACTATGAGTGAACGGTTTTTTAAATAAACTGCAGTACTAACTGCCTCTGCCCACGATTTTCTGCTTAAACCAGCTTCTTCCAGCATAGTTCTAGCTTTTTCAGTTATATGTAGTCCTGTTTGACCGTTCTGCTATGCAGTTTTGTTCAGGGGTATATTCAACTGTCAGCTGATGACGGATTCCCCTAGCTTTGCAGAATTCATCCATCCTCTTATTGACAAACTCTTTGCCGTTGTCAGACCGGATAATTTTTATCTGTTTTCCAGTTTGACGTTCTATAATTTCACAAATTTTAAAAATTTCTAAACTCTCATAAATATACACTATATAAAGCTAACTCCGGACGTCGCGAGATGCAACTGGGACAGACGCTCGGATGATGATGGAATGCTTACTGCTCTCATAAATATACTGTGCCATTGCGAATAAATAGCAAGGGGAGCGCAACGAAAAAACCTGACACAGGTCCTACCTCAGAAAGCGCCAGCGCGCGACTGATCAGGCCTTAGCGTCGCGAATCTGATATTATTTAAACATTTGTTCTATAAAAATCACTGTATATAGTCAAAGTAAGCCATTATGTTTATAAATATTTAGTTGTGTATTAAAATTTTATTAAAATTATCTGTAGTTTAGATTTGACATTGAAATAATATTTCAAAAGGGGGCAACTTTGGGATGTTTTTCTATCAAGTGAAGTTTATTAGATTTTGTAACAGAAACCCATTTTTACTAGCTTAAATCCTTAACTAACATATATCTCTTTCAGAATCAAAAACCCTTTCTTCTACGATTCGCATTGTTTTAAAAAACTCAAAAGCGTGGCGTCGGCAGGAATACCAAGCCTTAACAGCGTGATAACCTTTTTCACAAACCTTTTTTAATTGACAGAAGAAGAATTATGAAGACCAAAGGTCGAGAGTTTGCTTCTTACTCCATAGTGATGTAATTTCCTGCACAGCGCTTCATGCTGAACGCAATCTAAAGCCTTGGATAGATCGCAGATTATACCTAATGCATCTTGCTTGTCTTTAGAATTTGATAATATCAAATACGATACCCACATAAAAAACTATTTTTAAAATGTTGCACTGTCTGTATGTTCCGGCTAAGCTCGGACACAACTGAACCGATTTTAACGGGACTTTTACAAAAGAAGTAACTTGGGCTACATTTTATCTAGTTCTTTAGTTTAAACCGCTGTGCGGCCACTAATTAAAAAGAAATACATATAAATTAAAACAGGTATTTTTAATGTAATCTCTTAAAGAACTATGTTTAAAGTACGCTGGCTGGATGATTCACTGTTTTAACAGAAGCAGGCCCAAGACGGCCGGCTTGAGCTTAAAATTTCACGGTCGCTTCACCACCCTAAAAAGCGGGATCCAAAATAAACTTCAAAAAATCTTTATAACGCCGAAACCATTAGGAGAGGCCGCGGTGGTAGCCAAAGTCTACCGGGAACCCAGGGCGGATTTGCGAGGAGTTAGTGTTTTTTAGTCGTTTCAAGTTCGCTTAACGCTGCTAACAAACAGTTAGAAGGGGCGTGCCTCCCGATTTTGAAAAGGTGTATTGTATAGTTATTGCAAAAGGCAAAAAGTTATATTGCTAATTTATCGATTTCACCAAATCCAGGGGGGGGGGGGGGGTAGCTACACTGGGTACGCCCATAGTAACATATATTATACTAGCAAATGGGTACAAATTAACAACTAACAGAAAAAATATTTTTCTCTAACATTTTTTTTCTACATCTTCACTGACATTCTCTTTTGTCAATACAAATTATAACTATGAAACAAACCTCTTTGCTTCAATAGAGCGTTTCCGTGCTTCGCAAAGGCACGTTAAGCCGTTGGTCCCGGTTGCAAGTAACATAGCAGTCGTTAAGCCAAGTTAAAGGCCTTATAAGCGGCGTGAAACATTTCAACACTGTAATGGACTCACCACCTGTTACGTGGGACAAAAATGCATACGGTGAAATGTGGGCGCATAGCATGCCTCTGCCTACCCCTTCGGGGATAAATGCGTGACAATATGTATGTATGTTAATTTGCTACGTAACTATGAATTAAACTAATGTATTTTACTACTTCGGTTTACTTTTCTTGTAACATTACTTTACAAGTTCTTAAATAAAATACCACAATTATTTAGAACTTTACAAGGACCCAGTAGCCTGTCGAGCCTAATAGGATGTATGAATACGAACTTTGTGTGTCCTCGGGCTTCGCAGTTTTTCAACTTTGGACTGAATTCAATTCTCCTGGCTTTCTGTGCTCTTTGCACCAACTTGTCAGTATTCCGATGAGCTTTAACTTTGGACTCAGGAGCCAAGCCATCTTCTGTGATTGTCATTGTGACAGCCGCGACACGAAATGTTTGTTTGACATATGTCAAGACTTTTGGCGCGAAGATGAGCAGTGACGCACGTTTGTCGTATATTATATTCAAATACTAGTGTAAAATTCGTGTTTTTGGGTTTAATAATGGTGGAATATTATACATAAAGAGTTCGGAAGTGCGTTAGTCAAAGAAAGTGATATATTGCAATGAATAGCGGTGTTGTTTGTGTTAGTGCCAAATTTCGATAGAGAGCTGCAATATGGGATCCACTGCCTTATTGGGGCACGGACTAGTACCTAGGACTGAGGACTTGACATAGACAAACGACTAGACAGGACTAAAACATAATAACAAGAAAATAATAAATACTGAAAACTAGGCTGTATGGACTTAGTTTCCTTTGCATGCCCAAGATGGGCGAAGACAACTAAAAAAAATTTGACATATGTCAAGGGATGGCGATTCTTTACGAAAAAGATCGTTTTTTAAATCGATTCGAATCGTAGTCTAATGAATCGATTCACGAAAAAATCGAGGCCTACAAAATCGATTCTTAAAAAATCGATCTTTTTTTCAAGTTTGCGTTTACAATGTAAATTTGTATCAATTTTACTAAAAACAAGATTAATATTGCAATTAACGATATCTTATCAATAAAATCAGGGAATTCAAAAATAACAATTATTTTTATTACCGTATCAAACTATAAGATCAACTATAAAAAAAAAATAAGTATTTATATACTGAATGTTTTTATTGATTGCAAAAAAGTAAAAAATAAGGTAAGAGTTAAAAGTTTAAATATTAAGCATTGGGAATTATAACTGGGAACTATAGTTCCCAATGCTCAATATCTAAACTTTTTAAAAACAACAGTCTGTCAAGCCTTTTGGGATCCAAGCGGTTACGCTCATCACTTGCGATGTTTCCAGCAATTGAAAACAGGCGCTCACAAGGAACGGATGATCCAACGATACTCATATACATCATGGCGATTGGGTGAACGTGATGATAAATGGAGCTCTTTTGTTCTTGCCAGTAAAGTACAGGATCATACTTCAGGTGCACAACTGCCTGCGATAAATAATGTTTGAATTCTTCATTTAAGCCTTGATTTTCCTGTGCAAGTGCATTGCATAAAGAGAGTTGCTTTTTCACAAGCAACTTATGAAAATCCCATATTCCGTTTTTCATATCCTTATCAGCGCTTTCTATTGCGTCGACTTCCTCACTATTATTTTGTGGAAGTGATTGTCGTGTAATATCCAAAATTGAAGTGTTTATTTTATTTATCGCTCGAGAACAGGCTACATGGTCAGTAAAATGAATTTTTTTAAATCTAGGATCTAAAATGGTCGCAGCAGCTAACAAATGAACTTGTTCAACATTTCCAAATCTTTTCTTCAAGCCGTCCACAATTAAAGTCCTTGTTTTAACACCAATATCCGTTGAATTTTTCATTGTATTATATGTTTCAGTCAGACAAGACACGATGGGTATAATTTTACTGGCTGTAACGTAGTCTTCTCCCGATATTTCTTTAGTTATTACTTCTAATGGTCTCAATATATTTATAAGATCTTTTATAAATTCTAACTGCTGTGCAGTTAGCATTGTTGGCGCTTTAGGATACTTGAGTAATATTGGCGCAATTATTTCGGATAACTCAACAAATCGTTCCAATTGATAAAAAACAGAATTCCATCTGGTACACACAGACTGAACAAGCCCCAAAGGCTTTGTTTGATGACTTTCTGAGCTTTCTTTAAAGAATCAGCAGCATTTGTATTATGTTTAAAATATGTGGTAATATCTTTGACAGCTGTTAGTAAATTCTTGGCTTCTTCCAGTCCATCCTTATTGTCAAATGGTTTTGATGCTACTAGGTTTAATGTATGGGCAAAACATGGCATGTGTTTATTTTTGCCATAAACATTTGTGACAGCTTTAACGATATTAGCGCCATTGTCCGTGATAAACGCTACCACTTTGTTACTTGTGATGCCCCATTTTTCCGTCATATTGATAATAACTTGTGCTAAGTAGTCAGCATTGTGTGGTTCTGTTAGAGCAGTTACACCAAAAACTATGCTCAATAATTTACTTTCATATATACAATGACCAGTTAAGCCTAAGTAGCTTTGACTATTATGCGAGTCAGTCCAAACATCTGCAGTTAAAGATAGTGCTTCTACTTCTTGTATTTTTAGTTTCAGTTGTGTCGAAAGAATGTCATATTTATCGTCAATCATGTGGGTCATTGTTTTTCTGGCTGGAACTTTATAAAGTGGTGCCACTACTTTCATTAAATATCGAAATCCTGTTTTTTCCACAGTATTTAAAGGCAACCCATCTTTTGCGATCATGAAGACTATTGCATTGGTTATTTGACCACGCTTAATACCAGTATCTGAAAATAAATAAAATAAAGTCTTAATTATTGATCCTGTATGCATCTCACTTTCATAAAAAAATATTCAAAAGATTTTAGTTTCATGCCTTACCTCCAAATGATTTTATATTTGTTAAGCAAGATGTCAATGTTTGCTGTTTTAAGACTGATACATTGGTAGAAGAAGAAGCCACGCTTTCAGCATCCGAATTATCAACATTTTGCAAATCTGGAACTGGAACGATGCCTAAAGTCATGTCATCAACAACCTAAAACGAAAAAACATAGTTACTTCGATTTATTTAATATCGATTTTTATTTTTTTCGAACTCAGTACATTGGAAAACAAATAATGTGACATAAGAAATGGTTTCACTAACTTGATCATTTCCATTATCATTTCGTGCATTACCACATTTACCACCACCACTTTCACTCTTCTTTTTGAGACTTACGGTCTGAATTGTTGGATGACGTCTTAATAAATGATTGCGCAAGTTTGTTGTGTTTCCCTTAGTTTTTACGTCCTGGTGACAATATTTGCATGTGCCTCCGAAGTCTTTTTAATAAAATGATTCCATAAATCACTTCTACCCGACATGCTGAAAAAATATATTTATTCCTCATTTATTATATGTATTAAACTTGATAAACAATGATATTTTAAGTAATTAGTCACTAGTTTCGAGTAATATTCAAAATCCTATTAGGATTAGTTAGCATAATTTCTTAATGAATTTAAAAGAATATTTTATATGAAAGAATAGTTTAACATTTTATAAAAAAGTAACCTTTATATAAAAATAGCACCAAATGTGAATCGATTAATTAAGATACGAATTGCTTTAACGATTGATATTTTTCGGAAAGAATCGCCATCCCTAGCCTGGCGATTACTTGATTAAAATAAAATTAGAGTAAAAGCGATAGTTTATTTTTAAAATGATAATGGGAATGGGAGCTTTACTATTTTTTCTGTAAACAAGATGAATAATTTGATGCTTTGACGTTAAATAGATAATTGGACATAAAGTAATCGTGAATGAAGTATGAACACTTCCATCAATAAGAATTCCACATATTACTTATTAGTTATTTCAATGCTGATTATTCCTGTGTAAAAGTAAATTTAAATGATAATCACAACTAACAGAACAAACTGAAAATAATAGCGTCAAAGTAAAAAATAAGAAGCGCTTTACTTATTTACTTACCTACTCTCAATTAGTTATTATTTCGCAACAAACACTACATGAAAATCTGATGAAAATCAATCATGAAAATACTTATATTACGCTAATAACAGTATTCATTAAACGACAACAACAAATGAATAATGCAATATCAATCGTCACAGATTATAAATACATAAAGTCAAAGACTACAAACGTAACTTTTTTATTAAAGAGAGGCGAGTAAAGGATACTAAACATACAGCCATCTCGCGAGTTTATGAGTAGTTAACTCTTTAACCGGCAGCACTCTTATAATTCAGGCACATTCAACTAAATGCAAATAATTGTATGGTTTATACCAAAACAGAAAAAATCGAATGTCGATTTTCAAGGGTGATATATCGATTCAGTGAATCGACACAGTACTTCATATCGATTTAAAAAATCGATATTTTCTGCTCGGAAAATCGATTCTTCGATTAATCGATCTCAGATCGCCATCCCTATGTCAAATTTGTTGCGAGTTTTGGTTTAGCCAAGCCACGCAGGTATTATAAGTTTAACAAACACTAAAATTAAATCTGACCAAAAAGTAGCATCAACGATGGCTGAAACTATGAAGCAAACGGTGGCTGCTATATTAAAAAGTATTGAAAGGTAATTTTATCGGACTTTCAGTTGCCGTTTTGTAAGGTTATGTTCGATCAAGAAGACGTATATTTTAGATTTTCTATGTTGGTGGCTGGGGTATGTAACTTTAAAACCCATTATGTTGGACTAATAACCATTGAAAAAATATTTTAGATACAATCCAGCAAATCTCCAAACATTAGAGCGGTATGTTGAAATGCAATCAAGAGAAAACACCTATGATTTGGAAGCCAACCTTGCAGTCCTCAAGCTCTACCAATTCAACCCGGAGAAATTTAATGCTGATATTACATGCCAGATACTTTTGAAAGCATTGACTAACTTCCCGCATACAGATTTTACTTTGTGCAAGTGTCTCTTACTGGAATCTGTGGTAAGATGTTATAGTTATGCTACATTATGTTAAAATTAATTATTAAAAAAATTGTGTGAAATCCGATTATCGCATGTTTCCCGTGGGAATATTATGTTTTTCCAAGATAAAACATAGCCTAAAGTACTCACCTAACTTAAAATATAGCCTTTAAATTATCATGCCAATCCATTGGTTCCTTGGGACACACAAACATACTTTCAGATTTATAATATTATTAAGCATATTAACCATGGATATGGATTATCAATCAAATAAGTTATGAACCAATTTTGAAGAGTTTTTTTTAATTTACATTTCTTGTATCACTTCCCATACAAGAAATGTAAACTTGGATTGTAAAAGAGTACTTTCAATAGAGCTGAGATTTTCATTCGGGTCTCACATTAGGCATTCCGAGCATACTAAAACCAAACTAAAAAAAAGATTGCTGTTCTTCCCATCAAAGTAAAAAATAACAAACAAGAGATATTATTAAAATTATTTCTACTTATTACAGGTTGAGAATGAGACGATCTCACAAATTAAATATCTGGCAGACATTTTGGAGCAATGTGACTTTGCTCAGTTCTGGAATCGTGTTCATCAAATGCCTGAGCTCTGCAATCGCATCTGTGGATTCCACGATTCCATCAGAAAGTTTGTGTGCCATGTAGTCGGCATTACTTTCCAAACCATTGATAAAAATAACCTTGCTAACTTATTGGGAGGAATTGACGGTTAGTATCATATTATATTTCCAGTAAATATTAATAGTTTTGGAAGGCTTTTCCCTGAACTCTATGTTAAAGCTTGCTTTTGGCTTGCATGCAATGGAATAGATGTTAGTGTCCAAGTAACTGCAAATGCTCTAGTCTGCACAAATGGGTTCAATGACTTGGTGGTGCAGTAGTGGTATATATGACTGCCGTTGCTGTGCTCAAATGCCAGAAGAGTATAGAGAATATTTGTGTGATCTGTAAGTGTTTGTTTCAGAGTTTGGGTGTTTACTATTTTACTATATGTATGTATTTAAAAATATATAAACTTGTATTTCACTTATCTAGAGACAAACTTATTAGAGGGAGGATAACTCAATACTTTCAGAAACAAATGATATTAATTAAATTTTTTTATCTATTTATATTCAACTATGGTATTCCAGTTTTATGTGAAATTGTATGTTTTACCTTGTGATTGATTTATGTGGCAAATAAACTACCTAAAAACCTCAACTAAACCCACCTAGTTATGATAAAATGGTTGATTTTTTACACCTTTTATCACTCTAATCCTAAAAATCTGTTTTTATTTTAGATGTAACATTAAAACACTGGGTAAAGAAATATGGATGGAGAGATGATGGCAACCTCATCTTCATTGCCTCTCAAGATGAAAACATTAAGACTAAAAATATCACTGAGAAAATAGAATTTGAGCATCTTGCTCCCTTAATGGCGTTATTGTAAATTTATTGATAAATATTGTTCAATAAAATATTAATATCTATTCATTAAGTCATTAGTTGTCTTTTTATGCAAGGCCCACTTTAGCAACTTAAGAAACATTGCATTCATTTGATGTCTGTAGATGCTGAGGTCTCTAATCCGACAGGGTTGGAACAAATTTTTATTGAGAGTTCTGGAGACTGTATATAATTAATAAATTAAATTACATATATAGTTCCATGCCTCAAAAGAAAAAAAACTGAACCCTTATAGGATCACTTTGTTGACCGTCCGTCTGTCTGTCCGTTACAACCCTTTTTCTTAAGAACGCGTTGAGGTATCGAGCTGAAATTTATATCAAATACTTGAGTCTACTGTCCCTTGGAGCTGTAAAAAATTCTAACTTCTAAGCCAACGTAATTGAAAGATACAGCCGTTTATACCGCAAATTTGCGCAAATTTTCTACACTAGCAAGGGAATCAACACCTACATGGTACTTTCCGTGAACTCAAAATCCTGAACTTTGATACATTCCAAAATATAATACATACATACATATTGTCACGCCTTTATCCCCGAAGGGGTAGGCAGAGGCATATTAAACGCCCACGTTTCACCGTATGCACTTTCGTCCCACGTAACAGGTGGTGAGCCCATTGCAGTGTTGATATGGACAGGCGCAGGCTGAATCGACCTGCTGTTGAAATTTTTAAGCCGCCCATAAGGCCTTCAACTTGGCTTAACAACTGCCATTTTATTAGCAACCGGGACCAACGGCTTAACGTGCCTTCCGAAGCACGAAACTGGGGTGGGTCTAAAGGGCCGAATAAATTTAATAAAATAAAAATGTGTCTATTTTAGATGTTAAATTTGGAAGAAAGTTTGAACCCATGCCTTTTTAGTGAGGTGGTAACAAAAAGGCTAAAAGGTCTTATGTGCTAGACACTAATTAACACGACCAATTAAAGTCCTGGTAGTCTCGGACTCATAACTCAAAATATAATATAAGTAGAAATTAAGTGATGTCCCCCTACATACATAGAATCTCCAATTAACATATTATATACCTCGGAGTTGTATGGGCGCTCATACAATTCGGAGGTCTTATTAAAAAATCTAGGTTAATTGGCTTGTACTTGAATAAAGAATTAAGGAATTTTTTTACTTCAAATTTTCGTGGCTTATACGTTACTAGGCGAACCCCACGGCTTATGATTACACCTCAGCTCTTCAGGGTAATAGCGTGATGATACGTCTTACTCGATAAATGGGCTATCCTATCCAACACAGATTTTTTTCAATCCATTCCCAGTTAGCGCTTCAATCAAACAAACAAACTCTTCAGCTTTATATATTAGTATATAGCGTACTACTCAAGCAAGACTTCACGCGAAATATTTACTTACACCGACGCTTCGAACTTAAAAAAACTTTTGTGTGTGACTACCCTCCATTATAATAACAACGAAAGATAAGACTGGCTGCAGTAAGGGTCGAGAGTTTGCATGGAGATGGAATTACTTTTGTGTGTAACTACGTTCTATTATTATAATAACGAAAGATAAGGCTGGCGACACACTGCACCCACTATGCAGGTTTTGTTTGACACGGGTATTTTTCCATCACTGAGTTCCACATCCTGGAAAGCTTGAATCCATTTTTCCTATTGAAATAACTGTGTTCTTTCTTCACGTACAATACTTACGTGTAGTACTTGCGATCAGTAGAAAGGACATCTTGTCAACATCCGAAAGATGCATTAACATCCATATTCAATTGTAGCCAGACTCATTCAACTAAGCCATGTCAAGCACGCCTTAAGAGAAAGGGCAGATTGGGCCTACATCTTTTTGGGTATATAAGGGCTCTGTGTTTCTAGAATTGGAATTGTGTTGTCTTCAATATAGTCATAAGAATCTTTAAGGTAGCGGTCTATGTTACCTTTACAGTCCAAGATAGTAATCTAAGTACCTAACCCATTTATCGGAGTTAATATTGACTAACTCCGATAAATGAGTTACTTAGAATTATCGATTCGGAGGAAGTTAGTTTACCTGAAATCTAAACTCACTTCTGAAACGAGACTTCAAAGAAACTGTGGTACAGAAAAGTATGTTATTGGTGCTAATTCTGTTGTAGAGATCACTAAACTAAATTTCTCTTTAAAATTTTCTAATTTTTGTTAAGAGATTGCCAAATGCTATTCTGTTATTAAGTCGAACTAAAGTTGGTGATATCATAAATAGCACTTAATTTGTATCTGATGTCACTAACATTCATTTTATGTGATAGAATTGAATAAGACGTGAAAAATGTATATAGTCAGTCGAATGTAAATACATGCCGACTAACTTGGTGATTGAACTGCCTATGTACATTTTTTACGTTACAACGTTTTAAAAGTTTTCACGTTTCAAACGGTTACTAAAATTAATAAACGTCCCACTAAAATTAGACGTCACCTATTCAGGTGAAAATGTTTAAATTTTGTGTGACGTTAAATTTGTATCTGACATCACTAAAATTTATTTTATGTGATAAAATTGAATAAAAAGTGAAAAATGTACATAGACAGTTCAATCACTAAGTTAGTCGGCATCTAAATACATGTTTTGTTGAATTTTATCACATAAAAGGAATTTTAATGATGTCAGATAGAAATTTAGTGCTGTTTATAATATCACCAAGTTTATTTCGAAGTAATAAAAAAATAGCATTTGGTAATCTCTTAATAAAACTAAGAAAATTTTAGAGAAATTTTGTTTAGTGGATACAACAACAGAATTAGCACCACTGGGTGGTGGTGCATGTTGTCATTTTACTCAATTAATTTGGCTTTACTACCGGATTACTATCGTTACAAAGTACGAGCATTGGTATTATCATATTGTTACGAACATGAGTGGATTTAATAAAGAAATATACTCACAAACAACTTAATTACCTATTTTACAGCTTTTAATGAATTATTTAATTATGTCGAAAAGTTATTACTAAAATTGGAACAAATCTCCAGCACTTTAGCAACGATACAACTCACACGAACTCACTTAATCACACCTACAAATGATCACAAAAGGAATAGCTCACGTATCCTTGGTATTGACGTCTCGGCGACCAGCAAGCAAAAAGGACTTTGCTCGAATTGGCGCGCCTTTATATAGGGCGCACCGCCATACACAGTAGATAGCGGGTATACAGCTAATACGGCCTCTCCTGACATCGGGCCGTCCCCGACCCGGGAACTCGTGGTGTTGCTGGGATCAGCAGCAGCATCCGTCAATGGCCCACGCTCGGGATCGAGAGTGGCACAGAGCGCTGCGCACCTGATGCTTGTGGCACAAGGTGGGGCGCACCTTAGTCTGGTTTGTCAAATTCGTTATCTGAAAAATACAGTTACCAATATTAATACAGGCGATCGCCGTCACACAAATAATCCGGTTTGCAGTTAAGTATCCCTCTTTTACTATATCGCTTTCATTTAATTCATATAACTTGAACTCGTACGTCATCTAAAATCAGATCTCAAGCTCACATACTTCACTCTAGAGACGTCTCAAAATAAAGAAATGGGCCCTTGTACGCTTTGTAATCCATGAGGTATCTTGAGACTTCAGCGGCGGTGTCAGCGTCACCTTTAGCAGCACACCTCGGCTCACGATATCATTCAGTTTGAATTTCGGGTAGACAGACTCGGAGGTTTCCCCACAGACGGTCTCACCATCTACCTACGCAGTGATATTCACTCCAGTGCAGCCCACGCAGTGATATTCACTCCAGTGCAGCCCACGCAGTGGTATTTACTCCAGTGCAGCCCACGCAGTTATATTCACTCCAGTGCAGCCCACGCAGTAATAGTCACTCCAGTGGCACTCACTCCAGTAGTATCATCGGTCGTGTAAAACATGACCTCCAAGCCAGATCCCACAGGGCTAAATCCCACAGGGCCGGATCCCACAGGGCCGGATCTCACGTGTCAAGGACACATTCATCGCTCACAATTGGTGGCATTAATTAAATGAAAGAAAGGGTAGTTATCGACAGAGAAATTAGTGACACTTATATGATCAAGAGGAAAACAAAATAAAAGAATAAATAAATAAAAAAATGTAACGTTCAGACACTTACTGTCGAAGAACTTGCGCACAACTCTGGACACCATTCGCCACGTCATGGCTACATGTATTGTGCCTGCGCGTTCATGCCGTAGCTATCGCTTAATAGCTTAAGTCAATATCACTCAAGAGCTTAAGTAAGTAGCAGCCTCCTGGCAAGATATTGAGCACCCTAAAGGGACCACGCAATCCTGGGTCCAACTTTCCTGTAGACTGTTGACAAAGCCTTCACTAATCTTGGGCTCGGCTTCACCTGACCCTCATTAATTACTCTCCCTAGGCATTCTATCTCATTTGTGAGAAAATTGAATTTGCGTAAGTTGATAGAAGACGCAGTTAGGTTACACAATACCGAAACACAAATATTAATTAAGTGAGGGAAGATTTGTACTGTCTTTAGTGAGCTCCAATGTAGGTTGTCTTATCCCACTTCTGATGTTACGAACATGAGTGGATTTAATAAAGAAATATACTCACAAACAACTTAATTACCTATTTTACAGCTTTTAATGAATTATTTAATTATGTCGAAAAGTTATTACTAAAATTGGAACAAATCTCCCAGCACTTTAGCAACGATACAACTCACACGAACTCACTTAATCACACCTACAAATGATCACAAAAGGAATGGCTCACGTATCCTTGGTATTGACGTCTCGGCGACCAGCAAGCAAAAAGGACTTTGCTCGAATTGGCGCGCCTTTATATAGGGCGCACCGCCATACACAGTAGATAGCGGGTATACAGCTAATAATATAATTTTATACGGCGGCCCTGTATACTTGTATCCTTTGCCCACTGTAACAGCGAGTAGGCACCTACATACATACCTACATCTTGATTCAGGGCAGTTCTTGGTCTATTGGTTACCCTGACTTCAAATTACGAAACCAAACGTCGTGAATACAATTCCGATTCACGACAAATCTGTTTGTGATGAGGACGTTGATTTGTTGTTGATAAATTTTTAAAGCAAATTACTTTGCCAAACTTCTCATAAATTTTTTAATAAAGTGGAAAAAGACAATTCGATTCGAGACAGGGATTGAACCTGTGACCTTTGCCTAAAAATGTTCTAGCCACCTGAACTACCCGAACCGTATCGAATCAAGTTGAAATTCTTCACCATATTTTTAATCGTCATTTTAAGAGTATGACCAGAGCCATCTATCGAGCTAATGAACAACTCGATACTAATGAACAGTGTTACAACCATTTTTAAACATTGATGCAATGGACTCCACTCAGTATATTGATAAATTTTTAAAGCAATTATTTTGCTAAATTAAAGACAATTCGATTCGAGACAGGCCAATGTTCTATTGAATTTTCTATTTCCACATTATTAAAAAAAAAGTTGATTTGTTGTGTCTGGGTATTCTATTACATGTACCTTTTTTTAACCATCAAGCCTTATCCCGGAAGAGGTGGCCGAGGCACATTTGCCCACATTTCACCGTGTGCATTCCTGTCCCCCGTAATAGTATTGAGCCCTTTGACTTAGTAATAATAATTGTTTTTTTTATATAATGTATTTAAAAATATAAATTAATATGTTAATAATGAAATAAAGAGGAAATAATAATAATAATATGTATTTATACGGTGCAAAAATTAAAATTTAAAGAAAAAAAGAAAACAAAGTAGTAAAAATGAAACATAAAATAGAAAACTTTAACTGAATTCTTATACTTCTTATACTTATACATAAAACATTTATCTTGCACCAAATGGGTGTCCAGTTCAGCATATGTCAGGAAGTGTCCTGTTAGGGCCTGACGTTGGTTTTCAACTGGACCACTACACAGTTGAGACCGATGATGCTGTGCTGAGCGCTCTTCGTCTATGTACATTTTAAGCATGCACACTTAGATAAAAACTACATATAACATAGGTATCATACATACACATACACAAATCTACACATACATAGGCTGATACATAAATAATTATGATACACATACGTCATACACATATAAACACGGCAATGGGCTCACCACCTATTTCGTAGGAAAGGAATAGGTACACATGGTGAAAAGTGGGCATATAATATGTCTCTGCCACCCCTTCGGGGATAAGCCGTGATAGATAAATATATCATACACATAAACTAAATACCATACTACCTGAACAAACAAACAGAACAATCTAACGCCTAAGTGAAGAACAAAGGGGGCGTGCGTCTGCATCAAATCAGAGACAGATTCGTATTTACATTTTCCAACCTCCGTTGCGCCTCCAGAAGATATAGTCGGAGACGTTTTCTAAAAGTGGTTAAGAAATTAACTTAACATCCGATGTCCCCTGGATGGGGCAGTGCGTTGCCATTCCGAAAGATGATTCGCGTTTTATCTCGCTCCAGATCTTTCCTATTGCCTTCGCTTCTGCAGTAATCGTCCGCCGCCAAGATTGCTTAGGGCCGCCGCGGTTCCGCTTTCCTTGGGCATTCCAGTCTAGGGTTCGCACTATTTCAGTTTCAGTGCCTACTTATTGTTTTCTCGTAACTGGAAATACCACTAAGCGGTCAATCATCCATAATCATCCGTAGCGAAAGTTCCTTAACGCAGTGATCTATTACAAAACACTGAGTCAGCGGGGCCACGAGCGCTTCATAAGATGTACCTACCTATGTATTTTAGAATACCTATATAAAGTTGTTTGTTCATTTATATAAGTATACCTACCCCATAGCACAAGAATTTCCTTTCTTTACTTAGGCACTACAGCTTGGCACTAGCAGTAGAGTGAAGGAAATTTTTACTTTTATTGAACATATGAGCGCAGAATAAGTACCTAGGTAAATTAATTGGGAGCATATGATACGAGTAGGTTATGCGAGTAGAAATAAATTTAAAATCCATGCACCAATAATAATCTATCCCAGTAGATACAAACATGAACGTTAAACTTGATTTTTATTAAATAAAATGCCTTATGTAAACTTTTATGTACAATGACTTTTGCAAAAACGTAACAATACAAAATATAATCACATGTAACAAATAACGATTTTGAGTCTTTTTATCTTTATGATTTCTTTCCGTGACTGTAGCCATGTTCCTTGCCTCCTGCATGTCCACCTTTTTTGCCATGGTCGTGGTGATGAGCGTAATGTTCTTCGTGGCCATGGTGACCTTTGTGTCCCTTGTGGTCTTCATCGTAGTGGCCTTTGTCGTGATGACCTTTCTTCCCGTGATGTTTTTCATGATGACCCTTTTCATGGTGACCGCCTTTCTTGTGATGCCCTCCTTTCTTATCATGATGACCATGGAAATCGCCATGCTTATGGTGGTGACCGCCTTTATGGAAGTCATCATAGAATTTATGCTCTTTATGATATTCGTCTTTATGTGACTTGTGATGGAATCCTGTCGTTTTTGAACCTTTCTTATGTCCCTTTTTGTGACCAAATTTACCACCTTTGTGACCATGTGCTGCTTCATGGTGCTCACCGTGGTGATCGTGTTCATCGTGATGTTTCTTTTTGTGCCCTCCATGTTCTTCGTGGTGACCTTCGTGATGATGTTTTGCGTGTTCGCCGTGTTCTCCTTTATCGTGGTGGTGATGTGATTTATATCCTTTGTCACCCTTATCACCGTGTTCTTCGTGGTGATCAGCGTGATGTTCATGACCACCACCTTGTTCATGATGACTGTCCTTCGCCTTCTTGTGTTCAGTTCCAGCTATTGCTTGATCTTTGGTAGTTCCCGAAGCAGACAAATCAGCACCGGTGGGTGCCGCTGCTATATCAACGGTGGTGGCAGCCTTTTGATCCACACCAGTTTCCCCTTTTGATTCCGCGACATTTCGAGCGTTAGTGAATATCACCACGCTTAACAGTAGATTTAGTAAGACTGTCGCCCTCATATCTGAAAAATAATAAGTTTTTACACGTAAGACGAATGTAGGTGAAAAAAAGCATTTTTTACGAGTAAATATGAAAGGGTAACACTTTGTTTTAACTGGACATTGACCTTCACAGGAAAATAACAAACAGTACAGTATCCCACTGTTGTAGGTACTTTGCAAGGACTGGGAATCGAACTTGACTTTCAATTTTATGATCAACAATAGTTGTTACAACACTTTGCGAATTTATTTCATTAGAAATAACAATACTAGCTCACCTAGTCTCTTTCAAGCAGAGACGTAACCGCCGCCAGAGCTATGACCGCAGTGTCAAAACTGTATCCGCACTTTGATTATATAGATAAAATCGCTTTCATCTGGAGTCGATTACAAATTGTTCTTTTGCAATCATTGCTGCAGATTTCTGGATGAATGAACCTACGGCGCTGGCTGTGGCGACATCGTGTTATGCTTAAACTAAATTAGTTCCGTTACATCGGTAGAATGCTGATGCTGATTAATTTTGGTAAATCTATGTACGTTTTCATTTATTACTTCATCAATTTCATTATTATAATTTATCACAGTAATCTGATAGTTAATTTACATATGTCAACTCCAGACATGGTTCGTTGACGTGTGACATTATAAAAAAAGAAAGATTTACTACTAAGTTTTATAGTTTATTTACAAAAAGGTTTTTCATTATAAAGTAAATTATAAAATAGAATATCCTAATGGTAATAGTTCAGTGCTTGCCATGGTGGTATCCCCAGTCTTTGTGGTCGTCGTGACCGCCCTTCTTGCCATGGTCGTGATGGTGATGGTGGTGTTCTTCGTGTCCATGATGGCCCTTGTGGCCCTTGTGATCTTCATCATAATGATGTTTGTCGTGATGTCCTTTATGGCCGTGATGATGTTCATGGTGACCGGAATGATGATGACCACCCTTTTTGTGACCTCCGCCGTGTTTCTCATGGTGTCCATGGTGATCGCCGTGTTTGTGGTGCTTGCCTTCCTTATGGTGGTCATCGTAGAAATGATGGTCTTTGTGGTATTCGTCCTTATGGTATTTTTTGTGGTAACCTTCGGTCTCTTCGCCCTTGTCGTGGTGTTTCTTGTCGTGATGTTTGCCGCCCTTGTGGTGGTGACCATGTTCGTGATGATGACCGTGGTGGTCGTGCTCATCCCAGTGTTTCTTGTGGCCTCCTCCGTGTTCGTGGTGATGTCCTGAGTGGTGATGTTTGCCATGTTCTCCGTGCTCGCCCTTGTGGTGATGGTGGTGTCCTTTGTGACCTTTGTGACCCTTCTCACCATGTTCGTGATGATGATGGGAGTGATGCTCCTTACCACCACCCGACTCGTGATGGTGGCCGTGATGACTCGCCGCGGCGACTAGATCGTTCTGTTCGATCTCTCTGCCGTAGCAAACTACTACCACAAACCCTAACACGGCAAGGGCAACCACCGACCTCATTGTGGCCTACTACTTTCCTATTTGTTGTTTATTTGGTTACTTGAAGTGAACTGCTTGTAAGCCTGGCTGTAGTAGCATTTTATAGCATTTGAATTTCTGGGTTGCATTCAGTGAAACCACCGGGCAAGGACGCCAGTGAGGCCCGGTCGCTACCGTTGCACCTTATTACGATTCTAATCATTGCGACACGCTCAGAGGCCTAAACAAAAAACAAATAAGTGTCAATATTGGTAACCCTACTTATAGTCGATGTAAAGATCAATTGCTTCATAATCAAATAGAGTTCTTTATGATTACGAATTAATTCAGAAAAGCATATCACGAGTAGAAAATAAATTATCGTGCACGGCTAGAACATAATAATTAATATTCTAGTCATTTCAACCTCTATTAATGGCTTATTAGTAGTTACAAGTAGAACGAAAGACCGCGTCTAATGGTACGAATTATTTTACATTGTATATATAATACTAAATTTGTACAGCAATGGATATTACCTTATAGTTATAATTATATTAATTCAAGTTTAATTTGGAGAACATTGGGCGAGCGTGGTCACCGTCGCGGTCGCTTTAACTTTACGTAGCGCCACGTAGTGCAAACCTTGTTAAATCATGTTTATTAAGGTTTGCGCAGTATTGCAGTTTGGTAATCATTTACACAAAAGTTACGTTATGTTTCTAAACGTTGAAAAACGAATTACAATCCAAAATATTAGGCGAATGCCCTAAAGGTGTGTGGTCACGGAAAAACAGTATGTCATCTTAAATTGGGAAAATAATTCTGAAAACGTATTCACTTTACATGCCGAATGATTTTACAATTTGATGCAGAAAATGATTGCCAATAATAATACCAAGAACCTCAAGCCTATCTCGTCTCTCACAACATCAGCTATTGAATAGCGGACGAGGTCTCTACAGACGACCAGACGTGGGCTCAGAAGGCAGACCAACATCATTTTCTTTTTATTTTGCCTATTGCAATCCCCATGAATGCTATGCCGGACTCTTACCCATTAAAACCACATGTTGTCCTTCCAACTGCCAATGGCCGGGGGTCCCGGGTGAGCCCTCGGAAGGATAGGCTCCAGACAGACTTGGTCCACTACGAGAGAGAGACGAGAAGAGATGGAGAGCCGAAGGAAATCACATCCTTGGGTAGGTGAAGGGCGTGCTTGTAGCTCACAAGCCACGCCACAGTGTAGGGCCTGCTTCTGTAAGAACGGAGAGTAGCCACGCCAACATCAAATGAGCGTCTGCTGGAGAGCGATATCCATCTGTCATCAGGTGCTTCAGCTTACACGTAAGGTTAGCTTGGACTTCGGAGAACATGATGAGGGATTTTGGGAAAATAGTAACTTGTCCTAACAATCACACACAACATTAGCTATACCACTGTCATTGATGAAGTAAGTACCTAGATTACCCGTCGAATGTATATGTCCTGATGCTAGGCTGTGAGAAAACATATTTTATTATCATGGTTGCCATCGATGTGATTTTTTTTATTTTCGTAAATTGGTCTTGGTTGTCAGTAACATGGCAGTCTTGAAGGCAAATTGAAGGCATTCTGCCCACAAGGACTTGGTTTTAAACAATTTTAACAGCAGGTCTCCACAACCTGTGCGGTGTGCCTGCCCATTTCAACATGGCAGCCTGTTACGTGGGACAAAAATGCACACGGTGAAATGTGGGTGTAGAATATGCCTCTGCCACCAATAAAAATGACATTTAATTTGCCATTTACCGTTAAAACTGAAATCTGGCGCTATAGATGCCCAGTAGGTAACAAGTACTTAAAGTATGTAGAAAGGATGTAGATTCTGAAAAAAAAAAATAGATTACTACTTTACAATACAAGCATATCACAAATTATATTGATCATTCGTCACATAATCTTTCTGAGAAAATTGAGTAACAAACTGTTGCATAAGTTCACTATGTAAATCCGTAAACTATTCATCACCACCATTATTAGAGGTTTTATGGAGAGCCATAAAGCCTCTAATGACTCAAGTCGAACCTGTACATAAGCCTCAGTAATACGCTCTTTAGGACTTTTCTTAAAGTTTCTCTGAGCTTTTACTATCCTACTATAATTATCTGACTGAGCTAACAAGTTAGCCTCCATTATTGCTTTGTATTAATCTAAGTTATCAGAACAGACACAGTTGTCAGACACCATAAAATTAAAGAAATTAATAAATGTATGAAACACAACAATATTCAAATTCCACTGTACATTTTATAAGTTCTAATACAAGAAATCATTATTGTCAATTATCAGTAACATGTAACTATTAACTTAGACAAAATCGGGCATAGGTTCCCCGTCTGAACCAATAATCTTACAAGCTAAACTATTCTAAGTCACTTTTTATCAAGTTCACAATAAGTTAACTTTTCCTGGTAAATTTTCTAAGTTCATAACAACAAATAAATATAAAACTATTTTTCACTTAAATCGGGCATAGGTTCCCCCGTATAAACCACTTTTCTTAAGCACTAACTATTCTAAGTTACTATTTTAATAAATTTATTCTAAGTTAATGTTAATTTGCATAAAAAAATTCTAAGTCCATAATTTCACTTCAAAAGTTTATGTTAAAATATTCCTTCTAATAGAGTTCAAATTTGCTTGACTAGATCGATGATAACTTAAAAAGAAAAAATAACTCACGGTTTTTATGTCGTTACATTCACTCCATAAGACGCCACTATTCCATCAATTTCTCTGAGACATGGTCATGTCCCGAATCCAGTGGAGAGATGTGGGTCCTGATCCCATAATTCCTGACTGCGCTGCTTGGCGCCATCTAGCAGTATACCTGGACTGCTGCTGCTGGTTCCTGTAACTAAGGGTTACGCCGCACTAGGTACCTTCCAACACCTTGTACTCGATGCGGCTAAAAATTCGTTAATACTGGACGACCAAATTACGAATACCTAGAAAGTATTCGGCTCGAAATGGACCATGTGTAAATTGTTACTGGGTCCTTTCGGAATGTGCTTGTAGGGTCTTAAAAAAGCAGACGCTACTGTGCTAACATGGAAGTATATTGACCAAAACAGTTTGCATAACATAGACGGCCTAAGAAAAATCTTAAATACGTGATGTAGAAATAATGCATTTACATAAAGCGCCATCATGTACAAAGGTATATTAGTTAATGTACACAAGTTAAATATGAATAATTATTAGAAATCGGGTTTTATCGCACTTCTACGGGGATATTTCGGGCACCATTCTATTTCGTTGAAAGGGAAAAGGGCGTGCGTGTACTACTATCACGTCATGCCACCGTCTAGGCCCTGCTTCTGTAAACAGCCAACTCACTGTCCTCAGGCCCCCGGTCATGGAGGCCGGGTAGACTTGTCAAGTCTGCGGCGCCCTCGTAGCAGACTGCGGAATTGTTTGATAATCATATCAAATAATTCCGCAGTCTGCAACGAGGGCGCCGCAGGCATCAGCCCATGGCTGGCATGGTTTGTGTATTAATCACTCGATTAATAGGACATAATTAATATTTTATTTTATATAATATTCCTAAAATACCATCTAAATGCCTATTAATATAAGAAAACAATCCTTTAATAGTACTTTATTGCAGAGGCCGGGAAATAGGCAATTGCAGGTCGAGAATGAGTGTGGCTAACTTCTTCACTAATACGAGACAGGCAATTGCCATTCCCGCCGAGGCATATATAGTGCTTTTCTCAAAAGAATACAGAGAAATAAAACATACTTTTTAAATTATACATTTCGCTTTATTCATATTAATAGTTACATTAGCCATATTGGGCAACCACCTACTTACTATAAGCAAATATATTTGATTTCCCTTCAGTGGATTATATGCAGCAAGATGGAAAATCTAAAAAATATAGTATATGCGACTGCCGTACTGAGCTCTTGGATTCGATTCCCCAGGTCATAACAAAATTTTGTGTGATCCATAATGTTTGCTTCGGAGTTTGGCTGTTTCCTACGTATAATATATATAGGTATTTAGAAATCTTTCAGCTTCTATATCAGTTGTCTAGGTCTCATAGCAAAAGTTTATAACTAGTTTGGGCTAGATAGTGCTGTGTGGAAAAGTGTCCCAGAATATTTATTATTTATACCACGTTGACAGAACTTTTATGACCCTAAATCCAACACTCCCTCACATAAAACAAGATAAATGCACTATTTTAGAAAATAATATACTTTTAGTAAGAGCCCACTTAGGAATAATGATAAAATAAATCCAATCAAAGAGTATCGAATAACACCAGCACGCCCTTAGATACAACATCGCTGGAGCGTTGTAATGTTCCAAATTCAAAAAACGCTCCGGCAATGAATATCATTTTCTCTGTCCGTAAATGCGATACTTTGCGTATTCTTTTTTCGAAATAATAACAGTAATTCCATGCATGTATGAGAAATAAATATTTTCCAACATTTATAAAATATTCTTTAAATATTTATTTTTTGTACGTGGAGATTCTCTCGTTGGGGACTCCAGTCTCTATTGGGAGCAAGTGGGATGCTGCCGCGTCTTTCTCCGAGCAGAGTCGTGCTAGCAATAGAGGCGGCGCGGAGAGGGAGCGGGAGCGAAATTTACGGCCCGAGACCCCCAGACTAACGCGATTGAATTAGTAGACTTGGCCCCCAGGCAAGGCTTCAAATAACGGTAAAAAAAAAAAGTAACGTTACTATCTCTGGACTGTTGATAACGTTAGTATAAAATTATCGTTATAAAATTTAACGTTATTTCATTAGGTCATACCGGTAGTCTCTACTAACGTTCATGGTAAACTAACCAAAACTAACGTTAGTTCAATATCAATTTGGTATCGTTAACTTTGTAAATGTGGGGATACAGTTATTGCGTTGGATACCTAATCAATCATTGCTTTGGTTCGCTGCCGCTAATAATAACAAGTTGAGCAAAATTTGTATTTACATATAATTTTAGATGAGATAAAATTTCTGGACTCGCGACTATAATCATCATCATTATCTAGTGTTGATCCCGGTCATCTACAGGTCTTATTAAATAATATGATTACACAATATTATTTATTTTATATATAGCGTAATCATATATTTTATAATATAATTATATATATATATATCTATATAGATAGATAGACTATAATTATCATCATAATCATCATCATCATCTAATGTAGATCCCGGTCATCTACAGGTCTTATTTAATATATAATATTGTGTATTCTAATTTATTTTTCATCATCATCATCATTAACAAAATTTTTGAATTGAAAACTTCTTTTAGCGCGGTATACTGTGTGTGCATATATGCATGTAGGTACATATAGCAGACCCCCAACGCGTCTAGATAAATAAATTATTAATAAATTTAGTATTCACTTATGTCGGCACTTCCGGAGTGCAACCCCGTATTTTTATTTTTAAATGTGGTTGAGCGTTAATGAGGCTTTCAGTGGAATTTGCGCGGCAAGATAGTAAATATCATTTCATTGCAAATCATTGTCTTTCACTATAGCTCGTTTACACAACTTTTATGTCTAAGAAACTACCATTTTTAAACATAAAACAAGGTTAATGTACTAGTTTCTGAAAATAATATACAGCAAGCGGCTGCTATCCGATAACATCCCGCGCAAATTCCCTGTATACTTCAGTTAAGCATCACCTTCGTAAATATTCGCTCATATTTAACACGAATCGCGTTTTAACCTAACAAAAACAGGTTTTCAGCAGTATTCCGTCGATCCAGTGTTGATATACATTCAAACTCATATAAATGTCAGAGGTCGAAATATTCCACGGGTGAAGCTGGGTCATCTAGTTACAAATAAATGGACAAGTATATCGCGGTTTTACGAAATTTTAACTAGGTATCCAGAGGTAAAATAGAGGTTGTCTTTTATACTAATATTATAAAGCTGACGAATTAGTATGTTTTTTTGGTTGAACGCATTAACCTATAGAACTACAGGTCAGATTTAAAAAAATATTTTAGTTCGATAATCCATTTATCGAGGAAAGCTAAATGCTATATACTATCATGCTACTACCCTGGAGAGCTGAGCAGTAATCATCAACGTTGACAAATCGGGCAAATTTTTATACAATATTGTAACTAATCAAATAATCAAAAAATCGTAATAGGTGCGACGGAAGGTCAAAATATGTCACGAGCGAATTTGTGGGGGTAATTTTCACCTAGTCTTAATAAAGTCAATGAGTATCTCATTCTTATAATTAACGCTATGTAGTCATCTATAAAGAAAGATTTTTTTCAAAATTTCAGCCTTAAGTATTTTAAGGTAGGTTAGAAACATAAAATTAGGTACACATATTTCTGGTTACAAGTAAATGGACGTGTTTGCAGTTTTACATAATTTTAATTTGAAGGGTAAAATAGGGGTGCAAAGTTTATATAGGAGATTCTTCATTTTCATAGATAGCAACACTAAATTTCATATATCTCCATATATTCGTATACTTTTCATCAAATTAAATTAAAAAACGTTTTAAAATTTCCTGAAATTCTACCCTTAAGCGTGTAAAATAGGGGATGAAAGTTAGAATGTAAGTATTTCAAAACTTTTTTTTATTCCACTGAGTTGGCAGTACGGCCCACCTGATGGAAAGTTGTCACTGTAGCCTATGGACGTTTGCAACAACAGAGGTGCAACACTCGTGCTGCCGACCTTTGATGATACCTTCTAAGACCCCTTTTGAAGAACCCCATACTGTAGACATTCAGGAAAACCAGGCCGGGAGCTCATTCCGCAATATAAGCGTACGCGGGATAAAGCCTCTAAAATAAAATAAAATAAACTCTTTAAATAAAGTCTTTATTTTGCATAGACCATTTTGACCGCTCTTACAAAATGTTACCGCTGGATTTCCGCAGGGGCCAAAAAGCGACCGTGGTTTAATCGGCTTTGCAGAGAAGCTAAAATTCAAAAGGACTATGTCTATAAAGCGTGGACCATGGCTCGGGCCAATAATGACATCAACATCTCTGAAGTGAAACGCAAACTGAATGTCGCCTCGAGGGCCAGCAAAAAAGCTATTACCAGAGCTAAATTTGATTTCATCGGCAGAATTGGTGAAGCACAAGCCAGCCAGTGTAATATAACATTCCACACCCGTCAAGATACCAATACCGAATACGCCAATCGACTACGGCGAAATGAGTACTTGTTTGCTTGCGCATCCCGTACACGGCAACACATTTTTGTACTTAGTCTGCACGTAGTGGCAGCAGGTATAAAGCAAGCGGCTATGCGGGCGGTACGGGTACGCGGCTATGGCCCGCGCATCAAAGGACGTGGAACGGCAACGTCTGCAGGTATCGTTAAAATTCACTTCAAAACTAACGGTAATTCCTAACGTTAAATACGGTAGTGTTAGCTAGTAACGTTTAACATTTGTAACGTTAGCTAGGTATCAATTTGAAATTAACGTTAGGAAACGTTATTTTTTTTTGTTAATTGGTAACGTTATCAAGCCCTGCCCCCAGGTCGCCTTATTCGCAAAACGGTTTGTAACTACTTGCTATTTCAAGCCGCACAATAATCCTCCAGCTTGTTTTCATGTTACTTCCATCATCATCTGTCTACCCCTTCAGGGATACAGCGTGTAGATAGTTAGTAATTATGTTACTGGCAATTGTGACGAACGGATTAACGTCCCTTTGAAGCACGACTAAATAATTATACATACATACATATCGTCACGCCTGTCTCCCATCGGGGTAGGCAGAGACTATGGCTTACCACTTGCTACGATCCTGGCATACAACTTTCGCTTCTTCCACTTTCATAAATGTTTTCATACACACACGCCGGTTAAGGGTACTCTTGACCTGACCTTTTTCCAAAATGTCTTCTATTTGATTGACATATGTTCGTCGAGGTCGTCCCTTACCAGTTTGCCCGTTCACTCTCTTCTGATAAATCTATTTCGTTAGTCTACTTTCATCCATCCTCTCCACGTGTCCGAACCATCAACCTTTTTCTATCTTAGTCACTACTTCTTCTACCATACCGCAATGTTCCCTTATCACACTGTTCCTTTCTTTGTCCATCAATTTCACTCCAGCTATACTCCGCAGACTTCTCATTTCCACTGCATTAATTTTACTTCTATGCTTCTTTTGCCACGCCAAACTTTCACTACCATACATGAGTGTAGGAACAATAATCCTCTATGCACAGCCAGACTTGCCTTCTCAGACACGTTCTGACTGCTCATAAAGGCGTGCATGGCTCCATTTACTTGATTTCCAGCTAAAACTCTTCGTTCAATGTCACAATCACACTTTCCATCTCTCACAAATTTTGAACCTAAATATACAAATTCTTTCACCTGTTCCACTCGTTTTCCTTCCACAAAAATCGGGCAATCTGTCATACTTTCCTCTCTTTCAAAAACCATTACTTTTGTCTTATTTACATTCACTTTCATTGCTTTGCTTTTTATCGTATCATGCATAATGTTAACCATCAACTGCAACTCCTCCGCCGATGATGCCAGTATTACCTGGTCATCAGCGTATAGGAGGCATTTCACAGTCAGTTCATTCATTTTTAAACCATACGCACTCTCTTGCAGTTAAATAATTAAAAGATAAATAATTATAAATGGAAATTTCACAATTGGTCACCCATCTCAAGCCCAATCGTAGCGTAAGATGCCTACCTCACGTTCGATCGTTTATAGAACACTGAGTTAGAAGCGTTTCATAAAATATACTAGTGGTGTACATTGTCATCGTCATCTCAGCGTTAATACATTCTCGAAATTTTGTTGACTGCCTCGTAGTAGCGTAGGTATACGACGGCCGTGCTGAAGTCTCGGGTTCGATTCCCGGGTCGGAACAATACTTGTGTGATCCATAAGTAAGTGTTTCGGAGTTAGGGTATTTCCTATATTTACTATACGTATTTAGAAATATATAAGTATGTTTATCAGTTGTCTAGAGCTCTTAACTCTACAAGCTTACCTATATATACTTTACCTTAGTTTAGTTAAATTAGAAACGCGCCCTTCACTATAGTAGCAAAGCGATCAGACGACTTTTGAACCGAAACCAGTTTCAAAACCGGAAGTAGTAGAAACTTCCAAATTGCCTATGCGCGTTTAATCTTAGTGTCCTGAAACGAATGCCGCAAACCATTTGTCTATTCTTTTATGGTCCTGTAAAATAGATGTGTGCAGACAGACGGACACACGGACGAACTAACTGAGCCATTTTATAAGACTTCAAAATTTTAGGGTTTAGAAGTAAAAAAAAGTCCTACAAAATTTTCACGTGGGCCCCTCGGAATCTTTGGTCAGTTTTCTTACCCTTCTTCCTATGATCTCTTTATCTTCGTTTTCCACAAGCTCATTTCGCAACAGCTTTTAGCGAGGAGGGTATTTAGGACTTGCACTCATAAGACTAAACCGTACGGTGTTTCCGTTTTGCCTGTGTGTTCGTTGACAGGGATACTCCCGTTGAAAATGTCCCCAAGACTCCGAAGGTATGACCGCTGACTTATTAGGGAAGTAGAAAGGGCCGGTTTATTAGGGAATATTGGTCCTTAGTTGTAAGGAGGCGCGCGTAGAGCCAATACGATGCACCCCATCCTGGGCCAGAATTCAATATCCGTAGCAATAGAAACAGCACCACGCCTCTCGATTACCTGTCCTGCTTAAACCTGGCTGAGGTGACATGGCCAGACAGACCGAGGTGCTAGTGTTTTTTTTTGTTTGAGCATTTCTTGTCTCATTTGTTCCCTGTCTTATCTCCATTCTTGCTGTAAACAGGGGAGACAATGACCCTTCCCGGTTTTTTAATTGATCAAGGTGCTCAAGTTAAAACACCGAAACATACCTATATTAATAAAACGTCGAACCCAGTCAGTGAATCTAAATAGCAGCACTAAGATTTACAAATACTGAAAAAAGTCAGGTAGTGACCGTGAAATGGTTCGGATTGAAACGTTACATCAATGAGTATCTGCACAGAGCGTCTTACAAATTAAATCGATATAAATAGACAATCGATTGTTTGGAGGTCAGTTGCAAACGAACTTCCTCCCAGCGGTTGCCTAGATAGGAAGTAGGTGTCAATTAGTGATACAACATGAGGGTGCTTTTAGTAGCGGGGGTGTTATGCCTTGCGGCGATCTGTGCCGCTGATGAAGCAGCAGAAGATACGGCGGTAGCTGCATCTCACCATCACAAGGGAGGCGGCGGCGGTGGAGGAGGCGGCGGTGGTGGTGGTGGCCACGAACACCATTCACACCACCATCATGAACACGGTGGTAAAGGACATAAAGGACACAAGGGACATCATCATCATCACAAAGGAGATCATGGAGACCATGGTAAGCACCACCACGGAGAACATCACCACGAGCACGGCGGCGGTCACAAGAAACACTGGGACGAACACGACCATCATGGTCATCATCACGAACATGGTCATCATCACAAGGGTGACAAACACGGACACCATGAACACCACGATAAAGGCGAACACACTGACGGTTACCACAAGAAGTACCACAAGGATCACTTCCACAAGGACCATCACTTCCACGACGGCCATCATGACGAGGGCAAACATCATAAGCATGGACACCATCATGGACATCACGAGGATCATCACGGTGGACACAAGAAGGGTGGTCATCATCATTCTGGACACCATCATGGACACCACGACAAACACGGTCATCATGATAAGCACCACCATGACGAGGGACACCATGAACATCACGGTCATCATGGACATGACGGACATCACCACCATCACCATGATCATGGCAAGAAAGGCGGTCACGATGACCATAAAGGGTGGGGTTTCCACCATGGCAAGCACTAATTACGCAAAGTGCTGTTGCGACGGTGGCTATCGTTATAATAGTTGTTTACATTTTTATACAAAGTAAATAAACTGTTTGGTTTGTTTGTTAAAACGCTCTATCTTTGATTTTGTCGCATGTCATTCCTATTCCTCAATATCTATCTACTGATCATAAAAAATCAACTGCAATGTGCTTGCAAATTTTCTCTATCATTCGACTAAAGAAACGCATCCTATTCCTTTTTTATCCTAGGAGTGAGTGCCGCAAGAAATAAAGAATTATTTTATTATTAAATCACATCAATTTATGATGACTTATGACGCACTTAAATAGTATAATACTATTACAATACAACTTAAACGATACTGAGCATAGAAAAATTATAACAAGTTGCACTCATTTTGTATGAAATAAACTAAAGGAAAAATATAATATAAATATTTTGTCAAAAGGATAGGAAGTGTTAGGTTCTTATTACTTTTTAAACTTGACCATTTCATTATTGCATTTACGTTAATCATTTCAATTTGCCACAAGTTTCAATCTGACCATTCAACTGAAACGTCATGCTGTTCAAAAACGTGTGCATGTTACTTAGGTAGGCATGCATGCATGTTACCTGTCTAACTAGTTAAATAATTAAAATTATAATCTTTAAAGTTTCATGTGTAATATATTTATTCCAAAAAAAGTATTTCGTTGCAAGATTTATGCGTCATGAAATGAAACTAGGGAATTCACGTGCATACACAAACGAGGCCACGGAAAAGGAATGATTATGCACCAGTGTGACCGTATGCAGGTTTACTCGTTGTGAATAAAAGCTTTTTCATGGCGACGCAGATTCTAGGACGAGTGAGCGTGGGGACGACGGTCTGAGCTAGATGTCAGCCCAGGAGAGGAAGGTTCAACGTCGTAAGGTGACATGTCCCCGAACGCGCTTCTGTGTATGGGGAAATGAACTCCCAAACCACAGTCCGAGGCCGCCAGAATTTCCTTTTGAGGTGTAGACTGAAAAGCTCATCTCACAGTTAGCACCACGTCCATTAATAAAACAGCAAGTCTAAACTGTCACTTACATTGCTCAGATTAGTTTTATTTTATTTTTAACACGCTTTTATTAGTTTTACCTATATGTTTGTTTGTTTGTTTGTATGTATGTAACTGACTCGTTTGGACTCGATTTTGCCCAACTTTAAGCGATCAGAATTACTTTAAACGTTGTAGACTTATCAACGATCGACGACAATACAATATTTTGATAAGCTTATCTCATTATCCTAATTAGGATCGCCAGGATTAATGATTTTAATACAGGTCCTCTGCGTGAGAGCAATCAGAAATCCTTGAATATGTTTTCTAACGAGATACAACTGTCAACACGTCTGTACATATTAATAACGGTTTTATAGCAAATCGAACTAAAATGTGAATAATAAAACATAGTTTAAAAAAACTAAAAAAACACGCTTTAATAGCAAATCGAACTAAAAATCAGAAAATAACTTTTAAATTATATTTTATTCAACTGTTAAAGTTATGAAAAGAAAATTAATTCATTGTTAAAAAGCTGGGGTGCTCGATATTGATTGTTGTAAATATATAATTAGTAGTTATTTGTAAACATAAAATTAGTATAGAAATTTGATATAAAAAGCACCCCACGCTTTTTTACAATGAAATTAATTTTCTGTATTACACTTTTATTAGCTTGGTATGTATCTATGTAACGAAATCTTTCAACCTTATTTTCACCCCTTTGTAAGCTACGCATTGCTTTAACTTTGCACACGTATCAAAGAAAGACTGATAATAATTCAATAATAAATAATATTATTTAGTATTATTCACTAAGAGCAAGCTTTAATAGAAAATTTTAGGTAAGGTAAAAAAAATGCAATAAGTAAATTTCAATAAAGATAGCGAAATTAACAGAAAATATAAATTGTAGGTAATTGTAAAAAAGCGTGGATTTTTAAAATTAGACAACATGAAAAACGTACATTCGATTTCGGTGTAAAAACTTAGCTTCTAGGTAGGTACATTACTACTGTAGTGTACCTACTACCGATCTTAAACTTCACTTATTTGCACAACGTTCGCCAATACCACCGATTCGAATTTGTTCAACTCAAATTTACCCTATTTGAACTAATTTGAAATATATTCCAATTATTTCAACACATTAATTTCGAGTTTTTTAATATTGAGGCATAATAATAATAACCCCTCGAGGACAGTCGTTATCTTTTATAGGATTAACGCAAATTCGCTTTTTGAGTTATCGACTTTCTGATACCAACAAAAAAATGTATCAGTAAGTTATAGAAAAGCTCACATCCGCAGGGCAGCTTGTGGCGAGCTGAATGTGCGTGGCTACACGGTCCCGATTCCTCAGAGTTTTGTTGCCCTTCTGCACCGGTTAGGATTTAATAGCCTAACGGGAGAGCAGTGAGAGTGCTTCTCCCGGGAGTGCAGCAAATCTCAACTCTGGCTTGCCTTAATTGGCTGGTCTGAGGGAGGGAGCCAGAGCTATATGCTCGGGGGTGGAAGTGTTATTTTCAAGGGCATAACTACGGGGAAGCCCGCTTCGGGCCTGTCCCGCGAAGGTGAAACCGGCGCAGCACCGCTCGACACCCCAAGCCGCTCACACCGGTGTTGCCCTCTGTCGCCTTACAGGCTTATCATGCCTATGGTGATTGTATAGGGGGCCCATCTAGTGAGTTGGCGAGTCACCGTCTGCCAATAGTTTAATAATAATATTTTAAAAAGGCAGACGCCGTTTTCATCAATAGCTTAAATCACTCAATCCATTTAACACCCAATCCAATAGCCCATTTCATAGTTAGCACATTTCACAATAGTTTAACTCCCATTGGAGGTGATCCATTACCGTTCTTCTACATAAGGCGGGCGTGAATTGCCTGTAGTGGGGGTCCCATTTTCTATTAGATTAAAATTTTCAAAGGGCCCATGCATGTTGGACCAATATGTCCCCATGTAAGCCTGCCAAAAGACCGGGTATCTTCATAAGAAAAAAAATAGAAGATACCCGTGAAGAAGAGACAATAATAATAAAAAAAACCTCGAGGACAGTCGTTATCTTTTATAGGATTAACGCAACCTTATGAGGGCATAGTAGATTCGCTTTTTGAGTCATCCACTTTCTGATATCAACAAAAAAATGTATCAGAAAGTTATTGAAAAGCTCACATCCGCAGGGCAGCTTGTGGCGAGCTGAATGTGTGTGGCTACACATCGGTCCCGATTCCTCAGAGTTTTGTTGCCCTTCTGCACCGGTTAGGATTTAATGGCCTAACGGGAGAGCAGTGAGAGTGCTACTCCCGGGAGTGCAGCAAATCTCAACTCTGGCTTGCCTTAATTGGCCGGTCAGAGGGAGAAAGCCAGAGCTATATGCTCGGGGGTGGAAGTGCCATTTTCAAGGGCATAACTACGGGGAAGCCCGCTCCGGGCCTGTCCCGCGAAGGTGAAACCGGCGCCGCATCGCTCGACACCCCAAGCCGCTCACACCGGTGTTGCCCTCTGTCGCCTTACAGGCTTATTTTGCCTATGGCGATTGTATAGGGGGCCCATCTAGTGAGTTGGCAAGTCACCGCCTGCCACTATTTTGATAATAATATATTAAAAAGGCTGACGCCGTTTTCATCAATAGCTTAAATCACCCAATCCATTTAACACCCAACCCAATAGCCCATTTCATAGTTAGCACATTTCACAATAGTTTAACTCCCATTGGAGGTGATCCATTACCATTCTTCTACATAAGGCGGGCGTGGATTGCCTGTAGTGGGGGTCACATTTCCTATTAGATTAAAATTCTGAAAGGGCCTCTGCGTGTTGGACCAATATGTCCCCATGTAAGCCTGCCAAAAGACCGGGTAACTTCATAAGAAAAAAAATAGAAGATACCCGTGAAGAAGAGACAATAATAATAATAACCTAGCAACCCCATAAGCTAACAGTCATAATAAACATAATATAAATATTTAAAATATTAAATATCGATTAAATTTTATACAACTATTTTTACAGAAAAGCTAATGTTTCATTTTATCAAAATGAATATTTATGTTGAAGAATTTAATGAAATAAACCTTATATATTTGACATGACATCATACGTCAAGTCAATAAAGATCAAGAAACACATAATAAAAATAATAGAAATGATATGAAAGACTGTGATGCTAACACGAGCCAGATGCAGAGATGCACAAAATACACCTCCGGACTCATCACTTAGCTCCGCCGCGCAGACGAAGAAACAAGATGACAAGGCGTCGAGGTCAAGCTCCAGTGATGAGTTCTTCTCCCCGCCGGCGTCGCCAATACCTGTATGTCGGCAAGGGAGAGGCCGGCCGCCGACTTGCATGGGACCCCGAGGCTCACCGGTCTCGATAGGGCCCCCGCTACCGGTGGTAATGTACGCCGCATGAGATGGACACAATCAATCAATGAAAATGTCATGCGGGCATATTTTGTGGCTACAGAGGTTGAAACCAACCTCACAGCGTATCGTAATCGTATATTGCCTCTGTTTCAGGAGCTTGAACCAGCTATCAACGTATCGGCTCAAAGACTATCGGACCAAGTGCGGGTCATTCAACGTAACCATATGTTAGATAATACCGTTCTTGATCGTTTACGCTCGGTGTGTTTGCAGAATATGCGTGTTATCGCTCCTCCGCCACAAACTTATGTACCATAAATTATTTAAATACCACTGTGAATGGTAATAATACTGTTGTGGATGACACGTGCAATTGGTGAATATCACACCATGCCAATTCATTTAAGACCGCGGTTACCTCGGTTGCCCATGCATAGAAAGAACATGCTGCTAGTGAGTGCTGTTAACTCATTATTATCTATTTATTTAGATAATAGTGAGTCTCTCGGTGATACCCATTCGATTCTGTATTGTGCAGCAGTTGCGGTTTGCCGTGTAGCAAGAGTAAAAATGCCCTTCCACGGTCAAAACCTATCGTCCCTGTTTGGCAGTCCAGGATCGAACGAAGTATTGCCGAGACAAGAGTGCTCATTGGAAAATTAACCAGTTTTAAAGCTGGTAACATTCGACCAAGAATCATGCGCTTCGTGAAGCGAGCATTTTCCGAGACTGAAATTAGTCCACAGGATTATACGGCTCGTGTCACGGAGCGCATTGATTTTTTGAAACATAAAATCTATGCTTGGGCACAAAGAATTCGTAGGTATAGAAAACGCGTGGATCGATTTCATGTTAATAGCTCATTCCAAAGAGACCAGAGGCGTGTTTATAGAAATTGGTAACGACCAGATAAAGATGTGAATGTCGGTTGCCTACCTGAAACGGATGAAACGAATGTGTTTTGGCGTAGTATCTGGTCGGCACCAGTAATTCATACTGAGGGTGACTGGATTTGTGATGTCAAGAGAGCATGTGAAAGTATTGCAGATATGGAACCCATACAAATTAATAATTTAGATGTGGCTAATGCAGTCCGTCCATTATCAAATTGGAAAGCTCCAGGAGCGGACGGACTGCAAAACTTCTGGATTAAATGGTTCCGCAGTTCACATGGTCTTTTGGCATATCAATTTCAGGCTGCCATTGAATCTGGTACGCTGCCAATTTTTATGACAACAGGAGTTACTCATCTGCTCCATAAGGCCGGCAGTACCTCGAACCCCAGTAATTATAGACCGATCACTTGTTTACCATCGGTCTATAAACTTCTAACTTCCATTTTGAGAAACAAAATTGCTGAACATGTTAGCTACAATGCGATAATGAGAGTCTCGCAAAATGGATGTAGAAGTGGAGCTCGAGGTACTAAAGAGCTCCTTATCATTGATATGATCATCAGCCAGCAAGTTCGCCGCAACCGTAAAGATCTCTCCGTATGTTGGATAGATTATAAGAAAGCATTCGTATCCGTACCTCATACGTGGCTTTTGAGGGTGTTGGAGTTGTATAAAATAGATGCAACTCTATGCACCTTCTTAAAGTCATGTATGGGCCAATAAGGAACTATACTTAGCTATCCAGGATACCGAGGGATATGCAGTGGTGGTGAACATATAAAAATTAAGCGGGGAATATTCCAAGGTGACAGTTTGAGTCATCTTTGGTTTTGCTTAGCACTGAACCCTTTAAGTACTCTACTTGAGAGTTCAGGGTTAGGTTATAAGTTGCGAAGAGGTGGTCAGGTAATATCGCACTTGCTTTATATGGATGATTTAAAGTTGTTTGCTACAACTAACTCCAACTTGATAGATTTACTAAAGGTAACTGAAAACTTTAGTAATTCAATCAAAATGGAGTTTGGTGTGGATAAATGTGCAGTCATGCATATTAAACGAGGGCAGATATTGTAATCAGATGGCATTCAGCTCTCTGATTCCATTCACCTGACGTCACTCCTCGTAACTGATACCTATAAGTACTTGGGTATGTCGCAGGCTTTGTGCATCAATGAAGCTGACATGAAACATTTATTACGAGAACGTTTCTTTGGTCGCCTGAAAAAGGTACTAAATAGCCTTTTATCAGGCGGCAACAAGGGACGGCACGATCGATATTTGTCGAGCGTGTCACCAAACAGGTGAGTCCCTAAGACATATCGTTTCCGGTTGTCCTCGACTTGCTAACAGCGAGTACTTGCACAGGCACAATCAAGTAGCCAGGATTATTCACCAACAGCTTGCTCTGAAGTACCGCCTGGTGGATACTGAGGTTCCGTACTATAAGTATGTATCTGAGTCAGTTCTCGAAAATGGTCATATCACATTGTACTGGGACCGGTCTATCATCACAGACAGGACTGTTATAGCTAACAAACCTGTCATTGTGGTGATAAACAGGTTAGAGCATCGTGTAATGATTGTCGATGTCACAATCCCTCATGATGGCAATCTCGTGAAAGCTGAAAAAGAAAAGCAAAGTAAGTATTTGGATTTAGCTCGCGAGGTTGTCGATATGTGGGAGGTGGACTCGGCAATCATTGTTCCGATAGTTGTCTCTGTCAATGGACTTATTGCCAAGAGCCTCGACCAACATCTCAAGAGGCTCGCGTTGGGTAGCTGGGTCAAGGGGCAGATTCAGAAAGCAGTACTTCTCGATACGGCACGTATTGTGAGAAGGTTTTTGTCTCTGGAGCCCTAACCACCGGTATCTTGGTCCTTGTATCCGATACCGGTAGGATGCTGTTTTATATATTTTTAAATAGATTGTTTTTTGTTTAATTTTAAATTTATTTAAAAATGTATTTAATATGTATATAAAATGAATAAAGGAAATAATAATAATTTATACACACATCAACACGGTCTAGGGATATTTTAAAAAAAGCGAATTACTATCAATGTGTTAATTATTTATATGACATGTATATATTTAAAAGATACGTTATTTAATATTCTACCATTTTTTAATAATGGTTAAGGTACTTCGATTAAAATTTCAGGATTTTATGGAAAAAAATGAAGCATAGACGGAAACCGTACATGAATTAACTTTTAATTTATGAATAAAAAGTGAAAAAAATAGAAAAATCATTTAATTTGTGTTTATAAACTTGAAGTTAGTAGTCTGAGAAAGCGCCCATGATGTTCATAACACATCGGCAACGATTCGGCATGCTCAGAACAAGGTTGTCAATGTCTTGCTGCGGAATATTGTCCCATGTCCTTCTGAGGTGCGCAAAAAGTTGATCTTCTGTAGCCAGATTTTCAGGAACTTCCTTCAGAGCTCTTCTTTGCAGCATATCCCACGCATGCTCAATGGGATTTAGATCTGGCGATTGAGCAGGCCAGTCTTAGGCCCTAACATTGTGTGTATGTAACCAATCTGCTACCGTTCTCGCCGTGTGTGCCCGGGCATTGTCGTGCATGAGCAGGAAATCTTGCCCCATTTGTGTTCTGTGGGGCAAGATTACGGGCCCCAGCACCTGTTGGACGTATCGTTCTGCCGTCATATTGCCCCGCACCCAAACGAGATCCGTCCGTCCTCCAAGACGAATTCCTGCCCAAACCATAATTGTTCCTCCTTGGTATGGGTGAACTTCCTGAGGATTCTGAAGACCGCTCCATCGTCCAGGAACTCGCCAAACACGCGTCCTTCGTGAATCTGGATGGAAGCCGAACCTGGATTCATGCGTGAACAGCAGCCCCAGTCCACGTGGTTCCGAACCCATTCTAATCGTCGTCCACGATTGCCTCTCCGTAAAGGTGGGACCCGGAGTGGTCTACGAGAGCGTAGATTGCTTTCATGCAGTCGCCTTCTTACAGTTTGGTCACTCACAAGCACTTGGTGTTCCACTCGCAGCCTTTGGACCAATTGAGTCGCCGTTGCATTTGGTTGAGCTCGGGCAGTAATTTGCAAAAATCGGTCTTGTCTGGGGGTAGTGATGCGACTTGGCCCCCGGTGCCTCTCCGCTACTTCACCTGTGGCACGATAGCGTGTCCACAATCTTGAAATTACATTTTGGTGGGTCCCTATGGCCTCAGCAACATTACGCTGAACAGACCCAGCTTCCAGCATTCCCACAGCTCGTAACATCTCCGCCCTCGTCAAATGTTGGCGTTGCATGGCTACAATACCTCAATTTTAACTTTATCTTTCGTTTAAAAATGAAAAAAAAAAACTGTAACTAAACGTAATTCGTATTGTTTTCTAAATTTTACACAAATGAAAATTCCCTCTCCTACACATCAAGACATTTTTATGCCACCGAAACAAAAGAATTTTCAAAAATTTTAATTTGGAATTAGTCTGAGATAAATTACAAACAAATCGGTGTATAAAAGATCCCAATGCGGCCAGTACTTTTCGAGTTATTTAATTGAGTATGAAATATCCCTAGACCGTGTTGATGTGTTTATATAGTTATTGAAAAGCTCACATCCGCAGGGCAGCTTGTGGCTACACATCGGTACCGATTCCTTAGAGTTTTGTTGCCCTTCTGCACCGGTTAGCATTTATTGGGCTAACGGGAGAGCAGTGAGAGTGCTACTCCCGGGAGTGCAGCAAATCTCAACTCTGGCTTTCCTTAATTGGCTGGTCACCCTCGAGCATATAGCCAGAGCTATATGCTCGAGGGTGGAAGTGTAATTTTTAAGGCCATAACTACGGGGAAGCCCGCTCCGGGCCTGGCCCGCGAAGGTGAAACCGGCGCCGCACCGCTCGACACCCCAAGCCGCGCACACCGGTGTTGCCCTCTGTCGCCTTACAGGCTTATCATGTCTACGGTGATTTTATAGGGGGCCCATCTAGTGAGTTGGCGAGTCACCGTCTGCCAGTAGTTTAATAATAATATAATAAAATGGCAGACGCCGTTTTCATCAATAGCTTAATTCATCCGATCCATTTAACCCCCAACCCACTAGCCCATTTCATAGTTAGCACATTTTACAATAGTTTAACTCCCATTGGAGGTGATCCATTACCGTTCTTCTACATAAGGCGGGTGTGGACTATCTGCAGTGGGGGTCCCATTCCCTATTAGATTAAAATTCTCGAAGGGCCTCTGCGTGTTGGACCTATGTCCCCATGTAAGTCTATCAAAAGTCCGGGTATCTTCATGAGAAAAAAAAAAGAAGAGACCCGTGTAAAGAAGAGACATAATAATAAATAGTATAATAATAATAAACCTGGCAACCCTACACGTCAAATGTCGTTTTGCTTATAATATTTTAAATAATATTATAAATTAATTGAAATTACTGCAGAAACTGTGTATGTATTCACATTAAAGGAAAAAAAAAAGATTATGATTCATCAAATTAACGGAATAAAACCTAAATATATATATATATATATACCTTAATATTTTAACGATGATGGATGGATATAACGTTTAATGTCATGTTTTTATAAGGCAAACGAAAATAAATATAATGCAACGACAAAATGATTACAATATCCAGGAACAAACTCAAAGCACCAGTAACACCTCCGGACTCGTCGCACAGCTCCGCCTCGCAGCCCACGGTGAGCACATTAGCTATACCGACTACTGCTGAGGCGTCGTGCTCTAGTTCCAGCGACGAGTTCTGCTCTCCGCCGTCGTCACCAACACCAGCGCGGCGGCGTGGAAGAGGCCGGCCACCGATTGCTTGGCGTCCCGAGGCCCACAGGCTTCGAATAGGGCTCCCGCTACCGGTGGTGATGTGCGCCGCATGCGATGGACTAATTCTATAAACGAAAACGTCATGCAGGCATATTTTGTGGCTACAGAGGGGGGAATCAACCTCACTGCGTACCGTAGACGGCTATTAACTGTGTTTCAGGATCTTCAATCAGCTGTTAACATCTCGGCACAACGATTATCGGATCAGGTACGGGCTATTCAACGTTGTAACATGTTGGATAGTGTTGTACTTGGGCGGCTACGTTCTGAAATACGAAATAGCCTCGCCTGTCGAACTTCATCTCAGGTTGCAAGTTTAGAGGTAACAAACACACCGCATAATGATGAAGTTGTAGCTGTGGAGGCTATATTCGTAAGTAACCAGTGCAATGATAAATTAAGGAGTGCTTTGGAAGATGCGATGCTGGAATATCGATCTATGAGTCCAGGCTGTAGACCTAGCCTACCGCGTTTGCCTATGCATAAACGAAATATGACCCTGGTGTGCGCTCTAGATTCGCTATTATCTGAATATTTGGATAATAGTGAATACCTTAGTGATACGCACTCGATTCTATACTGTGCAGCCGTTGCAGCATGTAGAGTAGCTGGAGTGAATTTTTTTGAAAAGAAA
This sequence comes from Thumatha senex, assembly GCA_948477245.1. Lineage (NCBI taxonomy): Eukaryota > Metazoa > Arthropoda > Insecta > Lepidoptera > Erebidae > Thumatha > Thumatha senex. The sequence continues at coordinate 12,684,559 of OX419731.1, read as the reverse complement.
CTTGCTTCTCCTCCTAAACCTGCTGTGCCAGCTTGGCAGTATAGAATTGAGCGTCGTATCGCTCAGGCTAGGGCACTCATCGGGAAGCTAATCTGTTTTAGATCGGGAAATACTAGACCGAGGGTCATGCGCTTTGTGAGACAGGCGTTCTCGGGCACTAAAATCACGCCTCAAAAATTTATGAGTATGTCATGTGTCACAGAACGCATTGACTTTCTAAAACAGAAAGTTTATGCATGGGCCAACCGGATTCGACGTTATAAAAAACGCGTAGACCGATATACCCAGAATCGCATGTTCTAAAAGGATGAAAGGTGGGTTTATCGAAAATGGGAGAAACCCGATTCCGATGTGGATGGTGGACCGCGACCAAATGCTGATGCCACAAATGCATTTTGGCGTGGTATTTGGTCGAGGTCCGTTAGTCAGGCGAATGGATGAGAGAGGTTGAGCGGGCATGTGAATCTATTCAAACAATGGACCCAATTAACATAATAGAAGACGATGTAGCAAATGCAGTCCGTTCATTGCCCAACTGGAAATCAGCGGGACCGGACGGACTGCATAATTTTTGACCAAAGTGGTTCCGTAGTTCACATTCTCGCTTAGCAACTCAATTCCAGTGGTCTGTAGAGTCGGGCTCTCTGCCTGATTTTATAACGACTGGAATAACCCACCTTCTCTATAAATCTGGCGATGCCTTGGATCCCAAACATTATAGACCAATCACGTGTTTACCAACAGTCTATAAACTTCTAACATCCATTTTGAGAATCAAAATTACTTCACATTTAGATAAAAATTCAGTCTTGTCTATGTCCCAAAATGGATGTAGAGGTGGGACCCGAGGTACCAAAGAGCTCCTTATTATTGATATGACCATTAACCAACAGGTACGCCGTAATCGTCGCAGTCTGGCGACATGTTGGATTGATTATAAAAAGGCTTTTGACTCTGTGCCTCATACCTGGCTTCTGAGGGTGCTGGAGCTGTACAAAGTGGATGCAACTCTTTGTACTTTCCTGCGGTCATGTATGAGGCAATGGAGAACAGACCTTTGCTATCCAGGATGTCGTCAGATTGTAACAAATGGCTTGCCTATTGAGCGGGGCATATTCCAGGGCGACAGTCTCAGTCCTTTATGGTTTTGTCCGGCACTGAACCCTCTTAGTACTATACTAGAGAGTTCAGGGCTAGGCTTTCAGTTGCGGAGAGAAGGTCGAGTTATATCCCACCTGCTTTACATGGACGACCTTAAGCTATTTGCCACCACCAAATTGGAACTGATAGAACTATTGAAGTTAACAAAATCCTTCAGTAGTTCTATTACCTGTACAAAAGATTTAAAATTATGGTTACCTTATTATGGTTTATACCCCTTGAATAAACAATCATGACTGTATGTATTATAATAGATTGCAGAGAAAAGCAAATGTTTCAAATTTATTTTGGAGTTTGGTTTAAACATCGTAACAATCACTGCGTTAAGCAACTTTTGCCATGGCTGGTTTGGTTACGAATGGGTGACAACTTTGTGGTATTTCTTTATAGATGCCTCTGCCTAGCCCTTCGGGAATAAAGGCGTGATTGATAAAAAAACCTAACTAAATTACTATCTTCACGCTGTATCCCCGACGAGGTAGTCAGAGAGGACTAATCTGCTTAGTCAGCTTCATCCATGCATACTTCTTTCACTTCTTGCAGATTCATCAATCGGTTTATACATGCACGTCTGGGTATCCGAATACTTTTGATATTTCCGTTCTTTAAAAGGTTGCTCAATCTGCTCACTTGGTCTTCATATGTAAGTCTCGGCCTACTCTGACTCCTTCTATCCTCTACTTCGCACAATATATATTTTTCGTCAATAGTTTATATTTATATTTTTCCTCACTCAATCGGTGAACGTATCCAAACTAACGGAGCACGCCCTTTTCTATCTTAACGCTGACACTTTCATTCAAACCTGCCATATTGCGTATCACTTCGTTATGTACTCGGTCAGCCAAAGTTACGCCGCATAATTTACGAAGTGATCTCATATCCACAGCATTCAATTTCCTTTTATGCATCTGCTGGTATACCCAGGTTTCACTACCGTAACGTGCTTCTTTTACGATGCTTTGTCGCTTTAGTAATTGGGACAAAATACCGTTAACTTTGTTTCTGGCAGCTACTCGACGCTCTAAATCCGAATCACATCTTCCGTCTGCGCTAAACATACTCCCTAAATACACAATTTCATTCACTTGCTCTAGACGTTCCTGGTTTACCCAAATCTCGCAGACAGTTCTTACGTTATATCTTTCCAATATTAGAACCTTAGTTTTACTTGCATTCGAGCAAAGACTCTTACTTTCACACTCCTCTTTCATTTTAGTGAAGTGTGATTGATAAGCTTAGAAATATCATTTCGTTGTCATTGATTTATCTTCTGATACTTATTTGCTTCAATTCTGTTAAAGCTAGATTTTCGATTCCAAGCTTAAGTACTAGCTTAGGTAGAAGTTCAGATTTTAAAAATTTTATTTTTGTACGTGTTGGAATGCATTAAGGCACTTCACTAACCATAACTCTGGCATCCGCGGCAGTCTTTGCGTCCGTGACATTGCGGATAAGCTGCAAGTGTATCGCCTTCGCTGGTATGGTCTCATCCTACGGCAACCGCCGGACTCCGTGGGCAACGAATGTCTGGCCATGTCAGCCCCGCCGGGTCCCGGTAAGAGTGGAAGACCCAAGAAGTACTGGCTTGACGTCGTAAAGGATGACATGCGTGACAGTGGTCTCACTACAGGGGATGCCGACGACCGTGTGAAGTGGAGGACAAAAAGTAGGAAAGTGGACGCCGGACGTCGCGAGACGCAACTGCAACAGATACTCGGATGATGGTGATGACTAACTTACTTCAGGGAGCAGACAGAGCGGCCTTGTGGAGAACTCCCAGTCCTGGAGAGTGTACTAACTAACTACTAAACTACTAAACCTGGAGAACTTCGGGTATCTTTTAACTGTCGCAGGTCAATAATCAATCTCGATCCTTCCACACACCCTCCTATTTAACCCTTTTTTTCTCTAGCCTCCCGCTCTTGAGAACTGTCAAAAATATTTTTTTCTTGTCGTTCATTAATCGACATGCTAATTTCTACCACCATAGACCAAATTAAAGTTATTTTATTTTTATGTTAAACCATTGATTTAAATACTTGTATTCCTTAAAAAAAACAATTTTAATGTTATATTTTTTAATTAAAATGGGATAACTTGAATATCAGACCCGGTAATGCCATATATACGCAAACGCTAGGTACTAACATCCTATCCATCAATATAACTAGCGACGTCTGGCGGCAATATGTCCGCACTACCTCGCTAGTCAAAACTGCATGTTACAAATAAGAGAATTTCCTGCGGTGCCAAGCAAATGCAGAACGAAAAAGTTTGAGAGACAACTCTCTTGGCTTAACCACCTGCTATCAAAAAAAAAAGAGTTAAAAAGTAGAGTAAAAAGATACGAACAGTGGGACGAAGTACGTTCCTACTAAATAAAAGATTATAGGGTTGTATTTCCCTATTTCTTATATCTAAACACCAATACCGTTAGTGCTATATATTAAAAACTATGATGAGACATCTTTCTTTTAAATATAGATTAGTTATAATGTAGTATATCCTCTAGGACAACGTTTCCCAAAGTGGGCGATAACGCCCCCTTGTGGGCGCTGCGGGCCTAAAGGGGGGCAGTAAGAGACTCAGAAAAAAGCTCTCGACTCTCGGCTACAACTTGTGAACATAAACTAATATTAATTAAGAGATTGCTCAAACTCGGTTCGATATTTCTCTCCGTGTAGTTCATGTATCTGTCCTGTTTTATTCAATAAATAGAAGAAAAATCATGTCAATCGGTCGCTCCGTTTCGAAATGAAAGTAGACACAAACAAACAAATAAAAAGGCAATAGACACACTTTCGCATTTTAATAGTTATTAGTATTCCTAGATAGGTATTTTCGTTGATAATAGACCGCGGGCAATAATGTTTTAATAAGTTTTTGTTAAATAACCCGATTTGTGCATTCCGGTATCAATCGACTGATTCATAGAATACTTGTTCTTACTTGTTGAGTACAATTGAGCGTCGAATGAGATTGTAACGTTGTAAAACGTCATATTGGAATGTCATTGTTAGTCTTGAGATTTAGAGAGAGAGGTGAGTAGATTGTTGACTCTTTCGCTCCGTGTGTCATCGATTTTAAACAAATTGCGATTTCTGTAAGGCTGTATGCCTTAGTTTCATCAGACCCGGTAATGCCATCTATACGCAAACGCTAGGTACTAACATCCTATCCATCAATATAACTAGCGACGTCTGGCGGCAATATGTCCGCACTATCTCGCTAGTCAAAACTGCATGTTACAATATATATATTACTAGCTGTCCCGCCCGGCTTCACCCGTGACATAATTCGAGCTCCGTGGCACCCATTTAATCCCGTTGTTTATTAATTTCACATTGACAATAATGTATGAACATTTTCCAAATTCATTGATTACTTCACCGCTCTCCAGTACCTACCTACGCTTGCACGGGCCGGTCGCGGTCGAATTATGGTTACACGAAAGTAATTTCTTTGCGCTTTATTTAGAATCTGCGATAACTCGTAAGATACTCATTTAATTTGCAAGGTGTAAAGGGACAAAATATTCTACATAAAATGCTGAAGCCAACTAACGTAGTAAAAATGATAAGGATTAATAGCATATTTGTGTAAATAGCCTTCAAATTAACGCTTTATAATTGAGGGTTTTTTACAGTATTAAAATGGATATGGTATGTTAATCTGATGAGATAGACATATATTGTCGCGGATGTTGTAACGTTACTATTTTCTGGGAGGGGAAAAAAGTAAAGTTTAGGAGGAAACTGTCACCAGGACTGGAGGAGTCCTGGCTTAAAAGGAAAAGTAAAAGAAAAAGGAGAAAAGGTAAAGTTAATTTAATATAGGTAATATAAAAATGTTAAAAATAAAACCAGAGAAAGCCGGGGGTAAATAAGTCCTTGATTGTTTCTTTAAAAGAGCCGGTTAGCAGCACTCGTAGCTAAGAAGGGGGCCTCGCGTAGACCTCCACGTTGCTAAGGGGCCTCAAGTAAGGCCTCGACGTCGCTGAGAAGGGGCCTCAAGTCCCCTCAAGGCCTCCACGTCGCTGAGAAGGGGCCTCAAGTCCCCTCAAGACCTCCACGTCGCCAACCTCGGAGAAGCTGGTCGCGAATTCAGGCAGGTAGAGGGCTGAAAATAACGAGCGGTCGGCGTCTTTCACAGAGCCGGTTAATAGCACACAACACTGCAGACAATCACTTCACTATTTCTGGAGGGCACAACCCTCACACTCAGCACTTTTTCCCAGCACTTCCTCTCAAGGTGAGCCCCAAAAGTAGACTGACTTGACGGCCCCGGTTCCCTTCTTTTACAGAGCATTTCAAAATTTAAACAAGTTTAGAATAAAAATAATTTAAGAAGAATTTAAGAATAAATTTATAACAAGGTCTAATATCTATACAACCTAACCTACTGGCAGCTCTAACAATAAATTAAAAATAAAATCTAGGCTTGTCATTAACTGACATTAAAAATTACAAAAGGTAAACAAACATTAAGTGAGCATAAAGACTTTTAAAATATAAAGGGTTAGGAATGCTACAGACAATGGCAATGCAGATAATTTGAGTGAACGTATAATAAAACATTTAATTAAAATAGCAAAAAGTAAGTAAATAAGTTACATTACAATGTAGACCTACATTAGATACACAATTGCACAATACATTATTTTGTTATATCTCAAAGGGTTTAGGCAGCGTTTTTGTTGAAAGCTCCTAGACGGATTATTTTTTCCGACATCCCCAACAAATATCGTTATAGTTTGGTCAATGTATACAAAAACTTAACAAATTATACATAAAAACCTTCTATAAGAATCACACTAACTATTACTAAAAACCGCATCGTAATGCGTTTCGTAGTTTTAAAGATCTAAGCATACATAGGGACAGACAGCGAAAAACGACTTATTTTATAATATGTAGTGATGATGATCCAGAAGTGTCACACCTGCATGAATGGTAGAACGACCCCTTGTGAACCCATACTGCTCCTTATTTAATAGCATATTTAAATTAAAATGAGCTTGTAATTGTTGCAATATATTTTTTTCAAAAAAAGAATGTCAATAAATATGTTTAAGACAACAGTCAAGGCCAAATTGTGTAACAAGGCATATTATAAAATTTCAGACTATATAAATGATAAAAATGCATGGGAGTAAGTCGCTCTAAGTCAACACACATAAATATACAAATATAATTAATAATAATAATAAAGAAACATTATAAATATAATGTACATTTGTTCAACATAAGTGATCTGAAACGTCAGGTTAATTAAAATAATTATATGTAATTTGAGTTTGTTATTGTGTGAGCACCGTCCACATAGCTTTTTATAATTTTTGAAATGAACATGATGGTTGCTGTGCAGTTTGAGTATGTCATGCTCGCCTAAGTGTCCTGGCAGGGGTGGTGCATGTATCGGGTCGCCTTATTCCCTATAATACGGTTGAGTAGGGCGATGGCTGATATATGCGTCATACCCGTGAACGGGTGCCGTCTGTTGGGACTGGTCAGCTCATAGCTGTTATAGCAATTATTACAAATAATATTATTTATATTTAAGGCAAATTAAGTTTAGTCGACTGTTCTCACGTAACTCCAAAGGAACAATGTAAGTTTAATATTGTAAGCCATACCTGCATTTTTAAAATAGCAGCCATTTAGTTTCTTGCCGGAGTCTTCCTCATAAGGTTGGGCTACCTTTAAAACTGGCAACTAGAAACAATCTCATTTTGATTTGATTTTGTTTCTTTTGTATAGACTCATTACTATATAATTTGTTCAAATATCATGTAAATAAAACTAATGTAATTACTGGCAGTTAGAAAAGAGTGGCCATGAGTTTTATTGTCAGGTTCTTCCTCAGGCTCTACATATTGCGTTGCGAATCTGGCAGTAAATGTAAATGTAGAAGCAATAACGTTTAACGTTTAACGTAACTTGACGTTTATAAGTGTTACTTTGTGACCTACATGAATAAAGATTTTTCACTTTCACTTTCACAATGATAGACTCAATCAATTTTACAGAAATACCCCACAAGACAGCTGTCTTTTTTGAGTTAAGTGACTTGAATACTTTAATGATATCGTTGGGGTTTAATATTTAAAGCCAAATAAGACACTACACTATTCCACGCTGCCCCCAAGCATGCGTTGAGCTTTTATTGGACAAGAATTTAAGGAGCTAGTTGTTTTCGCGGGTACGACTCTTGAGGTTTATTTCTCGATAGTATCGCAGTAGTACCACTTGCGACGTGCATTCTTCGAATATTCATCATAATTAATCATCCGCCTGTATCTTCGGGGCCCACGAGATCCCTTTTATTGTTTGACTAGTGGACGTCCTTAGGAATCTTGAACTAAAATCCTATATGTCCTTTTAAGTGTTACTATTCCTATTAGTTTAATAAATTTTAGTCCAATTGATAGACCCATTGTTGCGTTATGCGCTTACAAACATATAGACAGAACGATTGATGACACTTATTTTTTAGTTTTATACGTTTAATAATGTCACAAATTATATTAAACTAGACATCCTGTTAAAATTTTTATAAAGCAGATATTGATTCATATTTAGCCATCGCCTGAAATTAATAAGATTATTTTTTTCTCTAATAATTAAAATATAATCTGTGGGGCATAAGTTGGCGGGTTAAGAGTCGAACCCCCGTGTGCCGTTAAGTTGAGTTGTAACTGCCGACTGTGGTGCAAGTCATGGCTGGCATTGACCGACTTGCATGTTAGACCGCCCCGTCCGGCGTTCATCAGTGAGGTGAAAGAAAGTGGAGCAAAGGGAGCGAGAGCGTGCCAGTGCCAGTCAGGGGCCGACGTCATGGTTTATGAGCACGCCTATTGTTGCTTCATAGAATGACATCACAGCTTATTGGAAATGATCCTGTCCTATGACCGACTTCTCTATGGGATTTTTGATCAGTTCCTCATTTGTTAGAACTACTGGGAGCATCCGGATAGAGGAAGATTTTTCCTTTCATGAAAACCTTCTAACTACTAAGAAGTGATAAACTGTATCATACCGGAACTATTTGGATTCTGATACATTACAAAGTTCGCCTGGACAACTAGAAGGTTATAACAGTTATATCATACTAGTTGTGCCCTCCGGCTTTTCCTATGATATATTTCGACCTCCCGTTACATCTCACACCTCTAACCCGTGCCCGTAATAAGTTTACAAGTATTTTCATACAAACTTTCAAACACTATTTTACACACTTAAGGGTAACATTTTCGAAAATTCTTTCTTAGTGGATGCCTACATTATAAGAGTTATTACTTTAAAAAATTTAAGATCCTAGGTGTAAAAGTTATGGCTGGGCCTAGAGAGGTGAATCACCCCGTAATTTTATTAATATAGAAGATTAAATAATAATATTTTAAACTTTGTATAAAAATATTATTTACTTTGTACAAAAATAAGAACAATAGCAATAACAACTTCTACTCTCTTCAACAGCGAGTTACAACATTCACTGCTCTGTTTATCATCAGTGCTTGCCGTGGTGGTGGCCCCAGTGTTTGTGGTCTTCATGACCGCCCTTCTTGCCATGATCATGATGGTGATGGTGGTGACCTTCATGTCCGTGATGTCCTTTGTGTTCGTGATGGTCTTCATCGTAGTGGTGCTTGTCGTGGTGCCCGTGTTTGCCATGATGACCCTCGTGGTGTCCGGAGTGATGGTGACCACCCTTCTTGTGTCCACCGTCGCTTTTGTCGTAGTGTCCGTGATGGTGACCGTATTTGTGGTGTTTGCCTTCATCATGGTGACCGTCATGGAAGTGATGGTCCTTGTGGAAGTGATCCTTGTGGTACTTCTTGTGGTAACCGTCGGTGTGTTCGCCTTTATCGTGGTGTTCGTGGTGTCCGTGCTTGTCACCCTTGTGATGATGTCCGTGTTCGTGATGTTCACCATGATGGTCGTGTTCGTCCCAGTGTTTCTTGTGACCGCCGCCGTGCTCGTGGTGATGCCCGCCGTGATGGTGCTTGCCATAGTCACCATGATCACCTTTGTGATGATGGTGATGAGAGTGGTGTCCTTTGTGTCCTTTACCGCCATGTTCGTGGTGGTGATGAGCGTGATGCTCGTGGCCACCACCGCCTCCTCCGCCACCACCGCCGCCACCATGACCGTGGTGGTGAGAAGCAGCGACCGCCATATCATCAGCCTCATAAGCTGTACAAATGGCCACCAGGCACAAAACACCTGCTACTAAAAGCAACCTCATGTTGGAGTACCTACTGTGTCCTCTGTAGGTAAATAACGGAAGGAAGTCCGGTTGTAACTGACCTCTGATGCTTTGATTGCCTATTTATATCGTTTAGTTTTAGACGTTGTCTCGGACGATGGAGAAATTATTCCGCAAGCGTCTGGCCGTACTAGTTCATGGGCAAATAAAAAACAACAATGGTTGTGTTGGATGCTTTAGTTTTATAATGTTTGTTCTCTTCTGTTAGACAATGGGAACTATCCATTTTATAGTTAGGGAATACACCTGAGACCTTGACCATCTGGTCAAGGTCTCAGGTGTATGTAAAAAATGTTAAACTGTCTTCTGCTCTTCTGGTCATCTGACCAGAAGAGCAGAAGACAGTTTAACATTTTTTTTTTTTTTTTTTTTTAGTTATCCAGGTAGTAGGTCATAAATTGGTGGAGGTGGAGGAATAGCGGGTTATTTAAAATATTCTCGATATATATTCTTTAATTATGATTAAAATATGAAAGTAATAAATATCGCAAATAATCTCCAAAATGTATCTAACTATTAGGTACTAATATCATAAAGAGGTAAAGTTTGTATCTCTATCTATCGGCTATCTCTAGATGTACTGAACTGATTTTAAAAATTCTTTCACTTACTGAGTTCCTCTATCTGTCACATTTATTAGCTTTGTGTAGACAATAAAATACTTAACAAATTTGACTAAAGTTAGCGGACTCATTTGTGGGATTCTAATATATTTATGTTAATTTCAAACACAACTTGAATGGTATGGTGCTCATTAAGTTACATACGGGGCACAATGAGTTCCTGTGAATACTTTTAGGTACCATAAATTATATGAAAGGGGTAGAAATCCTACAGTTTTCAGCGGGAACTTGGTTTTAGAAAAGCAGCTCCAAATTCAAATTTTGATAGACATGACCACCTTCTCCATGATTTATCATGAAACAAATTTATTCAAAAGAAGTTAATTCAAGCGCGAGATTCGAAGCAAGATACGATGAAGTACAATGCATGATGGTGTATATCTAACGCCGCTTAACTTAAACTTCTTTTAGAAAATCTTCCCTGTTGCCCTAACATGTTGGTGGACTTTGTTTTTGAGGAGAAGAGTCTTGCGTGTGACTTGATCTCTTTACTAAATTTTCACAGAAAGCGGCTCATTCCCATTCTCTCAACTGCGTTTTTTTGCATATCGGTTGTTAATTAGCAACGATATTAAAAAAAAACTAATTTATCTTCACCCTGTATCCGTCACGGGGTAGTCAGAGAGGACAGGTAGACTTCGCTATCCTGCATACTTCTTTCGCTTCTTCAAGATTCATCAATCGCTTTATACACGCACGTCTGGGTATCCGAGTAATATTCCGTTTTTTTAGCAACGATATTCATTAAAAGAATTCATAGTTTGAAGTTGCAACAGTCTTGCTTGATTAACTTGACCACAGTTTTAATTTTTTTACCAGAAAGTTAAGACATATTTGATCGAAGTACTGAATTCTATACAGTCAGTCAGTTTTCGTACAATTTGAATAGATCTCGGTATCAATGACGGTATTGTTAACCTCATCGCGTACAAGTCTTCATTGAACGTAACACACAGTTGATTGACGGCTCATAAGACCGAGCCTATCTAAAATTATCTGCTTAGTGGGGCCTTTCGCGTTCAAAACGCCGCTATTTGGACAGCGTTAAACAATTCTTCCGATTGACTAACCTCACTTAATCCCCGCCCTTGTTGGTCCATGTCCGGAATCTTTTTATTATAATGCATATCTGTTTGAGTATTCAGTTTGATTATACACGCTTATGAGTTCATCACGGTCTTTTGTAAACAGTTCGCTAATAAAAGAAAAATATATGTGAACATATCTGCTATACAGATGTTTTTAAATACAAAATATGGATTATACCGACTGAGTTTCGATCGCTTAATCCTTAATAGTTAAGTGTACAGACTGATTCAACTGATTCAGAATGATATAATGTTCGTCAATGTAAAATGTTGACAAATAGAAGTTAAGCGTAGATAGGATTGAATGGAACTAAGAATGCCAAAGCATAAATAGTCTGAATCCTGATGTTTGAAGCTGAAACTAAGATAAATTAAAGAAACTGTTATTCCTGAAATAAACCTTTCAGCCGAGCGAGATATCTGAGCTTTCTCTAAAGCAAACTAAGTCTACTATTCCGAGCATCTACTACTAAACACTCGGACCTGCAGCGACTTCTGCTGCTTTAGGCCATAACTCTGTCGCCAGGAAACTAAACATTAGGCAAGGATATTGATAAGGATAACTGTAAATCAGGAGGTTCTGGCGCCAATTATCGAACATTACACACAGTGACGTATATTATATTTCTATTTGTGTTTTTGTATAACTTACTTATATTTCATGTCTTTGCGCTACCATCTATAGTAATCGTACTGACCAAGAAGACATTTACTAAAATATCTATTTGAAAATATACAATTCGAATAAATTTACTCTTTATGATCGAAAATCATGAAATCGGAGCAAGTCCTGAAGTGAGAGTTAATATAAGCGGTACCGAATTGAGTTTCCTTCCGGTAAAACCGCGCGAAAAGTGCCCACATAGAGAGATGGAGATAGATGAGAGATTATCATTAATTTCAATTAATTGTATTAATTTACTTTTCAATACATACGTACGTACATATTGTCACGCCTTTATCACCGAAGCCAGGCGCATACTATAACGCCCACATTTCACCGTATGCATTTTTGTCCCACGTAACAGGTGGTGAGCCCATTGCCGTGTTGAAATGGACAGGCGCAGGCTGTATCGACCTGCTGCTGAAAATTTTTAAGGCGCACATATGACCGAAGCATGGAAACGCTCGCAAATGTAAATTCCACAAAGTGGTCACCTATGCAAGGACCCATAGCGAATGTTGCTTAACGCAGTGCTCGTTTACAGATATAAAAATTGAGTCAGCGGGGCCATGAGCGCTGTAAATTAACATGTAATATATTTAATATTATTTAATAGCATTTTCCGAGCTTTAATTTTTTATTTTTAAATTTCTGCTACGCACGGTAACGCGATTGCCAATAACAAAATTTATTACAAGATCAATAAATTTTATTAATATATATTTATTTTTTCTTCAAACGTGATCATTTTCAAGTAGAGAATAAATCTTCTTCATCAAAAGCAGTAAATTATTCTTGTATTCCATCTATCACGCCTTATCCCCGAAGGGGGGACATGACACTTTTCACCATGTGTATTCCTGTCCCACGTAATACGTGGTGAGCCCATTGCCGTGTTGAAATAGATAGACGCAGGTTGTGGGTACCTGCTGTTGAATTTTTTCAAGCCGCCCATAAAACCTTCAACTTGACTTAAGGACTGCCTTGTTACTGGCAACCGGGACCAACGGTTTAACGTGCCTACCGAAGCACGGAAACGCTCTCAAATGTAAATGCCACAAAGTGGTCACCCATCCGAGGACCAGCCATAGTGAAAATTGCGTAACTCAGTGATCGTTTACAGAACACTGACTCCGCGGGGCTACGAGCGCTTCAATATTCTTGGAGATTTATGTATAAGTGTGTTCAAAGTTCTCATCATCATCCGAGCGTCTGTCCCAGTTGAGACTCGCGACGCCCGGGTCTGCTTTACTATTTTTTCTCCTCCACTTCGCACGGTCGTCAGTATCCCCTGCAGTGAGATCATTGGCATGCATGTCATCCTTTACGACGTCAAGCCAGCACTTCTTGGGCCTTTCCCTCTTACCGAGACCTGTCGGGGCCGACATGGCCATACATTTGTTTCCAACATAGGCCGGCGGTTCCCGCTAGACGTGACCATACTAGCGAAGGCGACACTCTTGCAGTTTATCTGCAATGTCACGAATGCGGGGCCTGCCATAGCGAAGGATGCGAGAGTTTCTCACACGGTCCATTGCATCCGCGTGACTCCACACATCCACTGCAGCATCTTCATTTCGATGACACGCAACTACTGCTTGTGTCGCTCCAGTAGTGGCCACGCCTCACTGTCATGTACAAGGACAGGCCTAACGATGGTTTTATAGACCTGTCCCTTCAACCTACCGGCATTTTTGAATCACAAATGACACCAGTCATCACCCGCCACTTGGACCATGCGGCAGCAATGGGTGCCTTGACGTCGCAATCGATGTCACTGCATAGGTTTGTTCAAAGTTCTGCTGCAGTAAAATGATGGTAAATTTTACTGCAGCTATATGTGGAAGCTATATTTAGAAGGTAACGGAAAATACCGCGTTCCACCGAGTTATTAAATTTCACGACACTTGTGCACGTTGTCAAAGCTTTTATGTTTAAGAAACCATCATAATTACACATAAACAATCGAAAATCCACTAGTTTTGAAAAAAATAAATGGAGTAGCATCTGCGTCCTTCGCTGTTCTCGCTAAAACCGCTTTAGTAAGGTGCAAAATTGTGTTTCGTTTCGCATCGCAGTAAGTTTTTCCTGTGTAACTATTAATATTTTTTTAAATCTATCTTATTGACTGAGGAGGAGAGCGAAGCGAGCCGACGAAAGTCTCCGTCTTACTCCACTGGTACGGGAAAAATGCTATCGATGTCCGTCCGTCCATTCAGTCGCATTTTTCATCGGATTTGCATGCAACTTGGCATGGACAATCCTTGATGTAGACAACAACTTTTAGCGAGGGGGTTTTTCGATCGGGGAGGAAATAGATACAGGGGAGGGGAAATGGTCCTGCAGTGGTTGGCAAGAGCGCTCAAAACGGAAAAGCAATGTTGATTTCTTTTTAAATTGATACACAAAAATTACTCCGAAGTCTACAGTTCACAGAACCACTAGTAGATATATGTTTTAATTCAACTACACACTTACAATACAATTATATAAGAGTACCTATTTTATTGGTTATTAATATTAATTAGAAACCGCAAGATTAGCTTATTTAGGTTTCAATATACTTAAGTTCCTGCCCAAAAACTTTCCAGCCTTGCAAAACAAATAGCTATTGACACAATTCTACCGTACCTATTTTATTTAAAAGAAATATTATTATTTGACCCGTATAGAGCCGCGAGTAAATACCAATCTATATCGCACGGGTACTTAAATATGTAGGAATAACTGCATAGGAATCATAGTAAAACGAATCGTAATATCCGTCGTGTGATTTGTAAGCATCCGGGTCAAATTAAAGAAAACCGTTTAAATTATAGTCAATCTGAAAACAATTAACGTTTGTTTTATTTGTATTAAAGCCGAATATCCATAATGAAACAAGTTTCATGCATGATGCAAATAATTTCATGACACTACTTTTAGTACTTACTTGTGAAACTAGTTTTAGTCAAATAATAGTGTCGGGAAGTCCACATTCATAAAAGTTGTGTCAACGTGTTATATTGAAAGACAGTGACATACATTGTCACGCCTTTATCCCCGAAAGGGGTAGGCAGAGGCATACCATACATTACGTCCACATTTCACCGTATCTTGTTTCCCACCTAACAGATGGCGAGCCCATTGCCTTGTTGAAATAGTCAAGTGCAGGATGTGACGACTTGCTGTTGAAATATTTCAAGCCGTCCATAAGGCCTTATAGCCTGCTTGCCTTCTGCGATCAATACAATTATATTTTAACAATAACCTATGTTATTGTTAAAATATACGTATACGTATAGTAATAAGTTGATATTTACACTGTTACTCGTGGCCCTGCGGACTTAGTGTTTTGTAAACGATCGCTGAGTTACGCAACTTTTTGGGTCCTTAGATGGGTGACCACTTTGTGGCATTTACATTTGCGAGCGTTTCCGTGCTTCGGAAGGCACGTTTAGCCGTTGGTCTCGTCGCCAGTAAAATGGTAGTCGTTAAGTCAAGTTGAAGGAATTATGGGCGGCTTAAAAAAAATCAATAGCAGGTAGCCATAACCTGCGTCTGTCTACTTCATCACAGCAATGGGCTCACCACCTATTACGTGGGACAGGAATACACATGGCGAAAAGTGGGCATACAATATGTATGCCTCTGCCACTCCTTCGGGGATAAGGCGTAATAGATAATAAAAAAACAGATATATACACTATGTGGTTTTGTGGCACCAATCATTTATTAACTGTATAACTAAGTTCATGATCGTCGCGCTCTGTTGAACACTTTTCTAAAGGTACACTTTCAAGAGTTCGCAGATTTCAAGGCCAGCGTGGCCTTCTTATATACTTTCGATTAATATGAAACGATTACAGGTACAAGACACATCACTCGTATTAGAAGTACTAACCACTACTTTTAAAGCATTAATTTTCATTTAAGAATGCCTTAGAGAAGCAATAGTACATATATATCATCACGCCTGTTTCCCAATGGGGGTAGGCAGAGACTATGGCTTTAGACTACGATACTTAGCTTAGGGGGTAACCCGGACACAAAAAATCTGATCTATGGCCGAGTTTCCAACTTAATAATTTAGATGTAGGCTTTTCGACCACACTTAATATTTCAGTGCCCGAGATTACTTCGCTTACGATTTGAAGTAGTAAATTCGGTCAATGGCATACAACTTTCGTTTTTTCTACTTTCATAAGTGTTTTCATACGCTCACTGGTTAAGGGGATTACCTCGCTCAAATCCCAAAAACAAGGTAAGTTTAAAGAAGATTGCAGATGAATCTGTTTGTGCTTTTACCTTATAAAAAATATATGGCATATTTAAGATCATCACTAATACATTGTATTGTTTAAAATTTTAATAAACTTCCCAAAAATTTGATAAAAAATCTTATTAAATAGGTCCTTTTTCAACCTAAATTGTAAATTTTCTCTGTAACGGCTAAATAGTTAAGCATGAATTTTGTATCAAAAAATATGTACTGACATATTTCACAATTTGTATTGTTTTTTTTCTAATTTCTTTTAATATTTTTAAATTATGAATAAAAACCCGAAACCTCACCAGCACCCCGCTTAAAGTACCCCCGCTAAGGCCTGTGACGCTTACTCGGGACGCGTTACTTCAGTGTCTCGATGAACCTTGTGACGGGTGGACTATACGCGCGTTATTTTTTCCAAATAAAATCTAAAAGTCCACGTTTTAAATGTTTTATAAATGAAATCTTGTTGTAAATAGTACAAATATAATAATTTCGTAAAACAACATTACTAATTAAGTTTGTAAATATATTTAATGTAGTTTGTAATTTCGTTTTGTTTTTTCAACCGATCATAGAGTAAGCCTGACTATGCCTAAATATAAGAATAAAAGTAAGGTGAAGCATGGCCGAGCTCTCCAAAACTATTGGTAAGTACCTACCCTATTGAGTACATTATTTCTATTGTGTTTATTTTTTATCGTTTTAAGCTATCTTGAGAATTTCGAATGACGAAGGATGGAGACCTTGGTGACTGATGATGTCACCTACCTGATGGTGGACTACGAAGGTGGGTATACGAACCCAGTGCCGACGGTATGTAGAACCAGCGTGTTTGGACTCATTCGAAAGGTCTCATGGAGACCTTGGTGACTAATGATGTCACCTACCTGATGGTGGATTACGAACGTGGGTATATGATCTCAGTGACGGCACTACGTAGAACCATCGTAATTGTACTCATTTGAAAGGTATCATGGAGACCTTAGTGACTGATGATGTCATCTACCTGATGGTGGACTACGAAGGTGGGTATACGAACCCAGTGACGACGCTACTTAGAACCAGCGTGTTTGGACTCATTGGAAAGGTCTCATGGTGACCTTGTTGACTAATGATGTCACCTACCTGATGGTGGATAACGAAGATGGGTATAGGATCTCAATGACGGCACTACGTAGAACCATCGTGATTGTACTCATTTGAAAGGTCTCATGGAGACCTTGGTGACTGATGATGTCACCTACCTGATGGTAGACTACGAAGGTGGGTATAGGATCTCAGTGACGGCGCTACGTAGAACCAGCGTGTTTGGATCCATTTGAAAGAGGTCATGGAAACTAAGGTCACCGGAAAAATAAACTTGTTTAAAAAAAAACCTAGTAATATACCTTTTAGTTTTTTTGCGGTGTAAATATGGCTATTATCACCAAACTGTAATAGCAAAAAATATTACTTTAGCTCATTTAAGTTATTATTTGTCAGGCAATTAAGAAACCAGCAAAACTCCGAATCACAAAATCAGGAACGTCAGCCATTAACAGATAAACACGATCTGTCTAGTATGGCAGTTGATGAGGGGGCAGAGCAAATTATGCCGGTAACTTATTGTGTTTGCTTACACTGCGGTATATGTTCGATAGTTTCCCTAGCTAATTTAATTTGACACTGTATTGTTAAAATGTTTGTTTTAGGTTGAAAAAGATGAAGAAGATTTACCAAATTTGATTATTGAAGAACAAGAATCACAAGCAGAAACAAAAAATATATCTGGAAGACGAATTATAGATATGGCTTACTTCTTTTCCAAAATACAAGAAATAGGCGGCCATGGTGCTTTTAACTGTGGCATACAAAGTTTGAAACTTATAGGAGAGAAACGTAGACGAAATAGAGGAAGACGAAAATATGTGCGTACTTCAGGAAGAAAGCCTATATGCACCACCTTCACCAACACTTATCCCAATAAATGACCAAGCGACCTGTTCACGATATTTAAATTTCAGTGACTTTTAACGGGAAGAGTTTGAGATTTTGTCATTATTATACAATTAATGATTAATTATAATTGTAATAATTGCTTGACAGTGATAAAGAAAATAAAGATGATTATTTATAGCTTATTGTTTATTTTGATAATAACCCTAACTATTTCTGTTACTGAGATCCAATAAGCACTTACTTGGTCATCATCAGGCCTTCAGAATATATCATGTAGTAGCACTAGTGCTCAGTTAGATAAATGTTGAAAGCTAGGTCATCCTTACTATTTCCGTTACTGAGAAACAATATTCACTTACCTAGTCATCATCAAACCTTCAGAATGTACCATGTAGTATTGCCAGTGCTCAATTAGATAAATGTTGAAAGCTAGGTCATCCTTACTATTTCTGTTACTGAGAACCAATAAGCACTTATCTGGTCATCATCAGACCTTCAGAATGTACCATGTAGTATCACCAGTGCTCAATTAGATAAATGTTGAAAGCTGGGTCATCCTAACTATTTCCGTTACTGAGAACCAATGAGCACTTACCTGGTCATCATCAGACCTTCAAAATGTACCATGTAGTATCACCAGTGCTCAATTAGATAAATGTTGAAAGCTAGGTCATCCTTACCATTTCTGTTACTGAGAACCAATAAGCACTTACCTGGTCATCATCAGACCTTCAGAATGTACCATGTAGTGGCACCAGTGCTCAATTAGATAAATTTTGAAAGCTAGGTCATCCTAACTATTTCCGTTACTGAGAACTTATAAGCACTTAACCTGGTCATCATCAGACCTTCATTATGTATCATTTATTAGAATGAAAGCTATGTCAGCAGGCATATTGCATCGTGTAGTTAAAAATTAATTATGATGTAGACAAATAAATATAAAATATATACTATGGTAGACTAGAAAAAGACAAGACTACAAAAACCAGACGAACTAAATTTATTAGACCTCTCAGAGAGCAAATGAAATAGGCAAAAACGATGACAACTCTGCGGCACATCTGTGTTCTTGTATAATCTTCAGTCCGTTTTTTTTCGTTGGTCGGTAGGTGGCGCCAAAAAACAAATACTAGTACAGGGATCAAATCTTCAAGGTCAACGGGCAAAGTAATGGCCTTAAGGGTACTCTTGACTTGGCCTTTTCCCAAAAGGTCCTCGATTTGATTGTCATACGTACGCCGTGGTCGACCCCTACCAGTTTGCCCATTCAATCTCGCCGCATAAATCGCTTCGTCAGTCTATTTTCATCCATCCTCTCCACGTGTCCGAACCATCTAAGCATCCCTTTTTCTATCTCAGATACTACATCTTCTGTCATACCACAATGACACAATTTGTTCTTTTTCTTTGGAGGAGCTAGTCTGATTCCGGATAGTGTCATATAGGATGAAGTCATTATTGGACTATTCTGAAATAGCGAGTCTTCACTACATGATTCTAAGTAGGTATACGTCTACGAATATAGCTGTGAAAATAAAATTTCAAACGACACCGGTACCCACTCACTACATTCTGACGTAATCAGCCTAGGCGCATGTTACAAAAGATAACGGAAATTGATTGAAAAAGATGTGCCGCGCTTTATAATTGATCAACTCAAGGTTAAACTTATTGCAATAGTTTCACCGAGTTCAAATATTGTGTTTAGTAATAAGTGTGAAGACTGATGGGGAATGTTTTCACATTAATTTACATTAATATATTTCAGGAAACAGGAGGAGATAATAGTTATATATTGCTCGCTCCCTCTCGTTTACGCCCTAACAGAGGCGAAATCCGGCGTGCCAAGTTTATGTCTGGCTACAGGCAAAAATGACATCCGCGGCCTGTCAGTTCCTGCCATTCATCTGTGTAATTGCATAAGTAAATGATGTCCCCCGACAATCTTGATTGTATGAAATACTGGGTGAACCCTCCGCTTCTCCGGCTTTGCCCGTGACATATTTCGAACTCCCGTCAGACCTATTTAATCCCGTTGCTTATAATTTCTACGATAATGCATAATAAATTGCCCGATTTGTCGACATTTATGACTACTGCTCCGCTCTCCAGGGTAGTAGCGTGTTGATATATAGCTTTTCTCGATAAATGGGCTATCTAACACAAATATATTTTTTCAAATCCGACTAGTAGTTCCAGAGATTTTCGCGTTCAACCAAACAAACTAAATAATATTAAGTAGTATACTCGTAGATATAGAGTATGGCGTCTCCAGTACGGCGAGGGTTACATTTTTTTATACCAATAAGGCGGCAGACAAGCGTAGGCCACCTGATGCAAAGTGGTCACCGTAGGCTATGGACGTTTGCAAAACCAGAGGTGCGTTACTAGCGCTGCCGACCCCGTAAAAACCTTCTAAGACCTCTTTTGAAGAACTCCATACTGTAGCCGTACTGGAAAATCTAGACAGGGAGTTCATTCTACAATCTAAGTGTACGCGGAAGTACCCCTATCGGACCTAACCGATTATTCCTATTATTATATTATTCCTTACTCTGTGATATAGTCTCAGGTACAGATATACTAACAACAAGAAATTCTAGACGTAATAGGAGCCTCCTTTGTACGATAACACAAGCCAATACTTAATGCGCTTAGTGCATCCAGGGCGGCGTACTTAGCGGTATTAGAGGGTAAGTAGCCTAGCCCTACATAACTCAATCTTGTTACCGCAGACTTTGCTTACACTATTACGAGTCCGTTATGACTTGTTACATTCTATTGGGCACGTTAATAAGTTCTAGAATGTTAGGATTTCAATGTAACTTTTTTTTATCGAGCTTAAATACTCTGTACTGTAAACATTGTTATTGTCGCTTGTAACGTCAGTCAGTCAGGTTTACGTAACAAAAATCAAGCAATTAATAAATTTATCACATACAAAACTTACACCGTATCGAAAAGGTTAAAGCAACGGATTCTAGTTGCTTAAGATCAGGTCACGCTGGCATAGGCACTGGTTTTAGTGTACCTATTTTAAAATTAAAGTCCACTCACAAATAGACAGAGAAGCAATTATTTAAAATTTAGAACGTTTCTTACATTCTAAATTTCAAATAATTGCTTCTCTGTCTCTTTGTCTTCTGATTAGGAAATTTGTGAAACTTTTATAAATGTACATTAAACATTTACTGAGTTGGTGAAAGTTTCTAAAAGAACAGAAAGTTATATAAATTCAACGGAGATAGTCAGCAATTTCCTTTAAATTTCAAAAAAGAAGACTAGAAGAGCAAATAACTATAATAAATGTGGAAAATGACGATCGATAAATGAGGTCCAATATTGGAGTTTCTATCTATTTGTTATAAAGTAGCCGTAACCGCCTAAACGGAGAGTTAAAGTAAATCGAAGTGAAAACAAGAAGAAAAAGAA
Source organism: Thumatha senex (assembly GCA_948477245.1). Classification (NCBI taxonomy): domain Eukaryota; kingdom Metazoa; phylum Arthropoda; class Insecta; order Lepidoptera; family Erebidae; genus Thumatha; species Thumatha senex. The sequence goes on along the minus strand of OX419731.1, from coordinate 12,663,127 downwards.
AAAAAATGTATGTACCAGAGTATACAGGTAAGAAGTGAAACTTATTTACGACATTTTTTTACAGCTATAAAATTTCTCTCACGTCTTACGTCGATAAAGAAGTTTCACTTCAAAACAACATTTCGCGGTACCGAAAAAATTGTCGATATTTTTTTTTATAGATATAAAATTTCTCTCAACGTTAATAAAGAAGTCTCACTTCAAAAAAAGAAGTGTAAGAAAAACCAAGTGAAGATGACCACAGACGACTGTAGCTTTGTAATTCTTTACATCGAAGTTCTGTTAGAGAGACGCTGAGTCTGCATCTGAGCTGAGATACATTATATTCCGGTAATAATTCTCATCATTAACATCCAAGCTCCAGTCCCATTTGAGTTTATAAGGTAATAAATATACGGTTGTACACACGTGTCAAAATAGGTAAAACCGTCTGAAAGAGGACCGGTTTTTAGACCACAAATTACAACCAATCAAATCCACTCATCGCACTCCACTGTTGGATGTAGGCTTCTGCCAATTTCCACCATATGGGGAGGGTGATTGACTTACTATACCTTAGAGCCACCGCACACCTTCTTTCAGTATCTGCAGCCGGCGACTTTGAGACTGTCGATACTGTGTCACACTCGGTCGCTACATCTAGCTTCCACAAAGCTACTAAGTCGCCGTTGCGGATACTAAAAGAAGCTAGTGTGCGGAGGCCCATACAAACGTTTAGGTAGGTAATTGGCAGTACCTAATCCCTAACATAGAAATCAAGCAATAAAAACGAACACCGAACTTTATACGTAGACTAAAAATAGTGTGTGTGTACTGATGTACACGCGTTAGAAGTTATACTGCTTTAGTCTAATAAAATTTCGTCACATATACTCGTACCTACCAAAACTCATTGTTTGTAACAGGAATGATAAATTTGTTTTATATTATACTTTGCATGTAGTTATAAGTTGTCATGGAAACTTTTATCAGCTAACTTGAGAGTGTTTATAGTTGTCATGGAAACACTTTTCAGCTAACTTCATGGTGTTGGTTTTTTGTGACTGTCTGCGCGCGCATCGTTAAAATTTACTCCCAACATTTTTCCCTAACGCGCCAAAAGAAGTACAACTTCAAAAATAGATTACGCAATAACAGTATTTTAAGATGATGAACTTAAGAACTAAACCATGTCAAAAATTTAATTCGTAAATCTAAATGCTTAGTCACAATATACTTGCATGTGGTACTTATTTCAATAGTAGAAATGATTGGGGGCATGTCGAACGTGGTTTAGACAGCGTATTGTCGGCTATCACGAGGTTAGCCCCGGATAATCCCGGCCATTGTTAGCTATTTTATTGCTTATGCCCTTTGTATGTGTCCTGTATTAAGTCATACGCGGATAATCGCAGTATTATATAGAGTTAATTTTACATTGTCTCGTATCAGAGGGATTGGCAGCTGCTTACTGTCGCAGAGCAAATCGTCGATGTTTGTACTTAATGCCTGCCCGATATGTACAGTACCTACAGCCAGATAATCTTTGAGCAATGGCTAATTCCTGTTCTTAAAAATTAAAATGACATTTATTTCATTGAAATAGAGTTGAAATTACGAGTGCGAAACGATTGTCTCTTATGTGTCTTATTGCTGTTCTTTTAAATGATAAAGATTTTTATTGCATTGAGATAAAGTTGAATTTACCGTAACCTTATCTGGTAGTACTGTATTTATTATTTCATTATTCTATTTACATTTGCATTCACAATACCTGTCCCACGCCCTAGTGATTTTATATTTAAATCGATGTAATATAATTGAAACAGCCTGCATATTAAGTATGTAATAGATGAAATTAAATTTAAAGGATAGAGTCTTAAATATGTAAATCTTAAAATGTGTAAACCTACTTCTCTTACAAACGTGTTTCTTCATACCGATGACGGTTATCAATCTGACAATTAACCTTCTGGATCTAAGCAACAAAATGCTTAATCGTTATTATACTCTAATACGGAGCTTAATCCATTATTTAACTAAATTTATATTAATTAACTTAAATTATAGTATGGTATATATTAATATGGCAGGTTTGAATGAAAGTGTCAGCGTTAAGTTGGTTTGGACACGTCCAACGAATGAGTGAGGAACGATTGACGAAGAATATATATTGTTCAAAAGTAGAGGGTAGAAGGAGTCAGGGTAGGCCGAGACTTACATATGAAGACCACGTGAGCAGATTGCTCAAAAACGGAAAGGTCAAAAGTACTCGGATACCCAGACGTGCGTGTATGAAGCGATTGATGAATCTCGAAGAAGCGAAAGAAGTATGTATGGATCGCGAAGCCTGGCGATCTGTCCTCTCTGACTACCCCGTCAGGGATACAGCGTGAAGATAGATAGATAGTATATATTATAGTAATATTTAATTAAGTTTATGCATTCAAAAAGTTAATTAAATATTATTTCTAGTAATCGTCAAAGAACTTTTAAATTTAATTTGATTAAAATTATAATAAAATAATCAACTACAACCTTTTAACACAATTTTCATCTGACCGCTTTAATAACGGTTTAGAACATAGACCAGTAAGCTTTTGTATACGTTGATCGGTTCGTAAACAAATATTAAAATGCTTACAAATAAATGCTTCGATTTACAGGTAATCTTGACTTAGCGTCACGCATCGTCGAGTGACCAATATTTGCCGGAATAGAATACCGTAAAGATGTTTCCGGCCCATGAAAGTATCATATTAACTGTCCAAACACAGGACTTTTTATCGCTGGCAGCTGCCCGACACGACTAATTACATCAATTACAGGCAAACAGAGCCTGCTCGGGTTACGCTGCTCCCACCTTTGTCAATATTTGAGAAGTCGCCGCGCGCCTCGCTGTCGCAATGGACATCGGACATCACTCTCGGCTGTGTAAGATCACAGAAGTACCTACCTACTTTACAATAAAAACTACGATTATCAATAATGCAAGCCACTTTGTAATGGTGATTTTTTTGAGGTTTAGGTAAGTATATTTGTTTATACAGGACTGTAATAATATTCTGGCAAATGTTCATTTATTCCTGTCGCAATGGACATCGGACATCACTCGGCTATGCAAGATCACAGGAGTACCTACCTGCTTACTTACAATAAAAACTACGATTATCAATAATGCAAGCCACTTTGTAATGGTAATTTTTTTGAGGTTTAGGTATATTTGTTTATACAGGACTGTAATAATATTCTGGCAAAGGTTCATTTATTCCTGTCGCAATGGACATCGGACATCACTCGGCTATGCAAGATCACAGAAGTACCTACCTACTTACTTACAATAAAAACTACGATTATCAATAATGCAAGCCACTTTGTAATGGTAATTTTTTTGAGGTTTAGGTATATTTGTTTATACAGGACTGTAATAATATTCTGGCAAAGGTTCATTTATTCCTGTCGCAATGGACATCGGACATCACTCTCGGCTGTGCAAGATCACAGAAGTACCTACCTACTTACTTACAATAAAAACTACGATTATCAATAATGCAAGCCACTTTGTAATGGTAATTTTTTTGAGGTTTAGGTATATTTGTTTATACAGGACTGTAATAATATTCTGGCAAAGGTTCATTTATTCCTGTCGCAATGGACATCGGACATCACTCTCGGCTATGCAAGATCACAGAAGTACCTACCTACTTACTTACAATAAAAACTACGGTTATCAATAATGCAAGCCACTTTGTATGGTTTTTTATTGAGTTTTAGATATATATGTTTGTATGGGACTGTAATAATATTCTGGCGAAGGTTAATTTATCGAGGCTAATCAGTGTTTTCAATTTAATTAAATTTAAAATCTAAATATTTAAATATTGTTAATTTTAAATCTAGTCATATCAAAAAAGTTTTCGCTAAGGATTTTCACAATGAGTTTATCTGAGTGAAAGTTACTAGGAAAACATTTGATACCAATGATACTACTGTTAATACTGTTGGTAACTTGCAGGGATATCTTAATTAAGGCTCTAGGTATTACCTGTAAAACTAGTATCTATAAAACACATTTAAAATATTTACCCTAAAGCAAATATATATATTCAAAAGTCTACAGATATTTAAGCCAAGTAAGTAGAGAAATGAGAAATTTGCATATATTTTTCCAACTAAGTAAGTACCTATTAGTACAAAATAATTTACTAACGTACCTATCTAGGTGACAATGATTAAAAATAAAATAAATCTGTTTTGAGTTCTTTGAATGGCAAAATGAAAGGTTTCTATATACAGACTCCTTTCCTGAAGAAAGTCCCATTCAGAGGTGTCCCTTTGCCGAGTCTCAGTGACTTAACCTTTGGTCTATCCTGCTGCTCGGTAGAGGTTGTTTAGTGGGTAGATTACTGGATCTCTCTAGGACTACTCTGCTTATTCTACAGAAAGTTGGTAAAGGGCCTGAATACAATATACTATTAACAAAAAAAATACACACAGAGTCTATTTGGTTTGTTAATCATGCATTTTTTGCAATAACGTATTATGTCTTAACTTACATCGAAATATGTACATCAACGAATTGACAAAAACATTTTATATTCTTTATCAGACGACGCAAGGCCCGTGTTGGTGTGTGAACATTAGTTTTTGTTATACGATTCTTATAAAGCTGCAAAAAGACGAACACGTCTTGAAACGCCGCGGGCGCAACTTTGACAAAACAAGTCATTCAATTTGTTCGCTGTTAGTAGGAGTTGGTTAATACCTCGTGTCTCAACAATTGTCACAAAAGGGCTGTCGTGTTCGCCATATACAGGATAGATTATAGAGCTGATTGACAGGTATTAAAAACCGTTTACATCAGTATCAGGATACCCTATACTTATGATTTTTTTAAAGACTTTCATAGTAAGGTATATATGAAGACTAAGTGAATTTTTATAGATATTATGCACAATAGTATAGAGCTGTTAAATATAGGAGGTAGTATCAATCTATATAGGTACCATATATCCAGCTACTTAATTTACTAAATAAATAACTTCCTACTAGGTATATTTAGGTATGTACCTAACAATAAAGTTGAAAGACAACATTTATATAAAATCCTGCTTAATTTGAGTAGATAAGGCTGCTACAATAAGAACCTGCGATAAACTGTCTGGAAAGTGTTAATAGGAATCTAAGTACCTACCTACCTACTGTCGTAGTGAAGCCATTGGGTTTGAGTTCTAGGTACGGGTTCTCCTATGTTATAAAAAATTGTACTAACAGAAAGTATTTTAATAAATTAACTTTTAATATAGGTTTATATTATAAAGTGATCAAACAGAATATGGACCGCAAACTACAACAGCTATATAATTATGTGAACACACGACATACCTACGCATTTCATTATAACAGATTACAAGTAATAGGGAGGGATACAGAGATTACCATTATATGAACTGTTTGGGAGCGTCGCGTCGTATTGTCACATCCATTAAGCTGTGCGAGGGGCGGAGCGCCCAGCGCCACGCCTCTGCGCACGCCCTGCACCCCACGACGCGAGCCCGCTCGGCACACTCGCACCACACCAACCCGCTACTCACTAAAACGATTTACGAGCAATCGCATCACGCCTAGCATTATCCCTTCGTTACATACCAAAAATCTTCGCTCTACCAATTTTGATGAATTAAAACTATTTATTTATAAATAGATTTTTTGGACAGTTTAAGTTGACAATATAGTGTGTTTTTAAGTGACTGGTGACCGGTATGATAATAAGAAGAAATTAAAAGGATAGTTGTTAGAATGTGTAGTGGTCGCATGTCGGTAGCCTGTGGGAAGTCGCGGTGAAGGTGGCGGCGCCGGCCGAGAGCGGTATGGGTGCGGCGGGCGGTTGGGGCCGAGACGCGCCGGCGCTGCTGAGTACGGCGCTGCTGCTGGCCGAGCGCCCGCCCGCGCCGCTCTTCACCATCGACAGCATCCTGGCGCCGCGTCCACACCCGCCATTGGCCCAGCTGCAGCTGCAGCACCTGGCGCACACACCGTTCCATAGAGCTCATGATCTCTTTGGTACGTTTGCACACACGTTAGGTAATCACATTTGTTATAAATTATTATATGCTGCATGTTACGAGTCATTACATTTGTAGAATTTGTCTCTGCCACCCCTTCGGGGATATAGGCGTAAATGATAAACAGATTTGTTGGTATAAGCACTTATTTCTCTATAATTAAATTGTGCAAAGCCTGTAAGCATATAACGGTACTGTTTTTTTAATAAGTAGGCAATCGACTCCTTTTTTTAAAGTTTCAATCGACTTTCCGAATGTTTGAGGTACATTTAATGTACATTTTAAAAAAGACTGAAGACGCGTGATTCTCTCTCCTAAAATAACTTTATTACACAAAATTGGGTGGGAATTAGGTCTAATATGTGACCATGGTCCAAGTAACAAAATTACAAACAAAAAATTGTTAATGGTATTACAAGTAGGGCTATGCATTGGGACCGCGGGCATCATATGGCAAAAAAGAAGGCGTTAAGCACAATCAAATTATGCTCGATAACATTTTACCATAACAAGATGTCAGGAGAGTCATTTTGAAAATTCGTAAAGCAATCAATTTGGGTTCGCTAACTTTTTAGCATAATAAGATTTTAACAGAATCATTTATATAAGCTAGACTTACCGACAACTAGTATAAACGGCGTATCAGCGTATCTTCAAAAGCACAATAACGTTTGTAATTAATTTTAAACCACAAACCGTCACCCAGCTCAGGATTGAGTGTAAGATACGAAGGATCGTTTACAGAACACTGAGCTTGCAGGGCTACGAGCAGTTCATGGTTTTAGGAGATTCTTATTGTGACACGTCTTTGCTTACTTTTATGATTGGTTGTGCTGCCTAATCTACTTATGCCATTTAGACAAAAGGGCAATGGAACGGGATACAAACGGGGCTTAGGTATCTATATGTAATCCGACTACTATGTATCTATGCTTATATTTAACTATACCTTTTTTACTGCTGGCATATGCGTTTACATCGTAAAAAAAATCCTTTTTATTTTTTTATGGTATTATTGTTGTGATTCGAGTTCTTATCATATATTTTTGTAACATAGAAGGGAATTGACTATTTAAGTCTTTGTTCAAATTTGTAAATATTCATGTGATTGTTTATGCTTGTACATTTCACAAACTTTGTCCAACAATCTATTACCGTTAAAACATGCGTGTAATGTGTCTAAACAAATATAGCTATCTCCACAGAGCATTCCCACTTTTATTAAAAACAAGGTCAAAAACGTGTCGGTACTAACCTAATCTCTCGCTCTTTATATCAATTAGCGCCCCGCGGTTCACCGCGAAGTTCAGGTTCTCATGGGAATACGGAGATAAAATAGCCCAAGTTACTGCTTTTAACATCGGCTATTTACCAGTGTCCCGTTAAAATCGGTCCAGCCGTTTCAGAGATTAGCTGGAAAATTATGAATCCTTTCAGAATCAGTATGCCAATAACTTTTTAACTAAGAAAATGCTCCTAGCAAAATACACAACTGAATGGACGCCGATTGACGACTTTCATCGAAACTAGTGCCTCAACTCTGAGAGATTTTGGTAACAAAACAATATACAACGATATTTTATATTTCTTTATAGGTTTACGCGATGGCGTATTATAAGTCTAACTATACTCTCTGAGGTACAGAAAAGCTGCAGGCATCAGCTAGTTACTTTAATAATATTTTAATTGAATTGTTCACGTTCTACGAGCATAGAACTTTGTGCTACGACTCGTAGACGTGCTACGTGTTTCATTAGTCAAATTAGTAGGTAATTTAAAAATTGCACGAATATAACAAGTAAATTTGACCTACTAATATTCTTTTCTCATTAGGTATATCATGGATTACAATTATATCAGGGACAGTTTACTTCATAAAATCTCGTTTTGTCTTTACTCAACTTCGGCTATGGAAGTAAAAATTCAGCTCTCGTGTTCGTCATCAATTATATAACTAAAAAAAAAAAACTAACTATCTTCACGCTGTATCCCTGACGGGGTAATCAGAGAGGAACGATCGCCAGGCTTCGCGATCCATACATACTTCTTTCGCTTCTTCGAGATTCATCAATCGCTTCATACACGCACGTCTGGGTATCCGAGTGCTTTTGACCTTTCCGTTTTTGAGCAATCTGCTCACGTGGTCTTCATATGTAAGTCTCGGCCTACCCTGACTCCTTCTACCCTCTACTTTTGAACAATATATATTCTTCGTCAATCATTCCTCACTCATTCGTTGGACGTGTCCTAACCAACGGAGCACGCCCTTTTCCAGCTTAACGCTGACACTTTCATTCAAACCTGCCATATTACGTATCACTTCGTTACGTATTCGGTCGGCCAAGGTAACGCCGCACAATTGTCGAAGTGATCGCATCTCCACAGCATTCAATTTACTTTCATGCATCTGCTGACTTACCCAGGTTTCACTACCGTAAAGCAAAGTTGGCACTAGCACTGCGTTATGAATCGCCATGCGTGCTTCTTTTACGATGCTTTGTCGCTTTACTAACTGGGACAAAGCACCGTTAACTTTGTTTCCGGCAGCTACTCGCCGTTCTACATCCGAATCACATCTTCCATCCGCGCTAAACATACTTCCTAAATACACAATTTCATTCATTCGCTTTATATCAATTATATAGGTACCTAGAAACAATTTTGAAAAGCAATTAGTATGCTAACTTTTTCCTAAATTTAAATTTTAAAGTGGAATTTTTTTTCAGTCTAAAGAAATTTGAAAGTTAAAATATATATCTACTTATCAATTTTAAAAAAGATGTTTTTTATTTAAAGAATCCGTTTAATACATATCTTAATTTGGATTCTTAAAAAATGAAATAACTAGTCTTCCGCTTACAAAACTATTCTTACCAAACTATGTTATTTGACGAGAACGACGAAGACCACATCAGAAGAAAGAAAAAAAAAACTTGAGAGGTGTCAAGGGACACCCGGATGGAACGAAGTTCCTTTCGATTAATTAGTGAAGGGATTGATAAAAATAAATAAATAAATATATATATATATAAATAATAAAATGAAAAAAAAAAAAACAATAATAATAAAAATTAAAAAAAAATATAAATATATATTGTTATTATATATATATTTATTATAATAAATTTATAAAATATATAATAAATATATATATATATATGTATATATAAATATATATATATATATATATTTTTTTAATAGCTTACTATAGCAAAAAGTGTCGTGACAATTTTTCGTAAGATTTTTTTCCGTCTAGCCCCCTTTCACAACGCGCGATAGAGAGAACTTCGTTCCAAAAAGAAAAAGAATTTTTCTTTATTCTCCCAGACATTAAACAATGATAGAGTACAAGCTAGGCATTTACTTAAGAATATCATACGTCGCGAATAACACCCGGGATATAGGTTACATAAATATAAATAAATAATATATATAAATATTGTGGGACACTTGTCACACAGCGTCATCTAGCCCAAAGTAAGCTAATATTAGCTTGTGTTATGGGATCTAGATAACTGATAAACATACTTATATATTTCTAAATATATACATATTATAGATAAATAACATCCAGACACAGAATAAACCATCGTGCTCATCACACAAAGTTTTATCCTGGGTGGGAATCGAACCCACGACCTCTTGTGTAGCAGTCGGATGCACTCCCACCGCGCCACAGAGGCAGTCAAAATTATCGTGAAAATTTAAAAACATCTAATTCGGAACATCTTCTGGTAGATATGAACTTAGAAATCAGACAACATTTTGTGACCATAATTACCGCCATTTTTGTGTTCTTCTTCTATTTTCTGAGTTGTTAATAAGCCCTACATGGATATGGAGCCTGGGGTCCCCTTTTCATATGCTACAAGTAGCAGCTATAGCTTGTCTTTTAATTTTACCAGCATTGATGGAAACGAGTGCCTTGTGTGAATTTAACGTAATACCTGATTACATTAGACTCACTCAAATTTTATTGTGTTTGGAATGAAGTTCTTACGTGGACTCATTTTTGTGATCAAATACCTGATTTTTAATCGACAAAACGAAGCGAGCGCAAGTCTCCATTTACAAATGGTCTAATTTTCTTTTGTGAGCGCCCTTTCTTCTCTACTGGTCACGTTTCTCAACCGGTTTTCGTGAAACTTGGCATAAACGTCTACTAGTTGTCCGGATTTGTTTGATTGACGGGGAAATGAAGGCAAAAAGGGAAAGTTTGTTGGATTGTCATTTATCAATCGATTAGATTATAATTTGAAGGATTTGTGTCAATTTTACACAAGTTGTTATAATAAGTTTCTTTTTAAAACGCTACATTAATACAATTCTTTATAAATAGTCGTTTCAAGGGTTTATTTCAACATACAATTTTAAATACGAAAGTGTAATATATCCTATAGATGACGTTTATCGATTGAAATACAAACTAAGGTTTGGTTAGGCAGGAGATATTGTGAACCATCTAAATTTGCCAATGAGTTTTCTTAAATCCATTTCACAAATGTCTACTGATTACTACCGATGTCTTATAATTTCTCAGAGTCGGAAATTTATAAATACTGTCGTTTTTGCTGACCAGATAGTCCCAATAACTAAGGACATTTCATTCTATTACTGTCATTATTTTTGCCTGTTTTTGTTTGAAGTGATGTTTTAACTGAAGAAAAATGGTAAAATAAATTAAATTGAAAACCCAGGTTAGCCTTGCCGATAGCACGCAGCTATGTAGAGTCCTTGAGTGCATTGTTGAAAAGGGTGCCCTTTCGATCGCATAATTTTTTTCAGCATAATGTAGTTTGCCATAACAGTTTCAGCATAAAGTTTTCTCGCATAAATTATGATAAGCAGAGTGTTATAAACGCATAATGGTTTTATTGGCATAACATTAACTTACTCTAATTTTTTTATCATTATTTTAATTGGCATAAGGGGTATAATTGTTATACGCCGAAAAATAATTTATCATAAAATACAAAACGCATAATGGAGGTATGGATAACCGTTTAAATCATAAATGAATAATAATTTGACTAAGAATATTTAAGAAATGATAAGACACTATTGTAAATAATCATCTTACTCATAGCCAAGTTTTTAAGCTGTAACATATAAAACGATATTTGAAGTGTTGTTTTTTTAGACTAGTCTTGAGCAAAGTCGTATATAGGTACGACGACGCGCGAGCCGAGGGAGCGTAGCGAGCGGGCCGCGGCAGCGGCCGGCGATGCGCTTGAATAGAATCGCTCGTTTTATTCTACCTACTTTCTTTTTGTATTTTATTTATATATTCCATATATAAGTGTTGAAATTTTGGACTTCAGTATAGTGACTATCGACATTTTTAATCAGTGGGCATTTCAATCTTAGACAGTTCAAGCTTAGATATAAAAATATGTACTCGTTAACATTATGGTATTCTATATGTATGGCTTGTAATCTTTATGCAAGAGTGAGTGAGATGCCAATAAATGTTATGATTAGTAATCGTTATTGTAAAAAAAATATGCGTAAACATTTTATGCAGGTATATCATTATTATAAAAAAGTTATGGGAAAATAAAGTATGCCTAATGATTTATTCTGTTTGAACGTTATGCGAAACGAAGAGTTTGCCATAAAACGTAATGCAGTTTTAAGTTATGCCTCTAAAATGTATGCAACACAATACGGACTCGTTGTAAAATACACCCATGTTTAAACATCTATTTTTAAAATACAAACAAGGTTTTCCCTATTAAAAGTTAGTGATATTTTCATACATATGAATTAAAATTAAATTCGGTATGAAATTTCAATACAGTAATTATCATACAGGTGATCGCGAGCTTTGCACCGCTTTAAAATTAAGTTCCACAGATTTTCTAAGAGAAAACATATGAGAAGATTTTATCGCACTTAATTCTTGCTTTTTCATAATGTTTCCATTTTTATTTACTGATTATGCTATTCGGAAAAGCGACATATCCAACATAGCAAAGACCATCCATTCTTGAGTTAAAAATTGTGTAACTACACCACTTTGTTTTATAAGTATATGTATATTATTATGTATTAGTAAAGAAGCTCTTGAAATGGAAGCAATAATGAAACACATTCTTCAAAGTGAGACACTCTTATTAAATAAAAAGTGTGTGTGTACTTATATGTACACGCGTTAGAAGTTATACTTCTTTGCCGGAACTATTTAAATTTTCAAATATTCGTAAATCTTTTCAAAATAAATATCTTTCGCCTTATCCTACGTTTGTAGAAAAACCTAAAATGTTGACAATAGCTAACTTCAGGGTGTTTAAAAACGACTTTAAATGTAGTTATAAGTTGTCATGGAAACATATATCAGATAACTTCAAGTTGTCGGTTTATCGTCACGTTCAGCGAGCGCATCGTAAAAATTTACTTTCATCATTTTTCCTATATTTCCTAGTATAACTTCAAAAACCATTAACTTGAAACTATCATTGTAACAAACAATACCGCGATCATTAAGCCGTCTATTAGAGTATGTAGAGCACTTTACTAATAACGTAGGATAGATAACAATGCAATCTAACCACGGATACATAACCATTGTTATGATATTAAATAGAAATACTACGGGTACTAACTTAGAGACGGGTTTTTCGTAGTTAAGTGAAAAACATCTTAGCGGGAGAGCCTGAGGCGATCCCTTGCCGTATGAACTACACCAAGGGGAGATCAGCCACCGGCCGCCAGTTCACCAACGAAGACAGCTTATCTCTTTAATAATTTTTTCCTCTGAACCAAGTGAACGTTTTAAAAATTCAAAATATCCTGCGGGTTTTATGAATCGCTGCCATAATAATAACAAAGTTTTGTTTTTTTCCGAGTTCGCGAGTAATTTTTTTATTTATGTTTACATTAAATATCAATTTAGAATAAATTAATTCTGATTTTATGGGAAGAATATTTATTTTTAGTTTTCTACATAATGTCAAAGAGTTATAATCAATAAAAAAAATGTGTGTGTACCAGAGTACACAGAAAAGAAGTGAAACTTCTTTACATTTTTTACAGCTTAAAAAAAACCTCTCATACGTCGATAAAAAGTTCAACTTCAAAACAACATGGCGCGAAACCGAAAACGTGACGATTTTTTACAGCTATAGAATTTCTCTGAACATCGATAAAGACTTCAATTAATCAAAGATATAAAATAAAAATAAAATAAAAATGTCTTTATTTTGCATAGACCATTTTAACGGCGCTCACAAAATGTCATGTCAAATTAAAGTGACCACCGGTTCGGAACGCGGCCCACATGAGAAGAACGGGCGAGACTCTTTGGAAGGCTTTTTTTGATGGCCTTTACAATTTAATATTATAATTATATGTTTTATGATTATTAATATTATTTCACTTAGCCAGCAGATCATTTCCAGGCCTCCCTGTCCTGTAAATAGTCTTTAACTGCGTAATAACCTTTTTCACACAGCTTCTTCTTTTAATATACTTTTTAAATTTATTTAATGGTAAATTTTTCGACGAGACCGAGACTACCAGGACTTTCATTGGTCGTGCTAATTAGAGTCTAGCACATAGACCTATAAAATATGCCATAGACCTTTTAAACTTTTTGTTACCACCTCACTAAAAAGGGCAACAGGTTCAAATTTTTTTAAACCCGTTTTCTGCATGTCTCTCCGGGTGGAATTTTGTAATTGATTTTAAACAACTTCCCGATGAGCTAGAGAGACAATGAAAAAGACGAAAACAAAAAAAAAAGGAAAAAATAATATTATAAATAAAAAACAATGCCAATACACTGCCTATTTTATACTTTTTAGTCCTTTATAAAAACATGGTACTTTTAATATCATTTTTATTTTATAATTACTTACCACCGATGCGACGGTAATATTGAAAATGTTGCATTTAGCACAGCATGATGTACCACAGTAAATTAACCAACGCGGTTATCCAATACCTACCGATAGACTTACAAATATTTTTCACCATGATTCAACTGTTATTGTATTCAAAATCGATAGAGCTTATGCGGGCGTTCGGAGCTCCGAGGTACAAACTCGGTGCGTGTGGAAAGCCATGCCATCCTTACCAATACGCCGCCGGCTTTAAAAGCTTTTATACTTCTTTAAGAAATAATACAATGTAATGCCTCTCGCGTTTCCTATAGTATACAAAAATATTCAATTTTTATTCGTATATTTAATATCTTGAACGATTCTTATTGAGTGCGTGCGGGGTCATGGGGTTGTAAGCTGCGGTCTTCACGCTTCGTCTATCTTAACAAGTATTAGTATTATCGATACTGACTTGTTACATTTTTAAATTTGGAATATTTTTAAGGGCTTGCAATTTTTAAATTTCATTTAGGTAGCTATGCATAATATCGAGATTGATCAGGATCAAGTCAGCAATGACGTTTATTGCAGTGGATTGTGTATTTGTGGTAACAGTAACAAGTGCATACTTGGTCTCTATCAACAGGATGGTATCTGTTATTCCAACATTAAAAGGAATAAATGAGAGATTTCTAAAGGGTAAATCTTTTCACGTGAGGGCAACCGCGTGCCAAAAGTAACAACATATATAAATAGTTACATTGAAATTTAATAAAGGTAGAAAAATATGCAACAACTAAAGCTACATTCAATTACTCAATCAATCAATTGGTCGTTAAGTGCAGACTAATCTGTGGAGACTAATCTCTATTTAACATTAGTGAAGTGTGCAAATTGCCGCAGATTTATGTGTACAATTGAGAGGATGGTAACCAGGTAACTTAAGCTTAGCTGTAATTTCAGAACTACTGCCTTATAAGGGCATTGTTTTAAAAAAATCGATAAAAAAAATTATATTAAAATAAAGGCAACTAATTTTTTTTTTAAATCTTTATTGCATACAATATCATAAAAGGAAAGCGGACATATTTACATGTATACTGCATATAAATACATAAATATATAAGTATAAATATACACAATACCTTACATATCAATTTAATTAATGAATACATATATACTTAACTTAATATTAATATCACTACATATTATAAAACAAAGTCGGTTGTCGCTGTCTGTCCCTATGTATGCTTAGATATATAAAACTACGCAACGAAATTCGATGCAGTTTTTTTTTAAATAGATAGAGTGATTCTTATAGAAGGTTTTTATGTATATTTTGTTAAGTTTTTGTATTTTTTGTATTAACTTAATTATAACGATATGTTGGCGCTGTCGGAAAAAATGAGCCGTCTGGGAGCTTTTAACGAAAACGCTGCCTAAACCCTTTGAGATATAACAAAATAATGTATTCTGGAATTGTGTGTCTAATATAGGTCTACAAAAAGTCCGCGACTGTATATGTCTATCGCTTAAGGATACCGTACTATATCCATTTTTATACTTAAAAAACAGCAATAATAAAATGGTAATTTAAAGGCTATTTACACAAAAACATTATTAATGCTTATCATTTTTAATATGTTAGTTGGCTTCATTATTTTATGAAGATTATTTTGTCCCTTTCCACTTTGCAAATTAAATGAATATCTTAGGCGATATGGCAATATCAAAAAATGCGTAAATAAATTAATTTCGTGTAACAATAATTCGACCGAGCCGTGCGGGGCTGCGGGCGCGGGCGTAGGTACTTGAGAAACAAAGTAGTTTTTCGCTCTGTCCCTCCCTATGCATACCAGATCTTTAAAACTACGCAACGAATTTCGATGCAGTTTTTTTTAAATAGATTGAGTGATTCATAGAGAAGGTTTTTATGTATATTTTGTTAAGTTTTTGTATACATTAACTTAATTATAACGATATATGTTGGCGGTGTCAGAAAAAATAAGCCGTCTGGGAGCTTTTAACGAAAACGCTGCCTGAACCCTTTTAGATATAACAAAATAAGGTATTGTGGAATTATGTATCTAATATAGGTCTACAAAAAAGTCCGCGACAGTACATGTCTATCGCTTAAGGATACCGTACTATATCCATTTTTATACTTAAAAAAACAGCAATAATAAAATGGTAATTTAAAGGCTATCTACACAAAAACATTATTAATGCTTATCATTTTTAATATGTTAGTTGACTTCATTATTTTATGAAGATTATTTTGTCCCTTTCCACTTTGCAAATTAAATGAATATCTTAGGCGATATGGCAATATCAATAAAATGCACAAAGAAATTAATTTCGTGTAACAAAAATTCGACCGGGCCGTGCGGGCGCGGGCGTAGTACTTGAGAGCAGAGAAGTAATCAAGTAATTTGGAAAATGTTCATACATTATCGTGAAATTAATAAACGATGGGATTAAATGGGTGCCACGGGGTTCGAAGTATGTCACGGGCCAAGCCGGGCGGGTCTGCTAGTTAAATATAACCTTAAAAATATGATAAATAATTAAAATATATTATTAAAAGAGGTCCATTTAGACATGGTTCCGAAGATACTGGCAGCATTCCCCCTTTGAATAGCTAGACTAATTCTTTGTCCGAGGTAGCTGCCAGCTATTCGGTCTCCTTAAATTACATTTTACTACATTGTTACATATGTTATTGCCCCACTAATCTATTTTATCTGCGAAAGGTACCTATATTTGACTGCCTCTGTGGCGCTGTGGGAGTGCATCCGACTGCTACGCAAGAGGTCGTGGGTTCGATTCCCACCCAGGATAAAACTTTGTGTGATGAGCACGATGGTTTATTCTGTGTCTGGGTGTTATTTATCTATAATATGTATGTATTTAGAAATATATAAGTATGTTTATCAGTTATCTAGATCCCATAACACAAGCTAATATTAGCTTACTTTGGGTTAGATGGCGCTGTGTGAAAACTGTCCCACAATATTTATTTATTTTATTTTATTTATTTTACCCTGTCCTTAAATAAAGTCAAAGAAGAGCTATCGCGAAGAGAATGAGGCAGCGAAAGTTGATTAACGCAGTGATCGTTTACAGAACACTGAGTCCGCGGGACCACGAGCGCTTTTTAATCTTACTAATATTATAATGTGAAATCCAAAACATATATTTGGAAATTTCGATATTTGTTACTCAATTACGCTCTAAATACTATTCAAAACGGGTGGATTTTTTGTGTATAAACTAGTGTTCATCTATAAAATCGGGTGATTATTTTATTTTCAAAATACGTAATTTTACCAGGAGTGAACGGCGTAGGCAGTGCAGTATCGGGAGCGGGTGGTTACGCGGGTCTCTACGGAGGCTACGCGGCAGCTGCATTAGCCGGCCTTACTGGCCCACCTCCTAAACGCAAGCGACGGCATCGAACGATCTTTACCGAGGAGCAACTAGAACAACTCGAAAGCACCTTTGACAAAACACATTACCCCGATGTGGTATTAAGAGAACAGCTTGCACTACGAGTCGACTTGAAAGAAGAACGAGTTGAGGTGAGTAAATATTAATTCATTATTTTTTACTATTTACTCTACACAGAACTTACGTATCATTGCATTACGTATTTTACTTTAAAAAAAAGTAAAAATGTTAATATTTTACAAAATGTTAAAAAGTAAATACTTTAAAAATTTAATAATTAATAATGAATTTAATTATTCGTTTAAAAAAGTTAATATTTTATAAAAAGTAAATAAAAATTTGTGCGATACTCAACATTGATTGTTCTTGCGACAAATATAGTCTTTAAATAAAGACGTTTGGCAAAGCTTGTGTTATCTTAGGCAGTGGCAGTTTGTACACACGTGGACTGGTCAAATCTGTTAAGGACTCAAAATATACCTAGTCAGGTCATAAATTCTGTCACATGTTTAATATAAAATGATTGAAACAAGTTTATTCATTATGTAACCATTTATATACCAAAATGAACTTAACAAAACATAGATTCTTATGACAATAAAGTTTATTCAAAATGACCTCCGTGGTTTTGAATACAGGCCTTCAATCTGCGCGGCCAGTCGTCTATCGCAGCACGAAAGAGGTCCATGTCAATATCGGCGGCCGCCTTAATCAAGGATATCTTGAGTGACTGCAAATTGGGATGAGGCTTTGAGCACGCCTTTTCCTCCAAGTGTTGCCATATCTTGTAATCTAACGGACTCAAATCTGGACTGGAGGAGGGCCAGTCTTCGTGCCGGATGAAGTCTATTTCACGCGCCGCCAGCCAATCTTGTGTGCTCTTCGCTCTATGAGCTGGCGCCGAATCTTGTTGGAATACCCAGTGCCTGTTATTGAACATGGTATGAGAAACAGGTTCCACAAGGTTCGTCAGGACTGTATTTTGATACACAACTGCATTCGTTTTTACACCTTTCTCACAAAAATGTACCTCTGTTAAGCCCCAATAAGAAACTCCCAACCATACCATGAGCGAGGGTGGAAAATGACCTCGTTGGGCACGCGGAATACGGTTGCTCGCTTCTTCACTACTGTGTGCGTACACCTTATCATTTTGTTTGTTGTAGCTCTCTTCTACAGTAAAAATTTTTTCATCCGAAAAAAGAATTTCCCGATATCTTTATCCCGCGTACCGCTTCAACAAAGCGCGGCATCTCTTCAGTCTCAAGTCCATTAGACGAGCATTTAAACGATGTCCTGTTTTTCTTCGATATGACGGAAGCCCTAAGTCTTCATTTAACACCCTTTTCACCGTGGTTCTGCTTAACCCCATCTGAAGGGCCAACAGTTTCTGCTTACGTTTGGGATTTCTTTGAATTCGCGCCTTCGCAGCTTTTATCACTGCTGGAGTCCTAACAGACCGAGGGCGACCACTTTTTGACCTGTCATCTACACTAGAGTCTTCATTGTATCGTTTGATGGTACGATAAACGAATTTTTTGGTTATATTCAAATTTTTCAGTATGTCAAAAATTTGAATTGGCGCGTAACCGCAACGATGCAACGCAATAACTGCAACACGGTCTTCTTTAAGCGTCCACTCCATATTTAAAAATGAGTAAAATTCTAACAAGTATACATTTTTATTTTCATGAACAATTCGAAATTCAAATTCAATAAACTTTTTTGTGGCCAGCATTTGAAAAGAAAAGTTTTTACTGTGTGACAATACTTATGACCTGACTAGGTATAACAATTTACATTCACTGTACAGAGTTTTAGTAGGATACCGAAAGGGCTTCTTAAACATAGTTTTTATTACTGCTGTAACCAGACATGTACTCAGAGGTATCTACTTCTCTGAATATCTATTTGTATCATCACTGTCTTAAGCACTTCCCCAACTGGGAAGTTTCAGAAGGACATGTGTAATACCGTCAACGCCTAAAGACATGACTTTGTAGCAAGTGTTTTCTGATTCAGCTGAACTTTATTGAGAATGTTGTCTGCCAACTTCTCTCCTACAGTTTTAAAGTAGCTGTTACAAAAGTCTAAAGAATGTCTGGGGCGTTAGAAGCTCCTTAGGTAGCTTGTTGTTTTTTGTCAAATAGCACACATTTCTAATTGTTGTCGCGTCGTTTTTGGGTCTTTTGAGCAAGGAAAACAAGGAACTCATCAGCAGATGAGTTCCTTGTTTTCATAGTCTGTTTTAAGTCTACGTATAAGATTCCTACAGAAATTACCATATCGCGTATAAACTTTGCGTAAAACTGCATCATTCGGTTTCTTTTTTGATTTCATATGTAGTTTGCCTCTATGTTACATACAACGAATTAGACCAGGAGTGATCCAGGGCTTGATAACATTAACTTGAGTGACTTATAGGAACTTCCTGTGTATATTTTTTTATTAACTCAGCTACCCGGTTTCAAAAACATTCTAGGTTTGTATGTTTGTACTTAAATAGTAATGACCAATCCTCTTCCACTAGTTCTCTTTTTAAAGCTAACACGTCTGGTTTTACAGTTGTTCGATAATTTATAACTATAATTATTCAGTTCGTAGCAAGGCCGAGTACAGTTATGTAATAGTCTGTTATATCGAAAGAACATACCATACCCATTTCGTTTTGGATACTGCTCACAAAGATGTGGTAATGATACGCATCAACTCTCGTTGGTTCCGTTATCGCAGGAAATGGACCATGTTGTGGTAAAAGAGCCTGGCGATCTATCCTCTCTGACTACCCCGTCAGGGATACAGCGTGAAGATAGTTAGTTAGTTAGTTAAATTTATGTTCACCTAAGTTATATTTTTATTTGAAAAGTTAGCTAGAGAATGATCAAACGGAGTTAAAAAGTTATTCTTATTCCGAAATGGAGTAGGGTCAAAAACAGTAGTTTCATCTGAGAGTGTTATCTCCAGAGCAGACAATTCGCGTCGCAAATGTCGGGTTCTGTCACAGTTGCACTGAGTGTAACCCTGACATATACTCGTACTACGATACCACTGTTCTGATTAGTTCTTTTTGTGGTTCCATAAGTAGTGTATAATGTCTATTGTGGTATCACTGTACGTACGTCGAGCCAGCACTCTGTCAGAATAAGAACATCGAAGCAAATGTTAAACCGTTTCAAAACTGTCATAAAACTGTTAAAATTCTTATTTATGCTCCTTATATTGTAATTTAAACCATTAAAGTTATAGTGCGTGGTGATTGCGGTTTGAAGTTGTTCAGGCGTATCTATAGTCTAGCAGTTTACACAAATCGAATCTATCTTATCAGGTATGGTTCTAGTAGAAAAAATAGGCATAATAGGTGAGCAATAACTGTACACACAACTGAACAAAAATGTAAAATTATTTTTAGTCATTAGATAAGAGATAAAGCCGAACGACACACCCACAGAAGTACGATTATAATAGCTTTTTTATTTCTATGAGAATTTTATAAATGAAACCGAAGATCAATACATATTTATACCAATCTTTTTTTATGTTATGTATACCCAGCAGAAAGGTCTCACTTGAGAGACCTTAGTGGTCGGTGGCAGGGCGGAAAATGCGACAGAGGTCATCAAGAGTACGTACAGGAATTGCAACTTTACCCTCACGCTGCTTGACGAAAATGTTACCTTGAATGACCCAGCAGAAAGAGTATTCGTTTTCTTTGGATTTCTGTGCGAGAGAAATCCAAAAGCTCGAAAAACTTATCTATTTTCTTTGGTCAGTCGTTTGTAGTAGAAAACCTTGTGTAATTTACTAGGTACGTCGAGGTCAGTAGTAATTATGGGTTTCCTGGATTAAGAAGCTTTTATTAGCTGATACCGCTGACTCCGACGCAGTAAGAAACTGCACGTTTTACTTTTATTTGTAGGACGTAATGCGTACTTGATGTGGTGCGGAGTTGCATCCTGGATCATGGATAATGATAACCATGCCCTAATGGACTCCTGCTGTCACTGATACGTTCTTGATGTTCCTTCTCCTTGCCAATGTACGACGCTTCGGGGTTTAGTGGGTAAACCGGGAATGTCGAGAGTCCCACACAAGTCCTATATCTCTACAACGGAGGATATGGCACATAACAAACATTGCTCTTATTTAAAAAAGTGCACGTACTAATTTGTGTTCAGAAAATGTAAAATGTCAATAATGGGATCATTGATATTTAACTTTTTCAGAAAACCTTATATATCTTTTAATATCATAACACTGTTTTTCTCATATTGTACGAGAAAGTGAAAATCTATTATTTGAGGGCCTTTAAAAAAGAGTTTTGCTCTTTGATATATACTGATTCCATAATTCGAATATTACACAATGTAATTTTTGCCATCGAATTTGAATTAAAACTGCTTACAATGCGGCTAACAGAAAGCACTTGATAGGATGTTTCTGTAAAAGTTCTCTACATATACGTAGTGTAATAAATTATTCCACAACAAATGTTTACAGTCGAAAATTGCTAAATTTCTCTTTGTTGGTACTATATTTTCTTTAAATAATTAGGTAGTTTACCTACCTAATTATTTAAAGAAAATATAGTAGGTACATATATATATCTTGTTTGTCTTTGTTGTTCAGACATACCACAATAAATCAGATTAATCAAAACCTTGTATTAGTTTCAGAAGTTACAATGCAGAATTTATAAATAAATAAAATATATAAATAATATTTAATAAAAGCATTTTTAAGCTATTGTATAGCTTCTATCGCGGGCCTTGAGCGTGGAGACCGAATCCAGAAATTCCGTAACGAAAATAACCTAACACCCCCCACTCCAACCGGCACAGCGGTGATACTTTTTAGTTTTGCCATCTATCGATGAATAGTAGAACATTTAATGACTTTTTGAAATACTTGTCTCTTTAGTATTGTTTTAGTTCTGCAAATTGCCTCTAGGTGGCATTGGTTGTATCGGCGTTACTGGGCATGCGTAATCCCCCTCTTCGCCCTGCAATCTGGTGACTCATGCCTGCTTAGAGTTTCGGCGTTAGGGCACCTCCTCTTTGTATTTACTTCATGGTACGACTCTACGAAGCTCGCACGTACAACAGTGAATCTGTATTTTTATTTTTATCGTCGAAAATACTTGGTACAAATGGTAATAAATTTCCACTTATCTTGGCTGGCGATTTCAACATCAACTTCGCTGATAAAAAATCAGAACGGCTGACAACTTTTCTTTCGAAAATATTGAATTTGAAAATGAATAATGATCCACAAGAATCCACAACAAAATATGGGACTACCATTGACGCGGTATTTTCCAGATATTTAGAAGATATCAAGTCTCAAACTTATGTTTCTTATTTCATTTACCATAAACCTATAGTTTCAATGATAAATATTCCTGAATAACCTACATGTATTGTAAGATAATAAAAATATTTCGAACAATATTAACTTCTCATTTATTTATTAAAAGAAAAAAAATGTTTTCTTATCGGTCACCACGCTCGAAAAGTGTAACTTGTATTAATATCAAAGAAAAACAAAGGAAAAAAAAATACTGCATAAATAAAATAAATAAATAATTATAATTACATAAGTTGATAAAAAATGCTATGCAATAGCTTTACCGCGGCAGTCTCCGAGTGCCACACGTCTTTTTTTAATTTCTTTAATCATCGCTAATCGCTTCTAATTAAAAAATAAAATACAAAGATGTTCTAGTTATAATTATCCGTTAATAAGACAAAGCTTGACTCTATTTATTGCAATTGAATGAATGAAATATTTTAATTCTTCTACATATAAGGGCATTTATACAAAAATGCTATTATTTCGTCATTTGGGTTTCCGGAACCGGTACTGTTTGTAAGAACCGGGAATTTCGGTACTAGTCTTCATAGGAACCGGGAATTCCCGGTTTTTTCGGTACTTTCGGTACTAAAAGAAGTCCACCATCAGTGAAATAGGAAGCAATAGCACTTAACGTATGAAACAAGCGGTTGTCTTTAAAGTAAAAACGATGAATATTACAATTACTTTTTTAATGAAAATATTTATCTATCACGCCTTATCCCCGAAGGGGTGACAGAGGCACATTATATGCCTACTTTTTACCATGTGTATTCCTGTCCCACGTAATAGGTGGTGAGCCCATTGCCGTATTAAAATAGACTGACGCAGGTTGTGGCTGCCTGCTGTTGAAAATTTTCAAGCCGCCATAAGGCCTTCAACCAGGCTTAACGACTGACATTTTACTGGCAACCGGAACCAACGGCTTAACGTGCCTTCCGAAGCATGGAGACGCTCGCAAATGTTAATTCCACAATGTGGTCACCCATTCAAGGACCACCTATAGCGAATGTTGCTTAACGCAGTGATCGTTTACACAACACTGAGTCAGCGGGGCCACGAGCGCTTTTATTAAGATATAACTTGTACAAATCAGTCAACTTGAAATTTCAATTAGTCTTACTTCTTAGCTTTGATATTAAATCAACTTTTTCACGAAAGTAAAAACTACTGAATAGATTTTAATGAAACTTTACAATAATATAGCTTATATATCAGAATAACACAGAGACACTTTTTATCCCGGGAATAAGTTCCTGTGGGAAACGGGAACGGGAAACTTTTCTACGCGAAGCCGCGGGCGTCAACTAGTAATTTAATGTTTTTTTCCTTCCTCAGCCCTGCTTCATTTGACGTTTAGCTTTGACCGCTAAAAATTATCAAAATTATATTAATTTTTAAAGCGACAAAGTCTGTCGCGTTAAAAATTAATATCGCATATTATTATCGATATTGATTCCCGAAAGAACCGGGAATCCATTTTAATTTCCCGGTTTTATAATTGCGACAAAAGAACCGGGTATTCCCGGTTCTTTCGGTACCGGGATTTCCCGGTTCTGAACCCTATTCATAATAATGTAAGGGCTATTAAATGGCAAGTGTTTATAATTAAAATGTGAGCTTGTTATTGTTAATCCTATAATCATATTCTGTTAATTAGGGTTTACCCCTTATACTATTATGACAGACACAATAACTCCATTTGAGCGGTTGATCTTTTAGCTAGTTAATCTATTATTTTAAATAAAATAAAATATGAGTAAACATACGAGTTAATACTTATTTTTAACCCTAATTCCACCTCAAAAAATATGTATTGTATCAAAAGAAGTTTTAGTATATTCTTATGTCAAAACAAACCAATTATATTTTGATCACTGTAAATTGTAAACCAAATCTATTTATTTAATTCTTGACTGACTGACTATCTTCACGCTGTATCCCTGACGGGGTAGTCAGAGAGGACAGATCGCCAGGCTTCGCGATCCATGCATACTTCTTTCGCTTCTTCGAGATTCATCAATCGCTTCATACACGCACGTCTGGGTATCCGAGTACTTTTGACCTTTCCGTTTTTGAGCAATATTTAATTCTTGAGGTACAATAAAGTATAACTTACTTAGTGCTGTGCTCTTCTGGGCATTAGTGTGATGATATATATATAGCCTATAGCCTTCCTCGATAAAAGATCGAAAACAAATTTATATTTTTGAATATGAACTTAGTAGTTCTGAGATTAGCGCGTTTAACCCTTCAGGTTCTAGATATATAAGTATAGTTAATAGTTAAATGGGTTCCACGCGGGGTCAAAGAATGTCACAGGCGAAGCCGATGGGCTCAGCTAGTTATATAAATATAAAACGGATTTAAAAACTTGGCTACGGAACATGAATTTAACTGAACAAATCCAAAGAAGTAAGGTACGTCCAACATTTCATTTGCCTTACAACATCTGAACTAGGACAGATAAAAAAACCGCCAGTATCCGTTACCACCATTCCACATCACGCGAAAGTGTGAACTAGTGTGCATAATTCGTGTTATATATAAAAAATTGTGAATTTTATACATAAAAGATATGGTCACGTTTAATAGTGCAGGAAGTTAATTATAACGAAGTGAAATGCTAGTTTCTTCACAAACTTCACAGGAGCTGCAGAAAAGCTTCGACCACTTTACTGAAACATGACTGAATTTGTATTTGATGAAAAAAAAGATTGCATTCGTAAGTTAATGGCATTAAGCTTGAAATAAAATAAAACAAAAAACACGTCAAAAAATTAAATCTGTTTCCCAAGGTTTTAATGGACATATTACATTGAAAATTGGTTGTATTATTAGTAGCTGTTGTACTCGTAACATAGGGGTGAGCACAGTGTGCAGCGTTCTGTAAAAGGAATCCTTGTAAACAGGATCGAATCTGCGTATTGTCAAATTTAATAGTTGATTTGTGCCGTGAGGAATCACTTTTATTCCGAGTAAGTTTTGTAGTTAATCTTATCTAAAGATGACTATATTGTGTATTTGAATTGTAAGAGAAAGAATCGGAATTACTGATGTCTGTATTATAGTATTGAGCTTACAATACACAAAACATCGGATATCCAGGATATCGTTTAAGAAATGACTATCATTGACATATAAAATTAAGAGACCTTAAACTAGACTGGTACAATTATAATATGCATAACTATAAGCGGGAATCTTTGCACTAACCGCCTCTGTTACAGTCATATTTCGTGGTGATCGAATCTACGCCTAAGTACATATAAATACAAATGATTGCATCAGCTTCCCAAGAAAACTCAAAAAATACTGCATAGATATCGTCGAGGATTTTATGCTTGCCAATAATCTTGTTATCTTTTAACTAACTATCTTCAGTCTAATATCCCTGAAGGGGTAGTCAGAGAGGACAGATCGCCAGGCTTCGCGATCTATGCATTAGTATCCGAGTACTGTTGACTTTTCCGTTTTTGAGTAATTTGCTCACGTGGTCTTCATATGTAAGTCTCGGCCTACCCTGACCCTCTACCCTCTACTTTCGCACAAAATATCTTATTCGTCAATCGTTCCTCACTCATACTCTAGTCATATTTTTTTACGGGACTAAACGCCAAACGACAACTAAGGCAGTGACCACGGCCAGACAGCAGAAAAAGGTAGGTATGCATCATAAACGCGGTTAACCCTTTTTTGTTATAAAACTAAAATACCAACAAATCTTTAAAGTCCAAACGATCGTGGTCTTTAATTTCATTTAGGTATAACTTACTAATGGTCAAAGACTAATTCGAGTCCAAAAGTACATTGGTTAAATTTTCAAACAAATCAAATTAAAATACTAAATAGATTGCATTATATTTTTCTTCTAAATTAAATAAAAAATACTACACACTTGTGTTTCGTTGCCGGTTGATCGCATACCTAGGTTTTCGTTATGTATTACAGTATGATAGTTCTTGGATCTAATCAAGTTGGCCACCCCTCCTCCAGAAGTCACCTGTGATGTCAACATAACCTATAATCAACTTCAGTACTATCAAAACGCTTCTAAAAAAACCAATTCAATAAAATCTGATAAGTAGATTAGGAATTGTAAGAAAACAAATGAACATTCAGACCGATCAAAATCATAGCGCTTCAGTTTGCTTCGCCGTATTAGTTAAGTAAAAAAAAGCAAAAATAGTCAAATCTGAGTAAAGATATGTGTTGGAGTTACCCGCAGTCGAGTTGACGCCCGACAGACTAAAGTTGTTAAAGTATGTTTTTAGAGTAACGGGGCGTAACGTGCAGCAGTAGTGGAGGGCCAAAGTGTCAATATTGATGACTGACGAAATTTAGTTACCTTCCTTTGTGGGTGGCCTACCGTTACCAACTATGTGAACATGTTTTTATAGAAAAATTTAAAGCACTTGTACGTTTTAGGAATTGGCATTGAGTAAGAGATAAGAATTTGTAAGATGTAGCGTTTCCGAACACAAATGATGTCGATAAGCAATAATATTTGTACACCCTTATACTATATTTTAAGTTCAGTAAAGATAGTAAGTTCCTTTTTATTTTTAATAAAAGATTATGTGAAACTTAGCATACTAATTGCTTTAAAAATGTTTTCATAGGTTAAGTGGTCTCTATCGCATCAATTTATAAAAATGGTTGCTAAATGGTAGTAAGTTGCTAAGTAGTTCGATAGATAGTTCTGGTCATACTCTTAAATGCTGACGATTATAATTCACTGAAGAATTTCTTCTTGGTTCAGTACGGTTCTGGTAGCTCAGTGGTGTACATTAGGGAAAGGTCACGGGTTCAAGGTCCTTCTTGAACCAAGTTGTCTTTTTCATTTTAATAAAAAAATATGGGAGAATATTTCAGAATAATAATTATTTGCTCAAAATTATATACAATATTTAGTATACTATCCAATCTTATCTTAAGCTAACCTAGGTATATCTTTTGTATCACAAATGCTAGTGTAACTCTCCTACATGTAGTTACTAATAAGTATTGCTAGTGTTACAACGAGAAAATTGTAGGCATTCCTACTTGCAGAGAATGGTATATTTTGCTTGCATAGCTAATATTTAGTTTGAATACTCAATTATAACATGCGAGCTTCTATTACTTAACGACTTTCGTTGCTAAATGTGCAAATGAAAAGTTGGCGGATAAGGACAACTAGAAAATAGTTAAAGTTTTCTCACCATTATCTTAAGGCCTAACCGACCTCACTTATATATACACGGTCCATACTCGTATAGAGTGGCTGGGAGGACAGACAGTATTTCGACTTTTGTTGTAGTAGATGTTGATTGGCTAAGGCATGGTTACCAAATGAAGATACCTTCATTTGGTGACCACGCCTTAAGGTTCTTTTTCTTTATGTCCTTACTCTTTATAACTTTTCCAATCAACATCCACCACGACAAAATTCGAAATACTGTCTGTCTGAAATGAATCTTCACTAAATTCAAATCGTATTGATTTTTCAAAAATCTTCAGCCACTAATTTGCTAAATACGCAACTACAAATATTATAAATATATTAATCATCCGACAGCCCAACAAATCAGCGATTGCACATACTATAAGCAGGCACTAAGTTTGCTGCATTGAGTTTTAACGTTGGCAAGTGCTTTCCATTATCCGCCAAATTTTATTCGATAGTAACAAGCCTTTGAAATTAAAGAAACATACAATTTTAACGGAGAGGATAGTTTCAAATGATCTATGACGTGGAATCCAGTCATCAGGTTAATCATTATGAGTGGATGGGCATTATGAGATCAGATTCAGATCATTCTTGTGACCACGTCTGGTGCAACCCACTCGATACTTCAAGCGAATTCAAGATAAATAAGCATAATCGCATTAATACCCGTGTTTTACATATATTTATATAAATCAATCAATCAAATCAGCGTATCACAGTCGAATGCTGTAAGTTAAAATTGAAATTAAGAGGGTTTTTGGCCGGTAAATAAACCAGCGTGGTCAGATGTTTGTTACAGGACTATGTTTCTGCTCTTGTCCATGACTTTGTCTGTTAGTCAGTAGGGCACAACTTTTCGATTACACAGGGTTGAGGACAGTAGAGTCCCAATGCACTGTATATTAATATATTACATTTTTAATGGTTTCAAAACTGTGAAACGCATCTAATCCGTGGTCTAGGTGCCCGATTACAATAGGTAGATTTATAGATTGGAATCTACTTTAAATATAAAATGAACACTGCCTACTACAATAATGTGTACTACGTTTCAATAATATAAGATCAATTACAAGTGACATAGAGTCGTAGAATATAATAATAGTAAGCAGAAGATCGATAGAGGCTCAATTAAACACACGTAACCAAAGTACAAACATGGTCTAGTGAGTGCTCTCAATAGAATTTGGGATGTTGAAAGTAAGTCGGGATGTGTTTGTGGGCTACCGGTGTTGGGAAGTGGAGTGTGTGCCTTCCACTTCAAGGTGTGCCACCCAGCGGGCAGCGACATCGGCTCGCACTGTTTACACGCCCACTTATCTCATCTAACTTCGGTCTGCGCAAATCGACATGGTGTACATTCGAAAGTTTCATTGAATTGTCTCGTGTTTCATCAAATGTACTTTCCCTTTATTTAATCCAACATTACCTGGTTTGTTCCTTGTAAAACCCAAGAATAAGAATTGCATTATCCGTTTTGCTGATAATGTAGTAGGGCAGTCAAATACTATAGATAGTTTTTTCATCGATTTCTACAAAGAAGAGGCTACGTTATTATCAAACAAGAAAAATAAAACTAATTTCAACAGAGAATACGTTTACAAATTACCATCGATTTACTGGATCCAGTAATTTGGAAAAGAATGTGACTCATTGAAATTATTCCTAAAATAACGAATGAAGCCCGTGGCCATCAATTTTAGGTCCTTACTTGCTTAGATCGTAAGTAATTTAAATGACTTGTATGGCTTGTCTAGCTGTGAGCCGTGGTTGACATGTGAATTTTACTTAATGTAAACTTTTTATTAAGGAATCCATAGTAAATCACCGCCGAGTAGAGTTTTCAACCGAGTAGAATTTTGCCTCGGGGCAAATAAAAAGGGACGTTCGGTGAGACGGGCGCCGCGAAAATTAATCTGAGTTAATTAAATTTGATTTATTTATGCTGCTCCGGCCCCGAGCGAGGGAACGATAAAAGCACAACAATACCTCTAATGAGGGTCACTTTTACGGCTTTTCCCGGATAACGGAGTTTTTCCGATTTACGTAACTTACAGCTTCAGTAATCAAATCAACCAAAGTTATTCTTTATACGAAACCTTTGTTTTTATTTAAGATACCTCACAAGTGTAATTGAAAGGGGAATAAGTTCATAGATTAGAATAATTAATTGTAATTTTAACGAACTTTTAATTTATTGCAAACTTTGAGTGATTTAAACTCAGTGTAAAATATAACGTTAGTAAAAATAAAATTATCTTGAATAATACACCATTTCAATAGGGCTTACAAAATGTAAAAAGTACCAGTATTATATTACCAACAAGACCACTGATTCGGACCGCGGCCCACCTGAGAAGAACCGGCAAGAAACTTAGTGGTCTTTTTTATGGCCTATTACAAATAAATATTTTTCTACCCCAGCAGATCATTTCCATGACGTAATAACCTTTTCCGCAAAGTTTTTTTTAAATTTACATTTTGAATTTATTTACTGGTAAATCGCTGAAATCGCATTGTAGCTTGTTGTAAAAGCTAATATAGTTACCCAAGAAGTTAGATAAGAATAGAAGTTAATCAAATGTAGTCGACTGTGGTGGACTGAAAGATTGTTTTGTAACTGTTTAACACAAAGTCTAAAAAACGGTGATAGTAATTTCTAGATATACCTAAGATTAGCAAAAATGGATTGTGATGCTTTATTGAAATTGATAGATCTTAACAGCGATAAATCTAAACGATAGTCGATTATTACTCAAAAAAATGGAAGTAATTTATTTAGTTACGGTATTTTTCTGCTGACATACGATGTTGGATTTAGGTTTCAGAGGGACAATATCAATTGGGCCACTATTGTCTCAAAACTCACCAGACTGTCCACCTAACATGTCATAAAACCGCGTTAAGCTGGCTATTTTATTTCTCTATCGATTTTAGATTAACTGCGATGAATTATGTATGCGTTTCTTTTCTTGAAGTGGGCGGTAACTCGCAATGTAGTACATACGTCAATAACTGTACACTTTAAAAAACGTAACTTCATAGGCGTGAACTTTTAAAACTATCATCACATGTTAGACAAACTTAGGGCTTTTCAGTTTTTTTAATGTTTAGTCGACAAGATGGTGAAGTGGATAGTGAAACAATAGTAATGCACTGTAATTACCTACAACATACAATTAAACTCATCGAATCGAATATAATATTATTAACTTAACTTAACTATCTTCACGCTGTATCCCTGACGGGGTAGTCAGAGAGGACAGATCGCCAGGCTCCGCGATCCATGCATACTTCTTTCGCTTCTTCGAGATTCATCAATCGCTTCATACACGCACGTCTGGGTATCCGAGTACTTTTGACCTTTCAGTTTTTGAGCAATCTGCTCACGTGGTCTTCATATGTAAGTCTCGGCCTACCCTGACCTCTTCTACCTTCTGCTTTTGCACAATATATATTCTGCGTCAATCGTTCCTCACTCATTCGTTGGACGTGTCCAAACCAACGGAGCACGCCCTTTTCCAGCTTAACGCTGACACTTTCATTCAAACCTGCCATATTGCGTATCACTTCGTTACGTATTCGGTCGGCCAAGGTAACGCCGCACAATTTTCGAAGTGATCGCATCTCCACAGCATTCAATTTACTTTCATGCATCTGCTGACATACCCAGGTTTCGCTACCGTAAAGCAAAGTTGGCACTAGCACTGCGTTATGAATCGCCAGTCGTGCTTCTTTTACGATGCTTTGTCGCTTTACTAATTGGGACAAAGCACCGTTAACTCTGTTTCCGGCAGCTACTCGCGGCTCTACATCCGAATCACATCTTCCATCCGCGCTAAACATACTCCCTAAATACACAATTTCATTCACTTGCTCTAGACGTTCCTGGTTTACCCTAATCTCGCATTTAGTTCTTACGTCATCTCTTTCAAATACTAGAACCTTAGTCTTACTTGGATATGACTCTACTAAGATACTATGAATATACGTACAATTTTTTTTAGAATTATAAAAAGTATAATATATAATTAAAAAGTTCTTGTAGCTTCTAGCTATAAAGTTCTATAAATGATCTTTGCGACGCAACTTCCGTTATGGCTGGTTGTAGGATGGGTGACTGCTCCGTGGCTTTTCAGTCACGAGCTTTTCCGTGCTTTTGGAGGCCCGTTTAGCCGTTGGTCCGGTTGCAAATAACATGGCAGTCGTAAAGCCAAGTTGAAGACCAATAGGGCCGACCACGAGTCTGACATATGTGAGACCTATCGCTAAATCGAATATTTGTTATCAACTTTAAAACTACTTATTTACTTTTTACCCACAAAATACATCCACAGATTAATAATTTATTAGCAACTCTCCTTTGTAAAGGAAGTGTATTGTAGATAAAACAAAATTGTATGTTTTCGCGGTAACACACTCATTTCGTTGTTGCCCCTGCTATTTGCGCAGCGGCAATTGGAAATTGCATTATTAAAACGCTTTTGTTTAGGCACCGCAACACGTACTCAAAATCAAGTTTAAGCGGCATATAGTATATATATATATATTGCATATAGCATATATATATATAGGCATATTGGTATGCTTTGTTTTATATTAACTTTGTTTTTCTACAATAAACAAAAAATAAATGCGCAACTTTCACTGTGGCTGGTCCTCCGATGGGTGACCACTTTGTGGCGTTTACATTTGCGAGAGTTTCCGTGCTCCGGAAGGCACGTTTAGCCGTTGGTCACGGTTGCCAGTAACAAGGCAGTCGTTAAGTCAAGTTAAAGGCCATCTGGGCGGCTTAAAAATTTTAACAGCAGGTAGCCACAACCTGCGTTTGTCTATATCAACACGGCAATGGGCTCACCACCTATTACGTGGTACAGTAGTACACATGGTGAAACGGGGCCATATAATAAGCCTCTGCCACCCCTTCGGGGTGAAGGCGTGATAGTAAAATAAATAAATATTAGTTCCAAAACAAAGTGCGTGATATCGATAAACTTTCGCGATTTCTCTCATATTAAGGCTTGGTATTCCTGCCGAGGCCACGCTTTTGAGTTTTTTAAAACAATGCGAATCGTAGACAAAAGGGTTTTTGATTCTGAAAAAGAGATATATGTTAGTTAAGGATTTAAGCTAGTCAAAATGGCTTTCTGTTACAAAATCTAATAAACTTCACTTGATACCTTGATCCCAAAGTTGCCCCCTTTCGAAATGTTTTTTCAATGCCAAATGTAAACTACAGATAATTTTAATGAATTTTTTATACACAACTATAGCTACTAAATATTTATAGACATAATGGCTTACTTTGACTATATACAGTGATTTTTATAAAACAAATGTTTAAATAATATCAGATTCGCGACGCTGAGGCCTGATCAATCGCGCGCTGGCGCTTACTGAGGTAGGACCTGTGTTAGGTTTTTTCGTTGCGCTCCCCTTGCTATTTTTTCGCAATGGCACAGTATATTTATGAAAGCAGTAAGCATTCCATCATCATCCGAGCGTCTGTCCCAGTTGCATCTCGCGACGCTAGGAGTTAGCTTTATATAGTGTATATATATGAGAGTTATATACGGCAATGGACTCACCACTCATTACGTGGGACAGGAATACACATGGTGAAAAGTGGGCATATATAATAATATGCCTCTGCCACCCTTTCGGGGATAAGGCGTGATTGATAAATAAAATATATGAGAGTTTTAATATTAAATAAAGTACCTACACTTCACAGAAGCGTTAGAATTATCCCTGTAAGTAGTATAAAATCGAACCCAACGATAACCAACTGAGCCAGTGGGCCGGTCAACGTATGTTTACTTATAAACAAATTTAATTAATAGATTCTGAAGCTTAAACATACCGACTGCCACTGGCTGAAGTAATCAGTGCAGTTGTTATATTGAAGCTTCGCTTCGCATAAATTATTAAAATTGTATCCAAGACCTTTGTTTTATGCTTTCAGTATTAATTATTTAAGTATATTTATAAATATACTTTACTATTAATTTAATGAAGCGCTCGTGGCCCTGCGGTCTCAGTGTTCGGTAAACGATCACTGAGGTACGCAACTTTCACTATGGCTGGTCGTCGGATGGGTGACCACTTTGTGACATTTACATTTGCGAGCGTTTCCGTGCTTCGGAAGGCACGTTAAGCCGTTGGTCCCGGTTGCCAGTAAAATGGCAGTCGTTAAGCCTGGTTGAAGGCCTTATAGGCGGCTTAAAAATTTTTAACAGCAGGTAGCCACAACCTGCGTCTGTTTATTTTCAACACGGACTCACCACCTATTACGTGGGACAGGAATCCACACGGTGAAAAGTGGGCATATATATGCCTCTGCCACCCCTTCGGGGATAAGGCGTGATGGATATTTAAATTTATTAGCCACGACTTTATCCCCGAAGGTGTGGCAGAGGCATATTGTGGTGAGCCCAATGCCTGTGTTCAAATGGACAGGCTCAGATTGTAGCGACTGTTGTAATTTTTAAGTCTTTTTAAGACTTAACGAGTGTCGATTGCAACGTAACGTGTCCTTTGAAGCACGAAAACGCTGGTAAATGAAAATGCTATAAAGCGGTCATCCATCCAAAATCCGAGAGAGTTTCTTAAATCAGTGATCTTTTACAGAAACCGAGTTAGTAGGGCTACGAGCGCTTTTTATATATGTTTTTACTTTATGTTAGTAGCCTTAAACACTGTATGACATTTCGTGTAACTAAAAATTAATAAATTAATAATAATATAGCAATTATTACAAATAATATAATTTAAATTTAAGGCAAACTAAGTTTAGTCGACTGTTCTCACATAAACCCAAAGGAACAATGTAAGTGTAATTTTAATGTTGTAAGCCATACCTACATTTTAAAAGAGCATCCATTGACTTTCTTGCTAGATTCTTCTTCTTAAAGTGTAGGCTGCCCTTAGAACTGGCAACTAGAATAGCTCTAATTTTGAAATGATTTTAAACACAACATTGATTTTGTTTTTTGTTTTTGTATAAATTATTACTATATAATTGGTCAAACATCATGTAACTTAAACTAATGTAATTACTGGCGGTTAGAAAAGAGTGGCCATGAGTTCTATTGCCAGGTTCTTCCTCAGCCTCTACCTATTGCTTTGCGAATCTGGCAGTAAATGAAAATGTAGAAGCAATAATCTTGACATTCATAAGTGTTACATTGTGACTTACATGAAAAAAGATTTTTCATTCATTGATTCAATTAATAATCCCAACATTTTAACGCGAAGGTTTTTTGCGCTTTAGTGGATCTGGAGAAAGCATTTGATAAAGTTGTGAGAGGAACTCTGTGGAACTCGTCCGTGTGGCGGCTGGCCGTGTACACCATATCCGGGCAGAATATGGTGTGGACGGCCAGCTGCTGCTGGCGATACAGTCTCTTTATACGGACTGTAAAGCTTGCGTGCGACCAAGGGAGAGGTTCACCTGGCGCCTCTTTTTGACGTCTGTTCGGGCGTCAAACGGGCCGTCGACGGTCCGCCTGGCTTTTCATAGTGTATCTGGATAGTTGTGCAAAACTGTGGCTGCAAAAGTTAAAAGATTATGATGTGTTGTAAAATTGGAAATTTTACAGTAAATTGTCTGTTGTACGCTGATGATGCGGTAGTGATGGTCTCATCAGAAGCCGACCTTCAGGCATTAGTCACTAATATAAAAGTAAAGGTCTTCGCTGCATGTTAAACTAAGAATCGGGTATTTGAAAAAGAAAAAGTAAGAACTAAAAGCAAGATTTGGGTAAACCGGCAACGTTTCGAGCAATTGAATGAAATTGTGTACTTAAGGAGAATGTTTAGCGCGGACGGAAGATATGTTCGAAAGAACAACGGTGACTAACTGCCGATGACAGGAACATAACATGATTTATTGATTTTAATATTATTTAAAATAAGAGTATAATGAGTACGGGACATTTTATTTGGTACTTGGACATAAAGCCTAAATTTGTTATTAAATATATTATCATAAACTCCTACTAATATTATAAACGCGAAAGTTTGTAAGTATGGATGTTTGTTACTTGCACGTAAAACTACTGAATGTAATTTAAATAAACTTTACCTTATTTTTTCTGTGTTCTGTTATCTGCAATCAGTTCTACTATAAGCAGATTGTGTGAGAGTAATTAGGTGAGTGAGTGTGCTCTCCGGTGGGCACATCTCCTCGTTTATTTCCAATGGGCTCAGTCGTCACTGATTATGTCTTTCCTTTTTAATCTTTTGCTATAACCTCGATGAGTTAGTTGTGAGGCCAGGGGATTGGGGTGATGTCGCAGTCGCCGGTGATAGCTTAGCAAACTGTTTTTAATTTCGTCTTTTACTATAACTATATATTATATATAATAGCTTATCTATCAGAATAACACATAGGCTACTTTTATCCCGGGAACAAGTTCCTTTAGAAAACGTGAACGGAAAATCTTCATCACGCGGGCGGAGCCGCGGGCGTCAACTAGTATATCATTAACCTAAAATAAAATCCAACACAATAACAGAGATGTTCCATTTCAATTTCTACTGCCAATCATTTTTACTGTGGCGTGCCAGCAGAAAATACATCGTCGATCTATCTTGGCGGGGGCTGAGGAAGCGTTGTGGTGCCTACGCGACTTAGCCTACCGGCCCTTAATATGTTATTTCATGTTTTATTCGCGACGTATATTATTAGGTAGCTACAAAGCGTACCTTATACTTACCGACGTTACAACCGGATTACACCAGCCGTGGTTACGAGTGGACTGTATAAGGTAAGATAAGGTATAGTATACGAGTAATAAATAAATACATAAATAAATATAGTTGGGACAACTTACATAACGCCATCTGATTCCAAACTAAGCAGAGCTTTACTATGGTAACCAGATGACACTAATAGAGTCATATAAACTTTGTACCCAATAATGTACCTACGTCGCGAATAAGACCCGAAATAACATATTAATATTGATAATGATGCCTTTAAAAAGTAGTTTTTATAGTTAATTGAAACAGATGTCTTCAATCGATTAAGCTCAAATTTTCTTTAAACGTTTAATTTGAATGACAATGCGTGATTAGCTGTGTGACATTATTGTAAATCTACCACCCCCATGATGGCTGACTGTTCGTTGACTTGTTCGTTCAATCTATCTATCTAGTTCCACAAAACGAATGTAAGAATAAAAAGTCTACGTCAATATTGAACTCGGAGAACATCGACTGTGTAAACGAAAAGACAAGGAAGGGCGGTGTGCAATCTTCCATTGTACGTTAGCGTAACTCTTTACACAAATTAATTATTAAAGCGAGGTGTAATCTAGTTGTCTCCGAGAGCTCGCGAGTATAGCCGCGGGCCGCGACCCGCGCCCTCGCGTGTTGATCTTGTGCCACCGCCTTCTGATTAACAGAATGGCTTAAACTTACTTATAGGTAACTCTCATGAATCTATGTTTTTCAATGATATTCATAATTAAACGATAATAATTCGCCCCGTCTTGTTGTTTTAATAAAATAAGGGTATCTTCGTTGGGTTGAGATTGAACGTAGCAAACCCGTAACCGATGCAATTATAACACACAGTTGCTGTGTAAACAATATTGTAATAAGTCATAGATATTATTTTTTCCAAAATATATGCAATTCGACTATAATAATTTCGCCTCAACATGGTTGTTTTAGTAAAAACATCGTGTTATCTTTTAATTTCGAATTAAGTAACCAATATTTTGCCTCAAAAATGTATTTACTAAACATACGCTATACGCTCTAAATATATCCTCTATTGCTTTAAATTACATAATATTTTTGTTATTATACTTCTTTGAATGAAATAATTAGGATTTTCTCATCTGTTTATTTTGAGCGTAGCACCAGCGTAGCAGCTGCCGTCTAAGACACAAACTCACTATGTATTTAAAAAATAATTATAACAAGCCATTTTGATATTATTTTCTTATTAAAATAGGGACTTTCTATTCTCCACCATCGTCATAGAGCGTTAAACCCAGTTGCATCACTTGCCTCCGTAGCATTTAGCTCGGATGCAACCAGAATATGCTTCTTTCTTCATGTGACTATGTTCATGTTTGAATTTATTGTAGGAAGAAAAACTACTCAAAAATTGTGTCGTATAGCAGACGTTGTCGCATTTGAATAAAATTACCTAAACAACGTAGGCAATGAGTCTAGTGTACGTACAGTGAGTTCGCGAGCAGACGACACGAATGGAGAACATCCCTACACAACGATGAACAATAAAAAGTGGGCGTGACGCTCCGCCCAGCGCCCCGGCCACGCTTTCTTGTCATCCTGCAGCCTCCCTCTACAGGCTTTATCTCCTAATAGGTAGCTATAATAAAACAGATACGCTAGCAATGTGTTACTAAGTAATAAAGCGGCGCCATTTTGTCCTATGCTTCCGTGTCGCCTGAAAGCAATAACGCCTTTATGAGCTGAGCAGCGATCCGGCATGAGGTGATCAAAGGGCTCGCTTCTGTTTCATTTTACGCTTGTTGCTTTTCTTTCGTTGTCAAACGAAACGTTGATAACGCAATCTTTCTATTCTTTGTTGGGAGCGTTAACACTTAATAATAGGAATTTTATGATTCTTTGTTTCCGTGCTAACTTGAGAAGGATGGTATATTTGATTTAGGTCTCTCCGTCTTTATGTATCCCTGTTCTCGTGATTTCTGTTAGTAATTGTACATTAACGAAAACACGTTTGAAATTACGAAAGGATATTGAAAATAAATTAAATAATAAATTAAATTGTGGGACACTTTTCACACAGCGCCATCTAGCCCAAAGTAACCTAATATTAGCTTGTGTTATGGGATCTAGATAACTGATAAACATACTTATATATTTCTAAATACATACATATTTTAGATAAATAACACCCAGACACAGAATAAACCATCGTGCTCATCACACAAAGTTTTATCCTGGGTGGGAATCGAACCCACGACCTCTTGCGTAGCAGTCGGATGCACTCCCACCGCGCTACAGAGGCAGTAAAAAAAAAAGGAGTTTAGTATCCAGCCCCACAAGTAGATATTGCCATTAATAAAGGGTTATTATAATATTTAGGGTGTATTGCCAATGCCATGTGACAACAACCCAAAAAGAGCAAAGACTGTCATAAATTTTGGATTAGATAGAGTTTCTGAAAGTGTTACACACGACATATTATGATTCACCTTTATCGAAAGCAGCAGCGATGCATATGACAGATATGACAAAGCAGTCGAGACGTGATGGAAGATTTGCCTCGCTCTGGTCTTGTTTGACTCGTGAATTCTGAAATCTGAATTGTGATAAGCCTCGTCTTAGTTTAAAAAATACAGCTGCCGAACTTTCTGTTTGCTACGAGTCGATTCGTACTATTGTGAATAATTACTTAGGTGTATGGTATGAAAAATGTTTCAGCTCAACTATTCCCTTAAGGTACTGGTGACAAGACATGGGGTTTCGACTTTGTCATGCAAATTAGTGATGAACAAATTCGGGATGAACCGAAGTCCACCAAAAGTCAAAGTCGTATTGACTGATCCTTTGAGTATTGTGGTGTTATGCTCTCGGAGTTCTTCATAGAAAATCAATGGGTAAATGAAAAATAATTATTATTTGAGCGTAATACGGCGTTAAATGCGCCAAAAAGTTCAGATTTGTAGAAAGCACATTCTTGGATTTTGCCCCACGACTAGGCCATCATTATAACGAACATTGTGAATGATTTTTTGTCCAATAACTCAACAAATCGATGGTAAGTTGAGTTATTGGATAATAATCATTCACAAAGTTCTTCAGCTGACTTATTTCTTTTCCCTAACCTCATATTTCTACTTGACTCCCGGTTTCATTCGGTAGAAGACAAGGGTAAATAAGAAATTTGCGGGTAAAACTCAACTTAATTCTGGAAAACTCGTTTAATAAATGTTTTGATGATTCAATTATTCATTGGCGTAAGTCTTGTGTATCGTTCCTGAAGACTTTGAAGGCAATAAAATAAATTTGGTTTAATAACTAAGATTTTGTCTACGTTGATCGTTTCCCGATATTTGACTGATTTGTATAGCACATGGTATGATCTGAATTCTGAAAAAAAGATTATTCTCATTTTGCCCTCCTAAAATGACCCCTTACATCCCTTACATTCAACATGCTTTTATATTGATCACACTGTATTAGATATATCAACCTAATCCGCTCTGTAGATTCCGAGCAAATTGGTTATATTATAGGAGGGATATCCAGATAAGTACATGTGGTGTCCTTTTTATCTGTTTGATGTTAGGAACCCTAAAAAAAAAACTACATCAAAATTCGTCGCGTAGTTGTAAAGATCTAGTACGCATAGGAACAGACAGCGAAAAACGACTTTGTTTCTCAAGTAACTACTCCCGCGCCCGCACGGCCCGTCGAATTATTGTTACACGAAATTCATTTATTTGCGCATTTTTTTGATATTGCCATATCGCCTAAGATATTCATTTAATTTGCAAAGTGAAAAGGGACAAAATAATCTTCGTAAAATGCTGAAGTCAACTAACATATTAAAAATGATAAGCATTTATAATGGTTTGTGTAAATAGCCTTTAAATTGCCGCTTTATTATTGCTGTTTTTATAAAGTATTAAAATTGGGTATAGTACGGTATCCTTAAGAGATAGACATATATCGTTGCAGACTTTTTTGTAGACCTATATTAGATACACAATTCCACAATACATTATTTTTTTATATCTCAAAGGGTTTAGGCAGCGTTTTCGTTAAAAGCTCCCAGACGGCTCATTTTTTCCGACACCACCAACATACGAGTATATCGTTATAATTAAGTTAATGTCATACAAAAATTTAACAAAATATACATAAAAACCTTCTATGAGAATCACACTATCAATTTAAAAAGAACTGCCTCGAAATGCGTTGCTTAGTTTTAAAGATCTAAGCATACATAGGGACAGACAGCGAAAAACGACTTTGTTTTATAATATGTAGCGATCTATTACAAGTTATCCCTGAAGGGGTGGCAGTGATTGATTTATATGCCCAATTTTAACAATGTGTATTGCCGTGTTGAAATAGACAGACGCAGGTAGTGGCTGTGAAATTTTAGATATCACTTCTTAGGTCGAATATATCATTTAGAAAGGAGGAAAGCTGAATAGGCCAAGAAAGATCCTTTAAAACTTAACCGAACAAGATAAAACTGATATGCTATTGCTTGAATCACTATTATGAAAGCTGCCACGAATAGGGGGAATTAGTCATCATATCTCCTCAACAAGCAAATGTTTAAGAATCTACTCGTACTGACCCATACCATTCCACATCGTTGGTAAATTATGAGTATTTACTATTAATACGAGTAAGTACCTGCATTTTAATCAGTTGCATTGAGACCTTCGTTGTGAAAACATATAATTACTTCAAGGTTGTAGAAAGTGTGATATGTAATTAAAGTACTAATTAAGATTTAATTGGAACATAGCATATGTTGTTGAGAATGTACTAGATTCACTAGATGAAGTGGGAAATAAGAAGCGCTATAATATAAATTCAAACAATATAAATATAAATTATATTGTTTGAATTTATATTATAGCGCTCAATATAAATTCAAAACAGTCCGAGACTACCAGGACTTTAATTGGTCGTGCTAATTAGTGTCTAGCACATAAGACCTTTTAGCCTTTTTGTTACCACCTCACTAAAAAGGCAACGGGTTCAAAATTTCTTCCAAATTTAACATCTAAAATAGACACATTTTATTAAATTTATTCGGCCCTTTAGATCCACCCCAGTTCCGTGCTTCGGAAGGCACGTTAAGCCGTTGCCAGTAAAATGGCAGTCGTTAAGCCAGGTTGGAGGCCCTATGGGCGGCTTAAAAAAAATTTCAATAGCAGGTCGATGCAGCCTGCGCCGGTCCATTTCAACACGGCAATGGGCTCACCACCTGTTACGTGGGACAGAAATGCATACGGTGAAACATGGGCGTTAAATATGCCTCTGCCTACCCCTTCGGGGATAAAGGCGTGACAATGTGTAATGTGTGTGTGTGTGTGTATAATATAAATTACATAGTTAAAAATTTGCCTATATTCTAAAATCTATACTAAAATATATAGAGCTGAAGAGTTTGTTTGATTGAACACGCTAATTTCAGGAATCACTGATCGAGTTTAAAAAAATATTTTTGGGTTAGATAACCCATTTATCGAGAAAGCTATAGGTATATTATCACGCTACTACCCAGGAGAGTGGAGCAGTAATAATAAATGACGACAAATCAGGTTGCTTTTTATACATTATTGTAGAATTTATAAAAAACTACCCATAACGAGAGAGGTATCTATAAAAGAATTTTGTTTTTTAAAGGTTCATTTATTTAACATGCAATAAATAGTAAAAATGTTCCAATTAGCTAACACATAATACTAATGTACAATCAATCCTCACCAAATAGGGTTACTAAGTGTAACTAAACTCCGTAAAAACTGTTGTCAATTAAATAAATTACATTGAACGAGGCGATATAACGAGCGTGGTCACATCACCGAGAGAAGTATCACTCTATTATTTATGGACGCGTTCGATACGCAATACAAATTATTGTTTTCAAAGTATAACGTTTAGGGGAGCGCGTTGTTTGCAGAACGACCCTTTGGGACTCCCTTCGGGCTAGTGTGGTTCAACGAATTTAACATTTACCCATGCAGCATTAAGTGTTATTTTATATGGATACACTTTGAACAGAATACTTTTTCGGTTCGCGAATGTATTATGGTACTATTAAAGCAATCTTTTGACAATTGAATTTCGATTCGAATGGCGCGCAGTGTGCAGATACGTCGTTCCGACTCAAGCCCGCAACATGGGTGTTTGCGTGCGGTAATTGATACGAAGTGACAGACACGAGGGGATACTTTTTCAGCCTCCAGCCGTGGAGAGGAGTAATGTTTTGACATCAACCGAAAAGAGATGGGTGTGATTTGAAGTGCCCTTTGTGGAATTATAGTCGCGGATGGCGTCTTTAATATTGACTAATGCATTTCGTTGCTAATGGGGAAATATAATACGACAGGTGCGACGGCTTTAGGGATGCTTGAGATTAAAAAAACAAAAATTTATTACCTATTGCGCTATTTTTTTTTTTAATTTTGGTGACAGTTAAATATACGGTCAACAGATCTGAAGTGGTTACCGCGGTAGTCTATGGACGTTTGCAGAACTCGCGTCACCGTTTGGCCGTGTTGAAGCAGACAGGAAAACTCTGCGACTACATACCTACATGTTGTTGAAATTTTCCATAAGGCCTTCAACTTAGAGACTACCATATCACTGGCAACCAGAACCTATGACTTAACGTATCTTTCGAAGCACGGAAACGAAAATGTTATAAACATTCACCCATCTCAAAATGTATCGCTGCGTAAGATGCTTATCGCAATGACCATTTACAGAACTAGCGTGCCTGCGAGCGTTTCAGGTTTTGAATTGTGTATTAAATAAACGTACAATTTTAGGATTGGAGTTATTGTTAGAATATAGGAACTATATACCTCCCTATCTATATCTTTATTTATCTATCATACCTTATCCCGAAGGGGTGGCAGATGTATATTATATTCTT
Source organism: Thumatha senex (assembly GCA_948477245.1). NCBI lineage: Eukaryota > Metazoa > Arthropoda > Insecta > Lepidoptera > Erebidae > Thumatha > Thumatha senex. The sequence goes on along the minus strand of OX419731.1, from coordinate 12,619,612 downwards.
TTTAAACATGTGTATTCCTGTCCCACGTAATAGGTCAACACGGCAATGGGCTCACCACCTATCTATATCTTTGTTTAAATATTCGAAGACCAAACTGTTAATATTGGAATTAACATAAAGGTTTAGATTTTTAGTATAACTGTGTCCTTATTTGTGTAAGGAGATATGACCAATTAGGTGTAACTGGTAAAATAATTCTCTGTTTACCTCCTTCAGTTACTTCCATCTGGATTTGAAGCTTGGAGCCCGCTTTGTTGACTACTAGGAGCAGTTATTGTTTGACGTTTGATTTTCAATACTGTTGGGAGCGATAGCCGCCTGCCCTATCAATCCCGTAATGCCTAAGGCCTCTGCATCGTTGCCTCGTTAGTTAGTAGGTGAATCGCTAGCAGGTGGTCTGCTTGGGCTCCGTAAATCTAGGTAGTGTTCCTTGCACCCATATTTCATTGTCCACCAAACGACGCGTGACTATTAGAATTATTATTATTATTTATCTATTACGCCTTATACCCGAAGGGTTGGCAGAGGCATATTATATGCCCACTTCTCCCCGTGTGTATTTCTGCCCCACGTAATAGGTGGTGAGCCCATTGGTATTATTGGTACTTATCCAAATACCTAATACGCGACATTGCAGTTTATTGTATTCACGAATACTCTTAATTAACAAAGTAGGTACTCAATTTTAACTGCCTCTATGGCGCGGTGGGAGTGTATCCACGAATGTGTGTTTCGGAATTTGGGTGTTTCCTATGTATAATATGTATGTATTTAGAAATATATAAGTATGTTTATCAATTATTGAGATCCCATAACACAAGCTAATATTAGCTTACTTTGGGCTAGATGGCGCTGTGTGAAAAGTGTCCATAGTATTTATTTATTTTATTTATTTCAATATCTGAAAAACATCAATCCAACTTAACTACCTAGTGTATGCAAATTAAATCGACATTAAAGTATCAAGGGCGGATCAGGCGGTCCATTAATAAATCAGTTCGCTAAAACCGTAATTGTAATCTCAAACAAGGCGAAGGGAGCACGGTGTTTGTTCTAACAACATTATTACAATAAGTTTGGGTTCGGTTCGCCGCCGTCGCCGCACCGCGCGGGTAGCCGGCGACGTGGCGCGGTCGCCACCCTCTACCGTCGAGCCTTCATCTGGTCGGTTCTCACGGTGTAAGCGGTCCTTCTAAACCTTGCTCTTAAATTGCATTCTATATAAAAATAAATATCGTTGACTGAATTGATATAAGTATAATTGAGATAATAACATTTAGAATGATAGTCCATATAGCACACTACAATGCCCGCTTAAATATATTTTTTTGAAGTGGTGTTTTGCTACTCCCGTTCGTAGTATGAAAATGTTAAAGAACAGCATACCTATCTTCTGAAATTATCAACGACTGTTGAAAACAAGTAAAGCGCCCTTCACTATCGCAGCTAAAAAATAAGACGATTCTAAACCGAAACCAATTTCAAACCGAGTGGTAGAAACTTCAAAATCGCCTATCCACGTATTCATGGTTTCTGAGAAGTAGATAAGTACTGATGGACAAACGGACAGACAAACTTTAAAATCGCCTAACATGTATTCATGGTGTCCTAAATCGAATGTAGCACAACAAAAAAAAACAAATAGATGCGGACGAACGGACGGACAGACAGACGGATTGTGGTGTTTTATAAGAATTTTCTAAACGTTAGGATTTAAAGTCTAAAATGTTTGTAAATGTGACATGCTGTCTCTATACTGCGAAAGAGGCAAGAGAAGCTCTAGAAAAACTAAAGTGGGTACATTCTAGATAAGAAATTCTCCTAGCCATTATTGCCGTCGCTATGGTAAATGGACTAGTCATGGGTGGTTAGACATTTTTAATGATACTAGTGGCCGAAATTTGACAAAATTAAAAAGAAATTGCTTTGTGCACTTCTTCTTTACATAAACTTTAACCGTGGCAAATATCGCGCAATTTCCTTAAAAATGGGTACATAGTTTTCGCTATGTAGATGCAGATGCTTCAGAAAGCTGTAGAATTCTACAAGCAGTAAAAATCTGTCCCAGGTATCTCCGCATTTCGGTGTAAATAGGAATGTGAGTTTGGATAGTTAAGATGTAAGAGGCTCCACCAAGATCTCTGAAGCCTAAGCGACTCACCTGCTAGCGGTGCCCCTGCTGACTAACGGACCAGACAATGTTTTCTTTTGTCTTTATTTTATGGCCTGGTTACTAAGACCTTTTAGCCAAATCTTATTTTTATATCATTTTTCTTCAATCTTATCTTCAATTTTAGTCCTGTCCAGTACTTTGTCGATGTCAAGTCCAGTAATAGGTCATGTGTCCTTGCCCCATTAACGTGGTAGAGCGTCATTGGGACTTTTTATTGGGACAAGTTGTAAAATAGCTTTTCACAGCAATATTACTGTCTTTCACTAAAGCACGTTTACACAACTTTTATGTCTAAGAAACTACCAGTTTTACACATAAAACAAGGTTAATGCACAAGTTTTAGAAAATAATATACATCAAGCGGCCGCCATTTACCAAGATCCCGCGCAAATCCGCGCCCTATGGGTTTGGAAGGTCGAACAACAGTCGCTCCTAACAAAGCTGCCAAACAAACCAAACGATAACTGCTCCTAGCATCCAAATAAAAGTGGACACCAGGTTCCGAATCCAGGTAGAAAGTCAAAATCCAGTAGGCTTGAAAGCAACTGCGAATACACTAAGACGAAGAAAAGGAATGAGAGTTAGAGCATTCAAATTTATCATTTGCCTTTTCAAGATCAATTAATTTTTCAAAAACAGTGTAACATAATATTTTTAGACTTTTTTAGTTTTAAGTTTCTGTTGTGCAAAGGCAATAAATACCTACTTTCTGACGTTCCAATCGGACTCTACCAACCGTGTTGATCACGGAAGTGACCACGGTTCAACTCGTGACCGCTTGTGGTTTGTGATTGAAATAAACATTGAAATAAATGCCGAATTTATTAAACAACAAAAACACGTGAAATCGAAAAAAAAGTTTTGATTATCACGAAAACGACACGGTCAAGAAAGTTAGAGTTTTAAATCAGTCAATACGTTTACCTATTGTAACCGAGGACAAAAAGATTGTTTGCCTACTTCGCCAATACAAAATAATTCGACAAATTCATTTTCAGCTCACTTGGAAATTGTAATTAAAGTGATTTAAGTTACGAAAGCGTATTTACAAAATTATTGTTTCTTTTTTATTTTAAACTAGATGTTCCAGTAAACTTCGTACCTCTAGAATAGGCTCCATACAAAATGTAGGAGAAAATGAAATTATTTTATAACTTCTTCCGCTTTATACATTAGTAAAGATTTCTAGGTATTCGAGATAGAGACAAATGCAACAAAGGACCATAAAATATCGATCCACCTGTTGTCTTGTTATAAATGACGTTACCAACTCGATTTCGTTTTATGTATTAACGATACATTCGTCCATAAATTCAATCGACTTACATGCGCACAATATTGAAAGATTTATCAAGTTACGGTTAGACCGCAAACTTCTTATAGGTATTCCTACAAACTATAAGTAAAGGACTATCTTTGTATGTTGTTAGCTCGGTGGTTTCAGGTATATTGGGTCACAAAAAGATAAGTACCAAATAATTAAACTGGTCCAGTTGCATAAATTTTAAAGGTATAACTTAAAACCGCATAACGTTTTTTGACATACTCTTTTTTTTCTCATAACGTTCAAACAGAATAAATCATTAGGCATACTTAATTTTCCCATAACTTCTTTATAATAATGATACACCCGCATAAAATGTTAACGCATATTTTTTTTTATAATAACGGTTACTAATCATAACATTTATTGGCATCTCACTCTATGGCACAAAGATTACAAGTCATACATATAGAATACCATAATGTTAACGAGTACATATTTTTATTTTAATATCTAAGCTTGAACTGTCTAAGATTGAAATGCCCACTGTATACTATATGAACATTGTACAACAAATGTATTATGTATATGAGGATACAAACCCATCAATGAAATTGACATGTAACGAATGGCAAACGGGGAAACAGTTCAGTATTAGCCTAGGATTAGCGCAATGGTGTATACGTGTCTTACCTACACTTTTTTTATTCGCATATACGCAAGGCTACATTAGGTACCACAACCCGATATATGCATAAAAGTGGTGATATGGACAGGGAACAGAAAGAAAAAGGAAAAGATTATTCAAATTAATGAGGAAAAACATAATATCTCAATCTCGAACCGGAAGAAAAGTGAAAAGCAAATAGGTATTTTATAATAAAAGCTTTTCTCTCTATTCTTACTCGAAGTCGTGGCTAATTATCGTCCTGCACGGCAGCGTTAAGGGTGCACGGTTAGGCAGGCGTTGAGGCGTGGTATGCTTCGCCGGCGGCCACGCGCCCCGCCCTGTGTAATCAACCTCATCTGCCTGTCTTCTCACTTAAACTAAATCTCACAAAATTGTATAGGTTGGCATACAAAAGTACCGATTAGTTGTTAGTCTGAAATTCTATGGAACAAAGGTTTTTGCAAACTATTTTTACAGAGATTAATGAATGAAAAACAAATCGGGAATAAATTTCTAACGTTTTATAGGTATCTACAAACTTATTGACTTAAGCTGACCCGGCGAACTGCGTACCGACATACAATTAAAAAGAAATATATTGAGGTATTTATTATCCGAGTTGTATAAACTTTTGGTTACATTTAAGAAAAAGAAACCATAATAATGAAAGACAAATGTCCGGGAAAGTAGTCATCTCTCATAGTATTTGGGTTTATCAGTGTTGAGAACTTTTGTAACTCCAATACAGTGTCCCATTAGAGGAATTTAGAGGATAAGACCAAGCTGGCGTCCAATAGCTTCGGAGTACTCAACAGGGCGCGGCAGTGCTTTACTGCGGTGCAAACACTGTTTCTCCATAATTCACTTTCTTGAGTACGCGCTTCAATTGTGTAATAAACTCCCTGCCGCGATTTTCCCGAATGTCTACAGTATGGGATTTTCTAACCTTAACTTTCGATCATATGCTTGTGTCGCATCTCAGTGGTATAAAAAACGAACAAAAGCTTATTACGATTCTATGGTCGAAGTAAAAAAAACATGTGTCTTATTTACAGCAAATGAGGTGATACACGGACAGCTGTGCCACCTACCGGATCACATTGTATATTAAAACAAGATTAAAACAATTCAGTAAAACATTAAAGTATGCACACAAAATTTAATCCAAAGCTGCTGACACTATTATTTTTTAATACTGAAAGAGTTCTGTTATGTATTGCGACAAAAGCGACCAAATAGATCTTTTAGATAGAAATGAACCGAAGAATATATGACAACCAAGTGACTATATTTAAAAAAAAAGACTAACCGAACAATAAAATTACACAGGTAAGGAACAGTTCGTATTGGAAAATTTAATAATCGTATTTAATATTTTCCTTTCTTTATTATGTATGTTTCTAATCGTTTAAACCTTCCCTGAACTTATACAAACCTCTCAATATCAAAATTAGCGTAATCGGCCCAGCTATTCTCGAGTTTTGGCGAGACGAACGAACAGCAATTCATTTATATATATATATATATATAGATTTAATGAAAGCCCTACAATTGCATCGGTTCTGGGATATCTACCAAGTTTTAAAATACACGAAAACAATCAGAAAGTTTAGAAAAATAAAAATCGGAAAAGCACTCTTCCAATAGGTCTCTACCTATAGTTTGAAGGCTAGTGATCTTGTAAGTATATTTATTTTAACGCCCACGACATACCTAGGTAATTCGTACCGCAGTTACTACGTTTTGGGTGCGATGGAGCCCTACTGAGACTTTCGTTGCCTAAACTAGCCTTACCTGCAAGTGGTGCTGCTGACTAAAGAACAAGGTCATGACGAATAGATCGAAAACCCAAACGGGTCTTATGGTATTATGGGTGTCTTGAAAATTGCAACAGCAGGTCGCCACAACCTGCGCCCGTCAATATTCAACACGGCAAAAGGCTCACCACTTGTTTCTTAGGACATAACTACACACACGGTCTGCCTAAATTCCAAAAGGTGACTGATAAACTACAAATAAATTATATAATAACTAATAGTCACTTAAAGCTTAAAATAGAAGCGCTCGTGGCCCCGCGGTCGCAGTGTTCTGTAAACGATCACTGAGTTACGCAACTTTCACTATGGCTGGTCCTCGGATGGGTGACTACTTTGTGGTATTTACATTTGCGAGCGTTTCCGTGCTTCGGAAGGCACGTTAAGCCGTTGGTCCCGGTTGCCAGTAAAATGGCAGTCGTTAAGCCTGGTTGAAGGCCTAATGGGCGGCTTGAAAATTTCAACAGCAGGTAGCCACAACCTGCGTCTGTCTATTTCAACACGGCAATGGGCTCACCACCTATTACGTGGGACAGGAATCCACACGGTGAAAAGTGGGCATATAATATGCCTCTGCCACCCCTTCGGGGATAAGGCGTGATGGATATTTATTTATTTATTTAAAGCTTAAAATACAAATGTTGGCCTTTGTATTAAACAAATTAATATACGTAGGCACCTAGGTAATCGTATAAAACAATTGTACAAAGCGAACTAAGTACCTACACGATTAGCTATGGTTGAGTCGATTTCCCCACTCACATCACCGTAGTGTTTGTGCAAAATGAACATTGCCGCATTGAAATTATGCATGCTTGATTTCGGCGCGCTGCAGCAGTAGGTACATACAATAGCATTTGGGAATTCTCAACGCTCCCGGTGGCTGTAAAACAATGGAGATTATTATCAATTATACAGTATAAGCTTTGAAGTTTCATCTTTGTATAACCAAGATGATCAATTCAAAGGTCTAAATTATATATCAGTAGGGTGTAACGTTTTACAAACTACCATCACATCAGAGAAACCGGGCGTAGCAGAAAAAGAAGGTTGCACAGCCTTCATCAAAGCATAGATGAGTGGAATCCAACGCTTTTCTTGTCCAGTGGCGACTTTGTGGGTTCAGTAAGTAGGCGCATAACATTGGATAGAGTATGTGTTTTTTCGGCCCATCTCTTTCTAATATCTAATCTAATCCTTGGGTAGGTTAGATGTTAGATATATATGGGCCGTTAGATAAATAACCTTTGTGTACAGGTATATTAAATAATTTCAGAATCTAAATCAATGAAAGTAATCGACTGAACCTTTTGGTACATACTTAAGAAATGCTGCTATAAAAATGGCTTTTAAATACAAAGTTGCATCTAAATCGGTTTGCCGGTTTAAAGCAACGATACTAAACACACACACATAACTCAAAATTACAATACCAATACCAATACGTTTGCCTGAATGTCAAAACATTCCAATCTTATTCAATCATAAGGGGCTAACGAACGCACTTAGGTATTGACGGACAGCAAACAGGGGTGGCTTTATTATAGGAAATGAACTCATTGACTGCAATGAAAACAGCAAACGAGTTAAACCAAACACAATCAGTAGTACACAAAAGAACATCGGTCTAATCTTATTGTGGGTGTGGAATGACAAAGTGGTTTGGTGCGAAGAGCTGTTTTAAGGAGTCGCCCCGAAGTCTGCCAGTGGCATTGGCCATATTTGCCGCCCGAGTGGCGCTCAATGAGCGGCGGGGGTGCGGACGCCGAACGCGGATACCCCGTCACTCTTTCATCGAAAGTTAATAGGACCTTTGTCGAGACCACGAACCGACTCTTGTAATGCAATTAACTTCAACAATGGTGCTATCGTTAACGAATTAATTTCCTACTGAATAAGCTTATAAGGTTCCATTTTTAAATACGGTACCATTATTTGACACCGGATAAATTTATATGATCTTTGAGTGATATGCATGGGGGAACATAATTTATGCACAGCTTCCGTTTATGTTAACAGTTGGCATTTTCATCTTAGAGTTTGCAACCCAAGCAAGCATTCTAGTTCCCATTTGATATCCAAAGCCTGAAATAAGTATCTATGTCAGTAACAGAACAATTGCTCCATCCTTTGGACTTATCCCATTATTCTATTTTGCGCAAAACCATAATTGCATGGACCTATTTGTAGTAATAGGTTTTTCTCTCTGTTGTAATCTTTCCTTGCGGATTACCTATAGCCCTATAGGTACTATCAAAGCAAATGTAAAAAAAAAAGTGAATTATAAATCTTAACAATGCTAATGAAATAAAAAATAAATATGTATAAGCTATGGAGTTCACCATCACTGATTTAATTGAATACCAGCCTTTATTAAAAAACCCTTTATTTTCACCGTGTGGTCCTGTCCCACGTAATAGGTGGTGAGCCCATTGCCGTGTTGAAAGAGACAGACGCAGGTTGTGGCTATCTGATGTTGAAATTTTTCAAGCCGCCCATAAGGCCTTCAACCAGGCTTAACGACTGCCATTTTAGTGGCAACCGGGACCAACGTCTTAACGTGCCTTCCGAAGCACGGAAACGCTCGCAAATGTAAATGCCACAAAGTGGTCACCCATCCGAGGACCAGCCATAGTGAAAGTTGCGTAACTCAGTGATCGTTTACAGAACACTGAGACCGCGGGGCCAAGAGCGGTTAATAAAATATATTTGGTTGAATTACTCACTGGTGACTCTCGCTCCGGCTTGTACCTGGTGCAAAGATTGCCATCCAGCACGGAAATGCGGCCAGTGTCCTGAGCACTTTTGCACCGGATACAATCCGGGGTGGGGTATTTCCCTAACAATTTTTGTTAAATGTTTTAAGAAATTTGACACTCTATTAATTACTCAAAGTTTTATATACTGGGGCCCGTAGACCCACGGGCCCCAGTGACCTCCCATGCATTTGTATGGAGATAACGAAGGAGATTCCGCTAGGTCACGCGGTGTGATAAAATCATACGCATTTTCTAGTCATTGATTTGAATTATTTCTGGTTAGGCTATGTCGCAATAGCTTTTATTTTAAAAGTGCTATACTTACCTAGATGATTAAACATATTTTTACACTTCGAACCTTAACATTTAGAAACGTCTCATAAAACGGCTTAGCTATCCGTCCGTCCGTACCTATGTCTCAGGAACCTTCGATTCAGGACACCATGAATACTTGCATTAGCCGATTCTGAAGTTTCTACCACTTCCGGTTCTAAAACTGGTTTTGGTTTAGAAGTTGTCTGATTCCTTCGCTACGATAGTGATGTTGACTTGTTTAATCGAAACATCGAGAACTTAAAGAATTAATACCCCTATAAATTGTACCTATTTGTACCATTTCCATCATATCACATTTCTTATTTAGGTAAATACCAGATAACACAGGTAAGAAGTGAAACTTCTTTACGACATTTATTATAGCTATAAAATTTCTCTCATACGTCGATAAAGAAGTTTCACTTAAAAAAAACATAGTTTTGTATAACATTATTATTGTTATTTACACATGGTAGTAAATATTTATCATTATTTTACATTTTAATACAACATCATCATCTAACAATATATGTCAACATATTCTAAAGGAGTAAGCCCGTAGGATTAAAAGAGAATTGATATGTATTTACAACAGTCAGAAAAGAGGCCGCTTAGTTGTACCCATGCTTTGTTGTGACGGCAAGGTGCTACAATGGATCACTCTTCGACCACCCGCAGTTTGGGAATATCTCTGCACTTGTGTTCGCTCTCTCGAGTGGAAGCTTTCGGGCAGCGAGCCATTGCCTACCGAGAAATATCAATGATAGCCAAACACTACAATGGTCGCTTAAGTTTTTTTTTTTGGGCATCCAGTAGCTCGGGCAATGTTTGCTACAAAATTGGGTCGTTTCAATTGTCCGCATATAATACGGTGTATAAAAATCAATTGATCGTTTGCGAAGACGAATTATAAAATCGTTTAATATTTAGGATATTAAAATATTGTAATATTACACTAAAGATTTGGGTCTATTTGTACTTTGGGGATTGGGGATTGAGCTGCGCGGATTTAATTATTTATTGACCATAAAAATATGGAGCAACACAAAACATTGGGGTTGTATAGAACTAAATAATGATAATGGTATCTAACTATTCTTGTGTTGCTGACCTAAAAAACAGATTATTTACTAGTCTCATGATGATCTCATTCACAACATAAAAAATTTACAATACATTTTTACGCTTCTTTTGAAGTGAAACTTCTTCATCGATGTTGAGAAAAATTTTATAGCTGTAAAAAAAATCGTCACGTTTTTCGATTACGCACCGTTTTGTTTTGAAGTGAAACTTTTTTTTTTTCGACGCATGAGAGACATTTTATAGCTGTAAAAAAAATGTCGTAAAGAAGTTTCACTTCTTACCTGTGTACTCTGGTACATACACATTTTTTTTATACCACTGAGGTGGCAGACATTAAGCGTAAGTATCTGATGGAAAGCGTTCTTTGTAGCCTATGAGCGTTTGCAACAACAGAGGTGAGGCACTCGCGCTGCAGACCATGTAAAAACCTTCCATGTTTCGGAATCCCCACGACACTGGACACGAACCGACTAAATTTTTGTTTTCATTTTTCATTTCCATTTTCTCTATTTTCTATACTTAACCAGGGAGCTTGGGGCCCACTTCTAATGTAAGGGGCAGCTTGATTTGACTTTTTACTTTCGGCATCAGGGCAATGGGAGCGACTGCCATTTGACCTCTGCCTGCATTATTGCCTCGTCCGTTGATCAGCAGGTGCTCCGCTATCAGGTGAGGTCACTTGGGTTCCGAAGATCTTGGTAGACCCCTTACACCTCTACCTACATTTGTAATATCTCTTTATAATCATATATTTTTATTTTTCTTTTTCCCAGGTATGGTTTAAGAACCGTCGAGCAAAATGGCGTAAGCAGAAACGTGAAGAGCAGGAAAGGCTACGGAAATTGCAGGAAGAGAGAGCATGCGGGCGACCGCCTCACCTGGCGCGACCAATGCTATCGCCAGCACACTCTCCTCCTGGGCTACCAGCTCCCGTGCCGCCCACGTCACGGGTCTATTCCGACGACTCCGACTCAGATTTGGAAGTCGCTTGAACACTTTATGTGCTAGTGAACTTAAAACAATTTTTTAAACTATTCGAGAGTCGGTTCCTGTGATTTTGTGTTAGTGCCATTTCCGAACAATGCTGGAACGCTAAAAGACAAAGAGTGGTATTGTTAGATCGATTACTTTATATCATGCCTAATAGAGACCTAAATTGTGAATTATATTTAATCCAACTTATAAATTGTCACTTCTTATAGTGAAATAAGAATGTACCATAGATTATATAGAATTATAATAGTATAGTACCTTCTATGTATGTAGCATTGATTCTTAGCCAACCTTATTCGAAATTTACTTAAATAAAATAAAATAATGACATAAGATATTTTTGTTATCGTTAGAAACAATAGTTACATGGTTTATCTAAACGCTTGTACCGTAATGTCAAATAGGTATTTAAAGTCATTAAACTCTTATTTGATGTATAACTTGTATTAGTTTGCTTGCTAGCAAACACGACACTACCTACCATAACTTTTTAACTTACCAGCTATTCTGCATTTTAATTCAGCATCCCCGAAGTATTGTTAAATAACTGCCTTCTCAAATCTACACTACACTATGGAACTGCTTAAGGGCAACCGCGGCCACTGCAGACAAGCTACTTTGGGATCCACAACCGGAGAGATTTTTAGAAGCTAAATATGATATGATATATTTAAAATCACGGATACTAAAAGTAGCTTGTCTGTGGTGGCCCCAAGTGACCTCTATGCCATCACTAACACTACTTTTTTCTACTATTAATCTGTCAATATACCAACGAGATTTTCAAAAGGGGTTCAGTTTTACTAATTACTGAACTCTTACTTTATTTCAATAGACGCTGCTGTATTGTATTAATCTAATCTAGAGCTCATTAAAATGACTGCGTTTTACTAGTACCACGGTATACGAAATAGATATTTAAGTGATACTCAAATACGGAAAAGAATATGAGTCGACATTTTATTACAGCTATAAAATTTGTCTCATACGTCGATAAAGAAGTTCCACTTATGATATGGAAGTTTAACTTCAAAACAACATGGCGCGTGACCGAAAAACGTGATGACTATTTTACAGCTATAAAATTTCTCTCAACGTCGATAAAGAAGTTCCACTTCAAAAATAATCTGTGAAGCTTTTGATCATTGTGTGAGTCATTTTATTATAGATCTATGATTAATACCTGAAGATTTCCACTTCGAATGACGACGTTAATCGAAAACGAAATAATAGCGATGCATTCTTAAAACAAAACCGACCGTGCCGTGAAATCGTAGCTTAGTATTGGCCACACTAAGCTGTTGCCAATACTAAGCTCAGATTACCAATTGACCTGGAAATGATTTGTATTATAAAATACACACCACCGATATCCTACAATTTTTTTATGTATATAGTGTGTAGCCACCCTAAAACGTACTATAGAAGTTTTGTTTCTACCTTGTATATAACTGGCTTGAAAAGAGATGTAAATTAGTTGCCTACCCGCCAAACTACACTTATTTAATATTTGATCTACATATTAGCTTTATATTGGTATTGATATCTACTATCACCAAACATTTAATATGCAATAATGTATGTATTGGTTAGGTAGTTGAAAAATGGTAACTAATTACATAATATGTCTAAAAATGATATTTTGGTAATTTTACTTTTAAATATTCCTTTCTTGCTCTTAAATCGCCTACGATCGTTAATTACATTTTAGGTAAATGCCTTACCAATCATAATGCTGAAGACTGTTTATGCTGTTGATTGATGGCACTTGGTGGAACTTGCTACTCATCTTTAATAAAAATACTTCTAAACACCACTCCACCTACAATAACTTACAAACTAATAAGTGACTGCTATGTAGTTATTTATTTAAATAAGTGAAACAGTACAAGTATTTATTAAAGATAATGCTGAAGCGTTCGTAACCCCGCTAACTCAGTGTTCTGTAAACGATCACAGCGTTAAGCACCTATTGCTATGGCTGGTCCTCATATGGGTGACCACTTTGTGGCATTTACTTTTACGGACTTGATCCTGGTTACCAGTAACTTAGCAGTCGTTTAGTCAAGCTCAAGGTCGCCACAACCTGCGCCTGTCCATTTCAATACGGTACCTGTTACGTGTTACAATTTTTTTTTTATACCACAGAGGTGGCAGACAAGCGTATGGCCTACCTGATGGAAAGTGGTCAACGTAGCCTATGGACGTTTGCAACACCAGAGGTGCAGCACTCGTGCTGCCGACACTTTATAAACTTTCTAAGACCCCTTTTGAAGAACCCCATACTGTAGACGTAAATGTGAGGGTGAACTCGCTGTCTATGGCGAGCGGTGCGATGATAGAAAGTAGCCGTGGGCATCATATCTCACCACCTGTTACGTGGGATAAAAATTCATACGGTGATGGGCGTTTAATATGCCTCTGCCTACCCCTTCGGGGATAAAGGCGTGACAATATGTATGCATGTTTGTTACTTGAATAGGAATTTCACTGTGCTATTTCAACACGGCAGTGGGCTCACCATCTGTTACGTGGGACAAAAATACACACGGTGAAATGTAGGCATATGAAATGCCTCTGCCACCCCTTCTGGGATAAAGGCATGATTGATAAACATTCTTATTGACCCCCTATATCACGTAGACATATCGAAACATCGATGACAAATTAAGATTATTCCATAATTGGTTTCCCAAAGGCGGATTAGATGTAGCATTGTACTGTCAAAGGATGGGTCCGCTCAAGAATACCAATGAGCATATGAGCTGATGTAAGTATGGCCTTGCACATACCACAATTATTCTGTCATTAAGTGTGTCATCTTGACACATGATGCTTGGAAACTTTGGAGATTCTAGATTCATACTAAATGACTATAAATTTATATTATAAATAAATATTGTGGGACACTTTTCCATCAGCGCCATCTAGCCCAAAGTAAGCTAATATTAGCTTGTGTTATGGGACCTAGATAACTGATAAACATACTTATATATTTCTAAATACATACATATTATAGATAAATAACACCCAGACACAGAATAAACCATCGTGCTCATCACACAAAGTTTTATCCTGGGTGGGAATCGAACCCACGACCTCTTGCGTAGCAATCGGATGCACTCCCACCGCGCCACAGAGACAGTCTAGAATTATAAATTGTTGTTAATAACACGATATTAGTATTTGAAATGCTCATTTCGAGTTTTAGTGAGACTAGAACAGCAATTGGTTTTTATCATAGGATTACACTAATTACTACAGAGGAATAGCAGGCCATTGACAAGCCGCCTATGCGATTTTCATCCTCAGCTAGATGTAAACTTGGCACGCGGTATTATTATTACTTTGTCTCTATTACGGCGCGAGCGAGAAGGAGTGAGCAACTATCCTTGCTTTGTGGTTTTTATTCCTCTTCATCTTAACAAATTTTATGGCAATGGTAGCAGTGGCGGCTGTACCTTAAGTGCGCTCGTGCGCTGAACCACCAAATCAAAATAATTATAAATTTGAATATATTACTTAATCTTTATTTTTAAATTACTTTTTTATAATATTTTTAAACATACATAATAAGTAATAAAATGTCAAATTATTATGTAACAATTTGAGCGCTTTGCCATATTTTATTAAGGCTTATAAAGTAAAACTCTCGTGCGCTCCTCCGAGTGCACGGAAACCGCTAATAGAACTTGTATGAGACGCGAGCTACAACGCCTGCCGCGTGAAACAAAACATAGTTCATAGAAATGTACCGAGTACCGAGCAGTGTCTCCATAATTATGTATATCGAGGATGACCGTGTTACAAGAGTAAAAATACGGTGTTTACAGACAAAATTACGGTAGATCGATCTTAAGTATACCGTGTAAATTACCGTGTAATTTTTGAAAGGAAAAATGTAAATGATTAAGACAATTAACCCCAAATATATTTGTTTTATAATCATATTCTGATTTGATTCCTCCGTGCAGTACAAAATCTTTTTCGTAAATGAAAATTATTTAATATCAATAAACTTATTTAAAATAAAAAACTTCTTTTAGCGCGGTACTCATATTTTTAGATGAGATAAAATCCCGGGACTCGCGACACCGTTACGAGACGCAGCTATAGTGTGTGCGTATATGCATGTACATATAGCAGACCGCGAACGCGTCTAGATAAATAAATTATTAATAAATTCAGTTTTTACTTTTGTCGGCACTTCTGGAGTGCAACCAGTGTATTGTTTTTATTATTATATCTATTTTCATTAGGTACTTACTGTGAGCAAGACTGAATTTCTGAATGGAGTAGGTATTACTTATATTAGGTCTACAAGTTAATCTTGCAAAACTGTTTCCCATAAGTAGATAGATTAATTGCCATACACATTAGGTACTTAGGAACAGTGTCAAAAATCGAAATTGTATCGACAGAACTTTAACCTGGGATTAATTAATTCAAAAAGGTTTCAATAGCAAACTCTTTGCGGTCTGTCTCTCTTATTTATGGTTCTACATTATATAGGAAAAGTAAGAGTAATTTTTCTTGGGCGCCTTAAAATTTTCTTAATTAACTTCATATTCGAATTTAGTAGGAAAACCTCTTTATTATAGTGTATTCCCATACATACATACATATTATCACGCCTACGTAGTTTCCAAACCCTTTAGTATAGTTTTTAATATTCTTACTTCATTAATATTTATTTTTAGTAAATATCACTAATCACAGTTAATTTGTAGACAAAATTAAATAATGGTATGAAAATAAACGTTTATCACTACATATTATAAAACGAAGTCGTTTTCCGCTGTCTGTCCTAATCCTAATCGGTAATAATCCTAATGCTTCTTTAAAACTACGCAACGAATTGCGATGCGGTTTTTTTAACAGATAGAGTGATTCGTAAAGAAGGTTTTTATGTATAATTTGTTAAGGTTTTGTATACATTGACTAAATTATAAAGATATTTGTTAGGGGTGACGGAAAAAAATAACCCGTTTGACAGCTTTTAACGAAAACGCTAAAGTTACCGAAGATATATATCCATATCCTAAGGATAACATATATAGTATGTACGGGCCAGTTAGTTATCCAATACACTTCCAGATTTGTTATAGTTGTATTGGAGTCCCAATGGAAAGGCAGCCGTAGGTTGATACTGTTTAATATTTACAAGTAAAATAATAACAGTGTAAAAGGTGTGGCTTATCTTCCCTTGTCAATGTGACGTCGTGTTAGGTACTCAAAGTAATGTATTCTATAGTTCCAATAAATAGTAAATATTACGAAATATCTACTGAGCGTCATTGTAACGTATAATGTCGCGTCAGCATTGTATGTACAGTCACGAGACTGTACATATTGGCAACCCCAAAATTAAAAAGAAGAAAAAACAAATAATTCTCGAAAAAAGATAAGCCAGTACAAAGCAAGGAATATTACATCAATTAAAGTTAAATGCAATATTATCTGTCGCAGTCGTCGCAGGTGATCGCTGTGCCGCCGGCCTCGATGTCGCCGGCACAGGTTCCATGTCTTCGTAAGCCCGTGCTTGTGTACGCTCTTTCTTAACAATGCGCCATGAGCAGCGTTTTTTGAAAATCCAAACGATGCCTATCGTAATAGCTACTCCAATCAATATATAACACACGATGTATTGATGAAGGTCGTGTGAGGAAATTATTTCAGGCAGAATCTCGTGTTCCTTTTGCAAAATCAATCGTTTCTCAATTTCCTTGAAATCATTTTGAAAAGGCTGCCGTGTGGTTTCCAATGGTAGAGCAATGCCACTTAAGGGCACAATGTTGTTCACTGTTGTATTCAAAGTGGGCACTTCCAGGTGGTAGTTCATTTTGATGTTAGAGTTGTACTCATTTTATGAGGAGATAGTGAAATCCTGTGACTGTAACATACACCCTTGCGATAGATTTATTACGCTTGATGATGTCAAAGTGTGCGAAGTCACTTCCCTATCACATATTGTTCGTAAAGTACATATGCCACAACAAACCGCCAGCCAGCTGTTCAGCGCGTGTAATCCGATCCAAGACTCAGTGCATTGCGTTTCTGTGACGTTACAAGGTGACTCGGAACGATGACTCAGTAACTTTGCTTCACAGGGAGCATTGACTTTGTTCAAATTGTATACAGGCATGTTTTTGTCGCAGATTAGAAGATCGTGCTTCAATGGAATACACAGCTTCATGTCATTTTCACTGAGAGGAATATACGTATTCTTCTGGAAATTAACAGCGATGTACTGGGATTATATTTGTATGGTAACTGTACTTGTGTGGATTTTTGTAGGCAGTGGAAAAGCCTTGTATAGCAGAAAATCTTCATCTGACGTCAGGGGTATGTGAACTTCAAACGGGAAGTAGTTGGTAGTCACGCTTGCTTTCATTTAGAGCAATTTGTAGACGTCTCTAATGTCTTCTCTGATATTTTGTATATTTTGTATAGGCAGAGTTTAAAATTTCGGCAGCCTCCCGGAGATAGAGATTTGTTTTACCAAATCGACGGGCGTATTGATGTGTATATCCACATGTCCTTTATACACGTTAGTCAACGTATTGAAGAACATCTCTTGCATGGTTTTGAAATTATTTAAGAGTATTATATAATAAGAAGCGCTCGTGGCCTAGCGGTCTCAGTGTTCTGTAAACGATCACTGAGTTACGCAACTTTCACTATGGCTGGTCCTCGGATGGGTGACCACTTTGTGGCATTTACATTTGCGAGCGTTTCCGTGCTTCGGAAGGCACGTTAAGCCGTTGGTCCCGGTTGCCAGTAAAATGGCAGTCGTTAAGCCTGGTTGAAGGCCTAATGGGCGGCTTGAAAACTTCAGCAGCAGGTAGCCACAACTTGCGTCTGTCTATTTCAACACGGCAATGGGCTCACCACCTATTACGTGGGACAGGAATCCACACGGTGAAAAGTGGGCATATAATCTGCCTCTGCCTGCTCCGGGGATAAGGCGTGATGGATATTTTATTTAAGAGTAGGGACATAGCCAGTGCAGCAGAGTTGAAGTAACTTGTAGCCATTATGATCTCTATCTCAGATTTAACTTTGGCGAAGTTGGAATTCGATACGTTCATAAAGCCTTAAAAAATTTTAAGGTGCTGGTTAATGTTGTCTTCCGTTTTCCTCAGCACTTCGTTCTGTAGCTCCACTATAGAGGTCTGATTCTTCATGAGTTCAAGTAAGTATTTTTCATTTGTTTGAATAGACGCAATATCCTTATGATATTTTTCGGCGAAATTCTGATCCAGTATACCAAAAAGTTCGTTCGTATCGTAACCAATCCCGTTGATCAAACCTCGTCTCTTACGCATACTCAAGTGCTTGTGCGGGGCTAGCAGTATGCTGTTGTAGTGGTTTACCATATCAATATCGTAGGAGATTTGTTTTAGAGTTGGTTGGCAATATTTAGGATCAGTTTTAGTACACAGGTCATTCAGTTTAGACAGATAGTTGTCTATTCGTTGTACATTATCCCAATAATTACTTAAGTTATCGTACATTAATAAATTCCATTCATCGTGCATCATTTGCATTTTGCCGAGTGTGTCGTAATATATCGGCCGATCAGGTTCCAGACTGGTAATACGCGCTCGCATCAACACGTCACTTTTACCACATTGTGCGTTCTTTATCAATGTAAACATTGTAACTAAGGTAAAAAACAATGTCCAAAAGCATTTCTTGCTGCATGTTTTCTTCTTGGTGTTTTCTTCTTTATGCTCCGGAGAGATTGTCGTTTCGCGAGCTTTGGCAATCGTTTCCGTTTCCGAAAATGGAAGAGGTGAAAGTTTGATTATGGGACGTTTGATGACCCCAGCCTGCGTTTTCACCGTCGCAACTCGTACGAGGCCATCGGCACGACTATGAACTTCTATGACACGCCCCATTCCCCACCGTCCTGGTGGCTGATTATTGTCTCTGACTAACACGATGTCGTTCTTCTTAATGTTTTTGGTTGGTTTATTCCATTTACAGCGACTTTGTAACTGCGATAAATAATCGTTTTGCCAAGATTTCCAGAATTGTTGTAGCATATTTTCTGTAAGTTGCCATCGCTTTTGTACGTCAATGGTTTAATGTCACTGTAATCGGAGAGCGGTAGAGTTAGCATTGGTCCCCCTGTCAGAAAGTGTCCTGGCGTCAAACAGTTATAAAATTCGTCGGGGTCCTCAGTTAAAGGGCAAAGCAGTCTGGAGTTCATACATGCAATCTTTGTGAGCAACGTTGAGAACTCTTCATAGGTAAGTTTTTGTTCGCCCAAAACGCGCCTTAAATGATGCTTCATGACCTTGACTGCGGCTTCCCATACTTCCCCAGCTGAAGGCCAAGCAGGGGGCATTAAAATGCCATTCTACTTCTAGCTTTGCAACTACGCTAAAAAATCCGGCGACATATTTTGTTTGAATTCTTCAAACTCGCTGCGCAACATTTTTGAAGCTCCGATAAAGTTTGTACCACAGTCGGAATATACGTGTTTTGGGGTACCGCGTCTTGCACACATACGTTGAAAGGCGGCGATAAAATTTTCTGTACTCAGGTCTGATACTAGTTCAATATGTACAGCTTTGGTTGCCATGCATATAAAAATAGCTATGTACCCCTTTGAGCTTTTTATTCCTTTCCGCTTGTTAGCTCTGACCTCCACATGCCCAGTAAAGTCAACGCCTGTATGGGTGAATGCCTTGACAGATTAATCCTGTGGTACGGTAGGTCTCCCATTAATTGATAGTTTTCAGAGGGTTTGTAACGGTGACACTGAATGCAATTACGTAATTGCATCTTTACTATTCGGTTGCCACCGACAATCCAATATCGCTGCCGTATATACGTTAAAGTCAATCTCGCACCTCCGTGGAGTGTTGCAGCGTGCGCTTGATCTATAAGTAGCTGCGTAAATCGTCCAGTTTTGGGCAAAATAGCAGGATTTTTCATTCTAGAGGGCAGATAAGAATTATTGAGACTACCACCGACTCGTATGATACCTCTTTTATCCAAAAAACGGGTTAAGCTTGTAAATACAACTCTCTGCGTTACAGGTTCTTTTCTCTCAAGCTGCTTATGCTCTAAATAAAATTCCGTTTGTTGTACGTATTTTATAATTGTTTCCATGGCCGTAATCAATTCGCCTGCAGTAAGATAAGTCATATTCATCTTTTTGCCGAATCGAGTATTTACACTGAAACGTAATACCCAAGCAATGACCCTTGCAACACGGTACAATGAACTATGTTTATGTAGTAATTCTTTTATTAATGGATTGTCTTGGTTTTTAAGCGATGAATGTAGTGGTTTTCTTCCCATGTCTTCTGAGTATACATAATATCTTTCTTGGCGCTCTTCATGCTTTCGTAAGCCATAAACTTAGCTTCCAGAAATACCAGAAAATCGTTTAAGCGTAACAGCTCTCTATGATCATGCAGTTCGTACTTGTAGTCCGCATAAGTTGAGGCATCGAGTTTTTGTGCCATCAAGTGTACAATTAGCGGATCCCAGGTGGAGGTATCAATCCCAATGTTCGTTAATCCATTCAAACACTCAGTAATTACGTCATGTAACCTTTTTAAATTGAAACTGTCCGGATGTTGTATGACAGATAAATTGAGCATAGTGTTAATGAATGATGTAAACTGAAGTCACCGATTGTCATACCGCTGATTTAGTATTTCCTAGCAGGAGTTGTAATTATCGGCACTTATACTGAGATGCTGCACCAAGCGCGCAGCTTCACCTCGCAACCTTGTCTTGAGATACTGCATCTTCTGGACACTATTCATTCCTAGGTTGTTGTGAATGGTTTCCAATTAGAGCCTCGTAGTATAGCTTCCAATTCTCAATGTTGCTTGTCGATGGTTTCCCATTTTGCTTTCAAAGTCGAGAGATGATCTTCCGTTTCCCACTTCTCCGTAATAGTTGCAACGAATATCTTCGACATAGCACAATCTAACGCCATAAAATTGCAGTCTGGTTTGCTTAATAGCATTTTTGTTTTGCTATCCGTAAACTCCTCCTGTATTCCAGTTAGATCAAATGTCGCCTGTTGGCGACCATGTAGAAAACCTTCCATGTGCTGCTTGGTGCTTTTATAAATCAACTCTGTATTATCGTAAACATTTTCAGTGAAGTAAGTTATATTCTTATCTTCGATTTCCTTCAAAAGCAACGCATTTCGTTCCTTAAACTCTTGCCAAAGACAATCAAGCTGTTCCAAACGCTTGACCAAGTAATCTTCGGTTTTCCTATGCGCGCTATCCTTTTTGTAGTTGGCACACAGTGCTTTAATTTTTTTAAAAACACTCCTGCTGTTTTTGTATCATGTTTAGTTGTTTCCAAGAATGACTTGTTGTAAAGGTAAGGTAGGTAGGTGTATTTCGATACAGCTCACAAAACACCCGTCCCGTCGTTGACAGTGGCCGGAAATGTAGTGCTAGTTCACGACACGAAGACGATCTGTGTTACGGCAGTCGTCTTCAAATTCAATCGCCGAACTTCGTGTAGAAGATGTGTTGTGTTTCCCAAAATCCGACGACTTGAAAGAGGTCGCTTACAGGTACTCAACTTCCAGTAAACAAAAACGATATGTGCGCCGTCTACTGGGGAGACCCGCTTGTGGGAGGCCAGTAGGACCGATGCGCTATCGTCAATGACTACCAGTTGGTAAATACCTGTAGTTTCTCGAAGGACCATTAAATGTACGGGCCAGTTAGTTACCCGATACACTTCCAGATTTGTTATAGTTGTATTGGAGTCCCAATGGAAAGACAGCCGTAGGTTGATACTGTTTAATATTTACAAGTAAAATAATAGCAATGTAAAAGGTGTGGCTTATCTTCCCTTGACAATGTGACGTCGTTTTAGGTTATCAAAGTAATGTATTCTATAGTTCCAATATATAGTAAATATTACGAAATATCGACTGAGCGTCATTGTAACGTATAATGTCGCGTCAGCATTGTATGTACAGTCACGAGACTGTACAATATCCATTTTAATACTATAAAAACTAGCAATTAAAAAGCGGTAATTTGAAGGCTATTTACACAAATACTTTATTAATCCTTATCATTTTAATACGTTAGTTGGCTTCAGCATTTCATGAAGATTATTTTGTCCGTTTACACCTTGCAAATTAAATGAATATCTTAGGAGATATAGCAAAATC
The DNA here is from genome assembly GCA_948477245.1 of Thumatha senex. Lineage (NCBI taxonomy): Eukaryota > Metazoa > Arthropoda > Insecta > Lepidoptera > Erebidae > Thumatha > Thumatha senex. Next base: position 12,597,365 of record OX419731.1, on the reverse strand, counting down.
AAAAAATAATGCGCAAAGAAATTAATTTCGTGTAACCATAATTCGACCGGGCCTTGCGGCGTAATGGAGAGCGGAGAAGCAATCAAGGAATTTGGAAAATGTTCAAACATTATTGTGAAATTAATAAACGACGGGATTACGTGCGTGCCATGGGGTTCGAAGTATGTCACGAGCGAAGCCGGGCGGGTCAGCTAGTTTGTTATATTTAAAGTAATACAGTTTATTTATTAACAAAAATATTTATATACTGTTTCTATGACAACCCTTTACTGATTAAAAAAAGCAAATAGTGCGATTATGGAATACAACTTCACTATTTGAGTTCATAACGCACGCGTGCTTTATGAGCTAGGTACATTATGTATCTAAAACCGACGCAATTAGATCCACTTTACGAGCAAGTGTGTTGCAAATATATTTTTTAATACAGTTGCTCAAAAAGTGGCATATTGCAGGGACGTATAGCGTTCGGGATGTGGGCTATAACACACGCGTGTTTTTTCTTTGCCATTCCCGAACTAGTGTTTTTTCTTTCCCAACTGACATAATAATGACTATTAAAAAGAAAAAAAACCAACCACGAAGATTTTCCTCGAAAAAAATCATAGAAGTTTTCATGATTCATGCAAATATTTCTATAAAAAGCTACTAATTTATTTCAATATCCGATTTAAAAGTAATATTAAGTACAAATTTAAACATTAATTTAATATTAGTACATATATGTATAGGCCAAATTAAATTTATAAAAATAAAAAAGTTGGCTGTATGACGTGCACTGCCATAGCCTCTGCTTATATTCTTTTACTGTTGGCGCCATTTTCCAAAAAATTTCTTCTCGAGTTTAGTTGCTTGTTGCACAAAATGAGTAATTTTGACGACAAATTATTTGAATTAACGCCACCGGAACTCAGTTTAATTGCAAAAAATGCTTCGGAGAACATTTTACCTGAAAAGTCTAAAAGTCGCTACATATCTATATATGACGAATTCATTGTGTGGAGAGAAGAGAAAAAGACAAATAGTTTTCAGAAAATGTTATTTTGGCATACTTCTCTGAACTTTCAACATAATTAAAACCTTATGGTCGAGGTATTCAATGTTAAAAAGTGTGATAAAAATCAGGAATAATGTGGATATCAGTGAATACCCCAAACTAAATGCTTTCCTAAAACCACAATCAGACGGCTTTACAACTAAAAAGTAGAAAATATTAACATCGAATGAAGTGGAAAGGTTTTTGAACGAAGCTCCCGATGGTCGTTATTTAAGCACAAAGGTAATTTATTAATAAGTACTTCTATTTTTCTTTGGTATTCAGTTTACGAAATCCCAAAATACACGCACAAAATAAAAAAATATTAATCAAAACCCTTTTTTTTGTAGGTTGCGCTGATTTTTGGCGTTGCTGGTGCTTGCCGCAGAGAGGAGTTAGCTAATATCACTGTAAAAGATATTGAAATCCATGGAAAAATGCTACTAATCAATATTCCGAATACAAAAAATAAGATACCGAGAAGCTTTATTGTTGAAGGAGATTTTCTTAAAATAGTGCAAAAATATATGAATCAGCGGTCCCAAAAAGCAAAAACCGACCGTTTTTTCCAAAATTATCAAAAAGGGAGTGTACAGCTCAAGCAATCGGGATAAACAAATTTGGTAATATGCCAAAAGAAATAGCTACGTTTCTTGGTCTGCCGGATGCTGAGTATTATACTGGGCACAGCTTCAGGAGGACCTCTGCTACATTATTGGCAGATTCAGGAGCCAATTTGACGTCCTTAAAGCGACTAGGAGGCTGGAAGTCGGACAAAGTTGCACAAGGCTATATTGCTGATTCATTAAACAACAAACTAGAAACTGGGAAAAAAATCACACAATCCATTAATTTAAAGTCCAGTCCATCTCCTTCACATGACAATACTGAAGAGAACGTTCGTCCACCTACCTTCGTTGATAATTATAATTCATCAGATCCAATTCCATCAACTAGCAAACGCCCTTGTATGACACCTTTGACAAATATACATGAACAATGAAATGTAACAATATGAAATTAATAATAGTTTGTCTCAAACAGTAAATATGCAACCGAAAACTTCCCCAGTTAATATAAAAAACTGTACCAATTTCAATGTTGTGAACTATAACTTTTACAAGAAATAAATGATTAGTTACTTGAGTTTATTGTGTTTATATTATTTTATTAAATTGCTTCATTTTGTCGCAACAAATTTTTTAAATTGCTTCATTGTATTAAAAATAGTCGTTCCATCCACGTGCAGAACCGTCATTGCAACTCGTTGCAATGACAGGCATTCCGCACTTGTATCGAAATATACTATTATTGACAAACGAACGAAGATTATGGCGATCAACTGTGAAGAATAAGTATCGAAAAAAAAGTGTTTAAGTTCAATGTTGGTCAAATAATGTTTTGTGATGAATTGTGAACCTCCTTCTTTTTTGAAGTGGGATACTAGCTTAGGCCATCTAACTTGGTCTAAGGATACTAGGCATTTGTTCATTTCATCTCAACGCCATAAAGTTACAGTTTAGAAGTAAGTAGGTACATTGCTTGATAAGAGGTTACAAAAAGTTTTCCTAATTTGAATAGAGATTGTCGCCCTATCGGCGCATGTCGCCCTGGTGTTGCTGCGTATGTGTTTTGCATTACCCAAAATTAATTACATTCTGCGGACTGCACCTACATGGCTGTGCAGTGAGGAGGTCTCGTTGTTCGATGACTCGTTGAGGAGCGTAGTGGAGTCCATACTTAACGTCTCCCTTGATGAGTCGCAGTGGCTTCAGGCGTCCTCTACGGTTCGGTACGGGGGTCTCGGGGTTCGGCGTGCTCAGGATGTGGGCTTGCCGGCTTTTATTGCGTCGGCGCATGGGGTGGCAGGACTCGTTGCTACTATACTCCAGTTGGATGGCGACGGGTTCAGCATACCCTATGTGTCCGGGGCGGTCACAGTGTGGTCCACACTCGCTCCGGGAGCGTCATTCCCGAGTACTCCTGCGGTCCAGCGATCGTGGAGTGATGTCCTCGCCGAGAAAAATTATAGCTTGTTGGTGAGTGGGGCTGCGGGGGCGGACTTGACCAGACTGCGGGCGGTGGCACAACATGAGTCAGGGGCATGGCTGTTCGCGCTGCCATCGCCCAATATGGGAACTTTGTTGGACGATGACTCACTGCGGGTGGCTGTCGCTCTCCGCTTGGGCTGCAGAGTGTGTGAACCTCATCTATGCATCTGCGGTACCTTGGTGGAGAGCGATGGTCATCACGCGCTGAGTTGTCGTCGCTGCACAGGCAGGCATCCGCGCCACCATGCCCTTAATGATTTAATCCGACGCGCACTGGTGTCAGCTGGTGTCCCCTGCATGCTCGAGCCGCCGGGTCTGTCCCGCGCGGACGGCAAAAGACCGGACGGTTTGATCCTCGTGCCTTGGCAGAATGGCAAGTGCCTGGTATGGGACGCAACATGCGTCAGCACTTTTGCCGCCAGTCACCTTGTTCGTACCGTCCACTCACCAGCGGCCGCAGCGGAAGATGCCGCTCACAAAAAGCGACAAAAGTACGCAGTGATAGAGTCCCGGTATATAGTCGTACCGGTGGCTGTGGAAACGATCGGCTGTTGGGGGAGCGAGGCTTTTATTTCTGAGATTGGTCGCAGAATAAAAAAAAGACTCATGACTCCCACGTCCGGTCGTACCTGGTGCAAAGGATAGCCATTGCTATCCAACGAGGCAATGCCGCAAGTGTATTGGGCACCTTTGCATCGGGTATGGTCAGGGGTGGGTTATTCAGTAGGGAATAGGTGGGTGTAGCCATTCATGTGACATTTGTATTTCATAACGCTTTATAATTATATAATAGAGAATAAAATAAATAGAGAATATAGAAAAGAAGAAATAACTATATAGGTAACAACGATCCTGCATTCGTCATAGCCTTTTAATGCCTTTTTCTTTACCAGAAAATACGTACGATAATTACTGATGAGTCTGATGAGTTATGCTTACATAAAAAAAATGCCCAAGGTGCTAAGGTATGTAGTATGTAGGTACGTATTTTATCGCAAACTCGCTGTCAAACAACGAGGACCTTAGCTAGAAGACATCAGTTGTCTTCCTGCCTCTGACTTTCTGCATGAGCTCCGTAAGTGACTCCATGTATCTAATGGTTCTTGCTATAAGGTTCATACAGGTTATTACTGGCGTGCTTCTGAGATCCGACTTCACATCCAATTAATGTCTCTTCTAAATAATTATGTGAATAATATATATTGCCACGCTTATATGCATATTGAGGTTTATGATGCCTCACGAGAACACAGGGGAAGCATAAAAGTCCGTCAGGAATTATTCTGGTCATACCTAAGTCGATTCGCTGAGTTCGATTGGGACCGAAAGGGCACTCCAGAACCAGGTTCAGGGTTCAAGATGAGTCGGGACTCATTAGGTACCAATTTCATCAATTTATTATTATTATTTAGATAATTAAATAAACAATAGATGTATGTACTAGTAATTAGGTACTTTATTGTCAATAATAAATATTCAACAGATATAATGTCATACCAACATACGAGTACTATCTATAGAGATGACATAATTCATATCAATAATGTGTGTTCGTGAGTTATGAATAAATGAGGTAACAACTTCGTGTGGATTACATTACATATTTACATGGCGTGATGGAAAAGATTAATAATAAGTTAATGGGTAGCCGTAAGAATACGCGTAAGGATAGGAATACGCGGAATACGCTACTGGAGAGCTGTAGGATGCGACGTAGGCAGACGGGGCGTAGTATCCCGAGTAGTCGACTAACACCTGAGGTTTCGCCGCAGCAGGGCTCACCAACAGAGCAGCCGCGAAAGCGATCAGCATCATCTGTTAATTACAAAATATATTTTTTATTAATGGTCTGTTTTGTTACTCATCCCACCATATTCTAGTAATCCAAAACCCAAATATAGATCTGTTTGCAGATCTTATAGACCTATGTGCAGTGGGTCACGCGCCTATGCTTTCTGCCGCCTAATGAATACCCAGACATATATTTTTTAAATAAAGTATATGACTAACAGTATGGCCGTATAAATAAATTAATATTTGGGACATTTTTACACAGCGCCATCTAGGCTAGCTAAATGAAGCTAATATAACCTGCGCTGCCGGGTCACATTTGATAAACATACTTATATGTTTCTAAATATACATGTTTTTCCATTATTTACGGCTTATGTAACAGGTGGGTGAGCCTTTAATAGATGAAGGTTGTGACGACCTGCTGTTGAAATTTTTCAATCCGCTCAAAAAGCCTTCAAGTTGGCTTAACGACTTTCATGTTACTGGCAACCGTGACCAACGTCTTAACGTGAATTTGAAAGTGGTCACCCATCCGAGAACCAGCCATAATGAAAGTTGCTTAACTCTCTTCTCATTTGCGAATTACACATTTTTTTCCGACCCGGGATTCGTATCCGAGACCTCAGTACGACAGTCACAAACACCCTTATACGGCATCAAGGCAGTTTCATCTTTGTCCATACTTACATACATACATATTGTTACGCCTTTAATCCCCAAGGGGTAGGCAGAGGCATACTATTCGCCCACATTTCACCGTATGAATTTTTGTCCCACGTAATAGGTGGTGAGCCCATGGTCATCATCTTTGTCCATCTAACATAATTCTATAATCATCTCTCTATTTACTTAGTTTATACTATGTACATTTTCAATCGTTGAACAATATGTCACACTCATATCTATACTAAAATATGAAGCGGAGTTTGTCTTTTGGTTGAATGCGAAAATTTCAAGAACTTCTAGTTTGAATTGAAGATTAAGTATTTTTTGTTGGATTTATCGAGAAAGGCTTATAGGCCATTGTGGGTCATTTTTTAATGGATTTTTTTTTGACATTTTTTTTTTTTACACAACACCACTGTTATAGGTTAGACTATAACATAAAGTAAGCTTATATAACCTTGTTTTATGGAATCTAGACGACTGATAAACATACTTATATATTTCTAAAAACATATACATATTATACATAGGAAACACCCAAACTCCAAAACAAACATTTGTAGATTACACAAATATTTTTTCCGACCCGGGAATCAAACCTTGGACCTCAGTCACGGCAGTCGCATACACTACCACTGCGCCACCGAGACAGTCATATATCCTCACTACCCAGGAGAGCGGAGCAGTATCTAATCATAAATGTCAATAAATCGGGCAAATTTTCATATATTATTGTAAAATTTTATATCTTAGTCATTAACGATGGGATTAAATGGAAGCGACGGGGGCTAGAAATATTTCACGGGCGAAGCCGCAAGGGTCAGCTAGTAGTCTAATTTATTTTTACTGTTTCGAATGGTAGTGTATGCTACTGCCGCGCTGAGGTCCCGGGTTCGATTCCCGATTATTCGGATTTTGGGTGTTTTCTATGTATAATATAAATAATATCGACAAATACATATGTATGTATTTGTCGATATTATTATTGTTACGGCTACAGCTAATCTCTGAAAAGGCTGAACCGATTTTAACGGGACTTTCACTAGAAGATAGCTAATCAAATCAAATCAAAAATCTGTATTCATGTAGGTCACAAAGTAACACTTATGAACGTCAAGATTACTGCTTCTACATTTACATTTACTGCTGTTGTGTTCATTAAAATTACACTTACATAGTTCCTTTGAATTTATGTGAGAACAGTCGACTAAACTTAGCTTGCCTTAAATTTAAATAATATTATTTGTAACAATTGCTATAACAGCTATGAGCTGACCAGTCCTAACAGACGGCACCCGTTCACGAGTATGACGCATATATCAGCCATCGCCTTACTCAACCGTATTGTAGGGAACAAGGCGACCCGATACATACGCCACCACTGCCAGGACACTTAGACGAGCATGACATACCCAAAAACTACACAGCAACTATCATGTCAATTTCAAAATTATAAATAAGTCTACATAGTGCTCACACAATAACAAAGTCAAATTACATATAATTATGTATATTAGTTATTACCGGGGCTAAACGCAGCCATACCTTTAGTTGCCTGGCGTTTCAAATTATTTATACTGGAGAATGTAAAAAAAAATAATGTTAAAAAATAGTTAGTTAATGTTATAAAGAGTAACTTAAGTTTGTATCCCCGTATTCCTACGGGAAGGAGGAATGCGCGGGTGTCCACTATTGTACAATAAATTTGCCCAGTCAGAATTTCTAGGCGCTAAATCATTGTCTTTTATCCAATGACAGGGATATACTGAACGAATAACGTTAGGTAGATACAGTGTCTGCCTTAATGAACATATTTTATGGACATATTTTATACAAATAGCGTTTAGATATGATTCCAAAAATTGTCACGCCTTTATTCCCGAAGGGGTAGGCAGAGTCATACTATACGCCCACATTTAACCGTATGCACTTTTGTTCCACGTAACAGGTGGTGAGTATTGAACTGGACAGGCGCAGGTTGTCTTGTCACTTGCTATTGAAATTTTTCAAGCCGCGCCCTTAAAGCTTTCAACTAGGCTTAACGACTGCCATGTTACTGGGAACCGGGACCAACGGCTTAACGTGCCTTCGGAAGCACGGAAACGCTCGCAAATGTAAATGCCACCAAATGGTCACCAGTGATCTTTACCGGTAGGTTTACCCTTAGTCCGCGGGGCCTCGAGCGATTCGCAAAAATAAAAATTTATCAAGAACTAAATTTTCAACATAATTTCCTTTTATATTTTTTTGTTATTAACCCTTAACCTTGAGTATTCATAGGCATTAGAAAGTTCAAAAAATATAAAAAATACATACCATTTTAATCATTTTGCTTGCTTATCAAATTGTTCCACAACGGCACAGAAGTAAATCTAGCGTGACAACTAGATGGCACTGCTACGATGCGACGCAGTATCTCATAACATCTGCTAACACTTTGCCCTTTATATATAGAGCCCGATGAGTATCGGGGGCCAGTCCGTGATTGGAAAAACTAATGATCCTCGGACCGACCTCAACATACAGCATTAACGAATGTAAAAAACGTTTAACACAATGTCGCATTAACAGTTAATGGAACCGACTTCATTTCCATATCAAGCCGCATCATACACAAACAATAGGCGCGTAGAATATACGACGGCAGATTAATGGCTGCAAAAAAATATACTTTTGTTACATTTTGAGACACGATGAAGGATATTTATTAGGGTAAGCTACTTAGTGTACTTGTACCTGCGATCGTATGTAGGCACTAGTAATACCTAATTCTTAAGTTAGATGACAAAATCATCTAAGTAAATAATTTAACATAACCGGGATACTTATGAGCTGCAATGAGCTATGAGGCTCTATTTCGGGGTCTATTAACGTGCATGTGGTGTATCTTCTGAGTTACGGACGAGGACATGGTGAACAGAAGGAAAGCTCGAAAGTAAATCATGCACCCATTAAACAAATCGTCTGGCCAGGTGGTACTATAAGAATTATATTATATTATCTGTGGTGGTACAGAACGTAAGGGCAATCACCATCCCCATATTTAAAAAAAACTGGTTAATAACCAGGGTGGGAAAGTGGCACCTTTCGATCATTTCTATTCCTCAAACAACGCGGCGTCACATACATCCACTAAACGTTCATTGATAAACTCAAATTTTAAAATGAACTGAATGGTTGCGCAATTATACGATTCGAAAGTTGCCGCGTTAGTTTTTCTATGTTGCATCGCCGATCTCCATTTGTTTTTAATTAATTAGTTGTCGACACTCCCACCCCGCTTCCCTTTATTCCATTTCTCTTTCGCACCTACCTTGTCTCGCATAAGAGAAGAGCGAGACAGCTGTGTTACCGCCATTTTGCGGTAGAAAACTCCTCCGCAGCGCTGTCCACAGGCGGCAAGGACGAACTGAAGACGCTCTGTGTGGAACTGCAATGGCCGCGCGCGCGTTCGCATTAACTTTTCGCAATAGTTGTGTTTTCCATGGATAAATAGTGTTTTTGTGCAATGGAACCAGGGATCCAAGTCCAGGGACGTCCCCGGCAGCCTCCACCTCAGCATCACGCAGCAGTAGCAGGGTAGTGTGCCAATTCCTGTTTTCCATTTCTTTTTCGTCGACAACCGAAATAAATTTCATTTTTGTCTTTCCCCGCAAATACAGTCCACTTCGAATTTATTTATCTCGCCCGCTCAACCATTTTCTGGTCCAAACGATCCGGATTTTGATCCATTAGCTTTAGTAGTTTGTCAATAGAAACGCTATAGTTTTTATTCCATAGGGAATAAACGCATAGATATAGGTTATAGTTTTTATTCCATTATTCGGAATAAACGCATAGATTAGGCAATAGTTTTTATTCCATAGGGAATAAACGCATAGGTATAGGTTATAGTTTTTATTCCATTCGGAATAAACGCATAGATTAGGTAATAGTTTAAATTCTATAGGGAATAAACGCATAGATAATAGTTTTATTCCATTAGGGAATAAACGCATACTTACCTACTGTTTTTCGCATAGGTAGGTACTAAATAGTTGGTAATTTCGACTGCACCGCATAGTAATAGGTAGCCCACGCGGGCAGGTACCTAGGCCCGCGCGCGCTAATACCTACGCTCGCGCCGCGTCTCGCTGTTCACCACCGCTTCCATTTTGATCGTTCGTTAGTTTTGCACTGTAGGTAGCCATAGTTGTTTGTTTTAACAATGCCTCCGAAAGAGATTCCGGATCTACAGTTAAAACTATTACACGCTAAGAAGGATAGCCTTTTTAAGCGTATGCAATTACGCAATTGTGATTATTCATCGAGGATCGCAGATGAATCAATAAAAGAATTGTTTTTATCCTCGATCGAAACCGTAGATAAAATGTTCTCGATAAAATTAACTTGCTTGAATGAGGGTTTTCGATACTTTTTCTGCCGCCAGGCGGCGCTTCGTATGCGTCAGGTCCAAACAGCTGTCAGATAGCACAGAATCTTACCGAACGTATTATTATTTTAGTAAAATTTTATGTATTTGGAAGTGTTATTGATTTTATTATGGATTACGGCCAAAGAAAGGTTGCCGAACTGAAGATTGAGCTCAAAAAGAGAGGCCTCCTTTTTTATTTGCACACATAGGCACTGCACAACACTGTGGCATTTTGGAAAACAATATTCCGTTTGTAACGTTTTTAAGAATAAATAAACCAAAAAAATGATCGAAAAATATAAATCGTGTATGTGTTTTGACAGGTAGTTGGACCTGACGTTACAGCGCTGCCATCTCACGGGGAACATTTCAAAAAACCCTCATTAAAATTAAATCCCGATTTCTTATTAAGTTACGACGCCATGTCATCTTTCGAAGATTTAATTTGTCGCATAAAACGTGTCGCTAAGTCATTGCAAGCGCCCGTGCCCGTAATAGTCACCGATTCGAAACCCGGGCCAGCCGGTATTGATTTGCTGAAACGGGACCGACCTAAATTACCGCCCATACAAATACCCGAATTTGATGGCGATATAAAAAATTGGCCTTTTAAGTTTCGATAATAAGATCCATAATAATAATTCGTTATCGGATCACGAAAATTACATTACTTAGTAAACTAACCGGGAAAGCAAAAACCGTTTACAACGGAATAACGCTTTGCGCCGAAAATTATAGTTTGATTTTGAATACTTTGAAGGTCAAATACGAAGACAAACAATTAGTAACAACCGCTTATTTGGATCAAATATTTAATTTGAAAAATAGCTCATCGTGTAATGAACACTACTTAGAAAAATTCTTAGATATTTTTGCATCAGCTGTTCGCGCCCTAAAGAATCTCAAGGTCAATGACCTCTGTGACTTTTTGTTTTTGTATATCGGTTTAAAGAAATTAGATTCCGAAACCGTTCGCTTATTTGAAATGGATAGACGTGGCCATCAAATACCTAAGTTCGTCGATTACAAACTTTCGTTCGTCAACATATTCGAATTTTGCAACTAACTTCGTTAAACCACGGAGTAGCGAAAAATAGTCCGACTAATCGTAGTAGTAGTAAGCCCACGAAGTCCACGCACTCTTTTGTTAATTTTGAACCCACAACTTCGCAATCGCAAGTGTTGCATTCGAAAAATTGTTCTTTGTGTCAAGGTCACCATGACCAACTTTATAAATGTTCGGAGTTCAATAAACTCACTCCTAGCGATCGCTATAAATTTGTTCGTTCTAGTCATTTATGTATCAATTGTCTCAGTAAGAAACATCGTGTTTCATTCTGTAATTCGAATCATTTTTGTCGCAAGTGTAATGGTAAACACCATTCATTATTACACTTCGAAAACAATAATGCCGCGTCCGATTTAAACTCAGTTGGTACCACGCGTGTTAGTGGTAATAATTTACTTGTAGTTAGCAATGCACCCGCCATGTCCGGTAGTTCGTCCGTCGATTCCGGCTGCGCGAACTTCGTGCCTAACCGTCCGCCCGCTGTGACGTCACAGCCGCCCGCGCCGTTGATCCGCGAGTGGGAGCGCTCTCGCGTGTTTTCGTCCCCGTCCGCGCCTAGCGACGGCGACGCCACTGCCGCGCGCTTCCAGCCGAACGATGTCGCTTTGTGCTCGCTATCAAGTTTGCACACAAGCCCTTCTACGGTACTTCTGGCAACCGCTCGAGTTGTTGTTTACGATTCGCATGTTAGGGGACATAGTGTTCGCGCACTTTTAGATAGTGCTTCTCAAAGTAATTTTATTAGTAAAAATTGTTGTAGTCGTCTTGGTTTGCATATAAATAACCGCCCCGCTTGTAATGTTGTAAAAGGTATTGGGGGTTCCACTAAAGCCGTTCAAGGGTCTGTAGGGATTAAATTCCACTCGCGTTTTGCTTTTGATGTTAGCTTTTCGATGGATTCGCTAGTCGTCGATAAGGTTACCGAACTTTTACCGACTGTCGCAGTCAATACCTCATTATTGACTAATTTTAGGGATTTGCCTTTGGCCGATGATACTTACACCGTTCCAGGAGATATAGATTTGTTAGTTGGCGCTTCGATTTTCCCGCACCTCCTGTTGCAGCATAAAGTTCAAGGTCACGCATCGCACCCCGCGCCGCTCGCCTTAGAGACGGTTCTTGGTTTTGTTATTGTTGGTTCCGCACCCGCTTGTTTTGATTGTAACTCGACAGTGTCATATTGTTGCGCCGTCGAGCCGCTGTTCTCCGCTGTCCGTAAATTCTGGGAGATAGAAGAGGTGAACGTCCCTCCTATTGTCAGCCCGGATGATAAACTTTGTGAAGAGTTTTATAGTCGCACGACTACTCGCGATAGTGATGGTCGTTATGTTGTCGCACTCCGCTTTAAGGGTGATGTTAATTCTCTTGGCGATTCGTTTCAGTCAGCCGAAAAACACTTCCTATGTTTAGAACGGAAAATGCAGACATCTCCAAAGGAAGCTTACGATAGCGTAATAGTAGAATATTTGGATAATAGTAGAATATTTCTTTGTATTGGTGTTCGCGAATCAGATCGCCGATTTCAACGCATTTTGTATAGATTTTCGCCGCAGGAACCTTTACAGGTTTACGAATTTAATCGCGTTTGTTTTGGACTTCAATCCAGTCCCTTCCACGCTCTTCGCACTGTCAAGCAGCTCGCCGCCGATGAGGGCGACGGGTACCCGAAGGCTAAGGAGACTGTAGAAACTGTTCTGTACATGGATGACTATATTTATTCTGTGCAGACCGAAGATCAAGCTGTCGCAACTGCGGCTGAAGTAATTGATCTTATAAAGCCTGTCATTTTGATCTCGTAAAATGGACTAGTAATTCGCAAACGGTCTTGGATTCGATTCCACCGTCGCATCGCTTGTCGACTGTGAAGGAGTTTGATAGTAATGATACGCACAAGGTTCTCGGTTTGCGTTGGTCACCTTCGTCCGACATGTTTAGTTTGAAGGTTTGTCCTACACAGTCAACCTGCACTAAGTGCACCATATTGTCGTGTGTCGCACGCATATGGGATGTAATGGGATTTGTAGCACCTGTCGTCTTGTACGCAAAGCTTCTCATAAAAGAACTTTGGCTGTCCAACTGTGACTAGGACGACACTCCTCCTGACCACATCATTAAATTGTGGGACCGCTTTAGAGCCGAGCTTGCTATGCTCGAGCAAATTATAATACCGCGCCATGTTGGCATCTCGGATCATAGTATTGTTAGGTTTCGCTGACGCTAGTGAGAAAGCGTATGGGGGTGTTGTGTACTTCCACGTTCGTAACGGTGATGACATTTCTTAAATACTACATTAAATCTAAAGTAGCCCCTAGTAAGGTAGTCTCTCTCGCTCGTCTCGAGCTGTTCGCTATATTGGTTCTAGCCCAGCTCATTAGTTCGATTGTTAGTAGTTGTCGCAACCGCATTAATATAGATAGAATTTTCGTATTCTCGGACTCGACCGTCGCTTTGTGTTGGACACATTCTTCGCCCCATCGTTGGGATACATTTGTCGCAAATAGGGTGGCAAAAATTCAGTCGGAATTGGCGCCGCAAAACTTTTATCACGTCTCAGGTACGGACAACCCCGCCGATTGTTTGTCTCGTGGGTTAACACCTGCACAGATTTTGGATCAGCCGTTGTGGTTCCATGGCTCTTCCTGGTGCCAAGCCCCACCTGATAAATGGCCTGTTAGTCCTTTCAACCCCGCTACTGTGTCCACGCCGCCCGAGGAAAAGAAAACCTCTGTAGTTACTACCGCACCGCTCGAAAATTCGCCTATCTTAGAGTTGGCTAGCCGTGTTTCATCGTGGTCGATTCTTTTACGTAGTGTTGTTCTTATTTGTCGATTTTTGAAAATCCTTCCTCGTCGCGAGCATGTTACCGCCTTTGACTTAAACAGGGCTGAGTTAATCGTGCTTCGTGAACTTCAGCGATTTTATTTTTCGTCTGAAATTAGAAATTTGGAATTAAATAAACCTTGTAGTCGCGCTTTTGAAATAGAGGAAGATCGACTTCATCTTCTCTCGCGTCATGCCTTATTGGACGAACTCGTTCAATCGTTTTGGAAGAGTTGGAGGACAGACTATTTGCATACGCTACAGTCACGTCAGAAATGAAATACTCCATCGAACCCTATTACTGTCGGTACTGTCGTAGTTATTTTAACTGAAAATATGGCTCCATTACATTGGCCTCTTGAGGTAGTAGAAGAAGTTTTCCCTGCGTCAAATGGGATCACCCGTATAGTTCGCGTTAAAACCGCAACTGGTTCGTACTTGCGACCAGTTATTCGTCTTTGTCCTTTGCCTAATCAACAGTAACTTCAATAACAAATTTAGTTTGTTCGATTAGGTTTAGTTTAGTTTAGTTCGATAGCATTTTGTTTAGTTAGCAGCTAAAGCTTAGTGGCAACTGTAGAGTCGGTTGTTCCTTTTTCGAAGGTAACCCTTCAAGCCGGGGGGGGGGGGGGGAATGGTTGCGCCGGTATACGATTCGAAAGTTGCTGCGTTATTTTTTCTATTGCATCGCCGATCTCCATTTGGTTTTAATTAATTAGTTGTCGACACTCCCACCCCGCTTCCCTTTATTCCATTTCTCTTTCGCACCTACCTTGTCTCGCATAAGAGAAGAGCGAGACAGCTGTGTTACCGCCATTTTGCGGTAGAAAACTCCTCCGTAGCGCTGTCCACTCACAGGCGGCAAGGACGAACTGAAGACGCTCTGTGTGGAACTGCAATGGCCGCGCGCGCGTTCGCATCAAGTTTTCGGAATAGTTGTGTTTTCCATGGATAAATAGTATTTTTGTGCAATGGAACCAGGGATCCAAGTCCAGGGACGTCCCCGGCAGCCTCCACCTCAGCATCTCGCAGCAGTAGCAAGGTAGTGTACCCATTCCTGTTTTCCATTTCTTTTTCATTTTTGTCTTTCCCCGCAAATATAGTCCACTTCGAATTTATGTATCTCGCCCGCTCAACCACTGAACAATAATCAAGGTTCTGCTCGTGAGGTTAGCTTGAACATTCGGGACCCATTTCCATTGGTGAATCTAAACATAAATTTCGTAACATTATGTTCTTCAAGACGCAATGCTCAGGAGACAGTGTAGGAATAAACTGTGGTGAGATTTACCTAAATGTTCAACTGGTGTGGTAAGCTCTTAACTGTTATCTAAAAATTACGTGTGACTCACTCATTTAACAACGCCCAGCCAAAACCCTTGCACTTAAGAACTTGAATTTTTTAGGGTAAACTACCCTTATAATGTAGGCACCCACTAATGATAGGATTTTTCAAAATGTTACACCTAAGGGGGTAATAAGGCATAAACGGTTGTGTGAAAATTCGTCATTTTCAAAGTTAGAAAATAAAATTACGTAGGGTAATGACGCCTGTTCGCGTCCACCGCCCAGTTCGCGTCCATAAGATTGGGCACTCCTCAAAAACAGTGGGAAATAACCATACCGAGTCACTTACAAAAATGACCGGTATTTCTATTAAAGCTTAGATATGTGGTAGGTATATGCACATAAATAAAAGGTTTGTGTGCGTTACCACTATTACGTAAAAATATATTAAAATCTTGTATAATACAAATAATTGCGATCGTATGATATTTTGCAAAAAAATTAGTGAGCAGCAGCGCGTTTAACGGGAAAGTTTTAATAGCTTTATTTCAAATTCGGGATATATTATCGTTTCTAAACCTTAATTATGAACCATATTTAATTTAATTTCAGACTTTATTCATGCAGATCACAAAGTAACACTTATGACCGTCAAATTATTGCTTCTACATTTACATTTACTGCCAGATTCGCACAGCAATAGGTAGAGCCTGAGGAAGAACCTGGCAATAAAACTCATGGCCACTCTTTTCTAACCGCCAGTAATTACATTAGTTTGAGTTACATGATGTTTGACCAATTATATAGTAATGAATTTATACAAAACAAAATCAATGTTGTGTATAAAATGAATTTATACAAAACAAAAAAAAACAAAACCAATGTTGTGTTTAAAATCATATCAAAATTAGAGCTATTCTAGTTGCCAGTTCTAAGGGCAGCCTACACTTTAAGAAGAAGAATCTAGCAAGATAGTCAATGGATGCTCTTTTCAAAAATGTAGGTATGGCTTACAAGATTAAAATCACACTTACATTGTTCCTTTGGATTTATGTGAGAAAAGTTGACTAAACTTAGTATGCCTTAAATTTAAATAATTTTATTTGTAGCAATTGCAATAACAGCTATGAGCTGACCAGTCCCAACAGACGGCACCCGTTCACGGGTATGACATGACGTATATATCAGCCATCGCCCTACTCAACCGTATTATACGACCACGATACATACGCGATACGATTAAGGCGACCCGATACATACGCCACCACTGCCGGGACACTTAGGCGAGCATGACATACCCAAAAACTGCACAGCAACTATCATGTCAATTTCAAAATAATAAAATCTACTTGGTGCTCACACAAACTAAAATTACATATTTTTATATTAGTTATTACTGGGACTAAACGCAGCCAATTTTTATATTTTTTCATTTTGAATGTTTTTTTCAAATTATTCAATATGCAGAAATGTAAAAATAAAACATATATATGCAGATTCAAGACAAGTACAAAATAACACAAAGTAGTTCGAGCGAAGAGCTCATTTCCATTTATTTTTATCATTCAAATAATCATTAATTGTGTAATAGACCCTTTTCAAGAGGTGCGTCTTAATTTCCGCCTTAAATATATGTAACGGCAGGTTCAAAATGTCTAAAGGAATTTTATTATATAGGCGTACACCAATTCCTGCAAAAGAGTCGTGAACCTTTTGTAAACGATGATGCGTTCCAATTAATTTATGCTTATTTCTAGTATTTATCGAATGTATGTCACTGTGTCTATTATATAATAATAATAATAATAAAAAGTATCAGTATAAGCATCAGTATCTTGGCTACGATTTGGTGATCTCTTTGAAGAGACTGAAGGGTTTGTTTTTGCAATTACTGACGAAGTTGTAATGACAAAGAACTACAGGGAGTATATCCTGAAGGATGTTACGGTGGACATCTGTCGGGCATGTCATCGTCCCGGAGAATCCCTTAGGCATATTATTTCTGATTGTTCGAGTCTTGCAAACGGTGAGTATTTGCATCGACACAACCAAGTAGCCAAGATCATTCACCAGCAACTTGCTCTTAAGTACAATCTTGTTGATTTAGAGGTACCATACTATAGATATGTGCCCGACCCAGTTCTCGAAAATGGTCATGTCACATTATACTGGGATCGATCTATTATCACGGACAGGACTATTGTCGCCAATAAGCCTGACATAGTGGTAATAGATCGATTAGAACGCCGTGCAATTATTGTTGACATCACCATACCTCACGACGAAAACCTCATGAAAGCCGAGGTAGACAAACAAAAGAAATATTTAGACTTGGCTCATGAGGTTGTCGACGTGTGGGGTGTGGATTCAGCGATCATTGTACCTATAGTCATATCTGTCCATGGACTTATAGCCAAGAGCCTTGACCAACACCTACAAAGGCTCGCGTTAAACAGCTAGATCAAGGGCCTGATACAGAAAGCAGTTCTTCTCGACACGGCACGTATTGTGAGGAAATTCCTTTCTCTGGAGCCCTAACCACCGGTAGCTTGGTCCCTGTACCCGATACCGGTGGGTCACTATTTTTTATATTTTTAAATGTATTTTTTATTTTATAGATATATTTAAAAATGTAATTGATATGTTGTATAAATAGATAAAGAGAATAATAATAATAATATCTTTATTTCAGACATGAACACGTAAATGTACAGTCCATAAATTTGTTAGTAATGGGTTAATAACAGCCATGTACTTATAATCTACATTAGTATTGTTAGTTACGTGATACAACACAAACTTATCTATTTATACCTATTGCTAATTCCACCCAGTGTCTTTGTATAGGACAGTCCGGCCTGTTTACAATCATTTTCAGGATGCTGTTCCGAGTGTTACGCAAACGCTGTAACATGGAAACCGCTTTTTTACGCATGATAGCGTGAAAACCATCTGTGCGAGCTTCAGCAAACATGCCCGATGCACTACAACGTCGCGGTAGTCGCAACTGCATCCTGAAAGCGTTGTTATATTGAACTCGCAGGACGTTGTAAGCTCGGCGTGTATATGACACCCACAGGGCGCTTGAATAAAAGGATTGACAGAATGATTTAAATAATGTCACCTTTACTTCTGCCGTACAACGAGAAAACCTGCGAGCGAGCATATTACTCCTCACCGACAACGCCCTGCGTTCCCTCTCTATGTCAGTGTTATCACATAGATTACTAGTGACAATATGGCCCAAATATTTAAAATTTTCTACCACTTTCAGCACTGTGCCATTAAGAAAAACTGAAGGTACATAACGAGGCCGTTGTTTTTGTGTTTTAAACACCATAATCTTACTTTTTTCAGAGTTATATTTAAGACCATGAACCCTCGCATAAGTCTCACAAATCGACAGTAGTTCTCTCAACCCACCTATCGAAGGACTCAGCAGCACCATGTCGTCTGCATAACTTAAGTTATTAACACATGTGCCGTCTATATGACAATCGACATGAGTGCTGCCCAGTCGTTCAATAAGCTGGTTTATATAAACATTAAATAACAGAGGTGAGCTTAACCCCCCTTGCCTTACACCACAATGCATTTTGTACGCATTCGATAGGGTACCGACCCATCTCACCCTGTTTGTCTGGTGAGCATACCAGTATCTGAGGAGAGCTGTGTATTCCGCCGGTACACCCGCACCCCTCAACTTGTCCCACATGACATCATAAGAAACGAGATCGAACGCCTTTGACAAATCGAGGAAACACGCGTAGACCGGTGTCTTCCTCGAAGTATAGTACTTGACTGTGTGTTTCAAACTAAGTATATCACCTTCCGTGGACAATCCGTCCCTGAACCCGAACTGTGCGTCATGCACTTCAATGTATCCTGAAAGGCAGCCATTCAACACACCGTCAAGCACCTTAGCCATGGTGGTGGCGAGCGAGATGGGTCGATAGTTATTTATATCGGATGTGTCACCCGTCCTATTTTTAACTATGGGTACTACTGTAGTCATCATAAGGGGTTCGGGCAAAAAAGAGTGACCAAGGCATAGAGTAAAAAACAATGAGAGCACTCTAGGCAAATGACTCCCAGCATGTTTAAAATGTTCTATACTGAGGCCATCGTGACCTGGCGATTTTCCTCGTTGCATTCCTGAAATTATTTTTGCAATAGTCTTAGCTGGTATTTTTTTATTTCGCTCAGTCACAACTACCTCAGCACAGCCCCCGGTACAAGAATCTGTGCCCAAGGGCGACAACACTGAAAAGTGATCCCTAAAAGCATTCGCAATATGTTTATGGTCAGCTATGCTCCCCGGAAGACTCGGCCTCACATTCATTTTGTTTGTATTTTTCCAAAACTGTTTAAAATTGGTGTTGGTATGAAGGAAGGTAGAGGCAAGAATATCCATTTTAATCTGATCTTGCCTATTTTGACACCATTTAAGTTTCGCTTTGAAAATTCGTCTTGCTTCCGCCATTTCACAAAATAAAGGACCACTTACCGGGCGACCAGCCATATTCCAGACTCGAAACCGCGACCGCGCCTCCCGGTGAGCATCCGCGACATACCTGTTCCATCCAATTATGTAACCCCCTTTCCTCCGACACACTGCTCTGCTTGTTTTTACTGAGGCACGTACTAGGACATCTACAATACTCCTGTACATTTTGTCAAGAACAGTGTGATGGTCGCTATTGTTACAAGACTTATCACAACAAGCACTCAGCTCCTGTGGAATATCTATATGTCTAAGTCCACAGTGACAAACATCGTGATACTCGTTAATTTGTTTTGGGGATCTCTCACCCCAGATAACACGATCTACAGGTTTTTTAATCTGAAATGTATCTACAAATTTAGGTTTCAGTTCATGAAGGTTACACAAGACCACTACTGGAAAATGGTCGGACCAATACACGTCATATTGTATATTTACACTAACTTAACTAAATTAACAAAAACTTAGCTGTAGATGACGTCAGCAACCAAACGATTTATGGAACAGATACTATGAACAGTTAGCAATAACCTTTTCAAGTGCTCACCAAGAAATTTCATCATTTTGGATACAAATCTTGTGTGCGTTTCGATTGCTCCGCCACGGTGTCCTACCAAAAAAAGCACTTCGTCAAAAATTTGTCAAAACCGAAAGCATCAAACCAAAAATTTGTCAAAGTAAAAATAAAAAAGATATTAGGGTTTAAAGTTGGCCGCGCGAACGAAACGTGGAGGATTGCGCGGCCACGGAGATCTCAGCAACTACATGGGTTAGAGACCTAATTCTTTTTGTCAATTAAAGATTGAATTTGTCAAAAAAAGAATTATTAGCTTTACAGCAATATTTTACGAAATATTCGCCTTTGAAGTTATGGCCGCGCAATCCCCCACTCGTTGTTTCTTTAATGTTGATTATTTTTTAAATCGTAAGATTTCTTATAGTAAAATTTATACTAGAAGAATGATCTTAATTTGTCAACACTAATGAAAGCAATAAATACTACTGAAGTTTAGTTAAACCGGAGATACCGGTCCAAAACAAAAAGTCCGTGGCCGCCCGAACGAAACGCTACTTTGTAAGCTGTTATCTCGCTACCTATAATTGCTAGGATTTTGGTGTAAACTTTCATTTATTCGGCATATTAACCTCATTAAAATGACGTATCGTTTTACCCTCAAAACCATTTTCAACGCGTGTTAAATCAAAAATAATGATGCCCCATACAATGTTTGGGAATTTGGGAATATCTTTACATTTGCTATATAACTAGAGGACAGCTATGAAATTGAATAACATCTAGGTCATACTGAAAAAAATATTACGTTTAAAAAAAACTTGGATATTTCAATAATTAAATTATTTATTCATTAAAAATTGCCATTGCCTTCGGGGATCTGCGGGACTAATAAACTTATAAGGTAGCTCATGCCATATTTTGAGATTTGCCGAGGAAGAAAGTTGGGAGAGTATGTAGGTATAGTGATATATATATTATAAGAAGCTAGGACTTGGGCAAAAATTAAAACGAGACTTGAGCAATTTTTGATTGATTGTATTTGAAGTTGAAACTTAGCATAATTTTGGGCGTTTATGTAGGTTTATCGAGACATGTGAATATTTCGCGATTTGGACCAATGTAGTATTGGTAAAAGGGCTCTTGCGTCGTTAGTGGCAATACTAATTTAACCTATGGTTTATCGTACACAAGCGGGTCCATATTTACCTAACCAACTTTTACACATTTTTTTGCCATGTCTCTTAAACGGTGCATCTAAGCTTGAAATAATGAGATTTTTGGTCCCCTTTGTAACCCCGAACACCTCCTTCTCTACTAATTAGAAGAAAAAAAGGATAGAAATTTGACGTTTTTAATTTTTTTCTTGATTTTTTTTTAAATAACAACTACTCCTCTACTAATTAGAAGATAAAAAGTATAGAAATTTGACGTTTTAAATTTTTTTCTTGATTTTTTTAAAATAACACCTCTACTAATTAGAAGATACAAAGGATAGAAATTTGACGTTTTTAGTTTGTTTTCATGGCCGCGTAATGTAAATAAAATGGATGAGACGTTAAAAGGTTTGTTGAAAGACACTGTGCCTCAGTCGCATTGAATTGTAATACGTAATACCAATTTCACGCCACCTGCTAATTGCTTTCAAAGCGTGGTGGCTATCGAACAAACCAAAGCGACATAAATTGTCAAAGTTACATAATAGCACGGCAGATCGAATCCATTGCGGACGCAATATGGTGGTGCAGTTCCCGTCCAGTGTTATTCTAACTATTAATCAAATAAAATTCGAGCACAAACATCATTACTTTATTATAGGGTTCATAGTTAAGGTTTAGAAACAACAATGTATCCCGAATTTGAAATAAATCTTGCCGTGAAACGCGCTGCTGCACAAATAAAATGTTAAACAAAATGTTTATAAATTGATAGGTGCTATTGAGTATATTGTTCCTACCATTGGAACAATAGGTCACTATAAATGTCATTTTATAAGAAATGCTGGGATGCTTTGCTATGACGACAACAACAGCAAAGTAACTAAGAGCACAATAAATCCAGTTTTCATACATTTTCTCTCATATGGTTTTGTAGAAATGTAACCAGAATTATTGGTTGGCACATTTTTCACAAAGTTTTTAAGATCTATTATCGGCAGCAAAGTTCAAGTCACGGCATTTTATATCATACCTAATGATAACTGGTATCTATATTTAATAGTAACAATCGAAACTCACAATCTAATTGAAATCATACATCTTTTTTCCCTTAATTACCAAAATTATTATTATAAAACAAACATTCCAGACAAGATTCCTTTTTAAGACTCATTCAAGGTACTTAAAGAATACATTTACCATATTTTACGTTTCTATGTTTAGTAATCTAGGCTAAGAGACACGCGGGTGATACAATAAACGGTTGTAAAAACTATAGAATACTTTATCCTGTGTGTGGTTTCACCCGCGTAGTTAACCTTTCAATAGAAACGTATAATTTTGTGATATTCTTTAGGTAGTATCTCATTGAAGCGATAATAAAGGAAATCCTAACATTCGCATGGGAAAGGGAACTACGCGAGTGAAACCAAAACAACCCAAACTATTAAAAAATAAATACCTGAAATTCGGTGAATTGATAAAAGCAGCAAGAAAGGAATTCCTGGTATTTCCAGTGCAATGAAATCTTATTAATATTATAAACGTGAAAGTTGGTAAAGGTTTTTATATATCAGATTTTTTATATATTTTATTAATCACATTTAGGTAGAAATCGGAATATAGATAAACCATGTCGTGGAATATCACATAGGGAACTTTTATACCGGGAATCATCTTATTCCCATGATAAACACTTTTTGTGCAATAATCAAGTCTCATACGGGCGGAGTCACGAGCATAAGCTAGTTAGTAATAAATTTACTGGAGAATATAATCTAAATGAGAATTTCACAGAGAAAGTAAAATGATAATTGTAAACGCCGCTATTGGCTACGCTATTGCCACGTTATTATTGTTGTGTACAAACAATAATAACGGTCGAAAACAGTGTAAGGGAGTAACAGGCTTATCGTGTAAAATTTAAGGTTGAATCACCGCGACACGAGAATTTTATATATTAGAAGATTAGATAAATACGGACAAAATGCTGACAGTGAAACAGGCGCGTACAGTATGTGTCTGCCTACCTTTTTGTGGCTATAGTCGAGACTGATATGTGATTTTGTAATTAATTTTACAATTATTCATTTTCCAAAACAGATCCTGTACAGATCTGCAAAGATTTTTAATTCGTGACATGTTATTGTTACACCGCGTGGACATTTTACGTCGAAGACGTGCAGCTGCTGCTTTTTTCATTATTCAATAATTATTGTGAAATATTTTCCGATAATCACTACATTTACTGCTCCATGTAAATTGGTTAGTACCTCAACTCCTAACATTTCTTTGTTGCACTCTCAAAAATCGACACGGGACTGGTACGTCCACGCGGCTTCGTCTAACGCGCCAATGTTCAAGCTGCCGCGCGCGGTACCTATGCGGAGCCAAAGTTCAATGGCATGCCGCGCAAAGTCGATACGCCGCTTTGTACTACTACTACTACTGTGATATTTACCATGTACTAATTATTTTTTCATCGAGTAGCAGACATTTCGGTTCTGTTACAAACGCCAAGACCACGAATCTATTAAAGATCGCATTTATTATATTTGTTGATTTTTAAATGTTACTGTTGAGATTTACTATTTTTACATTATTACCTACATTTTAATAATTTTTAATGAATAAATCGTTTAATTATTGAAATATCCAAGTTTTTTATTTAAACGTAATATTTTTTTCAGACTGACCTAGATGTTATTAAATTTCATAGCTGTCCTCTAGTTATATAGCAAATGTAAAGATATTCCCAAATCAAATCGAAATTATGGTCACCCTGGTAGAACATTGTATAGGACATCATTATTTTTGATTTAACACGCGTTGAAAAAGGTTTTGAGGGTAAAACGATACGTCATTTTAATGAGGTTAATATGCCGAATAAATGAAAGTTTACACCAAAATCCTAGCAATTATAGGTAGCGAGATAACAGCTTACAAAGTAGCGTTTCGTTCGCGCGGCCACGGACTTTTTGTTTTGGACCGGTATCTCCGGTTTAACTAAACTTCAGTAGTATTTATTGCTTTCATTAGTGTTGACAAATTAAGATCATGCTTCTGGTATAAATTTTACTATAAGAAATCTTACGATTTAAAAAAATAATCAATATTTAAGAAACAACGAGTGGAGGATTGCGCGGCCATAACTTCAAAGGCGAATATTTCGTAAAATATTGCTGTAAAGCTTATTATTCTTTTTTTGTCAATTTTTGACAAATTCAATCTTTAATTGACAAAAAGAATTAGGTCTCTAACCCATGTAGTTGCTGAGATCTCCGTGGCCGCGCAATCCTCCACGTTACGTTAGCGCGGCCAACTTTAAACCCCAATATCTTTTTTATTTTTACATTGACAAATTTTTGGTTTGATGCTTTCGGATTTGACAAATTTTGACAAATTTTTGACGGAGTGCTTTTTTTGATAGGACACCGTGGCGGAGCAATCGAAACGCACACCAAATCTTAGTGTAACAGTCCGTAGTCGGAAGTGGTACATAAATTATCCATGAAAAGTTATTCCTGATTATTTCTTGTTCACCACTCTATGTTTTGTTTGAAAAATTGAACTGTTTACATACTTTTTTACTACTTTTGTTACATTTTACAATAATTTTATCTAATATTTTCACTTCGATACATAAATCTTTGATTCAAAGATGACAGCGACGGTTGACATTAGAAGAAAAATTGGGGAGATTTGGTGCCAACACGAGCGGTTTGTCGTATAATATTTTCAAAAACTAGTGTAAAATTTGTGTTTATGTGTTTAATAATGGTGGAATATTATACATAGAGTTCGGAAAAGTGCATTAGTGAACGAAAGTGATATGTTGCAAAGAATAGCAGTGTTGTTTGTGTTAGTGCCAAATTTCCATAGATAGCCGCAATAAGGGATCCACTGCCTTATTGGGGCACGGACTAGGACCTAGGACTGAGGACTTGACATCGACAAACGACTAGACAAGACTTAAACAAAATAACAAGAAAATAATAAATAGTGAGGACTAGGCTTTATTATGGACTAAATTTCCTTTGCCTGCCCAAGATGGGCGAAGACAAATTAAAAAAAAAATTGGCTACACGATGGTTGCTGTCAAAGTGTGAGTTCGATGTAGCTGCACAGAAATATTAAAGATAGCTTTATACAACAAATGGCAAGAGTGAAAAGAATAAAGTATTCACCATAAACAAAAGAATATGTTTGATAGAAGAGTAAGGGGGCGAAATACGTAGGCTCCAGCCGAAGGACTTAAAAAAAACGAAATAAAATTAATTATTTAATTAAAAGAAAAAATTACAAAAATTATATACTAAGTAAACTAGTGCCTTAGTTCGATGTGAGAAAAACAGGTGAACTTAAAACTATGCATTTCTTGCGCGTGGCGACGACGGGTCACGTTGCAGCTGGCCGTTGCACGTTGTGCTGACGATGCGACGCTACGCTGTCGGACACGAGGCGGTTGCTAAGCGCATCAACTGGGTCGTACGATTATATTGATGATTCGGCGAGTTATGCGATCGTAATTCCTCCGCCCTTAGAAAAGCAATTATTTTCCTACTTTTAGGGAAAAAATTGCTGGTGTAGTTGGTTTCGCATATATGTGTCTTTCTGGTTCTTCAGAGGTCCCTTCTTGCTGGGAGCTGGGATTCTTTTCTATAGTTTCAGAAAGTTCGCGTCTGTGTTGGTGATATCGACGAGCCAGTACAGCCAAGGTAAGTATAGTTACACAGGATAATGTTATATAGAATGGTATGGTGGTGTGGTATACCATTCCAGAGGAGTTCTTCTGAAGTTGCAATGGAGGCTGGGATATAATTTTATCCCGGATCAAGTGTAGTGGTTTCAGGTTTATTGAACTCAAATTGAGGTGCGGTAAATCTACATTCTTCGGTTCTTCAGGGTAGGTAATTTTCATGATTTTCAGGGGCTGGCCTTGCACGACGTCATTTGTATTAGTTAAGGTAAGTTCAGACGAGCTTAGTGAGCACTGGTTTGGTATTGTTGCCAAGAAAGTCCCGTTCAGTATGTTGTAAGCTTCAGTACCGCAGTTAAGGTGAATCGTCGTTGGTTCTGGAAAGGTTATCACGTAGCTTCGGTCATCCAATTGTTCTACAGCTTCCGTTGAGAGATGTATAGTTGAGAAACTGCATGTTGAATCGATGATTTGGTTTGAAATTACTTGTTGAATACAGTCATGTTGGGTGCGAAGTCTTTTGTGAAAGCTTTCATCACAGAGAAACAGATTTCTAAACTTCGGGCATTCAGCCTCTATGTACACGAATTCGTTTCTATTAGTTGCTATGTAGGGATGAGGGGGAATAAGGACTTGGTGAAATTTATTCGGTGCTAAGGATAGTTTGTAGAGATCATAGATATTGGTAGAGACTATTGGAAACTTAAAAATTATAACAATTTGCTTTTTAACAAAGTACGATCCTGATCTTATTATATTATAGTACTCTCGAAAGTCCAAATCTATTAACTGATTTTTCCCATAAAGCGTCTCTAATTTATCTAACATGGTTTTAAGTACGTTAATACTAAGCATGGAGTGATGGGTGGTTGTGGATCTAGTAAACGCTATTATATTTTCTATCCTTTTTAGTTCGTCAAATAAGTCTTCAATATTTTCTGTAATAATCGCTAATAACTGCGCAAACTTACCGTATTTAATTAGACCGTAACTTTTGTAAGCATTTTCGTTCAAAATTTGATTAAGTGTGTAATTAATTCTACCCTGGTTATCGACTAATTGGTTAACTATTCTATCGTGTTCTTTAATCCATTCGTTATTCAAACTAGAACGACTATTGAACTCTAATGATATTTTATCCTAATTTTCTTTGAGATTTACTAACGCTTCGTTGTACCTAATGGCATCCTGATAATCTAGGTTACCGGTGATGCTTTTAATTATAGTACCTAAGCCGTCTATTAGACCTCTTTTTGTCCTGCTAGGTTCTAAAGATTTTAAGTGGTTAACAATGGTGTTTATCTTGTTATTTAAATATTCTAATTGTAGTTCGTATAACATGTAAGTTTCGTTATTAAGTCTGTTTCTGTAGTCCTGTAATTCATCCCTAAAGGTAAGTATTCCTTGTTCTATTTTGTCGAGCTCTATATACTGTAAAAATGTATGGTAATGTGTAGTTAGTCTAGTTTGTCCTAATTTAAACGGTAGAAGTCCAGGTCCGTCATCCAGGTTGTCAAGTCTTATCTCTTGAAGTTGTACCAGAAGGGGGGTCAGCACCAGGATCAATACTCGTATCCTGCAACAATTGTATATTCTTTGGTGGTCGTTTTAGACGAGATTTCGCTACAGGGCCGCGTTTCTTTGATGTGTAAATGTGAATTGGGAGGTCAGCTAGAACTTTGTCTTGGGTATAGCGGGGAGCCACTTTCTGTCTATCAGCTAGTGGGTTTTTAATGAAAACCTGTTGCTGAGGTTGGTATTCAATTTCAGGTTCTCTAGTCTTATTGCGTGATTCTATAAGGGCGGTCCTATCCGCTAACGCGGATTCGTTTATCATGTCATAGACAGTCTTCATTTGTTCCCTGTGGGTAATTATATATTGTTGGAGTAGTTTTTCGTTAACGTCAATGTCAATGGGATCTCTGGGGTCAAAGTGTCCTTTTATTATGTCGTACGGTCTGCATTTCGTGAAACTGTGTATGGAACTGTTGTAAGCAATTAAGGCATACGGCATTAGGTTAATTATGGGTTCATTTTTATTTTTCAGGTTCAATATACGAAGGTGCTCTAGTAGTGTAGAATGGAAACGTTCTATGTTACCATTGTCATTAGGGGAGTGAGGTAAGGTCTTATGATGGGTAATTTTGTGAAGTCGTAGGAATTCTGCAAACAACTGGTTTGTGAACTCAGTTCCGTTATCTGTCACAATTGTCAGAGGGAGTCCATGGTGAGTATAGAATGAGAGGAGGGCTTGCACTATACTTATTGCAGTGCCGTCTCTTAAGTGGTATGCCTGTCCATATTTCGAGAAAACGTCTATGAAGGTGATGTATTTTTCGGATTGCGCTGTGAATAAATCAGCGTGTACAATTTCTAAAGGCTTAGAAGCTGGTGGTACGATATTAAATTGCTGTTTAATAGGGTTCCTATCGTATTTACTTTGACCACAAATGGTACACTCGTTTATGTACTTGGTTATGTGTTCTCGCATTTTCGGCCAGTAATACTTTCTAGATAAAGCCAAATAACACTCGTTAATTCCTCTATGGTTAGTCTTTCCGTCGTGGTAGTGTTTTATTATGTCCTGTTGTCTTAAATACTCCTTTACGTTTTCTAACTCTAATTTAGTTAACACAAGGTTCATTGAAGAGCTCCTAAATTTATCCTGAATTATAGGTATAATTTTATACATAGCTAAAGGAGGAGTTATTAGTAAACCGGTCTTAACTTTAGGATTTACGTATTCTTTCACACTGTCTATTACGTCGGTCTCGAGGTTACTTTCAGTGATTTGGACTGTCACTCTGGTGTGCGTTTCGAAGGGTTTAGTAACAATAGGTCGTCGTTTAATGTCGTTGACTATGGTCATGACTATCTGTCGGTGAAACTTGTTGAGGGGTTCGTCAGTGATTGGTACTTCTAAGATTGGGTGTTCTTGGCTAGTGTGAGCTGTACTTGTAGCTGAATTATCTAGGTTGGGTTGCTTATCTGAGGCGTTAGCGATTATTGAACTGATTTCCTCGTTGTAAATTTCTATTCTAGATAACGCGTCGGCATTGGTGTTGCTTTTACCTTTCTTATATACGACGGTGAAGTCGTATTCACTGAGTTTTAAACGCCATCTAGTTAATCGGGAGTTCGGCTCTTTGAGACTCATCATCCACTGGAGTGGTTTGTGATCAGTCAGAACCTTAAATTTACGTCCAAACAGATAGTGTCGAAAGTATTTCGTTGCCCATACTATTGCTAGCAACTCTTTTTCGATAGTGCTGTAATTTGTTTCACTCTCGTTGAGAGTACGAGAGGCATATGAAATGGGCTTGTCCGATCCTATCGGCCCTTGCGATAAAACTGCTCCTATTGCAAAGTTAGAGGCGTCGGTGGTTAAGATAAATTCTCTGGTGAAGTCTGGGTATTGGAGTATTGGGTCATTCATAAGTAGGTTTTTACATTTTTCGAAACAGTCTGTATAGTCTTTGTCAAAGGTTATCTTTTTGTTCTTTTTCAAGCATTGGGTCATGGGCTTAGTGATTTTCGCGAAGTCGGGGATAAATTTCCGATAGTAACCTAGTAATCCTAAATATTGTTTGATTTCTTTAGCTGTTTTCGGTAGTGGGTAATTTTGTATGGCCGATATCTTATCGGGGTTGGGTTTTACGCCTTCCCTTGTAATAACGTGTCCTAAATAAGCTGTTTCCGTCTTAAGGAACTCCGACTTGTCCATTTGGATTTTAAAGTTGGACTCTCGAAGTCTATGGAAGACTTTTTCGAGGTTGGTCATATGGAGGAGGAGGTTGGAGGCTAGTACTAAAGACAACGATATCGTCTAGGTACACTAAGCATATTTCGTTTTGTAATCCCTTAAGCACGTTATCCATCACACGTTGAAAGGTGGACGGAGAGTTTTTGAGTCCCATGGCCATTCTTAAAAATTCAAAATGGCCGTGTTCTACTGTAAATGCTGTCTTCTGAATATCCCTAGGGTCCATTTCTACTTGATGGAAGCCGCTGGCTAAATCTAATGTAGTGAAATATTGACATTTTCCTAACTTATCTAGAACGTCCGATATGTTGGGAATGGGGTACTTATCGTCAATGGTTTTCTCGTTCAATTTACGGAAGTCTATTACAAGGCGCCATTTCTGTTTACCAGAAGCGTCAGCCCTCTTTGGTACAACCCAAATAGGCGAGCTCCATGCGGATTCGGATGGTCTGATAATGCCTTGAGCGAGCATCCTTTCAATTTGATCCTTAACCTCTTGACGGTGAATGAAGGGGTACCTATAGCTTTTTGTATAAACCGGGACTTCATCAGTAGTGTTGATTCGGTGCTTCACTTTATTAGTGAAGGTAAGAGGTTCGTTTTCTATGTAAAAAACGTCTGAATACTTAGAGCATAGTAGTATTACGTTAGCCTTTTCTTCTTCATTTAGATGGTCAGTTCGTAAGCGTGAGATTACCTCTTGGACATATTCCAAAGCCTTCTCTAAAGTGTCCGGTCTCATACATCTTATCCGTGAACCTAGGGGTTCTTGTAAACCTCGAACAAACGCTTGCAACGCGAGTTTCCTATACAATACACGTTTAGCCTCTATCGTGGTAGATATACTTTCGTGGAGGGTTACATATGTCATAATCGTGCTAAATAGGGTTTGACAGTGATTGTAAAATTCTTGAGCCGATTGTCGACCCTGAGTGGCCAAAGAGAGGTCGTTGTACAGGGCAGTTTCATCCCTTTGGTCGGCAAAATTATTAATTAGTGTATTTCTAATATCTAACCAGTTATCAGGTATACCATTAGCGTTTATTATACTAGCGGCGGGCCCTGTGATTTTGTTCAGGATACCGTTTAGCAAGCAGAGGTTGGGTAATTCGCTGCCAGGTTGAGAACCAAGGTACGTGCAAACTATCTGGTCACATAGTTTAATAAAACGTGTAAGCACGTTTGGGTTGCCATCGAACTCCGGGACGTGGCGTATAGCCTTAAAAATAATTTCTGGGGTATGGGTTGCCATTTGGCTAGTTTCGAATAAAGTATTTAAATCTAAATTAGAATTAACTAACTCTATGTCTCTATTATTATCTAGATCTCTTTGCCGGCGAGTCTGTCTCTGTGCAGACTCGCTGGTGCGCGAAGTACTTGGGTGAAAAATGTTGGAATAAAAGGGAACTATGTACTAAGGAAATAGCAACACAAGAAAGAATCTGTGCAACTCACAATATCATCTCGTTCTCTGCGTATCGATGTCTGGATACTCTTCCTTCCACGTGGCTGCAGCACTCGTAAGTTCGGATACTCTTGATGGGCTTGATAGCCGCCCGGGCGACTCGCGATCCCGAATTTCGAAGTTTTGAAAAACTATTCTCGCGAACCGGCCCGCGAGTATCCTACCGACTGCGCCAAATACGTAGGCTCCAGCCGAAGGACTTAAAAAAAACGAAATAAAATTAATTATTTAATTAAAAGAAAAAATTACAAAAATTATATACTAAGTAAACTAGTGCCTTAGTTCGATGTGAGAAAAAAGGTGAACTTAAAACTATGCATTTCTTGCGCGTGGCGACGACGGGTCACGTTGCAGCTGGCCGTTGCACGTTGTGCTGACGATGCGACGCTACGCTGTCGGACACGAGGCGGTTGCTAAGCGCATCAACTGGGTCGTACGATTATATTGATGATTCGGCGAGTTATGCGATCGTAATTGGCGTGATGGATATTTATTTATTTATTTTTTAATTTAGGATTTCTAAATATTTGTTCATTTGAAATGCAGTTTAATATTATAATAAATTAATTCTAAACTAAAATAACTAAAATCCTAAAATGCGTCATAATTTTTTTCTGCATTGCAGTCGTCTCGTGGTATCGTTCTTAGGCAAGGATTACACAGTCAATAAATATCGCGATACTTGCGATCTCGCGATATTTATTGATGTGTAAACTGAATCTGAAACTTTATTGACGATATTGACAAAAAATCTGGATATTTTCTGATCCATCAAAAATAGTGAATATTTATTGACTATGTGAGCGCTCGTGGATCGCGATACTTTCTAACTGAGGATTGGGTGGCTTCACCTGGTTCAGTAAACTAGTCAGAAACAGAATGAAACAACTATTTATAGAGACTTTCGAGCTTCTCGAGCTGGGAATGGTTAGAAATCCAACTTTTGAGTGAAGCCGGGGTCAAAATGCTGATATAACTCAAATCTATGAGCGATATTCCTGTAGCAAAGTAACGCATTCACTGCTAACTTCTCTCTCTTCTTCTCAAATGAGTATCTTGTTTGGTAACATATGGCTGTATGCGGACTAATACATTCTTAAAAATATATTATAAACTAGTTGACGCCCGCGAATTCGCCCGCGTATAGTTTTCTCATTCCCATTTCCCACAGGAACTTGTTCCCGGGATAAAAAATAGCCTATGTGTTATTCTGATGTATAAGCTACATTGTTGTAAAGTTTCATTAAAATCTGTTTAGTAGTTTTTACGTGAAAGAGTAACAAACATCCATACAAACTTTCACATTTATAATATTCCTAGTTGACGCCCGCGGCTTTGCCCGCGTAGAGAAGATTTCCCGTTCCCGTTTACCACAGGAACTTGTTGTTTGTTATAATTTATTTTGATAAGGATTAATAGCATGAGTAAAATAAACGCGTTTAAATGTAGTCCAAAAAAAATCAAGATTATTAAATAAAAAAATGGTTGTTGTGCCTGACTCGACATAGATACGTATAGTGTAGATATTTATAAGATCTACAAATAATTAGAACATTTTATGGATCTATCTGTTATAGTATAGGCAGCGTACGCAAAAATAAGTAACTTTTCTGGTTGATTTTTTACACCTTGTGTCCGAAAACCCAAATATCTAACGGAACTCTATTTTTTTCCAAAATTAAATATAGCCTATGTTACTCGTTGATAATGTAGCATTTCAATAGTAAAATAATTTTTAAAATCGATCCGGAAGTTTTTGAGCCTATTCATTACAAACAAACAAACAAAGTTTTCCTCTTTATAATATTAGTGTAGATAAATTATTCATACGAAAGTAATTTCTATAATCTTCAGAGTCCGACAGTTTTATTTCATTTAATAAATTTAAATTGGCATGTATATTTATAACGCATGGACATCCACATTTTTGTTTTCCCTACATTTAATGCTAACATAATGGCGATACAAGCTAGCTAACCAGCCTCTAGTCACGAGTCAACGCTAATGTTTTAAAAAAGGTGATGAGCGCTTGGACCCAATAATGATAATCGATCATAAGGCCTCGACCACTTAAAACCATATTCACTTGTAAGTTGCAAAGATTTTAGAATGTTCTCCGCAGAAGTGGCGGGGGCACCGGCACAACCAGCAGCACCGGAAAGATCCGTAGGAGCTACGAATAAGTATTGTAGGAGCAAGAGTTTCGACGCACGTATCGTTCCACACTAAACACCTTCCTACCAAAATTGCTCAAAATTCTTTCTAATGAGTTATTGTAAGGCTTTTTTTTTTGCTGTGCCAAATTAAAAATTAATTGAACATTTATTTCTGTTTAGTTCTCTTATGAATCATAAATCCTTCTATAGTTATCTGCATATTACTGCAGTTATTTGCATGCGAATATAATCAAAGATTTCAAAATGAAAAAAATTCATGAATGTCAACTTAATGTCAATTTCTGCATTCTGTCATCTAGCTGTCAGTGCAAATATATAAACAAAATAGAAACAACCATCGTAGTTTAAAACTGATATAAAATCTATTTTAATCTCCATTTTCGTTGAATTAAACTGAAGTTATATTATCCTAACAATGGCCCCTAAAGCTGGTGGTGATGCTGCGAAAGTTAATTCTTCAGTATACAAAGATAAAAGCAAACCAGCTGACATAAGACTGAGCAACATAAATGCCGCTAAAGGTACTAACATCTGCAATTTTAAACTTAATTTACTCACTAACTTTGCTGTGAAATCAGTTCAATGATACGATAAATTATTAGCATTACTGAAATTTAGCGTATGGTAAATCAAATTCCCATCAATTCAATATTTTCCACTCACCGAAACTGCGTTATAATAGGACTCCAGATAAATCTCGTGACCTGAGGATATCTATGACTACATATCAGATATTATGCAATTTTCACCCTAGCGAATGTCTTAATCACAATTCTGAATATATGTTAATACTGCTTTAATAATTTTATAATTTATAGTAACTGAATATAGCCAGTTGACGCCCGCGTAGGGAAGTTTTCCCGTTCCCGTTTTCCACAGGAACTTGTTCCCGGGATAAGAAGTAGCCGTGTTATTCTGATGTATAATCTATATTATTGTAAAGTTTCATTAAAATTCCATTCAGTAGTTTTTACGTGAAAATTTTATTATAACAGTATATAATACTATCCTGTGCTTACATAGTTAGTTTAAATAAAGTTCTACTACTAATAATTGGTTATCTCCAAAATAAATCACAGTTAAATTTGTTTATTTTATTATCTTAATCTTAATAATATTATAAATGTGAAAGTTTGTGTGGATGTTTGTTACTCTTTCACATTAAAACTACTGAATAGATTTTAATGAAACTTTACAATTATATAGCTTATATATCAGAATAACACATAGGCTACTTTTTATCCTGGGAACAAGTTCCAGTGAGAATCGGAAACGGGAAAACTTCTCTATGTGGGTGTCAACTAGTTAATAATATAACAATAAAAAAGTGTGAGAACTTAATTGCACTCATTAAACTATAAAATTATTGATAACATATATTTACCTTCTGAAATCATTATGTTGATATCCTTCAGCAAACCCACACAAATAGTAAAGCTAGAAAAGATGCAACTATATGGGTGCACTGTTGTTTTATCAGAAATGCCTTTATTTTTACAGTATCAAGTAGAAGTGCTAAAATAGACAGTGAGGTTTACTAGGTTCTATTTAGTTTTGGCTACATTAAACAATACCTGTAGATGCATGTAAAGAACTTGATATATTTATAATGTATGTGTTTCAGCTGTGTCTGATGCCATTCGCACAAGCTTGGGACCACGTGGTATGGATAAAATGGTAATTTTCTGTTTATTACTATTAAAATAGCCTAGTAATTTGGTTAAATTGTTTTGTTAGCAATGTATAATCCCTAATTCATGTCAAATATTTTATCTTGTGTATAAGTAGTGTACTGACTGCTTTTTATATTATGTCAGTAAAATAGCTTTATAAGACAAAGAATTGGCCTTTAGAAATCACATCAACCAGTATTAATCAGCTGTGATGCCAGTTTGTTAGGGTGGCTCAAGGTGATATTTGGGCATTTGTAATAAAAATAGATAAAGGTTAATTAAGAAAAAATCATTACATTTCTTCTGAAAGCTGCTGAATATGACTTTTTTATTAAATATTTGTTGTTGCCCCAAAACTTTTATATGTGTGAAGTTGAAATGATTTTATATTTTTTGCCTAAAACCAAAATTGTGATAAATGTATATAAACAGACAAACAAAAATGTTTTCAATTGTTCTTTTATGTTGGTACTCTATTCATTCGGGAGTATTTAGTAAAAGACTGTTATTTTAAAGTTACAAACACACATTTATTTACTTATATAATTTGATTCTCAAAATATCTTTTAGATATAAGACAATTACTATACCCTTGATGTCTGAGGATAGTTCAGAGTTCCCTAAAAATGTCTTTAAAAGTGTATAGGGTGGTACTAATTAATCGATTCTAAATCTTTCAGATCCAAGCTGCCAATGGGGAGGTTACAATTACAAACGATGGTGCCACTATTTTGAAACAAATTAGCGTTATTCATCCAGCTGCTAAAATGGTAATGAAATGGGATATCACATATTTTAATACATATTTATATATTTTGCCTTGCCATTATTGACTGGATTAATCATCTATAACCTTTAAATAAAGTCCGAAAAGTAGACTCCAGGCTCCAAATCCAGGTAGGGTGTTCAAAGTAACTAGGAATACACTAAGATGAAGGAAGGAAGTGTCTATATTATTAGGGTAGCTTACCCTTATAATTTTAAGTTTCTCAGTGTAAGGAATTTGACTGAGTGTTGATAGTGATTTTATCACCTGGTATTTTTTTAGTAAAATCTAGTAGTTGTTCATGACTCACCCATTATGAACCTCTTTCTGTTTGCAGAACTGGATGCTAAGCTTTTCAGTTGTTTTTGCTTTTCAGTTGCTTCGAAACCATTTATTCAACCTTCTCGAAGATGTTCCTGTTCGGGAAGATTTTCCACTAACTAACCGGGAAGAAATGATCTTCCAGCACGGTGGCTGCCCAGCCCATTACCGGGCTAGTGTTAGACAATGGCTGGATGAAACGTTTCCACTTCGTTGGATTGGCAGAGGAGGCCCGACGCCGTGGCCAGCGAGGTGTCCAGATTTGACCCCCTGTGATTATTACCTATGGGGTCACATTAAGACATTAGTGTATACAACTCCCGTCAATAATGTTGAAGAATTGAAAGCTAGAATCATAGCAGCTGCTAATCAAATACAGCAAGATCTTACGGGAGTTGTTACTAGGTCCAATCTTAGAAAACGACTACGGGCGTGTATTAGGAACCAAGGAGGTCAAATTGAGCAAGATTTAAAATAATAAGGTGTTTTAATTAAATCAAGTGTTATAAAACGTGTTTTTCCTACTGTGTTTTTGTTATTTCTTTATGTAAATAACTTGAGTATTTTAATTGTAAAGATAACTTGCGTTTTTTCTTATTAAATATTATTATTTTGTATCAGTATGAGTATTATTTCATCTACATTAGATATTTTTTTCATACTACTCTTAGTAAAATTAACCATAGTCATCCTTACTTGCTTGGAGAACCAAATGGGCAACAATACACAATGCATTCATAAAGTCCACTAAAGCAAATCAATGAGACGTGTTACGAGGTAAATTAATGACACTTAAAGAAAAAACCTTAGCAGGGTAGTATGGTAAAGTGCTAATAATGTTATTAATGTGCAGTTTACGTATTACCTACTCGGCAATAACTGAGTTTGTTGGGCGCTATCTGAGAATTTTGTACACTTATTATACCTTTTTAGAAAGCTAAGGAAACAAGGAATTTAATGACATCGTTTGTACGACCAGTTCGGAGTGGATTATTTTTCACTAAAATCAATTGAAATTTCGATAAAGCAAATTTTTTTTTATTGTTACAAGTTTTAGCTCTCATAACTAAAATTTTAACTGATTCATAACATTTGATGTTTTTATTTTATGGATAATTTATCCAGCAATCAGATAAAATAAAAATAAAATCCATGCATCCAGTATTTATTTTTATTTTTAAGGATTTCTCTTGAATTTTGGTAATTTTCCTAAAAAAGTTAAAGTATCGTGTATTTCCGAAACCAGTAGATTTCGACCAGGTGTTCCACACATTTTTGAACATCCCATGGGCTGTACTCTTACCCCCTTAAAACAATTACACCTATTTAAAGTCACCCTGTATACTGTGATGCAACCGTTAAAATGCCAATTTCTTTAAATTTCTCTCTAAGAGACACTCTAGCACTTAATTTATATATTGCACGTTTAGCTCTCTTCTGGAGTACAAAAATTACTTGTATATCAGCTGCTTTGCCCCACAGAAAAATGCCGTAAGACATGACACTATGAAAATAACTGAAGTATACCAGCCTAGCAGTTTCCACATCAGTGAGCTGCCTGACTTTACTAACGGCAAAGGCTGCCGAGCTGAGTTTACCTGCAAGACACGTTATTTGGGCGTTCCACTGTAGTTTGCTATCTGCAGTGATCCCCAAAAATACAGTTGATTCTACAAGATTTAGGGTATCACCGTTCAATGTTATATTTGTACCGCATTTCCTGACATTAGGCATGCTGAATCTGATACACTTTGTCTTCTTAGCGTTTAGTAGCAAATTATTGGTCGTAAACCAAACTACAACTTGGGCAAGTGAACTATTTACGCCGTTAAAATCAGTAAGTGTGCGATCAACTTTAAAAATAAGTGATGTATCATCAGCAAATAAAACAATGTCGCACAAGTTCTGTATATAGAATGGCAGATCGTTAATATAAATTAAAAATAGAAACGGACCTAGAATTGATCCCTGCGGTACGCCCATAGCTACAGAGTCTCCAGAGGAGCTAATTCCATTGACATCAACATGTTGTATTCGATCATTTAGGTAGGAGGCAACAAGGTCCAGTGCAGAGTCTTTGACACCATAATAAAATAGTTTTCGCAATAGTGTTTTATGGTCAACGCAATCAAATGCTTTGGAGAGATCGCAGAATACACCAATAGCATCTTGTCTATTCTCCAAGGCGTTATATGTATGATTTAGAGATATAATAAGGTAATGATGTTTGTGCTCAAATTTTATTTAAGTAACAGTTAAAATAACACTGGACGTGAACTGCACCACCAAATTTGTACATTAGCCACATTGCGTCCGCAATGGACGCCATCTGGTCTATCTAATTCTAACTTGGATGGTTTTTATTATATGACAAAATCATGACAAACATTATAAGTTTTATATTAATTCCGTCATTATTAACATACACATTGTAATAGCCTCTTTGCGTTCACTGTAACGACTATAGAAATAGATACAGATATCTAAAATCATACATGGACGCAAACTGTACCTATAGGTGAGACCTAAGAAAATATTGCGTCCACATTTTAGTCACACACAAAAAGTGCCTTCTCCAGATCCACAAGAGCACAGATTTACTGTGCTCTTGTGGATCTGTTGTACTCCACCCGGGAGCTGTAAGACATCGTCGCTCTTGCGCTTAGTCTCTGTCAACAATACTACACGTAAAATCTCTCATTTTTTTTTAAAGATTATTATTGTTTTCTCTTATATTTATCTCTTCTAAGTTGGTGGACGCAAACTGGTCCACAGGTGGTCGCAATCTGGATTTTATGGACGCATAATGGGAAAATGATATATTTTGGCTATTAGTCTATTTATTTATTAATATATGAAACGGTTTGTCCAAAACTGTATAATAAATTTAACAAGACTGTATACATAATATGTGAAATCCATTTTTCATTCGAAATTACTACACTAACATTTTTATTTTCTTGCTCAAACCAACTAGTGGGCGCGAACAGGCAAATTTACCCTACATGTGATTTTGGTTACAAATAAATGGGTACGCGTTTAGCGGTTTTGCCTTATTATACCTATAAAAAGGTAAAGTAGGGGTTCTAAGTTTATATGGGATATTCTTCATTTTGAAAGATAGAACACCAAATTTCGCATTTCACTTTCGATCAAAAAAAAAAATAAACATTGGTTTCTGAATTTTCTAAAATTCTACCATAAGGGTGCGAAATAGGAGATGAAAGTCTGAATGATAATACCTATTTGAATAGTAATTAGTGGCAAGATTTAGAGTGGGGTGAAGATGGTTGTAACGGGCTGTTCATAGTAGGTATATCATGGGCAAAGTCGGTTAAAATTATCCATCAACGTCCAGCAGAAAAATTCTTACAATCAAAGTCCTGAGTCAGCACAATAAAAAAGATAGGCATGAGCAAAATTATTTTTTTGGAATTTTCTCTGAGCCTGCTTCAGACATGTCAAATCTGTCTCACCGTTCGTTTTTACAGCGTCTAGTGTCGTCTATAAACGATTTTGATCAAGTGGCCCGTAAGATTATAACTGCCGCACTAGTGGTATTTTACAACTTTATACACTTGAGTCAAACGAGAATGTGTGTGTGTGTGTGTGTGTGTGTAATTCAAGGCTGCCAGGGGCCTTTTATAGCGCAAGCGTGTGACGCGTTTTTTTATTACACAGATCATGCATGGCTTTTTAGACTTCTACTCGTAAACCCAAACGTTTAGAAAAATCTTATAAAACGACTCAGTATGTCCGTCTGTACGCATCAATTTCTCAGGAACCATAAGAAAATAGAGACAATGGTTTGCGGCATTTAATTCAGGACAGCATGAGCCTAGGCGATTTAGAAGGACGATAGTGAAGGGCGCGTTACTTGTTTAGTCTGTGACCAAAATGACGTTTAAAATGGTGTTAAGTCCACCACTACCTCGATAAGTCGCTTCGTAGTGGAAAGACCTCCTTCCCTAGGTGATCTCATAATATTCGCCTATACCGTCCTCGAACCTGCATATGTGGTAGCTGCGATTACCAAAGAACAACTCCGGCTGCATATTTCTGTAAGATTAGAATACCGTAAGTAAGATTGTTCCTAGTGTTGTGCTTTCTAGTACCGAGTCGCACGAACATTACTGTCAAAGCGAATCAATCGCATAACTTCAGAAATTGTTGGTAGGTACGTACAGTCATGTTGAATGTGTGTTCAACAGCTTTTCTTGTTCTTACTGTTTAAAGCATGTTCAATTGTATTCCTAGATTACATTTGTTTTTTAAGATCTTCATTTGTTAATTATTCTTTTTTTTTATTTATATCAGTCATTATGCCCAAAGGTGTGGCACAGTGGCTGACTAACAGAGGGGCGGTAGGGGCGGCCCGCCCCGAGCCCTCTGAGGACAGGGGGAGGGGGTTCGACAGCGATCGAATGGTGCACTTAAAGTCACCCTGGAACACGAGGGGTACCAGCTGCCAGAAGGCCATTATGAGTGGGGTCAGACGACCTTAAAGCCCACGGCCGTAAAGTAGCCGGAGGAGCCGATATTGCCGGCAAGACGGGAGCGTTCGTCTTGCTCGCTCCTGAATCCGCAACTCTTCTTTTTGCCGCCAACAATTCGATGGCGAAGAAGGCGACAGCGGCCTAACATTGTCGACTGCAAGCCATGACTCGCACCATGGCTGACAACGACAGATTCAGCCCAACGCTGCCCGTGAGGGCATTGCCGGGCTCGTCCCAAGCCATAAACACGGCGTGCGTATGTTCAGCCGTGCCCCCACTGTGACGGCACACAGGATCCGACTCCACACCGCCAACCCGCCAACTCCCACAGGTATTTCAAAACAGCCATGACCTGTGAAAAGCAGAATGAGGTGAAAATATTTGGGCATTTAGACAATAAAATATATTTAGTATGTGTGTAACTGAGAAAAGTTTAGCAATTATGTAATTCTGACTTCAAAAAATTAAATATTATTTTATACCCGCCGTTACAAGGACACGTTGGAGATTTTTGATGAAGTGTCAAATGAGGCTTCTTAAAATGACTCAACTATAAGCATTTATTTATACATACAAATGTGAACTATCAACTTTGCCGCCCCGGGCCTCTGACGGACTTAGTCCGCCACTTGTGGCAGAAGCATATTATACGCCCACACTTCGCCGTGTGTATTTTTGTCTCACGTAAAAGGTGGTGAGCAAATTGCAGAGTTGAAATGGACAAGCGCAGGTTGTGACTACCTGCTATTAGAATCGTCCTTATGGTCTTATCTTCTCGAGTTCACTGTACTTCTGCCGTAAAGCGATTGTTCTAAAGTGAACTGGTTACCGCAAGGCATGTATAAACAGTAGGTCTTAGCTCTAAATGTCTTAAGTTTACTATACGATTTACCTTAGGGTCCCAAATTAAAGTATGTACATGACCGTACAAGGTTGTAAAACAACTTAGATATATCGAGTTTACAACTTCTGCAGTCGTCGCTTTAGACATGTATAAACAGTAAGTCTTAAATTTGCTATACGATCCACATTAGGCTTATCATTCACGCCTTTATCCCCGAAGGGGTGGCAGAGGCATATATCAGTATACGTAACAGGTCGTACAAATAAAACAATAGGATATTAAAAAAAGAATTATATTTACAATTTTGTACTAAATAATGTGCTTATCAATCAGTCATCATCTAATTTCTGTCTCATATTTTTTCTGGCGTTATTAAATTTTCGCCTTTTGAATTCGACAGGTTCATCGCCTAGGGATTGCACACGTTTTTCTTTGAACTGTATTATTTCAGGCTGGACGACGACCGGTGGCGGCTGCAACTCCTTCTCTAATTTTGGTAACTGTAGATCGATTTCTTTCACAGGCCTAAAAAAAGTTAGAATATTGTATTTATGGAATACTAACACAACAACATGCTCGCAGCATGGCCCGCGTGGTGAAGTTTTCCAGTACCCGTTTCCCACAGGAACTTGTTGTCGAGATAAAATGGTATAAATCCCGAGGACAGCTATCTGTATACCAAGTTTCATCTAGATTGGTCGAGGCGTTAGAGTGTGATTGAGAAATGGAGAGAGACCAAGTTTCAGTCAAATTGGTTCAGGGGTTAGAGCATGATTGAGAAATCGAGAGAAATCAAGTTGCAGCCAAATTGGTTCAGGGGTTTTAGCTGATCGAGAGAAACAAATCGAACTATTCAAGAAAAGGGATTATTTACAGTTAGTACCATACCCTGGAAATTGGAGGTGTAAGGGGGCCCAACCAATCTAACTTGCTAGCGGTGTACCTGCTGACAGACGAGGCAACAACACAAACTCCTTAGGCGGTCAGAGGCAGTCGGCAACAATGCAGAAAATTAAAAGCTAAATATAGTTAATGAACTATAGTTGATCCTAGCAGCCACATTAAAGTGAACCAAATCCAAGTAGGTTTTAGAAGCAACTGGTAGAACACCACACTGAAAAGAGACTTGATACCAAAAAATAAATAATAACTTCATTACATACTCATTAACAACTGGAGTCCATGAACCATATGGCTTCGAGGCCCGCGGTGCAGGACCGAATTCCATGGCTGGTTTTGTTAAAGGCGGTTCATCCTTATTGACAGCTAACTCTCTCATTTTCTCTCTAGCCAAGTGAGCATTGACTTCCTTGAATACTTCCTTTTGGGCTTCTTTTTGCTTCTGTTTTCTGGTAAAATTAAAATATTGTTTAGACTTTCTATCCTTTAATTAAACAAACTCTGAATAAATAATAAAATAAATATTTTAGGACTTTCTCACACAATGCAATCTAGCCGAAATGAAGCAGAATCTACATAAGTGAAAAACACACATACACCGAAATATCGGATCACTAAATATTTATTAAGACCCAAGAATTAAACCCGAGACTTCAGCGCGAAAGCTTCTTTGCATACTTAATATAAATACTTGTTTAAAATTAAAAGCAAGGACCATACAGTATCGTTCTAAAATTTGCCTTTGACTAGTCACTGTTAACTCGAATTTCTATTTTCGAGTGAACCTCATTGGTTTCGGGGCGTGGTTAGGGCCTAGGTCTAGGTACAAGCTATAGAACGCTAACATACTCTGATCTATAACTATTTATGATTAGTGTGACATCACAACTCAAGAGGAAAACCTATATATCATCAAGTAAGTGGGTCAACAAAATCAGGTAAGTGATCACCATAGTCGATAAATATTTGTACGCACCCTGTTTGAAGAACCTCATTATTTAAACGTTTCGGATTGCCGAGTGTAAGCCTAAACTGCAAGATAAATCATACAAACACTCACTTTAGTTTCTCTTTCTTTTTCTCTTGTTGTTCATCTTTTAACTTCTTCTGTTCCTGATCAGCAAGTGACAAATATTCGTCAGGCGGATCCCATGTCACCTCTGGAATGGATCAAATATATTTAGGTTTTAAATTTAAACTTAACTATCTTCACGCTGTATCCCTGACGAGGTAGTCAGAGAGGACAGATCGCCAGGCATCGCGATCCCTGCATACTTCTTTCGCTTCCTGTAGATTCATTAATCGCTTTATACATGCATGTCTGGGTATCCGAGTACATTTGACTTTTCCGTTTTTGAGCAATCTGCTCATGTGGTGTTCATATGTAAGTCTCGGCCTACCTTAACTCCTTCTGCCCTCTACTTTCGCACAATATATATTTTTTGTCAACGTGTCCAAACCAACGGATAATATTTGATATTTACAAATACATAAAATCACGCCCATGCATTTTTGTCTCGGATAACAGGTAAAGATGGACAAGCGCATATTGTGGCTACCTGCTGTTGTTAATTTTCAGAGACCTGTAATAATAAAAAATGTTACAATTGTCTTATTATGGAGACATGAACTATCAAACTAACAAAAGTTATAACTCGTTTCAGGCGCCAGGAGGATAAGTCCTACCAACTTTATGCACGCGGATATCAGCGATAGAGATTGAGCTTCTAATCATAAGAGCAGGAACCAAAAATAATAGAATACATCTCTAGACGAAAGTTTTTTTATTTTTTTTAGGCGAATTGATTGAATATACATTATAAACATTATCACTATTGGTATAATTTATTCCAGTGTTTTAGTAAGCTAAAGATTAACTATTTTCAGGGTTGAGGCGTGAAATTTAGAATACCCAGCATAATGCCAGCTTATAAGTCAAAATATATATCGTAACATGATTCAAAACAGGAGCGAAATCATTGAGTATTTACATGGGCCTGATCATTGAGTCGTTACATGGGCCTAATCATGAGTCGTTACATGGGCCTAATCATGAGTCGTTACA
The DNA here is from genome assembly GCA_948477245.1 of Thumatha senex. Taxonomy (NCBI): domain Eukaryota; kingdom Metazoa; phylum Arthropoda; class Insecta; order Lepidoptera; family Erebidae; genus Thumatha; species Thumatha senex. The sequence goes on along the minus strand of OX419731.1, from coordinate 12,552,884 downwards.
TGGGCCTGATCATTGAGTCGTGCATCATTATTAGATAAATCTACACAAAAAATAATTCAAACTAAGTACCTGAAGGCGGTTACATTACCACGGGATTCGAAATCACATCTGCAGACCGCGACGGGTGTCGTCTCCACTAGAATGACGAGCCCGTAACCACATGGTCAGCATCCATGGCAAATTTTATCCAACAATAGAATTAATATATAAAAAAAAGTGCATTTTCACCTGCAAAGGAAAGATTTAGTTCCATTAGATTTGGAAAAACAATTGGATATTTGTTCGTGATTCGAATACATAAAGAGAACTTACCACTTTTTAAAGAAAACCCAATAAATCTTGAAGAGCAGGCAAATATTCCATTAACGCCTCTCCAAGCTTCGTAAACTTCGTAATTAGCTGTAAACAAACGCACAATCTTTCGTCAAAATACTACAGATCACCAAGACTAGAAATGTGGTTCCAAAAATTCAAAGATCTTACCGAAATACATAGTCATCCTGATATAAACATTGATAAGAAGTCACAGGCGTGAACTTCCATATACAATTTATAAAAGATTACTTCTTTTTAGCGAAGTTTAAAAAATATATTTACGACGACATATTTTTGTCGTCGCTCGTATCCAGGCGAATGACGTTCCGTCACCACTGTCAAAAAGAAATTGACCAATTGACAAGACCATTTTATTTCATTCGTTCTAAGAACAGGCTAAGACATTCAAAGCATTCTACCTACTCAAAACGCAAATTATATAAATTCGATGACAAGTAGTGAGAAAGAGTCAACAATCTACTCTCCTCTCTCTCTAAATCTCAAGACTAACAATGACACTTTAATGTGACGTTTTACAACGTTACATCACACCCCAACCAGCAATAAAAGAAAGGAACTTTCCTTTTCAAACAATTAAGCTCTAATAAAGAAATGGAAATAATTCCAATAAAAGAAAACCAAAATCCCAAAAACAAACTAACCAACTAACCATAAGTATAGTTCCAATAAAAATCTATAACACAAACCAGATCATTCACATTCCACGAGTTCAGAAAAACATCCGACTCTACCAACACTAAACTAAATACGAAAGTACGGTTGAGCACCATAGCCACCGACTCTATCATCCAACTCTTTACAAATAAGAATATCAAAATCGATACAACAAAAAAAAACTTAAACTCAAAGCATTGACTTAACGTAAGTACTAAAGAATAACAAATCCAACCAAGTTCTCAAACCAGGAGTTCAGTTAAGCTATCTAGCTACTGACTCTTTCATCCAATCTTATCCTTATATATACAGGTAATAACAGTAAATTTCATACCCTCAATATAAGGTCTAAAATGTTCAATTGAATCTAAAATGGATAACAACTCTCTTTCAGTAGTACTATAATTTCTTTCACATTTATTAAAAGATCTAGAATAATAAGCTACAGGATGTTGATCAGAATTTTCATCTTCCTGACTCAACTCACTACCAATTCCAACAGAACTAGCATCACAATGAAGAAAAAACGGTTTCTCAAAATTAGGACAATGCAAAACAGGAGCAGAGACTAATACTAGTTTTAATTTTTCAAAGCTTCTTCTGCCTCATCATTCCAAACAAGAGGTTTCTTAGAATTTTTACTTCCACCTGTCAATTTAGTTAAAGGTGAAGCAATATCAGCAAAATTATTAATAAATCTACGGTTATAAGAACACAATCCAAGGAAACGTCTAAGCTGTTTCACTAATTCAGGACGGGGGAAATTCTTTATGGACTCTAATTTAACTGGATCTGTATGGAGACCATCTCTATCCACTATATAACCAAGATAGCGTAATCTATCCTTACAGAACTTACATTTCTTTAAATTAACCGTGAGACCGGCGTCGTTAAGAATCTTATAAATCTTATGCAAATACTTTATATGACGGTCAAAGTCAGAATTTACCAAAATTAGGTCATCTAAGTGACAAAACGCAACATTATCAAACTCAGGACCAAATAATTTGTCTACTAAGCGTTGCAGCTCGGCCGGGGTGTTAGTTAAACCATATGGCATTCGAATAAAGTGAAATAATCCCCTACCAGGAACTACGAAAGCTGTCTTCTCTTCAGAAGATTCTTCCAAGGGTATCTGGTAAAATGCTTTAGAGAGATCTATAGTTGTAATATATTTAGCATCTCTCAGATTATCTAAAATTCTAGAAGGGTAAGGCAAAGGATAAGAGTCCCTAACAGTAATTGAATTCAATCGTCTAGAATCCAAACACAATCTAGTACCACCATCCCTTTTATCAACGGCCAAAACTGGAGAGCACCAAGGAGATTTAGAAGGTTCTATAATATTTTCTTTCAACAAAACATCTACTTTATCATAAAGTTCCTTCTGCTTAGCAGGACTAAGAGGCAATATCGTTGTTTAAAAGGTTCACCAGTAACATTAATTTTATGTTGAACTAAATTAGTTAGACCTAAGCCTTTCTTTTCATAAGAAATATTTTCAAAAAGAGTGATAGTTTTATTAAGTTCCGATTTCTCAGAAGGAGAAAGTTCAGAAACAGAAGTGACAGCAGCAACCTGTGGCTCCTCCTGACATCTATAAGTTATATTCATCCATAAGTCACCAGCAAGATCAAAAGTTAACCAAAAGTCAAATCCCAAAATAATTGAAGATTTAAATGTAGGTATTATTAAAAACTCAAAATATTTAGTAACATTATCACAAGTAATAGGTAATAGCATAGATCCAATAACCTCATGCGGTGTACCATCGGCTGTATTAGCAGAACTAACGATTGGTTTCATTTGAAAACCCAATTGCAAAAATATTAAGTGGCTATTAGAACCCAAGACACTAACAGTAGAACCACTGTCCAATAATCCAGAAAATGTTCTATTATTTATAAGAAATTCTAAGTAAGGTCTAATATCTTTACTTTTAACAAACAAAATAGGAGCTGAATTTATGTTTCTAGAATAAACTTTTAAATAATTTTGCCAATGACTGCGTTCTCTTTCATTAGTTGCAGCATCAGGAGCATAACTAAATTTCTTTAACATCGAGTCACTATCAGTTCTTACACAAACTTGTGCTCGATGGGACCTAATCAGTTTTTTGAACTGTTATCATTATTACTCCTCACCAAATTGCAAACGTCGCAAGTCTTGGAAGTAACACCAAATTTGTGACATTTAAAACAAATAATTCCAGGGATTTTTAAACAATTTTTAAAAGTATGACCAGAAGTCTTACATTTTAAACAAACTAAGCTTTTATTATTGTTGTCATTATTGACAGCATTAACCGCAGCAAATTTATGTAAGGGTTTCATAACCTTAGGGGAGGTGGGGACTTTACGTTCAACACAGTCTTCAAATTCTCTGCTAAGATTAAAAAAATTGTTAACAGAAGAGATTTGTTTACCAAAAAGAAAAGGCTTGTATATGTTTAATAATTTTTATCAAAGTGTGATCTGGAATAGGAACCGACAACTTACTAGACATGTCCATAATATCAGTAATTAAATCTGGAAGAGATTCAGAATACCTTTGTTTTTTAGTACGAAGTTCATTTTCTAAAAGATGATCATATTCATCCTTATCAAAACGCTCTAACAAAGCAACCTTCAGATCCTGCCAAGAAGATATCTGAATGCGAACACTATGGAACCATTTGATTGCAGTACCTGACAAAAGATCAGTAAATGAACCTAATTGCAAATGTTCTTAAAAAATCTTAAATAAAAAGTATTCCTCTACCTGAGTTATAAATTCTCTAACACAAGATTTACCATCATAATTAATCCTACTACGCTTCAGGTCAGGCAATTTAGTCACCGAAGGTAAATGTTTTCTAATATTTTCATGAAGTGAGACGTTCTAGCCCTATATGAGCTAGGAGTAACATTTATATTTTGAAGAAAAGGTTCAGAAACATCAACAAGGCCGACTGTCTCACTGACAGTACACATAGTATCGTCAGGGATCCGCTCCTCCTTATCATCAGGCAAGGGTGGAAACTACGCTCTTGTCCATAGTTGAAAAGTAAAAGATCAAAAAAATTCAAAAGCTAAAACAATTAATTGCAAAAATATCCAAAGGCAACCGAGACCGAATGGTAAGATGATAGTAATAGTCAGCAGTCAGCCATTAACATCCAAAAGCCAAAACAAATTCAAAGAAAGCACTGAAAACTCAATTAAATCAATCACTGCTATAGTTAAGCACAACCAGGCCTTGACGCTCAGATGATGATTGTCAAAAAGCAAAATATTATCATTCAAACAAGTTTCAAAAGCTTCGAGCACTCCGCTGTAAAGTTATACAAGTGTGATTGGAAAGACCTCACATGAATAATTTTAATATAAATGGTTATGTTCTATTTATATTAATATAACCTATTAATAGGCTGTAAAGCAATATGCTGTAGAAATGTTAAACCATTAATTATGCATGGCTTGTACAAATAGTAAGGCTATATAATTAAGTTTGTCACAAAATGCATTATTATGTAAACACAAGTTATCATTCAAAACATTGTTATGTTATTTATAACATTTCACTCATATTTTTATATCGTAAAAAGCAAATAATAGTTATGAAAGTCACATCAATATGTAGATACAATTAGTACACAAACTAATTACTTTGTTTTATTAAAAAGTTAAGGTTATTTTCAAAATCATAATTACTTCAGTTTAAGATTACTCCATTTTTAGATATATAAATACCAGTAGAACAGTATTTTTTCATTTGTTGAGAATGTTTCAATAACAAAATAGTGTAATATACTCTAAGCAAAATATACAAATATATATTTCAGAGCAAAACATATATAATAACAATATCACTATAAGATGCACAACTCACTCACTCACCAGCAAATGTATATTCAAATCAATCCTTCAAGTCTCTGTTCACACGCGCCAATTGTAATAATAAAAAATGTTACAATTGTCTTATTATGGAGACATGAACTATCAATCTAACAAAAGTTATAACTCGTTTCAGGCGCCAGGAGGATAAGTCCTACCAACTTTATGCACACGGATATCAGCGATAGAGATTGAGCTTCTAATCATAAGAGCAGGAACCAAAAATAATAGAATACATCTCTAGAAGAAAGTTTCTATATTTTTTTATAGGCGAAATGATTGAATATACATTATAAACATTATCACTATTGGTATAATTTATTCCAGTGTTTTAGTAAGCTAAAGATCTAACTATTCTCAGGGTTGAGGCGTGAAATTTAGAATACCCAGCATAATGCCAGCTTATAAGTCAAAATATATATCATAACATGATTCAAAACAGGAGCCAAATCATTGAGTCTTTACATGGGCCTGATCGTTGAGTCGTTACATGGGCCTAATCATGAGTCGTTACATGGGCCTGATCATTGAGTCGTGCATCATTATTAAATTAATCTACACAAAAAATAATTCAAACTAAGTACCTGAAGGCGGTTACATTACCACGGGATTCGAAATCACATCTGCAGACCGCGACGGGTGTCGTCTCTACTAGAATGACTAGCCCGTAACCACATGGTCAGCATCCATGGCAAATTTTATCCAACAATAGAATTAATATATAAAAAAAAAAGTGCATTTTCAGCTGCAAAGGAAAGAATTAGTTCCATTAGATTTGGAAAAACAATTGGATATTTGTTCGTGATTCGAATACATAAAGAGAACTTACCACTTTTTAAAGAAAACCCAATAAATCTTGAAGAGCAGGCAAATATTCCATTAACGCCTCTCCAAGCTTCGTAAACTTCGTAATTAGCTGTAAACAAACGCACAATCTTTCGTCAAAATACTACAGATCACCAAGACTAGAAATGTGGTTCCAAAAATTGAAAGATCTTACCGAAATACATAGTCATCCTGATATAAACATTGATAAGAAGTCACAGGCGTGAACTTCCATATACAATTTATAAAAGATTACTTCTCTTTAGCGAAGTTTAATAAATATATTTACGACGTCCAAACCCACTGTCCACCACCACTGTCAAAAAGAAATTGACCAATTGACAAGACCATTTTATTTCATTCGTTCTAAGAACAAGCTAAGACATTCAAAGCATTCTACCTACTCAAAACGCAAATTATATAAATTCGATGACAAGTAGTGAGAAAGAGTCAACAATCTACTCTCCTCTTTCTCTAAATCTCAAGACTAACAATGACACTTCAATGTGACGTTTTACAACGTTACAGACCACACAAATAATTTTCAAAAAAAATAATTTGAGCAGTCAAATTACGAAAAATATATCACTGAAAAAAAAATTATATAAAAAGTGAGTATGATATTCCATACCATTTGTAACGGTGTTCCAATAATAAGTGGTATCATTGTCGCTTTTAACCTCATGCCAAACAGGAATTGCTTTCTTAGTTGGCTGATTGGATACTACAATTGTAGTGCTAGAGTTGTCCTTCATGCTCTGTCCAACCATATCATTGATGCTCTGAAAACAGACAGTTGTAGCGTTATTACTGGTTGTTTAGAGCCCAAGGCAAGCTTTACCACTGTTAAGTATGATACAAATAAAACTAATTGTAATGTAAAAGAAGTCTAATGACAGGTATACTTCTATGATTACTACAAGCGGCAGAAACTTTGAGTGTAAGAGGCTCTACCAAAATTTATGGGCAACCTCACCTGCTAGCATCAGAAGAAGTAACAACACAGGCATTCTTATGGAGTTGGGTGGTTAGATGTCTAGTTGATTTCAATGCTGTTGAAAAATCAAAGGTCTGACAATAAATGATTACTACTATGAGGTAGCCAATATATGCAGACCCCCAGGCTCTAAGGGCTGTATTCCATAATGTTTCTCAATACTTAATCGACGCTTGAGAGTAGATTTTATAAGGCAAAATCTAGCCTCAAGCAATGATTGAGTATTGAGAAACATTCTGAAATACGGACCTAAATCCAGGAAGAGTTTGAAGTTTTACAATAATGTTAAAAATCACCTGTGACGTTAGATCTGCATTGTTCTGCACATCTTTCAAATAAGCAGCCATTGCAGCAGCTTCCATTTTTTTAATATCATCATCCATTTTCTCCTTTTGTTTGAGTTCTTTAGCACTCTTTTTACTAAGTGTAGATATGTGCTTTTGAACATTTTCCTTGTGTCTTTTTCCATTTTCATGAAATGATATTGACTGTAAAATAGATTTGGCTAAATTAAAAATCCTATGTTTATTAAGTGTGTTATCTCATAATTCTGAATAATTTCGATAACCTACCTTAGGGCCGTATTACAGACTGTTTCTCAATACTCAAAAAACAATTGAGAGTAGTATTTTAAGGCAAAAACTAGAGAAACATACTGTAATACGGCCCTAAGTTCCACTAGTGTAAAAAAAAACAGAATAATGTTTTAATTTGACACAAAAATGAATAAAATGTTACATTTCTTTCACTCTTCAGATAAAGACAAACTGATAAAAGAAGACTTTATACTTGTATTATTTTTGATATTTTTCTTTAATATAAATATAAAACAAAGCCTAAGAGAATAAGGGTTTAATACATACAGTTACAACATGAAGCAATAAAAAATTTAAAGTAAACTAAGCTAAGTCACAGAAGACAATAAAAAAGTTCTTACCACTTTGTTATCAGCAAACCAACATTTACAAAATTCACAATATTTTCTAGCCTGAGACTGCCAATACTCTGTCCTGCAACACGAAAAAGTAACAATGCCTACACTGCACAAGAGAACAGCTTCCATAGTAAATAAACAGTCAGCACTTACATGGTGGAGATTGCTTAACAAGCAATTCGAATCTTTAATCTAGTTCTTTACTTTTTTTTTACAAAAAGGAAATAATCACTACGCTTTATCTTATTTTCGTAGGTAATTTAATTTACATACTCTCAGTTAAAGTATAATCGTAAATATCTAGAGCTGCAGCTTATCTCTCCAATTCTGTATTTCTGCATAACAAGTGACAAATGACAAAATTTGACACTAGCCACTTGCCAGTTAACTTTTTTTTTATTAATGTTTAAGACGAACGCTCGTGGCCCCGCGGACTCAGTGTTCTGTAAACGATCACTGCGTTAAGCAATTCTGGCTATGGCTGGTCCTCGGATGGGTGACCACTTTGTAGAATTTACATTAGCGAGCGATTCCGTGCTTCGGAAGGCACGTTAAGCCGTTGGTCTCGGTTGCCAGTAAAATGGCAGTCGTTAAGCCCAGTTGAAGGCCACATGGGCGGCTTGAAAAATTTCAACAGCAGGCCACCACAGCCTGCGCCGGTCCATTTCAACACAGCAGTGTTCACCACCTGTTACGTGGGACAAAAATTAATACGGTGAAATGTGGGCGTATAGTATGCCTCTGCCTACCCCTAAAGGCGTGACAATATGTATGTATATATGTAAAGTTTATGACATGGCAAATTCGGCTTTTGTGCCATTTGCCAGTTAACACTTTGACAGCAGCCAGCACAGCTATGCTATTCACAAATCTCCGATTCAAATCCGCTACGGCGCTAATGTCATAGATATTCATAGAACTCGAATATCGATGACATTGGCGCCGTAGCGGATTTGGATCCGAGGTTTGTGAATTGCATAGCAGATTTGGCTGTTGTTGTTATTTGTCTTCGCATATCTTGGGCAAGCAAACTCCGTCCATACAGCCTTGTCTTTGGTATTATTTTAGTGCACTTGTTTTTTCTTAAAATCATCTTCTGTTTTAATCATGTCCAATCCTTTGTCGAGTAAGTCCTGTCCTGAGTCCTATGTCTTTTGTCCATTAAGGCAGTCGATCCCTTATTGCAGCTTTCCATAACACCGCTACTTAGTGCAACATATCACTATCTTTCACTAATGCCCATTTCTGAACTCTATCTGTATAATTTTCCACTATTATTATCACAAAAACACGAATTTTAGACTAATTTAGCTAAAAAATATACGACAAACATGCGTTATAGCCAATATTCACGCCAAAAGTGCGAACAGATTTGGTTTTATTTGTTGCAGTTAATGACGACGAGCTAGAAGAGACAGAGCCTACTCTTTGCCAATCATGCTGTTAGAGCTAGCGCACACGAGCAACTAAATTGCGCGGCAATTTATTAGTCTAAGTCGCCGTCTCCTCGCTGCGATTTGAAAAGTGAGAAGACGAGAGCGTCAGCAAAAATTTAAAAGGACAGTGATCACTCTCTATGGGGTTTTGGCCTCGGCGTGGACAATTTTGTAGCGCCTTAAAAATACTGCTATTACATAGCTGAGACTATGTAGAAACCCACGATATAGATTTTTTTGTAGCCAGGTAGTTTAAAAAAATAATAAAAAATAAATAAAACTGCAGGTTTTATTCTCATTTTAATTTTCAAATGTGATCATTATCATCTTCATATGTTAGTAAAACAATGTCTAGGATTGAGCTGGAGGAGTAACATTTTCATCATAACCTTGCCCAACTTGAGTACCACATCACAAACATGATATGAGCAAACAACCAATAGGTGATTTGCCGACAATGCTGTAATAATAATAATGTTTTATGGTGTCTAGGTTGCTAATGTTATTTTCATTTACAAAAAAAAACATTCTGTTTGCTTTGTATCTTACCTCTTAATAATATGCACTTGACGGCTAAAAGAAATCATGCCCAAAATGTTGCTAGTTCTATCTGTGCACATTTCAATAATAAATATGTAACATTATTTCTTATGTGTTTCCCATATTATGATCCTGGTTGTTTTATTTAGTATAACTTAGCCTTTTACTACATCATTATTATATAGAAAATAAAAAATATAAGCATTATTTTTTGTCACCAAGTATAAGGAAATTATAAATGGAATTGGCAAATCAGACATTGGTGTAGTATATATCATAAATACTTTGTTTATATATGTATTCTGAGTCACCTAGAAACTTAATATCTCTTGACGGCTAAAAGAAATCATGCCCAAAATGTTGCTAGTTCTATCTGTGCACATTTCAATAATAAATATGTAACATTATTTCTTATGTGTTTCCCATATTATGATCCTGGTTGTTTTATTTAGTATAACTTAGCCTTTTACTACATCATTATTATATAGAAAATAAAAAATATAAGCATTATTTTTTGTCACCAAGTATAAGGAAATTATAAATGGAATTGGCAAATCAGACATTGGTGTAGTATATATCATAAATACTTTGTTTATATATGTATTCTGAGTCACCTAGAAACTTAATATCTCTCTTCATAGTCACAGTTCAGGAGAAAAAACAATGTAAAAAAGTATCAGCGGCTCTCTTCAAATCTGGCAAAAAGATGGTTCCTTCTTGGTTCTGTTATTTGACTTGAAAATTATTATGTCCTTACAGATTACAAGTACCTTGCCCAAAGGGCAAATCCAACATGTATGACAGGTTCTGTCAGATGCTCTTAACTGAAACATAACAGGCAATAAAAAGTACTTGAATAGGTATATGTAACAAACCTGTTGGTAAATGTTGATTTAAGAGGCTCCAAAATAATCTATTGCCATATCACCTGCAGGTAATCAGCTAGTAGTAGCTTGGTAGTGGGCATGTAATATGCCTCTGTCACCGTCTGTGTTTAATAAGTGTTGCTAAAAAATAACTAGCCAACTATCTTCACGCTGTATCCCTGACGGGGTAGTCAGAGAGGACAGATCGCCAGGTTTCGCGATCCATGCATACTTCTTTCGCTTCTTCAAGATTCATCAATCGCTTCCTACACGCACGTCTGGGTATCCGAGTACTTTTGACGTTTCCGTTTTTGAGCAATCTGCTCACGTGGTCTTCATATGTAAGTCTCGGCCTACCCTGACTTCTTCTACCCTCTACTTTCGCACAATATATATTCTTCGTCAATCGTTCCTCACTCATTCGTTGGACGTGTCCAAACCAACGGAGCACGCCCTTTTCCAGCTTAACGCTGACACTTTCATTCAAACCTGCCATATTGCGTATCACTTCGTTACGTATTCGGTCGGCCAAAGTAACGCCGCACAATTTTCGAAGTGATCGCATCTCCACAGCATTCAATTTACTTTCATGCATCTGCTGACATACCCAGGTTTCGCTACCGTAAAGCAAAGGTGGCACTAGCACTGCGTTATGAATCGCCAGTCGTGCTTCTTTTACGATGCTTTGTCGCTTTACTAACTGGGACAAAGCACCGTTAACCTTGTTTCCGGCAGCTACTCGCCGTTCTACATCCGAATCACATCTTCCATCCGCGCTAAACATACTCCCTAAATACACAATTTCATTCACTTGCTCTAGTCGTTGCTGGTTTACCCTAATCTCGCATTTGGTTCTTACGTCATCTCTATCAAATACTAGAGCCTTAGTTTTACTTGCATTCAAGCGAAGACCCTTACTTTCACACTCCTCGTCATATTAGTGACTAATGCCTGAAGGTCGGCTTCTGATGAGGCCATGAGCACTGCATCATCAGCGTACAGCAGACAGTTTACTTTAAAGTCACCCAAGTTCACACCCATATCACAATCTTTCAACTTCTGCAGGCAACTGTCCAGATACACTATGAACAGCCAGGCGGACATGACACAACCCTGTTTGACACCTGTACAGACATCAAAAAGAGGTGACACATCCCCCCCTACTCGCACGCAAGCCTTACAGTCTCTATAAAGCGACTGTATTGCCCGCAGTAGCGAGCCGTCCACACCATATCCGGGCAGCAAATCCCACAAAGTTTCTCTCACAACGTTATCAAATGCTTTCTCCAGATCCACAAAAGCGCAGAAAACCTTCTGGCTAATAGCCAGAAACTTCTCCGTGATCATGCGGAGCGAAAACACTTGATTCATGCAACCTCTTCCACGCCGGAATCCGCATTGAGCCTCCCATAAATACCTTTCAGACTTTTCTTGCATTCTTGCCGTTATAACCTTTGCATATACTTTACTAGCTAAGCTGACCAAGCTGATCACTCTGTAGCTGGAGCAGTTTAGGCGCGAGCCTTTCCCTTTGTAAATAGGTACTACAACTGCTATTCGCCAGTCATCCGGGACCTCACCCGTCCGCCAGCACAAGTAGCATAACAGACATAGTGGGTCCCAGACGCGCGACCCACCGTACTTGATCATCTCAGCAGTAACTCTGTTTTCCCGCAGCCTTACCACATTTCATACTTCTTATCGCTTGTTCAATTTCTTTCATACTAATGACTTCAATGACATCGATCCGGAGCATCGAAGTTGGCTCCACTTCCCGATGTGGCATCTCTGTCCGTGCCGATGTACATCTTTCCATAATATTCACTCCATCTCTGCAGGATGTCAGTTTGGTCTGTTAGGACGTCATTGTTAACACTAAGCACGTTATTCATACTGCAGATTGCCGAACAACTCCGGGTCTTGCCTACCTCTTTCCAGAAGAGCTTGGCATTATCCCGGAAATTAGACGACAACCTTTCATCCGCTTTCATTCTGCACCTTTCACGAGCTTCTTTTATCAGTGCCTTCGTGTTAACTTTCTGCAGCTTGTATCTCTCTTTCATATTAAAATCATTTTGCGAGCCTAAGTAGTCTAGCCATGCTTTCTTCTTCATTCGAACTGCTTCTTTCACTTCCTCATTCCACCATGCATCACGCTTATTACTACTGCCTCTTTTCGTTTCTCCACACATTTTCACAGCGGTATTTATCATACTATCCCTAAGGTTCTGCCATACAATTTCCACATTTTCATTACTTACATTGACGTCGCCAAGCTTTTCGGCTACCCTTTCATTATATTTATCCCTAATGGATGCATCCTGCAGCTTCCAGCTTTTGATGCTATAAGTCGGCTCAGGTTCAGGACACTCGGTACGATGACGCCAACCCGCGAACAGACCCCTAATCCTAGTTATGACTAGTGGTCTGATCCCAGCTCAGCGCCTCGATAAACCCTTGTGTCCGTCACCTTTTTACGGAGCCGAGTATCCATTAGGAATAGATCTATCATGCTTCTCTTTGACTTACATCTCCTCGTATACATATGAATTTGTTTGTGGTTGAACATTGTGTTCGCCATAAACAAATCCTTATCCTTACTAAATGCCAGTATAAGCTTGCCAGCGTCGTTCACCCTTTTATCCCCATACTTCCCGAGCACCGACTCAAAACCATCGCGAGCGGTACCCACCCATCCATTCAAGTCTCCACATACTATAAGTTTTTCATTTCCTTCTATCACATTTAGAGCTTCTCTCATACTCTCCCAGAAGTCCTCTAGCTCACTCGCGTTCGACGAAGATACTGGCGCGTAAGCAGCTACCAGAAAAATCTTCGTCAAACCAAGTTTTAGACGGATCCAGAGGATTCTGGGACCTTCCAGTTTGTACTCATACATACCGGAGCCAATCGCGTGAACAACCCCCCGACTGCCATGCTCGCTCTCTGGTACTCCAGACCATAGCGCGAGCACCCCACCCGGGAGCTCCAAGACTTCGCTTCCCTTGCGCTTGGTCTCTGTCAAGCACACTACATCTAACTTTCTCTCATTCATAACATCCATCAACTCATTCATCTTATCTGCCATTCCTCCTCTAACATTCCACGCAGCTACCCTGTACTCCGTCCTCCACTTCCCGCCGTGTCAGGCCGCGCGTGTAGGGTGGCGGTCCCCTACGCCGCTCTGGCTCACACTTTTCGCACCAGCGGGGACGAACTGGTGCGCTTCGCCTCGGGGGCACGCCCTAACATTGTTCGCCCTGGTGGCACTCGTGTCGGAGTAGAATTGCAGCCGTAGCTGGCAGGGATGGCGACGTGCACGCTTCTACTCTTCATCCCCTAACGAAAACTAAAATACCCAATACGTTTTATGTTTTATAAAAATATACATTTATTTAAAGAAGAGAAGAATATACATTTATTTTAGAAGCGCTCGTGGCCCCGCGGTCTCAGTGTTCTGTAAACGATCACTGCGTTACGCAACTTACACTATGGCTGGTCCTCGGATGGGTGACCACTTTGTGGCATTTACATTTGTGAGCGTTTCCGTGCTTCGGAAGGCAGTTTAAGCCGTTGGTCCCGGTTGCCAGTAAAATGGCAGTCGTTAAGCCTAATTGAAGGCCTTATGGGCGGCTTGAAAAAGTTCAACAGCAGGTAGCCACAACCTGCGTCTGTCTATTTTCAACACGGCAATGGGCTCACCACCTATTACGTGGGACAGGAATCCACACGGTGAAAAGTGGGCATATAATATGCCTCTGCCACCCCTTCGGGGATAAGGCGTGATGGATATTTATTTTATTTATTTATTTAAACATTCTTAGTATTTTAAAAATATAGAAGTATTTTAAATAAACAATAAAATAATTACACAAAACATTTAGCACAATTTCAGTTATTAAATGAAATAGTAGTGACTAATAACTATGGAGTTTCGACTTATTTCTCCCTACTCTTGTCATTACTTTTATTTTATACAACACTAGGGTGACAATCAAAATAATATCCGTTTGTAAGCCAAGACAAATATTTTTTTAATTCGTTTTGAATATCAGATAAGTGGCTACAACCAAATTGTCATTAATATTTATTGTACAATATATAAAAATTATTACAAGTTTTATAACTTTCCAAAGCAGCTGTCCGCGCTCAGGCCAGATTCGGTCACTGTCCTTTCAGTCATCGACATCGAATTCGAAGAGACATGGATTCGAAAGTTTATCAGTTGTCTAAACTAGACCCTATACCACAAGCTTATATTAATATGCAATGTGCTACATAGCTGTAAAAAAAAAACATGTCCCATTATATTAATTTAAATTAAAAGCTAATTAAACCGTTTTGTTGTTTAAAACATAATTTTCATAGTTATGACGTGGTCTTCATAATTAGGAATATTATGTTTTGAAGGGGGTAGGTATGTTTATAAAATATTTAATTAGGTAATAACAAAGGATTGACACTTGAATCGCTCGTGGTTCCGCTGACTCAGTGTTTTGTAAACGATCACTGCGTTAAGCAATTTTCGCTATGGCTGGTCCTTGGATGGGTGACCACTTTGTGGCATTTACATTTGCGAGCGTTTCCGTGCTTCAGAAGGTACGTAAAGCCTGGTATTATTATACCGAGGATAAGGATTGGGACCTAGGACTAAGGACACGACATCGATAAAGACTGAACAGGAATAATTAGAAGATAAGTTTGAAGAAATAAGATATAAAAAAATAAGATTTGCTTAAAAGGTCTTTGTAACCAGGCCATTAAATAATTATTAAAAAAAACTACCTAAAATATATTGAAAATATATTGAATATTGGCATATAGTATGCCTAATTTCTCATAATTTTAAAAAAAGTGTAATATGACAATTCTATTCGATGGTCATACTCATAAATGACGATTAAAATATGGTGAAGAATTTCAACTTGATTCGATATGGTTCGGGTAGTTCAGTGGCTAGAACATTGCCTTGGTTAGGCAAAGGTTCAAATTCCGTTTCGATTGCCTACCTCTTCGGTGACAAGGGCGTGACCAGACGTGTGTATGTTATTTTGTTGCCAAAATCTGAGAATATAGTGCACAATATCTGAATATCTTAAAAATTATGGATGATTTCAGGAACATTTTCAAAAAATAATTAGGCACCTGTCCATACTGCCCCGTCTCATAAATTCATCCTGGATGTAGCCATTATTTGTTTCCATTACATAAATACATGTCTTTATGTAATGGAAACTAATAATAGCTACATCCAGGATGGATTTTGTCACGCCTTTAACCCCGAAGGGGTAGGCAGAGGCATACTTTACGCCCACATTTCACGGTATGTACTTTTGTCCCACGTAACAGGTGGTGAGCCCATTCCCATGTGTTATTATTATTATTTGTTTATAATAATAAAATGAATATAGTTATTGTTATTCAGTATTGAGGGTTGTTATTTGTTCATTATGTATATTGTAATGTATGTATAATTTTACTCAGGTTTATAAATCACCTGGTATTTGGATTTTCTGTCTTTGGATATTCATCTATTGTGGTCCAATATTTCGAATATTCTACGAAAATGCAAACCTTATTTTGTTACTAACCTAACTTAAGTTTTGTTTTGGCAACACTCGTTTGGTTTTGGTTACATTGTGATGTCGTCGTCGAGTGTCGAGTGTCGTCGTCTTTTGTAGAATTTTATCAAGGTAGGTAATGTTTATTTATTAATTTTCTACGTAGTTTTAATAATATTGTCCTATTAATGTCCCTTGCATTATATATTTTCAGTTTTAGGCATTTATTAAGTAGACTTTACCAATCTGTCATTTATATATTTCTTGGCGGCCATATTAAATTTGAAGATCTAACTGCGACTATTTTATCTTCTATAATCTTGTTAATCATCAAATATTTGTGCGTATTTGGAATGAAATTGACGGTTGATTAAAGTAAGCAACCTAAGAATGCCAATAATTATAGAAATATTCATTAGTAAGACAATTATCTTCAATATTTGTTTCTATAGGGATTTATTTTGGTGCTTGTTGACGCGTCTTGTAATCTCGTTTACTGTGTATTCCATTTTTGCATCTTTTGTATTATTATCATTGATTGGCTATTTATTGTTTCAGATATCCCCGGACTAAGTTGGTGAACGTGATAAAACCTCTAAATAAGCATATGTATCTAAAAGTGACTTTACGTAAAATTTGTTTAGTGTTTGACTTGGACAAAGAATTGTGATTCTAAGTTTCTAATTTTAGTCGTGTCCCTAGTGGGATAATTTCGCAAAATGATGACCGAAAATAGAATTAGTTCAAGTAATCACGTTGGAAACAGTATGACCAGTCAAAATAAGGGGTTCGTATACGTTCTTTTTTTATTTTAATTTTTTTGAACAACTTCAAGATGTGCATTTATATTTTTTTCAGAGATGTCGAAAATAAAAGTATCGACGACATCGGTTGGAAATCAAAATTAAAAATACCCCCGAAAGACAGGAGAATAAAGACTAGTGTAAGTTTTACATTTATTTCGAATTACCTACATTGCAGTGATAACTTTACTTATCACTGCGTAACTATAATATTATCCATTTTTCAGTCGTAGTTTATCGATGTCATGATAATATAATGTAGGTTATTGTTGTTATTATCAGTTAGTAAATACATACTTTTTGTCTTTGTTTTTATATCGTTTACATATGCTTGGGATGTAATATATTACTGTTTTAGTAGTTTCATTAGTTTGGGGTAACTAATCAAGTCTGTTTACAGAATACCAACACATCACTTAAATTTGAATGGTACACATAACCTTTGGGCATGTTACAATTATTAACCATTGACTAAACCAATAGCCCTTTTAATTGTTAATTTAAACTATCTACTTAATGTTATTGCTTTAATTAACTGGTTCTATTATAATCATGTGTTACTAATTTGTTTATAAACATCTATATTTGTTTATACTATGATAGTTCTACACTAATATGATAACGAGCTGGCACTGTTGACATTTTTGGAATCCAAAATTAAGATTCAATTGCCCACTTGGAGTAAATAGATAGTATGCTTATCTAAAATATTTATCATCTCATTAGTATAGTTACTATAAATATATATGACCATGTGCTTGCAAGCTATAGGGCTTTCCTTACAAATTAATAGATTTTTGTGACTAAAATTTAGATTTTTTATAAGATCATGCCTTACTTAACACTAACTACCGCCCTGAGGTCTCTGTTTAATCCCCGTAAATTTTTGTGTGTGCTATAATGTGTTTAAAATCTAATATGTCATCTTGAACTAAAACACTTGTACTGTTCCACTTATTTATTACTTAAACCTGACCGGTTTTGCCTTACGGCATTTTCAAAGGTTAGCATATATTGTATGTATTTCGGATGTCATTGAGTACTATATGATAAGTCACAACAACAGAGGGTAAACAAGGAAGTCATGATACCACTTAATAATTTTTCCCCAAAATTAGGGAGAATCTAAGAAATGAAGTTATACATTTAAACATTAATTAAATATTACAATTAAATTTCATCATAAATAATGTCAATAAATACATACATACATACATACGTATTATCACGCCTTTATCCCCGAAAGGGTAGGCAGAGGCATATTAAACGCCCACATTTCACCGTTTGCATTTTTGTCCTACGTAACAGGTGATCAGCCCATTGCCGTGTTGAAATAGACAGGCGCAGGCTGCGGCGACCCGCTGTTGAAATTTTTTAAGCCGCCCATAAGGCCTTCAACTTGGCTTAACAACTGCCATTTTATTGGCAACCGGGACCAACTGCTTAACGTGCCTTCCGAAGCACGGAACTGGGGTGGGTCTGAAGGGTCAAATTAATTTAATAAAAATAAAATATGTCTATTTTAGATGTTAAATTTGGAAGAAATTTTTTGCCTGTTGCCTTTTTAGTGAGGTGGTAACAAAAAGGCCAAAAGGTCTTATGTGCTAGACACTAAGTAGCACGACCAATTAAAGTCCTGGTAGTCTCAGACTGTAATAAATATAATAAAAAAAAAATAGAAATAAATGACCACCAAGTGCCATCAATCTACAGTGTAAACAGTCTAATATGTCAGTTGTCTAGATCCGATACCACAAGCGTAGGTTAGCATAGTTTAGGCTAGATGACACTAAGTATCTGCAATTAATACAACACTTAAAATTTGTACTAGAGGATGTCTCCAATTGTGTTTGCACCTACTGAATAAGCTGTTTTTATGAACCAAGAAGCATCCTCTATTACACCCCTGACCTTGAACTACCCCTTTCTCCCATAATGGTGATGATATTTCACTAGTGTGGGTAAGTAAATAAATAGTAATAGGTAGGTCTTTCCTCTCATATATAACAAAATTCAAATTTATAATATTTCCACTAACTGGCAATCTTTTAGCTCTGATTATCAGTGTATAAAAATTCATATATTATATACCACTTAATACCACATACCACTTAATACATAGTATCTCATTAGAGTGATACAAAGAGATAGTTGCCCTTCATAAGGAACATGACATGAGATGGTAAAAGCTGTTGAATAATTTAAATTGTCAACATGTTAGTGCAGTTCTCTTACAAATTGTAAAAATATTTTCTTGGGGTACAATAAAGTATTTCTCATTTATCTAAAAGTTTGTAAACACATTGTAGCTGGCTCACTGAGATTTTTTTCCATTCTTAAGTTATTATATTAAAATAATAATAGTATTTTTCTACATAACGTGTCAAGGGTACCAAATTTCAGTAAATATTAAAGTGTTCAGTATGGTTGTTGTGCTAAGTGGATAGTGATTCATTAGTAATTTTGTAAAAGTTTCAAAACAATGTATGTTCACTGATTATGTAGTAGTACGATGTATGTATTAACAATTGCTTTATTATGCATAGCAGTAGTGGCATTATCTAGTAAGAAATATATTAAATTGTAAAAAAAATACAAGACGTCCTCCATTTCACTAAGTTTACTTCAAAACATATTAAGTGATAAATGTTTCAATGAAATTGCAATGTTGTTTCACACCTAATTAGTTTTTTATAATGACCTATATGAAAGAGCTTGTACTTGTAGGTTTTGTAAATCCAGAGATTATCCCTTACTACACTACACACACTCACATTATAACAAACCACCTCTATTATATTTGTCCATTATGCCTAAATCTATATTTTTGAACTTACATACATACATATTATCACACCTGTTTCCCATGGGTTAGGTAGAGACTATGGTTTTCCACTTACTACGATCTTGACATACCACTTTCGCTTCTTATTCTTTCACTAGATGACCCCTACAGCTTCGCCCGTGGAATATTTTGACCTCCCGTCGCACCTATTTAATCCTGTCTCCTATAAATTCTACAATGATGCATAAAAATTTGCCCGATTTGTCGACATTTATGACTACTGCTCTGCTACCGCGGCTTTAACTATTCGGCTAAGGATGGCATGGCATTTGTTAGAAAGAGATCGCCATAGAATTGCCAGACTGTATCGTGATAATGTACGTGAAGAACTTTTAGACGAGTGGCAGCTGCGTTGGAACACTTCCATCAAAGGGCGCCACCTCTACCAGTTTTTCCCAGACGTTCGTGAACGCCTGGAAATGTCCTGGCTGGAGGTTGATCACTGTGTTGCTCAATTTCTTACGGGACATGGTAACTTTAGGAGCAAATTACATTCGTTTAAGCTGGTTGAGTCACCGTTCTGTCAGTGTTCAACTGCTGACGCCAAATATGATCAGACCGCCTATCATATACTTTGGGAGTGTAGCATTTGGCAAAATTAGCGATATAATATGCTTAATTGTTTACAAGTAACGTCGGGAGTAGATTACTATGGGGATCTCGTGGCATCGAGGGTAAATTTTCGAGCTTTTAAACGTTTCTGCCATACATATTACTGGAATCAAACATAGGACCCGTAATATACTATTACCGTGGTGCTTCCCTATTTCTATAGGATTTACACCTAGTTGCTTTCCAGGTCTCCCGCTTTGCAAAGGAAGGAAGAGGTCCATATTTACGTTCTTTTCTTACTTCCTCACATTTACACTTCACATTTTTCAATGTCAAAAAAGGCTGTGCAGGCTCCGTTTATCCTGACACAAGCACTGGAGAGAGATTTCAGTGCTCGTATCAAGAGGCTGTTTACTCCATACTTGGCCAGTATTGACCACAGTTCGTTCCTCACCACTTTATCATAGGCCTTTTCCAAGTCTACAAATATGCAATAGACCTTTTGACTTTTCGCCAAAATCTTTTCCGCTATGCATCGTAAGGAAAAGACCAGCATAGGAATTCACAAATCTCGGATCCAAATCCTCTACTGCGCAAATGTCATCGATATTCGAGTTCTATGAACATACGTTTGCGCAGTAGAGGATTTGTATCCGACATTTGTGAATTGCGCTACTGATACGTGCAACAAGAAAATTAGGAAAGGAAGGGGGGCCCTTCCTTTCCCAATTTCCTTGTTTGTTTTTTACTACATTTTTGAACTTACTTCTTTCATATTATTTATTTTTATAATTAACTAGTTGATGCACGCGGCTCCGCCCGCGTAAATTGAATCATAAATTAATTTCACGTATTCTATTTTATAGTCTTATAAAATTTATTATACAGTTTTAGACAAACCATTTGATATATTAATAAATAAATAGACTAATAGCCAAAACATATGGTTTACCCATTTTGCGTCCATAAAATCCAGATTGCGACCTTTATTGTGGGCCAGTTTGCGTCAACCAACTTAGAAGAGATAAATTTATGAGATAGGGTAATGTCGCCTGTTCGCGTCCACCGCCCAGTTTGCGTCCAAAAGATGGGGCACTCTTCAAAAACAGTGAGAAATAACCATACCGAGTCACTAACAAAAATGAACGGTATTTGTATTAAAGTTTAGATATGTGGTAGATATATGCATATAAATAAAAGCTTTGTGCGCGTTACCACCATTACGTAAAAAATATACTAAAATCTTGTATAATACAAATACTTGCGATCCTGTGATATTTTGCAAAAAAATTAGTGAGCAGCAGCGCGATTCACGGGAAAGTTTTAATGAATTATTTTCAAATTCGGGATACATTATCGTTTCTAAACTTAATTATTAACAAAACATAGATTCTTATGACAATAAAGTTTATTCAAAATGACGTCCGTGATTTTGAATACAGGCCTTCAATCTGCGCGGCCAGTCGTCTATCGCAGCACGAACGAGGTCCATGTCAATATCGGCGGCTGCCTTAATCAAGGATGTCTTGAGTGACTCCAAATTGGGATGAGGCTTTGAGCACGCCTTTTCCTCCAAGTGTTGCCATATCTTGTAATCTAACGGACTCAAATCTGGACTGGCCGGAGGAGGAGCAGGAGGGCCAGTCTTCGTGCCGGTGAAGTCGATTTCACGCGCCGCCAGCCAGTCTTGTGTGCTCTTCGCTCTATGAGCTGGCGCCGAATCTTGTTGGAATACCCAGTGCCTGTTATTGAACATGGTATGAGAAACAGGTTCCACAAGGTTCGTCAGGACTGTATTTTGATACACAACTGCATTCGTTTTTACACCTTTCTCACAAAAATGTACCTCTGTTGCTTAACAGAGGTACATTTTTGTGAATTTATTGGCTTCCCAATAAGAAACTCCCAACCATACCATGAGCGAGGGTGGAAAATGACCTCGTTGGACACGCGGAATACGGTTGCTCGCTTCTTCACTACTGTGTGCGTACACCTTATCATTTTGTTTGTTGTAGCTCTCTTCTACGGTAAAAAAATTTTTAACCGAAAAAAGAATTTCCCGATTTTTTTTCCCGCGTACCGCTTCAACAAAGCGCGGCATCTCTTCAGTCTCAAGTCCATTAGACGAGCATTTAAACGATGTCCTATTTTTCTTCGAAATGACCGAAGCCCTAAGTCTTTATTTAACACCCTTTTCACCGTGGTTCTGCTTAACCCCATCTGAAGGGCCAACAGTTTCTGCTTACGTTTGGGATTTAACAGACCGAGGGCGACCACTTCTTGACCTGTCATCTACACTAGAATCTTCATTGTATCGTTTGATGGTACGATAAACGAGTCTTTTGGTTATATTCAAATTTTTAGTATGTCAAAAATTTGAATTGGCGCGTAACCGCAACGATGCAACGCAATAACTGCAACACGGTCTTCTTTAAGCGTCCACTCCATATTTAAAAATGAGTAAAATTCTAAAAAGTATACATTTTTATTTTCATGAACAATTCGAATTCAATAAACTTTTTTGTGGCCAGCATTCTAAAAGAAACGTTTTTACTGTGTGACAATACTTATGACCTGACTAGGTATTATCACTGGAAGAAAAGCATTTGGAAAACTGATTAAATTCAAACTAATTCAAACAAATTAACAAACAGGAAGGCAGAAATTATTTTTTTCCGACACTCCCAACAAATATCATTATAATCAACAAAATTTACATAAAAACCTTCCTTAGGAATCACTATCTATTAAAAAACCGCATCGAAATTCGTTGCGTAGAAGATTTAAGCATACATAGGTGCAGACAGCAGGAAACTTTGTGGTACCCTGAGTCGAATAATAGTGGGCCCACTAGTCAGAAATCTAAGTATCAATTTTTTTTATAGGATGTAACAGACACAAGAGGTAATGAGTTTGAAGAGTTTTGCCTAAAACGAGAACTGCTGATGGGCATTTTTGAAAAAGGTTGGGAAAAACCTTCTCCAATTCAAGAGGCTTCTATTCCTATCGCACTAAGTGGCAAAGATGTCCTTGCACGAGCTAAAAATGGTACTGGCAAAACTGGAGCATATTGTATTCCAGTGCTAGAACAGGTTTGTACAATTTATCATATCATAAACACATACAAGTTTACAGTTCTACTTAGATTCTTAATGATGATACTTTGGATTCCCCTTCACTTGTACATAAGTGACAAAACCGTACTTTCTGACTCAACGTCAATGTATTTTACTTTGCTTTACATTTCGTTTCATTTTATGCATCAGTCTTCTTTTTCATTTAGGTGGATCCCAAAAAAGATTGTATTCAAGCTTTAATTGTGGTACCAACTAGAGAGTTAGCACTCCAGACATCACAAATATGCATTGAACTGGCGAAGCACACAGATATTCGTGTAATGGTAACTACAGGAGGCACTAATCTCCGAGATGACATAATGCGTATTTATCAGAATGGTAAATCTTTTTATACAGTTAATACTATATTTTGTTGTATGATATAATATCAATAAAAACTAATGAGATGAATTTATTTCAGTTCAAGTAATTATTGCGACGCCAGGCCGTATGATTGATCTCATGGATAAGCAAGTAGCTAAGATGGACCAGTGCCGGATGCTGGTTCTTGATGAGGCAGACAAACTTCTTTCTCAAGATTTTAAAGGCATGTTAGATATGGTGATTTCACGGTATGTACTGTAACTTGATAACCTGATCAACAGTAAGGTCTAGTGTAAATATTTTATGAAACTAAAAGGGCATAACATTTACAGATTACCTAAAGAACGCCAGATCTTGCTGTTCTCTGCTACTTTCCCACTAAGTGTGAAACAATTCATGGAAAAACACTTAAGAGAACCTTATGAGATTAATCTCATGGAGGAACTTACATTAAAAGGTGTAACACAGTACTATGCATTTGTGCAAGAGAGACAGAAAGTGCATTGTTTAAATACACTTTTTTCAAAGGTACAATATTCATATTAAGCTATAAACTGAAATATGCGATAATGCATAACTTTTTCTAATTGGATTTGTTATTTTTGTTGCAGTTACAAATAAACCAGTCCATTATATTCTGCAATTCAACACAGCGCGTGGAGCTGCTCGCAAAGAAGATAACAGAGCTGGGCTACTGTTGCTACTATATCCACGCGCGCATGGCGCAGGCGCACCGCAACCGCGTGTTCCACGACTTCCGCGCGGGGCTGTGCCGCAACCTGGTGTGCTCCGACCTGTTCACCAGGGGCATCGACGTGCAGGCCGTAAACGTGGTCATCAACTTCGACTTCCCGCGCATGGCGGAGACGTACCTGCACCGCATCGGGCGCTCAGGCCGCTTCGGCCACCTGGGGATCGCCATCAACCTGATCACGTACGAGGACCGCTTCACCCTGCACCGCATCGAGCAGGAGCTGGGCACGGAGATCAAGCCCATCCCCAAGGTCATCGACCCCGCGCTGTACGTGTCGCGCCCCGACGACGACGACTCCGCCGACAAGTAACGCCGCTTGTGTGCACACACCGCAACTAACTGGACTTGCTGACTGGTGACTGGTGAATGGAACTACATAGATTAAATTCTTTCAAACGAAAACTTATTTGTAAAAAAGTGTAATGAATTTATTGTAACAAAATGTGAGTGTAAATAGTTTATCGTGATAAGACTTTGCCCTAAGTGGGTTACTTTTTTAAAGTGTAAATACAGCCGTACATCAGGACTATTGAAACAAAAAGGTATCCTGCGTGCTTTGTCCATATTGGATATTGTGTGCTAATTCCTACATTGTTAAAATATAAAAAATATTTATTTGAGCATCATATCCGAGAGTCTACCTAAATTTGTCCAGCATCGTACATAAATTGTGGTTGACTTTCTACTGGTATCGCGAATATCTACCCACTCTACTTTGTTTGAGCTAGCACCAGATTAATTATTCATTGAAAAACCTTGGTACACTGTGAAGTGGGTAGTAAGACTAGCTCAAACGACATTTGTTGTTAAATGAAAAAATATTTCAGTGTAAATCTAGTTGTTTCTGGCCGCTTGAAACAACTTTGTCAAGCCGTTGTTTATTAAGAAGAGTTATTATGACACTCAATATATTTTAGACCAACCTGATCTCATATTTTGAGTATGACCAAAAAAAAACACAAATACAGTGGTCAAGGTGAAGTGTCATTGTAACTCAATCTATACTGTTTTGTCCTTTTGTTTTACCTATTATTGTCAAGCGGTTTTGTCACAGAGATTAGATTACAGATTGTTTTGAGGTAATGATGGGCTATATTGAGTAAAATATTAAGTAACAACTAATATCAACACAGCAAAATCATTTGCTGTTGTTGAAAATGTTTTAGAAACTGATTTGCCCTTCATGCCTAACGTAACAAAAATGGATTGTTATTGCTTCAACTGAACCTAACATTGTGAGAAACTGTGACATAGTTTGGTCATGACCATTCTGATACGGCTTTCAGATATGGTTCTTGACCATACTGGGGTGTTAATTCTTTATAGAGAGCAATTTTATTACCTTCTTGCTCTCAGGGTAAATAAACGATTCGGGATGTCAAGTGAAGAGTTATAGGCTATACAGATAAGCCAGAATATAATTTAACTAATATAATTTACTACAGTTTAAATTTTTTCTCCAAAGATTTTTTAAGCTTTTCCAAAATTTGTCTGACAATTATTCTACTTCTGTCAATATTAAATGGATATTAATGCCAATGCACAATGTACATGAATAGATTTTCTGTTTTCAAATGTTTTATATTACTTGTGTAAGTCGTCTGAATGAAACTAAAAAAGAAAGTATTTTATTAGCCTGTTAAACCAGGCTTGCATTTTGTAGTAATTTGGTATATGTTTTGATTGTATAAAGTAAGTGGACTTGAAATGAGTGGTTTGCTAGCTGTATTCAAATAAATTGTTAATTTGGTATTACAGATGCCTGGAATTTGAAGGAAACTGCAGACAAACTATCGAGTTGGTAATAATTATTTTGACAAATATATCTGTGATATTAATTGAATGATGGTTTTATGGTACACCCAGCAACACAGTCGCTATATATTTGTAGTAATAAAGTATACTGAATTATTTTATGTAATGGAAAAGAAGAATCATCTGTGTTGCTGATGCTATGAAACTGGATAATATTAGATTGGTGTGTACCAAACTATACATTATATTTAATTATTTAGTCTTCCTATAATCTTGAAACATGTTTATGTACTGACCAAAAGGGAATTTCGCAGGTTTATAAAATCGTGATAATATTTTCAAAAATGACATGTTCATGGCTGCACTCAAGACATACTGATACTGAGTTGAAGGAAATAAAAAAATGTCCTTAAAACGATTTAGTAGTTACAGGCTTCTATCTTGAAGACATAATGCACAAATTCCCAACGGGATAAGATAGATGCTTGCATGCGTGTAGACAATTCGATTGGTTATGTATAGAGGAATTGACGTGATTTAGTGTAGAGAATTTGACGCTTCACTTCAACTATAGTCAGTTTGCCTTGACAATTAATGTTATCTGATAAGATTTACACAAAAAGAAAATTGCAACAAAGCTTTTATCCAAGTCAGATGTGTTTGTCAATATGATCATTTTAATTTAATGGCGTTCTGTGTAGAACTATCTGCCTAATGCCTTGTATACAAATATGAAGACTCGATTTATTTCATGAAACTGCCAGAACAGTAATCAATAGACACTAAGGTCCGTATTCCAGAACGTTTCTCAGTACTCAATCAACGCTTGAGGCTAGATTTTGCCTTATAAAATCTACTCTCAAGCGTCGATTGAGTATTAAGTAACGTTCTGGAATACAGACCTTAATCAGAAATGTTAACGCCGGAAATGAATGCATATCATTTAAGATTTTTGGAAACTAATTTCAACAAATCATGCTCATATACAAAGTGTATATTTAGAACATCTTATATTGACAGAGTGGCTTATTCTGTAACGTAATAATTATTTATCTTGTTTTACTATTTCAGAAATATATTGTTGTTAAAAAGGGCCAAAAAATAAACTCTTCACGCCTATTTTTCTCTTTCATTAGCTCCCTTAACTAGACCAAAGAAAAACTATCTTCATGCTGTTTACCTGACGTGGTATTCAGAGAACAGATCGCCAGTTCTCGATCCATACATACATCTTTCGCTTCCAATAAACTAGACTTTTTTTTGTCGAAATAGAAAGTATCTGTAAACCGTGTTCAGAATCCGGAGGTAGGAAGTTTTCAAATTCTAATAAAGGCCTGCGCAAACGAGGGATATTAGTCTGTGGAGGACAAAAATCCCTGAAACGTGAAGAAAATCGCCGAGTACTTCACGCAGACTCAACGCACACGGTCTGCGGACATTTGTTGCACAGAAATTTAGTGCAGAGCACGCTTTTGAAGCAAATAACGCTAACTAAAGTCCGCTGTGTGCGTTGCTGCGCCTACCTACGTCAGTTCTATTTTTTCGGGGACTCCCGCGTACTTTTGTCTAGTCGGGGTCTGTCGATGTCTTCAGCTTTTCGGGGGACTTTTCGTACGGGGTACTTTTAATCCGCCGTGTGCGTTAGTCAATATACAAGTGAAGGATCTATTTTAAAAAACAAAAAAGTACGCGGGGGATTGCCTTAGACCAGTCTATATTGATATTGACAGCGGCTTAAATTGAGCGAAATGCCAACATTTCCAACTGTGCAGGAGCGAGACCCGACATGTAGGTAGTAACGGTACTCTGACTACTCCGAGTCCACGACACTCCAAGTAAATTTTACTTATTGAATTCTCTATAATTAACCATTTAATCTCCTATGGATTATGTTTTGCGAAGCCTGGCGATCTGTCCTCAGGTTCTGTTCGTCAGGGATACAGCGTGAAGATAGTATATTTTTTATGTATTCATTCTGAACCCATGGCACACCTGAAAGATACCCCTGCAGTGCCATAGGGACTTGAAGACCGTGGCTACCTCAGGAACATTGTGCCAGTGGTCACAGCACAACCGTCTTATGTACAATTTCAATTTCATTTGAAAATTTTTACATTATTCTCACCACAGTGAGCGCTACGCAGCGAGATGGAAAACCACTAGGGTTCGATTTCCGGGTCAGAATAATTTTTGTGTGATCCATAAACGAATGCTTCATTAATAAAATATAATATAGTATTTAGAAATATTTAAGTTTCTTTATCAGTTGTTAGATCCCATGCCACAAGCTTATAGCCGAGTTTGGGCTAGATTGTGCTGTGTGAAAGTGTCCCAGATTATATTTTTATTTATATTACATGTTGACAATTTTTATGTCCTAGAATCCAACACTCCTACTCCTACTCATAAAACAGGATAAATGCACTTATTTTACAAAAAAAATAATACAGTAAGCGTCCGCTGAAGAACGATAAAAGAAATCCAATCAGAGTTTTGGCGGGAGAGTGACAAGTGCGGACGCTTGCTGTATATTATTTTCTAAAACTAGTGCATTTATCTTGTTTTATGTGTGGGAGTGGTGGTTTCTTGTACATAAAAGTTGTGTTAACGTGCTATAGTGATAGACAATGATATATATGCAGTGAAATGCTATTTTCTCTCTTGACGCGAAAAGTCCACTGAAAACCTCAGTATAAGAATCACCATTATACTGAGGGCAAGGACAAGGACCTAGGACTGAGGACTCGACAAAGACTGGACAGGACTATATACTACGAAAATATAAATACCGAAGACTAGGCTGTATGGACAAAGTTTCCTTTGCCTGCCCAATATGAGCGAATTCTACAAAAAAAAAACCAATCGAAGAGTAGGTAAGTGTATAATAACCCCAGCACGCCGTTTTATACATTGCTGGAGCGTTGTAATGTTCCAAGTTCAAAAGACGCTTCAGCAATGAATTTCATTTTCTTTGTCCGTAAATGCGATACTTCGCGTATTATTTTTTCGAAATAATGACAGTATTTCCATGCATGTTTGAGAAAATAACACTTTCATTCTATAAAAATGCGTCATAATTGGTAATAACATTATTACTAAAAGCTTGGGATCCGGCCTACCACCAAAGTATGGCCGGTGGTGGTTTGGTGGGTCTATAGGGAACCCATCCTATTCCAAAGTAGCTAGCGCCTATGCGGGCGTTCCGATCACTATGAGTTACATATAAATGTGGTACTAGATCTACGTCGCGGCTCTACTTACGCTAGCCAGAGCATTATGATATATTGGTCAGCATACAGGAGAAACAAAAAGCATTTAATAAAAAACAAAACATAATAAAAATTATTTATTGAAAATCAGTCATAATTAAGTACATATGATTTAGATGTAGTTATTACATGTTTGAATGTAGCACTGTTTATTCGCCATAATACGTGACCTAGTCACGGTGCCCGAGAAGGCGGGTGGACATATCTATTTATAATAATTTACATAATAAATAAGAAACAATTATTTTATATACTTTATCAAGCCACGAAAATTTGCGTCTATATTTCCGACGAAGCCCATAAATAAAGAAAATATGTCCGGTTGTTTTCAACAGATTTAATCCATAACATATATCGAATTGATTTGCAACCGACACTCCTAAGTATACTTAGGATTTACAGTACACCCAGGAACGCAATAGTGACGAATTTTTTTGGGCAAAAAATCCCGGTCTATCTGTAAAATATTTTTTGGCATTGTTATAATATAGATTTAGTTCGACCCAAGCGTCGTAAATAAGAACCATTGTCGATTTCGTATGATCATCACCAATCTTTTCCACGTATCACTAAAAAGGAACAAAGTCCATCGAAAATAAGTATAGCTTCAATAACGCATTTTCGTAGCTTAATTACTTACATTTGCTTTCCTCAAGATATGTATTATAATATTATCCACCACGAGTTTCTACAAAATAATAAATAAATTAATTGATAAAAAAAATATATACTTATAAAATTGAACACTTATAGCTTATGATACAAAACCGGATATTTTAAATTAAGATTACAATATAATTAAACATCTGCTTACGTTGTATCATTTAACTGTCAGACATACTGGTGGGTATTGGAATATTTTAGTTGCAATTCAGGTACCCAGACAAAAGTATAAACAACTTTGTTAAATCAATGTTAAATATCCAAAAAATACTTTTCTCTTAAATCATTAACTTTATTATTCATATTTAATTGATATTTTGATCATTTTAATTTAACTTTAACATTTACTTAAGGAGATCAGATTGAATTTTTGCGTAAAATTACAAATTATTTTTATATAATTAAGTTTCATGGCAAATGGTTTCGAAAATAATTCAGTCTAAATTAGTTAAAACCTCACACAATTTAAATATTAATTTTAATTCCTATCTAAAATGGCGTGAATATATTATTATCTATGTCTACTTTTAAACAAATCTTATATCTACAGGAGTCATTACAAAATATGTATTTATTTAACAATAATTGTAAATTCGTTCGTCTATTGCCATTTTTAAACAAATCGTTTAGGGCTCTAAGAACATATCATGCTTTTTTACTGTAATTACTAGATAGTAAGTTAACTCCTACAGCAGGATAAACACGTGCATGATGCTATGAATAAAAACTATTTGTATGCTTAAAATATAAATTACAATCAATGGATATAATCGCATCAACGCATCGATGGAATACCCTTTTTTGTTTTTATACTAGCGGCACGCTATGATGGCCGTTTTGACATATTACAATAGTAGTAGATATTTTACTTGATTTACATTAGTACTCTGTTTTCTACCGTAGTATAAATACCCTCTAATGTGGTCGACTATTCACATATTTCTACAAATATATGTAATTAAAATTAATACGAAACGTCATGAGTGGACAAACGTCAAAACGGCCATCATAGCGTGCCGCTAGTATAGTTAATTGTTAATAACATTTTCAATTTTATTCAAAAATCATTCTATTCTAAACGGAACGATACATCAATAATAATATTCGGAGACTGAAGAAATTGTTTGCCTAAATAGCACTTGTTAACTCCATATATAAAGAACCAAGGATGATAGGAGGGAAACACGTATTGCTAGTAGTAAGACTTTTGGTACGGTAGAAAGTTCAGCAGAAGATTCTATCCATTGTATGAACATGGCAGCTCCGATCTGCACATGTTGTTCGAGATCTTATAAGTGCTTAAGGTCATAAGCGTATAGGTGCGCTCTATAACTTGCTTGATGTCTGCTCGTTAGGTTGGAAGCGGCTGCCTTCTAACATTCATTCCACCACACTATGGAGTGCCAGTTCTAATGAATACAAATTGCTTCGATTATATGATTATATGAGATGATAATGGCCCAGACATAGTACAAAACACTTTTACAGGAAATTAGAAAATATTTGTGCTATTTTACTTACAATAATTGTAAAATATTTAATAACTTGCAGTTATAATTGGGCAACAGTTAAATTAATTGGGCACGACTTATAATTTGTAATTACTTCAGCCATTGCAACATGCAACATAAAATTATATTTAAACACAAAAAAAAACTACACTCATCGGTTTGTGCCAAGCAACCCCATACCACATATTTCACGGACTGCATAAAACATTCGTAATCGTTTTTTGCCCAGATAGATTTATTAATACTTAAAAAAAACATTAATCGTAATGTTCAATCATAGTAATTAATCGTAATGTCCTCTCTGACTACCCCGTCAGGGATACAGCGTGAAGATAGTTAGTTAGTTAGTTTTTTTTTTCAATCATAGTAATTAGTATAGCCTCTATAACAATTTAATATTAAAAGAAATGTGGTGTCAATAACTGGAACGGGTGTCAAAATTAGGACGTTTCATTATATTTAGATTGCCTTCTATAATTTACGTATGTGTGGAGGGACTATAACAGTAGATGACAAGCATCGGTTCATTCGATGGAGAGCTGTGACATGAGTAGATCCGGAGGAGGTTGTAGCCCGGGCTGTAATGTCACAGCCACGCCTCGGTTCAAAGACACGGCCGGGTAAAATGCCCCGCGAAGACCCGTAAACGCGATGTCTCCCTGGAATTTAAAGTTCCGTGATATTTACTTATATCAAAGATAAAGCATATTTGATCGCACGTTGATGTGTGATATTGCCTATCGAGTGTAACTGCGGAAAGTATTTATTTAAACCAATACAAGCGGTCGCCAAAATGGCGATCGCTGATCCAAAAAGTAGTCATAGTTGACTAATTTTTGGATCAACGAACGCTATTTTATAAAAAGCGACAAGATCGCTGGTTGCGTATATTAAAAGTAGCTAGTCTGTGGTGTCCCACAGCTGCCACCACGTTCAAGGGCTCGTATAGGAGCGTTCATAGAGCTCTTTACCAGGCTTTCTCAGTGATAGCAAGTGTCGTTACGCACGTACCTGCCTTTGAGTCAATGCAATATTGCTACATTTAGTATCTGCAATCGGTGATTTTTCAATGTATTTACCTTCTAAAAACCGACAGATCGCTGGTTGCGGATAATAAAAGTAGCTAGTCTGTGGTGTCCCACAGCTGCCACCACAGTCAAGGGCTCATGTAAGAGCGTTCATAGAGATATTTACCAGTCTGTCTCAGTGGTAGCAAGTGTAGTTACGCACGTACCTGCGGACGGTCATCGACAGTGAAGCGCAGAGTGCCGCGTGTCAGGTCGAGAAGCACTCCAACGGAAGAACCACGTGTGATACCTCCGCTAGCGCGACCGCCGTGAGCGCCTCCATGCACGAACCATGACCGAGATCCGTCGATGTACATTCCCCAGCCCAGGGCATCGCTACCTGTAGACAAGTCAGGCTTAGTCTATTCTAATATCACAGGGCGGAAATTCCATATAAATGGTTCATTTTCAATTCTTTTACCTACACTAATAAACACATGGTTGAGCGAAACTTGAATTTGTTAGTGAACACTTTAGGGTTACGAAATAACATTTTCAAGCTAAATATGTATCCTACTCAGACATTATTTAACATATACTTTTGAAGGGTAATTTATTGTTTGTTATTGATTATAAAAATACTTGTTTAACTATAAATCAATAAAAAATAGTGATTATGTTTGTTATCATATGATGTTCATCAAATAAAAAATATCAAAGTGATGGTTAGTGGTCCATCAGATTTCACAATGTACATTTTAATAATAATTGTAATGGTTGCCACTCCATCGGACACTCGATGAGTGTGATACTTAAACCGCAGTGTAGAAGAAGGTGTGAGTGTCGAAGTTTGGATCAGCGAGAGGCGGAGAGTTTAGAAAGTTTTTTGTTGTTGATAAACACTGAAACTACTGAACGGACTTTCTAGTGGAATTACTGTTAATAAGTTATTCAGAAGTAACATAGGCATGTAATACTAAGTTACTGTCAAAGGAAGCAGATCATCTAGGCACATAAATAAAAATGAATCGAAAATATGTTGCTAAGCGCAAAATTCGATGACGATTTTTTTTTATTTATTCCATGTACTCTAAAGAAGATTATTATGATGAGAAAATTGCAACGATAACGCGAAAACTTCATTTCACGGGCGAAGCCGCGGGCGTATCAACTAGTTTATAATAAATATGAACAAATAGGGCAGCGATTCTTATTGTTAATATGATTAGACTAAGGCAACATACATAACAGATTCTTTTTGTTAAGACCAACGTTATAACTTACCAAGCATTTTATCCCTAGCAACATCAGCTCTGGCCACTCCGAAAGCCGGATCTGCATCTCCGTCGTACCGATCGATGCGTAGCCGCCAGTAGTGAAGACCTCGTGCCAAGGGCTGATCGGCGAGAACGACCCGTGGTTGCCAACCTCCTGCGGAAGCGCTTAGGCCGTCTGCGGTTAAGGTCACTCCGCCTTCTGCGTCAGCGCAACGGGCGTCCCACGAGAACCATGCCACTGTCGATGGTGAATTGATTTGTTATCTATACTAATATTATAAAGCTGAGAAGTTTTTGTTTGTTTGTTTGGTTAAACGCGCTAATCTCAGGAACTACTGGTCGGATTTGCAAAAATATTTTTGTGTTAGATAGCCCATTTATCGAAGAAGGCTATAGGCTATATATCATTATGCTACTATACTGGGGAGCAGAGCTTTTTATGCATTGTTGTAGTATTTATAAGCGACGGGATCAAATAAGTGCGACGGGAGGTCGAAATATTCCACAGGCGAAGCTGTGGGGGTCATCTAATTTATTATATTACGCATTGATAAAACCCCTTAAGGCATTTGACTCAAAATCGATTATTGTTATAATCAAGATATAGGCATCCATTAAGAAAGTATTTTCAAAAATATTCTTTTTTAGGGGTTTAATTGTGAAATTGCTCAAAAACTGAAAGATCAAAAGTACTCGTATAACAAAAAAAATGCATGTATGTAACAGTTAATGAATCTGCAGAAAGCAAAGAAATCCAAATCTCACTATCATTACTACCTAGTGTATAATTAAATTATACACTAGGAAACAATAAATAAACAATAAAGTCCAACAATATAAATCTAAATTGATTTATATTGTTGGACTTTATTGTTTCTTTATTACACAGCGCCATCTTCCCATACCACAAGCTTAGTATAGCAACACAACTGATAATAGTAGTTTATGATACTGTTGCATAATACGAGTGTTATAAGACCAAGTTATGTACAGTGTCATACACTACTTTATCTACTCTCATACGTAAAACAATATTGCAAATAAAATGATGAATATAACAACAAATTTATTTTTTAAATGTCAAATGTTGGAGCCAGGGCGCAAACATTAATTGCGCATGCGCGCTTGCGTAGCGGACTCGTTCATTGAAACCAATGATTGAAACCTTTTTTATTTCAGTAGAGGTTCTACCTCCTTGGTCCAGCTGGAGGTTGTATAGGTGTATCGTTATGATTAAAAAGTTATATCATGATACAGGTGTCCATACAAGACCTGTATCGTAATTAAACTATTTTTTTATTATTTTTGGCCTGTACGTAATGTTTGTCATAAGAATTTTGTTATTAGTTTTATAATCTTTGTATTATAGTATCAGAGTAGATAAACATACTTATATATTTCAAAATACATACATATAATACATAGGAATAGGAAACACCCAAACTCCGAAGCAGTCGTTTATAGATGAGTACTGAATGTAATAGTAGTTTACCAGGTGACGTCTGTAGACCAATAACGTCGCTGTAAGGGCCCTCACCGGCGCCATTAAACGCTTTTACTCTAGCGCTGTACAACGACGCGTAATGCAGGCCGTCTATAGTGCACACAGTTTCACGGCCGCAATACACTTCCTGTAAATCAATTTAATATCTTTGGGACAAGTAAATCAATTTAATATCTTTGGAGCTTGTATTATGGTAACCAGATAACTGATAAACATACTTTTATATTTCTAAATACATACATATTATAGATAAATAACACTCAGACACAAAATAAACTATAGTGCTTATCTCACAAAGTTATATCCTGGGTGGGAATCGAACCCACGACCTCTTGCGTAGCAGTCGGATGCACTCCCACCGCGCCACAGAGGCAATCAAATCAATATTTACAATACTTATGCAAAGAGTGAGTAAAAGTTATTTTATTAATTATGCGGCGTTACCTTGGCCGACCGAATACGTAACGAAGTTATACTACAATATGGCAGGTTTAAATGAAAGTGTTAGCGTTTAGCTGGAAAAGGGCGTGTTCCGTTGGTTTGGAAACTTCCAACGAATGAATGAGGAACGATTGACGAAGAATATATATTGTGCGAAAATAGAAGCTAAAAGGAGTCAGGGTAGGCAGAGACTTACATATGAAGACCACGTAAGCAGATTGCTACAAAACGAAAAAGTCTAAAGTACTCGGATACTGAGACGTGCATGTATGAAGCGGTTAATGAATCTGTAGGAAGCGAAAGAAGTATGCATGGATCGCGAAGCCTAGCGATCTGTACTCTCTAACTACACCGTCAGGGATACAGCGTGAAGATAGTTAAAAAGTCGTTCGTTTACGAGGTTCCTTAGGCAGACAGGACGTGGTTTCGAAACAATTACTTAAAAGACAGATTACAAATGAAAATATCTTTATTCATATAGGTCACAAACTAGGACGATTTAACCAATGGACCTTACCGTTTGCGCCTATACACCGCTTGTCGTTTGCCAAGTATCTTCTACCTAGGCCGCTGTTCCGCGGACTAAGTCTATCGTGAAAATGACGAAATGTGCTGTGAAATGGTGTAAAACTTATAGCGGTCGAACAACTAATGTTTCTTTTCGCACGAAAGTTGGTTCAACATGATTTCATACTTTATTAAGTACATTACGCGTCCAGTGGTTAAATCGTCCTAGGTCACAAAGTAACATTTATGAACGACGAGATTATTGCATCTGTATTAACATTTACAGCCAGATTCGCAAGGCAATAGATAGAACCTTAGAAAGAACCGAACCTGGCAATAAAACTCATGGCCACTCTTTTCTAATCGCTAGTAGTTACATTACTTTAGTTTACATAATGAGTTAAATAGATGATGCATTATGTTTTTTCATTATTCAATTATTATTATCATCTATATGTACTAATATATAAAGCTGAAGAGTTTGTTTGTTTGGTTGGACGCGCTAATCTCAGGAACTACTGACCCAAATGTTTTTTTGTGTTTTATAGCCTATATATCAAGGAAGGCTATTTATAATCACGCTACTACCCTGGAGAGCAGAGCAGTAACCATAAATGTCATCAAATCGGACAAATTTTCATATTATAAAAATAAAAAACGACGAGATTATATGGGTGGTTCAAAAAACGTCACGGGCGAAACCGCAGGGGTCATCTAGTATTTAATATGTTCAAATAAAATCTTTTGTTAAAATGCTCAAAAAGTAAAATATTTTAAAATACATCCAAGCCATGCTCCCGGCTTGGATGTATTTTAAAATATTTTAATTTTTTACAGGAATCAGTAAAAGTTACCCAAAGAACAGGCAAAAATTAAGTCTAGAAGTACCTAAAGTAAAATCTTTGTAATATTTACCCTGAATGGACCTCCAAGGCCATCGTCAAGTTCCAGCACGTAGCCCCGGACTGCGGCAGGAGCGGCAGGCGATCGCCAAGCCAATGTGCAGGAGCACCCTCGCGCGGCGCACGCCTCCACTGCCATCTCAGGAGCCCCCGGGGCTAAAGGAAGAGAGTATGGTAAGCGCCATAGAAATCTCACTTCCTTACAATATATTAAACTACTGGGGGTGAGATGTCTCTGAAGCTGTCTGTCTGTGTAAACTAGTTGATGCCCACGGCTACGCTTGCGTGGTGAAGTTTTCTCGTTCTCGTTTCCCACAGGAAATTGTTTCCAGGATAAAAAAGTAGCCTATGTGTTATTCTGATGTGTAGCTATATTATTGTAAAGGTTAATCGAAATCCTGAATTTTTACATAAAAGAGTAACAATCATTCTCTAACGATTCGTGGCCAGGCACATGCGTGGCGTAGAGTGGGAGTTTCCGAACCTATTAAAATGGGTGACAGGTGGTTTCGGGACCAGACCTGATTAGTAGCATAGCAGTCAGTCATAGCATTTTATAACTTGTAATTTGTTTTATAGCCAGTTGAACTTTTCCCATACATTTCAGTAAGAGATTTACACATCCTGTTTTCCCTGTTTACTTTTAGGAACATTCTGCATTGCCCATGACTTATAAAATGTTACATGAATGGAGTTGTTTGTTTTTTAGCTCAAGTTGTATTATTATATTCGTGTTTGGACGCCCAAACGATCCGACGACCGCGCCATCTTCGTCCAAACTTAGGTTTACAACCTAATGACAAATGCTATCTATGTTGTGTAACAAGTATTTATTTAAATGACTACCTCTGTGGCGCGGTGGGAGTGCATGCGACTGCGACGCTAGAGGTCGTGGGTTCGATTCCCACCCAGGATAAAACTTTGTGTGATGAGCACGATGTTTTATGCTGTGTCTGGGTGTTATTTATCTATAATTTGTATGTATTTAGAAATATATATGTATGTTTATCAGTTATCTGGTTACCATAGTACAAGCTCTACTTAGTGTGGAATCAGATGGCGTTGTGTGAGATGTCCCAACAATTTTTTTTTTTTAAATCTATACTCAACTTTAGGTTAACGCTGTATAAAATGTTACATGCAATTAAATGTTTTATTTTTTACCTGGTGTTTGCATTGAACTCTCTGCGGCTATATTTTCCATGGTAGCAGTGTAAATTTAAGAGTGACAGTTAAATTCAAATATTTAAGATCATTGAAAATAATTAAAGTAGGCCTCGTTTAAATACTTACGTATGCATTCAATGAAGTTCATACTCCTAACTGAACGTAACACTGGTTCAACATCGAGGGTGAGTGCAGGAACTGTGGGTGGAGAATCCAAAGACGAGCATAGGCTAGACGCAGTTTCTTGAGCGCGGACCGAAAGTATGTTGCCAACCTGACAAAAAAATAGTTTTATTAATTTCCAGACTAAGAAATTGGAAGGTATGGCAGCGTAACGACGAAATGTGCGATTTTAGGCTAATCTACTTGTTGTTACAGTTACCAAATAGACCGGTAAGTATATCTATATACAAGTGGATTATTATACCCAACTATGTGATCGCCTAAGACGTTATAATAGTGGTACGAGTGGCTTACGCTAAATTGCTATACCACTAGCCGCGTTGTAGTATGACTGACAGAGGTGATTTGACGGGACTAACTGGAGCAGCGCAGACTTTTAGTAGACCCGCCTAATGGGTCTGACAAACGTTTTTTACTTTAAATACCAAATAAATCTACGAATAATACGAGAAAAACTGTGTTTTTACATTTTATATTTCAAAAATGGCTGAAATATTTACGGTCAAAGTGCGTATAACGCGGGTGAGCGCATACGTCACAACCCGGCTCATTCAACAGTCGCGCTCTTCTTGTCGCAGTCGCAGCGCCGCGCCTTGTCGCAGTCTGTATGAGGCTGTGACGTCAAAATGGGCGGGCCTTATCTCGGAAATTCAAAAAGTACTACAATTTCTTGCCTAACTTCGGAAATACTGCATGTATTGAAGTGAAATAAAAACTAATGTAATGTACATGAGCTACGATCCAATTTTAATTGTATTGGACAGTAATATTTTGACCCTTTTGTGTTCTCCATTGGACGGCGGTTTTGGTGTTAGCTAGTAAAGAATTATATTTATAATGTCGTTAATCATTTAAAATAATAAGATACACATATTAGAACATTGTTTAATACTGCCTTTTTCTCCTCACAAAAAAGGTCGCAGTATGTAAAAAATCCTTTTTTTAAATTGCCAGACAGATATAGATAAAAATCTTTTAACCTGTAAGAAAGCAGCGTGATCCGATTCTTTTAAAGCTTCAATGGAAAAGTGTAGTAAAGCTGTAGCTTCTCTTAATTTCTG
Organism: Thumatha senex; assembly: GCA_948477245.1. Lineage (NCBI taxonomy): Eukaryota > Metazoa > Arthropoda > Insecta > Lepidoptera > Erebidae > Thumatha > Thumatha senex. The sequence continues at coordinate 12,513,219 of OX419731.1, read as the reverse complement.
AGCTGCATGTGATGTGAGAGAGCGCATGTTGGTTACAGCCAGAGTCTTGGTATTGCGAGCGGCACGTATTAATTCATCACGTCTTCGGTCTATGGCACGGGTTACTTCAGTACAGGCGTGTTCTATGTGTTTTTCTAATTCTTCACACGATTCCTATAATAGGTACAATTTAGTTTTATATAACTGTTTCAGTAAATTCAGTGATGCAGCTCGGTTGAATACCTGGGTCAGAACAAATGTTTGTATGATCTGTAAATATTGTTTAAAAATTTTGGAATTTTTAATTTATCAGAAATTTTGCAAATTAATTGCTTAAAATATTTATCCATAGACTAAGTGGAGTCCATTGCTTTAATTAAAAATGGTTGTAACACTGTTCATTGGTATCAAGTTGTTTTTTAGCTCGATAGATGGTTCTAGTCATACTCTTAAAATGACGATTAAAATATGGTGGAGAATTTTAACTTGATTCAATACAATTCGGGTAGTTCAGTGACTAGAATATTGCCCTGGTTAGGCTAAGGTCACAGGTTCAATCCCCGTTTTGAACCAAGTTTCATGTCACTAACATCATTACATTTTTAGCAATTGAACCTAAATCACACCATGCCTGACTCATCCGCGCTTTCTACGAAATTGGAGTATAGAGCTGTTATAAATTTCCTCACAAAGAAAAACAAAACGCCAGCCAAAAAGAAAGAAGAGATGTCTGCAGTTTATGGGGAGTCAGCACCTTCATTAGCCACCATAAAACGTGGTAGCCTTGAATTTAAACACGGCAGGAAGTCGCGTGAAGATGATCCTAGGTCGAGACGCCCAAACACCGCCGTTACCGAAGAAAACATATTGTTTTGGAAGATCTGTCAATGAATTTATGGCAGTTAGCTGAAGGCATCATAGGCATTACCAAAAAATTAATCGGTTACATTTTGCATAATCATTTGCACATTAAAAAGGTGTGTACGCCAATAGGTGCCGAAAATGCTTAAGCCGCTTGACAAGCAGCGTCGCGTCACAACTTCGGAGGAGTTTTTGGACATCTGTGGCGATAATCCATACGATGTTTTTTCTCGCCTTGCCAATGTCGATGAAACATGGATTCGACAATACGATTCAGAGTCAAAATAAGAAACAATGCAGTGGATAGAAAAGGGAGAAAAGCCGCCACGGAAATTCAAATTGGAACGATCAGTATTCAAGCTCATGGCCACTGTCTTTTGGGATTGTGAAGGAATTTTGTTAATAGACTACCGTCCCAAAAATATTACCTTGAACGACGACTACTATGCCGAATTGTTGACAAAGGTTTGTCAAGTAGTTGTCAAGAAAAAGAGAGGCTTTGAATTAGAGGGATGGGATTTGGAAATATATTTTTTATTCATATCTACCAGCACTTTTAATTAATACCTTAGGCTCAAAACGTTTCAGCGGCCCCTCGTAAAATAGGTGGTAGGTGTGGGTTAATCACTTTAGATGTCTTTTTTTAATTTTATTCTGCTAAGCATTGAAAGCAAATGCAATGCATTTTATGTTATTTGGGTCTTTTTCGCGTAATATTTTTAACTTTTTCTCACCTCTCGACGTTTAGGCTATATTGCAATAGCCGTGGTCTCTAGAAAAAGGCCCGAATAACATAAACTGCATAGTATAAGTCGTGTGAGTTTAAAAACAATATTAGCAAGTGGAATGTTCAGTAAAATGAAATTGTGTGCTAGGTATGTTCCTACCTGTAACTGAACTTACATTAATTTTATCACCTGATCCTTTGACTAGTTGTATATACTCTGTCATGGCTTTGGCTTGTTCAGATAGATGTTGAAGTGATTGTGATAGTTCAGTCTGTAACAAACAAATATTAAGTACCTAAGTATATTATTATTAGATATTTTCTATACAAGAAAGTATTTCTTTAGCCTCAATTTACTGTAATAGAAAAAAAAATGTAGTATGGTTTGCCAGATTCTGAGAATTATATAAATTGATTCAACTTTGTGCCGAACAGGTGTCTGATTGCTGCAGGTGTTGAGATCAACTGGCTCCAAATTTTCTTCCCTATGGCAGACACTTATGTCTACCTACTTACATCTATTTGCTACAGTTCCTTAGGGACTGTACAAACACAGACCTGTACCAACGCCGGAGAGAAGATACTGATGGACTCAGGACGGAAACTATTAAATTATATTATTATTATGTTATAAATGCATTATTATTCTGAACTTTTACTATCTCTCTATTATGAATGTGACATTACATATACATACATACATATTGTCACGCCTTTAACCCCGAAGGGGTAGGCAGAGGCATATTCAAACGCCCCCATTTCACCGTATGCATTTTGTCCCATGTAACAGGTGGTGAGCCCATTGCCGTGTGAATGTGACATTATTATTATAAATTTATGAAAGTGTATGTAAATGACTTAGATCTAGAACATAATGTTACTAACAATATGGACATTGTATTCTGAAATAAATGAATTATTATTATTAGGGTACATTATATATCTTTGTATTTCTTTTTCATATATTCCTTATACATATAATATATATTATTATACTCATTATGGGTACAAAATATATTATTAATAGAGCCAGGCCAGTATATGCAGTATCAGTGCAAATCTCGAGCCTATACAGGTATCCAAAAATATGCCGAAGCTGCCAACAAGCCCAGTCATAGTTAACCCACAACAGAAAAAGAAAGCTACCTCCAATACACCATAGGGAAACTATGTATACTTTATTTTATATTATAATTTGTACATATATATTATATTTGCCAGATGCTGGGTGCAAATAATGCTATGAGATTTAAAAAAATACAATACATTTTTCTTTGATTTGAATATCATAAGGTATCTAAATTAATTTGAAAGTATAAATATATAACTACTCAAATGTTCAAGCTGCTAAAGCAGCTGACTTTTTTTGCCTTTTCTTTTTTAGAACTGACCTCATTTCAAAACCTATTTAAACAATGTTGTCTGTGGTTTTAATGAATGAATTTTATACCATTAGAATCGTGGATAAAAAGCCCGTGTATTAGAGGTTTAATTTCTATATGTCACAATATCAAAATTCAAAGTAAATGCGGTTTAAACATTGCCGGCGGCCATTTTCCCGCCATTTTTTTAGTTTTGCGTTAATATTTAATGGGTTAACAAATTTTTAGTTTTTTTTAGAATAATTATAAGTTATTAGTGTCATATATCGTTTTAATCGTTATAATTCCAAGAATTTAATTATGTAAAAAGAATAATAGTGTTTTATATTAGTTTTTCGTGTGAGTGGCAAATTTTTGAAAAATAACGTTTATTTATTTTTTTACCGACTTTTTGGTGTTTATACCAATATATCAGTTAATTATGATTAAATATCCAAATTATTATAGCTATAAGTTTTATCTTTATATATTTTACGATTTTTGAGTAGTTAAAATTTTTTGTCTAGATATTATAGTTTCCAAGATATCACGATTTTAGTTAATTAGGTCATAGGTTAATTACAAAAAATGCGCTGCTCTGGCAGCGCGAACGGATAGTGAACGTTTGAGTGGATAATTGTATTATCATTATCAAATGGATCTAAGGTGCCCTCCATAATAATCTTTGAGACCACAAGCCCTCACCTGCTGATTGCTGAAGCTTACACTGGTTGGGAATTAATATAGCAATTCCTTTTAAAAATACTGACAATAAAGTCAAATATAATCTACTGAAAGACTGAGAAATACAGTTCTATATACTTCATGTTTTATATTATATTCAGTTTTTGTCTATTCAAATGTTGATAGTTATAGCACAGTCATTCTTATAAATCAAAATCTCACTGTTACAAAGTATCGACTCTATAAAAATATATTAAAACAAAACCTTGTGAGCTCGGGCAGCTATCGATAACGCTTGTGTCTCATGTGTAGAATGTCTTTCAGCGAGACAGCGCTGGCAAATTGGTACTAGGCATGTATTGCAGTAAAGAACTGGTGGTGATCCATGATCTGTGCATGTAGTGCCGAGCGCTCTTAATTCGTGTTGAGCAAGTGGCCCACGTATAGGATGCCAGGCATCGCGGCATCCAGCGCAGTAACGTACGGAGCACTGTTCACATCGGACTACAGCCGCTCGTCGGTCTCCTTCACACATTTGACAAGCTTCTTCAGCTGGTGGTGATCCTGTGCTACCGCCAAATCTTTCCACTATAGTTCGCATAACTCGGAAAGGTGGCAAACCTTCTGCTCCATTGTCGTCCAGATATACAATTTTACTGCACGAAGGACATGATAATGTAAAAGAAGCACTAGAAAACGCGGGCACGGCCGGGGTTCCTGCATAACTATTAGGCCTTGAACCACATACCACACCGCTGTCAGTTTCACTGGAGACGGAAGCTTTATCAGCTTCATGGTAATCGTTAGAAGTGACTGAATTATCTGTCTCATGTATAGGACTTTGTAAGTTTATTGCACAAGCTCTACAAAGTGCATGACCGCAAGGTAGAAGCACAGGCTCCCTGTAGAATTCTTTACAAACAAAACATCTAATCTCTTCCTCCATTTTGAAAGGTTTTCAGGCAGATAAGCCAATACACATGTGTTTTAATTTAATTCATACTTCTAATATGAAAATTGGAAACACATAGTTTTAGAAAAACTATGTCAATATTATTTTAATCATTGGCAAATCAACACAACACCAAAAAAAATAATGAGGTTGCTGGCATTTTTTAAATAAGTTTTAGATTTTGGCATTGGTTGCCAGGCTTTTAAGCTAAGCCAGTTTTATTGGAACTGTATGGCCTGGTTGCTAAGATTATTTTTCCCATCTTATTTTAAAACAAATAAGAGTTTTTTTAATCGTCCCGTATTATAGCCCAAACATTAAAATAAAAGACCTTCCCACATTGCAGAAAACTACTAAAATGAATTCCTTCAAACGCCATTTTTACCAGTTGATTCCTACCTTTTTGGATGCTAGGACCCAGCTATCGTTTGGATAATATTTTTCGCCATTAGGTGGTACTTAATATAAAGATTGTGAGCGACGGCCAACCTCCCATTTAATTTGTAAGGGCGCTTGCGTCGTTGCCTCCCAATCCCATTTATCCCTAAAACCTAAAGCCTACGTCAATTAAAATTAAATTTTTCTTGAATGGCAAACGGTATCGGTAGTGGTGTCTACCGACGACTACTGCCAAAATCATATGTGTTATAGACTGTGGCGTTGCCTCGTCGTCAATTTTTAAAAACTTTGCTGTCAATTGTCGTTATTTTGTCTTTGTCAATGTCACTGACAAGACAAGACATTGGGAATTTTTTGCTAAATGCAGCGGTGATTGTATGTAAATATAGAATTAAAAACAGAGGATCGCAGAACAAGATAAAGATTTTAGATGTTTTGGTTGAGTTGTTTTTATCTCAAAAGTTTTATTTAAGTATGTATAATTATGTAATAATCCAGTGAAAGTGCGACTTATAATTGGAGAAACCTAAAATATTATAATGGAGCCGGCAGCGATATCTTCTGACGACAGCTGTGATTATGAGATGAAATCAATGAAATCCGAATTGATAGGTAATTATAATACCATCTGTGTAGTTGGTTTATTCAATAAAATGATTGTTTATACCTAATGGCTACATAAACACAAAAAATAAATCTAAAACATCCTAATATTTTTGAACTTGTTATCTATAAGGTTACCAAGTGGCTACTTATTAGTCAAGTACATGTCATTTGTAAATTACATGCCTAAAGTACATGTTGTTTTTGAATTTCCAGATTTTGGTTTAGAAGATGAAAATTTGAGTAAGGAGGAAATGAAAGATCTGTTAAAAGCTCTCAAAAATTCTAAATCTACTGAAAAAGAAGATGAAGAAGCTCGTAACAATGTAAGTATTACAGGATTTCATATCATTGCCAAGATATGTACATGTAGTTATCCTACTAATATTATAAACGCAAAAGTTTGTAAGTATGAATGTTTGTTACTCTTTCACGCAAAATCTACTGAATGGAATTTGATGAATCTTTACAAAAATATAGCTTACACATCTTAATAACACATAGGCTACTTTTTATCCCAGGAACAAGTTCCTGTGGGAAACTGGAACAAGATAACTTCACCGCGCCTGTGGAGCCACGGGCGTCAACTAGTATGAAATAATTCGAAGTACATGAAATACCTACCTAACTTTCGTCATGCTTTATAATTGGGATAGTCAGAGAGAACATATATTCATAACTTGCACATATATTCATGTTTCAGGCTGAGAACAATGCGTCTAGCTCTTTGACTGAAAAATCAATGAAGAGGCGATATCTTAATGTTAAAGACAGACGCATGCCATGGAGTTTATTCCCTAACACATTAACACAATCTGAGAAAGCACGAACACTTGCTGTGTATATAAAATTAATGTCCATAAACACATACCGCCAAGCAAGACAGTCTGCACACTTCGCTGCATGGCCTCCACCGATACAAATAGTAGAAGAGACTACAAGGGTTCTACCTATGAGATCCACTCGTAGTGGTCGTTCTGTACCTGTATATGCAGATTTTGATGATGATTCATCAGACCAGGATTTCGTTATCACTAAAGCGAAAAAACGGAAGGTTTCAACTAGTGATCATAATGGAACTGAAGGAATTTACACAAATAAAGTTTTTAGTTTAAAACGAAAACATGCTAAAGATGAAAACAGTAGACCTATAAAGGAAGCTAAAATTATTTCAGATATTACTCGAGAGTCTACTGAGGAAAACCAAGTGAAACTCAAGAAGGATGTCTTTACATTGATAGAAGACTGATAGCTTTAAAACATATTTTAAATATGTCCGGTATAAGCTAGTTATACAATCAGTTGTCAATCATGATATGCTGAGTAATCATTGTAAATAGTTATTGCTTACTGTAATCGCCTCAGAGGCAGTTATCAAATACTTGAGTGGCTCTTTAGTGTTAATTGTGACCAGCTTACGAAACGGACACAAATTTTACATTCATATAGAAACTTACAGGATTGTTGTAATTACAGAGCAAGGAATCAATGTCACTATTGCGCACCCTACTAGAGACACCCTACTCTTTCATACATCCAAGGGTTTTAGGGGCGTGTCACACTTTTCTTATACAATTACACTAACTACTACAGACAAATGTTAGTTGCCTACCTAAAAAAAAGTTTGTCGTGCGTTATTACTTTTGTCTCTATTAGGCGCAAGTAAGAGTGAGATAGCAACATTCCTTGCTCTGCAGTTTTAATGAACCAGTTGGTATGCCGTTTATATTTCTTTTTTTGAGTCTTGGCAAACTGTATATGACACTTATACATACTATACTTCACACTCACGTACACATTATTTCTCATTTACTTTGCTTCTTCGCATTTACTTAGCTACTTCAGCTCTATGCCTTCTTTCCTCTATACAAGCTGTGACATGCAGTGCTCAGACAGCTGCTGTCTAAAGATAATGTTTAATGCTCATTACTCAGCTGAGAAGCGCTTATGGCTCCGTTAACTCGGTGTTCTGTATATGGTCACAGTGTTAAGCAACTTTCGCTATACCTAGCTAGTCTTTGGATACGTGACCACTGTGGTCACACCATTTACATTTTCGAGCGTATCCGTGTTTCAGAAAGCGAATAAACCCGTTGATCTCGGTTACCACTAAAATGGCTATCCTTAAGCCCAGTTGAAGTATGGGCGGCTTAAAATTTCAACAGCAGGTCGCCACAGCCTGCGCCTTTCCATTTCAACACGGCAATTGGCTCACCACCGGTTACGTTGTACAAAAATGCATACGGTGAAATGCCTCTGCCTACCTCTTCGGGAAAAGGTGTGATAATATGTATATATGTACTCAGCTGGACACCTATCAGACGCCTCTCCCTCACTGCATGATACTAGTCACATTCCATCTTCTTCATCTTAATGTAAATATTTCCAGGTGCTTCTAAATGCTACCTGAATTTAGAGCCCGGCGTTCACTGCTAGGATCAGCTATTTTTGACATTTCATTTTCAGCATTGTTGGGCGTGACTACTGTCTGATGTCCCTTCCGCCTGCGTCACGTATTCCTGCGTGCATCCCTAGTGATCAAATTCCATCATCATATGCAATAAAGTCCTTTTTTGTTCCTTCTTCGTTTATTGCACATATTTTAAAAAGGGCTTTGTGTTCTGCATTTAATATGGTAATATTGTTGTAGTCGCGAATAAGACCCCAAAAATCATATAAATATGAGTAAAAATCGCGAAAGTTTAAAAAAATGGTAATACTTATTTGATAGTAAGGGCTTATTTCGTATCTAAGCATCGTAACACAGTTTCGCTAGACAGTTTAGCATAAACAAACCTGTTCACAAGTTTTGGTCTTATCATATTTTGAAAGACGTATGCCTCTCTATGTGTCTCTTAGTCTCCAGTCTCCATTTATAATGTTCCTTCTATCTTTATTTCTTTCCACCTATACTTCTTTCACCTTCCATTCTTCCATCCTTACATACTTGCTTCCATCCTTCCATACTTCTTTCACCCAGGGAACAATCGCTCATCCATATGCATCTGTCTTTACTTCCACACCATCTATCAGAGTTTATATAAATATATAATGTCGGACACCTCACACAGCGCTATCTAGCCCAAAGTAGGCTAATATAAGCTTCTGGTGATGATAACTGATAAACATACTTATGCATTTCAAATTACATACAAATTATACATAGGAAACACCCAAACTCCGAAACACACATTTGTGGTTCACACAAATATTTGTTCCTTCTCGGGAAATGAACCCGGGACCTCAAACGCGGCATACACTACCACTGCGACACAGAGGCAGTCAAATGGGCTTTTCCGGAACACGTAAATATTTTGCGAGATTGGTATTTTCTTTACTGTATAGTTGTATACTGTTTGTACACACACAGTGTGCACATACATAAACCACCGTCGAAATAAAACATGACTATGATAAAGTATGATAAGTAAAAGTTTGTTTGTAGTCTCCTTTTTTTGTACCACTAAGGTGGCAGACACGCATACGATCCACTTGATGGAAAGTGGTCACCGTAGCCTATGGACGTCTGAGGTGCGGCATTCGCATTGTCGACCCTCCAAAAACCCTTTAAACCCTTTTTGAAGAACTTAAAAAATGCAATAAGAATACATGTCTAAATCTTTTGATTACATGAACGCTATGGAACTCCTCAATTCATTTTGTTGTACAAGATACTCTTAATAAGGCAGTTGGACTACAATAACTGTAAGCTTCAAAATTAATTACATATACATATGGTGAAAATCTTACAGCTGTTTTTATTGATGAGGTCATAAACCTCGACGGTTTAAAATATGTATAAACATGAGGTCAATGGTATAAACGGTATCGTTACATTGACACCGACGATGATTAACAACGGCATAAGGTGGTGAATGAACAGGATCAGGGGGGCTACAACCATGTTTTATGCAATATTATTTCAACATTTCAGTGTCAATTGGACGTCACTTAATAGGGTTCTATATCAGAATATCCTGACAGACGACAACATGGTCTGATTCGCACTGTAAAAGTTAAAGTAATATTGATATGTTAGTGTTTTAAGGAATGGTAGTAACCCCGCTGAGCTCTGTATGCCAGATAGGAACTCGGCAAAAACATCTTGACCAAACCTGGACGGTAAACTTGACAATTCCTGATCCCGATTTAGTTTCGATCTGCGCAAGGTTGTCCAAGTTCAGCCAAATAAAAGTGATCCCCAAGGCTCCAAACCCAGTTATGGAAGCAACTGTGATTACAAGTAGAAAGGAAAAGGGTTTTACCATTCAGGTACCTACGCATTTATTCTATTATCTATTGCGTAGTAGGTATAGTTGTCTTATCCTCAATAATGAAATGGGGTGATAATCAAATATAAACCACTATAAATAGATCTCTAGTCACGTCAAAGTGGTGGCCAAAGCGCTTGGTCAGCAGCTCGATTAACACGCTCTTTCACTGAGAGAGATTCAAGCAGATCGTCTTATAAGTAAGTATTACACGTGTAGAAAGACCCTAGTGTATGCCAGAACCCATTATCAAGCGTTTAATTTTGTACCTACCATTCGATTTTTACTGGCTCGATTAAAATATAAAACATCTAGTCTCTGCCACAGACAAATTGCCCTGTTATTTAAAGCATTGGTATAAAAATTTGTAGTACGGCCAGGCTGTCGCTCGAGGAGGTACAGTCTGGAAACGAGGTGAAGCAGTGATCACTACCGCTTTTCAGCCTGTAGGTAAATCAAATGAATACCTATGCAGCACTTTTTTTCTTGGAAGGCATTAGATTGAGTTTACATAAATAACATCAACTATGCCGACGATAATAGTGATTCTGAGTCCATCGATTGTTGTCTTAAGTCTTCTAAAAAATTACGAGTTCCACGCTCCACGCCAGTTTCACTACTATGAAAGTTGCACTGTAAAAAGCGTACTACTGTGAGTTAACTATACACAGCAGGCATACAGCGATCTACGCGATCAGTATAACGTGTTTCGAGTGCTGATCAATGAGACTGCCACTCCACTGCACTGCACTGCGGTCGACACAGCATCTTTCTAGCAATCATGAGCATACGGTTTGCGCGTAATACCACAGCCGAAAGACATACAGTCGGTCGACGAAGCTGTCTAGACAGAGCAATCGTGCGGGGGACAAGGGACGAGACGCGGGAGGGTTTGTCCCGAGCTGCGAACAAAATGTTGTTAGTAGCTCGGGACAGTCTTTCAGGGCTGACGCAATCACGACAGCTTGCTATGATTTTTGAATTTTTGTTTAGATTTCTTTAATTCATGGGGGTTTTAATATTCTAAATACAAATTTCGTGTTCATTTTGCAATCCAATATGGCCGCCGTGCCGTGGATATAAAATTTCATGTTGGGTATCGTATAAGGGGTTTTTTGGTATGCTGAGTACGAATTTCGTGTTGATTTTGCAATTAAATATGGCCGCCGCACCGTGGTTTTAAATTTCATGTTGGGTATCATATAAGGGGGTTTTTGGTATGCTGAGTACGAATTTAGTGTTAATTTTGCAATCCAATATGGCCACCGCGCCGTGGTTTTAAAATTTCATGCTGGGTATCGTATAAGGGGTTTTTTTGTTATGCTAAGTACGAATTTCGTGTTAATTTTGCAATCCAATATGGCTGCCGCGCCGTGGATAAAAAATTTCATGTTGGGTATCGTATAAGGGGTTTCTAGGTAAGCTGAGTACGAATTTTATGTTAATATTGCAATCCAATATGACTGCTGCGCCGTGGTTATAAAATTTAGTGTTGGGTATCGTATAAGGGGATTTTTGGTATGCTGAGTACGAATGTCGTGCTAATTTTGCAATCCAATATGACCGCCGCGCCAACTGTTATAAAGTTCATGTTGGGTATCGCATAAGAGTATTATGGTGTGCGGAGCCATACATGTGGGATTATAACTATACTCTATACTATGTTATCCTGTGTTCAAGTTTTTCGTCATAATTAATATTTAAACTTGTTCAAAGCGTAACCAATATTTTTTTGTTGTAATCAACAGTAGCATTAAGTCCAGTTAGTCAAAAACCGAAAATATTTATCATTAACTCATTTACTACTAATAATATACCTAATATACCCGGCGAACTTTGTATCTCCATTGAATTTGGTTTTTTTTTAGAGTGCTAATCGGGGCGGAGACAAATTGAACAAATTAATAATAATAATAATGAATCTTCCACTTCTGATATCAACAAAAAATGTATCAAAAAGTTATTGAAAAGCTCACATCCGCAGGGCAGCTTGTGGCGAGCTGAATGTGCGTGGCTACACATCGGTCCCGATTCCTCAGTTTTGTTGCCCTTCTGCACCGGTTAGGATTTAATGGCCTAACGGGAGAGCAGTGAGAGTGCTACTCCCGGGAGTGCAGCAAATCTCAACTCTGGCTTGCCTTAATTGGCCAGTCAGAGGGAGAGAGCCAGAGCTATATGCTCGGGGGTGGAAGTGTCATTTTCAAGGGCATAACTACGGGTAAGCCCGCTCTGGGTCTGACCCGCGATGGTGAAACTGGCGCCGCACCGCTCGACACTCCAAGCCGCTCACACCGGTGTTGCCTCCTGTCGCCTTACAGGCTTATCATGCCTATGGCGATTGTATAGGGGGCCGATCTAGTGAGTTGGCGAGTCACCGTCTGCCAAAATTAGGATAATCAGATATTAAAATGGCAGACCCACCTTTATACATAGTTATAATCACCTAGTTCATCAAACCCCCAACCCAATAGCCCATTTCTTAGTTAGCATATTTTACAATAGATTAACTCCCATTGGAGGTGGTCCATTATCGTTCTTCTACATAAAGCGGGCGTGGACTGTCTGCAGTGGGGGTCCCATTTCCTTTTAGATTAAAATTCTCAAAGGGCCTCTGCGTGTTGGACCAGTGTGTCCCCATGTACGCCTACCAGAAGCCCGGGTATCTTCATAAAAAAAAGAACATACCCGTGAAAAGAAGAGACATAATAATATGAGATCACATATGTCAGCTCACCCTTGTTTGAATTCCCAGTTCCCATCCCCAGCTTCCAGTTCCCATTTTTCATCCCTAATTCTCATCGTCAATTCTCATTCCTGGTTCATGCTCCCATTCCCTTGATTTTTTTTATAACGTCTCGGTGGCCATTATGGATTGCGAAATTAACACGAAATTCGTGATCAGCATACCAAAAAGCTCCTTATACGAAACCCAACATGAAATTTTATAACCACGGCGCGGCGGCCATAATGGATTGCAAAATTAACACTAAATTCGTACTCAGCATACCAAAAAACCCCTTATAAGATACCCAACATGATATTTGAAAACCACGACTCGGCGGCCATATTGGATTGCAAAATTAACACGAAATTCGTACTCAGCATACCAAAAATCCCTTTATACGATACCCAACATGAAATTTTATAAGAATAGTTCGGCGGCCATGATTGCTAGAAACCCCATAATTTTATATCTACTACGCGGCAGCCATTTCGTAAACGCTTTCTCATTAAAAAAAACTATCGATTCGACATGAAATGAACCTTATTTACTTCCGTGTGCGGCAATTGATGAAATCTCAGATCCTTTTTTTTAAACCGGTATTTATATTACTGATTTATTATATATACATACTAGTTGACGCCCGCGGCTTCGCCCGTGTAGAGAAGTTTTCCCGTTCCCGATTTCCATAAAAACTTGTTCCCGGGATAAAAAGTATATGTGTTATTCCGATGTATGAGCTATATTATTGTAAAGTTTCATTTAAATCTTTTCAGTAGTTTTTACGTGAAAGAGTAACAAACATCTTTACAAACTTTCACATTTATAATATTATTAAGATTAAGATATTATATTATAATGTTGGTAGTTGATTGCGAGTACGAGTTAATAAATAAATTATAAATAATATCAGCCTTGTATACTTGTGACAACCCTACAAGTATCACGGTCTAGACGTTGTCGGCATTTTTGTCAACTTCAAAGGCGTAACGCTACTGGTAGGTTTACTCTTTATACTGTGGTAATACTATGACAGTCCCTACACTATCCTGCGCGCGCTAGTGGAGCGGTTGGGTTCTCCGATGCTGGCTCAATTGATAGCACTATCATTAAGGATCATCATGCACGATCCTCGGTGTTTCTACCCGGAACTAAGTTTACGAAATATTATTAACAACTAGGTATTATTAAACTCGCAATTATATTAACAATGATGTAGTAATCAGAAATATCTGACAGTTTAATCTGAAATAAACCGTTTAATACTTTTATGATTTATATACATACACATACTAGCCGAAACCTGCGGCTTCATCCGCCTGATGAAGTTTTTCTGAAACGGATTCCCGCTGCGTATAGCAAGCTATCTTCAATAGTAAAATAGATGTCTTCCGAAGAGCTACCAGAGGTGCACGGCGCCCTGCCTTCTGACCACTCAACCCCGTAATTGGGTAGTTCATCAGGCTCCAAATCCAGGTAGGATTTGTAGGAGACTATTGGAAAAACACTAAGATGAAGGGATATTAAAGAATTATTCAAACATACAGAATTAAAGGTAAAAATATTATTTTCAGTCACTAAAATAAAAATAAAACAATGAAAAACAGTACATGTGAATAATTCATAGAAAATAATTAGGTAAATCTTTGGAAACTAAAAACAACTCTTTATTAATTGTCTGAGTTAATTTTAATGCTAATCTAAGTAATTCGTGCAGTTTTGGTTGGTTGGTCGATTAATAAGTATAACAAAATACGATAAAAAGAAAGAAAGGACTTAGGTACTGTATAATTAGGTATGTGCCTAGGTACAATTATTTATTGTTATTTTATTCATCCCTACTCATATAATTTAGGTTTTAGCTACATCTTTAGACCCATATTACCCGTGGGGACCACGGATAATATGAAACTGCCAGGTAGAATAAATTTGAGTTATCTCCATTGCGGTGCGACCACGGGGAAATAATTCCAGGTGGCGTAGCGGTTGCACCCCGGGTAAGAGGGGATAATTTTTGAGGTCTGGTTGTTCTAGATCACGTCTTGGCTACGTTGTTAAATTGTTCGTGGTAGAGTGCATTCGTTGAAAAGTTATTCGTACCTACTGGGTAAACTTGCGACAACGTGATATTCTGTGTATCACACCCGAAAATTAGATAATTCCATTTACGCCGGAGGTTCCCGGATGCTTCCATGGTAGGTACCATGAAGGACTGAGGGTATATATGAGTTCTGACTCCTATGTCGGAGTCTTTTTTAGGATTCCGTACCTACATCAAAGGCACTTGCAAATATTGAAATCCAAATTTGTAATTGTCTATTTCGCTATTTCCTACTATGAAAGTTGCACTGTAAAAAGCGTACCTACTGTGAGTTAACTATATACACAGGAAGCATACAGCGATCTGTGCGATGTATAACGTGTTTCGAGTGCTGATCTGCCTCGCCACATGCCACCACTTCAATATTATTCATCTAATACTGGGTCATACTGGCTTAATTATGTAAGTAAATAATACAGGTTTTGTTTGATAGCTGGTTCAAATCATAAACAACATTGGGACCAGTGGTGGATCTTACCGAATTCCCTGTGTGCTGTTCGATCCAATGGTGATGAAAGTATCACAGGATCCACCCAGACCAGTTGTGGATCACAGTAAACTTCTGCTTGCTATTCGATCCACTAGTGGATCGAGATAGTGGATCGCACAGGACCGAGGGAAATTAAAACTATATACTCAGGTCTACGGTCCCTTGTAGCTGCGACAAAATTAAACTTCTAAGGTAACGATAAAAAAGTTAAAGCCGTTTCTGAATTAAAAGACGTATTTTCTTTGTCCAGTTTTCACTTGTCCGGTTCTTTACCAGTGGTAATGCTCACGGATATCATTGCGGACTCGAACCGTTATTTCTCTCGAACCACATATTCCCGGTAAGGATGTCCCAGAGTTCCCAACAGACTGGCTACCACCGCGGTCTTGTTATTCTTCAAAGTTATCTTAGTTTTTTATGTTGTATTATTTAGAGTTATAAATTGCATGTAGAGGTATAAAAGTAACATTTCTCACGTTTTTACGGTTCGTCTACATTGTTTTTTTTATTTCCATAATTAACATAATTAAAATCTAAAATAACAACTTAAAATATAAAATATAAGATTAATAAAAAAACTAGATCTATTACTACCCACTGGAGATCAAACCGTTTTTGAAGTAGTTTCATTTCGACGACTAAAGGGTGATCTTGTGCTCAAGTCATAAGCCGCCGGTACGGGAAAACATTGGGTATCAATTTTCTCTGTTCTTGAGTAGGTAGGTGAATGTTATACCATAGTTCTACCTTAGTTATAATAATTAATTTTAATATTATTATTATTTACTAGTTGACGCGCGCGGCTCTGCACGCGTGGTGAAGTTTTCTTGTTCCCGTTTTCCACAGGAAATTGTTCCCGGGATAAAAAGTAGCGTATGTGTTATTCTGATGTGTAAGTTTCATCAAAATCCATTCAGTAGATTTTGCGTGAAAGAGTAACAAACATCCATACTTAAAAACTTTCGCGTTTATAATATTAGTGGAATTGGTAATATTTATAAAGTTTTTTCAACTTTGCTTTACGGTAGTGAAACCTGGGTATGTCAGCAGATGCATGAAAGTAAATTGAATGCTGTGGAGATGCGATCACTTCGAAAATTGTGCGGCGTTACCTTGGCCGACCGAATACATAACGAAGTGATACGCAATATGGCAGGTTTGAATGAAAGTGTCAGCGTTAAGCTGGAAAAGGGCGTGCTCCGTTGGTTTGGACACGTCCAACGAATGAGTGAGGAACGATTGACGAAGAATATATATTGTACAAAAGTAGAAGGTAGAAGGAGTCAGGGTAGGCCGAGACTTACATATGAAGACCACGTGAGCAGATTGCTCAAAAACGGAAAGCTCAAAAGTACTCGGATACCCAGACGTGCGTGTATGAAGCGATTGATGAATCTCGAAGAAGCGAAAGAAGTATGTATGGATCGCGAAGCCTGGTGATCTGTCCTCTCTGACTACCCCGTCAGGGATACAGCGTAAAGATAGTTAGTTAGTTAGTTAGTTAGTTATAAAGTTTTTTCTATTCTAAGCATTGAAAAGGTAATAATGTTCTGTTATTACTTATTAAGATGTAGGTTATGGGTCACAACAGGCCCATTACGCAAAGTTATGCGCTCATCAAAAATTTTCCGCAATAAATTGATGATATCGTGTTGTACGGTACGGCATATAGCATATTTCCCCATCCTGTTGAAAACAAAACCTCACACATATCAGCCATTCGTGGCTCCATTGCATTTGGGCCATTGTGATTGTGATGGTAACATTCTAGTCTGCATTATTTTTAAAAAACTATGACGCAATGACACAGACCGACTCAATGATTTCACTTGCCCATTAATCGAACCAATTTTAGTAGTTTTTAGATGCGTATTGTCAGTTGTTAGAGTATGCGTGGTGCAAAAATCATGTTTAGTTTTCCGAATAACTGTCTCGAATGGACATTAATGGCAAAGTGGACACAGCGCAGAGTACGCTTGGCGTAACGATTATTTGAAAATAAATTAGCACAAAGTGGAAGCGTTGCTCTGAAGTCATACGATTCAATGACATAACGAACCGTCCTGACCACAACTCAACAATGAACAGTAAAATTGATTATTACTAGAAAAAGTATTTCTGATTCAAAAACCAAACGTCTAAAAAGAACAACCGCTATATGCAATAGCGCATAAACGTACAGACACCCACCCAGTTAGCTCTTTCGAAATTAGTGCACTTTAAAAAACAAATTACAGTCACGCGACTTGGTGATGGTTCTAATAATATAAGTTTTCTGCACCCATTTCCTACAGGATATTGTTACCGGGTTACTCTATGATGTTATTTTGATGAAAAATCTAAGTATAATACCGTAAAGTTTCATTGCAATCCATTAAGTAATTTATGAAAGATGTGAAAGATTAACAAATTTTGATTCATCATCGCGCTTATAAAATTTGTTGTGTTGTAAAATTAAAAGGGGACCGATCGAGTTTTAACGAAGTGGCACACTATACGCAGGCTTGATGAAAGTGTCGGTATTAAGATGGAAAAATGAGTGCTCCGTTGGTTTGGACACGTCTAACGAATGACGATGGATAGAAACATTGAGCGAAAATAGAGGGGAGACGGAGTCAGAGTAGACCAAAGCTTACATACAAAGACCAATCGAGACGTGCATGTATGAAACGATTAATGAATCTGTAGGAAGTGAAAGAAGTATGCAGGGATCGTGAACCCTGGCGGTCTGTCCTTTCTGAATAACCTGTCAGAGATACAACGAGAATCAGTTGAAAGCAACTACAACTAGCAAAAAATAAGTTATCTAAATCGATTTACTCCGAAATGAAGAACACTATAATCTATATAAGTATATATAAGATCTATTATTGATTATCCACGATCTATTCTGTTCTTCTAAGTGTATTCGAACTTCTAAGTTCTTCCAAAAGCTACCTGGATTTGGAGCCTGGATCCCACTTTTATTTTGCTGCTGAGAGCAGTTGTCACTTGACTTGATAGACTCTCCTAACAGTGCCAAAAAGCATTGTTAGGAGAGACTGCAGTCTGACTGGTCGTAAGTGTGCGTAAGTGTTGTTGTTTCGTCCATTAGTAGTCTAGTGCACTCCTTTTTTTGTGTGTCTTACTGTGATCAGTCCATGCTCCTGAAAGAGGCCGCTGAGAGGTAACGGGAGAGGACTCTCCCTCCCAAGTTCCGCAGTCTGCGGCAGCAAATTTCCTTCGTCTTTCATCGTTACTCGGAGCGTCCGGCAATAGACAGGCGGGCCGTGTGGTTTTATTGTGTTCGAGTCCGGCATGACAAGAGGGGGTCTTTCCACACGTTAAAAAATTACGGGTTGCACTCCGGGAGTGCCGACAGAAGTGAAAGCTAAATTTATTAATAATTTATTTATCTAAACGCTTTCGCGCTCTGCTATATGTACGTGCATATATGCACACACTATAGCTGCGTCTCGTGATGGAGTCGCGAGTCCAGAGATTTATCTCATCCAAACATATGCGTACCGCGCTAAAAGAAGTTTTCTCTTCAAAAAGCAAGTGCAGGTTGCTTATGCTACGGAGATCCAGGTCAAACCACTTACACCCAATCTTTCTTTTGCGATATTACTGTGCAAACAATCCTGTAAATTTTGCATGTCGAAGTGACTCTACAGATTCAAATAATATATGGTTTTCCATGACTAGTCAATGTCTCCTGTACAGAATACATACATACATATTGTCACGCCTTTATCCCCGAAGGGGTAGGTAGAGGCATAATAAACGCCCACATTTCACGGTATGTATTTTTGTCCCACGTAACAGGTGGTGAGCCCATAACTGTGTTGAAATGGATAGGCGCAGACTGTGGCGACCTGCTGTTGAAATTTTTTAAGCCCCATAAGGCTTTCAACTTGGCTTAACGACTGCCATTTTATAGGCAACCGGGACCAACGGCTGAACGTGCCTTCCGAAGCACGGAACTGGGGTGGGTCTGAAGGGCCAAATAAATTTAATAAAATAAAATGTGATTTTAGATAATAAATTTATAACAAATTTGAACCCCGTTGCCTTTTTAGAGAGGTGGTAACAAAAAGGCTAAAAGATCTTATGTGCTAGACACTAATTAGCACGACCGTCCAGGTATGGTAGTCTCGGACTGAACTCTCGGACTGACTGTACAGAATACGTACGTAATATACCTTATTAATTTTAATAATTAATTTTAACTAAAAATCATGTGAGATTCCATTCATAATTAGGTACATGGTTTTCTGTCGTTTTTTATTGCTTAAGTAACAAAAACTAAATTTATCTCCCATTGTAAATCCTCTATGATGCAAAACGAAAATTTGTACATACTTAATAATATAAAAAAATTAAGTTGAGATCGAGCTTGGTGTAACTTTTGAGGTCTTGGTCATTGCTGTAGATCCTGGTTTACAGGAGTCACAGGAATGCAAATGCGGGTGGGATTAGTCCTAATTTAAAAAGACATAAGTAAATGTGATTTTGTGTAGATGTTTGAATGTTTGTTACTTAATCACGCCATAACGCCGCCTGAACCAATTTGATTGAAACTTGGTATATAAATATCTATTACAAAAGTAATCTTTGTATGAATCCAGGGTGTGATTCACCCTTAGACTTCTGTTAATTTTTATTATTCCGAGAAGAAGATCTTGTGGTCAACGAGTATTTCTAGTGAGGGTGGATGTTTCATACTCTTTCAAGTTATAACGATTAAATGGATTTTAATGAAACTTATAAATTATGTAGTTTATACATCAGAACAACTTATACCTAAGCTGTAAATTATATAGGTACTGTGTAAATTGATCAATCTCCGTCAAACCAATCCAGCGGGAACAAATATTTTGCTCTTTCTTTGCAATATCAAGAAAGTTACAGTTGATGTAGAAGGGTCCGCCCTCTGACTCCACAAATCCGTTACAGTATATCCTTGGCTGTTTTACCCTGTGTCAGTTAAGGAGTTGTCCTGTTGTGCAGCTCTAAAGACAGTATTTGACGGCCGCTATTTCATTCGAGTGAACTAATAATTGCACCCATGAGTGCTAGTTCTGGACGCATCGCCAAGCAACCTAGCCAGTTTTAACTAAATTAGTCACAGCCGTTTATGAGCGTGTTGAATCTATGCTAATATTATAAAGCTGAAGAGTTTGTTTGTTTGTTTGTTCGGTTGAACGCTCTAATTTCAGGAACTAATGGTCGGATTAGAAAAATTATTTTTGTGTTAGATAGCCCATTTATCGAGGAAGGCTATAGGCATTATCATCATTACGCTACTAAACCGGGGAGCAGAACAGTAGTCATAAATGTCGACGAATCGGGCTAATTTTTATGCATCTTTGTAGAATTTATAAGCGACGGGATTAAATAGGTGCGACGGGAGGTCGAAATATTCCACGGGCGAAGCTGTGGGGGTCATCTAGTTACGAATATACACAATCACAAACTTTTAGACTTCACAACCTTAAAGTTCAGATAAGACTTCTAATACGGCGCAGTTTGTCCGTCCGTCTGTACGCATCTATTTCTCAGGAACCGTAAGAGATAGAGACAAACGGTTTGCGGCATTCGAGGACACCGGTAGACGATAGACACGGATAGACGATTTTAAAGTTTCTACCACTTCCGGTTTTGTAATTGGTTTCAGTTTAGAAGTCAACTGATTCCTTTGCTACAATATTGAAGAGCGCGTTACTTGTCATTTTTTATAATAGTACTCGTAGTAACTAGTCATGTGAAATAAAATAATGTTTTTTTTTTTAAGATTAAACCATGCAAGATACAACAGCAGACAAAATCCCGGCAGCTATAGAAAAGAGACGATATGAAATAGTATGGAGAAATGTATTTTTATTATCATTTGTACATTTAAGTGGACTGTATGGCTTGTACCTTCTGTTTACCAAAGCTCTTATGTGGAATACAATACTATTTAGTAAGTACCTTTCACTTATTATTATAAATTATGTCATTAGGGCCCTAACGATATCTTCTTCAGGCTGAACTAGCATTACTTGCAAGTGGTTGTAGTGTTAGTTCACCTGCTGACTCACAGACGAGCTCATGGCGAGGAGAATTAAGGAGAACTCAGAACGAAACCCTGTACCCTGGCCAGCAGAGCCTTCATAGAAATCGGAAAAACAGAAGAAATGAAGAAATGCTATGCGGGAACTTTTGTGTGTCTCCACAAAATACATACATATTGTGACGCCTTCATCTCCGGAGGGGTACGGTATGGGCGGCTTGAATAATTTCAACAGCAGGTCGCCACAGCCTGCGCCTGTCTATTTCATCACGGCAATGGGCTCACCACCTTTTACGTGGGACAAATATGCATACCGTGAAATGTGGTTGTATAGTATGCCTCTGCGTACCCCTCCGGAGATGAAGGCGTGACAATATGTATGTATTTTGTGGAGACACACAAAAGTTCCCGCATAGCATTTCTTCATTTCTTCTGTTTTTCCGATTTCTATGCCACTGTATTTCTATACAGAGACCACAGAGCAAGGAATCAATGTCACTAGTGCTCAACAAGAGACGCCTTACTTTATATATTTCATTCAACTATTCATTTTTCTTATTACACTTATAGAGGCACTTTTTTTTCGAGTGGAATTCCTCAAGGATGCTATACCGGACTCCTACCGACTAAAACCACATGTTTCCCTTCCATCTGTCTATAGCCAGGAGTCCCGGATGAGCCCTTGGACGGACAGCCCCAGGGCTGCTGACAGACTTTGTCCTCTATCGCAGGCCCGTTCAGGGGCGTTTCGGGTGTTATCCTGCCTCTTTGGGGGGTTCGACTGTTATCTATATTGACTGCTACGCAAGAGGTCGTGGGTTCGATTCCCACCCAGGATAAAACTTTGTGTGATGAGCACGATGGTTTATTCTGTGTCTGGGTGTTATTTATCTATAATATGTAAGTATTTAGAAATATATAAGTATGTTTATCAGTTATCTGGTTACCATAGTACAAGCTCTGCTTAGTTTGGAATCAGATGGCGTTGTGTGTGTTGTCCCAACAATATTATATAAATTATATTATTTCGCTTCTTTGGTAGGTGTGGGTGTTATACCACCTCCTTAAGAGACTTATAGAGGCGTAGGTAAGGTCAGTTCAAAGCGACCTTTTTTTTAACGTGTGGAAATCCCCTCGGATGTCATGCCGGACTCGAACCGGCTAAAACCACACAGTCCCCACCTAACTGTCTATTGCCGGCCGCCCCGGGTAAGTCCTCGGAAAGATGTCCCAGAAGTTCAAAGCGACTAACTTAACTTTTCATATAAATCTCGTAAAATTATAGACTTTTTAATAAATAATTAAACTAATAGGTAATAAATTTATCAAATTTCTGCTATGTTGCATTTCGTTAAATTTTTTTATAAAATATTTAAAATAGTTATCACACGATTGTTTTCATAATTATCTTAAAACAATTTTGGCATTTTGGTTTTTGGTTTTTTAAATTTAAAAATTCTAATGAGATTACGTCACGCCATCCTTTAAAATTATCGAAATTAGAAACGTGGCTTATTTACCTCCTATGACCGCTTTGAGCTGATCTCTCCTACGTCGAAGACCGAGTACTTGGCACTAAACTCGACAGATCCCACATCCGTCCGCATAGGCGGTGATTTGGTCGAGCGCACGGACCAGGTTAAATACTTGGGATCTGTTTTTCACACGTCCAGTGACATCGATTGCGATGTCAAGTCACGCATTGCTGCCGCGTGGGCCAAATGGCGGGAGATGACCGGTGTCATTTGTGACCCTAAAATGCCGATCCGGTTGAAGGGACAGGTCTACAAAACCATTATTAGACCTGTCCTTTTACATGGCAGTGAGACGTGGCCGATATTGGAGCGACACAAGCAGGAGCTGCGTGTCACGGAAATGAAGATGCTGCGGTGGATGTGTGGAGTCACGCGGATGGACCGCGTGAGGAACTCTCGCATCCGCGGCAGCCTTCACGTCCGTGACATTGCAGACAAGTTGCAAGAGTGTCGCCTTCGTTGGTATGGTCACGTCTTGCGGCAACCGCCGGGCTACGTAGGTAACAAATGTCTGGCCATGTCAGCCCCGCCGGGTCCCGGTAAGAGGGGAAGACCCAAGAAGTGCTGGCTTGACGTCGTAAGGGATGACATGCGTGCCAATGGTCTCACCACAGGGGATGCCGACGACCGTGCGAAGTGGAGGAGAAAATGTAGGAAAGCGGACCCCGGGCGTCGCGAGACGCAACTGGGACAGACGCTCGGATGATGATGAATGTTTTCATAATTATCTTAAAACAATTTTGGCATTTTGGTTTTTGGTTTTTTAAATTTAAAAATTCTAATGAGATTACGTCACGCCATCCTTTAAAATTATCGAAATTAGAAACGTGGCTTATTTACCTCCTATGACCGCTTTGAGCTGATCTCTCCTACGTCCGGCAG
Source organism: Thumatha senex (assembly GCA_948477245.1). NCBI lineage: Eukaryota > Metazoa > Arthropoda > Insecta > Lepidoptera > Erebidae > Thumatha > Thumatha senex. The sequence goes on along the minus strand of OX419731.1, from coordinate 12,489,615 downwards.
TGGATTATGATGGTTTGCCTGGACACGTCACGTTAAAGTTATCGTCTATTTAATATTATTTATAAAGTGTTATAGTATAGCGTTATACTATAAAGCACTATGACAATTTTAATATAATATATAATTAATATGGATTAAAATTCAAAATGATCAAAGCCTATATGATATGATACCTTACATACTTCTGAATTTTTTTTACTATTTTTAAGTAGTATATATTTTGGTTTAGGTTTTATAGTTTCTAAGATATCTCGATTTTAGTTAATTAGGTGAAAGTTAATTAAAAAAAAACCCAGGTAATGAAAACACTGGGACGTTATAGTGGTTGTGGGTAGGGATGTTATGGAGCTCCGTACACGTAACCGAAACTATCAGATATCCCAAATAAAAATCTACCCGTAACCGTAACCGAATCCGAAATAAAAGTATCGGATAATTTCGGATAAAGACGGAGTCTAACTAAGTGAATCATGCTATGACAGGTTTTAGTTTTGCCAGGTAGGTATAGTTTATTTAGTCTATTTTAAAATTTTTCATAGTTGGATTATATTACTTACAATTTTATATTTACACGTTTTTATTTCGATGAACTGAAAAAATTGTGTTGTGTTACTAGCGGCGCTAAAATTTCGACACTAGAACTAAAAACGTGTTGTGTAATTTGTATTAATTTGGATAGATGTAACAATAAAACTTTAATAAAACTAAACTATCTTCACGCTGTATCCCTGACGGGGTAGTCAGAGAGGACAGATCGCCAGGCTTCGCGATCCATGCATACTTCTTTCGCTTCTTCGAGATTCATCAATCGCTTCATACACGCACGTCTGGGTATCCGAGTACTTTTGACCTTTCCGTTTTTGAGCAATCTGCTCACGTGGTCTTCATATGTAAGTCTCGGCCTACCCTGACTACGTCAATCGTTCCTCACTCATTCGTTGGACGTCCAACGGAGCACGCCCTTTTCCAGCTTAACGCTGACACTTTCATTCAAACCTGCCATATTGCGTATCACTTCGTTACGTATTCGGTCGGCCAAGGTAACGCCGCATAATTTTCGAAGTGATCGCATCTCCACAGCATTCAATTTACTTTCATGCATCTGCTGACATACCCAGGTTTCGCTACCGTAAAGCAAACTTTAATAACAGCCACTATGATTGAAACTGATTGGAATCTATACTATAATAAATCTGGAAGTTGACGCTGTATGACATCGAAAAGAATAGAAAAAAAACCTATTATGTTGGGTCGTAATTAATGCAATATAACTTAAATCAATCATTTTAAGAATTCAGAATTTAGCGTGTACAAACAGACAGTTTTTGTGCACGCAAATTTCTTCAACGGCTTAACCAATCTATGTGCAGTTTTCACTAAAATGTTGTGCAACTCTTCACTTAACATTTATAAAATATTATGAATGTTTTGTTGTATTACCTGAAAATTAGGCTAGATTAGATTTTAACATAGTCCCGGCTAGGTGCTATTGAAAATTCAACGCTGCGAGAATCTGATTCAGTCCAGGTCGTGCCCGTACAACTGCCTCTAGAATTTGAGAAAACAGTGAATAGTGCGAGCCACGGTAACTTTTGTTTATCAGGTTCATGCTATGGTTAGTCCGATAACTTTACTGGAAGTCATATTCACTAGAAGGTCAAATTTGCTAGGTTTCAGAAGACATGTATAAAATGCATAGCATGGTTAACCGAGTTCCCCGAGACTCATACACGAGCGTATGATTCTGACACCTTTACTGACTATCAAATTCGCTTAAGCTCTCACCGAGCTTGGACTACAAGTACTATATCTCAGGCGACATCGGTAGAATACGAAGCATGACCAACTATCAATCGCGAAGCTCACACACTATCGCGTCGGTCTGAGGCCTTATTCCCTGGAGCTCTCAAAGAGCCCGACTTTGCTGCGTAAGGGAGCTTAGACCATGAAATCCGATTTTCAACTTTCTCTTCACTTCGCTACCCTGCTGCAGGAGGGTAGCAAGGCGGCTTAGTGTCGGAATCCTAACCCTAAAGAGAGGTCCACCTACATTAAAACACAATGGTGTTCAGCTCCATGAGGAGCTGAAACATGATGGAGCAAAATGTTCTAATTTTCTTTTTAGTGTGCTTTTAAGTACAAACATTTCAGCCTACATCCCGCTGAGTACAGACAGTACATATTATATAGATAAGCTTCACAGTAAATAAGATAACTAATTATTTGTCTTCTATGCTATTTTCTAATAAATTAGTCAAATACAGAATTAGAAATTTTACGCAATAAGAATACGAGAAGTTGAAAAAATTTGAGGCCTGCTCTAGTAGCGTGGAACGTTCTGAACGTTCCACGCTTGCGAAGCAACAGATAGTTCCAAATATTGACTTAAAAAATATAAGTAAAAAAAATCCTTAAAAACCGTATATCCGTAACCGAAACTGTCTGTACTGTAGTACAGGTTCGGCGCGTGCTAGGCTTTTGGCTGTGGGTGCGCATGAGGCCGGCTACTGGCTTCACGCGTACCCTTCGTCAAATACAGGAACATTTCTTGAGCCTGACACGCTTCGAATCGCAACCTGTCTACGGCTTGGGGTTCCGGTCTGCGTTCCTCATAAATGTCCCTGTGGCAGTGATGTCGACAAGCTTGGACATCACGGACTATCATGCCAAAAAAGTGCAGGCCGCTTCTCGAGACATGCCGTACTAAACGATATCATTCGCCGGTCTCTTGCCACTGTCAACGTGCCAAGTCTACTTGAGCCGACTGGTATTGCAAGAGACGATGGCAAGAGACCGGACGGTATGAGTTTGATTCCATGGAAGATGGGCCGGGTGCTGGTATGGGATGCAACCTGTTCAGACACGCTGGCCCCTTCCCATCTACATGGAACGAACAACAGAGCTGGTGCGGCTTGTGAAGCGGCTGAAAAAGCTAAAGCATGCAAATACAGGGGTCTAGGCTCCGAATATGATTTTGTCCCATTCGGTGTCGAGACCCTTGGTCCGTGGGGTCCTAGGGCTACAAGGCTTTTTAAAGAAATAGCAAAAAGGTTAGTCGACATCACAGGAGACCGAAGAGCTGGCTGCTACCTCGGCCAAAGAATTAGTTTAGCTATTCAAAGGGGGAACGCTGCCAGTATCTTCGGAACCTTGCCTAAAGGGAGTCCTTATATTAATATATTTTAAATTATCATATTTTATGGTTATTTAATAATTTGTTGTAAATACAAGCATCATTTGTTTTTTGTAGTTATAAATTGTATTAGGTATATTTCATATTATATTTCATATATGTAACCGTATCCGAAACCTATATAATATTATTCTTATATCCGTACCTAACCGTATCCGGATCCGAAATTTTATATCCATAACATCGCTAGTCGTTGGCTGCAGGTTGTAAGACCAATTCCCAGATTAAGAGAATTCTCCTAGGCATCCGCCTTCAAATTTCGTTTGATAGAAAATGTATAGCAAAATAATTGTTCATAATTCTTCTTATTTGTATTTTTTCAGCACGAAAAAATGGCGGCGCCAGCCTGAAGAAATATTGAGATGATTGAATGCAGGCCACTATCATTGCCAACTGGGCTTTGATTGCTACCCTCTGTTGGCCCAGAAATATGCTTTGGGGTCTCAGAGTAATATGTTGGTTTTTCGATTCGATCAATCGAGCACAAGCTAATATAAATTTAACTTTGGATTATTTGTCGTGGAACTCCTTGTGTAGAAATGTCTCTCAATATTTGTTTAATTTTACTAGTTATTTATTTCAGCTATTGGCTTAATCTACTCAACGGGACTGGGCATTACGGCTGGAGCACACAGATTGTGGGCGCACAAAACATACAAAGCCAAATTGCCATTAGAAATTGTGCTGCTTATTTTTAACACCATTGCTTTACAAGTAAGTGAAACGACATTTTTAATTATGTTACATTAATATTAAAATTGAAAAAAGCTCCAACAAAGAACTAACAAACATGGAATAACACTGTAATTTTCTGAGGAATTGGGCTACCATGTCGTGGAAATACCAACAAAGTAACTGTACACCAAATTTCAGATTAATCAGACTAGTGGAATTTAGTGAAATCCCACCATCACCTAGGGAGTGATGATATTCAAAATTTATAGCCATGAACCAAGATCACATATTGACTTTCGTATAAATTTTCAAATTCACATAAGCATTGGTCCAGAAATAGGCAAACGCGCCTGCTGACCCGCGTAATGAAAAGGGCAGCAACAAGCTGTGGCTAATAGCTGTTGAAATTTTTCAAGCCGTCCATAAAGCCTTCAACATGGCTTAACTACTACCATGTTACTGCCACCCGGGACTAATGACTTACGCTTGTAAATGGATATACCGCAAACCAACTCAGGACTCACCGTTCTGACTGATCGTTTACAGAACACTGAGCAAACGAGTTGAGAACTGTGAATGAGATGCAAAATGAAATTTATATTAGAAAGAGCCTTATTGACTTTTGGGCCTTGGCAGGTTATTTAATGATTATGTATATTTCGGTAACCAAAATAAAGTATAAGCATAATCAATAACGTGAAGAAATAATAGTTTGTCTTAATTACAATCGGTGCGATCTTTTGTAAGTATCGTCCAACGAAGTTTGTTTAGAAGTGACTGACTTGTTATCCCTCCCTTCCCCTATTATAATTCTGCTAATCATTTTAGGATGCCGTCCAGGACTGGGTGCGTGACCATCGTATGCATCACAAATATTCGGAGACAGATGCCGATCCATATAACGCGAAACGAGGCTTCTTTTTTTGTCATATAGGATGGTTGATGGTCAGAAAACATCCGGATGTCAAAGCCAAGGGCAAAACCCTTGACATGAGTGACATCTTAAACAATCCAGTGTTGCGTTTTCAGAAAAAGTAAGTACCTTATTTTTTGCCGTTGGCCTTATGTGGACTTGGATTAGAAACGCACTGTCCATTGTAGCTTCCTGCTGTTGAAAAATTTCAAGCCGCTCATAAGGCTTAACGACTGCCATGTTACTGGTAACCGGGACCAACGGTTTAAGCACGGAGCGTAGTCACGTGTTGACTGAGAGTCAAGCCGGCTGGTGTAATCCGGTCGAAAAGTCGGGAAGTATAAGGTAGGCTTTGTATCTAACAATATATGTCGCAATTAAGACCCGAAGTATCATAAATATGAGTGACAATCGCGAAAGTTTAAAAACAATCATGCATTGCCATCCAAACGAAGTGTGTATATACTCGTAACAAAATTGTAGTTTAAAAGGTTGAAGATTGCCTTAAAATTGATTGCGTGATTCCACTTGAACAAACATACCGACATGTGTACAATGTAAATTAATAAAAAGCTTGTAAAAAAGGCCTAATCTATAGACTTTGAAACTTTTCTTTTTTCCAGGTATTACAAAAGTATTGCAGTGTTGGCATGTATAATTCTTCCCACATATATTCCCACTTTATGGGGAGAATCTCTAGTAAATGCCTTCTTTGTCTGCGCCATGTTCCGGTATGCTGTCGTTTTGAACGGAACTTGGAGTGTAAACTCCGCAGCTCACATGTGGGGTAATAAACCATACGACAAGAATATTGACCCTGTAGAGAATAAATACGTTTCTTTCATTGCCTTTGGTGAAGGATTCCATAATTATCATCACACATTTCCTTATGATTACAAAACAGCAGAACTTGGCACATACAGTTTAAATTTTACAAAGTTATTTATTGATACTATGGCGGCAATAGGTTTGGCTTATAACCTAAGGACTGTTTCACCTGAACAAGTTCAGAAACGTATGATGAGAACTGGTGATCTGGACTGCAAAGCTTCACAAGAACCAACATCCTGTGAGTTGTTATACCAAGAACATTGAATTTAGAATGCTACTTCAAGAAATATATTTGTAATCATATCAACATTATGTTACATAACATAGTTAAACTATTTTGAAATGTGATCAGATTGAAAAATAAAGGGGTCTTGATAATTAATGCAGTTTATTACAAGATACTTTAGAATAATACAATATAATAGTAGGTATTTTAACGTGCGTACAGCGCGACTGAAAAGTGCAGGTAAGTATAACCCGACCGATAGATGAATGCATAGCAGAGGAAGAGGAGTTGCAGTCGGCGTTGAATGCAATATTGATTGGGTGGGCTCCTTAATTTGTTTGTACAAACAAAATGTAATAATATTAAATCAATAAACTGTTAGTACAAATTTAAAAGTGATTGAAATAATATGTATATCCAATCCAACACAAGTGTAATTGTTTTGACCCAGTTTTCTTTTTTACTTATTGAATTTCTTTTTTACTTATTGGGTCAGCTTAGCTAGTAAGGTGTATGCAAAGATTATAACGGCAAGAATGCAAGAAAAGTCTGAAAGGTATTTATGGGAGGCTCAATGCGGATTCCGACGTGGAAGAGGTTGCATGGATCAAGTGTTTTCTCTCCGCATGATCGCGGAGAAGTTTCTGGCTATTAGCCAGAGGGTTTTCTGCGCTTTTGTGGATCTAGAGAAAGCATTTGATAACGTTGTGAGGGAAACTCTGTGGGATTTGCTGCCCGGATATGGTGTGAACGGCTCGCTGCTGCGGGCAATACAGTCGCTTTATAAGGACTGTAAGGCTTGCGTGCGAGTAGGGGGGGATGTGACACCTCTTTTTGATGTCTGTACAGGCGTCAAACAGGGTTGTGTCATGTTCGCCTGACTGTTCATAGTGTATCTGGACAGTTGCCTGCAGAAGTTGAAAGATTGTGATATGGGTGTGAATTTGGGTGACTTTTCAGTAAACTGTCTGCTGTACGCTGATAATGCGGTGCTCATGGCCTCATCAGAAGCCGACCTTCAGGCATTAGTCACTAATATGAAAGAGGAGTGTGAAAGTAAGGGTCTTCGCTTGATTGCAAGTAAGACCAAGGTTCTAGTATTTGAAAGAGATGACGTAAGAACTAAATGCGAGATTAGGGTAAACCAGGAACGTCTAGAGCAAGTGAATGAAATTTTGTATTTAGGGAGTATGTTTAGCGCGGATGGAAGATGATGGAAGATTCGGATGTAGAACTGCGAGTAGCTGCCGGAAACAGAGTTAACGGTGCTTTGTCCCAATTAGTAAAGCGACAAAGCATCGTAAAAGAAGCACGACTGGCGATTCATAACGCAGTGCTAGTGCCAATTTTGCTTTACGGTAGCGAAACCTCGGTATGTCAGCAGATGCATGAAAGTAAATTGAATGCTGTAGAGATGCGATCACTTCGAAAATTGTGCGGCGTTACCTTGGCCGACCGAATACGTAACGAAGTGATACGCAATATGGCAGGTTTGAATGAAAGTGTCAGCGTTAAGCTGGAAAAGGGCGTGCTCCGTTGGTTTGGACACGTCCAACGAATGAGTGAGGAACGATTGACGAAGAACATATATTGTGCGACAGCAGAGGGTAGAAGAGGTCAGGGTAGGCCGAGACTTACATATGAAGACCACGTGAGCAGATTGCTCAAAACGGAAAGGTCAAAGTACTCGGATACCCAGACGTGCTTGTATGAAACGATTGATGAATCTCGAAGAAGCGAAAGAAGTATGCATGGATCGCGAAGCCTGGCGATCTGTCCTCTCTGACTACCCCGTCAGGGATACAGCGTGAAGATAGTTAAGTTAACTTATTGAATTTTATATTTTTTAATAATCCATTTATATTAATGACAGATAGTACAGTGCTCATAAAAATAAGTCGCAGTTTGGTTTAGGATGACTTTAATGTCATTGAGACAGTACCAGTTATTTGTTGATATAACAAAATGTCGCATAATGTATATTGTTCGAGATTTAAATTAAGTATCTTTATAAGTATTATGTTTGTTTTGTTCAACAGGGTTGTTATGTTGGAAAAATTGTAAAATGATGGGAATAAAGACGTAAAAAGTTATTTTAAACGTTTATTCTTTAGTCTATGTCGTATTTACTTCCCGGAGTCTAGTGATTACTTTTTTGCATTGTACATTATGAGAAAGTAAAAGCCGTATTACAGAAAAAAAAAATATTTTTTTTTCAATAATACATTTTGAGTGATGAAAGATTCACAGTACAGCGACAGAAATTGACAAGTTCATCGGCAGGATTCTGCGCTTGCGCCGCCGTTTACAGGTCACCATACCAACTGAAATAATTGAAAAAAGAAATAAGAGAACCATGAAACAGTAAATGTAAATGAAAATATATTTATTGATGTAGGTATCAAAGTAACACTTAGCAACGTCAAGGTTATTGTTTTTACATTAACATTTGCTGCCAGATTCGCAAAGCAATAACGTAGGGCCTGAGGAAGAACTTGGCAATAAAACTCATAGCCACTCTTTTTTAGTTAGATAATTTTTTTTAAAGCAATTATTTGCTAAATTTCTCATACATTTTTAATAAAGTGGAAAAAGACAATTTGATTCGAGACAGGGATTGAACCTGTGACCTTTGCCTAACCAGGGCAATGTTCTAGCCACCTGAACTACCCGAACCGTATAGAATCAAGTTGAAATTCTTCACCATATTTATATCGTCATTTTAAGAGTATGACCAGAGCCATCTATCGAGCTAATGAACAACTCGATACCAATGAACAGTGTTACAACTATTTTTAAACATGGACTCCACTCAGTATATTGATAAATTTTTAAAGCAATTATTTGCTATATTTCTCATATTTTTTTTTTAATATATCTCTTTTTTAGTTGTCATTAATTACATTAGTTTTCGTTTACATTGTGAAAACCTTTTTTTAAAACAGAATTCGTCTATTAAATTATACCTAATTATTATGTTTTTTTATAAAAGAATTGTTTATTATTTCGAGGCGAGTAGAATGTCATATGAGATTATCTTTATGCCTAGTGTTTACATTATGCATGTCACGTTTTTAAAGAAGTGTCTATGTTTTTGTGCACATAAAGTAAATTCTCATATATATTGTGATTTAACGGTCAGAATATTAATTTCTTTTAACCTTTCTCTTAAAATTCATCGAGAGTTTTTTGGACTCTCTGACAGGAGTGTACTATCTCGCAGAGTCAATATGGGTTTCGCTCTGGCTCATTACCCTAGTCTTTGCAGTCAGGACTGGGACAAGGTTAGTTTGATTGTGTTTCCTCGTTGTCTTCGCTGGTACGGCCTCGTTTTCAAAAGACTATTCGAAAACGAGTTGTATATGGTCCGTATTCCAGAACGTTTCTCAATACTCAATCAACGCTTGAGGCTAGTTTTTGCCTTATAAAATCTACTCTCAAGCGTAGATTGAGTATTGATAAATAAAGGCCGCCTGCGCCAGGTCGCAGCACGACAGGCAAATCAGTACCTTCCGTACCGAGTGGATGTAGTATTTCGTACTTGTGTAGTTAATTCAATATCCTACTTAGTTCTACTTAGTATTATAAACGCCAAAGCTTGTAATCTATATCCATATCCATACTAATAAATAAAGCTGAAGATTATGTTTGTTTGGTTGAACGCGCTAATCTCAGGAACTATTTGGTGGTGGAATTTGATTGTTTTTTGTGTATCGGATAGTCCATTTATCGAGGAAGGCTATGGGTTATATATCATTACGCTACTATCCAGGAGAGCGGAACAGTAATCATAAATGTCAACAAATCGGGCAATTTTTTATAATATTTTGCGATGCGACGGGGGTTTAAAATATGTCACGGGCGAAGCGGGTGTCAGCTAGTTTTGTTTGATTGTTTGATTGAACGCGCTAATCTCAGGAACAACGGGTCGGATTTGAAAATTATTTTTGTGTTTGATAGCCCATTCATCGAGGAATGCTATCTTTACTAATATAAAGGAAAGATTTGTAAGTTTGTTTGCAATAAATGGGCTCAGAAACTACTAGGCCGATTTTAAAAATTATTTCACCGTTAGAAAGCTACATTCTTCGTGAGTAACAGGTTATATTGGATTTACCTAGTGAATGGATGTATGTTTGTTACACTTCCTCCAAAAAAATACTGAATGGGTTATGATGAAACTTTACAATAATTTAAGCTTACACGTCAGGATAACTTAAAGGCTACTTCCCGGGAATAAGTTCTTGTGGGAAACAGTAACAGCAAAACTTCACCACGCGGGCCGCGGTCGTCAACTAGTCACATATAAATGTTTATACTCTATCAAGCTTGCTATAAAAAAGTGGTTAATAAACTAATAATTCAGTGCTCTACAGTAAAATATGAAAAAGTATACGACCTGAGTTGATTGTCTGGAATGCGCCTGCTTGAAACCTAAGCGCATAGTATTTAACACTTAGTACGAATCCTAAAAGGTTTATTACATCACTCGATAACTGTCTTAACTCTGAATTCAAACAGCAAGATCGAGTTTGGCGACGCTTACTGTCGGCTCGTATTTCAAAAGATGCCTCAAGTATCGTTTGAACTATGATCACATGAAATTAATTTCAAGACAAGATCAAAACTTAAGCATTGATCTTATTAGAGAACGTGACCTAAGCTTTTTCACTTGAAACTAATCTCAAGTACTGATCGTCGATCGATCGTTACGTTTTCACATGTTCGAAATTATTATCCATATCACGCAGTTTATGCTATCGAAAATCATACCTTCTATTATAAATATTATATTTGTAAATTTGAAAAATAGTAATATAATATTGCCTAATGTAGCAACGTCAACGCATAAAAAAGCTTGTTGCTCGCTTAAAATTAAATAATAGTTATGTAATATTAATATAAAAATATTTTCCTTGCTTTAAATGCTATAACCATAGACATAGCTATAACGGAATGTTAATTTATTGAGTTGTCAACGTGCTCGTCTCTTTGTGAATTTGAAAAAGGTAATAGTGCCTAATGTAGCAACGTCAAAGCATTAAAAAGCTTGTTTCTCGCTTAAAATTAAATAATAGTGATGTAATATTCATATAAAAATAATTTCCTTGCTTTAAATGCTATAACCATAGATATAGCTGTAACGGAATGTTAATTTATTGAGTTGTCAAACGTGCTCGTCTCACGTAAATAAAGATCACGCCTGATAGAATCTATACTTGAGAGGATTCGAATTATTTGAACATCAATCTGAAATCACATCAATTTGGATCGGTGAATTTCGTCTTAGTGACGTTCAACAATACAATCTCTACTTGAAAACAGTTTTAAGACTAGATTTATGTCTGAAACTCTTTTCAAAATACGGGCCTGAAGCAACTGAAGTGTGAATATCGAGAAGTATAATAAGAGTCAGATTAGACCGTTTAATCTAGCGCTCGCGTCCGCAGGACAGAACAAACAGGACCAACGGCTTAACGTGCCTTTCGAAGCACGGAAACGCTCGTAATGTGAACATCACAATGCTGTCACCCATCCGTGACCAGCCATAGCGAAAGTTGCTTAACGCAGTGATCGTTTACAGAACACTGAGTTGCAAAGTGCAGGTGTCATGATAACCGTCAATGTCGAGGTCTAGCGTGCAAATGTGCAAGCCCGCGTTTTTCAGACTGCTGTTATAGCAAGCTGTCTAATTAGACTCTAAGATAGTCTAAATAACGTGTGCTGAAAAACGCGTAAGTCTAATAGGGTTTTTACACTGCCTGACTCTAAAGCAAAAGCAAAATCCGGTTCAGCGACGCTTGTCAAGCGTTATTATCTAGTGAAGAGGTTCCCAAACTTATTTTGTCTACTGCCCACTTTGAGACTAAAAAAATTTTTAGCGCCCCCATTTTTTCACCTACTTAAAAACCACTATAAATTCAAATTAAATTAATTAATTGTTGTGAGCTATATTAGCGGAGATTAAACATTCATTCTAAAATAGACTTTTACTATAATCCGCAAGAGTTAACTTGAGACCTGAGCACAGTAGGTAGTACATAACGACGCTCAGGTCTCAAGTTAACTCTTAAGGGCTACACCTGCCAATGAGAATGACTATTGAAACGCAACTTTATAGTATTCAGACAGAGTATCTTTTATTCAAAATAAAACAAACAATCGATTCTTATATAAAAGCTAGTGTGAAGGATGAATCTGATGCTGTTTAATAAGTTTGTTGATATCAGGGAGGCAATTCTCGTTTTCTTCGAAATAATCTCGAATTCGAGTTCACTCTTCGAATCCTTTTTCGACCATAAAATCTCGTAAATCGAGATGTTTTTTTCGAATGCCTTATTCTCACCACTATTCGCACTAAAGTTCGAGATTATTGTGTAAAATGTTGCCATTTAAGAACCATGTCACGTTACGATGCGTTTCGTTCGACACGTTTCTTCCGGTTTTAAAATGGTTACAACAAGACTACACTTACAAAATGTTCTAAAAGTTTTTTAAGCTTATTTTCACGTTTTATACAATAATTACTTATTTTATAGTAATTGTAAATGTTCTAAAAGTTTTTTAAGCTTATTTTACACGTTATAAACAATAATTACTTATTTTAAAGAAGCGCTCGTGGCCCCGCGGTCTCCGTGTTCTGTAAACGATCACTGAGTTACGCAACTTTCGCTATGGCTGGTCCTCGGATGGGTGACCACTTTGTGGCATTAACATTTGCGAGCGTTTCCGTGCTTCGGAAGGCACGTTAAGCCGTTGGTCCCGGTTGCCAGTAAAATGGCAATCGTTAAGCCTGGTTGAAACCTTATGGGCGGCTTGAAAATTTTCAACAACGGGTAGCCACAATCAGCGTCTATCTATTTCAACACGGCAATGGGCTCACCACCTATTGATACCTACACCTATACATGAGACAGGAATACAAATGGTGAAAAGTGGGCATATAATATGCCTCTGCCACCCCTTCGGGGATAAGGCGTGAAGGATATATAAAAACAAATTATAGTAATTATTAAAGGAAAAAAATATTGCAAGCTGCATAATATATTAATGTATATTTTAAAAATTGCTTATACTGTCCCGTAAAATGAAAAATATCCGAATATGTCACTGTGTGTTGTTTATATTATGGAAGACTGTGTTATTTGTAATCACAAATTGCTAAAATTTCCCCATTGCTGAAACATCGGCGACGACGTGTTTGAAATTGAAGCGAGTTGCAATATGTTTTGCACGTATTTCACTATTAATTCATCACTCATTTTGATATTTATTAAATGTAAAATGTAATATAATGCTAATTTAGGGTCGGTCACTGAAGAAATATCCAAAGATTATAGTGATTCGACTTCGAAATCTGCGTCTCGACTGCTACCAACCATTCGAAAAGCAACTCGAGTGGCTGCCCTTCGAGAAAAGTCGAGTTCGAGATTTGCAGAATAGCTAAACGTCAATAGAATTCGAATAAAGACCGAATTCAAGATTTATCTCGAAATCGAGACAGTTTCGAAGGCATGAGAATTGCGGCCCAGGTTCCAATTTACTCAAGAACAGCCGCAAGTCGCCACGTTCGATAACATGCAAACGATTTCTCTTTTTAGTAAGCAGTGTTGCCACAGCACTAAATCCACGTTAACACAAATATGACGATGGGAATGCTATCAAGAATCGTTGAACGACTGACCACAATCCAGGGTACAATTGCGGGATCGGTTTTTGTAGCCAAAATTCTTGATAGCCATTTTTGAACTTGATTTTTATTTCCTCGTTTGTTGTCAATTCTATAAATTCTTCTTCCAGCTGAGGTGAGATTGCTGTGTTGACATTTGAAAACGGATCTAAGGCTGGGTCCTGGTATTTCCAAGTTCAAACGTCCTGGTATCGTTCGGTGAAGTCAATGTGGTTTTCCAAATGTTGGCAGTAGGCCCATATTATTTTAGTGTAGAAGCAGTTTGGCTGCGAAAGCAGCAACGACATTTTTTGTTTGAATTAAATTTAGTTCATCACCTTGCAGTTGGAGATTTATGTCGTTAAACAATTTATAAGGGTCTGTCATGTAAGCTATATCATTTTTTGATGTAATGAGCTTGTTGCGCAATTCTGTATCTTTAGTTTCCAAGAACTCTATCTCAGAGTTAAACAGGTTGTAAAATCGAGTCAGACAATTGCCTCTTGATAGCCAACGAACCTCAGTATGAAGCAACAAACGGTTGGAATCTTCGTCATTAGTAACACAAAAATGATGAAATAATCTATCATTTAAAGAGCTGGTACGGATTTTATTGACTGCTTTGATGACTGAAATAGTCGAGATTGAGTGATTGAAATAGTCGTTCTCTTAAGCTTCTAGCAACCAAATGTTGTCTATGAATAACGCAATGTACAGCAAGTACATCTGGAATTTTATTTTTAAGTACACTATGAAGCATTTATGGCACCCTGTCATAGCCGGAACGCTATCCGTAGCAACTGATATAATATTTTTCAGGGAATCTCTTTCTCATCACAAAACTTTTCCAATGTATTGAATATGGTTTCGCCTTTTGTTTCGGTCTCTAAATTTCTAGCAAACAATAGTTCTTCACATATTTTCTCATGTTTAATAAACCTCACGTAAGACAGCAACAGTGCTTCATTAGTAGGTAAAGTGGACTCATCGAGCTGAATTGAGAATTGACTAGTCTTCAGATGATTGCACAATGATCCTTCAATGTCTTCAGCCATTTCATTAATTCGTCTTTGCACAGAATTATTATTCAAAGGAATTTTTCGGATAATATCTGCGGCCGGTTTATGAAGCACAGTAGTTATTACTTCCTTTATTGCTGGCAAAATTAACTCTTCTCCGATGTTGTGTGGTTTGCCTTTTTGAGCAATTAACAAAGAGATATTGTACGAAGCTCGAAGTCCATTGTCATCTTGCTTAGCAGCTGCCGAAAATAGTTTTGCTACATTTGACTGAGTATTATGATTCATCCCTAGGTCTTGAAAATATGCTACATTCTTGTCTTACTTATCTGGATGCATTTTATTCAAATGATCTTGCAGTCTTGAAGGCTTCATTGCTTCATTCGAAAATGTTTTTAGACATAGAAGGCACTGAGGCGACGATGGGTTTGTGGGATTTTCAATGAATCCGAATTTAATATATTCCACAGAGTATGGCCGTCTCTTCTTTTTTACTTACGACATTGTTTTGTTTTAAGAAATGCGTAAGTAAGTGTTGAACTTAAGTACTGTTTATCTATTTCGCGCGAAACCGCAAATGAAAATAAAATAAATATTCCGTTGTTTATATAGGATTGCATAAGCAGCACGCACCGACAGGAATAAGACAAACAAGCATTAACTCGTTTATCTCATTCGACGCTCAATTGTACTCAACAAGTAAGAACAAGTATTCTATGAGTCAGCCGATTGATACAGGAATGCACAAATCGGGTTATTTAACAAAAACTTGTTAAAACATGATTGCCCGCGGTCATCGACGCTCATTTGACGCTCAATGGTAATCAACAAGTAAGAACAAGTATTCTATGAATCAGCCGATTGATACAGGATTGCAGAAATCGGGTTATTTAACAAAAACTTGTAAAATCATGATCGCCCGCGGTCTATTATCTACGAAAATTACCTATCTAGGAATACTAATAACTATTAAAATGCGAAAGTGTGTCTATTGCCTTTTTATTTGTTTGTTTGTGTCTACTTTCATTTCGATACGGAGCGACCGATTGACATGATTTTTTTTCTATTTATTGAATAAAACAGGACAGATACATGAACTACGCGGAGAGAAATATCGAACCGAGTTTGAGCAATCTCTTAATTAATATTAGTTGACGTTCACAAGTTGTAGCCGAGAGTCGAGTGCTCTGTCGGTGTCTAAGAGTCCTAGCTAGATGAAATTACAAATCGCCCCCCGAAGCCTACACAACGCCCCCATTTTTTTTCTGGGTCTCTTACCGCCCCCCTTTAGGCCTCCAGCGCCCACAAGGGGGCGTTACCGCCCACTTTGGGAAACGTTGATCTAGTGCAATAGCCGGGACAAGTACACTAAGATATTAAATAATATGATGGAAATATTTTCAGGACATATCCGTTCAGATATTATAAAACAAAGACATTTAAAAAAAATACGAATATGTGCTTAAGACCGCAGCGCAGAAGTGAAAACTTCATTGGCAATCGCAATTAATTATTACGTATGAATTGAATATGGTAAACACAGCGACACAATAGCGAATAGCAGTTGACTGTATCTTTCTCGCTCGGGTACACTCGGCGATCCCGTGTTCACCTCAGAGCGTGACGGATCAGCCTAACTTACTTCCTACGTAAAAATCTGTGTGTGGTGCGCCAAAAGAAGTTTTCACTTCAATAAATAGTAACGATGAAAGAAATGATGGTGAGTCAAGGAACGTTGCCGTCTTCTTCATCATCTTAATGCATTCCCAGTTGATTCTAAATCCTAATTGGGTTGGAGCCAGGTTCACATTTATTGGGCGATCAGGAGCAGCTGTTGATTGAATTTAGATTTTCGGCATTAATAGGAACGCTTGTCGTCTTTGATCGACGTGTAAGTATGTCAGTCTACATCGCCAGCATGTGAGATCGCTTTGGGCCCCGGGTATCTTGATGGGGCCCGTATACCCAAAGAAACGCAGTGACCAGGACTAACTACAGCAGTCGGATACCTTTGTGAGTACATCATTTCGCAGAAAAAGTCCAGGACCAGAAAGTTTTATCTCTCAATGCTTTTACATGCAAAACACTTTTGGGGCTTATTTATTGAAAAAAAACTGTCTTGTTGTAGTAAGTCTAGAAAGCTAGGCACATGCTGGTCGTGGCGTTCCTCCAAAAGACTTGATCTCGAGGTAGTTATCCCAAGGGAATACAGACCTTGGTATCGTAGGCACTCTGAGGACGGTATTCTAGAACGTTTCTCAATACTCAATCTACACTTGAGGTTAGAATTTGCCATATAAAACCAACTCTCAAGTGTTTCTTGAGTATTGATAAACGTTCGGGAATACGGCCCTGAGTGATGCCCTAGTTCTCTAAGTTTCTACATTTTTTTATACCATTGAGGTGGCAGTCAAGTGTACGACCACGATGGAAAGTGGTCATCGTAGCCTATGGATATGCTAGGAATTTCAATCGTATGGGTGCTTCATTATTAAAAAATATCATTAGAACAATAAAAAAAAACATTAATGTAGGCACTAAGTGAAGTATGAAATTTTGCCCGATTTGTTGACGTTTATGATTACTGCTCCTCTCTCGTGGGTAGTTGCGTGTTGATATATAGCCTTTAGCCTTACTCGATAAATGGGCTAAACAACACAATAAGAATTTTATCAAATCCAATACCAGTAGCTTCTGAGATTAACGCGTTCAATCAAACAAACAACAAACTCTTCAGCTTTATATATTAGTATGGATGAACCAAACCCGTACCTAATACAAGTATTTCTTATTCATATAGTTGAACATACCAACATAAAATATAAAAAAATATCTATATCTAGGTACATCTATCTTATTAAGTACTATCATATTTATTTCTTAGTCTCTTCGGAAACAAATGGACAAATCTACTTATGCTTTGCTTCTATACACATATAAGCTATTTTACATATTACAGATTTCATTCAGTATTTCTAGTGTAGGTGTTCGGGATCACCACGGGCATTCGCTACCGCTTCTATTAGTGCTGGTGAGGCCTGTTTCAAATCGTATGCCCATCCGATCTTTGCGAAGAAATTGATTAAAGTTGCTGTCACGTTCAAAGGCACTCCTAGTTCCGCTGCTTTATAGTCCCAAGGGAACGTGTGGTGATAGTTGTGCCAGCCTTCACCCATGGCAACGGCGGAGACACCCCAATTTTCTGAGGGCATAATAGTTCTGTAACAAAAAATCAGATAATTTATAAAATGTTCTCAATGGCAAGTTTGACAATCTGAATGAGAATGAGTACACTGTCACAATGTGAATGTGTACGCCTTACTCATTCACATTGTGACCTTACTCAGTAAGGTAAGGTGATGATAGATTGTAAAGGATAGTAAACTAGAGACTAAGAATTCAGATGTTTCGGTAATGACGAATCGGGAGTCACTTGAGTTATTTGCGAAGATGGGAAATATGATCATACTTTCTAATATTGAATATGAGGTGAGGTATTCATAACTGTCGGGAGCCCTGGGGATATTCTTTCGAGGCCTTACCCCGGCCTTAGGCGGATGGAGTTGATATCCATAACAATTTTTACTTGTAAAAAACGGGTATGCATAAATTTTGTAACCTCTATTTCAAGTATCTTTTAATTAGGTAGTATTAGTAGCATACGTACTTATCATAAGGTTTATTGCCCCATAGATGAGCGAAGCTGTTGACAGCCCAAGTGAAATTGAGACTCATAGTGTAGCGAACGACGCAGTGAGTCATAAAGGCAAATTCCCAGGTGTCCCAGGTAGCATTTATCAAAGTGGGTATGACCCAGCATAAGGCCACTTTGAAAATATAGAAATACCTGTAAAATGAAATAAAATTACATTAATGTTTGCCCCATCAGGCTCATCCAATCACAGCTAAATACCTAGTGATAAACTCGGCAGGTGGGAAATCCATTTAATAAAATTGAATCATCGGTGAGGACGTGGAAGGAAATAATCTTCATCCTAGTCATATCTTTCTAGCTGTTTCTAAACCCTATCTAGATGAATGGAGGTATGGAGTCCGTTTTTATTACCGCTAGGATCAGCTATGATTGGACCTTAGGAACGATTGCAATCTGCTTTCCCAACCTCGTTCGTTAGTCAGTGCGCCACATAAAGTTGACGTTGCTTAGGCCCTAGATATCTTGATCGGGCCCCGTATACCCAGAAGAAAATAAAAACTCGTTGATATTATGGCTAAGCGGGAGGGTTACTCTCTACAGTATAAAAATAACAATTGCAGAGCCAAAGTTAAGTGTTTGGAGTTCATTTACGAGATTTCTATAAAAAAATCACAGTAGTTGGAGTCACTGGGGTCCACTATTTAATAATAATAACTAACTATCTTCACGCTGTATCACTGACGGGGTAGTCAGAGAGGACAGATCGCCAGGCATCGCGATTCATGCATACTTCTTTCGCTTCCTGTAGATTCATTAATCGCTTCATACATGCACGTCTGGGTATCCGAGTACTATTGACTCTTCTTGAGCAATCCGCTCACGTGGTCTTCATTTGAAAGTCTCGGTCTACCTTGACTCCTTCTGCCCTCTACTTTCGCACAATATATATTCTTCGTTTATCGTTCCTCACTCATTCGTTGAACGTGTCCAAACCAACGGAGCAGCCCAGCTTAACGCTGACACTTTCACTCAAACCTGCCATATTGCGTATCACTTCGTTGCGTTTTCGGTCGGCCAAAGTTACGCCGCACAATTTTCGAAGTGATCGCATCTCCACAGCGTTCAGCTTACTTTTATGCATCTTCTGACATACCCAGGTTTCACTGCCGTAAAGCAACATTGGCACTAGCACTGCGTTATGAATCGATGAATTTAATAATAATGATTAATACAAACGAGTAGTAAAAGAAAATATCCCCTTAGGAAAGTACGAGGTTAATTTCCAAGAAAGGCAAGGAAATAATACGTCTTCTTACTTATTATGAAAACGAATCAAAGGATCGTCAGTAATATCGCTGAGGTCCATTTTGTTGCCTTTTTCAACAACGTCAGGATGTTTCTTCATCATGAGCCATCCGACGTGTGAGAAAAAGAAACCACGATTGGCATCGTGGGGATCTGCCGATGTCTCAGAATATTTGTGATGCACTCTGTGGTCCCGCACCCATTCGTAAATGGTGTTCTGAAATAAAGTGTTACATTTAAATATGAATATCTAGTAGATATTTGAAAAAAGAACGAGGTAGGGGGCCCCACAAAGATCTCTGGGGCCCAAGTGACCTCACCTGCTAGAGGTGCACCAGTGCTGACTAACAGACAGAGAGGCAACTACGCAGGAGCCTTTATGAGGTTAGGCGACAAGTCGCTCTCAACAATGCCGAAAATTAAAAGTCAACCAAAACTTGCTCTTGGAGGACATATAACAGGAAAGAGATATGGCTATTATGTAACTGGCTTTTACAAGTCTCACAATTTTTTTTTTATTGACTAGTATCTAGTAACACTTGATCCTTACCTGACCAGCAACCGAGTAACATAAAATCAAAAGCCATTGAAGTGGCAGTTTCGCCTTGTATGAGCGATGGCACCAGTAACGATGTACTCCTCCAGTTACGCCAAATCCAGCTATTTGACCAGTCACGTATCCTATTATAGACGAAAAAAGATTCACAGGTAATTAAATTCTTAAATACACTCTTTTTTTCTTATTTAAAAGATTCACAGTAAATTAAAACCTTTGTGAAGCGTCACTTACGCTTCATTAAGATTTTAAGCAGCGCTAAGGTCTCGGGTTCGAGTCCCGAGTCGGAACAAATATTTATCTGATCCGCAAATGTTTGTTGAAGAGTTTTGGAGTTTTATTTAGAATACCAGCTGACCCGCGCTACTTCGTTAGCGTTACATAAGAGAAATAGTCAAATATAGAGACATTAGTTAAAGAGGATGGCGCGTAGGCTTTTTAACAACATAAAACTGAATGAAACCGGAATACTTGTTGATGAGTTACTTACAACTGAACAATATACACGCGGGCGAAACTGCTTGATCTGAATATTCTGTGCAAGACCTTTTCTGAATTAATACATAGGGTACGTACTTTATATCCCGGGAAAACATCTGTTTCCCGCGAGAAAACCTTTTTGTGTACTAACGACTTCACGTGAGCGGAGCCGCGGTCATCAGCTTTCGTAAATGTTCTACCTATATGCCGATTATGGGTTTAAATAACAAACGTCCAAATAATATAGAAATATTTACAAACTCTAAACTTTATTATTAAGATTACATTCCCGTGGGAATACCGGGAATACTTCCTTAGTGCTTATCTAACGTAGGTGCGTAAAGAATACGTTCACCTAATTATAGGTTGTGAATGGGTTTACCCACGTAGTTCCCGTGGGAATACCGGGTATTCTTTTCTTAGTGCTGATTTAAGATAGATCACTGTTTGATAGTTTCGCCTGTGTGTGGCTTTATCCGTGTAGTTCCCGTTTTCATGGAAATATCGGGAATCCCGTTTTTATTGTTTATCCAAAGATTTAAAGTATACATTCTCCAAATATCTGATTTCCATGTTTAATGTTTAGGTTGTGCGTGGTTTACTGACATAGTTTCGCTTCCAGTGGGAACACCGAACTTGCTGGTAATACAGGCCTTAGGAGATTCTTCTAAAAGGTGTAGGTACGTAAGTTTGTTATTACTTTAGAAAATGCCAATCATCCATACAACCGTTTATCCTTTATTTACGTCCTTAGGGGTAAAAATTCCCAGAACTCCTTCATAGGGGTCACCTACGTGTTAAAAGGAACCCCAATGCGAAGTTTGAACTTCATTATTCCGATAGCTCCAGTTAATATAACCGCTGTTTTACCTCCTTATAGGTAAACTTTTGCGAAACCGCGATACACGTGCCCATTTAATTATAACCAGAAACGTAAATTCATTCTAACTTTGAAAATGAAGAACTTCCATACATCCGTTTATCGCTCATTTACGTTCTTAGAGGTAGAATTTCTCAATATCTTTTTTTAAGGAGCACTACGTGTTAAAAGGAACCCCCATGCGAGGTTTGGGCTTCGTAGCTTTGTTAGTTTTATAGGTTTCGTGATCAATGAGTCAGTTATTACAACTTCTGTTTTACCCCCTCAGGGGTAGAATTTATCAAAATTCCTTAACACGATATTTTTTATTTTTATACAGAAGCAGGTATAAGAAATTCGGTGTTGCAATGTTTAAAAATGAAGAATTTTCCATTTAAACTTTCAACCCTTGTTTACCCTAGATTATTCTCTAGATTATTTTTTGCAAAACCGCGGTACACGTACCCATCTATTTGTAACTAAAAAAAAACAGGTGTACATAAAATCATGTGTCTTTTTGCAAAAAGAAGAACTTCCATACAACCGTTTATCGCTTATTTACTTCCCTAGTGGTAGAATTTCCCAAAATCCCTTCCTAGCGGACACCTACGTATTAAAAAGAATCTCCATACGAAGTTTGAGCTTCATAGCTTTGGTAGTTTCAGAGATTTCGTGATCAATGAGTCAGTCAGTGATTTTGCCTTTTATATACCTATATAGATATAGATAAGTATGTTTATCAGTTATGTGCGCTGTGTAAAAAAAAACAGAATGTCTCTACAATTTTGTTTAAAATATTTAATTACAAACTTACCGAAAAGTACTGTAGCAGGATTTACGTATCGACCCGAAAAAATACAGTGTAGCCCCCAACCAAGTGTCAGAATGTGTATACTAGATATGGCAATAACATTTATCCACCGAAGAGGGGTTTGAAACCCCAATTGTTTTTCCAGTTGTCGTATAGGTTTCATGAAATTTGGTTCAGGGCGCAACATTTTATCGTAGTTGTCACTCTTCGTTGCTTCGCTTGTGACGTCATTTTTACTGCTGTTCTTAGCACGATGAGTAAGTGTCAAATGGTTGCTTTCTAACCAATCCTTTGCCTTTATAGGATGCTCTAGTTCTGTCTCGGTAAAAGTGATGGGAGCCATCGCAATTCTATAAACAAAAATAAACTATTAACTTAAAAGCTATAGAGTTAGTTAGTTTGGTTAAAAGATCTCAGACTACTGGTCAAAACTAAACAAAAAATGTGTTAGTCCGTCCCGGTAAGCCAACGTTTCCTAAAGTGGGCGCTGCAGGCCTAAAGGGGTAAGAGATCCAGAAAAAAAATGGGGGCGTTGTGTAGGCTTCGGGGGGCGATTTGTAATTTCATCTAGCTAGGAGGACTCCTAGACACCGACAGAGCTCTCGACTCTCGGCTACAACTTGTGAACATCAACTAATATTAATTAAGAGATTGCTCAAACTCGGTTCGATATTTCTCTCCGCGTAGTTCATGTATCTTTCCTGTTTTATTCAATAAATAGAAGAAAAATCATGTCATAAGGTCGCTCCGTTTCGAAATGAAAGTAGACACAAACAAACAAATAAAAAGGCAATAGACACACTTTCGCATTTTAATAGTTATTATTATTCCTAGATAGGTAATTTTCGTAGATAATAGACCGCGGGCAATCATGTTTTAACAAGTTTTTGTTAAATAACCCGATTTGTGCATTCCTGTATCAATCGGCTGATTCATAGAATACTTGTTCTTACTTGTTGAGTACAATTGAGCGTCGAATGAAATAAACGAGTTAATGCATGTTTGTCTTATTCCTGTTGGTGCGTGCTGCTTATGCAATCTATATAAACAACGGAATATTTATTTTATTTTCTTTTGCGGTGTCGCGCTTAATAGATAAGCAGTACCTAAGTTCAACACTTACTTACGTATTTCTTAAAACAACACAATGTCGGAAGTAAAAAAGAAGAGACGGCAATACTCTGTGGAATAAGATAGATTTTCAATGAATCCGAATTTAATATAAATTCGGATTCATTGAAAATCTATCTTCTAATCTTCTATGTCTAAAAACATTTTTGAATGAAGCAATGAAGCCTTCAAGACTGCAAGATAATTTGAATAAAATGCATCCAGATAAGAAAGACAAGAATGTAGCATATTTTCAAGACCTAGAGATAAATCATAATACTCAGCCAAGTGTAGCAAAACTATTTTCGGCAACTGCTAAGCAAGATGACGACGGACTTCGATTTTTGTACAATATCTCTTTGTTAATTGCTCAAAAAGGCAAACCACACAACATCGGAGAAGAGTTAATTTTGCCAGCAATAAAGGAAGTAAAACTATTGTGCTTCATAAACCGGCCGCAGATATTATCCGAAAAATTCCTTTGAGTAATAATTCTGTGCAAAGACGAATTGATGAAATGACTGAAAACATTGAAGGATCATTGTGCAATTATCTGAAGACTAGTCAATTCTCAATTCAGCTCGATGAATCCACTTTACCTACTAATGAAGCATTGTTGCTGTCTTACGTGAGGTTTATTAAACATGAGAAAATATGTGAAGAACTATTGTTTGCTAGAAATTTAGAGACCGATACAAAAGGCGAAACCATATTCAATACATTGGAAAAGTTTTGTGATGAGAAAGAGATTCCCTTGAAAAATATTACATCAGTTGCTACGGATGGCGCTCCGGCTATGACAGGGTGCCATAAAGGCTTCATAGAGTACTTAAAAAATAAAATTCCAGATGTACTTGCTGTACATTGCGTTATTCATAGACAGCATTTGGTTGCTAGAAAATTAAGAGAACGACTATTTCAATCACTGCCATATGTCATCAAAGCAGTCAATAAAATCCGAACCAGCTCTTTAAATGATAGATTATTTCATCAGCTTTGTGTGTGAAGTGACGAAGATTCCAACCGTTTGTTGCTTCATACTGAGGTTCGTTGGCTATCAAGAGGCAATTGTCTGACTCGATTTTACAACCTGTTTGACTCTTTGATAGAGTTGTTGGAAACTAAAGATACAGAATTGCGCAACAAGCTCATTACATCAAAAAATGATATAGCTTACATGACAGACCTGTATAAATTGTTCAACGACATGAATTTCCAACTGCAAGGCGATGAACTAAATTTATTTAAACAAAAAATGTCGTTGCTGCTTTCGCAGCCAAACTGCTTCTACACAAAAAGAATATGGGCAGACATGAGTTTCACAATTTTCCGAATTTATCAGTATCCTGCATTAAGGACGACTTGTTTTCCTACTGCCAACATTTGGAAAACCTCCACATTGACTTCACCGAACGATACCAGGACATTTTGAACTTGGAAATACCAGGCTGGGTGTTAGATCCGTTTTCAAATGTCAACACAGCAATCTCACCTCAGCTGGAAGAAGAATTTATAGAATTGACAACAAACGAGGAAATAAAAATCAAGTTCAAAAATGGCTATCAAGAATTTTGGCTACAAAAACCGATCCCGCAATTGTACCCTGGATTGTGGTCAATCGTTCAACGATTCTTGATAGCATTCCCATCGTCATATTTATGTGAACGTGGATCTAGTGCTGTGGCAACGCTGCTTACTAAAAAGAGAAATCGTTTGCATGTTACCGAACGTGGCGACTTGCGGCTGTTCTTGAGTCAATTGGAACCTGATATCAACAAACTTATTAAACAGCATCAGATTCATCCTTCACATTAGTTTTTATATAAGAATCGATTTTGTTTGTTTTATTTTGAATAAAAGATACTCTGTCTAAATACTATAAAGTTGCGTTTCAATAATCATTCTCATTGGCAGGTGTAGCCCGTAAGAGTTAACTTGAGACCTGAGCGTCGTTATGTACTACCTACTGTGCTCAGGTCTCAAGTTAACTCTTGCGGATTATAGTAAAAGTCTATTTTAGAATGAATGTTTAATCTCCGCTAATATAGCTCACAACAATTAATTAATTTAATTTGACGTCATAATGGTTTTCAAGTAGGTGAAAAAATGGGGGCGCTAAAAATTTATTTAGTCTCAAAGTGGGCAGTAGACAAAATAAGTTTGGGAACCTCTGCGTTAGGCTATAGACTATACATATATCATCACGCTAATACCCAGGAGAGCGAAGCAATGATAAATGTCAACAATCGGTCAAATTCATACATAATACATTATTTAAAAAATAATAAACATCGGGCATAATTGGATGCAATGGGATCAGCTAGTGAGAATTATGCCAACGATGGAAGAAAAGCAACCCTATTTTGACCTTCGGTTATACCGTAAATCGATATGGCACAAAGCGTGGTCAGGTTTGGAGTCAATTATTGCAATAATATACAAAATTATTGTAGTTTAAAATAACAAAAAAAATATCAATTTCAAGTATTTGTTTGAATTGAAGCCGCTGTCAAATTAAGTTTTAGAATGATTTCATAATACCTCAGAGTAACGATAAATGTTAAAAATATATTAAAAATGGCTAGATAATTATTAAAAAACATACCTTACGATATTCTTCACTATGACGTAGTTCTAGTTCCTATATCTCGCTTATTAAGTAAGCTTAAGTAGCGGCGTAACTTTGGCCGACCGAATACGTAACGAAGTGATACGCAATATGGCAGGTTTGAATGAAAGTGTCAGCGTTAAGCTGGAAAAGGGCGTGCTCCGTTGGTTTGGACACGTCCAACGAATGAGTGAGTAACGATTGACGATATATTGTGCGAAAGTAGAGGGTAGAAGTAGCCATGGTACGCCGAGACTTACATATGAGGACCATGTGAGCAGATTGCTCTAAAACGGAAAAGTCAAAAGTACGCGGATACCCAGACGTGCGTGTAGGAAGCGATTGATGAATCTTGAAGAAGCGAAAGAGTATGCATATAACGCGAAGCCTGGCGATCTGTCCTCCCTGACTACCCCGTCAGGGATTCAGCATGAAGTAAGCAAGAAGAAGCAGGTGCTCTTGGGTGGAAATTTGTAACTGAATTGAAACTAACTTCTCGATGAGCTAGATACTTGAAATTTAGTCCATAGTTCAGAAGTGGATAACAAATGACAATACGCCTTGTTTTCCGACGAGGATTAAAATCAAACTTGTAACGCTATCTCGCTTTGTCAACTAGTAGTTATCTAAATATTTAAAGAGCTTATTGCATACTTCGTTATTGGAACCCAATAGATTCGTGTGTGATTGATATAACTTACATAAAGCCATTGTTATTGTGATTGATTATGTCCCAGTAAACCACTGTCATTGAATTTCATATTCGTGCCACTAAAATCACAAATTTCTTCATATTTATTAGTCGAAAACAGACTCTGATGTCATAAACATCAAGTGTACTTGTTATTTTTCACAAAATGAGGTGATATGTTTGTTTAAATTCTATTATTTATCGTACCTACGTCAGAGTATGTTAATTTAATTTTGTTTTATCTTTCCTCAGATGTTTCAGTTATTATTTGATCTACGCCCTGATAGCTGTTAAACTAATTATAGGACACTCTTATTGTCCTGAATCAGTCTTAGCACCGCTTTCCTTTGTACTGGAGTATGCAATATGGCGAGGCTGGAACCAAGCCATCATCTATACTCCAGAGCTAGAACAAGGTATGTCTGACTATTTTTTTTATGAATGAAGTCATTGAATAAAAGTACGACTTCACTGAAGCGCTAACGGTGAGATGGATATGTCGACCTCGAACTAACTAAATCCATTCGCCTTCATAGCAGTACTTCATGATTGCTGATGTAAAGGAACAGCATAGGACTCAGGGGTGACCAACCGTTCGACTATTACTCTAGCCGATCATGACAAGTCAAAAAATATTAATAATTTATGCTCAATTTTTATTAAGTATTCACTAAGAATGATCACTAATTTGGCTTATCTTCGTTAAAAATATGTGCAAAAGAAGTATGTAATTGGTGGATAGCTCTGGGTTTCTTATTTATTTTGGCAAGGCAACGAAATACTTTTACGCACTTTCGCCCTCAGTACGTTAGGGTAGGAATTTTGGAGTATTCAATAAAACCTCGCCGTGTTCCGCCTCGTCATAACCAGATCACTGATCGCATTTTTTGACACAGGACTGCGTCTAAGGGCCGTATTCCAGAACGTTTCTCAATACTCAAGAAACACTTGAGAGTCGTATTTGTATGGCAAAAACTAGCCTCAAGCGTTGATTGAGTATTGAAAAACGTTAAGTCTCGTTACCGGTGCTACGGAGGTAGCAGGCACGATAGTAGCCCTTGTTGTGGCCGTCCTACACTTCGATCGAACGTCCCTCTGAGAACAGAGACGATGGAGAGCGGTCGAGTAGGCGCTAGAAAGCACCCGGGGACACGGAGGGTGCCAACCACCAGAGGGCATTTGTGAGAGAGTCCTTCCGTCCGCGGCTAAAATAGCACAGGGTTATGTCAGTAACC
Source organism: Thumatha senex (assembly GCA_948477245.1). Lineage (NCBI taxonomy): Eukaryota > Metazoa > Arthropoda > Insecta > Lepidoptera > Erebidae > Thumatha > Thumatha senex. The sequence goes on along the minus strand of OX419731.1, from coordinate 12,461,779 downwards.
TGTAATTCTTGGCCTTAATCAAATAGGTAACCCTTGACATTGGTCGTGCAATAAATAACCTATGCTGTTCCTTTATGAACTTAAAGAAGATTGATTGGTGGGAAAAAAACGCAACACTATTTCCATTTAGACTTGTGCAAGAGGTGACGATTCGTATATGCACAGAGTCACATTTATCTCAAAGGGTCAAGGCATTTCATTGACGCGAGTAAGAATTTTTTTTTTGTTGATGTGTCAAGATGTCAATAAAAGCATTGTCAGTGTATGAGTAAGTTAAAGGTTCATCTAGAAGGTGTTAGTTATTTCTTGCATATTTATGTAAATAAATAATGTTTGCATGTGTTGATGTTGCGTGATTTATTAGTAGGTAGCTATAGGTACTTACTATATTGGGTTTCATGAGAAAAGCATTTTTATCTTTTAAAGTACATATTAAATTATTTATTGTTATAGCTTAGAGAACATATAATTGCATCTAAAGCAGACGAAAATATATTACTGTCCCCTGTGTTTCTTTGTAATGACATTATTTCATACCAGGTATGGGTTACCTTTGCTGTCGCGGGCTATAGGTAAGAAATATTGTGTTTAGATTTTAGTCTTTATTGTTATACAATTTTAGGTTGGTTATGCCTGGAATTGGAAATACACTGTGTGTATTTTATTTTATTATCGTTCTACGATGGATTTCCGCCATATAACACCCGATTCAATTAGTTATACACAGCGTGTGTTAAAATAATTCTTAATTTTCTTTCCACGTTATATAAAATTTCTAAATTTTTAGCGGGCCCGATATTAAGTGAGAGAAGGCAGGGATATGTGATTTAAACAAGTTCTCTAACTAACTGAAAACTAATTATCTTCACGCTTTATCCCTGACGGGGTAGTCAGAATTAATAAATAAATTAATTTGAGGCTGACTACAAATACTCTGACTGCATTAATTGAAATTACTTGAAATAATATGAAGTAATTTTTATTGTCTAATGTTTAATTTATTGTTTAATGTTTATTTTATTGTATCTGCCTACCCCCTCGGGGATAAAGGTGTTACAATATGTATGTATGTATATAATTTTTATTGACACTGTATGTTCACCTTAAAATATACCACTTTAAAGATTGCCATTCGATTTCACTTATTTTGGCATTGATTGAAATTGTAAACACACTCTACTAAGTTTGCCGACTCGACCCTTGGGACGAGCCCCGACATTACGGTGCGCCCCTTTGCCGAGTCACAGTGACATAACCTCTGGCCTACCCTGCGGTCGGTTTAAAGCAAGGCGGAACACCGCAGTGGTTTAGTGGGTAGGACAGCCTCAATCCGGGCCAAGAGAACCCACACACGGTCCCTGCTGTCCCTCCGTAATAGGGATGACGATGCGGAAAAACCATTCCCCGCGTCAACAAAAAAGAGTTTCGTTTACGTTTTGGAGCGCCCCGATTATCTTATGCTTGTCGATACACATTTAAGTAACTAACTAACTAACTATCTTTACGCTGTATCCCTTCACTTCTTTCGATTCTTCAAGATTCATCAATCGCTTCATACACGCACGTCTGGGTATCCAAGTACTTTTGACCTTTCTGTTTTTGAGCAATCTGCTCACGTGGTCTTCATATGTAAGTCTCGGCCTACCCTGACTTCTTCTATCCTCTACTTTCGCACAATATATATTTTTCGTCAATCATTCCTCACTCATTCGTTGGATGTGTCCAAACCAACGGAGCACGCCCTTTTCCAGCTTAACGCTGACACTTTCATTCAAACCTGCCATATTGCGTATCTTTAAATAACTAATTGAATCAGGCGTTACATGGCGGAAATCCATTTTAAAAAACTATAATTATTTTGTTTTAAATGTTATTTTTGCAATATTCCGCTTTTTTAAAAAGTCGTACGATGTTGACACGTGTTATATTGTTTATTGTTTTATATTTCGTATCACTTCGTTACGTATTCGCATATAGAAGTGATGGCATTTCCACAGCATTCAATTTACTTTCATGCATCTGCTGACATACCCAGGTTCGCTACCGTAAAGCAAAGTTGGCACTAGCACTGCGTTATGAATCGCCAGTCGTGCTTCTTTTACGATGCTTTGTCGCTTTACTATTTGGGACAAAGCACCGTTAACTTCCGGCAGCTACTCGCCGTTCTACATCTTTCATCCGCGCTAAACATACTCCCTAAATACACAATTTCATTCACTTGCTCTAGACGTTCCTGGTTTACCCTTATCCCTAATCATTAAATATATTTATAAAAATATTTATAATACATTTAAGTAGTCATTAAAGTTCTATACATAGAAATCGGAAAAAAACTCTCTTCCTCTATCTTTGGTTCTATATAAGTCTTGATTAATTTGATTTCTTGGTTTACAAAAGAGGAAGTTTTATTGACAATCATCATAATTCAAGGCCTTTTTTTAAATTTTGATTATGTCAGTGTTGATTTGTCATGCGAGAATCGAATTGACTAAAACAGCCTGTACCTACCTATCTACCTAGCGCAAATCCTGGAAAAAATTTATCAATTTAACTCATGTTTTTCTGTTGGATTTATTCTTTACTAGCTGACCCGCCCGGTTTCGCCCGTGACATACTTCGAACCCCGTGGCACCCATTTAATCCCGTCGTTTATTAATTTCACGATAATGTACTCGTATGAACATTTTCCAAATTACTTGATCACTTCTCGCTCTCAAGTACTACGCCCGCGCCCGCACGGCCTAGTCGAATTTTTGTTACACGAAATTAATTTCTTTGCGCATTTTTTTGATATTGCCATATCGCCTAAGATATTCATTTAATTTGCAAAGTGTTAATAACAACAAAATAATCTTCATAAAATGCTGAAACCAACTAACATATTAAAAATGATAAGGATTAATAATGTATTTGTGTAAATAGCCTCTAAATAACCGCTTTATTATTGCTGTTTTTTTAAAGTATTAAAATGGATATAATACGATATCCTTAAGAGATAGACATATACCGTCGCGGACTTTTTTGTAGACCTATATTAGATACATAATTCCACAATACATTATTTTGTTATATCTCAAAGGGTTTAGGCAGCGTTTTCGTTAAAAGCTCCCAGCCGGCTCGTTATTTCTGACACCGCCAACATATATCGTTATAATTAAGTTAATGTATACAAAAACTTAACAAAATATACATACCTTCTATAAGAATCACTCTATCTATTAAAAAAAAACTGCATGGAAATTCGTTGCGTAGTTTTAAAGATCTAAGCATACATAGGGACAGACAGCGAAAAACGACTTTGTTTTATAATATGTAGTGATGATTAATTTAAGGGGATTACCTCGCTCAAATCCCAAAATCAAGGTAATTTTAAAGAAGATTGCAGATGAATCCGTTTGTGCGTTTCCCTTATAAAATATATATGGTATATTTAAGGTCATCACAAATACATTGTATTGTTTAAAATTTTAATAAACTTCCCTAAAATTTAATAAAAAATCTTTTTAATATTTATATAATTATAATTATTAGGTCCTTTTTCAATCTTTATTGTAAATTTTCTCTGTAACGGCTAAATAGTTAGGCATGAATTTTGTATCAAAAAATATGTACTGACGTATTTCACAATTTGTATAGTTTTTTTTTCTTATTTCTTTTAATATTTTTAAATTATGAATGAAAACCCGAAACCTCACCAGCACCCCGCTTGAAGCACCCCCGCTAAGGCCTGTGACGCGTACTCGGGACGCGTTACTTCAGTGCCTCGATGACTCTTGTGACGGGTACGTATACCCGCGTTATTTTTTCCAAATAAAATCTAAAAGTCCACGTTTTGAATGTTTTATGAATGAAATCTTGTTGTAAATAGTACAAATATAATAATTTCATAAAAAAACATTAGTAATTAATTTGGAAATATATTTAAAGTAGTTTGTAATTTCGTTTTGTTTTTTCAACCGATCATAGAGTAAGCCTGACTATGCCTAAATATAAGAATACAAGTACGAGTAAGGTGAAGCGTGGCCGAGCTCTCCAAAACTATTGGTAAGTACCTACCCTATTGAGTACATAATTTCTATTGTGTTTATTATGTTATTTTTATTTTATTTTATTTTGTGCCGACGCTACGTAGAACAAGCGTATTTGGACTCATTCGAAAGGTCTCATGGTGACCTTGGTGACTATTGATGTCACCTAGGTAGGTGACATCCTATACCCACCTTCGTAATCCACCATCAGGTGCTGGTGGATTACGAAGGTGGGTATAGGATGTCAGTGACGGCACTACGTAGAACCATCGTGATTGTACTCATTTGAAAGGTCTCATGGAGACCTTGGTGACTGATGATGTCACCTACCTGATGGTGGACTACGAAAGTGGGTATAGGATCTCAGTGACGGCGCTACGTAGAACCAGCGTGTTTAACCTCATTCGAAAGCTCTCACGGAGACCTTGGTGACTAATAATGTCACCTACCTGATGGTGGACTACAAAGGTGGGTATATGAACCCAGTAACGGCGCTACGTAGAACCAGCGTGTTTGGACTCATTCGAAAGGTCTCATGGAGACCTTGGTGACTAATGATGTCACCTACCTGATGGTGGACTACAAAGGTGGGTATACGATCTCAGTGACGGCACTATGTAGAACCATCGTGATAGGACTCATTTGAAAGGTCTCATGGAGACCTTGGTGACTGATGATGTCACTTACCTGATGGTGAACTACGAAGGTGGGTATAGGATCTCAGTGACGGCGCTACGTAGTAACAGCGTGTTTGGATCCATTTGAAAGAGGTCATGGAAACTAAGGTCACCGGAAAAATAATCTTGTTTAAAAAAACCTAGTTAGATTACCTTTTAGCTTTTTTGCGGTGTACATATGGCTATTATCACCAAACTGTAATAGCAAAAAATATTACTTTAGCTCATTTAAGTTATTATTTTTCAGGCAAATAAGAAACTAGCAAAACTCCGAATCACAAAATCAGGAACTTCAGCCATTAACAGATACACACGATCTGTCTAGTATGGCAGTTGATGAGGGGGCAGAGCAAATTATGCCGGTAACTTATTGTGTTTGCTTACACAGCGGTATATGTTCGATAGTTTCCCTAACTAATTTAATTTGACACTGTATTGTTAAAATGTTTGTTTTAGGTTGAAGAAGATGAAGAAGATTTACCAGATTAGATTATTGAAGAACAAGAACCATAAGCAGAAACAAAAAATATATCTGGAAGACGAATTATAGATATAGCTTACTTCTTTTCTAAAATACAATAAATAGGCGGCTATGGTGGTTTTAACTGTGGTATACAAAGTTTGAAACTTATAGGAGACGGAGACGTGTTGGACTTGCTTCTAAGTTTACAGTAAAAGGTTTGATGTGTAAAGAGAAGTTTTCTCTTTGTAATGTCACTGGCGACTTAGATATTAATACAGCAGCGGTCGCGGGCGCCGTTTCAATTGGTATAGGGTATTTGCAATTAGAGGAACTGTTATCAGCATTTGACTTGCCCGTGATGTCTGAACCTGTATACCAAAAACGCCACGACATTGCTTCCAAGCCTGGGACAAAACACTTAGCAAATCCATGAATGATGCTGCTGAAGAAGAAAAAAGAATTGCTTTAGAAAAAGGTAACGTCAGCAAAGATGGGATACCTATTATAGATGTGGTTGTAGACGGATGCTGGAGTAAGAGGTCTTACAAAAAGAACTACTCAGCAATGTCTTCCAATTATGGCAGCAGGCCATAATTGGAAGACAAACAAAAAAGATTTTGTTTCTTGGCATTAAAAATAAATACTGTAGCATATGTACGCAAGACCTTAATAAAAATCAAAACACAAGAACTCACCAGTGCTTTAAAAATTTTACGGGATCATCGACTGCCATGAAGTCTACAATAATTGTGGAAGGGTTTAAAGCATCTATGGAAATGTATGGTCTGATTTATGGTCGCCTCATTTCTGACGGAGACTCTAGCACGTATGCGAAAATTTTGGAAGCCAGACCTTATCCTCAATTTACAGTTGAAAAGGTAGAATGTAGGAACCACCTTCTAAGAAACTTGTGCAACAAATTAGAAAACCTAACCACTGATACGAAATATCCTATAAGTTTCAGAAAACTAATCACAAAAAAGCGCATCATGAGCATTAGGTCAGCAATACGAAAATGCAGCAAAAAATACCACGAATCGTTAGAAAATTTAGATTTTAGCACTCAAAAACTTTTTGAAGACATCCAAACTGTACATTTACATGCCTTTGGTAAGTATACCAAGCGTAAAAGCCATTTCTGTAACAGTCCACAAAATGTTGAAATCTTACCGCAAGCATTTTTTACAAGTTCCTTATAGCAGAAAATATGTTTTTTATTAATACAATTGCGGAGCATTCCAGAAGTCTTGTTCATGATGTTGACAGTAACATCGTGGAAAGTTTTCATAGCGTGGTAGCCAAATTTGTGGGTGGTAGAAGAGTGAATTATTCGTGCAGGCGTGGATACCAAACTCGATGTTCAGCGTCTGCAGTTAATTTTAATACTAAAAGAAAACCTGTTTCCATATTGTATAAAACAATAGTCGGGCAAAGTCCTAAGGGCAAAATGAGCACCTTAGATAACAAGTATCGCAGAAAAAGAAATTTGTTAAAACATATTTATTACAAAAAACGACAGACACATGGTGCCGCAAATGAAGATTATGGAGAACAAACCATAAGGCCCGATGTGAGTGATGCGATGCTAGAACAGATGAAGGAGAATTTTCTATCCAACTTAGATAAAAGTGAGGAAGAAAGAAGACAAATTGAAAGACAAACAATTTTGCAGTGCGCAGGCGGCGCCGCCGGCGCTCCTTGTTGACGGCTTCAAACTTTGGAAGAGTTATTAAAATGAGGCCAGATACTACTTGCGCCAGCGTAGTCAAACAACTGTTCTACAAAATAAATATAGATGTTGCGCCTATACAGCATGGAAGAGAACACGAAAAATAAACGCTAGATCAGCTATCTATACAAAACGATGTTGAAATTAGACCATGCGGACTTTTTATAGATCCGAGATGCCATATTTAGGAGCTACTCCAGATGGGCTTATTGGAGAAGACGCGATAGTAGAGGTGAAATGTCCCATCTCAGCGCACAAGATAGGACTAGACGAAGCCATAGCTCAAAAAAAGTAAATTTTTGGGTTAAAGATAACTATATAAGATTTGCAGGTTAATAAAACCCACAATTGGTATTACCAAGTTCAAGGGCCATTGCATGTGACTCGGAAAGCAAAATATTTATTTGGAGTATGGTTTAATGAGTCAAAGCCTCTGAAAACAGAAACAATAATTAGAGACGATGATTTTTTTGAAAATAAAATGAAAATATAATTATGTATATTTTATTTAAATTGTGTTTTGCCGGAACTTTTGGATCCGCGGCATAGTCGAAATATGGCAATTAGAAATCCGCCATATATTTTACAGGCAATAAAGAACAAGGAAGACCGGAAAAAGGTGCATAACTTACAAAAACCAGAAGACGAAAATATGTGCGTACTTCAAGAAGAAAGCCTACATGCACCACCTTCACCAACACTTATCCCAATAAATGACCAACCGACCTGTTCACGATATTTAAATTTCAGTGACTTTTAAGGGGAAGATTTTGAGATTTTGTCATTATTATACAATTAATTAATAATTATAATTGTAATAATTGCTTGACAGTTATAAAGAATTTAAAGGTGATTATTTATAGCTATATATAACCCTAACTATTTCTGTTACTGAGATCCAATAAGCACTTACCTGGTCATCAGCAGACCTTCAGAATGTATCATGTAGTAGCACTAGTGCTCAATTAGATAAATGTAGCTATGTCATCCTTACTATTTCCGTTACTGAGAACCAATATCCACTTACCTGGTCATCATCAGACCTTCAGAATGTACCATGTAGTATCACCAGTGCTCAATTAGATAAATGTTGAAAGCTAGGTCATCCTTACTATTTCTGTTACTGAGAACCAATATCCACTTACCTGGTCATCATCAGACCTTCAGAATGTACCATGTAGTATCACCAGTGCTCAATTAGATAAATGTTGAAAGCTAGGTCATCCTAACTATTCCGTTACTCAGAACCAATAAGCACTTACCTGGTCATCATCAGACCTTCAGAATGTACCATGTAGTATAACCAGTGCTCAATTAGATAAATGTTGAAAGCTAGGTCATCCTAACTATTTCCGTTACTGAGAACCAATAAGCACTTACCTGGTCATCATCAGACCTTCATTATGTATCATTTATTAGAATGAAAGCTATGTCAGCAGGCATATTGCATCGTGTAGTTAAAATTAAATTATGATGTAGACAAATAAATATAAAATATAAACTTTGATAGACTAGAAAAAGACAAGACTACAAAAACCAGACGAACAAAATTTATTAGACCTCTCAGAGAGCAAATGAAATAGGCAAAAACGATGACAACTCTGCGACACATCTGTGTTCTTGTATAATCTTCAGTTCGTTTTTTTTGTAGTACGGTCCTTGGTCGGTAGGTGGCGCCAAAAAACAAATACTAGTACAGGGATCAAATCTTCAAGGTCAACGGGCAAAGTAATGGCCTTAACAGAAAGGTTTACGCATATCCCGACTTGTATGTAGGAAACGATTAATGAATCTGCAATAAGCGATAGAAGTATTCATGGATCGCGAAGCCTGGCAATCTGTCCTCTCTTACTACCCCGTCATGGATAAAGCGTGAACTAACTTTCTTTTTCTTCAGGACCTATTCTGGTACATTTCTATCAATTTATTTATATAGCACGACTTATCCTCGAAGGGGTGGCAGAGGCATACATATTGTATGCCCACTTTACACCATGTGTATTCCTGTGCCACGTAAAAGGTGGTGAGGTCATTGCCATGTTGAAATAGATAGACGCAGGTTGTGGCTATTTGCTGTTGAGAATTTTCAAGCCGTCCATAAGGCCTTCAACTTGACTGCTGCCATGTTACTGGCAACCGGGACCAACGGCTTAACGTGCCTTCCGAAGCACGGAAACGTTCGCAAAAGTAAATGCCATAAAGTGGTCACCCATCCGAGGACCAGTTATATTGAAAGTTGCGTAACTCAGCAATCATTTACAGAACACTGAGTCCGCGGGGCTACAAGCGCTTCAATAAATGTCGTTTTGATAAATTTTTACTTCGATAGGAAAATTTTATGATTCATTTCTTTGGCACATACAAAAGGCGACAAAGCACGTTTGACATTCCTAACAATGTTATTGATAGTCATCTAGATATCTAGATAACGAGCGTAGTTAAGTTTTAGTGAACTGATTGACACTCCAATCACATGATGTATTGACGTGAGAATTGTATACGTTGCATTGTATAAGGCTAAACAAATGCCGACAAAGAAACATTGAGATAGGCGCATAAATCATTACTTTCACTCTTTATAACTTCTCAGTATCATTATTCAATTGAACTATTGGTTACTAGGACATGACATATATGGAAGATGTTGTAATAATGGTTAACGTGTTAGTGTGACTACAAAAATTAGCAAGCGTATCCACAACTCTGAAGTAAACACTTTTAAATTAACAGTGTAAATGAACATAAAACTATATTATTCATAGATTAAGTATAAATATTATAATCATAATAATGAGTTATAGCTAAACGAAGAAGTTTACATGTTAATTAAATAAATAATTAAATATTTTGGGAAACTTTTCACACAGCGCTATCAAGCCCAAACTAAGCTTTTGCTATGGGATCTAGACAGCTGATATACAAATTTATATATTTATAAATGCATACATATTATACATAGGAACACCTAACACCCAAACTCCGAAACCAACATTTGTGGATCACACAAATCGAATCGAACCGAATGTGTGTGGCAGTCGCATACACTACCAATGCGCCACCAAGGCAGTCTAATTATTTAATTCTAAACTAAGTTGACTAACAATTAATAAAATTACAGTAAAATTAAATACCAATAGATAAAGTTTTTACCTACTACAGCTCTATAGCGTAGTTTTTGTGTTTGTGATTGCAGTTGTCGATGTCTTGAGTTCGAAACTTAGGTCAGAACAAATGTTTGTGTAAATCGCAAATGTTTATATCTTACATACTAAGTTTACTTACTTTGGATTTCACGCGAAATAATATTTACTAACTTGTACCGACGTTTCGAACGCATTTTAGTCTGTGGTCGCGGCTAGACCACGGACGCTGCAAAGTAAATATTTCTCGCGAAATCCCGATAAGTACTTATATAAAGTATTAGCACAAGTAGTACGAAGTTTAAAATAACATTCGCAAATGTTTGTTTTGCAGTTTGGGTTTTTATATGGCAATATATGTTTTCGATATAACTTTATCATGTTGCTTACTAACTTCAAATGTCTTCAGCTGACTATTCAAGTTTAGGTTTTCATTTTCATTTCTTTTTGTTATAACCAATAACGTTTCTAATTATTTCAAATAACTATGTAACAATTCATGTTCCACACATTTGACTCATAACTGTATCTATGTCATAACTATACTCGTACATGCCATAATAAAACAAACTATTATATAGGCAACTGTACGTATTATTGACACATATAAGCCCACAATGCTTAGCGATGATGATCACATTAACCTACTATAGCGTCATAGAAGAAACCATTGAGAACATACCGAATGTTCACGTCGAGATCGAGACGACTCACGAGCACCTATGCACGCCTTTTAACTTTTGTCGTATGAAGAAAAAGCACATCTAGAACCTTATAGTACCTTTAATTGTTTTTTAAAGTATTTACCACGTAGCTTAATACACTTTTCCATTCGCTCAAACTAGTTATTATACTTTTAACTGTTGTGAGATTTAAAATTTAAACACTTTCGAATATAAAACAGTTCCAAATTAAAAATTGCCGGGCAATATGAAAAAGACAGAACTTAAAAGGCATACCTAATAAGAACTGTAAAACTCTTGGTGATGAAGGTCCATAAACCGCTGATGATTATTTTTAACTACGTTATCCAACTGAGACAAATGCTTAAAGCTTGGAACCCATATTGATACTGTTATTCAAAAAAGGTTATGAGGGCTTGCTTAAGAACTACAGACCAATCACATTTTTGAGCGACATGTACAAGTTCTCTTAGAGTAGTTATAAATAAATAAATAAATATCCATCACGCCTTATCCCCGAAGGGGTGGCAGAGGCATATTATATGCCCACTTTTCACCGTGTGGATTCCTGTCCCACGTAATAGGTGGTGAGCCCATTGCCGTGTTGAAATAGACAGACGCAGGCTGTGGCTACCTGCTGTTGAAATTTTTTAAGCCGCCTATAAGGCCTTCAACCAGGCTTAACGACTGCCATTTTACTGGCAACCGGGACCAACGTCTTAACGTGCCTTCCGAAGCACGGAAACGAGTAGTTATAAACTAGCCAGAAAAGAGGTTCAACCAACTGAGTAAGCCGGGTACCGAAAATACTTCAGAACCACATCCGGCGTCTCTTATCTATCTTATTTCTACCTTAAACATAAGGTAATCAATAAGATCTGGAGAAAGAATTTGATATCAAAATCCATTTAGGTTGGAAGGCGCGAGCGTTCACATTATGCCAAGTTTTCTTTTCGCCTTACCGCCTGGAGATGAAAGTTACAAACAGTGCGTTTTACCAATTATGACAACTGTGCGATTTACAAGAAGTGAATTATTATAAAACTAATTTTTTTTTAATAATTTACTAAAAGTGAATTATTAAAAAAACTATTTTTTTTTAATAATTCACTAAAAGTTGTGTTGGTCTCACAACAGGGGATGCCGACGACCGTGCGAAGTGGAGGAGAAAATGTAGGAAAGCGGACCCCGGGCGTCGCGAGACGCAACTGGGACAGACGCTCGGATGATGATGATGGACTAAAAGTGAATTATTAAAAAAATTCTATTAAGTTCTATTATTTGAAAGAGATGACGTAAGAACCAAATGCGAGATTAGGGTAAACCAGGAACGACTAGAGCAAGTGAATGAAATTGTGTATTTAGGGAGTATGTTTAGTGCGAATGGAAGATGTGATTCGGATGTAGAACGGCGACTAGCTGCCGGAAACAAGGTTGCTTTGTCCCAGTTAGTAAAGCGACAAAGCATCGTAAAAGAAGCACGACTGGCGTTTCATAACGCAGTGCTAGTGCCAACTTTGCTTTACGGTAGCGAAACCTGGGTATGTCAGCAGATGCATGAAAGTAAATTGAATGCTGTGGAGATGCGATCACTTCGAAAATTGTGCGGCGTTACTTTGGCCGACCGAATACGTAGCGAAGTGATACGCAAAATGGCAGGTTTGAATGAAAGTGTCAGTTTTAAGCTGGAAAAGGGCGTGCTCCGTTGGTTTGGACACGTCCAACGAATAAGTTAGGAACGATTATCGAAGAATATATATTGTGCGAAAGAAGAGGGTAGAAGAAGTCAGGGTAGGCCTAGACTTACATATGAAGACCACGTGAGCAGATTGCTCAAAAACGGAAAGGTCAAAAGTACTTGGATACCCAGACGTGCGTGTAGGAAGCGATTGATGAATCTTGAAGAAGCGAAAGAAGTATGCATGGATCGCGAAGCCTGGCGATCTGTCCTCTCTGACTACCCCGTCAGGGATACAGCGTGAAGATAGTTAGTTAGTTAGAATTATTATAGTAGTGTTATTCTGTACCGTCGCGAGCTCGGATTTAACTTTGAGGGATGAATTGTAAAACGAAATTATCCAGCATACAACCAAAGTTACACAGCTTGCAGAGTATGCACGCTAGATCAGCAATGAACCGCCCATATCTGTGAATCCATAAGAACTGATGACTGAAGTAGATTGTGGGACACTTATTGAATATTGAGATGAGATCTCCAACTGTGACTTGGGAACAAATATATGGAGTGGATGGAATATTTAGGAGTTTCCCAACCATATAAAGGGCAATAGGAGGAACTGCGTCAGGCACAATATATGCATGCCTGTTATGATGACTATTGAAAACAGGTTGTTAGTGTAACGCTGTGGTGCATTATGTTTTAAAGCTATACTATACTAAAGTTACTTAAACTTAACTTAATTATCAGATTGTTTGTATAATTGAGCAATACTAATAAAATAATTTATAATTACATTATTGTTAGGTATAGGGTATTGGTTATATGTAGAGTTTGGTTGTATCTGTAAGTACTTATTTGGGTTACTGGCAGATAATAAAAAAAAAACATTTACAGTAAACAGTACTAAAAATGGAAGTGACAAGACAAGACAATGATGCCCTGACTAGGTGTCGAAAACTTTCTCCAATTTTGAAGATTTTTGTAAATAATGTAGAGATATTGTTTTAACACTGATTGCTGATGGACAAGTGAACCTAGCTCAATAAAATAAAAATAAATTAATATCGTTGGGACAACTCACACAACGCCATCTGATTCCAAAGTAAGCAGAGCTTGTACTATGGTGACCAGAATAACTTATAAACAAACTTATATATTTCAAAATACATACATATTTTAGACACGGAATAAACCATTATGCTCATCACACAAAGTTTTATCGTGGGTGGGAATCGAACCCACGACCTCTTGCGTAGCAGTCGGATACACTCAGAGGAAGTCAATGATATTTTGTCTAATTTCTATTTCTTAAACTTGATCAATATGGAAACAAAAAAAAATACTAGGAGAATTTAATTACATTTTTGAGAAAGTATGCGAGACACTCACAAATATTTAAAAATATAAATATTACCTATTTATTTATGTATGTATCACTTACTTAGGTTAGTGGCCGGTGTTTATATTAAATTAAACACTTTTTATAGTTCACACATACTTATATATTATGATCACAAGACAATCCACTAGCGTACCTAAATCTGTAATGTGCATTATGATATTTGTTACTGCTGCGCGTGACCACCACCAAATCACGTTTGTTTATCTTACGACAATACGATAGTGTTCAGATTCTTTTGAACATACACCTTCCTCACGTACTTTCACGTGATACGGTGTGATAGGGTCATCTAACATATTCGTTTATTATTCTGAATCATAATATTAATCTATTCTCTATCCACATTTAAAAAATACACAGGAATACAAATGGTGAAAAGTGGGCATATAATATATATGCCTCTGCCACCCCTTCGGGGATAAGGCGTGATAGATAAATAATAATAATAATATTATTTAAAAAATCTTAACCTGCATCGGCGGCGCAGTGGTAGTGCGTAATATGCGATTGCTGCGCTGAGGTCCCAGGTTTGATTCCCGAGGTAAAACACTTCCATATCGTGTCCGTGTGTACCATTGACCAGAGTAGACTCAGTGAAATATTTGGGAGTGCAGCTGGATGACGAGTTAAAATGGGATAAACATATCAATACACTCACCCATCGAGTTTTGCGACTGATTACCATATTTAAAAAACTCCGAGAATCGGCTTGCCTTGAAATTTTGTGTATCACAGTCTGAGGTGGTGCTCATAAGACCCTGTTTTTTAGGATCGAGAGAGCACAAAGAGAAATACTCAAAGTTATGATGAAGAGGTCCTTCAGGTATCCAACATCTCAACTCTACGCTGACTTCAAGGTACTTACGGTCCGGCAGCTTTGTGTACCTTGTGCCTTGTGTGAATGTGCCTTGAGGAAACATAGAGATAGTCCCCTACCAAAAATAAAGAAGTACTTTCAGCTATTAGACACAAGACCTTCCATGCAGAGCACAATTACCAAGTACTAGGCTCACATATTTACAGAAATATAAATAGGGAAACTAACATAGTTGAACTGAGCAGATATGAAATAAAAATGAAAATAACAGAATGGTTACTACAACAAGACACACACACACATATACACGCACACTCACACACACACACACACACACACACACACACACACACACACACAGATACATACACACTAAAATATTTACTATAAACTCATGCATGCTAGCATCAAATTTCCGGTTTATGAACTAGTCATAAGAACGAATTTGACTACATAATTGCTGAGATAGAACTGTCCTTTAAGTCACAGGATTCTTCCTAGTTTAAGGGACAGGGCTTTAAATTTCTTGTACACTTAGTCTGTTTCTTATTTAACATTGTTTATCAGTATGTAATATTCTTGTTAGTTAATAAATAAATAAAAATAATAATTCGAATTAAGAAGATCTTGAGATTATGGCATAAACATGAACATGTTAGTTGTCGCCCAGCTGCGCCACCATATTGATGGTCAAACACGGCTTATGAACTTGTAATCATGACGAAGATCGTTTCAAAGAATCATTCACCTCTTCAGCTTGATTCTACTGACTGACTTCGGATCACTAAGGATAGTGTTTGTCGAAAATTGCCATTCAACAGAACTGTGACACCACCAATCAAGTGTTCGTTCGTAGAGTTCTGTAAACGGTTTCAACTGCTTTTCTTATAAGTGATCGCGAATTCATCCCACATTTACAACCTGAGTGGAATCCTTGTCCACATGTTCCTTACCATTGCTACGCGACATCCCATAAAGGAGTTTTGCTGCTCTTTTCTCTCTCGTTATGGTAGATTTTGTAAAATGCATTCAAGGAAGTTATTGCTCTACGCCAGTGACTCAAGACTTCCCCTTACCCCATTACAATCATAATGCGAATACCATGTCGTTGCATAGAATCGAGCAAGCCTAGTAAGAACTTTGCTGAGTAATAGTAGTATTCGCTGAGTAATCCAAACGTGAGAGCCGTATTCGACTCATGGACGAATCTGCGTCTTGGACAACATTTCTAGTGAAGAATTTCCTTACCTTATTCAGCATTCATAGTTTCCACGAAGCTATCCTATGGCAATGCTTTCAAAACGTTTTCAAATATTTGTCTAAGCTGTGTTGAGGTACTACGCTTGACCTATGAAAGATTCGGTAGAGAACAGAATTATCACTCACACACATTTACATTTACGAGCGTTTCCGTTCTTCAGAAGACAAAAATTTGTATGCCTTTGCCTACTCCTTTAGAGATAAAATCGTGACTATGTGTATATATGTGGTATATATTTCGTACTTACTTTTATAACATATCATATCATCATGGAGTCCATATCACCCGAAGCTATCGCCGAGGCGGACATGTCGGACTTATACCGACTAAAATGCATGCATGGTGCTTGCATGGTGTTTTCTTTCCTGCTGTGCTCATTTGAGAAAGCACACCCACCCGTGAAAGATGTCCCAAGGACTCCAAAAGCATATTTAGTACCAACTAAATAAAGGTGAAAAAAGAAGGAGAAACTTGAAGTAATTTAATATTTTCTTCCGTTCGATGCTTTCATAATTTGTGTCGTAGTTAACTAACACGATTAATCGTAAAATCAGTTTGTTTGTTTGTTATACTGTTATGTACCTATATCACAGAAAGACTGAGACATTTTTTTTTAGAGCGAAAATGTGGTGATTTATTTTATATTGTTGTAGGTTGTCAATGGGCCACAGTTCGTTTGGTGAAGTGTATGAGTGTCAATGGTGTTGCCACATCATCAAACACACTTGAAAACATTCGATTGCAAGCACATTTGGGTGTAGTCGTTCTTGGTCCTCGACTTAATAGAAACTCTACCGGAAACTTCATAAAACTCTTAAAAAAGGTAAGATGTAGACTGGATCTACGGGTAGCTCAATAAAATAGAAGCTACAATCCTGTTCGAAATGATCCTGGCCTTCTTGCACTTATAGACTTCAAAAAAGAAAAATGTTTCGTTTCAACACTTTTTTTATGTACCTACCTAATGTACTTACTCGAATATGTCTGAAACAAAAAATATCCATAATTCTTTATTGTTTCAATCAAAGCGCTCGTGTCCCCGCTGACTCAGCGAGCGTTTTCGTGCTTCGGAAAGCACGTTAAGCCGTTGGTCCCGGTTGCCAGTAAAATGGCAGTCGTTAAGCCTAGTGCCTTATGGGCAGCTTGAAAAATTTCAACAGCTGGTCGCCACAGCCTGCGCCTGTCCATTTCAACACGGCAATGGGCGGATAAAAATGCATACGGTGAAATGTGGCCTTATAGTATGCCTCTGCCTACCCCTTCGGGGATAAAGGCGTGACAATATGTATGGATGTATGTTTTTTTTGTTTCAAAGAGTGGTCCTATTTCAATTTTGTCGAAATCGATCAAAAACGATTTTTTTATAAAGATGATATCAGGTCTCGTATACTTTGTTATTCGATAATATTAATTTGTGCTTATTGAGTAACATTCTTATATTTGCTACGATAATTTTGAACAGTCTTCTCGCTTCTATTTGAGTGACAATGACTGTACTAAGTTACGTCGTGATATTAGGGGTTGATTCAGCACATTATGTTTATTCAAACCTTTTAAGTTGCAAAGCACTTGAATAATCTTAGCATCAAAATCCTTGTGTTAATATTGAATGAAATTTCAAGATACATAAATTGGATATTTACCACCTCTGTGGTGCACTGTAGTACTACATTTTACGGACATCGATAGTATATTTCCCGTACCTACTCAGTCAATTAATAGATTACTCATGAATGATAGTCAAAAAAATGTTTAGCCTTTTCCTCAATTTACTCTGATGTCTACAGTTCACAGAACCACTACTTATTGTATGACTCATAAATATTTGTTTCGGAGTGTGTATGTATTTAGAAATTATATAACTATGTTTATTATGTAGATCCTATAGCCCAAGCTATTTATATTCTTAATTTGGTCAAGATGGCGCTGTGCAAAATATATGTGCCAATATATTTATTTCCATCTTGCAATCTTTAGAGCCGGCAAAATGTAGATGTCGAAATATCTTTCGATACTTATTACTACGTATTGTTATTAAATTTTACAGAAGTGATATTTACGATCACTTATGTGTTACATCAATAATTAACGTCTTTTGTAAAAGATATTAATAGTTAATTAAACAGTTTGTAATTTTTGTATTATACACTAGGTACTTAGGTTTCAAACGTTACTTATCATTAAATGTATATGTATTTATATTTACGAGGATAAACGCGGCTGTTTCATACATTTTGTTTTGCCTGACGTTTTAATCAGGGTCACAGTGATTTTAAAGTTCAAACATAACATGTAGATGTCTTTGGATATATTTCACTATCGTCCAAAGTATTTAAGGAGCCCGAGCGTCATAGCCTTTTACCAAATAGGTATATAGCAGATGTAGCTGCAGGCTATCTTGCATACTTATATAAGGTGTATGTACTATTTTTACATATACATATATGTAAAAATAGTACACCTTATAATGTACCTATATAAGGTGTACTATTTTTAAAAGAGAGTATTGAAACTTTACCGTTTTGTTTAATGCCTGCACGCTAATTCTCGTTAGGATTTTCACTCAGCTCAGTCTCGCCCAATGTTGTCAAATAAGAAAAGTTTATGAACAGTGTTTATTTAGTCAAATCATGATGGGAGCCCTTTCGATCGCATATTATTTTTCAGCATAATGTAGTTTGGTATAACAGTTTCAGCATAAAGTTTTCTCGCATAAATTATGATTGGCAGAGTATTATAAACGCAGAATAGTTTTATTGGCATAACTTTAACTTACTCTAATTTTCTTTATCATAATTTTAATCAGCATAAATGTAAAGGGTATAATTGATATACGCCTAAAGATAATTTATCATAAAATACAAAACGCATAATGGAAATATGCATAACCGTTTAAGTCATAAATGAATAATAAATTTGAATAAGAATATTTAAGAAATGATAAGACACAACTGTACATAATCATCTCATGTATTTGATCATAATATGAAACGATATTTTAAAAGTGTTATTAACTTTGGCTAGTTTTGATAGGTAAAACGACGAGCGAAGCGAGGAGGAGTGTTAGGTTACTTGTGACCACAACGACCACAGCGCCAGTACTGAATCGCTCGTTTTGATCTAGGTACCTTCCTTTTGTATTTTATTTATATTCTATATATAGTAATTCTATTCAGTATTAGTGTTAACATTTTGAACTTCAGTATAGTGACTATCGACATTTTTAATCAGTCGGCATTTCAATCTTAGACAGTTCAAGCTTACATATAAAAATAAAAGTATTTACCCGTTAACATTATGGTATTCTATATGTATGACTTGTAATCTTTATGCAATAGAGTGGGATGCCAATAAATGTTATGATTAGTAAACGTTATGATAAATATGCGTGAACATTTTATGCTTATTATAAAAGAAGTTATGGGAAAATAAAGTATGCCTAATGATTTATTCTGTTTGAACGTTATGCAAAACGAAGAGTATGCCAAAAAATGTTATGCAGTTTTAATTTCTGCCTAAGAGGCAGAAATTAATGCAACCTAATACGGACCCAATCATGATACACTAAATCCTATAGATTTGTAGATAATGTTTTGATATGCTAAGCGAATTTTATAGCTGACAGTACGTGCTATTATTTATTATCTTTCACAATACTCTAACTTTAGTGCTAACTCTATTAAAATATATATTTTTAGCTACACGAATTGCAAATGGACACTTCATCATTTGATTGGTTGATCACGGCGAGATCATATCAAGATTTTGGACACATCAATGACGTGCTTAATGCTACATCTATCCGTTTTGACCAAAACATTGTTGTTAGTTATACTTACAGCAAAAACACACATGAGAGAAAGATACGCGGAATTTGTGATCTTAATTTTATTTATGAGAGGTCTCATATTGATAATCAACATCAACGAAACCGTTATAATAATCCAAGAAGCGTGTCTTCTGGTCAACGAAATATGAAAACGAAATATGAAAAAAGCTTTTACCGTACTTCCGAAAGGTTCAGAAACTTAACAAGACACATAACCTACAAAAGAGATGGTAATATTATTCCTCTATTCCAAGCCGGAGTTACCGGTTACAATTATTCAAGAACATTCAATATGGTCAATGTTAGTAGATTTTCATTAAAAAACCATACAAGAAAATCTGTAATGACGTACGACATCGATAGAATAATTATCGTCATTCAATACTTTAAAGTACGTGAGAATTCTACGTTATACGCATATTATTTGGGTAAGTAAACTATTTTTTTTTTGTTTATACAGAGCCAAACTGCCAGGACTTCTAACTAACATCATAAACAATTTTTTGTTTACGATTTTATAGAACTATATGCGAGATTAGGGTAAACCAGGAACGTCTAGAGCAAGTGAATGAAATTGTGTATTTAGGAAGTATGTTTAGCGCGGATGGAAGATGTGATTCGGATGTAGAACGGCGAGTAGCTGCCGGAAACAAAGTTAACGGTGCTTTGTCCCAGTTAGTAAAGCGACAAAGCATCGTAAAAGAAGCACGAATGGCGATTCATAACGCAGTGCTAGTGCCAACTTTGCTTTACGGTAGTGAAACCTGGGTATGTCAGCAGATGCATGAAAGTAAATTGAATGCTGTGGAGATGCGATCACTTCGAAAATTGTGCGGCGTTACCTTGGCCGACCGAATACGTAACGAAGTGATACGCAATATGGCAGGTTTGAATGAAAGTGTCAGCGTTAAGCTGGAAAAGGGCGTGCTCCGTTGGTTTGGACACGTCCAACGAATGAGTGAGGAACGATTGACGAAGAATATATATTGTTCAAAAGTAGAGGGTAGAAGGAGTCAGGGAAGGCCGAGACTTACATATGAAGACCACGTGAGCAGATTGCTCAAAAACGGAAAGGTCAAAAGTACTCGGATACCCAGACGTGCGTGTATGAAGCGATTGATGAATCTCGAAGAAGCGAAAGAAGTATGCATGGATCGCGAAGCCTGGCGATCTGTCCTCTCTGACTACCCCGTCAGGGATACAGCGTGAAGATAGTATAGTATAGTATAGATTTTATAGAGAACTTTGGGAAAAGGCTCCAAGAGACGACCAGTGACTCTCGATCCGGATCGTTTCTGGTGCAGAGGCTGGCCATCGAAGTTCAGCGT
Source organism: Thumatha senex (assembly GCA_948477245.1). Lineage (NCBI taxonomy): Eukaryota > Metazoa > Arthropoda > Insecta > Lepidoptera > Erebidae > Thumatha > Thumatha senex. The sequence continues at coordinate 12,440,741 of OX419731.1, read as the reverse complement.
GGAGACGCGGCAAGTGTGATGGGCACCTTTGCACCGGGAACGGTCAGGAGCGGGTATTTGAATATTTTGTAAGGTTGACATTATTTGTAATTTAAAAAGCTATTGTCCCTCATGTCCTTTTATATACGCAAATCGTGGAAAACAACATGGGATGAGATTGGGCCGGTAGCTTCTTTAAACTTGACCAATGTGCACATGGATATCGTCCATCGAGGCATGCAGTACGTGACGAAGAAGAAACCCAGGAGTTCTTCGAAGCGAATCCAGCAGCGGCTACCAATGACACACATCGCCAGGTCAATGTATAACTTACAAGTCAATGTAGCTTTGTAATGAATTGTCAAAAATCTTGGAACAATTATTGTTGTTGATATTAGGTAATGTGGCAGATTTTTGGTGTTAACAAAAAATCCTGTATAATATTAGTAGGGGAGGTAGCGTTAATTTTCACAAGGATTTTGTTACCGACTGATATTCATAATACAAATAGTTTTTTACCAATACATAAGAGATTTGACCGTGAGTCAGTCTGATAGTTGTGGAACCAAAAGTTATATAATGCTAATAAAGCTAGACCTCCAAATTGTATAAGCGCCTATATAGTATATTCTTATATGTAGATTCCAGTTGCATCCGAAGCCCTCACTTTGAACCCTAAGCACGAATTCCTGCTTTGCAGGGTGCCGTAATCTGTGTTGTTTCGTATATTTGTTCCTCTTTGTCTGTCCGCAGCTCAGATTAGTGATTTAGTATTAGAAAATAATATTTAATGAAAATATAATATTAGTTAGACAAAGCGGTAAAGTAAAATCATGAAATAACATTATTTTTAGAAGTTCTGAATGCAATATTTCGAATCTTACAAAGCCATTTTAGAACATAGAGGGTATTCCTTTGTTAGTCACGACGCTTTGGTGTCATGGGATCTCATGTCATGTCACGATCGCCAATAGATAGTGGTAGACTTATTTAATTGGTTGATATTTTATTGAAATATATGTTATTTCAGGTAAATGGAATCGATTTGACTCTATGTCTGTAATGGAGGCCCCTTTCCCTGTAGAAGTTAGAAACTTTTTAGGCGAGGAGCTAATCATAGGAAAATGCAATTCAACAAACGATGGCAGTATTACGCAGGATGATGAGGGGCCCACATCAGGGCCCATGTTAGAAGACATTCTCAACTTTTTAACCACTCGTCTAAATACTAAGTAAGCTTTTCCCCCTCTGTATATTTATTATTGCTTGTTGGAAAATCCAAAGTTAAACTGCATTTATTTAAAACACAATTTAATAGCAATTTGGTGTTGAAACGTGTCAAAAGGTATATTAAAACCCAATAAGAAAAGATTAAGACACAATTATGATTAAAAAAACACGTGCCAGATAATGACTTTCATGATCAATTTAAGAGCAATAATTTTGTTATCAATTTAGGCCGCTGATCCGGTATTATGGGAAATTAGGATTCAGAACATATGAGGGTACTTGGACAGGACTGTTGGGAGCTTTGATAGATCATTCGGTGGATATGGCCCTAGAACCAGTGACAGTACATCCAGCCAGACGGCAGGACATGGATTTCATATTTCCTATAGCAGAAACCATGTAAGTAAGAAGACTATACCTTTACTATATACTATGAATGTTAATGATGTTACGGCAATGGGCTCACCACCTGCTACGTGGGACAAAGATGCATACGGTGAAATGTGGGCGTATAGTATGCCTCTGCCTACCCCTTTGGGGGTAAAGGCGTGACAATATGATGAAGATTGATGGATAACTGTTTAACTGTTAACCCCATCCTCCTTTTCCATTAAGCGGGCGGCATTTTTTTGATGCGGTACATATTTAAAAAAGTAGATGGTATAACCCCGCTGTTTCTCCAGATATAGACATACCCACCTTGAAACCAAGTTATATGTTTTCACAAAAACTTTCCCATAGCTACATTCGGTCAACAATTTGGTTTTATTATTATTATTTTGCAATTACGCCTTATCCCCGAAGGGGTGGCAGTGGCATATAATATGCCCACTTTTCACCATGTGTATTCCTGTCCCCCGTGATAAGTGGTGAGCCCATTGCTGTATTGAAATAGACAGACGAAGGTTATGGTTACATGCTGTTGTAATTTTTCAAGCCGCCCATAAGGCCTTCAACTTGAATTAACAACTCCCATGTTACTGGCAACCGGTACCAACGGCTTAACGTGCCTGTGTGTGTCAGGCTGGCGGCCGATCATAAAAACCAATCCAAAACATTTAGCATTATGTTTGTGTATATCCCAAGTAAATTGGGACAAAGGCAAGAGGATGATGAACATCATTTGGAGAAAGAATTAAAAATTTTGCAAATTCAATATTACGGGCCGGAGCGGATCGATTCATGTCAGTACTCTGCTATGAAATTTAATGATTAACGGTTGTTGAGGTTACAATCAGAATTCAAGAAATTCACCACAAAAATGTGTACTGGCACTGACACGATACTATACCGACTTTTGGAGCAAGCTAAAATATAGCCCGTTTGACCACAAACTCATCTAGGAACATCAATTTGCCAGGTTACCATTTTGATTAGGTTTTCGGTAACTGCGGTTTAAGATTTTACGAATTTCAATTGTAATAACTCGTTACGGACTTTCAGTTTTTCAATGGCTTACATAGTTTGGGAGTACACTTGAAGTTGTCACCCTGCGTAGAAACAAACTGCTCATTCTTATTTGTTTTAGGTGTAATATTTATATTCGTCAACAAGAAACATCTACCGTTCGGGATATATTTTTGGCTCCATTCAGCTTTCGTTTAGTAGCCTGTGTGGGGGGTGTGGCGTTACTGGCTGCGCTTGCCATAATCATTATCAGCAGGATGACTTCATCATTGAGGGGCAGTTCAAGACAAATAGGTTATACAGAAGCAGTGATATGGTCTACTGGAATACTTTGCCAACAAGGTATGTTATATTAAATAAAATAAATAAATATGATGATATTTTGTGAGTGTGTGATATTTTCTTTTTTTTTACACAGCGCCGTCTAATCCAAAGTAAGCTAATATAAGCTTGTGTTATGAGGTTTAGACAACTGATAAACATACTTATATAATTCTAAATATATCCACATATATTGTTTGTTTCGGAGTTTGGGTGTTTCCTATGCACCCAAACTTCGAAGCAAATATTTTTGGATCACACAAAATAATATTTCTTCCGACCCGTGAATCGAAACCAGGGATCG